>CM057453.1:240517500-243017500 GCA_016271365.2 Neoceratodus forsteri | reverse complement strand
AGGAGTTAGGCACAGGAATAATTAACAGAGAGGTAGTTATGAAGTGCTGCAGTTAATGAGGAGGGTGAGGACGAGTGGCAAATCTGTTGCAGAAGTGAGTTCCACAGTTTTGGGAAGCAGTGTGAGAGGCAGATTGGCCTACAGTGGCAGAACATTGAGGGACTGCCAGGGTTCTGTAGTAATGAGATCCGAGTGAGCGAGCAGGTGGAGTGGGGATAGCTAAGGAGGAAGCAACATATATTGGGAGTGAGCTAAACTAGAATTTTGAGACAATATTTTTACAGTGGTGTAAGCATCTGTTTTCAATGGAGAGAAATGCCAGGGAGTGGTAGAGTTGACAGTGATGGGTGAGAGGAGGAGAGTCAAGAGTGAAGCAACAGAAGGAGTTGAAGACGGTATCCAATCTGGATAGGGAAGTCATGCAGATCCATTAATGTAGTTGCCTTCCCTGCCACAAAATCAAGTTCCTCCCACTTCATCCTCCCCACCCCAGTGATTCAATCTCAGAAACCACCTCTCTTTCTCACCTACTTGCAAATAATCTGCACTGGGACTTGAGACCATGTGCATCCTGCTTTGTAAAGGGCCTGAAGAGCTCTGTGTTGATCAGGTTAGGAAATACTTCTTGATTTGGATAGATATCACCTGTTGTCACACAGGAGGCAAGCATATGTATGTTTCTCCTGTTGCTAACTCCACCCCCCCCCAAAGATTGCCTCCTCTCCCCGTAAAGCCCCCAGAACAAAGCAGAGCAGGCAAGAATGAGAGGAGCTACAGCTTCCTACTTTTGTTGCTACCTATGATTGGTCTGGAATGCTGTAGTCCAGAGCATGAAAGACCAAGCACAAAGAACAACAACAGGAGTCTGCCAGGAGCCAGCCACAAAGGCAGCCAGCCATGTTCTTTCCCACTGCCCTGATTTTCTGTCTCGTGCAGTGCTGATTTGTAAGTACCCTCATGCAATGAACTAATTTATTAGCAAGCCACTAGGCTATCCTAACAAGGTACACTAATAACAACTGCCTACCTGCAAAAAAAAAAAAATCACTTGCTGCTAACTCCTGCTTCAGGTTTACCTGCTTATAGGGTCCATATTGTTTAGCCTGCTGGATTCTGAAACCCAATGTCTACTAGATTTTGCCAACAACTTGTCTAGGTAGTCTGTGTACACTGACTACCAATTACAATCATGGGCTGCTGCTAAGTTTCCTGCTAGTGTATGACTGCTGATAGTGTTAAAACCATATAGTCCTGGATTCTACCCATCTCAATGAGGACAGGCACCCACATGTTTGTGGTGCTCAGATCGGCAATTAATTTATTTTACAATCCATTCATATACATTTCAGAATCATTATTTCCATTATATCAAAAGCATTCAACATTGTGATTATTCAAATTTTCACATCCTTCCACATTCTATTCCATTTTTTTTATTATTTCTACCTTAATTATATATCATCCTTTTCTTCTTCACCCTTCTTCTCACCTCTGAGGTGTAAACCTGGGTGACTTCTTCTTCTCTTCTTTCTGGAGGTAAATGGTGTAGATCGTTACTGCTTTTCTCAATTGATGCTGTTGTCTTTCATGTCCAGTTTATTCGAACCCCTCCCACACTCCCCCACCCCCCCACCTTTGGCACCTTTTTACATCTATTTTCTTCCCATCATCTTTACCATTATATATGATTCTCTTCCATACTTCCACCTTTTTGATTCCATTTTATTCTCAGCCAACCACCCCAGCTGTCCCCACTACATTGCGGTGTGCTTCACAAACTTCTCCTTTTGCATTTTGTCCCTCACTGCAATCCACCTCTGGCAGACCTTGCTTATCCAAACCCTCCCCCCATTTGAAAGTTATTACCCTTTTGCAGGAATGGGAGGGAGGTCAAACTTCTAAAGAGTAGTAGCAAAAGGGCTGAATGCCTCTGTGCAGTCCCTTAAAAAACCCTAAACCTGACCCCTCCCCACTTGTCCTTGCCCTATCCCTTTCTCAGCCTCCAATGCCTTGCTCCCTCCCCATTTTGATGTCACCTCATGACTCACTGCCCCTGTCGGCCCCTCCCTTCCTTCCTCCCCCCACCCTTCTCTCACTTTCTGCTTACCCCTGTGAGTAAGCCATTGGGTGGTGCCACCAGGACAAACTGGTCTGACTCATAACAGGCAAACTCCATTGTGCTCAATTCTACCCATCACAATTATGACAGACACTCACATTTTTGTGGTGCTCAGATCAGCAATTAATTTAATTTGCAATCCATTCATATACATTTCAAAATCAGTATTTCCATATATCAAAACCATTCAACATTGTGATTATTCAAAATTTTCACATCTTTCCACATTCTGTTCCATTTTTTTACAAATTCCATCTTAATTATATATCATCCTTTTCATCTCCCTTCATCTTCTCTCCTCCGAGGTGTAAACCTGGGTGACTTCTTCTTTTCTTTCTGAAGGTAAACGGTGTAGACCATTACCACTTTTTTCAATTGATCCTGTTGTCCTTTATGTCTGGTTTATTCGACCTTCCCCACCCTTGGCCCTTTTTCACATCCACTTTCTTCCCATAGCCTGTTTCCAACTTGCATTGGATGACAAGCATTTCCCCCATTTCTTCATTTTCCTTCTTGCATCCTCAAAGCCTCGATGAAACCCATGATTTCTGTATTGAATATGTCTTCTCCCAAATCCAACATGGAGCCCCATCCAGTCCATAAAAGTCATCTACTCTTTCTTCCACTCCTCTCAGGATGACCTGCCCCCCAACCCCATGGCATGGAACAGTGTGCCTACTCTCCTGTTTATTTTCTGTCTAGCTCTCTTAATAGCTACATGGCTGTGGTCATTCTGCCATACCTTTCTCGGTATCATGTCAGACCACACCAAGGCTACACTGGGCCACCATTGCTTAATTTTTTCAAGATCATGTTTTATTTGCAAGTAAATGTCCAACCAGGGCCTGGACCCAATGTCATGTTCACCAAGATGTACAATGATCATATCCTGTGTGGGGCAACTGTCCCTCATCTCCCACAGGGTGGGCAATAGTTGTGCCCATTTCATCCCCTGAATTCCTTTCCATGACAGCTTACATCGTCTGACAACCTGATACAGCGGCTTGCCCCCTGCTTTCCTCTTGGCTCTCCTCTCTGCCCAGTAAATATAAGAGTCAGGGGTTGATTTTAACATTGTTTTATTAGCCCAAAATCTAGTGCAGATTGAGCAGGGATAGTGAAGATAACTGTCTACTTGTCCGTCTTGAGCAGTGTTAGTTTGTCATGGCTGTTAATTAAATTAAAAAAGTCACTACTTTATCAGGCTCTAATCCTCATGCTAATCTCTGCCAATGTTCCAGATGGCCTGGTGTGATTAACAGCTCATTAAGATCTGCAATTATCTGTCAGTTCAATGGAGGGATCCCACAAAAGACTCTATGTGAGTCATTGTCACGCCACTGTTAGGACTTTCAGCTACTGTCCAGGGTGTGATCAAGGGCAGAGTGCTGTTAAGTCACTAGATTCCAGTTTTCTGAATGTGCCTGTGTCTGACAATTTGTCCCATATTATTAAGACCAGTGCCCCTCATCTCCCTGCATTTTGATTGTCTGTATCCAAAATTTCAGTGAAAAAATGCTAAGAGGTATACAGGGTCTGCCCTGCAGGAGGTGTGTTTTATCACTGCTTCACCATAGCTGCTCTATTTCCCCTCCAAATCTCTTAACTCTCTTCTTTCCTTGGACACCACTGAAGACCAGACTCTGAAATAACCATAATTCACAGCTTTGCATAGCTGCCATTACTGGCAATGTAGGGGTCCCCAACTCTTCTAAATGAACCATGCCAGCCAATGCCAACCATGAAGTCCCACCCTTGTACCACCCAGCATGTCCTTTCATTCTAAAAACAAAGCTTTGAATCATATATGGTGCAAAAATAAACCTTAATAAAATACATACTTTGAAAGGTTAAAATAGACATTCCTGTGCTGCATAGATCATTCTATATAGAAATAGAGGTAGTGTAGCCTACAGGTTGGAGAAACAAGCTGTGAATGAGCTTGGTACATCCAGCAGACCTGGATTTGATTCCCACAACCTCCACTTGCATCCTGTGTGACTCTGAGCAAGTCAATTAACCACCCCAGTGCTTCCAGGACACCCCTGAAAACAGGCACCTTGTGCCTAGTGGGCCATACCTGGTTACTGAAAGAATAAAATAAATAAAAAAAAGAATGTCATTCACTGGCCTGGTGGTGCTGAGAGTTGAGGCACTGGATGTCACACCGCACACCACACCAGCAACCCGGGTTCACGAAAGGACTTGGGCTGCCGGGAGTTTTCAAGGGAGAGGGTGGATTGAGCATCCCTAGACTGCTCTCCTCCTTCTGGGGTGAGCTGGGGAAGCATATTGCCCTGGAGCAGCCCCTGGTGATGACCAGGGGCATCACAGTTGCAGTGCCAAGGGGTGGAGCATGGCAAGATGTCCGCATACATGCAGCACGTCATTGCACTGCTGGCTCCTGGAGACAAAAATGGAGGAAAAAGGCTGGACACAACCAAGCAACTAGATGGCCATGCTCCCACTGATCTGCAGGACTGTCATGGAGTCCTGCTAGGGGGTCCAGCCCAGCCGGGCCCAGAGAGGTAAGGGGAGACCCTTCTGGGGGTTGGGGTGGCCGCACCAGACCTCCACCATGTCAGTGAGCCTGCTGCTCTCTGGGGTGGTGAGGACTGGTGGCTGGATGCCCCTGCTGGTAGTGCTGCAGAGGCGCATAAATAAGGAGGTGATAAAAAAAATAATAATGTCATGCCTGTGTACTGTTTTCCCTGGGCTGATGAAAGGACAGTGTTAAAGGAAAAACTGTTATTGTTTGGGCTGACCACTTTAAAATCAATGCTTTTAAAAATAAAAATGTCCATTTCCCAAGCCCCTTATGTTTGTGTAGCCCCCACACCAAAGAAATCTTAGATGTGCTCCTGGCTCACTTGAGACTGTACAAAAACTTCCAGAAGTGCAGGTCTCAAGCTGATCACAGAGATGGGGCTGACAGTGTCTTTCTCTGCCTGACTCTGTTCATTACACTGCAGTAAATGGTGAGAGTGTTATGAAGTGCATGATGATATCAGCTATTGTGTGTGTAGAGCTAGCATTGCTCGATTGAAAATTTGCTGTTGTGATACCTTCTGGTACAGTGGGGGGGGGACAGAAAGAGGAAGAAAGGAGGCCATGGTACTGTACAATGAAACATAGAAATATAGAAACAGAAAGTGATGGCAGATGGGGACCAAAGATCCATCTAGTCTGCCACGAGTGATATCCCCCTTAGAATTTCTAGAAGACAATACCCTTATGCCTTTCACAAGCAGATTTGAATTACCCTACTGTTTTGGAGTCAACGACTTCTGCAGGTAGGCTATTCCATGGAGCCACTGCCCTTTCCATGAAGAACTTACGCATGTTACCCCAGAACCTCCCTCCCCTTAATTTCATTTCATGACCACTTGTCCTTGTGGAGCTATTGATCAGAAAGAGTTCCTGGGTAGGGACTCTGTTTATGCCCTTCAGGAACTTGAATGTCTATATCATGTCACCCCTATCTCTGCTCTGCTCCAGTTAGTACATGTTGGCTTTCATGTGTCAATTCATGGAGCCCTTGTACCATTTTTGTTGCCCTCGTCTATACCATCTCTAGTCTATCCACTTTATTCCTGAGATAAGGCCTCCAGAACTGCACGCAGTACTCATGGTGGGGTCTTACCAGGGACTTTTATAGTGGCATCATCACTTCCCTCTTTCTACTTATGATGCCCCTTCCTATGCAGCCCAGCATTTTGCTGACTTTTTGTGCCACTTTTTCACATTGTCTGCCCACTTTTAAGTCATCAGAGATGATGACTCCAAGATTTTGCTCCTGTTTAATGGCAGTTAGCTGCTCCCCTCCCAGATAGTAGACCTCCCTGGGTTGTTCTTGCCCAGATGAATCACTTTGCATTTTTTTGCATTAAATTTTACCTGCCACATGTTGGATCATTTTTTTAACTTGAGCAAGTCACTTTTCATTTGTTCCATTCCCTGAGCAGTGCCCACTCTGTTGCAGATCTTTGTGTCTTCTGTAAACAGACTCACCTTCTTGACCAGCCCCTCAGTGATGTCACTTATGAAAATATTGAAGAGTAAAGGACCCAGGACAGACCCCTGTGGCACCCCACTGGTCACCCCTCCTGATGCTTTCCCATTGACAATTACCAACTGGTTCCTCTGACTAAGCCAGCTCCTAACCCATGATACCACTTCCTGTCCCACTCCTGTATGCTCAAGCTTATTTAGTAGCCTTCTGTGTGGGACTGAGTTGAAGACTTTGCTAAAGTCGAGGTAGATAACATCCACTGCTCTCCCCTGGTCCACTATCTTACTAATCAAGTCAAAAAACTAGATCAGATTCATCTGGCAGGACCTTCCCATCATAAAGCCATGTTGCCTGCTGTAGAGCTGTCCAGTCTCTTCCAGGAAAGTTAACATTCTTTCCTTTAGCAGGATTTCCATCATCTTGCCTACCAGCGAGGTGATACTGACAGGGTGGTAGTTACTCGCCACCTCCCTGCTACCTCCTTAATGTATGGGAATCACTATTGCCTCGGGTGGGCACACTGTATAAGATGGCATTGCAGTCTTTTTTTCTGTTGCAGCAGGAAGCAATGTGGGAGCAAGATAAATATGCATGATAAATTAGAATATTTCTTTGCTTACATTGTTTCTGGTATTAGTGATCACAGTTTACCATTATAATTATATTTGTGAGCTAGTGCAACCATCTGTGGGCTATTGCAATTTTGAATCAACTTGCCTGCTGGCTAGTGCAAAAAAAGGTTAAGCTTGACCCCTGCTAGGAGTGCCCGCATATCCATATTTCTATGCGTTGGCTGTGTCCTAGTAAGGAGACAAAATGATAACTGTGCAGAGTTCTCCCCTTCCCGTGCCCTCTCCCCCACCCCTACTACTCCTTATCTCTTCTACCTTAAAACAAACCTTTTTTTTTAAACCTTATCCTGTAACACAAAAGAAAATAAATTGGTTAATAACTTATTCATTCAGGGGTCACATATATCTCTTATAACATTCAGACTTCCAACGTCTAATCTCCTGTACCTACTCTATGAATCACCCTTCTGTTGTGGCCTGTGACACCACCCCACTTCTGAAAGAATGAGATGAGTACTTTTTTTGGATTCTCTCCCAGAAACTTCATGCCTTTTTTAAGGACAGCTATGATTTGATAACTCGTGATTCCTTTCCCATCACTATGACTAAATAGTTTACCCTGCTTTTTGTGTCTCATAGTAGCGTAAGCCCACAACGCTTGGACAGGGCATAGTATTGATTGCTGTGCGGCCTCAGAGTCACCAAACACCCTTTACCCTCTTAGTCAGTCTTGGGCCTCTTGAGTAATATGTGAATCTGTCCTGTCCCCCACATTACATCATCCCACTCGAAGCCTCAGGCATCCTCTCTCTTACCATGCCCCACTGCTTTGCTCACTCTCAGGGATCCAGAAAACATTACCAAATATATGGCTTGGAATAAAGTGACCTCATCTCCTATTTTACAATATCATGGGTAAGATACTCACCAGCCTTCCCAACAGTTGACCCAAAACAGAGCGCCTGCCGTCCATTGCCCTCTGCTTTAAGCGTCCCCTGCCCTGTAACATTTGTCTAGCGAACATGCTTTTAGTCAGGTCAGGCCAGCCTTTTAAGCTGCATTCTGTGCTGATTGCTGCCAAATGGACTTCCATCATGGCATGCACTAGGCTCCGTTTCCACTGATAAACTATGAGCTTTCCTATCTGCTCTTCTGCGATCAGCCCACTTACCTCCATGAGGTGACACTCCCTGAATGCTTGGAATGCCCGCCAGGACCCCTTTTATGCCCTCAAGGTCCTGGGCACCCATTAGTTGCAAAACAGTAATTAGGCTCCTTACTGCCCATGTCCCAAATGTTCAATGGAATAGGTGTTTTTTGTCCCTCTGCCTTTGGGGCAATGGTCCGGAACTGACCCAGCTGCAGATGGGAAAGGCTGTCAGCTAAGGTGTTCTGTATCCCATCAATGTGCCTAGCCCTAAAAGACATGTTCAGCTGTAAACCCCTCTGAGCTAACTGACATAACACCCTCAGTAATGTTTCTGGTGTCACCCCTCTATTGTTGAGTATGTCCACAACTGCTCTGCTATCACACCAGAAAATCACTTTTTGATTACAGAGCTCTTCGCCCCATTACAAGGTGCAAACCCAAATTGGTATGATCTCCAATAGTGTGCTGTCCCTTGTCAAACTCCCCTTTTTCCACTGATCTGGCCATGGCTCGGAGAACCATTTTCCTTGGAAATATCCCCCCATTCCCAAATCTCCTGTCGCATCCATGCACAACTCTATGTTTGTGTTGTAGACCCAGTCATCTTGCCAAAAGGCCCTCCCATTGAAATTCTGTATATATTTGTCCCATACCCGTAAGTCATCTTTCGTGCCCCTTGTAATGTTGACCCAGTGGTGTGGTCTGGTAGCGCCTCTAGTTGCCCAGGCCAGGCATCTGGTAAACGCCCGCCCTGGGTCAATGGCCCTGCAGGCAAAACTGAGGTGTCCCAACAACTGCTGCACCTGTCTTAACTGCACACTCCTTCTGTTTAAATGCTCCCCTATGAGTTCCTTCAACTGCAGTAATTTATTGTCAGACAAATGGAAATATCTGTGCTTGTGTGTCAGTCTCTATCCCCAAAAACTCTATCATTCTGCTGGGTCCCTCCATTTTGTCTGGAGCCTGCAGCACCCCTAATTCCTGACACAAACCTTGAAAACAGAAGAGCATGTGTTCTGCTTTCAGTCTTCCATTTTCTATGAGTAGAAAGTCATCCAGATAGTGTATGACTGCCCTGTACCCTGATTTTTGCCTAAAAATTGACTGAAGACACATGCTAAATAATTCAAAAGTGGCACAAGCTGTAGAGCACCCCATGGGCATGACTTTGTTGAAGTAATACTGCCAGTCCATCTTAAAACCTAACAGGTCCCAGTTATCTGGCCGTACCGGCAGTAATCCAAACGCTGACTCTGTCCATCTTGGCCAGCCATGCCTCTGGGGTAGCCCTGATAATCTGCACTGCTTCCTCTAGTGTGGCATAAGACACCCTGCTGCCCTTCTCATCAATATAATCATTGACTGAGTCCCCCTCTGGGAACAACAGATGGTGAATGACCCTGTACTCTCCTGGCTGCTTCTTGGGGACTAAACCCAATGGGGACACCCTCAAGCCATGAAGGAAGGGTACCTGAATGGTCCCGCTATCTTCCCAGTGTCCTTCTTTTTTTTAATCTTTTTCCTTAAAATGTCCTCTTTGCCCCTTATCAAACCCAAGTTTTTTGCTTCCTTGCCCCCCCAAGGGCCTTGAAATTGCAAACTGAAACCCCTCTTGAACCAATCTATGATTCGTTCTGCTGCTTTCTCGTCAGGGGTAGGTTCTTAGCCAACTCTCAAAAGCTTCTACCTTGATGGATGTCCTAGCCCATGGGAAACTGTCTTTTTGCTCTATATCCATGATGGTCTCCTTCTGACTTGCTCTGCCTCCCCCTCTTGTGTACCCCTTCCCATGTACTCCCCTAAGTCCCCTGTCATCCCTTCCCCCAAAGTCACTCTGTCCTCGCCTCCCACTGTAAACCCTCCCTCTGGACCCCCTGCCCCATGTTTGGCCCCTGTACCCCTGCGCCCCACCATGAAAGGACTGATTGGCCATACCTGGTGCCCTCTGGGTTTCCCCTCCTGGTTCCAATTCATCTGACATTTAGAAGCCAGATGGCTACCGCTGCACTTTGAACAAGCATGCCAGAATCTGCACTGCAGCCTGGATCAAAATGCCCTGTTATAACCCCAACAACATTTTTGTATTAGGGTGGCCTTCCTGCTCCCTTCTCCCTCTGGGGTGTCCTGATCAGTGACATAGTCTGTCCACAAATCAAGCTGTTTTGTATCCCACCTGATGTCCCCATAGGTGATCATCCATTGCCTGAAAAATTCATCATAGTACAGCCACCCGAAACGTCCCCTAGCTTTTGCTCTCCATATGATCAGGGAATATGTGATGAGGGTATCCCCCATTCTGTTCTTTTCTCAATGACTATCACTGAGTAAGTGGCAAAACCTACAAACCATGCGTCCCATGTCTTCCCTTTGGTAAATTTATCTTCTTCTTTTTTTCCTAAAAGGACTACTGCTGCCGCCATCTCACTCTTACCTGTGCTCTTTCTCATCGTATTTGGTCATTGCTTCTCTACTGACCAGTGCAAATATATCCGCATATTGCCACTTCCATAGCTTTTCTTTCATGGCCATTAGGACATGCTCCCCTATTGTCATGCCTGGGGAGCCAATTTCTCTTGTCCCCATCCCCAATCCCGGACCATCTGTGGGTTTCTCATCTCCCCCTGGCATGACCTGTCCTGCCTTAATATCAGACAGAGCTTTTTCCAGCTGCCCCAACCCCCTTCCCCCAATGAACTAATCATCTGATCTACGTACTCTTTCATACTGTCCCCAACAGTCACAAGTCAATTACCTGTTTGTTGGGCTGTTGCTACTGTAGGTGCCGGTCCTGGCCTAGGCAACTCTACTGGGCCCAGGGCTATTGGCCTCGTGGGTAGTTGCTTTGGAGCTGAGGTTCTGCTGGGGCTGGAGTGGGCAGCGGACTATGCCCTGGGGGAAACATTGGGGGGTGGTATCTGGTGCCAGCAAAGTGAGAGGTTCAGGCTGCGGCAGAGGCACAATGGGTGTATTCCAGTGTGGTCAAACCAGGCTGGCCAGCTGTGCAGATCCAGCCAGTGCTAGAGGTGGAAACTTCAGGCTAGCTGGTCTAGTCAGGGGTCATTTTCCCTTTCCCCCTGCCTCTCGCATCCTTATGCTTTTCTCCCATCCTGCTGGGCTCCATACCTTCCACCAATTCCCACACTTTATTTGCCTTGTCCCCTAACTCTAGTATGGCGCTGTAGGCATCTTTTCTGGTATGCTTGCTCTTCCTCAGTGCCATGTCTAACTACGGTCCCTAAAGAAAGCCAGGAAAAACCTGAAAGAAAGAAAGAACAGTTATTAACATCTTATTCCATAGTATCGTTATTATTATCTCCTTTTTTATATATGCCTCACCGGGCCATGAGGCCCACCCCTTCCCTGTGAATGAGGCCTGAATCTCCGTGCATCTCAAGCCCTACTATTCATGGTATTTTGGAAATATTCAGTCCCTACATAGCCCTATAGAGTAGCTATTAATTCTACTGATAAATTCAGTTCTTAACAATAGCCCTGTGTTATAACTGCCCCCTTGTCGCCTGCAAGTGAGTCTATGACCCCGTAATTGCCGTGTCTAAAAGGTTACCATTGCTGTGCTCAGGGGCCGGTATCTTACTTTATTCCCCACTCAGCTACACTATGTTGTGGGTAACTGCCCCCCCTTTCTGGCAGCCATGTAGTCCTGCATCCTTTGGACAGCCGCTCAAGTCCCTGTGAAATTCCCCTCAATATGGCACTGGTTCACAACCCCCATTGGAGTCCCCACCACCTTGAACTGCTCATATCATTAATAATAAACAACAGGCTGAACTTATCATTTTAAAAACAGCAAAGACTTTCTCTACGCTCTTTTTCCAAATCATCTAAATGTAAAGCTTCTGTCTTGGGACCAGCATGCAGTATAGAAGGAATGTTAACACATTCTGCCTCCCCTCCAAAACAGCAGATACAGATGTTTATATGTCATCACCAACATTTAAGTATTCACTTTTGTTTGGACTATCCTACTCCCTACCCCACGACAAATTGCCCGTTTCTTTTTTTTTTATTACTATCTTTGTTACTTCCATTGCCTTCATCAGCTGAAGAAGCAGACCCTGCTCTGGTCGTGGCCTAGCTAACCCCTCAGTGATGATGCCGTCCCTCACGCGGCCCCTTCTCAACCTGTTTGTGCGACCAGGGACCTTGGATCCTTCACTACACAGCATCTCCCTCCTTTATTTCAGTTCCCTCGTCGATGAACCTTTTACCCCTTCCTTTCATCAAAATGAAAACCAGGATGAGCATCGCGACGCCAACAAGAAGCAGCTACAGACCTCATAGAAGCAGGCCAACGTGCCATGCGGTGATGACATCAGACGACATCCACCGCATGGCCCACCTCTAGGCCCAGTCGGTCTATCAGGCCCTTTCTCTTATCTGCTCCTTCCTTTTTACCTTCCAGCTTCCCTTTGCCAAGAAACCTCCCCCTCCCCAAGCCTCTTCTTTTTCTATTGTATTTCCCAGAGAGACGAGGTGACACAGGAAAGCGCGTAACTTCTTTCTGGTCTCCCTTGCATCGCCATTTCTACCTCCACTTCTGGATTCTTTGCTCACCCTGACCAGGTCATCCCAGACTAATTCCTGGGCTGTAAATGCTGCCAGAGCAGCCGGATGCCCACCAGCCCACCACACAGGCTTATGCCCAAATGAACCTTGCCCCAGTCAGGTGGCCTTGCTGGCATCAGCCGCCTGCACCATTGGATCCCCCTCCCCCCACTGTTTACAGCATCTACACTTACTGGCCACCAAATAAAATGGATTTCTTTTCCTCGGGGGCTCATTGGATACTATGCCTGCTTTCAGCCTCTGCATCACCTATCTTTTTCTCACTATAGGCTGACATGCTAGTCGCTTACCTTACCTTCTCGGTTCCTCCTTTCCACCCAGATCTCCTGGAGGCTTGTCCCTGGTAAGGTTAATGCCAAAACCCCACATTCATCTTTGGAAAAATCTATTGTACCAACATGCTGTATCTGTGACTAAACTTTGGCTTTTCTGAAACCTACAAGTCCTGTTGCTTTTCCAGTAAAAAATACCTTTTTTTTTTTAAATTCACCAATCTCACATGCTGCTTCCTTCAAAATTCCAAAGAGTAGCAGCAAAAGAGGCTGAATGCCTCTGTGCAGCCCCTTAAAAAAACCTAAACCTGACCCTCCCCTTTTGCCCTATTCCTTTCTCAGCATCCTATGTCTTGCTCCTTCCCCCTTTGTGATGTCACCTTGTGACTCACTGCCCCTGTCAACACCTCACCCTTCCCCCTCCCTCCTTCCCTTCTCTCACTTACTGCTTACCCCTGTGAGTAAGCCATTGGGCAGTGCTACCAGGACAACCTAGTCTGTTTCATAACAGGCAAACTCCATTGTATGGGTTACAGCCACCCCTAGTCTGTCTGTAGTATTGCTAACATCCTATCTGGCTGGTCTGTATATACTGGCTACCAGTTACTAGCATGGGTCATTAATAACTACCCTGCTACTGTTTTACTGATGTTAGTGTTTATAAACTGTATTGTACTGGTTGCAGTCACCCCAAATTCATCAGTACTATTTCTAACACCCTATCTTGGTGGTTGGAGTATATTGATTACCAATTACTTTCATGGGCTTCTACTAAGTTCCCTGCTACTGTCTAATTGATGACAGTGTTTCAACTGTATTTTAGTGGTTGCAGCCACCCCAAGTCCTTCTGTTGTACTGCTGGCGCCCTACCTGGATGATTGTGGTTTTCCAGTTACCAATTACGTTTGCACTGTTGCCAAATTCCCTGCCACTGTCTGACTGCTGATAGTGTTAAAATTGTTTATTGCTGGTTACTGACACCCTCACTTCTGCTGTAGTATTGCTAACACCCTATCTGGGTATTCTGAATATTTGGGTAGAACTATAAGTTTAGTCTGCTGCTAAGTACCCTTCTACCAAGTTCTGTCTATTGATAGTGTTTAAACTGTATATTAATGGTAACTGCCACCCTTACTTCTACTGTAGAATTGCTGACACCCTACCTGAGTGGACTGTGTCTCATGGTTAGTGGGTCATTGACCTATCTGTTTTACTTGCCAAACGCTGTTGCCCTCCTTCTATGCAAACATGATCCTAGCAATAACAATGCTGCTTCCCTGCTTTTCCACATTATTGCTACCTGAACCTATTGAGACCTCTGAGGCAAGGGAAGCTATCTTCCATGGTCTCATGCTAACACCAAAGATTAAAGATGCACCTGAACAACCCTACAGTACCCATGCCCTTCACCCAAGCCATATGCCCCACATTTGGGACAGTTAACTGGGGTGGTTCATAAGGAGTGCTACTGCATTGTCTGTTATGGCTGTGTCACCAGGACCACAAGCCTGCTGCTTCTTCCAAGGAGAAAGACCTGGAGACAGAAGCACTAACTTAGAGCCTCTAGGGTCCTTACAATAATGCTACTCCTCTTGTCTGACATAGTTGACCCCAACTCAGGTCCTGCTGGTAGCTTTGAGCTTGGCACTTGCAACAAAGGATTACTGAACATAGTCTCCCTAACTGTTGGTAGCCTCCTACCTAAATTTGCCCAATTCAAAGTCTGGGTTGCATTTGTGCAGCCATGTTTTATATGTCTAACTGAAACGTGGCTCAGTCCACACATAACCTGATGCCACTATCACATTAGCAGATTTCAATATCTTCAGGGAGGATCGAATAGGCAAGCAGGGTAGGGCTGCCTCATCTACTTCAGATCAGACCAACACGCATCCAAAACTGTAATCAAAGATCTAACCAGGGACTGTGAATTCCTAATAATTAAACTATTGATAAGGTAAGGTCACACATCTCCTGTCATCCTGTTTGTATATATCCCACCTGACAAATAGCATCAAGGAACATAGTCACTCACTCATGAGGTGATGACAAAAAAAAAAAATAATTTTTTTTTATAAAAATGCATTATCTGGATCTCGGAATCTGTACATCGAACTGGAACAAAACTTGGTAAATCAAGAAACCTTGCCCTCCAGACTGCGGATGCAAACTTTTGAGCAATTCCATTAAAGGGGGCACATTTCCCTGTCCTTTTCACATGTCTTTACTTTCCAGCTGTTGCTTAGCTTTTCCTTTAGCTTCCCTTATTCTCCTCACCTTCTTCACCCTTCACTCTTCAATTTTCCTTTTGTATGTTCTACCCCATCCTTCAGCATCACACCTTTTTTATTTTATTTTGTTGGCTTTCACTCTGAGTCATTTTTGGTCATTTCTAAGCAGTCCAATGGCAGTCATTATTTTGGTTCAGTGCTGTATGAAGCGAGGACCTTCAGCATGTGTCAATTGCATTTTTGTCTGCTGTTACTTTGATTGGAGTACTTTACAGGTGTTTAGAAACAGACAAAAATTAACTGAGAAATGCCAGATATACTCCATTACCTCAGAATTGATCACTGTTTTGAACTTGGTACTTTTTGATATTTGTGTGATTGATTTGTGACATTTGTATTTTTTTTCTTTGCTATATGTTTTATTAATATGCATAAATGTTTATGAATGATTCATGTACCTGTGTATATAAGTGGGACATTTCTCTGTCTTAGGCACACCCCGTGAGGAAGAGTCTGAGGACTCAAAACGCTAGGGTTAGTTTGTTGGTGAGAGCTACCTGTTAACTTTGTTTCCAGGATGCAATACATTTTGGATTTCTACCTAGCAGTTTTGTTTGGGCTATATGTGAACTTGTTAGAGCATGGCTTTCCTGTTTGACTGTTTTATTTACTTTATTTATTTATTTAAACCCGTGTTGACTGGGTGAGTGCACTGGCACAGTTGCCTTTTCCAGTCATGACCTGGGTACAATAGCACATACAATGAGGGTAAGATGCAGTACAACAGTTGAGGTTCAACAAATGATACATCAGGTAAAAATGCAATAACAACAATGACACTGTCTTAAGAATATATACACCAAAAAAACAATATATCTGATTTTGGATACAAGGGAAAGTACAACACTGTATTCGAAAAGCAAGTAGATAAGTAAATATGTAGCAAAGAAATTAGGGGAAATCACTCACCCCCACTAAGAAAGAATGAATGTGAGGGCTGGTATGACTTTTAAATTATGTAGTGCCTCCTTTATTTCCCACTTCACAGCAAACAGTCATCCTGCAACAGGAGAGACAGCGCCTCCATGCTGTCAGCTTACGTTTTGGCCAAACAAATGGGCTTCATCAGAGAATGCTGTAGCAGTCGAGATGCTTGATTTTTATATGCACCTCCATCAATTAATCAAACCACTTAAATCATCACCAGTGTGTTTAACAAACAGTGGCTAAATTATTTAAAAAGCCCAATTACTGCATTTGCAATAACACTTAAGTAGTCCTCATAGGTGTTACCCCATCATGTGTTTACAGTCACAGAGGTCCATAGGCAGAGTTAGGGAATATTGTGATTTCTTCCATGTATTCATAAAAAATCTTAAACGTTCTTTTCCAGTATTCAACCCTTGGGATCACCTACATTGAAAAAACCTCAGTAAGTGAGTATAGACACAGGATGCATACAGACTGTTTAAATACAGACCCAAGATGGGTGGATTCAAGGCATTTGAGCACTGAGTCTATCTATACTTCTGGGTGGGAGAGGGGGGTTACACTTATTTTCTTTTGTTCAAACTTGTCATTCAGACCTGGGCATTTCAGGGCTCCCAATCGGTATATCCATTCCTGCACTCCCTGATTAAGGATACACCCTAAGTCATCACCTCTTATGTTTTGGGGAATGCTTTCTACCCCAGTTGCTTTCAATTTATGATCTCTTTTTACAGTGGAGTTTTTAATGTGTAGGGCCATGTCATATTCTTGGTTTTCATTCCTAATAGCCAGTAAGTGCTCATTCAGTCTTAATCACAATTCTTTAAGGTCTGGGACCACCATGCCCCATTCAGGAATGCTAGAGTCCATGGTTGCCACCTCCCCTGGGTCTATGCTGAACTCATAACATGTCAACATCCAAGAGACCAAATTTGGTTGATGTTTAAATCTACTGGAGCCACTCAAGATCGGCAAAGCTATCGCTCACTCCACAATGCTTGTACCAGAGCCGTCTGTCTTGCTAAGGATGAGAAATTTAATGCTTCTTTCCAGGAACAGTAACAACCCATCCAAATTCTGAAAGGTTATCCACACCATTTTCTCCCCTCCTGTTCAACTCCCCATGCTAAAAATAGGCACTCATATAGTCGATGACCCCCCTGTGGCTACTGAGTTTAACAACTTTTTCAAGTTCTGTGCCTCTTCCCTCCTTGCCTCCCTCCCCCACTTGCTCCCCTTCCTCCCGTACTCGGCCCCCACCCATTTTCCTCTTCTCTTTTAAGCCTGTTCTCCCTGAACACACCCTTCATGTATTACTCTCCTTGAATCGAAATAAAGGCAAAAGCCCTGATGGAATCGACCCTAAGCTACTCCACCTTTCAGCCTATGCTATTGCACTGCCCTTGACTAATCTTTTAAACCTATCATTTTCTCTATCCACTGTTCCAGGTGCTAGGAAGTCCACCACCGTTGTCCCTCTACCAAAGGGTGGGGACCCATCCAACCCTGACAGCTTCCACCCCATATGTTTGATCCCCATCCTGGCAAAAGTTCAAGAACATCCAGCTTTGGAACAATTCTCCTCCTTCCTTGACTCCTGCTCCTTTTTCACTCCATTCCAGTCTGGCTTCCAAAAAGCTCACTCCACCACCACCTCTCTCTCTCTCTTCTGGCTTACTGAGTCCATACTTACTAGCATGGATCAGGTTTGCATCACTTCTGCCATATGAACATACGGATCTACCAGCAGAAACAGACCACTTGGTCTATCACTGTCTGCCTGAATGTGCAGCTAGCCCCCTACATTGCAGCTGCCCCAAACCCTTCCCCATCTGTCATTCACATGATAGCCTCAGCCCCCTCCACCCAGACCCTCCCTCGTACTCTGCCCCACACCCTCTTAAAATTTCCTTCTGTTTTACATGATACCACACCCTCTGGCAGAGCATTCCTTTTAGACACCACCCTCTCCATGAAGTAGTGCCTCCTCATCTCCCTCCTAAATCTTCTGCCCTCCAGCTTAGTCCATGCCCCTCATGTCTTTATCCTTCCTCAGTTTAAACACCCCTTCAGTGCCAGCTTTGTTTATCCCCCTCAAATACTTGAACATTTCAATCATGTCCCCCTTATCCCTCCTCTCCTCCAGTGTGTAAGGACAGGGATGGGGTAAAAAGGGGTAAGGCAAATCAAGAAATGGAGGGTAATGAGTGCCAATGCCTGTAGTCTGGGCAAGAAGCTCCCTGAACTGGTGGCCTTGATGGAAGAGGGATGCCTGGATATCATGGTAGTCACAGAAACATGGGTACACAGAGAACCATGACTGGGATGTTAACATACCAGGGTACACAACCTACAGGAGAGACAGGGTCAGGATAAGAGGGGGAGGAGTACCTCTCTATGTAAAGGAAGGGATAAAAGCAATGGAACAAAAGAGTAAACAGGGAGGAGAGGAGGCACTGTGGGTCACTTTAGAGACTGGAAATGGGACCACAATCCTCACAGCAGTTGTATACAGACCCCATCTCAGGGGGAGGGAATGGATAAGGATATGATAGAATGCATCCTTAGGATGGCAGAGAAAGGGGAGATACTGTTGATGGGGGGGCCTGAATATGCCAGATGTTAACTGGAGCACATTTGCTGCAGCCACTTCCAAGAGCAGGGCCATTCTCAATGCCCTACAGGGGGCATGCCTCAGAAAGCTGGTTTTGGAACCCACTTGTGAGGGAGCAGTCTTAGACCTCATACTCTCAAATGGGAACAGTGAGAGGATCTCAGATCTAGAAGTGGGTAGCCATCTGGGAACAAGTGACCACCAAACAATGTGGTTCACGATGGATCCACGACAGGAGCTCGACAAACTTTTCATCAAATGCCCTGTCAGCGACACCCGCAGGCCGACCGCATTCTGCAGTCAGCTGTTGGTTCACACTGTCTGTCCTTGTTTTCTTCAGGGGGCTTCACCTAAACCCCCATAGGGGCTGCACCCCCACTTAAAAGATTATCATCTCGGTTGGAGCTGATTGGGGAGTGCAGGAACCCAGACAGACAGTGCTGGATCCAACCAGGCTTCCCACAGTGGCAAGGCACTGTAGTTGCTGTGGGGGACCTCGCTAGTGAAATGTCGCTGTCAGGGTGGCAACAGGTTCATGATAAACTCAGCTACAGAGTCAAGCATTATGAATGTGAGGGTACTGGACTTCAGGAGGGCTGACTTTGGCAAGATGGGAGAGTGCCTTAGAAAAGCACTAGCAAACAGGCAAGAAGGAGGGGTGGAGCAACAATGGGGAAACATCAAAACTGCCATCACAGAGGCAACAAGCCTTTGTGGGAAGCAAATAAACAAATCAAAATGAAAGAAAAAGCCACTATGGTTTTCAAAAGAGGTGGTGTGGAAGGTTAGGGAGAAAAAATAGCATTCAGGAAGTATAAGGAAACACAGAAGGAGCAGGACAGAGAACTGCACCAATTAAAGCAGAAGGAAGCGGGTAAGGCAGGCAAAATAGCAAAGGCCCAAACTGAGGAAAAGATAGCCAATTCGGTTAAGAAGGGTGATAAAACCTTTTATAGGTACATCAGGGAGAGTAGAAAGACAAAGGGAGGGATAGTGAGACTGAATACAATGAATGGTGGGTGGGCAGTGAGGGACAGTGAAAAGCAGGAACACTGAGCGAATACTTCTGCTCAGTATTCACCAAGAGGAGGGCACCTAATCCAATTAACAGAAGCACTCTGGATGGGGGGTCAATCCCAGTCCTTTCACTGAAGAAAGGGTTCTGAAATAACTAAAACTGAATGTGGACAAAGCAATGGGGCCTGATGGGATTCACCCCAGAATTCTAAAAGAATTAAGGGGAGAACCAGTGACACCACTGACTACCATTTTTAACAAATCATGGGAGGACTGTGTGGTACCTAAGGACTGGAGGAAGGTGGATGTGATTCCCCTTCACAAAAGTGGGAGCAAAACAGAGGCAGGAAACTACAGACCTGTCAGTTTGACCTCTGTGGTAGGGAAAGTGATGGAATTGCTTCTAAAGGAAATAATTGTTGAGTACCTAGAGGCCAGTGGTGCACAGGACCCAAGGCAGCATGGGTTCGCAGCGGGAAGGTCACGTCAGATGAATCTAATAGATTTCTTTGACTGGGTGACCAAAGTAGTAGACCAGGGAGGGGCTGTGGACATGGCCTACCTAGACTTTAGCAAGGCATTTGACACTGTCCCACACAAAAGATTAATAAATTAACCAGCCTGACAGTGGGTCCCAGGGTGGTAGCCTGGGTAAAACATTGGCTGGACAACAGGACACAGAAGGTAATTGTAAACAGAGTCCACTCTGAAGAAAGGGGGTTACTAGTGGGATACCACAGGGTTCAGTACTGGGTCCAGTTCTTTTTAATGTCTTTATAAGTGACATTGCAGAGGGACTGGAAGGAAAAGTATGCCTCTTTGCAGATGACACAAAGATCTGCAACAGGGTTGATACACACGGAGGCATGGAAAGGGTAAGAAGGGACTTGGCAAGGTTGGAGGAATGGTCAGAAGTATGGCAGCTTGGATTCAATCAAAGAAGTGCAAAATAATGCACTTCAGAAACAAAAACCAAGGGGAAGCGTACACAATGGGGGGGAGGTAGCAACAACAACAAAAATGGAAAGGGACTTGGGGGTAATCATATTAGATGACCTTAAGGTTGGCAAGCAAGGTAAGAAGGTAGTAGGGAGGGCTGGGGGGATACTGGTAGGGTTACCACCTGTCCTGATTTTCGCAGGACAGTCCTGATTTGGGCAGCTGTGTCCTGCAAAAAAACATGAAAAATACTAAATGTCCTGATTTTATAGTAGAAAAAAATATTTTCTAACTTTCCACTAAATGTTGCAGAAAACTACAATACCTTAACTAAAACACCTTAAAATGATAAGAAACAATAGAAACAACTAAAAAACTACAATACTTATCCTTAATTCTGATTATGTAGAGAAAACAAGTCTGTTGCATCGGTCAAGGTTACGCACTGTCCTGCGAAAAATCATGTTTCAGTAAGAAATGTCCCACTTTGGGCTTCTTAAAAGGTGGTAACCCTAGATACTGGGAAGTATAGGGAGAGGCATCACCAGCAGAAAACAGGAAGCTGTTATCTCTCTGTATAGACAGTTGGTGTGAGAACCCATCTGGAGTACTGCATCCAGTTCTGGAGACCCCATCTCCACAAGGACATAAACAGGATGGAAGCAGTCCAGAGGAGGGGAACTAAAATGGTACAGGGGCTGCAAGAGAAGCCATACTAGGAAAGACTAAATGAGCTTAATATGTATACCCTTGAGGAAAGCAGGGAGAGGGGGGACATGATAGAAACATTTAAGTACCTCAGTGGATTCAACAAAGTCCAAGAGGGTAGCATTTTTCAGAAAAAGAGATGTGCAAGAACAAGGGGACACAATTTGAATATAGAGTGGGGATGGCTCAGGGTCAATGTGAGGAAGTATTTTTTCACAGACTAGGAGGTGGATGCATGGAACAGCTTTCCTGAGGAGGTTGTGGGGTCTAAAACTGTGGGAGAATTCAAGAATGCATGGGGCAGACACAAGGCAATTCTTGTGGGGGGGTAGGAAGAAATAAGCTTTTGGTGAACTAGGATCTGCAGCTTATCCTGTAGGTAGGGAAATGGGCAGACTAGGTGGGCCAATCAGTCCTTATCTGCCATCAAAGTCTTTGTTTCTATATTTCTATGTGTACATATTCAGATCATTCAGCCTGTCCTCTTAGGCCTTGCCCTCCATCCCCTTTAACATTTTTATTGCCCTCCGTTGCACACCTTCCAGTAAATTAATATCCTTTTTCAGATACGGCCACCAGTACTGCACACAGTACTCCAAGTGCAGCCTAACCAAAGATCTGTAGAGTGGCAGGATCACATCCCTATGCCTGGATGAGAAACCCCTTACAATACAGCCCAGCATCCTGTTCGCCTTAGCTGCTGCTTTCCTGTATTGGGCAGAGTTGTTCATGCTCCCTGTTACCAACATCCCTAGGTCCTTCTCTTCCTCAGTGATCCCCAGCCTCACCCCTCCCAACCAATAGTCCCTCCTTGGGTTCTTTGCCCCAAAGTGCATAGCCTTGCACTTTTTCACATTGAATCATAGCTGCCACTTCTCTGACTATACCTCCAGGTTAGTTAGGTCCCCTTGTAGTTGTTTCCATCCATCTTCTTCATCCACCACTGCCCCCACTTTGGCATCATCTCCGAGTAGACTAACCCTGCTCTCAACTCCATGTGCAATATCTGAGATAAAGATCCCAAATAGCACCAGACCTAGCACTGAGCCCTGCGGCACTGCGCTCGTCACTGGTCTGAGTGTCAAGAGCTCGCCCCAACTATCATCTGGTGTCGCCTCCCCTGTAGCCAGTTCCTTATCTTTGTTGATTTGGCCAAACCCTTCGATACTGTCACCCATTCCCTTCTACTCAGCAAGCTGACAGCTGCCAGCCTTTCAGAATCAGCCATCACCTGGTTCTGATCCTACCTCACAGGATGGTCCCACTTTGTCAGAATCGGCAACTCCAACTCCGCTCCTCTCCCAATCAACACAGGAATCCCTCAAGGCTCTGTGCTTGGGCCTATACTGATTGGCACTGGGTTGGAACATAGCCAACCACAATGCCATCAGTAAGAACAGTGCAGCAAAAATGCTGATATTTTTATTTTAGCCCCCTGCACTGTCTGTACTTAAGGATTCTCACTCCAGGGGGAGCAGATCACAGGGCAAGTTAGCATTTGTGTAGCCATGGAATACTGTTTCCATGGCTTCTTGCAATCAAATGCAAGTCCCAATGTCTACAAAATGGTTGTAGACAAGGATTAGAATCCTAGTCTCCACTGCCACCTGTCCATGGTGCTGCCCTGGACAAGGACAGAAGAATCCAGGAGGCTGGCTGAGCTCCTATCGTGGCATGGAGAGCTGGGGCACAGAACAGCTTTATCAGCCTCCTGGATTCTGTTGGCCTTGTCCTGGGAAGCACCATGGACAGTGACCAGGGGAGCGCATATAGCAAGCACTGTAAATCCCTGCTCGCTGTCCATGGTAGTGCTATATAACTAGCACTCTCTTAACTGGTGCTATAAATGTAGCATAATCTAACTGGGTACCATACTGTTCTCCATCTTCCTGGACGACCTACCAGATGCCTGTACATCTGCTAATATTTACATATATGCAGATGATACCATGATATTCTGCTCCAGTAATTCCCCCTCTGAGGTTGCAGCTACCCTTTAGTTGGACTTCAACAACATCCAGCATTTGTTCTGTGCTAACCAACTGTCACTGAATGTTAAAAAGACAGTCTCCATGGTGTTCAGCTATAAGCAAAGACTTGCCAGGCTTGATACTACTCCCATGTTCCAATCTCTCGATGACTGTACTCTGGATAACATCTCTACCTTTAAATACCTTAGACTTTGGCTCAACAAGACCCTTGACTTTGGAGTACACATTGATGCCATTCACAAAAAGTTACTCCCCAAACTTGGTGCTCTGTACTGACACTGCAGCAGTCTCCCACTACAGGCCAGGAAAGAGATCGTCCAAAAGGTTATTTTCCCAATTTTCAATTTCAGGGATGTAGTCTATGACTCTGCTCCTAAAACCACCCTAACCAGACTGGACACACTCTTCAATTCCTTCTGCCACTTTGCTCTTGGCTGCCCCCCTCTCACTCACCATTGCGATCTTTACACCTCACTCTCCTTCACCTCCCTCAGTGCCAGACGCCTGGCACATAGTGCTACTTTTGCTGGGAAGTACTGGCTCACCTCACTACCTACCTACTTGTTCTCCCTTCTCTCAATCCCTCCTACATGCTGCTACACCCTCCATAACTCCACCCATAGAATGTTTGCTCTCCCCCATGGCACACATCATCTGGTCATGCCGTCTTCTCCTATAAACTACCTAGTATCTGGAACTCTCTCCCACTAGAAATTCACTCTGCCCAATCCTCCAACCCCCTCTAATGCTTCCTCTATAGTCACACAGCTCCCAACTGCCACTGCACGTAACCTCTAAACCCACCCTCCTCTACCAAATGCCAGCTACCTACTTGGATTTTCCTAAGCATCTGTGTCTGTTCTAGCACTTAGGTTTACATACTGTACTTCATATTGTCTTAGGTGCTGTATTCACTATGTCTCTGGCATAATCAGTGTTTGAGGTTTTTAATTTGATTATTGTATATTGTCGTATCTTATGTAATCTACTATGTTAGTGTTCTTCTATTGCTACAGCTACTGTCTGGTTCCATTTCTACTGTTATCATATTGTAATGTTTCTGCTTGTATTCTATATATTTATCCTATGTATTGTCATCTTCTCTTCTCCCTCTTGTTACCCCTTCCTCCCAGGATGCATATGGAAATTAGCTTTACAGCTCATGTTGCCTTTTCTGGTGAAACTTTTCAAATAAATAATATCAGTTTACTCTTTGTGCACCCTACATAAAATTCCCCCCATGTGCAGGTTAACAAGTACACAACTTCTTCAGTATTGCAGCTTATTTGACCTTTAACATGTTCCATTTTACATGTTTTTGGATTCTCAAACTGGTCTTTCTTGTCTGCTAAGTCGCAAGTGCTGCAAAACCTGCATGGTTTTGAACCCCACTTGCTTTTTCTTTTTTTGGCAGTGTTTTTGGGCTGGTAACTGTGTACCAGGCAGCCTCTGGTGCAGGTTTGCACCCCTCCTGCATGATATCCTAAGTCATTTGTCAAAAAGAGGCTTCAACTTCAGCATGCCATTGAATATTTTAAGATTTTCTTTGACAATACCAACAATTTCTCTAGAACTTCCTCCATAGCTAGTAATGAAAGTAAATGACTATTCAGTCTCATCTTTCTTTTTCAGTCAATAACCTTTCTCTGGGTATGGTATTTGTCTGTAAATAAGCCCCCTCAGTGTCAATTTCCCCATAGTCCTTCTCCCTAAATCTATCAGATAGTTCAGATGCTCCTTTTCTGTAAAGTTCCTCAGTGCCAGAGTGCCTTTTAATATGCATAAACTGGCCTTTTGGTAAGTTTCAGGTGACAGAGGATGAGGATGAAGAAAATGCAGAGGGGCCAGAGGAAGGGCAAGAGGCAGAGGAAGGGGCCTCAGAGACACAGTAACCAACTGTTATTGACAGTTATAAATATTTCTGATTGGACAATCACTGAAAAAGAAATACAGGTACTGTGTAAGGAACTATCATTTGTACCCACTCATAGTATAGCACAGGTTTCTGCTTTCCTAGACATACAGAGATTTGCTAGAAAGCTTAATCTGAAAGCATTCTTTAGCGATAAAGAGATACATAATGCAGATAAGCAATGTGATTCTGATGAGGGATAAGGTGGTTCAGACAACACAAATGTCCCCCACAACATGCATTCAGACTTCCATCCACTTTCTGCCCCTCCCCCCGCCACTAGACTCCAGTGTACAAACATTTTTAGATTGCTGTCTAAATGACCTGAAAAATGTCTACCAGACACACCTCAAGCTGCCTTACTGCTAAATAACTATGTGAAAGAGAGGCTTTTAGAACAAAGGCCACTGAACCATACATCACCATTAATCCAGCAGACAACAGGGAAAGTATTGTCATCAAGAATACACAGCAATAAGTAAAAGAAATCTATAGACAACTGTCAGACAGAGCCTTTACCAACCCCTGACCTTGGACCCCACAGATCAAATGAAAAGGGGTATATAACTTTTTCTTTTGGAACTATACCAGACTAACATGATTACTACAAATGAACTGTACTACCTTACTATACAGCATAAAAAAAACCTGCTATATACACACTCCCAAAAATCCACAATGACCCCACACCCCCCCTTGGAAGGCCCATCATATATGGAATAGGGTGGGCAACTGAGCCCCTATCCAGATTTGTGGACAGTTTTATATGCCCAATACTGCCAAAATTGAAAAGCTACATCAGGGACACCAGCCAAATATCCGTCCTTGAAGATATGCAAATTGAAAAAGAGTGGTGGTTGGTTACCCTGGACGTAGACTCACTATACACAAATATACCACAGAAGGGGGAGCAATCGAACACTTCCTGCTGATATACAATGACTTTGAACAACCAAAGATAAATATTATTTTGGAACTAGCAGAGCTGGTGTTTAAAAAACAATGTATTTATGTTTGAAGAAAAAGTGTACAAGCAAGTGAAAGGTACTGCCATGGGTGCCACTTTGGCACTAGCCTAGCTAATTTATACTTAGGCATGTGGGAAGATGAATTTGTGTATGATGATGCAGCAAACCCCTTTTTTTGAGAATATTGATATTTACAAGTGATGTATTGATGATATTTTCTTAGTGTGGAAAGGTACAATGGAAGGACTTACAGATTTTGAGAAGTATTTAGAAAGTACCAATGCAAACCTGAGGTTTAAAGATTTTAAGTGATGACAGACAAGTCAGTAATTAACTTCCAAGATTTAACAATCCAAAAACAAAGTGATGGTACCATATTCACTGATCCATACAAGAAGCCGACTGACAGAAACTGTCTTCTAGCCAGCAGCTGTCACCCCTCACATGTGGTAAAAAACTTAACAAAGGGCCAGTTTATTCATATTAAGAGGAACTGTGGCACTGAATAAGTATACAGAAAAAGAGCATCAGAATTATCTGATAGACTTAGGGAAAGGGATTATAGTGAAACTGACATTGAGGGGGATTATTTAGAGACAGATATCATACCCAGAGAAAGTCTGTTGATTGAAAAAGAGAAAAAGAAAGGTGAGACTGAACATTTATTTTCATTACTACCTGTTGAGGATGTCCTAGAGAAATTGTTGGTGTTGTCAAAGAAAATCTTAAATATTCAGAGGCATGCCCTAGTTTAAGCTCTTTTTTCGACAAATCACTTTATCATACAGGTGGGGTACAAACCTGCACCAGAGGCTGGTACACAGTTACCAGCCCAAACACACTGCCATAAAAGGAAAAAAAACACAAGTGGGGCTTAAATCCATGTAGGTTTTGCAGCACATGCCACTCAGTGGACACAAAAAGCAGTTTGTGAATCCAATAATAGGTAAAATGGAAAAGGTTAAAGGTCAAATGAAATGCAATACTGAAACAGTTGTGTAATTGTTCACCTGCCCATGTGGAACATTTTATGTAGAATACACTAATAGAAAACTTAGATTAAGATTGAATGAGCACTTATATTCTATTAGGAATGAAAACCAAGAATATGCCATGATTCTACTCATTAAAAACTCCACTGTAAAAAGTGATCATAAAGTGAAAGCAATTGTGGTAGAAAGCATTCCCAAAAACATAATCCACACATCTTGGGTCTGTATTTAATCAGTTTGCATACATCCTGTTTTTATACTCATGTATTGATGTTCTTTTTCAATGCTGGTGATCTCACCAAGGGTGGTATACTGGAAATGAGCATTTAAGATTTTTTTATGAATTCATGGAAGAAATCACAATATTCCCTAACTCTGCTTATGGACCTCTGTGACTGTACATACATGATGAGGTAACACCTAAGGTACCACTTAAGTGTTATTGCAAACACAGTTATTGGGATTTTTAAATAATTTAGCCACTGTTTGCTAAACACATATGATGATTTAATTTGTTTGATTAACTGATGGAGGTGTGTATAAAAATCAAGCAGCTTGACTGCTACAGCATTCTCTGATGAAGCCCATTTGTTTGGACGAAATGTAAACTGACAGCATAGAGGTGTTGTCTCTTTTGTTGTAGGATGACTGTTTGCTGAGAACCTGGAAATAAAGAAGGCACTACATGATTTAAAAGTCATACCAGCCTGCACAGTCATTCTTTCTTAGTGGGGGTGAGTGCTTCCCCTCAATTTCTCTGCTAGAAAATCACTTTAGATAGATTAAGTACCGCCTCCTGAGTGTGCACTCAGGGCTGCAGCTATGAATCCTGGGGCCCTGGGCAAGTCACTTAGAATGGGCTCCCGTTTCCCAAACCAGCTAATGACAGAGGTAATGCCAGCTTCTCAGGAGGGCCCCTCCTGAGCTCGGGGCCCCGGACAACTTCCCCACTTACCCCACCCATTACTGTGGCCTTGTGCGCACCACTACACTTTTGAAATAGATGAGTAAATATATGGCATGTAGGAGTAAAAGAAAAAAGAGAGAGAAGAATAAAGGAAAAAAGAAAAGAGAACATAGGAAAAACAAAGAACAAGTCCTGTATGATAGCAAACAACTGGTCTGGGATCATATAGAGAAGAAGGATAATAGCATTGACAACATTGAACAAGATAGAAAAAATAATTTGTGAGGATAGAAAAAAGGGGTAGAAGAGTCAGGGTATCTAGTTTAGACTGAGAAAGGAGGGGTGGAAGTGATGGAGGGGGAAGAGATGGAGGCTACTGAGGGGCTGAAAGATTATGAAAGTGGGGGAAATTAAAATATGGGGGGGCTGTTCTTGTTGCCTTCAGCTGGCTGCCCTTAGCCCCTGCACCAACCCTGTACCACCGTGATCACAGATTATGCACACCTGAACTTGTACTACTATATTACCCTTCCTTTCATGAGGGATATAATTCTTTCCTATTATTTTGTTAAACAGAGTAGGCAAAAGATTACTCTACCATTGCAACTGAATTTAGTAAAGAAATGGAGGAACCTTGTCAGGTCCTGGAGCCTTATCAGCTTTGATTTGCCTAATTGCCACTGAAATTTCATATGGGATAATATTTAAAGGCAGTGAAGTATTCTGTTGCTTCATGAGAATGTTGTTTTCAAAATTATCAGCTAAGTTATTGGAAACAGTATTTTGATAATTATTGACTCAGGGCACTGGTGTTACATGTGCTGAAATATTTGAGGCATAATTATCTGTTCCCTTGGCCACTAACAACCCACATTTGTTTGAGTCACCTGATTGTATGATTTCTAACATATAGGACCATTGTTTAACCTGAAATATGTGATACTAAGAAAGCAAATTTTCTTATATTCCTTCTTGAATTTATTCAGGAGATAATAACTTCCTTGGATAGATTCAATCTTATGAATCTTATGAACCATGATAGAGATGCTTTAAATTTTTTACAATCTTTATTAAACAAGGTATTCTCTGTGTTTTTGCTTTTACTAGACAGTATGAAAGTGGCAGAGTGGTCCTACTAATGTCCTGGGTGATTGTATATATCTCCTTTGCCGATAAGTTAGGTCTTAAAATTTTTCATTTCTTGATTTTCCTGACTAGCTAGCACATCAGATATTTTAGATTATATTCTTGGTGAGAATAAAACTCTTTTATGATTTCTTATTTCTATTTGTGGTACAAAGGAATTTTCTTTCTGTAGTGTAATATCAGCTGGAGAATTTAATTTAAGGTGCAAAGGATAATGATCACTCTCAGGGCATTAAATTACATCAAATTCTAAAATAATTACACATTTGCCATGAAAATGCAAATATATAATCCATCACACTTGCTCCATTTGAATTTGAGCAAGTGTAGTCCACTGAATTTTCCCCATTGAGGGATCCATTTAGTTTAGTATGATTTAACCTAATTTTCCAGGAGATACAAGAGCCTTCTGCCACTTGTATTCAAAAATGTCTCCATTGATATTCTTTTTGGAATTACAAGCCCCTCTGCTATACATGAATCTGGAAACACAGTACCAAGTCTAGCATTAAAGTCACCCATAAACAATATTCCAGCATCTGGAAATGCTGCTATAGTTTTCTGAAGTTGTAACTTTAAATCTTTCAAAATTTGGATGTCATAATAGCCTGTGTTTTGAGGGGGAATATGGGAGCCGTTTCCAGGATGACTGTCTCAACTCACAGGTGTCTGTGAGTTGTGACAGTCGCCACTATGCTGGGGACCCCATGCCATATTCTAAGAGTGGCAGGGTCCCTGCACTTATGACCTGTGACTTGCGTCATGCGTCAGCTACAGCCACGAGCATGGCCCATTTGCTCCTTATAAGAATCTACCACTAGGGACCTTTTTCTGCTAAACACTGGTACTCTGATCCTTATTATAGTGACTGTGTGTTTCTCCTCTCTCTGCTAGTAACAGACTTTCTGCTCAAAACTGTGAATTTCTTTTCTGTGACTACACATCGTGTCTTGGAAAATTCTGCTTTCGCTTGTTACCTGCCTATTACTACATTTCTTGGCTAAGTTTTCCCTGCTCCAATGCTCCTTTATTTATTCCAAACAGCTTTACCCGAATCATGAGTTCCATTTTTCTAATCAATTGGTCAGATCCACTGACTGCGTTGATCTCACTACATTACTAACCCCCAGATATCTCAATTATCAGATTGCAGCCTATATAAACCTTACACTTATCCCTAAAGTCACTCCTGTCTTCTTGTGCTTTCATTGCAAGCTCTGGTATCCTCTGCTGCTTACTATCCTTCTGGCTGGTGATGTGGAACTGAATCCTAGTCCTCCGCATCATCAGACATGTAATGATGTCTCCTGGGCCACCACTACAGGGCTTCGCATAGCCCACCTAAACATTAGGAGCCTAATGTACAACTTCACTGATCTAGAGACCTGGGTCTCCATACATAATCCAGACATACTGTGCCTATCGGAGACATGGCTCAGACCTTCTACCCCTGACTCTGCATGCTCGCTAAGAGGTTACAATCCCCTCAGGCATGATAGAATATCTCCAAAGCGGGGTGGGGGTGTTGTGTTGTTCTATAAGACACATCTGAATGTCTCACTGACTAAGATCCCAAAATCCTCCCCATGTGAATCCCTTCATGCACTCCTACTTCTGGGCCCTAAGAAACTACACATTATCACTGCTTACAATCCACCCCATGGTGGGCTGTCTGCCTTCAGAAATCTGCTTGAGGAACCAGTAAATATAGCAGGGAATAGTGAACTACTTGTCCTAGGAGATATGAATCTAAACTGGCTAGGGCAAACTCAAAGCTCACTTCTAGCCACAATTCAAAACTATCACCTTCACCAAGTCATAACTGTGCCCACAAGGGTATCCCCTAAAGCAACATCCAGCATGCTCTTGGACTGGTTACAAACTAATAGGGTTGACAGAATTATAGGTGCAGGCATCCTTCCTGACTCTATATCTGATCACTCCCCAGTCTTTTGCATATGGAAACACTCTGGCTCTGGATCTCTGCCAGCATGCTACATCACCTTCAGGAACTACGCCAACCTAGATCAGGCCAAGTTCCTTTATGAAGTTTATCTATTGATTGGTCTTATCTTTATCAGGCCCTGGATGCCCAATCAGCTCTTGACTTTTTTCTCGATCAATTTCTAGCAATCCAAAATAGTCATACACCCCTTTCGCACCCTGCAGCCAACGACAGACATTGGTCTTCGGACCTAATGTTCACCCCATTCTCCTCTACTACACCCATCTCAGCTTATATCCTTATGGAATGGGGTGAACATAAGGGCTGAAGACCCAAGGCACACCTCAACACTTGTCAGTGTCTACAGGGTGAAGTGAGGTGGAATGGCATGAGCATTATGGCCAATGACCCAAATGCCTGTCAGTCTCTGCAAGGTAGGGGAGGAGGTTGGCATTAGTTTAATACTTCACTGCCATTCCTATTGTGCATCTTTCTAACTCCTGCATTACCAATGCCAATACCAGCAAGCAAACATTTGGCATTGACAAACGCTTGTTGCAAATGCTTTATCACTTTTTATTGTAAGCAGTGAATATTAAAAACATAAAGTGCATTCAGTGCAATATGGGCAAAAGAATATATTCAAGGCACTTTTGGTCAGTCATGAAATAGTGTTCTGTTTCCAAAATAGTTCAAAGTCACTATACTGTGTCGCTGTCTTCCTGGCCTTATGACCCGACATGTTCGAGTAAAACCTACTATGTGGTTACACAAAGAACTTCTTGCAGCACTGTAATGCACATGGCCTGAGACTTGTCAGTTGCTGCCAACAGAGAGAAGGTATGTCTGTGTGCCTGGTTGCAAGGGAGGGGGACGGTCCCACTCCAATGAGGAAACTGTCCCTCATTGCAGCGGCAGATTTATTTCAAATGTGGTCCTCTCTCTCAAACTTCTGTCATAGACAGCTTGCTGATTCATTGGTTCCTGAGGGATAAGCCCAATAAAGCATCAGCTGGTAACCATCCCTGATTCAAGCAGCACTTTTCTTTCAAGTGAAGACCACTTCTCTTAAACTGCTGTCACTGACAGCTCACCGATTCATTGGTGCCTGAAGGACAAGCCCCATAAAGCATCAACTGCATTGAGCAGAAACTCACACACCTCTGCAATGTCGTTCTGTCCCAAGATGTTTATTGTGCATGCACAATGCACATGCACGCAAGTAAACATAATAAAAAGTGGCTATTTTCATTTATTAGCTGGGTGCAGATGAGGCAGCTACATTCTATGGAGTAAACTTTTACTAGATAGGAATCCCTGCCATGTAGCACAAGCCAACCCTCTGGTCTAATTAAGAGAAGAATTGAGTGCAACATCCTAAAGATGTCATTATACGTTTCTGATGGTACTGCCCCTGGGCCCACTTGTTTAAAACCTTGAAGTAACACAGAATGCAACTTCAAGTTATTTTACCTGTTACTGATGAAGGGATGGTTGGTGAAGTGCACAAACTCACCGACAGCTCACCGATTCATTGGTGCCTAAAGGACAATCCCCATAAAGCATCAACTGCATTGAGCAGAAACTCACATGCCTCTGCAATGTCGTACTGTCCCAAGATGTTTGTTGCATATGCACAATGCACATGCACGCAAGCAAACATAATAAAAAGTGTCTATTTTCATTTATTAGCTGGGTGCAGATGAGGCAGCTTCATTCTATGGAGCAAACTTTTACTAGATAGGAATACTTGCCATGTAGCACAAGCCAACCCTCTGGTCCAATTAAGAGAAGAATTGAGTGCATCATCCTAAAGATGTCATTATACGTTTCTGATGGTACTGCCTCTGGACCCACTTGTTTAAAAGCTTGAAGTAACACTGAGTGCAACTTCAAGTTATTTTAACAGTTACTGATGAAGGGATGGTTGGTGAAGTGCACAGACTTTCATTTTTGGGAAGTTTCTATCTTGACTGGTGCATCCCACGACTACCTTAATGTGGGCTTACCTGACTTCAGCAATTACCTGTTATTTATTTTATCACAGCTGTGTTATTTATGTTGTTTATTTATAGTTTATCAATGCATGTACTGTATAATAGTAAGCTATTTTTGCTGACATTCTTTTATTACTGGATTATTTTATTTACAGTGGCGTGAAAAAGTATTTGCCCCCTTCCTGATTTTCTCTATTATTGCATATTTGTCACACTGGATGTTTTCAGGTCTTTAGTGAAAATGTAATATTAGATAAAGGGAACCTGAGTGAACAAATAACACTTTTTTTTTTTTATTTCACCTATTTAATGAAAAAAGTTAACCAACACCAACTGGCACTGTGTGAAAAAGTAATTGCCCCCTTACACTTAATAACTGGTTACGCCACATTTAGCTGCAATGACTGCAACCAAACACTTCCTATAATTCAATATCAGTCTTTCACATCGCTGTGGAGGAATTTTAACTCACTCTTCCTTTCAGAACTGCTTTAATTCAGTAACATTTGGTAGGTTTTCGAGCATGAACTGCTCGTTTCAGGTTCTGCCACAGCATCTCTATAGGGTTTAAGTCTGGACTTTGACTAGGCCACTCAAAACTTTAATTTTACTTCTTTTAGCCATTCTGATGTGGACTTGCTTTTGTGTTTTTGGATCATTGTCTTGCTGCATGACAACTACGCTTCAGCTTCAGCTGACGGAAGGATGACGGACATTCTCCTTAAGAATTTTCTGGTACAGAGCAGAATTCATGGTTCCTTTAATTTGGCAAGTCATCCAGGTCCTTAGGCAGAAGCATCCCACACCATCACACTACCACCACCATGTTTGACTGTTGGTATGGTGTTCTTACTGTGGAATGCTGTGTTTGCTTTACGCGAGACATTATGGGATCCATGTCATCCAAAAGTTCCACTTTGGACTCATCTGTCCATAGAACATTTTCCCAAAAGGCTTGTGGATCATCCAGGTGCTTCTTGGCAAATGAGAGAAGAGCATTTATGTTCTTCTTGGTTAGAGTGGTTTCGCCTTGCTACTCTCACATGAAGCCCATTTTTGCCCAGTCTCTTTCTGATTGTGGAGTCATGAACACTGACCTTAGCTGAGGCAAGAGAAGCCTGCAGTTCATTGGATGTTGTTTTAGGATCCTTTGAGACTTCCTGGATGATTTTACACTGCACCCTTGGAGTAATTTTGGCAGGCCGCCCACTCCTGGAAAGATTCACTACTGTTCCAAGTGTTCTCCATTTGGAGATTATGGCTCTCACTGTGGTTCGATGGAGTCTCAGAGCCTTAGAAATAGCTTTGTAACCCTTTCCAGACTGATAGAGGGCAACACATTTTTTTCTGATCTTTTCAGGAACTTCCTTTGATCATGGCATAATGTGCTGGTTGAATCTTTGTGCTGGCAACGTGACTCTGATGGTAAGGGTCAAAATAAGTGAGGTTTATATTGAGCAGGGCTGGCTGTAATCAAGCCTGGCTGTGTTCAATCAACTGACTCTAATTATCCTTTTAATTGGGTTGATTTAACTAGGGGCAATTACTTTTCACACAGTGCCAGTTGGTGTTGGTTAACTTTTTTCATTAAATAAATGAAATAAGTAAAAAAAAAAAGTGTTATTTGTTCACTCAGGTTCCCTTTATCTAATATTATATTTTGTCTAAAGACCTGAAAACATCCAGTGTGACAAATATGCAATAATAGAGAAAATCAGGAAGGGGGAAAATACTTTTTCACGCCACTGTAATTAAAATATGTGTTTTCATTGAAATGCCCTACTGTGGTAGTGTTCTGGAACTCCAGGAAAGGGCACTGGACATAAATTAACTCCACTACTACTACCCTGATACTACTGGGCCCTTACATGTGTCCCAACTGTGCTTGAAAGCATTCATGCTTTTTGCACTCACCATCTCTGCTGGCAGGACATTCCATGGCTCAACCACTTGTAACCCCCCACCGATTTGGAGCTTGCCTTAAGCATCTTCCTGGGCTCCATCCATGCACACTGCCAGGCAGACATTTTGCAGAGATAATAAATCCATGGTTGTTTGTTGAATCCTGTTGATTTGTGTGAGAGTGCCATGATGTGCCTCCATGCCTGTCCCGTTAAGTCATTATCTAGTATGCGTATAGTAAATGGTCTGGGAAGGGTCTGAGTGTTTCAAAGCTCGTGGCCAGCCAGATGCCACTTTAATTTGCTCCACTCTGCTGTTGATAGTAAAGTAGAGGGAGCATTAGCTATTACTGTAAATATTTACTTCTAACTTGCTGTTATATTTAAATTAGAGTGTTTGTTTTAACCAGATTTCTTGCAGTTTGTTTATCCAAATGGGAGCCACCATGTTTGGTCTAGGACTTATAGAATTTTGGACCAATGGGACACAGGGAACCTTGAGGGGTCATTAGTTCAAGTGTGTCATGGGAAGGAAAACTGCAGTTCTTGTGGTTTTACAGGTTGGCACCTAAACTAACTTGTGGGTGCACAAAACTGTGACTGACAGATACCCTAGCCAACCAGAATGCCAGAAAACTAGACTAGTTCAAAAACTGTTAGGAGACAGTGGGTTCAGTCAGAATTAGAGTTTACAGAGTGAGCAGCCTGAGCTTTTGAAAGGCTACTCTAAGGAAGGAGCTGAGGAGAATCAGTGGGGAAAGGCCTGACTTGCCTCCTTGCTACTGTTCTCCAACATTTAGACTGCCTTATAGCAGTAATCAGACTAATCCTAAAAGTGATTTTTAACTGCAGCTGCAAGCTCCAAGAGTTTGAGAAGTGCAGCTCAAGTTATTGGACCAAAAGAAGTTCTTGTGAAGGATTTGGCCCAAGAACTGTAGTGAGAGACTGCCTTGTTAAATTAATAGGTTTGCTAAGTGACTCTACTGCAATTGCGAACTGGCCTGAAACCAAATTGAGAATTAGAAAAGTTAATACTGTTTCTGTTAAATGTGCTGAATGTTTATCATGGGTTGAGGCTTGTTTTGCCAGTGATTGAACTGATAGCCAGCTGGAGGCCTTCACCAGCAAACAAACTGAACTTTGCCAGAAGTGGTTATTCAGCCATGGGCCTATGCCAACCTTGACCCAAGCCAAGTATTTCTGCACCAGCGACTGCTTTCTCAGCAAGAGACCAACTTGGTGATCCAGCCCCTGTGCAGCAAGAAATCGCAGGTTGCGGCCACCTGGTGGGAAAGGCTGAGAAGAGGAGATGTGTCATGCCGGCCCAGCTTCCCCATATTCTGCAGTGATCAGCAGCAGGTCTTTATATCACCAGGCCAGTTCCAACTAACTAGTGTTCTGAGTAAACTCAGATTAGCTCCCTGTAACATTTCTTCTAATCATTTTGTGGTACCATCTGATTGTTTAAGTGTGTTAAAGGGTTACAAAGGACTGGGCCAACCGGAAAGGATTAAAAATAACCAAAGTCTTGTTTATGGATGTTAGCTGCCTTTTCTTTCCATCAAGGGCCCCACCAACAGCTGCAATGCCGGCCAACCCCAGGCACCATTTCTGTCCTGCCAGCTTAACATTCTGGGTACCCAGTATTGTCAGACTAAAGTGCATGCATAGTAACCTGAATAAAATCAGTAAAGTAATCATTATTCTAGATGTACACCCCATCCTTGTCCACGTCCCTTTAATAAACCCGATTTGCTGTTTTCACATATAAGCTGCCTCATGAGCATATTCTTAGCCAGGGTACAGTACTGAAAGCGTATGTTTCCCTTTCTAACCTTGCCTTTACAGGGGGTTCTAGGGAAGTTGCTGAAGATCTGTCCCTGGTGGAAAGTGTCAGGGTTGTGTGCATATTGCTGATGTTTAATGCTGACTGTGTCTCAACTACTGCAAAGGGTTATCTCTCATTACAAGGTATTGGGTCACTAGGCGGGCTTGTGGGTGGTTATAGCTTCCCAGAGGGCTATACCCGGTTAGGTAGCTACCCCCACTATTGTTACTCTGGGTGGAGGCACCATAATATCGAATCCAGGCCCCTCAACCTGTGGTCAGAGGTACAGGCAGGGGTAGTAACCCTAGAGATAGCATCGCCTAGGGGTTGCACACTTTTTCTATAAAATCAAACTTTCTCACATCCTTCCTTAATCCCCCCCCAAACATTTCCACTCATACCCACATGTTAATTACTTTTAGGAACTTGAAGGTCTCTATCATATCTCTACTATTTCTTCTGATCTCCAGGGATTACATGTTTAGATCCGTAAGCTGATGCTCTTAGGATCTGCCCTGCAGCCTTTGAATAATTTGGTTACCCTATATTGCACATTTTTAGTCCTGTCAATATCTTTCCTTAAGTAGGGATTCCATAAATGGGTACAGTACAGTATTCCAGATGAGGCCTCACCATCATCCAAAGAGAGGTAGAATTATCTATTTCTTTCTGCTATTGGAACCTTTCCCAATACACCCCAACATTTTGATTGCCTTGCTATAGGCCTTGTTACATTGACTGGATTGTTTTAGGGAGTACCTTATTATGATTCCAAAATCCCTTTCTTCAGAAGTAGTGCGAGCTTAACCCCTCCCATCCAATATTCTGTCCTGGGGTTCTTTTTCCTTATGTACATCACCTTGCACTTTTTGGTGTTGAATTTCAACATCGCCTTGGAACAGGCTATCAGCAAAGGCGGTGAGTACATGAAACATTAATAGCTTCAGATATGGCTGGGAGCAGTTATAATGTTCAGTAGTTGCACAGAGGAAAAGCAATAGTGCAAGGGAAAGGGGGGAGGTGAGGGAAATAACCCCATCTAGACCTTAGGTTGCAGAGCAGAGTGGGGTAAAAGAGTGTAGACAGGATAAACAAACAGTGATTTTCTGCCACCAGTTTCTATGTTTCTATCTTTAAGCAGTTGCTTAAGTGTTTCAGGAGACATTTCTGACACAGAGCATAGAGAAACCTAAAAGGAAAGGAGCCATACTTCATTTGGTTCTCACAAACAGGAAATAATATCAGAAAGATCAAAGTTCAGCACCCACTGGGAACCATTGATCACCAGAACATGTTGTTCAATATTATATTGGTGACAGACAAAAGGCAGTCACAGAAAAAATTCTAAATATTATAAGGGTGGATTTTGGTACGATGAAGGGGCTTCTGAAGAAGAAACTGGAGAGGGTGGGACATAATTTGGGTTGGACAGTTAGTAGGACTTAATTAAATATTGGTTATTAGAGGTCACAAGTCTCTGTGTAAAAATGGAAGGAAACAGCAAATAAGGATAGAAACACTGTAGTACCTGAGAGAGGTGGGAGAGGCATTGAAGTAAGAAAGAAAAGCTGTTAAAAAAGTACAAAACCAGTCAGGTGAAGGATGATAGGAAGGAATATCTTGACAAGATGTGAGAGGCCATCAAGACAGTCCAGAGGCTAAAGCTGGACACTGAATTGAGGAAAGCAGAGGGAATGAAGAAGAAGGATGCAGAATTATTTCATTATATATGGGAGTGTGGCAGAGTGGCCTCTGTCGGGGTAGGTGCCCTGATGTCTCTACACCCCCACCCCAAGAAGTAATTAGAGGGCTAGAAAGGAACTGCTATGTAAAACTAGATCAGGATAAAAACAGAAAAGCCTGTGATATTATTTGTTTTGCAGGCAGTTGTGCTGGCCACCTTGGTTTTAAATTAATTAAAACATGCCCCAGTTTAGGGTTAAACAGTGTCTTTCAGGCTGTTGGCAAAATACATGAGCGGGAGCATGAATAGGAAAGCACAGGGCATGCATTTGAGTATGAAAACACTGGTGCCCCTAAGTAGAAAAGATCTGCGTTGCTTCTAGAAATAGATAGGATATCTGTGGGGAAAATGTGGTGTACCAGAGCAGAGAGCATGTGGGAGTGCATGTTCTCATTGAGCTCCAGAGCAGAAGATAATCTCTTGGCGTATACGTGCTTTGATTTGAAGTCCTGGTACCACAGAGAAAGACCACATGAGCAGTTCTAAAACTTACAAATCTCCTTGTGTGGAGCAGGATGATGCTGTGGCGGAGGCAGAGGCTCCAAAGGTTGAATTAAATGCTGAAAAGTAAGGCATTATGTAAGCACATGTTGCACTTCTGAGCAACCTCTGGTGCCTCCAAACATTTAGAGAGAGAAATGAATTGTTTTAAATAAAGGGCGGGCTTACCCCTTTGTGTTCTCCTTCTCATTTGCTGCACTGAGTGAAGCGAGACTGGCAAAGTGCCAGCTTCATTGTTGCAGGACCACTCCATGCCTCTGGGTGTTTTTACCCTGGTGCCCCTTTGTAAAAATAAAAACCTTGGGGAAAAGAAAGGGGGGGGTCTAAATTGAGGCAATCCTGAAAGAGAGAAAGCTTTGGTTCAGGTTTTAATAGGGGATGTATCATGACTGGACTGAGTGGCTGGCATGGGGCCAATTTAGTTATTTTAGCCACCGCTCCCTGCCAAAGACAAGCTCGCTCACAAAAAGGAAACAAAACCTTCAAGAAAGGAGAGAAAAGAAAGCAGTTGTAAAATGAAATAAAAGCATGCTTGCTCCTAGCTCTCTCGCTCTAGCTTTCCACACTGTTTCAGATCTAAGTGGGGCAGCATGTCAAGCCTCCTCGTGCATAAAAGATAGTGCTATACATGCTGAAGCATTTACATTTACAGGGTCAGTGAAGGCCCTAAATGAAGAAAATAAATAATTTAACTTACAGAATTGGTTGCTACTGTCTAACTAAAGCTATCTAAAAGGAGGCCAGAAATAGGCCCAAATGAAAAGGTTCGCGGATGGGCTACAAATTTAGCCGTCGGGAGGGGCAAAAATAAATAAGAGAAAGTGCTCCAGAGAAATAGGAGCCTCCAGAATTAAATAAATGCTAAAGGGGGATAAGGACCTAATGTGAGGCATAGAGTGTCGAAGACACATGAAAAGAATAAAAGGAAAGCCAAACATATTTTTACCTATTGGACTGCATGGGTGTTCTTTAGGGCTGGCAGCCCACAGTCTGTCTGTTTATATAGGAACTGTAATGAGTGATGTCACTATCAAGGGAAGGGGCTTGGCCCTATTAAGGCTGATTAACCCTATGGAAGGTGTTTTATGTCTATAATTCAAGGCTGGGGTTTAGTATAAGATATTTTCTGTTTTATGTATATATACTTTATGATTGGGGATGCTTAATTTATTGTAAAAATGGGACCTGAGACATGTTATCATGCAAATTATGAAAAGGGGGCAGATCACATGATTTGTGATGTCACGAATAACCCCCTCCCATAAATATATAAAAACCTGCCACTAGGGCTAGTTTTGGTAGAAGGACAAGTCAGTCTATCACTGACTGTGGGAGACAAGGGTCAGTCGCCCTAACTGGAAGGAAGAGTGCCATTGTTGGGAAATCAGATTGGCCTTTCTAAGGTAACTGGAGTTGGATCAAGCTGGTGAAAGAGTAGAAGCTAATACCTGACTTTATTTTATTTCTGTACAAATTATCATTTTAAAGAAAGAATAAAATGATAAGTGTCACCAAGGCACTTTTTATGCACTAGAGCTACGTGTCCGCCTTGTAATTGTATCCTGGTATCTGAGCCCCATTCACAAGGAGAAGTGCAAAATAGAGGGGATAGTCTGGCTGAGGAAAGGGGATGGATAGAAGAAAGAGGAGGAGGAGGAGGAGGAGGAGGAGGACAAAATAAAGGTGGATATACTGAACCATTATTTTTATTTGGTGTTCATAATAGAGAACACGGTGTTGCTGCCTGTATGTGTAATCAAGGTCAGATAGGCATGGGGTAAGGTCATCATTATAGAACTGCTGACAGAGGGATATGTTTTGAAAGCTCTAAAGTCACTAAAGGCGGGTATCAATGGACCCAGATGGATTACATCCAAAAGTGCTAAATGAGATGAGACAGGTTCTAGCTACACTACTGGCAGATCTGTTTAATAGTTTTTTTGGAACACAGAGAGGCACCTCTGCACAAGAACAGAAGTAGGGATGAACCACAAAGCTATAAATCAGTTAACCTGGTGCCTGCAGTGGGGAAGTTACTGAAGGCAATAACAAAATAGAGGCTTGTTGGGTTCATGGAAGGGAGGTCTTGTCGGCTGAACCTGATCTAATGTTTTGATTGGGTGACAGAAGTGGTGGACAAATGCCAGACAGGGGATGTTATACACTTGGAGTTCAGCAAAGCTTTTGACTCTGTCCAGTGGCTGGTTGGTCAAGAAGCTGAGTGACCTCAAGAAATAGGATTACACAATGGGGAAGAAAATGGTTAAATGGAAGAGCCCAGTTGGTTGTACTTCATGGACAGCACTCAGGGGACAGGGATATTACCTGGGAGGTGCCACATGGATCAGTCCTATGACTGGTCATTTTAACATCTTTGTTTGTGACATTGGTGAAGGTATCATTGGAAAGAGTGATGGACAGGTGGAACAAACTGCCAAGGAAAGTTATCTACCAATCATTTTAAGGATTCCAACATTATTGGGACAGACACGTGGGGCTGATAAGGACACTAGAAAAAGGGGGTGGGGAGAGAGGAGTGAATGGCCACTAGGACCCTTATACTCAACCATAAGTAGGGCTGGGCAGAGGCAATAACATTTATTGAACTACCTGGAGGAAGTCTCTGTCATCAATTGCATACCTGTTTTTTTTTCCTTTTGAGAATTTACATGTGCTAATTCCACATATCACTGAAGTTGCTTCAATATCACCTAGCTATACAATAAATGGGCCAGTACATGTTTGCTGTGTGAAATACTGTTATCATTTATGTCATGTCTGTGAAAGTGTGCTGTCTGTTTAATATCTCGTATGACTGGACAAGAGAAAATAGTAATTATACAATGGCAAACAAAATACCCACTTCTCATTGGCCAGCTGGCACTATCACCCTGTTGTAAAATCTAGCATCACCAACAGGAACAAGTGCCAGCCAGCCGCATCTCACTAACTGCAAAAAAAAAAAAAAGTAAAAATCACTCCGAGCCGCCATGTTGTTTTCCCTCGTTAAACATTACTGTGGCACCGCACCATTCCTACACCAATTCAGCCTCTACTTCCAACCACAACAAAAAGATAAAACTACAGACCAGGGATCCTGACTGCCCACGGAAAGAAGCGACATGAAGAGGCTGAATTCCTGCACAACCTCTTCGCTCTCGACCATGATCTTGGCCTCGGACCGGCGCTTACGATCGGAAGCAACGCAGAAAGTTTCAAAGGCACCGCGCAATAATTAAACAAGTCGTTTTCAAATGAGCGTAAGACTCCACAGGTTACAGAAAAACTCAAACTCTGAGTTTGACAGCAGCGCCGCTCGGTACTCACATTCGGTTTCCCCCTTTCTAGTGCGTCTTCTCAGCTGTTGCTAGGGTCAGTGCAGCAGGGCATCCTGGGATATGTAGTCTTTGGAGAGAGGGGCCGTGGCTTCTCTTTCTCCGGGGAGAGAGAGAGAGAGAGAGAGAGAAAAAAAAGTGACGTGCTCCTCTCAGAGGGTCTTTGTTATGCACTCTTTTTTAAGTACAAATCTCTCTTTTAGTACTAGGATGTTTTAATGATACAGCCTTTGTAATAGGACCATTCCTCCACCAACCTACACTTTTTTTACACTGCACTATTTTTTGTAGTGTAAGAACAAATTCATTACAAAGCTATAAAAAATACAAAAATAATTATTTTTCTATTCTTTTTCTAACAAAAATTAAAGGGACACATTGTATAATAGCAATAAACCACTCCAGGGTGTTGGTGATGCTAGTTTTACCCATGCCTGGTGAGGTTTACTCACTCGGCCTGCGGCCTCGTGACTGAACCACGCCAGGCGTGGGTAAAACCAGCATCACCAACACCCTGTCGTGGTTTATTGCTTAAATAATAGCCCTGTGAAATATATTGTTAATATGCATTATGCTAAGAGATACTGTTTCAAAGCTTTGAGTTGGGATCTATTTGTAACCAAAATGGTAATAATGATGTACTGTATATAGACAAAGCAATACAATGATTACAACATAATTTTTATAAGTATACTTTATGGACTAAAAAGTAGATTGCCACACATACTTACAAAAAAGATCGACAAAATATGCTTCTCAGTGTTTAAAGCATCCAGTTTGTGAATTACATAGAGAATAACCAATAGGTTTGTGTCTATGACCAGGAAGTAATAGCTAATACTCCCTGGTAATAGACAAACAAACCTATCAGCTATTTTTTTAATATATGGATGCGATGTATGTTTCAAATGGGTAGTCGACTGTTTGACTGAACTGACTTTCTACTGGTCGACCACCGCAGTGTCCTATGCTGTAGATTTAGGTATGTAGTCGCTCGTGATGGTTCCCTCCACCTGTCCATTTTTTTAACATTTTGTAAATCCTACCTGCTCTTCAGGACTGCAACGGCAGGATCCACCAGATATTTTTATTTTCTGAGGGAAACTTGGGACCTTAAGCAACAGGTTGGTAGAAAAGAGGCCAGGAGTTATATTTTGTTTTAAACTGTTTTATTTGAATAGTTTGTTAGTGAAATTAGTTCTATGTGTTAAAAATTATTACCTTGAATTTGAACTGATACTTGGGCTGTGATATTGTAGGTTTGGGGATAGATGTTTGGCAGGGAAAATTAGAAGGTAATTTAAATGTGTTGTTTGCCTGGTGTTTGGAGGAGGGGACATTAGCTGCAATTAACTTGTCTTTAAACAGGAATTACTGTGGCTTTCATTGTTCACTTGGGAGCTTAAGCAACAGGTTGGTAGAAAGAGGCCATGAGTTATATTTTGTTTTAAACTGAAATATTTGAATAGTTTGTTAGTGAAATTAGTTCTATGTGTTAAAATTATTACCTTGAATTTGAACTGATACTTGGGCTGTGATATTGTAGGTTTGGGGATAGATGTTTGGCAGGGAAAATTAGAAGGTAATTTAAATGTGCTGTTTGCCTGGTGTTTGGTGAAGACCTCCACCCACCCTGTTTTGTAGGCTTTCTTAAATACTGAAAAGCCACTGGGGTTGGGATTGAAGGGCTGAGTATTTCTGTTGGGACTGAAATTTGGAAGCAACAGGAGTTAGTGGGCCTGTGACATCATCGGTACCTGGAGTCTGCTTACACACACTGTTAGTGGGACTGAACACATACTGGACTGTATGTTTATGAGACTTGAGAACTTTGTTGGTGGGGTTGAAATTGGGTTTGTAAATAACTACAGTCAGTATGAGAGAAACTGTACTCCAGGAAAGGACTGAGAAAGGGGGTGTTCATTATAAACAGAGGGGATAATCAGGGTGGCCATATTCCACCATGGCAGGCATCTTTTGGAAGGGGTTGCAGGCTGTACAGGCTGTGGGATAAGTAATAATTCTAAATTGGGCCTGGAGAGAGGAGGCTGCCCACTCTGTAGACAGCTATCTTGTATCAGGAGTGAGGTATATTGTTAGGAGTAAGCTTGGGAGCTGGGGAGGTGTCCAAGGATAAGGGGTGTGGATATGGGCAGCAGAAGGGTGGGGCTGAGGGAGGCTGGGCAACGCTCTGAAATTACAGGACATTATGCTACAGCAAGCAGAAGGGGGATATTAGGGACAGAGGACCCTTAGATAGGAAGTTGATGCTAAGGGAAAGGTACAGGGTGAAAATTCTGAATTCAAGGAGACTGGAGGGAAGAGTCAGGAGGGCTGTTCAGCGGAAGCCTAAAACAGCAGACTGTGGGAAGGGAGCCCTAAGGTGAACAGTGCAAGAGAGGAAGAAGGGGTCAGTTTAGAGATGCAGTCAGGGGAAACCTGGTTACTTGATGGAGGCTGACATAGAGTGTCACAATAAATTTGAGATACTAAGCATCCTAGAGGGGGAGGAAGGGGTTGGTGGAAATGAGGAAACTTATACAGAGGCCGGGGGGAGGGAGTCAGATACCCATAGGGCATCACAGAACAGCTATGGAAAGGATAGACATAGTCCCAGAGGGAGAAGGGGAAACATATATGTTAAGCAAATGGGGGAGATGCAACATATTCCAGACATGAGGGAGGAGAGCATGATTGGAGAGGAACTGGGAGACAAGGAGGTGGGAGAGGCGCCCCCCTTCAGCAGGAAGGTCAGTACCAAGGATGGGGCCCTAGCTAAAGGGGACCCACAGAGAGCCTCTGGAGACAGGGGCTATTACAAGGGGGATGAGGGTGGGGGAAGGGAAACCATCAGGGCCAGGATAAATGGTTCAGATAAGAGAGGTTAAAGGGACACCTATTCAGAGGGTTTGAGTTATGGGGAAAAATAGCAAGGGAGGCAGAAAGGGAGGGTGACAAGGGGTCTCTAATAAGGCAGGAAGACTCCCATGAAATTGCGATCATGAATAAAGTGGTGGAGGGGGGCTGAGAGGGCATAGTGGAGGTAACCATAAGGATGATGGCGGTGTTAAGGTTCTGTTACTGGGAGACTCGATGATTAAGGGTATTCATTGGGAGGGACAGGGGGATGGATGCCATAGCCAGGTGAAGGTAGTGAGTATCTCTGGGCTGACAGTGCACAGAGCAAAGTTCATGGTGTATGAAATGGTTAGGGATTGTGGAGGGAAACCGGATTTCCTGGTGCATTTGGGAACTAATGATCTAGAGGGAAATAGCATTATGGAAATCCAAGCAAGGTTCCAAGAACTTGCCAGAGTCTGTCGGATAATGGATGCAACATCTTTTCGGAGATATTGCCAGTACCAAAGGCCTCGTGGAGAAAAATAAGCTCACAGAGGTTAATGAATGGCTCAGGAAGTGGGGTGAAGAGAATGGGTTGGGGGTGTTAGGGAACTGGAATGGAGTTTGGGAGGATAAGGGACTATATGCCAAGAACAGGTTTCATCTTGCCCCATTAGGGAAGGAAGTCCTAAACAGGGATGGCTGACTACATACAAGAAAGGTGGGTTTAAACTTGTAAGGGGGAAGGGATAAGGGAGGGCTGACAGAAGCCCTCCTCAGATGAGGGGAGTAGCCTCTCAAGCCCAAGGGGGAAGGGGAAACAGACTGAGGTGGAGGTTTCAGGAGGAGCAGGGGAGGATGGAAGTATAAGGAATCTGGGTGGTGTTCTACAAAAGGATCAGGGATAAGGGGTGGGGTTGGTGTTAGTAAATGCCAGGAGCTTGGGAAACAAGTTGCCAGAGTTCCAGGCCATGCTGTTCGAGGTGGGGGGTGGATGTGGCGCAGTCACGGAAACGGCAATAACAAAACCATGACTGGGACCTAAACAATGGGCACACTATGCTTAGGAAGGATAGAAAGGAGGGCAGAGGGTGGAGTGGCTATGTTCATTAGAGATGACATAGAAATTGCTATGGTAGAAGAGGCAGAGGGAACGGAGGCCTTATGGGTCACCTTACGATCCCCAGCAGGAGATAAGGTCAAGATGGAGTAGCATATAGACCCCCGGGATGAGTGATGTTCTAGAGGATGGTTTGGTGGACAACATCATTGCCCAGTGTGGTCCAAAAGGGAAGGAGTGGTGTTGATGGGGACCTTAACATGCCAGGTACAAACTGGGGAACCATGTCCTCTAAGGTGGCCAAGGAGCAGAGACTGCTGGATGGCTTCCAGGATGTGTTCTTAACACAGCATGTGATGGAGCCCACAAGGGAGGGCATGTCCTGGATGTGGTTCTGGCAGATGGGGATCTAGTAAGGGACATGGTTGTACAGGACCCCTGACTGGGAGTGACCACATACTGTCTGGTTTCAAATAAGCATTGGGGAGTGGGGGTGAGATCTAGGACACTGGCAGTGGACTTCAGGGGCAGACTTTATGGGCATGGGAAATATTCTCAAGGATCACTTGAAGGGATTACCTCAACAACAAGTGTGGAAAGGAGATGGGAGGTCATAAAATGGGGACTCATGAGGCAGTCAGGATCTGGCGCTAAGTTGAAACGAGGGAGCAAGGTCACATAAACCATGCTGGTGGTCCAGTGAGGTCCAGGTAGCAGTCAGAGAAAAGAAGGCGGCTCAAAAAATATAAAACAACAAGAGGGATAGGGATAGGAAATGTACCAGCTTGCATCTAGAAAAGTCACCCGATGGTGAGGGAGCTAAGTCCAGAAGAGCAACGGCTGGCACAGGATACATGGAGGGAAAGGGTTCTTCCGCTACATTGGGGAGCGGAGAAAAACTAAGGGCCATCTCAGCAGATTGAGATCAGAAGGAGGGTGGTGGAAGAGGCGAGGGACCAGGCAGAGGTATTTAACGTGTACTTTGCCTCTGTGTTCACTAGGAAGGGGGATGGGATATCTACAAAGCAAGGCACAAAGGGGATAGAAGCGGCAGGGAGTGGGATCAGGGGAGCAACAGAAATGGAGCAAAAGGGAGGGAAAGGTACCCCAGGGTGTCACAAATGGATAAGGATAAAAGACCAGTAAGGTGGAGGGGAGATGATGCCATCCCACCAAAAGGGTGTGGTCGCCTCAAGGCCCTAAGGAAAGACAATCTCCTGGGCCGGATGGCATTCATCCGAGAGTACTATGGGAATTGGCTAGACATACTGGCTGCACTTTCATGGAGCTTTTCAACAGGTCACTTGAGACAGGGAGGGTACCTAGGATTGGTGAGAGGCACATGTGTACCAATCCATGGGGGGTGAAGAAGTACCAGGAAACTATAGACCCATCAGTTTAACCTCGGTGGTGGGAAAATTAATGGAGAGTATACTAAAGGAACGATTGGGGGTTTACTTGGAGGAGGTGGGAGGTCTGGATAGTCAGGCAGCATGGGTTTGTGCCAGGTAGATCATGTCAAACCAACCTTGTGGAGTTCTATGAATGGGTAACATCAGAACTGGACAGAGGTAAGCCTGTGGATGTATTATCTTGGACTTCAGCAAGCGTTGACTCTGTTCCCACAATGGTCTGGTGGAGAAACTGATGGGGTTAGGAGTAGGCCCTTTGATGGTCAGATGGATTGAAAACTGGATAGCTGGACTCACTCAGAGAGTAGTGGTCTGTGGGGAGCTCTCAACCCACAGAGGTTGGTAGTGGGGTACCACAGGGCTCGGGTCCTGGGTCCAATCCTGTTTAATGCATACATATCAGACATCAGGATGGTATAGGTGTGAAATGAGTCTCTTCATGATGACTCCAAGATGGAGCAGTAGTTGAGGGAGAAGAGGGGAGGTTGGCCCTGAAGGGACCTGGACACCCTGGAAAGCTGGGCTCACACATGGAAATTAAATTTCAATATCACCAAGTGCAAGGTGTTGCATCTTGGTCGGGAAACTCCTAAACACAGGTACACCTGGGAGGGAGGTGCTGGAAGCCCTCAACAGGGAAAAAGACCTAGGGGTCATGGTGGATACATGTATGAATAACACTGAGCAGTGCAGGAGAGCAGCTAGCAAGGCAAACAGGATGTTGGGATGCACCATGGGGATCACCTCTAGGAGCAAGGAAGTGATTCTGCCGCTGTACAATGGACTGGTTAGACCACACCTTGAGTACTGTGTACAGTACTGAGACCACCTTGAAGAGGGACATACAGCTCCTGGAGAGGGTACAGAGGAGGGCAACAAAGATGATACAGAGGGCTAGGGATTTGACTTACGAGGACAGACTTGAGGAGCTCTGCCTGTTTTCATTGGAGGAGAGGAGAGACAGGGGGACATGATTGAGGTCTTCAAGTACCTCAAGGGAATAAATAGGGTAAACATGGAGGGGATCTTTAGACTAAAGCAGGGAGGCATCACCAGAGGGCATGGTTTGAAGTTGGAAGGTGGAAGGGTGAGGGGGGAAAAGAGGAGGAGGTTTTTCACTGAGAGGGTGTGGACCCTTGGAATGCTCTGCCTGGTGAGCTGGTTCAGAGATCCACAGTGGAGAGCTTTAAGAGAGGGTGGGACAGACACAGAGAGTGGATGTATCAGATGATGGCCTGTCCTGGGGTGGGGATGATAGGGGTTTCTGGAGCACAAGGGATGGGAGGGTCTCGGCACCCAACTAAGGATCTAGGTTCGAGCAGACTTGATAAACCATAAGGCCTAATCTGCTGGCAAATAGTATGTTAGTATGTTAGTATGTTAGTATGAAACCAATAAAATTAAAATGAGAAGCGCAACAACCGAGTTCGCTCTCGCTAAGCGAGACAACCGCCACCATCTTTTTTCAACTGTTCTGCCCACCTACACAGGAAAACCACCCAATCAGGAGGCATGCTTCAGACGTGGGGGCAGGAGGTTTCTTTTCGGAAGCTTGGAAACATGTTATTATCAGCTCCAGAGGATAGTATTACCAGTGATTGACAATACTATTACCAGTTATTGACAATAATATTATCTCTGAAACTTTCAGGCTATTACCAGAATTTTTTTGTATGCTTTACAGACTTATTAAATTGAAGATCCATATATTAAAATAGATTATAACAATGAATTAAAAACAATCCACACTTAGAAATAGAGTACATATCTTGCTTGATGGAAAAATTCTTTTAATAGCGCTAAAAAGCAATAGATATGTGGGATATGATCTGAAGGTATACTGAAGTGTAAGCAGTAACCCTGAGAATTATAGTCATATCCCTTACAGAAATATAAGTGTGCTGTGTACAAGCAGAATGCACACTACATGCTTAATTGTGCAATGTTTGCATGCAGTTCGCATACACAAAGTGAGCCTAAGCGAACCAGGTCTAAAAAGCAAATCAGGTTCACATGCTGCAAGCTTGACATGTGCACAGCAGGTAAGCTGGTGTGAACATCTTCTAAAAATTATATCAGGTTTGCATGTTGCATGCTTGACATGAGTGAAGCAGTTAAGCTGGTGTGAAGATCATTTAAACATCACATCAGGTTTACATGCTGCACGCTTGCCATGTGTGCATGAGCTAAGCTGGTACAAATCTCATTTAAAAACGCATCAGTTTCAGTTTCTTATACTGCTGTTAGCAATCAGAGTAATTAAACTACATTTTTATTTGGATTCCCATAAAAATTAGGTAAAATCATAAATTCTGATCCTTTTGCAAATTGTTTAATGGCTTTGATTTTTGTCATTTAATTGCCATTAGTTCATAAAGTATTGTTTGCTTACTGCATTAACTGCCTAGGATATAGCCAGTCAACTTCCCCTATTCCAGATGTATGAAGAGGGTCCTCTGTGTTGTGAAGTCTATACTTTTTGTTTTGGACCATGCAAATCCCTTATGCATATTTAGTGCTACAAATGTGTTTCTCCATGACTGTTTCATCTCACTTACTTTCTCTTTATTATTCTGTATTGATCATGTACACTATGGCCATGCACATCACTCTTCGTGCTGAGTAGGGTATTGGAAGCATGCATTATACCTCACATTCTGTCACTGAAATGAGGGACATGGGCACTCAAAATGAGGTACAATGAGGGACACTAACCCACATGATGTTCAGGACACATCATGAAATATGGAGATGCAGAACCTCAGAACACAGTGGAAACCATTGCATTAGCACCTGAGAATAAATTTCCACCATTAAGCAGTGGTGCCATTTAGGTAGGGCAGAGGCAGTCCACCCCGCCCCCTGTATTTGTGCCTATGTTGTTCTTATGGTGTGTCTATAATGGCATTAAATTTGAATTTAATCTTTTACACAATAAGTGCCCACCTGGCCTGTGTGTGCTTATGCTGCAGGTACTCTCCAGACTTGACTGTGTCTGCATTGTGTTGTCCACTCTCTCCACCTATTAGCAGCAGCATAATCAGATGATGTGGATGAGCTCCAGCCAAGAAATAGTACATGAGTCTTGCAAGTGTGACGCTGCCTTTCCTGGCACAGAGTAGACAGACTGCACACTACAGCTTGGAGGAGTTGGTGAACACTGAACTCGCAATAGCAGTGTTGTGGCAGCATGTTTTTGTTGGTCTACTCTTAGTGAGTCTCCATCTCCCCAGGTGGCTAAAGGGGTATAGGGTGAGCTAGAAGCTAACTCAAGACTAGGCTACCTACCTACTATACTAGGCTCACCATGCAAAAAAAACAGCACAGTCCCTCACAGCAGCAAGCTAGACTCTGCAGCAGTGGTGACAGTAGTGTATGTGGCCTTCATAGGCCTTGATCAGTGCAGTGCAGCAGCAGTCACAGCAGCAACTAAGCAAGAAGCAAGCAACCCAGGATGGGTGGGTTAGGCTGGTGAGGTGACTTGGTCACAGACCATGTTGGGGACCTGTGATCGTCAGTTCTAGCATCAAGCTTCTGGCTGAAGGAGAGAGGGGGGGAGCAGACTGAAAACTGGGCTGGTGGCACACTATGCCAGGCTGCAGGTTCTGGCCACATGGCCGGAAAAGTAAAGCTAATTATTTTTTCTTTACAGGGGGATTGGGGAAAATGGAAGGACTGAAATATTGATGTGTTTTTCATGTTTCTTCACCTTTGGGTTGCTTCATGACCCATAGGGGATAGGTATTGAATGGAATGGAGTCGGGCAGAAAAATCGGGACAAAGTTCTTTTTTTTCTGGGGGAGGGGCAGAATTTCAGCCAGAAAAAAAATTGGTTAGTAACTGAGTGGGTTTAAGCCCAAATCTGATGCACTGCTCTAGGGTATATACAGATGAATCTTATACATTTGAATTTTTCCTGATTTGCATATCATTTTTCAGTCAAAACAAATAAGTTGTACCTTTAAGAGATGTTACAGACATTCTAGAGCTGTCCCTTGCATTCACGGACAGTTGAGCCTTATGGTATGAACAGACTATTGGAGCCCCAATATAGTCAGGCTTATGCCCACCCCCCCAGTAAAACTGACCTCCACATCCCCATGCTCAGGCACATTATAACAAAGGGCAAAGGAGACTGCAGGAGTGTGCACCATTGAAATGAATGGGGGTATTTTTTTATTACTATTTTATACATTATTTGATGGAGAGTTGGAGAATAATGAAGGCCACCACTTGACTAATAAAGGACCTTGTTAGTAAAATAGTGGCTTTTAGTATTCTCTGACTCATCATCACAACGTATAAAATAGTAATAAAAAATAACTCCATTCATTTCAAGGGGGTACGCCCCAGTACTCTGACCTATGGACATCATGTCTTAAAGACTCCTGCCTCTGGCTCTTTAGTACTCACTTAAGAGACATTTTACTTATATCTATACTTGGTGGGTTGTCTGTAGCAACATGTCCGTACCTGCTACAGTGTGCGGGCATGGGGGGTAGGAATTAGCCATGTGAGTGTACGTCAAGTTATTGCTATCTTTATGTTTGCAACTTAAAGTCTGTTTGCATTGAAGCATTCAAAACTATGGAGAGAAAATAGTAGGAGTACAGGCCAGACAGAAGTAATTAAGTGGTTTTGTGGGTAAGTTGATGTATTGGGGGTGGGAAAAACCACATGTGCTTCCATTGGTATGTGTGCTACAGTTCAAATTTGAAACTGAGATGAGAAAGAGAAGAAAACTGAAAAGCATAACAGTGACTACAAGCATGCCAAGTGTGTGCAGATGTAGTCAGATACACTATGTATTGAAGTACAAGTGAGCCATATACATGCAGACAGTATGGCTTAGTGGTTAAAGGCACTGAACTGCAAGCCAATAGAGTTGCAGGTATGAAGACTTGGGTTTCAGTATCAACAACCCCCACTTGTGTATGGTGTGATCCTGAGCAAGTCACTTAACTTTTACATGTGCAGTTATCCATGACCACTTGCTTTTTGCACACATGCCACATGCATGCAGTATTTCCCAATTTAGCATAGAAATCATGGTTTCCACACTTGTTTGCTGCACACATGCCATATGCATGCAATCAATTCCAATTTAACATTTAAATCATACTTGCAGCACACATATCACTTGGATAGTTTTATGTTAACAGCATGAAAACATTTCATGTAATTATTTCTGTAAGGGATAGGCAGTCACTGTTGAATTTCACCTCTTAGAAAAAATTTGAGTTGCAGCAAAGAAAACAAAACAAAAAAAAACAATATGTGAAGAACAGCAGGATGAAGTGTTCCAAGACAAGAGCAAGGTCTTGACTATATTGTTTGTCAGAGAGACAGACAGACCTCGAAAGGCTCTGATTCCTGTGGAATAAGAGGTTTCTGAAAATGAACAAAGCCTCTAGTAAGTGTGAACTTGAGTTTTTCCTGCTGTGAGATGGTATTTCTTGCAGCACCATTTTATTCTCGTACTGAGGAACAATACCTTGTATGAGAGGTAATGTAGCCTAGATATTACAGTATAGCACTGGGAACATGGAAACCCACATTTTCTTTTTTGCAGTTAGTCCACATTTTCCCTATGCACCAGCAGCCCCCTTTACGCTGGTGATCCCAGCCCATTTCCCTGTCTTCTCTCAGGACATATGATCATACAAATAAAGTGTGGCCTTGGTTATTAGGTGTGGGGGGCTGCAGGTAACTGGTATAATCCTGCCACCAGTGCACCTGTTTTTCCTTGTTCTTCCTCCCAGAGTAGCTTATAGTGATGGCAGTGGTGGTGGTGCGATGCCTGCTCTCCTGCACTAAATGCTGGGTGTCTGCCACTCCTCTGCTCAAAACTTGCAGTCTCAACATGCTGCCCCCAGCCACATCTAGTGTCCAATCAAGCACTGAGTTCCATGCTCCTGCACCCTAGAGGAGAAGAGCAGTCTAGTGGATGTTCAGTCCTCCTTCCCCTGGCTGACCCTCCAACTCCCCGAGCATGTTCCCAAACTCAGGTCATCAGCACCATGAATGTTACCTCTACCACTGTGCCGGCAGGTTGGCCCAGAAACACACAACAAATTTATTAATCTCTGACTGTGAGTAATCCATTCAGTCTCCCTGGTCTGTATTTTCAGCACCCTGTACCTGTCTTGTGTTAGGATCAGACACTCTTGAATTGACCCATTATGTTTGGGTGCAATTCCTTATTAGTAGACAGAGGGGTCCCAAGATGAAATCCCCATATTCATAACTAGACATAGAGGACCAGGGTCTAAGTCAGCTAGATCACATTTTAGTGATCTATTTTGCCAGTTCTATCCAATTGTTCTACCATCCATTTTGTCAATGCTGATTACGACACAAGCAAAATGTCGCCAGGTGTTACTGCACCAGGCATTTTGTCTCCTGGGAAGTACAGCACCAAAATGCCCTCCTGGGAAATTATTAGCTTTTTTGGGGGGGGGGTTGCCCCCCCAGCACCTCCCAGAACTAAATATAATATCATCCGGGGGGGGCATGCCCCAGAGGGGATAGGAACTGTGTGGGGCCAAAGGGCAACTGGAGTGAGGGTCGATCTAAAATCAGGATTGCCCCTTTTACTGTCACCCTTCTTGCAGTGCCAAAATTGCCACAACCAAATTCATTCAGCAACTTGGCAGGTTATCAACTTGCCTATGTACTGGTGGCAAATGCATTCAGTGTTGGATGTATGCTGTTGGGGACCTCATCCGATTGTTGCAATTAAATGTTGGTTTTGAAAATAATACCTCATTCCAAATGGGTGAGTGACACAGTGGTGACCACTGGAAAAAGGTAATATGGATGATGTACCTGTGTTCCAGAATTTATCTTCTTCCTTTCTTTCTTTCTTTCTTTCTTTCTTTCTTTCTTTCTTTCTTTCTTTCTTTCTTTCTTTCTTTCTTTCTTTCTCTCATTCTTTCTTTCCATCCACTGATATACACAATGGTCTTTCTATGTAAAGCAAAATTCATTGTGATCTACACAGAGGGCCCATTTAAAAGCCTTGCATCTTCCCTGGATATCAACTGAGATTATCACTGGGCTCAAAGCTTCAGATTCTGGAAGGAACCCTCACAAAGTAAGTGGCTTCCTAGAAGACATTGCAAGATGCAAGCAGTTATGCAACATTTGCATAAAAGCTAAAGGCCTCGCCAAATCTGAGCACTTTGCTTCCACCCTCTACTACAGTCTGAACTGCCTCTCGAATTCCTGGAAAGCCATTTACTACCTTTCTGATCTGCTCAACAAATATTTCATCCTAGTTATTAATCATTGGTGGTCCACTATATAAGGCCACTGATTTACGGTGATTAAAATAATGAAATTCCATTTCCAAGACTTCAGATTCCGGAACTGCACCGATAAATGTTACTCTAATTTTCAGATTTTATTGGGATTCTGCTATCATTCTTTTAGTATGTGCATAAATAATCAGAATTAAAGAAGGCTTAATATACAGAGCATTAAATAAAGAAAAAGAAAATAGTACAGGAAGGAACTAAAAGAAAAATTCAACTTTTGTAGATTTACTTATCTGATATAAAATGCCAGATTCCATGAATTCTTTGTTTTTACTGGTCTTCAGGCAGCCCTAATTCCGGAATTTTACCAGATTTTCTGGTAAAAACCGAAAAACAGTGGCCTTAACTATATCTGATATCTCCTGAGATTGCCTATATCTTAAAGGAGAACTGCTATGAGTCTGGGAAGCACATAGCCATTTTTGACTTCAAAAGCTTATAAATACTTGTCTTTTTTTTTTTTTGTCGTTTTGGTACACAATGTATGTTTTCTTATTCACAGCTTTTCCTTTATCTGTCCTCTCAGACTATTCCCATCCGAACCTTCCCTTGCTCTCTGACTATTCCTCTACCTACCTTTTCTCTCCCACACCTACCACTTGTAGTCCCACCCCCCACTGCTGCTACCCTGTTGAACCTGCTGGCACGCCACCATTCCAAATGCAAATACTCTGAATGACCTTGATCCTAAATGTCTCTTCACCTTTCTTTTTCCTAGCTTGTTAAATCTTCTGGAACACCTGATTCTGTCTCACCTATATTCCTTCACTGATTGTCTGCAATCCTTACCTCTTTCTAATCTTACTTTATGAAGTCCACTCCACTGTGACTTCATCTCCAATTAGACTCCATACTATAATTTTTGAAGAGATGGGTCAGGGCATGACCAGCTCTGTTATTTTTGTTGACTTGGCCAAAGCCTTCAGCACATTTTCCCGCCCTCTCCTTCTGAGCAAACTTGCTGTATTAGGACTAACTGACCTCATGGACAAATGGTTTACATCTTATTCAGTAGACAGTCCCAGGCTGTTGTTATAGATGACCCCCTTCTGCACCTCTACCTCCTTCTAATCAATTTAGGTGTTCCCCAAGGCTTCTATTCTTGGCAACATCCTGTCCTCAGTCTTTGTCAATGACTTTCCAAAAGCATGTGTGTTCTCACACACTCTTGTGCAAATTAATTAAATAAAAGCTTTTTGCCTGTTGTACCTCTGTGCCTGAACAGGCTTCTCAACTTTAATTATGCAAACCACATTTTGTGCACATCTATTGGACATTGTCAAAGTTATCAATGTTCACACATGCAAAAAAAGTTGGAAAGAGCTAAAATTAGAAAAAAAATGTACATTTAAAGATGTTTGAGACATACCTGTAGTATCTCAAAAATCACAAAAGTTATTCAAATGAAATTCACCGCATTGAAAAACCTGCACCGCAAGACAAAGCCTGCAAAATGTCATGCAGATATGTTGAAGGGTTGCAAAGTTATTAGGGTGCAAAATACGCAAAACTGGAAGACCGAAATAAAAAAAAAAAACAGGTACATTTAAGGATGTTTGAGACACTGCATCTCATAAACCGCATAACAGATTCCCACAAGATTTAGAATATCAGGAGTCCTGTTCTCAGTGATTATGCAGTCCACATATTGTGCACATTGTTGAACAGTGCCAATGATATTAGGGTTCAAACATGCAAATAAAACTGAAATAAAAATGTAAATTTAAAGATGTTTGAGATACAGTAACTCAGCAACCACATAAGCTAGTCAGATGAAATTAGCCATATCCATAGACCTTGATAGACCTGCATACAAAATGTCATGCAGATATATTGAAGGGTTGCAAAGTTATTAAGGTGCAAAGTAGTCCCTGTATAGATAAGGTGAAAGGTAACGTCTATGTTAAACCTGAATTTTTGAAACTTAATAACGTTGGAATTGTTCAATGGATTTTCATGACATCGGGCAATCATAATCTTTCATGCTAGATCCCATGATGTGCCAAATTTTGTGTAAATTGGTCGTGCAGTTTCTGAGATACAGAGTGAAACAACAGAAAAATCTTTTTTTTTTTTCCATTTCTTTGTCCACCTGGATCTCAGAAATGGCTTTGGGTAGTGGTTTGAAATTTTCAGGCTAGAAAGCCTTTGCCTCAGAGATGTGTCTTTTGAAGGTTTGGTGAAAATATATGAATCCTTTCAAAAGTTATTAAACTTTTTAATTTCCCATTATTTCCTATGAGAAAATTTATATGTCAGGAACAAAAGTTAGTCATTTTCAAAAAATATGATTTTTTGAAAAATAATGTATTTTTACCAAATTACATAATTTTGGAAAAATACTGATGTATTTTGCACAACAAAACCCTCAATTTTTTTAAACTTAAATAACTCTGGAACCGTTCAATGGACATGCATCAGTGCTGGCAAGCTTGGTGGCCAGAGCTAGGTCCATTGACGAGCCTAATTTGTTTTACGTATCTTGAAGGGTTGCAAAGTTATTCAGGTGCAAAGTATTCAAAACTGGAAGACTGCAAAATTTAAAAAAGGTACATTTAAGGATGTTTGAGACACAGTATCTCAATAACCACAAATTAGATTTGCACGAAATTTAGTACATCATGGACTAAGGAGTCTTTTAGTCAAGAGAGGGGCTGAGTTGGAGAACGCCCCTGGGATTGGGACATAAGTTTAACTGTTTATGTTTTTCACTGACTGACCCATTGTACTCTAGGTCTGTGCATTTATATGGGCTAGGAAGCTGAAGATCCAATGGACTTGGTCGTGGATGAACTGCTTTTGGATTTTTTGGTAGATTTAGGGATGGCAGCAATTTGATTTGGGACCAGGTGAGCTGCCCTGATCTGTCTGGTGGGTTGTGCAATAGTCTGTGGCAGCACAGGGATTTATGCTCTTATCCACTGGGAGTCGGTGGTGAGAATTGATCTCTAGGGTTCCCTGGAGGGCTTATTGGTTGGTGGGTTCTGCCAGGGAATTCTGTGATAGCAGCTACAGCCCAAGGCCATCCGCCAGGTCAGTTTTGTCTGGGTTTCACTGGTCTCAGAGTTGTGACTGATCCAGAAGAGGCCTGCAAGAAGAACCTTGGAATCCTACTCCTTCTGTCCTGAGTTACGGTCAGACTGTTTTATTACCATTTACTTATCGACAGTGAGAGTGTCGAATGGCAGTTCCCCAGACTCTAGAAGTGAGAGTACCTGACGACTGGGGATTATTCTGTTTTATTTTTGGAAAGATTTTCAAGACCATTCCACCTAGTCACCTTGGGAGGTGTGAACTCCAGAGAGGATTGTCCATTCCTGCTTGTGGTGAGAGGACCTTTGGGACTTGGACATCTGAAATTCTTTCCTAAATGGTTTTAATGCATTATCAGCTTACCTCGCCTGCCTGTGCCAACTGTGTTTATTTGATATATTTATTTTACATTGTTTGTTTATTTTGAGTTATTACTTTTGTTTTAGAGTTTTAGATTGTAGGTATGTGCTGTTAGAGAGATGAGTTTTATATTTTATTGTTTGGGGGAGTGAATTTACAGATATTTATTACTTTTAATAGGATTTTGTATGTTGTTAGTTTATTTTTTTATTATTTTAGATTTTGGTTTTGTGATTCACAGTTGGATAGTTTGAAGAGTGTCACCTGGATTACCAAAATGTGTTGGAGTTGTGCTCCTATGATCATGCGCTATTCGTCTTCCACCCTTCATGGTCTCTGCCCCTTCCCTCACTTTAGTTTACAACATACCTGCTCTGTAGGGCACTGGGTATTGTGTAGAGGGCTCAGAGGAGGGTATGGGGGTGTGAACAGTGGAGGATGAATGAGGGGGGCCACCGCATTGGGGTAGTGAGATCCAGAAGACTCCCTTGGGCAAAATGAAACCTGGAACATGGTTCACCATGTCTGGTTTCCATACCCAAGGGCACTACAAATAATGGTAGGCAGATGGTCTGGGTGGCCCGAGAGGTTCATCCAACTTGGGCAGTGTTATGCAATGCTAGGTCCATTAAAAACAAGACTGAAATTGTTGCAGATCTTGTTGAATCGGTGGACCTGGCTTGCATTACCGAGACCTGGCTGGATGAGAACTCTGGCCCCATTTTGGAAGCTGCAATTCCAGCTGGGTACTTGGTGATACACTGCCCAAGATTGGATCATGGGCCGGGGTAGCGGTCTGTTTTTAGACCAGACTTAACCTCATGAATGTACCGGTTGGGGAGACTGAGTCATTTGAGTGTACCATGGTAACAGGTGTAGGCTGTAGGATCATCCTCATCTACCGTCCACCAGGATATGAGAAATGATTCCTTCAGGAAGTTGAGGACTTTGTCATCGACATGGTGTTTAAGTCACCTAGGCTGATAGTCCTGGGTGACTTCAATGCTTGGGTCGACTATGAACTCTCACAATTTGGTCAGCACTTCCTCCAGTTGATGACATCTCAGGTAGTTACCACTGCTACTCATAATCATGGTCACTCTCTTGACTTAGTCTTCCTTCTGGGGATTGAGGCCTCCGACTTGGGGGTGGAACCAGTTGGATGGTCTGGTCACTACACCGTGGGGTTCAGTTTTAGCACCCCTCTATGTAAGCCTACCCCTGTGGAGATGACTCTGTACTACCCTTTGCGAGATATAAATTCTCAAGGCCTAATGGTGGTGCTGAATCTCTCATCCCTCTCAGAGGCAAACAGTGACCCAGAGGCCCTCATGGTGGCTTATAAGTCGGCCAGTGCAGTGACCCGCAATGTCATTGCTCCTGTCTGTATCCATCCTCTCTCCCTTCACCCTCGAGCCTCATGGTTTGACAGGACTCTGAGGGAGATGCAGTGACTAGGACGAAGGTTAGAACATTGTTGGTGGAAATCCACTCTTGATGCCGACCACCTTAGATTGATGGACCATTATCAAGTCTATCAATCTGCAATCTCCCATAAGAAGGCCGAGTTCCTGTCCGGGGACATTACGGCTGCTCAAAATCAACCATCTCAGCTGTTCTGAGCTGTAGAGAGACTGTGCAGCCCAACCTGTCAACAAGTCCGGAAAGCTTTTTCGCAAGAAGAGTGCAATGATTTTGCTCGATTTTTTGCAAATAAGGTGGCTGAATTCAGATCGGCTTTCCATCCAGCACACTCTATGGGTGTTGCTGTAGATCAGTGCAGATTCTCTCATCCTCAGACTTCTTGGAGTACCTTTGTCTGACCGGCTTTCATGGATGTCATGCAGATCATCCAGAGTGTATGCCCTACATGCTGTCCTTTGGATCTGGGAGCTACTTCCTTGATTTTGGGTTGTATTGATGTTATTGGTCCAGTCCTAGCTTAGATAGTCTGGTGCTCCTTGGAGGCAGGTGAGTTTCCAAGCTTACTGAAAGAGGCAGTGGTGACACAACTCTTGAAGAAAGCTTCTTCGGACCCAGACTGCTCTGCAAACTACAGACCAATCTCTAACCTTCCCTTTGTGGGGAAAGTGATTGAAAAAATAGTGGCCACACAGCTGGAGGACAATTTGACCATCCATGACATCTATGAACCCCTCCAGTCCATATTTCAAAAGAAGCAAAGTACTGAGACAGTGCTGGTTCAGGTGCTTAATGATCTCCATTATGGTCCTCCTAGATCTCTCATCAGCGTTTGACACTGTGGACCATGGGGTCCTGCTTGATCATCTGACGTTCATTTGCAGACTGTCAGGTACAGTCCTCGGGTGGTTTACATCATTCCTCATGGGAAGATCTCAGAGGGTGGTGTCCAGGGTTTTTTCCTCAGACCCAGTTGTCTTATCATGTGGGATCCCTCAGGTTCAGTGCTGTCCCCCACGTTGTTCACAGTGTATATGCTGCCCCTCGGAAACATTGTAAGAAGGTATGTGCTGAGGTTTCACTGTTATGCAGAAGACACCAAGCTCTAACTTTCTTTTGCCCCCTACCTGGATAGAACTGTCTCAGTCTTTAATAGCTGCCTCGTTGAAATCCAGGAGTGGATGGATGCCAGTTGGTTAAAGTTGAACTCTGATAAGACTGAGGTATTGGTTGTGGATCCAGAATGCCGGACAGAGGGGTTGAGTGGGGGTTCACCCTCTGGTCTTTAGCTAGGGGGTGTACTACTTTGCCTTTGAATGGGTGCGGAACCTGGGGGTAATCTTTGATGAAGGGCTGACCCTACATTCACAGGTGTTGGCTGTAATCAAATCCTCGTTTTACCATCTGAGGAATATCTCCATGATTAAGAACCTTGTTCTATCTGGCAACCTTCCTACTGTGATCCACACCTTTGTGACCTCGCGTTTGGACTATTGCAACTCCCCGTACCTAGGGATACCAAGGGTGGAAATCCATCACCCGCAGCTAGTGCAGAACCTGGCAGTGTGGCTATTGATGGGATCATCTCGATCCTGTCATGTTTCACCCATGCTGTGCGGGCTGCACTGGCTGCCAGTTCAGTGGTGGATCACCTTTAAAGTCGGTCTTCTGCCTTTTAAAGCCTTACATGAACTGGGCCAGGACTACCTGAAAGAGCTCCTGGTTCCTCACTGCCCTGGGTGAGTGCTCTGCTGAGCTGATGAGGGGTTGCTAGAGATTCCAAGGGTATGTATGAAATCTTCTGGGATGAGAGCATTTGTGTATGCTGCCCCCACCCTTTGAAATTCTCTACCCCATCGGTTACATGAGTGCATGACCATAGAGGGCTTTAAACAAGCATTGAAAACTTACTTGTGGAACCAAGCTTTTGGTGATTAACTAAAGGACAATATCAGACTGGTTATTTTGTTGTTTGTTGAGATGTTTATTGTTGATATTGTGATTTCAATTATTGTTAAGGTGCTTTGGTTTTCTGAAAGGCGCCATACAAATAAAGTTTATTATTATTATTATTATGAGACCTGCCCCTAGAGATTATGCAAGGCAGTTTTTGTGCACAACTGTTGAAAGGTACCAACAGTCATTAAGGTTCAAACATGTGAAAAAACTGGAAGAAGGCAGAAATTAGAAAAGAACATGTACATTTCAAGATGTTTGAGACACAGTGTCTCATAAACCACACAAGCTATTGCGATGAAATTCACCACAGCAACAGACCTGTACCGTAAAACTATGCTTGCAAAATTTAATGCAGATATGTTGAAGCGTTACAATGTTATTAAGGTGCAAATTATGCAAAACTGCAAGACTGTGTGAAATTAAAAAAAAAATACAGTATCTCAGAAACCAGAAAAAACAGATCAGCAACATATTTGCTACATCAAGAAATCTGTTATGCAGTCCAAATTTTTTACACAGCTGTTGAATGGTACCAAAGGTATTATGGTTCAAACACGAAAAAAAAAGACTGGAAGACTGCACAAATTAATAAAAACATGTACATTTAAATATGTTTTTTGAGACACAGTATTTCACAAACCACACAAGCTATTCAGATAAAATTAGCCATATCAATTGATGTGCACCACAAGACTATACATGCAAAATTTCATGCAGATATACTGAAGGGTTGCAAAGTTATTATGGTGCAAAGTATGAAAAACTGGAAGACTGTTATTATCTGGTAGGGCAGGAATAGTTAAGGTTGCATGGCCACATCTATGTTAAACCCAAAATGTTGTACTTTAATAACTTTACAACGGTTCATCTGATTTGCCTGAAATTTTGTATGCACCATCTTCTAACACAGTTATATGGATCTGGCAAGTTGCCATCCAGTTGGATGTGCAGCTGTGGAGTTGCAGACTGCCAAAAAAAGTGCAAAACAATACTTTTTTGGCAATTTTGGCAAATTCTTAACTAGTTTCTACAGCCCGCATGGTTTATCCATCTGGTCCAAAATGTTCTGGGTATATGGGGACTGGTTCAGTGAAGTGCCTTTTGAAGGTGTGGTGAAAAAATATTAAACCATTCAAAAGTTATTAAAGTTTAAAGTTTTCCATTATAGCCTATGGGGAAAAAATATGTGTTCCCCTCGGAAGCACTTTTTACTTTCACAAATGGATTTGATACTTTCATGCTGCCGCCATCTTGTTCTCAGTGAATGAGGTGGAAAAAATGTTGTAGTTCATAAAATACTGGACCTAGGTAAACACCAACATTTGGGTTTACCTAATCAGGGCCCTAGGAACACAACCCTGGCATTTGCTTTTCACCAGGATGCCCAGAAATATGTTTTTTTTCCAATTTTTCAGCCATTTTAGCCATGGAACATTCATGCAACTTCCACAGACTTTCACTAAACCCCCGCAGGTACTTTCACGAAAGTCCCACATGTATAATGGCAGGACTTTCATGCAAGTACCGCAGTACTTCTGCTCAAGCTCTCTCATGTAAATCAATGGGATTTTCATGAAAGTCCGTGGAATTTTGCAACAGTACCACAGGTAAATAGCCCCAAAAGCCCAGTTTCTTTGCCACTTCATAGCAAGACAATGGTTAGAACTTTTGGGCTGAAATTTGCATGGTGTCAAGCCCTTGTTTCACAAATGTGCCTTTTGCTGGTTTGGTACAAAAATTGACACCGGTTCCAGAGTTACAGCAATCAAAAGTTCCACAGTTTCCCATAGTGTAACACTGTGGCAGGCACAGTGCCTTTTGATGCCTATATGTCGAAAACAGTTTGAGATACTGATTTTTTGCTAAGTGAAGTTTAGGACATCTGTTTGTGTACTAAGAATGCATGGAGGTGGCTAGGTTGTGGGTACAACTGCAAAATAATTTTTTATGCAGTTGCTATGGTTACTGAGATGTTGCTAAATAAGCTTTACAGGGGTTACTTTGAATGCCTGTAGGCCTGTGCTATGTGTGAGTACGTGTCGGTAGAAGGGAACACAGGACCCAGAGGGCCCATGCTCCCACCTATGCATACTATTTTTGCTAAAGTGGGAGCACTGGGCTATCCTATGCTATCCCTCTACACTCATGATTATGCAAAACTTAAAGCACAGGGCCCTCCTGTGCTATGTTTCTATACTTATAGGTAGGTGGGATCTCAGTGCCCAGAGGACCTACACTCCCAAATATGCATTCCATTGTGCAAAAGTGGGAGTACAGTGCCATCCTGCAGTATGCCTCTGCACTTATGGGTGAGTGGGAGTGCAGGGCCTGAATGGCCTGTGCTCCCATTAATAGATACCATAAGAGTAACATTTCACTTTCTCAAAAAGAAGGGGAATTCATTGCAAAAACCTCTGCTAATGCACTGGGGTGTGCTTTGGGGTCATTGGGCCTAACTCTCATCCCATTCTCCAATACTGTATCATCTTAACTTGTTTACACATGGAAGGTGGTAAGAGTTAGGGCTGATAACCCCATGGCATACCCCGGCACCTGTTAGTTTATGGACGGTGGGGGTGTGTGGGGGGAGTAGGGTTGGTAACCCTAAAATCAAATGTCCAGATTTTTGTTGCCATGGAATCAACCCTAACTGATGCATTAAAGGAGTTTTCTGCAATGAATATATATATATATATAGTATTTTTTTTTGCTTTAGAAAAATTAATTATAACATCAGAAAAAGAATATTTGAAAGCAATATTCCAGTTTCTTGCAATTTATCTGATGAGCGAAAATGTCACAAAAGCAGTCAAGTACAGTCAAAAAGTCTGTGCACTAGCCCCTCCAGAAATGATTCAAACAGGGAATGACACATATTCTTCATCCTGCTGTCCCTTTCACTCTAACCAGACCAGCTGCTACTTCAACCAGTGCTAACACTGCTAGTATCACTGCCCCCCACTACTGTTCCAGTACAAGTCACAGTTTCTCTAGTGACCAATGTTGTTGCCATATTGGCTACCACCATCACCACCACCTCCACTGCTACTGTCAGTATCACGATCAGCACTACTTCTGATACTGCTGCTACCACCATCATCACCACCTCCACTGCTACTACTACTACTACTGCTGCTGACCGTATTACCTCCACCACCACAACCAACAGTACCACCATGACCATGGTTCATGATAGAAGTGTTTAGCCCTGGCCTTGGCAGTTTAATCTAAGCAATTCTTCTGAGGATGATCAGGTCAGTGAGGAATGATTTCTGGGTCAGAATATGCTGCTACCCCAGAAGATTTAAAAAGGCTTTAAGATGTGTGTTCTATAAAATATCCTCTGAGAACAGTGACCTGACTGAGTCTGAGGATGCTGAACCTGAGTTTTTACTTCATTCTACAAGGAAGCACTCAGGTCAAAAGTGATCCAAAAAATCAATTGCTGAAGGCAGGCACAAAACATCTGCCACTGTTCCTCCTAATCTTTCATGTCAGCCTCATGCTATAACAATTACACAGTCCATCCTAACTTTTGCTCATCCTAGTGGTTCTGATCTTAAATCTTCTATCAGTTCACAGCAATCTTCTACACCACTCCAAACTGAATCTGGTGCTCGTGGGCACAAGTAGCATGCAAGAGAGTTTAGTTCAGGTACAAGTTTAATTTCCAGTGACATCTGGACATATTTTATAGAGCAGGGGAATGATAAAAAGAGAGAGGCATGTGTTCACACTGTAGCCATAGTCTCAGCTGTGGTAAAAATGTTGATAAACTGAGCACAACATGTCTTTGGAACCACCTTCTGAAAAATCATCCTGAGGTGGCTAACTTGGATAAAGTCCTTGCTGGAGTTGTCTCTTCATGCCACTGCATGCAGCTTTTCAAAAAAGTAAAATAAGTTTCTGATTCTATTGATGGTGCTGCTGGTGGTGATGGTAGCAGAGGAAGTCAGCAATAGTTATGCAGTGAAATTTAATTTTGCTAGTGAAATTCCAGAGAAATCATGATTTTCTCTCTGCAAAATATTTAGCAAAATTTGCACATTTCTCAGCAGATTTTGTGGGTGCGAAATGCAGAATTTTGAATACACACATTTTTTTTTAAATGTAAAAAAAATTGTTTAAAGTGTTTTCCCCCCTCCTGTCCAGGCCAACATTAAAACAAATCTTTATCCTCACATCCCTGTTGTTTTGTGGTCCCAACCCCCTGGCCAATTGATGGCCCAATATGAAGAATTGCCCACCAACCAAGATTCATCCCCATCCAGAATTTGAAATATAAATAAAAATAAATTTCCCTGGCATCTGGTAGTCCCACCCCTGGCAGATTGCCGGCCAAATGAAGTATGATCCTCCCCCGAGATTCACACCCATCCCCCCAATGTCCATTAGTGCTGACGCCAACATCAGTCATGTAATAAGAAAAAAAATTCCCTGGTGTCTAGTGGACCCCCGCATCCTGTCCAGTAGTCACCCCACCTTGCACCCTCCATCTAGGACCCCACATGCACATGCTTATTCACTGAAAGGGCTCACTTGGGCTCATTTTTAAAAGCATTCAATAGGGCTGCCAGTCATGGAGGTGAGTAGAGGGCTGTGCCAGTGGCCCACTGGTGTCATAGATTGGGTGGTGCAGGTTGGGGTGCAGTCACTACTGAACAGGGTGGGGCAGTGGGGGGTCCACTAGACACCAGGGAAAGTTTTTTTTAAATTACATTACTGATGTCGGCAACTGCACTAATGGACAATGGGGGTACAGATGTGAATTTAGGGGGGAAGGGTCATTCTTCATTTGGCTGGTGATTGACCAGGGAGGTGGGACCAATAGATATCAGGGGAATGTATTTTTATTTCAAATTCTGGATAAGGGATGGAGGTGAATTTTGCCATGGGGGGAATTGTTCATATCAGTCCGGCAATTGGCCAGGGAGGTGGAACCACTAGCCACCAGAGATGTGGGGATAAAGATTAATTTTAATGTTGTCCTGCACAGCAGGGACGAAAACACTTTTTTCTTCTAATATTCTCTTCCGCCGGCTTTCAAATGAGGAAATTTGACCACAGGTGGTAAAATTCCACATTTCACTGGTGAGATTCCACATTTCTCTGGGGGAATTTTGCATTTCACACCCAGGAAATACTTCACGACATGTGCAGATTACACAAAATATGTTGCGGCATGAACTTTTTAAATTTAGTACACCTCTAGTCAGCAAGTGTCTGAACACCTGAAAAATCTTGTTTCCAGTCATTGCCCAAGTACTCCAATAGGCACAATACTAAGTCCCTCACAAACTGGTTCAGATGGTGAGACAGTAGATGTACAGCTTCTAGAGCTACCCCTCCCACAGCCAAAATCACCTGCATTTGCCTGGTGTGGAGCCAGGGCCAGGGCAAGGCTATGCCATTTCAAAAGTCTGCTCTCAGAATAAGGGAAGCATTTCAGGCCACCCAAAGGTCTTGCCAAGTCACCCCACATCTGTTCCAATCATGCAGACCATAGGTGAGATTATTGCATCAGATATGCAACCTTATTCTATTGTTGAAGACACTGGATTCCATAGACTTCTACATTTTTTGAAACCATGATACCACATACAGTACCAATGCAAATTAGTTTTTTTTCATATGGGCATGCCAAATATCTATGAGGCATGCCACAGTTAGGACTAGAAATTGTTAAACCAGGTTATGGGCAGGGTTTTCCATTGCACGTCTAATGTATGGGCCAGTACACACTCACTGCATGCATTCCTCTAACTCACAGCACACTGGTGTTCACCTACATCAGTTGCACATGGTGACATAACTGCTGTTGTCTCCTCCTCCTCTTCCTTTGGTCTTGGTTGTAGCAATACCTCATCCCATTGGATGTCAGCTCTCCTTAGTGTGGCAATCCTTCCAAGTAAACACACCCATGCTAATGGATTAGCACAACAGGTTTGCATGTTGGATTTTTTGTTACAGATAATTGGAAGAACATGATAAAAGCATGTTGTGATGGTCACTTCCAGAAAATCCACTGCTTTGATTATAACTTGAACCTTGTGGTCTCTGGTGCTGTCAGGAGCAGTGTGGGTGCTTCTCATACTGTTAATATCTCAAGAGACATTTGTATCCATTTCCATAATTCTGATAAGGCAACGAGAGAGATGCAAACTGTTCAGGACCAACTTGGCTTACCAAATCCTTAGCTGATCCAAGATGTCAGTACACAATGAAACAGCACATTTTATATGTTGCAGTGCTTGCTGGAACAGAAGCATGTTCTATATGAGTTATCCATAGTTCAGGATATTGGTGGAATACTATTACACCAGAATTGGAGTACCATTGAGGGCACAGTCCAGATTTTGTCTCCCTTTGAGAAATGCATCTGTGACCTAAGCACAACTACAACTTTACTGAATCAGGTCATGCCAGCTGTCCATCTTCTTGTGTCAATCATAGAGACTTTCTGTGCATCACTATGGACTTGTTTCCTGAACCCATGAAATAACTCATTGAAGTATTTTCTAGGGAGTTAAGATCATGATTTGCAACCGTACATGGCAATACTGGCTATATTTTTGCAACCATGTTAGACCCAAGATTCAAATGTGAGTCACTGTATCTGTCCATGCAGAGACACAGAGTGAATGAGTGAGTACCAGCACAACTGTGTATTGAACTTGAGGGAGTCATGAGGGAGATTGACCTGTTCTCTTCAGAAGATGCTGGGTGGGGTCAGACAGTTCTTGAATAACTGGAGAGTGGCACTGGCAGCCCAAGTGACAGCGGTGGGGGTGCTGGCTTGCCACTGACAATGATGTTGCCTGCTGATGCAAGAAGACAGAATGAGTCAGGAACACAGGCCCATGACACTGTGCCTCAGGTTACAAAATGATATCATTATGACTGGTCACTGCCCATGAGTTCTCAGATGAGCAAGTAGCAGTGGGGGACATGTTTGTTTCCACATTCTGCGAGGAGATGCTCAGTAATTATTTGGATGAGCCAAATTTGGACTTTAATGTTGACCCTCTTGCATACTGGAACACCAAAAAGCAATCATGCTTTGCTTTGTGCCAGGTAGCACGTAAATATCTTGTGTGCACCCTCCCCCGGCAAGCATACCATCAGAGCACTTCTTCAGCAATGCAGGAGATATTGTTCAACCACATTGCTCCAGTTTACAGCCTGAACATGTGCAGCAGCTTCTTTTTGTTAAACTTAATATGCATGCTGCTTGATTATTTTGAGTGAATATAGGTTGCACTAGTCAGACTGACAATGTTCTGTCACTGCCTAAACTGACTAGTATACTTATGGCTTTCTAATTTCTGCTCTTGATGTTATTGACAAAGATTTTGGAATAATAATGTCGGATGTGGTCACTTTTGCAGCTTGGAGTTTTGACTGACCATATGACTTTATGACCACTGCTGCTGTTAAAATTGCTGAAAATGTTTCTCTCTCTCTTTTTTTTTTTTTGCAAAGTGACTTCACCTATCCTGGTATATCCTACAAAATTTACTTCTTATTATGTCCTTAAAATTCAGGCCAGAAGGCGATCAAAATAATATAAAAAATATAAGAATAAAAAAAAAATTAAAAAACAATTAAAAAGTATTTAAAAAATGTGAAAAAAGTATAACAATCTGAATAGTCATGCCATTGAGCAACTCAACTTTGCATTCCTGTCTCCAAAACAAAGAATCTTTCATATTAAATTCCTTTCTCTGTGTGCTGTACAACCTTTTGCTTTTATGATTTCCTCCTGGTCTCCAAAACATATGTTCTCATCATTTCTTTCAGTACATCTATCAGACAGAAAAGAACATGTAAAGAAAATGTCTAATCTTGATGCCGTCAAGCAGCACACACAGTGCTCCCTCCTGGAGCGGGACATCAGCTGGGTGCTTATAGGCCCCGAGCAGTCCTCGGCCTACCAGACGCGGCCAAGCAGCACACACAGCACTCCCTCCTGAATCGGGACATCAGCCGGGTGCTTAGAGGAAATTTAACTACCTCCAGCAATAGTCCCCTTGTGAGGGGAGGTTTTTTCAGTTCAATGAGACTCAGCACAGTTCTACCAACTAATTATGTGGACATGTTAACCTTACCTGTCTTGCTACTAATTTGAAGGGTACTGCGATACTGTGATGTGAGGGTGGTGGAATCCTAGCAACTGCAATTCTTGTGGCATTCTCTGTTTTAGGATACCGTGTAATATTGCAATTTAAATCTGCATGGTCTGCTTGCTTACCTGCCTAGTTTCAGCGTGGTTGGGGTGGTGATCGCCATCTTCCCTGAGAGCTAGTGTCCTGACATTTCCCGTGCATGCTGATAATGACCCTGTCTCCTTCTGCATACCAAATCTAACCTTGTCTCCTCTTCTCTCCCCATATAGGCCCTGATCAGTCCTCGGCCCACCAGCTGCCACCAAGGAGCACACACAGCACTTCCTCCTGGGTGGGACATCAGCTGGGTGCTTAGAGGTACTTTAACTACCTCCTACAACAGCACCCTAGTGAGGGGGGTGAGCCAGTTGACGCGCTTGCTTTAGAAAAATTAATTATAACATCAGAAAAATAATATTTGAAAGCAATATTCCAGTTTCTTGCAATTTATCTGATGAGTGAAAATGTCACAAAAGCAGTCAAGTACAGTCAAAAAGTCTGTGCACCAGCCCCTCCAGAAACGATTCAAACAGGGATTGACACGTATTCTTCATCCCGCTGTCCCTTTCACTCTAACCAGACCAGCTGCTACTTCAACCAGTGCTAACACTGCTAGTACCACTGCCCCCACTACTGTTCCAGTACAAGTCACAGCTTCTGTAGTGACCATTGTTGTTGCCACATTGGCTACCACCATCACCACCACCTCCACTGCTACTGTCAGTATCACCATCAGCACTACTTCTGATACTGCTGCTACCACCATCACCACCACCTCCACTGCTACTACTACTGCTGCTGACCGTATTACCTCCACCACCACAACCAAAAAGTACCACCATGACCACGGTTCATGATAGAAGTTTTTAGCCCTGGCCTTGGCAGTTTATTCTAAGCAATTCTTCTGAGGATGATCAGGTCAGTGAGGAATGATTTCTGGGTCAGAATATGCTGCTACCCCAGAAGATTTAAAAAGGCTTTAAGATGTGTGTTCTATAAAACATCCTCTGGGAACAGTAACCTGACTAAGTCTGAGGATGCTGAAACTGATTTTTTACTTCATTCTACAAGGAAGCACTCAGGTCAAAAGTGATCCAAAAAATCAGTTGCTGAAGGCAGGCACAAAACATCTGCCACTGTTCCTCCTAATCCTTCATGTCAGCCTCATGCAATAACAATTATGCAGTCCATCCTAACTTTTGCTCATCCTAGTGGTTCTGATACTGCATCTTCTATCAGTTTACAGCAATCTTCTACACCACTCCAAACTGAATCTGGTGCTCATGGGCACAAGTAGCATGCAAGAGAGTTTAGTTCAGGTACAAATTTAATTTCCAGTAACATCTGGACATATTTTACTGAGCAGGAGGATGATAAAAAGAGAGAGGCATGTGTTCACACTGTAGCCATAGTCTCAGCTGTGGTAAAAATGTTGATAAACTGAGCACAACATGTCTTTGGAACCACCTTCTGAAAAATCATCCTGAGGTGGCTAACTTGGATAAAGCCCTTGCTGGAGTTGTCTCTTCATGCCACTGCATGCTGCTTTTCAAAAAAGTAAAACAAGTTTTCTGATTCTATTGATGGTGCTGCTGGTGGTGACGGTAGCAGAGGAAGTCAGCAATAGTTATGCAGTGAAATTTAATTTGCTAGTGAAATTCCAGAGAAATCATGATTTTCTCTCTGCAAAATATTTTGGCAAAATTTACATATTTTCAGCAGATTTTATGTGCAAATGCAGAATTTTAAATACACACATTTTTTAAATGTAAAAAAATTTTTTAAGTGTTTTCACCCTCCAGTCCAGGCCAACATTAAAACAAATCTTTATCCTCACATCCCTGGTGTTTTGTGGTCCCAACCCCCTGGCCAGTTGCTGGCCCAATATGAAGAATTGCCCTCCAATCAAGATTCATCCCCATCCAGAATTTGAAATATAAATAAAAATAAATTTCCCTGGTGTCTCGTAGTCCCACCCCTGGCTGTTGGCCGGCCAAATAAAGAATGAAACCCTCCCCCGAGATTCACACCCATCCCTCCATTGTCCATTAGTGCTGTCGCCAACATCAGTCATGTAATAAAAAAAAAAAATTAACTCCCCTGGTGTCTAGTGGACCCCCACACCCTGTCCAGTAGTTAACCCACCTTGCACCCTTCATCTAGGACACCACATGTACATGCTTATTCACTGAAAGGGCTCACTTGGGCTAATTTTTAAAAGCGTTCAATAGGGCTGCCAGTCATGGAGGTGAGTGGAGAACTGTGCCGGTGGCCCTCTGGGGTCATAGATTGGGTGGCGCAGGGTGGGGTGCAGTCACTACTGGATAGGGTGGGGCAGTGGGGAGTCCACTAGACACCAGGGAAAGTTTTTTTTTAATTACATTACTGATGTCGGCAACTGCACTAATGGACAATGGGGGTACAGATGTGAATTTAGGGGGGAAGGGTCATTCTTCATTTGGCTGGTGATTGACCTGGGAGGTGGGACCACTAGATATCAGGGGAATGTATTTTTATTTCAAATTCTGGATAGGGGATGTAGGTGAATTTTTCCATGGGGGGATTGTTCATATCGGTCCGACAATTGGCCAGTGAGGTGGAACCACTAGCCACCAGGGATTTGGGGATAAATATTAATTTTAATGGCACACTGTCAACCCCTTAGGTCTCAAAGTGTCCCTAGTTTAAAAAACATATTTTATTATTGCCAAAATTCTGTAAAGATTGTTGCTGTAGCTGGTAGTTTGATTCTGACTCTTATTTTCTTCAAAAAAGAAAAAAACAGACTGACTAACATACTGGTGTTATCACACCAAAACAGGTTTGTTTACATTCCTCGATCAACTCCAAATACATCTTTCCTGGACTTGGGAACACCCACAAAACAGTCTAGTGCCTCATGATGCATTGAGAGATTAGGAGGCTACTGTCTTATGAGTGACTGCACTGTCTGTGTGTGTTTCTAATGCTCAGAACACGTGCAGTAAGAACAGAACCATGACTGTAAGCAAAAACAAGGTTGTTTATAAATATACATTGCCATGCATTTCAGTTCTACTAAGCAAGGCTACAAACAAAACAAACAGCAACATCAATGAATTTTAGAGAGGGTAAGCAATCATAAAATGTAGGGTTTCAACTAGAAACACTATGATGAAAAACAGGTTGACAGTGTCCCTTTAATGTTGGCCTGCACAGGAGGGGCAAAAACACTTTTTTTTTTTAAATATTCTCTTCCGCTGGCTTACAAATGAGGAAATTTGCCCACAGGTGGTAAAATTCCACATTTCACCGGTGAGATTCCACATTTCTCTGGGGGAATTTTGCATTTCACACCCAGGAAATATTTCACGACATGTGCGGATTACACAAAATATTTTGCGGCATGAACTTTTAAATTTAGTACATCTCTAGTCAGCAAGTGCCTGAACACCTGAAAAATCTTGTTTCCAGTCATTGCCCAAGTACTTCAATGGGCACAATACTAAGTCCCTCACAAACTGGTTCAGATGGTGAGACAGTAGATGTACAGCTTCTAGTGCTACCCCTCCCACTGCCAAAATAACCTGCTTTTGCCTGGTGTGGAGCTAGGGCCAGGGCAAGGCTATGCCATTTCAAAAGTCTGCTCTCGCAATAAGGGAAGCATTTCAGGCCACCCAAAGGTCTTGCCAAGTCACCCCACATCTGTTCCAATCATGCAGATCATAGGTGAGATTATTGCATTAGATATGCAACCTTATTCTATTGTTGAAGACACTGGATTCCTTAGACTTCTACATTTTTTGAAACTTTGATATCACATACAGTACCAATGCAAATTAGTTTTTTTTCATATGGGCATGCCAAATATCTATGAGGCATGCCACAGTTAGGTGTAGAAATTGTTAAACCTGGTTATGGGCAGGGTTTTCCATTGCACGTCTAATGTATGGGCCAGTACACACTCACTGCATGCATTCCTCTAACTCACAGCACACTGGTGTTCACCTACATCAGTTTCACACGGTGACATAACTGCTGTTGTCTCCTCCTCCTCTTCCATTGGTCTTGGTTGTAGCAATACCTCATCCCATTGGATGTCAGCAATCCTTAGTGTGGTAATCCTTCCAAGCAAACACACCCATGCTACTGGATTAGCACAACAGGTTTGCATGTTGGATTTTTTGTTACAGATAATTGGAGAACATGATAAAAGCATGTTTTGATGGTCACTTCCAGAAAATCCACTGCTTTGATTATAACTTGAACCTTGTGGTCTCTGGTGCTGTCCAGAGCAATGCGGGTGCTTCTCATACTGTTAATATCTCAAGAGACATTTGTATCCATTTCCATAATTCTGATAAGGCAACGAGAGAGATGCAAACTGTTCAGGACCAACTTGGCTTACCAAATCCTTAGCTGATCCAAGATGTCAGTACACAATGAAACAGCACATTTTATATGTTGCAGTGCTTGCTGGAACAGAAGCATGTTCTATATGAGTTATCCATAGTTCAGGATATTGGTGGAATACTATTACACCAGAATTGGAGTACCACTGAGGGCACAGTCCATATTTTGTCTACGTTTGAGAAATGCATCTGTGACCTAAGCACAAATACAACTTTACTGAATCAGGTCATGCCAGCTGTCCATCTTCTTGTGTCAATCATAGAGACTTTCCAGGAGTGCATCACTATGGACTTGTTTCCTGAACCCATCAAATAACTCATTGAAGTACTTTCTAGGGAGTTATGATCTTGATTTGCAACCATACATGGCAATACTGGCTATATGTTTGCAACCATGTTAGACCCAAGATTCAAATGTGAGTCACTGTGTCTGTCCATGCAGAGACACAGAGTGAATGAGTGAGTACCAGCACAACTGTGTATTGAACTTGAGGGAGTCATGAGGGAGATTGAACTGTTCTCTTCAGAAGATGCTTGGTGGTGTCAGACAGTTCTGGAATGACTGGAGAGTGGCACTGGCAGCCCAAGTGACAGCGGTGGGGGTGCTGGCTTGCCACTGACAATGATGTTGCCTGCTGATGCAAGAAGACAGAATGAGTCAGCAACACAGGCCCATGACACTGTGCCTCAGGTTACAAAATGATATCATTATGACTGGTCACTGCCCATGAGTTCTCAGATGGCAAGTAGCAGTGGAGGACATGTTTGTTTCTACATTCTGCGAGGAGATGCTCAGTAATTACTTGGATGAGCCAAATTTGGACTATAATGTTGACCCTCTTGCATACTGGAACACCAAAAAGCAATCATGCTTTGCTTTGTGCCAGGTAGCATGTAAATATCTTGTGTGCACCATCCCCCGGCAAGCATACCATCAGAGCACCTCTTCAGCAATGCAGGAGATATTGTTCAACCACATTGCTCCAGTTTACAGCCTGAACATGTGTAACAGCTTCTTTTTGTTAAGCTCAATATGCATGCTGCTTGATTATTTTAAGTGAATATAGGTTGCACTAGTCAGACTGACAATGTTCTGTCACTGCCTAAACTGACTAGTATACTTATGGCTTTCTAATTTCTGCTCTTGATGTTATTGACAAAGATTTTGGAATAATAATGTCGGATGTGGTCACTTTTGCAGCTTGGAGTTTTGACTGACCATATGACTTTATGACCACTGCTGCTGTTAAAATTGCTGAAAATGTTTCTCTCTCTCTCTCTTTTTTTTTTTTGCAAAGTGTCTTCTCCTATCCTGGTATATCCTACAAAATTTACTTCTTATTATGTCCTTACCTTTCAGGCCAGATGGCAATCAAAATAATATTATAAAAAATATAAGAATAAAAAAAAAATTAAAAAATAATTAAAAAGTATTTAAAAAATGTGAAAAAAGTATAACAATCTGAATAGTCATGCCATTGAGCAACTCAGCTTTGCATTCCTGTCTCCAAAACAAAGAATCTTTCATATTAAATTCCTTTCTCTGTGTGCTGTACAACCTTTTGCTTTTATGATTTCCTCCTGGTCTCCAAAACATATGTTCTCATCATTTCTTTCAGTACATCTATCAGACAGAAAAGAACATGAAAAGAAAATGTCTAATCTTGATGCCGCCAAGCAGTACACACAGTGCTCCCTCCTGGAGCGGAACATCAGCCAGGTGCTTAGAGGCCCCGATCAGTTCTCGGCCCACCAGACGTGGTCAAGCAGCAGACACAGCACTCCCTCCTGGATCGGGACATCAGCCGGGTGCTTAGAGGTAATTTAACTACCTCCAGCAATAGCACCCTTGTGAGGGGGGTTTTTTTCAGTTCAATGAGACTCAGCACAGTTCTACCAACTAATTATGTGGACATGTTAACCTTACCTGTCTTGCTACTAATTTGGAAGGGTACTGCGATACTGTGATGTGAGGGGTGGGTGGAATCACTAGCAACTGCAATTCTTGTGGCATTCTCTGTTTTAGGATACCGTGTAATATTGCAATTTAAATCTGCATGGTCTGCTTGCTTACCTGCCTAGTTTCAGCGTGGTTGGGGTGGTGATCGCCATCTTCCCTGAGAGCTAGTGTCCTGACATTTCCCGTGCATGCGCAGTAATGACCCTGTCTCCTTCTGCATACCAAATCTAACCCTTTGTCTCCTCTTCTCTCCCCATATAGGCCCCGATCAGTCCTCGGCCCACCAGCTGCCACCAAGGAGCACACACAGCACTTCCTCCTGGAGTGGGACATCAGCTGGGTGCTTAGAGGTACTTTAACTACCTCTAGCAATAGCACCCTATTGAGGGGGGTTATCCCGTTGACACGCTTGCTTTAGAAAAATTAATTATAACATCAGAAAAATAATATTTGAAAGCAATATTCCAGTTTCTTGCAATTTATCTGATGAGTGAAAATGTCACAAAAACAGTCAAGTACAGTCAAATAGTCTGTGCACCAGCCTCTCCAGAAATGATTCAAACAGGGATTGACACGTATTCTTCATCCTGCTGTCCCTTTCACTGTAACCAGACCAGCTGCTACTTTAACCAGTGCTAACACTGCTAGTACCACTGCCCCCACTACTGTTCCAGTACAAGTCACAGCTTCTGTAGTGACCATTGTTGTTGCCACATTGGCTACCACCACCACCTCCACTGCTACTGTCAGTATCACCATCAGCACTACTTCTGATACTGCTGCTACCACCATCATCACCACCTCCACTGCTACTACTACCGCTGCTGACCGTATTACCTCCACCACCACATCCAACAGTACCACCATGACCACGGTTCATGATAGAAGTTTTTAGCCCTGGCCTTGGCAGTATATTCTAAGCAATTCTTCTGAGGATGATCAGGTCAGTGAGGAATGATTTCTGGGTCAGAATATGCTGCTACCCCAGAAGATTTAAAAAGGCTTTAAGATGTGTGTTCTATAAAATATCCTCTGGGAACAATGACTTGACTGAGTCTGAGGATGCTGAAACTGAGTTTTTACTTCATTCTACAAGGAAGCACTCAGGTCAAAAGTGATCCAAAAAATCAGCTGCTGAAGGCAGGCACAAAACATCTGCCACTGTTCCTCCTAATCCTTCATGTCAGCCTCATGCTATAACGATTATGCAGTCCATCCTAACTTTTGCTCATCCTAGTGGTTCTGACACTGCATCTTCTATCAGTTCACAGCAATCTTCTACACCACTCCAAACTGAATCTGGTGCTCGTGGGCACAAGTAGCATGCAAGAGAGTTTAGTTCAGGTACAAATTTAATTTCCAGTGACATCTGGACGTATTTTATTGAGCAGGAGGATGATAGAAAGAGAGAGGCATGTGTTCACACTGTAGCCATAGTCTCAGCTGTGGTAAAAATGTTGATAAATTAAGCACAACATGTCTTTGGAACCACCTTCTGAAGAATCATCCTGAGGTGGCTAACTTGGATAAAGCCCTTGCTGGAGTTGTCTCTTCATGCCACTGCATGCAGCATTTCAAAAAAGCAAAACAAGTTTCTGATTCTATTGATGGTGCTGCTGGTGGTGACAGTAGCAGAGGAAGTCAGCAATAGTTATGCAGTGAAATTTAATTTTGTTAGTGAAATTCCAGAGAAATCATGATTTTCACTCTGCAAAATATTTTACAAAATTTGCACATTTCTCAGCAGATTTTGCAGGTGCAAAATGCAGAATTTTGAATACACACATTTTTTTTTAAATGTAAAAAAAATTTTTTTAAGTGTTTTCACCCTCCAGTCCAGGCCAACATTAAAACAAATCTTTATCCTCACATCCCTGGTGTTTTGTGGTCCCAACCCCCTGGCCAGTTGCTGGCCCAATATGAAGAATTGCCCTCCAATCAAGATTCATCCCCATCCAGAATTTGAAATATAAATAAAATAAATTTCCCTGGTGGCCTAAGTAGTCCAACCTGACATTTGCGGCCAAATAAAGAAAAACCTCCCGAGATTCACGCATCCCTCCATTGTCCATTAGTGCTGTCGCCAACATCAGTCATGTAATAAAAAAAAAGAATTCCCTGGTGTCTAGTGGACCCCCGCACCCTGTCCAGTAGTTAACCCACCTTGCACCCTTCTTCTAGGACCCCACATGCACATGCTTATTCACTGAAAGGGCTCACTTGGGCTCATTTTTAAAAACGTTCAATAGGGCTGCCAGTCATGGAAGTGAGTGGAGGGCTGTGCTGGTGGCCCACTGGGGTCATAGATTGGGTGGTGCAGGGTGGGGTGCAGTCACTACTGGATAGGGTGGGGCAGTGGGGAGTCCACTAGACACCAGGGAAAGTTTTTTTTTAATTACATTACTGATGTCGGCAACTGCACTAATGGACAATGGGGGTACAGATGTGAATTTAGGGGGGAAGGGTCATTCTTCATTTGGCTGGTGATTGACCTGGAGGTGGGACCACTAGATATCAAGGGGAATGTATTTTTATTTCAAATTCTGGATAGGGGATGTAGGTGAATTTTTCCATGGGGGGATTGTTCATATCGGTCCGACAATTGGCCAGTGAGGTGGAACCACTAGCCACCAGGGATTTGGGGATAAATATTAATTTTAAAGGGTCACTGTCAACCCCCTTAGGTCTCAAAGTGTCCCTAGCTTAAAAACAAATTTTATGATTGCCAAAATTCTGTAAAGATTGTTGCTGCAGCTGGTAGTTTGATACTGACTCTTATTTTCTTTAGAAAAGAAAAAAACAGACTGCCCAACATACTGGTGTCATCACACCAAAACAGGTTTGTTTACATTCCACGATCAACTCCAAATACATCTTTCCTGGACTTGGGAACACCCACAAAACAGTCTAGTGCCTCATGATACATTGGGAGATTAGGAGGCTACTGTCTTATAAGTGACTGCACTGTCTGTGTGTGTTTCTAATGCTCAGGACACGTGCAGTAAGAACAGAACCATGACTGTAAACAAAAACAAGGTTGTTTATAAATATACATTGCCATGCATTTCAGTTCTACTAAGCAAGGCTACAGACAAAACAAACAGCAACATCAATGAATTTTAGAGAGGGTAAGCAATCATAAAATGTAGGGTTTCAACTAGAAACACTATGATGAAAAACAGGTTGACAATGTCCCTTTAAAGTTGGCCTGCACAGGAGGGGCGAAAACACTTTTTTTTTTTTTAATATTCTCTTCCGCCGGCTTTCAAATGAGGAAATTTGCCCACAGGTGGTAAAATTCCGCATTTCACCGGTGAGATTCCACATTTCTCTGGGGGAATTTTGCATTTCACACCCAGGAAATATTTCACGACATGTGCGGATTAAGCAAAATATTTTGCGGCATGAACTTTTTAAATTTAGTACATCTCTAGTCGGCAAGTGCCTGAACACCTGAAAAATCTTGTTTCCAGTCATTGCCCAAGTACTCCAATGGGCACAATACTAAGTCCCTCACAAACTGGTTCAGATGGTGAGACAGTAGATGTACAGCTTCTAGTGCTACCCCTCCCACAGCCAAAATCACCTGCATTTGCCTGATCTGGAGCCAGGGCCAGGGCAAGTCTATGCCATTTCAAAAGTCTGCTCTCGCAATAAGGGAAGCATTTCAGGCCACTTAAAGGTCTTGCCAAGTCACCCCACATCTGTTCCAATCATGCAGATCATAGGTGAGATTATTGCATTAGATATGCAACCTTATTCTATTGTTGAAAGCACTGGATTTCATAGACTTCTACATTTTTTGAAACCTTGATACCACACACAGTACCAATGCAAATTACTTTTTTTTCATATGGGCATGCCAAATATCTATGAGGCATGCCACAGTTAGGTGTAGAAATTGTTAAACCAGGTTATGGGCAGGGTTTTCCATTGCACGTCTAATGTATGGGCCAGTACACACTCACTGCATGCATTCCTCTAACTCACAGCACACTGGTGTTCACCTACATCAGTTGCACACGGTGACATAACTGCTGTTGTCTCCTCCTCCTCTTCCTTTGGTCTTGGTTGTAGCAATACCTCATACCATTGGATGTCAGCTCTCCTTAGTGTGGCAATCCTTCCAAGCAAACACACCCATGCTAATGGATTAGCACAACAGGTTTGCATGTTGGATTTTTTGTTACAGATAATTGGAAGAACATGATAAAAGCATGTTGTGATGGTCACTTCCAGAAAATCCACTGCTTTGATTATAACTTGAACCTTGTGGTCTCTGGTGCTGTCCAGAGCAGTGTGGGTGCTTCTCATACTGTTAATATTTCAAGAGACATTTGTATCCATTTCCATAATTCTGATAAGGCAACCAGAGAGATGCAAACTGTTCATGACCAACTTGGCTTACCAAATCCTTAGCTGATCCAAGATGTCAGTACACAATGAAACAGCACATTTTATATGTTGCAGTGCTTGCTGGAACAGAAGCATGTTCTATATGAGTTATCCATAGTTCAGGATATTGGTGGAATACTATTACACCAGAATTGGAGTACCATTGAGGGCACAGTCCAGATTTTGTCTCCCTTTGAGAAATGCATCTGTGACCTAAGCACAAATACAACTTTACTGAATCAGGTCATGCCAGCTGTCCATCTTCTTGTGTCAATCATAGAGACTTTCCAGGAGTGCATCACTATGGACTTGTTTCCTGAACCCATCAAATAACTCATTGAAGTACTTTCTAGGGAGTTAAGATCATGATTTGCAACCATACATGGCAATACTGGCTATATGTTTGCAACCATGTTAAACCCAAGATTCAAATGTGAGTCACTGCGTCTGTCCATGCAGAGACACAGAGTGAATGAGTGAGTACCAGCACAACTGTGTATTGAACTTGAGGGAGTCATGAGGGAGATTGACCTGTTCTCTTCAGAAGATGCTGGGTGGGGTCAGACAGTTCTGGAACGACTGGAGAGTGGCACTGGCAGCCCAAGTGACAGCGGTGGGGGTGCTTGCTTGCCACTGACAATGATGTTGCCTGCTGATGAAAGAAGACAGAATGAGTCAGCAACACAGGCCCATGACACTGTGCCTCAGGTTACAAAATGATATCATCATGACTGGTCACTGCCCATGAGTTCTCAGATGAGCAAGTAACAGCGAATGACATGTTTGTTTCCACATTCTGCGAGGAGATGCTCAGTAATTATTTGGATGAGCCAAATTTGGACTTTAATGTTGACCCTCTTGCATTCTGGAACACCAAAAAGCAATCATGCTTTGCTTTGTGCCAGGTAGCATGTAAATATCTTGTGTGCACCCTCCCCCGGCAAGCATACCATCAGAGCATCTCTTCAGCAATGCAGGAGATATTGTTCAACCACATTGCTCCAGTTTACAGCCTGAACATGTGCAGCAGCTTCTTTTTGTTAAGCTCAATATGCATGCTGCTTGAATATTTTAAGGGAATATAAAGTGTACTAGTCAAACTGACAATGTGCTTTCACTGCCTGAACTGATTAGTATATTTATGGCTTTCTAATTTCTGCTCTTGATTTTATTGACAAAGATTTTGGAATAATAATGTCGGATGTGGTCACATTTGCGGCTTGGAGTTTTGACTGACCATATGGCTTTATGACCACTGCTGCTGTTAAAATTGCTGAAAATGTTTCTCTCTCTCTCTCTTTTTTTTTTTTGCAAAGTGTCTTCTCCTATCCTGGTATATCCTACAAAATTTACTTCTTATTATGTCCTTAACTTTCAGGCCAGATGGCGATCAAAATAATATTATAAAAAATATAAGAATAAAAAAAAAATTACAAAACAATTAAAAAGTATTTTAAAAATGTGAAAAAAGTATAACAATCTGAATAGTCATGCCATTGAGCAACTCAACTTTGCATTCCTGTCTCCAAAATAAAGAATCTTTCATATTAAATTCCTTTCTCTGCGTGCTGTACAACCTTTTGCTTTTATGATTTCCTTCTGGTCTCCAAAACATATGTTCTCATCATTTCTTTTAGTACATCTATCAGACAGAAAAGAACATGTAAAGAAAATGTCTAATCTTGATGCCGCCAAGCAGCACACACAGTGCTCCCTCCTGGAGCGGGAAATCAGCCAGGTGCTTAGAGGCGCCGATCAGTCCTCGGCCCACCAGACGCGGCCAAGCAGCACACACAGCACTCCCTCCTGGATCGGGACATCAGCCGGGTGCTTAGAGGTAATTTAACTACCTCCAGCAATAGCACCCTTGTGAGAGGGGGGGTTCTTCAGTTCAAAGAGACTCAGCACAGTTCTACTAACTAATTATGTGGACATGTTTTCCTTACCTGTCTTGCTACTAATTTGGAAGGGTACTGTGATACTGTGAGGTGAGGGGGTGGGTGGAATCGCTAGCGACTGCAATTCTTGGGGCATTCTCTGTGTTATGATGCCGTGTAATATTGTAATTTGAATCTGCATGGTCTGCTTGCTTACCTGCCTAGTTTCAACGTGGTTGGGGTGGTGATCGCTATCTTCCTTGAGAGCTAGTGTCCAGATATTTCCCGTGCATGCGCAGTAACGATCCTGTCTCCCGCTGCATACTAAATCTAACCCTTTGTCTTCTCTTCTCTCCCCATATAGGCACCAATCAGTCCTCAGCCCACCAGACGCCGCCAAGGAGCACACACAGCACTTCCTCCTTTAGTGGGACTTCAGCTGGGTGCTTAGAGCTACTTTAACTACCTCCAGCAATAGCACCCTAGTGAGGGGGGTTAGCCCGTTGATGCGCTGTGCTCTGGCAAAATTCTTATCTATGCAGACGATGCTTTCATTTTTGCCACCCACAGCAATCCCATCTCCCTTCAGGACTCCCTACAACAATCACACAATGGTGCCGAAGCCTGTTTTAAGGAGCACAGACTTATCATTAATCTTAAAAAAAACAAAACTATGCTCTTTGACCACCCCAAAACAAAGCCTTCAACCACCTACTCCCTATCCTTCCTAGTACCAAACAACCACTTGAACAAGTCTGCTCCTACAAATACCTTGGGATTTCCTTCAATTCAGCCCTCACATTCCACACCCACATTAATGCCCTTGCATCTGCCACTAATACATGGCTTGGCATCCTCTACTGCCATAAAAACTGCCTCCCCCCGATGCTCTCTGGCTTGCTGTTACGTCTTCAGTACTGTCCCTTGTAGACTATGGCCTGGCAGTCTATGGTGCTGCCAACACGACTGCTCTCAAAAATATTCTCCTCACCCTAAATAAGGCCTGCAGACTGATCACTGGTGCCCCCAGGCTCACACATACTTGTCAACTGTATGACGAGGTTAAACTCCTTAACCTAGATGAACGGCTACACTATCAAACCTGCCTCCTCACAAAAAAACCCTACTCGGGCTCTCCTCTCCTGGGGTGACAGCCTCCATCCACCATACCCCACCTACTATCGCAACACAAACCTCCAACAAGACCACTCTACTGGTCCCCAGATCAAGGACCACCCGTGGTTAGAGGTCCTTCTGCTACAGAGCCCCATCCTGGTTTAACTCTCTCCCTGCTCCCATCTCCAATGCCCCCACAATCTCCAACTTCAAAACCACCCTTCAGAGCCAACTCTTTAACATTCATAGCTGCTCCTGTCTGTAAATGTGGCCTCGACCTCTCCACACATGACAACGCCCACCGGGCGGCTCTCCACCTCACCCCCCTCCACCTCTCCCCCTGTACACCATGCCTATGCTATAACAGGCCTGTGCCTGCTGTATTACTGTAATTGCCACTAGATTGTACAATATATGAAATCAACTTGTGTAACGCCAATTTCAGCTACTTGTACTCTGTAACCTGAATTTGTTATGTTTGTCCTCAACGTGACGAGGTACCTTAGGTAACACCAATTTCAGCTACCTATACTCTGTAACCTAAATTTGTTATGTCTGTCCTCAATGTGATGAGGTACCTTTGGAAACGAGCCCCTGGGTCAAAGGTTGTAAACTGACTTACAGATAAATAAATAAAAAAATCTGTTAGAGGAAAACACAGGTTACCTATGTGCACTCTCTTGCTGGTGCACATGCCCCAGATTAGAGTTTCTGTGTAACAATATATTTTTTCTAATTGCATTTTTTTTTGCCATTTTGGCATTAAAACATACATTTAAACAAGCATTTGTCAATTCAGAATTTTGTCTTGCTGGCATTGCTAGTGCTGGAGTTAGAGATGCATGATGGGCATGGCAGTGAAGTATTGAACTGACACCAACCCACCCCCACCCTGCAGAGGCCGACAGGTGTTGGGGTGTGCCTTTGGGAAATCAGCTATACCGCTCATGCCATTTTACCTCATCCTACCTTGTAGACACTGGCAAGTGTCGTGGTGTGCTTTGGGGTCTCTGCGCCTTATGCTTACTCCATTCCATAAGGAAATATGCTGAGATTGGTGCAGTATAGGAGAATAGGATGAACGTTAGGGCTGAACACTGCAAGGCACACTTCAATGCTTGTCAGTGGCTGCAGGGTGGGGGTGGAATGGCATGAGCATTACAGCCAATGATCCCAAGTCGCACCCCTCATGCCTGTCATTCTCCACAGGGTGGGATGTTACAGTTGGAAACCCTAACACCATAGGCGTTTGTTGATATTTTCACTCCAAATTTTCAACATGGTCTTTTTGTGACCCCACCTCATGAAGAACGGCACTATCAGTTTATTAGCTGAAAGGTGATTTTTCACAGTGACTATGCCATTTGGCGACACAGGCATGAAAACACATTTTGGGCAGGATGTGAAAAATGACAACTGTATTGTTCATGAGGAGGTGTAAAAAAATGGCAACAGTGAAAATCTGAAGTGAAAATATGAAAAATTGGTGAAGTCATGAGCAGGAATAGAAACTGCACAACACACGTCCATGACCCAATTATTTTTGGGATTTTTTTAACCACATTTTCAACATAGGCATTTTGGGACCTCCCCTCATGAACAGTGGCTCTGTGATTTTGTTAATCTGTCCCAAAAGTTGATTTCCCACAGTGACCATGCCATTATGCGCCACAAGCACGAAAACACATTTTGGGCAGAATGTGGAAAATTGCAGCTGTACTGTTCATAAGGAGATGTGAAAAAATGCCAGTGTTGAAAATCTGGCATGAAAATATTGCAAATGTGCGAAGTTACAAGGGTGCCTGGAAACTGAGCAATGCACGACTGTAACACAGTCATTTTATGGAGTTCCACCACCAAATTTTCAGCATAGGCATTTTAGGACTTCTGCTCTTGAACAGTGTCATCATCATTTTCTCAAACTGTCCTGAAATCTGATTTCGCACAGCGACTGCGCTGTGCTGTGCTGGACGTGCAAAAACACATTTCAGCCAGGATATAAAAAGTGAAAGTTGTACTGTTCATAAGGAGGTGTGGAAAAATCTCAATTTTGAAAATCTGGTGTGAAAATATTACAGATTCATGACGTTACGAGTGCGCATGGAAACTGCGCAATGCATGCTCATAAAACAGGCATTTTTTGGATTTTTTTTCACCAAATTTGCAAAATAGGCTTTTTGAGACCCCGCTCATGAACAGTGCCACTGTTATTTCATTAATCAGTCCCAAAAGGTGATTCCGCACGGTGACCACAAAATCACCTTTTGGGATGGAATAATGTCATGACAGTGACTGAATTCATGAGGAGGGGTCCTAATAACCCTATGTTGAAAATCTGGTGACAAAATTCCCAGAAATGCCCTAGATATGCACCAAAGTTGAAAGAACCCTATTTATGCCATTATACATCCTACTGGCATTTCTTCAGTTTGCGGTCAGCTTTGAAGAGTGCAGATGTATTCCCGGTCCACCGAAGATCATCGCGCTGTGCTCCAGAGGTAAGTATCGGGTGAGGGGGGGTGTGGGGAAGCAGTGTGTGCAAAGGGTGGTCGTGGTTTGGGAGGGCCACTGAGTCAACCAGGAACCGCTTGCTTTTTAGCGGTAAGAAAAAACATTGTGGGATGGTTTTTCTTTACAGGGGCATTTGGAATGCTGGGGTGGGCTCCCAGCTTACCACCTGAGTGTTTTTTTGGGGGGGTGCTGTAGTCAATGGGTGAATGGGCACCCCCGTCAGCACACAACAAATGGAGGGACATTATGCCAACAGGGAGTAGGCTCCCCCTTCTGCAAATTAAACTGGTAAGGGGGGAAATGATGCCAAGGGGAACTGGGCACCCCCTCGGCACACACTTCAAATGGGGGGTTGCATTATGCTGATGGTGAGTGGGCTCCCCCATCGGCAAATGAAGTGGGTAGGGGCACTTTGCGGTGGCATGCTGCCATGTTTTTTTTTGTAAACTGATTCACCAGGAAAGGCACGCTGCGTGAGAAGCTTGGCTCTCATTGCAGCAGACCTTTTCTTTTATCTGGTGGCAAGTTTATGTGTTGCTGGTGTCAGCGCCTGCAGCTGCCGTATTGGGGAATGAGGGACACACCTACTGATGTGTGCTTTGCATTCGCCCACAGAGACCATGCCTCCAAATCTGCTACTAATACAATATGTTGGCTGGCGTGCAAGCATGAGCCAACATAAAAAGTGCTTGAAAACTTCCATTTAGCAATTCTGCTGGCAGCCATCTCATGGGACCTGCTTGGTCCCCCACCTGGGATATGCTAATGTGCCCATGCTGATCAGCGCATTGGCTGGGTTAGCATATCCATGTGAGGGAGCGAGTGGCTCCCACAAGATGGCTGACTGTAGGCAGCAGCTTATTTAAACAGAAATTTTCAAGCACATATTTAAACTGAAGATTTAATATGAAAATTCAGTAAGAAAATATATTTTTTTACACAGAAATGTTAATCTGGGACATAAACATGCACTGGCAGGAAAGTGCACAATGTAACTGGTGTTTTCCTTCAAACTATACTTATGCTATCTAACTTTGCATCAGTATAGCGTGTTTTCCCAACCTAGTATTACCCTCTATCCATGATGAGCAAAAACATATTTTTTTTATTTTGGGATGTCTTCTTCATGTCTATTTATTAAATGTTGTACATTATGGTCGAATATCAGCATAGTTGAATACCGGAATACAGCCGAATACCTGAATACTCTAGATGTATTCATCAAAAATTGAACAAAATTGATGTGTTTGCACAGCCCTGGAGGTGGTGTCACTCACTATCCAGGAAACAAGGCATGGGGTCAAAACTGCACATGGCAGAATGTCGTGCTGCATAAGTGCATTGTGCACTTCTATTGCAAATTTTCTTCTGTGGGGTGCTCCACCCCTCACACCCCCCCATTACTGGGGGCTGTGCCCCAGACTTCCCACCAAGGATTTTAACTCCAAGGGGGTCCAACACAGAGAGCGCATAGGTCTGGAATTTGTCATAATGTTGTGTGCTATTGTGCATACATTATGACCTGGTATGAGGAAACAAGATGTTGGCTATGAGTATTTTGAAAATTCTATGAGCACACTGATTTTTTGGGGGAAAAGACAGCCTGACATTGAACTTGTTTTTCCCAATCACTCTTTGTACTTAATGTACTCCCTTGCCAGGGGTCTCAGCCAATCAGAAACCAGGAAATGTTCAATCTCTTTTCAAATTAAAAATAAATGTATTGTATAGAAACTAGGACCACCTGCTAGCCCACCAGCATTTTTGGACCCCATCATGTCTTCCTGATTATGGACAGGTGTCTCTAAAGTAAAATCCCTCCTGTTTGGACCAAGATCCCTGGGCCCTCACTGCAGATTCTTACTTTCACTTTTCACAGCATCTGGCTCAACAATATAGGTGGTGCAGTCCTTCAATTGTCTTGGCCTGGTGCTAGACCAAGGACTCACCTTAAAACCCTACATGGACATAGTAACCAAACAAATCCACCCAAAGCTCAGCCTGCTCCACTGCCTAAGTGCTCAAATGATACCTAAGACCAGGTTGGTGATTGCAAAGAGTATCCTTCTCCCAACCTTAACATATGTAGCTCCAATCCTGCATGGAATAGCAAAGCAGGACCACAGTAAGTTACAAACCCTGTATCACAAAATAGCTAGCTTTACCACAAAATCCCACCTAAGGAGTTACCATTGTGATGCACTTGCCTCGCTCAACTGGCCATCCTTCAGACACAGACTTCAATACCTCCTACTAATAACACATATAAGCTCCTCAATGACCACCCTCCAGCTGGGCTAGCTGGGCTATTAGCCCCAAAGCGGTCCAGCAGACTGCTCCGTACCACAGGAAATAAGCTCATGGAAGTACCCTAGGCCAGCACCAATGTAGGCAGCAAATCCTAGGCTCACACTGCACCTGTACTGTGGAATAAGCTACCTTGCTACTTACAGGAAGTGACCTCCCTAGGGAATTTCTGTAAGGGATTATTCGAGCACTTGCTGAACTACAGTCACTGCTCCTATCCCAGAGAATAACTTTAACTAGCAGTATCATCCCATCTCTCCCTCCATCATTTCCTGGCTGCTACCTACCAATGGCACAGCGAAACATGCCTTGGCCATACCTCATCAACCCCTTATTTCATGTCTGTGATTACAATTATATGTTGGTATTTTAACTAGGGCTGTACGAATACCTTTTTTCGAATATTCGGCCTAATATTCATTATTCAGTGCTGAAATATTCATTATTTGGTATTCGGATGGCTGGGAAAGGGTATTTAAAAATAAAAGAGCACCCCCCTCCTGGCCAGCATTAAAATTTTAATCCCTGGTGTCTAGTGGTCTCACCCCACCCCCTGGCTGATTGCCTGTCCAAAATAATGAATCCCTCTGCCCTTGCCCAGACTCTTGGCATTTTTCCCAGCTTCTGTCCCCAAATGTATTAAAATGAAAAAAATTCCCTAATTTCCCTGGTGTCCATTGGTCCAACCCCACCCCCCGGCTGATCGCCGGTCCAGAATAATGAATCTATCCACCCCTGCCCAGACTCTGTGCATTATCCCCAGCTTCTGTCCTCAAATGTAAAAAAGATCCTAATTTCCTTGTTGTCTAGTGCCCACTCCCCACCCTGTCAGAGTGCCACACCCTCTCACCCCACACCCATGAGCCCAGTAAGCCACTGGCACAGTCCTTCGCTCACTTCCATGGCCAGCAGCCCAACTGAGTTTTCAGTGAATGAGCGCATTCTTGTACAAGCATGCGCGCATTCACTGAAACCTCAGTCAGCCTGCTGGGCCATGGAAGTGAGTGAGGGCTGTTCTGGTGGCCCACTCGGGGTTGTGGGTGTTGGGGGAGAGGGGTGGGAGGCACTCCTGACAGGGTGGGGTGGTGGGGTCCACTAGACACCAGGGAAATTAGGGAATTTTTTTTTATATATTTGGGGATGGGGGGACTATGGGGTTTTGCTGAGGGTCTTGGAGAGGGGGGATTCTTCATTTTGGACTGGGGATTGGCTGGGAGGAGTGGGACCACTAGACACCAGAGCTAAAATATTTCTTTAATGTTGGCCAGGAGGGTAGGAATTACTTTTGTTCTTCGTGGATTGCCGAATACCGAATACCAGCCGAATAGCTGGTAAAACATTTCAGAGATTTCTTTAAGAAATAATAAGCTATTATTACACACAAAACTAAATTTCATTAAGGGGTCACAGAGGACTTATATTGGTTGAGCCATCTCACATTAAAATGTACTGTAAATAATTGTTAAAGTTAAATATGGATGATTTTGATGTTATTGTACACACACACAGTTGGCCTTATTTCAGTGCCTCTGTGATGTCTGCTGAACCTGAATTGGAACATTGTGCTCCATAATATAATTTTGTCATTTATCCTACTGTAGATTTACCAGAAGCTATGCTAGATCTTAGTGAAGGTCTGATATCAACCAGAAATCAGACCCTATATTTTTTTCGTATCAACCCAGTGTGATAACACAACTGGTTGAGCTAAAGAAAGTGACTGCTGAGTAATTAGCCATGTGGGAAACCCTTACATTGTCACAGGAAGTTAAAGTAGCTGTGACAGTATTTCTCAGCCAATGTGCATTGTAAAATTTCCAGTGTTGTTGGAAACTATTTGTAACAGCTTGATTGACAATTTTTTATTAAACATATTTTAGCTTCAGTCAGAATCTCCTCTGTTGAGCTTAAAAGAACCTGCATTATATGGTAGAGGCCTGTATTTTCAAAGAGTTGCAATGGCAACAACAGCAACTTTCATCACTTTTGCATCACAAATCATAGATGCGTCTGCATCAGAAGGGGTGTAATACCATCAGAAGATGGTAGTACTACAATCTGCTGTGCCATCACTTGCATTCAGATTAGTGACACAAAAGTAATGCAGTTATGATGCATACCACAAATATGCCACAAGTGTGCCACAAGTGTAATGCAAGAATAAGTGTAGTTTTTGATGCAACTATGAAAATATGGTGCAATTAAATGTTGTATCTGCATTATGAAAATTTGCATGTCTTAGCGCAACTCATCATTTTTGAGCACATTTCAACATTGTGTTTATTTATTTATTTGCTTTTGTTAACCAGGTAAGCACACTAGACATCCAAGTGCCTATTTTCAGGTGCAACCCAGGAGAGTTACAAAGTAACAACGAGACATAATACAGAGTCAAGGTAACATACAGGAGCCACATGCTCCGACAAGTGGGTGGCACAGCTTATGGTACAGACAGGCTCAAAACTGGACTGAGAGCAATCAAGTAACAAATTGGCATGACAGCATTTGGGAGGTAGAATAACATCAAGTAACAACTAGAGATTAGCATCAAAGAACAACCCAAATGGAAGCAACATCAAAATTGTTAGGGACACACATGTATGCGCTAGCCTGACCTGATTGCCTATAGTGAAAGAAGAAGTGAAAGACTCAGTTCGGAACAGAAGGCGGATATTGTTATGAACAATATCACCACTCCGCTGAAGGTAAGTGCCTTAAGAGGGTTATCAGCAGAGATTAACAGTGCCAGGAGAAACTGCTCACAGGGCAGTTCCCCCAGAGGGTGGGGGGGAAGGAGAGAGATGCTGGGTTTATGCGGAACACAGACAGGCCGATGCAGTTTTGAGGAAGTTCCATAGGGATGTTTTGAAGCAGGGATGGAAGGGAGAGGCATGAACTTGTGCAGGAAGGGAGTTCCACATTCTTGGCGCATGGACGGTGAAGGCCCGGTCACCTGCAAGGGTGCAGGTCTTGGGGACCAGGCGGGCCTGAGCTGCACACGATCTTAGGTGGTAGACAAGGGTAGCGTGTTTTAGAGGAAGGGCGAGTGAAGCGGGAGTGGCTGTTCTAACTATATTATCAATGAAGTTGCCAAGGATGTAGGAACAGTGCTTTTCTGGGGGTAGCCACTCCAGTCAAGAGTAGAGCTCACAGCGATGCGTGAGGCGGGGGCAGAGAGTGCGCAGCGGCATATATTGTTGTAAGCAGGTGTCCCATTTCGAAAGGCTAGAGCTCGGGACAGAGGCAAAGGCAACAATCCCATAGGAAAGTGTGGGAAGGAGAATCCCCCTGGCTATAGCAAGCCGGGTGGCGAGGGTAAGGCAGTCCTTAGCTCTGTAGGCTAGGCCGAGCTTGCCATTCATTGCTTTACAAACATTCCGAATGTGCGAGGAGAGATCCAGTTGTGGATCAAGGGTAACTCCTAGATACCTGACAGAGTCAATGACTGGCAGGAGTTAGTCATTTGATCCATAGATTTTTAGAGGTATCGGACAGGAAGAGGTTTTGGCCATGTAGCCAAAGAGCATGGCCTGAGTTTTCTTCAGGTTGACGGTCGGCTTGTGGCCATCAAGCCAGTTCTGGATAAGAGAGAAATTAGAGTTAAGCTGGGAGTTGATGCTGGTGATATCCTGTGAACTGGTCAGGATGACTAGGTCATCAGCGTATAGAGTTAGGTGCCCGTTGGTGGTAGCGGAGGGCAATTTGTTAATGAACAGGGAAAACAGAATGGGTCCAAGGACAGATCCTTGGGGTACCCTGCAGTTAACTGGGGAGAGGGCTGAGAGAGTTCGATTAAAGCAGGTGTATTGCTGCCTACCCCCAAAGTTGGAGAACCGGTCAAGGGCTCGTAGGGAGAATCTGAAAGACTGCAGAGTGGAGAGGAGGAGGGAATGGTCAACCTGATCGAAGGCCTTAGAAAGATCAATGAATATGGCCCCAGTCATTTTGCCTCGGTCAGTCATGGACCTGATCTCAGAGGTAACCATGGCAAGTGCAGTTGATGTACTGTGTCCTTTTCTGAATCCATGCTGGGTAGGGGATAGAACATTGTATCCCTGGAGGTAGTGGAAGAGTTGCAAAGCAACTGCCTTTTCAAGGAGCTTGCAGGTGGCCGACAGTTTAACAATTGGGTCGATAGTTATTGACATCCTTGGGGTCGCCATGTTTATGGACAGGGACAACCTTAGCAACCTTCCATACGTCAGGGAAGATCCCTGAGATAAAAGAAGTGTTGAAGATGTGAGTGACCAGTCGGGAGAGGAGGGGAGCCCCCAGGCTAAGTAGCTTTGGCTCTAGGCTGTCATGGCCAGCTCCCGTGTGGTGAGAGAGACCGGCAAGGAATTCCTGGCTCTCACCAATGGAGATCCATTTGAGGTAGAAAGGCAGACATGGGGGTGCCCGCTCAACAGTTTTAAGGCAGATAGTAGGGAGAGAGAGGGAGCCGGCAGGTCGGAGAACATGCGGCTAAAAGCATTGGCGATGGTTAGGGGGTTATTACAGTTGGTTCCCCCGATGTGCATGTCGGTGAGTTGTTCCTTAGCTGACCCTCCGATGGGGTTTTAAAAGTTTTTCCAGAAGCGCCGGGGGTTGTTTGCCAAGGCAAGCAGGGCGGTTTTGCAGTACTGACTTTTGGTGGTGCGTATGGCTCTCTTACAGGAGTTTCTGAAATGGCAATACTCCAGGAGGTCATTGTTGTTGTGAGAGAGCTTGTGTTTCACCCAACATTTGTCTCTCTGTTTCATGAGGGAGAAAAGGCCGCCATGGAGCCACTTCGTGACTGTGTCTCTTACTCTTTTTGAGTAGGGTGCGTGCCTATTTTGCAGGGGGACAAATACTGCAAGGAAATGGTCTAGGGCTGCTACAGGGTCATTTGTGGCAGTAATCCTGGACCAGTTGACACCCCGTAGGTCATCAAGGTAGTTATTAATTATAAGTTTAGAGTAGTCCCTCATCTGGATCACTCTGCTGGGGACTTTGGGCAAGTTGGAGCCCCATATGCAGTTGGTTGGGGAGTGATCTGAGATGGCATCAGGGAGTATGCCTGAGTGGACAATTTTGTCAAGTCTGTTGCTCATTACCCAGTCAATGAACATCCCATTGTCACCCCGGGGAAGAGCCTAGTGGGTTCCGTGATGATCAGACTGAGGGCAAGGCCAGAGAGAAGAGGCTCAATCTGCTTAGTGTTGGGCTCCAGCCAGTTGAGGTTTAGGTCACCCAGGATAAGCAGCTCATTTGAACCAACCTTATCCCTAAGTTGGTCAAGTTAGAGAGGAAAGCCCTAGTATGCCCTCCTTTGGAGAGTTATAGGAGCAGACAAGATGCACATTTTTTGTATTCCCAAGTAGGAGGAAGGTGTGAAGGAACTCACAGGCTTGGGGTGCAGGGGGTAAATGTGCAACTCGAGTCACATTTAGGTGCACCTTATAGTATAGGAGCACGCCCCCATTGCACTTACCACCTGCCCTATCATGCTGGACAAGGCTGTAGCCCGGGAGGGCGCAATCCATGTCAGCAGTGTGAGGCTTAAGCCAAGTTTCCGTGACTCCCAAAATGTTGGGCTTGAAGAAGGGCACCCAGGCTGTTAGTTCTGCAAGGTTTTGGAGGATGCACCGGATGTTGAGGTGGGCTATTTTTAGGCCTTTGGCCATTAGCCAGGCTGCGGGGGGGGCTTGTAAGAGGCCAGGGTGGCCGGGAGGCCTTGACTGCTGGCTAAGTGACCAGCCTGTGCATGTGGGGCCATGACCCTAGGTTTTGAGGTGGCCAGTGAGCGTGAGGTACCCAGTGGAGAAAGGGTCCCAATGGAAGGATAAATCGGGCAGGGTCAGCCGTTGGTGGCAAATCGAGGGTGCTTAAGGGTGCTGGCTATCAGGAGATAACCAGGAACTCACCTAAATGAGTAGTTTTGGAGTCAAGACCTGGGGAGCCGGGGAGGGGGGAGTAATTTGGACCTCCCAGCAGGATGGATGCTGAGGTGTGTACTGGAGGTTGGTTGAGAGGAGTAACAGGTAGGGCTGGGAGAGAAGAGGGTGTGGGGGTAGGAGCAGCAGTTAAGGGGGGGCTAGTGGGGGTATACAAAGGAAACTCAGATTCTTTTGAGATGGCTAACAGGAATTTAGCTATTGAGACAGTAGAGGAAGTAGGATTGCCCCTAATGGGGAGTTAGTATAGCCTGCAAATGGCAAAGTGGGCTGATAGGTTTTCACGCATCATGTGACCTCTGGTATATATCAGAGTGACGACCATGGGTGGTTGTGGAAGGGCACGCCAGCACTGCACACAGCACCAGCTCGGGAGCGAGAGGCAGTGAGGCAGAACAAGACAGGGCCTGGCGTGTTGGTAAAGTAGTAGCTGTTACAGCTGTCCAAATGCAGAGAATCAGACAGAAATAGGAGTTGCTAATACCCACGCCACAGTTCTAGTTGAGGGAAGTTACCTGGTGGTTATTCAGTGTTTTGGGGGTTGGGGGTGGGGGAAGGCCAGTACAGGCAGCCCTCACGACCTCCAAAGAAGGAACCCTCGCTGTATCAGACACGCTGTGGGAAATAGAAAGGCAAGGTGGGTCTTTTATGCTGTGGCAGAGGTGGGAGGAGATAGAAGAAGGGGTGTGAGTGGAGGAGGGGGCCAGAGTAGAAGCGTAGGAAGGGTAAGGGGAGAACAGCTTAAGGCAGGCACAAGCTTTAAAATATCAGCCCTGTAAGAGTGGCTCTTGCTTTAATATTACAGCACTGTGAGAGTGGCTTTAAATCTTCATGTTTTTTTTTTTCTAGTAAGGTAACGATCCTAATTGAGGCATAAATGCATATTGATACAAGCCCAATTAAAGTAACCAAGAACATTAAAATGGCAGGCTCTAAATATGTGGAGACATTCAGACCATTAAGGTAACAAACAAAATGGCAGGTACAATGATGTTAGCATATACAATCTAGACCACTAAGGTAAAATTCAAAGAAATGCAGGCAGAACAATGTAAAAGGTATCAAAAAACTATCTTCATTCCTACGCCGACCGAAAAGGCGCCAAGTTCAAATCAGCACTCACTGCGCACAGCACCAGCTCGGGGAGCGAGAGCAGTGAGACAGAACAAGACAGGGCCTGGCATGCTGGTAAAGTAGTAGCTGCTACAGCTGTTAAAGTATTCTTAATTTTATCCGAATGCAGAGAATCAGGTGGAAATAGGAGTTGCTAACATCGCGCTCCACAGTTCTTGTTGAGGGGAAGTTACCTGGTGGTTATTCAGTATTTCGGGGTGGGGTGGGGAGGGCTAGTACAGGCAGCCCTCACGACCTCCAAGGATGGAACCCTCACTGGATCAGGCACCCTGGCAGTTATTCGGTGTTTCGGGCAGTGGGGGTGGGGGAGGGCTGGTACAGGCAGCCCTCACCACCTCCAAGGAAGGAGCCCTCGCCGGATCAGGCACCCTGGTGGTTATTCGGTGTTTTGGGGGTGGGGTTGTGGAGAGCAGCACAGGCAGCCCTCACGACCTCCAAGGAAGGAACCTCACTGGATCAGGCACCCTGGTGGTTATTTGGTGTTTCAGGGGTGGGGTGGGGACGGCCAGTACAGGCAGCCCTCATGACCTCCAAGGAAGGAACCCTCGCTGGATCAGGTACCCTGTGGGGGTTGTTCATTGAAAACTTTGGAGATTACCTTTGAGCACAAGTGCTCATTTACAAAGGTTCCACGTACATTATATAGCCACAAAAAAAAAAAAGATTACAAGTACATTAAGCAGTTCCAGTGGAAATGCAGTCAAGCCAGGCTCAAAACATTTTGGACAGAACAGTCACATAATGTTTTTAAAAAGTTCATGCCGATCATCGTATAAAAAGTCACAGAATATGTAAAGAGAAACCAAATAAAACAGTTAACAGATACAAATACATTGAACTGCAAGTACAGATCACAAAGATTTAATCTGATTAATTGTGGGATGATTCATCAGTGTAACAGGCAGTTCATTTAACCAATTAGCAGCCTGACAGCAAATAACCACTTTCACAGGTGAGTACACCAGAAAGCAGGCTTAAGGGCACTCCTGGCCATGTTTCTGGTGTTGTAATGGTTGAGAAAGTGCAGAAGCAATTTGTTGAAGCAGTAGGTTTTTAGTCCAGGGATACCTTTTTGGCTAGGAAACAGATCTGGAGCTTTATTCTTCTGGGTAAATGTAGCCAGTTTGTGAGTTCGTAAAGGGTACAACTATGATTGCAGTTATCTGCACCAAGTACAAAGCGGCACTCATTAGTACAGATTGGCCTCAATCTGTTTAGTACTGTGTCACAGGCAGATGTGTAGACAGGAAGGCAATAACCTATATGTGGCAGAATAGAGTTGACCCCAATAAGGCATCTAGCATCCCCAGTGAGATTGTTCTGGTTACAGTACAGGGCACCCAGACTTCTGTTAACTCTGGTCACCAAATTGTCAACTTGGTGGGAAAAAAATATGGTCTCTTTCCTGTTGCTGCAAGGTATTTGAAGATCTCCACCTGTGCAAAGTTTTGTCCCCTGGAATTTCAGATGACAAGGGGCGTAACTTTTCTCTTCTGTGGGAGGCTAAACAAGAGTATGGCCTTTGTTTTTTTGTAACTAAGGATCGGTTTTCTGTTGGAAAACCAACTCTGTAGTGTCCTGAAGTTACTTTGGAAAGTGGCAGTGAGGCTGTCATGGTCAGGGTTTTTGAAACAGATGATAGCATCATTGGCATAGATGAGTACGTTGTCTGACAGGCAACGGGCAGTTGATTTATGAAGAGACCAATTAGAAGTAGGCCTAAGATGGAGCCCTGGGGAACTCCAATGGATACTCCCCTAGTATCAGACAAGGCTATATTTATCTTCATACAGTAACAGTGATTGGTGAGATAGCCATGAACCCAGTCAGCTGTGCTCAGTGACAAACACAGGCCAAGGAGTTTGTTAAGTAGGAGCTTATGGTTGGCCATGCTGAAGGACTTAGAAGATTGATATAAATAGCTTTGACAAGTTCACCATTGTCAAGGGCCTCATGAACATACAGTAGTTGGTGTATTCCAACAGTGCTGTGTTGCTGCTGTTGAGCTTCTTAAAGCCCTGCTTCTGTACACACTGGACACTATATATCTTGAGGAATGTGAAAATTTGGTCAGAGACTATTCTCTCAAAGGCCTTGGACAGAAGAGAGAGACTAGAAATGAGTCTGTAATTAGAAAGGCTACTGTGGTCTTTCACTTTTGCAAACTGATGTAACCAATGTAGATTTCCACATGTGGAGCAGAAAGTAACTCAGGGAAATGTTGCAAATTATAGGGATGGGGTGGGAAAGTTTCTTTACCACCAGGGTAAGAAGCTTCATAACAACCAAATCACTGCCACACCTAGTTTTGCCAAGTACCCATCTGATGTATTTTGAGGTGTCTATGACTGAAACAGCCTTAAACTGGAATTTAGGGTACCCTAGTTCAGAACCCACAATCTGGAAAGCTTCAGGACAGGGTTTCCTGCAGGGGATCTGGACATGCTCAGTGGGGATAATGGAACTAAGTTTAGTAAAGGCTGTGCTGAAGTAACTGACACTTTCAGAGGGATCAAGAACCTCTTGATCATTAACCATGAGCATCTGAGTAGAGGTTTTACTCCCTAGCTTAGGAATTCCAAGTCATGGTCCCAGTATCTTTTGCCATTGCTTCAGTTATGGGGATGCAGGTCCTTACAGAAGTCATATTTAGCCTTTCTAATCACACTGGTGCACTTATTGCTGACTCCTTTGTACCTTTGCAGGTGGACAGCAGACCCTGTTTCCCTGACCAGTGCCCACAGATTATCTCTCTCCCTCATGCAGGCAAAGAGTTCAGGGATGATACATCCTTACTGTATTTCTCTTGCCTTGTCTTTTTTAAAAGGTGCAAATTTATCACAGGCATGTGTGAACTCAGTGATAAAGAATTCTAGGGCCGAAGCAATGTCAGGAATTTCCAATCAAAGAAAAAGAAGTTCCAATCAATTTTGGCCAATTAAGATGTTAATTCAGGCACCTTTATTTTGTTTATGACTTAGCTGTCTGTGATTGGGGTGGAGTTGCCTGGTCTGCTTAGCTGCCAGTAGACATTGTACAGGGGAGAGGCCACTTAGGTTATCAGGCAGACCTTTGACAACTTTAACCTTATCAAGATTCGGGACTAGTACTCACTCGAGTAGCATCATGGTGCATGTTTTATAATTGTTCCTAGTGTGCTCAGTGACCATTTGTGTGAACAATAGCCTGGACATCTTAGCCATATGACCTGTTCTGGACTTAGCATTCCAACTGAAGTTAAAGGGGACAACAAATGTGTGCTAATTAGCAGCAGTTACTAATGTTCCTATTTACAGCAAGGAAATTTGTATCTCCAAATGATCCATATTTAACTGGACCTGAATATAACACTGATGTAAATAACTGTGTTTTCAATTGTTTTTTTTGTTTTATCAACAACATGCTGAACATATCTTTTCATGGAACCAGTACACTGGAGTTTTTACTGTGTCATGGTTTGTGTATAGAATGTTAATTATGAGCTGTTGACCTATAAGTACCTTGCTAAGAGTTCTGTGCGCAAACTGTGACATAGTTGAAACTCCAGATCACAGGTTCCATGAAAAGAACTGTAAAGGAATGCTGTCAAATACTGTCCATAAATGTAAAACAATGCAAAATACAGTTTTTCATAACACTTTTTATTTTAGTACAGTTAAATATGGATAATTTAGGAAAAAGAACATCATTTCTGTAAATAACTTTATAAACAGTTGTCAATTAAACATTATTTCCTGCCCCTCTCCAAAGTCACCAGTAACAACATATTCCCTGTTCTGATTGAGTTACATGAAGTAGTGAATAAGTGACTCCATGCCAGGATTCTGTTTACCCGGTGGGATATATACAGATGGGATGACATATCCAGGGAATGTTCTACATGTTCTGATGTAGGAGGAGAAGCAAGATGGCAACACTGGGCTGCTATCTGCATGAGCTCAGAATGGAGCTCTGAAGGACTAAGAAATTCTCCTCTTACCCATATTGTTTGTGATCTCAGGAGAGACTTGTTAATTTTGGTGGTGCTCTGACTATGTGGTTGCTTTTGCTCCCAGAGCCCCAAATGTTAACTTATTTTAAGTAGACATCAGGGTTAGTGCAATAAGAAATAGATAGGGACAGTGAGTGAGTAAGCATGAGGAACCAGCTTTTTTTATTTTTTAGTAGGGACCAATTTTAGTGCCTCGGACATTACAGCAGGAGAGAATCTGGAGGAGCGCTTATCTCTCACTGCTGTTTGGGAAATAAGCGACTGATTGTCACAGGGAAGCAGCCAAAAGCCTCTCTGGCCATGTTAATAGTTGATGGATCCTCAAACCTCGACCCCAAGGTGATCGCAAACATCTTTAACATGGCTTTTTCAGACCTTAGTGCTGTCCTACCCCATGACTTTTTCGAAAACAGGGCCTACTCCCCAAATACCTCAGCCCCACAGTCTAACCATCCCCTCTTCTACTTCAGGGAGGTAAGGCTGAATGAAGCTTGTCACTATATTACTGCAGCTATCTCTAAATCTAGATATAGTAGTGACACCCTGGACCTTAAGCTTCTGTTGCTCACCCTTGATGAGGTAATTCATCCAATAACAAAAATCCTAAACCTCTCTTTCAGCTGTGGAAAATTCCAGGACATACGGAAAACAGCCATTGAGACACCAATCCTTAAAAGTAGGGATAAGATGAATCACTCAAATTATCACCCTATCTCTATACTGTCCACGCTCTCTAAGGCACTCGAGCGCATCATGGCTGATCAACTTACCGACCACTTGGATAAATACAATATACCTTGTCCACAACAACACCGTTTCTGGAAAGGTCACAGAACCACCACAGCCCTTCTTGAGTTCACTGGAGCTTTGCACAAATCCCTTGACAATGGCCTTCTCACAGGGGCCGTTTTTGTCAACCTCTCCAAGGCCTTCGATACAGTGCAACATGGACTACTAATTGACCAACTACTGAAAGCCGGGCTATCACCTGACTCTTCTCTCTGGTTTAAAAGTTACTTAGAAAACTGGTTACAAAGAGTAAAAATTGCTGATGCTCTTTCTGACACCCTGCCTGTTCGCTCGGCTGTCCCACAGTGATCCATATTGGGCCTCCTCCTTTTTAGCCTTTTCTTAAACTCCCTCCCTCCCTTACCACTGCTCTGAGCAGATCATGCTATATGCTGATGATGCAGTTGTATTCTCCACTCAAAAAGATTCTGCAGCTCTTCAACACAACCTTCAACTTGGTTTCAGTTCTGTAGAGACATGGTTTCTTAATCATAAACTGGTCCTCAATGACAAGAAAACCAAATCTCTGCTCTTCTGCAGCTCTCATAACCCACATAAGTTACACCACTTGGCTATCTCCACCACCCAGTGGAACACTCTAGATCAGGTGGGGTCCTTCAAATATCTAGGGATACAGCTTGACCTTAATCTCTCCTAAGGACCAGATGTAGATAATGTAGCTAGAGCTGCTAATACACAGCTTGGTCTCCTCTACAAACACAGACAACACCTCATGCCAGAATCTGTGAAAGTTGCAGTCCTGAGCTCTGTGATCTCTGTAATAGACTATGGTCTCATCATTTATGGCTCAGCCACAACCACAACCCTTAGATGCATCTCAACTGCCTTAAATAAGGCATGTCAGCTCATCACTGGTGCTCACTTTCTCACCCACACATGTGACCTGTACACCCAGACCGGCTGGCTCCAACTATCAAACCACATAAAGTTTCTCACCTGCTCCATGGCGAAAAAAACCTACCTTGGCCTTGCACCTTCTGGGGTCTCAACTCTGTTACAATGCCGAACCAACAAACGGTGCCTTCAAAGATCCATGCTACAGCTACTGAAAGTCCCCCACTGTCCCACTTCACAGGGACAGCGCTCTTTTGCTTATCGAGCACCACTCTGGTTCAATGGCCTCAGCCCCACCATCTCCTCTGCCCTGACAACTGGTATGTTTAAAACTAGGCTCCAGGACTATCTCACTACCAACAGCTCCTGTGACTGACCAACTTAACCTTGTTTCTCCACTTCCCTGCCTGCTCTAGTGGTTCCCCCTCCCCTACTCACTGGATTCTACCCTCACATCTTGGTATACCCAATGCTGCACTTTTCACCCTCTCCCCACCCTACCTACATTCCTTCCCCCCTGTCCCTCCCCCTCTTCCCTCTCCCTATGACTCTGGCACTTCTTATCTCTTGTCTGTTTTCTCTGACAAATGCCACTGGCTGCCTTGCTTACAATGTTAACCTTGAATTGAATTGATCTGTAATCTATTTGCAATGTCCACATTGTTGTAATGTCTGTCTTGATGTTCCCCATAATTTGTATTTCTCTGATGTGGAACCTTTGTAAAAGAGCCTTGGCTCAAACGTATTTGTAATCCTAGACTTGATAAATAAAATAAATAAATAAGAATAAAATAAATGATTAGAGAAGTTGGCATTTGGAGGCTTTCTTGTGGCTAAGGGATTTATTGTCACCGGGTTCGACCTGGGAGGTTGGCAGTGGTTGAATGATTACAGAGGATTAAACCACAATTTGAAAATCTGCTGAAATCAGCCTTTGGCGGCCCGTTATTGTGAGTGACTTCAATATCCTGTACACTGACACTATTGGAGTGTTTACCATTGGTAGGTGAGCATGGTGACTTTACCAGTGTGGTTGATGTTCTGGTTTGGTGGCTGTTTGCTGTACCTGTTTTGTTTAGCAAACAGCTTCGGCATGGAGCTGACCAGTGTGACTTTGCAGTTTGGATTATTGGATTGTTGTTCTTACAGGGACTTGAGAATTCCAGTCTTGGCTTGTGGAGTGTTTATTTTCTCCTTGGAAAAAACTGCCATTTTCAACTTTCGCCTTTGCACTGGTGAGAGTGGTGCTGGGTGTCGTTCTTGGGGACTCAGCTCTGAACGTAGATTTTCCTCAAAGTTTCCAGTATGTTTTCTGGCAAATGCTGTTCCCCATTGTAAGTGAGAGTAATTTCTGAGAATAGCGGTGAGGGGAAAGAACTAACTGTTCCAGAAGGTCTCCTGTGTAAATCAAATCTTTCAGCAGCGCAGTAACTGCTTGTAATTAATATCATAGAACATTGATGGTGAAAGCACAGTTCCAAGTGGTAATTCTTCCTTTTGGGTGAGAGTGAACTGTGGATACTACTACTCTAGCAGTGACTGAACCATGGTTGAGTTTGTTGACCGTATTAACTTTTAAATCCATAGTATATTTGGACTTTGTTCCTGAAAAGGAGCTGCAGTCACTTAGAACTTTATTTCCATGGCACTGTGTACTGGTCTGTCCTGAGAACTGAATTCTGGCATTGTTTAAGCATTTTTAGTAAGGGTGAGAAATTGTGGGAGGGAAGGTATACCATCACCGCAGCGACTCCTCCACTGCAAAGACCATCACAGAAACAAGAATCGTTCAAAACCCGCAGATCACTGTGATGGTCTGTGCAGTGCTCGAGACTGCCTCATAGGGTGTATCGCCCCTCCCCATCCAACTCCAACTCAGAGTTGGAATCCTAGAAAATGGGGAGTGTGGGGCCAGAGACCCCACATGGAGGGTTCGGGGGCACAGACCATGATAGTAACACAGAGGCACCCCCCGACACTGCAATGCCATCAGTCAGCACTGTGGCTTTTGCTGTTGGGGATGTCTCCATGTTCAATGTTGCGGTGGCATGGTAAAACTGGTAGGGAATTGGATTGGTTTTGGTTGGAGCGTTGTGTGTGTGTGTGTGTACTGTATGTATCTGTGAGTGTGTGTATGGTTAGGCTTTTTTATGTATAAGGGGAATGTGAGGTGTGTTTGTTGGGAAACCTAGTAAGAGTATTGCTATCCCTATGAGTTTGGGATATCTGGGAGTATTAAGGTAGCAATACTTAGGGTGTGCTGGTTAGCACTGGGATGTGTTGGAGCCTTGGACCCATGTGTCTAACATATGCTGCATCCCAACTGCGTGATCTTCATCCCTTTGCTTACCTCCCTGTCTCTGCCACTGCAGCTAGGTGCTGCAGGGAGGTCAGCATTATGAGGAAATGTGCAGGTTGACAGTGGCAGGGTGCAGTGGGTTTGGTGGAAGTGAGAGGAATTGGGATGGTTAGCAGCAGGAGATGATCTGGGATTAGATGGGGCCTACAGAGATGCCAGATGTGTTTGATCTCCATCCCCAAGGTTCCCTCTGGACTGAGTGGGCAGGTAGCTGGGGGGCCTACAGCATCTACCAGTTCCCTTCAGGCCATGTTGTGCAATGCCAGCTCGATGAGGAACAAGACTGCAATTATAGCGGACTTGATTTCCTCTGTCAGTCTGGCTTGCATTATGGAGTCCTGATTGGGAGACTATGCTGGGTCAATCCTGGAGGCAGCCGTCCCTGCTGGGTACTCTGTTGTACATTGCCTGAGGAAAGAACACAGAGGCAGAGTTGTGGCCATTTGTTTTAGATCCAGCTTGGGCTTCACCATGCTCCCAGTGGGGTCAGCCAGGTCCTTTGAATGTGTGGCAGTGCATAGGGGTCCAGGTGCAGGCTACAGGATTCTCCTCATTTATCGTCCTCCAGGGTTGGGACAAGATTTCCTGCAGGAGGTTGTGGGCTTCGTCATCAGAGAGGAGTTGTAGTCCCCCAAGTTATTGATTCTGGGGAACTTCAATGCCTGGATCATCGATGAATCCTCACAATTTGCTCATGACCTCCTCCGGTTGATGTCATCACTGAGTCTGTCACAAGTAGTTACTTCTGTGATCCATCACCATGGTCACATGCTGGACCTGGTGTTCTCACTGGGGCTTTAAGTGGCCAACCTCAAGTCTGATCAGGTTGTTTGGTCTGATCATTGCTCTCTGAAGTCCTTGTTTGTGGCCCTTCTGAAATTCCTTCCCCTGTTGAGATGATTAGCTATTGCCCTTTGATGGGTTTCGCCACAGAGAGACTGCAGGCGGTAGCTGGTTTATATAGTGTAGATGCTGCGTGTGCAGTTGGCATGGACAAAGTGGTGATCTCCTATAATAAGGTGGTGTCTGAAGCACTCAATGCCATCTCACTGGTCTGTATACAACCCAGATCTTCTCACTTGAGGTCTCCTTGGTTTGATGGGGACCTCAAGGTGATGAAGATCAGGGGTCAGCAGTTGGAGCATTACTGGCAGAAGACCTGATCGGAGGAGGAGGACAGAATGGCCTTGCTTGCTCATTATTATGAGTACCAAGGGGCAATTAACCATAAGAAGACAGAGTTCCTGTCCAGGGAGATTGCTGCAGGGAAGAACAGACCATCTCAGCTTTCAGGAACTGTGGGCAGACTATTGCATTCAGTCTGTCTTCAGCCAAAAAAAGCTTATTCGATCACTTTGTGTTAATAGTTTGCTCAGTTATTCTCTGACAGGGGGATCCCTTCAGTGAGGCAAGTTTTGCCTCACAGTGGCCAGCCTGGGGTGGGTAGAGGCACTCCTAACATCTGGGGTGTTTTTAAACCATTGTACGTGGCCAAGGTCATTGAAGTGATCTTAAAGCTCAAGCACACTTATTGTGAACTGGATCAAGAACCAACTTATTTTTTTAATGAGATGTGTCCGGACCATTGGCCTGGTGTTTGCTAGGATTGTCCAGTGCTTGAAGTCAGAGGAAATATTGCTGAGGCCTTGAAAGAGGTTCTGGTGAGGCCTCTCCTGAAGAAGCCATCTCTTGACCCTGATGTACTGGCGAATTACTGTCCAGTCTCCAATCTGCCATTTTTTATGCAAAGTTGTTGAGAAAATAGTGGTTCATCAGGTCAAGGAGCACCTCATGTCCATTGATATCTAAAGTATGAGCCATTCCATTGTGATTTCAGGGCAAGGCACAGCACCAAAACAGCGTTTGTTAGGGTGCAAAATGACCTCCTCAGGGCTAGAGATAGAGGAGACAGGTCAATTCTTGTGCTCCTTGATCTCTCATCAGCATCTGATACCGTGGATCACATTGTACTTCTTACCTACGAGAGTACTGAGGACTCACCAGCACTGTCATCAACTTGTTTGAGTCCTATCTCTCTGGCCAGAAGGAGTGGGTGGTGATGGGGAATCTCTCCTCCTCCCCAAAGCTCCTGACATTTGGAGTACCTCAGGGTTTGATCTTGTTGCTGACATTATTTGTGGTGTACATGCTGCCACTGGGAGAGCTCATTATGTGTTACAGTCTGGGTTTTCACTGCTATGCAGATGATACCCAACTCTGTATGTCCTTAGCTCCTGGAACACACAACACCATGTAAGTGATTAACAACTGCCTGGTGGAGATCAATGACTGGAGGTCATTCAACTTGTTGCAACTTAACCATGACAAGACAGAGGTCCTGGTGATTGAGACAGGTTTTGGGCACAATGGGAGTGCCTCCAGAGTGGTGGCTGGATTGGTTCTGGGATCTGCTTCACTAATGGCCTCCACTAGGGTGTGGGTTCTTGGTGTTATCCTGGACAACAGACTGACATTTAAAGCTCAGGTGCTGTCTGGGGTCCAAAATGTTTTTACCATGTGAGAAATATTGCCAGGATTTAAACCCCTAGTTCTGCCAAAAGACCTACCATCACTGGTACTTGCCTTTGTCACATCTAGGCTTGACTATTGTAAAGCTCTATACTTTGAGGTCACTGGAGGGATCCTCTGCTGGCTGCAGCTGATGCAGAACACAGTGACCAGTTTGCTGATGGGCCTGTCCAGGTCCAGTCATGTGACCCCAGTCCTGTGAGCTCTGCACTGGCTGCCTGTCAGGAGGAGGATCATCTTCAAGGCAGGCTTGCTCACTTATAAGGACTTATAGAGACTGGGCCCTGACTATCTGACTGATCTCCTAAGACTTGCCACCTCAGTCCATTACCTCTGCTCCTCAACCAGGGGTTTCCTTGCTGTCACAAGGATTCAATTGACAACTTCCAGTGATCGTGCCTTTAATGGTGCCAGAGTGGCACCCTGGAATGCCTTTCCAGCTTGCATGAGGGAGGTCCCAATGGTCAAAAGCTTTAAAAAGGTTCTCAAGGCTTATATGTTCCGTTTGGCTCTCCCTGAAGAAGGTGATTAACCCAGCTCTAGTTTGTATTTAATTATTTTATAATTGTATTTATTTTAATTATTCATGCATATCATATGTGATATCATATTGATGGAAATACTTTTAAATATGATAAAGTTATTTGTTTACTTGATGAAATTACTAGACAAAAAAGAGATGTATGGAATAGCAAAGATCTTTAGTATAGTCCTGTGTAAATTCAGGTTTAGATAAATATTTTATTATATTTGATATGCTGTGAATTTAGAATACAGATAGCTGTAGTATTGTTTCCTTGCTGTTCAAATGTCAAAAATATATGTTTTTATATGAAAACCAAATGTCCACTGTGACAATTCAAATGAATTTTATACACTGAAATAAAATTAAACTTCAGCTTGAAACTTGATATCATATGTAATGTATCTCTGTGTTTTAAATCTACCTGATTTATGTGAGGAGTCCAGAGCCCAAGGGACTGGGGGCCATATTAAGAAACTTTCCCTTGTCTTTGTCTTGCCTTACATTTGTTAGCACTATCATTCATTTTTACATTTGATGCATGTGCACCCCAAACGTTTTGCCTCAGTGAAAGGGGATTTGGGGGGTTTGTCACTGCTGAGCCCATTGCAATTCAAAATAGCAGGGGCTCAGCAGTTTAGACCAATGACCATGCAGTGTGATCCTGACACTATTTGCAGCTTGCTGGGTGGAAACCTCATGTATGTCAAAGGACCTGAAGACACTCCAATCAGAAGGGGCTTCGGTCCTTTGATTTGCATGAAGTGGGTCAGCAACCAGCTCACTGGATTTCAATACCAGGAGCCTTTTCAGAGAGACCTCTTAGGCACTCCAGGTGGAGCAGGAAGCAAAATCTGTCTATCAGCAACACAACACTGTGAACTACTCAGGACACCCATGCCTGGTTAATACAAGTAAGAAACCAACAAAAAGAACACAGCTAGTTTATGTTTAGATCGTGGATGGCTTACCACTTTCACTCTACCAGCAAGAACTCTCTGCACCCCATGACTTACTGTACCTCTGACCTCTGCTGCCATGGATCTGCTACACTCACTTTCTGCTGCTTAGACTTCCTGAGTTGGGCAGGAATGCAAGTGCACTTTGGGCACCACGATCCCTTCAACATGATCAACCAAAAAGTAAAATACTCAAGTGATGGGGTTGAAGTTCAATTATACTGCACATCCCAATAAGCAAGACCTACAAAGAAAGCAACACATGAAAGTGCAATTGGATCAGTCATTGCAGCAGTTTTGAACCCACCACCCTCAGAAAAGCTTGCTCCAGCCATAAACTAACTGCCATCCATATTTTGCATCTGCATAGTGTACTCCCCCCCCCCCACTTGTTTATTAAGTTATTCAAAAAGATTGCAGTTATTAAGCCTACAAATACTCACTGGCTATCTGATATAGAGGCACAGGTCAGAAAGCAAAGGAAAATCAGGAACATTTTCAAAATTCACAAATAGTATTTTATTTTATTTTGTCCAATAATAGTAAAATAATTTTTTTTTTAGAATAACAATTTACAAGAACAGTACAAATAGAGAAAACAAAGTCCTTCTTCTGAGGCTATCTCTTAATTCCAAGTGTCAGTCTCTCAGTCTCTCACTCTCCTTGTCTCTCCAGCAAGAACATTGCTGCTCTTTTTATAAGACTTTGTCTGAGAATTCATTAAGAGTGCCTGCTTCTCACAGATTGTTCTTGTAAGTTTATAGCATATTCTTAGAACTGTTGATGCAGGTGCAGCAAAAAGAATATAGTGACCAAAGAACTGACCTCTTGTTTACAGCTCTGCAAAAGGCTTAAAAACTACATCTCAGGTTAACTCCTTGAGTTCCAAATAGCTTTGCAATCATTTCAACAGTGTAACTATATAACGTTTTAAACAAAGGGATCACAATATCACATAGTTTTACATGGAGATTCACATATATTTTTTATAACTGCAGATATGCAAGGGTGGAGGAAAAGACAGAAATAGCAAGGGAAGGAAAAGAGATAGTGAGAGGTGGAGAATTGTAAAACTGTTGGAATGATCAATTCATAGGTCTCACATGAAAATTTGGTTGTACAATCAGACAGAGAAGAGACAAAAAAGGAAAGGATAGAACAGACCATTGTGTTTAAACTCTTTCTGCATAACAAATGGGGCAGGGCCTTATTCAGCCCTGTCACACAACAATGTTTGCTCCCTCCTTTTCAACACTGCTGCTAAATTCATGTCTCAGCTCATCAACACATGGGGTGCTTTTGCAGATTTTGGTTTCTTGAAGCCTTCCCAGATTTCCCCTCCATGTCTGAAAATACAACTCTGCACAGCTCTGAAACCCAGATGGACTTGATCAACTACTTTCGTGAACCACTCACATATGCCCAACCAAACCCATTGACCACAGCAGATCCTGTAATCCACACATTGCAACTTTTCTCCAGTCTCAGTCAGCAGCAGTGCAAAAATAGCAGGACAAGAAGACACAGCATGAGATTAGAGGGGTGCCGATTAAGGGGGAATATGAGGAAATTATTTTTCACAGAAAGGGTGGTGGATGCATAGAATGGCCTACCTCAAGAAGTGGTGGCTATGAATACAGTGCAGGGCTTCAAACAGGCATGGGATAGGCATAAGGGAGCAATACAAATGAGTATGAATAGATAGGCCACTGACAGAGCAAAGGCCGATGGCACATTTATAAAGTAGAAAAAGAAATGGGCAGACCGGATGGGCCTTGCGGTCCTTATCTGCCGTCAACTTCTATGTTTCTACGTTTCTATGTTTCCTTCAGTTAGCTGATTGAAATCAACTTTTTTCCTGTGAAGTCCTTTAAAAGTTTTCAGATGCCTGTCAGAAGATGCATCCTCTATTTTCATTGACACCTCCTTAATTTTGTATTTTTTTTTTGTTTTGCATTGAAATCACCTTTGTTTTTCCTTTTTGTTTCCCTTGGATGTTGATGAGTACTTCAACTCCCTGATGGAGATAGACCAGACAGGGAAAGTAGGGGTGCATCTCAATTCATTCTTGTGCTTCTCCTGGCCTGCTTTGATTAGCTGATGGTGTCCTGCCAGGATGGCAGTGTGTGTGTGTGTGTGTGTGTGTGTAAGTGCGTGTGTGTGTGTTTTAAGACAAGATGTCATGATCTGCCTTGTTTGGGTAATGGAGATAAGGACATGGATAGAGGAACAGCTTCCTTCTCCCCTGCACTGTAGGAGCTGAGAGCCATGCAGTCAGAGCCAGGAGTCATGTTGATGTGCTGGGAGAGAAGGGAACCAAGGAGAAAGAGAGAGCAGGAGGAGGTAAGCACAGAAAAGAGGGGCAGAGCACTACCAGGTGGCCCCTGCAGGACAGGAAAAAGATTGCAACAAGTACAGCTGCTCTGCAAACTCAGGATAGATGTAAAAGAAGATCTGATCTCATACTCAGGGCTTTTAGCACACCTAGTCTCCTCAACCCTGTCTGCCTCAGAAATGAGGGACAAAGATAATCAGGGACAAATGATTACCAAAATCTGTTACCCCATCAGTTGCACTTCTTAAAAAATAGTATCAGCTCAAGAAGCCTACCAGAATATGTGGCTTACGGTGTAAAGCACTTTCTATTCTAATGAAATGCAAAACTGTATGCTTAGGGGTTGTGACATTTGTAAACTGAGCAAAACACAATAATGTTTATTATAAATGAAACACATTTTCTGTCTAAAGATTTGAGAGGGTAGAGTAATATTTCAGGCGATAAAAAAATCATAAGATTTCTTTCTTTCTTTCTTTCTTTTCTTTTCTTTCTTTCTTTCTTTCTTTCTTTCTTTCTTTCTTTCTTTCTTTCTTTCTCTTTCTTTCTTTCTTTCTTCTTTTCACTATTCTGATATGTGACTGTCTGTACCACAACAAAAATGCAACATGAAAAAAGAAAATTATTTTCTGAAAGTGAACTAGATACTAAGCCCCAGATATTCAAAGGGGTGGCGCCTGGTGCAACAGAGTTGCACCAGGCGCAACCCTGCATTTGCCCTGGTGGGATATTGAGAAGGCTGCCTGATGCAGTGCAAATCCCAATACACCAGGGCACAATGAAAATGTATGCAGCGCAGATGCAAGGGGCATGCACATGAATATGCGGCACATCCCGATATTCAGCCTGGGATGTGCGGTGCATATGCTGGCACAACGTTGCAGTGCGCCTTTTAGGGGGGCTCAAAGTTGAGCCCATGAAAAGTTTGAACAACTCCTGGCCACTCACAGGCAGGCTGCCGTATTGCAGGGTGCAACACAGCAGCCGGCAGCCGTGGGTGGCCACCTGCCCACCCAGAACAACGTCCACAAGCACCCACATCTCCCTGGTGGTCAAGTGGTACTCCCCACCCTCCTGATCACTGATAAACATAGAATACATCATTATCTGGTGGGCTAGTAGACGCCCCTCCCTCCTGAGCACCTGAGTGCTGGTGAATGGAGAAAGAAACATAACCTGGCCGTCTACTGGACCCCCCACCTCCCAAGTCCCCGATTGCCGGTTAATGGTGAAATAATCATTCCTTGGTAGTCTAGTGGACCCCACCCTCCCAATCCCCGATCACTGGTAAAAGGTGAACTATACATACCCTGGTAATCTGGTGGTACCCCCTCCGCCTGTTGCCATGATCGCGGTACATCTCTGTATATAATTTCCCTGGTGATCCGTGGCACCCCCCACCCCTCTCACCCACACAGCACCCTTGCCCACCCCATTTCCCCATCATCTGCAACCCCCCAGCAGCCCTCTGAATGACAAGGTACAGTTCGGGCTGCAACATGATGTTCCACAGTGTGGACAAATGGGCTTGCAGGGCATATTGTTCTAGACAGTCCCAGATACGTGAATGACTTCATTCACATATTTGGGACTATCTAGTATGGTATGCCCTGCAAGCCCATTAGTCCACACTGTGGACCAATGAGCTTGCAGCCCATACTGTACCTGTCATTCAGCGGGCGGCTGGACAGTATGCGGGTTGGTTGCAGCCACCTGCCAATGATGGTGGGGGAGCAGGGTGGGCAAGGGGTGCTGTGTGGGTGGAAGGGGTGGGGGTTTCCACTGGATAACCAGGGCAATTATATACAGAGATATACTGCAGTCATGGCAGTGGGTGTGGGGGTACCACTAGACTACCAAGGCTGACCTCTACAGTAGTTTATGGTGCTCAGGGACATGAGGGGGGCCCCATTAGACTACCAGGGAATATTTCTAAGGTATGTTATGGCTATCGGGGACATGGGAGGGAGTGGGGACCACTAGACTCCCAGGAAATGTTTTGTTTTACATTTACCATGATCGTGGCTATGGGGCGGGGATGCCCCGAGATCCCCACTGCACATGTCATGCTGTGCAGGGTGCCAGGTGCAGGTTCCCTGCCTGCCCTGCTCAAGGCATGCAAATGAGGCCATAATGACATGCAAATGGCCCCATTTGCACCTTGCATATATTATGGCCTCATTTGCATACTCTCCACTGAATATCGCGGGTGGTGTGCCCAGCGCAACTGCTTTTGCACCGGCACATCTCCGTGCTCCCTATCTGTGACTTGCACTGGCACAGTGCCACTGCACCATGCACAGTGGGTGCACTGCCTGTGCCATATTCAACAGTGCTGCACCATGGTGCATCACCATTGAATATCACCTGGCCCTGGCGCATCCCAGTTGCACTGGGCCCAGGCTTGCACTACTGACTGGTGCAGTCTGAATATCCGGGCCTGAGTCTTTCTTTTATTTTATGATTCACCCCCTCTCTGTAATGATAGAAATAATTAAGCCAGGTGTTTGAGACATAACCAGGATAATTGGAGAGGAATAGCTTCCTGACCAACTTTTACCCCTCCCCCCATAACTCAAGGGAAATGTTCTTGAGCTTCCTGTAAATTTACATAATTTCATATATAGCAAATGAATCTTCATAATTTTCCTTGTGCAAACAACAGAAGCCCATGGTAACATTAGTTTTTATTTCCCCTGTAGGCAAATTTGTGTATCTGTAAGTTATTTGGTTGTTTGTTTGTTTACTTAATTACTTATTTATTTATAAATTGGTGACTGGGAAAGGCACGCTCAGCCAAAGCTTATTTTCAGGTGTGGCTTTGGGGAAGGTGTACATGGGATACAAAATACAAAAGATACATATAACTCATCCTGAATAGTTTCAACTTCCAAAGTAAAAACTAAAAATACAGTAGTAAAAACAGGAGAGCACAATGTTTAAAAATTCAGGTAAGTAAAGTCACAGTCCAAAGTACCAATGGGGCAAAAGGAAACACATAGTGCATATAACAGGCAATTTAAACTTGAGCACAAAATACAATATGCAAAAAAGTAAATGGCTCGGCGACTAAAGGGAAAGGCAGTTGGGGAACAGGAGTGCACTAGTGGAAGAGGACCAGAGAAAGGATGCCTGTTTTGATTCCAGACATTTAACATAGCTGTTTTTCCACACCACCTCATAAACGTGGCATGTGTCATTCTTAAAATCCTGGACAAGATGTGTTTTCACACATCTGGGGTGAAATGACATTTTAGCAAATGTACTATAAATGGTACATGTCATGTTTATAAGGAAAATCCTTAAACAAGTACCATATATCTTCAATTAGTAGGCACCCTTGAATAGTAACCACTGCATGCAAAAAAACAACTTTGTAATAAAAGTCACCCTCGAATAGAGTCTGCGGCTATTATACAAGGGTGTCTACTTCAAACATTTGCCTGGTATTGTTATTTTAGACACCCTCAGGGCAGTTTGATCTCCAATATAAAATTACACCCTCCATTCACTTCCTACTAGTCACACTACTAGACAGTGAAAACAAGTGAAAACAAAATTAAAACCAAGTACCAGTACCAATACATGCTTAAGTAAAAAGACACAGACTGACTCTAGCAGACACAAGCACAGCATCTACATCATGCAGAGGACATGTCCAATGCACTCACTCAGTCTCTGCTTTGCTTTTTCAGTTACAGGAGCCATCATTGAAGCTATCTGGTGATTTGTCACCTATCTTTAAAAGTTGTAGTCAAAATTTAAAAAAAAATGTTTAACAGGTATCAAAGGTCCGGCATTGACAAATGCTTGGTAACTATCGTTACTAAAAGTTGAAGAGCTTCTTGCTTTGTTCTCAGTACATACAAACATATGAAGAAGCCAGCAGAAGAAGGTCATTTGATTTATCTAGTCTGCTTGTATTTTTGAGTCCACAGCTTGAGCTACTGAGCCTGGACCCCCCCCCACTCCTCCCATCCTTTCCATCCTCCCTACTCATGATCCTTACCTTCCCCTATGCCTTCCCATCCACTCTTGAAGCTGCCCCCTGCCTTCAATGAGACCACCTCTTCTGCCAGTGCATTCCAAGAATTCACCACCCTCTCCATGAAGAAGTAATTCCTGACCTTCTTCCCACTCCCCCCCCCGTCCAGCTTAAGACTGTGCATCCTCATGTTAGGGTTGCCACTTAGCTTAAAGAGACCCTCCTTATCCACCTTATTTACTGTATCCCTTTCAAGTACTTGAAGGTCTCAATTATGTCTCTTCTCTCTCTCCTGTCCTCCAGGGAGTACATATTCAGTGTCCTCAACCTCTCCTCATATGCCTTACCCTGCTGACTGACTATCATCTTTGTAGCCCTGTTCTGGACCCTCGCCAGCAGGATAATGTTCTTTTTGAGGTGTGGACACTTGCACTGAATTCCATACTTTAGATATGGCCTCAACAGTGACCTATACAAGGGCAGTATAACCACCTCTCACCTACTACTTATCCCCCTAGCTATGCATCTCAGCATCTTGTTTGCCCTTGCTACTGCTTTCATGCACTCTGAGGAGTGCGTCAGGTCACTAGTGATCATCACTGCCAGGTTCTTCTCCTCTTCTGATGCAGATACCAGGACTCCACCCAGGTAGTACTCCATCCTAGGATTCTTCTCTCCAAGGTGCACAACTTCACATTTCTTGGCATTGAAACCAAGCTGCCAGATCCTGGACTACATCCCCATCTTTTTCAGATCATCCTATAGGTCCTGTATCCCTTCAGCTGAGTACACTCTCCCACAGAGCTTGGTGTCATCTGCAAATAGGCACATTTTCCCCTAAAGGCCCTCCCCAATGTCATTGATGAAGACATTGAACAACATTTTGCCTTTAATGCAATCCCCAATTTCATTGATGAAGACATTGAACAACCCCAGCACCAGCACCGAACCCTGCAGGACCCAGCTGGTGAACTCTCTGGTCCTTACTGCAACTACTATATCATGCATCTCTTCAACCTCTCATTATTAAACTGCAAGGTGCCTTCCCTATGGAAGATAGCACATATAATTCCATTTTACAAGTCAGGCGATAAAACTTCTCCACGTAACTACAGACCTATTTCTGTCCTACCTGTGCCAGCCAAATTGTTTGAGAAGTTGATCCATGACCAAATAAACCCTACAATGAGAGACACTCCCTTATTAGTCCCATTCAGTCAGGTTTCGTCTGTAAGCATAGCACTGCCTCTGCCCTGGTCAAAGTCATGAATGACTGGTTTTCAGCATTAGATGATAGACACACCACTGTTATACTCCTTTTGGATTTAAGTAAGGCATTTGACACTGTTGACTAATATCCTATTGAGTAAGCTTGCTAGCATCAGATGGATCAAATGCAGTAAAATGGTTTAAATGCTATCTCACAGATAGGCACTAACAATTAAAGGTAGAAGGCCTTACCTCCACGTGTGTACACATTAGCCAAGGTGTACCACAAGGCTCCATAATGGGCCCATTACTGTTTACAATATATATCACTGACCCAGGCTGAAACATTACCAATGCCAACCTCCATTTCTACACGGATGACACGGTACTCTATACTGCAAGCCCAGTCCCAGATACAGCCATGCAATCCCTACCAGATGAGTTTAACCTATTACATATTAACCTTCATGCATCCAAGTTAATTCTGAAAGCAGCTAAAACCAAATATATGGCGTTCTCACAGAAATCAAGCCCCACCTCCCAAGTACCTGGCATCAACACACTCACCCAAAAATAATTTAACCTGTTTGCACCTTTAAATACCTAGGCATATGTTTGGATAATAATCTCACATTTAATGTTCATATACAGTAGATGACATCTGCAAAAAGCTACAGCAGAAATTGGGTTCTTACTTTTGCAACAAATCCTGCCTAAACCAAGGTGATAAGAAAGCTTTGGTACAGGCTACATACCTTTCATTGCTCAACTATGGTGCCATCACTTATAGAAGTGCCACAGCCACATTCCTGGGAAGCTTAGATGTCCTCTACCATAGAGCTCTCTCCTTCATCAGTGAAGTCTCTGCCCTCACACACTACTGCCTCCTATATAAAGAAGTAAACTGGCCATTGCTTGGAACTAGAAGAATAAAATCTCTGGACCTTTAAAGCCCTATGTAATTCCCTACCTAAATATATCTCTTCACTCCTTCACAGGGACCAAGGTCCATATGCACTTAGGCTGCATAATACTATCATGCTTGATATCAAGAGGCACTTCATAAAAAATGGGAAAAGGTATACTGTCATATGGGCAACTCAAATTGAGCTACTCAGATATGAGTGACTCAATTTTGAGCGCCCTTTATGTGAGCTACCCTGAAAGGGTAGTGAGGTGTGATTATAGAGCAGAGGAAGGGGAAAGAACAATGAAGATGAAGGTAGGAGAATAGAAGAAGTGGGATAATGGAGAAGGTATGTGGGAGGGAGTGTGGTGTGGTGTTGCCGAGCTGGCCATGTGGTGTGGTGGCGAGGGTGGCTGGCTGCAGTGAGGAAGGTGCAGGGTTTAATGCTGGGGAAGGGTACAGTGTGTTCTATTTTATGTGTGGGGGTATAACATTTTTTTTTAGAATTTTCTCCCCCTCCATGACATGCACCCCCTGGAGTTGAGAATCTGAAGTAATGGGGTTGCAGTGTTGTTGTACTTGCTGGGAGTGTACATCACCATTTTGCTATCTTGGCAATGTACATTTGCTGTAATGGAGATTGCTATTTAGCAATTGCCATTATGACAAGGAACTATGGGAAAATAGGCTTTAGCTTGGCAGCCCATTCAGCATGGAATGACCTTCAGAAACTAATGAAATATCCACCCTGGTTTCTACATCACACTTCCAAACTCTTCTACACCAACACTGCACTGATAAATGTGCATGCCTTTAATATGGCACTCAATTATGGCATTCTGAGTAGTAATCACTGTGACCATCTCTCTTTTTGTGTTATTAAGCTACTTTGCTGTCTGCTTACACTCTCTGTCTTTTTCTGTTTCTCTCCTGGCCTCACCTCTCTCACTGAGCTTTCTTTCAAATGCTAAAAGCTTCCTATGCACCAAATAGCTACTGCACATGGCATAGCAACACTTTGAAACTACAAAGTATATTGTTGGCACTATATACAATACTATTCCTTTTCTTGTGTATCTGTGTGTGTCACTAAGAAAGACAATAGTATCTAGATATGAAGTGGGTGTTGGTCTTACAGATTCATTGCAAGTCTTTGGAAAATTAAACTGCTTTCTGGATGTGTTATATAGCATTATCTTCTAAAGCTTGTGCATGTGAAGCCTATGAAATCAAGGACGAGTAGTTATACTTGAAAGAATTTTGAAGTGTTCACAGCGTGATTAAGAGTGTAAGATGAATGAATACTAGGTTGCAAACTACACAGTTCCTTATTGACCAAGGTGTGGTAATACTAATATTTAGAAAAAAATTAAATGAAGTTTTATATTGAATTGTAATTAAAAATGTCTAATGTGAAGAGGGGAGCTGCTGATCAGCCGACAAGGAAGCAACACGATATTCGAGCTCCTGGGAGTAATTGTAATAAATTGCTTTAAAATACTGCAATTTCCTCATTAACAGTGTATACAGTAAGTTGCTGCCGGTGGATCTGGTGTTTATAATTTTGGAAGGATGGGTAAATATCATGGTGCTACTGCCCCATCATTGGACTTTTATGATTCCAAGAAACAGCAACAGAAACATCAGGAGTGGCCTGACAGATCTTCAGTCCATGCTGACCCCCTGTCCAAGGGATCATTCCTCACATTGATCCAAACAACCCTGTAGTAGTTGTTTAAGTTGGTCCAAGATTTGGAAAAGAAGTTTGACACCCTGACTCTTAGAGTTTTGGCTCTTGAAACAAGAATGGACCAGTGATAACAAACAGTTCTGCACATAGAAATCTCGGCTCTCAAGTCCGCTGACGCAATGGTGAAGCTCAATACAGAAAATATGTTGTTGTGCCAATGTTTGGAGACCATGGAGAATCAGATGTGGAAGAGAAATTTGAGAGTGGTGGGACTGTCGGAGATGGTAGAGGTGGAGCATTGTCTCGGTTTTGTAAGAACATTTCTTTCTACTATTCTGAGGCTTTCTGAGGTTGATCCTTCCCCTCCCATTAAAAAAGCTTATTATATCAGTCTCCAATTGGCACCACCAGACTCCCTGGCTCCATGAACCTTTATGGTGGTTTGCACAGAAATTGCAGACCAGGATTGAGCACTCACCATTGCGTGCTGTCAGAGGACCCTTAGGTAGGGCAATGATACGTTGCTGCTCTTTCCTGATCTTTCCTACTGCACTTGCCAAAAGCACAAAGCATTTTATGGGATTTGGAGCCTTCTGTGCCAGCTAAAAGTGCAGCATCAGTTATTACTCCTGCTTGGCTTCATTTGACATGGAATGGTCACCAGTATCAATTTAATGATCCCAAAGATGCTGATCAATTGCTCTGCTACATTGACCAGGAGATGGCAGTAGGAGCAGAAGATGCTAATTCTTCTGATGAGGACTGACTCTTTGGGACTATGGCCTGCTCTGTAAATTTGGGACTTTGGTATGAGGTTACTGACCTATGTGTTTTACTTCTTGTGTGCCTCAGCTGTGCAGAATATGTGTTCCTCTATTGGGGAAGGGGGTTCTTTTGTTTGGATATCATAGTCATGGTGAATCAAACTGATTTGGACATGAGCTAATGAGTTTCACCTGGATTAAGATAGTGCTCCCACCACTTTTTCAAGAGACTTACACATTGCTACACAGTTACATTCATGTTTGTTTGTAGTGCTGGCCCTCTCAGCTCTGGTGCTAACACTTGCTGTATGGGGACTCACTATTCTGATTTGTGTTTGGTTTAGTTTGCAGGCTAATTGGAGGCTTTTCCTTATCTTTAGTATGTTGTCTCTAAGGTATGTTTTTGACACGTATCTGCAATTATCATTATTTTGTATGTGTTTTTTTTTTATGTACATTGCTGGAAATCTTTATTGTTTATTCTCGGGAGGTTGTGGGTGTACCAGTGTTTTGTACCATAAGACTGCACTGTGTAAATCTCTTTTGACCATATTGTTCTATTGATCATTGGTCACTGAATGTGCTGCATCCCTTTTCAGATTGCCCTTTGTCTGTACCTGGATGCATGCATTGTGCTTTTTTTTTTTTTTTTATCTTTTGCATGTTATTTACTATGGGTCACCCCCCCATGTTGTAGCTTGAGAAGAGGCGTCTTTCAGTAATTCTTTGTAACTGAATGTATGTTACTATGAAATTTTTGTTATCCTTCTGTGTGTTCTTTATTTTGTAAGCTTTGGTTGCAAAATTAATAAATAAAACATACAAAGAAGGCACAAAAAATGTTTTTATATATCTTTCTCCTCCTCATCAGTGTGGTAAGCTATACATCTGGCCACTGTCCTGCTTTCTCAGCTCCACATACAGACCCTTGCTCCCAGCTAGATCCATTGTTTACCCCCCATGGTGGGGCATGGGGAGTACCCACTAATCTCACCCACCTCAAATCGGATCCAGTGCTGGTAGTGATGTCACTGAAGCCAGAGCGCTGGAACAGCCATCAAGCCACCACGACCAGCCGACCTTGTTTTCCAATTTACTCTCCTTGCAGGAGTGTGGCATGCAATGACACCTGTGGCAGGGTTATGCATGCTGCCATGCATGCCACAGCCAAGCATCTGCTGTTCTTCCACCCCACCTTCTTGTGGTACTGGGCCAGGAATGCACCGGTCACCGATCAACTCCCTTCCTGGAGATGGAGAGCCATCCTTCAGATGATCAATCCATCTCCTCCCTGCTGACCTTCTGTGGTCTGCGCTGTTCCCGAAAGCAGGTCACCGGTGTGGTGCGAGGTGTGGTGTCCAGCGCCTCAGCTCTCAGCACCATCGGGCTGGCCCATAATGTTTTTAAAGTACTGATACATAAAATGTTTATATTGATATAATAATTTTAGTCTCCTTTTAAGAAAATAGCTTCAATTTCACATTATCGATATTATATAACCATATATTAATACTGCTTTTGAAAAGTGAAAACAAATAGTATTAATGTATATGATTTTTAATAACATATACTTTCAACACGAATTAGCATGCAGTGACAACATGAAAACTATGTAAGCAATGAGGCATAATATGGCATTGGTTGTCTGCGTTAAATCTGAGAAAGACAAAGTTACTGTACAAGAGCTCCTTACAGCTGTGAGGGGAGACTTGTCATACAAAGAAACAGTTCTATTGTTATAATCAGAGAGTGGTGACCTTTTAGAATGGCCTTCTGGGGGATGTAGTGGGTAGTAAACATTTAAACAAATTTAAAATAAAGTTGGACAATTACAGCAGTTCTAATGATATCAGGGGGTATAATTAATAATGAACTGGTGAGCTATATGGACTAAAATATTTTCTGCTCTGTTAACACCAGTTATGATACTTATGATACCTAAGAATGCACACCCATGAGCATAACGAGGCACAAAGTGCTTGATTCACTTTACTACTTATGATTATAGCTTGTTTTTGTTTGACCTATTTTATTAATGAAAACAAAAGCAAGCCAAACATCTTTGAAATGTATGGTCACCAAAGACTTGAACAACTTAGTTTTCAGAAATCCAGAACCAGCAATGACTCACTCAACCTCAAACTTCTATCCCTCACTCTTGAAGAAGTACTCAGGCCATTGACCAGAATTTTTAACCTCTCCCTCAGCCTCAGCCAGTTCCCTGACAAATGGAAATCTGCTACTGTAACCTCTATACACAAAAGTGGTGTCAAAACTGCCCATGAGAATTTCTATCCAATCTCCATCATACCTCCCCTCTCAAAGGCACTGGAACGTATTGTCACTGACCAGCTGACTGACTTCCTAGACAAGCACAACATCCTATGCAGGCAGCAACACGGTTTTAGAAAGAAGCATAGCACCTCCATGGCACTACTAGAATTTACTGGCGCCATCCACCACTCATTGTATAACGGGCAGCAAACTGGTTCTACCTTCATTGATTTAACAAAGGCCTTTGATACCGTCCACCATGGCCTCCTGCTTGTCCAGCTCCGGAAAGTGGGGCTCTCACCCAACTCTGTAAACTGGTTCAAAAGCTACCTAGACAACTGGTCTCAACAAGTGAAAATTGCTGACACACTCTAAGATGCCAGACCGGTCCACTCTGGTGTTCCCCAGGGCTCTATTTTGGGCCCCCTCCTCTTTAGCCTGTTCCTGAACTCACTACCAGAGTCCTGTCCAGAGCAAATCATACTCTACGCAGATGATGCTGTAATCCTAGCCTCCCACCATGATCCAAAACAACTCCAAGAAAACCTCCAGCATGGCTTCACATCAATCAAAAACTGTTTTTTAAAGCACAAACTGATCCTAAACCAGAAAAAAAACAATGACCATGTTTTTCAGCAGCTCTCACAACCAAAATAAGCAGTATCACCTCTCCTTCAAAATCAAGCAAGGAGTCACTCTTGAACAAGTCCAAACCTTCAAATACCTTGTCATCACCCTTGACTCCCACCTCTCCTATGCTGCTCCCATTAATACTGTGGCAAAAGCTGCAAACATCAGGCTGGGCCTACTGTTCCGTCACAGGAAACATCTAACCCCTGAAGCATTGTCAGTCACTGTCCAGAGCTCCACTGTTAGCATTATTGACTATGGATTCATCATTTATGGCTCTGCCACCACCTCCTCTCTCAAATGAGTTTCTACCTCCCTCAATAAAGCCTGTCGACTCGTCACTGGATCCCACCGTCTCACCCATACTTGTGACCTCTACTCTCAAACTGGGTGGTTGCAGCTCAACAGCTGAATAAAATATCAAACCTGCATCACAGCTAAGAAAATAATGATGGGCAGTGCTCTTCCTGGAGTCTGCTCTCTCCTTAAACCCAGAAACAACAACATCAACACCAGGAGGTCTAAACCTCAACTCCAGCAAATTCCCCACTGTCGCACAACCCAAGACCAAAGGTTCTTTGCATATAGGGCACCCAGCTGGCTAAATAGTCTCAGTAGTGACATCTCTGCCTCACCCATGCTGGGCACCTTCAAGCCCAAACTCCGCCTCGCTTTTCTTGCCTCTAGCTCCTGTGACTGCCATGACTAAGCAGTACTCCCACCTTGCTGCTCATTGTTTCTGCTGCCTGTTGTTGCCCCTCCACCTAGCACTTTGCCTACACCACTGCCCATCTGATGCACTTACCCCTGTCCATCCTTGACAAAGCCCCCTAGGATGCCATACCCCCACCCCAGTCTCACCCACCCCCACACCCTGTCCTTTTCCCCACCTCTCATTTCTCTTTTCCCTTGTTTGTGTACACTTCCTTGTGTTTCATGTAGTAACCTTATAATAGCATGTTATTACCATCAGTGTTACTGATTGTGCTATACTGTAATTGAAACTATATGCCAGTACTCACTGATGTGGAACATTTGTAAAAGAGCCTCGGCTCAAAGGCACTTGTAATCCTAGACTCAAATAAACAAAACAAATAAACAACTATTTTTAGGAGCACAGATGTTGCAAAAAGAGGTCCAGAAGGTTCTTGGGTTCTTTAAGCTCTTTAACTGTTGTTGCTTAAAAAATGTGACTTGGCCCGAGTAATTTCCTTCTTTTTTTTGAAATTCAAGTTTATTTATTTTATCGAAAATCATGAACATACAGAACTATGTATACAGATATCAAATATCAGTTTTGGGATAAAAACCAAACACAACCCCCCTCCTCCACCCCCCAGCCCACCCTAACCCTCCATACAGTCCTCCCGACCACGCCCACCCTCTTCCCCCCTAAATCACTTACAGAGTGTGTATTACAGTTGTAGGTTAGGTTCTATTGTCATGTCAATGCTGGGATCATAACTTGATCATGAAATTGAAGGCAAGAGGAATAAGAGAAGAAAAAGAAGCAGTGTTGGGTGTCAGAGGAGGAACCAAGAGGTCAGTGGTGTAGATATAGTGCATCGAGTTTATCCCACTTTTTATGAAACAGGTCCATGCGATTGCGAGAACTAGCTGTGAGTCTCTCCATGTTAAAGCACATTGATAGGTCTTTTAACCATTCAGCATAGGTTAAGGTCAGCTGGTCCGTCCAATGTTTGAGGACCAGCCTTTTGACTACCATGGAAACTAAGGCCATATGATATTGATGCTCTTGGCAATCTATGGTAGAGTAGTTGCCTAGGATGCAAATATTGGCCGTGAAAAGGTTAGTAAGGCCTAGTAGAGGATCTAGGTTGTCCTGGTTAGACCGCCACAAAGGGGCTACTATGGCGCAATGCCATAAAATATGGAACGAGTTCCCCTCGCTTTGTGAACACCTGGAGCAGAGGGGGAGAGATAGTTTGTTAAGGCGGAATAGTTTAGTTGGAGTGTAATACATGTTGTTTAGTATGTAATATTGGGTGAGTCTAAATCTGTCCTGGGTGTGGTATTTGTGCAGCTCTCTAAAAAATGTGGGTCCAATTGGGGGTGGAGTCTGGTAGCAGAGAGAGCCAGATGCAGGAACCCTCAAGCGGGTTCGGGAATTTATGGTCCAGTAGGTAGGAGTATATTAATGAGATGGAGTGTGATTTGGGGGCGAGAGTGAGAATTTGAGAGAGAAAGGGACTGACCTTTGAATCGCGAGATTTTGGTCCAAAATTGGCATTAATGAGGTGTCTCAGTTGGTATATCTTAAAAATAATATTATTAGGAATATCAAATTTAGTTAATATGCTCGGAGATGAGAGGAGGGAGCCCTGGGCATAATAGTGCTCTAGCGTAGTCTCATTGATTTGTGGGAGCCAGTCGGGGGTGATTAACGAGTTACCCAGTTTAATATTGGGGTTGAGAATGAGGGGTTGTGCTAGGTCCATTTGGGTGGAGAGTTTGAGGAAATAGAGACACCGAAAAAGGGATTTAAGAGATGTAATGATAGTTGGATTGGATATCCAACGTGTGAGCATTGAAATGGGAGTGAAACAGATTGCTTGGGGACCTATTTTAGCATCTAAGAGAATTTGCCTCTCAATCTGAAGCCAGATCGGGGGAGGAACGTCAGTTGAGGATGAGTACCATTTGCCTAGCTTGGAGAGGTGGGCAGCCCAGTGGTAAAATATTAGATTGGGGAGTCGAAGACCTCCCTTGTCTTTAGGAAGGGATAGTTTAAGAAAGGAGCATCTGACCGCTTTTTCCCACCAAATAAATTTTGAGAAGATTGTGTGAAATTGGCATAGATAAGAAAGCGGTAGCCAGAGACCTAATAAATTGAGAGGGTAAAAGATACGGGGAAGAACGTTCATCTTGATGATATTGATCCTGCCCCAAAGAGAAATGGGGAGATTAGACCATCTTTGTAGATCTAGTTGGATATCAGCTTTAAGGTCATCCAAGTTGAGCTTCCTAAGTAGAGAGGGGTCTGAAGTAAAGTGAATGCCCAGGTATTTGAGCGATTTGGGGGACCATCTCATACTGAACTTAATGAGGTCGTGTTTGTGCGTAAGGGGGTTCAATGGAAAAATTTCCGATTTCGATACATTCAACTTATAATGGGAGAGGTTGCCGTATTGGGTTATGATTTGGAGTGCATGTCCTAGTGATATGGCAGGATGGGCGACATGAAGCAAGATATCATCAGCGTAAACTGAAAGGACCAATTCCTGCTGCTGTATCAAACAGCCTTGGATGGATGGAGAACACTTAAGTTTGAGAAGAAGAGGTTCAAGATATAGGTTAAACAGAAAAGGTGAAAGAGATCATCCTTGTCTGGTGCCCGTGTGAAGGTGGAAGAGTGAGGAGAAAACACCATTGCAGTATATCTTGGCCGAAGGGGATTTATATAAGACCTGGATCCACTTGAGGAAAGCGGGTGGAAAGTCCATTTTGGCCAGAGTAGCCCAGAGAACAGACCAGTTGACTCTGTCGAACGCTTTCTCTGCATCTAAAGAGATCACGGCCATTGGGGAGTGGGATAGTTGGGCAGCATAAGAGATGTGGGAAAGGGTTCTGAGGTGATCTGCTGGGGAATGGGATTGGACAAATCCAACTTGTTCCGGGCTGAGGAGGTGGATCCAGACTTTTTTGATCCTTTCAGCCAGAATCTTGGAAAGGATCTTCATATCGCAGTTTAAAAGAGAAATGGGTCGGTAGCTCGCTGGATCTTTGGGAGATTTATCGGGCTTGAGAATTAAAACAATAGTAACCTCAAGTAGAGTGGGGTCCAGTGTCTCAGCAGTAAACATGTAGCAGTATAATTTGAGGAGTAAAGGGGCAAGTTCTTTAGAAAAAACTTTGAAAAAGTTTGAGGGGTAACCATCTGGGCCTGGTGCTTTATCCAGGGCAACAGAAGAGATAGCATCTTCTATTTCGGAGAGAGTAATGGGGGAAGTCAGGGTGCCTTTATGGGGAGGTGAAAATTGGGGGAGGTTGAGGTCTGCCAGATAGGTTGATATGTCTAGAAGAGACACAGGGTGAGAGGGGCTTTTATAGAGATTTCTATAAAAATCTTCTAAAATCTGTGTGATTTCTCTGGGGGAGGTTTTAGTGAGGCCTTCGAGGGATTGTAGAGCCAGGATTAATCTGGAGCTCTCCAACGTACATAGTCTTAAGGCCAAGAGCCTACCCGCCTTTTCACCTTGCTCAATGTATTTAGATTGGGTTTTTACTAGATTATATTCAGCTTTTTCCTTAAGAAGATCAGCGTATTCATTTTTGGCTGTTAAAAGGGCTTCAAGAGATGACAAGCGGGAGGAGGGGGAGTAAGAGCTTTCTAGCTCCTTGATCTTGGTCAATAATAGGGAAGCGCGAGCTTGTCTAGTTTTTTTCCTTGTCGAGGCCAACTTAATTAATTCGCCTCTGAGGTAGCATTTCAGGGAACACCAGATAATATCAATCCTCGGGGTGGAGTTGATATTGATCTCGAGGAAATTGGAGATGAAAGTTCTTATGCGAGCAACGGTCTGGGGCTCTTTAAGGAGCTGAGTGTTGAGTTTCCAAACTGTGTCTCGCTGAAAGTTGGGGTTGGGGGAAATCTTTGCCCATACTATGGCATGGTCAGAGAGCACTATCGGTTCAATGCCGGTCTGAAGAAGGCCAGGGAGGAGGGCTTTGCTAATCAAAATGTAGTCTATTCTAGATCAGGAGCGATGAGTTTGGGAAAAGAAGGAGAAAGACCGTAGGGAGGGATTAGTGAGGCGCCAGGGGTCACATAGCCCTAGTATATGTAAAAAATCTGTTAAGGATCTTTGGACCGGGGTAACTGGGTGACCGGAATCTGGAGCTTTGTCTAGGGTGTGGGAAGGTGGAACATTCCAGTCCCCACCCAGGATAAGCTGTGAAGGGAGTAGGGCACTTACCTTGTCCGCCAGAGCCATAAAAAAAATTCAGAACTGCCACCTACTGGACCATAAATTGAACCGAGAACAACTTCACAGTTGTTGAGGGAGCCTTTGACCAGTACGAATCTACCATCTGGGTCGGTCACCGTTACATCAGCCAGGAATGTAACGTAGTTTTTAATAAGAATAGCCACGCCCCTACTGGATCCTGACCCACTTGCCGTAAATACTTGTGAAAAGCCGGATCTGGATAGTCATTTAGCCTCTGTATTGAGTAAATGGGTTTCTTGTAGCATAAGTATATCGGCCTTGATTAGGTCACAGTGATTAAACACCTGAGTTCTCTTGGTTCTTTCCCTGAGCCCACGTACATTCCACGAGGCCAGTTTGATTGAATTCATAGCCATTTCAAAAACAATAAGGTATATAGACAGACAATAGAACTCATACCAATAACCCAATAGAGAGAGCACACTCTAACCCCGAAACCCAAACTGGCTGTAAACTGCCAGACATCTAATACAAAATACTGGTGCATAATGAGCCATCGGTGAAAATCGAACTTAAGGTGAAACAGAAAAAGTAGTAGGCAGCTCAGTCCCCCAAACCCCTCCCACTTATAACCCCCATATAAAACTATCAAACTATATACACCCTGGTACCAGGCATGGTCAACGAGGAAGTGGGAAGTTTCATGACAAAAGCCTGAGGTCCAGGACCCAATGGTAAAACCTGTGTTCAGCCTGCTTCGGTGACCAGGCTTAGTGAAGGGTCTCTGGGGACATGAGTACAGAAAGATAACTACAGGCCAGCCAAAGTTGGCCAGAGAGATCCCAGCAGATGAGACAGGGTTTCCAAACCCCCCGTGAGCTCGTGAGGCAACCTTCTGCAGCCACAAGCGCCTCCAGGAACTCCCCCCATCAGCCCCCTTCAATGTAACCATGTTAGAGAGTGAAGCGAGGATCTGATGAAAATCTCCGGAATGGTAGGGAAGGAGATTCCCTGGGGGAAAACTCTGTAGAAGGTGACACGAGACCCGCTGTGAAGGTAGGAAAAACAAAAAGTTGACTTACCCCCTTATAAGGGCGACTACAAGCTACGGGAGGGTGGCTGCTCGGATTGAGAAGTGGAAGCCCAGGCTTGTCAATCTGTTATATGAGTTGTTTCCCCAGGGACCGTTTATGCATTAGGACCAAAACGGTCCGTCGCCAAAACAGACAGGCATAACAATGGAACTACTACCCATTGGTTCCGGGGTGGTTACAAGGGCCAGAGGAACCGCGGCCTACCCCGACCTATGCCAAGGCATCCGAGGGACCCCTGCCTACTGGAACGTTGAGTAAACATCTTACAAAAGGTAACCAAAGCTTACAAACAAGGTATTCAGGCTAAGACATATCATTGCTAACGAAACTGAGTGTAGAATGTCTGATAGTTCAGTCATTTTGGTTTGAAAAGATTAGGGAGCTTAGAGTTCAAATCTCTGGAAGCAGTATCCAGTGAGTCATAATTCGTAGAGATGCCATCGACTGTAACCTTGAGGGTGGCGGAGTACAGCATTCTAAAGGGGATACCCGCCGCGATGAGTTTCTGCACGTTGGGGTGGAAGGCCGTCCTCTTCTGTCTGGTCTCCACTGGAAGATCTTGGGCACTACGGAGCTTGGCAGGACCCCACATGATCGCTTGCAGTTCACGAGCTTTCGTGAGAACATGTTGTTTCTCCAAATAACTGAGAAATTTGATGATCATTGGTCGTGGGGGAGAATCTGAAGGGGGCCTTGGCCTCAAAGATCTGTGGGCTCTTTCCAGGTGGTAGTGGGGATTAAGAGGTGATGGGCCAACAGTTTTAACTAAGAATTTTTGGAGAAAGGCAATAGGGTCAGCTCCTTCTTCGAGCTCGGGAAGGCCCAGGATAAGGAGGTTGTTTCATCTACTGTGACCCTCTAGGTCTTCCATTTTAAGTTGTAATTTCTTCACTTGCTGTTTTAATGCGACAATTTCGGGTTCCGTTGTGGCTCTCCATTGCTCCTGGGAGTGGATTCTGGCTTCCGAGTCGGTTACCCTTGTTGTAACAGAGGAAAGGTCTCCCCGGATTGATTTCAACTCCATGGTGATATCTTGTAGAACTTCTCTCAACGGTGCAATTTCTTGCAAAAATTTCTCTTCAGTGAGAGGGTTTGCCGAGGGGGCATTGTCACCCGTTTTATCTGGAGTGGTGCTGAGCTGGTTCCTCGCTTTTTTGGGTAGTTTCTCAGGCGTGGTAGGAGGTGTGTGCCGGATCGCGGCCTGTTTCTTCTCTGCCTCCATCCTTCTTTGTGATATCAGAATGTAAATAGAAAATGCCCTAGGGCTGATAGGCAGAGGGTGATGAATCGATTAATGTAGAAATTGTTGAGGCTGGTCATCTAAAACCGCTGTGTAGAGAGGATAAGGCTGATGGGGGGTAGGAGCTCCGAGACAATGCAGCCGATCAGAAAGCTAGCATCACGTGACCTGTAATTTCCTTCTTATCTCTATTTCATAGTTGCTTATATTCAATTGAATCAGTCAAATTCCTAGTTTTCAAGTATTTCTTCCTTACTCTGTCCCTTTGTTTCATTTGTTGCCTCAGATGTTTCTTTAACCAAGGGGAATATTGGCCTTTAACTCTTTGTTTAGTAATGGGAGTATAGGCCTCATGGGCTTCCAAAAGCTTATACGTTAACCAACGTGTTACCACTTTAGGATCTATTATTTGTACAATTTGTCTTTGGTCGATTAAGGGCAATTCTTTTTTGAGACCTTTAACTTCCATTTTTGCAATATTTCTGGTCTCTATTATTTTAAAAGGGATTTTTGCTTTAGGGAATGGCCTCACGCCAACTATTGGACAATGGTCAGAAATGGTGTCAACCTGTATATCCCAACACAGTATGTTTTATGGCTTGTTAGTTACAAACCAATCTAATGTTGTGTTATTGTTTTATAGTTAAAGCACATGGGTTGATCAATTAGCTGATAGAGGCCAAGCAAAGCTAACTTCTCAGTAACCTCAGTTTCTTATTGCTTAACCAGTCCAAGTTCTGGACTTCTATCATGCTATTCTCTCTCAAATTATTATGATTAGCAATTAAATGTTGAAAAAAATGCTACCTCATTATCTGTGAATTTAGGATAACGATAGAAACAAGTTACACAAAGTTGCTTACACTTAATTTCCCCCTAACATAGACGATAATGTATGGGGAGCAGTTAACAACCACGTTGTATTAGCATTGAGAGTTTACCATGGTCTGTAAACCTTGAGAGTGCAGATCGAGATGTTTTCAGTAACCATGGTAACCTTTAGATGCGAATTCAATGCGGTTGTTAACTGGTGCCTATACATTGTATTTAATAGTGTATGGGCACAAGTTTAGGAGCAGAGAAAATGCCCCATCGTATTGCGATACAAAAAAACACATCTTTAAACTGCACAGTACTTTTTCTTGAAATGAAGATTTTTACACGATTCTTTTGTGACCGGAAGGACAGGCAGTTAAAATACACTCAGAAGTGGTTGGTGAACAAAGGGATCAAACCAGGTCAGGTCAAAATGGGTACATGCTCTGTACATCTTCAGAAAGTGTCGCTGAGTAAACAGTTCACTCATCGAGGAGACGCTTTGGGTCAATGCAGTGGAATTGCAATACAGGTACCTGGAGAGAGTGAAATGATTTTTTTTTTCTTTTCTTTTTTTTTATTTAGCACAGTGCACACCCAACTGCCGTTGCCATTTAAATAGTGCCCTGTGGTAGTGACGACTGCTGAGCGCTGCTGCTGTAGATTGTGACAGACAGTGGCATTCTTTCTTGTTATGGTATCATTCTGCGGTGGTTAACAGCAAGAAAATGTCAGAATGATACCATAACAAGACTCTGTTTCTACTGAATTTTGGCAATAATAACATTCTACCATACACTATATTAATTTAATTGTTAAAAAATCAGTAGTGTCACTGAGGTTCCCTTTCTCAACTTCCTGTACCATAAATCTGCTTCATATATAAAGTATCACACCAATCCCATTCTTTTTTCTCTCCTATCATGTCTGAACACATTATATCCCTTTAGTTGTATGTATTCATCAGGGGACTTGTGCTTTAAGCCAGGTCTCACACAAAGCTATTACATCTAGACCTTCAGTTTGAATCCACGCTTCAACTTCACTAAAGTAGCACTGTTAACTTCTTGTACTCAAGTGTGCAACCTTCAAACCTTTATGAATTTTGGTTTCAGTTGTCCTATCAGTTGGATTGCTAATTACTTAGGGACCTGGGTTTACTTTAATGTCACCCGCTAGTAAAATTAATATACAGGCAACCAGTTTCAAAAACATGTTCCTGTCCACCTTAGCCAACTTATGTCTAAGTGTTTTGGTTTTACTAACAAGTTTAACAAAACCTACCAAAAGTGACATCAAATGTAAGGGATTACCCTATCTTTCATCAGTATCCAGGTAGTTGAACTGAGAACCCTACTCAGTGCATACTCTTAGCCTTCAGCTATAATAGTCTTATAGGCACCCCTACCACTTTATATATTCCATCTCAGGACATATCCAGAAGATGCATAACCTCCTCCCAAGGCATGCACCAACCTTATCACCAATAAGTATACAATACTCATTGTGTAACTACTATTACTATTTCATAGTTGTTTTTTTTTTTTGGTACTTTTCCCCCCTGGCCATCAGTCTGCTTACCTCACACTTCCAGGCATCCTCTGAGGTTTCCGGCTGCTGTCCCAAGGACCCCTGGCTCCATATTCAGTCCAGTGGCATACCCCCGCAGTGGGTAGGTGGAGAGCTTCCCTCGCACTCTCACACCAGGACCAGATCCAGTAGAGCCGTGCACCCTCAGCGCCGAGCGAGTCCCCTGCAGAGACGGCCATCTAGCCACCATGACTGGTGCCCATATTTTCTGTTTTTCTCCCCCTTGAATATCTGTTCCGTGCAATGACACCAAGGGACAGGAGCACGCATGCTACCACACACATCCCTTCCCAGCGTCTGCCACAGCACGTCACCCAGTCTGCCCATGGCCTGCCATCACCCCCAGCCACTGCTAGAGGCCACTAGGCCACCAAGGCATCCGGCCCCCCTCCTTGGAGAAGGAGAGCAGTCCTACAGATGCTCGATCCTTCTCCTCCCCTGCCGAACCCCAGCAACCCAGGCTCATTCCCGAACCTGGGTCACCAGCGTGGTGTGAGGTGTGTTGCCAGCACCTCAACTCTTAGTGCACCAGGCCTATTTTATAGGTTTTAACACTAATCTGCCTCCCCCGCTGCCTCTGCCAGTGACTCACACCACTCCTACATGAGCCAATCACACATGTAGCCGCTTCATGGACAGCCACTAGTATAGCACTCCTTTTATCCGGTTACACTCCACCACCTTTTGTCACCTGACTGATCATAATGCCTGGCAGCCCCCTCACTTACCGGACCAATGTTACAGTGGAGACGGCGGTCATGGGATCTGGTAGTCCATGGGGCTGTTGGAATGTTCAGCTGAAGCACAGAATGTTGTCCGGGTGTTTATGAAGCAAGGTTTCCTGCTTTGATTACTATTAGTACTGTGCACAGAACTGTCTAACAACTTATGGCACATTAAAAGGGAAAGCCTCCCATAGTTTCACACAAATATTTTCCCAACTCCTTATGTGCAACTGTTGTGTGCCTCCTCCAGTTGCCAGCAGTCCTATTGCTGTCCAAATCTAGATTACAAATAAAAATATACTGCCCCCAAAAGTTATCAGTGTGTCTGCCCTCCATTTTACCATCAATGTTGCTGGATGATGAAGTCCTCAGGGCAACAGATAATGGTGCTGCACTAAATGCAGTTCCACCAGTAAACCAAACCCACAATGTTTGATGCCCCACTTGAGAAATGGTGGAACCCTTTAAGTGCCATGCACATCCTGAATTGCAAGTCTAATAGGGACTAGGATCATGTGAATGTGATGCAGCACTTTTTTGAAGTATATACAGTATTCATATAAGGAAGTGCCTGTATGTGTTGTGTTACTGTTACTGTTAGCAAAAAAAAGTTTACCCAAAAAATTACTCTAGGTACAACGACAGTTTTAAGTGGTATTTTACAGCTGCTGTATTATGTTCTGTGTGTCTTAGCATTCTCTTTTTTGATTGACACCAGCAGTGAGAAACAATCTTGCAAATATGCACCTTTTTCCCTTTGTAACTAAGCAGTCAATGATTGGATGGCTGCTGTAAAGCAATAAAGAGTTCAGCTATACCAAAGAATAGGTTAAAAGCAAAGCATCAGCTGCAGCTTATGAAAGAAGTGTAATCTAGTGGTTAAAGCACAGGCACAATAACTGGGAAACTCTGGTTCAAATCCTACTGGAGTCCCTTACTCTCTAACCCTTAACAAGTTCCCCTAACCTCCTTGAGAACTGTGATGGCCCCTCAGGTCCATGACTTTAAAAGTGCCCCCATTCCCATTATAAATCATTAGCAGTGATGTGAGAGCTACAGTACATCTCTTCACTTTGAAGGTACTGAGGACAAGTTGTGGCAGCCACCCCCCCCCCACTTTGTAATGCCAGCATTTGAAGTAGGATGTCCCTCACAAATCAGATGCTACATTTCAGCTGTTGTAGATATAGAAACTAATCAATCTCAGTGTTTGTAGTGCTCTCTGTTTGCTTAGCTCTTTCCTCCCATGTCATATGCATTCTGTGTCTTGGTATTTCCAGCCAGAAACTCAGATTTAAGGAGCATTTGAAATGTAAAACAATACACTTTATAAAGTAGGTGATCTAGCTCTCCACTTTCAGGCTGCTGAGATGGTGTGTGTATCATTTGTGCAAAGGAGGAATTCAGTCTTGTGTGATCCTTTGGGAAACTGCCTAGGTCCACCTTGTAAATGACTCTTCTCAAGGGTGTTCACCTGGTTCAATAAAGATTGGCTGATTGACTGCTTGATTGACTGATTGATTGACTGATTCAGTCTACTGCTCTCCAGTACAGTATGGTACTGTACAGTACAAAGAAACAGATTTTGTTTCCTATGAATGAAATATTTTTAGAAGTATTATTTGCTCTATACATACAGTATTAAGGCTACAGGTACTACTCCCTGTGTGAGTTGCATGACAGAACTGTCTTAAGCCATTGCAAACTTTGACTAAAATCAGGATAGACAGCATTGATACCATTATGTTTTCTTCTGCACTGTTGCTGCAGTGACAACAAGGAATGAGAAGGGCTGTATTACAAGCGACTCATTTGCATGTAAATGGAGGCTTGCTTGACACTTTACTACCTTGTGTCAGAGCCTCAGACTCTAGATATGTGTTGCAACAGAAGAAATGACTGATCTCTTATTTACATATGTACAGTAATTGTTGTAATATATAATAAATACATCAGACATATCCAAATCATAAACATACAGGAGTATTCTCTTTAAGACAACAAGGCACACATCAGACCACAAAACCTAAAGCTTTAAATGGTGAACATAAAATTAAATACTGCAGCATACTGTATAAATTGATTTAGAAACAAAGGTGAACAATACAAATAAACACAAATAGTGTAGAACATACAAACATAAATATGTTTTATTAAATAATATTTTCATTTGTGTTGAACCAAATGAAGTATCAGTAGACTGTGACTGAGGTTGTTATGACCACATATACTTACTACTGCTGATAACATGATTGCATCACTCTCCAACATTTGGCTTTGTGCTATCACTGAGAACAGAAAAAAAAGTCTGAAATTACAAAATGAATAGTTGTCAGATATTAAAACAAAAGTACAAGCACAGTGCAAATGTTTATGATGTGCTTGTGCTCAGCCCATCTGCTGCAATATTTAGTCTGATAGTGAGCAGTGCTGTCTGACTGAATATTGGGCAGTGTCAGTGCAGGGATAAGTGCAACTGTACTGCCAGGATACAGACCTGGGCTGTATATAGCCTAAAAGGAATAGCACTAGCCAAAACAGGACAGTGCAAAGACCCATATGGGCTATATTCAGCCCAAACATGTGAATGAAACCATTGGCCATGCAAGGTATTAAGTGGCCATGGATGCACATTATGGCCTCATTTGCATGGGTGTATCAGCCCATTAGCACCATTGCCACATAATATGTAAGTCCTGGTTGTCTAGTGTGCACCCCCATGCTCCTCTGAGCATATTGTACACTACCCTGGCAGTCTACAGTGACCCACCCAATTACTTCTCTGAGTAAGTGGTATTGTTCCTTGATGGCCTAGTATGACCCTCCACCCTCAATCGCTTCTCTGGGCATCCATTATACTGTATGTCCCTGGTGTCCAGTGGTTCCCCCCACACCCCCGATTACTCGTCTGAGCATCTGTGATATGTCTCAGGTCTCCAGTGGTCCCCCACCTCCAGATTGCAGGTTTAAACAAAGGAATACATTTCCAGGTGGTCCAGTGGTTCCCCCCACTCACCAAACACCCACTTCTTACTTTATAAGTATGCCCTGGTGGTCTAACATGACACTGTTGTTCAGTCACTTGTTTCCAATAATACAAATATGCATTGGTGATCCAGTGTTCCCCCACCCAATCTGCCCACTCACACCCCACCTCCCTGCACCACTCCCTTGCCTGGGTGACCAACATTCTTCCAATCTCAATAGAGTGACTGGCACAGCCCTCCTCTCACCTCTCTGGTCGGCCACCATATGAGCTGTCAGTGAGCATATGTACAGAATAAGTACTGTACAAACTCTCACTGACAGCTGGTATGGAGGCCAGCAGCAACGGTGAGAGAAGGGCTGTGCTGGTCACCATATTGAGCCTGGAGAAGCACCAGCCAACCAGATAAGGGGTGTGTGGGGATTTGGGATGTCAGCATGGGGGTTGGGTGGGGGGACACTTGTGCAAAAGTACATAGTTGTAATAGTGTAAGCAAATGAGCAGAGGGGGTCATACTAGACCACCAAGATACACATGCAGAATATGAAACTGACAAGCAGGTGGGTAACACTACAGCACTAGGGCATACATACAGAATATGAAACAGGTCAGCAGGGTGGTGTCACACTAGGCTATCAGGGAGGGTATACTTTTCTTAAAGGGTGGGATCCACTGGGGACCAGGGACATATTATGGATGCTCAGAGGGGTGATTGGGGGATGGGGGACCATTAGACACCAGGGAGGTTCCATGTCATAACAGCAATGGTGGAATAGTGATAGCCATTACGGCAAGTGCACATCATCAAAAGTTAATTTCGGCAATGCACACTCGTGGCAAGGATGAAGAGGGTGCCCAAAACCTATGGGTGTTTGTTTTAACATGGGGGGCATTGCCCCTGCACCCCCCAATAATGAATTTTCAACTCCGGTGGGGTGTGCATGCCGGGGGGGTGAAAAACTTGGAAAATACAAAGCCACCTGCAGGACAAAAGGAAAAAAAAGGCACCGTGCTGGACCCAAACCCTGCACCTCCCAAGCGACCACCCACCCCACCACGCTATCAGTCCAGCTTGTCAGCTGTGTGCCTCACCCCCTCCCACATACCTTCTCTCCCCTTCCCCCCCATTGCACATGTATAAGTGCATGTATCCATTCACCCTACCTTGTCCACCCCAGTATCTGCTCGCTACCCTGCCAGGTAGCCCTGTACATAGGTGTCGTGATTTGAGTCACCCTTTTTGTAAGCATTCAATCATGGTCACCCTGTACATGGTATAACAGGGATTAACTGCAGAAGTGAAAACAGGAATCAGGGGCAGGCAGTTGCAATACAGTCATTCTGCCTTCAGGGGATGGGGGGTATAGGCTTATCACCCAGTTAGACGTGTTTTGCAGCTGTGGTAAAACATTCTGCTTGTTGTGTAATTTGCTGTTGCCATAAGCCATTCACTATACTGCTGTGCCAGTGTACAAGAGGGGACCTATCATTTACAAAGGCACTGCAGTGTATTAGTCTTTTGGTGCAGCTGGGTTTGTGGGGTCCTCCCAGAGATTCTAAATATGGGCTGGCTGGCAGTGCTGATGCAAACATGGGTTAGTGCATGCACTAACCATGTTAGTGAATGTGCTAACCTCTTAATATTGGGTCCTATATTTACAAAACACAAACATGAAAACAAATGCAAACACAGATTAACTTTTTATTTTTTTAAATTTGGTACAGTGGAGCCCACCAGGATCCAACACAATACTGCAGCATTCTGTAAAAGAATTACTACAGTTAACAAGGCAGTTTCAATGACTGGTAATGCTTTCTGTTATGCAATAACCTGAGTCTTTGCAATGCATCCTGGCAGGCTTTTCTGTAACTCAGAAAGGGCACAAATGGGGCTATGCAGAAATGGTAACTGGGTATAAGTGATAGGACAGTAGCTGACCTGCTTTGCACCACATCCATGGACAGGTGTGCGGTGGCCAGCATTCACTATAGCCAGCAACCACACGGTGCTTGTCTGTGGCTCTGCCACTCCTAACATGCTGCTGTCAAGGGGATGGATCAGGGGACACAGATGGGTATCCAATCAACTGCTCATCCTGGTCCGCCTGTGGATCCCCTGCTCTTCATGGAGTACGGGATTGTGAGATGGTGTAAGTCTCATAGTGTTCAACAGAACAGGCCTGAATGGCTACCTCCAGCCCTCCCTGCCTGACTAGAAGGCTAGTGTGGCAATGGCTGGAGGGGATTAAGGTCCCGCCCCAGCTGGTGGGTGCACTATATGGGAGCCACACAGTGGCTACAGCAGGGTACCTGGCCCTGTATCCTATGCCCCTAATGCCTTGCACTTGACACCATAGTGAAAGGTGCAGAATGAAGGCACTCACCCTGACACTCCCTCAGACTGTCAACCTGTGCAGTAGCATGAATAGCCAGGGTATCAGTCTGGAACAGGCACATGCCCCTGTAGTGAATACCATGGAGGTCAGTGGGACCCCTGATGTGCTGTTTTCACTCATAGGGCTGTCTACCCACCATGGACACATGGCACATAGGCATTTCTGATAATAGTGCATAGGGCACAATAAGCTGAAGCTTTTTTCCAGGTGCAGCCTGAGAATTATATACAAATGACATAAACAACCCCACACAAGAACAGGAAAAATGAACAGCAAGGATCACCATTAGGGCTGTCGGGAAGAGCATAATTAAGCACTGAATGTTGTTTTTCCAATGGCAACTGCTGCTTAACAAAGAACATACTTCATTCTCAGTCACAAGGCATTGTCATAAAAAATGAGTGGGAACCACGATTATGTTTGTTTTAAAGTCCACACGTGCTATAAAATTAAACATTGATGAACCAGAACAGAAGAGTTAAAAAAATTGTTGAGACAGTTTAGTCTAGAGGCATACATTTGTTTTAAACTTAATTTCATAAACTGCAGTGCTTAGTTGATGAGTGTTTCAAGAAACAGTTTTGGGATTTAGGTTCACAGACTCAGATATTCACTACATTTAGTGTACTAATTCAATTTAGTTAAATTACTTCTGTACAACAATTTCTTCATGTAGTAGCTGTAATTGTGCTACTATTTGGCACTAATTTAAGTCATATGTGAACACTAAACCCAGACTGTATAAAAAACCTAACATTAACTTACTATTGTAAGTACTGTGGAAAAAAAGATTAAAGGTTTGATTTGCAACTACTGCACAAAGTAAAAAGCTGCTAGCAGAAACATTCACAGGAGGACCAGTGATATCACTTAGAACCCTCCCTAGGTTAATGCACAATATCAGAATAAAACACTCCAGAGTCCCACAAATTCACAACACCCAGATAAGTGGTTAAGTATTCTTTTATTCCAAAATGCAAACAGCAGAGCAAAATCAAAGAAGAGTATGAACAAGACACAGGGGCCCCTATGCATGAACGGGTGGGAAACATTCGCCGGAGGAGTGTATCCTGCCCGTGTAGCTCTATGGCCCCAGACAGGCTCAGGATGCATGGTATGCACTGTCACATGCACCTGCAGGGCACCTGGCCACTGCACCTCCCCCTCCAGCAAGCAGGACCATACAGGGTGGACAGGGGTGGAGTGGCAGACCCAGGCAGGCAACCAATGGGATGCCTGTCCTGGATCCCACAGTAGATCTCTTATGCAGAAAGGCATGGATCGAGGTGCATCAATAACATCTGCAGGCAACCAGACCCATGCGGCCAGATGCCAGTGCCCAGTAGCCCCCCCACCATGCCCATGGTGCAGAGCACCCTCCCAGTGCATGGATGGCCCACTGTCATTGGACCCACATCCCAAACTGGAATGGCTGCCCACCCCACCCCACCCCACAGTACATTGCAGTGCCCCCTCACCCCGCTACAGCATCCCAGTATGTGATCTAATCCAGCACTGCAACACCGAACCACCCCTTATGGCTCTGAACCCAGTTCCCCTGATCCTGGGTTGGTGAGCATTGCTACACACACACACACACACACACACACACACACTACTGCCCCAAAGTGCCCATTCCTTTGCAGTCCTGCAGGTCCCAAACCCCACTGTCCCAATCCCGATACCCCCAACTTGCATTGATGTTCAGTGAGCCCCCCACCCCCCATGACACTGCCCCCCATCTGCATAGTCAGTGCCATGGCCAGGATAGCCAGCAACACAGACCTCCTCACACCTCTTCGGCTGCCAGCCATCCAAGTGCTGCTGGGAGAGTGGTGCAATTTATGGGCATCATGCTCCTGGCAGCACATGGCCAGCTGGCGGCCAAGGAGGTGTGAGGAGGGCTGTGCCACTGGGAGGGCAATGGGATTGGGGAGTCTGGTTGGTGGCCCAGGCATGTATGGGTGAGGGTATGGTGGGGGGCAGAATGGCCTGCAGTGCTGGGGTTGGGGCTAACCTGTGATGGGGCAGGGGGATATTCCTATTTGGGGACAGAGCAACAGGGTGAGTGCTTGCAGGCTGTTGTGTGTGTGGGAGGGGGTGTTCTTGCAGTCAGGGATGGGATCGCATTGTTATGCAGTGGAGGGTGCTGTTGGCCAGTCGAGGATGGGGATGCATTTTGTGAGGGATGCCTACATGCTGTCGAGGATGGGGCTGCATTGTGTCAGGCCAGGGTCACAGAGGGTACCCACATCAGGGCAACCATGTGTGTGGGACAGGGTGCATAGGGCACTTATGGCTGGGTTCCTGCTGGCATAACTGGCACCCTCCTATGCCCTCACGTGCACAGCACTACTCACTTTGGTGCATGGCCTGTAGTGCTGGCACACACCCTCACCTGATCCTGGCACATTACTGTCTGTATAGCCAGGGAATTGGATGCATAGGTGCTGCTCATCCTGGTTCATGCATTCTGCATGGGGACACAATGGGTGCAGAGTGGCTACATGCTGTGGATTCACAGCATGTAGCCACTCCGCTCAGTTATGCATAGTGCCCAATAATGTTACATGAAGCACATCTGCTTTTTCATGGGGTGGGGTATTATCATGCTCTGAGGATTAAAATACCATGCCCATAAAGCTCTAACCAATAATTTAAGACATTGTATTACCACATATATTTCATATAAATAATAACTGTCTTTGTATCCCCTGAAAAACTTTTTTCTGCATGCAGATTTGATGCTCATGAAATGGACCAGATTGACAGCATTGGAAACTGAAGCCATCTGTTTATCCATATGACAGATACAGCACATTTGATTACAGTGCATACTTCCCTTCGCTTCAGCATCAATGTGCCTTATCCTTGTCATGTAGGGTCAACCCCATAGATTACAGGTTAGTTCAGACTCCATGCCCATTCAAATCTTGACCAATTATATGAAACTGCTAACAAAGATTGTAGTTATTGGTGTTATTTTGATACAGACACCTGCCCACTGAGATCATCACAATACGTTTCTCATAGGCCATTGAACAACCACCAGGTGATAATGGCTTTTGGTCACTACCAGAAATGGTTTTACCTCTGTGTTCATTGTGTATATATAATAAAAATGCAGAACTCATCACAGTAGACTGACATGCAAACCACAAGACAATTGTTGCTAGCATGGTGCAGAAAAAGTTCACAGTCCAAATCAATGTAAAGAATGGAATCCAAATGTGAGAGAAGGAAGTGAGGAATAAAAATCTAAGTGATACAACAATGTACCTTAATGTACAGTGTGGGATGGCTGGTTATTAATGTAGCATGCCAAGTCATACTTGCCAGAACTTATATTATGTAAGCTATAGGCAAGCCATATTACAGATTAAGAAGCAGCATTACATAGAATAACCCTGCATGATGTCAGATATCAAAATAATAGTATACTAATATAAACCAGAGATGAGGTCAATAGTGTAAAACTAGAACCCCAGAGGGATGTTCTATTGAATGAAAATTGCTGAGGACATTATGACTGTTGACAGTCAATATAACATACTCAAGGGGGTTCTGGTTTTGCACTAGGGAGCAAAACAATCTGGTCAATATCTGTTTTATTAACCCTTGTTGTACCACAGACTGATATGTCAGTCCAGAAGTCATATATGTTCAAATTCTGTTGGCAGCCTAAGGGCTAAACATTGTTGGTGTTACATTAACACTCCTCTGTCTCCACATTTATTAAATTAAATTTATCTAATAAGAGGGAGCATTTTTAATGGGGTGGAACAGGCATTAGGCAGTATTGGGTTCTGTGACTGATGCTTTTAATTTGCACTTTTAGCAATATGCTGGTCATAAAATTACTTTCATGAGAATGCCATAGTAATAATTAGTGCTTGTTAATCACAGGAATGCACACACTTAAAAAAAACATTGCTAAGAAATGGACAGTAATCTCATTGTAAAAGCTCATCATATTTTCTTCATGTGCAACATATTTATTTATTCATTCATTTATTTATTGAAGTGTGTTAACTGTTTAGGCTAGTTGGAAAAAAATCCCTTTTTCAGGGTGACCAAGAGTTAATTACAGTAAGAAACAATGAGCATACACAGCATTGGCTTACATTCATGGAAAAGAAAATTAATTAATTCAAATAACAAGTGCACAGACAGAGTAACACAGCAAGTGATTAGAGTCTCATAGGTTTTACAAAATACAGAAAGTAATCAATAATCAAAAACCTAGATGAACAAAATGCAGAGTGTTAATATTATACATGAACCTGGGTGAACAGATATAGGAGAAGGGTACAACCTCATGTGCACTGACTACACCCTAAAGAATAGGCGTTAGGAACTTTTCTAAAGCCAGCACAGGAGGACCAATTTTGGTCTTCTTGAGGAAGTTTACTCCAGAAGGATGGGGCTGTGGTGGCAAAGGACCTCATTCCTCATTATATCTTAGCCCTTAGCACATCAGAGTACAAACTGAGGAGCATAAGAGCCTCCTCTGTGGTTTAGGCTCAAGAAATCCTTTTTGACTAGTGACAGTAGTGATGTTTAACATTTAAAAAATGGGACAAGGTAGTGGTATCCCAATCTTTCTTCCAGAGATGGCCATGTTGCTGTAGAGAATACATTTAGAAATTGCTATAGTGAGTGTGTCAGCAATTTGAACCCTTCTTCTAAATACCCCAATACTGCTGTATGCTTTTTTTAAAAAAAAAATTAAAATTAAAAAAATTAAAAAAGTGAAGGGGGTTCGCTGTTTATTGTGGCAGGGATTCGGTTGCTGAGAGACTGTGTCACCAGGTGTGCGATTTCAGAATAACTCAGACAGGCAGACAAAACGTTTGTGCATAAAAAATGCATGAAAGCATCTTTCATTTTATTTTCATCTCCAAATAAATAGGCAAAATACAGAAAACTAAGAAATATAAGATTAGAATTTCTCAGCTTAGCATGGCTTAGCGTCAGCTTCCCTGCTGAACACTTTGAAGATCTTACACCTTCCCCAGCCAATAAGCAACTGACTGCATTATCTATCAACTAGCCCTACTGGTGGTCTTTTTAGAGCATTTTAGGCATGGCATCACAGTCAGGTGAACAGGTTTTTAATCTCTTATCCCTGTCTTTTCCCTGTTTTAGCTGTAGTGCCATAGCATGGCTAGCTGCTACCTACTGGGCATAACTTTCTCTAGGTTTTGCATGAACTGCACTGGCTGCCGGTCAGGTGAAGGGTTCTCTTCAAGGTGGACTTGCTCACCTTTAAGGACCTTCACAGTCTTGGCCATGGCAATTTGTTGAACCTTCTTACACCTGCCGCACTGGTTCACTCCCTTCACTCCTCCTCTAGGAGCCTCCTAGTGATTCCCAGGATGAGGTTAAAAACTGCCGTTGACAGAGCATTTAATGTCGCCGGACAAGTCCTGTGGAATTTGCTTCCTCCAGCTATTAGGGAGGCCCCTTCAGTTGAGGCATTCAAAGCCTGCCTCAAGACCCACCTGTTTAGTCAGGCCTTCCCAGATCTACTTTTCTAGGCATTATTGTTAGCCTCTAGTAACTGCTGTTCAGGCTTTGCTGTATTTTAACTATTATTATTAGCCTGCTGTTTTATACTTATTCTGGTTTTATTTTATTTTATCTTTGCTACTGTTTTTGTGTATTTTATATTTGTACAGCCCACAGAGCATCCAGGATTGGGCGCCTAAAAATAAAACTTCCTTGCCCTGCCTTGCCTAGTATACATTGTAAATCATATACTAGGGAAGTCCCTCTATCCTATACAACAAGATCTGGTCAGAGCCAAAACGTCTGCAGGATTTGACCTGATAAGGAATAAATTTAGTGTGCATTACCCATGCTACTGGATGTGTTCAGACCTGCTGCTGGCTACGACACCCTCTGGGCTGCAGCTGTGGTGCTGTCAGGTTCATGTCAAGGTGCAAAGTAAACAGTAGCACCTCTGAGCTATTTGGCATACCATTAGCAAGGCAGGCAACGCAAGCAGTACCAACTAATACCAGGCCTCACCTTCCCATTGCCCTCCTCCACTCACCTGCAGAGCAACAAAACCAAGACCTTGTCCAGCTGACAAGAGAAAATTCCCCATCAGTGACACGCAAGTTGCCTGCCCAGACCAGGCTCCCTGCCACACCTATTCCATCTGTCTCCAGAGAAACACAACCAGACAGCCAGTGAGTAAACCAGTTTATGCGGTGTAAGGCAGCTGAGACATCATGAGACTGGGGGAAAGGGGATGGACTGAGCCTAGTGAGCAGTCCCATGGGCGGTCTTATGGTGAAAGTAAGGTGCGGCATCATAGGCAGAGGTGTCTGTAGAGATACAGGAGCATATATGTTCATAATTCAAATCTTTACTTTTCTGTAGCAAAAATGCCACATTTGAACCACTCTAAAAACTTCACTTACAGCACCTATGCTTGGGAAAAAGATTTGTTTCATTTTGGTGAAATACAGTTTCTAAATCTCTGTGCGATCATCCCCTCCCTGTGCCTCTTTTCAGTCAGCAGCAATCTAGTTTGTTAAATTGTTTCTCCCATTTTTTGAGCAATAAGTTGTTGGTGTGGCTGGTTACAACTATTAGTTCGCCGATGGCACCAGGCTGACAGTTTTGGGTGAGTTTTCCAAGGAAATCTGCCTTTTTTTTCTCTTGGCAACATTGGAACTAATTTTAAAAGGGATATGACCAAGTATATGCCTGGGTGCGTTAAAAAATAATCGAACACAGCAACAAATTAAGTAATTTCTTGGTAAATAACTAGGTCCAAAAGATCTGGTGAGCATCTGAAGTGCCTCCCGGTTCTTTTGGTTCAGGTATGTACCAATGTGCCAGCAACCCAGCACCTTTTGGTGGAGGGACGAAACTTACAGTTTTAGGTAAGAAGTAATGCCCCTTATTAATGTCACAAGGAGTATTGTGAGGGAAAATATAGTTGCTTAAAACTCAACTGAAATGGAAACTAGTGCGATTTCATGGGGTCAATATAATATTAAAGGGGACAGGAAATGTGTGCTAAATGGCAGCAGTTTGTAATGATCCTAGTAAGAGAAGTGATAAACTTGCCTCAAAATGAGCCATATTTAACTGTACCTTAATAAACACTGATGTGAAAAACTGTGTTTTCAATAGTTTTCTTTTTATGGACAACATTCTGTTCTGTTCATGGAACCAGTAATTTGGAGTGTTTACTATGTCAGTGTTTGAGTGCAGAATGCTAAATGTGAGCTATTGTCCTATCAGAACCATGCTTATAGTTCTTTACTCAAACTATGACATAGTTAAAACTCCAGATCACAGGTTCCCTGAAAAGAAATGTAACATAATGCCGCCCATAAAAATCAAAACAATGCAAAATACTGTTTTTTCACATCATTTTTTATTCAGGTACAGTTACCTGTGGATCATTCAGGCTTATGGATATTATTTCTGTAAGTGGTAACATTATAAACAGCTCATATTAGAACTTGTTTCCTGTCCTCTTTAAGATCAACAAAATAAGGTAGTTTTCTGATTTGGGAAGAGGGTGCTCGATCTGGCACTTTGTATCCAAAGGGGAATCACTGTGCAGGTGGCTATCAAGTTTACTTTGACAAAGGCACCAAACTAACTGTTCTAGGTAAGTGGGAAGAGTTAGAATCCCATCAAGTGAGAGAGAGAGAGGTGTGTGTGTGTGTGTGTGTGTGTGTGTGTGTGTTGGGGGTAGGTATGCTAAAAATCCTAATATTCACAAACCTCTTGTAAAAACAGTGAGCTCCTGTTACCATTTTTCAATTGGGGGCATTACATTTTATGTTTATAAAATCATTCATGTCTCCTGCTCTGCTGCTTCTAGGCACATCCAAGAAAGAAGTAATTCAAAAGTAAAATGACCAGTGTTGGTGATGTGGATGGATTGGGTGGATGCAGTAACTCACTTCTGCTGGAGAAATTAATAGTCCCAATCAGTTTCTGAATCAAATGGTGCAGGACTGCTTATATCTAGAATATAAATCTTATACCCATGTAACCAATAATGTGTAAACATGATGCATGGTATTTGGCAGTATGTCCCAGTCCCCTGTCATACTTATTGCCATTCTGTATCAAAGGTTGTGGCTTTCCCCATGGATTTATTCCTAGTACCTCCTGAAACAAAAACTCCTAACCTTATGAGAGTACAGCTATACAGGCAAACTATGTTTTTCCCCATTAAATGTTTGATACCCCCCTTAAAAATAAGTGTTTTAGGTGTCAGGTTGACAATGAGACAATGTAAGAGAGACAGAAGTAAATCCAGATGCCCTTGCGAAAATATACAAGGCAGACCCATAGGCACACACAAAATACCCCATGAAAGTTGGTTTTTCGTTACTTTATTTACCATTCAGTTCTTGCTATGGGAGTGCAACACCATGCAAATTATCAGGCTTACTTTGGTGGAGGGACCAAGCTGACTGTTTTAGGTAAAGATAATTTTTAGAGCCGGTAGCGATAGATGGATGATAAACAGGTTTGTAAGCCCACTGAATTTCTCACAGCAGCCTAACCCTGTGTAAACCACCCAGTATTACTTTGGACCAGGCAACCAACTCACAGTTCTAGGTAAGCTATGACAAATGTTTTTCATGGTATAGATGCCATTTAGTGTTTTCATTGTTGGAACACATAGTTAAATGTGAAGAATCTGTTGTGTTTTAAAAGAAAGCCACAAGGGATCTGTGCAGGGGTTTTCGAACTGGGGCACTTCGGTTTCTGAATATTTGACGACAGGGTTGTACACTGAGGCATATTTTTCGGAGCAGGAACCAAGCTCACAGTTTTAGGTAAGATGATAAGACGGCTGAGAACATAGAAAGTTGTTAAAAAAAAGGGGGACACATATTTATGACTACAGTAATTGGATTCCCTTTGTGTTTCATGGGGGGGTGTGGACAGGATAGCTGAGAATTCAATTGTAATCATGTTAGCCTTTTCGCAGTACAGGAGTACATGATTAAAAGAGAACTATCCATGATTACTTTTCATCAACATGCGCCGCGGTGCTACGATCTGAAAAACCTGCCTGCGATGGGTGTGGGGGCCAGACTCCTCCAGGTGTTTTATGTGTTTTCTTTGTTTATCATTCCAGATATGGGGTCAGTGATTGATAGTGAAGGTGTAGTAGATTGACTTTTAAGCACAAATTCATAAAACTAAGGGGTGGGAGGCGTACAGCGCACAGTGGGAGACTGCGGGAGGGTTTGTTTACAACTGTAGTAAACTCCGTGTGGGACGGTGTTGGGGCAAGTTAAACATACTCTGTGGGGGAAGGCACCTCTGGAGACATGAAGCAGCAAGAAAAATAGGTCTGTTTAACTACCATGCCTTATACAGTCAGCGTAGTACTTGGGCTCTCTGCGGAAGAAATCATGTTGTGCGGACGGAAAACATGACATAGGTCCTTCTCTGATGCAAAACGTCTGCAGGCTCCACCCAATGCAGATGTAAAAAACTCCAAAACAACATCTATTTAAAACTAGAATATCTTAATCCCAGGTACTCACTACCCTAACTCCATTCTAAAATATACAGTGAAACTCAGCTCAACAGCCTACAAAACTCTTCATCACCTAATGAAGTTGAGATTAACAACTAGCCATAATTAACCATGTTAGATTCAGTTTAAATCAAACAGACCAGGTAACATAAACTATTTAAAATCTATAGCTTACCAGGATCAGTAAAATTATAACAAACAGGACCTGTGAAATAGAAAATAAAAAGGTAGATAAGGAATATATACAGTATATATACCCCCAGTTTGAAAGAAAGGAAATAATAATTTATTTTACTCAAACTAGATGGCCTTAATAATGAAATAAGTGTCTAAATCAAGTAAACTTCAAAGCCATAAATTAGGCAAATAATAGATGCAGTCAAAAGGACCTAAAAGAGCAGATTTCTCCCTATATTATAATATGTGTAATTAATTTTCATTCAGCCTGTAACAGAGCCAAACTTATGAGTAGGTGAAACCATTTCCTAAACTGCAATTTAACCTGCATATAAATCAATATAAGCTGGAAATCACAGACTAACATTCCTAGTAAAACCCATAACAAATGCAACAAACAGATATACAACGTAATTGTGCCCTAAAATCTGAGAATGTCACCCAAATAACAACATTGCTTAAAATCCATCATCAGATACCGCTATACCAGTATTATCCAATCTGGATAGCTTGAAGACACAAACTATAAAACTGTTAGATTAAGGGCTAACCCCATTATTCATCGGACAGTATAGGTCCAGAATTAAATAATGGAAATTATAAGGTGTCCATAATTTCAAGAGCTGAGGAGTAATTTTAAAACAGAAGTTCCAAACAATCAAGAGTTCTGCTTCTGTATGATTAATTAGAGAAAAGCATCTAGAAACAACAGTACAAGGGTCAAAGCTAAAGAGAGAAAATATAATATAATTGTCTTCTCGGCTCAGGTGTACAGAATCTCTGTATTATCACGGCTTTCACAACCTACCGTGCAAATTGGTCCAGTAATTAAAATTAGTGCAGGTTAAGAATGCAGTCTTAAATCATATATTAGAAGGGATCCATCCAATCAGGTAAAGCGAAGTTTAAAATCTCAGACCAGTTTTAAGCGATCCAGGAAATTTGTTAATTGTAGAACCATAGAGGCACTCATTTCTAAAATTGTCCCTGAAATAAACTAAAGCATCGATTGCATCTCTGTTAAATAAACAAATGTCAATGGGTACCGGACAAATATAAAATTTAACGGTCAGTAAAAAAAAATGAAACAATTCATTTAACTCTGCCAACAAGTAATTTCAAAGTTTAGCAGTCTAATTAAGTTCAGACAGTATCCACAAAATGAAACAGTCTCACAAATCAATCCAGTAGCCGAGACATCTTGGAGTAGACCATTCACATGTTCCAAGCTGTCCGACAAGGAATTCCAACCAGGGAGGTCAATCAAAGGGATCACAATTAGGTGGCTAGAAATATTATCAAGATTTAAGCCTCTTATCAGATAGAAGGTGATAGGGTTAGGGATCCCAAAGTTGTCAGCTTTAGAACATTCTACAACTGTTGCCAGCCAAACGATCAGAAAAGACTGAATAAGCCTCTAAGACACTAACAGGCTTATCAGATAAAATTCAAAAAACTTACATAGCTTCAGGCGATGTTTAATCGAGTTTTTTCCTCTGATATAATTTAACTGAGGATGAGCAAATTATTTACCATTGGTTCATATATCTTACGTGTAGCTGTAGCTTTGAACAAGACTCAGTCTCAAAAAAACTGAACTATATGCAATTACAGTCTCAATTAAGCTTGTGTTTGTTGAAAAAGACTACCTTGTTGGACCAAAGAAAGTTAAATGAATCTGCCTTGTTAACCATATACACAAGGCATGCACAAGACTGTCAGAGGTGCTTTATTTTCTAAAGAGGACAAGAAAATGGTATTTTGCTCTTTAAAGGCTTAATCAGGATGGTCAAAGGTAAAAGTTGCATTGTTATCTTTAATACGTAGTCTTGCAGGGTACAACATTTTGAATCTGATTCCAGACGCAATTAATTTGTTCACTGGAGGTGCAAAATCTTGTCTTCGGCTAGGCACTTCCTGTGGAAGATCCTGCGTTACTCAAATTTTAAAACCCTCCCAGTTGAGATTTTATGAGGATTTTGTTTTTGTTATGACATGTTGACAGTCTAGATAGTTTAGTAGTTTGATTATAAATGGTCTAGGTTTCTTGTTTGGTAAGGGCACAGGTCTTAAAGATCTGTGAGCACTTTCGACTATGAAGAATTGAGAATTAAATGACGGGTGAGTGATATTTTCTAAAAGAACCTGAGCAAAATGGATGGTATTATTTCCTTCTAATTTCTCAGGAATTCCAAATATAACTATATTATTCCCACGGATCCTGCACTTAAGATCAATTTTTTCTTCAATTTTTTTTTTTACATTTTTTGCCATATGGAAGGAAACTCCGGTTCAGTTTTATTTCTCCAGTCTTCAAAGGAAGAAATTTGAGCCGCTGCATCATCAACTCTTCTGGTAAGATTTTCAGTTTTCAAACTTTAGTTTTTAATTTCTATTACTAGGTTTTCCAAGGCCTCTTTTAACAGAGAAATTTCACAAAGAAATTTTTCTTCTGTGAGAAGATTAGAACCAGTTTTAGCATTCAATGATTTTAAGGTGTTCTGCTTGCTCCTTTAGGCCCTGTTGTTCGATCTGGCATCCTTGGAGGAGTATGTTTCGAGGGGAGGGTGCTGGGGGAATTCCTGCCTCCATTCTTAATTTCAAGCAAGTATCCTAGAATTAGTCCAAACTTGGTTAAGATGATTTGCAACCTGTAAAATGTTTGTTTTGTAGAAAGGCTGTGTGAAATGAAGATAAAGTGATTGGAGAGCTGCTAATATGATGCTACTCACTCTGAGACATCACAAACAGAAATTCATAAAACTAGGTGGTGGAGGCGTACAACGCACAGTGAGAGACTGTGGGAGGGTTTGTTTACAACCATAGTAAACTCCGTGTGGGGCTGAGTTGGGGCGGGTTAAATATACACTGTGGGGGAGGGCACCTCTGGAGACATACAGTGGGAAGAAAAATAGGGCTCTTTAACTACTATGCCTTATACAGTCAGCATAGTACTTGGGCTCTCCGCTGAAAAAATCATGTTGTGTGGACGGAAAACATGATGTAGGTTCTTTTCTGATGCAAAACGTCTGCAGGATCCATCCACTGCAGACGTAAAAAACTTAATTCTAGTGGGGAAACTCATTATGGGGTTAGGCTCCTCCCTTCTGTAATGACATCACCAGGTAAGTTTCATATATAAACATCCAGACTGTGGGCTGCCAGCCCTATAACAACTTCCAATACAGCACCACAGGTAAATAAATCTTATATATATATATATATATATATATATATATATATATATATATACTCAGTATATTATAGTGTCACAGTAGTGCCACTATAGTTAGGGTTGAGTAAACCCATTTAAGGGTATATCTGAAATTTGTCAGCTTAATAACCTTACCACTGTATGACACATTTGCCTGAAATTTGGAATGAATGGTCTGGTATCATAGATCTCTGGACCTGCCAAGTTTCATTATGGTCGGATGGACAGTTGCGAAGCTACAGAGCACCGAAAAGTGCACAAATTACACATTGCTCGCACCTACTGGTTTCACGGTTTGTGCAACTGGTCCAAAACCTTCAGAGAACATGCAGCTGGGGTCCTCAGCGTGACTTTCAAAGATTTCCTGAAAAAATTCTGAACGGTTCAAAAGTTATTTAAAAAGTTTCCCATTATAGTCAATGGGAAAAGTATACAAAATATGCAAAAGTGTTGCAAATGCACTTTTTACTTTTGCAAATAACTCATTTAGTGTCACAGATTGGCATCTTGTTTTCAGTTGATGGTCACAGAAATGCTTGGCATTTAAATTTGGGACCCTCTAGGGACACAATTCTTGTTGTGTTCACCTAGTCGAGCCCTGAGGATGCTAGCCATGTATTTTATTGGGGTTAAAACATATATTTTTTTTAATTTTTGTAAAAAGTAGTGTTGCAAAGCACTTTCACATTTGTGACACTTTCATGATTTCATTTGCGAAAGTGTCGTGATTTGCGAAATGCTACATTACTATATTAAAGAAGAGGAATCTTTGCCACCCTGCTGCAAAAGAATGGTTTGGTCTTTTGGACTGAAATGTGGAGGGAAGAAAGCCAAGATCCCACAGATATGCCTTTTTGTGGTTTGGTGACAAAATATTAGAGGGCTGCAAAGTTGCAGCACTCTGAATTTGACAATGATTCCCATAGGCTGACATTATGGCATCCGCCGTGCTTTTCGGGGCCCATATCTCAAAAATTCTTCTAGATATGGAGTTTTCTTCAGAAGACTGCATAGTCCCCCACAAGGGGGATAAGTGCAAATCTAGCCTGGAAAGTCATAAATAATATGAGATTGAAAAATTTTTTCTGCATCATTCCTGAGATACAAAGAATTTAGTATTCCAAGTGCTCATTTTCTGCTCCGTGGGCCATTAATATGCATACATTCTTTGTATTCACTGTGCTTCTGAATGCACCTTTTTTGGGGAAAAAGGGTGTGCATTTGCATTACTGTTACTGTTAGCATTTCTATTACCCTTTTTGTTTGTGTTTACTTTTGCGTCACTGTGTAAGTTACCATTTACGTTTGCGTACGTGCTTGCATTTCCATTTCTGTTTGCGTTACTGTTTCCTTCGGCATCATCATTGGTGTTACTGTACCCATTTGCATTTCCAGTTGCATTACCATTACTGTTTGCATGTTTGTTACCATTTGTGTTTCCGTTGGCCTTAGCATTTGCATTTTTGGTACCATTTCCATTGTCAAGTGCGTAACTGTTTCCTTCTGCGTCACTGCTGCCATTACCGTTTGCATTTCTGGTTGTGTTTCTGTTACCGTTTGCATTTTCTTTACCGTTTTTGTTACTGTTTGCATTTCTGTTGCCGTTAGTGTTTGGTTACCGTTTGCATTACCATTTCTGTTTTCATTTACATTTGCGTGCATTTCTCTTACCATTTGCGTTATAATTTCCATTTGCAATACCATGCGCGTTTCTGTTTTTGCTTGTGTTTGCATTACCGTTAGCAATACAATTTTCTTTTACCTCACTGTTGCCATCACTGTTTGCGTTAACCTTACCATTTGTGTTATTGTGTTTGTGCAGTGAAAAACATTGTTTTTGTTGTTTTTTCTCACTGTTTTCCACAACACATAGCACAGCCAGTGTGTGGTTGATTGATATGAAACTTGCCACATAGCAAGATCTGTATCCAAAGAATATGCCACTTTTTGTTTGGTGAAAAAATGTTGTTCTGTTCTATAGTTATTGCCATTTAAAGTTGGTCCCACTCACAGTTACAGATTTTTGGGATGCCAGGTCTGCCATTTTTGTGCATTTTCAGCTGTGATTTCCACCATTTTGTGGTGGAAGACTTCTTAAAGGTACAGAAATATAAAAATTGAATATCTCTGGAATGGGTTGGTCTTTTCACATGAAATTTGGAGGGTGTTGAGTGGATGTCCTGTGGATGTGAATAATGCTGTTGACATGCTGGAAATGATATTTGCTTAGGAGTTGCTGCATGATGCATTTAGCATTTTGGGCATAGTGTTCTGCATGGTGTTACTGGCTTGAAACGTAGGTAGCCCCAGTGGTATGGAGGTACCTTGCCATGGTTTGGTGTGTAAAACATGAACAGGTGCAGAATTATATCACTCAGTTGAAAGAAAATTTGTTTTTTTATGCTTCAATAACTTTTGAACTGTGTGTCCGATTTGCCTGGCATTTGGAATGTAAAAAGATTTATCATACATCTTTGTAACAATTTTTGGGTCACTGGCACTTATGGTTGCTGAATTGTGCATGTTCTGTTTGTTTGCTTGTGGTGCTGTGCAAACATTGAACAGATGTACACACAATTCTGGACACACAGTGTGCTATGGTACATGTCTTAATTTACCAAGTCATGCAGTTTTTGTGCAGCAAAGTGACAAAGAAATCACATGGTGGGGCCCCATGCTCCCACCACCACATTTCATTCACTATTTTTTTTAAAGCAAATTTTATTAAGATATTTTTTAGTACATAAAGTACACAAACATAATTTAACAAAGCATTTTACAAGTACCAGACAGACAATAATTTATCTTAACAAAAGGGGAGGAGGGGTAACCATTATACGCCATACCAGAAAAAAAAAAAACTAAAACCCAAAGAGACAAATCAGGGGAATAGGAAGGGTAACACACCTTTGAAATTTATTGATGTTAATCTGTTGTACCTTATTCATTCATGACTTAACCAAGGAGTCTATTTATTACACAAAAAGGGGAGGTATAGTGAAGCATCCCATCATCAATATCAATCAGTCCCCATATCAACAAGTATCACTTGTCCCACCAGACTGGGCCAATATGGGTATTCCTAGGTGTATCTGGCCATTATATCTAAAACATTTACCTGTTCTTTCTCAGCTTGGAAATGAAAAAAAAGGGAGCCACCGACTCTTGAACTTATCTTTACAGAAACGGATTTTGGCCATTAGCTAGTCCATATCTAAGATTGCCACACAGATCCCATACCAGGCCTCAATTGTAGGGATGTCTGGGGACAACCAACAGCTGGTAATAGCTTTAAGGGCTGAAGCCATCACAATATTATATAGGTACTGTTGGGCTTTAGTTTGTATTTTCTGAGGGTACACCCCCAGGATCCAATTCACAGGATCCCCTGGGAGATCTTCACCAAATATTTTTGCCAAGATTACCAAAAGCTGTTGCCAAAAGGCTTGAAGCCTGGGGCATGTCCAGAATATGTGGGTATGCATTCCCCTGTCTCCACATCCCCACCAACAGAGCTCTGAAGGATAATTGCCATAGAGTTTGGAGATTACCGGAGTGTGGAAAAAAAGAATAACAATTTTCCACTGAAATTCCCTTCAGGAGTTCAAAGCTGTGGTGGAGTGGACAGCCTGCCACACCTTCACCCAGTCTGAGTCATCCAGCTCCCTCCCCAGCTCCAGCTTCCAGGTGTGTTTAAGTTTAGCCAAAGAGCCTTTCTCAAGGGCTGCAAATAAAAAAAATCATTCTCGAAATCAGACCTCTGGATTTTTGGAGGGGGATTTCCTGAAGCAAGATATCCAAAACAGGATTATTACTGAGATCACTACCCTGTCTCCTTAGTTTATCTTTTTCTAATAAAAAAATGGCAGAGTTGCAGATACCTGAATAAATCCCAAGGGGAGAGCCTAAATTCTGCTAAGAGTTGTTGGAATTATTTGAGTATGTCTCCTATGTATATTTGGCTATCCTCACCAAACCTAACCATGCCCAACTCCCAAAGTCCATGTCCCATCCTAAAGGGGTGAAATCCAGACAAGCCTAATTGGGGTGTTCCCACTTATTTGCAGGTTAAGCCCCAACTGCCTAGTCAATTCTAACCAAGCATTCTTAATGACTTCAGTCCAGGGGTTACTTGTTTGTAGGAGTGAGGTTCCCCTCCAGTCCATCAAAATCAAATCCCCAATATCACTCCTTGAAGAGGGGGGTCTCTCAATCTCCACCCAAAGGGGAGGCTCCTCCCTCAGTAGAGCAGAAGCCATTGGGTGAATCTGGGATGCCCAGTACTATTTCTTGAAGTCTGGGAGATGAAATCCCCCTCTCTCCTTGGGTTTAATCAAGACATCCCACCTCACCCACTGGCATCCACCCGCCCAAATGAATTTAGAGAGCGAGGGCTTTAGGGATTTCTGTTGTCTGGGGTCTTAAAAGGAAGGGTCTGAAAAAGAAAGCGAGGAAGGGCATTCATCCACACACTGTCAATACATCCCATTAAGGAAAAGGGGTGTTCACCCCATCTCCTAAGATCCACCTGTACAGTCTGGAGAAGTCTCAAATGGTTAATGGTGCATAAATTATGTACATCCCTGGGGACCCAAATACCCAAGTATTTAAGGATGTCCTTTGACCATCAGTAATTGCAAATGACTGGAAGTGTATCCTCCATGGCTTTACCTAAAGGTATTAATTTGGTTTTAGATTCATTAATTTTAAAGTCAGAGACTTTCCCAAAATTCGTAAGCAACGAGTTAATCCAAGAAATCTGACCAACCGAGTCTTCGATATATAAAAGAGTATCATCTGCATATAATGAGATTCTAATCGCTACCCCTCATACTTTGACTCCTCTAAATGACTCTGATTATCTAATAAAGGCTGCTAGTGGCTCCATACATAAGGCAAGTAATGGGGGGAGAGAGTGCACCCCTGTCTTGTACCTTTATTTATTCTTATCTTGTCAGACATTGCCCCGTTCACCTTGACTTTTGTCCATGGGTCTCTACATAAATTTGCAATGCAACAGTGAAACTTGTCCCCAAACCTGAATTTCTGCAGAGTGCAGTCCAAGAAGACCCAATCAAGGAGGTCAAATGCCTGGATGGAGTGCTTCCAAGGAGGAGATAGTGTTAAGTAGAAGCCTGATGTTACCCAGGATATGCCTTCTTGGAATGAAACCAGTCTGGTTTTCGTGTAGCAAGTCTGGAATAAAGCCCTGAAGATGAGGACCCCAAAACTGTTGGAAACATTTTTGCATCCTGGTTAATCAGGGAGATAGGTCGGTAATTCTCACATGCTGTCAGATCCTTACCAGGTTTAGGCAGGACAGTGACCACCACCTCCCCCCAGGAAGGCAGAGTTGCACCATTCCTGTGAGCAACATTACAAACCCTAGTTAACAGTGGGGCCAAAACAGCCAAGAAATATTGGTAGCATTCAGCTGTGAAGCTGTCTGGTCATGGGACCTTTCTTCTACTGAGAGATTTGATGACCATTTTCACCTCAGCCTCCAGGATATTGGCTTCCAAACTAAGCTTCTGAGACTTCTTTAACTTTAGAAGGGAGGTTTGTTGCAGGAAATCTTTCACTAGGGTATAATGATCAGGGGATCTCTCTTGACTATATAATTTAGTGAAGTAAGCATAGAATTCCTCTGCAATCTGGGCTGGGTTAGTCAGGTCTGGCCCTGGGCCAGGGGTCTTTATCCAGGGGAATTCACCTGTCTGCCTCTTGTTTTCTCAAATGTAGGGCTAACAAACGAGATGCCCTCCCTCATGTCTCATAATATCTTTGCTTAGTGTATCAGAGATAGGTTTCTGTTTTCCTTCTCATCTCTAAATTACTGTAATTCTCTGGTCTTCTTAAGTTTTAATAGAGGATCTGGATCTTTAGTTCTTTTGTGGTCCTATTCCAATCTGATAATATCATCTAGTAGACCCTTTACCTTGGCTAAATGACTTCTGTACTTATGAGAAGCATAACTAATGCTTCTGCCCCTAATGACTGCCTTTAAGCCATCCCAAATAAATTAAATATGAGTGTCCTCCTCCCAGGTTTCCCTGATATAGAACTGAATGGTCTCTTTCATTTTGTCTGCAAAAACATTATCATATAACATTCCTGAGTCAAATCTCCAAGATCCTTTGTTTCAAGTGTCAGACCATTGGAGCATCGCACTGATCATTGCATGATCTAAAAAAGTCACTGGATGAATAACCATATCCAACATATTGTGGGCATTCGTCTTCTGTGTATAAAACCTATTGAGTCTGGAATAGGAGCCTGAGGACTCAGAGTAGAAAGTGAAGTCCTGGGTGTCCAGGTTCTGAAGTCTCCAAGGGTCTATAAGGCCTCTCTCAGTAATCAAGGACCTCAATAGCTTGGAGCTGGATGCTTTCCCGCCCCTTCACATTCCTGTTTAATTCAGGATTCTCAACACAAATCCAATCTCCTGCAAGAATCACACAACCATGAGAAAGAGAAGCTACCCTGGCAAAGACGTGATGAAAGACAGCTCCTGTTGGTAGAGTTGGGGCATGTACAGAAGCAATATGAAGTGGGTGACCCATATATTCCCCAGATATTATCACAAACCTACCTGAGCCTTCCACCTAGATCTTGAGGACTTTGAAGGGGGAGACCCCTTCTGATCAAGACAGCAAGTCCTGACTTGGATGCATCTGGGTGAGAGTCTGAGTAAACTGACCTAACCCACATTCTTTTTAACTTGGCATGTTCTAATGGGGAGAGTTTTGTCTCTTGCAGGCACGCCAGGTCGCACTTCACCTGACCCAACTCCCAGTGAACTTTTGCCTGTTTAACTACCCCATTGATGCCTTTAACATTAATAGAAGAGATCCTAAGAGCCTTCATACTGTAAATGTAAGTGTATTATATACCACCATTGTTTTCCCCCTTTGTATTTAAACCTTGGAATATACATTTTTTTTTATTTTTAAATTCTATATGTGTTGTGTTGTATGTGTATATTTTGTACCAGGTATTTGTGCACACCTTTTCACTGTTGGATTTACTAATTTTCCTTGCTGAAAACTAGGCAAAGTACTCATTTAGTACCTCAGCCTGCTCCCCCGGGTCTTGTGCCCATCCTGCCCCTGTTTTAATCCTGCTAATCTGACCCTTCACCCTTCGTTTTTCCCCAATGTATCTAAAGAACCCCTTGTTCCCTCTCCTAATTTCCCTGGCCAGGTTCTCCTCCTTCCTTGCCTTAGCCACTTTCACCACCCTAGTGACCCTTCTGGCCATCAACTTATACATCCCTCGATCCCTTTCACTCCTTGAGCACTTGAAATGCCTATAGGCTGCCTTCTTTTCCCTCACCACCTCCTGAACCTCCCTGGTCCACCAGCAGGGTTTTTGGGCCCTACCGCATTTTCGTCTTACTCTTGCACAGGTGCTGGTAGCATCCTGCACCCCTCTCCTGATGATTTCCCACCTACTGTCAGCATCCAGGTGCAGGACCTAGAAGGCAGAATTTCACTGTTCGCTGATGACACAAAGCTCTGTAACAGAGTAGACACACCAGAGGGTGTAGACAGAATGAGAAGGGACCTGCAGAAACTTGAAGAATGGTCAGGGGTTTGGCAGTTGAAATTCAATGCAAAGAAGTGCAAGATAATGCATATGGGGCACAAAACTGGCACAATATATCAGTTGGGGGTGAGGATATAGCTTGCACCAAGCAGGAAAGGATCTTGGGGTTATCATCTCTGATGACCTCAAGGTAGGGAAACAGTGTGACAAGGCAGCAGGTAAGTTAATAGGATGCTGGGATGTATAGGCAGGGGCATCACCAGCAGGAAAAGGAGGTCATAATTCCACTATACAAGACACTAGTGAGGCCCACCTGGAGTACAGTGTACAGTTCTGGAGACCATACCTACGTAAGGACATAGACAGGGTAGAGAAGGTTCAGAGGACGGCAACAAAGATGGTGCATGGATTGCATCACAAGTCCTGTGAAGACAGGTTGAAGGAACTGAACATGTACTCCCTGGAGGAGAGGAGGAAGAGAGGGGATATGATAGAGACATACAAGTACCTTACAGGGAGGAACAGGGTGCAGGAATACACTATTTTTAAGCGAAAAAGATGTTCCAGGACTAGAGGGCATGGGATGAAGTTGGAGGGAGGACGATTCAGAGGAAACGTGAGGAAGAATTTCTTCACAGAACGGGTGGTGGACAAGTGGAACACCCTGCCAGAGGAAGTGGTGGGGCTGGAAACAATCACGGGATTTAAGAATGCATGGGATAGACATAAAGGAATTCTGGAGGTAAGGGCAGGCAACAGACTTCTAGGAAAACATAAACTGAACTTACAAGCTCAAATGGGCAGACTGGGTGGGCCATAGGCCCTTATCTGCCGACACTGTCTATGTATCTATGTATCTATGTATGTATGGCCCAATCCCATCCAAATGCTCCTTAAGGATCCTTCCCATTTCCTTGAAATCTGCCCCCCTGAAGTCAGTTACCTCAGTCTTTGTGCAGCCTTCTACCCCCTCTCAAGTCCAGGAAGAACCAGACCGTGGCATGGTCGCTCCCCGTCAACAGGTCCCTTATATCCAGGCCTCCAATCTGGTCACTGTCTGCCAGGGCCACATCCAGTATCCGCGCCTCCCTAGTTGGTTCCCTCATCTGCTGAGTTAGGAACGCATCCTAAAAGACATCCAACAACCTCTGTTCCCTGGCATCCGAGAATGCCATAGTCTCCCAGTCCATTCCTGGCATGTTTAAGTCCCCCAACACCACCACCCTTCTTCTGCCCAATCTGCAGTGTCTCCCAACATCTGCCACCAGACTCTACTCCAGCTCCTCCACCAGTGCAAGGGGTCTATCCATCACTCCTATTTTTACTCTCTTGCCCCCCCCTTGTTATCAAGGTGACCCAAATCACCTCCACAGTTCCCTCTGCCTCCTCCACTCCTCCTATGTCAATGCAGTTTTTGACTGTTATTGCTACCCCTCCTCTCCTTCCCTCCCCCCTGTCCTTCTTGAACATTGTGTAACCCTTCAGGTTCAGGTCCCAGTCGTGCCCTGCAGTGGCCCAGGTCTCAGTGACCACTGCCACATCCACCTGTCCCTCAGTTAGCATCGCCTGGAGCTCAGGCATTTTATTGCCCAAACTCCTGGCATTTCACAAGAGTACCTTCCACCCTTTCCCTATACTTCCATTTCCCCCCACTCACATTCCCATGGGGATTCATCTTCCCCCAGTCTGCACCTTACACTCAGCCTTTTCCCACATTTCTCCATCTCCCCGGGGGGTGGAGACAGAGTCCATCCTTTATCGGAATCCTCTCGACAGCCTTTTCTCCCATCCCTCCCCCTTCACATGTTTAAACACCACCTTTCACCAATGAACCCCTCTATTTTTAACTTAAGGATTTCTGTCCCCTCCAAACTGAGATGGAGACTATCTCTAGCATATAGCCCCTTATCCTCCCAGGTTTCACCCAGTCTCCCATCTACCCATACCCTCTGGCCTCACACCACTCCCTGAGCCACTGGTTTATCTGCCTTATTTTCCTCTTGTGTTCCCCACTAGCCCTTGGTACTGGCAGGATTTCTGAGAAGGAATTTGCAAATCCTATGTTATAACAGACCCTGGCAAGCTCCCTGAACCTTGCCTGTATTTCTAGCTCATTATTTTCCTCAATGTCATTGATACCCAGGTGGATTAGCCTGTCCAGGGAACCTCCACAGTCCTTTGCCAGCTGATATACCTCGTGCTTGGCCCTGTGCACCGTTAGTCCAGGGAAGCATTTTGTTCTAACCAGGCAGGCTTCCCCCTCCCTATCCCATTTGATACCCCTGATCATGGAATCACCAAACAGGAGCATGCTGATCACCCCTTTTCCTCCATTTCCCTCCCTTCCATGTCTCTTATCCTTTCTACCTGCCCTTCCCCCAGCTGGATCCTTGCTCCTCCCCCTATCTGGGTGCCATCTGCCGTACCCTCCTTATTTACCCTGGCCATCCCCTCCCCTCTGATCCTATGCTGTCCTCCTCCCAAGTATCCTTCTGTACCCCGCTACCACCCCCATCACTGCTTGTGACTAGTCCTTACCCCCATCTGCTAAACTAGCCTGGCTCATCCTCACTTCCTTCCCATCTCTGTTCAACCCCTCCTTGCCTGTCATGATCCCCTGGCCTAAACCCTCAGCTCCCTTTATTGTATCCTTCTTGTACTTCTAGTCCTCCTCCTTGCCCTTTCCTCCCAACTGGTCCTTCTTCTACACCTTCCTCCCTCTATCCCTCCTCCTCCTACTCTGAACCCCCACTCCCCTGTTTCTCCCACATTCCAAGTTCCCCTGTTCTTCCTGCTATCAAGCCCCAGCCTGCTGCCCCCCACTCCCTTTCCATCTCTGACCACCCCTGTCCTGGCTACATCATCCCCTCTTCCCCAAGCAAAAGAAGAGAATTGAAGCAGTTACTGAGTTTAAGGTCCAGTCCACCTCTTCCCCCTTGCTTCCTTCTGTCCAGCCCCAGCCATCTTCTTACTTCCCTGAGAATGTCCTCCCTTTGGCCCCCCTCTGTGAGGATCCCCAGATACCTGCCTGCTTCCTTGGTAGTGTCCTTCTTTTGGGCCCTCTCTGTCAGGGTCCCTATGTGACCTCAGAGTACTCTCCTGCACTCTGTTCCCTATGCCCCCACCCCTAGTGCTTAGTGTAACCCCATGGGAGAGCCCTTGTACTATTCCTCAACCATACCCCCCCCTCCAGCTGTCTCCTAATCCCCTCAACCTCCTCCCTAAGCTGTGCCAGCTGGTAGCACACTGGGTAACTACCGAACTTCCAAGCCCAGTCCAGTATCATGGCTGCCCCTCACCCTGTGCACCCCACCACCCTCCCAAAGATGCCGTCCCTAATGATGTGTGGTTCCATCCCCCTCCAAGTAGGTTTCCTTGGGTGAACCACCAGGTTCCCCACTAGTTTAAGATACACCTCTACCCACTAATCAGGTCACCAACTAATCCTAGATACAATCCCACAGTAAACAGGTACCCCCGTTACTAGGTGCAGTACTACACAGTAAACTTATAGGGGAAATGTACAACTCCCTAAGCTCCTTTCTCCCAGCCTTTAAACCCAACCGTCAGTGACTAGAACTACATGAGCTGCACCTGAAGCCTTTTCCTCCAATTGCAGGGCAGGTGTTCTCCTATAAAGGATCCGAGCTCTGGGGAGGGAGGGTGGGGATGGTGGGATTAAGGCCTACACCCGACTCTCACAAGAGTGTATCAGTCCTGTGCCTGCCCTTCATTTCACCTCCAAGCACTGCAACCTCCTCTGGAGAAAGGTCCCACACAAACACTGTAACTAAGATGGTGGCAGCTTTATATGTCCCCTCCACCTCTCAGCAGGCCAAACTGCAGCTTTCTGTCTGAGATCCACCTGAGTAAATCTCTCAGTAACAGCCCAAACTATTCAACAGCACAGATTAAATACCATAGCCCAGAATTTCACTCAGAAACAGCTGCATCTCACAGTACTGATTGTAAACACCAGCTCCCCCCCCCCATTCTTTTTTCTCTTTTTCTATGCAGCTTTGCTACACCATTGCCACAACATCTTCTGCAACTCCTTGCACTTACCTTTCCTATTCACCCATTACTAGTTGATTGAGTGCCTATCCAATTACATCCCACCAGACCCCCATGTCTTCTTTTTTCAGAGGTTACTTCAACAATCCCAACACTTTACCACTTTTCAGTCAAAACTGTCTGATTTAGTCTGCTCTGGAGCCCGAAATCACTGGCTACCTTGCTTGTATATATGTTTATATTATTGCATCTGTTCATTTAGAAAGTTTTTTTTTTTTTTTTTTTGTATATGTCTGTTATTGTACCTTCATGTTGTTTTTCGACCTATCAGGTCCATCTTGTAAATGAGCTTTGCTCAATGATGTCCGCCTGAATAAATAAAGATTTTGATTGATCGATTGATTGAAACACCAACCAGTTTATCCCCTTACAACACAAACAATTTCAGTATCAAAATAAACTGAAAAAGAGAACTAAAACTAATGCACTTCCCTGAACTTCACTCCTGCTGTAGCTTCTCCCCTGGTGTGTCTGTGAACATATGTGTGTGTGTGTTTGTGTGTATATATATATATATATATATATATATATATATTATAGTGGTACAGTAGCGCCACTATAGTTAGGGTTGAGTACTTGAGTACCCCATTTAAGGTTAAATCTGAAATTTGGCAGCTTAATAACTTTGCCACCATATGACAGATTTCCCTGAAATTTAGTATGCACAGTTTGGCACTATAGATCTCTGGACCTGCCAAGTGTCATTATGGTTGGATCTATGGTTGTGGAGCTACAGAACCCAGAAAAACCCACATATTACACATTTTTGTGCATTCTTTGCTCACACCTACAGGTCGCACAGTGTGCACGACCAGTCCAAAACCTTCAGGAAACATGCAACCAGGGTCCCCGATGTGCGTTTTGATGAGTTCATGAAAAAATATTAAATGGTTCAAAAGTTATTCAAAAAAACAAGTTTCCCATTATAGTCAATGGGAAAAGTTAACAAAATATGCAAAAGTGTCTCAAATGTACTTTTTACTTTCGCAAATGACCCTTGTAGTGTCGCAAATCGGCCATCATGTTTTCAGTTGGTGGTCACAGAAATGGTTGTCATTTAAATTTTGGACCCTCTAGGGACACAGTTTTTTTTTGTGTTCACCTAGTCGAGCACTGAGGATGCTAGCCATGTCTTTTTTGGGGGGGTAAAACACCCCAGAAATATGTTTTTTAAATTTTTGTAAAAAGTAGTGTTGCAAAGTACTTTAGCATATACAACACTTTCATGATTTAATTTGCGAAAGTGTCATGATTTGCGAAAGTACTTTGCGACACTATGGCCAAAGCAATAGAGAATCTTTGCCACCCTGTTGCAAAAGAATGGTGTGGTCTTTTGGGCTGAACTTTAGAGGGAAGAAAGCCAAGATCCCATAGATGTACCATTTCATGGTATGATGACAAAATATTAGAGGGCTGCAAAGTTAAGGCACTCTGAAGTTGATTATTTTTTTCCATATACTAACATTACGGCGTCTACCATGCTTTCGGGGCCCGTATCTCAAAAACGCTTCGAGATACAGACTTTTCGTCGGAAGAATGCTTAGTCCCCCGCTATGGGGCTAAGAGCAAAACTAGCCTAGAAAGTCATAAATAATATGAGATTTAAACATTTTTTATATGTCATACGGTTATTGAGATATAAGCACTTTAGTATTCCAAGTGCTCATTTTCTGCTCTGAGGGCCATTATTATACATACATTCTTTGTATTTACTGTGTTTCTGAATGCACCTTTTTGGGAAACAAAAGGGTATGCATTTGCATTACTGTTACTATTAGCGTGTCTTCTTGCATTTCTGTAACCGTTTGTGTTAGCGTTTCCATTTATATCAGCGTGTACATTACCCTTTGCATTTGCGTTTTGCATTACTGTTAACTTTTGCATTTCCGTTACTGTTTTTTGTTTGCTTTTACTTTTGCATCTGTGTGTGCATTACCATTTGCATTTGCATACGTGCTTGCATTTACGTTTGTGCTTTCTTTGGTGTAATTGTTGGTGTTACCGTAAGCGTTTATGTTTCCAATTGCGTTACCCTGACCGTGTGCGTTACCATTTGCGTTTGCGTATGCACCTACATTTTGCATTTCCATTTGCATTACTGTTTCCTCTGGTGTCATCGTTGGTGTTACCATAACTGTTTGTGTTTCCACTTGTGTTACTGTTACTGTTTATGTGTTCATTACCGTTTTTGTGTTTCTGTTGGCCTTAGCATTTGCGTTTTCAGTATCGTTTCTGTTGGCGAGTGCATTACTGTTTCCTTCTGTGTCACTGTTGACTTTACTGTTTCTTTCTGTTTGCATTTGTGTTAGTGTTTGCATTTTTGTTACCATTTTTGTTAACATTTGCGTTTCTGTTGCCGTTAGCATTTGCATTACTGTTTGCATTACCATTTCTGTTTTCATTTATGTTTGCACTTGTGTTTCTCTTACCATTTGCGTTATCATTTTCATTTGCATCACCATGTGCGTTACCATTTCTGCTTGCGTTTGCGTTATCATTAGCATTATTATTTTCTTTTACCTCACTGTTTCAATCACCATCTGCATTAACATTACTGTTTGCGTTTTTGCATTTGCGTAGTGCAGTGCAGAACATTATATTTTTGCTATTTTTCTGCACTGTCTTCCATTTCACATAGTGCAGCCAATGTGTGGTTTATTGGTCTGAAACTTGACACTTACAAAGACCTTTATTGATGGAACATGACAGTTTTTGTTTGGTGAAAAAATGTTGTTCCGTTCCAGAGCTATTGCCATTTGAAGTTGCCCCGCTTCGCAGTTACTGATTTTTCGGATGCCAGGTCAGCATTTTAGCATATTTTCAGTCTCACTTTCCACAATTTTGTGGTGGAAGACTTCTTAAAGGTGCAGAAATGTAAACATTGAATATCTCTGGAACGGTTTGGTCTTTTCACATGAAATTTGGAGGGTGTTGAGTGGATGTTCTGGGTATGTGAGTGATGCTGTTTACATGTTGGAAAAATAATTTGCTATGGAGATACTGTTTGATGCATTTAACGTTTTGTGCATAGCGTTCTGCATGGTTCTACTGGCTTGAAATTTATAGCATAGGTAGCCCTAGCTGTACGGAGGTGGCTTTCAGTGGTTTGCTGTGTAAAACATAAACAGGTACAGAATTATGCCACTCCAAGGAATGAAAATTTGGTTCATTACGCTTCAATAACTTCTGAACCATGTGTCCGATTTGCCTGCCATTTGGAATATACAAAGACTTATAATACATCTTCGACTGTGAAATTTTTCCAGTTGCTTGCACATACGGTTGCTGAATTGTGCATGTTAAGTTGTTTGCTCATGGCGCTGTGTGACCGTTGAATGGTTGTACACAGCATTCTGTACACACGGTATGTTATGGTACATGTCTTCTTTTAACAATTTTTGGTTCCATCGGATATTTGGTTCTTGTGTAGCGAGGGGTCAAAAATGTTATTTGTGGCACTCATGCACAGTTTCATAGTGCAGCCAGTGTGTGGTTGATTGGCCTGAAACTTGCCACGTAGAAAGACCTATATTTAAGGAACATGCCACTTTTTGTTTGGTGAAATAATGTTGTTTCATTTCAGAGATATTGCCATTTGAAGTTTGCCCCCCTCGCACTTACAGATTTTTCAGCTACCAGATCCACCATTTTAGCACATTTTTGGCCACGATTTCCACCATTTTGTGTTGAGAGACTTCTTAAAGGTGCAGAAATGTAAAAATTGAATATCTCTGGAATGGTTTGGTCTTTTCACATGAAATTTGGAGGGTGTTGAGTGGATGTGCTGGGGATGTGAATAATGCTGTTTACATGCTGGAAATATTATTCACTGCAGAGATACTGCATGATGCAGTTAACATTTTTCACATTGCATTCTGCATGGTGCTACTGGCTTGAAATTTATAGTGTAGGTAGCCCTAGTAGTGCGGAGGTACCTTGCTGTGGTTTGGTGTGTAAAACATTAACAGTTGTGGAATTATACCTCTCTGACAAATGAAATTTGGTTAATTACACTTCAATAACTTCCGAACCGTGTGTCTGATTTGCCAGGCATTTGGAATGTACAAATATTTATAATACATTTTTCACTGTGACAATTTTCAGGTCACTGCACTTACAGTTGCTGAATTGTGCATGTTACATTGTTTGCTCATGGTGCTGTATGACTGTTGAACAGATGTACACACAATTCTGGACATACAGTGTGCTATAGTACATGTCTTCTTTTAACAATTTTTGGTTCCATCAGACATATGGTTCTTGTGTAGCAAAGCTGCAAAAATGTTATTTTTGGCACGCCTGTGCAGTTTTCCCAGCGTGATGCTGCACTACTGCTGAACAGATTCAGATAACATTTGTTATACATGTTGTGGTATGGTACATGTCTTCATGTACTTTTGAACTGTTTAATATTTTTTTCATGAAATCTTTGAAAGGCACATCGGGGACATGTCTTCATAGAGTTTTTGCACAGCAAAATGACAAAAATTCACATGGTGGGAGTTATAGTGTACATTCTCAAAAAGAAAGGAAATTCATAGCAAACAACTCTGTTTAATGCATCAGTTAGTGTTGTTCCACAGCAACAAAAGTGAGGAAATTCAGTGTTAGGATTGCCACCCCTTGCACCCCATGCCAACCCCACCCCACCCCAACAACAGATATCGGGGTGTGTGTTGGGGTTGTTGGTCCTAACTCTCACCCCATTATGCTATACTGCACCACCTCAGCTTATTTACACAAGGAATGGGGTGACAGTTATGGGGGTGGGCATAGGGTGCAAGGGGTGGCAACCCTTACACAGTTTCTAGCTTTTGTCACTGTGGAACAACCTTACTGATGCATTAAACAAATGTTTTGCCATGAAAACATATTGTGTGGGTGTGTGTGTGTGTGTTATATATATATATATATATATATATTATGATGATAGCACGGTAGTGCTACCATAGTTAGGGTTGAGGAGCCATTTCTATGTTAAACCCCAAAACTTTGCACCTTAATAACTTTGCAACCATTTGTCGATTTGCCTGAAATTTGGAATACATGATCAAGACCCATAGGCCTTGGGAATCTGCCAAGTTTTGTATCAGTCGGATATACAGCTGTAGAGTTATTAAGCATGATCTCTTATACATGTTTACACTTTTCTGGAATTCTACTATTCATACAGGTAAATGCGGTTTTATGACTGGCCCGAAGAATCATGAGAGCGTGCGGCCAGGGTCCCCAATGTGCCTTTCAAGATTTCGTGAAAAAATATTAAACGGTTCAGAAGTTATTCAAAAACAATTTCCCATTATAAGTCAATGGGAAAGTTAACAAAAAGTTCGACAGTGTCGCAAATGCACTTTTTACTGTCTCAAATGGCCCTGTTACTGTCGCAAATCCGCCATCTTGTTTTCAGTTAGTGATCAGAAAAATGCTTGGCATTTAAAATTGAGACCCTCTAGCAACCTAATTCTTTTTGTATTCACCTAGTCTTGCCCTGAGGATGCTAGCCATGTCTTTATTTTGGGGTAAAACACCCTAGAAACATGTTTTTCAAATTTCTGGAAAAAGTACTTTCACAAAGTAGTGTCGCACTCATGAAAGTGTGGCAAATTTTTTTGCGACACTTTTGCAAATTGCGACACTATGCCCAAAATAACAGTAATTCTTTGGCACTCCGCTGCAAAAGAACGGTTGGGAGTTTGGGGCTGGAATTTGGAGGTAATGCAGATGACATCTCACAGATGTGACTTTCAGTGTTGTATTGAAAAAATATTACACAGCGGCAAAGTTAAGGCACTCCAAAGTTGACGGTTTTTCACATAGGATAACATTACAGTGCCAGGCACATTACAGGAATCCTTTGGCACCCTGCTGCAAAATAACGATTTAGTCTTTTTTTTTGAAATTTGGGGGAACACAGCCAACAGCTCACAGATGTGCCTTCCAGTGGTTTGGTGAAAAAATATTACAGGGAGGCAAAGTTATGGTACTCCGAACTTCTCTTTTTTTCCCATAGGATAACATTACAGCATTCGCCGCGCCTTTCAGGGCCCGTATCTCGGAAACGGTGTGAGATACCGACTTTTCATCAGAAAAGTGCTTAGCCCCCTTATGGGGGCTAAGTACAAAACTAGCCAGGACAGTCGTAAATCATATGACTTTAAATTTTTTTCTACGTCGTATGGTTCCTGAGATATAACCTATTTAGTATTCCAAGTCCTCATTTTCTGCTCCGATACCCATTATTATGCATACATTCTTTGTACTCACTGTCTTTCTCTATGCAGCTTTTGGGGAAAACCAGCCTGTGCGCTTACATTACTGTTACCGTTGCCCTTTCCGCTTGCGGTTCCGTACCCGTTTCACTTACCGTTGACATCTGCGCCACCATGTGTGTTATCCTTTGCGTTTTCATTTGCACTTGCGTTTCTGTTATTTTTTGCCATTTGTGTCTACAGTACTGTTTCTCTTTCTGTTTCACTTTGCGTCACCATGCCCATTGACATTTCCATTTGCAGGCACCATGTTACTATGTGACAACACAGCATGTGGCAGACCGTTCCCGTCTACGCCACCATGTGTGTTACCCTTTCTGTTCTCATTCACGCTTGTGTTACCATGTGCACCACTGTTAGCACTTCTGTTTGCGTTGCTGTTCCTGTTACTATGCCACAAGACATTATGTGCCTCCAACCGCTGCATTACATTCACTATTTCTCATTATCATTCTCAAAAAGAAGGGAAATTAGAGGCAAAAACTCTGTTTAATGCATTAGTTAAGGTTGTTCCACAGCGACAAAAGTGAGAAATTCGGTGTTGGGTTGAAAACCCCTTGGACCCCCCACACCCCTATCGGCATTGGGGTGTGCATTGGGATCGTTGGTCCTAACTTTCACCCCATTCTCCTATACTTCTGCTGCTACACATGTCATGGGGTGAGAGTTAGGGCTGGCGATCCCAATGCACTTAATGCTGATTGGGGGTTGGAGAGGGTGTCCAAGGGGTTTTCAACCCTAACACCGAATTTCCTCACTTTTGTCACTGTGGAACAACCCTAACTAATGCATTAAACTGAGTTTTTTGCCATATATATATATATATATATATATATATACAGCTTATAAAGCTTGGTTGTGGTTTCTGTGATGGCAAGGAGAAGGAGGGTGCACTCCTCTTCTCCCTACTCCTGCAGACCCAGTAACCCAGAAATATATATTCCTTCAGGTTGTTTTTTTCAACCTGTTTTGTTTAATTTTTTCACCACACAATAATGAATAATACTGGCTTTTCCTTGGGTAGTCACTTTCTTTGTTTAGAGGCTCCTATTTCTAAGGAGCATTTTTTTTAACTTGCTCCCTTTTCCAATGGCTGAAATCTCCAGCTGTTGGGTAGCTTTTCAATTGGGCCTTGTTTATTTTATTTTATTTGTTGTCTGTCAGCCGAACTACTAGTTCTACTTATCTCCTTCAGCTGCTCACACAATTGTACTGGTGGCAGTCAGGAGCAGATAGTTATGGGGCATTAAGAGCAGGTCAGCTTTCTTAGAGTACGTAAAAGTTACTGCTGTCCTGCTAAATCTGCATTCCACAGCACATGGGTGAAAGAGAGACAGAGAGAGAGAGAGAGAGAGAGCAAGGAGCGAAAGCACTGCTTGTTCAATCATTTCCATACAATTTCTTTTTCTCTTCTAGTTAGATAACTTCTTTTGATCCTGAAGGGTCTCTCCTTTAGGAAGGAAAATGGGGCTTTAAGAGAGTCATGGAGCGGCGCCATTAGAAGAAGTAATGCCGCTCCGTGTTACACAATCCTTCATAAATTCAGGATTCTACTCTTTCTTCTATGGAGCACTTACCTTCACCACAAATGCGAAGTACCCTCTGGCTCCACCTTTTCTTCCTTCCTTCAGGACCCTTTCAGTCTACTTCAGACCAGACAACCAATGGGATTTTGATCACTTTCTCATTAATCACTTCCTTGAGTGAAAACCTGTATACAGGGTTTTTTAGAGCATTGGATGGGCTTTTCTGCATCGAAGCAGAAAACAAAACCAGTACCACTCCCAATTCTCACTTGGATGATGATTCTTAAATATTATGGAGCAAAAGAAAGGAAAAAGGGTTAGCTGCTCCATTTTACCATAAAACCATAGCACCTCTGAATATTTTGTTCAGAGAGGAAAACAGGGTTTTTAAATCCCTATCCCTAATCCAACTGGAAAACAATTAAAACATCAATGTTCACATAGTTCCTATTTCAATGATAATGGCTATTATCAGTATATTCAGAAGATATGTTGCACACATTCCTCTTATTATTGTGGCACATTATATACATGGGTGTACTACTTGCACCCAAATCTTTCCAGTTCTTTTTTTTTTTTTGAGTTCTGTCCAACAGAACATTTAAGGGTGACCAGAGAAAGGGATAACAAAGGACTTTAGAGTGTGCTGTGTTTGGGTAGTTCAGCAGCGAAATTTAGAAACAGAATAAGAGAGAGACAGCAAAAAGGTGAAAGGAATGGGGGGGTCAAGACTACAAACCAGGGGTTATTTTGCTAAGTCAAGGTTCACCCTGTCACAGACTGCCAAGGAGGAGTCTGGAAGGCATAGTATCTACAGACATCAGGGGGGGACAACAGTTTGAAACTCCTTAAGCTCCCTGTGTACATTTGTAACTTTAAATTCTGCAGAAATGCTTTATAGCCTAATTGCCATCCCTTGGAGATTTTAATAAAAAAAAAATAAACTCAGTTTCCAGACTGTGGAATGGCAGCCTGATATGTGAACTTTCAGGTCACATGATACAAAGCTTATCCCCTAGCAAGCGTAGCCAAACTCAAACAGTGATGAGAGCACGCTGAGACAACACACATGGAGGTGATTCAAGCAAAGGCTATCATGCATCTGCACATGTTTACCAGTGTCAGCAAGGAGAGATGGGATAAATTAGCACAGCAGGTCAGTGTTTTATCACTTACATCTACCAAGACTCTATTATAGTATTGTAGCAGAACAAGTAGGAAACATTAGCTGCATAACTACAGAATTATTGTGCTTGGGTGACTGAATCCCCAAATTATTGTGTGTGTGTGTGTGCGTGCATGCAAGGGGCAGATATTAAGCAGGAAACCAGTCTAGGTGGTTGTTGCCATAGCAACTCCTCGATATTCTGGGAGTCATAGCTCAAAGGAGTATGGGACTATAGACATGTGAACTCTCATGTTATACACAAAACAATGAGCTTATAGTGGCTGTCTGGAAAGCTTTGTTTTTAAAACATCACTGACTGCACTGCAGCATTTGTTTTTAGTGAAGATTAATGCAAAATAGGAGTTCTAGACTTGGGAAGCTGACAAAGCTCTGACATCTGTTGCAACATTTCTGAGTTGGGCACTGTATAAATAGCTTGCCTCCTGCCCATAATTTGAATAAATATTGTTACTTTCACATCATAGAGACAATGGAAGGTTTGGATCATATTGAACAGTTAGTTACTGACTATAAATGGGCCCATGGTGGTCTATGATAAATGCAGTATGTACACTTTGAAATCTCAGTATCAAACAAGTAATGCTTTTACATGTGGAAAATCTATTGCTTATACTCAGTGATTGATGAAATAAAATCACTGAAGTTGGAAATTCTAAATTTGAATGAAAACTCAGAAATTGATAAGATTGTCTCATTTGTACAAACTATTTCAGCAGAAAATCCCATCATCAAGCAAGTACAGGGGGACAAAAAGAAAAGAAACAGGGAAGAGGGAAATGACACAGATCTGACACCAGAAGCAAAGTGTCTGACTAAAAGAGTTAAGAGAACAAGCTGAGAATGATACAACTGAATGGTATATGATCGACTGCTCAAAACACAGGAAGAAGGGGAAACGTGCCCTCAACATACAAAGTGATATTCCCTTCTCCAATAGATTCAGAGTTCTTGATACCACAACTTTAGGTGACAATGACATAACCTCACAAGTTGTGAAAGAAACAGAAAGGAATAGAATAGTAATCAGCAACTCCATTATCTGATATACAAATTCTGCTATATGTAGATCTGATAATGTGACCACTTCAGTAATTTTTCCCCAGGTGCTAGGATTGGGGATGTATCATCCAGGATTAACAAAATTATAAAAAATGATAGCAGTAATGCAGACGTAGTTTTACATCTGAGTATTAATGATATATGCAAGTCATACAAAAGGGACATACTATATGACATGAGCTTCTGGCCCTGGGTAAACACCTAAAATCAAAAGGTCGTAGAGTGACCTTATCAGGAATCCTTTTTGAACCAAGGCACTATATTGAGAAGAATCAAACTGTTGAGCATATGAACACAAGGTTGTCCAACTGGTGCAATAAAGATAATATTGCAATTGTAGACAAAAACATTTGTATGCGGGGACACTCTCCACCTTAACAAATGTGGGGCCAGACAATTGGGTAAACACATTTTAGATAACTTTACCATTATTAATTTGAACTAATGGGGCATCTCTTAGTCAGACAAGGAACAACAGGTTCATTAATCATATTGTAGTAAACTAAGCTATGATAAAGGTAAATTGCAATATGGTCAAGCTACATGAATTCCACTTCAGTGAAGCCTGCCATGATGAAACCAATTTCTGCTGAATTCTGCAGCAGTTACTGCAGAAAACAACAATTTCAATGGGTGTTAATCACATTTGTTATATAGGAAACTGTGACACTGTGCTTCATCTTGGTAGGTTCCACTATAATGCAAGGAGCCTAACAAATAAGATGGATGAGTTAATTGCACTGAATGAGAATGAATGGTTCAATTTCATTGCAATTACTGAAACCTGGTGGGACATCAACTGTAATTGGGGAACATCCTTACAAGGACATAACCTTTTTAACCTGGACAAACCCAACAGAAGTCGTGGGGGGTCATTTTATTAATTCATGATAGGTTAGCCCTTTAGCTGCTGGTCACTGGTATTATTTTAGACCCCCCGCTGCTGGTGATGTTGCTGGAATTTGGATCCTATATGTAAATCCTAATATCTTTTTTTTTCTATTATAGATATCATAATGAAAATTTGAGCATATGATACCAGGTCTACTAGCTACAACCAGCTGTAAAATTGTTTTCTTCCTGTTAAAGGAAAGTGAAAGGCAAAATCTTGTACATGTACCCCAAAAAAGCTATTTTCAATTATGTTTTTTTTTCTGTCCCATCCATATGTTATGCACTGTATGTTGAGAAAACAAAATAATTAAGCCAGATGAAGTTTGATTTAATAGTCTGGTTACTAATTTAAGAAATTAAAGCTATATTTCACTGTTATTTCTCTTTTTACATCTCACTACATCAAGGTACAGTGTGCATTTGTTACAATAAATCAGATGAATTTCTTACAATTGTCATAAACTGAAATGCTAATATGTTTTATTAGTTGGAGACTATTGTAAGTATAATGAAAGGATTGACTATCAAAATACTTTCAGGAAAATGTCATTTTCCTTTTCTAAAATGAAGTTTTATGATTATTCTGAAATTGAAGATGATGGTCTGTCTGATTGTTCATAATCCTTTACAGTGTGAAATAGTTTGAAGTATCTTCACACACAGAGTGGAACCAGGACAGTAGTATCAACTTTCAGAAGCTCCTTCATGTGTTCTGTCTTCACGTTTTGAGCCACCAGCTGTCAGGGAACATAAGGCCTTAGCAGAGCAAACCTTACAAAGTCTGGTAGGGTTCTTCTTTTTTGGTGTAGGAGGGATTTTTGCCAGAAAGTGCCTGCCAGAAAGGTGAACTTCTGTGTCTGCATCTGTTATATATCTATGTGTTGCAGTAGCATTGCGAACTTAAGATTTCACATGCTCTTCTATGAGTTTCATAACATAGTGGTGGTGAAAGGAAAGTGAACAGCATAATCTTGTACATGTACCCCAAAAAAGCTATTTTCAATTATGTTTTTTTTTCTGTCCCATCCATATGTTATGCACTGTATGTTGAGAAAACAAAATAATTAAGCCAGATGAAGTTTGATTTAATAGTCTGGTTACTAATTTAAGAAATTAAAGCTATATTTCACTGTTATTTCTCTTTTTACATCTCACTACATCAAGGTACAGTGTGCATTTGTTACAATAAATCAGATGAATTTCTTACAATTGTCATAAACTGAAATGCTAATATGTTTTATTAGTTGGAGACTATTGTAAGTATAATGAAAGGATTGACTATCAAAATACTTTCAGGAAAATGTCATTTTTTTTCCTTTTCTAAAATGAAGTTTTATGATTATTCTGAAATTGAAGATGATGGTCTGTCTGATTGTTCATAATCCTTTACAGTGTGAAATAGTTTGAAGTATCTTCACACACAGAGTGGAACCAGGACAGTAGTATCAACTTTCAGAAGCTCCTTCATGTGTTCCTGTCTTACGTTTTGAGCCACCAGCTGTCAGGGAACATAAGGCCTTAGCAGAGCAAACCTTGCAAAGTCTGGTAGGGTTCTTCTTTTTTGGTGTAGGAGGGATTTTTGCCAGAAAGTGCCTGCCAGAAAGGTGAACTTCTGTGTCTGCATCTGTTATATATCTATGTGTTGCAGTAGCATTGCGAACTTAAGATTTCACATGCTCTTCTATGAGTTTCATAACATAGTGGTGGTGAATGCCTATATCAACCTTTCTCTTGTAAATAACAAAAGAATTGAACACAGCAGTATCAACAAGGTGGAAGAACAATTTCTTGTACCACTTTCTGTTTTTTCAAATGCATTGATAGTTCATCAGCATTTGATCACTTACATCTACGCCTCCCATGTTGCTATTGTACTGTAGTACCACATCCAGTTTGATCTTGGGGGTTCCATCATGTTTGTTCCCGGCACTATACTATATCACCCATATGCACAGTAGTCAGCATGTAGACAGTTTGTGTTTGCTTGGGCCTTGTATGCCATATGATTGCTCTCATTTCTGGACAATCCTCTACAACAAGAGAAATGCTTTCTCCAACATCCAGCTGGGCTTCGAGGAACTGTAGTGGTAGTCCTAATCATGATTTATAGACAGTGCCACAGAATTCTGTTCTCATCTCCTGCAACTGCCAAACAAGTTTGGAGCTGGAATAAAAGTAGTCTGTAAAAAGAATGTGCCCCTGTCCTGCAAGTGGATATAACAACTGAATTAAAATGGCATGAGTGGTTTGCCCTGTCATTGGTGCTGAGGCATTATTCACAACCTCTACTGTTACTTCAAGATTATCTGCTCTTTCTGTGTGAGCATTCTGTTCCATAGTGCCCCCCAGGGTGTGTGATTGCCTGTTCGATGTTATATTTGGTACTTTGTTTTTAACAGCGTACACTACATAATTCCACACATACCATCCTAACCCACCATTATCTGAATAGCTTTCATATAGCTCATAGGTTTTGATGCCAGATCTGGAACATTTCAAGGGCATGCAATGTTTAAATCCAAGATTGAATCTGAGTAGTAAAACAGATTCATTTATACTGATGTATCTGCCAGGGGACCATACTGTCATAAAGTTGTTCTGCAGAAAATCTAACACTTCTGATTTTCCTTAGTTTCTAAGGTGATTCCGTAAAACTGTCATTATCCACAAAATGCAGGAATTTTAGAATATTCAAGAACCTGTCCCTGCCCATAAGTGAGTGCATGGTTCCACCCTCAGAGTGTGCTAGCGTTACAGTGCTGAGCCATCAGGGCACCAATCGGCTATGTTGCCGACCACTGCCCCCCCCCGACTATAAATATCAACTGTGGGGTGGGCAGACCTCATGGAGGAGTGGCAAATCCTGATTTTGGTGCCCTAATGGCTCAGCACCCTGATGCCAGTGCTCTGAATGCCTGCAGTGTAGCGTACAATAGGTGTGGAGAGGAAGGGGTTTGTAGACCATTTTTCTGAAAGTTGTGGGTTTTTTTAACAACTCAGTCAACAAGAAAATACTAAGGAAGACATACATTTCAGAGGAACACACTGCTTTCCTGGAAGAGTACACAAAAATTCAGATTGAATTTAACTAGACAAAAATTGATCAGTATATCAGTTAGTTGCCATACAAATCATTTTTATAATGCTGCCCCACCATTGGGCTCTGTCTCTAAAAAGAATATTTGGAAGCATTGAAGTGGTGTTTTGAGGTCATTCAAAGGGACATTAATACCAGGAGTTTATGTGAACTCAAATGGTTCTACCTGCTCCTCATTTTCATGACACAAAATTTCGGACAGACTTTTCTGGTTTGTACTAGTACTATATGTAGAGAGATTTTGAGGAACATGTTCACTGACTCTGCCATGGGCTCTTCCTTTCCCTCATATACTTATTATACCCCTAGACTTTTTGTATCCTTTGCCTTGACCCCTCCTTTCTACTGAGAATGAATCTCTGTCATTGAAGAGTCCTGTACCCATTCACTTGCTGAGCGTTGCTCCTTTTCAGTGTTTGTGCTTTCTTCCCTTCCAGTTTGACTGTCAATATCTGTTTCTGTTACTTGCTCAGTTTCACTTGATCTGATTCAATCTACCTTGGTAGATGTGAATGGATCACTTTCAAGTGCTGTTTTCTGATCCATTCCTTATACTGTGCCTTGCCCTAATTCACTGTTTGTTCTGCTTCGTTCCATGACACTTCTAGTACCATTGTAATTTTTATTTGCCCTGCCTTGACCCTTACACTTGTGTTGACTTTGTCATCTTTATTTGCCCTGCTTTGCCAATTATGTTTTCAGTGCCTTTGTCATTTTTATTTCCCCTGCTTCACCCCCTTGCACTTGTTGTGACTTTGTCATTTGTATTTGTCCTTCCATCACCCATTCCACTTTTGGTGTCTTTGTCATTATTTTTTGCCCTGCCTCACCCCCTTACACTTGTTGCCACTGTATTATTTTTATTTGCCCAGTTAGTCCTGTTACACTTGGAGTGCCTTCATTTGTTTTGTCTCATCCCCTTATGCTTGTGGTGACTGTATTATTTTCATTTGACCTGCCTTGCCTGTTACACTTGTGGGGCCTTCATGTTCCCTGCCTTGCCCACTTACACTTGTGGTGCCTCCATGTGCCCTGCCTTGTCCACTTACACTTGTGGTGACTTCATGTGCCCTGCCCTGCCCTCTTACACTTGTGGTGCCGTCATGTGCCCTGCCTTGCCCACTTACACTTGTGGTGCCTTCATGTACCCTGCCTTGCCCACTTACACTTGTGGTGCCGTCATGTGCCCTGCCTTGCCCACTTACACTTGTGGTGCCTTCATGTGCCCTGCCTTGCCTACTTACACTTGTGGTGACTTCATGTGCCCTGCCTTGCCCACTTACACTTGTGGTGCCGTCATGTGCCTGCCTTGCCCACTTACACTTGCAGTGCCTTCATGTGCCCTGCCTTGCCCACCTACACTTGTGGTGCCTCCATGTGCCCTGCCTTGCCCACTTACACTTGTGGTGCCTTCATGTGCCCTGCCTTGCCCACTTACACTTGTGGTGCCTTCATGTGCCTTGCTTTGCCCACTTACACTTGTGGTAACTGTATTATTTTCATTTGACCTGCCTTGCCTGTTACACTTGTGGGGCCTTCATGTACCCTGCCTTGCCCACTTACACTTGTGGTGCCTTCATATGCCGTGCCTTGCCCACTTACACTTGTGGTGCCTTCATGTGCCTTGCCTTGCCCACTTACATTTGTGGTAACTGTATTATTTTCATTTGACCTGCCTTGCCTGTTACACTTGTGGGGCCTTCATGTGACCTGCCTTGCCTGTTACACTTGTGGGGCCTTCATGTGCCCTGCCCTGCTGACTTACACTTGTGGTCACTGTATTATTTTCATTTGACCTGCCTCAGCCTGTTATGCTTGGAGTGTCTACATGTTTTTTTCATTTGGCTAGTCTTGTTCAGTTCACATCTCAACTGATCTTGCGTGTATCTGCATTGTGCTTCTTGTATTATATTCTGCAATTAGGATTTGTTCTGGTAATCCTACTTCCATGTCTGGCTGATGAGTATGAGTCTGAATTACTACTCATGTCCTCAGCTGAGTAGAGGTGGGCAGAGTGCTCTCACTTCACGCTGAGCACTTCGCATATTAACCTCCAATTTGTGTAGTGCTCCGCAATGCAACACATATTACTCTGCCTTTATTTTTTATCACAAAGTGCATTGAAACCAATGGACTTCATGCTACTTCGCCTTATTTTACTGCCTTCCCTTAATTTTAACACAGAGTGCCATTGATTTTAATGGACTTTGCTTTTCTTCACCTTTATATTGCTGTTTGAGGAGAATTTCGCATTGATTCATGGGATGACAGGTCACATGGGATCTATATTGTCTTGCACAGCCTCAGTTCTGCATAGTGTGTTAGTGGAAAGCTAGAGACAGTTTGCTGTCAGAGCTGTGAGAATCAAATAATCGAAAAAGCTTTAAAAAATCACTTTTGATCCAAATATTTTGGTCCAAATTTAGTACATCAATTGTTGGAAACCATCCTGTGCTTACATCATCGAGTGTTGATTGTTTTCCTGTGCATTTTGAATGTTAATTTAGAACATTCAGTCTGTGTTTTGACAGACACTGCTGAAATGTGCTTCGGGGAAGGGGCGTTTCTGTGGTGGAGTGAGCTACACAAGAGAAAGGTAGTCTTTCTGTTTTGTACCAGTAGTGTGTGTTAGTATTTGTGTGTTTATGTACACACAGTAATATTTGAAGTCATTTTTGATAATTATTTTCTGTTTGTTGTGGTGCAGTGCATATTTTCATTCTGTTTGAAAGATTTGGTTTTATAGTCTACTGAACTGTTACATTTTCTGTGCATTACCTGTAGTGTGTGAATATGAGTGCATGCCATCAAGTCAGACACATTTTATTGTGCCACACAGTAATTGCAGCACTCTGAATCTGTTATCCAACTGCAATATTTTTTACTGCTTCATTCTATCTAGGTAGTGAATTGGTACTGCAGTGGACCCCCCCCCTCCCCAACCAGCAAAAGGTACTATTTTTCTAGTTTTGGATTTGTGTGACCACTGGTTAAGGTGGTGTTGTTGTGCCTGTGCAGCTGTTTCTCTTGAGTGCGCAATCGACATCTCTCTCTTCTTTTGCATCTGTTTAGGGCTCAATCTGCATTTGTTAGCCACAGTTGTTGTTTTTTGGCTTTCCATCCACCCTAAAGTTCACAAATCTAAATTTGTTGTGAATTTTCTGTATAATCCAAAATAATGCCTGCAAAGAGACGTGGATGCAAAGATGTTTCTGGCCATGGCACTGCTGTGACTAGCAAGAGTGGCCATGGGCATGTTAGTACGCAGCATAAGTGCACAATTGATGCCAGTAAAGGCATTTCTTCCACTATGTTTTTCATAGTCAATCAGTTGCTTCAATGATGATTGGAGGTGCTGTTGTCCCCACTGGTGGTGGTAGTGAAGTTGCTGATGGCATGAATATTGCCCCAAGTTCAACCCATGACAATGTAACCAGTTTTCAAAATATTATTGAGTCTAACGCCCCGAGTCCAACTCTGAGTGTTGCCACTCCACACGATGGCAGGATTTTTACCTGGTGTGGACAGTACAATCAGCTTACAACATCCTCAGTAACATAATACTGGGGTCTTTAAATAAATGCACCCCTCTAATAAAAATGTGTGGGGTTTTTTGTTGTTGTTTAACCAGAAGTAGCACACTAAGCTGAAAGCTTTTTTACAGGTGCGACCTAAGAGCACAGGGAAGTTAAGTGTCTTGCTCAGGGTCACACAGTATGCAAGTGGAAGCTGTGGGATTCAAACCCAGGTCTGGTCTGCTGGATGTCACCAGATTTGCAGCTCAGTGCCTTAAACCACTGCACTATACTGCCTTCTGTGTGAAGAACAGAACATGTCATTGGTTCTCCGCTGAACTCAAATCTGCTGTATTAGAGAGGGACAAGCTTTGGAAGAAAGCACATAGATATAAGACCTTATTGGACTGGTATGCATTAGGAGAGCCAGAAACCTATGTACCAGGAAGATTAGAGGTGCAAAAACTGCATACTACCAAACAGAACTGGACTTGTCCACCAAGCACCCAGCCAAATTCTGGAATACCATCAAGGACCTCTCTAGTCACACAGCTGGTAACTCTCTCCCACCTAAGATGATTTCAGGTAACAGCACCATCACTGAGACGGTGGAAATTTTGGACTCCTTTAAGAACCACTTTACAACAGTGGGGCTAGCCTTCGATAACTCTCCTGTGAACCTGTTAAGCTCCCAGCTTGGATCTCAACCTAATGAAGTCCGAGTCACAAACTCTACATTCTCTCTGCAACCTGCCTCCCTGAAACAGGTTGAAGACCTTCTATGTCAACTGAACATAAAGAAAAGTGCTGGCTCTGACTCCCTAGACCCACACTTCCTAAAGATTGCTTACCACATACTAGCTGTACCTATAAAACCCCTATTTAACCTATCATTTAGCCAAGGAGACCTTATGTCCATCTGGAAAACAGCCCATGTTATACCTCTGCTTAAATCAGCAAACCTCTGCAACCTCAACAACTATAGGCTGATTTCCTTTCTCCCTGTCCTGTCGAAATTATTGGAAAAAATTGTAAGTACACAATTGAGATCTTATTTAGAACTATCAAATCTGCTAAATTCTGCCCAGTCTGGATTCAGGGCTAACCATAGCACTATCACAGCCCTCGCAAAAGTGACTTACGACTCGCAGATTGAACTGGAAAAAAAAAATGTGTCTGTGCAGTATTCCTGGACCTAAGCAATGCATTCAACACTGTCGACCATAGCCTACTCATCTCATCCTTGTAGTCTATAGGCTTGGAATCTCTTTCCCTTTGGTGTTTTACAAATTACCTTACTGATCGTTTACAGTAAGTCAAAGCAGAAGGTGAATTCTCATCTATTAAACCTGTACTAAGAGGAGTGTCCTGGGATCTATTTTAGGTCCCATTCTGTTTGTGAATTACATCAATAACATCAGTGACAGTGTAACTAAGGCTAATGTCCACCTATTCGTGGATGATACGGTGCTTTACTTAAGCCGCCCATCACCTCAAGCTGCATGTAGTGACCTTCAATTTTAATTTAACCTACTTCAAAAACAGCTCCTACACAAAAAGCTCATACTTAATGCAAAGAAAACTAAAGCGATGCTCCTCTCTCCTTATATACATGCAGCTATCCCAGCAACTACAGGAACAGTACTTCGGATCTGTACAATTCTAGGGGAAAACCTAGAATTCGGTATGAAGTTCAAGTACCTAGGAGTCTGGTTAGATCATAAACTATCCTTCATTGAGCATATCAAGGATTTGCTGAAAAGACTTCACCAGAGACTTGGTCTCTACTTCAAGATCAGTTACCTATTCATAAGCGATGCGAAAATGAGGTTGGTGCAAGCTACATTTCTCTCACTAGTAGATTACGCAGACTTTCTTTACAGCCAATGTCCTACCTCTTACCTAACAAAACTGGGTAAACTCTACCATACAGCTCTTAGATTTATTACCAGTCTCCCCTTCAGTACGCAACACTGTTTATTATATGCAGCTGTAGGATGGACCTCCTTCTAGATTAGGCTGGAAAAAAATGCCACTTTATGGACCTACAGAGCTATACCAAAAAAAATCCAAAATAGATCTCGGACTGCCTCCCGCTAAACTCAATAAGCACCTATGCCCTGAGAAGTCACTCTTACATCTCATTAAAAATTCCCAATGTCTACTCTCGCCAAGGCAGAACAGCCATCAGCTTTGCGCTGCCCTCCCTGTGGAACAATTTACAGAAAACCGTAAAACTGAATACATTTATCAACATCGGTTCATTCAAGACCTTGTACTCTCGTCTTATTAAGAAATCATGCAAGTACTTTTCTCACCATTAATCTGAACCAATAACCGCAATATCACCATACTGGCTGTCTTTAACTGTCCTCTTTTACATACATTTCTCTTAATCCTTCCTCTTCTCATGCTCTATCCTCTGTCTGCTGCTTTTCACTGTCCTCTGTTGATTTACTTATCCTATCTTAATCTAAGCTACCTATTAATAATTATGTTTTATTCTGGCTATGCCTTATGATGATACATTCTCCCACTGCCTGGCTTCTTACTTCTATGTCTACCCTAGTCCCCTCCTCTACTGTTACCCACCTAACTCAAATTAGCATACTGTCACTTAAATCTGAGATATCCACAATTTTTCACTTGCAGATGATACTGCTGCAACGTTGTTTGTTCTATGCTATTGGCTGATGTCTTGTATGCTGTGACCTATATGTATCAAATTGTCCCATTGTCATTAGATATGTATCCCTCATCTTTTGTATTTTGTCTGATATTTTATCATAACCAGGTCCATCTTGCAAATGTTCACCTGGATAAATAAAGATTTTGATTGATTGATTGATTGATACTCCCTGACATCCTCTCCATCTCTGTCCACACAGTAGTTGTACATAATTTTAATCCTGACAATGTCTGACAATGTCATGTTTCCAGCACTGAGTCATGTGACCAGCAGACTGTAACACATGTGCTCTGTGGGCTGTTTCCATTATGACTCATTTTGCATTCAACAGAAATCATTGCAAATTGAACTTAAAGTCACCATAATGTGATGTCATAAAGGGGCGAAGTCATTATAAGATGAAATACTGTAATTCTATGGGGACTTCACATAGCGTTCAGAGGCTCGGAGTGGACGACTTTGCTCCAACTTCGCTGGAGCAGTTAAACTTCACTGCATCTCTACAGCTCAGTCACTGTCTGCAAATATTTCATCAAGAGCATTATTCACAGTGAACCTTTTTTTTTATATGTCAAAATTAATTTCACAGGTCTTTTTGCACAAAACCAAACTGACAGAACCAAAAGCGGTGAAACTGAAAAGGAGTTGGATGAGAGACAAGATGCACAGTACCTCTTCCATCAATAAAAGCAGTCAAACCTTTTTTGTGAGTTGAAAATAACTACATTTTGTCCATGATGTCTAGTGCTCCCACTAAAGCAGTTCCTGCTTTGCTTCCCCCCTCTTACTGCAAAGTAGGGGTAATACCAGTGACCAGCAGGCAGAGAAGAATGGTGTGTCCCCTGTATTTGTATTTTTTACACTGATCTTTTTTTGATTTCAGTGTAAGAGCTCCTAAAGTTCCTGCTCATAGGATAGGAAGGATTTACTTTGTTTTCCTGTTTTTATGTTTGCTTGCTAGCATGCGTGGAAAGCATGTGCAAGAAACATCTTGGAACAGTATAACATTTTAGAGATGTGTGAGTTTCTGCCCAATAAAGTTGATGCTTTGTGGGGCTCATCCCTCAGGCACCAATGAATTGGTGAGCTGTCTATGACAGCAGTTTGAGAGATGCAGTCTTCACTTAAAAGAAAAATGCCACTCCAATCAGGCATGGTTACAAGTTGACATTTTATGGGATTCATCCCTCAGGCACCAATGAATCAGTGAGATTTCTATGACAGCAGTTTGAGAAAGAGGACCACACTTGAAAGAAATATGCCCCTTCAATGAGAGACAGTTTCCTCATTGCAGCGGGACCATCCCCCCCCCCCACAACCAGGCACACAGATATACCTTATCTCTGTTGGCAGCAGTTTGACAAGACTCCAGCCATGCTCATTACATTGCACAATAATGCGTATGACTGGAGATACATTTCTTGTCATCTCCTGCCATGGAGCACCTTGTTTGTTTGGTGTGCCTTTCCTGGTGAACTATTTCAATAAATAAATAAATGAGGCACAGCATGGCTTTCCACATTGGTGCCTCCTGCCACCCACCATGCACTCCCTGGAAAGCCAACATCAGGGTGCCCAATCCCCATATTGGCATGTATCTCCCCTCCCACCCATTAATGTGACACACTGGGAGTCCACCCCAGTGTGCCCAAATAATTTTTTCTATTTATGTTTCTGACACTGGAATGCCCATTCCTGGTGTCAGATGACCCCCCACCTGTCCAAATATTTCAAGTGCTGACATTGGGATGCCCACTCCACATGTTGCTATGCCCCCCCCACAAATACACCCTATTGTGGCAGACTGGTAGCCCACCCCAGTGTGTCTAAATGTTTTTGGTAACCTGTAAAATAAAGAAAACCATCCCCAAATGTTTCCCCCTTGTGAAAAAGAAAACGGTCCCTCATCATCGCCCCATTCCCCCTCCCCCCAAACCTCCCTCTGTGGACCCACTCTCCTGTACCCCCCTTAGCCCATACTTACCTCCAGAGGTTGGGAGCAGCGATCTTCTATGGACCAGGACACATCTGCACTCTTCAAAACTGACTGGCAAACTGAAGAAATGATGGTAAGCTGTATAATAGGAGTCAATGTGGGATGTCAACTTTGGTAGATATTTAGGAATTTTGGCCCCAAATTTTCAACATGGGGTTCTCGGAACCCCACTTCATGAACACTGTCACTGTCATTTGGTTACTCAGTCCCAAAAGGTGATTTCATGGTTGCTGCAAAGAATCACCTTTTGGGACTGATGAATGAAATATCAGTGCCACTGTTCATGAGGTTGGGTCCCAAAAAACCCATGGTGCAAATCTGTTGAAAATATTTCAATCAAGCATTTGTCAATGCTGGATGTTCACTTGCAGGTATTTGCAGTGGTGTTTGGCACGTATGGTGCTTTACCCTGATGCCCTGTGAGATTGCTGGTATTTGCACTACAAATTTTCATCATGACCTTTTTGTTACCCCACCTCATAAAAGCATTTGAGACTTCTGCTTATGAACAGTACCACTGTTATTTTGTTAATCTGTCCTGAACGTTGATTTCCCACAGCGACCACACCATTCTGCTCAACATGTGCAAAAACACAGTTTGGGCAGGATTTGAAAAATGACAGCTGCAGCATTCATAGGGAGGTGTGAAGGGATGGCAATGTTGAACATCTGGAGTGAAAATACAACAATTTCTCAAACTTACAAGCGTACATGGAAACTGCGCAATGAACGCTCATGACACAGTCATTTTGTGGACTTTTGTCACCAAATTTTCAACATAGGCATTTTGGGACCTCTGCTCATGAACAGTGTCACTGTGATTTTCATAATCTGTCCTGAGCATTGATTTCTCACTGTGACCACACCATTATGCGCTGGATGTGCAAAAACACATTTCAGCCAGGATGTGAAAAATGTCACCTGTACTGTTCATAAGGAGGTGTGAAAAAATGCCAGTGTTGAAAATCTGGAGTGAAAATATTTCAAATTCTAGAAGTTATGAGTGTGCGTGGAAACTGCGCAATGCACGCTCGTAACACAGTCATTTTTTGACATTTTTTCACCAAATTTGCAACATAGGCTTTTGGGAGTCCACCTCATTAACAGTGACACTGTTGTTTAGTTAATCATTCCCAAAAGGTGATTTTGTGCAGTGACCATGAAATCACCTTTGGGGACTGAATAACTCATATGGCAGTAACTGAATTCATGAGGTGGGGTCCCAAGAACCTCCTGTTGAAAATGTGGTGCCAAAATTTGTAAAAATGCCACAGATAGCCACCTAAGTTGAAAAAAAAAACATTTATGCTATTATACAGTTTACCATCATTTCTTCAGTTTGTGTTCGGCTTTCAAGAGTGCAGACGTGTTCCCACTCCACTGAAGATCATTGTGCCAGGCTCCGGAGGTAAGTATGGGGTGAGGGGGAGGTGGGGTATGCAGAGGGTGAGTGTGGGTTCGGGGAGGGTGCACAAGACACAGCGAGGGATGATTTTCTGTTTTCACAGGTTTTAAAAAAACAAAAGATGTTGCGGGACAGTTTTCCCATTTACAGGGACAATGGGCATGCTAGGGTGGGCTCCCAGCATGCCACCTGCATGTTTGTTGGGGGGGCCTGGAGACAATGGCGACTGGGCACTCCATCTGCACATACAATGTGTTTGGTGGGGGCAATAACAAGGGACCAGGGTAGACGGCAGCAGAGGGAGGAAGTGGGAGGGATTTTATTAGCAGCCAGAGGGAAAACGGTGACGTCAATATGCTAAATACACAGGCGTTACCACGCTGATTGCAGTGGTGCTTTTCTTTTAACTGAAGACCACTGCAGCCAAACTGCTGTCATAGACAGCTCATGCATCCATTGGTGCAGTAGGGTTGCACATGTTACACTGAGCACTGCATTGGACAGGAGGGTCACACACCTTCAAAAAGTCATACTGTCCCAAAACGTTCCTTGCACATGGATGCAAGCGAATGCAGAAATAAAAAAGCATTTGTCAATGCCAAATGTTGCTTGTTTCTATGTGCTGTTTAGGTATTGGGAAGTCATTGGAGTGCAAATATTGAAAATTAGCGAACTTACGAGCGTACGAGGGAACTGTGCAACGCACACTCGTAAAACAGTCATTTTTAGGAATTTTTTCACCAAATTTTCAACATAGCCATTTTAAGACCTCTGCTCATGAACAGTGTCACTGTGATTTTCTTAATGTGTCCCATACATTGAGTTCGCACACCGACTGTGCCATTGTGCGCTACATGGGCGGAAACATGTTTTGGCAAGATGTGAAAAATGACAGCTGCACTGCTCATGAGGAGGTGTGGTAAAATGGCAATGTTGAAAATCTGGAGTGAAAATATTGAAAATTCAGAAACTTACGAGCTTGGAGGAACTCGCGCACGACGCCAGAACGGTCTTTTTAGATGTCCACCAAATTTTCAAAATAGGCTTTTTGAGAGCCCACCTTATGAACACTGGCAGTGTCATTTTGTTAATCATTCTGGAAAGGTGATTTCACACAGTGACTGCGAAATCACCCTTCGGGCCCGAATAACGCCATGACAGTGACAGCATTCATGAGAAGGGGTCCCAAAACCCCATGTTGAAAATTTGGTGCAAAAATTCCAAAAAAATGCCTGAGATATGTAATGAAGTTGAAAAAACACTATCTATCCCATTATACAGCTTACCGGCATTTCCTCAGTTCGCGGTCAGCTTTGAAGAGTGCAGACGTGTTCCCAGTCCACCGATGATCGTCACGCCGAGCTCCAGAGGTAGTATGGGGTGAGGGGTGTGGGAGGCAGGGTGCGCGTGGGTGGGTGCAGGTTGTGGGAGGGTGGGAAACAGCGATGGAACATTTTCTTATTTACAGTTTTTTTTCAGGCGGTGTGGGATGTTTGCCACGCTGGGGTGAGCTCCCAGCGTGGCAGCAGGGAAAGCTGTTTGGGGGGACATGGAGCCGACGGGGGATTGGGCACCCCCATTGGCCAAAACAAGATTTGCCACACTGGGGTGGGCTCCCAGCATGGCACCAAAGCTTTGGGGGGGTGTGCAGACTTGGGCGTATTTTGTTTCGGCAGCTCATACAGAGGCGCTGCCAGCACTGATCACAGTGGTGGTTTTCTTTGAAGTGAAGACCACTGCTGTCATACACAGCACCCGCATCCATTGGTGCAGGACCGCCATGCCTGCTCAACGGAGCAGTGGATTGCACAGGACAGTCACACCTCCAAAGTGTCCTATTCTCCCAAGACGTTCCTTGCGCATGAGCGCAAGCAAATGTAAAAATGACTGTGTTATGAGCATGCATTGCATAGTTTCTATGCATGTTCATTGCTTCACCAGTTTTTAATATTTTCACTCCAGATTTTCAACATTGCCATTTTTTGACACCTGTTTATGAACAGTATGGCTGTCATTTTTCACATCCTGCCCAAAATGTGTTTTTGCACTTGTGGTGCAGAATGGCGCAGTTGCTGAGGGAAATCAACTTTCTGAACAGATTAACAAAATCACAGTGGCACTGTTCATGAGGGGAGGTCCCAAAATGCCCATGTTGAAAATTTAATGAAACAATTCCACAAAATGATTGCATTTCAGGTGTGTGTTGTGCAGTTTCTATGCACACTCATAAAGCCACCAATTCTTAATATTTTCACTCCAGATTTTCAACATTGCCATTTTTTCAAACCTCCTCATGGACAGTATAGTTGTCCTTTTTCACATCCTGCCCAAAATGTGTTTTCACACCTGTGGCACTGAATGGCACATTGACTGTCTGAAATCACCTTTTGGGATTGAGTAGCAAAATTATAGTGCCGTTGTTCATGAGGTGGGGTCACACAAATCCCATGTTGAAAATTTGGAGCAAAAATACCAACAAACACCTGGGGCATTAGGGTTTTCAACTTTAACTCCCCACCCTGTAGAGACTGACAAGCATCGGGGATGTGACTTGGGGTCGTCAGCCATAATGTTCATGCCATTCCACCCAACCCCCACCCTGCATCCAGTGACAGGTATTGAGGTGTGCCTTGGGGTCCTTGGCCCAACATTCACCCCATTTTCCTCTGCTGCACCCATCTTAGCTTATTTCCTTATGGAATGGGGTAAGCATAATGGCCAAAGACCCCAACGCACACCACAACACCTGTCAGTGTCTGCAGGGTGGAGTGAGGTTGAATGGTGTGAGTACTATGGCCATTGACCAAAAGGCATACCCCAAATGCCTGGCAGTCTCTGCAGGGTGTGGGTGGGGTTTGTGTTAGTTTAATACTTCACTGCCATTTCTGTTATGCAACTCTCTAACTCCTGCACTACCAATGCCAATACCAGCAAGCAAACATTCAGCATTGACAAGTACTTGTTGTAATATGCTGCTACAGAATGAACTTGTATTGCACCTTTTGTAAATGAACAAGTATATATATATATATATATATATATATATATATATATATATAATAACAAATCTGTGATTTCTGCTGACAGGGACAAGAAGATGTTGTTTCCTCCTGTTGTTGTCTGATGAGAGGAGAGAGAGAAAGACCTACAACACATTTGAGTTTTTCCTCTTTTTTGGTTCTATGCTACTGAAAAATTAAGTGTTTATTTTTTCTTTTTTTTTTTTTTTACATAAAATCCACCAATTCAGCTAACAGGGTGAAAACAATGATATTCTCTCTTGCTCTTTTCTGAGCACAGAGAAATAGCAACAACATGTTTTTTTCTTCTTTTTTTTTTTCTTCTCTGATACAATACTGAAAAATGAAGTACTGTATTTTTATATATATTTGTAAGCAAATCACAGATTTCTGCTGCCAGGGACAAAGGAATGCAGATTCTTCAAGCTTGTTTTTGAGTACAGAGAAAAAGCAACAAATCATTTTTTTTTTTTTACTCATGTGGGTCTGTAAATGGATTGCATTATTGTTTGAAATAAATCAGATATATGTGCTTGGACAGAAAGGTATTTACTTCGTAGACAAACCACAATCAGAGCTGCCAGTCAGAGCTCCTACAGAAAGCTCCCTACTGACTGAAATCCTGCTGATGAGTGAAGTGATAGCATAAGACCTATGCCTTTTGCAGACATCCCTGCAAAGTCTAGGTCTCATGACAACTGACCACATGCCATTCCTTTGACTGATCACATGTAGCCCTGTGTAGCAGTGAAGTTGTCACTCTAGAAACATGCTCTATTTTGAAGCAATTAACTAATTCCTCTTAAAACTGACTTCAGTCGGTACCCGCAGTAGTGCAACAATGGGGATGCAACAAGTATAACTGGCACCTGCTGGTAAAAGGTTAAAATGTTCAAAGTCTCTAATAAAATAAAAAACAAAAATTCTGCCACAGAAACAATTTGGGTTAAGCTAGGTACCACGTCCACTCCACCCATTATAATTGGGGTCTATTACAGGTCCCCCGATACTTGCATAGAAACAACATTTGACATATTGACTGAACTAGAAAAGGCAACAGAGAAGGGTGATATATTATTGTTGGGTGACTTAAACCTAGTTGACGTTGATTGTAAGGAACATTCTGCCTCAGCTATTGCAGGAAAAAAAACTTTCTATTGCTAATTGAGCAGCATGGATTAATATATGTACTTAATCCTACCAGAGGCTAATATGCTTTATATTAGACCTTGTTATAAGTTATGATGCAATAAATATAAATTATTTGCCAATATTGATCATAATTATATTCTGTTTAATTTTGACATACCGTATATAAAAAAATATGACATGGGTAACTGAAATATTTCTATATTCAAAGGCATATGTAAGAAGTATACATGATGAATTAAATAGAATAGATTAGAACAAGAAATTACCCAATAAAGAAATACATGAGAGTGGGTGGAGTTCAAAACACACTTCTCAAAATCTGCAATAAATCTATCCCAAGAATAAGGAAATATACCACAAGTGGGATGAGGCTGAAATAGTTATCTAATAAAATTAAAAAGCTAATAAATAAAAAGAATAGCTTGTAGAAAATACTTGAAACATAACTCCATGGAGTTATGGGAGAAATCCATGTCCTTGTTGAAAAAGACAAAACATGAAACAAAAAAGGCAAAATGTATGAGATACATTAAGCTGGCAAATAAATCAAACAGCAAGGCTTTTTACAGCTACATAACTTCCATAAAAAAATTCAAGACAATCTGTTTGTCCAGTCTCAGTTAATGATAGTATTATTTCTGACCCTCAACAGATGGCTAATGCCTTTAATGTGCACTTTTGTAAACAACCTTAAGCAGGTACATTTGATCAACATATTAGACCCTCCTACAATTTCCATCTCTAAAGAAGGAATCAGAAATGGCAGAGAAAAAATAAAAAAAAGGATTCTGCACCTGGCCCAACAACATTACTGCTAATATTCTTATGATGACTTGTGAGAGTATCACTACACAATTAAAGATCATATTTGAAACCTCTCTGAATAAAGGACAAGTTCCAACTGATTGGAAAAAGGCAAATGTTTCTCCAGTCTTTAAAAAGGGTAACAAGTCTGATCTTAACAACTATAGACCAATAATCCTCACCTCTATCCCAGGAAAAATTCTAGAGGGTAACATTAAAAATTATATAATGTCTTCTACCAATACTGATATGATAGAACATGGATTTACTTCTGGGAAGTCTTGTGTTGCAAATATGCAGTGTTTTTTTATGAGAAAAATAAGCAGCTCCTTAGATCAAGGCATACTAAGTGATATCATATACCTTGATTTCTCCAAAGCGTTTGATCTCGTGCCACACTGGGCTATAATAGATAAATTGACTGAAGAAAAAATTAATACTAGGCATACAAAATGGATAGCTGATTGGCTTATCAGAAGAGATCAGTGTGTAATAATTAAGAGGCACACCTCAATTAGCTGTAAAGTGACCAGCGGTTCTTGCAGGTATCAGTATTGGGGCCAGTACTTTTCAATATATTGATTTCTGATCTAACTAAGAATCTGACATCATGGGCAATCAAATATGATGATGATGATATGAATTGGAGGGTAAATACCTGACTTAGGCAGTTCATTCACTAATTCAGGACAACCTTGATAAACAAACAACTTGGATTTCCTGATGGAAAATGGGATGTAATACAGAAAAATGCAAACTGATTAATTTTGATAGTAAGAACATAAGGTATCCCTATGCACTATGTGGTAAACTGTTGTCTCAGACCAGTAATGAGAATGACTTGGGAATAATCACTAATGATAAATATGACCTCAGATCCCAGTCATCCCTCATTGTCACACATGCTAATAGAGCACTGTGTGCCATAAAGGGGCATATATGATCAAAAGACACAGCTGTAATCTTCCCTCTTTATAGAGCATATTTAAGACCACATCTCAATTATGCTACCCTGGTTGCTGCCCTTATAAATGCAAAGAAATTGACTGGCTTAAAAGTGTTCAGAGAAAATCCACCAAGACCATTTACAGTATACATAATTTATCATATGAATCTAGATATAATTACCTAAAGTCAATGTCTTTAGATAACCACCATTTAAGAGGTGACTTAATTACCTTGTATTACATTATGCAAGATCCGTACCTTTTGATGGAATTGAACTTTAATTACAAACAAAAAAATACTAGAGGACATCCTCTTCAGTTAAAGAGGCAAGCTTTCAGAACAACAAAAAGGAAGTACTTTCTTACCCAGTGTGTGTGTGATTAAGCCATGGAATTCATTGCCCCTCAATGTAATTTGTAGCAAAATGAAGTCAGAATTCAAATACAAACTAGATAATATTTTATCGAAGGGTCCAGTATAAAGTTATTACTAGTACTCAGAGAAACATGGGCACACCAGCCATATCGCTCCACTTTCTCCTTAGTATGATTCCTCCTTAGTAATACAGTGGTGTTCCTTAGGGGAATGTACCAGCAGTAAACTGCACAGTCTTACTGTAAAGAATTTTAAGGCTGCTTAAATCCATTTTCCAGCATGAATGGAGGACTGGACTCCATACAACAATTCAGGAAGCAATGTACTCTTGACAGTGGCTATACACACCTCATTACTGTGGTAGGTACTAAGGCTGTGCTGTAGTCAAAGCTTCTGATGAAGATATTTTCTCATTGCCTCAGCAAAAGGGTTAAAGGTTTGTTCCTGATCTAGATTTACAGTACGCAAAGGTTCTTCATTGACTCCAGCACTTCAGGTTGTGTACAAACTGAGGTAAACATGTCAGCAAGTGTTGCCTTTCATTACCTCATACTGAACAGCATAGCTTTAGTATTTTTGGCATTCAAATTTAGTTTATTAGTTAAAAACCATGTTTTGACATGATTAAAATCAATTTTCAGCTCCATGTTGATTTTTATTACCACAAGCTCTATGTCATCTGCATATAATTGTAGAATAGTTTTGCCCTCCAACAGTTAGAAAAGACATAATTTACAATTATGGAGAAGAGCAAGGGATACTAACACTGTTAGTCAACAGATTTTGATAAATAGGTTATTACAGATAGAAACATCAGATGTAGCCCGACACTGATTTTGATCATACTTAACAGGAAAAAACAACAAACATTAGTGGGAAAGGTCTTCTCCGCACAAGCTGGGGTACTAAGAGGAGTCCCCCAGGGATCCATTTTGGGGCCCCTGCTATTTTAATTTATGCAACCAGGTAGCAAATGAAGTAGAGAAGTCTGAAATTCGACTTTATGTGAATGATATGGGCCTACTCGCCAAAGGAATTAGTCTAATCTAAGTACACTCAGACTTACAAAGAGATTTTACAGCAGTTCAAAACTGGTTTGAAAACTCAAACCTAATTCTTATTAGTAAAAAATCAAAATCCATGATATTTAACAATGGTACAAAAATCAAATCAGCACCATTAGCACTGGAGATTAAAACCATCACTGGAGAGTATCTGACACATATTCTGGAATATAAATACTTGGGTTTTTGCATGAACTGCAGATTAAAATTTGACTATCATATAATTAAATGGTGAACAAAATTAACCATAGGATAGTGTCTCTAAGATGAACAAGACATCGTCTTGAAGAAAAAATGAGAAGGTCAAGTACAAACTGGATGTTGGTACCGATGATTGACTATGGTATACATATTTATGGATTTACTAGTGCCACAGACTTATAGAAAGTAGAGGTTACATACAATAGGTTGGCAAGATTCATATTTCAAACAAATAGATGGACCCACCATTGCAAACTTTATGAGAAGTTAAATTGTCTTACATTACAAAATAAACAAAAACTGACCTTTGTGAGCCAAGTCAAGAAGACAATGATAACTACGAAATCTTCCTACTTGTATGAAAAATTAAGAAACAAACAAAAAAAAATAGTCATTCACATAATTTAAGGAAAAGTAAACTACTTAGAGACTATGAAAAAATACACCCAAAACTAGTTGAGGAAAAAATGACCTTTAATTTTTTTTGCCATAAAAAATATACAGTTGAAGCCACTTAATGGGGACGTGCTTAATGGGGATGTTCGCTTTAAGGGGACAATCCCCCAGGCACCGATTAAGTGGCTATGCAACTGAATGGCAGCATCACACCTTTAAAGGGGACATAGGAATCCCTTTAATGGGGATGATGTTGTGGCTGATTCCTCTGTTATCCTCTCATTATCTATCATTTTCACCTGCTAAGACACTTGACATTTCACACCTAATCAGGTGCAGCTAATCAAATTTAAGCAGTACATACTGCATAAGAGTCGCAAACTGGTAATCAACATGGGGTGTGTGTCTCTTGCTGTTACCTAGGCAAATTTATCTGTCCTGATGGAGTCTAAATGAGTGGCTCTTCCCTTGGTAGACAAAGTAAATGTTACTGAAGCACTGCAGGAGCTTGATGCATCAATGTCCACGGTTGCTAAACTCTGTACTGTTTTTAAACACATTTTAACATTTTTTCTCAACAACATAAAGTATCATTACCTAACTTGAGACTTATAGCACAAAATCACAAAAGAGCTGAAATCAGTATGTGCTGTTTTAGTGTTAATGTATGTCTCTGTTTGCTCTTGATGTTTGTTTGCTCTGTTTGTCTCTGTACATTGTGTTTTTGGATCATCTGTTGTTAGAGACACCCGCTTATAGGGGACGAAGGCCCATCCACAGAGGCATTCCCTTTAACAGGCTTCAACTGTATAAGGAATTAGTCATACAGACCAAAAATGCAAATGAATGTTCAAAGAAATGAAATACAGCACTAAGACAAGGATTATCAACTAGATGTACATGTTTTGACTACATTATTCACTTCTGCAACATAAGTCAATCAGATCAAATTTATGTTGGAATGAAATATTGTATTTTAGTCCCTCAATGTTGTGTGTGTATATGTATGTATAGCTAAGAATTCAAAACAAAAAGATGCACCAACTAGAGACCCCTACTGTAATATGACTTTAGCTGACATAACTTCTCTTCCAAAATGATGTATAATTCAGAAAGAATTGTTCCTTAGACTGACTTTGCAATTCTCAGACCTTTAATTCATTTTCCACAAAGAAGTTCCATATAAAAAAGACACAAAATCAAAATACTCACAGTATTCAGCAAGACCAACGTATAGTCCAGTGCAAGGGGATAAAAAGGGGAGACAGTATCAAAAAAGTTACATGCACAGCATCAGCAAGAAACCTGGTTACTGAGACTTTACGTTTCACCCCAGCTGGGGGGGGGGGGATTCTTCAGAGTCACATCACAGCAGGGGTCTCTGGTTGGTGCAACTTTTTGTTTTGAATTCTTACAAGACTGTTTGAGTATATGCACAACTAGTTTAAAAAGGAAGACCCAAAGTGGAGCACCTAATTTTTGCTCTACATATTTACAGATAAGTAAATGTACAACATTAGACATTTTTAGATCATTATGTATAAAAATCAGGAGCTCCTTGTGAACAGGACCCATCCTAACAGTGAAAATATGTCAACTAATCCATCTAAAAATAAAGATTTTTACTACTACTACTTCTATGTTGAACCCTGAGGGGATTCCACCAATTACAGCTCTTTGTGCTGATAAGCTGTCCCACTACCTTAGCAACTGTTTCTGGTTCAATAAGTAGTGTTTAAACCAGCAGCAGGGTAGATTGTCAACACCCAGCTAACGTAACTTCACCAACAAGAGATTATGGTTAACCAAATCAAATGCCTTAGTAAGGTCAGTAAAGAAAGCAGTCACAAGTTCACAATCTATGGCATTGAGAATGTCATTAATCAGCTATACAAGGGCTGTATCTGTGACATGACTTTTTTCTGAAACCATGTTGTACATCTTTTATTGTGTTATGTACTTGAAAATATTCTTGAACAATAATAAAATAAAATTATCAAGGCTGTTGAAACTAATTGGAAGTGGAGAGGGACAGCATCACCCCATACTAATGAAATGCTCACCAAGAACAGATCCAATTTATTGTCAATGATGGCTCCCATAGAAGAAATAAAGCTCCACACAAGTAGAAGTGAGTCAGCCAGGGGAGACAGTGCCAGAGATGGTGGCTAGTAGCAGAGGTGAACAGAGGATTAAAACCTACCAAAGTCATGAGACTGGAGAAATGGTGAGGTTACTAATATGATTCTAAAGGGTGTGAGCTACTAAGCCACAAGGAAAATAAATAAATAAATATGGCAAGCACTCAGTATTGGAGACTAGTGCCTTTCTTATTTTAATTTACAATGCACATGTAACAGTTAAGCAGACAATCGTTTTTGAACTATTGCCCATTTCTATGACTATTTTTCTTTGCAAAGGTAAGGCAATGCAGTAGTGGCAGCTATTTCTGGTCATGTGACCAGGTTTTTGCCAACCAGAGAGCAGCATTTTGAACCAAGGTTTAATGAGAAAATATAATGCCACAAATATAAGAAGGGGAGAGAACTGTCCATATTGGATATACTGATCAACCTCATATATTAAGGAATAAACTCCCTTGATGGACACACCTCTAAAATCCATATTAATTCTAAGAAGAGGAAATGAAATATACATCAGAAAAAAAAGAAAATGAAAAAGATTGCAAAGAAAAAGAGAGACACTGTACCATGCAAATACTAATAAGTAAATGTTCTGAAATGATCAAACATTAATAATGACAAATCTAATTAGATGTACAGCATAAAAAGGTTTAAAATCAATTTCTTTATTGAGACAACTTGGTAACAAATCTTTTAAGATGAAAATTCAGTTAGCTTTTTACTGTAACAAAATGTGAGTTTTAGCAGTGTCCATCAGAGGGGCATGTACAAATTCAATACCCATGAACTGGATGCACTGTGGATTAGATCCCTTGTGAATTCCCTCCACCAACTTCTACCCATGTCCTTGGGTTCTTTTGTTTTTATTCCTCATGAATAGTTTCCTCCCTACAGTCTACCTTGGTGACACTCTTCAAGAAATTGTGTATCTCAATCATATACCACCTCTCCAGTCTGACCTCTAGAGAGTATATGTTTGAGTTGTCTAGTCCTTAATATGCATCCTCCCTTGCTGCCCATGTATCATTATTGTAGCCCTTCTCAGAACCCCCTCTAAACAGTTCTTGTCTTTCCTGAAGTGAGGACTCTAGAACTGGGTACAGTACTCCAGGTAACTAACCATGGACCTAGAGAGGTGCAGTGTCACCTCCTTCTTTCTGAAGGTGAACACCCTGCTTACTGTACACACCACAGCGTTCTTAACTTCCCATATGCCTTGTTACATTTGGTTACAGACTTAAAGTTGTCACTGGGCATGACTGTAAAGTAGAGATGCAGCAAAGTTTTAATTTGCCTGTGAAGCTAATGCGAAGTCACCAACTTCGCATTTGGTAAAATGTCACAAAGTGTTACACAGGTAACCCAGAATTCACCTACTCAACTTTGCCTGGTAAACTTTGACTGTTAACTTTGACTTTTATTTGGTGCACAGGTGAAGTTGACAGGAAACAAACAGTTTGGTCACATGTGGACCTCTCTTCAGCTCACATGACCACTTTCTTCCACAGAAAAGGCTTGTTTACACTTGATGACTCAGCCTAAGTGAGGTTGGAAGTGGTGTGGAGTACAGGCAGATACTGAGAGCAATTCATTTAACTAGTCTAATAGTTTAATACCTTAAGTAGTGCCACTCTATCTTTTTCTTTTGTCCTACTGAAATTGTAACTAAACTACCTCTGTTTCATGTTTTAAAGTTGTGTACATTACTCTCTCTCTTTGTCTATCTCTTTCTCTGCATTTGCTTTTCTTTGTTGTATCTTCTTGCTGTCACTATGGATCATCCAACTGGACATTGTGGACTAAGGACACATGGAGGGTCACATGCTATCATCCTAAAATGTGCTAGTTTTGGGATATTGGTCCACCCACCACAAAACATAGAGGTGATGGTGCATCAGCAGAAGCAGCAGCAGCATGAGCAGGAGCAGCTGCAGCTTCAGCAGGTGGAGCCGCCACAGCAGGAGCAACAGCATGAGCAGAAGCAGCTGCAGCTGCAGCAGGCAGAGCAGCCACAGCAGGAGTAGCAGTATGAGCAGGAACAGCTGCAGCTTCAGCAGGTGGAGCAGCCACAGCAGGAGCAACAGCATGAGCAGGAGCAGCTGCAGCAGGTGGTATAGCCACAGCAAGAGCAGCAGCAGGCTGGAGCCCCCCCCCATGGATCCATGCCCACAGTGTGAACCATTTGCTCCCCAAGAACAAGAGGTAGGGCCATCAGATGGGCACAAGTGACACAGGCCTAGGGGCCCAGGGAAGACCTCCCCATGTGGACATATTTTGAATGTGACCAGAATGACAGAAGTGTGGCTAACTGCACTATATGCCAGAAGGTGGTCCGTAGAGGGAAGGAGGCAGCCCTATTGGCAGTGGGGGCAGTGGACACACCTATGTGTGCACCACCATGCAGAATGGCAGGAGGCATGTACAGCAGCTGCTACATTAGCAGTGTCACACAGACAACGGCGAATGGAATCCACAGATACCCCCCCTGCAGTCTAAATACCAGCAGTAGTTGCTGTACAAGCACCGCCAGCAGTAGCAGCAGCAGCACCACCAGTTGCAAGAAATGAGCAGGAGTCAACATGTCATGAAATTTTAGAACTGTGATGCCTTGTCATGGAACTCCATCAAACTGTTGCACAGGTTCATGATAATCAGGATCATGAGATTGAGATTTTGAATGCGATCCATCATGGTGGTGGTCATAGACGTGCCATTGAGTAAATGTGTGGCAATATTATAACATTGTACTCTCTTCTATACCCCTTTATCATCTTTCCTTTCATCTTGTCTTTCTTTAACACCTATGCCCTTTTCCTAAAAAAAAAATAAAAGTATATAAAAATGATGACCCAAAAAAAATGTACTATCATTCCTTGCCTTTGCTCACCTTATCTGTTATGTGATAATAACTAGTATCACTGATGATGCCCTTTCTGCTGCAGAGATCCGTGTTCCAGCTCACATATCCTCCCCACACACAGTAGTAAGTGAATTATTTTTAGTGTAAAGCTCATAAAAACTGCACAAACTTCTGTTGCAACCATCATCTTGTTATAGTGTTCCATTCATTCCTCCATGAGATGGTGCTGCTTCTGCTAAGCATGTATGCCTTTAAACCTTTAAGACTGTTGTCCATATGTATGGACTGGAGTCCATATCTCAAATACATGGTGCTATGTTAACATTACAGAATGTGAATGTGACTAACTGACATAACACATCTTGTAGTCTCTTTTTGTAAAATTAGCACTGGTCATGAGATTTATAGTCATGATATTATAACATCTGAGTACATATGGACAACAGTCTCTTGATGGGGCAAAGGCATGGCATGTTCCAACATGTTTAGGAGGGTTCTGCCATGCCGAAAAGACAACAGTGTTTTTGAAGCTTGGCATGGTGAGATTCCCAATGACAACAGGTGAAATTTCACCCGTCAGACATTGTGTGTTTTTTATCAGGGGGCTGAGCCCCCAACCTCCCATGCAGGGGGCTGTGTCCCCTGCACCCCCCTTCTTAAGATAATTAACTCCAAGTCAGAGTTGTTTCAAATGGGGGATGAACACTGCGGATGGGTGAAATTTTGCCCTCGGGTCCCTCACAGCGACAATCTCGAAACCTATCGAGATTGTCTCTGTGAGGGATTTCACCATCCTGGAGTCATTGTCTGGTCAGCATACCTTTTAGCAGCACCATCTCATGGAGGAAGAACCACCATACTACACTGATATCACAGCTGCTAGTTAGGTTCTGGCAGTTTTTTTGATTGTCATGTAAACAAAATACCACTTAGTACTGTGCCTCCATGGTGGGTCTGTGAGCTGAAGCAACAATCTTTGCATCGGTCATTGCTTCATCATCAGTGCAAGTACTTTAAGTTCTGAATCCAAGCATTTTTCATTTCATCCTGCTGTCTACTCATTTTCCTACTTTCCTGCTATCCATAAATGTCATCTAGTGGTCCCATTACAGAAATGCTTACATGCTGCTCAGTGCTGCTGCTGCACTAGTGTGCAAGCGGGATGAAAATTCCAGAAGCCTCAAACATCAACATCTTTCCTTCTGCTGTAGAAAAGTCCCCAAAAACTAGCAGTAAAGTACAATTGAGTATCTCCTGTTAATAAAGTCTCATCATCACATGCACTACTGTGAAGTGAAAAGAAATGCAAGTTGACGTGCTGCTTTTACTTGGTGCTGTGGGTTCTGCTGCTGAGGCTTCTGCTGATTTTGACATCCTGGAGTGAGAATATGGTGTGCTGCTGTTGTTTGCTGCTGTTGTCTATATCAATCAATCAATCATCTTTATTTCTGAAGTGCCTTTCAAAACCAAGGTGCTGTACAGAGAGATCATACATACATATACATTTTAAAAACAGACATAAATTAATCAACCATAGCTAGGCTACGCTAAACTAAATAAATGGGTCTTTAGCACCATTTTATATCTCTCAATGGTTGGACATACTCTTAACCAACAAGGTAGAGAATTCCACAGGGTTGGTGCTGAAAAAGCAAAAGCATGAGATCCTGATGTTTCTAATCGAACCCTGGGAATCTCCAGCAATCCCTCATTGGTGGAGCGGAGAGGATGGAGGGGGCAATAGGGTACCAAGAGATCTTTCAGGTAGCCTGGTCCCTGATCATGTAGGGCTTTAAAGGTTAATAAACCAACCTTATAGGTGATCCGCCACCTAACAGGCAGCCAGTGCAGTTTGTGGAGCACAGGCATAATATGGCTGGATCTGGAAGTCCCAGTCAGAAGCCTGGCCACCACGTTCTGCACTAGCTGCAGGTGACAGATATCAACACCAGGTAGCCCTAGGTAGAGGGAATTACAGTAATCAAAATGGGTAGTGATAAAGGCATGGACCAATGTTGGAAGATCACCCGGTGGAACCAGGTGTTTCACCCAGGCGATATTCCTCAGATGATAAAAAGAGGATTTGACAACAGCTGATACCTGAGATTCTAAGGTCAGGCCATCATCAAAAATAACGCCCAGATTACATACCTGATCAGAGGTAGCGAGCGACATCAAATCAATCAATCAATCAAATCTTTATTTATCCAGGTGAACATCGTTGAGCACAGCTCATTTGCAAGATGGACCTGGTAAGGTCAAGGTTCAATTTACATAGATACATAAAAAATAATCAATATACACACACTCTAGGATACTACATAGAATATTCAGTATACACACAGTCTAAGGATACATTCTAATCAGACTATACATTAAATTCAGGTGTAGTGGTAATAAGGGGAAGGGGAGCGGAAGTGGTGTGCCTGGCTGGTGGGGAGGAGGAAGATGGTGAGGCCTATACTGTGGAGCGGATAAACTGTGGGCCTTATGAAGAGGGCAGGAGGGTGGCACTGGGGGTTTGTATAACAGGGTATAGGGCTGTGATATATACAGACAAGGATTAAGGGAGGCGGATGGAAAGGAGGGGTGCATGGAGTGTGAGGGGTGGTGACTCTTAGTAAAGGTGGATACCTTCTGTGAGTTGGCTATCTAGGGAGGGAGATGGATAAGATTAGGAATACTTTACTGTTTGTGGAAACAATTACATTTTTCTTTGATAAGCCTCGAATACAGATATTTAAAGGATGTAAATGAGAAGTATCTGTTCACTTTCAGGGTCTTCTGCATCGTATTCCATAAGGCAGATAGACATAGCTGATAGCAGATCTACCATTCGAGAATTGAATTTGGGCACTTTAAGCATGATGAAGTTTAGACTTCTTAGGGCATATTTACTTGATGTGATTTGTGTGAAGCAGTCTGAGATGTAATTTGGTAGCATCTTTGATATCGCTCTATAAGTCCATAGTGTGGCATTCCTGTCTCTTCTAAATTGGAGCGAGGTCCATCCAACTGCAGCATAAAGTGAGCAGTGGTGAGTGCTGAGAGGAAGATCTGTAATAAACCTCAAGGCTCTACGGTAAAGTGTGTCCAGTTTGCTCAGATATGAGTTGGGGCAACGACCATATAGGAAATCTGTATAATCTAATACTGATAGAAATGTGGCCTGGACCAGCTTCTTTTTAGAATCACTTGTGAGAAAGTGCTTTATTCTGTAATAGAGCCCAAGCCTCAGATGGAGTTTTTTTAGCAGATCTTCCAGATGATCTAAATAGTCGAGTATACTGTCTACCCAAACCCCCAGATATTTGAATTTTGTAACATTCAAGATTTTCACCAAGGACAGTGGATATGTGGGGGAGATTGTTTGGGAAGGAGTGTCCGGCTTGTGTTTGGGGGGAGAAAAACATTGCCTTTGTTTTTTTTTTTTGCATTTAGCAGGAGTTTTTTTTCCAGTAGTTGGTGTTGTAATAGGTTGAATTCTGCTTGTAGCTCTATACATGCTGTTACGGGAGAGGGGTGACTGACATACAATACTGTATCATCTGCAAACAGGTGTACAGTGGCTTTGGTGAGGTTACTGTCGATACTATTGATATAGATGGCAAATAGGATTGGGCCGAGGATGGATCCTTGGGGAACTCCTCTTTGGAGAGATTTGAGTGGTGATAGGTCTCCTTCAGCCTTCACCTGCTGGGTCCTTCCCCGAGATAGTTCTTAAACCATCTAATAGAGGTTGAGTAGAGTCCTATGGATTTCAGGGAGGAGAGGAGCAGTTCATGGTCGGCCGTATTGAATGCCTTACTCAGGTCTAAAAATACAACACAGACAAAATTTTTTGTCCAGTTCGAGTTGCCAATCATTGGTTACTTTAGCCAGGGCTGCGATGGTGCTGTGGTTGGTTCTAAACCCAGACTGCGCTGGATTTAAAAGATTAGCCTCTTCAAGATATCCTCTTGGTTGGGTGCTTATGATTTTTTCTAGCAGCTTGGATAGCACAGGGAGGATAGAGAGTGACCTGTAGTTGTTGAGGTCCATGGGGTCCCCTGCTTTCAGTAGCGGGATAACTTGGGCTGTTTTCCAGATCGATGGAATAGATCCTAGTTGTAGTGAGAGGTTAAATAGGTGTGTTATTGGCACTGCTAATACTTGTATGGCAATTTTTAAAAAATAGGGATCAAGGGAGTCTGCACCTGCACTTTTTTTGGTGTCCAGCTGTGATATTAATTCTTCCACCTGCTTCAGGGTGGCTGGTATGAAGGAGAAGGTGGACTCCGTTACCCATGCTTCAGTGTTCTTGATACCTAACTAGGAACGCATTTGGTTAGCTGGAGAGGTGTCGAATGCTAGACAAGCAGTTGTAAAGTGATTGTTGAATGATTCCAGGACTTCCAGTCTATCAGAGATGGTTCCCTTGCCATTGTGTATTTTGGCTGGGAGTGTGTTACTTGGATCGTATCCTGTTATGTCTTTTATGGTGTTCCAGAACTTGGCAGAGTTGTGGCAGGAGGAGTCTAGTTCAGACATATAATAAGCAGCCTTAGCATCTCATACTTTCCTGGTACAGATATTCCTGGCTTTTTTGAACAGCTCCCAATCAGTTGATATCTTAGTTTTTCGTGCCTTTTTCCATAACTTATCTCTGTCAAGAAGGGTGGCTTTAAGGTCAGGAGTGAACCAACGGTAGGTTTTATTGTTGATGCTTACCTTAGAAATTGGAGAATGGATATTAAGGGCACTTGCAATAATGTCATTTAGCACCTCGTACGCTATCTCCACTGTGTTTGCTAAGTATAACTCTTGCCATCGTGTGGAGTGGTTTATCTCTTCCAGATATGCCTCAGTGTTGAATTTTTGTTTTGATCTCCTCATTGTGAACTTGCTGGGGGATGACGGCTTGCATGCTGATCTTATTCCCTCAATAATGCAGTAGTCACTGATGTCATTGAATAGTACTCCAACATGCGAGAAAAGGTGAGGTTTATTCACTAGTATAACATCTAATAGTGTGCTGTTGCTTGTATTCTTTTTATTGATTCTGGTGGGTTCATTTATGAGTTGTATAAACCCATGTGTATCGCAGAATGATATTAAGGGTGCAGCTGCCTTTGAGAGCCAGTTTAGGTTTAGGTCTCCTATGATTATAGTTTCTTCTGTTCCATTTTTGATTAGGTTACCCAGGTGGAATAATAGCTTGAGGTCAGCTGAGGGGGGCCTATGGCAGCCGATTAGCTGCAGCGATGTGGTGTGGGAGAGGCCACTTTGAGGGATAGGCATTGAAATTCCTTTACCATGGATAATGAGTCGAGGCAGGTTACAGATAGGCTGTCCTTCACATATATCGCTACGCCCCAACCCCTAGTTTGGTGGTCAGCTCTGAATACTTGATAATTAGGTAAGTTTATGTCTTTGTCGGCTGTGACTGGCCTGAGCCACATCTCAGACACTACTGGTATATCTGGTAGGGTATGGTTAACCCAGGCTTGGATCATCGTGATCTTCTTTAACAGACTGCATACATTAATATGGAGAAAGCTTAGCCCTTTGATCTTGGCTAAGTCTGTTGGTGCAGTGATGACTTCTGGGGGTCCTGGGTTAAGTTCTACATTTCCTGAGCATATTAATAATAGTATCAATAGTTTCATAGTTGCCTCAAGAGATAGGTTAAAGATTCTTGCCGTTGCCCATTTTTTTAATTCTGATACCACTTTGTTTGCCATCTGGATATGGAGCTTTGGCCTCTTGTTAGAGCGCGGATTAGTAGTCTTGCAGACAGGCGCATTGAATAATTTTCTGTACAGAGTTGAAGCAAGGTCCCATAAGATAGTAAATCCACCTGAGTCCCTCCATGGCAACTGCTCCATGGGTAATGTTGTAGCATTGGGTGGTCATATATTCATACCCAGTCCCTTGTGACTGTTGCAGTGATGCAGTAAGTCGAGTAATGTAATACATCTCCCTGTGTGGCATCCTCTGAGAGATATCCTTTTTCACTGCACTCAGGATACAGTAATAGATCTAGCAGAATCCAGAGAAATCCCCCCATTATGAAAAGTATAACTGGTATGCAGAAGGTACTATATCAAATGTCTTTCATGGTGCCCTCAGTAGATTGCTAATATAAACGACTTATTCAGCTACTGTCCGGTGAGTAGAATTCAAAAAAAGGGAACATAAATTAGAGGGAGAAGGATAGAAAAACACAATGGGGGTGCCTAGCGTATGTATTTCTCACTGTGATGTTTAAGGCAAACAATGGTCAAGCTTTGGCTCAACGGTGTGTGCAGCATGAGCGAGCAGAAAGGAGTCTGCTGATTTGGTAGCTAACAGAGGATATAGAGCAGGCTACAGGGCAGCGGGCGCAGGGGCATGATTTATGTTTTGGTGGGAAGGTGTCTATATAAGAAAGGCTACAGAAGGGGAGAGGCGGGTGGGCATAAAAAGTGCGGTTTTGCATACCTTTCCTGGCAGTCTCTCCGGTCTGGCAGTTCTGAGTGTTGGCTTGCAGCTGCTGACCGCCCGCTGGCAGAGACTGGCCCCGGCACTCGACTGTGGGCACTTAGTGAGGGTCCTCTTCTGAGGAAAAAAGACAGAGCACAGCAGGTTAAATGCTTTTCAATGGCAAGCGTCAGCAGTGCAGCAGGGGGCCAAAAATTAGCACTTTAAAGGCAATGATAATGATATTGAGAATGATAATGCAGGCCATATTGCACACGATTGAGTACAGTGATTTGTGTAGAAAGACCAAGAATCCCTCTAGTGGCAGGTCTGTATAACCTGCTAATGGAAAACTAGCCAAATAAAAAAAAAAACTTCTATTACACAGTTGAAATGTGCTTAGTTCTATTGAAAATCTATTTGTAAAAAGTGCCAGATGGCTGAAGAAGGGGAAAAGTCCTGGCCAATCAGAGTGGGTTTGCTGGAAGCACCCGTGTTCCAATTGGCTGCACTGTCCTGTACCTTCCAAGGAGCTGCAGGAGGGCATCCTGGTCTCGGTCGGTGGCTGGCTGGGTGTCGGCCAACCGTGGGGGAGCTGAAGCAGCCCTGTTCAAGGGCAGGCAGCTGGAGAGAAGAAAAAAGAGCAGGTCTTAAATAACATAGAGGTTAGGATGGGTTAGATCTGAGCAGTTTAGTAAGACAAAAGGTAGTTAGACTTTTTGGTCCCAAGGCAGAGTGCTTGGATGGGGGGGCTAGCACTGAGACAGAAGAGGTGTAAGCACTTTAAAACACTAGTAGAAATTACAATCCAGCTAATACAGTGGAAAAACTTCTATTACACAGTTGAAATGTGCTTAGTTCTATTGAAAATCTATTTGTAAAAAGTGCCAGATGGCTGAAGCAGGGGAGAAGTCCTGGCTAATCAGAGTGTGTTTGCTGGAAGCACTCATGTTCCAATTGGCTGCGCTGTCCCGCACCTTCCATGGAGCTGCAGGCGGGCGTCCTGGTCTCGGTAGGTGGCTGGCTGGGTGCCGGCCAACAGTGGGGGAGCTGAAGCAGCCCTGTTCAAGGGCAGGCAGCTTCCAAGGAGCTGCAGGCAGGCATCCTGGTCTCGGTCGGTGGCTGGCTGGGTGCCGGCCGACTGTAGGGTAGCTGAAGCAGCCCTGTTCAACTACAGGCAGCCTCCAAGGAGCTGCAGGCGGGCATCCTGGTCTCAGTTGGTGGCTGGCTGGGTGCTGGCCGACCGTGGGGGAGCTGAAGCAGCCCTGTTCAAGGGCAGGCAGCTTCTAAGGAGCTGCAGGCGGGCGTCCTGGTCTCGGTCAGTGGCTGGCTGGGTGCCAGACGACCATGGGGGAGCTGAAGCAGCCCTGTTCAAGGGCAGGCAGCTTCCAAGGAGCTGCAGGCGGGTGTCCTGGTCTCAGTCAGTGGCTGGCTGGGTGCCGGACGACCGTGGGGGAGCTGAAGCAGCCCTATTCAAGGGCAGGCAGCTTCCAAGGAGCTGCAGACGGGCGTCCTGGGCTCGGTCGGTGGCTGGCTGGGTGCTGGCTGACCGTGGGGGAGCTGAAGCAGCCCTGTTCAAGGGAAGACAGCTTCTAAGGAGCTGCAGGCGGGCGTCCTGGTCTAGGTCGGTGACTGACTGGGTGCCGGCCGACAGTGGGGGAGCTGAAGCAGCCCCCAAGCAATAAGTCTGATGGTTGTCCAGCCCCCAAACCCACTGCCGGATGACCTGGCTCCACTACCAACACCTCAGTCTTATCCGGATTCAGTCTCAGCCAGCTGGAACTCATCCATAATCTGATTTCAGCAAGGCAGTTATTTAGCATGGAGAGAGCATCATTTTGCCGGGCAGAAAAGACAAATACAGCTGAGTATCATCTGCGTAGCAGTGAAAACCCAGACTGTATCGCCTGATGATATCTCCCAATGGCAGCATATACACTGCAAACAACATGGGTGCTAGAATGGAACCCTGTGGTACCCTACAAGGCAGGGAGTGAGTGCCAGAGGAATAAATTCCAGTGGCAACTCTCTGAAACCTGTCCGTGAGGTAAGACTGGAACCATTTGAGGACTGTTCCAGACAGCCCGCAATAGATCCACAGGCACTCCAACAGCACACCATGGTCTACAGTGTCAAATGCCATAGATAGATCGAGAAGAACCAGAATGGTATGTGCCTTTCAATCTCTAGCCATTAGAAGATCATTCAACACCTGGACAAGGGCAGTCTCCGTGCTATGCTTCTTCCTAAAACCAGACTGGAGAGTATCACATGACAGACAGATGGTGTATGTTGGTGGTGTACACACACACACACACACACACTAACAGTTGTAATTTGTGCCAGTGTAGTCCGGTTCTATTGTATTTACAAGAGAATGTTCTATCATTCTGCTAGATCTCACTTGTGTCTTTTTTCTTTCAGGGCCTCATCTTGGAGATTGTTTTGAATGATACTTCACATTAGGATTGCAGACTGCAATGTGAAGGTAAGTATTTATTGGTATTTAAATTGTTTTTATGGTCTTTTTGCCATAGTCATACCTGGCTGGGCCTGGTAGAATAGAAGGTAAGTAATTTTTTTTTGGGGGGGGCAGTTTGTTGCTATGTTGTGTGTTTCAGTAGTTGTATGATGACACATTTATTGTTGTAAGTCACTCTGTCAGCTGACCGAGTAGGACCTCCTTGCTGTATTTCTGGCACCTCCATGCTTCAGATGGTGGTCTGCTTTTGCAACAATGACCAAACATGATGTTTTCCATTTGTATTGCCGCACTCTGTTGCATAATAAGTGCATTATTTCCTCTTCTTTTTTGTTGGTTTGGGGGTGGGGGCTTCAACTGAAACTGTGCCAGATTTAAAAGTAAATGTTTTCTGTTCCTCTTGCTATAATTTCAGGTACTTGTCAGAAAACAGCCACTGAAATCTCTGTACTTGCAGCAACTACTACCTTTCCCTTCTACTGCTTAGTACTACCACATCCACAAGTTCATGATGATCAGTCTTTACATTGCTAGACCCTGATGAACCTGCGTCATCATCAAGACAACTTCCCCTGCTGCCATTTGGAGGCACACAATCAATAGTTTTCTTGGCAGCAGCACCACAGCAAGAAACAGCTTTCCATGACCATCTCTTTGGGGGAATTTTTTAAGATTACGCAGGCAGTCAACAAGAAAAGAAACACATGTACCACAAAAAGTGATTTTTTCCGGTCTCATTTGTTGCTGTAATAAATTCAAGAGAATTCAAAAGAGTACAATGACAAAAACACTGCAGTATGTACTTTTTTATTATGTCTATTTTCATTTGTTTAAATGCTATAATATTCACTCAGAGTGTTCATGGTACTGTGTTGAAACACACAATAGTGGTGCAGTGACAGCAATTTCACCAGACTGGTCAGAGAATTAACAGCAACGTTACATTTCTTCATTTTTTGGTGGATGGGAAGCATAAAAACAGTGATTTCAAGATGGAGACTGGGTACTAAAGAGATGCAGCCATACAGGCACAACAAGACCTTAACCAGTCTTCAGAAATACAAAAGTGAAAAAAACTATACCTTAATTTTTGGCGGAGGGGATTTATAGCAGTAGCGAGATAGAAGCAGGGAAAAATAATGTAGACAGGCTGAGAAATTCAGAGTACTGCTATTATGGTGGTCCCAAAAAATGAGTATTAATTGACAGCATGCACACAGAATAAAGATCATGCACAGAAATTGTAACTGTTCAGCAAAGTACATCACAGTCTTTTAAACAGACTGAAAAAAAATGCCCAGCAAACAGCAAAAACTTATAAAAAATTAATAGAAGTGTTACTGTATGTACCTGAACATAAATACTAAAACACTAGCCAACAACAGTTGAAAAGACTGCCTTTCTCTCTGTGGTCTGTGAATCTCCCTTCTAAACCACAGAACCCTCCCCAACCCCCGAAGCACACTTCTGCAGTGTCTGTCAGTACAGAGACTGAATGTACTAAATTAAGATGTAATATTCACACCAAATCAGTAAATGCTCAAAGATATAAACACACAAGGGTTTACTACTCTCGATGTACTAAATTTTGACTCAATATTTGGACACAAAAATGCTTTTTTGAAGGTTTTTTGGATGGTTTGATTTTCAGAGCTCTGGGACCAAACTGTCTCCAGCATTCCACTACATACACTACACTGAACTGAGGCTGTGCAAGTCAATATAGAGCCCATGTGACATGCCATCCCATGAATCACTGCAAAATTCACCTTAAAGAGCAAAAAATAGGTGAAGTAATGTGAAGTCCATAGGAAACAATGAAAACTTCACATTACTGTGGAAAGCAAAGTTATTCGCTTTGCTTTACAGAGTATTTCACAAAATTCAAGTTATATGCACAATACTCAGTGTAGCGAAGTTTATGGACTTTGCCCACCTCTATGCTCAAGTCCATTTCCTCAGTAGTTTACACCACCCTCATTCCCCTGTCCATTAGTCAGTTGTAGGTTTTTTTTGTACAGATATGCATACTGTTCCATTCCCTGGCTATGAAACTTAGAGCACTTCTCCAGCCATTCCAGATCCTTTTGTATGTCCCTTATTCCCTCTTCTGTATCCACCCTCCCTCAAATCTTTGTGTCTTCAACAAAGGGACAGATCTTGCCCTGTGTACATACCACGTTGTTTCAATGAAGATGCTGAACAACACCAGCCCCAGGTTTAACCCTGTAGCATCCTACTGGTAAAGTAACACCTCGACCTCCCTACAATTCCTTGCTAACTACAATGCACTGACTCCTGCTCATGAACTAGTGTTCTATCCATCTGATAGTTTGTTCTCCAATTCAAGGTCTGCCAGTTTTTTTAACCTGCCTTCTCTGCAGTACAGAGTCCAAGGGTTTGTTGAAGTTCAAGTATAGCACACCAACTGCTTGTCCCCTGTCCACTACCTTTGTATCCCAATCAATATAGTTAATTATGTTGGTCTGGTATCACCTGCCTGCCATGGATGCATGATGTTTCTTTTCTTTTAGCACATTAGTCTCTAGGAATATAAGAACATATAAAATAGGCCTTATAGGCTATTGAGTCTACTCAATTGTGAAGACCCTAGCGTAGAAATTACAGTGGGCCCCACCCACTCTCCCTTCCAACTGTGACCTTCCCCTTCATCCTGTTCCAGCCTCTCTTGAACCTTCCCCATCTTCTTTTGAGTGGCAACCTCAACTGGTAGTGAATTCGATCCCAACACCAATCTCTGTAAAGAAGAAACACGTCCTCCTTCCTGAATCTTTCCTCTGCCAACTTATAACAGTGAACCTTAGTGGCCTTGTTTTCACTTAGAGAAAGAAGGCCCTAATACCCTCTTGTTTATTCCTTTCAGATACTAGAAGGTTTCAATTATGTCTCCTCTCTCACCCCTCTCCTCCAGTGAGTACATGTTACGTTCTCTCAGCCTGTACTCATATGACCTGAGCAATAAGCCACGGCAACACTCTGGCTGAAAAATAGAGAGGTACTTACTCATATTAGTTATTGAAAAGAACAACTTTTATTCACATGAAAGATACTGGTTTTGTACCAGTATTTTTCATGTGAATAAGTGTTCGTGTTTACAATGGAGTTTGCCCTTTAAGGGGCAGACCAGGTTGTCCCGGTGCACCCCTTCCCCTTTGGTTAAGGTGGTTTAGCTCAGAAGGAGAGGGGGGAAAGAAGGAAGGGAAGGGGACATGGGATAGAACAATGGCCAGGCAACAGGAAGGGGAGGAGCAAGTGGAGGTACATAATGGACAGCACAGAGGGGCTCAGCCACTTTTTGCTGGAGTTTTGATCTTTTGGAACTGCAGCACGTTGGATTGGCAGATTAATTGGAGGGTTGGTACAGCAAGGAAAGAGGTAAGGAGAAATAAACAGCATGGTACAAGTGTTGAGTTTTTTAAAAAAAGCAGCAAAAGAAAGAAAGCATGAGAAGAGATGATAATGTAGAACCTGAAAGATAAGGCAGAAGGGCAGGGGGATTTGGCCTGTGATGTGAATATTTTGGGATGAAGCACGTGGCAGAATGCTTGAGTTTGCAAGAAGGATCAATCATTGTATCAATAGCATTTATAGGTGCAAGGCAGAAGTAAAAGACAGAATTAAAAAAAAAAAAAGAGAGTTGTGTTTCAGCAGAGAAACAAAGGCATAGTCCAGTACAGGGTGGAGCTATGTGGTAATTCCGAGTGTGAGACACAGTCGAAAAAAAAAGGCAGACTGATAACAGCAGGAGCTTCAGGTTGTGATTGAAGGCAGCAGTGGCTGTTTCAGAGAGCAAGGATATATAGCAGCAGGAAGGTATGAGGGAGAAAAGAAGTGGCAAATTAAGAAGGGGTTGTGAGCTCTTGAGGTTAAAGGAGAATACAAGGATTTTGAAGGACAGAGGATTTGTGCAGTTGGACAGTGGTGGCGATTTGTAAATGGGGACTGGATGAAACGTGTGGAGGGGCCTGGCGGAACGGCCCTGGAAGAAAGGGGGGTTTCTAAAAGGAAAACTGGGACATATGGCTTAAGAAAAGGAGCGGGGGGGGACTGGAGTAAACAGGGGCCCTGGACAGACAGCTGGTGGCCCGATGGGGTCTGGAGACAGCAGGGGGGGAGGAGTGCCTAGGAGGCCTGAACAGGAGGGCTGGGCATGAGGATGGAACAATGGCGGATGTTGGAGGCCACGCGGGCATGAAGTCACATGCCACACATAGGTCGCGAGGAAGGGAAGCAAGCTATGGGTGAGGGTGGGGGCCTAGATGATGACAAGCAGTAGAAGGTAGGGTGGGGGGGATTGGGAGAGGGCAGAAAAAGAAGGGGCCTTCATGGAGCAGGCCGCGAGGTGGATGTGATGACGTCACACGCCACAAGACCACACGGTCCGGGACAAAAGGCTTGGTGAAAGCGGAGGCAAGCGACGGTGCCAACCATAAAAGGGGAGACAGGACAATGTGCACTGGGGGGGAAGCACAGAGAAAGGGAGGGGAGTGCCAGAGCTTCAAAGGCAGACAGGGGTGGAAACAAGAAAGGTGGCGGCAGCAGCCACAAGGGCATGAAACCAACAGGGAGTAGGGCAGGAAAAGTGGGAGGCTGGGCTTCGGTTCGGGAGCCTGGAGGGCATGGGATGAAGGGGACAAGGCCTAGGATGGGCCGGGAAGGGAATCACGCACTGGAATTTGGGCCTGAAAAAAGCTCACCATTCAGCATGGGTGCACAAATGCTCCCGAGGATGGGGGCATTATACCGGAGAGTTGCTGTTTTTTGTGTAAAAGCTAGTTGACAATGCAGTGCATCTAAAATTAATGGAGAGAGCCTCTAAAAAGGGTTTTTTTGGGCTATGTGCGGGCTGAATAGGCAGTGGGTCGTGAAAAGGCTTGCATTGTAATACTGACTGTGATTTTCCAGCTAAAGGGCATTGTATTAGAGACTTGCTGATGAAGGGGCATTATAATGGAGTCTTAGACCCTGAATAAAGGGGAAGGTGAGCCGGGGGGACCAGGGGTCAGTCAGCTGGAAGGGGCCTGTAGTATGGGTGCAATGTAAGATGGCCTCACTCGGGCAGGATGAAAACATAAGTTAACAGAATATTGTTTTCTTCTCTTCAGTTTGTTTTTACAGGGTGAGAGGACGGAGGATATGGCACCTAAGAAGAACAGGCCCTCGAAGGAAGACACTTACAGGGCTATAGTCGAGTTGGCAGAAAAGGCCAACAGAATGTGGGAGCTGGTGGAAGGGGAGGAACCAGGGAGACCGGGGAAGAAGAGGAAAGCGGAAATGGAAAAAGGGGGCAGAGGGAAGTGGCTGGCCGAATGGCCAGGCAGTCCCACCAGGGTACAGCCAATAGTGGTGGGACCCACCAAGGTTGTCAAGCCAGTACCTCTGCATCCCAGTGACCCAGTACCACCAGTACCTCCCCAAGACCAAGTCGGGTTTCCGGAAGGGGAACCCGGACTGGATCTTCCGAGCACGGTGGTTTCTTCATAGCCGATAGCGGTGTATCCACCCCCTCAACCAATGAGTGCCATAACGGGGCACCAAGAGGATGGCAGGCAACAAAGCTCGGACAAGGACCCAGGTAATGCACCCAGTGCAGTGGGTGACAGTATAAAAGAGTACATTAGTCAAATTGGGTTGGCATTTGGAACAGGGGGGCTAAGGCAAATGGAGTCAGCCCTAGCAGAGATCAGGACAGAAAAAGAGGTACCGAAAGGAAAGGAGGGAGGTATAGAAAAAGAAAGTAGAGGAACAAGGGAGATAGGTGCCCCCAGGATGAGGGTGGGTGAGCATGTTCCATTGGCCACAAAGGAAAAGATGTGGAAAGGAGAATATGTGGATATATTTGCATTGGTGAGCCGGACAGTGGCAGCGAAGTATGAGGAATTGGAAAACATAGGGAAGAGTGAAATGGCAGCAGCGGTAGTATTGTTAGGGAAGAAGGAGGAAGAAAAATTCACAAAAGGGATGACTTGGGATGGGTGGTATGTAGGTTTTGCCACTTTCTCAGCCATAGTATTAGAAAAGAGGCCAGAATTGGGCATCCCGCTCATCACATACTCCCTAGTAATAAGTCGGGCAAAAGAAAAAGGGGGAGTGGGATGGACATACTATGATGAATTTTTTCGGCAGAGAATGGCAACATGTGGGGATGTGAGATGGGATACAACGCAGCTAGACTTATGGACAGATTTTGTCATGGATCAGTCCACACCTGAAGGGGAATGGGGGAGAAAAGGTGTTGGGCCCCAGTGGTACTGTTGGGCATACAACAGGGCCTTTTGTTCATGGCCCCAATGTTGTTTTTGGCATGCATGTTCAAAATGCAGGGGAACACACCCAGCAAACAGATGCAGAATGACATGGGCCCAGGGAGCACAGGGATCTGGGGGCCAGATCTCAGGTCAACAGTTTTTTCATGAAGGACAGGGGTTTAAAGGGCAGACAAGGAACAGGGGAGGGAGGGGTAGGGGGAACTTAAGCAAGGAGGTCAGAATCACTGATCAAGAAAGCCAGACACTGAGTGAGAGACAAGGTTTGGGGAGGGAGAAAGGGAAAAAAAACAGGGGGCAATTTGGGAAAGCCAGAACCCCCATCAGGATAGAGGCATGGAGAGGTTGGTTGGACAGATATCCGAACAAAAAAGTGGCTGGGATGATGGAAAAAGGTTTTTGCAGAGGTTTTTCATTGCAGTGTGATGGGCCCTGACAAGCAAGAGAGGCATGCAACCTGGGGTCAGTAAAAGGGAATGAAGAGATGTTAAGGCAAAAAATAGAAAAGGAAAAGGTAGCGAGAAGAGTAGACGGCCCATTTGATACCCCCCCATTACAGAACATGAGGATCTCACCATTAGGGTTGGTAACCAAGAAACAGGAAGGAGTGTATAGGGTGATTCACCACCTGTCCTTTCCAGAGGGGGATTCGGTGAATGACTTTATCGGGGAGGAGTATAGTAGGGTAACATAATCAACATTGGAAGATGCAGTCCATATAATCCGGACTACTAAGGATGCATGGATGGCAAAGACGGATATTGAATCCGCATTTAGGTTGCTGCCAGTCAGGAGAGAGGACTGGGACCTTTTGGGTTTTAAAGTTGGGGGACAGTACTATTTCGACAAAGCCATGCCCATGGGATGTTCAATAGCATGTGTAACATTTGAAGCATTTAGCACTTGTTTGCAGTGGATATATCAAGAGAAAACCGGTCATAGAGCAGTTATTCATTATTGGGATGATTTCCTTTTCATCGGTAGTGGCAAAAGAGAGACACAAGAAATGCTGGGCAAATTTCAAGAGGTGTGCAAGGAGTTAGGGGTGTCACTGGTGCCGGAGAAAACAGAGGGGCCCTGCAGGGTGGTGGAATTCCTGGGTATAGAGATAGATGCCCCAAGGAAAATATTCTGGCTACCGGTCCAAAAGTAGAGAAACTGAAAGAATTGATCCTAGTGCATACCAGTAGGAGAAGGGTGCAGCTAAAACAAATACATCAGGTTCTGGGGCACCTGAACTTCACCTGTAGGACTATTGAACCAGGAAGGGCATTCACAAAAAGGCTGGCAAGGGTTACAGCTGGGGTAACCAAACCACACTATTGGGTAGACCTGACAAGAGGTGTTAGGGAGGACTTTAGCATATGGGAGGAATTCCTCAAGGATTATAATAGCTGCTTTTTCTGGCAGGAAGAATGGGTGTATAACACGGACCTCGAGCTTTACACAGACGCATCCGGGGAATAGGCATGGGGGGCTACCTGAAGGGCAGGTGGTTTGCGGAACCATGGCTGTCCGAGTGGGTAAGGGACGGCAAGGTAAAAGATATAACATTGCTAGAGATCATGCCCATCTGGGCCTGTACCCTGGTGTGGGAGGAAGAGTTATGGGATCAGAGGGTGACATTCTGGTATGACAATAGAGCAGTGGTGAAGGTTCCAAACAACAAGGGGTCCAGGTCAGAAACGGTCATGCAAGTTTTGCGTCATTTAGTTTTAAGGGCCTTGCAGCTGAACATGTAATTCAGAGCAAAACACATAGAAGGGGTACACAACACCCTGGCTGATAGCCTTTCCCGTCTGCAGCTGGATTGTTTCCAGAGGCTGGCACTGGCTGCAGAGGAGAAAAAAATGACCATACCAATGATCATCTGGGATGTTGGTGAGACGGAGCAGAACTGTTGTTTCACAGCTTATGGGCACCTCGAACTCTGAGGGCCTACGATGGGGCCTGGTGAGTGTTTCAAACATTCAGGGCATCACACCAGATGGAGGTAAGTAGGCCGCTCACAAAAGAACAACTGGGAAAGTTCATTGTGGAGCAATGGCAAAAAGGAATAGCCCACACCACAATGGGGGTCTATTTAGCAGGGATAAGTGTCTTATGCAGCCTAAAGGGATGGAAGGACCCAACAGAATTGTGGTTTATTAGAAGGATGATGCAGGGATGGGGTAGGTTGAAGCAAGGGCTAGCAGACAATAGGAGACCAATAGGGGAACAGTGGCTTGCAAAACTAAAGGAGGTGTTACCAGCAATATGCAGGTCAAAAGCCGAGGCCCAGCTATTTCACACTATCTATGTCATAATGTTTGCAGGGGCTATGAGAGTGAGTGAGGTGGTAGGCCATGGCAAAGAAGACAAGAAAGGGGGATTGGAATGGGAAGATATAAGTTGGGGCATGAAAGAGATACAGATCAAAATTAAAAGATCAAAGATGGATTAAAAGGGGCAGGGTTGCATGGTGACACTAAAAAGACAGGTAGAGGGCACGATATGCCCAGTGCAGGCTTTGTGGGCTTTTGCCACAGAGCATGGGACCAGAACAGGGAGATTATTTGTTCATGGTGATGGGAAAGGGGTCATCAGTTATCAAGTCACAGCACTGCTTAAAAAAGGCATGCAATTTTTGGGGGAGGATCTGGTTAACTACTCGGCCCACTCCTTGCAGATTGGGGCTGCCTCACAGTGGGTGGTGGCAGGCGAAACCGTGGATAGTATTTTGGGAAGAGGACGCTGACGGTCTGCCAGTTATAAGAGATATAACCGAGCACTTAAGTGAGAAGTGCCGTATTGCTGATGTGTGGTGAACAAAATGTGGGGGCGAATGGGGCCGGGAGTTGGAGGACAGGAAGGGGGATACGAGGATGATGGAATTATGACAACATATGAGATAACTAATTTTGCTTGAACCCATAGGAAGAGAGAGGACCACGGAAGTCTGGATCTGCGGCCACTCCTATATTTACTGGGCAGAAAGAAGAGCAGAGAAGAAGGCTGGGGGAGAACAGCTGTACCAGGATGTAAAACAGTGTAGGTTGGTTTGGCGGGGGATCAGGGGAATGAGATGGGCACAACTACTGCCCACCTTGAAGAAACTGAAGGAACGGTGACCCAGCCCTGACTTACTTATCATACATTTGGGGGGCAATGATCTGGCAGGCAAACCATGGGTAGACACGTACTTGCAGATAAAAAGGGACCTGGAAACAATACAACAGTGGTGGCCACAGGCAAGCCTTGCCTGGTTGGATATGATACCAAGGAGGGTTTGGAGGCATGAACACAGCCACAAAGCAGTGGATAGGGCCAGGAAGAAGATGAACAGAAGGGTAGGGATATTGGCAATGAATATGGGAGGACAGGTAATACTGCGGGGCGTAGAAGAATGGGTAGAAGATTTCTATAGATCAGATGGGGTTCACCTGTCAGATCTAGCCATAGACATGTTTAACACAGAAATGATAGGTTTCATAGAAGCATGGATGAGACATGCAAAAAACGGAAAGTAAAAAAAAAAGGGGAGTGGTTCAGAAGGTTTTCCTGAGGTAAGGGAAAGTTATACCCTAAGAGGGGAAAGCCAGTCATCCAATGCAAGGTGGAGACTGGCTAGTGGGGAAAAAGGGGGAGGGAAGGGGAAAAGAAAAGGAATAACACCAAAAGAGGAAGAAGATGAAGGAAAAAGCGGTCTCAGTTTTCACCGTTACCTAACAGAAAAGGAGAAGAAGAAGGCACCCAGGTTTTCACCTGGGGAGAAAAGAGGAAAAAGAGGGATGATCAGAGATTGATATATGGATGAAAATAAAGGAAATTCTGAGAGATGTAATAATAAGATGATGAAATGAAACATGGAATTATGATATATAAATAAATTAATTGCCAATCTGAGCATAACAACAAACAATGGTCTCTGTCTTTTTGTGAGGGAAAAGGGGGGAAATTCGGGACAATAACTAATATGAGTAAGTACCTCTCTATTTTTTAGCCAGAGTGCTGCTGTGGTTTATTTTTTTGGTCTTAAGTTGTTTGGTACAGCACCTGTTCATACTGAGAGCATTTGGTTGTTTTGTGCTTTACTCATATGTCTTGCCCCGCTGTCCCTGAAACATCTTTGTTACCCTTCTTTGACCTGCCTCAAGCTTGTTTACTGTATTTCCTTTTCTAGTAGGGGCTCCAGTATTACATGTTATACTCCAGGTGCAGTCACACCAAAACTATGTGCAGCGGTTCTATAACCTACTCATTCTGCTCATTAACTCTCTAGCAATACATCCCATCACTCTGTTTGCCTTGGCTGCTGCCTTTTCGATACTGCTTAGCTTGTTAAAGGTCACTGGTGATCATTATCCCCATGTCCTTTTCCTCCTCTGATACAGTAACCTTGACCCAGTCCTTAGGATCTTTCTTCCTATGTCGTGACCTTGCATTTCTTCATATTGAACCCGAGTTGCCATCTTCCAGACCAGCTTTCTAGCTTTGCTATGTCTTCCTTTAGGTTGGATGACCCTTCATCTGTGTCTACTCTCAAACAAAACTTCTTGTCATCTGCAGAAAGGTAGATTTTGCCTTTAATACCATCCCTAATGTGATTAAAGAATGCATTAAAATACACTGAGCTGAGCACTGACCCTGTGGGACCCAACTGGTGGCTTCTCCCATACCTGACAGCTACCCTCCTTCCTCACCATTTATGTCCTACAACTGAGCCAATAAGCAGTACACCTTGTTACTTTGCTTCCTACCCCTAGGTCCTCCAACTTCCTTATCAGCCTCTTGTGGGCACTGAGTCAAAGCCCTTTCCGAAATCCAAATACAGAATATCACCAGCCTGGCACTTGTCTGCTGCCTTTATTACCCAGTCAAAGAAGCTTATCAGGTTAGGTTGGCAGGCTCTCCCTGGCATGAACCTGTGCTGTTTCTTTTCCTGAATCCCATTTGCTTCAAGAAACCAGAAAAGCCTTTTCTCCAGCATGGCCTCCATCAACTTTCAAACAATGGAGGTCAGACTGACTGCACTATAGTTCCCAGGATTGTCTCAAGGTCCACTCTTGTGCAGTGGTGCCATATGTGCAGTTCTCCACTCATGTGCTACCACACCCATATAAAATGAGCTATTGAACTGTTCTGCTAGGAGACCTGCTGGTTCCATCGACAGGTCCCTCAATACCCTTAGGTGCATGCTCTCTGTCTGAAGATACTTATTTACCTTCAGAGACAGAAGCCCTTTCCTAACCATGTTTTCTGTTTTCCTGTTCTCATACATGTCACCTCCTCCCCCTTTCTTCTCCCCCATCCTCCCTTGTGGAAAAGACAGAGTTGACGTATTTTTTTCAACACCTCTGCATCCTCTTTACTGGCTTCTCCCCACCCCTTCTCCTCCTCCCTGACCTCTTCTGCCATTCTTAGCTCTGTGTTTGTCTTTGTCTTTGCCTTTCTGACTATGCTGTCAGCCTCCTTTAGCTTCTTTTAATGTTCTTCTCTGTTGCTTTCATTTTGCTCTTCCTTGTACTCCTGGAAAGGTGCCCACTTCCTGTAGTTCTAACCGCCTCTCCTACCTTTTTTGTAAACCACATTGGCTTCCTGTACCTTCTATTCTTACCTACATTCCAAATGCAGGTTTTAATCACTTCAGAGATCCCTCATTTGACTGTAGCCCATTCGGCCTCCACTCCCTCTGACATCCCTTTCTCTACCAATCTTAATCTAAACAGCTCACCCATTTTTAGGAAGTCTGCCCTCCTAAAGCTGAGGATTTTGTTTTCAAGTTGGAGTGATGGACCTCCAGGTCAATCTGAAACTACACTGATCTGTTGTCATAGAGCCTCAGTCACTCCATTACCCTGACATCACCCAATGATATCTCCATTGAAAAGTACTAGATCCAGGATAGCCCCCTTCCTGGAAGGTTCAGTGACACACTGTACAAGAAAGCAATCCTATATTTATTCTTCCTATGCTTAGCTTCTGTCTGTCTAAGCCACCAAAATTACCCAGTCTATGTCAAGAAGATTCTGGTCTCCACTAAGACTAACCCCCCCAACTGATGATTTAAATATTTCATTTCCCAGGGCCCTGTTCTTGTTCTTCCTCTAACTTGATGGTTTACATGAGTCACACCCTAATCTTCCCCTTATGTCAGCTGCACCCAGACTGATCTACACCTCTTTCTTCTTCCATTGATAGAAACATAGAGACACATAGAAGATCACAACAGATAAAGACCTCACAGCCCATCCTTTCTACCTTATTTTTCCCCACCTACAGCTAATCCACAGATACTACACAGACTTCAGATGATGAGTCTTCAGTGGCTTCTATGACCACCTTTAAATACTGTGCTACCCTTCCCCTTACCTTTCTTTTTGTCCTTATTGCAGATGGTGTAGCCCAGGACAATAAGTCCTGGTTATTCGTGTTGAATGCCAAGATTTTGGTTTTAACATAGAAACATAGAAGTTGACGGCAGATAAGGACTGCAAGGCCCATCCAGTCTGCCCATTCCTTTAGCAATTAAGTGATGTTGGGCCTTTGCTATTGCTGTCTGAAGTTACTACAATTTCTTATCCAGTCTTCTGGCATTCAGCCAAAAATATTTCCTTGATCTCGATTTGCCTTTCTCCCTAGCCTTCCTGCTGCCTCTTGTTCTCCTCTGACCCTTAGCCCTGCCTGAGTTCTCCTACCTATCTTGTTCCCCATGCCATTTCTTGTCTGCCCTCCTGCCCATCCTTTTACTGCCATGCACTACATTTATTCCCTTCTGTGCTGAGTTGTCTACTTTGACCTTTGCTTCCTGGTATAAAACTTGTTACATAAGCTGACTGGGATTCCCACTACTCCCTGAATGCCTGCTAATTGGAGAAGAGCTATCTAGTTCCCCCTCACTTGAGGTCCCTTCAAGGATGCCCTAGCTTCAGCAAGAGACTCCTCATTCTAGTCTAAAGACACTGATATGTATGCCATAAACTTCTGCTGAGTGTTCTTATCCCATACTGTAATTGTGTAAGAGGAGGTCATCCAGTTTAAATAAGAGTTTATCCCTTCAAAAATACCTTAGTCTCCCAGGTCACATAAATCCTCTTTATTACACCACTCTTTCATCCAGTTGATTAATTGGTAGATATTCAGCTTATTTGTCTTCCCCTTTTGCCTGTTCACTGGGAGGATATCAGAGAAGGCCACAGTACTAGACAAATCTTTCTGTCTGGAACCCTGGTCCCTAATAATTAGGCTTCACATATCCTAAGAGACTCCCTGCCAGGTCATTAATCCCAAGATGGGCAATAACATATGACTTCCCACCCACTTCCTTAACTAATCCTTCAACCTTGAGGAACACCATATCAGCTTTCACCCCAGGAAGAAAGCACACAACCCTCTCTTCCTTGTCTGAAACGCAGACCATGTTCCTGGTACCTTTCAATATAGAATCCCCTAAGATGAGTACCCTTTTCCTAGCAGTTTCACACAGCCTGATGAACTTCCTTGTAGGCATCACTGCTTTAGCAGCCTTTTTGAATCTGGCTGCAATAGGGTGCTCTCCCTTGGGAATAGGAGTATCATATAACTCTTCACTCAGTGCTCTGAATCATCTGCATGTTGCAATACCAGGATACCTTATATGTGCAGTTGTTGCCACCAACTGTCTCACTCCCTACCTGCTAGTTTCTAATCTCCAAATCTATATTAAAAAGATTTGAAGGCATTTTTTTCTTTTTTTTAGTTTTTGTTGACTGGGTAAGTGCACTAGACAAATCCTGCCTATTTTCAGGCACGACCGGGGCGGGGAGGGGGATACAGATGAATGCCAACTGACACCGACCCTGAACCAGATTAAGCTGTTGGTGGTATTTTTAGGGAATGAGGGAAATTTGGCCAGGACACTGGGGAAATTCCCCTACTGCATTGCAGTTCGCGTCAGAGTAGCCATGGAAGAGGACGTTCAGGCGGACGCTCTGCCTGTTCGCAGACAGGAATCGGAATCGAGACCCAGGATGCCTATGGAGACGGCCACTGATTTTCTGCAGGAGGCTTTGCATGCTTGTGTGCAAGCAAACGGGAGTCAAAATACGAACAAAGCTAGCATACCTGAAAATTTTGATATGGAGGTCGTCGCTACTACGGAGCTACCAGTTGGCCATGCTGGAAGGAGACAGGATTCGGACGGTTTGGAGGAGACTACGAGGAGGGAGGCTGTGACTGCACTTGAAACCCAGGATTCAGCTGTGTCGCAGGGACCTTTACTTGTGGAAACAGCCGGTTGCTACATGGAGGACAATCGGTGTCGTGACATGTCTGGGTGCACCCATGAGTGATCCCCCGCTACACAGGACTGCCGAAACAACCGCAGCAATGACAACAGCATCTCAAGCAGTGAAGGCACAGTTCAAGATTCAAACCCAGGACTCAAATTTGCGGGACTGGTCAGAAGAGGACTCTCTCACGAATGCAGGATGGATTAAATGCGAGACGGGAACTTGGACTCCTGACCCAGACTGGAACCCAGTCGCCTATACTTCACCGAAGCATGCCACCGAACTGAGCTCAGGTAGTGACTTTCCTACTATTAAAGGTGTACACCGCTTATTGCAGGACAAGGATGCTACTAGTAGCTCCAAGTTTCCTTTCATGGGGAGTACAACTAACATGTCTAAAGGAACTAATGGTAATGCTGAACCAGAAAGGGAGCATAATTTACCCCCTCCACGGGTTTCTATGGCAGACCTTTTCAAGCAAAAGCTTGAGCAGGCTCCCAGGAGAAACGCTGTGAGATTACGATATAGAGGAGGTTTAACCTCACACCCGGATAGATATTATATAGTTAACACTCTGCTTAAAAATACGATGTCTTTTTCCCCGTCTGATTTTTTTGCACTTATTCATGTGTCTGGAGAAGATTCCTTTGATGTAAGTTTTGAACAAATAATGGTTTGGAAAAGTTTTGGGAAAGATATCTCAATTTGAAAAACACTCCTTTATGGGTACCTTTTAGCCATTCCTCTAACTAGGCCACAAATTAGGTACATCACAGTAATGTTTAGGAATGAAGGAGTAAATATTAGTGACATCTATCATTGGATACAAAAGATGTGATGTTTTAGGCCCCTGAGGCCTTGTTAGATTTGGAAGGTATTTGGACAGGGAGTTGGAAATTTAAAGTTAAATTATTCCAAGTAAATTCAGACATAGTCCATCTCCTAACAGTTTTTTTTAGGGAAAGATAGGGGTGTAGTTTTTATAATGGTCAACCCAGGGCCTGTTATAAATGTGGATTACGGTCTCATATTAGCAGTTCCTGTGAAATGATGAAGTGTTCACTTTGTGGAGGCTTTGGTCATTCAATGGATTTATGCCAGAACATATTCCAATGCAACCTCTGCGATGAGAAGGGACATGCTTTCCACCAATGTCCCTGGGCCAAGCGGAATAGAACGGAGGGTTGGAATCATGAGGAATTGGTACTTCAAGCACAGGATAGAACTCATAGGCCGGGGCCCTCTACAGACATACCACCAACCATAACACCAGTAACAAAAACAACTACTCAGGTTCCCAAAGCATCTCAGGACCGTAGAATTGAGCCTAGCACAGCCGAAGTTAATATGCCGCCCCCAAAAACAGATTTTGAAATTGTGAAAGGAAAGAGGTTTACTAGATCTACTTTAAAAATGTCTGTTCCTGACCCTCTTCCAACATCTAATATTTTTTGCCACTACAAGATGATCCTGGAGAATCAGATTTAGAATCAAACACATCTCACAGATCTGAGATGATTACTGAGGATGAGGAAGGAAAATTGATAGAGGTCATGAAGGAAAAAAAGTAAAAAGGTAAAAAAAGGAAAGCGAATGATAATTTGAAAGGGGGAATAGGCTGATTTGGAATACCTGATGTCTGCATTACGTCTTTTATCTCTTAACGTCAGAAGTTTAAAAACATATAAAAAACAAATCTCTGTCCTGACACACTTATCAACCTTACCTGTAGATGTCTTTTTTTTGCAGGAATGCCATATTTCCTCTTTTAAAGAAATAGAGGTACTTAAAAGACGATGGTACTGGGGGCCTTCTTTTTGGTCTTTCAGCACGGATATAGCAGATGGGATTGGTATTTTATTCAAAACCACTAATGTACATATTATTCGTTTAATAGATGTAAAGCCAGGTAGAGCCTTAATTCTAGATTGTTTAATAAGAGATTTTTCTTTTCGACTTGTTAACATTTATGCACCACAAACCAAATCTGCTAGAGTAGATTTATTTGGTGATATTAAACCTTTTCTTTTTACTAAACGGCATATTGTTTGAGGAGGGGATTTTAATTGTTCTTTAGACACACCTGTAGCTACGACTAAACAAAAAAAAATATATTGTGACTCCAATGCTTTAAAGCAAACTTTAGATGTTTCAAATATGCAGGATGCTTTCCGAAAATTACACCCCAATGATACTGGTGCAACATATCATAGATTTATTTATGCCACCAGAATAGACATGTTTTGTTTTCTCAATATTTACACCCCAATGTCTGTTATTCTCAACCAACGGAATTTTCTGATCATAATATTTTATTTTGTTCATTTCATTTACAGTTTCTTCCACCAAAAATCTCTTCTAAATATAATCGTTGGAAACTTAATGTATCTCTGCTTGATAAGTTATCCTTTAAAAACCAAACTGAATATTTATTTGCTTATAGAGATTCAGTATTTTGTGCATATTCTGACCCTCTACGTTGGTGGATGGACACAAAACAAGAATTAAAAAAGCTATTTCTCTTTTGGCAAAATTACAGCTAACTCCAAATATATAAAATATTTACTTGCTCGTAACCAATTATATAAATTAATGTCATTTGATTTAAAAAAGACTCAAGGGTTGATTCCTCAAATTAAATTATTAAAGGAACAGATGAAAGAATATCAGTACGATAGAGCCAAATCATTAGACTTAGAGTTTAAATTTGGAGATAAAACTACCCCAGCTTCGGATCCCTTTACAGCTTGTAAACACAGATTAGAAACCACCCTTATGACCCACTTACGGGCGAGTACTGGAGAAGTATGCACAAAGGATATGGATTTACTAGCTGTAGTACAAAAATATGTGGAATTATCCTTTAAAAATTCAGAAGTATCTACTCCTCCAGATTTTTCCTTCTTTACGGCCCCTGTTCCGGAACTACCAAGCACTACAATGTTATCTTTGATACAACCAATAGTGCCACAAGAAGTTGCAGTAGCAATCCAACAGTTAAGTAAAGATACGTCACCAGGATGGGATGGACTACCTAATGAGTTTTACAAACTTTTTCTCCTATATGACATATTTTACCTAAAATATTTAACTTCTTATTATTTTCATCTGGTGACTTGTTGGGCTTTAATACTTCACTATTGTTTTTTCTATATAAATCAGGGGATAAGGCATCACTACTAAACTGGAGGCCTTTAAGTTTATTAAATAGTGATTATAAAATACTTATGAAAATTTTGAATATTAGATTATTGTTAGTAGCCGACAAGCTAATGCACCCAGCCCAAACTTGTGCCATCCCCCATAGGAAAATTCAACATAATTTATACCTTTTACGAGAATTATTTGACCTAAGTAGTAAAAAACAGATTTCAGGGTACGTCGTAGCTTTAGATCAAACCAAAGCTTTTGACCGAGTTAACCATAAATACCTGTTTTCAGTACTTCTACGGTACGGAATCCCACCCCCTTTTGTACACTGGATTTTGGTCTTATATAGACAAGCCAACTGTGTTCCCATGGTTAATAATATATTTGGGACAGAAGTACCTATATCAATTGGAGTAAGGCAGGGATGCCCTTTAAGCCCACTACTATATGCTTTTGCCCTTGATCCCATTATCAGGCAAATTGTTTGGGACACGAATATTATAGGCTTAACTCCTGCCCCTGGTTTACCGAGGGAAAAGATAACTGCATATGCAGATGATGTTACTTTACTCTTACAGGATTTACCTTCATTACAGAGGGCCCTATTTCTATTCTCTCAGTTTGAGTCATTATCAGGAGCTCAAATAAACATGGAAAAAAGCTTCATTTTTATTCTACAATCTACAGACTCAGATCCAACCAGTATTGCAAATATACCTGTAGAATCAGCACGCCGTAAGATTTTAGGAATTTGGTTTGGAAATGGTGATTTAGCGACATACAACTGGGAAAAACAATTATACATTGGAGAATTTAAGATTCACAGATGGAAGGGATGGAAATTTGGAAAAAAGAAGAGGGTTACTATAATAAAGAAGTTTGTGTTACCAATCTTTTTATATTTAAGTTATGTGTATCCGCCCCCTCTTAATTTAGAAACTAGACTATTAAGTATTTTTTCCAAATGTTATGGGGTAATAGATTGAACCAGTGCGTAGGGACATTACATACCTTCCAATTAATAGGAGGCCTTGGAATGGTTAATCCTATTGTTTTTACCATTCCATCTTTCTATTTGATTCTTTTTCATATTTATGGTCGGATGATACTAAGACTTGGCAAAAGTGGTCCAAATCTTTATGGTCTGTACATTTAAAAAATGGTCCCTGCTTCCTCCTAAAATACTTGGTAAACATTTACTACCATCATATGGAGTACTTACTTCAAAAATTACAACAATGGAAAATATTACTTCACAATTGCTTACCTTTTCAAGGAAAACTTTTTATAATTTTGTGGTGTTTGAGGTGCAGAAATGTATTCCCCTGTTTCCAGAATGTGTGCCTACGCAAATGATTTGTGCTATTAGGAAATTAACTGATTTTAGAGTACCCCCTTTCATCTGGGATGTCGTCTGGTTATCGACACAAGGGAAGTTAGGGGTACGTGGTAATTTGAAGTATAAACCTATCACTGAAAGATTTTGTTTAAGAGACACATGTATTAACTGTGAAGAAACCATGGTACATTTTTTTGTCTATTGCCCTTTTAGTCAAAAATTTTGGCAGGATGCTGCTATTCACTGGAATCTTCCGATTTTAGGTAATGTTACTTATCAAACTATAGTTTTAGGGAATTATACTGGCTCATGGAAACGTTATCATAGGAGCACCTTAAATGTTTTTTTTGCTTTCATACAATATTATCTTTGGCAAGCCAGGTGTCAATATATCTTTCAGCAGTTGAATGTGTTAACGAATACTTTGTTTATTCAAATTGAACAGGGCTTACTTTCTGTTAAAACCAGGGATTTGAGTTCTTTCCCCAAATCAAAAGTTGATTTATTTTGGAAAAATTTTATTTCTATTTGATGCATTAAGTTTATATTGGGACGTTTTTGTTATCTCAACATCATGTTAAAGACAAACATACGATGTATTTTTTTTGTTTATGTGATTTATTGTGATGTTATGTTTCTTGTCAATAAACTTTTCCCCTACTCTTTTTGATAAGTGCCATGGGATCTTTAACATCCACCTAAACTACCACCAATCCAGGCAGATGGGACCTCGGTTTAACATCTCATCCAAAAGACGGCACTTCAGGAATGCAGCACCCCTCTTATGCTGCACTACAGTGTCAGTACTGGGATATTAACCCAAGTGCCAGATGTGGGAACTGAACCCACAGCCCTCTGATCTCCTGGCCTCAGAGGCAAGTTGCTACCTACTGAGCCTTGAAGGACAGGAGTTGAACTTGGCACCCACAGCCCACAGTGGAACCAACTGTATAGCTGGTATATTTCAACTAAGGTGGCAGCTAACTTTGATTGGATTGCTGCCATCCTCCTACAGACTGGGCAGCCTCAACACTCAACAGTGTACCCTGCAATATTGTGTCAACCGAGCCCCTGCAGCAAACTCACCCCCCCATATTCTCCATAAATGGCCACTGTACATGACTGCTTATGTTCTGACTTCCTCACTTTGGCACATAATTACTCCTGATACATGTGACAGAGATATCTTCCAGATCTATACCTTAACTGCAATACTTTTACTTCAAGGTACCTGTTGTGGGGTTCAATTCAGGAAGACAGCAGGAATCATAAAATATCATGTAAAACACCGTGAGGTGCTGTTTTATTGCCAGGTTTGTACAGATGCTATTTTCAGATGTAAACTTTTGTCAGGTTACTATAAGAAAAACAATAAAGAGTATGGGCTGGGAGTTTAGCTAGGAGACCTCTCACTAGAACACTGCAGTTGGACCTTACAATGCCCTATAGAGACCAGGAACTGAACCCATCACATTGTATGGTCACCCTGCCAATACCCCCTGGGTTTCTACAAGTTCCTCTGCAGTCTGAGTATCTGCCCACTCAGGCCTATGCACCTTCTCACCAGACTGAGTCATCTCCCTTTGGTAAATTCCAGGTGAGCAGCTTCTACCATCCAGGTAGCCCAAACCTGACCTTTGGAGGTCCAGGGCCAATCCCAGGTCACAGTGATTCCTCCTTGCTTTTAGGCTTTACAGGACTTTCAACCTGAGCTCCACCTTAAGCTTGCCTCACCTTCACCTTTGGGTAATCAGGATCTCAGTAATTCAACACTGCATGTCTCTCACGTTTGGCTGCTTCTCTGGCTCCATACCACTTCTCCCTGAGGCTTCTCTCTGCTCCTCAGCCCAAAGTAAATCTAAACTGTAGGTTACCTGAGCATCCCTTATATAGAGCTCAGGTGTCACATCATTTATCAGTCATGTTCTATTAAACAATTAAAGGAATACCAGATTTATAATTCACACAACTGCATTATTTTCAAAGAAATATACAGGATACATATATAGGGGCAATTGTTACACAATGCTAAGCCCCTTACAAAAGCATAAACATAACATACAAACAAATATCCTTTTCAGAAATTTCATCCCTCTAAACTAATCACTTCCTTGCAGGATCAGACCCAAGCCTTCCCTATATACTAATGCAATTAAGGGCCAGCCTTTCCCTAAGGGAACATCTTTCTAAAATGGCTGCAGCTGCTGAAATAGCAGCAGCAGAAACACAGACCCAGGAGCTTCTGAACTCCCAGCTTCCAGGTACAAACTACCTTTAAAAAGCATAGATTCTTCTAGAGATGAACTCAACCTTTAACTGTTATCCTGCATGTACTTTTATATTGTATACACATCTCTTTTTCTAAAGCTATCAAATGCTTCCTTATATCATGTTTTGTTTCACAGAAATATAGTCTCAACTATTTCCTAAAATCAGCAGCAGCCTGCAAACAGCAAACTATTTAGCACAGGTATATTTGCCTGGATTTACTGCTCAGCACTTTGTTACACTTATACTTGGGGGGGGGGGGATTGCATCCTCCCATTACATAGCCAAACTGCCATGCTCAGAGTTTCTACAGCAAGGAGAACTTTATTCATTTGTTAGCTGGCAGATTACACCCCTTGGACAGTTTATTTTACTCTTATTTAAAAGCAAAGCCCTCATGTAATACTTCTTATGGTGATCTCTATATACCAGCATGCCACATTATTTGGGGGGGGGGGATTGCAGAACATGAACTAGATTGAAGACTACCCTGACAGTGGCCAGCCAGCAAGGCTCAAAGATAAACAACAAAATAAAAAGTACAACAGACTTATACTGCATGCTATACATATCCCTAATTTGGCATCATGGGGTAAACTTTGTTGAAGCTGAGCTGCTTTAACCATCACTACAGTTTTCCAACTGGGGTAGGGTCACCCACCCTATCACAGTACCCCTGTGAGGGAATTGAGTAACTGACAGGAAACAGCACACTTGGTAAAGAAAACAAAAAAAACAACAAACAAACAAAAAAAAAATTGTAAGCACACAAATGCCCAGTTGCTTTCACAATTAATGGCAAATAATGACAAGACTCAGGAAGAACACAAACGCTCTGGGTAACACTACAATGCTTTCCTCTGTGTGCTTCATCAGGGGACTTGAGTGCAGCGCTAACATCCCCACTGATACCCTATGTTTGTAGCTTGAGTTCAAAGTGCCCTAGAGAGGGATTATTTATGATCCTTTACCCTTAACTACAATACCTAATCCACTGAGGTAACATAGACAGAGGTTTCCTACTACCTCTTTTTACCCACTGGCTTGGAATTATGCCCCCAGAGGGAATACAGTAATAATACAATCAGTTGTTTGGCACTGGTCAGGCATCTGTACCCTGAAGATAATACTATTTTTGCTAATCATGTGATCAAATAAATAGGGACCTTATTATTCAGTGCTGATCCTATGCACAGCTGTTTTGCAGTTATTAGAGAGTACAAGCTTTTATAGGAAAAGGCATGGCAAAGTGCATACTAAACACACAATATGATATACTGTAATGCTTTTCATATGATCCCAACATGAAAGAGGTAACTTTTTTCAACAATACTGCTTTTGATATGGTCCCAACATGAAAAGGGTAACTTTTTCAAATTCATAGCTTTTTCTACAGAAAGTGATACCTTGTTAGTTGTATGCAGTTCAACCTTTGTAAAAATGGTGCTACTGTTTACAATATCTCATCATATGTGCCCTACATTTATAAGCATGTTTATGCTTGTAGGACTGTCACCTCTGGATCACAAAGTTGTTTATTTCCAGTCTCACACAAGAGGCTTAGGCTCAAACTGGCTGCACAACAGGACACAGAAGGTAATAGTGAATGGAACACATTCTGAAGAAAGGGGGGTTACTAGTGGAGTACCTCAGGACTCAGTACTGGGTCCAGTCCTCTTTAACGTTTTTATAGGTGACATTGCAGAGGGGTCTGGAAGGAAAGGTATGCCTCTTTGCAGATGACACAAAGATCTATAACAGAGTTGATACACAAGGAAGGGTAGAAAGGATGAGAAGGGACTTGGCAAGGTTGGAGGAATGGTCAGACATATGGCAACTTAGATTCAATGCAAAGAAGTGCAAATTAATGCACCTGGGAAATATAAATCCAGGAGAAGAGTACACAATAGCAGGGGAGGCACTAACAACAACAATAATGGAAAGGGATCTGGGTGTAGTCATATCAGATGACCTAAAGGTGGGTAAGCAATATGAGAAGTCAGTAAGAAGAGCCGGGGGATACTAGGATGCATAGGAAGGGGCATCACAAGTAGAAAAAGGGAAGTGGTTATCCCTTTGTACAGACAGTTGGTGAGACCCCATCTGGAGTACTGCATGCAGTTTTAGAGACCTCATCTACACAAGGACATAGACAGGATGGAAGCAGTCCAGAGGAGGGCAACTAAAATGGTGCAGGGTCTACATCAGAAACCATATGAAGAGAGACTGAGAGAGCTTAATATGTATACCCTTGATGAAAGGAGGGATGGGGGACATGATAGAAACTTTTAAGTACCTCAGGGGAATCAACAAAGTCCAGGAGGGTAGCATCTTTCAGAAAAAGAGATGTGTAAGAACAAGGGGGCACAATTTAAAGTTAGAGGGGGGACAGCTCAGGGGTAATCTGAGGAAATTCTTTTTCATGGAGAGAGTGGTGGACACATGGAACCACCTTCCTGGAGAGGTTGTGGGGTCTAAAACAGTGGGGGAATTCAAACATGCATGGGACAGACATAAGGCAATTATAGTGGGGGGTTGCAGGAAGTAGGCTGTTGGTTATCTAAAATCTGCAGCTTATCCAATAGGTAGGGAAATTGGAAGACTGGGTGGGCCAAGTTGTCCTTATCTGCCATCAAAGTCTATGTTTCTATGTTTCTATATCCAGTGCTACTACTAGAGAGCAGTACTGGGGAATTGCTGACCTCATGGACATGACATACTTGCCTGCCTACAGTATTTGCATAACCAGTATTTAAGTCAGTGCATTAGATGTGCTATGAAATAATTTTCAATTAGCATTCTATACAGTTGTAAATATCAGGATTCTTTGAGGCACTACCATTTCAGATGTGAGCTACATAGCTGATGTGTGCTAACTGACAGAATTCTATTAAAATGACCTATAGTACGTGTAGAAAACAATTAGCATAAATAAAAAAGTACTTTTTCCGAATTGTTAGGAAATAATAGGACTTTTCAGGGGATGAAAATAGTGTTCCTGGTGTGAGTGTTTTAGCAACCAGTGCTGAGCTAAAGTAAGAGGTACAGAAAGCCTTCCTTACCGCAGGTCTATCGCATTCCATTTTCCTTAATTGCAGCATAGACATGACTGTACCTTAAATTTTTATCTGCTTATTTCTGATCATAACTCTGCAAAAACAGATGATCATTTTATCATTCTTATTCCTTACTACTACAACCCACCCTTCCCGATTTATGGTACTCTCACATCCACTTACATGTCAATATTTGCTAATTTTTCTGCTGTCCACTACTACCATCCAAATATCAGCTTCCAAGTACCCTTCTTCTTCTGCCCACTCCCTATATGAGTATTTTAATTTAAAGCACAGTGTTCAAACTACCACCTTTTATAACTATTTCAAGTCTATACAACCCCACACTGTAGCGTCAGGTATTCTCCCTCCACATACTTGTTCCTCTTTGATAAATGTTTTAACCCCACTGACTGCACTCAGTTTCAAATTCTCTCCCTCCATGTCCCATAACTTGACACAGTTTAAACTTGCCATCCTGAAATACCCTGGCTCAGTGTTTACACTGTTGGCACTTACTTGCATCTAAGACATAACACACCTTTCTTTCAGATGTAAAAGGATCTCAGCCATTTGAACATCATAGTTGAAAATTTAACATATGTTTAAATTCTATTAAGGTATGAGACATACGGTAATGTTTTTTGGGAACTAGGTGGAGTGGACCAGGTTTCAATTTATAAGGCAAGGGCATGTAAGTGAAGGGGTACCCGAAACTAAAAGTAAGGGCTAACTAGCCTTCAGAATAGTGTGTGAGGCAGCAGTCTAAAATGTATGCTTTCAATAAAACTACAAATCTTTGGCATAGGGACAAGATAGAGTGTACTTGGCAGCTGGGTAGAATGAAAGGGTGATAACAATTATCTCAATCTGGACTGAGCTTGGAAACACTAGGGACTGTATGATGCCATGCTTGGAAAAATGCATTTGACACATCTAATTAAGTGTCCAACAAGGTCATTGGACTGGGGCAGCCACAACTCCCTCCTGGACTGGATTGCCACAAACAGAGCAGACAGTATTCAGGCCTCCAGCACTCTCCCCGATGATATCAGTGACCATACCCCCTTTGTTTGTGTATGGAGGGCACACACTCCTAAGCCTCACCCCAAAGACATTCAATATCATGACTTTTCCAAAATTAATATCACCTTGATTCATGCGAACCTCTGCCACACCGATTGGTCCACCATTTACCAGACAGATAATGTTGAAATTGCACAAACCTTCCTTGTAATCACCCTACAGGAAATACAAAATAGACACCTACCAATGAAAAGAAGGAGGGTATGAGTTACTGTCACGAGATGGGTGCATAGTGAACTCCTTGCCAGCATGAGATGCAGGGATAAGTCCTGGGCTGCTGCAAAGAAAAATGGGCAATGAGCCAACTGGGATGAATATCTCAGACAGAGTAATACACGCAAGAAGGAAATTTGTGCAGGGAAAAGGACGTATTCACTTAAGCTACTAAAGAAACTGGCCAATGACACCCATGGTTTTTGTAACCATATTAAGACTTTCTTGGGACAAGGCAGATGCTCAATGATAACTGACATGACTTTAAATGGAACAAACTACAACAACACTAACACCACTGTAAATGCCCTAAACATCCACTTCTCATATCTCTTTGAATATGAGAGGCTGACCAGCCAGTCCTCTGATTGTTCACCTGATTCCTCAGCCTCTGCCGCCACCTCACTTAGTTTCAAGCAGGTCACCATGTTGGATGTACTGAGACTTTTGAGGAAACTACCCAAACATGGATCAGCAGGATCGGATGGGCTACTACCAAGGTTTTTTAAACTAGCGGCCCCTGTCATAGCTGCACCAGTTGCCAGGATCTACAGCCTATCACTCAGTATGCAGGAAGTACCGTCACTCTGGAAGGTAGCTCAAGTTGTCCCCATCAACAAAAAAGGGGACACAAAGGACAAGAACAGCTATCACCCAATTGCAATATTATCGGCACTAAATAAAATTCTTGAAAAAATAGTAGCCGTCCAGGTCACAGACCACATACAGCAAAACAACCTACTCACCTCTACTCAACATGGTTTTAGGAAGGAGCACAGCACACCCATGGCACTCATCAAACTCACAAATGATGTAAAACTATCCAAGGATAAAGGGTTATACACAGGAGTGATTTTTGGGGACTTAACAAAAGCATTCAACCTGGTGAATCACGCTTTGCTGCTAAATACACTGGCCTCTCTCAGCTTTTCTCAAGGCTCCTCTGCATGGTTCAACAGTTACCTCTCTGGATGGATACAATGTGTACAAATTGACAAATGCAAATCTGATTTATCTCCTACAGTACCAGCATTCGGGTACCACAAGGATCAGTTCTTGGCCACTGCTCTTCTCACTGTTTGCGAATAGGTTGCCACAAATGTCTAGCACAGCCTCCACCATCCTATATGCAGACAACATGGTGGTATACACCAGTGCCAAGGACATCACCACTATTAGCTCCACACTTGAGTCAGACTTTGCCTGTCTACATACATGGCTAGTTTGAAATAAACTGCTACTGAATACCAAAAAAATTGTGTCAGTGCTGTTTAGATCTGCACCTAGGGTCAAAGCTAGCCCTGCAACCCTGGCATTCCATGGCCTGGAGGGTATGCTGCTGGAAATGGTGGACACTTTCAAGTACCTGTGTATAACTCTCAACCCTTCACTGGATTTCAGCCTGCATATCACAAATACACGCAAAGCAGTTAATATAAAGATGGGTATGGCCTACAAAGTCAGGGCATCTCTAAACTCAGTGGCAAAACTAGCAATCATGCATGGGGTGCTACAACCAAGCCTGAAATATGGCATTAGTTCTTATAAAGAAATGAACAAAAGACTATTGCAGAAGTGGGATGCTTAGCAACATAGGAAGATAGGAATTGTGTCAGCAGATGGGGACCGCATGATGCATCTAGTGTGCCTGTATTTCTGCCCCCTCCCTATTTAGCCTACACCCTGATGTGTCCACAATGTCTGTCCCATGCAAGTTTGAACTTGCATACTGTCTTGGATTCCACCACCTCCTGAGGTAGGCTGTTCCATGGGTCTATGACTCTTTCTGTAAACAAGCACTTCCTGAGGTTGCTTTTGAACCTGCCTCCCACCAGTTGCAAGTTGTGCCCCCTTGTACGTGCATCCCTGTTTTGCTGGAAGAGGTTTCCTGCTTGTGTTGTGTTAATTCCATTAGCTTACTTAAAAGTTTCACTCATGTCCCCTCTGTTTCTTCTCTGCTCAAGGGTGTACAGATTTAGTTCCCTGAGTCTTGCTTGCTATAATAGCATATGTCGCTTCACACTGTCAGTACCTAGGAGCACCCACCACTGCTTACTTTACTCCTGTCTGGGCTGGCTCTCTCCTGCCTCATACTGTATCTATACCGCAGGAAGCACAATGACAGTATCATCAGAACTGGAACACCAGCAGCTCTGGCAAGCTTAATGAATCCTGCACATCAGAGTTACATTCTGAGATCTACAGAAAAGGCACTCCTTGGTACACCCAAATGTACCACTAAGATGGGTGCACAAGCATTTGTGATGTTCACCTCAAAGCTATGGAACTCCCTGCCATTAACTGTCAGATACTTCAAATCTCACTTGACATTTAAAAATGAGCTCCATGCCTACCTCCTGGTCACTGACACATACACCTGTGACCAAACCCCTGGGGCACACACCTAGCTTGGCTTTCTTAGCCTGTCCCTCCATAACCTACTTAGGCACTTTTCATTTTGTCCACCTATTTTGCTTTCCTTTTAGGCAGCTTAACTTATTAGACTGTCATGATAGATGTGAGGTCTCCCACTGCAAAACTGTCTGGAACACTATACTATACTGTATCAAGTACTTCAAGGGCATAAACAAGGTCCAGGTGGGGGGCCTTTTCCAATGTAGAAAAAGTACTGGAACAAGCAGGCACAATATGAAATTGGAAGGGGATAGATTATGAGGTAATGTGAGGATGTTTTTTCTACACAGAAAGGGTAGTCAATGATTGGAATAGTCTGCCACAGGAGGTAGCGGGGACAAGCACAGTGGAGGGGTTTCAGCATGCATGTGACAGGCACAATGGAAGCTTGAGAGGGGAGGGAGTGATGAAAAGCCATGGATCACATAGGTTCAGTGGCCTCATACAATGTAGAGGGCCTACAGGCAGACTGGATGGGACTAGTGGTGCTTATCGGCTGACAATGTCTATGTTTCTATACTATTTACTTTGCACTGTCTGGCTTATACATAAAGCTGATCTCTTCAAACCTATATTTGTTTCCCCTGTGTCACTGAAATGCCTAACATAAGCCTAATCTCGTGATTTCAGGTACTATGTGTCTCTCTGCATTGTAATGTGTTTGACCCAAGTCTACATTATGTACATGTCTCCGTACAGTAACTGGAGGTGGTAGTACCACAGACTGAGAGTGGGGATGCTGCAGAGGATAACAGTTCAAAACTGCCTTCAGAAGCAGCATAACAGTGGAAATCTCCTTCACAATATTCATATTCTGTTGCTCAAATAAAATACTTGATCTTTGGACTTAGACTCTGTGGTAAACCCAACAATTGGATTATTATCTTAAATAGTACTCATATTGGCCCACTTAATTTTTCGTCTTCCACCTTAACAACCAGAAGCAGTTAGCTTGGTTTAACATATTTCTTCTGATGGATGGCACTTACATAAAGAGGTAAAGGAGCTCAGTATGTACACCCTGGAGAAGAGGATGGAGGTGGTGGATATGATAGGAACATTTAAATACCTCACTGGGCTTTAATAAGGTACAGGAGGGGAGTATTTTTTTCAGAACAAAAGGTGCTCTAGAAAAAAGTAACATGCTGTGAAGCAGGAGGGGGTAGATTCAGGAGAAATGTGAGGAAATATTTCTTCACAAAATTAATGTTGATTACTGGAACAGCCATCCAGCAGAGATAGTGGGGGCAAAAACAGTGGTGGGATTGAAAAATACCTGGGAGATGCACAAAGGAATTCTAGGAGTAAGTTGTGTGTGTGTGGGGGGGGCAGCACCATAGAGCAAGTGGGTCTGCAGCAAAAATCAAGGTAGAAAAATGGGCAGAATGGACGGGACAAGTGGCCCTTATCTGGCATCAGATTCTACAGTATGTTTCTATGTTATTTACAACAGTATCACACACACACACCTAGTACTACATTGTCCTTTGTGTATGTGTCCAACTCCTAACAGTGGGACTTAAAGGAGATAGGAAATGATTTCCTAACATTCTTATCAGTTAAATAAATCTTAAGTATGAAAGAATAGCCTATGTGTGTAATTTTTATGGAATAAATGGTTAAAATATTAATGTGTATACTCCTTTCCATCTTTGTAAAAACAATTGGCTTGACAGTCTTTTTTTGTATAGGAAGGGGAGTCAGCACGAGTCAAGCTTTGAAATGCTTACATCACTGACTTCCATACCTCTCAGCTCTCATTTTTTCCCAGATTTCTTGAATTTAGACTCCCTGTCCTGAAGTCCCAACTTGCTTGCTTGTTTTAAGAATTTTTAGAATACCAGTGTATGCCTAGCAAACATGTTTAACCCTTAGGCTAACAACAGAATTAGAAAGTATATGAACTCTGGACTGATATATCGGTCAACAACACCGCAAGTGTTAAACTTGACCAAGCAGAAAAAAGGAGGTTGTAGAAGCCAGCCCTCCCCTGACATTACACAGGCTCATCTGTTTCTCTAATGAGACTACTGAGAGAGAGACACACACAGACACACACACACACACACACACACACGCACACACACAGAGCATTACAATACAGTATATTTCTGTTCAGTTAAGTCTGGAAATGAATAACAATGGATCCTTAAAAGCCTGGAAAATAACTAAACACTGGATCCCCCCCAAAATATTTTTTTAGCAGTGCCTATGTTCCACTTTATTTTCAAGTAGATGAAGGGAAATGACAACATAAATATGCAGAATATTCACCTGTGTATTTTATTATGCCATTTGATAGTATGCAATTGAATTTGACATTTAAAAAGCATAAACTACATGTACTTTACATATTACAGTACTACATTGTGTGATGTACATATCATGTGATGATGCTGTGCCACACTGAGTAAAATATAGTGTCCTTGATTTTGGCCATTTGTTCCTGATTTTTGGGGGGAATGGTCCTGATTTTGGTCCTAGATGGTTGAGATGTATGCTAACTTCTGATTCAGCATATAGTTAACTGCAACTGTAGCGTGTGGCTACTCGGCACATTATTTTCAAGACTGATGTCATACTCCATCTCAGTAAATACTGGTGACTCAAACAATCAACCCATCAATTGGTGACTGGATCAGCCCTCCCCCACTCCTTGGTCTGCTCACCATACAGCCCAAGTACAAAGTCTCCTATTTATCAAAATTGTTAATGTTATGAAATAATTTATAATAATTGTTTTCTTGTTTTTGTTTCTGGTGATCAGGACGGACCAATGTCAAACATCAGAAAATAATTTACTATTTCCTTTAAACTCATGATTTCTCTTGCAAAGATGTAAGGGATTCCCACTGAACCTGTATGACACTTTTGAGGAGATTGTACTATCCTTCCATAAACCTTTTTGGGGGGAGTTTTAGAAACACAGTATTATAATATTTGGTAGTGCTTTGAATGAAACTGAAATGCAGGTGTGGATTGTCATTTTGTGCACACTTCCCAGACAACTATTTTTTTTTCTACAAGGAATTTTGTTATGCCAAAGGCTGGAGTCTAAAACGGGGCTATTGTTTTACCTATCTTCTATGTCTGTGAACTATGACACTGGTCTGTCCTACAAAACCACACATTTTTACCTAATTGAAATCTGGTTTTATAATTATCTTCAGCATTATAAAGTAATGTCTAAAAAAAGAGCCTCAGTGTTAGGTCTTTTTTTCCTCAGCTGATGAAGAGAAACAACCAATATTATAAGACATTTTCTAATGGCAATAATAGTAATTGTTAAACTTCTAGTATCAGCAGAACAGCTCCTCCTTGAAGACAGGAATGAAATATGGGCTCCGGAGCATTCCTTCTACATTTTCAATAAGTACTTGGCAAAAGTTCAATAATGTTCATTAGATGCATAAATGTGAATATTAAAAATAATGATTTCTCCCTTGTGATTTATTACAAGCCAGTACATTGTACTTTAGAACTGCAGCCAAAGAAGGAGTCATTATTCGTTACAATGCCAAGCTGAAATTCCTAATTATACTGCAAAAGCAGAAGCCACTGAAACAAAAAGAACATTTAAACATCATAGTAGCATATATACTCATCTGGTCATTTTAGAGGTAAAGATTACCTATCAGAAAACTGCAAGAGAAAATGCTGATTATTGAATTATGTCAAAAACCATGGAAAGGGAAACTGAAAAAGAGGGAAAAAAAAATTTGAACATTAATGAGGAAAACATTTTTAATGAAGGTCATGGAAGAAAGGAATTTGCTTTGATATACTGTAGTGTATTTCATACACACTGTTAAAAGTGCTCTTCTACAATTTACAAACAGCTGGGAGCAGTCATTAGACATGCATACAGACACAATGGTTGGAGAGAGGTACAACAATGGTTTAAGAGAGAGAGAGACAACAATGTCAAGAAAAAAGCGAGTTAGGTGGATAAAAAATAAGTAGGTTAAATAACATGATCAGTGTTACACAATGATTACTTTATGTATGTATGTATGTATGTATGTATGTATTTGCTTACTTACTTAAACTTTGGTAACTGAGATTGACACACTAAGCCTGATCTTGCTTCCTGGTGTGACCTGGTGGAGGGAATTATAAGAGGGAGTTAAACAACAATGACTGTAATAGTAACTGCAACAATACATGTACAGGAACAATAGAATACAAGGAAAAAATAATAAAATAATGCATTATGGAAACATAAATCAAATGTAACATTTCTGCAGAGTGCACAGATTACTTAATGATACTGCAGCAGCAATAATAAACAAAACAGAGCATCAGGTGTATGTTCAAGAACAAGAAAATGCAAGGTACAAATAACAAAAAATATGGATAGATAAAGTATTGCACAAAATGCAAAATGTATGAGTTACCAACTAACCCAGTAATAACAATATCACTAATAGTGGCATAATCAGGCCCACATACAGGAACCATACAATGCAAGGTACAAGCAGTAAGATAAAGCAATGCAAAATATAAGCCAAATATGCATAGGTTACAAAGATACCAATGCTGTCTAAATGCTGATAGTGAGGTCCAGTATCACAACTCTGCACTGTAACCACCAGATAGCATTGTCCCCTTATTAAAAAAATGGTTTTCAAAATATGGCTATAACACTTGGAGAAATACATGTATGCCTATATGTAAATACAATGATCCCATTCATTTTATATTTAGTTTGTATTTATTTAAACAACAATTACTTGATCTACAGTGTAACTTATGTAGATTTATTCAGATTTTTTTTTCATTGATATCGCATATAAATAACAGTCTTATGTTTGTTACTGGTCTTTTCTGATTTAAGTATAGCAATGTGCAGTCAAGTAGTGAATGGAAGATGTGCAGTTTTAAAAACAGTAACATTCTTCTTCCAGCAACCTCTGTCTAACATATAACAGGAATAATCTCCTCCACTGCAATAAACAATATATTGGATTATCAGTCAAGGTGGCTCAGTTCCAGACTAAGGTGTCGGTAGCTCTAATATAAGTATACTTGAAAACTGAAACAGACTGCTTTTATAGGCTTTTAAGCCCAGACTGAGGTCAAAGGCATCCGATTTGTCAGCAACAGTCGTGCTGCCTTGGACATGTCATAAGAAAGGCCAATTACTGATGTTCAGTGGCTGTCAATGACCAGATCTTATCATGTAGAAAGTTCTGCAGTAGAAGACAGAAAATGATATGAAGCGAGACAGTTGATAGAGTGGCTGCTGCCATCACAGATGCAGGCAGGGTGATGACTGCCACCTCTGCACTGACTGAGAGTGATGGAGACCATGAACTGCATGTTGAGTCAAAAGGTGCCACAGTCTGAGACTAATGAATTATTTCTAAAGTAATGCAGTATTATGCTCCTGCTCATAATCTGTTTATACTCAGAATAATGTTGATGAAGGAGCAAAGGTTACTTCCAGTGTATCCATTTTCCATTACTACTACAGCAACAGTATGGTAATTAAATTGGTTGTTTGAAACATTCATATCTTCTTAATATTTACTAGGACTTGTCTGCTTTCTCATATAACATAGGTTTGTTTTACTTTAATGGCACAGTATATTTGCATGGTAGCAGAGTTTCCTATATATCCCATCTAGTACCTTTCCTGTTCTTAATTGAAAAAAGCAACAATAGGAAACATTTTACAAACTTTTTAGTCAACCAGCTGCTTTTGTAGACTTGAGGGGTGTGTCCATTATGCAAGCCAATGGATGTTCCATCTATACTGCCACATTATTATCCATATTCCAGTTTGTTTCCTGCAGACAGTAGAGGTAAAAATAACAGAACTGAAACCTTCCAAAACACAGGTCACTTCAGTAGTTTACCCCACTCCTTAGCTGGCCAGTGTCGCATCCCAGAAGTTGTGTATGTGTGTTGGGAGGGGGGTGCTAGACACCCAGACTATAGGCAAATATAACCTACACACCAGCAAATAAATGTAAACAATTTTTGGGTAATCCTACCCCCCCAACAAATTTTACCTCAGAGCAGTGAAACCCTCCCTAATCTAATACAGAAGTCTGCAGGGGTGATTGGATGCTCTTTTACCTGTACCAAGTCCCAGGTTTAGTACCATGAGTAGCACTAGTTATCTCTGTTGCTTTCATTGCCATAGTCACACTATTGTGCTGAGTATTGTTGCAATCTGCATGCACTATGTGTCTGACTGGGGGGAATCTGCCTATGTATACCTTGCTATCTATACACTGGCAAACTCTATTCCACCCAGATATCTATGCTAGGCCAGTCTTCGATTATTCACAGAAGCAGAATTTTCATGCCAAAGAGGACAGAGATTGCAGGTATTGTCCACAGTAATGGCCTGGATCCTTGTGTACAAATGAAAGAGGTCTTGTTTGCTCATGAAGGCTGTCTCTGTGGTGTATCACTGTAGAACATCATTGAGCTATAATTCCCTCACATTAATAATTTGCACCTGTTCTTATGTATTTCTAAATCCATATACTGCTTTTATATTCCTATATAATATATATATATATATATATATATATATTTTATTATGATCATATTCTCTCCCACCCCCTCACCCAGGACTCTTTTGTGGCAACTGGTACAGCCCACTAGGCATAAATGCCTCTTTTCAGGGGCAACCCATAAATACTGGGGAAATTAAGTGACTTGCTCAGTCACGCATTATGAAATTGAAGGTTATGGGAATCAAACTCAGGTCTGCTGGATGTACCTTTACACTGTACTGCCAGCCACAAACCTTTAAATGAGATTCTTACTGTATCTCTGTATGTTAAACGGGTGAACAATGTTCAATAAATCCAGTAATTCTGCAGTTTATATGCAGCTTGATGGGGGACGAGACTCCACCACCCTGTCCTAGTCATATCTCCCTCAAACACACCTCCCTTGCCTAGTGTGTTTCTCACATGATCTGTCTTGTGTGTTGCTGGCTCCCTTACATGTACTTGTCTCTTGCTCTTTTGTTTCGTCTCCATTTATTGGTCTGCTCTCCATTTTCCTCTGTTCTGTTTTTGCAGTTTCCTTTGTACTTTGTTGTCCCCTTCCCCATTTGCTGCCACAGCTCCTTTGTTGCACTCTTGCCCCACTCCCTCCTTGCTGTTTGCCGCTGTCTGTTTCAGCACTGCCCACTTCTGTGTGCTCCTGTCTGCTTCTGTCTCCTCCCTTTTATTCTTTCTTGTTCTCTCCTTCCATCCATCTATTCTGCTTGGCTGCAGCAGCAACCCTGCTATGCAGCTGCTACTTCTGCCTGCTGGTTGGTTCCTTCCTAAGAGCCATTCCTGACTTATTTCTCTTATGTCTTTTCTGGAGTTCCTTGGTTGCTATTCCTGCCTATGGCCGCAATGTTTGCAGTCCTAGCCCTTGTTTGTTTTCTTTAGTTTTGCATTCTGCAAGTATCCTCAAGTCTGACACCTGCTGTTTCATGCAGGTCTACAGTCTACTCTGCTGTTCTCCTGCATTCCTGCATTAATGCAGCTGACTCCCCATGCTGGCCCCATCCTTCCTACTTGGGTCCAGGTTTGTCTTCCTCCTGTGTTGCTTCTTCGGCCGTTCATCTCTCCTGTTCTTCCTTTCATTGGCTTTCTGTCCTTTTTTGTAGCTGATCCTGCTGAGTTAAAACATAGCCAGCTTGGTGTTTTCAATGGTGTCACTCTACCATTGGACCAGCTGTGACATGATCATTTGAGTGCTGGTGCAGAGCACTTCTCTATCCAGTCATCTGTCTAATTTTCAGTCTCAGGCACTCCTGGAACAAGTGATGTAACAGGAGAGCAATGACCTGAAGCATTATTGTGTAGCTGTATGCCTAGCCCTATGACAGACTCCATACCAAGATTCTCCTACTCATACTCTTGTCATTTCTTATACCCATGTCTCTAAACAATGATGTCCTCTCTGGTCCCTCAGATCAAGGTTTGGACCCTCATCTGTCCATCCATCCAAGGACTAATACCAAATCTCACCACCAGATAAAAGACTGGACTCTTTCCAAGCTTGTGGCTGCCCTCCAAGCTTTGATGGTCCACTTTTCATTATCTATAAAAAAGCAGGATCTTTTCAACAGAGATGACCACCATGGCTACTAATCCAGCATTGGCCAGTCCTCATTAAAAACCTTCAACTCCAACCATGGCTCCTTTTACTTCTCAGTTTTCTAAGCATCAGTACTTTTATCAAAGTTAACTCAGCCATTTCAAACTTAGATTCAAGGGCATCCACTTTGGAAACCAGATCATCCAAGACACCTATATGAGAATCATCAACAGGTCCTTCTGGTTCTTCTGACAATCTCTCTGCCACATCTTAAGCTACTGCTACCACATCACTTGTAACACCTTCATTGCTAGTGCCCTCTGTTCCTGGTTCCTCAATGAGTTCCTGCCTGTCCACCACCATGCGCACAACAGGTACTAACTAGTCATCATCACATCTTCCCATACCAACCACAGCCTCTCCAACACAGAAGCAAGCCAAGAATGCAGTGGCATTTAAGACTGACCTGAAATATTGAAATTCCACAACTTCGATGGTGCAAAATAATTTATTACAAACAAATGAAGTTATGAAGGTCTGACAGTGTGCAGGGCTTCATCCTGTTTGTAATAAATCATTTTGCACTATTGAAATTGTGGAATGTCAATCTTTCAAGTAGGTCTTGAGTACCGTTGCATTCTTTGCTTGGTTCTATGTTTTCAAGTGCTGGCAGCCCTTAGCAGTGAGCACCGTTCTGAGTGAGGGTTCGGCCACATCTGTTCTTTTTGAACTTTCACTTTCACCTCGCCAACACACCTGGTTCTAAGTCACATCAGGAAGAACGTTATTGAAGGGGGGGATGTAAACCTTGTAACTCTCCTTATTTATTCTCATGAAACTATTTATAATAAATGTGTCTTGTGGGGGTATTTCTGTTGTCAAAAAAAAAAAAGATCCTAGCATGCTTAAGGAGTTAGCCATAGCAGAATTTGTGGTGGCTTTTAGTAATTTTTTATAATTGTTAGCTGATGAGCAAAATACTCATTTTCACAAGCAACAATGACAAAGTATCTACCGAGAAACTGCATATGAAACCCATCCATCCAGATGTGGTGAGCTGGACTCTTACTTGTATCTCATTGTCAACCCTGTGATCAGATATTGCAGTATCTGTTTCTATGATTGTCACAAACTGTTTTCAGCTAAAGCTGCTGCTTACTTATCAAAGCACAACTTATGTTTTTCATGGGCATTGCTTGACAACAGACTTTTCATAGATCTAGCCTGTTTCATATGTGTATCCTTCTCCCATTTTGCCGCTTTATGTCCCTTATGGTTCATAACTCTAGCCTATCACAAGTACTGCTCCTGCTTGCACTTCATCTTCTCAGCATGTTTTCTGTGCTCCCAAGAGTATCTTGGACAGACAAGGGAGACAAATCATATTTTCTACTAGAAGGACCATTTGCAACAATTTGAGAAAAACAGTCTGCTTCATGCCTTCAGTGCACTTTTATATTTGTAGCCACTGGGGAGAGGCTCATTCCAAACTGATTTATCATTATAAATCACATTCCATTCCTAATTAAGGCCAGAAATGACATTAAGTTCATCCATCTACTCTTGTTCATATATTTCATCTTCAGTGGTTATTGTCAATGCATCTGGCACAGCTGCTTGTCCATTTTCTAATTATGGACATTTTTAATGTATTTTATACTGGTCTTTGTGCAGTTACTGCCACTTTAATCAGTTTTCCAAATGTGAAATCTTCTACTTCAGAACCAGAAGTTATTAATACCATTATAGCAAAGGAACATTTCAAAGGCTTCTACATTAGACCCTTTATTGTTCCATCTTATCCTTCTTTCATATTAGCCCAATCGTGATAGCCACCTGAAAATATTGTGGAAAGAAATGCCTCATTACTAACCTATAAGCCCCTCCTTCTGCTACAGATCCAAGCAATAATTCTTTCATTCCATCAAAAGATTATTAACTGGCCTATCCACGAGTCAATGACACAATCAAATTCATTAAGAATTGCTGGACCTGGTGCTTGGATAGCCAAGAAAGATATTATGGATTCCTTCAAACTGTTACCTATACACCCATACCTAAGGCATGTATACAGAATATCATGGAAAAGCCAGTATCATTTCCTAGTATGGTTAAACTTTGTATTTAAAAGCAACCCTATTCTGTTTGGCACTTTTTGTAGCTCATTGTGTGCAATTCTTTTAAACATCTACATTTGTGTTGCATCTCTTAGATGATGTTTTCATTGTTGACACGCCAGAGTCTCCTCTTGCTGCCAGTATTACTGATTTCATCGTTTGTTTTCATCACTCAATGTTCTTCTAACAAATGACAGAATCCAAGTTTCACTAAGTGTTCTGGAACTTCTGGGTACAGAGCAAGATTCCCTAAGTATGGAATCCCACTTTCCCTTAGAAAAACGTCAACAAATCTTGAATCAAGTCATGCTTTTTGATCAAAGATTTCCTATAGTAGTAGTACAAGTGTCATTGTCCAAGAACTAGCTCATTACAATAGTATTTATAAATATGTAACAGTCAGAAATATGTCATACAACAGTTTTAAAATATAATGAAATACATTCACATTGTACATAAACATGGGTGGAATTCATGTGCAATTGCACATTTTATAGCTTAAGTAGTAATTACCAATAAAGCTTTATCTCATCCAACCTGCCTATTACAAGGTAATTCAACCAGATAGTGAACCAGGTCTGATATGCCTTTGAGACTGGCATGCAGAAGTGCAGCCTTGGTAGTTTTATTTGCAGGGGATGACCTGATCCTTTGTCTGTACTTTCAAGGTTCTTTAATAAGACAAAATGACTGGTACTACTATATTATAATACAGTAGTATCTATATAATTTTTTTAAGTTGTCTTATCTTACTGATTTGTTAAAAGAAATTTACCAGTCTATGGACTGACCAGTCATCCTCTGCATATACAAATGTTTCAGTAAATGTTTGTTTGTCAAAGTTATTCCAATTATTTATGAATGGACTTAGCCAGAAACATCTAGCTTCCTTGTACTAATAACAGTTCCATAAGACATACATTAACTGTTCCTTCTCAGCAACTTTGCAATAACAATTTTGTATTGCTGCTGGAAGTTTATTATAATGTACTGTTAAAACATTGCTATCGAAACATTCAAATTTATACCTGGTGAATATCTTTCTGAGAATTGGATCCATCAGGCGATCCAGATATTACTTACACTGAAATGTAGTAATATGAGTTGCATAGCATGCTGAGTACCTGGATATTGCTATTCTCTCCATAGTTTTGCTCACTAGAAGTTGTGTATTCTTGATTTAATGTATCCTTTGTACTTCAAACTAAGTTGGATGTTTTTATCCCAATAGTCTGTAAGCCTACATAAATCATACTTTCTTAGACTTTGAAGTAGTTTCTGGTGCCAGTTAAGATTTGAGCAGCCTCTATCTGCCTATGATTTTTTTCCAAAAGGTACTTTAAAGAAAGCCTTTCCTGGCTCATTTTGGTAAGTTGTATCCAGTAATTTGTTCTCCTGATATCTATTATAGCATGTATGTTCTGTATGCCTACTTCAGTGCATATGTATGTATATATATATATATATATATATATATATATATATATATATATAGTGTGTGTGTATTCTGCTGGGCATCAGTAGCTCAGCCCCATTGATTTCCTTAGTAGCTTGTACATGGGGGCAGTTAGTTTGTTACAATTTCTGTTTTCTCATATCTCAATCTCATACATGAGTTGTGGAAGATATTTGGATTTTATGGCCTCCACAAGTGATTTTTTTGTAAAACCTCCATATGCAGCCTTGAATTTGATTACACCAAGTCATGTTTTTTTAACGCAGTCATAAAGTGTATTGATGTGTGTTGTCCATGAAACAAAGAAGGTAAATAAAATCCCCAAGTAAGTATAATTATCCTCTGTTTTGAGTTTTTGTCAGCTAATGGTCCAACTTCATTTTGTTTTCTTCTGCCCAAAAAACATTACTTGGGTTTTTTCCAGATTTATTTTTAATTAAATTTTTTGGGCTGTTCATTTAAAAAAATCCAGTTTTGTTTGTAATCCCTTTTTTGATAAGGATATTAAAACTACATTGTTAGCATATGCTAGGACAGGGCATATGGTGTCTGAAATTTTTGGGGAGTCTGAATTTAGATTACTAAACTCTCTCAGCATCTTGTCAATATAAAGGCAAAAAAGGGTAGGGGCAAGGACACACCCTTCTCTTATTCCTTTATTCATCAAGATTGGTTTTGACAATTTGCCTTTTAAGCCCATCTTTATTCTAGCCCACTGGTTAGAATATAGCATGCAGATAATCTGGACTAGTGAAGGGCCCATTCCTCTTTCCAGCAGAACAGACCACAGATTATTTCTATCAGTAGTATTGAATACTGCTGAAAAGGCAATAAATGTCACATACAGTTTTTGTTTTCTTAGTTTGATATATTTTTTGATTAGATTTAATAGGCTATAACAGTTTTCAATAGTGGATTAGTTGTTTCTGAATCCAGCCAGCAATTTGGACAGACCCCCAGAAGAATCAATTTGTTGATTTAGCCTATCCAGGATTATCCTGGAGAACATTTTTAGACTTACATCATGCAAGCTGATTGGCCTATACATGGCAGGGCCTGCAGTACTCCCTTTTTATGAACTGGTACAATTTTTGTTCTCTTGCAGGGAACTGGTATGTAGTGCTCTTGGATACACTTGTGGTAGAATATCATCAGGAGACTGCACCAAGGGGAGTGCTGCACAGGTACTGTAGACTTCAGGCAGGATTTTAACTGAGCCTGGGGCTTTGTTCATTTGTAATGATTGTATTGCTATGTATACCTCCTCTCTTTTTATTATTGGTGGGAAATAATCTGGGAAATTAATAGAATGGTTGCCATCTAACTGTGAACCAAAAAAATATATTTAAAACATAATCCATCCATTGCATTTCTGAAATATAAAAATCTAATGAATCTTTGTAATTGTCAATCCCTTTTGCTACTAATGACTAGAAGGCTTTGCAGTCTCTGTCATAACAGCCCTCAGCATTTTTTTGCCATTGTGAATAACTGTCTTTTTTTCCTTTAAGGAATCAGTTGTATTGTTTGCGATATAGGTTAGGCTCTTATATTGGGACATGCTGTTTGAGTCTTTTACCTCCTTGATTCTGGCTTTTAAATATGCTTTGTATTTTTTACATTCTTCATCAAACCATTCAATTGATTTTAAGGGGGTCCATGGATAGTTATCTCTTTATACAAATTATGCTTTATATGGTCAAGTAATAGTGATATCTCACTCCTTAGTGCATAAGCTTCTAATACTACTAAGGCTTCCATATTCAGTCCCTGGTAGAAGTTATCAGTTAGAGTGGTTATCTTCCTAGCTATTTCACAATTACAGTGAATTCTCTTGTTTTCTGTATTTCTATTAGTGGAGCTGATATTTCTGTAGTGATCTGATACAGTCTCTCTAGACCTCTTAAAACCAGTGGGAAATTATCACTTTAAGACCTCAGCAGTATTTGCAGGCTATGCCAGACGTTGTGTTATCCTCACTATAAAGCGAGGTCCAAAAGAGAGGAGCCAGTGGCTTTTATATATATGCAGTTGCCCCGGGAATCCTCTCCCAACCTTCCATTCAAGGGATATAGATTTAGTTATTTTAAAATTTAAATTAAAATTTGCCCAGATTGATTGTTTGCTGTCAATAGTATATCTAGTGGGCATTGTGGGTATCATGCCCATATTATCTAATATTGAGTTATCAGTCCATCAAAGGTGCCAGTCCTGGCATTTAGGTCCCTTAATATTAGGATTTTACTCTCTGGACCATTCTATTTTGATTCCAGCATTAGTGTTTTTAGTGAGTCCCAGACATTTCCATCATAAAACTTTTTTCCTTGTGGTGGGATGTAACATTTAATTATGACCAGTTTATGGTCCTTATTTTCCACTAGAATGGCCATAAGATTCTGTGATAGGTATTGTCTAATGACTCTATTGAAAGAACCCATTTCTATGTATGAGACCAAGCCTCCTGCCAGTCTCCCAAATTTACTAGTTCTAACCCCTAGAAACTGATGAGCTTCAAAGCTGTTTAACAGGATATTAGTTTTATCATTGTGAAATGTCTCTTGTATACAAATAATATCATCCTTAGCTATAACATTCTTCTGGTCCTAGTCAGCAATGTTATGCTGTATCCTTGCTATGTTCCAGGAAATTAATACATGTGAGTTCTCCTGACCTATTTTTCCTGAGTCATTCAGCAGGGAGTCCTTCTTCAAAAAAGTGTCATCCTTTGTGTTTGGGGGCAGTCAGTCTCCATAGCCAGCTAACCTCATGTATCTCTTCGATGGGGAGTTGTGATCATTAGTTTTTTCATACCTTTAGGTTTAGATGCTGCTGTAGACTGGGAAAGTCTAGCATGTCAGAATCTTAGGTGTAGCCCTAAAGGGTTGAGTTTTTCAGTTTTTAGCAGAATATCATCTGCCAATTTTCTGCTATTCATTAAAATGCCTATTTGGAAGCTATCTGTTCTTATTTTGATTCCTAGTAAATCTTTCATTTACAGGTGTTTTTGCAAGAAGTTATTTAAGAAACTGAAGAGAGCTTCAGTTAACTTGTATGTGCTTTTGTTCATCATCTGAGGCATGCCAAATAGACTCAGATAAGTTGGGATGGCACACTCAGTTTCCTTGGTTTCTGATACTTTATTAAAGTCCCTTTTATTAGGAAAGCAGTCAAAGATATCCTTAATTTTAGACACTAAGGCATTAATTACTACATAGTTAAATGTCCTTGTGGAGATAATCTGCATATCAATGATTATGCCAAAGGTATCTGAAACTATCCGGGAGTCTATTCTGTCATTACTATTAATTTCAATTTCTAAGACATTATTTATAAAATCTACAAGGTTATTCTTAAGGTTAACCCCTCTGTCTAAGGTCTAAGTATCAGGACTGAGGGAATCTTAGAATTTGTAATTGTTAGTATTCCTTTCCTCTAGTCAGTGTAATGGTACTTGAAATGTTCATTTCTGTTCCCTGTGTGTTGTTCAAATATCTCAGCATGATACATAGATACATAGACATTGTTGGCAGATAAGGGCCTATGGCCCACCCAGTCTGCCCATTTGAGCCTGTAAGTTCACTTTATGTTTTTCTAGAAGTCTGTTGCCCCATACCACGACCTCCAGAATTCCATTATGTCTATCCCATGCATTACTAAATCCTGTGATTGTTTCAGCCCCCACCACTTCCACTGGCAGGAGTTCCACTTGTCCACTACCCCTTTCTGTGAAGAAATTCTTCCTCACGTTTCCTCTGAATCACCCTCCTCCAACTTCATCCCATGTCTTCTAGTCCTGGAACATCTGTTTTGCTTGAAGATAGCATTTTCCTGCACCCTGTTCCTCCCTGTAAGGTACTTGTATGTCTCTATCATATCCCCTCTCTCCTTCATCTCCTCCAGGGAGTATATATTTAAGTCCTTCAGCCTGTCGTTATAGGACATGTGATGCAATCTCTGTACCATCTTTGTTACCCTCCTCTGAACCTTCTCTACCCTGTCTATGTTCTTTCATAGGTAAGGTCTCCAGAACTGTACACTGTACTCCAGGTGGGGCCTCACTAGTGTCTTGAATAGTTGAATTATGACCTTCTTTTTCCTGCTGCTAATGCCCCTTCCTATGCATCCCAGCATCCTATTTGCTTTACCTGCTGCCTTGTCACACTGTTTACCTACCTTGAGGTCATCTGAGATGATAACTCCAAGGTTCCTTTCCTGCTTGGTGTAGGCTATATTCTCACCTCCCCAACTGATGTGTTGTTCCAGGGTTTTTGTGCCCCGTATGCATTATCTTACACTTCTTTGCATTGAATTTCAATGCCAAATCCTTGACCATTCTTAAAGCTTCTGCAGGTCCCTCCTCATTCTGTCTACACCCTCTGGTGTGTCCACTCTGCTACAAAATTTTGTGTCACCAGCAAACAGAGAAATTCTGCTTATAGGTCCTGTGTAATGTCACTGATGAAGACGTTGAATAGGACTGGTCCCAGTACTGATCCCTGTGGTACCCTACTGGTCACTCTTCACTCTGTGGAGTGACAGCTATTTACCACCACCTTCTGGGTCCTGCCACCAAGCCAATTACTTACCCACCAGACTATTGTCCTGCCCACTCCCATATTCCCCAGTTTGTTTAATGGCCTTCTATGTGGCACAGTGTCAAAGGCCTTGCTGCTCCACTGATCCACCTCCTTTGTTACCCAGTCAAAAAATTCAATGAGGTTTGTCTGGCATGACTTCTCCCCAGTGAAACCATGCTGCCTTGGGTCCTGTAGTCTATTGGTAATCAAATGTTCTACCAATCTCTCCTTCATTAGGGCCTCCATGATCTTCCTCACTACTGAGGTCAGGCTGACAGGTCTGTAGTTCCCCGCTTCCTCTTTGTTCCTGCATTTGTATAAGGGGACTACATCTGTTTTCCTTTAGTCTTTGGGTACCTCCCCTTTTTCCAGTGATGATGCCTTTGATTTTGTCTACCAGGGTCCTCAGGTTCATTGACCTGTGCAAATTCATTATTTTTGAGGGTGATAATCTGTTCATGATTACAATGTAGGTTAATTCCACATCCGTTAACAAGTAAGTCTACTTCCTTTCCTAATTTGTTTACATGAGAAGCCAATTTCTGGGATAGTGCCTGGCAAGGTTGTACAAGAATGTTCTCATCACTTAATGTTGGGCAGCAGGCCATGGTGGAGTGTGGAGAGGGCAGTAATGGTCATCTGCTCTGGGTCAGGGTGGGGGCAGCAGGGTGTTGGGCACTAGTAGATGCAGGGGTGGGGGATCCACTCACCACCAGGGAAATTATTTCAAACAAGCACTCTGTGATACCTTTGATTTTTTTCTTTATTTTACAACAAGCAGGCAATCATTGTGGGGCACACAACACTGCAGGTGGCAGGACACCAGGGATTTCCTGGTGATTGTAGGGGATTTAATTCTTCATGTTAGGCCGGTGATTAGTGGGGGGGTAGTCATGGACACAAGGGATGTGGTGCATCTTGTCTTGGGGATTTTAAGTGGAATTTGCACTTTAAAATCCCTAAAGCAATGCAAAGTTACCCAATACCATTTTGGTGAATTTTCCACTAGAGGCGGCAACTTCACAAAATGGCACAGGGAGACAGAGTTTACAAATGTGATGATAATTCACTCACAATGTAAAACTTTACTGCATCTCTATTCCTCACTCATCCAAATAAAGAAAAAGCTGTTTGCTTTTAGAGAACAGATTGAACTGGGAGCAACATGTTAATTCCCTTACATTGTTAAATGCCTTATTGGGTATAAAGAGTGAAGCATGTTTTTATAGAATCTGAGCAGACTGCAAAATATTTGAAGACACCAGACACATAGAAACAAGGAACAGTCCAATACACAGTGGCAGGCAGAAATGCAAGAAAAAGAGGGTAGGAATAAGGATATGAGATGTCTTTCCCTTTTTCTTATACAACTTACCTACTTAATATTAATTTGAGATGTGTGTCTAATACATTAAATAACTAAGGAGAAGAGAAATGTTGATATTCTATAAGATATACACTATCTATGCTATATATGTTTTATTATTAACTATTTCAGAGTGATGGGATTGTGAACATCACACAAAACTCGCAGCTCAGTCTATCATGTGCTGAAACAAAGCACTTTGAGTCTGGCTGTAGTTAATCAGTGATCAGAATGTAACAAAATCATTACACAGTACTGAACAAGGCTAGTCATTAAAAAATAAACAAAAAAAGAAACACACAGACAATTCACATTGATTTCAGACATGTGTTTTGTTAATGCTACATTTATTTCCCATCTCCTTTAAGAAAAAAAGAAGACACAGATAAGACAGACAGACAGAGATAGATAGATACACTAGATAGATAGATAGATAGATAGATAGATAGATAGATAGATAGATAGAGCTAGAGAGAGAGAGAGAGAGAGAGAGAGAGAGAGAGAGAGAAAGGAATTACGGGATGGGCGCTTCACTGCTCTAATTGAAGCCAGAAGCACAACTCCAACTGCAGTTTCACATTTCAAGAAAGTCCCACTGTTCTCATACTGAGTGAGAATGCAGATGAAGGGCTCCTCTTATTATACTTTAACCCGGGATTGTTAGTACCCTGCAATGTCATTTCCAGGGCAGTTTTAAAAACAAACACTCACATCTAGATAAATTGTTCCCATTTACCTAGGTTTATGTGTTTGTTTTTTGAAAATACATCATTTTAATGTACTTTCAATGTTCTTGAGTTAAAAAATGACTAGATGGTGACTACAACAATCTTTTTTTCCTCACAACAAGTAAATCATGAAAATAAGCACTTACTATTGGTGGGTTTTTTTTACCAGTCAAGTTTGATGGTTATCCCTCCACCCCCAAAAAATATTTATAACTCTGGAATAGAGACATTATGAAGTTAAAATTTGCCTGAAAATTTCATGTGAAGCACTGAAAATTCATGCTTCATGGAATCCGTGGAGTTTTTGATAAACTTTGGAACTTCGATTCACGTGATTTGCACAAAAGGTTCCCCAAAATTAGCACTTTTTTATCGCGAAGCACAAATTTTGTGGGTGAAGAAAGAAATTGGTGGGTGACATTTCGCATTTTGCCACGCGATCCAGGAAATTTATGGCCACAAATTTCAAGGAATCGCTCCACAAAATCTGTGAATTACCCCACAGAGCAAATTTCACAGACTTCTCACATCTCTACTCTGTTACTGTATAATACTTCTTCTAAAAAATTTTGAAAGGCACTGCCCCAATACAAGCTGCTTCTACCCTAAAATGTTCAAGAAAAAATTCCAAACTATCCAGACTCTGTGTGAGAACAAAGCAAACAAAGAAAAAAGAAAGAATGAACACAAACAAAACAACAACAACAAAAGTTATGTAAAGGAAAACCAAACACTGTTTTGCATTTTTGGCATTCCGTATCTCAAAAACCAAACAAGATGCTATTACAAAAGTTTTCATGTCTTGAGACTCTGCCAGCCCCACCTTGCATGCCATACTTTGGGCTATTTCATTGAATGTTGCCAAAGTTATTGAGCTGCAAATAATTGGTGTTGAACATTAAACAGACTACTTGATGCTCTGTACACTCTATAGGCAAGCTACTGTGGCCCTATAATACATCAGTACACACTAGTTAGGATTAATCTTAATGCCATAAAAGTAGGGAGATGTGGCATTCAGATTTCCAACCCTAACCCCCCCAAGCTGCAAAAGGACATGACCTCACAAGCAACCACATACAGCCATCAACAGGTAAGACAAACAACATACAACACTTTCCAGATGACACAAGTGCAGTAACACTTAATTGATTATATTGTACTTTACAATTTTTTCCTTTTTCCTCTTTCTGCCCTGTCCTTCTGCTTTCTTAGCCCAACTCCCAGCCGACACCATCCTGCTGCTGCAATCCCTCACCTCAATTTGTTTAACAGTGCCTTGCTGTGATCCCTCTCCCTGATTTGCTTAACAGTCCCTTCTCCTTTGTCTGGTGTCTTTTTTTTTTCCTTACACAAAATGTTCCCTTTTCTTTCTTCCCCCAGGCTCGCCTCCAGCCCCCTTCTGGGCTCCAAGTCTGTCTGGCAGCTCACAGTGCCTGCTGTCTGCCCAGCTGCCCATCCCTGAATCCCCAAAGGTAAGGGTTCAAACATGAGGATTTTTTAAATCTAGCACCTTTTTAATTGACAGAGTGCAAATCCTCTCCCTGTATCTCTATTACTGATACCTGATTGGTATATCAGGAAAACAGCCTTCAGGCAATACTAGAAAACACTACCACTGTGCTCTGTATCATGAAAGGGAATAAATCAGGTGTAGTGCTGGTACTGCTACTAGCACTAATTCACTGTTACCAGCCCACAATGTTAAACTGTGATGCACTGAGCCAAATTAAACACCTGATTCAATACCACCTGTAGGGAAACCTCCCCTAGCCCCTTACATGGTTCTCCAGTACTACAACTGCACCACAATGCGTGCACCACAAGGAACATCACCAATGGCCACTGCAGACTCTGTCAGCCACCCTCAATTAACTTGAAGATGCAACACATAAAAACCTATAGAAGCCTCCACTTAGGGGAAAAAAATGAAAGACAAATAGTTATAAATGCTACAAAGATAGCACCTATCCTGCTACTCCTTTCCAGGAATGTTCATCCTAACCCAGGCCCTTCACTGCAGGCAATAACATGACTCAAAGCAAGGGCTGCATAAAAATGGTCTCCATGAACATTGGAAGCCTAATGCCAATCATTGCACAATTCCAAACCTGGGTCCACAAACAACAACGAGACATTATAAGCCTAACTAAAACCTGGCTGTCCCAGAAAACTATGGACTGCTCAATAGTGCTCCTAGGTTTACACAATTTATAGACTGGACAGAGCATCCATTTGGGACAACATGCAGGGCAGTACGCTCCCCTCTTCAAGTAACTGCCCTCTGCATGAATAACTGGCCACTCAAATCTTGCTAGGAGGCCAGAAAAAGGCACTCACAGTGATCCTGGTATACATTCCTCTGGGGACAGCTAAATTAGGACTGCCTAAAGATATTGAACACATTAACCAAATCAAAAAGAACTCTGAAGTCCTGATTACAGGGGTCTTTAATATCAACTGGCTCTGTAAAGAGAGTAAGCCTCTTAAGGATCTCATTGACACCACATACCTTACCCAGCTGGTGCAAGAACCAACTCGCCATAATTATAAGACTGGTAATAGTACCCTCATTGACTGGGTACTGGCCAGCTGCCCAGAGCGGGTGAAGAGTGTCACTGTTTTACTGGATTCTCTGAGTGGCCACTCCCCGATCATCTGCCTCTGGTGTAACAAACAAGAGAAGGTTAACTAAGAATAGAGTACTCAGGAAAGGCATGCTTAATGACTTCAAAGCCACTTTTGCCAGAATTGACTGCAATGCACTGGATAAAATCCTGGACATTTATATGGCATTTAAGTTCTTCATAGACAAGTTTAATACCATTTGCAACACCTTCACAGCCTCAAGAAGGTGCAAAGTTCATGTCACAAATAATGGGTGGTTCACTGGAAACCTAATAGAGATGATGTGTCATAGAGACAACCTGTGGCATAAGGCCAAAGTCTCAGGAATAGCACATGATATGTAACAGTACCGTGAAGCTAGGAATAAGTAGTCCTATGCCATGAAGGCTGCACAGGCCAAACACTACAAAGAGCAACTCGATTAAACTTGGGGTAACCGTAAAAGGTCTTGGAACAATGTAAAAAAGTTGCTAGCTAAAGCTGTTAAGAAAGTACCCTCTTTGCTCAGCCTTTATAGTGGCACCATGCTGGACCTTCTAGACATCGCCAACTCCTTCAATGCTGCCTTCCAGATTTGAGTTCTGTCCTCCCTCACAATTGCTTGAATGACTCTGTGGCTCAGTGAGATAACACTGCCTCTCTTAATAATCACCCAAAATTCTATTTCAGGTGCATCTCAGTAAAGGACACTAAGAAATATATAAAAAGAGTGCTTGGGAAAATAAGAATAGGTAATGATTTAATTGACACGAAGATGGTGGGACTCACCCTTGATGAAGTAATTGTCCCAATCACAAAAATCTTCAACAAGTCCCTCTCCTTGTGAAAATTCCCCACCCTGTGGAAGCTGACACTCATCACACCAGTGTACAAAAATAGTGACTGAGCTTCCACAGCCAAATATAGGCCCATATCCATACTGTCCCCCCCTTCTCTAAAGCACTTGAGAGTATAGTGTCAGACCAGCTTACCGAATACCTGGATACATACAACCTACAGTGTCCTCAGCAGCACAGCTTCAGGAAAGACCACAGCACCACAGCAGCCCTGGTCTAATTCATAAACTATATTCACCAAGCCATGGATGATGGGAGCCTTTTGGGGTCCATTTTTATTGACCTAACAAAGGTGTTTGATACAGACAACAATAAGATTCTCCTACAGCAACTAGCTTATCTTGGCCTGTCACCAGCATCTGTAGGCTGGTTTAGTGACTATCTAGCTGACAGCAACCAAAGGGTAAAGTTTAGAGCAGTGTTATCTACTGCCAGATAGGTCTCCCTAGGCGCCCCTCAGGGATCCATCCTAGGACCTCTACTGTTTAGTCTCTTCATAAACAGACTTCCCACATCATGCCCCAGTAGAGTCATCCTTTATGCAGATGATGCACTAATTCTGAGCCGAAGCCCAAATATAAGTGACTTGGCAAGTAAACTGCAAAATACCTTCAACTTGTCGGAGGACTGGTTAACAAACTACAAACTTCTCCTCAACTATAAAAAAGCAAGGTGATGTTATTAAACAGGCCCCACCTTAGGAAAAGGAATCTCACATTGACCATCATCAATAAAAAGAATGTCCCACTCGAGCAGGTACAGGTATTCAAATACCTGGATATTCACATCGACAAATCTTTCACCTTCTTTTATCACATCAATCACATGGTAAAAAGCATCAACTCCAAGCTTGGAATCCTGTGCAGACACAGGAAATACCTCATCCCTGATGCCCTGCAACTATCGGTCATGTGTTCTGTACTGTCAGTGGTTGATTATGGCCTAGTGGTATACAGCCCAGTCTCAGACACTGTCTTAAAAAGGATCTCCACTGCACTATATAAGGCATGCAGGTTTGTCCTAGGGGTTGACAACCAACTGCACACATGCCTGCTATTTAATCATACAAACTGGCTCAACCTTAGGGACAGGATAAAATTCCAGACCTGCATCCTAGGCAAAAAAGCACTGTTAGCTCTTGTATCACCTTGCATCCAACAAATTTTCCAGACAACTAGTTCCCAGCACAATACCTGTGGGACTTCATGTTGCACATTCTAGGAACCTTTCAAAAGAACATCACTGGTGCAACGCTCCTTCTCCTACAAGGCTCTGCAATGGTTGAATGATCTCCCAGTCAGCACAACTGGCTTACAGAGCCTGAGAATCTTTAAAACACAACTTAAACAGCACTTCACCAACTTATCCACTTGCAGGTGCTTCAAGTAATACCTACTTCCCTATGGGAGATAAAGACCATCACTTAGTAGCAGCACTTAGCCTCTCACCCTTGCCATCACAACCTATAGTAACAACCCTTACTCATAACACTTACCTTGTGAGTGTCTAATCCCCCACCTCCATTGTTTTGTGTATCTGAGGACCCCCGCAGTCCATCATAGGGCCTCATCACCTATGCCTGTAAGGCTGCTTGTTACACTACCCTCTCCCTCCAATTCACCCAACTTTTCCCTGGACACTTTCCCTCCCATCACACCACTGACTCCTCTTACCCCATCCCGCTTACTATGTCATTAACTAAGCTCTGACAAAGCCTTCCTCTGGTGGCACAGGGTTTCTCTTTCAATCTCTGTAATCCTTTCTATTCTTTACCATTCTCCTTTAATTAAGATCACATAGTAGTCTAAACTGTATGTGTATTATGTCTCCGCTCTTTACACTGGAATGTATAAACAACTTTAAAGTCTGTAACTAAGTGAAATTATTTGTTTAGAACCTTGCCAAGTGACCTTGTAGTTGATTCTTGTGACATTGCCATGTTCCTGTATTGTATGTCCTGTTTAGATGTGGACCCTTTGTAAACAAGCTTCCAGCTCAGAGCTTGTTTCTGAATCAATAAACTTGAAACTGATGTGCTTTCTTTGTTGATTTTTATCTTTGGCATGCACACCACAAGACATACATAATCACTTGTCACTGCAGATAGAAATCATGATATTCAAATCACAGCATTGCTTCTGTGTGCAGAGGCACAAGACTCTGCAGCCACAGATACAAATCTACAATACCCAAATTACAAGAGTGCTTCTGTCTGCAGAAGCACAGGCCTCTATGGGGCCAACACATCTGTAGCCTCAGGCACTCATGCACACCTCAAGGTATACACACACACTTGATAGACCTGTGCTTCTGCTGCTGTGGGTGTAAGACTTACACATCCACGTTTTTCTACAGAAGGATGGGCCCCTGTGGGGCCTGCAGTTAAGTAGCCAGAAGTATCATTGCAATATGGGTATCATGGCTTTTGCAACATATCAAGAAATTGTTTAAGGTATATCAGTTTTATCTGTTATGCAGCTGTATATAGAAAACCATATACTAGTCAATCATGCTATCTACCGAGGTATCTTATACAGTGTGCATGAGTATCTCTGATTGCAGATTCACAGGCTCCATAGGGCCTTCTGTCTCCAGAAGCACAGGCCCCCATGGGGTCAGTGCTTCTGCAGAGAGACATATACATGTCTGATGTATGACATGCACACAAGCACAGAGGTGTGGCTGCATATGCACAGGCCACTGTGTATTTTGAATGAGATGTTATACTGAGGTCCTATCTGCCTGGATTGGTGGTAGTTCAGGTGGATGTTAAAGATCCCACGGCACTTATCGAAAAGAGTAGGAGAATTTCCCCAGTGTCCTGGCCAGATTTCCCTCATTCACTAAAAAAAAACGGCTTAATCTGGTTCAAGGTCAGTTGGCATTCATCTGTATCCCCCTCCTCCGGGTCGTGCCTGAAAATAGGCAGGATTTGTCTAGTGCACTTACCCGGTCAACAAAAACTAAATAAATAAATAAATATACAGCCACAGATAAAATTCCATGAAGGTAGCACATTCGTACAACTGCATTTGCGTCATCTGAAAAAAAGTTGTATGATGTTTGAGTTACCTGATGATGCCTGTCTGTAGTTGCTTTTGTGACCTTGTCCTTTTGATGTTTGGGGTTGGTGGGGAGTTAATGTTGGAAATCCTAATGCCACATTGCTCTTATTTTGTGAGTTGAAGCCCTAAGTGGTGCATTAACACATTTTCTTGAAAATAATTTCCTTTTTTTGAGATAGTGGAATCATGTCCTCAGATATGCAAGGCCTTCTGTGCCTGTGTCAAAGGGAAAAGTTGTTTCAGGCCTTGCACTTCCATTTGTTATTAGATGTCAAGTATTTTTGGGGCTGTCTGGTGTGCTGCAAATACAGACATACAGGGCAAAAAGACTATCTGTCAGCTGAAAGGCGGGACTATCTGGCAGTCATGGGTACAAGGAGCAGGGCCCCATGTCAAGATAAGACTTCTCTGCACTATATAGTACTTGGGCCTGTGCACGCAACCTTGCACCTTCCCTTTTTAGGGTGGGGGATGTGGTTCCACATGACAGTGCTGTCTCCTCAGCCTCAGGCCATCCAGTTGGCTCAGGCTCACTGAGCTTGCCCCTGAACTCAGTTTCTTGGCATAGGATCACAAAGCAATACCTTCTGGGGTAAAGGCTGTCACTACATACAACACTTCTGAATATTTTTTTAATTTTTAAATTTTGACCTGAAATTTTAAAGATAGTCCTTTTATGACTACCCCTTATAAACAATATATGTGGCATTTATAGAATACTGTTTGATATGTCATTTTTGTGCCACAAGTGCTAAAATATATTTTGACTAGGATTTGAAAAATAATCCTGTCACATTTATGAGGTGTTAAAAAATGGATATGTTGAAAGTTTGAAGTCAAAATATTGAAAATGTCAGAAATTATGAGTGAACACTGAAATATTTCACTGTTCATACATGACTTGGTCACTTTACCATAGTTGTACACCAGACTTTCAACATAGCCTTCTTATAATCCCACCGCATGAACAAGGAAGGTAAAATTGTCAAATCCCTGTTGAAACTTTATTTTGTGGAGTGACTGCAAAATTACCTTTTGGATCAGATTTGAAAAATTTCACCTGTGTTTTTCATGAGGTAGGGTCCCAAAAAGGCCATGTTGCAAGGTTGGTAACACATATTAAAAATCAATGAAGTTATGAGGGAACATTGAAATATTTTTCAAAGTTAACTCATAAATTGGCCATTTTACCCTAAATGTCCACACATTTTCATCATAGTCTTTTTATGACCTTACCTCATGAACCCGGAGGTAAAAATATTCAAATCCTACCTAAAAGGTGATTTCACAGAGAGACAGCAAAATCATCTTTTGGGGTGGATTTAACCAAAAAGGCCACAATGAAAAGCTGATGTAAAAATACTGAAAATGACAAATTTATGGGTAAAAGTTCAAAACACCTTGAAATGCATTAAATGCACTTACCTTGCTTTCTCATACAGCTGCTGCCAGTTCAAGCAGCAAAATGTTTTTCAATGGGAGCGTTAATCTATGCTGTGGGACACTTTTAGGTGAGTGAGGTTGTGTGTTTGTGTGTGGGCAGAGGATGTTGAGTGAGGGAGAGTGTGACGTGGCTGGGGGTGTCAAAGGCTCAGGTCCACAATGGACCATTTTCTTATTTTCAGGGTAAAAAAAATATATAAACAAATAAAGATGAGGGACTGTTTCCTTTTTTGCAGATAAGACTTTTAAAAATTTACTGTATCTTGCATAGGGATTGGGCAACCCAGTGTCAGTTTTATTTTACTGCGGCACCAGGGATGGGCACCCCTGTGTTACCGCCTATGGATGGGTGAAGGTGACCTGGAGGGGGCAGAGTGGTTAAGTGGTACTGGGGGTGGTCAACCCAGTCCGCTTTTATAAAATTTAAGGAAACAGGGAAGAACCAGGGAGGCTGACTGAGCTGAGAGAGGGAAGGAATCAAAAACACAAAAAAGATAGATAGATAGATAGATAGATAGATAGATAGATAGATAGATAGATAGATAGATAGATAGACAGGCAGGTAGGCAGACAGACTGACAGATTAAAGAGAGAAAGTGGAAGAGAGAAAGCTTGAGTGATAACCAGCCCACTGCTTCAACTCAAGCCAGCAGCATGACTCAAGCTGCAGTTACACAACTTAAGAATGTGCCACTGCTCTCATATGAAGAAAACAAGTGGGCAGCTCCTCTCACTAAGCTGGACACCAAGGATTTTTGGGTGCTGAGAAACCTTACTTCTATGCATATTTTCAAAAAACTAATACCAGAATTTAGCTAAACATAGCCTGTTAACTAAATTTCATGTGTTTGTTTTTTGAAGTTACATAATGTTTAAGTATGTTCAATGTTATGTAATATAGGGGAAAAAAACAAGATGTTAGCTGTCACAAACCAAAATAAAATGTTTTTGGTTCATAAAAACTGTTTTTGGTTTGTGGCACCTAAGTGATGTGAACCAAAAATGGTCTCAGGAACCAACAATTTTTGTTTCATATCAGATTGTTTTCCAAAAACCCTACTGAACATGCACAGAAAAAGGAAAAAATTTAATTCTTATAACTGGAACCATTTAACATCTTTTCACAAACCCTTCAAAATGTATTTTCTCAGTACAGACTGTGTTTAACCGGAATCTTTAGTAAAACAATTTCATGCCACAAGTCTATAGGTAAGAGCAAAAAAAATGTATTAAGCACAGAAAACAGTCTTCACTTTTTCAAAATTCTACATTCCAGCTCTCAGAAACCACACAAGATGCCATCATGAAACTTTTCACATCTTGAGAGTATGCCTGCCACACCAGGCATGCCAACTTTGAGCTACCACGTTAAACACTGCCAAAATTAATAAGGTGAAAAAACTGGGTTTGACATTGAACACCTTACTCAACCCAGACTATACTGGTGCTATTGTGCCAGTATAATATCCATATCTACATCTACATCTATATCTATACTGTATATATTATAGGGGCACAACTGTGCCCCTATAGTTAGGGTTCATTCTTCACTTCTATGTTAAATTCGACATTTTGCCCATTAATAACTTCACTAAAGTTCAAGTGATTCACATGGAATTTTTCATGTACCATCAGGGATAAAAGATCACTTGATGTGGCAAGTGTTGTTCTAGTCAGATGTGTGGGTGCAGAAACAATGAGTGTCATAAAACATGTAAATTGCCATTTTTTCTCAAATTCTTTGTCACACCACTGCGCAAAAATGGTCTGGAATTGTGGTCTGAAATCTTTAGGGTATATAGGTCCTGGGTCACAGTAGTGCATTTTCAAGGTTTGGGGAAACCATGTTAATCTGTTCCAAAGTTATTAAATTTCAAAGTTTCAGATTATTTCCTATGGGAAAAGTTAGATGTTCACCTCGAAAAAGGATTCTATGACACAAATGGGGAATCCATTGTAACACATGGGTAGTCCTTTGTTGGGCTGATGCCATCTTGTTTTCAGTTAGCAATGGCAACAAAATCAAATAACTAAAAAAATAGAGAGCTTTAGTAAACACTAATGGTTGTGTTTACCTAATTGGGGTCCTAGAGTCTGATTCCGTGCTTAGTTTTTTTTAGTAAGTTAGTTCCAAATGCATTTTCTTAACATGCCAAAATACTTTTTCACAAAATGCAAAAAAGGATTCTAGAAACAGGGTCTCCCTGGTAGTCTAGTGGTTGTATCCCTTCCCCCGATGTCCGATCGACCTCCTTATTTTTTTCGTTTAGTATACTTTATTACATTTTCTTTATACAGAAAAATAAGCATACACAAAGATAAACAAGAAAAAGATAATGCATCAGAAACAACAATAAATCCTACAAATACCAATAATCCAAAAGCAAACTCCAAAAAGTAACCCCAGTCCAAAACCCAGTGACCCCTCCCACATCATCCCCCCCTCCCCACTAGACACACAAAGAACCAGACTCACCAAAATAAAATCAATGAGAAAAAACTGTATGTACTCAACAAGAAGTAGAATGCAAACCCAGACAGGCCAAAACAACAAAAAGAAAAGGGGGAATAAAATTAAAGAGAAAGAAGAACTTGAGGTTCCCAATGATCTTGATTCTTCTGATATCTGCCTTGAAGGGAAGTAATGTGTTTCTCCATAGCCAGAGGCTGAATGATTTCCTGGTGTCATTCCCTCTGAGATGAGATACTATCATCCATCCAATGACAGAGTATAACAATCTTGGAAGTAATCAAAATCAAAGCCATATAGGCTTTTCAATGGCCAAAGAGATCCTCTGGGTAGACCGCAACAAGACAGATATGAGGAGTAAAAAAGGAGTCTAAGCCCAAAAAGGGATCACGGGAGTTATGAATAGCAGTCCAAAAAGGGATCACCTTTGGATATTCCCCAAGGATATGCAGAAGGGAACCAATACCAGAACCACAATGAAAACAGTCTGCCAAGGCTCTTCTACCCATCATGTGTAGTCTATTGGGGGTGTAATATAAGTTATGCAAGATATGGAACTGGGTAAAATGACATCTATCCTGTATAATAAGTTTGTAAAGTCTAATCCAGAGCCATTGCCAATCCTTAGAGTTTAACTGTAAACCCTACTGCTGCCAATAATAACAGGCCCCAATAGACCACCAGGATCATGAAGCTGAAAATAAGCATAAAATCTGGAAATAGAATGGGGCTGTTCTACAATTGTTAAGAACTCAGTAAAGATAGGAGAGGAATATGTAGTCCAAGGGATCAGACCCAAAAAACTAGAAAGAGCACCAAAAAGTTGGATATGATAAACAGATGATATACAGGGATAGCAAAATGGTGTTAAATATTATCAGGAGAGCACATTTTACCTTCCACCACCTAAGACTCTAACAAGGCCAGCTGAAGCTGCGGGCAAAATTTGACTGAGATGGGGTGATAAGCTATAAGAATATTGGGATTTCCCAAAATATGTTGGGACAGGACTTTGTTCCAATTGATCTGCAGATAAATACAAAGTTGCTTAACTGATTTGAGTGACCACATCAAAGGAGTCTGGTGTAACTGGGAAGGCAGACAGGAGGGGCCAAAATACAACAAGCTACTCAATTGCAAGCCACATTTTAAAAAAATCTGAGTTTCAGTAGAGAGCCAGAGGGGGAATATAACTTAAACTCAATGGAGGCATCTGGGAATGAGCCCAGTGAAACAATTTAGAGCTATGTAGGGCACAATAATACAGAAAGAAATGGGTAGCCTGAGGTTACCTCTGTCTTTGGGCATGGTTAGTTTAAAATATGCCCTTCTTAATAATAATAATAATAATAATAATAATAAACTTTATTTGTATAGTGCAAGTCTAAAACAAAGCACTGTACATTGTTAAAGTATATAAAACAGAACAAAACAGTCTAAAATTATTTGCAATACAAAATTAAGTAGGTCAAATAAAATAATCACTAAATGCTTGCTGAAACAAGTAGGTTTTTAGGCCTGCTTTGAAGCTCACCACAGTCCTGCACTCTCAACGCACCTTTACTCCATACAAAATCTGAGAGGAGACGTTGAAAGTGAGAAAACCAAGCCTTAGGCAGAAATAGGGCTAGCATGCCTAACAGGGAAAGTATTAGAGGTAAAATATTATTTTAATAGTATTGACCCTATCCCATAGAGAAAGGGAAAGGGCCAGCCGTTTTTGCAAATCCTCTATTATTGTCTGAAGCAGAGGAGATAAATTTATCTTCAGAAGATCAGAAAAAGGACAGGAAATATGGATCTCCAGGTAAGTGATGGCTTTGGGTTCCCAACATAGACCTAAGTCCTGAATTGACTCATGGAAGGTATAGGCATTCAAAGGTAGAACCTGGGTTTTCCCCAAGTTCAACTTATAGCCCGCAAGTTCAGAAAAAAACATTAATTTCCCTTCAGGCAGTGGGCATCTAGGTTTGGGAGACTCCACATGAAGGAGAAGATTGTCTGCATAAGCAGACAATTTGTATCTGGAATCCCCCCCAAGTATACCCTGGATATCCAGGTTAAGTTGAGTCTTTCACAAACTGTGGAGGTGAGAGGAGGGCTGTGGTGGAGGATAAGGTGGGGGATCCACTAGATCACCAATGGAATAAAACATTTTTTTACAGGGATGTCAATCGGACATCGGGGGGGGGGGGACCACTAGACTACCAGAGAGAAACATGTTTTTGTATAAGGGGATAGCAGTCAGACATTGGGGAAGGGGAAAGGGACCACTACACTAAAAGGGGCAGACATTTTTTCATACAGAGACGGCGATCGGTGACCAGGGGAGGAACCACTAGACTGCCAGGTAAATATATATTTTTGTATAAGGGAACAGTGATCAGACATTGGTGGAGAGGAGAGGGAACAGTAGACAACCAGGCAATTCATTTTATACAACCAGATGGCGGGCGATCGGAGACTGGGGGTGGGGGGGCCACTAGACTTCAAGGGAATAGAGAAACTAAGGTAAATGCGATTCAATGTATTTCAATGGGGTTTTTAACTTTGTTATTTTTAATGATTTGGGCCCCAATACTAGTACAGTTATGCTTGGTGTAACAGCACTTGTGCCAAGATGAATGGCTTATGAAGCAACTTACACCAGCAGTTGTGACATGCACAATTCTACAATGCAGCCTGCGACATGGCACAGGCCACTTGCGCCGAACAGCTGTTATGCCAGCAGTTGTGACATAAATCCCCTGTGACATGGCACTAGGGGGTTTATGGCAGCAGTTGTGCCCCATTCAGAAGGGCAGCAACAAAGTCCCCAATGTCAGGATTCTACAAGAACCCCTGGAGGAGAACTGGCAAGGTAAGTTACACCAGCATTTAGCTGGTTTACGGATTCCCCCCGTGGGTCCTGTAGACCCACCTGCAGTCCAGCAGTCATGTCACAGTTGCCCTCCCCCCATGCCCAGCATACCCCAGTGGGTGCCCCACAGTGCTGCCCACACACCCCACCCTCTGGAGTGTCCATAATGTGCCCCCCAGGTCTGCTCACACCAACTGTTCCTGATGTGTAAATTATGTGCCCCGCAGGGCTGCCCACACCATCTGCCCCCGAAGCAACCAGTATGTTCTCCACATGGCTGGCACACCTCCTGCCCCCAACTCCACCACTGATATGCCCCTCAGGTGGCACAGTCAACCCCACATGTGCCCCAACCTCGAGTTGCTGGCCTAGAATGTGGCATACACCTGCCCAGCCCTGGTAGTCAAGTGCCCCCACCCAGCCATGCCAGTCCACCCAGCACCCCCACATCCCAGCCAACGACTGCCACAGTCCACCTTTCTCCATGGTTAGCTTGCCAACTGAGTCCAGTTGAGCATGTATTAAAAAGAGACGTGCTTCAAATTAATTTCTGAGCCCGCCTTTACAGTAGTGCTCCTACTGAACTCAGTCGGTGGCTGGGCCATGGAGGTGAGAGGTGGGCTGTGCCTTCACTGGCTGGGACAGGTGGGAGGTGCTGGGTGACTGGCACGGCTGTGGGGGCCACTAGACTACCAGGGCTGGGCTGGGTGTATGCGATTTGCAGCCGAAGCACTCAGGTCGGGGCACGGGTGGGGGTTGACTGTGCTGCCCACAGGTGTATCAATGGTGGATTTGGGGACAGGAGGTGTGACCAGCCATGTAGGGCACATACTGGATGCTTTGGGGGCAGTTGGTGTGGGCAGCCCTGTGGGGTTCCTAATGTGGCTTGCTGGGCATGGGGGGGCACTTGCAACCTGCTTTGCGGCTTTCAACATGCTCGCTAGGTGTGCACTCTGCTCATCGTACCTGGCCGCATGTCGCAAATCGCAGGTCTTAGAGGCGGAGACCCTGCCCTTTCTAGAATAGGGCACAGGGTCAATGTCACAGTTGCAATTGGTGCAAGTCGTGTTTGGCAGTGACTTGCACAAATCTTCTAGAATCGGGCCCTTTGACACCAAATTTTCAACATTGCCTTTTGGAGAAATATCCTCATACAAATGTTGGTGTCATTTCACAAATCCTGCTTGAAATGTGATTTTGTGTTCAGTTGGTGAAATCACCTTGCAGGCTAAATTTCAACATTTTCACCATGCTTGTTCATGACGTGGTGTCATAAGAGGGGTATGTTGAAAATGTGGGGTCAATTTTGACATTTTATTATGCTCGCTCCTAACCTTTGTAATATTCAATATTTTCACCACAAATTCTCAATATAGCCATTTCTTTACATCACCTCATGAGTGTGACAGTTGTCAGTGTTCAAATCCTGGCCAAAATGTGTTTTCTCACCTATAGCACAGAATGACCTTACAGAATAATGTTTCGGCATGGATTTGAAAATTCTTAGCCCAGCGTTCATGAGGTGAGGTAATAACAAGGCTATGCTGACAATTTGTTCGCTGTTTCAGCTAAAATGCTTCCAAAGCAACATACATACATCTATGGAGGGATGGGAGTGCAGTGCCGAAGGCCACTGCTCTCCTACAGCCAAATGAGGATGCAATTATACTATCTCAAAAAGTAAGGAAACTTGTTGCACAAAACTTTATTAATGCATCAGTTAGAGTTCTAGTGACAATAGTTGGGGAATGTGGCATTAGAGTTTCCAACCCCTCTTTACCCCATCCGCTGTGCACACACCAACAGAAATGATGGTGCCTTTAAATATTAGCCCCAACACTCACCCCATTCTTCTATACTGTACCCATCTCAGCTTATTTACTTTTGGAATGAGGTGAGTGTTAGGGCTGACAACCCCAAGGCACACCGCTGATGCCTGTTGGAGTGTGTAGGGTACAGGTGGGGTGTTAGGGTTGGAAACCCTAATACCACATTTCCCAACTTTTGTTGCTGGAACCCTAACTGATCTGTTAATGAAGTTTTTTGCAAAGAATATCTATCTATCTATCTATCTATCTATCTATCTATCTATCTATCTATCTATCTATCTATCTATCCCATGGTAGTGCCTGTATATTATGGTTGAGTAAGCACTTTCATGTTAAACTCCAATTTACATACCATAATAACTTTGCCCCATGCAACAGATTTACTAGACATATGGACAGCAAAGCCTTTGTGTCAGTATCTATTGTTTCTGAAAATTTCATGTACATCAGTTCAGTGGGGTTAAAGTTACAGAGGTGCAAAACAACGAAAAACAAACCATTTTCAGAAATGTTAAGACTTGTTTTGCCACCCAATAACTAAAAAAATATGAGGTTTGAAACCTGAAACTTTCAGGTTTGATAGAGCTTAGTACAAGATATGTGCTTTTTTTGGCTTTAAGGTCCAACTGTTAAATAGTTTTTAAATTATTTAAGAAAAATTTTCCATTTCTAATAATGCGCAGTTCAAAAAATCAGCATTCTATGGATAACTGAATTTTTGCAACAACAGCTGGTTGCACTTAATGACACATATGCCATTTACTAACAAATGACAGCTGTGTCGTATATCAAACCCTGCTGTGTTGTGACTTCTATGTCAGCGATGGGGCTACTGTCATCATAGCCTTGCCATGCTGAATGTGCTTCTCCTTAATACACTTTATCTGCACACCGGGAGTCCCAATCACTGGTGGCAATGTATTTATTTATTTGTTTACTTTTTATGTTTTGTATAATCTGACACTGGCAAGCTCACCCCCGGTGTAGGATCCCTTCCCCCCACAGCCCATTGTTTTATTACAAGTTGCCAACATCGGGAGACCCAATCCCTGTGCTGGCATTTACAAGACCCCGCCAGCAGTGTGGGACACAAGTGAGCCCACTCCCACTGTCCTGAATTAGCTTTAATACAGTTCTTCTTTTCCTGCAAAAAAAATAAAAAAATTATTTACTGATGTCTTTGTTTTTTTAAATGTGAAAAAAAGAAAACCATCCCTCTTCATCCCTGCCATCCCCCTCCCCCCATCCTGACCCTTCCACCAAGCACCCACAACCCCACAACCCCCTTTACCCTATGCTTACCCCTGGAGGTTGGACGCTGTCATCCTCTGTGGACTGAGACATGTCTGTGCTCTTCAAAGACGTACTGCAAACTGAGGAATCAAGGTAAGTACAATATAATTATTTCAAAGGCTTTTTGAACTTATGTTGATATCTTTGCCATTTTTAGGAATTTTTTCATCAAATTTTCAACATGGCCTTTTTGTGAGCCCGCCTCATGAACACTGGCAGTGTCAACTTATTAATCGGGCCCAGAAGGTGATTTTACTGTCACCCTGCAAAATCATCTTTTGGGACTAAATATTGAAATTTCACTGCCAGAGTTAATGAGGTGGTGTCCCAGAAAGGCCATGTTGAAAATTTGGTGAAGGAATTCTTAAAAATGGCCAAGTTACAAGCATTCATTGAAATATTTCTATGTACATGCATAACTCTGGTAATTATCAATATTTTGACTCCAAATTTACAACATAAACATTTTTTCACACCACCTCATGAACAGTGCAGCTGCCATTTTTTACACCCTGGCTGAAACATGTTTTCACACCTGTGGCGTGCAATGGCGTTTCAGCAGAGATTTGAACATTTTCTTCTACTGGGTTTATGAGGTGGAGTCATAAGAAGACTATGTTGAATGTTTGGGGTCAAAATATAAAAAAACAAAGAATTTATTAAGTTACATTGTTGCAGGGATGTCCATTGCATGGCTGGGGAACATGCCACCTTACCCTGCCAGTGAGCTGAGTTCAGGAATGAACTCAGTGAGCCAGTTTAATGGGACAAGGCTGATGGGGAAGGTGCTGCAGCATGCAGCATCAGCCTGGGCCTTGGTAGGTATGGAACAGTGTTTTGGTGTAGATGCCACACCCTGTGGAAGGTTAGGGTACCTCACGCAGAAGGTATGGACATGTGTGCCAGAGCAGTTCCATGTGAAAATCGCGATTCTAAAATTGTGATCACCAAAATGGCAAGCTTTTAATAGTGCAAGCTATAATAGTGTTTTGTTTTCTTAGCACTTCATATAATAGCGGTGCCATAATATTAGCAAACAATGGCCCACTCACAACAAGCTCTCACTTCCTCTCTCTCTTTCTCTGCCTGACACTGTCTCTCTCACCGATGATGCTGTAGGGGTGGTCGAGGGATGCAGCTGTTGGTCTTGGTTTAACTGCATTGCACACTGCAAATGATTTTAGCCACTGTCCCAACATGGTGTTTTGAAACTCAGTCTGTGTCTCATACTGTGTGTGCACTTACCCTTTAGATCACTTTTCTGGACTCGCTCTCCCCACCTTTACAGCACTCCACGATGTGACTGGGCAGAACATTGTCAGCGAATGACACACACACACACACAGACACACACACTGGGACAGCAAAACACACAGACAGGGTGAGTGGATGTGATGAGCTGTGATCGGGGACATGGGCTGACAGTGAAGGGTGAGCCTTGGAACAGTGCACAGACCTGCTATGATAACATCACTTTCAACAGCCAGTGACCGCCATGTTTTTGTCTCTCTCTCTCTCTCTCTCTCTCTTTCTCTCCAGCTTGCACCCACAGGGAACAAAGTAGATTCCAACTTAAATCTCCAAATTAAAACACACAACAGCTTTGCTTTTTTTATAAACCAAAGTCACTATTTTGACATAAGTCTGACAGTTGATGTTATAAAATTAGCTTAATGTCCGAGTCTCGGGTCTATGGTTGCCTAGGCAGTTATGTGGCTGCTGCTGTTAGTGTTCTGGTAAGTTTATTGTCACCTATTTTGCACATCACTATTATTGTGCACACATTGGCAGGCAAAATCGCAATTTGTGCATCATCGCCATTTTCTGGTGATCGCTGAAATGAACTTCTCTATACAGTGTTCATGATTTTATAGTCACAATTTTGCGGTTGCTATTTTAACAGGTAACCGCTCGGGCCTGCTAGGCCCGTGCACTGGGTCAGGACTGTCTCCATTATTGTATTTACCTCATTTTGTGAATGTTCAAAAGGGACCTGCACAAATGAGGATACAATTCCACTATCAGAATAAGAAGGGAAATTCTTTGCAAAAAAACTATGTTAATACAAACATTTGGGTTGTAGAACACAAAGCACACAAAGAAGGGGAATGAAAAACATTAGGGATTTGGGTCCCCAGAGTATTGGTGAATCAGGGGTGGGGTCTTACTTGGTGTTGTCAACCCTAATGCCCACTTCTCTCATGATCAAATGAGGTCAAGTGTGATGTCTTCACATAGGGCCCTGCATTAAGAAAGCTTCAACAGATTATGCTGGCCATACTGTATTACTATAAAACACAAGGTTAGAGCTGTATCTTGTGCTTCATACAGGTGGCTACGGGCTGTGGAGAGAGGGTGGGTATTAGGGTTAACAACCACAAGTAAGACCCCAGCACTGATTCACCGATACTCAAGAGACCAAAATCCCTAATGTTTTTCATTTCCTTTCTTTGTGTGCTTTAAATTCTACAACACCAATGTCTGCATTAATATACTTTTTTTACAAAGAATTGTGCCTATGCACAAACTGGTGGGAATTAAGTGCCAGAGGTGCATACCCCACCCGTGTAGCTTTGCACCCACAGAGAGGTGCGCTCATGCCGGTATTCACAATGGACAGCCACCTGTCAACGGCTCTGCCCCCCTGGCATGTGGACTCAGCAGGGTGTCCACGGGCAGAGTTGCAGTCTCAGGCAGGCATCCAATCACATGCCCATCCTGGGTCCAGCAGTAGATCACTTGTGCAGAGAGGAGCAGGTCCAGATGCATGAATAGCCCCCTCAAGCGCCCGGACCAGCATGGCAATGCCCCATAATCCAGCAGTCCCCTCAGTCTGATACCAGCCCCTGCATCCAGATGGTCCCCTCCAGCAGCAACCCAGCCCCCTTCCCAGATGCCAGAGCCCCCCCCCCGGCACAGATAGCAGTGCCCAGATCCTATCCAGTGTCTGATGCAATCCCTCCTGCCCCCACCACACATTGGCCCCATCCCAATAGACAGGCATGCAACCCCCCCAAGCAGAGGCCCAGCCCCAGTGAGCATGGCAGTGATGTCCCCTCTGGGACCGGTAGGCAACACCTCCACACACACACACACACACACACACACACACACACACACTAGTTATACCCCATCCCCAGTCCTGGCTGTGAGCACACCCCAACTCACATTGTTGCCCTGTCCCCTGACCACATACCAGTGGCCCACACCCCGACCCTTGAACCCAGCCCCCCTGCCATTTTGTTGGTGAACAGTGGATCCCCCCAACACAGACATAACCATCCCCGACTCCTGTACCTGCTCATTGGTACTGCTTCTTGGGATGGCCAGCAGTGCAACCCTCTTCGCACATCCATGTCAGCTGGCCATCCAACTGATGTTGGGAGTGAACTACCTTAATATAGCAGTGTGCTTCCAGCATCATCTGGATGGCCGACAGCCAGGGAGGTGTGAGGAGGGCTGTGCTGCTGGCCATCCCATGCCACTGTACCGAAAGGCAGGTATGGGACTGGGGAGGGGTGTTGTTGGCACTGCGGGGTTGGGGGTTCCACTGCACACCAGTGATCAACTGGATGGGCTGGCATCAGGGATCAGGGGTGGTCTGGTTGTGATGTACTGGGTGGGGAAGTGTCTGCCTTCCCAGGGCTGGTGCCCCTATGTGTGTCTTGGTTGTCTGCATTCCTGGGGCCTGTGTCATTATGTTTTCAGGGGGATGTTCATTCCTGGGTCCAGTTCCTTATATGTGTCGGGGGGTGTCCACATTCCTGTGGATGGGGCACAGCTGTGTGCTGGGGTGGGTGGCACTAAGCAGCCATTGGGGATGGGTGCAGGGGTTCTGTTGGTGGGGGAAGGGGGCTATCTGCCTGGACTGTTGTGTGCGAGTGGCATATACTGGACTTACAGCAGGGTTCCCTCGTACCATAATCTGTGCCATCCTCTTCACCCCTCCAAGCAGCAGTACGCCCCTTAGTAAATGGCACATAGTGCTGTCACTCCATCCCACCCAACCCAAGCATGTTGATGTCCATGCAGCTGGGGAATTTGGTGTGTAGGGGATGCATGCCCCTTTTGTGCATCATGCACAGGGGTGCACTGGGTGAGGGGTGGCTACCCACCACAGATATGCGGTGTGTAGGCACCAATACAATCAATACAGTACAAATTAGTATACTCGATACAGTACAAATCAATACAATCAATACAGTATAAATAAGTACAATCAATGCAGACGGAAACTAGAAAGCAACTCATTCTATAAAGCATCTTACATCTGCTGGCTTCTGTGATCCATATGGCTATTGTGATGTCATCAGTTTTGCTAATGCTGCTTTGTTATTGGTTCAGTATTCCCTTATGACATACCCAGCCTTGCAAGATAGTAGTAAGACAGTGATACTATCTTGTAAGTTGGTCATATGATAGTAGTTTTATCATGGGTACTCCAGACCCACATATTTTGTATAAATATATACTGTACAGTACATATGGACAGTATATCAGAGTTAAACAAATGTTTAAAATCTGGATTCTGCTTTGGCATTCAGTTCAGTTGGGTTCATAGGGGTGGGCTGAGTTAAGGTATAACTTTTTAAACGCTAAGAAGAAACCATAGCTTGTGAATTGATATCGTTTTTTTTTCCTTTCTTTTTGAAATAACAAGCCATTGTTTCTTAAATTAAGAATGACCCTGTGGGCTATATGCAGTGCAGATATATCATAGCACAGCTTGTGGCAGAACAGTAGTGGACCTCATGACTAATCATGTGGCCCACTCACAATAAACAACTGCTTATTCCCTCAGATTTCACCAGGCCTGAAGAGGACTTTTAAAGCAGCCATGCGGGACACTTACAGCATGATGTAGCTGCATCATCACTCTTATTATGGAAGACCAGTACTGGACTTCACAAGTGGCTAGCAGCTGCATTACCACTGAGATTGTTACAGACACTTAGTGAACTGAAGATGTGGCCCTGTGGAAAACTCGGAAAGCAGCTGCATCATCACAAACATTGCCACAGACCTGCAGCAGACTTTAGGAGTGACCCTTTGAGTGACATATGAAGCAGCTGTATGGTCACACAAAATGCATCACACCTGCAGCTGACTTTGCAGGTGATCCTGCAGACCACTCATAAAGCAGTTGCATCATTATACAGACTTCACCAGATTGTTGCAAAGCCATATTATATCATGTTAGGTATAAGTGTGTGTGTGTGTGTGTGTGTGTGTGTGTGTGTGTGTGTCTGTCTGTGTGTGTGTCTGTGTGTGCTTCTTGCAAAGCACCTGCATTATGACACATATTGCCCCAGACCCCTAAGGTCCCTCATGAAATAGATGCAAGGTACCTCAAATTGCATCAGACCTGTAGGGACTTTGTGACTGGATCATGAAGCCACTGCCTCATTACTCAGATAACATCAGACATGTAGTAAACTAGCCGAATCAAACTTGCTGCTAAACCAGCAGCTGCATAAACCCACAGGGTGCAACAGACTTGTAGTGTATGGTGCAAGTAGCCCTGCAGACCACTGGCAAAGCAAATGCACCATATAAATTGCCCCAGATCTGAAGCAGACTTCACAAGAGGCCCTGTGGGCCAGTCACAAAGCAGCTGCATCAGTTAACAGATGGAAAAAGACATGTAGCAGACTTTGCAAGAAGCAGCATGTTCACAGGCATGGATACTAAAAGCCATTTAGATTTTTCTGATTTTTAGACTAAGGGCCTGATCCACAAAGGCCAGCACAAGCTGTGCTGAAGGCAGCTTGTGCCACTTGCCAGTGTGCCAGAGACCCTGTGCCTGATTCACTATCAGGTAGTGTCCCAGCACAAAGTCCTGCAGCTTGCAGCAGCTGTGGACCTGCACCAAACAGATGGTGCATCTGTAAGGTGTGCAGCAAGCTACAGGGTGGCCGTGCAGCAATAGAACCATGGACAGAATCCCCTAGTGGCTAGCAGCCCCCATCAGCCCAGTCCCTTGTTAGTCAAACAATTATATTCCTGGTGGTCCAGTGGACCCCCCCCAGCCCTGATCCCATTTTATTAACATTATTATACCCTGGTGCTTTAGTGGTCCCCCCATCCCTATTCCCTTTTATTGAAATACTCACATCCCTGGTGGTCTGGTGGACTCCCGTCCCTCTCACTGCTAAGCCCATATAATAGAAATATATATTTCCCTGGTGGTATGGTGGAACCCACCCCCACACCCTGGCTGGCAGTGCCCCACCACCCTGCTTCCCTGTCCCATTTGAGAGCAGTTGACTTGCACAGCCCTCCACACTCCACCACTGTCAGCTGCTGACTGAACTGTCAAGGAGCATGAACTGTATATAGCATGAGGTCACTGACTGACAGAGCTGTCAATCAACGAGCACATACTGTAGACAGTATGCGGTTCTTGACAGTTCAGTGGGTGGCTGGCAGTGGTGGATTGTGGAGGGCTGTGCCAGTCACCTGGTTGGGGACGGGACAGGAGGAGCAGGGTGAAGGGGCACTGCCTGCTGAAGTCGGGGTTGGGGGTCCACTAGACCACCAGGAATATAGCTATTTTAATAACAGGGGATCAGGGCTGGGGGGCTGCTAGACCATCATGTAAGTGACTTCATTACCGAAAGGGGATCGGGACTGGGGAGGGGGGCTACGGCACACTGGCACATGGTTCAAAAGCCTCCTAGAGGACACGCTTTAAAGTACCCTTAGACCAGCCCTAGTTGGTCTATGGATACTTAGAATTTTGCCTTCTGGGAGGGCTTCATGAATCCCAGTTCAGAGGATATGGCAGCTTGTGTCTGCCACAAGCCCCCTAGCACCATGATGCAGCTGATTTTGTGCAGCAAGAACAGCACAAACCCCCTTTGGTGCCAGCAGGCTACATTTGTGAATTGCTCTTGAGGCATCATTTGGTGCAAGCCATGCCATGTGCCATTCCTTGTGGCACAAGCCCATTGTGCAACTCAGGGGCACTTTGTAAACTGGGCCCTAAGTGTCACAAAACTGAGGTTGTATCTCATGAATGTGAGTTTTCAAGTTACTAAAGCTGGCACAGGGCCTGTTTTTGTGAAATGCTTTAACCTAATTTTTATTAATTTTTTAAAAACTAATGTTTTTCTTATGAATAAAATACTCGAAGTATCAAATTTACATTTGAATCTGTAGACCACAAGTTTCAGACTTCTGTTCCAGCAGTTTGTTTTGTTCTTGATGTGCAAAATTTTCTGTTGTTTTACCAAGTTTCCATACCTGTAGTGACCTATAAAACCATTTAGATTTTTCTTGTTTTGAAACTTGAGGCCCGATTTTCAAATGTGGACGCAGGGCTTGTGGCCATGCCCTGCATCCCCACAAAGTTTGACGCAGCTGTGTCAAAGCCCTCAGACGCAATGCAGTCTGAAATTAGTAGGGCTGGGGCATTTGCAACAGGCTACTCATTTATGGAAGCTTGTGCCAAAGGTTGCGCAAGCCCTGTAAAATGGCTCCCCACATGAGGAAAATGTAGACCAGGTAGAGCTGGTTTATGTCTTGTGTTCAGTGAAAGGGACTTGTGCCAGGGAGTTGCAGCTTCAATCATTCCAAAAGCGGACTAGCATCATCGTTTGACACAAGTTGTTACTTGCATCACACTCCCTGCCACAAGTCCATTGCCTCAAATGCAACCTGTATGCAAATCATGCACTTAGTGTCCAGAAAGTGGACAGAGGTCGTACTGTATATCAGGGACCTTAGTTTAAGAGTCATAAATGGAAGGCAAGTTTTTGTGAAGGACATCGAACTAATGTTTTATTAATACACTGTAATTTAAAAACCAATTGTTTTATTACTCAAAAATCACTTAACGCTTCTACCTTACAACCTATGCTATTGACCACATAACTTTCAAACTTGCCATTCAATACATTTCCTTGTTTTTTTTATAGCTAAGTGTTTTCTTTTTAACCCCGCTTTCTTGGCAGCTTTGGCTCATGAACCCAGAGTCTTAACTCAAGAAAGTTGATAGTGAGTCACAGAATGATAAAGAGTAATTCTGCAGTAACCCAGTTATGAAGAATGTCTATAAAAATGAACTGTGCATGCACAGTGTATCCAGCTATGATGCAACACAGTAACTTGCAGTTAAGTGATATGTCACAACATACTGCATAACAAATGAGCTTAATTTGCACTAAATTACACTGTTTTCTGCAGCATTTTGTGGTATACTATAGCATCAGTGTGTTGCATCCTGGCTGGTGCTATTAAAAGAAAACAGCATTTTATTTTTGTAATAATTTAAAACCACTACATTTTTCAGTAAATCTATCTATCAAAGAATCAGCCTTCTGTGAAACTCTAACAAACCTGATATTTTCATATTTAAACTTCCAGCTGTTATGCTACTGATCATATAAAAGGTTTTAAAAAACATATTTTTATGTGTTTTCAGACTTCTGCAGCTTTTAAACTGTTAAAGTATCTCTTACCGAGTTTAAAGGATCTAGCAGTCTTGATACTAATTACATTCATGCCAAATAACAGTTTATTCTGTCAGGGATGGCCATATTCTTAAGGTGCAAAAATCAGGAGTCAACATAGATATATTAGAGCATGTGGATGGGATGTTTCCCAATATGATTTGTTATACATTATTTCCCTGTATTCCACCTCGATTAAGTGCTATGTACCATGAGAAACTACAACTTAAGATATATACTATACCACACTAACTAAAGTGTATACCACACTAATTAAATATATATACCCACAATACATAAAATCCTATAGTACCTCACTAATTACATCTAGCTAGCTAATCAAGTAACACAGCTGTGAACATACCTGACAAACCAATTCAGGCACTTCTAAAAAACACACAAGATTACAGACCTAAAAGAAACCTTTCAAAACCAGCCTAACAGTAATCTAACAATCCCCAACTTGTGACTTACCAAACAGTCATGTTTCTCAGTGCTCCAGCTCTCTCTTCAGATGCCAAGCCCTCCAGGCTCTTATTTCTCCCCATGATTCTCTTGACCAGACAAACCGTGCTGCTTCCACGTCACTGCTAACTGCAGACTCCAAATACTTCTGGCTGCACAAACCATGCTATGCCCATGCAGCTTCCTACTGCAGACTCTAGCTGCTCCTGAATGCACAAACCACACCACTCACTCACTGCACCCTACCATAGAATGCAGCCACTCCAACGGACAGACTGCTGCAGCAACACTTCCTTTTAGAGGAGGACCCTACACTATGAAAGCAGTAAGGAGCAAAACACAAATGGACACACCAAAAATCCCACTTCACTGTGAAAAAAAAAACAAAAGTCTAGGACAACAAAATGCAAATAAAATCCTATAAAAATGATTGCAAATGAAATCAAAATATAAAACATCACCATCCTAACATAAAAAGTAACATTTTGATAACGGGTAAGGCAATAGGTAAAATCCTGTTTACAAGGTTGATTTGTGATTATATAACTGGTTCATAATATAGCAACTACAATATAATGTATTACATAAAAATAATAGGTACATGTGTGCATATGGTTTATAAACCCTTCTTAAGGTCCTAATGAGGTCATAATGCTTCTTGGGATCTAAGCTTGTGGATTATTGACCACATGTAAGACACATCAAGTGGGTTAGTTCATTAGACACTGCACTAATAGTAAAGGCCAACAACATGTCAGATTCTGGCATAATTACAAATACCAAACATCTAAATCTGTGCTGTGATCATTGTGTTGCTGCTGTGTCACCATGACTGGTTTTGTTTGAATTCTTTCAGGATTTATTTTTCATGTACTTCTCTACTTTTCCCTGCAGATGGCATTTTGGGCAGGTCTTATTTCACCTGTGTCATCTACCAATTGCAAATGCACATATCTGACTATGTCTGCAAATGGAGATGCTCACAGTGTGTGTGTGTGTGTGTGTGTGTACGTATGTATGAGTGTTTTGTTCTAAATACTGTGCATATCCACTGCTACAGAACCAAACTGCATCACTGAATTAACTGACAGACTCTGCTACTATGTCTGCCTGAACAGTTTATTAACTGCCTCCCTCCCTGCTACTAAAGTTTGTTGTATCCTCCCTTAGTATCAGTGGTGAAAATGGGGGTGATGGAAATGCAAAAATACAGTAAAATTTGTATAATTAGGAAAAGTCCCCAGAACCCTGATAAGTATGTTCAATCCTATTACAGTGGTGGTCAATTTCCCCTTCTCAAACAATGCTCAGACACCACATATTTCCTTGCAAACTGTGCATTGCAGTAATTTATCAGTACTGTATGTCTCTTGTATGGGGTTGAAGTACTGTATTTCATGCATGTTGAAACCAACAGCAAATGCAGTGCACCTACAGTAATAAATGCACAGAATAAACTTCAGACAAGCAGGGCTCCCAGATCAGTCTGGCATTCTTCCCGTTACTCTATGGTAATTTTCATGAGTTTTCCAGTAGATTACATTATTTCCTATGACTGCTGATTGCTCTGTTTTCCCGTTTAACACTACAAATCTATAAGAACAATTTCCCCACTATTTTACTTTAAAATATTGTAATCTATGTAAATCTATGAGCCATGTGCAAGCTGATTATTGTAAGCACATGGTGCTGGTGGAGGTTATATTGTACCAGTACACTTTGTTCACAACTTATTTATAATTATATGTAATGTGATATTTTTCCAGTGACTGCACATAGCAGCTTAAATTATGGCATACTTATGCATCCTCTAAAACTTGTTTTCAGTGGCTATGTAACAGCATAGAAGTGTGGTACTTCCTGTCAACATTGAACAATTGCTGTGAGGGAGGCAGGTTATTTAAGTGATAACATTCATCTTGTAGGCATATAAGAAGCAATAATCGGCTTCTATGGATGATTAACAGCCAAGGCGAAGATGAGGCGTTTACTCACTACAGAAGCTGGTTATTGTGAGTATACGCCTTCAAGATGGATGTTATTACTATTATACCACTAGGAGTTATGAAGAATTTATGTAACTCCTAATAAAAAATGAGCGGCATTTCATGTGAAAATTAGGCTTTGAAAAGTAAAGCCGTAACTCTGGACAGGGGTATTGGTGCCAGTGGTAGTAAGCATGCCGAGAGTCACATTTTAATTTTCAAAGTACGTTTTTGCACCGCAAGTCTGCTCTAGGAAGAGAATGTGAAAAAATAATGTAGTTAGGAAAGAAAAGAACAAGCTTTTCATTTGTTAACATTGTTTTCTTTGTCTCTTTCTTTCTCTGTCACTCCATCCCCCGCCCCACGTCGTTGTGCCATCGTCCACGGCTCACTTCACAAGAAATTTGTCCATTGATCCTCTCTCAAGTTCAGTCTCCACAGTCGCTCTCTTTTGGTGAGTTTTCAGCATTTATATAGCGCTTTTCATACACAGTGTATCCCAAAGTGCATTACAAGCAATGCTAGACTGGTAGTGAAGTGACTGAATGTGTAGTGGCAGCCATATTGCACATCAACACCCACACACAGCCTGTATAATTGCATGAACTGGTTTATGGGTAGGGAATGTTGGCCAGAACACCGGGAATGTCCCCTACTCTTTGTGAAGAGTGTCCTGGGTTATTTTACTTCCATCTGGACACCCACCAGGACAACACCAAGACGAGTAGAAGGGACCTCAGTTTAACATCTCTTCTGAAGGACGGCACACCCCAGCAGTACAGCACCTCCCTAATACTGCACTCAGATGCCAGTGTTTTAGGTACAAGTTCAATCCCAGTGTGGGACGAGAAACCATGACCTTCTGGTCCAGAAGCGGATGTGCTACCAACTGAGCCATGCTGACACCTGTAGAATGGGTCATGTAACAACGTCAGAGAAGCATGAGTCTGAGCGGATGGACTGTGTGGGATAGTAGAAGAGGAGAATATGAATAACCTACTGTGGGAGTGGTTTTAGACAAATAACCTACTGTGGGCATTGTTAAGAGATGAATAACCTACTGTGGGCATGGCTGAATGTGGATAACGTACTTGTAGGCATGAAGGTTGTAGTTTGTGGGATAATAATGCCTACTTTTCCTGTGTTGTGCTTGACTAAAAGTGGATACCTGTGGTATAATGGAAACTTAAGTACTTTACGTGTTAAGTGTGTCTAGTTGCCTAGTGGAGGGAATAGTAACGAAATGCATGAACTCCATTTCTAAATCATGCTTCTGTTACTACTCTGTTTGCTACTTTATGAGTGCTGGACTACTTTGCATTTCTCATAATCCATAGTATTGCACATGTTCTGATCTGAAACAGACACACACACACACACACACACGCACCTGTTACTCAATATCTGCTGTATGGTACATATAAAAAATTATGAATCATGTTAAAACCTTTTTTTAAAAGGAACTTGAATTTCAAATTAAAAAAATGTTTTAGTCTGTAGAAAGTACATGAGAGACATTCTTTGGGTTAGAAGGGTGTCTGGAATGTTTAGAGGTAAACCATCTGCATTTTCTAAACATGATGCCATAATTTATGTTTCCCCATTCCCCTGATTTCAGCATAATCATTTTTTTTAAATTGTAAATACACACCTGATTTATTCACCATGTCATTATGTTTGTGACTTTGATGATGAATCATGTTTCCCATGATCCAGGTACTGAACAACGTGTTTTTGTTTTCAATATGGTTAAGAGAGTCTATAGAAAACTCATTAAGTACTTTTTAATGGTGTGCCTGTTTGCTTGAAAGACGGGAATTGGATCATGACCAAAGTCAGTGATCCTTTCTAAAATCATGTTTCTCTTGTGCTTTGAATCCTCATCTTTGTGCATGCTCAGTTTTTAGACAAACACTCATACTTAATCACTATGTGGGAACCCAGGAACATGGGTTGTCCAGTCTAAAGCTGGCAAATGCTCATCTAGTTTGCCCATTACGATCCCAGTGAGTTATACTCCTGTGATTGTCCCTATCATTCATAAGCTGATGTGATTTCCTTTTTAAACCTGTTATTGTCCTACCACAAATAACCTCCAGCAGAAATACATTCCAAGTTGCCATCGCCCTTTGCAAAAAAATATTATTTTTCTTTGCTCTAAACTGCTCCACTCACAGCTGGTATGGGGAATGTGAAAGTGCTGGATCCACTGGGAACCAACGATGATAAGAAAATGTACTTATTTCTAAAGCTGAAGGCAGAGAAAGCTCAGTCTCAGACTAAAGTCTGGGGGCTTGATTTTGAAAGAGTGATGCAGGGTTTGTGTCAAACCCTGTGTCAAACACATTTTTTGGTGCAGCTGCACCAAACACGTTTGATGCAACTGCACCCAATTTTAGTATATCGAGCACAGTTGGGACAGTTTCCTCAGTTTACAGCAGGTTGTGCCAAACATTTGTCACAAGCCCTGTTAAATGGGTCCCCTAAATGGTGCGAGTTAGACCAGGGAAAAGCTGGTCCAACTTATGGCATTTGGTGCTTGGGATTAAAAATCCTGATTGCTGGCTGGGAGCAGCCCTTCAGATCATTCTATTTTGGATGTATTTTACGTCCAAAAATCAGCTCAAAACATCCAAAAATGTAGCCTCTGGTGTCATTGACGTCCAGTAACATTTCTCTTGTTTAAAGCTTACTTCCATTTTTCATGATGTGGATCTCAATCATGTCTTTATTTAAAACAGTCTCCAGTCCACCAGTTGCCATGGTGATATAGGTTTTTGTTTGTTTTTACTTCCCCTGCTGTTTAATTGGGCTGCTGGTGGTCTGACTGAAATTATATTTAAAATTCGTGCCTTTGCACCTTTATTTTGGTTTGCTGATCCCCCGCGAAAGGTTCACAGGTTCAGTGGCCCTTTTTTTCAAACTTGCTGCCCCTTCCGCATGTGACTGGGGGGGCTTTTATTGGGCATGATGTGCGTACATGCATGCGTTAGGGTGCTTGTGTAAGGGAGGACTCAGAGCCAATGGTTTCCATTGTGTGGTGGCCCCAGGAGACAGTGAGAGGCCGGTGGTGGGGGACTGGCCTAGGTGAAGAGAAGTGGACAATTAGTGGTGGAGTACAGCCTGAGAGAACAGCTAAAGAAAGACCAGGGGTTTTGTGTACCGGGAGTCAGCTGTCATCATGGACACCAAGGGGAGGAGGGATTGGGAAAGGGATCAGGCCTGCAGGACCATTTGGAAGAGCGGAGCCTCATCTGGCCAAGCAGGGGGCAACAGAGGGTGGTAGCCGGCCAGCCAGGGGAAAAGTGTGTGACATGCATGGTGGGTATGGGCAGTGGTTCAGTTCAGGCCAGAGAGGAGTCCATGAACCGGATGGGTTGTCAGTCATCAGTCGGGTGATGAGGTCGAGCAGCCATCAGCAGCTGCATAAAGAAGAGGAGTAGGACAAGGTCTGAATTGGAGGTGAGTCGGCCAGGGCCCAGCCCCAGCAGCAGTCAGGAGGAGCAGAGGACTAAGTAACCACTTTCCACCCACCCAGAGAGAGTAGCAGGCCTGGAGGAACCCCTGTCAGGACTGGACCAGCAGCAGCAAGCCAGACAACAGTCCTCCAGGCAGCACTAAGCAAGCAGCAGAGAGCAGCGCAGGGTGGTGGTAATGTATACACTCCTCCCCCCCACCATCAAGAGATATTTGGTTGTATAAACTGGTATTACTCTACCTTTGTCACATTTTGCCAGCTCATTATAAATTATTGCAAGTTAATAAAAAATGGTACCTGCTTGTAGTTTGTTTAGTATTGTATTATTTTGTTGGTTCCTGCTGTATTTCTTTCCACCATGTACCCCCACAAGGTTACATCTGGAATTAAGCTCCGGATTAGTGAACCACTCCTAACTGATGCGATATTTCTATTCAATGAATGCACTGGTATATAAATGTGTTCATGATGCACTTACATACAAGTCTGCCCATGTACACCTCCCTTACTACCCCTTCTAGTAGTTTGATCAGGTTGGTTTTGCATGACTTGTTGTCACAAATGAAAAGGTATGTGACAGGGTGCAAGTGGGGGAGGAGGGGGGGTTGGCTTTTTCAAATTGCAATGTAAGGGTGCTAGACTGCTAGTTGTGCAATCGAGCAGATGGTTTGGCCTATTTCTGCTGGTAGATTCTTATGTTCAAATGATTTGAAAATGTAGTTTCTCTCCTTCAGTAAGTAAACCCCACATCCAACTATATTGAAAGTAGCTCATCTGCTGCTGCTGCTGCTGCTGCTGCTGATGATGATGATGGTTGATGATTGATGATGCTGCCCTATGCTTAGACAATGTAACGGGAATTCCTCTGACCATTTAGTCAAAGTGTAATAGTTGTTTGTGAATTTGAAGCATTTTGACTGCCAAAAGTTGGCGACTGGAATTATTTTGACTTCCGAAATATTGACAGCTGGAGTATTTTGACTCCAGTAAAAGTGAAATGACTTCCAAATTTCAACCCATGGAAGTATTTCACTTCCATCCCCAAAAAAATATCTGAAGCCCTGGCTGGGAGAATGCCACTAGCCACATGTGCCAATAGATCAGCACACCAGGGATTGTAGCATTCTCAGGCTTTGAAAATCAAGCCCTGCGAGATTAGGAGGGCTGAGTTTGGAGGAAGGAGGGAGCTGCTACAGGAAAAATTAAATTGGGTAAAAGAAACTAAAGTGATGGAAGAAACATTGTTATTCCTAAAAAGAGATAACAGAGGTCACAGATCTCTGTATAACAGCAAGAACAAAAGTGATAAAAAGCATTATGGAGCTGGCTCATTGGTGCAACACAGCTGTAGTGCTACTGCTTGCAAGGCCAGTGACACAAGTTCAGAGGTGTGCCTGAGTCATCGAGGGCTGGCAGGGGAGAGGAGGATGAAACATCCAAGAGGTCACTCTCCTCCTCCTCCTCTGGGGATGGAAGGCCATGTGCTCCACTGCACTACCACCGAGCGGGTGACCACAGCTCGGTGTGCAAGCAGAACCATGAAGGGAAGGTTAGCACCTCCTGACTATGACACAAGCACTCTTGTGTCAGTTACAAACCACACCCATCAAGTACCCAGGGGAGGGGAGAAAATGGGAAAATACTCCTGACTGAGACAGTGTGATGTTGTGTCCTCCTGCAGGTCCTGCACTGCCCACTTGGCTTCCCTGCTTACCACAGCTGAGCTAAATCCTTCCTGAGGCTTGGGACTTTGGGCTGCTCCATCACTGGGTGTAAACTGTGCAGCCCTGTACCACACAGGTAAGAGTAAGTCCCATTCCCAGAAATGGGAGATGACAGGGCTGGGTTGGATGCTGCGGATGGGGACCAGCCAAGTAGAGATGGTGCAGAACAAACATAATGGTTCACAAGGGAAGTAGATGAGGCTGTGAGGGCAAAGAAGAGAGCATTTGAAAAATATTGAGCAAGCCAGGATGAGAGGGACACGTTAAAGTTTCACAGCAAGTTAAGGGGGGCCAACAGGTCAGTGAAGAGGGCTAAGACTGGCACTAAACTGAGAATTGTGGAGTGTAAAAAGAAGTGTGATAAGACCTTTTTTTAAATTATGGGAGAAGATGAAACTATGGAAACGAAAAAAGTTACACAAAGTCAAGGAGAGGAGTGGGAAGAAGAAAATAATGGAAAGATGAACATTCTAAAGAGATATTTCAGCTCAGTGTTCACAGTAGAAAAAAAGGGATTAATGGTTGACTGTGCCACGATGGCAGCCCTACTTTCTGGTTGTCAACGTTTACATGGAAAAACAAAGTTGTCGATGGACAACCATGGTCATCCTTACTTGTACTCAATCTTTGTCCATGATAACTCTATCCATACTGTATTTCATGAACACTGTTGTTCATGGCTGATGCACAAATTATAGAAAACAAAAATCAAGAGGCTCTAACTAGGAAAAGGAAATCTATTTTAAGTTTGGTAAATGAAACAAAAATGTTTTGGATAAAGTAACATTTTATATTACTTCAGATAGCAACCATGATTGTCTATAAGCTTGATATGGTTTTATGTGTCCACACTTGATGGTCTGGCTTTAAATTATGATGCAGTATTAATCAAATGTATTATCCTTGTGTCCAGTTTAAGATTTTTTTTTTTGGGTCCTGGCACCCTCCCCCTAAGTGAATCGGTCCCTGCCCCACATGCCATTCCCCCATGCCCAGGCTTACCCCACTGGGCAGGTGCCCTCTACCAATGGACAATGGACTGAAGCCCTGGCTTACCCCCAGTGTGGATCAACAGGAGCAGGTCCCACCTGGTGGACATGGATCACAGTCGAAGCAGCAGCAAGCAGAACGTCAAGGACAGGGGCTGGATTTTTGTAGTTGCTGTGGAGATCCATGAGGGCAGGGATGTGAAATGATAGCCAAAGTCCACCCCCCATACATGAGGTACCAGCAGCAGTGGTATCCCCAGTTTCCACCAGAGGTCCACAGAATGGTGGACACTCTTTGCCCCTCACCCCATAGAAGGAGAGCAGTCTCTGGGATGCTCAATTCTTCTCCCCCCCTCCAGACATCCCTTTCACTCCTGAGTCCATCTACAAGTCTGGGATTTCAGTGCTGCAAGCAGATGCCATGCAATTATGCCAGCGGGCCAGCAGTTTAAGATTGTATCATGGGTGGTAATATGGTTAACATATAAATATTATTATTATCACGTTAGTACAGTAGTTTCATCATTTAAATTACTTATGATATAGGGTCTACAGTAAAACTGCATAACATATTTCTGGTTCTTAGTTTTGCCTTATTTAGAGATAGGTCCCCTTTCATCCCTTTACGGGGTCTAAATAATTTTAAGCACTGCAGCAGCTATCAAACCCAAATCTGAGATTAAACTGACAGATATGAATTCTTTGAGGTATTTTACTTCTAATCAGCCATGTTTCAAGTTTATGCACTCTCTTACTTCAGGTAATCGCAATCATGAACTCCATTTGTTATGATCAATTCCAGTATGTTTTCTAAATTTTTTGAACACACAGAGGTTAACTAGGATTAATCCAGGTTTCACTGTGGTTTGTTCATGGTCTAAGGTGGAGGGAATAGCAAACATATTTGCATAATTTATTTGCACATCAGAATGCAGACTTTGACACTTTAAAGTAATATAAATGATCACAATATTATATTGTTCAATTTATGAACAACAAACAAGGTTAAAGTTTATACAAAGCAATTAATTATATGAGCATAATAAAATAGTATGAGAGCTCACCACATCTTAAAAATAGTTTTATGTTTCACAAGTAGCAATTAGATTGTGCTATCAGTTATGAATGAGGAGCTACTTTATTAGAAAGTGAAACAATGGCAGCACTGGGTAAATAAAAGCTATTTAAAAGTACAGTACAGGCAATATCAAACTTTCATTACAGTGAGCGGTATCTCATTGCTCAATTATTTTTTTAAATTTTTAATTATAAGACTTTGGAGTTTGGGGTAACATAAAAATATAAAGTATCAATATAATTATATTTAAAATATCAAATAAAAATTAACTATCAAATGGGGGAGAATTCATTGACAACTGTGTTACAAAAGGTTCTATGTGATAATGGCGAGCTCCAAATGGCGACCCGCATTATCGCAAAGTCAGGGAGGTGAACAATTTTGCCACCCTGACAACCTCAGTGCAAGAGGAGCAGCTGGAGACTCAAGGATTTGTTTCTGTGGGGGCTGCACCACCCCACATGGGGGCTTTGGCCCGCAAATCCCCATCTAAGGATTCTCAACCCAGGGGCGACATTGGGGGTAAAGCAAAAAAGAACACAAGTTTTGGGCTGGGCACAACAAAAATGATGTAGCACCTGGACCCAGACCTAAACCCGGAACCCCACACACCACAAGTGGAGGCCAACCCCTGATGCCATAGCGCAATAGTTCTTAGACTTTGTCACAGTGAGCCTCCCCAAATCCATGGAAAAGATTTTGAGCCTCCCCTAAAAACTGAAATAATCTTGGGCCTCCCCAAAGAAAAATAACATATTGTACTTTGCGCAGTACACCAATATATTGAAGCCCTTTTAGTACTTGGCTCACATTCAGTTCTTTTTCTTATACTGACGTGAAAGCTTCGAAAAAGAGCTCCTGTGCTCAAAGGTGTTATCTGAACAACAAATGAAATAGATATTGTTTTTCAGCTTATTGTAACCCCCCCCCACAGGCCAGCCTACTTGTTCTGCCATTTTCATTCTTGAACCATTGTTACCCCTTGTTGCAGTACCTTCATGGGTCAGACTACTTTCTCTGTTTCCTCTCTATGTGAAATAACCTTCCTACATACTTTGCCTCTCCCCCACCTTCCCTGCTCCTAAGCAACTTCTCTGGTATTACTTTGCTCTTTCCTTCTATTGCTCTTAGCACTTCTATGCTCAACCCTTGTATTTGGGCTATTCTGCCATCAGTCTACAAATTGATCAATTACCACCACTCATTACTAGTTTATTGTTCATATCTGTTTGCACTATTGTTCAGCTGTGTATTTCTTGATGGTTTGCAGTTACCTTTTGAAATGTATTCACTCCCCACCTTCCCCTGGTACACCTGAGATGAGCATTGGCTCATTCACCTTCCCTTGTCATCTATTAGTAAATAAATACACTAAATTCATCTACTATTATCCTCCTTCAGTTTGCTTCATCTCTTCACACAAAATATATAAAACTCAAAATTTAAATACAGTACTTTTTCAGACTTGCTTGAGCCTCCCTTGGAACAGGTTGGGGCCTCCCAAGGGAGGCTGGCCTCACCATTTGAGAACCCCTGCCATAGCGCAACTCAGCAGTCAACCTCAGCGCCACCCCCTACATCCCCTCCACCCCTCCCAGGACATGCACACCATGCCCCCCACTAGCGTGTACATACAGCAATATCCTGTCGTTAGGGTCGCCAACCCCACCACATGCAGTCACCCTCCCTGCCCCCTCGCCTTTTAGGCTTTCGCCCATATCACGTCAACATTTCGGATGACACCCTGATTCAGGCGTCCACATTACAGGCTACTGTTACAAAATTAATTGATTTTATAGAGTACTTTAAACTAATTACTTTTCAAATAGACAATTTATTTTCAACTAAATACCAGTGAATTTGCTTTAAAGTTTACTGCTGATTTCGTTGCAAGTATGGATAATGTGTATCCATTACAGAATGTAAAGGTTGTTGGGGGGAAAAAAGAAATAACATTAGCAGTGTAGAAATTTGTTTATTAATGTAGGAAACACCAGAACTTAATAATCGCATAAAACCATGGATGACCATGGTCAACTTAAATAATTATCAAGCTATATTGACTGTGGTTATCCTTAGTCTGTTCCTGGGCCATTTACTATCAGTAGTTGTGCATAGGCAACCATGATTATAATCATGGACAAACCATGAATGACCATGGTCACTAACCATTTATAACTATCCTTTAAACATGTACTAACATGGTTTATCCATTATTCTAAGAGTGGGAAAAGGGAGAGAAATGAGTTAATGTTGATCCCACTATAGAGAAATTATGGCAAGAGGTCTTAAGTTCACTTAATGTGGAAAAGTCCATGGACGGGGTGGGACACATTCACATGTACATAAGAAGATGGGATGAGTCCTAGCAGAATGGCTAGCTGAGCTATTCAACATCTTACTAAGGATGGATAGAAACAAATGATTGGAGGATGGACATGTAGCTTAACAACACAACAGTGGGAGCAAAGATGATCTGGGGAACTACAGACCTGTCAGTCTAACACCTGTCATTAGTAAGCAGATAGGTCCATAAGACAGGAAATTATTGCAGCTTTACTAGAAGCAAATAGATGGTAGGACACAAGACAACAGAGAGGTGAAGTCATATCAGACAAACCTGACTGAGTTCTTCAACAGGGTGATGAGAGTAGTAGACAAGGGACATGCAGTGGATATACTGTACTTTGAATTCAGTAAAGCCTTTGATACCAAAACATATGGACAGTTTGCTAGGAAGATGCAGGACCAGAGAGCAGGGGACAAAATTATTAGGTGGGTGTGAAACTGATTGGCATGTCCCAGTGGGTGGTAAGTAATGGGGAATACTCAGCTGTCAGGGGGTAACTAGCCACAAGGGCTGGTCTTGGAACAGTTCTTCTATGGGAGGAGTCATATTTTGCTGCAATATGACTAACACACTGGGCAGCTGTCTGGTGGGAGGGTGTTGTGACTTTGTAATACTGTAACACTATTTTATTGAAGGGGAAGCTGTTTTTTTTCACTTTCATATTTTGATTTATGCTTTTGCTTTGGCTTTGTTTGTGCCTAGTTAGTTGATAAGAGTAGAATGTTTAGTGGTAGTCATGGTGCTGAGTGAAGCAGTTTGAGGAGCTAGCTTTTTTGTTTTTTTAGTGAGTGCTAGACAGTGCGAGGTGATGCGGGATTGGAACCGGGCACTGAGCGTCACTATTATTCCATGTCCATGTAACTTGGCATGTTTGGTAGAGCCACTGTTACTGCCTGGAGCTGCTGTTTCTCTATAAGAGTGGAGTTATTGCTACTGCTTCTGCTTTGGAGTTATAGTTACTGATGTAGTTCTATGATGTGAGGGATGGTGGAGCACAGGACTCAGAGTTTTGGAGCCTGAGGCTCAGTGGAACATAGGACACAGAGTTGGGAGTCCTGAGTCCGGAGACTCAATTTGGATCACCAGGTTGTATGTGACTCTCTTTTGTCTAGCAGCATTTGAAGTAAGACCAGAGGAGAGGACTTGTCAGTTTGTTTTATTGAAACATGGTCACTGCTGTTATCTTGACTGTGTACTGTTGCCACGGTAGCTGCAGCCTCAGGACCTCTCCTGAGTCCTAAGTGACTAAGAGTGTTGTTTTATTGAGTAGATAATCTGGCATTTGTTTTTATTTGGTATTCATTCGATTTTTTGTACTGAGAGTCTGAGTTTTGGTTTTCTGCTGATGGTGATAGAACCTGGGGGGCTCAGGCTTCGTGCCTCATTTGGACTCTGGACTTGGCAAACTAGGGGGCAATAGTGAGAGGTTGCCCTGGTGTTATATCTATGTATGCTCCACCTATTACACCCTCTGTTTTATAATTTTGTTACTATTGGGATTGTTACTGGACTAAACAGACTGGCTGCTTGAATGGACTAAGTCTCGGCTTGCCATGGACATTCTCACACTACACTGCAGGATTTAGCTTAGAATTGTTTAGATTCTGTTTTTTGTTCCCCTAGGAACTCTGAGGGTGGTGATATTTGAAAGAGATGCAGGGGGTGGTAGGGTTTTTGAGGATTGGTGAGGCTTTTTTCTAAGGGGATTTACAGGATGGGAAAGACACTGAAGGGGTGGGAGATTTAAGGTGATTTTATAAGGTCAGTAGATGCGTTGTTCTGATCCATTATTGAAGCAACTCCCCATCCTAGCTTAGAGGGTATCCATTCAATATACTGAAACCCACCTTCCCAAAGCTTAAAATCCTGACACCAGCTGTCTGAAACACAGTTGCCTGACATCAGGGTTTTGCCTCTGGCTGAGTTAGTATCTTTAAGTACAGGGGGTGTGGGGGGTGGAGCCCCCTGTATTGGGGGTACGGGAGGCAAAGCCACCTGAAAATTAAAAAATAAATCTTTGCCATTGGAAAATTTCTGACTTCAGGCAACTGTGTTTCAGGCAGCTGGCATTGGGATTTTGAACGTCGGGAAGGTGGGTTTCGTAAAGTCATAGGTAATCCGCTTAGAGACCTATGCCTATTCAACCCCCCACTGTCTGTGGAAGTATACTCCCAATGCAGGGAGGAGGAAATCATGCATCAGGGCAGAAGGAAAGCCTGTGGAGTGGAAAGTGGTCCATATTGGGGTTCTGCAGATGAGGAAACACCCTGGAGTTAGGAAATGACTAGGGTGGGGTTTATCCTGTTGGGTTCCCATGCCAAGGGATCCTGCTTGACCAAGTGGGCAGGCTGGCATTGGATCTGCTGGCTCCTTCCATCCACTCTGGGCAGTGCAGCACTATGCCAAGTTGATGAGGAATAAGACCGCAATTATGGTGGATCTTATTTTCTCTGTTGATCTGGGAAGCATTACCTGACTAGAGGATGACTTGGCCCAGTTCTGGAGGAGTCAGTCCTAGCTGGTTTCTCAGTGGTGCACTGCCTGAGGAGGGATCGCAGGGGATAGGAGGGTGGCCATCTGTTTTAGAACTGAACTGAACCTGGTGGCACACCCGGTGGGGGATGCTGGGTCTTTTAAATGTATGGCCATGAGTGGTGGTCTGGGTGCGGGCTGCAGAATCCTCCTCATGTACCAGCCTCCAGATCAAAAGGGGGAGATTCCACAGGAAATTGCATCAGCATCACTGACCTGCTCTTGGAGTCACCTAGGTGTCTTATCCTGGGTGACTTGAATGCATGGGTCGACAATGAATGTTCACAGTTTGGTAGAGATTTCCTCTAAATTCTGGAAGTTCTGGGCCTAGAAAAGATTATTACTACTAGGACTCAACATGGACATGTCTTGGACCAAATATGCTCCTTGGGGCTTGAGGTGAATGGGCTGGAGATTGATCTGATCAGTTGGAAAGATAATTGTGTTATCAGGTAATGTTTCAGGGCCCCTCTTTGTAGTCCATTCCCTGTGGATGTTGTTCAGTACTGACCGTTGAGAGGGCTAGGGCCTGAAGGACTGATGTCAGTACTGGACAGCTCAGAAATGTTGGCAGCATGTGCGAGGTTGCAGAAGCCACAGTGTTGGCCTATAATAGGGTTATCACCGGGGCCTATGACTTTCTAGCACTAGTCCATGTAGGTCCCCTGGTGTCACGGCTTGGCTCACCATTGTTTGATGATGAGCTGAGGGCACTTACAACCAGGGGTCAGAGGTTGGAGCATCATTGGAAGAAGTCTAAGACTTGAGAGGACAAACTAGTTCTGATTTCTCATTATGAGGAATATCAGAAGGCAATGACTCAGAAGAAGGCATCATTTCTGTTGAGAGAGATTGCCACTGAGAGGAACTGACCAGCTCAGCTCTTTCAGACTATATGCAGGCTGCTCCACCCTGCCAGACTGGAGCCCATGAGAGCAGTTACACTCATGATTGCAAGGAATTTGCTAATTTCACAGATAAGGTGTCCACCATCAGGGCTGGAAACACTCCAACGAGGCCTTATGAGCCCGACAGTGGTCTGTCCTTGGGCCAGGAGTACATTAGGTCTTCTTGGAGAAAATTATTACCAGTAACAGTGGAAGAGATCTCCTAAGTTATCTCGGAGCTGCGGATGACATTTTGTAACCTGGACCTGGGCCTGACACAATGCTTATTGAGTTGTGTCGACTATTTGGGCCCGGTGTTCGTCAAAATTCCCCAGTGTTCTTTGCAGGAGGGGCTAGTTCCAGTAGCACTTAAACGTTCTCTGGTAAAGCCCCTTCTAAAAAAAAAACATAGTTGGACCCAGATGTCTTGGTGAACTATCATCCAGTTTCTAACCTTCCTTTTTTGGGGAAGGTTATTGAGAAAGTCATTGTACTGCAGCTTAAGAAAACACTTGGTAGCCTCTTACATTTATGAGCCATTCCAGGTGGGTTTCAGAGCCAGGCACAGCATGGAGACAAGAGGATAGTGATCAATTCTCATCCTTGATCTTTCTTCAGCATTTGATACTGTGGACCATGGCATACCTTTGGACTATCTCAAGGAGTATGCGGGACTCACCAGCAATGTGATCCACTGGTTTGAGTCATTCTTATAGGATAGTACTCAGATGGTAGTTCTAGGAAATTTTTCTTTGGACCTGGCAATTCTGTTCTGTATTGTGCCCCATGGTTCGATCCTTTCACCAATGTTGTTCGCAGTTTATATGCTACCCCTGGGCAAGGTCACTAGACATTCTGGGTTGGGGTTTCACTGCAATGTGGATGATATACAGCTCAATGTGTCTTTTGCTCCCAGGACTCAGTGTGCAGTCAATTTGTTTAATAAGTGCCCGGCTGAGATACAGAACTGGTTGGCTTCTAGCTGACTGAGATTGAACCACGAGAAGACTGAAGTGTTAGTGATTGAGCCAGGCCAAAGGGGGGATTGGTGGCTAGTAAAGGAGTGGCTGGGCTTAGGCTTGGTGAATCTGGACTGCTAGCCTGCCATAGGGTGAGTATTCTGGGAGAGTTCTATGTGATAATGGTGATTGTGGAAAGGTGATCGCCGTTAGGGTGACTGTACATCGGCGAAAATCAATTTCGCCAATGTACACTCCAGGCACACGGCAAAAGGGTGCCAAGGACTTTTTTTTTGTTTGGTTATGTGGGGGACTGCACTCCCCATCCCCATGGGGGGGATTCCTCCCCTGCACCACCCTACTAATGGATTCTCAACTCCATGAGGGTGCATGTTGAGGAGGTGCAAAACCAGAGAAAAAAATGTTTAGTTGGGCCCACAACAAAATGAAAGCATGCACGGAACTGAACCCTGCACCCTCGCAACCCTAGCCTGCCACCCACCCACCATGCCACAGGGCCAGCTCAGCAACCCACCAGTGCATTACACTTCACAAACCCTCCCTCCCCTTCCACCTGTCACATGATGTGCTTACTCCCCCACCAAGCTCGAGTGTACATATAGCAACAGGATGCCACTATATCCGGATTGGCCCCACCGTCCGGTAGCCCTGTGAACAGGCATTGCTATTGAGTCACCTCTTTTAGTGAGCACTCAATAGCAGATGCCCTTATCACAGGATACCTTCTGGGAGTTATACTGGATGAAGGTTTGACAATGGAGGACCAGGTTCTGCCATAGTTCGGAGTGACTTTTTCCACCTTTGGAATATCCACCAGCTAAGATCATTTATCCCCACCAAGACCTGGCCACACTGATCCATGCATTCATGACTTCTAGGTTACACTGTTGTAAGGCACTGCACCTTGTAGTTAATGAAGGTACACTATAACACCCTTCAGCTGTTGCAGAACTCAGCTGCTCTGTTACTTATGAGCTTACCAAGATCATGTCATATTTCTCTGGCACTGCAAGACCTGCACTGGCTGCAGGTAAAGTGGCATGTGTCATTTAAGATAGGTCTATTTACCCATAAAGCCCTTCATGGAATGGGACCAGCCTAAATGGCAGTGCTCCTGCACCCACACACCCCAGTTTGCCATTAAGATAGGCTGAGGAGGGTCTTCTGGTGATCCCAAGGGCCAGAGTGACGACCTTGGGTGATTGGGCCTTTGAAGTAGTGGGCCGGTCCCTTTGGAATTCCTTGCCCAGGATCATGAGAGAAGCCCCCTCTTTGGATGTTTGTAAAAAGGGGCTCAAGACTTATTTATTTCAAGTAAGTTTCTGGAGAAGCTGTATAATGTATGTATGAAGCACATGTTATAGTTTTATTGAGTTTTAGCGTGTTTATGTTGTTTTATTGGAATAAGGTGGTTATTTTATATTTATTTGAAAATGTTATGGATTAGTGATTATGTTTATTCTTTTACTGTAATGGTGCTATGGGACTCTGGGGAAAGGTGCCAGATAGAAATAAGGACTGCTACTACTAGTACTAATACTAATACTAATACTAATACTAATACTAATACTAATACTAATACTAATACTATCTGTGACATAGTGGGTATGGATCCAGGGCAATATATGACATTTCACAGATTTAAGATCTGTGGTAATGTGGGTAATGAGAAGGGGGTTTAATTCATAAAGGAGAACCTGGGTATATTCGAATGGTGGCCAAATGTACGTCAGTGAAAATGTAGTGACAGAAAAATGCAGGGCGATGCATATAGTAAACAAAAATCCTCCTACGAAATATAGGGTATAAAGCAGTAGTGGAAAGTAGAGATGCAGCAAATTTAAAATTCGCCATTGAAGTGAACACAAAGTGGGCACTTCACCTTGCTACTCCGCTATGCTGAGTGTATATTGCAAAGTGCTCACTTCGCATTGTCATTACCAATTAAGCGTTTAAGGCGGATAGCGTGCAGTAAGTACGTAAGTCATTGTTTTTAATGTACTTCGCGTTCCTCATTAGGATTCTAAGTGATCCACTTGGTGTTTCAGACTTGTCAGCCTCCCCCACACATCACATGGCTTACAGTATTGTAAGTCGCATGCACTTTAGCTAGGCAGGAAGAAAGTGAGTCATACAAGCAGACACTTTTACTTTCTCCTGTGCAGACGGAGAGAGAGTAGTGTGTTTTGTGACTGCTGATACTTTTAGATCAGAGCGAGGAGGAGATTTAAACATTGATTTAGACCCAACAGCTTTTTTAAAAGTTACATTTTTTTGCCTTTTCTGTACTCTTTTTTACTTAATTTGTTCTTTCTGAAAATTTTATTTTTCTTACCTTTATAAGTAGTTAGTTGTTTGTCTGTGTCTGTGTGACTGTGTGTGTGTTGTGTGATAGTGTGAGTAGTGATTGCTCAGACTGAGGGAGCTCAGTAGGAGAGATGGACCAGGGTGAGGGAATGTCTGGGACAGGGCAGCTTTGGGAGAGCATGGTAGTGGTAAGCATCGTACCGTGTGCATGTGTGGAAGGCATGGGCGCCCATTCCTGTTGAACCACTCAAAACTTGTGAGTGCCCCCCCATCCGAAGCAGGACCAACACCACCTCCTGTCCTGACTCTGAGGCAGTTGAACCACCACGACCACCAAGTTCAGCACCAGGTCCTCTGGAGCAGGATGTGCCTGTTCCCCAGGGCCCAGGTGTGGATCTCATCCATGTTCAGCACCGTGACCAGCAGGCTTAAAATACACCCAAGTAACTATTAAAAAAAGTGTATGTTGTGTTTCATGACATGATCGTAAATCATGATTTGTGACTGCATTTGTGATCATGATGATGAAGAAACGTGAATGCCTATCGCTGTACTTCCCCGAGCCCCGATGAGCTGTAGCTTAAAACACCCAGACATAAAAACACATATCAATGAGTACAATGGTGGGGTGGTGAAGCTTGGAGAGATACTACAAAACAGGCTTACAACACATCCTCCAAGTAACTAGAAAAAAATTTAATGTTGTGATTCAAAACATGAATGATCATGAATCATGATTTGTGACTGCATTTGTGACCGTGATGATGAAGAAACGTGAATGCTTACCGCCTACGGCTGTACTTCCCTGATGAGCTGTAGCTTAAAACTCCCAGACTTAAAAACACGTATCAATGAATACAATGGTGGGGTGGTGAAGCCTGAAGAGATACTACAAAACAGGCTTACAATACATCCAAGTAACTAGAAAAAAAATTAATGTGATTCGTAACGTGAATGATCGTGAATCGTGATTTGTGACTGCATTTGTGACTGTGATGATGAAGAACGTGATTTGTATCACGAATGACTCGTGATGATGATCCTGACTTAAAAATGCATATTAATGAGTACAATGTTTATGTAGAATTAAGCACCACACCTGTCCAGTACTCTGAAGGGAAGCCAAAGAAACAACTGTGACTTAAGTAACAGATGGAGATTGGGCCCTAAAGAGATGCAAATGCACAGACAGATTAAGATTTCGCTGTGCACTGAAGAGATGCAGACACAAAGGCACAACACCTAACCAGTGCTCACCATCAGAAATTCAAATCTGGAAAAGAATACCTTTACCGGTTGGGGGCGGGCCGCGCGTGGGGGGGCAGTGTACTGTACTGCTGCAGTAACAGTCACTAGTACTAGTACCAGTACCAGTAAAGATACCACAAAGAAGTACAAAAATCACACAGCTGCAGTGGATAGCAGTTTCACATTGCTGAAATTATTATGTGGCACAATAAAAGGTGTCTGATTTGATGACACGCATCACACGCACACTAAGTAATGCATAGCAAATTGAAAACTTCAGTAATATAACCACATATTTTAAACAAACTAAAATTATGCACTGCTGCACCACAACAATCAACAAAAAAAAAGGCAAGAAATATTGAAAATATTACTGTGTGTACATTAACACAGTTAAACAAGAAAAATATCACCAAAACAGAAAGCACTGTCTTTTTCTCCAAGTTAATCTACCTACACTACTGATACACCCCTCCCCCAAAGCACACTTCCACTGTCGCTCAGTACACAGACTGAATGTTGTACATTAACATTCAAAATCCATACCCAAACAATAAACGCTTGATGACATGGGCACAGGAGGGTTTCCTATAATCGATGAACTAAAGTTTCAGCAAAAAAAATTACTCAAAAAGGCTTTTTTAACAGCTTTTTGAAGGTTTGAATTGCAGAGAGCTCTCAGACCAGATTGTATCCTACAGCTTCCTGCACACACTACCCCAAACTGAGGCTGTGCAGAACAATCTAGAGTCCATGCGACCTGAAATCCCATGAAACACTGCAACATTCGCCATTGGAGCTTAAAAACAAGGTGAAGTAAGTCGAAGTACATTGTTTTCAAAGTACTTCACCTTAAGAACTGGTGGAGTAGTGGTTTGGAAAGGCAAAGTAATGCAAAGTCATTGTCTTCAATGGACTTCTCGTGGTTAAACATTTGCAATGCGGCACCGCCGCATTGCAGAGTAATTGCGAATTCACCTTCACTCCGCTGGATCGCTTCATGGAGCAATTGGGGCCACTTCACCCACCACTAGTGGAAAGCTTTACAGAGGAAAAGGACTTGGGAGTAATGATATCAGATAGCACAATGGAATCAGCACAGTGCAATATGGTGATGGACAGAGAGACTAGGATGTGAAGGGCATAAGGATAGTGATCACCTGCTGGAGAAGTGAGGTGCTCCTGACACTGTGTACATCACTTGTTTGACCTCATCTGGAATACTGTGTGCCATCCATATCTGAAGAAGGACATGAAAAGTATGTAGGCAGTGAAGAAGAGGGTAGCCATGATGATCCAGGAACAGCATGATAGAATATACAAGGAGAGGTTAGCTGTTCTGGGCAAGTACATGTTTAAAACAAGAAGGGAAAGAGGTGATATGGTTGAAGCTTACAAATGTCTTCACAGGTTAAATAAAGTGGGAGGCAGGGACTTGTTTAGACTTAATGTAAACACAAGCACCAGGGGCAACTCCATGAAGTTAGTGGGTGCAAGTTTAAGAGAGATACCAGGAGGTACTTTTTTCTGTAGAAGGTGGTGAATGGCTGGAATAAGCTGTCAGAGGAGGTGGTCTGTGCAAATTGGGGGTTTTCAAAACACTGTTGCACCCTTTAGGCAATCTGCTCCCCTGTTACCTCTGAAATATATTCAGGTGCTGTACTTCCTCTGCATTTATTGCTGCTGGCAGCCTCATTTAAGATGGTGCTGCCCCCATGACGGACATCAAATATATGAGTCTTAGTGACAGCAAAGAACTCAGCCTTGTCAATTTTATTTACTTTTAACAATGTACTTGCCAAATTGAACTTTGATACTGGCCATCAAGTTATGCTCTAATATTCTGTAATTTTCTTTATTCTATGTAATATATATTGGTGCCCCCACAGAGAGAATCAGTTACAGCATGTATGTTCAGTGGCCATCTTTATTCTTCTCCAAGATAGTGGACACACATCAGTGCAAATACATGAAGAAAACCACACTGGGCATGACAGGAACTTATACCTTAAACAGGACTACAAATATCCATATGCATAGACTACAACCCTAATTGTGTTCTTTAGACATCTTGCCATATCTATATCTATATCTATATCTATATATATATATATATATATATATATATATGCCATGTATATGCTACCATTCAAATCCATATCTGTAATTGTCTATTGCATTCTGATTTTCAGATTTGTATTGAGTGTAATTAAGTGTCACAATTTCCCTGCATTTATCTGTCTCTTTGATTATTATTTCTGGAGCATTCTGTAAGTGAGTAACTATGATCCTCTTTTCTGATATAAATACACTATATTCCTGTAAGTTATAGTTTGCATCTTGTACCATGAATTTTAAGATTTCCTTCTCAACATGATCTATATACAGTATGTGGTGGTATTGTGAGGTACAGAGCCAGAAGTTACAAAGCTTGATTTCACTCATAGACAGTCTAATAAAACTGTTACATTATTATCATCTCCAAACTGTCTTTGCCCATTTGATGTGTTAAATTCTTGCATTTTTCTAGAAGTTAAAATATGTATTCTAATGGTTTGTGCCTAGACTAAGTAAATTCAGTGAATGGTGTACAACAGGCAAGTCATTCACCATTGCATCTCTTGACTTCATATACATTTTTATTCAGCTTTGAAAACTCCTTTCAATTCAGCACTCAGAAAAACAACAGCAGGAACCAATCAGAAGCTCAAGCGATGCAGCGAGGGGTGAACCCACTTCCCTGAGGAGACGGGTCAGAAGAAAGGACAGACAGTCCAGACCAAGGCAGAGGAAAAGGCAGAGAACAAAAGAACTGCCTAAAACAGGATGAGGCCAAAACAAAGTAAAACACTGAGATAGCTGTATTTAATTTATCACGGAGGGGGAGCGGGGACTGAGATACTCAAAGCAAATCTGAATGCATTAGGCAATTACAACATGAAGAAAATTAGAGCATAGTTTGATGGGCAGTATCAAAAATTCAAACAGAATGTAGTGGAAGAGGCATATGACAAGAAGTGGATTGAATGATGGGTAAAAGATGCACTACTAATAGAATCATCCACAAATTCCATTTTTTATATCTTGCTAAAAATTCAAAAACTCATCACAAACCCTCCTGGTAGACCACTTATATTAGGTCTGAACTCAGTCACAGACCCTTTTCCAAAATTCTGTATAATGATTTTTTCTTAAAGACTTTTGTACATGGCACATCATATTTGTAATAGCACACACCTAACAGACTGAATAGAAACATTCAATAAATAAAACAAAGATTTTGGCAATTGCATATTATGGACTTTTGGTGACAGAGACTTGTACACATCTAGTCCACATGGCCCAGGAATATGAGCAGCTATTTCTTTTGTTGTCAATACTCCAATGACAGAAAAAGACATCAAACTTGTTCATTATTTGCTTGATGGAAATTAGACTAACAATTGCTGCACGTTTGAAAAGGACTTTTATTTACAAACCAAAGGCACGGTGATGGGGTCAAGGATGATCCTATCTTATGCCAATTTGTTCATGTCTAGATTTGACTGATGATGACCATAACAATCCATTCAATAAAAATATTTGGAAAGGTGTAAGTATGGAGTAATGCTGTTTCATGGTGGACATCCGCCATGCCAATTCTGATGATATTCTATTGAATTACTAGGAATTTTCTGAAATCCATAGAATTCTGTTCCTCTGAAATTTGGAAATTCTGAACAACAGTAGAAAATCCTTATTCTTGTGGTCTTGCATTTCTCTACTAGCTACCTTGATGCAGTTATTACGCTTTTTGTGGAAGCAGGAAAGGTGACAGATGAGCTATTGCAGATTTTTTACTTTGTGGGTTCCCAGAGGAAATTGTATCAGACAGTGGCTCATACATCATGACCATGCTAATGTCCATCTTCTGCCAAAAATTCTAGGTGAGCCAGCTCAAAGTTTCACTGTGCTACTCCCAAGGGAATGGTACTATGGAAAGGTTAAATTAAATGTTTAGGTGACTGCTGTGCACTTTTACAGACATACATCACAAAGAATAAGACACATTTGTATACCACTTGATCGTTGCCTACATGGATGTGCTAATGGAATCCACAGGATTCTCATCCTTGAAGCTTCTCCATGGAGGGTGAGGGTGATCCCCTCAATCTGGTCACAGAAGAATGGACTGTAAAATTGTCCATGAGTAATGAGAGCATTGTGGAATATGTACTAAATGTGTGAAAGAGGTTAACAGAGTACATGGACATTGCACAAAAAGCTCATGTCAGCCTTGTACAAGCAGAAAACATGCATGATAGGGGTTTAATGTCTGGAGTGTACAAGAAAGGGCAGACAATTACACTTACTCCAGTAAGTTTCATATTGCCTGTGATGTTCCTTTTGTTGTGATTTAGGGTAGATGATGTGAATTATGTACTTCAATGGCCAGGCTGAATCTGCAAGGACAGTGCATAATTCTTAAACTATTACATGCCCAAGAGGAGCTGGTTTTTAAGTGATTTGTTCTCTAGTGAAGGATATTTAAGATCCTAATTTATTGGCTTGAGGGAAGCAAGGGTGGGATTCTGTGGATACAGTCATGATTGCCACTTAATTGAGCCTGAATTATGGGGCAGGTAATTTAGGGATGCTGTGCACCTTTGAGGATCTGTTCACTTACAAAATGGAGTACACAGAATTGGTTGAACATGAGATTAAGAGTGTCTGATTAACCAGCCAGACAACTTGCTTATAGGATTCATACTAGTGTGCAAGGCCAGATGCACAATGAACTAACTGAGATGAGACAACTAGGGTGATACAGGAATCTAAAAGCCCTTGGTCTTTGTCAGTAGTCCTGATCCTAAAAATGATGGTTCCTCATGATTTTTATGGATTAGCACATACTTAATTCTGTTACAGTGATTAATGTATATCATATGACTAGAACCAATAAAAATTATGGCCTGCTTAAGTGGTGTCAATTATCTTCTTGCCATTGAACTGCCAAATAGTACTTGCAAGTGACACTGGCTAAGAAGCCCACAAACTATCAACATGTGTCCAATTTTTGAGCTGTACACAACTCTTAGTCGGGTCATTCAAGATGAAAATTGTTCTAGCAACCTTCCGAGTGCTGGTGGACGAATTCATAGATAGGGCTGGGGTGTTTGCAGGTGTGTATATGGATGATTTTGTCATATACATCCATACCTGAGAATAACATGTGTCAGGCAAGTATTGAATAGGCTACAAAAAAAAGGCCTAACAGTCATGACTGAAAGATTGTTAAATAGATGTGTAAGAAGTGACATAACTTAGACATTGCAATGGGAGTGGTCACATCAAACCAACACCGGTGAAGCTGAAAGCCATTAAAATCTGGGGAAAACCAAAAACAATATGAATGGAGAGTATCTTCTTGAGATTAACAAGTTACTGCTGGAAGTTTGTGCCCCAAATTCAGTTATATGGCTGAAACTCTTAGACCTCACAGCCAAACAAGCATCTGCCAAATTCATCTGGACTGAGAACTGTCAAAAAGGCATTGATCTGATCGAGAGAACCTTATGACAAACCCCTGTGCTTGATAGCCCAGACTACAAGAAGGTGTTTATGGTCCTCACCGAAATGTCAGACAGAGGCTATGCACAAACATCAGCCAACGTGCAAGTGATGGGGAGTTGCAAAACCCTTGTATATTTGGCTGGAAATTGAGCTCAGGTGACTTGGAATACAACAGTAGAGCAGAGTGTCAGGACATTCTGTGGGCTGGTAACAAAATGGAACCGTACTTGTATGGGTGAAGTTTTCAGGTCTATACTGATCACAAATCTTTGAAATTGCTAACTCACATGAGTAGTAAGAATCACATGTTTTTAAGGTGAAGCTCAGCACTGTAGTTAGGTGACCTGTCAGCCACAGGCCAGGAACACAAAATGACAATGCTTGTTCACAATTATACCAACTAGGTGGCCCAGTATTGACCTAAGCTTCTAACACTAAGAATAAAAATTAAATTGTTTATAATAGCCAATCCCTAGTGTTCCTGGTGGGGGAAGGGGAGACGTGATGTATAGCATCACAATTACAGTCTTGGCTGCTCACAGCAGCACTGTAGCTGAGAAAGATAGCTTAGTTCTGTTGTTTCTATATTCTAAATAGAACTTCAGGCACATGGGAACAGTGTTGGTGTATAACTTTCCAGAAGGAGGAGGTATAATTAACACTTTCCCTGGTTTAAGAAGAAAGACTAAAACTACAAGGGGCTCCAGTTAGGAGCTTTACGAGGACACAACATCATCCCTTGTGCTGGTCATAACACTTCTAAAGAATGGGTTTCACACTTGACTCCCAGAACTGCCTTCAAATATGACAGGCTAGAATGTAGTTAAGGCAAAGGCACAGACAGACAGAGTGAATAATTCTGAGACAGAACAAAGCATTTCAGCCCTGAGCTAAGACATCTGAATTTACAGGGACTTTCAAAAGCATTATACAGGACACACCTCTGTAAAGAGTAAATAAGGAAACATGATTTTCCTATACTCGCTTATGTCTGGGCTTAAATTCATTCAAATGCAATGACAGCACTTTCTAGACACGACTACCCATTAGCATTCTGGTATATTCCAGCTGAGATCATTTTTTCAGACAGCATTGAGCAACCTCAGGATCTATAAGCCAAAGCTGGCCCACTGGTGCAATGGTAGTGCTACTGTTTGTGATGCTGACAAACCAGGTTCAGGAATGAGCCCAGAGTTAAAGGCCAGCCAGGAGGAGACTGGATGAGCATCCCAAGGACAGCTCTCAATCGCTAATGGGAGGAAGTTGCTGGTGCTTAGCACTTGAGTGACACGCATTGGTGGCTGGAACTACACCAGGGTTGGACAACTCTGTAGGAGTGGAAATAGTGGAAGCCATCTGGGGGCATGTGTGGGGGCACACATGCCATGTGCTGATGTCATTGCATGTCCGTGGCTCTGGGAGCAATCAACAAGAGAAAATCCAAAGCTGTAGCTGCACAATGACGCTCTTGCTTCCCAGCCCAAATGATGCCACCAGTCTAAGTCTCAGATGGAACTTACAGTAGGTGGATCTCAGTCTCTGCTTTGAAACATAGGAAAAAATAGACTTTGATGGCAGATAAGGACCACCTGGTCCACTTAGTCTGCCTATTTCCCTACCTATTGGATAAGCTGCAGATCCTAGTTAAGCAACAGCCTACTCTCCCCCCCCCCCAAATTGCCTTCTGCCTGTCCCATGCATTCTTGAATTACCCCTCTGTTTTTGACACCATGATCTCCTCAGGAAGGTCGTTCCATGCGTCCACCACCCTCTGTGTGAAAAAAATACTTCCTCACATTGCCCCTGAGCCATTCCCCCTCTATCTACAAATTGTGTCCCCTTCTTCTTGCACATCTCTTTTTCTGAAAGATGCTACCCTCTTGGACTTTGTTGATTGCCTTGAGGTACTTGAACATTTCTATCATGCCCCCCCCCATCCCTTCTTTCCTCAAGGGTATACATACTAAGCTCCTTTAGTCTCTCGTCATATGGCTTCTGTTGCAGACCCTGCACCATTTTAGTTGCCCTCCTCTGGACTGCCTCCATCCTGTCTATGTCCTTGTGGAGACGAGGTCTCCAGAACTGCATGCAGTACTCAAGAAGGGGTCACACTAACTGTCTGTACAGAGGGATAAACTTTGGGATAACTTTGGGAGCTCCACTTTAAGGGGCAGGCCATGAAGCCTCCGCTCAGGGATGCTGGTGGGTGATGCCAGTGGAGGGGGGGGGTCCAGGGGATTTTAATATAGGGTATATCCCTCCCTGAAACCATGGTATAAACAGAACTGAAAAAAAGATGTATGAGCCACATCCAGATTAGTGCTCCAGATGAAAACATGTGAGAAACAAACCAGAGCAATATGTTATGTCTGCTTCTTGGTAAAGGACCTGCTAGTTACAGTGACAAAACATGCAAAACAGTTTCCTGTGAGCAAGATTGACACACTCACATTTATGAAAAAAATGGCATTCCATTCAACAAAATCATCTTTTAATGATGCAGGATAAGTGACCTTCAATGCTGGCAGTCCCCTTCAGTTTCTTATGATCAGCACTCTTGCCACCATCTTTTAATTCTTCCCTCTTCAGGGGCCCACCAGTGTATACAAAATCCTTCTGTGTGCAGGTGTAGGGAAGAGGAGGTGTGCAGCCAATGGGAGGGGGGATACTGTTAAGGATCGTGGTAGATGCACTTGTATATGGGGAACGAAGCCCATAATGTTCACAAGCTTTGCACTGGGTGGTTTTACTGTTTTACTGCAAGAGTGCCAATGTATTTTAAAAACCAGCAGGTGCTAATAAGGAATACAGTAGGCTGTATTGGTTCCTGTACTAGCCATCAAGTGCAGTTGTATAGTCTTATCAACTCATTCTAACCTTGTTCAATGGCTAATTTCCAATTTTAAAATACACAGCAATGTACATCAACATGAAAATGTACACTGCTTTGATACACCTGGCATTTACTCACTATTTGTTTAATATCATTATTCAGTTCCGTGTGCCCAAATCAAATCTAAGCAGCACATTCATTTTAGAGTCTTCACAAACCAATTCATAAAGTTCCTGTAATACCCCATCCTGCCTCTGTTTTAGGATAATCAATGCTAATCTTCACAATACTTAGCTATCATCCAAAGATAAGTCACTAATTCCTTGAAAGTAAGGCTTAAGCTTTTACATTTACACATGGGTAGCTTATCCAACTAAGGTATATTCATAAATCTAGCAAAGACTGGATCAGTTACATTGTTTTCTGTGGTATTTCAGCAGTAAGATCCAAAAGCTCTACAACTGAGAATTTATAAATTGAATCCAAGATGTGTTGTTCCTAATTATGTGATAATCTTGATAATATATTAGTGTTTCCAAGTTGGGGGTGCTGTAACTAACATTAAAGACATGATCAGAATGCCAGCTTTCTCATATAAAAATACATCTTTTAGCGGTTGAGGATGTTTATTTATTTATTTATTTATTTGAGAACTGGTGACTGGAAGAGGTGCACTGAGCTGAAGCTCATTTCCAGGTGTGACCTGTGTTGAAGGGAAATGGGAGGAACAAGAAACAAATTATGTGCAATTCAAGTTACAGCAGTAAAGTTCAGTCAAAATACAAAATATTTAAAACAGGAAAGGTACAGGTACGTCAGGGAATATTATAAAGTGCAACTATGCATAAACAAGACAATTCATGTGCCCATGACAAATACAAAGAAACTCTGCTGTAGCAGTGTTAACAAAAATGAACAGACAGAAACATGTTTAGCAATGGTTTGTATCTTGCTATAAGTATAAACCATCACACACAAAAATACAGAAAGGACATAATAATGTTTAATGTAATATCTAATGCTTTCTTTCTAATTGAGTCCCGTTGTTCACTATAGCTAGAGTTCAAGAAGCAAGAGGCCCCCTATTTAAATGGTTAGCATGGTACTAACTAGATTAGCGTGGTAGTAACCATGAATAGCATTTTCCATAATATTCAAAATCCCCTGTTGCACCAGGCTAACCCAATTGAATGATTCTGCAAAATATGTTGCTGCACTAATGTAAATGAGGGATCCCCATGCATACTGGGCACAGTGGTATATTCATCAGTTTCAGAAACCATAAACTGTTGCCATTGTGGCATTGTTTAGAACTGCTAAAATCTTGCCCTTAACTTTGCTCACCAGTGTGTTCCTCTGATCACCTGATTGTCCCTGTTATATTGCCATAACACTTAATCCCAGTGGTCTAGTGGTTCCCCAACCCCCCATATTTCCCAGTGTATATATTATATAGGCACAATGGCACCTTTATAGTTAGGATTGAGTAGGAAGTTTATTGTAAAACCTCTAACTTTGCACTGTAATAGCTTTTTCTCCATTCAACTGGATTGCATGGCAATTTGCATGCACAGTCTGGGAGGCAAGGTCTCTTGACTTTGTTAGTTTCGTGACTGTCTGATCCCGGATTCTGAGTTCTGGATAGTGCAAATAGTGGAAAAATTGGGGGTGGGGGCATTATTTTGCTGTCAACTACAGCCTAGTGTAGATGGTTTGGAATTTAGTTCTCATATTTTCTGGACAGAAGGGGCTTCCCCTAGAAAGTGGCCTTTATTTGGTTTGGTGAAAGATTTGAAATGTTGATTCTGAGCATGCTCAGTAAGGCCTTTCATTCATATGTTCAATGCAAAAGAAGAATCTCTGACTCATGAAAGAAGAATCTTTTTCCAAAGAAGGATCTTTTTTTTTTGTGAGCCAAAATGATTCTCTAGTGAGAAAAAAATTCTCTTGTGTATGGCACCATTTTGTTTTTTATTTTTTTTTAAAACAAAATTGAAAACCCAGAAAAATTGTGCCTTGGAGAAAAAAACAAACATGTAAATCTAGCTAAGCTGGATCCATTTACAGTAGCTTGATTCTGGAAATTGTGTTTCACAAAATGACCACAAAATATGGTTTTGGGGCATCCCTAAAATTCTAGGTGGAAGGCTTAGTGAGGGCTCCAGATTCTTCTTTCATGAGCTGAAATTCTTCTTGGGATGGATTCACAAAGCCCTCAAAACTCCCGCAACTGAGGGAAAAACTTGACACAAGTGGGTTGCCATTTGCAGAGCCACAGTTTTTCCTGCAGTTGCAGTATTCACATAGGTGGAGCCAGTTTATCACTGGCTTCACAATTTATGGCAGCCTTTGGGTGGTGTTTCCATAGAAATCCCCGCAACTGCAGAAATATGTTATAGCCAGTGGGATCAGCCATAACATCCTTCCACAGCTGTGGCTGATTTGAATACCAGTCACCACAGCTGAGGAGATTCCATCCACAACTGAGATTGCAGAGTGGTACTTTGTCCCATTATACTTTGTGAATCCAGCCCCTTTTGTGCATTTCATGAAAGAAGAATCTCAGCTCACAAAAGAAGAATTGGATTTCACAATAGAAGAAATTTCTTGTTTCATGATCTTCTTCTTTTACATCAAAGAAGCTCATAAAAGTAGAATTTCTTCTTTTATTAGTGGTTTCTTGATCATTTTTTGTATTAAAGAATCTCATTAAAAAATTCATCTTTTGTGAGTTGTCTTGTGATCTTTTGTATAAAATGAAGCTCACAAAGAAGAGTTTCTTCTTTCATGAGTTTAGATGCTTCTTTTGTGATCTTCTTTTTATCCCAAAGAATTTGACACAAAAAAAAATTTCAAAAGTGTCACAAAAGAAGATTTCTTTCATATGAAAGAATTCTTCTTTTTAAGACTATATTAAAGAAAAAAACCTGCTCATGAAAGAATGTTTCTTTGTATAGAAAAACAACTTTTGTTTAAAACAAAGCCATTTTATAAAAGATTGTTACTCCACATTTTCAACATGGCCTTTCTCTGACTTCACCTCATGAACCAGAATGTAAAATTTCTCAAAGCAGGTCCAGAAGGTGATTTTGCTGTCAAGAAATCACCTTTTGGGCAGGATTTGAAAAACTACACCAGGCTGGTTTATGAAGTGGGGTCATAAAGGACTATGTTGAAAATGTTGGGTCACAATATTGAAAAACAACAAAGTTATAGAGGATGGGCCCTGCACATCTGTATCTATAGCCACAGCAAGATGGACTCCTCACTTGGCATGGTAACGCAGAGTCTACAGGATACAAAGTGACTGGGGATGGACACTGCAGAAGCTTGGACCTTGTAGGCTAGCCAAGACTGTGAGGTGACAATAACATCTGGCATGAGATTGACCATGAAGAGTAGCAATTGATCCAGCTGTGGAGTAGGCTATGGATGTTGAGCTGGACAATCCGCAGTTCTTTGAGAAGCTGCATTGGTGTGGGAAGGATGGGGAAGGGATTAGGTTCCATGAAGCCTGCTACTATAAGTAACAGGGATACAAGAAGCTTAAAAAAGCCACAAAGCTGTTTGATGGGAGAGGAACACCAGACAGCTTCAAGGTAAAGCCTAGGAGCAAGAGGAGACAGGGCCTAGGATGCCTCGAGGAAAAGGAAAGGGAAGGGAGAGAGGAGAAGGGGAGAGCTGGAGAGGAGCAAGGCTGGAGCATGAAAGAGAGGGGAGGGGAGGAACAGTGCAAAGGGGTATGGAGGAAAGGGAAAAGAATGGAGAGGAAAGTAAGACTTAGGAGCAGCATAGTGAATGAGCCTAGCAGTGAAGAAGCAACACCAGAGGGCTATGAAGAACATTAGCCTAAACAGACAGGGAGGCAAGAGATAATGTAGGCCTACCAAGAGAGGAAAGCTAGAGGGAATATAGGCCTCAGCCAGGTAGGGCGGGCTAGGTGGGAGCGCATGCATGACCAAGGAAAGGAGGCTAAGGGGAGCTTAGACCTGACCTATATTGGGAGGCAAAGGGAAGTAAATGAACTGGGCACAGTAGGAGGCTTACATAGATACATAGATACATAGATACATAGACAGTGTCAGCAGAAAAGGGCCTATGGCCCACCCAGTCTGCCCATTTGAGCTTGTAAGTTCAGTTTGTTTTCCTAGAAGTCTGTTGCCCCTTACCCCTGATCTCCAGAATTCCTTTATGTCTATCCCATGCATTCTTAAATCCCGTGATTGTTTCAGCCCCCACCACTTCTTCTGGCATGGTGTTCCACTTGTCCACCACCCGTTCTGTGAAGAAATTCTTCCTCATGTTTCCTCTGAATCATCCTCCCTCCAACTTCATCCCATGCCCTCTAGTCCTGGAACATATTTTGCTCTTAAAAATAGTGTATTCCTGCACCCTGTTCCTCCCTGTAAGATACTTGTATGTCTCTATCATATCCCCTCTCTCCCTCCTCTCCTCCAGGGAGTACATGTTCAGTTCCTTCAACCTGTCTTCATAGGACTTATGATACAATCCATGCACCATCTTTGTTGCCCTCCTCTGAACCTTCTCTACCCTGTCTATGTCCTTACATAGGTATGGTCTCCAGAACTGTACACTGTACTCCAGGTGGGGCCTTACTAGTGTCTTATATAACGGAATTATGACCTCCCTTTTCCTGCTGGTGATGCCCTTGCCTATACACCCCAGCATCCTATTTGCTTTACCTGCTGCCTTGTCACACTGTTTCCTACCTTGAGGTCACAGAGATGATAACCCCAAGATCCCTTTCCTGCTTGGTGCATGCTATATCCTCATCCCCAACTGATATATTGTGCCAGGGTTTTTGTGCCCCATATGCATTATCTTGCACTTCTTTGCATTGAATTTCAACTGCCAAACCCTGACCATTCTTCAAGTTTCTGCAGGTCCCTTCTCATTCTGTCTACACCCTCTGGTGTGTCTACTCTGTTACAGAGCTTTGTGTCATCAGCGAACAGTGAAATTCTGCCTTCTAGGTCCTGTGCAATGTCACTGATGAAGACGTTGAATAGGACAGGTCCCAGCACTGATCCCTGTGGTACCCCACTGGTCACTCTTCCCTCTGTGGAGTGACAGCCATTTACCACCACCCTCTGTGTCCTGTCACCCAGCCAGTTACCTACTCACCACACTACTGTCCTGCCCACACCCATATTCCCCAGTTTGTGTAATAATCTTCTATGTGGCACAGTGTCAAAGGCCTTGCTGAAGTCCAGATAGACCATGTCCACTGCCCTCCCCTGATCCACCTCCCTAGTCACCCAGTCAAAAAATTCAATGAGGTTGGTCTGGCATGACCTCCCCCTGGTGAAACCATGCTGCCTTGGGTCCTGTAGTCCATTGACAACCAGATGTTCCACTAATCTCTCCTTCAGTAGTGCTTCCATGATCTTCCCCACTACCGAGGTGAGGCTGACTGGTCTGTAGTTCCCTGCTTCCTCTTACACACAACAGTGGAACCTAGTGAGGGGTGGAAGTATAGTGCAGTATTAAGTAGTTCACAATCAATAACAACATAATACTAAGTCTCTGATTATGTACTGAGTTAATAAGCAAGGAGGTACAGTATAACAGTTTTTAAAACTAAGAAGCAATACACCATAATTACATTACAAAACCTGTGAGGCTAAACATATCAGAAAACTGGACACCTCCTAAACCACCTGTGAAGCATGTTTCAACAGAATTAATCAGTTCAGTAAATGACTTGCTGGTTGCAGAGAGGGAGTTGGACAGAGTCCCCTTATGTCCTTCCATCTCCCCTTTGGTGAGCCACTGGAGGAGTCCTACTCCTGCTCTGCCACTCATGCTGGGACCACTCACACAAGACTGCATAAACAAGGGGACAGAAAACCTGCAGGTGCCCCACCCAAACCCGGTATTGCAAGCACTAATTGACTTAGTCTGGAGAAGCAACTCAGCTAATCACAGAGGTCAGAAAAACTGGAAAGTGGTGGGGAGAGCCCTGTATGCTAAGGATCATGACCCCACTGAAGAAGATGGCAGGCTGGACCTCACAGAGTGTATGGTTGGCTCCAAACTCCAAATTCTGTGCCTAGACAGGGAGAAGCAGGCAGAGATATGTACTTCAAGACCGCAGGTGTACTGACCCAAACCAGGGGCTGCAAGTACTGATTGGCTGAGTCTGGAAGAGCTGCTTTGGCTGCTTACAGAAGCCAGGCAAGCTACACATGATGGTGGAAGCTCCATAGGCTAAGGCTCATGACACTTTTAACAAGATGGGGGGCTGGACTGAATGGGGGTGCTGTTGGTTTTGAATTCCTAACACTGTCCTGGCAAAGGGTCAAGCAGCACAGGTCTTTATTTCAGGGACACAGGTGTCCTGCCCTTAAACAATCACTGCAAGCACTATTTGGTTGAATCTGGAGAAGCAGCTGTGGCTACTTGGGGAGGGGGGCAAACAGATGAGAGGGCTAAGACTCATGTCCCCTCTCAACAAGATGGTGGGCTGGTCTGTATGAGGGGTCTGGTTAGCTCCAAACTCCAAATGCAGCTTTTAATGTGCAAAGTTTGTGAAAGTATTCCTTTTTTCAATAATTTTTCCATCCTTCTTTCAAAGACTGGCTCCTATCTGACCAGTTCATCCCAGTTCTGTCAGTCCCCTTCTCTAGGGTTTACTTCTCCATTGCACATCACTGGAATTGATCCTCAGCTCAATGGTCTTGTCGCCTCCCATCAATAACCATAGTAAGGAAACATAAAACATGTGAGTTCTCCCCCACATTAGCCACAATGGTAAGGCCTTCAGGACTGCCCTAAATCCTCTGGCTCACAGTTCATATACTTGGAGGAGGAGCCTGATTGGTGGTACGGGACTTGAGGAGAACTAGTTTGCATGTTTCCATGGTTAGATGCTTTCTTCCAGATTTTCTCTGAGTGCTGCAAATTGTGCAGTGATACATGTCAGTAAAGGGTACATGTGTTTATTAGCATCTGAAGGTGAAGATAAGGCCCTTCCTGCCCTGACTGTGTGTTCCCAATCTGCTGCTACCTAGCTTCCACTGGGTGGGACAGAAGCAATGCGATGCAGTGTCCTCCTCCCCTTGCCTATGAAGGATAACCATCGTTAGGATATTTCATCCTTCCTCTGGCCATCTCCTGAGTCTGGGTCACTGCTGTAGCATGCATTAAGACTAGAGCTGTGCCGTGGACTGGTATGCATGCATTTTGTTGCATAAACATTTTCTGGAACATTTGTGCACAAAATTAACAAAAATTCATATTTTGGACATGAGATTATTTGAAACATTGTTTTTAAAGATGAGAAATGTGGAATATTTATGCGCAAAATATGAGAATGTACTCCTTTTGTACAAATTGCTGTTTACTTTTTTTAATTGCAGTTTGCAATAGTTATGTGTAAAATAAGTAAAAATGCATATTTTTTATTTAATTGTACTTTTTTTATAACTCAGTTATTAAAAAAATGCTCAACCTGGAACTTTTATTGCAATAAATTATAGGGCATGGGGTCATAATGTCGCAAGTCATTATGCCGCAGCAATATGCCGTGCTGTAAATACAGCACAATATATTGCCTGCAACATATGTCTTTGTTTTGCGGGGGGCTGTGCTCCCACCCCCCATTACAGGGGGCTCTACCCCCTGAAACCCCTAACTAAAATAACTAACTCGGGGGGGGGGGGTTAACAGTTAAATTCAAACAAAGTGTGAAAAATAAAAACAATCCATGCATCTGGGACTGGGAATCGAAACCCGGTCCCAAAAGAACTGCCTGCCTCCCTAGCTGCCTCTGGCTACTCCCATCAAGCCACAGCAGCTGCTCATCAGCCCCCTCTCCCAGCAGAGGTCTTATCCTCTGCCTGGGAAGAGTGAGAAGATGCACTACTGCGCATACACCCTTTTGCGGTTTTGCATCCTCTTGCTCTTTCCTACCACACTGTTCCTGTTCTCCGGTTTTGTCATGCACGATGAAGCGTGCAACATATTGACCTAGTAGGAATTTATAGAAACATAGAATCTGACAGGCTGCAGAAGGAGACAGATTGCCTATCAAGTCTGCCCATAGTTGGTACTACCTTACTTCCTGACGTACAACTGCAGTGGGTTATTCATGCCGTCCCTCTCTCTGTTCTGCTTCCTCTCACTTCCTGGTTCCCCCAAGTGAGATTATGAGTCCCATGAAACTGTCCCACCCATGTTTAAACCCACTAATGGTCTGTGCCCCCACATCATCCACTGGTAATCTGTTCCAAGGCTCCACTTCCCTTTCTGTGAAGAAAAACTTCCTCACATCCTTCTTGAATTTAACTCACATTAATCTTCGGTCTTGCCTCCTCCTGACTGTATCTCTGTTTCTAACAAATAAGCCATTACAATGTTCCCTATTTATACCCTTTAGGAACTTATAAGTCTCTGTTATGTCCCCTGTCTCCCACTTGGCCACCAGCATATTTGAAGTCTGCTAAATTATGCAGTTTAAATAGTCGAAGTATTTATAACGTGAAAATTGGACAAGAAGTATGCACATTTCATGAAATTGCATAATAATGAATTTTCTAATTTTGCCCAGCACTAGTATGCACACACTGTAGATCATTCCGTGTTGGTGGCACACTAGTGTTAAAAGTCAAAGAACCTCAGCACAAAAACATTGCAACAAGGTTTGCCTGGAAAGGACACTAGCAGTAAAGTCAGGTTTCATGGAAATGAAAAATTACATGTATCCCTGAGATGCAAACATCATGTGAAGTATATGCCAATCACCATGAAAGAGTTTAAACTAGTTCTACTTTAAGCAAGTGTGTGTGGTGCCAAATGGCCTTTCTTACACTCTGCAGGTGCTGAAAACAGAAGACACAGACACATGATTCATCTACACAGGACTCATCAGAGTGCTTGATCTGTAACAACCTGGAGGTAGGATGAACCAGTCATATATTTTGATCTTAATGATTTGGGTCATGGTGGAGCACAAAACAGAAAAGTAATCTAAAAGTCAAAGAAACTAAGGACAGAAGCTCTGGGGCAAGTGTTACCCTGAAAGGGCATTGGCAATAATGTCAGGGTTCATAGAAATGTAAAATTGCACGCAAAGCATCACATACTTCCCATGGTGGTTTGCATTATGGGGCTATGTGTAATTCTATGGTTCCTGTTCAGGTTGATGCCTTGCTTCACAAATTTGGCTAAAAACTAGAAATCTCCTCTCAGCACACCAGCATAGATATTCTTCAGATTGCACAGCAGAACAATGTAGCTCAACAGGAATTGGCAAAAAGGGAGGACCCACACTGAATGAGTGATCACATGCATTAGCTAGTAGAACCAGGCCATCTGAATTCTATGGGATAAAACTGATGATCTGGAGAACAGTGGTCAATGAAACAACCTTCATTTTGTTGGCTTCCCTGTAGGCTGCGAGGGGAAGAATGTAAACTGTTTCCAGCAACAAGCTTTATCGGAACTTCTGGGAGTATACTGCCTGGAAAATTTTGAGATTAATTTGTCCTATCGGTCATTACCCCTAAAGCCAGAGGAGGGTCCCTGGCCAATATTAGTCCATTTTCTATGCTTTCTGGACAAAGAACAAATAATGGAATGGGCCAGATAGAAAGGAACTCTAACCATGAGGGGCCACTCCGTGAGGATCTTTTACAATTTCTCCCATAACCTCTTCCAGTGCAGGAAATCATATATATATAAGCACAGAAAGCATTAATGGAAATGGGAATCCCATATACCCTCCATTACCCAGCCACACTGTAGGATACCAACAATGGGATCTCCCAACAATATGAGACCCTGGATGTTGCTGAAACCTTCATCACTAAGCACTTGCCTCCCACCAAACAGACAAGAATCAAAGTCATGGGGCAGGCAAAGGAGGAGAGAGAGAACCATCTCCAACTTATGCTAGCTGCATATTCGAGCAGACTTGATAGCCCTCTAGGCCTTTATCTGCTGGAAAATTTTGTGTGTTAGTATGTTCGTGTGAACATAACCCCAGCAGCAGACTCTTCTGACCCCCAGCTCCCACTGTATAGCATATGGCTTCAGGTTGCACCTGAGACAGACCCATGGCAACTGAAAATACAAAAGGCATAAACAGCGGTAAGTAATAACCAACTCACAGATGAAGAAGGCTGAGGCACGCTGCACCTTACCTTTTATCATGCCAGAGACCCAGGTTTTGGAACAAACTTAGGTCGCCAGGGGTCAGCCAGGGAGGGAGAAGACTAAGCATCCGAAGGACAGGTCTCCTCTACCTGGGTGGGGTGGCTTGCCATGTTGGCCCTTGGATGCCCCCAGGTGGAGGTCTGGTGGTAGTGCTTGCAGCCCAAGTGACACAAAGTAAGGGGCCAAGGTTCTGTTCATGTGTGTGCCTCCATGTACACGCCTATGTGCCACCACGGCAAGGGGGCAAGGGAGAACAGCAGAAAATGTTGGTATGGACTAAAATGAAGCCCTACTGCCTACCTCTGCCATGCACCATCAGTTGATCACCTGCCCCATCTGGATGTGTGTCACCAGGTGGAGGGAGGATGGCCCTCACCTTTCCAGCCCTGCCACAGGAGGAATCTGTGGGGGATCTCAGGCATGGCAGTCTGTTGCAGAGGGTGCCGGGTGAGAGGAGATGGGGAAAGGGCTGAAAGCCTGCCCATACTGACCCTGAGAGAAAAACTTGTATGACAAAAAAAATAAAAATGCAGTAACTTAACCGGTCTCCTTGATAATGCAGCAGAAGCCACAGTGATGGGAGGGAGACTACAGCATCATCAGACACCCCCTCACCCTTATTGGGAGAAAATAATTTTGCCCTCTGCTGCAGCTCCCACAAGCTGATGGCTCCCATGTTCCTCAACTGCAGCAGTGACTGTAGATGCCAGCACTTGAAATTGCACCCCCCCCCACCCGAAATCCTGAACCTGGTGACCATGAAGTCTTCATGTGCCGAGAAGCCCTACAGTGGCTCAGCAGGGATATTGCAGGTCCAGCACTTGATTCTTCCCACATAAAACTGCTTTAATCCAGCACCTGTGCCTGAAATGTGATGCTGGACTATATACCCAAGACAGTCTGTGACAAGACTCGCTGAAACACCTATCAGGACTGGGGATCAATTAACAGTCAGCAGCTCTTAAAGGGGCATTTCCACTATATCCTTTGTTTTCTGCTTTAAGATAACAATTAATGTTTTGTGTGCAGTATTAGCCACTGCTTAGCAATTAAATGGCAAACTGTAGTAAGAAAAAAATAACGTGACTAAATGGGAGTTGAACCCATGCCCCTAGAATACTGTGCTGATGCTCAAACCACATAGCTACTGTGCTGCTTTAACTAACTTCTATTAATTTCCACAGGAATGGACATTTTAAGAATTCTCTTGTACTTTGAACCAACCAGTAGACCCCTCTGATTTAGCACTACAGTTTGTAAAAGCCTTATGCAAATGATATTACGTGATTATGCAAAAGGTATTACCTAAGACATGGTATGGCTTTTCCTCCACAGTGCTATACCCACCCCAAGCCCCTGGTAACACAGAAAGGTGAAGGTCCTGTTAGTATGCAGCTGCCTACATTAAACAGTGCCCAAAGAAATATCCTCCCCTCATTCTTCCTCCCGTGTTAATACTCTGCATGGCAACTCTGAGATCTAGTCATAGTAGCATTAACTAGTTAACTAGTTAAGTGCCAGTGGAACAGGGAACAATCTCTTTTGGGTCCACATGTACCCTGCAATGATAGGTAGACATCACTTGGGCACACAGAATCTGTGTTGAGGATGCAGAGCTTATCTCGGTACCTATTTAGGCATCAGGCATTGGTAGGACCCAGTGTATGTCAGTGCAGATTTCAGGCTGCCTATCTGTATATCCCCGCATGTTTCCACCAACACTATTGAGGTCTGGACCCACTAAAAATAGAGACCCCCCCCCCCTTAGATAGGAAATGTTCATATTCTCTCATAATCACAGGGGAACCAGTGTTTAACTCATCATTTAGACACCGATACTGCTGGAATATCTGAAAAACAAGATATTAGCACCCCCCATAGACACACACACACACCTGCAGTGGCTACCAACACTTCTGGTTTAGCAGCAAGCCTGAGGCAGGTGGGAGTGGTGAGGACCCAAACTGCTGAATGAGAAACCTATCTATGTGGCAAGCAGACTCTGTACACTGATGGCTGCACCCCTATCCTCACAATTAAAGTATCACAATAGGCCACATGGACGGTAGGCTTGTGAACAACAGCAACAGTCATCTGGGGAAACTTGCATAGTAGAGTCAATACTGGATGGCTAAAGACATGCTTTTAAGGTACTGAGCCCTATAGTTTCTCCAACCCGGTGTTTGAGAATAGATGGGAGGATGTGAGGGCTGTCAAAGCTTACAGTTTTTTGTCTGTTGCACTTGGGCCCCTTGGGCTGATGCCAAGTAGTCGGCAGGAAACAGAAGAACAGGAGTTAAGTAGGGATTGGGATCAAAACAGGGTATAATGCAGGGGAGTATGGGCATGTAGGGATAATACTTGGGTCAAAAGGGGAGATCTCACAGGTGGTCAGGAGATATACAACATGGGTTAATACAAACATAATGATACCGCCTTGATAACTGAAGCGTACTGTCAGGGTGGAGTCTCCTGTGGGCTACCAGGGTGCAATATCTGTCTCAACTGACTACCATAAACCCACAGCATGGCTGATATATGAGCTGTGAGCTGGAAGATTCATGGGCTAAATTTATTTGTAAAACAAGAATAGGCAATAACTCATCTTAAAAAATTTTGCAAGGAAATAGTCCTCCTGCAAGAGGCCCAACTTATAACAGAGGAGGCAACCATGCAAAAGATGGAATGGGCGGAAGCTGAAGCCCACAGTGCAGCCCTAACAAAGAAGATGGTAGTCTCCATACCAGTACACAACAGTCTCCACCGATCAGTCACCCTAACTGTAAAGAACAAGGAAGGTAGGTGGAGCATTTATGAAATGACAACATCAGAGGAACCCTTGATACTGGCTAATGTATAAAACACAGGCGATCCTCACTTTTTTCACCACCTCAGCCATGAGCACCACCTTTTCACATCACTCTCAACCCCTCTACTGCTAGGAGGGGATTTAAATGTGAATATGGAAGCATGCAAAGACCACAGCTCCAGTGCTCTTGAATCCCATGTGATGGTCAAGGCCTCCTGGGACAATTATTTGAGGAGCATAACTTGGCAGACATGTGGAAGCTCTGCCACCACATGTGAAGGAATATACCTGCTTTTCAGTCATGTACCCTACCTCCAGTGTCAAAGATATGTCATTTCCCTCCCCTACTATAACACATAACAACTTAGAATTCCAAATACACCCAACATGTACACACACGCCACATGTCTACCCCTCATGGAGGTGCTCAAATTCGACAGAAATATATTTACTCTGCAGATGGATTAAGTATATAATCTACCTGCTGCTAATCTGCACTGGTAATATTGAGCTAAATCCTGGCCCACTGCAGTAAGTAGCCTCACCAACTGTCGTCACAGCCACAAAAGGCCTAAAGTGCTTGCATCTTAATGTGTGAAGCCTACAGAAAAAAATAGACCTTGTCCAAGCTTGGTTCTTCCACACGAGTCCAGATATCCTAGCATTATCTGAAACATGGCTGAAAAAAAATACACCTGACTTTGCAATATCCCTCTATTCCTATAACCTCTTTAGAAGTGAAAGACCAACCAGGGGAGGTGGCATAGATATCTACATCAAGAACAAATTCATTGTATCTGATATCACTCCTATCAGCTCACCAAATTATTTTGAATCCCTAATACCGAACATATCAATATCCCATATAGAAACCATAACAGTGATAGGCTGCTAAAGGCCAAGCTCTTGAGGCTTAGAGCTCCTAAACTACCTGCATAATATTTATAACACAAGGCAGAACAAAATTATGTAAAAGTCAGTAAAAATATTATTTTTATACAGGTAGATCTTATAAACTCATCATTAGGTCAAAGACCCATTTTCTAGATGGACCTGTTTCAGATTACATGTTAAAAAGTATACAATTAATAAATAAGTTGTAGACAACAAATACCAAACAAAACAACTTATATACACCCAGAGATACAAGTTAAACATACAGGACAAGCTACAGAGATTTAATCTTTTCACATACATTTCATGTTTAGTTCATATCTAATAGATTTCATAAACTGTTTGGTATGTTGTACTTGCTTCAGCTTGCTACTTGTTGGATCCCATAGTTGATTTAATTTGTCACAAATGTCATTTCTCCAAACCTATTATAAACTTCTGTTTTCACATATTTAGTTTTAAAGTCCTTAAGATTGTAATTGTGTCTATGTTCAACTAATTTCAGCTTATCGAAGAGATACTTGGGTTTATCATGAGGTACCACCCTATGGATCTGATTAATTTATTTCAACTCTTTTTTGTTCCACGACAACCATTGTAAAGAATTCAGCATATCGCAGTGATGAGTATGATATTCACATATCAGTATGAATCTAACCAGGTTGTTATAAAGTACATGAATTTCTTTTAAATTTGTTTTGCCGGCAATGCCATACACATGACTTCCGTAATTAATACATGGAATTATCAATTGATTTACTATATCCATTCTCATTTTTTGATCAACACAATGGCTTGATCACCGGAAAACACATAGTTTTTTATTTGTTTTATTAACCAACTCATTCATGTGGGATTCAAATTTTAAGTTTTCATACAAACTTACCCCTATATATTTATAGGTTATCTCCTGATCCAAAGTTTCATTGCTGGATGTTTTTATTTGAATTTTATAATGTGAACATGGTTTTGTTTCTTCTACTATGAAGGAAAATCATTGATTTTAGTCTTTTTACCATTAAGAATGAATGTAGACTGGTATAGTCACTTTTCCAATTTGGAGAAATCATTTTGGAGACATGACTCCATTTTCTGTATGGAATTTTCGTGTGCTAACAGGACCGTATCATCTGCATACATTCTAACTTTCGAATGTTCTGCCACATTAGTCAGTTCATTTATATAGATGATGAATAATAATGGCCCTAAAAAAGAGCCTTGTGGGACTCCCCACTTGACCAAAGCTGATCAAGATAGGGAGTTTCCCACTTGCACTTACTGAGTCCTATGAGTTAAATAAGACCAAATCCAAGGAGAGTTTCCTCATACATACCCATCCCCAACATTCTGTCAAATAAAACTCTATGGTCCATGGTGTCAAAGGTCTTAGAGAGGTCCAAAAACACTGCACCCACTGATCTGACCCCATTTAAATGAGTGGCTATGTTGTCCACTAGATCAGTGAGCACTGTGTCTGTTGAGTGGCCCTTGCAAAAACCGTATTGGTAGTAGGTCACTTAGGAATTTGTCTCTAAATATCCACTCAATTGCATCTGCACCAGCCTGTCCAAGTCCTTTAACACTGCGGACAGCAGAGCTATTGACCTAAAGTTTGTGGATTCTGTAACTGGGCCCCCTTTATGGATCCGGAAAAGTTTTGCTCTTTTCCATTCTGTGAGAAACCTTTTCTCATTAAGCTCCAGTTAAATAATTTAGTCAGGACTGGGGCTATTATTTCAACTGAATCTTACAAAAACCTGTTTTCTATTAGATACAGATCATGGGCTTTATTTGAATGTAATTTCCTCAACTCTTCTTTTACCTTTTTGCTGGTGATAACTTTAAATCTAAATTTTAATTTATCTGGAGGCCATAAATCTGCAGTTTTAACTGCTTTATTTCCCTCTTGTGGAATATTTATGTCTGGAAGTAGTGTAAAATACTGATTTAGTTTTTCCACTGAACTCAAAGGAGACAGTTGAATACCCCCATCTTGTATTTGTATGGGCAACCTGTTATCCACTGGTTTTTTGAGAGATCTTATTAATAATCAATATTGTCACAGGTCTGTGCATTTTTACACCCTGATTTTATAGTAACTTTTTTGAGTTAGTTATCTGGGACTTTAATTTATTACAGGCTTCTTTATATTTTACCCAGTCTCTTACATCCAGGGTTTTATTTGCTTTTTTCATAATCAATTTTTAAATCTTATTGCTTATTTTAATCTCTCCGTAATCCAAGCAACATGTGTTTTTTTTTATTTATTTAGGCTATTTTTAAAAGGGGCTACTTCATCTCATACGTACACAAAAAGTTGAGTGAATTCATCTATTGCCCAATCAATCTCAGAAATTAGAAATAGTCTATTCCAGTTAATATTTTTTAACTTGCATAGTAATTTGTCTTTACTATAGCCTTTACAACTTCTATCCTTTTTTTAGAGGGTTCCTCATTGACTGAAGGACCACTTGTTATGGTCGTTTCACATAAACATGAGATTGAACAGTGATCCCAAAAAATAGGATATTTTACCACAATATATTTCACTTCTATTTTATCAGAGATAAATATCAAGTCTAATATGTTTCCCTCATTGTTTAGGTGCATTTTCCTAGTTGATGTTAACATTTTTTGTGTTAAAGCTAATGGGCTTAGTCTATATCTAAGAGCATTCCCTCTTGTTTTATTCCTGGCTGTGTTAAAATTGCCCATAAGAAATAAATCTAATCTTATAGCATACTATTGAAGTATGTTTGTTAATTTATCAAACTCATAAACTTTGACTTTTGGAAGGGAATAGACCAAACCTATTACTGTTATCATACCTGGTAATCTAAATATTAACTGGCAAAAGCCCTTCAACAAGCGCTCACAGCTCAAAGAGTTCTGTGATGAAGCCAGCTTTGCCCAATTAGTAACAGATATCGCTTGTCCTAATCCTAAAACACCCACGGGTGGGTCCTTGGTTGACCTAATCCTCACAAATAGACTTCACAAGATCACCCACAAAGCAGTATTTTTCAATGAAATGACATCAGCAATTATTGCACTTTGGCCTGCATTAAAGGACAGACTCCCATCAAACCAACAAATAGAATTACATAGAAAAGGAGTTTCCACAAATTCAATGTATCCCATTATCTAACCATCCTCAGAAACATAAATTGGACAGATTTTTACCTGGCCAAGAACATCAGTGAGTCGGCCTCCCTCTTTAACAACTTACTAAGCAACATTATCAACAGAAATGCCCCTATACTAAAGTACAGAACCCAAAAGCTCTTCTGCCCCTGGTTCACAGCTGATCTAAAAGCTGCACTAAAAGAGGGGAACTGTCTTTGGACTACAGCCAGGAGGACCAAACTCCCCTCGGACTGGTCAGCTTTTAGAGCCTCTGCAATGATTGCACCAAAAAGATAAGAGCCTCTAAAACAAGTTGCTATCTATCTGCTTTTCATTCCACTAAGGGTAACTCCAGCAAATTCTGGTGAATCATTAAACAGGCAGAAGGTAAGAAACCATCATCTTTGTTACCTGGCAAGATCTTATTTAAAGGTGCAACCTTATCCAATAAATCTGACATTCTACTTAATATTAATGAACAAATCTCTACAGCAGGTCTTGCATTCGATTCCTCTAAAGCTGCCACTCTCACCTCTGGCTTACCTAAGCATCTCCCTGCACCATCTAATAATAGCTTCTCCTTTACCCTATTCCAATTCAAAGAGGTTGAAGACCTCCTAATCCACCTAGATGTTAAGAAAGGCACTGGTGCTAATGGCATAAGTCATTGCTTCCTAAAATTTGGTTACCGGTCTCTAAAAGCCCCCATATTTCACCTATTTAATTTGTCTGTCAGCTCCAACACTGTACCTGATGCATGGAAAATAGCCCAGATACTCCCGTTATTCAAATTATGGGACCCTATGGAAGTAAACAACTACTGCCCCATATCCATTCTACCCTTACTCTCTAAACTCCTCGAGAAACTGGTAAATGCACAATTAAGAGACTACCTCAGTAAATCCAATCTAATAAACCCAGTCCAGTCTGGTTTTAGACCAGCCCAGAGCATCACCTCTGCCCTAGCTTCCTTTACTAATGACTAGCTCCTCGCCCTGGATAAGAGACAAGTTACAGGGGCCGTCTTCCTGGAACTAATTAAAGCTTTTGACACAGTCGTCCATGCTTTGTTCCTCAACATGCTAGACTGGCATGGTATTTCTGTCTCTGTGTTGTCCTGGTTCAATAATTGCCTAACAAATAGATTACAACAGGAGAAAGTGGATGGCTCCGTCTCCCCGTGTCATCCTTTCACCAGAAGAGTACCACAAGGATCAATTCTTAGACCCCTTCTATTTATGATATACATAACCTCGAATTGGGAACAACATCAGCACAGCCAAATTACACCTATTCGCAGATGATTCTGTGATATAACTATCCAGACCATCAGCATCCAAAACCAACACAGTGCTCCAGTTTGAGTTTGATCCTCTAAAGCACAGCCTTGCTCAATCAAAACTTCTCCTAAATGAAAAAACAAAAGTTATGTACTTCCATTCCAACCATATGACTGCCTTGTCAAGTGCACTCGCTTCCCTGCCCCCATCAAGACACTCCTCAATGAACACCTCGAGGTAGTCAATAAATTTAAATACTTAGGCTATGAGTTAGACCAACAATTAACTTTTTTCTACCCACATCACCTCCCTTGCAAAGAAACTGTGGCAAAGAATTGGCTTCTTCTGCAGAAACAAATCACTCTTCATCTCTGATGCCAGGCTATGGCTAGTCCAGATGATATTCATCCCTCTCCTCGACTATGCCGACATTCTATACAGTCACTGCTTAGACTTCTTGCTACACAAGTTAGATACTCTACCATAGGGCGATTTGATTCATCTCTAATGAACACTGTCAAACACACCATTGCAATCTATGTGCCTGTTTAGGTTGGACCTCCTTATCTACTAGACGTCTTATCCATCCTCTCACCTGGCTTTACAAAGCTCTTCTGTCAAAACTCCCCCCATACATAACAAGTCTCTTTTAAGTGCATGATCTGCCTATACCCCCTATGTAGAAACTGTTACATTATGTTAGACATACTAAGCGCCCAGTCCCAGTTTAGCAAGATGGCCATATGCCGGGCTCTCCCGGCTGCCTGGAACAAAGCACAATCAAGGCTCAAACTACAAAACCTAATCCCTCTAAATAGTTTCAAGAAACTAGCCATTAGCAAACCTAACAATTCCTATATATGCCACTAAGTATCATTCACTCCTTACTCCTTGTTTAAGCAACTATAATCACCACTCTACCTCCTCAGCACTTCGCTCCCATTACCACCACCCTTCTTATTCACTCACCACCTTCACCTCTATCTTCATATCTATTACTACCCTTCATCTATCTAGCCCATATCTTCCCATCTTGCCCTCCCAAGCTAGCCTTCTCCTCCCATACACACCAAGACCCACTCTCTTTATCTCTCCCCTCCTATAAATGCCCTTCTTTATGTCAATACATCCCCCCAAGACTGTAGTCAATCTACATGCCTAGCACTTCTGATCAAGCTTGCATTTTTGCTGCCGTGTTGTAATCTTGTAAATTAGAAATTGTGTCACCAGACTGCCATGTGTATTACCATGCATTTGCCTTCTGCTACCAACCTACCAAGTATTGATTGTAATTATTGTTTTTTGAACTCTGTATTATTTTTGTATCATTTGTTATACTATGTGTACTATTTGCATCTTCAGAACCTCCTTGGAAATGAGCCTGCTCAATGGAGTATCATCATGTTAATAAACTTTGACTTGACTTGACAATTATAAACTACAATCATGCCCCACAACATGGTATGGGGAAAGTAGACCCCTCCGACAAGGTGTGGTAGACTGGACCCTCCGCTACTTCTGGGCCCTTCCTTCAAAGACTGGGTAAAAGCTGAAACTGCTGCTACTTCAAGGTAAATGACATGTGAGAAATATCAAAGGGCATGGTATGGGAGGTTTACAAGGCTATCCCAAGGGGGAAAATCGTTAGCTTTGCAGCCCACAGTAAGAAAGAAACGGAGGTGGAGGCCTGCAAACTCAAAAAAGAACTGCTGGAGCTCGAAGAGAAAAATGAACAATACCACCCCCGTAAAGGAACTAGTAGCCTCCCTAGTTAGCACTAAAATTAAACTAAACAAATTCCTCACCAGAAAGGACAAGCTGTCTCTATTTCACCTGAGTCATGCTTATTGAGAGTGGGTGGGGGGACAAGGCAAGCAAACTCCTAGCAGACAATATCAAAAAGGACAGGCAGAGAGGTACATTTCTAATCTCATGAGCAGTTCATGAAGTATCCAATGTGACCTCTGGAATATTAGCTTCATTATGCAAGCCTTTTATTAAGCACTGTATGCCTCCCAAACCCCACCTAAGCCTGATGACAATAAGATGATTTTGGACAAATTTCCTCTCCCCAGGATTTACCTCCCACAGATGGCAGCATTGGATGCTTTTTTTATGCAGTAGGAAATCAGGAATGTTATACTAGCCCCTAACAGGGGAAAAGTACCGGGGAGAGATGGTTTCCTGCAGACTACTATCAGAGCTGACAGACATGCATCAAAAGGCCCTCACCTCTGGCATAATGCCCCCCCCACCCTGCACGAGGCTATCATAACAGTACTCTGTAAAAAGTGGAAGGACACCGCAGAACCAGGGAACTACAAACCCATCACCCTAATTGACATGGATGCTAGAGTCTTGGACAAAATTCTGGTAACAAGGCAAGGCTTCAACCTGTGCTTTAGGGACTAATCCACCCATCACAAACCAGCTTTGTCAAAGGTTGTTACAGCACTGACCACCTGTTTTCCCTTATTAACCTCATCCATGTGGCTGAAGAACCCCACTCCAGCTGTGGCACTGGTGGTGGCACCTGAGAAAGCATTCAACTTGGTGGTGTGGGGTTTTCTCCTGCACTCCATGGAAAGCACAGGAGTGGGCCTGATGCTCCTAAACTGTAACAGAATACTATGCATCTCCTTCACTGCCAGTGTTTTAACTAATGATCTGTGCTTCCCATCATTCCACTTACAAAAATGGCACTAGGCCGCTATGTTCCTCTCCCCCTGTCTGTTCATCATGGCCATAGAATCACTGGTCATCGCCATATGGAGTCACCCTAGCCTGACAGAAATTTGAGCAGGGAATGAGGAGCATAGAACTCTTTTATACGTGGGCGACCAGATAATCCTCCAGGCAAGGGGGATCACCTCTCTTGCAGCCCATCTGGAACTGCTGGAGCAGTTCACAAACATGTCAGGACTCAAAATCAGCCAGTCCAAAGACAGAAGTCCTACCACTGACAAATTGGAATGGATCTCTCTGTGGGAAGAGAAACACCCAAGTGTGTTTCTCTTCCCACAGAGAGATCCATGCCAATTTGTCCATTTTTGTAAACCAGCTGTTGGTGACATTCATAAGGAAATGGACAAATAAGTGTTTACATTTGGGAGACAACATCATACAAAAGGCTTGCAACTTGCCTGCTAGACAAAAGGGTCAGAAGCTTCTATCTGTCCACTTCATTCCTTGTTCCTTCTACCAGTAGGGTTTAGTTAAGGGCCACCATTCTACACAGTGATTGGTGGACCTGTATATTCAAGTTTGCCATGCCTGCTGCTGATCACTTTCAGCCTTTGTTCCTGAAAGGCTGCCCATTGCAGTATTCATTCAGTGGTAGGACTTCTGTTTGAAAACAATATTATTAATATAATAATTAATTTTCAATATGTTTTGCAATTAAATAGTTCCTCTGCCTTCATTATAATGATGGCCTTTTGCAGTTACTGCCATGTTCATAAACAAGATCTATTGCAACAATAGCCATCTCACTTTTCTCAGCTTGAGTCTCCTTTTCTGCCATCTCTTTTGCATTTGTGGGAGACTCTCTGGGCTGGATTTTCAAAGCATGCCATAGGGCTTGGGTGCAGCCCTGCACCATGAGACTTTGGTTAAAGCAGAGTGCTAGCCCCATTGCCGCAAGTGTGCCTGATTTTGCAATATCGGGCGCAATTACGACAGTTTTCACGAATAACGGCAGCTTGCGCCACATTTATGGCACAAGGTCCAAAACACAGGCCCCCCCAGAAGTGCTACACATTGGACCGGGAAAAGTTGATCTAACTTGTGACAATTGCTGCATGGGATGGAAAATCACATTAAATCACCACACAAGTCCCATGCACCTTATTGTTGGCTCACGGGGGCTTGTGGCGATCTAAGAGTTTTGAAAATCCCACCCACTGTATTTTTTTTTACTTATTCCACATCTCCAGGATTTGCCTTTTCTACAGCAGCCACAGAATCTTCACATCCAAACCCCGTTATAGCTTCCTGACTTGATGGAGCTACATTCCATCCTTGTGATATCTGAGCATAAAACTTCTCATTCTCTTCAGCCAGAAGAAGTAACAGGTCCTCCCTTTTTCACCAGTAAGCTTTTTCCAACTTCTCTATTACATCACTTTGTTCAGAGGCATGACTACCATTCTTTGCAGACATAATGCCCTCATCTACCATAGGACCACTTGCAGGGTTACTGCTAATGGTCATCGTCTCACTGGACTCCATCTTAACCCCTGTGTATGTCCCATTAGAAAGTGCCTCCTCAATTCCTCAATTCCCTAGGTGGGCAGGAAAGCATTCTCCACCCAGGCAACTATGCTGTCCTCCTTTCCAACCTCTACTGCTTCCTGCAGGAAACCAACATTGCCCCTACCAAAAGAAAAGGGGTTTCCCCTGTGTGCTGACCAACAATCCCCTTCCCATAAAACTGATTTATGCAATTGTCTACTAATGCAGTTGTTCAGGCTGTGTGTGGTTGTTGATGTGAGAAATGGTTGCCATTTAAGCAATAATGACTGAAGAGCCAGTCATTTCATGGAGATTAACAAACAGCTGGGGGAAAGGGTGGCCCGAGGCACAGTCGACAGACAACCCCACAAAGCCAGTTGTTAATCTATAGGAAATGACAGGATCTGAGGTCATTATTGTGATTATAAGTCTAAACACCATAATGGCATTTTGGGAGCAGTTTATTTTAGTATCTTTTAAAGTTCATGTTGTTTGTGTGTCACCGAGCAGAAGGCTGCCTTGTGGTGTCCTTGCATATTGATTACTGTACATGGAGGTCACCGTTTTCAGGGATGTACAATATCGGGGCAGTACAAATGCCATCTGATTTAACCACTGCTCCATTTTAGCACCACATTCAGGGAAAAATGGATTGCAGGTACTTCCATTATTTACTGCTTTTATTGTGCTGTAAGTTCACACAACTGACAACTGTGAGGATTCTGTCAGATTTATTGTCTGACAGATTATTTGAAAGCTCTGTTGGGTGCATGTGAACAGCTGAGCAGCTGCTGTGTCAGTCATTTCTAAGAGATTACAGCATGGCATGGCAGCCAATCAATGAGCTACCTAAGCTCATTATTAATTAATTACTTGTAATACACAGTCAGTCACTTTACTACCAGCCTTTCACTGCTTGCAAAGTGCTTTGGGATATAATGTGTATGAAAAGCACCGTATAACTGCTGATTCTTCTTCTTCTTCTTCTTGATGTGTTTTTCTTTTTTTCATTCTTTAACTACTATGATGACTCGGATGAAGTAGTGGGGGTGTCACCACCTGCTTCTTCACTACCACTATCATCATCGCTGTAATTCTTGTCCTTGACACCAGTGCAATCAAAGCTATCATATACATGAGCTTTACTTTGTTGGATTGCTGGAGAAGATTGTAAAGAATGGTATATGTGGCATTGAAGCACAGTAGACTCATCATAGAATGTACCATGCCAAGGTTTGTTGATTCAGCACTGAACTATGCACCCCCCATGCTTTCTTCAGAAAAGGCACCATCTGTGTGCATGCCAGCTCACACGAAGTACATGCCATGAAAACATGACTTAAGAAAAAGTGATTTGAGAAAATGTGATTGGTTTTGACTTTGCAGTTTTCCTCTTATTTAATGTGATGTGAGGTGACTGGTCCTGACATTACCTTTCTTATCCTCTTTTACATGAAGTGCTATACAGAACTAGATCTGACAAAATGTGATATAGAAAACTTGACTCTAGAAAATGTAATTTGAGAAAACATAACTGGTATTGACGCTGCCTTTTTCTCCTCATTTGCATGAAGTGTGTATATTTAAGAAAATGTGATTCAAGAAAACATTATTTGAGAATCTATGAAATGAGAAAATGTGATTCAAGAAAATGTTATTTGAGAAATTGTAACTGGTCTTGACTTTGCTTATCTCAATTAATTTTACATGAAATCTAAATAGAGACTAGCAAGGACTAGAGATGTCTCTTAAAGTCTAGGCACTTTAGGGAGGCAGAAGGTGTTCTTCTGGATTGGTTTCGGTGGTTTCCTCACCAAATGCATTGAATTACTAAGAATCCTGCTTGCACTAGTAGAGAAACCAGTGGATTTCTGCAAACCATTGTTTTTTTTTTTTGCCATACTATCATGCACCTAGCTCTAGTCCTTTTCCTCAGGCACAACTTCTACCCCACTACTACAACCATGACCACTTACAAAACAGGTATTTAGTGGAATTGACATGGTGAATCCCTTTCCTACTCTTTTTCTTCAACTCACCTGCAACCTCCAGCAACAACCAGCGACCTGTACAAGGGCAGTATAACCTCCTCTCACCTATTGCTGATCCTTTCCTTTCTCCACAAGTTATTTTCCTTGTGGTTTCTGCACAACACACTACAGCTGTCAATGCCCCATCCCCAAACACAACCATCATTCTCCATAAATACTGACACACACTCCACCTTACCCGCACTGATAGAGATTGCATTGTACTGTAACAGCTTACTACACTTAGTTTTCACTCATGGGTAAAATAAAATAGAAAATAAATATGGATTTCTGTTCCCAGCACCACCACATGACAAATTAAATGTCAGTTCCTTCAAATATCCCACCTGCACCTTTCTCAGTCAGCTCAATTCACTCTGCCCTGCTCTTTCTGTGGAGTGGGAGGACAAAATAAAAAATAAATAAATATGGATTTCTTGCTCTCTACACCACCAGCACAGAGTAAAAATTATTTGTAAAAAAAAGTATTCAAAAATCCCACTTGCAACTTCTCCAGACTGCTAAATTCATGCTACCCTATTCCTGCTGCAGGGCCTGCTGCTGGCAGTACAGTCTCACACTGTACATTTCTCTGATGAATACTGTTACTTTCTTTCCTGCAAAAAATGACAGTTAAATGTAATTATAATTAACTAATTGTAATGATATTGCATGACTCTGTGATGATCTTGAATGTTTTCTGAGCAAATGTCACTCTTCTTTACATAAAATGAACCCCTTATGTACCCAGGGCATTCGTGTGTGTGAGTGCGCATGTGCGTGCGCACAAGTGTGTGTCTGTGTGTGTGTGTGTCCACGCATGTGCATGTGTAAGAGAAAATACACTTATAAGTGGGCAGGGCAAGGACTTCTCGATCCAGCTATATCCATGAAAAGGGGTTACCAAAATGTGATGTGACAAATCCACAGTAGATCAATACTAACAAGATCTGTGGACCCTGTGAGCTGAAGAATAATAAAGGTACCATGTTAGCTATAAATCCCTATCAGAGACCTGAGAAGCACTTTTAACATTGTATATGTAACAGTGGACATCAAAGAATGTTGCACATGTAACAATGGACACCACATACCTGTTTCAGTGAAAAAAAGCAATGGCTGGATGCCTTACTTACCGAAGTCCCACAGTGCATTTTAACAACATGCCAAATGAACCCCCTCCTCCTGGAAAAAAATGGATACATTTGTTGAAATTTTGGGGGGCACTTAAAATATTTACTTCCTGGGACACAGCAGATTACTTGCACCATGCACAGTTTACATGAAGCACAAATGTAATTTGCTTATAAAATCAGGGTGATAATGCCTGCATTTACAAAAGACAACACAGGAGGCAAATTTTCAAATTAACTTTATTGGAATGCAACTAAAAACATGTCTGCATAGAAGCAGCTCTGGATATCATTGCTCCTGTCTGTGTTCGTCCTCTCCCCCTTCGCACTTGGTCCCCATGGTTTCATGGGACTTTGAGATGCAGCGACAAGGACAAAGATTAGAGCATTGCTGGTGGAAATATGCCCTTGATGCCAACCATCCTAGATTGATGGAACATTATCAGGTCTATCATTCTGCAATCTCCCATAAGAAGGCAGAGTTCCTGTGCGGGGAGATTGTGGCTGCTCAGAACCCACCAACTCAGCTCTTTTGAACTGTAGACAGACTGTGCAACCCAGCCTGCCTGCAGTTTCGGAGAGCTTTATCACAAGTAGAGTGTGAAGAGCTTGCTTACTTCTTTGTGGCCAAGGTTGGTGACATCCTCTATGGGAGAAGCTGTGGATCAGTGCACGGTCACTGTCCCTAGGCTCTCCTGGAGTTCCTTTGACTGGCTGAAGTTACTGATGTCATGCAGACTGTGCAGGGTATGCACCCTACATGCTGTGGTTTGGATCTGGGCCCAACTTCCCCGATAAAGGGTTGTTGTGATATTATGGGCCTGGTCCTAACAGGGATAGGTTGGTGCTCCTTGGAGATAGGTGAGTTTCCTAGCTCTCTGAAGGAGATGGTGGTGGTGACGCCCCTCCTGAAGAAAATTTCTTTGGACCCAGACTGCCATGCTAACTACAGACCAATCTCTAACCTTCCCTTTGTAGGGAAGGTGATTGAGAAAGTAATGGCCATGCAATTGGAGAACCACTTGACCATCCATGACATCTATGAACCATTCCAGTCTGATTTTCAAAGAGGCATAGTACTGAGACTGCTCTGGTTCAGGTGTTCAATGATCTCTTGATGGCAAGGGATCAAAAGAGCCATTCCATCTTGGTCCTTCTCAATCTCTCCTCAGCATTTGACACTGTGGACCATGGGGTACTACTCGAATGCCCAAGGTTCATCTGTGGCCAGTCTAGTACAGTCCTCAGGTGGTTTAGAGCTTTCCTCACAGGCAGAACTCAGGGATGGTGTTGGGGATTAATTCCTCTGGACCAGTCTATCTGTCATGTGGGGTTCCTTAGGGTTCAGTGTTGTCACCCATGTTGTTCGCAGTGTACATGCTGCCCCTCGGAGACATTGTAAGAAGGTATGGGCTGAGGTTTCACTGCTATGCTGATGATACCCAGCTCTACCTATCTTTTGCACCCGACCAGGATAGAGCTCTCTCAGTATTTAACAACTGCCACACTGAAATCCAGAACTGGATGAATTCAAGCTGGCTGAGGTTGAACTTGGAGAAGACGGAGGTGATGGTTGTGAACCCGGGTTACCAGATAGAGGGGATGGGATCTGGTTTGCCCTCAGGACTTTTTCTGAGTGGCTCCCAGCTCCCTACCTCTGAACAGGTGCGAAACCTGGGGGTGATTTTTGACGACTGGCTGACACTGCATTTGCAGGTGTCGGCAGTCATCAAATCATCCTTTTACCATCTGAGGAACATCTCCAGGATTAAGCACCTAGTTCCGTCCGGTGACCTGCCTACATTGATCCACACCCTTTGTGACCTTGCACCTTGATTACTGAAACTCCCTGTATCTAGGGCTTCCAGGGGTTGATATCTGCTGTTTGCAGCTTGTGCAGAATGCTGCAGCCCGGTTATTGACGGGTACTCTCTATACTTGTCATATTTCTCCGGTGCTGCGTGAACTACACTGGCTGCCAATACAGTGGTGGATCATCTTTAAAGTCGTTCTTCTGACTTATAAAGCCCTACCTGGACTGGGCCCAGACTACATGGAAGAGCTCCTGGTACCCTACTGCTCTACGCAATTGCTCCGCTCGGCGGACGAGGGGTTGCTAGAGATTCTGAGGGTTTCTTTAAAATCTTCAAGGGCCCGTTCTTTTATGTACGTGGCCCCAACCCTTTGGAATTCTCTACTTTATATGCTTCAGGGAGTGCACATCCACGAAGAAATTTAAACAGGCCTTAAAGACCCATCTATGGTTAATGGCATATCCCTGATGATGATATCTTATTGTATTTTATGAACTTAGTATTTATTGTATTTGTGTTTATTTTACTGTTTTAAGTGATGTTTATTGTTAAGGCACCCTGGCTTTGGAGAGGCGCGGTACAAATAAAGTATTATTATTATTATTATGATATTGTGGTCTACCATTTTAAGTTTTGCTGAGAGAAACATATGAACATACGATGAAGCCAGCAGAATAAGGCCATTTTGGTCTATCTAGTCTGCTCATATTGCAGGGTCCATAGCTAAGTTACTGACCCTGCCCCCACTCCCCAATCCTCCCATCCTTTCTATCTGCCCCTCCCATGAACCTTACTTTTCTCTTATGGCTATCACATCCTCCCTTGAAGGTGCCCACTGTCTTCAACTAGACCACCTCTTCCAGCAGTGCATTCCAACTGGCCACCACCCTCTCCATGAAGAAGTGCTTCCTAATAGAAACATAGAAAGATAGAATTTGACAGCAGATAAGGACCACTTGGCCTACCTAGTCTGCCCATTTTCTTACCTAATGGATATGCTGCAGATCCCAGCTAACCAATAGCCTAATTCTTCCTACCCCCCAATAGAATTGCTTTATGTCTGTCCAATGCATTCTTGAATTTCCCCACTGTTTTTGACTCCAAGACTTCCTCAGGAAGGCCATTCAATGCATCCACAATCCCCTCCATGAAAAAATACTTCCTCACATTACCTTTGAGCCATCCCCCATCTAGCTTCAAATTGTGCCCCCTTGTTCTTGCACATCTCTTTTTCACGAAAGATACTACCTTCTTGGACTTTGTTGATTCCCTTGAGGTACTTGAAAGTTTCTATCATGTCCCTCCTCTCCCTCCTTTCCTCGAGGGTATACATATTAAGCTCCTTTAGCCTCTCTTCATATGTCTTATGGTGTAGACCCTGCACCATTTTAGTTGCCCTCCTCTGGACAGCCTCCATCCTGTCTATATCCTTGTGGAGATGGGGTCTCCAGAACTTCATGCAGTACTCCAGATGGGGTCTCACCAACTTTCTGTTCAGATGGATAACAACTTATTGTTTTCTACTGGTGTTGCCTCTTTCTATGCATCTCAGTATCCCCCCAGTCCCACTCACTGCCTCTCACATTGCTTGCCCACCTTTAGGTCATCTGCTATGACTACTCCCAGGTCCCTTTGCATTTTTGTTGTTGTTAGTATCTCACCCCCATTGTGTACTCTTCCTCTGGGTTTTTGTTTCCCAGGTTCATTACTTTACACTTTGTATTGAACCTAAGCTGCCATACATTTGAGCATTCCTCCAACCTTGCCAAGTCCCTTCTCATCTGTTCCACCCCGCCTTGTGTAGCAACCCTGTTGCAGATCTTTGTGTCATCTGCAAAGAGATATACTTTTCCTCCCAGTCACTCCACAATGTCACTTATAAAGACATTAAAGAGGACCGGTCCCAGTACTGAACCCTGCTGTAACCCGCTAGTAACTCCCCTTTCTTCAGAGTGGACTCCATTTACTATTACCCTCTACATCCTGTTGTTCAGCCAATTTTTTACCCAGGTTATGACTTTTGCACCTACTCCAAGGCTGGCTAATGTTTATATTAATCTTTTGCTTATGACTGTGTCAAATGTCTTGCTAAAGTCTAGGTAGGCCATGTCCACAACCCTTCCCTGTTTTACTACTTTGGTCACCTAGTCAAATAAATCTATTAGATGCATCTGACATGACCTTCCCACTGTGAATCCATGCTGCCTTGGGTCCTGTGCCTCGCTGGCTTCTAGGTACTCAACAGTTCTTTCCTTCAGAAGTGATTCCATCATTTTCCGTACCACTGAGGTCAAACTAACTGGACTGTAGTTTCCTGCCTCTGTCCTGCTCCCACTTTTGTGAAGTGGAATCACATCCACCCTCCTCCAGTCCTCAGGTACCACCCCACCCTCCCATGATTTGTTAAAGAGGGTAGTCAGTAGTGTAATCTCCCTCCTAAACCTCTCCTTCCACATAAGATGGTCTCCCCTCATGTTTTTGGTTGCCACATAGCTTAAAGAGTCCCTCTCTATTTATTGTGTTTATCCTCTTCAAGTACTTGAAGGTCTTGGTCATGTCCCCTTATACCCTCCTCTCCTCTAGGGAGCACATGTTCAAGGCTTGCAACCTCTCTTTGTATGTTTTACCCTGCTGACCTGTGATCATCTTTGTTGCCCTCCACCAGACCATCTCCAGCAGGCTAATGTCTTTTTTAAGGTGTGGGCCCCAATAATGTACTCCATACTCCAGATGTGGCCTCACCAACAACCTGTATAAGGGCGATATAACCTCCTCTCACCTACTGCTGATCCCTCTGTCTATGCATCTCAACATTTTGTTTGCACTTGCTGCTGCTTTCCTGCTCTGCATCGAGTGCTTCAGGTCACTTGTGATCATCAGTCCCAGATCATTTTCTTCCTCTGTTGCATATAGCCAGATCCTCCTGTGTAGTACACTGACCTGGTAAATATGACAGAACTCTGTTTCAGAACTGGCCATTTAAAAAGAAGTATGTAAACAGATTGGTTAATGAATGAGCTAACTCACCAAACAAAATATATCAGTATAAAATAATTATTATAACAAGGACTGTATCCATTCATAAACAGAGCATAGTGTCATAACAAAACTCATACTTTTCGTATCATCATCCTTCATCAGTGCAACACTAAAGCCCCTTTAGATTTAACTTTTCTGTCTCAATATCTCCCATGTTAAAAGTCTCCAATAGGAACTGTATGGTCCCAATCACATTTCTCTAAATATTTCATCAGTTCATAGATGCTATGTCCTTATAAAGTTAATATAAAGTCGCGAAGTAGCTGTGTCCCTTGCTCTCTCTATTACTGGAGGTCATTTAAAAAGAAGTCTACCTTGGTGTCTTAAATAATAAAACGTATCAGTACTTGACTGTTTTAAATGCAGTGATTAGTTTTTTAAATTCCTGCACTAAGTGGCACATTGGTACATTTATTTCATGAAATGGCCCATTTCCAGCATTGCTGATTTGCTGCTGCATGTCACGTGACTTGCCAAAAACTTGGACATACTAAGTGTGTGCTTCCTGTAAAAAGTGCTGTGTCATGACCTCAAAGTGCTGTAAAGAAAAAGGGAAACCAAATTCCTTTAGACCTGCATCACCATTGTTGAAAACAATGACTTTTGGCTTATTCACAGAATGCAAATCGAACACTGGCACATTTGTACCCCTGGAATGATGTGTACATCTTGGTGAAATTCTCTGCTACTGTACCTGTGCCACAGAACTCAAGATCTTTTATATTTTTCTATAGCAAATGTGGTGTCCTCTTTAGATGGTGAAACACATCTGTGTTTACTAAGCTGAGAACAAAATAAAATGATTGACTTTGGAAACAAAAATTGGCATATAGAATATTGTATCAATGTGGTTATAGTAAAGCAGTCAAGGTAAGGCAAGACAAGACAAAACAAGGCAGCTTATTTTTATGTCATCCTACAACTAATGCTCATAGTGCCATACAATCAGAACAGGATGTCTTACATCAAGACTTCAGCAAGGCCTTTGATTCAGTGTCAAATGGGAGACTGATTAGTAAGGTGAGATACATGGGAGCAGGGGAGAAAATAGCATAGTGAATTAGGAACTGGCTGAATGACAGGCAGCAGGGGGTAGTCATAAGGGGGGAACTCTCACGTCCAAGAGCCATAAACAGTGTAGTGCACAGTATTTATGCACCTGCCCTCACACCCTTCACTCTTTAGCAGCTTCTGGGCTACTGTGGCTTGATTCCATTTTCCTCCTTGGTGATCCAGTGGACTAATCATTTACTCCATTCATACTTCTGTCCCTAGTATCAAATTTAAGCCCCCTTCCTAACCATTTCCCTTCCAAAACAGTGTGATCAGCAGCGCAATGCACCATCAAGTCTCTCATTTTTTCAGAACTTTCTTTCCAGTTTAGAAGCCTGTGCTCCCTCTAGAGCTGATTTTACTAGTTCTGTTGGTCCTGGGGTAGTGTGGCTTGTGACTGGAGGTATGATGGTGGTGATTGGCTAAGGATAGCTAGGTGGATAATTACCATGCTGACACCAGATTACTCACTGTTTGTGAGGGATGGCTTACACTTAAGTAGATCTGGAACAAGAGTACTCACATGGAGATTTAATAACACAGAAAACAGGTGTTTAAACTAGGACATGGGGATCGGGAAGGAGACTGTGGAAATGTTTAGACATATAAATATACTGGCAATGCTAAGAAAATTGATGTCAGCTCTGAGAACTTCAAAGCACTGCTAATAAATACTAGGGCCCGGATATTCAAACTGCGCCAGGCTGTGGTGCAAGCCTGGGTGCAGCGCAACTTGGCTACACAGGGGCATTGACTGGGTGATATTCAATGGAGCTGCGCCATGGCACAGCATCATTGAATATCGCACCCTGGCCACCCACAGTGCACATGGCACAGTAGCACTATGCCAGCGCAAGTGGACAGAGTGGAGCAGGGGGATGCGCTAGCGCAAGTTCCATTGCACTATGTGCAGCAACCACGATAATCAAAAGTGCACATGCAAATGGGGCCATAATGTATGCAAGGCACAATTGGGGCCATTTGCATGTCATTATGACCCCATTTGCATGCAGGTGCACTGATCCCCGGTGGCTTACACCTTGTGCCCTGCCAGGCAGAAGCCGTCGGGGACCGACCCCCCCTGCAGTGCTGCAATGTGCCCCACAGCTCAATCCCAGGCTTAAGTAAAATAAAAAACAATCCAAACATCCCTGGTGGTCCAGTGGACCGCTGTCAGCCCAATCGCAGGCTTAAGTAACGTAAATAACAATCCAAACTCCCTGGTGGTCCAGTGGACTGCTGTCAGCCTGATCGCAGGCTTAAGTAAAGTAAATAACAATCCAAACTCCCTCATGGTCCAGTGGACCACTGTCAGCCTGATCGTGGGCTTAAGTAAAATAAAAATAATCCAATATCCCTGGTGGTCCAGTAGACCCCCCTCCCCACCCACTCACTGAGCCCCCTCCGCCGACTGGCATTGTCAGTAGGGCTGTACACCCATTGGTCCACAGCGTGATCCAATGGGCGTGCAGCCCAAACGCATTTCACACCTTTTTTCTGAAAAATACTTCCCTCCTGTACCTTGTTTACCCCCCCATGAAGTACATTATTTAACAGTCTCTATCATTTTCCCCCCTCCCTTCTCTCTTCCAAGGTGTGCAAATTTATGTTCCTAAGTCTCTCCTCATAAAGCTTCTGGTACAGACCCTGCACCAGTTTAGCTGCCCTCCTTTGGACCTCATCCAATCTGTCTATGTCCTTCTGGGGATGTGGTCTTCATAACTTGAGACAGTACTCTAGGTGGGGTCTTACCAGCAATCTATACACAGTAAATACAACCTCCCTCTTTCTGTTGTTGATACCCGTTCCAATGCACCCCAGAATCCCACTAGTAGAGGTGTGTGAAAAAAAAAAGTCCTCAGATGAAATAGCCTGGTAGGGAAAAGTGAATTTATGTATCATAGGTTGGTCAGTCAGCAATAATATCTCCTGCATTATTTTTGTAAACACTTAATGAAATTACATAGTACAGCGCTGAAATACTGATTTTTTTTTGTTCTTGCACATGACCTAACTGGTGTTAGAAAGATTAAAAGATTTTCTTTCTAAAATATTGGCTTCATTAACTTTTTCTGACATGGATGTAATTTATCAGAATGCAAGTAAAATAATAGTAGGTAATTATTGCATATTCATTCAAAAAAACATACTGTTTCTGCTCAAAGTTCAACAACTTACAGTAATTTTTACAAATTATGCAAATCGGGCATTTATCCTCCTTTTTAGGGCTGCAGTGGGTGGAACCCTGCAGACCTCCTGCGATCAAAAAAGTTTCATTTTTCTGAATGAACAACAGTGTGGAGTTGAGTCACATTCACTTCCACATTCGTGATGCACTCTGCTGTCTCCATTAGCAGTTTCACAGCACTATTTTCCTTCAGTTGGAGGTCAAGGTGGAACAAGGCACAGTCCACCATGTCCAAGATTGCTGCCAAACTGTGTTGCTCATGCTTGACTACTCATACATCCACAGTAGAGTTTGGTGGCCATCTTAGACATGGTGGACTGTGCCATGTTCCAGTATGACCTCCACAAGCAGGGACCAGGGATGAGACTGTGCTCATTTTTTTTTGTATTTAAATTGTTTTTCCTCCCACCCACTCAACCCTCCCTCCCAGCACTCCCCCAGGAACATAACAGTAATGCTAAGGTTCCCAATCCACCAGTGTCCACAAATCCTCAGTCCATTTTCTCTTTCGGGACCCCCAGCTCCAGTATTGCAGATGCACAGTTTCTTTTTTCTTCTTGGGGGTTATATAGCTATCTTCCACCTGCCCACTTGACCCTTCTCTCAGCACCCACCACTTCACCCCCCACAGAAACATAACAGTGACACTGGGGGTGCCCAATCCCCCAGCGTCATAATGAGGAATCATTGATTCATTTTTTTCTTGGCTCTTAACCCTGTAAAAAAAGAAAACCAGGCCGGCCTGGTGATGCTGAATGCTGAGGCACTGGACGCCTTATCTTGTGTCATGCTGGTGACCCGGGTTCGGGAAGAAGCCAGGATCATTGGAGAGCTGATTGTGGGGGGAAGGCAGCTCTCCGCTCCCGAGGAGGATCTCTATCACCCCCCCATAGGTCTGGTGCCATTAGGTGGAGGTCCAATGGACAGCATAGGTGGGTGAGGTGGCAAGTAGTGGGCGGGTGCCTCAGTGATGCAGCCTGTGTGTATCTCCACACATGCACAGTGCCCGAGGCAAGGTGGGGTGAAAATGGGAAAATAACTCGGGCATAATCGAAATAGAAAAAAAAAGGAAACCATCCATCAATATATTTTGCAGCAGTTACTGACCCCCACCAGACCATGTCACTCAACATCCACCACCCTGCACCTCCCAAGCCCATACTTTCCTATTGGGGCTCCAACACCGTAATCCTGTCTGGACCACAGACACATCTTAACTCTTCAAAGCCAGATTGTGAACTGTAGAAATAGGTGTGCTATTCAATATACGTTTAATGGTGTTTTGAACTTACAGTAGTGGCATGACCTGGCCATTTCTGCATATTTTTTGCCCACATTTTCAACATGCCTTTTTTGGATCCCGCCTCATGAACAATTGCACTGATATTAGGCAAATCTGTCCCAAAAGGTGATTTTGTGGTCCCTGCATGAATCATCTTCCAGTCAGAAGTTGAAAATTTTCTTTGCCCTTGTTCATGAAGTGGGGTCAGAAGATGGCTCTGTTGAAAATTTGGTGTAAAAATATTAAAAAGCAACAAAGTTATGAGTCTATGTTGAATTTTGTGAATACAGGCTTATAACTTTGGTAATTTTCAATATTTTTACCCCAAATTTATAACATAGCCATATCTTCACAGAACCTCATGAATGTAACAGCTGTCATTTTTTCAAATCCTGCCCAAAATATGTTTTTGTGTCTCGAAAGTTTATTTTGCAGTCTCTGCACGAAATCATCTTTGGCCAGGAGTTGAACATTTTCTCTGCCCTTCTTCATGAGGCAGGATCATAACAAGGCTATGTTGAAAACTTGGTGTAAAAATATAGAAAATAAAAAACAACCTCACGAGTCTGTGTTACAGTTTGATAATGCAGGCTTGTAACTTTGGACATTTTAAATAGTTTTACCCCAAATTCCTTGGCTGCAGCCCTATTGGCTCTAGCCAGATTTTGTTTTCAGTAAAGGACAACAGGATGCAAGATACTTCTGTCACTGTCATCACTACTGTCACTGGCACCATCCACCCTACTAATACTGCTCTTCCCTGCAACTACTTAACCTGACAGGCTAGGACAGTCCTGACTCTTGACAATGAACAGGCATGGAAAGTCCCCCCCCAACCCCATATTTCAGAGGAGATCCCATGGGAGGATTGGAGGCAGTGGCCAGCAATGGATGATAGTGGAGTACTATGGACTGGCATAAAGAGTGTGGCATAGCTTAGCAGTATGCTATGCTGTCTGCACTACTTAGGGTTAGTTAGTATGGATGTAATACTTATTTTATCAGTTTGTTTATGTTTGGGTGCCTGTTTCAAATAAAAAAGTGTCAGAAGAGGGGACTGTCACCTCCCAACTCAAGCAAATTTGTAATAGAAACATTGCACCCTTACCAGCTAACCCAAGTAGTATGGCTAGAATAGCCTTCTGTGTTACAGTAGTTGCAATGGCCCATAGTCCTCTACCAAAACCCACCTGTGGATAAATCTTGACATGGGTTTCCTCTGTAAGGACAGGTGGCAGCCATTGGAGGTATTGGGATGAAAATGGTCAGGAGGCCCCAAGTCTTTGAAATTTGCGAATTGGACATGTAAGTTCAGGTGGGAGGGCTCTGTATTTTTCTTTTTATTTTTCTGTTTATTATAGGGCTTTCGGGGGTTCAAACAAAATGTACCACAGAGCAAAAGGATTGACTTGCACCCATCCCTGTACTCATTACAGATACATTGAGCTTCACTTGGGGAGGACTGTAAAATGCATGGTGCAACATTTCTCTTTACATTTTGCACAATAGGGGGGCAAAGCCTCTGTCCAGATGCAATTTTCTATTCTGTAACTTTGGACATAAGCCAAATTGCCCCACTGTCTAATTTTCAAAGCTGTGGTGTAACTAAGTCCACAGTTACCACACACCATTGCTCCTTGTACACTGCGGTGGGCTGGACTTCCCTCCATCATAGGAAATATAGAAATGCCACTTTATGGGCTTTCAGAGCGGTTGCCAACAATCTCCCCCTATACTTCTCTGATTGTATTCCGCTGAGTGTGATAGGTGCCTATGCTCTAAGAAGCTATTCCCTAATTGCCTTGCAATTAAACCAGGTCAAATTTCATTGTGGCAGAGCTGCCATAAGTTTCTCGTTGCCTTCCTTGTGGAACAATATGCAAAAAAACTTGAAGCTGAGCTGTACTGTTAGCCTGAATATTTTCAAGTCGCTGTATGACCGCTCCATGAAGGAATCTTGCAAATGTTTCTCACATCACTAGCTCATCTATTTTCTAGTTTTCCTCCTGCCTCCCGCCCTGCCTCTGCCCCTGCCTCTCTCTTCCTACCAAAATACTGGCTTCTCTGCCTCTCTTTAGCCATGGTCAAGTTCCACCCCTTTCCCTGAAGTATGCCAGTTAACAATTCCAACAGTGTCATTTCTTCCTAAGCTGGTATCCCTCTTCTTGCCTTTCGCTTTCCTTTTAAGTGAACATTCCGGCTGTACCCAGTCATGAACCTATCTATTGTAAAGGCCCTCTCACTCAAATGTTGATGCCAACACATGTCATGGTTGATGGGTCATTGGCCACTGACTCTTCCCGTATCGACTCATCCTTCAATAATGCCTTCACTAACCTTAGTAGTGACCTCTCTCCTAACTTCTTTGATCCTCCGGCAACTAACACCCCTTCTCCCCCTCCTGCAGCTTCCCCCTTTTATCTGCGCAGTATCACAACTAGGACTGTGGAGCCATACCTCAGAACAGCACTTAGCCACTCCTCTTACAGCTCCGACTCTCTGGACATGAAGCTCCTTCGTCTCACCCTTAATGAGGTTCTGTACCCCTTTACTCACATCTTAAACCGCTCCCTTTGCCTAGGTAAATTCCCCCCAAGTGGAAATCTGCCTCCATCATCAATATTTAAAGGCAGAGATCATTCCAACACTAATAATTACCACCCCTTTTCCATACCCCTCCCCTCTCCAAGGCAATAGAGCGGATTGTATCTGATCAGCTCTCAGACCACCTCAACAAATATAACCTTCTCTGCAAGCAGCAACATGGGTTCCGCAAGGGACACAGCACTATTACTGCCCTTCTTGAATTTACCACACAAATACACTAGGCACTGGATCAGGGGCACATCACTGGTGCTGTCTTCATTGTCCTACCAAAGGCTTTTGACATCGTCAACCACTCCCTCCTACTAACTGCCTTGACCAACTTGGGTCTTTCTCAGGACGCTTTGGGATGGTTTTCTGACTACCTCTTGAACCAATATCAACAGGTCAAAATTGGTAACACAGTCTCAAATAGACTGCCTGTCCTCTCTGGTGTCCCTCAAGGGTCCATTTTGGGACTGCTACTTTTTAGCCTCTTCCTCAACTCCCTTCCTGAGTCCTGCCCAGGAAATCTATTACTATACGCCGACGATGCAGTAATTTTCTTCTCCAGTCCTGACCCTATACAACTCCACTGCTCCCTTCAGTCCTCTTTCAACTACATGGAAAACTGATTCTCTGTGCAACTCCTTATTCTTAACTACAACAAAACCAAAGTTATGCTATTCTCTCACCCACCGAACACTAGAAAGGTGCTATGCCCAGAAGTCCTAACTTCCAATCACAACCCTCTAGAGCAGGTGGACTCCTTCAAATACCTGGGCATCACCTTGGACCCAGGCCTTAACTTCCACAAGCACATTTACCACCTATCCAAGGCCCTGAACATTAGACTGGGGCTTCTGCACCGTTTCAAGCACTGCCATACCCCTGTTGCCCTCAGGCTCACAGTCACCTCCTCAATCCTCTCGCTGCTAGATTATGGCCTATTGATATATGGGATGGCAAGCACTTCATCCCCAGCTACACTTCATATCTCCCTAAACAAAGCCAGCCGTCTTATCCTAGGATGTGACCGTCTGCTCTCTCTATGGTGCTACACACTGGCTTAATCTCAACAACAGGATTAGGTTCCACACCTGTCTGATGGCTAAAAAAATCAACCTAGTCCTCCTCCCGGACTCTCCCCTTTAATCCACCCAAGCATTAAGGTTAAGTATACCCGTAGCTCAGCCCTCCATCTCTTCTCTATTCCCTCTAGCCGCACCTTTCAATTTCAAAGGTCCTTCAGCAATAGGGCCCCCATGTGGATGAACAGCCTACCTGCTACCCTGGCTAATGAACAAAGACTAGGACAATTTAAAACCCTCCTAATGGCCCACCTTCTATCCTCAAATAACTGTAACTGCAACTGAATCCCCTGTCCTCCTCCTCCTCCTTAATCTTTGACAATGGCCACTGGACTGCCTCTTCCCTTACTGACCAGCCAGTTTCGCTCATGTCCTATAAAATATCTACACCATATGTGTACTGTGTACTTACTCTAATTAAGTAATCCTAGTATTTTGAATGTTAGCTTGGCTGATTCCCTGTAAACAATCTGTATCTGTCTCTGAGTTCATTGTTGTTATGTCTGTATGTATATATCCTATATGATGTGGAACCTTTGTAAATGAGTCCAGGACTCAAAGATACTCTCCGAATCTATAATAAAAAAAGATGTATGTATATTTTTCTTCTTTGTATAATATTGCATTATGTTTCACCATGTTACTGTACTATGATTTTTGTATGACCGGGTCCATCTTGTAAATGAGCCCTGCTCAATGGTGCCCACCTAGATAAATAAAGATTTTAATTGCTTGATTGATTGATTGAAGTCCAGTTTTCAAAACTCTGACTTAGTTCTGTCCAGTTTGCAATGTCCTGATATGAGTGCGAATAAACACAATTTTCGACTGTTGCCTGGTCTGCCATTTACATCTACTGTATGTCTAACAATGTTTATCCAAAGCTGAATGTGAGGTGCCACCAAACAGCTAGAAATGATGCAAATAAATTCAGCTTTTGAAAATATCTCCAACAATTTGAACATGTTCTAGATATTCCAGGGAAGCCTCTAATACTAATATAATTCAGAGCTGCCTATGTTTGATAAAGTTTGAAACTTCCTACCCTAGGAACTGCATGCATTGTATAACTTTTGAAAATACAACCAAATGAAACTACAAACTCTGCCAGTTTTATGACTTTTGAAAATACTGACTCTGAGCTTCCAAACGTATTCCTTTTCCATTGATTCTAAGCTGTCCTATCTGGGTATGACCTTATGAACTGTCCATCCTATCACCTAAATGTTCAATGGTCAAGCAGAAGTCTTGCACAGATGTTTGTAATAACCTCACTGTGGAAACATGCTCAACCATCTTGGATAATGTAGCCTGCTCCTGTGTCTTGTTTTCAAGGAGCTAGTTTTGTTGCTCAGATATATTTTTTTGCTAACTTGTAGCTTTTATTTTTGATCATGCTGAGAATTTGATGAATTCCCTTGTTGAATTACGTGACTGAATTGTTTGTTGCGTTTCTTTATTGCTATTGTTGATTGCTGCTTCTCTTTAGCCAGTTTGTTTATTTTATTTAGTGTCAAATTTTACTTTCACATACAATATTTCTTTTCAAACATATTGTACATATTGCCCCTGTAACAATTCCCATAGAATGAATCTAGAAACAAGCTACTGTAGTTGGTTTTCAGCTCAGTGCATTTTTCCTGTTAAATATTTTTAAATAACCATAAAAATAAAAATCGGGGTTACAAGACATGCCAAAATATTTAGAAATAATTGACACTGAATGGCAGTATGCGATTCAATTATTCATAAATTAGGTTTGTATATACATAGTAATGATCAGTAAAATAATTATATTTTTCACCACAAAGAGTTCACTCTGATATGTGATCACTTCTGTATAATATGCTTAGCAAATCTGGGGATACTTCTAATTCCTGGACTGGGTACTAGACTCACTGGTGCATGGCCAGCCGTAGATTTATTTCCTCTAGTGCATACAGTACATTTGCAATACGTGCTGGATTGTAGCAGCTTTGGCTAGTGAAAAAGTTGATTTGACATTGTTCCAAGTACATAGTCTTTTCCTTCTAATGGGAAACATGTTTTTTTCATTTTGTCTGAAAGTTGCTTTTTCCCCCAGTGTTAACCTGGAGCCCCCTCCCAACTTCTGCATGTACTTGTTTTTCAATTCCAATGCCAATATAACATGTTTAATGCTAATTTAAGTATTGGATAATTAATCAAGCTCTTTCAGCAGATTATCAAGTAACCATGTCAATCTCTGACAGTTAAGCAACATTGTGTGGTGTGTATATGTGTGGTTTGGAGAGATGCTAAGAAAGCAGACCCACTGGATATTTTTCCCTCCTAGCAGCCCTTTTTTGATTCTACACACAACTCTTCTGGTAAACTGCCTCCATATTATGCTGCCTCTTGCTGTACCAAATGCCTGAACCTATATCTGTACTGGTTTGAGAGCTTACTCATGTATGCCTAATATTTGACGACTGGATCTCTTTTAAGCTAACTGCCTCTGATGAATAGCAGAGTTTACTTTTAAAAAAATTCTGATGTATCACTTCCTCCTGGATCAAGATTGATTCCCTATTTGTTTGTTTGTTTGTTTTTTTGTTTATTTATTTATTGTGTTTGGAGGACCTTTGAGCTTAAGATACCTTTTTCAAAAATATCCATGTCTATCAAGTTACATACAACAGCAGAACTTGTTACATTCAGCAGCAGACAATGCAATAAACAACTGACCAATACAATAAACAACACATGTAACAAGAAGTATCATAATAAAAGGCACAGTTAATAAACAACAGATTTCCACAATTGCAGGAGGAATCAAAAAGAGGTGAAGGCTAAAGCAAGTAACAGATATGGTCTAGGTACACATGCAGTGCAGTTTCTGGAAAAGGTGGATCGTGACTTTTGCCTTAAAGAGACAGAGAAGTGGGGGAGAGTAATGATGGCTGTCGGCAGGTATTTCCAGGCTTTGACTGCTCTTTTTGCAAAGGAACATTGGTCAAGATTAATTTTTCTGAAGGGCAGGAAAATTCCCCTCCCCTTGATCAAGTTCCATATTTGCTCAAGATTGGGAAGAAGAGGTTGCAGACCTTGGCAGCATTCGACCAGGATGTGCTTTCTTGTGTAGAAGGGCTTCACTGAGGAACAGGCCTTTTCTATTCCTTTAAAATCACTCTTGCATATGTAGTTCTTGAACTCCACTCACCCTGTGAGTGCACACTTATTCAGGTTTCCAAACACCTCTGATCCATCCCTGGCTCATTCACTATAATGGGGCTCTGAGGGAGGATGCAGTAATACTAGGGGAACAAGTATGTAAAGAATAAGAGCTTAGTCTTTTGTGGCATCAACCACAGAGTGGTAAGGTCATTTGGAGCCCTCACTGGGCATGGGGAAGGAGACAACTTAATTCTGCCAGCCCTCTCCACAGTTTTTTCCATTTCACTCCCTCCCTCTATGGGGCATGGCCAGCTCTTATCTAACAACCACCAACTCCCATCCTGTACAGTATACATGGTGCTTATGGGTAATGCCTTAAGTGAACATGTGAGTGCCATTGCTGGGTGCAGTTTAAAGGTCAAAAATTCCTTCTCACAACTAAATATGTAAAATTAATTGTGACATTTTTGTGGCATTCATTGACTTTAAATTGGCCTTTGATTTATACAAATTAACTTGTCCTATCATGGGAGAAATTAAGGTTGGCATTTTTTTTTCTTATTCATCTGATTTGTAGTTGTCATTAAGGTACTTGCATTCAAGTGAAAACAAACCTAAATGGTGAACAGTCAGATAAAGTTGTGTCTGGTTTTGGTGTTTGCCAAGGACATATGCTAGCACTTATATTTTAATGTGCCCTGAAGTGATCTGTCTTCATATTGTGCAGATTTGAATTTGCATGCCCTGAAATGTTGGAGGCCAGGATACCTATGCTGTTATACAGTATGGGGATGATTTGGTTCTGATATTCATGTCTCAAATCAGCTTGCAAAGAATGCTAAACATATTTGATGGAATTTTTAAAGAACTGGAAGTAGCTCTCCCAACCGTATTTCAGATGCATTCTGCATCCAAGCAAGTGTATCAGGATGCTTGCAGTGTATTTACAAATATCACAACATATTTGTCACAGTTTCTGCAGTTTACAGCAATTTCTGCCACAACTGCAGGAATAACATCTGCTTTCTAGACGCAAGTGTAGAATTCCATCTGTGAAGTTAGACCAGATTTTCTTGGTCTAATTTCCTGTGCTGATTTCAACATCTACATCTACATCTGAAAAATGGACATGGGTATTTGAATATGCCACCAATTAGGTATACTCACTGGTAGTTGCTGCCAGCAAGTTAATAAAACATATCTCATATAATGGCATTCTGAACTATTAAGCCAAGTTTTAACTGGTATAGTGGCAACAGTAAATTGGGTGTGGTTAGAGATTTTGTCTGTCTAGGGCTGTAGTTCTTTAGAATTCTCATGTGAAGTCTAAAAACATTCTTGAATCTTGGAAAGAAGTCATCAGTAGGAATTTTGAAACTCACTGCAACACATGGTGGAAATAATCTGTGTGCTGATCATGGTTATTCAAATGAAAGTTAACTCCCAAATGTTGTGTGCAGCTGAGGGACAAGGTGGGTCAGGCAGTGACAGCTTAGAAAAATTGAAAGCAACCATTTTAGAAGGAATTTAAAAGTTATTTTATCAACCACTTTATGTTTTCTTCATTTGGAAACTGAAACCCTTCTGATAAAAATACACATGGGCTCAATTATCAAAGCCCCCAGCACAGTACAAGGGGCTTGCACCACAATGAATGGTGCAAAGTGCCCCTTGCACCAAATGATTCACCAGGAGCTGACCATGCACCCGAAAATGGGCTGCAATATGGAGCTAGGAGGCATGTGGCAGTCGCAAGATGCCACATTCCAAAAAATGGGATTCTCAGAATTCTCCTAGAGGGAGAACATTTAAGTACACTTAGACCAGCCAGGGATGGCCTAAGGGTACTTAAAAAATTATCCCCGGGATAGTTGACCCATTTGCAACACTGTGCCATTGTCCCTCATCCCCAGCACTGATGTCACCCATATTTATAGGTATACAACTAACCCATCTAGTGGTCCCACTCCCTGATCCCCATTGTCCCTATACTGTTAACTAATGACAATCCCCATCCCTGGTAGTCTAATGGCCCCTTCCTGATCCCTGATGTCCCCATAATATTAATTAATGACATCCCCATCCCTAGATGTCTAGTGGCCCCCCTTTATGATCCTGGATGTTGCCTGTTACTGTACATAATAAATATAGCCCATGCTTGGTGATCTAGAGGACCCCCACCCCACCCTGGCTGGTAGTGCCCACCACTCTGCTGCCCCAGTCAATCAATGAACAAGTACTGTATTATGCAGTACACGCTCACTGACAGGTCAGTCGGCAGTCAGCCATGGTGGTGAGAAGAGGGTTGTGCTGGTTGTCAGCTCAGGGTGTAGGATCGGGGGTGTGGGGTGGTTGGTATTACCAGCCAGCGTGGGGTGGTAGGGGTCCATTAGACTACCAGGCATGGGTCATATGTATTATGTACAGTGACAGGCAGCATCAGGGATAGGGAAGGTGGGCCACTAGATCACTAGGGAAGGGGGATTAACTATATACATATTTTTATCGGGTACAATTGGGGGTCAGGGGGGTTGACACTAGACCACCAGGGATGGCAGTTGTCATTTATTAAATATTAGGGGGGCATTGGGGATCAGAGAGGGGGGCCACTAGACCAACAGAGAAGGGGGCTGTCAATTATTATTATTATTATGGGGACATTGGGGATTGGGGGAGTCACTAGACCACCAGGAAGTGGTTTTCTGTAGGTTACCAGTGGATTGGAGATGGGGGACCTCTTGCCTTTGCCTCAAGGGAGCCTGCAGAAGACCCTTCCTGTGTGCCATGCGTTTGCTGCATGGGAGAGGTTGCTGCAAGCATGGGGACTCAGGCACTGGGACCCCCTTGTATTAGAATCTGGTGCAGGGTCCCTGACACATCGGGCTTTGATGCAAGCTGCTGCTTGCTGCAGCTTGTGCCAGTCTCAGCCCTCTTTGAGAATCAAGCATTATCTTTAAAATATTTGAATACTGGATCAATATTATACACATGCCCACTTCATGACAGTCTAGTATGTGTAATGGAGATGCATCAGAATGTCACATATTTGAAAAGATAGCCTCTGTCTTGGAAACAAATACTGTACTTAAGATATATTAGATTCAGTTGGCATAGCCAGTTTATGGGATTTTCATTGCTTTATGGACAGTCTATTTATTTTTGAACTGATTAAGGAAAGGACAGTGGATATGGCCAAGCAATCTTGCTTTATGGACAGGGAGACATGGCAGTGTCCGTGGCTCAGCAGGTAGCACACTCACCTCTGAGGCCAGGAGATCAGTAGGCCTTGGGTTCTATCCCCACACCAGGCACTTGGGTTAATATCCCAATACTGACACTGTAGTGCAGCATGAGGGGAGTGCTGCACTCCTGCTGTCTTTCGGATGAGATGTTAAACCGAGGTCCCATCTGCCTGTTCTGGTGGTAGTTCAGGTGGATGTTAAAGATCCCATGGCATTTCTTGAAAAGAGCATGGGAATTTCCACGGTGCAATGGCCAAATTTCCTCCATTCAAGAAAAATACCACCAACAGCTTAATCTGGTTCAAGGTCAGTTGGAATTCATCTGTATCCTCCTCCCCCGGTTCGTGCTTGAAAATAGGCAGGATTTGTCTAGTGCACTTTCCCAGTCAACAAAAAAACGAAATAAAAAATCTGATATGGCTTTGATTACTCAGACTAGTTTTGTAATTGATTACCTTTAAGAAATTTCATGTGAGGGAGGAGTATTTGGACATTACCTTTATTTGCCACTGTTGTGTGAGCATTTATGAAGGTTTTTTTTAATATGTTTCTTACAGTATGTTAGTTTCATTGGGAAGATATTATAAATAATTCTCCTCAATGTGCACACCCATTAAATAGTATGGATTGTGAAGATTTTTGTCCTTTCTTGCTGGTATGGCTTCATTATTCTTCTCTTACATTAACATTTCTTGGTGATATTTTATTCGATAAAATTTACATCTAAGGACCAATTTTCAAAAGCCTACATAGAGCAGTGCGAGGTGGGCCAAAGCCCACTTGAGACAAACTCCAGCGTGCCAGGGACCCTGTGCCAGATTTTTGCAGAAGTGGAGCCCCAGCACCAAACTCCCCCAAGATGCTGCAAGCAGACCTGTGCATCAAAGAGAAGGCACATGGGAGGGATTTGGCAGTAGCTGTAGCAGCCACCGGCCCCTGTACAACTAACTCATGGTGCATGGTAATGTCACCATACTGACATACCTGTGGGCAATACTGACAGTCTATGGTCATCCTCAGCAGACAAAGCATGGTAGTGTGGTAGCCACCACAGAAAGTGCCATCCCCACATGTGTGGTGGCAGTGTACCTGAAGGGTAGCAGTAGTGCCACACTAGCAAACCGCAGTCTTGTGACTGGATACTTGGCCATGCAATGGCATGTATGGGCAATGCTGCATGCCATTAGTTCATGGCAGGTGTCCCAGGATGTGGTACAAGCACTCACTGGACACTTGGCCTAGGTAATGCGGTACCCTGGTATGTGCTCCCCCCTCAGCAGCATGGCAGAGAGTATCCAACAGCAACCAGAGCTAGTGGTGGCAGACTAACTAAGGGGTGTGACTGATCCATCCTAGCAGGCATGCTATTGTCTGCCACTCGTAACCTGGATGGGCAGCTGGCCCATCACCCATGTCCCCCAGACACTGCAGGGGGAATGTGCTAGTGGTAACATGTTAGTAGTAGGCATAGCTGTCAGTGACACCTCTTCTTGGTCCATAGCCACCAATATGCCATGCCACTGTGATAGGTAGCACACGCAGGCACTAAGGCTGCCCCTACATCACATTGCATCTACTGTTGCCAGTGCACCTGTCTGTGTGCTCCTTGGGCTTTACTTCAGCAGGGCATTTCATCCGAACAGGTGGGCATGAAAGCGTCTCCCACCCAGCAGTGTTGGACAGCTGGCGTATGGCTGTTAGGCCAGCTTTGACTGATCTGACTGCCAGCAGGACCTACACCCTTGGTGGGGCTTCCAGAATCCCAAATTAGGGATGCTGCAGGGCCATTGTGATTCAAGCCCCCTTCCACCATGGTGCACAACCATTTCAGGTGCAGTGTTTTTGCAGGGTCAGTCTGGTGCAAGGGCACTCATTTCTACAAAGCCTGCGTACAAAAATTGGCAATGCAACAAGTTTTGCTAAAGGGTATCCCTTGCATCAATTCTGTTTGATGCAGGCACCATGTGTCTGTGTTGGAGCTCTAAAAATTGAAGCCTTAATCTCAATAATTTCCTATTTGTTAAGTGGTAGAAGATAAATAATAACAAAAGCTATTGCTATTTTTCTTCATAAACCTATTAGGATAAGAACTAGACTGAATTAATTTTCTTCTCCTATTTTGCTGGGTTTTTTACTACACTTTGTAATGCCTGCTTGGATACTTTTTATATTGCATATGTACATTTTGCATGTTTTAATGATTCAACATTTGTTAGTTTTTTTTTTTTTGCTTGTTTTCGGATACTCTATTTTTGCACCGTCAGGTTGAGGCAGCTCACAGAGGTGCCCACTAGAGGGTATACGATGCCAGTTTTGACAACTATGTTGTCAACCAACATTACAGCGATGGATTTATGTCGACTGCAAGTTGCGATTGACATAAATCTGACAAGAGACCCCGGTCTTTTTTCTGTTGGGGTGCTTTGCTCCCCTGAACCACCCATGTGGGGGCTCTGCCCCCCCGGATCCCCAAACTAAAAGATTCCAACTCTGAGTCAGAGTTGATCCAGGGAGGGGGTGCAGGACCAGGGTACAGAGTGCCAGGGTCTCAGGGAGACCATTACAGAACTATGAATGTTGTTGGCATCAACGTGTTCACTGTAATGGTTTCGGATACAGTCGGCATACCCCCACTCGATCTGAACCCCTACTCCCCACCATGACCCTCCTCCATTGGTTCCCCTAACTAAGACTTGCCAGCATCCAGATCACCTCCCCCCCCCCCGCAGAGAGGGCCCCCCTTACTTACCTGATGGCTCTTTCTGGAATTAGAAGGTCCTTCCTGTGTGGGTGATGTTCGGGACCGTCAGAGAAATGGTCCGGCACTGGGAATGTGGGCCAGGTCCCTGGGGGTGTCATCGCCTCCCCGGTCTTCTGGGATTTTTCATGCATTAATTGTCCCACAGGAGCACAAATGTACAATGACGTCACGGCACCCACGTGCCAATATCTGCCAATGTTCCTTTCCTCTGTTATGGCGTTCCTTGTGTGTTCCTTGCTCTGCCCCTGATCTCCATCAGGGGCTGCCAAGGAGCATTGTGAGACCCAGATCCCTCCCCAGGGAAGGGAGAGCAGTCCTCTGGATGCTCAATCCCTTCCCTCCCCTACCGACCCCTGGTCGCCGAGTCTATTCCCCCGAACCTGGGTTGCCAGCATGGCGCAAAGTGTGGCGTCCAGCACCCCAACCCTCAGCACCACCGGGCCAGCATAACATTTGTTAGTTGATATTGTATGATGGCTAGAAGGATATGTTGAATATCATTTTAAAGAGCTACTGATTCCTTCAGGAGAACTTTAGCAAAACATATTTAGACACAGTTCAGCCTGTATTTCACATTAGTTCTATATTTCTACTCCCTATTATTTATCACTGAGGTCATTTGCATAAAAACAAATTCTTTGCTCCTAAAGAGATGTCTTTCCTTAGGTAAGGGCAGTGACATTGCACACTGTACTCAAGATGTGACTGAACCAGGGTTCTGTATAGTGGCAGAATCACCTCCACTTTCCTGCTGGTTATTCCCTGACTATACAACAAAGCATCTGATTTCCTTTGGTTGCCGCTTTCTTGCAGTGTGCTGAAAACATCACTGTCAAGTCACTTGTGATGATCACTCCCAAGTCCTTCTACTCCGACCTGGTAACCTCCACATCTGCCAGCCAGTATTAGGTCTCTGGGTTCTTTGCCCCCAAGTGTATTTCGTTACACTTTTTGCTGTTGAATCGCGACTGCCAGATACCTGACCATTTCTCCAGTTTGGCCAGGTCTTCCCTGAGGTCCTTTCTCCCCTATTCCATGTCTACTCTCCCACAGAGCATTGTGTCATCCACAAAAAGGCATATTTTACTTTTTATCCCATCTGCGATGTCACAGATGAAGATGTTAAAAAACACTGGACCAAGCACTGAGCTGTTTTGGACCCAGCTAGTGACTGGACTAGACTCCAAGAACTCCACCCCCCCTCCCCACCATCCTCAGACTTCTATCTTGCAGCCAGTTTCTAACCTACATAGCCAGTTTTGTGCATACCCTAGGTCCCACAGCTTTCTGATTAATCTGCTGTGGGGAACAGAGTTAAAGGCATTACTGAAGTCCAGACACAGGGTCTCCACTGCTTGTCTCAAGTCCACTATACTGGTTATCCAGTCAAAGAAATCAATCAGGTTAGTCTGGCAGGACACCCTGGCATGAACGCATGCTGCTTCTTATCCTGGAGACCATTTTCTTCTAGAAAGCTTACCACTCTTTAAGACTGGGTTCCTTGAGTTTCCACAGTAAGCATGTGTATCATCAAGCTCACTGGCTCACAGAAGTCTATTATTCATAATCAGTTCTTTGACATTCTGAATGCTTATGCAACCTAACCTCATCAATGTTGACTTTGGGTTATCTATATCTCCCACAGCTAGGCTGCAGCACATCATTTATTGATCTTTTGCCACATTCCTCCACTTTACTTTAAATAAGTGACTTTTGATTCATAAAACGGAGACCTAAGGAGTCAGATGTCATCTACTACCAAATAAATCTTTGTCTGTAGCTACCAGTAAAGTCTGCAGCTCATTTTAGATCCATGATGTATATGAATTTTCTATTTAAAAAGTCCCAATAAAATATTGATACTAAGTACTCATTATGCTTGCTAGCTGAGTTATGTGATTTAAAAACCCATAATTCATATTACATGACAATATTTAGAAACCCACTTAATATTGTAGTTCCTGTTCACTTCAGCTGGTTCCACTTATTAAGTGACCTATTTACTGTACTAAAGATACAATAAAAAATAATGTTAAGCTCTTGTCTCTGATGTGACTCAATAGTGTTTTTTTTTTCCTTTTGTTTCTGTGCTGTAGGATGGCTGGCTTTTTGACACAGTGAGGTAATTGTATGCACTTTGTTAACCTACAGTAATTATATTTGAATGTTTTTCTTCCTTAATTCATAATCATAATGTATTTACCCTTTTATCACTGTGTTTTGATCAAATAAATAAATTGAATATTATTATATCCATTTGCATGTTCACATCTTTCTTAAATTTAAATATCTTTATAAAATAGGTAGAGAAAGTATTGTGTCCTGATTGGCTGAGATGTACATTGGCTCATGTCTTTGAAGAGTCAGAAACTGTATACCATGTACTTTTCTGGCAACCAAGATGCAGTGCAACATGATATCCATGACTTTCAGAAAAGTTTAAAAAATATTTCTATCAGCCATGCTGGTATGAGGGCAGGCGCATTGACACAGTGGTAGAGCCACCGGTAGTGACACTGACGACCCGGGTTCATGATCGAGCCCAGAGAGTCAGAGGGACAGCCTGGGGGAGGTTGGATGAGTATTTCTGGGACAGTTCTCCACCTCCTGGGGGGAGGATTGGTGGCACCTGGCATTTTGGGTAACACCCAATGGAGACCGGGAGTACACCAAAGCATGACTATGTAGCAGAGTGGGAAGGTAGTGGCAGATATCTGAGGGGCATGCATGAGTGCATGCATGCCCACTTGCTGACATCATTGCATGTCCATGCCTTGGGGTAGTGACACAAGGGAAAATCCTGTTCAGCAGCAGAGAATGACAGCCTTTGACCCCACGCCGAGTGACGCCACAGCCAGACTCATGACCAAACGTGGTAGATCTCGGGCTCCCCTTTGGGTCCCTTCTGCTGGGAGCAAACTGCATGCTTTGGTTCTGGGTGGCTGTTGGGGGATGCCAGTGATGGGTGTGGAGACATTGAGTCAGGGAATATCACCGCCTGCAGCACAGAGAGAAACAGAATTGAAAAAAAAAGCCATCCTGGTATGGATAGAAACCTGGCAGCCCTGACTTTCCATTACTTACTAAACAGCATTGTTACTTAGTTTAATATACCTCTCCATACCCCCTTCCCACACACTAGTCCCCACATACAGTAACTACTATCCATTAGTGCACTTGCAACTCCAGCTCTCACCTTTTTATGTTGGCTTGTGAGTGCATGCGCAAGCAACATTTTATAGTAGTAGCACTTTACTAGCACTTTCAAAAGTGTGTCAGTGTTCTGGCAAATTAAGAGGATGCTTTAGCTGGTGTGTCCCGCAGCCACCAACCAGTGAGCATGCTGCCAATGACAGCAGTTTCAGAGAGTGCCACCAACTTGAAAGAAATCCGCCGCTGCAATAAGAGACAGGCTTGTCACTGCAGTGGCAGATCTGACACATCTCCATTATGTGCTATTCCTGGGAAAACATTTCAATAAAAATGGCAGCAGCTCCCGCTCTCTGCCTCTTACAATCCATAGAAAGCTGACTTTGGGGGTGCCCAATCCTCCTGTCGGCATACCCTTCCAAAGTTCAATTTGTTTGCCAACGGGGGTGCCCAATCCCCATTGGCATCATGTCCCCCCAGTTTTATTTGTTTGCTGATAGTGGTGCCCAGTCCCCATTGGTATCATGTTCCCCCAGTTTTATTTGCTTGCTGATGGGGGTGCCCAATCCCCATCAGCTTCAGTCCCCTCCCAAAAAAAAAACAGGTGGCACACTGGGAGCCCACCCCAGTGTGCCCAAATGTAGTTCAGTAACCTGAAAAAAAGAAAACCTTCCCCTGAAGTGTGTTTTTTTAATTTTTACCTGTAAACAAGAAAAAAGTCCCTTGTTATCTGCAGCATCCCTCCTCCATCCAGTACCCACCCTCTGTGCACCCCGCCTCCCCCCCACACCCCATACTTACCTCCAGAGGGTCAGCGTGGCAATCTTCAGTGGGCGGGAATGTGTCTACCTCTTCAAGCAGGCAAACTAAAAAAAATTCTGGTAAGCTGTATTATGGCATAAATGGGGGGTTTCAACTTAGGTGGATATCTCGGCCATTTTTTTGACTTTTGGCTCCAAATTTTCATCGTTGGGTTCTTGGGACCCCACCTCATGAAATCAGTCACTGTCATTTCATTATTCAGTCCAAAAGGTGATGCTTTCGTCACTGAACTGAATCACCTTTCAGGATTGCTTAATGAAATGACAGTGCCACTGTTCATGAGGTATGATCTCAAACAGCTTATGTTGCAACTTTGGTTAAAAAATTCCAAAAATGACTGTGTTACGAGCATGCATTGCGCAGTTTCCATGCATGCTAGTAACTCCGAGAATTATTAATATTTTCACTCAAGATGTTCAACATTGCCATTTTTTTCACACCTCCTTATGAACAGTATAGCTGTCATTTTTCACATCCTGCCTGAAATGTGTTTTTGCACATCTGGCGTACAATGTTGCAGTCGCTGTGGGAAATCAATGTTGAGACAGATTAAGAAAATCCCAGTGACAGTGTTCATAAAGAGAGGTCTCAAAAAGCCCATGTTGAAAATTTGGTGAAAAAATTCCAGAAAATGATTGCGTTACCAGTGTACGTTGCGCAGTTACTACGAACGTTTGTAACTTCACCAGTGTTTTATATTTTCACTCCACATTTTCAACATTGCTGTTTTTGCACACCTTCTTATGAACAGTACAGCTGCCATTTTTCACATCCTGCCCCAAACATGTTTTCGCACCTGTGGTGCACAATGGGCACGGTCGCTGTGTGAAATCAACTTTCAGGACACAGTAACAAAATCACAGTGCCACTGTTCATGAGGAGAGGTCCCAAAATGCCCATGTTGAAAATCTGGTAAAAAAAAAAAATTCCAAAAGTGATCGCATTATGGGCGTGCATGGCCCAGTTTCTACGCACACTCGTATGTTTGCAGATTGTTTCATATTTTCTCTCCAGATTTTCAACATTGCCATGTTTTTACACCTCCTCATTAACATTCTAAATATAATTTTTGGCATCCTGCCTGAAATGTGCTTCCACACCTGTGACTCCCAATGGCATAGTTGCTATGTGAAATCACCTTTCAGGATTAAGTAATGAAATTATAGTGCCACTGTTCATGAGGTAGGCCACAGTTGAAAATTTGGAGTGAAAATACCAACAAATACCTGGGGCATTAAGATTTCCAACCCTACACCTACCCAGTAGAGACTGACAGGCATCAGGCACCCTAATGGAAGAGGAACACTTGGATATTGTGGCAGTCACAGAAACATGGTACATGGAGAACCATGACTGGGATGTCAACATACCAGGGTACACTATCTACAGAAGGGACAGGGAGGGTAAAAGAGGAGGTGGAGTAGCTCTCTACATAAGGGAAGATATCAAAGCTACAGAACTAAAAGGTAAAGGGGAGGACAAGAGGCACTCTGGGTCACCTTGGAGACAGGGAATGGCATCACAATCTACACAGGGGTTGTATACAGACCCACATCTCAAGGAGAAGAAATGGACAAGAAAATGATAGAGGGCATTCTCAAAATGGCTGAAAAAGGGGAGATACTGTTGATGGGGGACCTGAATATGCCAGATGTTAACTGGATGACATGGACTACAGCCACATCCAAGAGCAGGGTCATTCTCGATGCCCTACAGGGGGCATGCCTTACACAGCTAGTGGTGGAACCCACTCAGGAGGGAGCAATATTAGACCTGGTACTCTCAAATGAAGAGAGGATCACAAATTTAGAAGTCAGTAGACATCTGGGAACAAGCGACCACTGCACAGTGTGCTTCACAATAAATACAACCATGGAGACAAGCCATACAAAGACAAGGATACTGGACTTTAGAAGTGCTGACTTTGGCAAAATGGGTGAATACCTGAGGAATGCACTAGCAAATGGCCAGAAAGGAGGGGTGGAAGAACAATGGAGAAAAATCAAAATTGCCATCATGGAGGCGACAAGTCTTTGTGTGAAACAAATAAAGAAAACAAAGCAGAATAAAAAAACACTATGGTTCTCAAAAGAGGTGGCAGGGAAGGTTAAGAAGAAAAAGGCTGCATTCAAAATGTATAAGGAATCACAGAAGGAGCACGACAGGGAACTATATCAATTAAAGCAGAAAGAAGTGTGGAAGGCAGTTAGAAAAGCAAAGGCCCAAACCGAGGAAAAGATAGCCAACTCAGTTAAGAAGGGTGATAAAACCTTTTACAGGTACATTAGGGAGCATAGAAAGGTTAAGGGAGAGATAGTGAAGATTAATAAAGGTGGGCAGAGGGAGACAGTGAAAAGACAGAGATACTGAATGAAAACTTTTGCTCAGTATTCACAAAAGAAGAAGAGGAGGAGTTACCTAAACCAAACAATAGAAGCACTCTTGGTAGTGAGGTTGACGCCAGTCCATTTACAGAAGAAAGAGTCCTGAAAGAACTCCTAAAACTCAAGGTGGACAAAGCAATGGGGCATGACGGGATTCACCCTAGAATCCTAAAAGAACTAAGGGAGGACCTAGTGACATCACTGACCACACTTTTTAACAAATTATGGGAGGATGGGGTGGTAGCTGAGGACTGGAGGAGGGCAGATGTGATTCCCCTTTACAAAAGTGGGAGCAAGACAGAAGCAGAATACTACAGACCTGTTAGTTTGACCTCAGTGGTGGGGAAAATAATGGAATCACTTCTGAAAGAAAGAATTGTTCAGTACCTAGAGGACAGCGGAGCACAGGACCCAAAGCAACATGCATTCACAGCAGGAAAGTCATGTCAGACAAATTTAATAGATTTTTTTGACTGGGTGACCAAAGTAATAGACCAGGGAGGGGCTGTGGATATGGCCTACCTAGACTTGAGCAAGGCATTTGACACAGTCCCGCACAAAAGATTAATAATCAAGTTAGCCAGCCTGGGAGTGGGTCCCAGGGTGGTAGCCTGGTAAGCAAACTGGCTGCACAACAGGGCTCAGAAGGTAATAGTGAATGGAACACATTCTGAAGAAAGGGGGGTTGCTAGTGCAGTGCCTCAGGGCTCAGTACTGGGTCCAGTCCTCTTTAATGTCTTTATAGGTGACATTGCAGAGGGTCTGGATGGAAAGGTATGCCTCTTTGCAGATGACACAAAGATCTGTAACAGAGTTGATACACAAGGGGGCTAGAAAGGATGAGAAGGGACTTGGCAAAGTTGGAGGAATGGTCAGACATACAGTATGGCAACTTAGATTCAATGCAGAGAAGTGCAAAGTAATGCACCTGGGAAATAAAAATCCAGGAGAAGAGTACACAATAGCAGGGGAGGTACTAACAACAACAATAATGGAAAGGGATCTGGGTGTAGTCATATCAGATGGCCTAAAGGTGGGTAAGCAATGTGAGAAGTCAGTAAGGAGAGCCAGGGGATACTGGGATGCATAGGGAGGGGCATCACAAGTAGAAAAAGGGAAGTGGTTATCCCTCTGTACAGACAGTTGGTAGACCCCATCTGGAGTACTGCGTGCAGTTTGGAGACCTCATCTACAAGGACATAGACAGGATGGAAGAAGTCAAGGAGGGCAACTAAAATGGTGCAGGGTCTACATCAGAAACCATATGAAGAGAGAGACTGAGAGAGTTAATATGTATACCCTTGATGAAAGGAGGGACAGGGGACATGATAAAAACTTTTAAGTACCTCAAGGGAATCAACAAAGTCCAGGAGGTAGCATCTTTCAGAAAAAGAGATGTGTAAGAACAAGGGGCACAATTTAAAGTTAGAGGTGGACGGCTCAAGGGTAATGTGAAATTCTTTTCATGGAAAGTGGTGGACACATGGAACCGCCTTCCTGGAGAGGTTGTGGGGTCTAAAACAGTGGGGGAATTCAAACATGCATGGGACAGACATAAGGCAATTATAGTGGGAGGTTGCAGGAAGTAGGCTGTTGGTTAACTAGAATCTGCAGCTTATCCAATAGGTAGGGAAATGGCCAGACTGGGTGGGCCAAGTGGTCCTTATCTGCCGTCAAAGTCTATGTTTCTATGTTTCTAGTGACATAACTTGGCTGTGTCAGACATAATGTTCACAGAATTCTACCCCCACCCCCACCCTACATCCACTGACAAGCATTGAGGTGTGCCTTGGGTTCTTATCACCCTAATGTTCACCCCGTTTTCCTGTATTGCACTTTTCTCAGTGTATTTCCTTATGGAATGGGGTGAGTATAAGGGCCGAACACCCAATGCACACCCTGACACCTGTCACTCTCTACAGGGTGAGGTGAGGTTGAATGGCGTAAGCATTTTGGCCGACCCAAAGCCACACTCCCAATGCCTTTCAGTCTCTGTGGGGGGGGGGGGTTGGCTTTACTTCAATACTTCACTGCAATTCCTAGTTTGCATTTCTAACTCCTGCACTACCAATGCCAACGCCAGCAAGCCAACATCCAGCATTGACAAATGCTTGTTCTAGCTTCCTTTGCACATTCACACTGCAACCTGTCATTGCTCCTTCATTCACTCTTTCTTGCCTCTTCTTCATTTCAGTCCCCTGCCCGCAACTCCTGGTTGTGAAACAGCCACACACACACACACACACACACACACACACACACACACACACAAAAGAACCCTCACAGATCATCTCTTTCTATTCTGGAGAAACCAGATGTGAAAATGGCCTCACTGCCAAGTATAAAGCCCTAGTAGATAGTGATCAGAGCAGCTAAAATTTAAAGCCACCATACAGAAAAGCAGTACTGCTCCTGAAAGCTAAATTGTCAGAGGCCACATAACTTTATTGTCATTCCTGAGTTGCTACCATATATCTTCTAATACTGGCCACCATCCAATAAAAAAAAAATTCCTCCAACTGAAGCCATGGCTGAAAAAAAAATAAAAGCTGCTTTATAGCTGAATTTGCATCTTGTAATGTAGCATTTCTATTGCCTCACTGTATGGTTTCAGCATCTTACTTTGGTGTGTCTGGTGTAGCGATTTGGATGTGTGTGCTAGTGCTAGCAGTGCAATGCTTGGTTTATTTTTTCATTACTCCCTACCCCCTGTCTGGATTGCTGGAAAAAAAAGAAAAGAAGTAAAGAAATTAAAAAGTTATGAAGTTTAAGGTAAGAGAAACACACAGACAAAGTATTTACAAATATACAGACATACAGTATGAATGTTGCCTGTAGAATAAAATCTAGTGGTCTACTGAGTCTGCTTGTATTATGGGGTCCCAACTGGTGGATAAGTACTCTGTGGCACGGGGTCATAATGTATGACATAACAGCACAGCAATGTACCATGCTATAAATAGAGCTTTATACATTGCTGCCGCTCAGACAATCTGCCGAAACACATTTCGGCAAAAGAAGCTAGTGGCTTCTTTGTTTTCTGTGGGGAGCTGCATCCCTGCACCCCCCATTATGGGGGGGGGGTTGCACCCCCCCCCCCGAATCCGCTCCATTAATATAATCAACTCTGGGGGGGTGGTTGAACACGGGGATGGGGAGAAACACCTCCAGGGGTGAAAAAACAGAAACTACAAAATGAGGTTTCGCAAAAGTCTGGGACCGGGATTTGAGCCCCGGTCCACAGACACATAATGCCCCTGCACTGCCATGGCTTATCCCACTGAACCACAGCAGTAGTTCAGTGGACTGGACCACTCTCCAACAAAGGTCTTGATCTCTGCATCACTCCTCCTCCCCACCCATGGGCAACAGGGTTCAAAGCCACATGCAACATATGTGCCTTGCTGGTTTTGTACCCTGTCGTGCTAGTACACCACACTATATGTTCCATGTGGTACTCCATGTGCTGTTCTGTCCATGACATATTAACCTGGTAGGAGACTCGGCTCCCCCAACCCTCCTTTCCGTCCGTTCTCTTGTTGGTCCTGACCTTACCTTTTATCCTGCCCCACCTCCTTTTGAAGCCTTCCACTGTTTCTAGTGATATCACTTCATCAGGTAGCTCATTCCACCTTGACACCACCCTCTCAATGAAGAAATGCCTCCTGGACTCCCTCAGGAACCTTCCTCCCTCCAGCTTAAGTCAAGGACCCCTTGAATTTTTATTTCTTCTGAGCGTGAAGAGATTCTCCTTGACCAACTTATTAATGCCCTTCAAATATTTAAAAGTCTCAGTCATGTCCCCCCTCTCCTTCTTCTCCTCCATGGAGTACATGTACGGGGCATCTAGCCTCTCCTCATATGTTCTGCCCTGCTGAACTCTAACCATCTTTGTCACCTTCCTCTGGACCACCTCCAACAGGTTAATGTCCCTCTTAAGGTAGGTACGCCAGTACTGTATGCTATATACCAGGTGTGGTTGCACCAGTGACCTAAATAATGGCAGTATGGCTCCCTCTCTCCTGCTGCTGATCCCCCTGGCAATATAGCCCAACATTCTGTTGGCTTTGGTCACAGCCTACATTGTGAGCAGTATTTCAGGTCACTAATAATCAGCACCTCCAAGTCTTGCTTTTCTTCAGATTTTGTTACCAGTATCCCACCCAGGTTATACTTCATCTTTGGGTGCTTAGCTCCAGTGTACATGACCTTGCACTCCTTTGTATTAACGCCATGTTGTCATATTATGGACTACCTTTTGAGCTTGGTCAGATCATCTTTTAGGTCCTCTATCGTTTCAGCTGTATCCATCTTCCCACAGACCTTGGTGTTGTCCATGAACAAGAAAATCTTGCCCTTTATAGCCACTCCAGTGTCATTTATGAAGACGTAAAACAGCACCAGCCCAAGCACCGAGCCCTAAGGGACCCCATTGGTGACATCCCTAGATTCTGATTACTCTCCCCCACCACCATCTTCTGAGTCCTATGTTTCAGCCAGCGAGTTACCCAGCCAGTGAGTTTCTCCCCTACCCTCAGGTCCTCCAGCTTTTTAATCTATCTCTTTTGGGACACAGAGTGAAAGGTGTGGTGAAGTCCAAGTACAGGGCAACAAAGTTTGGCCCTTGTCTACTGTTTTAGCCCTAGTGGCTGGATGAATGAGGAGCTCTGAGGAAGGCAACTAGCTGAAATGTCAGCATGCTGTGCATGACCCAGCCAGTATGCACGCTGTCTGCAGGCCACCTAATCCACTTGGGAACACCAGAGGGTGTTGGCAGTAAATTTATGTATGTTATTAACCATACAGTACTGTATTTGCACCTGCACTTTATCTTCAGGTATTTGATTTGCCCAACACCAGTTTTGCTGCACTAAGAAAGAAAGACAAGCATATGAGGTAAGCTGTCTTGATATAGTTTTGAAAGCAGTTTATGTGTGGTGCTACAGAGTGCCACATACTACTGGGCATGCACTGGTTAGTAGTGGTAGGCGAAGTGGCCAAAATTCACTCCATGGAGTGATTCACTGAGTAACGCGTAGTCCACGAAGTGCTCTGCAACGCGAAGCAGAATACTTCACGTCATAATGTGGAACGCAAAGTCCATTGAAAACAATGACTTTGCATTATTCCACCTTCCCTAAACCACTTCTCCACCAATTTTAAGACAAAGTACATTGAAATCAATGTACTTCACACCACTTCTCCTTGTTATTGAGTTCCAATGCAAATTTGCAGTTCTTCATGGGATTGCAGGTCACACGGACTCTAGATTGTTCCGCACTGCCTCAGTTCTGTGTAGTGTGTGTGTAGTAGAAGATGGAGACAGTTTCCTCTCAGAGCTCTGTGATTTAAATCCTCTAAAAGCTGTTAAAAAAGCCTTTTTGAGCCATTTTTTTGCTCAAACTTTAGTTAATCGATTGTAGGAAACCCTCCTGCGATTATATCATCGAGTGTTTATTGTTTGTGTGTGGATTTTGAATGTTAATGTACAACATTCAGTCTGTGTACTGACAGACACTGGAAGTGTGCTTTGGGGGAGGGGCGTATCTGTGGTGTAGGTAGAATAACTGGGAGAAAAAGGCAGTCTTTCTGTTTTGGTTATATATTTTTCTTGTGTAACTGTGTTAATATACACACAGTAATACTTTCAGTAATTCTTGAAATTATGTTGCTGATTGTTGTGGTGTGGCAGTGTATAATTTCTGTTTGTTTAAAACATTTGGTTATAGTGCTAAAGGTTTTCAATTTACTGCACAATACTTGTAGTGTGTGTGTGAGTGTGTGTGCGATGCATACCATTAAATCAGACAACTTTTATTGTGCCAGAGTAACTGCAACAGTGTGAACCTGCTATCCACTGCACCTGCATGAATATTTTTATACTGCTTTGTGGTATCTTTACAGATAGTGGACTGTTACTGCTGTGCACTACCCGGCCCCCAACCAGCAAAAAGTATTCTTTTCCAGATTTGGATTTGTGACTTGTGAGCACTAGTTAGGTGTTGCTGTGCCTTTGCATCTGACTCTGCATCTACTGAGTATGCAGGGCAATCTTAATCTGTCTGTGCATTTTCAGTACACCATTAATTCTGGGAGACTTTGCATTTCTTATTACATTCTCATTTCACTTAATCAGTACTGGGGAATTTTCTGTAAACAAGACAGTAGCATTTTGGGGGTGCACATTAATTCTGGTGACTGCTTGTGTCCATTGCTAGCATGACGGAGTGCACCATTAATCTGGGAGACTTTTCATTTTTTGTTACCCTCTCATTTCACTTCATCGGCACCGAGGAATTTTCTGGACACAAAACAGTAGCATTTTGGGGATGCAAATTAATTCTGGTGATTGTGTATGACCACTGGGTGCATGACTGAGTGTGCCATTAATTCTGGAAGACTTCACATTTCTTGTTATGCTCTCATTTCACTTCATCAGCACTGGGGAATTTACTGGACACAAAACAGCAGCATTGTGGGGATGCACATTAATTCGGGTGATTGCGTGTGGCCACTGTTCGCATGACGGAGTGCACCATTAATTCTGGGAGACTTTGCATTTCTTGTTAGGCTCTCATTTCACATCATCAGCACTGGGGAATTTTCTGCACACAAGACAGTAACATTTTGGGGAAGCACATTAATTCTGGTGACTGTATGTGACCACTGCGCGCATGACAGAGTGTACCATTAATTCCTGGAGACTTCGCATTTTTTGTTACCCTCTCATTTCACTTCATCAGCACTGGAGAATTTTTTTGGACACAAGACAGTAGCATTTTGGGCTGCAAATTAATTCTGTTGACTGTGTGTGACCACTGCGTGTGTGACTGAGTGCTCCATTAATTCTTGGAGACTTCGCATTTCTTATTGTGCTCTCATTTCACTTTGTCAGCACTGGGAAAGTTCCTGGACACAAGACAGTAGCATTTTGGGTATGCACATTAATTATGATGTCTTTGTGTGATGTGACCTGATCACTTCCACTGCGCACATGAATGAGTGTGCCATTATTTCTGGGAGACTTTGTTTTTCTTGTTGTGCTCTCATTTCACTTTGTCAGCACTGGGGAGTCTTCTGGACACAAGACAGTATCATTTTGGGGATGCACATTAATTCTGGTGACTGTGTGTGTGGGGGGCACTGAGGGGCTGCCAATATTGTTGCCACTCTGACTTACTTCGCATTAAGGCAGAATGACAATGCAAAGTAATAATTTCAGGGCAAAGTGAATCTTTCCTATTGGCCACTCCACATAGCGGAGTGACAACATGAAGTGACCACTTCGTCGTCACTTCACCAGTGGAATTTAATTTCACCAAATCTCTACTGGTTAGCCCCAGCAGTCCTACTCCTACATGTTTATGTCTCTGAATGTGAGCACCTACCAGTAAAGTGAGCTAGTGAATATCCTGAGCACTTTCTAACTTTGCTTTGTGTTTGAATGAGGAGCTAACCATGTTATGGCCAGACAAAGTCTGAGCTCATCTCACTTTCAAACAAAGACTTTTGTTTTGGGACACTTTTGGTTGTCATATCAGCTTCAATGTAAAAAAGTGGAGTAAAGAAGAAGAGAACAAAAATGTCATCTATCACTAGAGGCTGAACTAAGCTGCTGCAATCAGCAGACATTTCCTGGAACACACAGTAGACATAACCCATTTGCTGTTGTGGCTGGGGTTTATTGATATGCCATGGCATAATACCATGGAAAATACCAGCAAGCACAAACCAAACTCTCTTCACTCTAACTCTCCAGGAGTGAGTGTGCTCTTCGGCGGTAGGGTTCCAGTGCTTGGCATGTGGTAGCTAACTCCAAACAAGCAATGTCAATCCTGGAAAACCAGGTACTCATGGATGACCACCCATGATGGTCAAACATTAACACAGATACCAGAAAGTTCCAAAATGTGAAAAGATTTTAATCCATCCAAGGATAGTAGTGTGAACAGTATTGTTAGACAAATCTCAGCCAATGGCACCCCTGTTTTGCTTTGCTTCTCACTCAGTGTAGTCTTCTTCATCCTCCGAGTTAATGTTGTCCAAGTTTTCAGAGTCAGACTGAGTGAGGTACTGTGATTGGGTATCTTGGGAATGAGTAGAGCTGTGAAAAAAAAAACTGCTGGCTGAATTTCCATAAAAGTCAAACCTTTGCTTCTGTGAAAGTTCAGAAATCAAATTAGCAACATTTATGCAAACTCTGACTTTTCACCATCAGCCTGCCATTTCCATTTAATATTTACCTGGTGTCTAGTGTCACCCCTTCCCCCACTGTTTACCATCCCATGTTCAAAATAAAAAATGTCCCTGGCATGCAGTTGCCCCCCCCCCACCTGAAGTCCTGCCCAAAATAGAAGTAAAATTCCCTGGTGTCTAATGGTCCTTCCCCCACCTGATCACTCGCCTCATACATAAAAACTACTTCCCTGGTGTTTAGCAGTCTGTCCCCCAACCTGATCACCTGCCCCATATATAAAAAAGAATTACCTGTTGTTTAGCAGTCCTTCTCCCCGCCCAATTACTTGCCCAATATATAAAAAATAATTCCATAGAGACTAGCAGTCCCTCCCCCCACCTGATACCCGCCCAATGTGGACATCGTGCCCTTGCATCCATTGCACACCCCCATCCCGATCCACCATAGAGTCAATATAAATGGTTCCCTGTTGGTCCAGTGACACCTCCTTCCCTACCCCCGATCTCCAGTAGGTGAATTCATAGATATTTCCTGGTGGTCTAATGCACCCCATCCCAAACCCGAGTGCAAGCAGCACAGCCCACAGTTCTCCATCACACTCAGCTGCCCACTGAGCTGTCAATGAATGAATTCATACTTGTACAAGCATGTGCCCATTCATTAACAGGACAGCTTGTGCTCATTCAGTGACAAGTATATCAGTTGCACAGAAAACAGCAGAGCACTGTTCTGGTCACCGGTGGGGGAGGTTGGGATGGAGGGAATGGCATAGTGGACCTATAGAGGAGTAGTCCACCCCCATCTTGACCCACAGCCAGCAACCAGAACAGCCATCATTCTTTCCTGCTCTGCCAAGCTGTCACTGAATGAGCATGAGCTGGAAGTGAATGAGCATGTGCTTCTGCAAGTACGTGTTCATTCATTGACAGCTCAGTGGGTGGACAGCCATGGTGGAGAGTGGAGGGCTGTGCCAGTCTCCCGCTCAGGTTTGGGATGGGTGGTGGGGTGGTGGGACACTACCTGCTCGGTGGGGGGATGGGGGTGCATTAGACTACCAGGGAATATCCGTGAATTCACTTACTGGTGATCAGGGATATGGAACGGGGTTTGCTAGTCAACCAAGGAAATATTTATATTGACTCTATGGGGATCAGGATGGGGAGGGTTACAACTGGACACCACGTCATAATGTCCACATCAGGCAGATGATTGGGTGGGGAAGGGACCGCTAGCCACCAGGGAATTATTTTTTTATATGGGGTGAGTGATTGGGGGACAACTAGCCACAAGGAATTTATTTCTATTTGTTCATGGCTTCGGGGCCACAGGACTCAGGCAAAGTTTGTATTTTTTTTTTTCTACTGTATAAGTGGAACAGGGTAAAAATTCTCCCAACACATTTGGAAGATTTCCAATCCGCCACAGGAGGAAGTTTGGAAACTTCAGCAAAAGTTATGAAATTTCATGGAAGTTCTGCTAAAGCAGAAATCACAACTTTCACCCAGCTCTAAGACTCACAGTCAGAAGTTTCAAGGACTGCTAGAGCCTCAGATAGAAGGTTCTCGCTTCATAAGCTACAGTCTCTTTCTTAAAGCAGCTGATGACTTTGGGATCCATTGAAGAAATAATGTAGACCTAAAAAGATTAAAAGGTTATTAGTGGTCATTTGAGGGCAATGAAAGTATAGGGAAAAACAAACCAAACAAATAACTGCCTGAAATGATTTGACAGTCATCTCTGTTACCACCTGCCAAGTTATTTTAACCAATTCTTTCATTTTGTCTCTCCATGCTGCTTCTGGGTTTCCTGAAGCTGTTCTATAATGTTCTGCTGTAGCAAGCCAGGTATCATAACATTTTCAATACCTGGGTTTAAAAGGAGTGTTCCAGGAAATGCTTATTACAGCCTCCAGGGATAGCTGCCATTGTCTTCTGCTTTCTACAGTGCAGCTGATATGACAAAGAAAAGTGTCCCAAACCAAAAGACTCTGTTTGAAAGTGAGATAGCCCCAGTCTTTGTCTAGTCATTGCATGGTTAGTGTCTCATTCATCCAGCCATTGGGGCTAAGGACTATTGCAACCCCTGAGACACCTTGTAGCTCCTCAGGCATTCTCTTCCCCTTTAAAATGATAAAAGAGAGAAGCTTTCACCTTCTGCTATTGCAGTCAGCAGATAGTCACATGCTGTTTTTTTATGTCCTGTGGTTCAAAGTGGTACACAGATGCTGTCTACTTCATCCAGAGTCTAGTTTCTTGTCATGTCTGCCCAGACTGCAGTCTCATCCACATTACCTATGAACGAGATGTTAGTGGCATTTCTTTCAATTTGCAGATTGCAGAAAGAAACAAAATTTATAACTATGGGGCAGAAATCATTTAGTAGTCTTTGCTGAACAGTTATTTCTGCTGTAGTGTAAATCCTCACCTGCGGAGAAACTCGTTGACCCAGCTGCGGCTTGCCTTAAAAGCAGAATCCTGGAAAAAGTTAACAGCTTTGGTGGCAACTGCTTTTCTTGTAACACACAGATGCTGCTCCCATTGTAGCACTATCCAGGCAGTCAGCTTGCTCTGAGTCTTAGGATGCTGGCACCTTCCTTCGACCTGCACCCTACAGACACTGCCATTTTTTGTTGTTCCTGCTGCTGTCTACAACACAGTGCAATTCAGAGATTTTGCCTTTTTTTCTTTCTCCACTCTCTGATCAGCTTCTTATCCAGCTATACCGAAGCAGCCACTGGCCTGTTCCCCTGGACTTTGGCACTCTGAACAACCACAGCCTTGAAGTCAAAGCTTTATGATTTACATTTTGACAATACTGGGTTTAGGTTTTGGCAGGGATAACAGCAGTTACAGACTCAAGAAGAGACAGTTGGTCATCTGGGCAGGTAGCTAAGGAGGGTGGGTTTAAATTAAAGCAGCCCTCCAACTGAAGCCACCCTCCAACTGAAGCCACAGTTCAATACCGAGATAGCATAATAGAAGCCACAACTTTGTTAGAAGATATATGATAATTCAGATGAGATAGGGAGAGGAAAAACAGTATTGGCACTATTTTCACCAAGCAGGGACCGGAGGCTGATGTAACTGCCATGTAGGGGTGTGCAGCAGGCTGGATCAGAATTTCAGGGTGATTTGTTATTGCCCAACCTGATGTAGCAGATCGAATAAGAGCCACAGCCAGTGCGACCCATTTTGACCTGGCCTACTGCACCACTGGCCAACTTGGCCAAAATCCTTTCTTAGTGCAAGTGGGTAGTAAAAGGGCAGGGCACTTGGACCCTGCAGCATCTTTCATCCTTCCTCTGACCATCACCTTACTCATCTGTGCTGCAGCTGGTCAGAAAAGAGAAGGGGAGCGAGAGGAGATGTGTAATGGTGGCGTATGAGGTTGAGCAGGGAGGGAGGGACTGCTGGTGGCTGCAGTGGCATGGCTAGGCTGGGTTGGAATCCTCAGGAGAAGGAGTGGCAATGGGAGGAGGAAGCTTCTTGGAGGACCCTGGGGGAGGAGGAGTGGATGAGAAAATAACAAATGGAGGTGTGTCTTTAGCTAGTGGCTGGCTCCAGGAGGTGAAACCCAGTGGTGGGGGCAGCAGTCTGACTGTGTGTTAGGCCAGTAGTAAGGAAATCACTCAATGACATTTTGCTGTGGGGGCTGTGAAGGGCTGAATCTAGTGCATGTCAGTGGAGGAAATAGTCAATGGGAAGCCTTTGGGCTGGCTAATTCCTGAGGGGTGGTCCTGGAGGACTGGCATTACATTACAGCAGCAGTAGGACAGAGCTCACATTGAGAGAGAGTTAAGAGAGAGGAGAGAAAGACAGTGTATGACAGTTTGCTCAGCATGGTGGCTTGCAGAGGATGTTTGAAACTCATCATAAAAAAGAGAAATTAATCTGTTGCTAAACTGCGCTAAAAAGATCCTATCTTAAAAAATCTGATAGCACAGAGTGGAAAACAGACTGAGAAACAAGAGCAGTAGCCGATTCTGAGCCTGGCAGTCTGTCCAGGGCAGGCAGTTGGCATTGGCATCGAGGACAGGGTGACTACAGATAAACTGCACTGAAAAAATACCAGAAAGAAAATACTATCTTTAAAAAAAAATCAAATAGAAAGATGAAGACTTGGGAAGTAGCAGGGCCTGACAAGAGGCATTTCTGGCTGTGAGCACTGGGCAGGATGGGGCTCCAGCTAAACTCACTGAAAAAAAGTACCTGAAAGAAAATAATATCTTTAAAAAAATCAAAGAGAAAGATGAAGACAGAAACAGTAGTATGGCTTGGTAGAAGGCATTCCAGGCTGTGAAGATTGGGTAGCTAATCTGTACTAAAAGAGATTCCTAAAGTAAAATGATATCTTAGAAAATAACAAATCATAGAGCAAGATGACGAATCGAGCAGTAGAAGGGCCTGGCAGGTGGGCATTGTGTAAGTAACTTGAAGACGACAGTGGGAGAATGTTAGGGGAGTTGAGTCTGCAGTGGTGGTGGTGGACTGGGTGGATTCCCAGGAAGACTGGGAGTGGAGCCAAAGCAGAGTCTAAAATCTCATTTGAGGCTATAATATATAAAAATATTACTTTGTGTGTGACTGAGAACCTGATTTAAAAGGCTGAACTAAAGCCTAAAATCTTATTTCGGTATTTAAAATAAAAATATTGCTTTGTGTGCAAGACAGAACCTGATTTAAAAAAATTAGAGACTTGATAGAAATGGGAACTTGGCGTTAGAGATGGGTCAAAGTTTGATTTCTTGGGTGAAGTTCCTGCAAAACTATCAGTTTTGCTACACAAAACATTTTGCAAACTTCGACCGATCAGCAAAATATTTCGTGGGTGCAAAATTGAGAAATTTCACTGTGAAATGCACTATTTCACCCGCGAAGTGTGGAATTTTGCACAGCAACAGTGGAATTTCTCACTTTGCAGGTGAAATTCTGCATTTGGTGGCCAGAAGTTTGCATTTCACACCCTCAAAAAATTTTGTGAAGCCGAGTTTTCCAACTTTGCCCATCTCCACTTGGCATTCCTGGCTGCCTACTGTCACATCCGCTAAGAGTAGGTACTGCTGTAATCTAGTTGCCTGAAGGGCTACTTGCAGCTTAAGCACTTGTGAATTTTTCCTTTAAAGAAAAAAAATGTAGGATCAGTCAGTGTGGTACACCTCTGCTTGTTTGCATGATCATGCAAGTCTGCCTGCTGTCTTGTCCAGTTAGGTACTGCTGTGACCCAGCTGCCCAATGGCTAGTTGCAGTTTAAGCACTTGGGTATTTCTACAAACATATGAAAACTGCTAGCAGCAAAAGGCCATCATGGTCTATCTAGGCTGCTTGTGAATGCAACTAGCTCCCTTTTTGGCAGCTGCCCCACCCCACCTCCCTTTACCCTTCCCTTTACCCTGTCCATGTCCCCAAAAAAAAAAATTGTAAGACCAGTCGTTCAGTGTAGCATGCCTCTGCTTGTTGCCATGTGCAGTAGTGTGCCACGCTGCCTGCTGTCATATTCACTTAGATGTTGCTGTGGCCCAGTTGTCAAAAGGGCTAATTGCAGGTTGGGCACTTGTGTATTTTTGATTGAAATAAAAAAAAATATATAGCACCAGTCTGTCAGTGTACGACACCTCTGCCTGTTACCACTTAGTGTGCCTGGCTGCTCACCCCTACAGTTATGTTCCCCCCAGAATAATAAAACAACAAGAATACTAGAGCATACAGTGACAAAGGTAAACACCCACCATTCCTGGATTCCTGACTGAGCTTGAGAGCCCTGTCCCACCCCAAAAAAAATAAACAGCCTTTGGAGACTAACTCAACCAACACATCAAAGAAGATAATTGTACTGAGTAGCCCGGGATTATGTGGGGGAAGAGCTCCTCCCCCACAGCCTATTTAACTGAAGCAGCTGACTCCCGCACTGCTTAGAGCAAGTCGCACTCACTAGTGCTGCGGTGCTTGTGCTCAGCTGCGCTCCTTCCTCCTTTCTTGTGCTGCCCCCTCCTCTGCCTTTTCCAGTGTCCGTCTGCTTCTCTGTTGAATTGTTCCCCCACCTCACCTCCTTTCTTCCTTTGTGTGCTCCCCTGTTGCCTGTTTTCTCCTACCTCTTTCCGTGGTGTTTCCCGCTGCTCCTCCTCGCACCGCTGTGTCTTGTTTGGTGGCCACTTGCTGCCCCCCGCTTTCCAGGCATCACTCCTCTGCCTTCTGCTGCTGTATGCTCTCCCTTCCTGCACTGCCCTTTTCGAGCAGCTGCCGCTCCATACTACCACCACACCATGCGTGTTGCCCTCGCCCAGTTTCTGTTCTCTCTGGCACCAGCCTCGCAGCTTCTCTGGACCTCAATTGCGGCCTACCGCCGCCACCGCCATACTCTGGATGCCTTGACTTCAGCGCCATCCTGCCTGCTGTTCTGGCCTGCTGCCTCTCTCCTCCTTGGATGCATTCAGGATCATTTTTCCCTTCTCTCAGATACGGTTCTGCACTGCTGCATCGCCTGCTCTGTGTTGCCCGGTCTCTGGTGCTCATTTTTTCCATCTCCTGTCTTCTGCTGTTGACTTTGCTCTACAGCACCCTGCTCATTCTAACCTGCTGCTTTGCTGACTTGTGTGCTGCACTTCAGGTGCCTAACCTGTCCGGGACTGCCATTCTCCCGGATTTCCTCTCCAGTCCTCATGCACCACTGTTCTTGTTGACATGCCTGCCTTGTCTACTTGGCAGACCGTTTTCCTGCTGGATGTACTGCCTGTTGGTTCCTAGGGTTCTGTCTGGCTGCTACATCAGCTCCATTGCTAGCTGTGACTGTTTTGTGGGGGATACTATGGGTATTAATCCCGGCTGGGTAATTAAATCAGGAAGATGCATCTCAGGTAATTTACCGAGTACTGAAGCAATAAAGGAAGGCAATTCCAGACTATAGGCATGTCCAGCTTATAGCACTACTGGTCACTTTGACACTCAGGCTACATAACGCAGACAATCAGCAGAAAGACAGAATATCCCACTGCAGTTTATTCACTGATGCATATGCTGCTCTGCTAGTCACGGATGACTTCTCCTTTCCATTACTTGTGTATATGGCACTTGCCCTTTGCGGATCATTACTTGATTATGCCTCAAGGATTTGCATCATTATCCCTGGACATTTGCTATGCTGCTTCCTTCGGTGGCTTACTGCTCCTACCTCCCTTTCCGGATGACTACTACCCTGTGTGTAGTCCAGCTGCACATGCCAGCTTATGTGGGACTAGCAGCTGATCTTACTTACTTTACCGGCTAGCCTGTCATGGTTTAGCTGCATACTAGCCTTCTTGGGTTTCGCTACTGCTTATATTTCCTCACCGGTTGATGTACTCATTCATTCGTACCATCTGCCGTTCATCGGCTGTCATACACGTGGTCTGGCCGCACTGCCTTATCTCATTTGGCTAGCTCCCCTTCGTTCTCATGGATGCTTCCTATGGAGCTGTTTCTCATTCAGACCTACCTTTCCAAATCTGCTTCCTAATGTTCTGCCTCCATTGGATTATTCTGGATTACATCAAGATATTCGCCTCAATTCTCTTGGATGCTCCTCGTCATGCTACTTCAACTTCCCCGGAGTTGCTACTACTGACTCCAACAGGACTCCCTGCTGACCTTTATTCTATTGGCCTTTCTTGGTTGACCTGCTGCCTAATATGTTGAGTTGCTACAGTTTCCTGATGCTTATTTCCTCTCATTGAGTTGCCAGCCCTTCCGTCAAGGTTTCTTCATTGCAATCCTTACCATCCTCAATCTCCAGGATACTGCAGTCTGCAGCACCGTTCTGCTATCATAAGTCTGCCTTAACACTACAGTACTACTCTGCACTAAACTTACTCAAGTTATGCCGCCTACGATAGTCTATGGAACCATTCTGCTCTCATCAGTCTGCCTGACCACTGCAGTACTACTCCGCACTAACCTGACCAGGATATCCCGCCATTACAGTACCATTTACAATTATTCCTCAATACTTCACTGCTTTCTGCATTGCATTCGGTTCAACATTTCCATTATGTTCTCTACCACTACCCTACAATTTGCCTTGCCATGTGGGGCCAGAAGTTCAACATCGCGTGTGTACAGACTTGTGCCACTATGGGCCGGAAGTCCTTGGTTCCTATATATTTATTGCGCTTTCATAACCTGCTAGCCCTGCCTTTGCCCTTTGGGCTGGGAGGTTTACTTACTAATCATCTGCTTCTATGACCTGCCTTCACCCATTGGGCTGGGAGGTTCCCTCCTGCCGATCATCTTCTGCCTCGTCAGCTCTGGCCTGGAGATTTACTTCTGCTCAACTATTCAAGATTTGTCCCATTGTTGCTGCCTCACACACTGACTACCTGCCGTTCAGATGTTGTTCCTCTCGTCCAGTTGCCATATCTCTGCCTCAGTCTCTTCCATGCATCTCTGTCTTCCTTGATCTGGATATATCGGTCCTCAATGTCATTTCATTCTCTAAGTCTGCCTGCTGGCTGTATATTACTGTGATCAAAGATGATTCAGGATGCGTCTCATGGAGGCTCTCTGCCACACTTGTTCTCTTAGCTGACATTCGTAGGTATAGCTGTGTTCATGTTACCTAGAGCTGCTCTCACTTCTCACTCCTCTCCAGCTGATGGATTGCTGCACATCTCATCGAGCATCTCTACCACACTCAAATTCTACCAGCGGACATTCCTGGGTCTGGATGCGCTTTACATAATGGAATCAGCCACTTCTCCTACCTCACCAGCTATCATTTCAGCTGCGCTTCTTCAGGGGCTGATTGCCGTGTCCTGTTCCTTCTCATCTGCCTTCGTGGGTTCAATTCCTGCTCCTACTACCTCTCACTTTGGATTAGCATTCCAACTGCTGTGCTTTCTTTGGGCTCAACATATTCTACTACTTGGATGCTCATTCCTCACACCAGTGTCTCTGATTATCCTCTACAGCTTGCCATTATTCCAGCTCAGCTCTACAGCTGTTGCCTTCATATCAATTCCTAAGACTATACTTCACTTATCAGAACTGGATTCATTAGTTGGTAGCCTGGCCTACAAGCCTTCTTTCATGACACATACTATTCAAGCCCTCTATTAGAAATCAGGAAGTGGTACTACTTCTATTCATCCTGCCTCGTTGATGTCAAGTTTGGATGCAACTATCTGCGTCTGGTCTCCTGTATTGAATTCGTCAGTCATCAACTTCATCTCCACCATCATACATTTCCTGGATTATGCCCCTTTATCTACTAAAGCCCAGAAGAAGGTTCTTTATATCCACTCTCCATCATTCTGAATTGTACATGGATTCTCAGACTCGGGACTTTATTAGAAGGAGTTACTTCACTGGACAATTATAATTAAACTCTTAAGCTCCATTTATCTGGATTAAATTTTACAAATTAGAGTTCAGATTTAGCTGATTAATTTAATTTAATTAGGATCTCTCTCCTTTAGTATGCCCAGAAGGATGGGCGGATCAGTAGCCATGGGTCCTCAGAAGTTTCCCACAAGGGTTTTTTTCCTCTCCTGAGTTATACTGGTCACACTCTCTGGAGTTGGAGGAGGTGATCATCTATTCCTACCATTACTAGGTGTTGTGATGCATGACATCTTCAGCATTCAGTTAAAGGACAATCGTTGATATATTATTCTTTTTGGGGCTTTCATAATTCTAAACTGAGCTTCCTTCCTACAGGTGGGATACAGAGAAAGGCCAAAACCATCAAATATTATCAAACAACTCAATTCAAGCATCCAAGTACCTAAGCACAAACATCCTATACTACTACCTAATAATGCTGGCCTCTGTATCCAACAACTGTCTACATCATTCCTATATATGTTACATAAGCACTGAGCTATGAACTACACATAATGTCAAGTCCATTACAACTGATAAAACATAGCAGGCCAGGTCAGGTTATAAAGCACAGAAGCATCAAAACCATAGTATGTTCTGGACTGCCAGTGACATCAGGTGCCATTGGCCCATCATCATCATCATCGACATCGTTTTCATTAAATGGAGACATAAGCAGTTCTACTCTTGTTCCTGTGTAGCACAAAATGGCAGTTTCTTCATCATCATCATCACAGCTTCCAGCTCAGGTTCTTAAAGTGCCCTCTTCCCCATCTCCAGTTCTTCCACATACAGATTTGGCAGTGGTTGAGAATGAGATAAATCCTTCACCTGGTTTTGACTCTCATCCTGAGAATGATATAAGAACAGAGTCCTCTGCAAATGATGCTGACTCCTTCCATGTGCCTGACAGAAACTATATACCAATCGATTTTGACCATGATGATCAAGATGATGATGCTGATGCATCTGATGATGATACACCTTGTTGAACAACTGGTATTTCTGAAAGTCAACTTGCCCACACCAAATTCACAGTTATGACCTGTGCTATGTAGAGCAGAATGAAAAAAAAGAGTCTGATATCAAAATGATATATGACTAAACAGTTCCATGCTACCCTACTTTCTCCTGGTTGGAGGAAGTACAGGACAAAATACACCATGGCTGCTAACAACATCATTTAGTAAGATTGAAAGCCTTACTGCTGTCTGCTGCTGCAAAGTTCTCCATATAGGCACTATAACATTTACCACTCTCTCTAAATGAAACCTTTACTAATTTTGTGACCCAGCAAAACATGTTCCCTTATTGAGCCTGGCAAAATTTTGTGTAGGCAACCCAGCTTCAATGATATCTTATTCTTCTCATAGATAGGTGACCACTTGTCATCTTTCATAATTCTGTTGCTGCCACTGCATGCCTCCAGATGACTGTCACTCTTCTGCTGTCACTGTCACTGAAAATCATTATTAAATATTCTGCATTCACATACTGTCAGCTGTTAGATACCATCACCTTTAGTGATTTTGAAAGAGATACAATAAAAGCTTGTATCATCCCTGCATGCCTTTCATTCCTCCCTTACTGGACAATAATCTGTTGCACTGACCATGATAAAATATTGCACCTGGGTGAGGCTGTACCAGTGGAGCAGGGTAGGTGGGATGGACAGATGGAAGAAGAAATGATGCCATTGGTTCATACCAGCCTTGTCAGTACAGGAGACCCACACCTGCTGTGAGGAACACTAACACTATTACTCTTTGTCTTCTATTTCTTTTTCTATTGATGCTGTCATTGTGCCAAATACCGATAAACTGTCCCTATGTGACTCAATAATTTCCATTATAATTGTGTTGCTGCTACTACATTCCCCAGACCACTGTCAATCTTCCTATTGTAAATTATCCCTATGTGACTCCTTTTTGCATTACTGTCATAATTCTGTTGCTGCCACTACACACCCCCAGCCACTGCCACTCTTCCTGTTATAAATGGAACATTTGTGACTACTGTTCTGATTTCTTCATCACAATTGTATTGCAGCCACTAAAGCCACTGCACAGCAGGGTGGGTGGGATGGAACAGATTGAGGATGATATAATAACACTGGTTTACACCAGCCTTTTCAGCACAGCAGATCATAATCTGTATTGTTTCATTGATTGCACCATGAATTATTACTATATATTACACTTTTTTGGGGTTTTGGTTCTGGTTTTGAGTTGCCTGGTCTGACCAGGCCCACCTTGGCAGAACCAGAAATGTGACCAACAAATCCCTACTGCCAAGCACCCTCTACAGGCAGCAAAAATCTCTACACTGTTACTACCACTATTACAGTATATATGAACTACTTTATCATTAAGGTACCACAAAAAAAAAACATCCTTTTAATCCTTTTTTTAATGTGTTCATTTTTATATCTTTTCAGATATTTGCAGTAGTTGTTGAACCCATTTTATAAGCCCAATAAGGCGCTCTAGGTGAAGGTAGTTATGTGATTAGTTCACTTCCCAAGTGCTGAAGGCACTTGGTGCAAGAGCCTCATGCTTTACTATGAACAAGGACAATTGTTTATTGTTGTACTATGGTTACTAAGTTATAGATGAGCAGGAATTGACCTATGTAAGTCCTTGTATAATGGCTAGAAAATTTGTGTGTCCTGGTTGTCTGAGAGGTACCTTTGTTCATGTCCTTTTGAGCCCACATTGTGCCAACCAGTACCACTTGGAGCATTGGAGGGAGGTGGACTCTAATCCATTTTCAGAGGACAGAGTTATGAAAGGATTTTCTAATTTGAAAGTGAACAGAGCAATGGGGCCAGACAGAGTGTATCTAATGGTATTAAGTGAGCTCAGAGAGGTACTGGCTATACCTCTGACAGACATATTTAACAGATCATTGGAAGCAGAAGTGGTTTCTGAGGACTGGAGGGGGGCAGAGGTAGTCCCACTTCACAAAAGTGGTAGCAACGAGGATGCTGGCAATTATTGTCCAGTCAGCCTGACAGCGGTGGTGGGGAAGTTATTGTAATCAATGCTGCAGGAAAGGATTGTGGAATATCTCGAATTCATTGGGTTGCAAGACACAAGACAGCATGGATTCACAGGGTGGGGGGAGGTCAGGTCAAATGAATCTGATAATTTTCCTTGTCTAGGTGACCAAGGTATTAATCAAGGTGGAGCAGTGGATGTGGCCTACCTATATTTCAATATGGTATCAACACTGATCCACATACTGTAGTTGGCTAGTAAGCAAGGTGGGCAACTTAGAAGTGAGTCAAAAGGTGTTAAATTGGGTAAGAAATGGGTTGGAGGATAGATGGCAGATGGTGGTAGTAAACAGAGTTCATTCTGAGGAATGGAGGGTGACCAGCAAGGTGCCACAGGAATCAGTGCTCTGACAAGTCCTCTTTAATCTCTTTATAAGTGACACTGCACAGGAGCTGGAAAGGAAGGTCTGCTTCTTTTCAGATGACACCAAAATCTGCAGTAGACTGGATGCTGGGGGTGTAGGTGTGGAAAGGATGAACAGAGATCTGAGAAATGTTAAGGAGTGCTCAAGTGTATAGAAGCTGGGTTTCAATGTGAAAAAGTGCAAAGTAATACACTTAGGGCACAGAAACCTGCAGAGTGCAAACTGGAAAGAATGGTACAGACAACCACCAAGCAGGAAAGAGACATGGGAATAATCATATTGGATGACCAAAACATGGCCAAGCAGTGTGACAAACCAGTTGGGTGGGCTAGTGGGTAGAGGAGTGCAAAAGTTGTGAATTCCACAAATTTTCTAAACTATTGCCATTGGTGAAATCCGAATATTCCAAATGTGTTTGGAGGATTTTTGCCCTGTACTGCAGAACTTTTTAGCTGAACTATGGAATAATACACATGAACTGTGGAATAACAGTACTGATGATATGTTTTCCTTAGTTTAATGAATTATTTCGCACTACATATAATTATTTCACAGTTCAGTTATCAGTTATGCTGACTTTTTTTCTCCACAGTTTAATGGAATAGTCCACAATTTTTACATATAGTCTGCCATTCTAAGCTGGAATTTCTGCAAAAATTGCTAATTTAATTTCTGCACTTTTGAGAAATCAAAATTTCAACTTTTGTGAAGATTTCACCTGAGGACTTTTTTTTTCACACACCTCTCCTAGTTGGATGCTGGGGTGCACTGGAACGGGTATCAACAACAGAAAGAGGGAGGTTGTGTTTACTGTGTATAGATTTCTGGTAAGACCACACATAGAGTACTGTCTTAAGTTATGAAGAACGCATCCCCAGAAGGACATAGTTCAAGTTCAAGTTCAAGTTTATTGCAGGAAAACTCCATTGAGCAAGCTCATTCACAAGGAGGTCTTGACATAGACAGATTGGATGTGGTCCAGAGGAGAGCAACTAAACGGGTGCAGAGCCTGTATCAGAAGCTTTATGAGGAGAGACTTAGGAACATACATTTGCACACCTTGGAAGAGAGGAGGGAGACGGGGGGAAATGATAAGATCGTTAAATAATGTACCTCATGGAGGGGGTAAATAAGGTACAGGAGAGAAGTATTTTTCAGAAAAAAGGTGCTTAAGGACAAGGAGGCATGTTAAGATACTGTAGGGAGGTATATTCAGGAAACATGTGAGAAGCACTCACAGAAAGAGTGGTGAATTCGTGGAACAGTGTTATTTTGTTTTTGTTTTGTTTATTTAGTTATTCAGAAACAACCTTTGAGCAACAGCTCTTTTACAAAGGTTCCACATCAAAAAACAGATACAATGATACAAACACATTGTCAAGAAACAGTTACAATGATACAAGTAATAACACATGAAAACATCAAGTTAATTACATCAGGCAGCAGCAGAGGGGGCAGACAATGCATATTATATAATATTTACAATACCATTCTTAAATACACAGAAAGGTTTCAAGGAGAAAACCGTCAGCTGGGCTTCAGAGGAGCCAGCGGGGGAGGGATAGGATAGGTGCTTGGGAGCAGCCTAAATGGCTGGCCTTGTCTAATTGACAGGAGAGGTGGGAGTGCAGTTAGCGGGAAGCAGCTCTAGGTTGGAGTAGGGCAGAGGAGAGACATGACTGGAGTAGTCCAGGGGGAAGTGAGGGGTAGGGGAGGAGCAAGTGGAGGGGTGAGGTAGGAACATATCAGGGGGAGGTGGGGTGAAAATAGTTGTGGGGTTCGAGAGTGCATGAGATAAGCATAAGGGAATCTTAGGGAAAGGGAAGGGAGGTGGGTAAACGGGCTGAAGATCAAGTGGATCTGTGATGCTATAGGCAGGGACAAATGGACAGAATAGGTGGAACAAGCAGTCCTCATCTACCAGCAAATTCTATGTTTCTGTGTTTCCTCAGCCAAGCAGGATGCATTGCATCGAGAGATACTTGCCTCCCAGAAGAATGTGAACAAAAAGTGCTGGCAGCCATGTTGGTGAAGGTGGAAAAAAAAACTTTAGACCTATTACTTGTTTTACCCACAACATTCTGTATTAAAAATGTTTGTGTAAGTCCCCATCCCATCCTGCAGCACAGAAAGTTTTCATATTTTAAAAGAAATGTTAACTATTTTGGCAAGTCTGTATTACAACCTTTATTTCTCTTTTTTTTCTTTGTGAGGCCTGTAATCCAGTAACCACCACCTCCCATTCATCTTCCCAAGTCACTTCCACTGACGGTGCCATCAACAAATCACTCTATTTTCCCATCTGCATGAATTACACTACATTTTCTATGGCAGTGTTTAAAATTGTCACTATAGTTCACAAGAATCACTGCAGCCAACCACAGTTTGCAGCTATTGTAGAGCAAGTGCAAAACAGTTGGGTGCCAACCGACTGTGGTGCAAAATAGCGTTGCCACCTTTGGATGAGGCAAAAACTGGATCCTAAGCTCCGCCCTAGCCCCACCCCTTTTCATGACCCATCATGCATTGTTCCTCCTAGAAGTCCATTTGTTATATCAATAAAAAAGAACAATGCAGCAGTTAAATAAAAATGTTAAGATGCTGTACCGTGCCTGTTAAAGTTACTTTCCTAGGTTCTTCCTAATTATTTATTTACTTATGTATTTATTTATTTACATTGGTTAACCAAATAAACATACAGAGATAAAATAAATCTCATTTACAGATATGATCTGGGGGGAGACAAGGGAAATACTGTAAATAGCATACAATAGTATTCATACTTCATATCTTTTTCTGGCTCTATTTCCTGTTCTTGTCCAAAGTACTATTTCAAAGCCAAAGAAGTGACCATACTTTTTTCCTTGAGGAAAACAATAATTTAAAACATTTAAAAATGCCTAAATTCTGTTAGAGATGAAAATGTTTACTAGCAAATGAAAATGGAGCACAACTGGCTCTGTTACTGTTACAAGAGGTGGGGGCAGCTGTGCTGCTGTGCCACTTTAAGATGCAGTGGAAAGATTAGGCTAAGTAGGTGCTAATGGTGTTAATGGCCATACTTTACACCTGCCAGGGTGACAGCATTCACAAACAAAAGGCTACATTGACAACATAACTTGTTTGTAACCTGGCATGTAGTTGAAATAATTAATGAATTTGTTTCAAAAGTACATGAACACTCAAAATGGCTCAAAAACCTGACCAGCACAGAGCAAAACCGGATTACCTGATAAGGACCCTGAAAACCTGATCACCAGGTAAAAAACCTGTCAGGTGGCAAGCCTACTGCAAAAGCAGAAGTTGTGTGCATGTTCCTTGATCAGCTATAAATGCTGTCTTGCTGCCAATGAACCCTAAAACAAAACCTGAAGAGAAAAGAACACAAACACAAAGAAAAATAAATTCTCAGGGGTGGTAAGACAAATACAGCTGGTGTAATGATGACGTTGTCCACTAGTGCACTGCCCTCTAATGGCTTATTAATGTAAATAATCCTCCATTATATTTCAGAAGTACATGAAAGTAAAACTACATTGATTACTTTTTTAGTTTTTTATTTATTTCTAACAAAATATTTTTACACTTTTTAAGAAACTAATTTGGAACAGCCATTTTAAAAGCATAATAAGACACTCATAGGTGTGATTTATTGCCTAATTATGAACTGGGTGCTGAGAATCAAAGAAGCTGATTGGCCTAGAGGTCTTTGAAGCCGTGATGATTTCGGGCTACATCATCACGGCTTCAGAAAACCTCCAGTCACCAGCCTCTTCACTTACCACGCAGTGTGCCTAATCTTGAACAGTGAGAGCCAGACCTCCAGTTCGCCGCTATTAAAAAAAAAATAAAAACTCAACTGTGCCCATAATAAAACGCAGCACCACACAAGCTGCTAGAAAGACTGACAGTCAAGCTACCCACAACATCCTCTCCTTGCTTTCCCCATACAAATCTTAGCCAACAGCCAGCACTCGCAGACCACTCGGCATATCTAACTACAACACAAACTGGCACGAGACGCGCCTTGAGCGAGTATTTAAAAATAAGAAAAAATAAAAAAGTAAAGGATCCCAAACTGGCCCCCAACTTCTTTTTCAAACACTATTAACGTCCAGCCAAGCAGTAGTTTCAGATTTCGGGTGACTTACTGGAAGATGTCCTTCCCGTTTACAACGCTGCTTCCTGCTTGCCACACATAACGTTTAAAAAAAAAAATGCACACATCTTCACTGACCCTGTGACCCAGCAGCACCAAGTCAAGGGCAAGAAGAACAGAGTTCACTTCCTGGTGCTAAGAGAGACACATAGTACACCCCTCCTCCAATAAACTCAACTTACAACAGTGCCACCTGCAGTCCAGAGCTCTTCAGGGACTATTTTATTAAAAAGTACTCCTCCACCACCTCAGAAAATATGTTTTCAGAAGGATTTAAACATTTTTTTTTTTTTTTACTGCTAAAACTTGTATTCCAGTTCATAATAGCAATAAGGCACTCCAGGGTGTGGTATATCATGGGATATCATCACTTCTCGGACAGTTGGACGCACTCGGCCTGCGGCCACGTGCCCAACCACCCGAGGCATGACGCTTTCCCATGATATACCACACCCTGTCATGCCTTATTGCTTAATTATACCACTTTCCAGGTGCTCAAGGCACTCAACACAAGTCCAAACATGCCTCATAATACACCTGGAGCGTGCTGTTATCAGGCAATAAATCACACTTCCTCATATCTTATTGCTTACTTCTTGCCTTCTCTCCCCCTCCTCAGTCTTTAGTATTCTCACTCTCTCCTCATCCATGAATGCATACAGCTGAGTCTTAAAACAGTTAGAGGCATCAACAACTGCTTGCTGGAGCTTATTCCAGTTATTGACATTACCCTCTGAGTCTAGTAAGGAACCCTTCTGTTTGTCCTGTATTTATTCCCTTTTGTTTATTATAGCCCCTTGTATCATGTACACATTCTCTGAGTTCTAGTCCCATTTTGACACATGAAATGCTATCATCTAACATCTTATATAATACAATAAAACAGTCCTTTGCTTCCATCATTCCAAACTGTGCAGGCTTTCTGTGTTGATATAAGAATCATAATGGAGATTTTGGAGTCCATGAATACATTTTGTGAAATTGCTAGATGTGTTGACACAAACTGAGAAGAGTAATCCATATATGGCCTGGTGAGGGATTAGCACAGTGGACTGATTACACTTCTGTGTCTACTTTTGAAATTTGTGTTGATACAGTTCAGAATTTCCAATGCCTTTGCTTTAAATGCCTTTGCTCTAGTATTTGTGTTATTAGGAGAATAATGTAGATCAGATAGTATAATTATCCCTAGGTCCCTTTCCTCATTGACTCTTTCAACTTTTGTTTCTCTTAAACAATAGTCTCTATTGATGTTATGATTCTCTGAAAGCATCACAACACATTTGTCATTGTTGACTTGCATCCTCCATTACATTGTCCACCTGTTTGTTTTGTTCATGCCCTCCTGACGTTTTTAGTGTCATCTCTTTTTAAAGCTGGACCTCACAATTTGGTGATGTCTGCAAATTGACCAAATTACTGGCTATCCCTATATGCATACCTTTGATGAATAATATGAATAAGATTGGGCCCAGCACAGACCCCTGTTGTACCCATCCGCATATCTTCATGCTGTCTGGTATTGCTTTCCCTGTTCAAACTTTTTCCTGTCTATCTGTAACTCACTTTGCTTTTTTCTCTTTTAGATAATTTCTGAAGGAGACCTATGGTTGAAACATTGATTCTGTTTTATATTTTCAGCATGCATTTAATATTACCTTTTTTTGTTATTTGTAAGTCAATTGTATATCCATTTCATAACTCTAGAATCAAGACCTATGCTGTTTATTTTGATAATGAGTTTGTTGTGTGGTACTTTATTGAATGCCTTGATAAAATCAAGGTAAACACCATTGCTCTGTACATTGATGTCCACTAGTTCACTTATTGGCTTATTGAAAGATACTTAATTTGTTACACAAGATCTGTCCTTAGTAAAGCTGTGTTGAGAGAAATCTGCTATGTCAACCTGACTAGTAGTTTTATCGAGGTAGTCATTGCGCCACATATTCAGATGAGATGCGTGGTGTGTCACTGGATGCACCATGCTGCTCCGGACTTGCGCATACCATTGGGGTGTTGCCATATTCAAAGGCGACCAATACACCCCACAATCCTGACTGTGCCACTGCACACAATATTGTGATACACCTATGCAAATGAGAGATCCCTCATACATATGTCGTGTATCGCAATATTGAAACCCCCTCATGCGTAACTATGGCTGGCTGCACTGACACATAGTTACACTTACTAAACCCTACCTTAACTATGCTTGGGATTGGGTATTGCCTCACTCACAGTCTAGGGCCGGGTACATGGTTCCCCTCAGCCCTGATCTGTGTAAATACGAAAACAAGTGCCCCAATCCCTTTTCCATAGTGTAGCAGCCCCCCATCCTCCCCAGCCATGAACTGTGTAAATAAAAAAGAAGTGCCCTGATCCCTTTTCCATAGTGTAGTGACCCCTCATCCTCCCCAGCCCCGAACTGTGTAAATAATAAAAGAAGTGCCCCAATCCCTTTTCCATTGTGCAGTGGCCCCCAAAATTGTGTAAAAAAATAAAAGACATGCCCTGATCCTCTTTCCTTAGTGTAGTGTCCTCCCTCCCTGGCACTGATCACTGATAACATAAAAATGAATCCCCCAGCCCATTTCCATAGTGTAGTGTCCCCCCTCCCCAGCCTCGATCATTGATAAAATGAAAATAAATCCCCCAGTCCATTTCCATAGTGTAGTGTCCCCCCAGCCAAACCACTGATACAATAATAATAAATACCCCAACATGTTTCCCTAGTGTAGTGTCCGCTTCACCAGGCCAAATCACCAATATGCTTAAAATAAATCCCTGATCCCCATTCCCTGGTAGCTAGTGGTCTCCCCACTCTCCACACTATTAGACATTGACCAAATATTCTCTTCCTCCATTCAACTTATGCTAGCAATTGGCACAACCCTTCCTCACACTGCCATGGCTAGCCGCTAACTGATTGATACTGGAGCACATGTAGTACATAATATGTGTTCATTGGTTGTTGAGATGACCAATGAGTTGGTACTATTTACTGTATATGCTCTGGTATCACTCAGTCAGCGGCTGGCCATTGTAGGGTGAGGAGGTTTGTTCCAGTTGCCTGCATTGGTTGGGATGGGGGGAGCAGTCTGGTGGGTCAATGCCCAATGGTTGGTGTGGTGGGTGGACCACTAGATACCAGGGAATGGGGATCGGGGATTTATTTTAAGTATATCAGTGATCATGCTGGGAAGGGGTGGCACTACACTATGGAAATGGGCAGGGAGATTCATTTTTATTTTATTATTTATTGGGGCTGGGGAGGGAGGACACTACACTATGAAAATGGGCAGGGGGATTTATTTTTTTTTTATCAGTGATCAATGCCAGGGACAGGGTCACTACACTATGGAAACAGGCTGGGGAATTCATTTTATTTTATCAGTGATCAGGGCCAGGGAGGGGGAACACTACATTATAGAAAGGGGATTGGGACACTTCTTTTATTATTTACATTGATCGGGGCTGTGGAGGGTGGGGGTCCACTACACTATGGAAATGAGATTGGGGACTTTTTATTATTGTGACCACCCACTAATTGGGTCTGGGGAAGGGCTGGCCTGGCATATTCTGCCAGGACCTGCCATGAAAATGAGCTCATAATGGTCATGAAAATGGCCCCTTTGTGCCATGCATGCACAATGGGCTTATTTGCATGTTTTGGCTTAATATTGCCCATGGGGGCTGCAGTGCATATAGGCATATGCCATGCATCAGCACCACACCCTTGATGTGCTGCAGCATACATGGCATCCGCTTGCTGTGCACCGCGCATCCAGGGTCCCATATTCAAACAGAATGCGCGGTCTGTTCCGATCACTCATTCTGTTTGAATATTGGGTCAGAGCTGTCCAGCCCACATTTTTGTGCAGTGTATCAATTTGTGTGTGCATCTGGGTTGCTCTGAATATGGGGCCCATTAATCATTATTTCCATAATTTTGCTCAGTATGTCGATGGGAATTTTGGTTATCTGCTCATGGTGACTTATATGAATCCACTTTTTTCAGCTCCCACCAGACCCGCCTGCCTGCAAATAAATTGTCATCCAGTCCCTGAGGTATATTGTGTTTCATATATATTTCCTCATTTGAGGTGCTATTATAAAATACTGTTCCAAAATAGTTGCTTAACATATTGTCCATGTCAATTGATTTATCCGCAGTTTTCATTGTTGTGGGTTTTTACAACAACCAACACCTCATTGGGTCTTATTACTTACCTATTTTATTGGAACTGAATTTGATTTAGTCCACTATGTTATCACTTACTAGTTGATTTTTTAAAATACCCTCCAGAAATTAACTAACCAATAAGACTTGATTGCTTTTGTGTTTCATGGGATAAACAGCTTGCAGCTGGTGCACTGACTGTAAACACATGTGATGGGCCATTATCTCACAACAGTGAATGGCCTAGAGTGTCTTATTGTGATTACACTGTTAATCTAAAATGCTGAAGGACAGTATACAGTACATAAAAACAGAAACATTGCAATGATTATTTAGGATTTTGTAAATAATATTCATCAAGAATAATTCAACAGAGAAGCAGTTAAAAGTGTTTGTTCCTCCACGCTGGAGTTGAGGTATCTCCACTTTGGAGTTGTGCTAGCATCTCTCAATAAGGAAAATAAACAAATAAATACATTAGGGATGTATGAGTAGCTTTTTCCATGTACTCGGCATCCCAGATACTTAGCTAGCTATTACTTGTTATTTATATTGGGACTAATTTGTTAAAATTGAATTAAAAAAATACCTCTGTCCCTCCCCAGCTGGCCAGGGCTAGGCTACTGGCCACCCCTTCAGACCCAAGTCATTTTACCCTCTCTCTCTACCCATTCTCCCAAGGTGTTTTTTTTTTTCAGCAACAAATTGCTGGCTCCCTGGCACTGTGCCAGAAGATTATAGCATGTTTTATTAAAAAAAAAACTCCCTAACCAACACAACATCCCCAGTACAGCAAAAGTCAGGAGCTGCCCCCTCATGGCCCTATTGGAAAAATTAGGTGGTCAATATGTTCTAATATGCTGCTAGCTCAGTTGCCTCAGCCCTGGCCACATGCACCATTGCTCTTAATTTATTATAACATCAACAGTCTGAACATCACTGATGATGCCAGACTGACTGACTGGTCAGTCTACTAAACATTATTATTAATACTGGATGCTCTGCTCCTTCCCTCTTTGTCAGACCCTGTTCATCCAATTAGAGTCAGACAACTATAACCAATGAACAATGGACATGCTCTAAAAGGTGGGTGAGACTGAGCTATCCAAAATATAAAAGTTATCCCCCTATCATGGATCAGGTATCAGCAGCTGAATATCTTTACTGACTTGGTATTCTGGGAACATGGAGGAGTTGGGTTAGGGAGGTGTGGAAGTTGTCAAATGTATTATGGAATCATCACAGAGTACCGTGTAGTCAGCATTCCTTTTTAGAAAATCATTCTGGGAGAACAGGGAAAGTGAAGCTTACAAAATAGGTGGGGTAAGGAGAGTTCAGCCTAGACCTGGCCAACCTGGAAGAGACAGAGATTTATTAATGTTTTTTGTCCTCAAATATAAATTTTTAAATACTCATGAATAGTTAAAATTATGGTATTCTGAGTCAGGTACCAAATACAAATTCATGGTATGCAGGAATTAATATTTGTGACATGTACATGCTAAACATGTATCTGTATTTGAAAATTTGTTATAAATTATTAATTACTTCTATAGGGTTCACCTTGCACAGCAGGAAGTAGCAGATATGCTCTTTGATTGTTGATGGACATTGCGTGGTAGCAGCAGCAAGGGCAAGGAGTACATTTCTTGTAGCAGGCACTGTAGGAACAAGGAGGAAGGAAATGATTATCTGAACACTTGAGGGCAAAGAAGCAGGTGTATGTGACCCATTCTGGGCTTCAGAGAATAGAATTGTAGGGTAGGAGTGGACGTAGAAGTTTAGAAGTCGAGTGTAACCCTCAAACTAGGAGGAAGTTTACTAACCAATTATGGATGAGATGGATTAATCATGTGGCCCTTTCTGAGCCTCATAGAAACATAGAATTTGATGGCAGATAAGGACCGCTTGGCCCACCCAGTCTTCCCATTTCCCTACCTAATGGATAAGCTGCAGATCCTAGTTAACCAGCAGCCTACTTCTTCCTACCCCCGCCCCTAGAATTGCCTTATGACTGTCCCATGCATGCTTGAATTCCACCACTGCTTTTGACTCCACAACCTCCTCCGGAAGGCCATTCCATGCATCCACAACCCTCTCTGTGAAAAAATACTTCCTCAAATTAACTCTGAGCCACCCCCTCCTCTATCTTCAAATTGTGCCCCCTTGTTCTTGCACACCTCTTATTTTGAAAGATGCTACCCTCTTGGACTTTGTTGACTCCCTTGAGGTACATGAAAGTTTCTATCATATCCCCCCTCTCCCTCCTTTCCTCGAGGCTATACATATTAAGCTCCTTAAGTCTCTTTTCATATGTCTTCTGGTGCAGACCCTGCACCATTTTAGTTGCACTCCTCTGGACAGCTTCCATCCTGTCTATGTCTTTGTGGAGATTGGGTCTCCAGAACTGCACACAATACTCCAGATGGGGTCTCACCAGCTGTCTGTACAGAGGGATAATAACTTCCTGTTTTCTACTGGTGATGCCGCTCCCTATGCATCCCAGTACTCCCCCAGCCCTCCTTACTGCCCTCTCACATTGCTTGCCCACCTTTAGGTCATCTGATATGACTACCCCCAGGTCCCTTTCCATTTTTGTTGTTGTTAGTATCTCAACCCCCATTGTGTACTCTTCCCTCCATTGTGTACTCTTCCCAGTGGGGATTGTTGGCCTTCTTTGGACAGCATTATTCAACTTCACTTTTGTCTGGCTTTAATCACAGCTGTTGGGATACTGTGTAGGTGCTGCATAGTGGCACCACACCAAAATGCTGTTAAGATCCCTGATCAGAGCCACAAGAAATTGCCACTGATAATTGCTGTTTGAAGATCTGATCTGAATTGCAGGACATTACAACTAAAACCTGTAATGTAGTGGCCTGATCTGAATAACAGGGCTATGCTACAGAGAGCAGCTATTTGAATGGCTGACATTGGCTGCAGGACACTGCCACAGCTTCAGTACTTGATGTGTGGATGGGTGAGTGGTAATCATTGATCAGTGACACTTTCAATAAACTCTAGCCTGTGTAGGAGTGCCAGCCTTTACAGTCACATATAGAACATACAAAACTGTAGCAATCATATAAGGAGAAAGGCAATGAAGAATACAAATGGCTAGTGGGACATTGGGAGTGAGGCTGTATAGATGAGAGGGTGAGATATTCTGATTTCATTTGTTGTTCTTAAAACACAATAATTGGAGTAGGGTCGCTGTTTGTGGATGAGGAGTGCCTGTTAAATCTGGAAGATAGAGAATGGGAGAGTTTAAACTCATTAAGACTAGAAATACTGAACGTTACTTTTCTTTGTAAGACTGGATCCTCTGGTGGCCTTCTAAAAGTGAGGATAGACCTTTCTAGGTTTTTGTCTAGATGTTAAAAGTCTCACAAAGTGATGGACAGTAGGGAAAGAGGTGTGTACTGAACTCGCACAAACTTTGTATTTCTTGATTGGTTACTCTCCTTACTCTGAGAGGTTCTTAACTTGAAGGTACAATAGAACCATTTGATTACCTTTGGCCTTCTAGTTCGGTGATCTTCTCCTTTACTGCAATACAGCACTTTCATAGTAACAACAGTCATGCTGTACACAGAAAACAGCTCGAACAAGTACATGTTTAACAGACAAACAGTTCAGGATTTAATGATGGCATATAACTTGCAGATGTTTATTGCTAAACTTCAGTTCCAACTGGGGCAGTCAAAGCTCCATCTTATTCCCTCTCCCTACAGAGAAGATTCTGTACAGTTAAATTAATTTAGGAATGAATTAAATCCCCTTACCTTTCAGCCTAAGAACAGGAAAAACTCCTTTGAATTGAAGGCCTAAATGACCATCCAGTAGTTTGGCGTGGGACCTGGACCTGTAACTGTACCAGGCACCATTCTCTTCATTGGGATCTCTGCTTCATGATATTGAGGTTGTACACAGCAAAACTCAGACCCATGGCTTTACTGGGACACCTTACTCTTGTAGCACCTATAGCATCCCACATTGCTCTATGGAGTGCCTGCCTCCCTTTCAGTTTAGATTCCTAAGCAGAAAGAATCATGCTTGTGATCCTGGGGGACTCCATACTTTAAGCAATGCTACTCTTCACCTCCTGGACAACTTGTGAGCTTCAGGAGACCAGCACCAGTACAGGACTTGGGAGAATGGTCAGAACTGTGGGGAATGCCATCTTCCAATGCTTGATGAAAGGCCCTTCTGGACACATGATCACAGATAGCATACACCCCCATCTTGGGGCTTCACTTCCTAGAATTCAATGCTTTCTAGAATACTCATGTCCCTTTTCATCTTCTGATGTCACTTCTAACAAGCATTTGTCAATGCTGAATGTTGTCTCGCTGGCACTGGCATTGGTAGTGCAGGAGTTAGAGATGCATAATAGGAATAACAGTGAAGTATTGAACTGACACCAACCCAATCCCCACCCTGCAGAGACCAACAGGCATTGGGGTGTGCCTTTGGGTCATCAGGTATAACACTCATGCCATTTTACCTCACTCTACCTTGTAGACACTGACAAGTGTCGTGGTGTGCTTTGGGGTCTTTGGGCATTATACTTATCCCATTCCATAAAGAAATGCACTGAGGTGGGTGAAGTATAGGAGAATGGGGTGAACTTTGTGGCCGAATACTCCAAGGCACACCACGATGCCTGTCACTGGCTGCAGGTTGGGGGTCGGGGTGGAATGGCATGAGCATTATAGCCGATGATCCCAAGTCATACCCCTGATGCCTGTCAGTCCCTACAGGGTGGGGTGGTAAAGTTGCATGCCCTAACACCATAGGCGTGTGTTGGTATTTTTGCTCCAAATTTTCAACATGGGCTTTTTGTGAGCCCACCTCATGTAAAGCGGCACTATCAGTTTGTTGCCTGAAAGGTGGTTTTGCACAGCGGCTATGCCATTTGGTGACACAGGGATGAAAACACATTTTGGGCAGTATGTGGAAAATGACAACTGTATTGCTCATGAGGAGATGTAAAAAAATGGCAATGCTGAAAATGAGAGAAAATATGAAAAATCGGTGAAGTCATGATCATGCATAGAAACTGTGCAACACACGTCTGTAACCCAATTATTTTTGGGATTTGTTTCACCACATTTCTAACATAGGCATTTTGGGACCTCTCCTCATGAACAGTGGCACTGTGATTTTGTTAATTTGTCCCAAACGTTGATTTCCCACAGTGACCCCACACCATTGTGCTCCACAGGTGCAAAAACACATTTAGGTCAGGATCTGAAAAATGACAGCTGTACTGTTCATAAGAAGGTGTGAAAAAAATGCCAGTGTTGAAAATCTGGCATGAAAATATTGCAAATTTGCAAAGTTACAAGGGTGCATGGAAACTGCGCAATGCACACTTGTAATACAGTAATTTTATGGAATTTTGTCACCAAATTTTCAATATAGGCATTTTAGGACTTCTGCTCATGAACAGTGTCACCGTTATTTCCAAAAACTGTCCCGAAAACTGATTTCACACAGCGACAGCGCTATTCTGCGCTGAACGTGCAAAACCACATTTCAGCCAGGATATGTAAAATGACAGCTGTACTGTTCATAAAGAAGTGTGGAAAATGCCAATTTTGAAAATCTGGAGTGAAAATATTACAAATTCATGAAGTTACAAGCATACCTGGAAACTACACAATGCACACTTGTAAAACAGCCATGTTTTGGATTTTTTCCACCAAATTTTCAACATAGGCTTTTTGAGAGCCCCCCTCATGAACAGTGACACTGTTGTTTTATTACTCGGTCCCAAAAGATGATTCTATGCAGTGACTGTGAAATCACATTTTGGGACCAAATAATGCTATGACAGTGGCTGAATTCATGAGGAGTGGTCCCAATAACCCCATGTTGAAAATTTGGTGCAAAAATTCCCCAAAATTCCTGAGATATGCACCAAAGTTGAAAATAAACCTATTTATGCCATTATACAACTTACTGGCATTGCTTCATTTCTCGATCTGCTTTGAAGAGTGCAGACGTGTTCCCAGTCCACCGAATATCATTGCACCGGGCTCCAGAAGTAAGTATGGGGTGAGGGGGGTGTGGGGAGGCAGGGTGCACAGATGGTGGGTGCGGGTTGGGGAAGGGGGCAGGGATACCACGAGGGACCATTTTCTGTTTTACAGGTAAAAGTAAAAAAAAAAAAAATAAACATTGTGGGACTTTTTTTTTTTTAACAGGGTAATTTGACACACTGGGGTGGGCTCCCAGCATGCTACCTGAGTTGTTTTTTTTGGCAGGGGCTGTAGCCGATGGGAGACTGGGCACCCCCATCAGAAAATACTAGTGGGGGCAGGAGAGGTGAGGGGATTGGGCACCCCCCTCTGCACACAACAAACGGGGAGGGACATTATGCCAGTGGGGAGGGGGCTCCCTCATTGGCAGATTGAAGTGGGAAGGGGGGACTGAAGCTGACGAGGATTGGTACCCCCATCAGCAAAGAAAGACTTTTTGGGCAGTGCAAGATGATGAGGGGGAGTGGGCTCCCCCTTGGCACACAGTGGAAATGTGAGGGGGGAAATTATGCCAACGGAGAGTGGGCTCCCTCGTCGGCATTGTGACAGTCAGCGGCGGCTGTAGTCACTGCTGCCATGTTGCTTGCATGTTGGGAGGCATGTTGTGGTTCCACTGCATGAGAGCTTTGCTCTCATTGCAGCAGACCTTTTCTTAGATCTGGTGGCCACATTAGCTATGCATGATCTCAGCGCCTGCTGCTGGCTTATTGGGGAATGAGGGACACACCTACTGATGCATGCCCTCCATTCATCCACAGTGACCGCACCTACAAATCTGCTACTACCACAAGATGTTGGCTGGGCATGCACGAGCCAACATAAAAATGAGATTATGACCTTTCTCTGTAATGCTTACCTGGTATAATTAAATAAATAAATCTCAAGTATATAAGGATTGCTATAAGATAGCCCATACAGTGGTCAGAGATATCAAGAGCTGATCTGCTTCAATTACATATTGTTTTAGAGCAAAATGAATACATTTTATACTACTGAGTTTGTAGGGAAAAATAACATGAACCAAAGGACTTCCTTCTTTCCTTTTTTTCTATGTTCATATTCCATGGCATAACTAAAAGATTAGAAAATGTCTCTGGGTCATATTCAATATTCCTCTTTATGTAAGTTAGTTTCAGCATTTGTCAATGGCTTTCACTGGGCAGCACTTAAAAAATCTTTGTCTTGTTTCTCTGCATACAGGCTCTGCACTACCAGTATTTCCCCTGTTGGCCTGTAAAGTGCTTTGTGATACATTGTTTATGAATGTATTATAAAAATAATGTTTTATTTTTGTTTTATTCCATTCTGCTCAGGAATGTGTCAACAGTTTATTTTAATTATTTATTATTCTACGGTAACCGGGTAAGGCCCACTAGCCATTAGTGGCTGTTTTCAGGGGTGATCCAGGAGCACTGGTGAGGTTAAGTGACTTGTTCAGAGTCACAGAGTGTGCATATGGAAGTTGTGGGAATCAGACCCAGGTCTGCTGGATATACCAAGCTCATTCACAGCTTGTTACTCTTACCTCTAGGCTATACTGCCAGACCCAAAGTTAACATGCCTATATCATGTAACCTAGATAGTTATTCCTTGTGTAACATGCTACAATAGTTGTCTTTCAACATGACCATATTTTAAAGTCCCAGTGCATGCTACAGTGGAAATATTAAATCTACACATTTTTATTCCATTTTAGAACATATGAAAAGTCCCGCAGATAAAGAACTTCTGGTCCATCGAGTGTGTTCATGTGTGCAGGCCCCTTTTTCTTTCTTGAAAGACCCACTCCCCCTTCCACCCATTGACCCTCCTCATTAACACCCCTCCACCTCACCACCTGATGTGTAACTGTTCCAGTTACTCTTTGCCAAACTGTCTTGAATCCAGCTACTGTGTTCTGGGAGACTACTTTCTCTGGCAACTCATTCCTGCAGGCTCAGTTTCCTGATTTGAAAGGTGCAATTATATTTTGTGTCCAGTTTAATTTTTTTCTAAGATTTGAAATAAATAAAAGAAATATTCTTTTAACTATGACTGTCCCCAGGTTTTCATCAGTATTTTCAACTATTTATGATCCCCCCATTGTTTAACATCGGTTTTATTGTACCTAAGGCGAACTAGCCTACCACAGACTCTACGCCTGACCCTTGACCTTATGGGGCAACAGGTGTTCAAAAACATCTGCAATTACTGATGAAAATGTGAGGATAGCCACATTTAAGGAAATACCCCATTTAATCTTTTTAATAAAAACAAACTCTGGATAGAGTCACAATGGTTGCAGTTGTACATGATATGCATGCATGAACATTGCGGCTGTGGTAGGTGCGCATCTGCATAGAGGGGCCGCCAGCCATCTTGGGCATGGTGGGCTCTTTCATACATGCCATCATAGCCATGATACTCATGCATGCACACAGAGCTCATGGTGGCCATCTTGGGCATGGTGAACTCTGTTGCACGTGTGTATTGCCATGCAGAAGTGACGGCTGAAAATACTGCATCCCACATACACAAAATAGTGCTGCAGGACTGCTGCACTCATTGGAGACAGCAGACTGATTCACGTACTGCAGACTGATTGTGCTTCAACTCCAAATTTTGTTCTTCAGTCGGAATCCAGTGAGTCCTTTTTACAGCCTGATTGCAAGACATCTGCAGAGCTCCACCCCTGCAGCTGTAAAAAAGGCTGCTCAACTTTCACAATGGGAAAGTGAGAATCTTGCACAGCAGCAGGAAAAGAATAATCTGAAATGGAATAAAAGTCAAATGTTTAAAATATGCACCTTACCAAGCATTGCAGCTTCAATAAATTCATTCATTTATTATACAAGTATTTTGTACTCTATTGCAATATGCACAAGGTTGAAAACATTTTTTTTAAAGTACTTTATATTGTTTTGTTTGATAATGTATGTACCCAGGATAGCCTAGGCGAGATGCATTATCTAATTTTTAAAGAAGAATTTATGTATACACAGCATGGACCATGCATTTATCTTTTATAAGTTTGGTGGACTAAAGCACTGGGAGGTTAAATGACTTGTACAGGAACACACAGGGAGTAAGTGGTTCAGGTGAACTTTGAACATAGGTTTCCTGTTTCCCAAGTCTGTATTCTGATCACTAGACCATGCAGTCTCCTGACATTTGCTCATTATGCTTAATTGTAAAATGAAATTAAAATATACTGAATGAAGTTTGTGTGAAGTATATGTGTTTGCTAGGCAATTACAACAAAACTGAGTTCCTTTGAAACATACACTGTAAAACTGCTGGTGGTAAAAGAATGTTTCTGCAAAACATGCATGAAAAATTCTATGACATACGCCTTTGATCTAAGTGACAGAAATAAATTTGCTGAGGATATGGTTACATTAAGCATGTTAGAACTGACCCATATTGTTTGAAGTCTAGGTATTGCTAATTTCCAAGAGGCCATTCAGTTTAAGGCACCATTGAAATTAAGTTATGTGCACAATGTGCATAACATAATTTGGCACATTAACTGGTCCAGATGTAGGTTAATATTTCATTTGCATATATTTCCCCAGGTTTGTCCAATCCCACTCCTGGATTTATCAGCAGTATGCAGGCACAGTTTGCAGTAGCACCATTTCACCAGAAGCGTATGAGTTGCAAGGCCCAGTTCCCTAAAATCTGTGTAATTAAATCCTGAGGGATACTCTTTTAGAGGTTTAGAGAGATTGCAAGTATTGTCATAGGGATTGCAACAGAAATCATTGAGGTCTCAACTGCAACCTCTAGAAACTGTTAAATGATTCCCCTGAATATAAATGCTGCCTGAAGCTCAAAGAGAAAGTTTGCATTTAGGATTATGATGTACTGTAGGAAATTCCACTCTTGCTATAAATGTTAAACTTTGTGTCATTTGCATACATAGGAAACATGACATTATTTAAAATATACTGATGTACAGCACTCTGAATGGAATATTATTCTGAAAAGGGCTATCAGCCTGAAAATAGTCAAGGCTCCAGGGCTGGATGTGATGCACATGAGGGTTCTTAGAGAACTGGCATCGGAACTGTCTGAACCCTTAGCAAAGCTATTCAATAGCTCACAGCAGTCATGGGTGGTTCCAAAATATTGGAGGGTAGCAGATGTAGTTCAACTCTACATGGAAGGGAACAAGGAGCAATGGGGTAACTACAGCTCTGTCAGTCTTACCTCCTCTATGGGCAAACTGATGGAGACACTACTGAAGGAGGACCTAACAGACTACCTAGAGAAAAATGGATTTTAGGATAATAAGCAATATGGGTTCATGTTGGAGAGGTTTTGTCAGACCAACTTAATTGTATTCTTTCATGGGGTAACAAGACCTCCTAAAGTCAAAACATTGATTATTACTCTATTTTTTATTTTCAATACTCAGAATGAGCATACTATAAAGGCAGTTTGCAGGAAAGCAGAGGATGGGATCCATACAAGGTGCTAGCAGAGAAGAAATATTAAAGTTGATTTGGATAATTCTTCTCTATTTTGTTTCAAGAGTACATTTAATATTATCTTTTTGTTTTGTTCTCAGCACACATACTGATGCAAGCATGCAATTTTTTTTTATTCTTACTAGTTACAGGTTATCTCCTATTTTATTCATCATGCAGAGCCCATAGGGGCCTGTGAGTTCTGCTTCACGCAGGGCCTGAAGGGCCTAGCAAAGAGCTTGTTAGAATATAGCTCTTGATTTGCTGAGGGCCATGCAAAGTAGGGTTGGACTTACCACCTGTTTCATGGCTATGTGGAGGGCCAGAAGGGCCCTGTGCATCCTGTTTTATGCAGGGCCTAAAGATCTGGAGGTTTTGTTTCATAATTTATTGCTTCCGCCCAGATCTTTCGCCCTATAAGGGATTCTTCAAGGGACTTATCTGTAAAATAAAAGCCAAAAACCAAAACCTTTTAATATATGCTTATGGATACTGTACTGTGTGATTCTTACGGTGTAACAAGGGTCTCGTGCTGGTTGGTGAGAGAACTGTGAAGTAAAGTTGAGCAGTTCTGTCTACCCAACCAGCATGAGAGAGACACTTGTTAAACTGTAAGAAACACAGATTACAAAGAGTCTGACAAATAAAGCCCTTTGATTTGTTGGAAGCGTTCTATCAACCTTATGATAATTTTTTATTAACATACATGTAGAGCAGAATTATATGCCAAACAAGGTTGAAAACTGTTTAAAAAAATATATATTAATGATAAGGTATTCCCAGAGGTTCCGTTAATGGTCAGTTAATCACCCTATTGGGGCACGTGGCACTAGACTGCACCTTATGCAACATTACACCCATAGAGTGTGATTGACAGACTTTTAGCATGACCTCTGGTCATACCTTGTTGCCTTATTTCAACACCCATTTACATTCAATATGACAGTGGAATGCCTATAATATATAATACGTAGTTATTTGATCAGGAACATGTGCTAGTTGTAGTTACTTATTTTTCTGTCCCTCCATGTATATTTGGCATGTGTCATTGTCCAGTATTGTGGACATGCATGGCACACTATGAGTTCAGCATGGTTGTGCAGTGCCATAGGGTAGTGGTGTTGGCACCATGGTGTGGAGGCCAAGTGTTGTTAAAAAAATAATTGGCAAGGTTTTTTTTTTTTTAATTTCTGTTGTTCCAGAAACTAGACAGCACTATGGCCCATGTGGTTTGATGCAGTGCAAAAGTAAAAGTGAGTGGCAAACAGTAAAAATGGGAGTGACCATGTCTAAAATGCAGCACAAGGAGACAACCGTACATATAATAAGAAGTACAGTTGCTTTCCTTGTTGATTGGCTAATGGTGATCAATTGCATATAATATATTGTAAAAAGTTAGTGGAGTTTTTCTTGCTCCAAAGTATCTTGTTGCTATCACACAATTTCATTTTTTTTGTGCATCTGGTGTGCCCTTCAACATGCCTCTCCTTTGGGCCCTGTAATGCCACCTCTGATACCACCAGACTCACCCTTTCTGGCAGCAATCAGTTAGGACATGCATTCCCCATCTAGACATTGGGTCACTGCTAGGGCCAGCATATCCCTGCTGGGTTGTCTCCTGAGAACTCTTTACTGTCTTTCTCCAAGTGGCCAGCCGGTCCCTGCCAGGGGTCATGTCACAGACTAGTTGAGGAACGTTGCTATTGGTGCCAGAGTGGGTGTGACCATTCAGTGTACCAGAAGAGGGTCCAGGTGTGAAGAAGGACAGAATGCCCATCATGTGGCTTGTTGGAGTGGCATTTTCCATCTTCTGAGTCCCAGTCTCTCTCCTCCCCATTGGTGCACAAGCACAGTTGGCCTTGAGGGGTGCCTGATGGCATGTGGTCACCCACGTCATCATCGGTACAACCATTAGCTGTCATAAGGAGCTCTTTAGAGTGACATGGCAACAACCCTCCTCAAAGGAGGAGAGTAGCCCATGGATGTTCTTGCCTCTTCCCTGCTAGCCAACTCTGCTTCTGTCATCCTGTGCTCAGAACACAAACCGTGGTCTCCAGCATGCCAAAGCGATCCCAATTGCTCAGCACCATGGAGCCAGTACAGTTTCATTTTAATTTATCAAACTACATAATGTTATGCATTGCATCTTAGACTTGCAGTGCCACAGAAATCCTCTCTGGGTTCAAATCTTCTTTTTAAGGCACTTCATATTCTCTAGAGCTTCATGCTCCTTTAAACAATTCCTCTGGACATCAATATACACACTGTAGCTGTTACTATGCATAGCTATTTTTTTTATAAAATGGACAAGTAAAATTCTGTAACCTGATTGGCTTATAGACATGCTTAGAGGTGTCTAATGCACATCCATATGTAGTCTGGGTTAAAACATTTTGCTGAGCCCCATTTACTTCTGAAAATTACCGCACAGCAATTTCATAATTCTAGTTGGCATTTTACATTTTGAAACAGTTGTCATATTGCTGGCCACTTACTGACCATTTTTGACCATCAGTAAACAAGTTAAAAAGACATCTGAAATAGCTTTTCACATGGTAACTTTTGATGTTAATTTGTCAAATTATGTTGAATGTCTGTTCTCACTACTGGTAGAAACTGTTTAGCTTACACTAATGCTCCCATTTCAGTATTCCTGATAGTCTTAGTTCACTCCTTGGATGCCATCCTCCATGTTAGCAACAAATCTAAATCAATACTTTTATACAATAGATTTTGATTTTTGCTTCTGGTTCCTGCATGACATCACCAGCATTACAGACCTAAACTCCTCTGCATTGATGAAAACGTAAACAGTGTTTTTAATCTCTGAAACTATAAGATCTCTCTCACTTGCAGCCGTTCTATGGGAGGGGTGTGCATGGGAGACAACCATTACGATTACAATGTCTGATATCACCTGATGGGTTCACTCTTCCCTTGTTAATTCTCACTTTTATTTTGTTTTAAAACTAAAGGAGCTCACCTTAACTGCCAGTTGTTACTACAAAGCCCCACATGCTGGCTTGCTTGCATGCCAGCTAATGCCATCCTTAATAGTAGGTCATTCACCCACTGCTACTGCTCGTTCCCTCTTTCTGGCAGCCTCGAAGAACTACGAAACTCCATGCTCCCTGAAAACCTGGGATCCATATGCTCTCCTTCAGGACCTCTTGGTGTCAACAAAAAACAAAAGTAAAGAACAGTTTTTCTGTTTATGTGTGTATGTGGGGGGTATATATATCATGACAGGATGGGGGTTGCACACAATCTTCCTATATCATGGAGAGATGTACCCATTCACACAATCTGAAGTGCTAACATGTACTCTGGGAAAATTACTGATATGGAGGCCATACTAGGACAAATGTCCTCAGTAAAAATGAACTGCATTCAGCTCAGCTCATGCAGGTGGAGGAACTATTTTATCTTAAGTTATGACAAAGGTGCAATTTTTTATTATTTAACATACTAATTTTAATGTGTGCATGCAAAAAAATTCGAAGTCTCATTTTATAAGTGCATTAAGACTCTCTGGGGCTGTACATGCATTTGGTAGTTCTAATGCATGGCCTTGGACTGAAGGCACTTGGCCTGTGGCCTTGTGCATTACTACATCCCTGGCTGTGCTTTAGATCTGTCTAATGCACACCTCATCATGTTCTGTTGCTTTCAATGTTACAGTTAAGAAGCTGCTACCTCACCCTGGATGCAGACTTATTTCAAACAAGGTTAAGCTCTTTTTAATCTGTGTAATCCCGCTGCAACATACTGTAACTAGAGGTACCACTGAGGTATCACTGAGGCAATTTGCACTGACTGTAATCTGATCCTGCCTCACATCTGCTTCAGTATACACAGGTTTAATTCAGTACTGAGAAACTTTTCTATGACTGCCACTGTGCTTAGCACCTGACTGCACATGCTGTCAACTTTTATTAGAAAAACTCTCCCATTAGAATTTGCCTGTATCACAAATAAAAAGAAAAAAATACTAGTGTTTACTCACTTCTGGTTTAGTGCTTGCTCTCATTTGTTTGTGTTGCATTATTTTACAAGCTTTTTCATTTGCAATTGTTTATGTTAATGTACTAGTACTCATATATCCTTAGATTCCATAGAAACATAGAAGCATAGACTTTGATGGCAGATATGGACTGCTTGGCCCTCCCAGTCTGCCAATTCCCTGTCTATTGGACAAGTTGCAGATCCTAGTTAACCAACAGCCTACTCAATCCTAACCCCCACCAGAATTGCCTTATGTCTGTCCCATGCATTGCTGAATTCCCTCCGTTCTTGACCGCACAACCTCCTCAAGAAGGTCATTTCATGCATCCATCACCGTCTCCATGAAAAAATACTTCCTCACATTGCCCCTGATCTTCCCCCCATTATCTTCAAATTGTGCCCCCCTTGTTTTTGCATATCTTTTTTTTCTGAAACGTGCTACCTTCTTGGACTGTGTTGATTCCTTTGAGTTACTGTACTTGAATGTTTCTATCATGTCCCCCATCTCCCTCCTTTCCTCAAGGGTATACATGTTAAGTTGCTTTAGCCTCTCTTTGTATGACTTCTGGTGCAGACCCTGCACCATTTTAGTTGCCCTCCTCTGGGCTGACCCCATCCTGTCTATGACCTTGCAGAGATGGGGTCTCCAGAACTGCATGCAGTACTCCAGATGGGGTCTCACCAACTGTCTGTACACTGGGATAACAACTTCCTGTTTTCTACTGGTAATGCCTCTCCCTGTACATCCCAGTATCTCCCCAGCCTCCTTACTGTCTTCTCCCATTGCTTACTTACCTTTAGGTCATCTGATATGACTATCCCCAGGTACCTTTCCATTTTTGTTGTTGTTAGTAACCCCCCCCCCCCATCGTATACTCTTCCACTGAGTTTTTGTTTCCCAGGTGCATTACTTTGTACTTCTTGCATTGAATGTAAGCTGCCATACTTTTGTCCTTTCCTCCAACTTTGCCTAGTCCCTTATCATCCTTTCCACTTCCACCTTGTGTATCAACCCTGTTGCAGATCTTTGTGTCTTCCTCAAAGAGGCATACTTTTCCTTCCAGTCCCTCTGCAATGTAACATTAAAAAGGACCAGTCCCAGTACTGAACCCTGCGGTACCCTGCTAGTAATTCCCCCTTCTTCAGAGTGGACTCTGTTTACTATTACCCTCTGTGCCCTGTTATCCAGCCAATGTTTTACCCAGGTTACCACTCTGGGACCCACTCCCAGGCTGGCTGTTTATGAATCTTTTGTGTTGGGCCTTTTTGATTTTGCCATGCAGCAGTGTGCCATGTGTGGAGCAGCTCCTTTTGTGCATCTTGAGTTGCAGTCTGGCATGCACAGATGTGTTGACATCAGCACACACATCCACTTCATCCCTACATGATATAGGCAAAGTCACTAATGTGACTCCTTTATACTACCTTCAACATACCTGAAAGGGTAGGACAAACAATGTCAGCTACCTGTAGTACTGGTCATGCCAGCATGGAGCACACCATGTTTGTTGGAGGAAGTTTATATAGTTATAAATATGTCTATAAGTTTGTGGAACTAAAAATATCTCTAATTGATTGACTTCTGTGATTGCTGTGACCACTATTTGTAATAATGATATAATACTTAAGGAATCCCACCTCAGTGTTATAGTAGTTTCCTCAGTATACATATAAACAGTTCTCAGACTGCTTCAATACTAACTTACAGGAGTTCCCTTTTGCCCTCTGTACCTACATCGAAGAGGAGCTAAACCTCTTTCCATGGATGTACCTGTTACACCGTATTTGTGCCCCACTTTATGAACACTCAAGTGTTGTTTTGCACAGTCTGTGGCATGTTTACAAAACAACACGTAATGCCAGGATGCAACACTATACCTTGCAGTAAATGACATCACAAAACACTGCATGACAAAAGAGATTAATTGCCACTGAATTGCCTTCCTTCCTTCCTGCAGCATACTGCAGCACTTGAGCGTGATCGGTTTGTTAAAGTATTACACAGAGGGTATGCATAAAACCCTAGATGACACCCCCTCACCCATGATTTTTTTTTACAAATGCAAGTCCGATGCACTCATGAAAGAGATAACATTTTGTTCTTACTTTTAGCCTGCTGGTTTTGCTGACAAGGTATCAGACAGACAGATGAAAATGGTACTTCTTAATATTGAATTTGCTTTGCCAGAGAGGGTTAAATTTCATGAAGGAACTGGTTTTAAAAAATGTGGTTATTGGAAATAGCTTTGAGCCAGGCTATGCTGTGTGTTTTGAGAGTTTGCCTGACGGATGGCTATCACACATGGATACATAGATACATAGACAGTGTCGGCAGATAAGGGCCTATGGCCCACCCAATCTGCCCATTTGAGCTTGTAAGTTCAGTTTATGTTTTTCTAGAAGTCTGTTGTCCCTTACCCCTGACCTCCAGAATTCCTTTATGTCTATCCCATGCATTCTTAAATCCCGTGATTATTTCAGCCCCCACCACTTCCTCTGGCAGGGTGTTCCACTTGTCCACCACCCGTTCTGTGAAGAAATTCTTCCTCACGTTTCCTCTGAATCGTCCTCCCTCCAACTTCATCCCATGCCCTCTAGTCCTGTAACATCTTTTTTGCTTAAAAATAGTGTGTTCCTGCACCCTGTTCCTCCCTGTAAGATACTTGTATGTCTCTATCATATCCCCTCCTCTCTCCCTCCTCTCCTCCAGGGAGTACATGTTCAGTTCCTTCAATCTGTCCTCATAGGACTTGTGATGCAATCCATGCACCATCTTTGCTGCCTCTTCTGAACCTTCTCTACCCTGTCTATGTCCTTACGTAGGTAAGGTCTCCAGAACTGTACACTGTACTCCAGGTGGGGCCTCACTAGTGTCTTGGATAGTGGAATTATGACCTCCCTTTTCCTGTTGGTGATGCCCCTGCCTATGCATCCCAGCATCCTATTTGCTTTACCTGCTGCCTTGTCACACTGTTTCCCTACCTTGAGGTCATCAGAGATGATAACCCCAAGATCTCTTTCCTGCTTGGTGCATGCTATAGCCTCACCCCCAAACTGATATATTGTGCCAGGGTTTTTATGCCCCATATGCATTATCTTGCACTTTTACATTGAATTTCAACTGCCAAACCCTGACCATTCTTCAAGTTTCTGCAGGTCCTTCTCATTCTGTCTACACCTCTGGAGTGTCTACTCTGTTACAGAGCTTTGTGTCATCAGCGAACAGTGAAATTCTGCCTTCTAGGTCCTCGCAATGTCACAGATGAAGATGTTGAATAGGACCGGTCCCAGCACTGATCCCTGTGGTACCCCACTGGTCACTCTTCCCTCTGTGGGTGACAGCCATTTACCACCACCCTCTGTGTCCTGCCGCCCAGCCAGTTACCTACCCACCACACTACTGTCCTGCCCACCCATATTCCCCAGTTTGTGTAATAGTCTTCTATGTGGCACAGTGTCAAAGGCCTTGCTAAAGTCCAGATAGGCCATGTCCACTGCCTTCCCCTGATCCACCTCCCTAGTCACCCAGTCAAAAAATTCAACGAGGTTGGTCTGACATGACCTCCCCCTGGTGAAACCATGCTGCCTTGGGTCCTGTAGTCCATTGACAACCAGATGTCCCACCAATCTCTCCTTCAGTAGTGCTTCCATGATCTTCCCCACTACTGAGGTGAGGCTGACTGGTCTGTAGTTCCCCGCTTCCTCTTTGTTCCCACTTTTGTATAAGGGGACTACATCTGTTATCCTCCAGTCTTTGGGTACCTCCCCTGTTTCCAGTGATCGGCTAAACAGGATAGCCAGAGGTTCAGACACTACCTCTCTTAGTTCTTTAAGGATCCTGGGGTCCCATGGCCAGTTGTAATGGATAATTACAGCATGAATATATAAAAAGTGATTGTCAGTAATTATATAAAGTTTTCACACGTGCATAGTACAACCCCCTACCCAAAGTTTGCTAACTATAGTACTCCAACAAGTTAATGCAAACAAAGCAAATAAACGTACAGTGTTTACACTTTTTCATAAAATGGCAAGAAAAGATCTGGACACTTCATTAGCCAAGAGACATCACCCTGATCGTGAAATAATATGCTAGCAATAGACATGCAGGTACCTGAGCTTTTTCTGCTACAAAGCCTGTTTTTCCATGACAAAATCAATCCACCTACTGTATAAAAAAGTTTCAGACACTTTTGCAGTGATCCTGAAATTGCTAAACTTTATAAGCCTGATATTTAAAATACTTAATTCCTCATACACCACGTTACCCCGTTTTTTTCGTAGAAAAATTCCCTCTAATTCCCCAATTGCCTATTACATTTTCTCCTGCTTCACTAATTTCAAAAACTGTTTGTCTTCTCAAATCCTTCCTGACTTATGTCTGCCCCTCACCTTCTCTGGCCCCCCCGCAGACTGAACTGAGTGACAGAGATTGTAACTGCGACCATTACAGCAGAGACCCCAGATACACCACAGAAACACAGAATGGCAGGTTATAATTTAAAAGCACTTCCAGAAATGAAATATTCTGCCACAGCACAAACAGCCCTGAAAGCCATCATAAAACTCAACATGATCAGCACAGTGAGATTGGGCAACACAGATCACCTAAAGGGGTCAGACTGCTCAAAGCTTGCACAGTCAGTGGCCGAGTTAGCAGTACCAGGTGAAATTTACAGGACCCCAACAACCAAGATACCAACGCCTTCCAAATCAGCATGACCTCTAACATCAAGCAGGTGTGAGTATCACTAAACAGGAAGCAACATGGCAATGGGTGGGTAGATGATGAACTCTCTTCATTTGGTCAGCACTTCCTCCAGATGATGTTATCACTGGGCTTCACTCAGATTGTTTCTTCAGCTACCAATAATCGCGGTCATTCCTTGGATTTGATCTTCCTCCTGGTGATCGAGACATATGATTTGGGGGTGTAACCGGTCAGTTGTTCCGATCACTGCACCATGATTTTCAATTTTCATGACCCCCTTCATAGGTCTGCCCCTGTGGAGATGGTCAGTTACTGTTCTTTACGGGATGTGTGCCCTGAAGACCTGGCATTGGTGTTAGACCTCTCGGAGTTCTCTGATGCCAGCTCGAGTCCAGAGTTGTTGGTTCAGGCTTACAATAATGCAATTTCCTCAGCCATGGACTCGATAGCTCCTGCCTGTGTTCATCCCCTGTCACTCGGCCCTCGGGCCCATTGGTTTGATGGGTCCTCGAGGGAGTTGCTACATGTGGGTCATAGGTTAGAGCGTTGTTGGTAGAAATCTGCCCTGTTGGTCGACTTCCTTAGTTTGGAGGAGTATTATCAGCTCTACCAATCAGCAATTTCCCATAAGAAGGCAGCGTTCCTGTCCAGGGAAATTGCTGTCACCCAGAATTGACCAGCTCAGCTCTTCCGAATTGTAGACAGGTTGTGCAAATCAGCCTGTCTGCAGTTGCAGCAAGCTTTTTCACAAATTGAGTGTGATGAGCTTGCTCAATTCTTTGCAAATAAGGTGGCCGACAGCAGGTCGTAAATCTGTCTGACTCGCCCTATGGGTGATGCGGTCGGTTCCTGTTCAGCCACTACTCCTTGTACTTCCTGGAGTTCTTTTGACCTGCCAGATGTCAAAGACATTATGAGGATTGTCCAGGGGATGCACCCTACATGCTGTAGTTTGGATCTGGGCTCAACTTCCCTGATTTTGGGTTATTATGAGATCATTGGCCTGGCATTGGTGCAAATTGTCCGGTGCTCCTTGGAATCGGGTGAGTTTCCAAGCATCCTGAATGAGGCGGTGGTGACTCCTCTCCTGAAGAAAGCTTCATTGGACCCAGACATTTTTGCCAACTACAGACCTATCTAGAACCTTCCCCTTTTAGGTAAGGTTTTTGAGAAAGTTATGGCAATCCAGTTGGAGAACCATTTGACCATCTATAATGTCTATGAACCTCTCCATTCGGCTTTTCGTAAAAGGCACAGTACTGAGACTGCTCTGTTTCAGGTGCTCAGTGATCTGCTGATGGTGAGAGATTGGAGAAACCTTTTTATCTTGGTTCTCCTTGATCTCTCCTCAGCCTTTGACACTGTAGACCATGGGGTGCTGCTCGAACGTCTGAGGTCCATCTGTGGCCTGTCAAATACAGTGCTCCGATGGTTTTCTTCTTTCCTTTCCAGTAGAACACAGAGCTGTGTCTGGGTTTTTTTTCTCCAATCCTTTCTCTCCATCTTGCGGGGTCCCTCAGGGTTCAGTGCTGTCCCCCTTGTTGTTTGCAGTGTATATGCTACCTCTCAGAGACATTGCAAGATGGTATGGGCTGCGGTTTCACTGCTATGCTGATGATACCCAGCTATACCTGTCTTTTTCTCCCAACCAGGCTAGTGCGCTGTCAGTATTTAATAACTGTCTAGTTGAAATCCAAGACTGGATGAATTCGAGCTGGTTGAAATTGAACGCGGGAAAGACAGGTTGTGGTGGTGGACCCGGGTCACAGGATAGAGAGACTAGGGGTCGATCGGCCCTCTGGAATATTTCTGGGGTGCAAAGAGATGCTTACCTCTGAATGGGTGCACAACCTTGGAGTCGTGCTTGACAATGGGCTGACCCTTTGTCATTAGGTGTCAGCAGTCATCAAATAGGCCTTTAACCATCTTTGGAATATTGCCAGGGTCACACCTCATTCCATCCAACGACTTGCCGGTTTTGATCCATGCCTTTGTGACCTCTCGGCTTGACTACTGCAACTCCCTTTATCTAGGGCTTCCTGGGGTTGATATCCACTGCTTGCAGCTAGTGCAGAACACTGCTGCATGGTTATTGACAGGGGTATCTAGGAGTTTGCACATTACCCCTGTGCTGCGCGATCTGCACTGGCTGCCAGTTCAGTGGTGGATCACCTTTAAAGTAGGCTTGTTGACCTACAAAGCCCTACACAGTCTTGGTCCTTACTATTTGAAAAAGCTCCTAATTCTCTACAGCCCTGTGCAACAGCTCCGCTCAGCTGACGAGGGGTTGCTGGAGATTCCGAGGGTTATTTTGAAATCTTCTGGGGCCCATGCTTTTGCTTTTGTGGCTCCCACTCTCTGGAATTCTCGCCCCGTCAGCTCCAGGAGTGCACGACCATTCTGGGCTTTAAGCAGGCACTGAAAACGTTCTTGTGGATGTTGGCATTTCCAGAATTATGATGGATTTTATAGTTTTTTTATCTTTTTTATCATCTGATGATTGCTTTAATGTATGGTGCCTTTATATGTGAAAGGCACCTTAGAAATAAAGATTATTATTATTATTATTATAGCAAACTATCAGCAGGACTAATAGCACTCACTGGGTTAATGTAAAATGCTAACGCAAAGTTTCATCTGCTGTCAATACAATGCAATATTAGTCAAGGAGAAGAACACACTCGCTGTAGCTACTGGAATGCACTGCACATCACTCAGGAGATTTTCTAAAAGTACAAATATATTACATACAAAAATATCAGGGCAATAAATGTCAAATGCTCAGTATCCCTCTAGGTCTGAAAAATTGCAATAACAGGGACTTTATATTGAATGAATTCCATTTCAAACATACACAAATGGTGTTTATTCTACTGACAAAAAGAGTTATTTAACTTAATTTGTATCTCCTTCTAGAAAATACCAATGATACATTTTATAAGCACAATATGTCACTCCAGGGGGTTGTGCAAAGTAAGATAGACGCATAAGGTGGTGTAATTGTGTGGGATAATCAGACACAGCAGTCAGAGTAAAATGCATAAAAAACACACAGGTGAATTTATCATTTTATTCCAAATAAACAAAAATAATAAAAATATACAGAAAAAAAAGATTGCCCAAAAACAGAAAACTGCTTAGTTTCAAAAGTTTCTGAGGCTTAGCTTCAGCCTAGCATTCACTCCAAACATAGTGTGAAAGCTTCACACTACTGAGGTCCTTCTCCTCGAATAGACAGCATCCAACTGACCTTCCTATCTACCAAATGCCTCTAATGGTGGGTCTTTTATACCCACCCAGGGATGACATCACCATCACGTGACCCATCGCTTTTTTCTTATTTCACATAATAGACCTCAAGTTTCCTTTTACTCCATATCAGCATTCACAGTGAAAAGATACATATTCATTTGTAATGTAATGCAATGGATAGGATTCTTGCCTTCGTTTGAAAGCATAAAACAACCTCTGCATCTTTAATTAGCAACAATGGGGCTAATCTCCTGCCCTTTTTCTTGACCTCATTCTTGCAGAATGCCTTAAATAAAGCCATTCTGATGGCAGCCAGCCCTTTAGCAACACCCATAAAGAGGGGATTCCCACAGGTATTTACCACTCTTTATTCAAACTTGTATTACACACAGTGGCCCAGATATTCAGACAGCAAAAAGCAATGGTGCAAGTGGAGGTGCAGCACAACTGAGGTGCGCCATAGCCAGACAGGAGGATATTCAAAGGTGATGTGCCATGGTGCGTCACCTTTGAATATAGCACAGAATGTGCATGGAGCACATACAATGCTGTGGCACATTCCCCAGACAGGGAGGACTGAGAATGCTCCAGCGCAACTCTAGTTGTGCTGGGTACATTTCTGAAATATTCAGACTTGGACTTGCAAATGGGGCCATAATGTGTGCTAGGCACAGATGGGGCCATTTGCATGTCATTATGGCCCCATTTGCATGAGCTGAGCAGGGCAGCCTGGCAAAAAGTGCCTGGTGCCCTGCACAGCATGTGGTAAAGACAAAGGGGTCCTGAGACAACCCCCTGCCCCGTAGCCATGATTGCGGTATGTGAAATACAGAAATCCCTGGTAGTCTAGTGGTAACCCCTTCCCCCCGTAGCCGTGATCACTGAAACTGACTAATGTCCATTCACAGGTTTCTGATTGTCCCATGCAGTGTGCTCTGCAAGTCCATTGGCCCACAGTGTGGACCAATGGGCTTACAACTCATACTGTAAGCTATTATTCAGTGGGCAGCTGGGTGGTATGAAGGCGGGGGTGCAGCTGCCCTCTGATGATGGGGGGGAGCTGGGTGGGCATGGGGTCCTGTGAGGGTGGGTGGGAGTTGCTACTAGACCACCAGGGATATATTTCCTTATGAATTACCAGTGATTGGTGCATCAGGAGGGGTAAGGGGGTACCACTAGATCACCAGGGCAAGTGACATTAGTCAGTTTTGGTGATCATGGCTACGGGATGGAGGGGTCACCACTGGACTACCAGGGATCATATGGGTGCTTGTGGATGGTTTTCTGGGTGGACGGGTGGCCACCCATGGCTGGTAGTTGCTGTGTTGCGCCCAGTAATACAGCAACCCACCTGTGGGTGGCCAGCATTTGAGCCTTTTTTCTGGCTCAACTTTGTGCTCTAGTATGCGGCGCATCTAGCGGTTGTGCCAGTAGATGCGCTGCACATCCCGGGCTGAATATTAGATGTGCCGCATATGGATGGGCACACCCCCTACAGATGTGCCACATACATTTCCAGTGTGCCACGGCACAAAGAGACTTGAGCAGCACAAGTCCCCCTTTTGAATATTGACCCAGGGCGCATTACTGGGGTTGCGCTTGCACAACTCGGATGCACCAGGTTCAACCCCTTTGAATATCCAGGCCACTGTGTAATTCCTTATGACCTTCTGAGTTGTCAAGAGGAATAGGAAAATAAGGGTGCACTCCTCTTCTCCTGCTAGCTTAGTAAGCCTCGGACTAAGAGTTTCAGTAACATGGTTCAATATATGTGTTTTCATTTTATTCATTAACATTATTATTTTTTAGTTTCTTCTGCTTCACTTCTTCTTTTTTCCTTCACTCATTTGCCCTTACTACACGGTGGGGAACCCAGGGCTTATTGCCACATAATTAATAACTGATATGAGGGTCCAACAGCTGCAATTGTCAGCCATTGGCAAACATTTCATTTTGGCCCAGTATTTCATTCATACAGTATTCTTCTGTATTGCTTCATCTCTCAGCCAAACATTTCCTTGTTCTCCTTTTTCCCCACTAACTAATGGGGCATGCAGCTATGCAGAAGCAGGAAGTAACAGGGGGTCTCTCCTTCTCCCTCGCCATAATACCTGCTTCAGCTCCAAACAGCAAACTGTACCATGCACAATGTGCACTTCAGAACTGGAGCTCCTTTCTATGCCACAAACTGTGGAGGCTATGCAGGTCCCTTGATTTGAGTCACCATTCTACACTGCAAATGCAGTGCATAACAGGGGAGCAATTTTCAGCATTCCCTTAGGGACAGAACTCTTTATTATCTTACGTGCCCTTCTCACGCTTTCACTCCTTAAAGGCAGTGTTTCATTCTGCCCTATCTTTCCTTTCTGGAGCACACTGTATCATGAACAGCTCATTATTAGGGGACAAGAAACAAAAAAGGGATAGCGCAGAATAGGGAGAGGGCACTATCAGTTGGCCACCCTGACAGTGAAAACAAGGACAGAAATAGAATAAAATAAGTAACAGTAAATAAAAAAAATCAACAACAGAGTGAAAAGGAATGGGGTGGGGGGTCTTGACCTTCCTGGACCCTCTTTGACCTTCTCTTGGTTATTTTATTACTCAAATAGGGCTCACCCTGTTACAGGTGGGATGAGTAGTGTAAACAATAAGCCATTCCACAATGTGCTCATCCCACTTTTCATTTCTATCTTACTTTGCATGTGCAAGATCCCCCCATTTCTGAGTTTTCCACAGTATACCAGTTTCATAGATAACAAGTACAGTACATGCACCCTCTCCTAACAACTTTGCTCATGCTGTCCTGTTACCACAGGTCTGAACAGTAAATACTGGCATATGACATATCTGTCTAAGTTCTGAGCACCCTAAACAAAACTGAGCAGTACATCACAGACGCAATTACATATATTATTTTAATGGGCATAAAAGAAAAATGTCATTGATGTTTAGGAAAGCATCCTAAACAAATATTTTCTACCTATAATCCTCCGCTTGGCACAGGGGACAGAGCTGTCAGTAGACAGTGAGGGCTCTACAGTATACTGTAACATGAGAAGACTTGCTGGATCACTAAGCTTCTTCAGCTGGCTATAACTGTATGTTCATATGTTTGATGTATGTTTGTGTTGCGACTTTAATTTATTGTTTGGGTACAGGGTTTTTTGTACCTGAACATTGGCTCTATCTGGGCTATCAAAAAGGGGCGATTTTGTTCCTGCAAACTGACATTCACATGAATTAAGGTTGAAAAAGTGTAATTATGTTCTATTTGTTCTTTATTCTTTGACTGTGACATCTTGTGTATTTTTGCTTTTGCTGATGTTTACAAGAAGCATTTTGCCCTCTCACTGAAGTGCAAACAGGAATCGAATGCATCCTTTGTTATGATGCTGTCTAGATCTAATTGGATGAATTTTCCTTGGGGGAAACTTTTTTTTAACTATTAAATCATGACTGTTGTTACGGAGTGTAATGCAGTTTTGTCACGTATAATAGATTTTAAGTGGTTCTTTTTCTATTTCTATAGGAACAATCTCTAATGTGGAACAGAGACCAGGAAGTAAGCAGTCGAATTTCTCTTTCTGACTCTCCCATTACCTTATTATGTGGTAATTCTGGATAAGAAGGGAGCCATCATTAAATGGTGGCCATCAGTGCATTGATGCTTCCTAAGTGAAGCAAGGACATTTAAAAGGGAATATCCATTATGCAGCTCCTCACACTGTGTGTGGGGTATGCCTCCATTTTGTGCTTTACTTAAAAATAATGAATTTTACTCACTTTTTTCTACTGTAATCAAAATGTTTCTGTCAAATCCTGCCCTCCACACGCTGGAATAATGTAAACAATGCCTCTAAGCAGGCATTACAGAAACCCCTGAGGCTGACTTCACTTATATGAATCTGATGAAGGAGCTTTAACTGTTCAGAAAGCACCTCTGAACTTTCTAAAGCTTTAACATGCCAGTAACCAGTCATGCAGTACTCCTGACCCTATGTAATGTACAATAGCGTCCACCAGGATACAAAGTAGACTACTGCAGAATTCTGCAGAGGCACAGCAGGAAACAGAGCAGTTTCAATTGCAGTTAATCCCTTTTGTTATGCAGGAATCTGTGACATTGCACTGCAACTTGACAGGCGCCACTGTACCTGTACACAGCTGCAGTAGTACAGCAAGGCCAGCTACTGCTGTGTTTGAGCTATTGAAATCTAATGGGAGCATTCTGTGTAATTGAATCTTGTGCTGCTGATCCATTGTTGATATCAGCTATAGAAAAGAATTTTAGGATGCTGTTGGTGTTTACATTATGTCATGGTGTGGGGTTGGCAGGATCAACATGATAAAATTAAACTGCAGAGAAAAAAGTACAACATTTTTATTTTGCATTCAAAGTTCAAATCAGAGACAGCTCTATGTGTTGATGTAGGGTTGCTCAAACAGACATTCCAGTTTAATGGAAATCTCACTTTCTCTATAATACATGTCCCAGTGAGTCAGAAATTATAACCTTGTGCTGTTCAAAAACTAAAAACTTAATTTTTTTTTAGATATGCAATACTTCCCATGATGGGGAGCTGATCAATAATAGTTGGTCCAATGGCTCAGTTTCCCCAGGCAGTGCAGCCATGTATCGTTATACTATCTCTTCCCTCTGGCATGGAACTCTGCATAAAGGGTGTATTATGGAGGTGAGATCATTGAATGACTCCCAGGGACAGAGAGCACACTTAGCCCCCTGCCATCTGAGCACAAAATAGCATTGACGTCAGCTATCATGGAGAAGGTTGCAACACTGGATGACCACAAACAACAGGGAGTAGGACAAGAAGAACCAAGGTACAAGCTGAAGAAAGGCAGAATGATAAAAAGAAAGGTGACCCCTGGAGAAGCCAACCAGTCATAGATGTGATCAAGTGGGGCAGAATGGGGGGCAAGTAGTTGGCAGAGGCCCTTCCCCATGTCATCCTCCCTTCTCTTTTCCTTGTTAAGTGTGGCTCAGATGCTATCAAGGCTGCATAATCACTCACTGATTTGATACAGTGTGCTTCCACCTCTCTCTCTTTCTCATACCCTGTTCATCAATGTGCTACTCTGCCCATGCACCAACAGCAACATTGTGGACTAGGGCTACACACCCTCTTTTGAGAAATGGAAACTAAAAAGAATCCACATTGGGAACCAGCTGTACATAGATAGCAGCAACAGCAGAAACAAAAAAAAAATCAGGTCACTCATCTTTCATGTAAGAAGTGCATCAGAGACAGAGGGTAGGATACAAAGGAGGGATGTGCCCTGCACATCCAAGATTCACTGGGGCATCCCCAAAATGCACCCAAGGGTAATTCAGATAGGGTGCCAATGCACCGGCACAACCCTGGTGCACTGGCGCACCCCTGATGCACTGCATACCACCAATAATGCCATGCAGCACATCTGGAGGGGCTGTGACAGGGGGGCATGCCCATGCATACTGGGCACAACCCCATTCACAGCCCTATTCTGTGATGCAACCCAAGGACAAGTCCAGGGATGCACCACAGAAAGATAAGTCTAGAAATTCTAGACTTATGTAGATGGCCACCTACAGGCAGGCTGCTGCACTGCAGGCAGCAGCACGACAGTCCACTCACCCTGGCAGTCCAGTGTACCCCCCACGCCCTCGTCCAATGCTGCTCTCGGTGGCAGCAAATGGAAAGATGAGCCCCCCAAGCCACCGTCCAATGCCGCTCACCGGCGGTAGTAAACAAAATGACACTCCCCCATGCCCCGTATGAAGCCATACCTGGTGGCAGAGAACAACATGACACCCCCATGCCCCATATGAAGCCACACCTGGCGGCAGTGAACTACATGACACCCCCCATGCTCCTGTATGAAGCCACTCCCAGTAACGAATGTAAAGATGAACCCCCCTCCCAGCCCCAAGTCCTCATAGCAGCCTCCCTCTGCAGCAGTGGTGAAATTAATGAACAGTACCCCCTCCCATCCCCAAGCCCCTGTTGCAGCTGCCCTTCATGACAGTGATGTAAATAAAGAACAATACCCCATCCCATCCCCAAGCCTTCCGATGAAGCTGCCTTCCATGGCAGTGGTCCGTTACAGACAGACCCCCCCCGCATCCCCAACCACCCCTCACCCCCCATCTCAGCAGGATCCCACTGTCGGTGGGTGGCTCAGCCCACCCACACGCCGCCATGGCCACCTGCTGACAGAGCTGTTTGACAATGACAGCTGGTCAGCTGGTAGCTGTCATTGTCAGACAGCTCTATCGGCGGCAGCCGTGGTGGTGTGCGGTGGGCTGAGCCACCTGCAGACAGTGGGATCCTGCTGGGGTGGGGGTGAGGAGTGGGTTTTGGGTGCGGGGCGGGTCTGTTCATAATGGACTGCTGCCACAGAGGGCAGCTTCGTCAGAGGACTTTGGAATGGGAGGGGGGATTGTTCTTTCATTTCACCACTTCCGCAGAGGGCGACTTCATCAGTGGCTTGGGGATGGAAGGGGGAATTGTTCTTTCATTCCAACACAACTGCAGAGGACAGCTGCAATGGGGGCTTGGGGGATTCTGCATTTCATGTACCACCACCGGGTGCCGCAGCCTACTGGAGCATGGGGGGGCCTGCATGCCCTATACTGCTGCCAGGAGTGGCATTTATTGGGGGCTTGGGGCAGGGAGGAGGGCATGTTTGTGTGACATATACAGAGTGGCACATTCCGCTGGGTCATCCCTGCCGGCGCAGTGCAAATGGGGCCATAATGGCATGCTAATGGCCCCATTGCACCATGCATGCCTAATGGCCTCATTTGAATGCACCTGGCTGTGGATCACATTTTTGGGCACAGGGCATCCTGAGATTCCCTGCCCCAAAAGGGTTCACAGCCAGCAATGGGAATGTGCTGTCACAGCCGGAGATGCTCCGGCACATCCTGGGTGGGGCATACCTGTGCTATTCACAGAGGGGATGCACCGGGAGCATCTCCCTGCACCTCCTCTGTGATTTGCCCATTTTACCCTCAGTGCATCTCCCCTATGCCTGGGCAGCCGAGTTGTGCTGAGGGTATCTTCATTGTGAATCCTGCCCAGAATGTCTGTCAATCTCTGGTAAAATCATCTGCATTAATGATAGTGCAATAGGCAGCTGATTGCAACAGAGACAACCTCTGTAAATATCTTGCACTTTTCATGTGGATACACAGTTTGAAAGGCATCCAATCACAATACAAGTCTAATACATATTTATCAAAATTAAAGGTATTGCGACTGAATAAGTGAGCTGCAGTGAATATAACATAAAACATTGTGCAAATGAATGAGTACAAATAACAATAATAATTGAACTGTAAGAAGATGCAGTATGAGAAAAACATACGTGCTAACACACTATCTCAAAATAATGTAAAATGTGTGCAAAAAAAATATACTATGAGCCATTCATGGCATGAACAATTCAAACAAAAGAAGAGCAGTTCAGTTGTCATCTTGTGACCCTCTATCAGTAGGAACGTGAAAATACTTTTGAATGCAATGAAAATATTACTTCAAAAGGGGTACTAAATCAGTTCCATCATTTAACCCTGGCTATCCTGCTGTTCAAAGGGTGAGCACACAATCCAAATGATGGATTTGATATAGAGCTATTGTTAAAGTAGGATGACCAGCTCGACTGTTGTCTTTCAACTGGATTTTGCATTCCTTGTATATCTAATGTATTGTTTCTAAGTATGATTTTATCTTTCATGGGATTTGTTTGTTTTATCATTTTAAATTATGCACAGTACACTGTCTTGATCCCTTGGGAAAGGGTGCAATATAAACAAAATTGCCATGCCTAATATACAGTAACTTGTTTGTATATATTTTAAATTGTATTGAGATGATTTGGTTGTACATTATTCTTTTTTTTTATATAGTCTAATATGTTTTGTTGCTATTTGTATTCATACATGTGCAGATTATTTTTATTTTATGTTAAAATTCCTTGTGGTTCACTTATGCAGTCTCTGTACCATTAACTATGATATGTATAGTGTCTCTGTTGTGTGGTAAGATGCCTTTCAAAAGCTTACGAAAGGTCTCAGGTGTTTACTGAGGTTGTTTTGTTTTATTAATTGCTTTTTACAATAACATTAATAGAGGAGACTTCACTGATTAAAGGATGGAGTGAGTGAGTGAGTGAGTGAGTGAGTGAGTGAGTGAGTGAGATTTGGTTACCCCGGTTAATGCATTGAATCACATGATCCTTTTACAGGCATGACCTGGCCAAGATTGTAAAATGCAATAAATTTATCTATACAGACAATACAATAAATGCCAAAGTGCCTAATAAAATATAAAAATTAAATACAATATGAAATAAACATAACAAAAATAAAGAACATATGCTGTACAACATAAAAATATAACTATTTAAGTAACTATAACTGCATTAATAACATAAAACCTATTGATTATGATAAAATGCAGGTGTCATAATAGAGTACCAAAATAAAGTTATGAAAAATGTTTGCACCCTAATACTGTACAGATATTAGGCTGGTTCCATGGTGCCGGGCAATAGGGGATTGCCTGGCATGCTGGCAACCTGGGTTGGCGTCAGAGCCTGGAATGACAAGAGCATGGGCCAGCAGGGAGGCTTCAGAGCATGGGATGGACACTCTCCTCCTGGGGGAGTGGGAGTGGGAGTGAGCCTGCATTGGTCTGGAGTGGCTCTTGTTGACCTGCTGGGGTGACAGGTTGCAACATGGGTGAGCACATGCCACTGTGCATTCTGCCAGGATACCCATGTATTCAGCTGCATTGTGGGCAGAGGGTGGGAGTGGGGAGAAAACATGAAAAATGGCCATTTGACTGACTAGATGATGGCAGCTGGTCCACCATACATCACAAAGCCAAGAGGTGCCTGTACTGTTCCCTTGCTGAGTCTGGCACAGAAGGAAATTCCCACTGGGCACATCTCCTCTCCTGGTGGCGCCATAGGAAGGGGCCCCCCTGATAAAGAGACACATTGGGTCAACCAGGCTCCAGCAGGTAGGGGGTAGAGGGATGACCACAGGGGCATCTAGCAGTGGGGGCCCTAAAGCACCAGACGGAATGGTTGGCCACCAGGGCTGGGGACAAAAAAAAAATACTATGCAAATTTTGCTTAAGGTGAAACCTGAATATCCCTGGTGATTTAATATGTCTTATATCATTCAAAAGAATGTTCCAATTTTTTGGCAAACTGTAACCCTAGATGAACCTTTGCTCAGTTATAGTCTTGAGCTTGAGACTTCTCCAGAGGTTCACAGAACTTCTGTCTTGGTGCATTTCTTATGTGGATGATGGGTATCCTGATTTATGTTTTGTTGCTACACTTACTTCAGAGCCATACTTACTGTGTGTCACCACAGGGATCTCTGGAGAAGTAGTGCAAATGATACATCCCTCTCCTGTCCTGGGAAGAGAACACTTACACTGTTTGGCTGTCTGACATGCAAACCCAGATTGCCTGCATAGAAGATTGAAGCCCTATTGCTGGTCAATCTGGTCATCTGCCTAATCAATTGGCTTTATGATAGTCTTAGGTTCATAGATTCATAAGATAGTTACAAGTTCTAGCATGTGAACCCATTCATGAACTCGCTGTCATCGATCTGATGGCAGAATATAAAATTTTCTATTTCCTATATACAAATCTAGATTACATTTAAACTGGTCCATATCAGTACTGTTAACAACAGTACCTGGTAAGGAATTCTAGAGATGTGGGGATCATTGTGTAATGAAATTATTTCTTTTAGTTGTATAATTTATCTTAGTTTGTAATTTTAAATTATGTGATCTAATATTCTTAATATTATCCGCAAATTGTAAACATAATGTTTCAAGCAAGCTGGATTTCTAGTGGCCCTATGTATTAGGCAAATAGTCTTGCTATATTCTTTTTTATTTTGAGACTAAAACTTTATACTGTGTATGATTACAAAGTTTATTTATTGTGAAGTTTTTAGGAACTTGCCTCCTTGTGGTATTAGGCACTATATAAAACTTCCTGTATGCAAAAGCTTTTTGATTGACTGACGGGTCAAAGGGGTAGACTAATGTAAGGCTTCCTACTCGGCATACTTATCTAAAAAAAAGTACAGAATGCTAAACCAAATATTTAAATAAGCTAGAAAATGTTAACTGGCCTTCCATTTGCATAGTAGTAATACTGCAGAGTCAGGGGGTTGTATTTATCCAGAGATAATAATACCCATGGGGTTTAAAGGAGCTCAGCTTCCCCACATGTTCCATAATGACCCAGAGATGTAATTATCTCATGGTAACTATGTGCCCTGCGGAGCCATATCTCTTAACTACTGTGCTTTATTTGCTGAATCTGACAAACTAAATTTGCTTCCAACATATAGATTTTTTACTAAGTGCGCTGTTTGTTTATTGGGGGAGACGGAAGACTTTAGCATTATTTTTGCTTCTTATTTACAGCCATTTTTTTTCAAAATAACTGAAATGATATACACCATCTCAGTTTATGCCCTCAGATGTTTACAGTAGGATACTGGAGACAAGGAGATTAGGGGTAGGATTTTTTAAAAGTTAGGTTTGCACTGTGTGAAGTCCCTCTATGAAGAAATAATTTTGGCAAAGCACAAGGTTTGCTGCTCAGATAACAGCTTAGGGCAATGTTTCAGTTAGAAATAGCCTCCTAGACTGTGGTACTAACCAAGGCCCTAATATGTGTTCAGGCCCAGAGCACAACCCCCTGCTGGTCACCCTAGGGTATCGTGGCAGAACGAATAGTCTTCAAAGGAGCAAAGTAGCAGATAGGCCATTCAGAAGGTGTTTGTGCTGTAACTACTGTTGCACTAAGTTGCAATTTTTAGCTTTCTACATGCAAATGACCACGGTTCCAATTGAGGGCCTTAAGAGGAGCATTAGCATTATGGGCCTGCTAAAGTTATGGCACAATCCTTTGCTCTTTGGCTTTGGACATGGAGGCTGAGCACTTCAATGTGACACAACCATACATAGCCCATTACTGGCTTTCTTGTCTTCATTATTACTTTTCTAAGGCCATGACACAGTAACCGAGGATAGTCCAGCTGAATTGCAACATTCTGTGTCAAGTTGGGACCTGCTTCAACCCAGTTCCACAGCTGTGTGGGGCACCTGAGAGGAACAGCGGCTGGCTCAACAACACATTGTGAGTTTGTGGCTCTGTAGAGCTGATCACATACAAAACATATCCTTAGAGCTGTGCAAAAAAAAAATTCCATTGGCAGAATTTCCATGAAAGTCAAACTTTCATTTCCAAAAAAGTTCAGAAATAAAACTGGCAACTTTCGCAGAAATTCTGACTTTTTGCCAGAACCCTATCCTATCAGTACCAGTTAATATTTCCCTGGTGTCTAGAGGTATCCCCAACGATCACCATCCAGTGACAAACATACAAGATTTTCCTGGTGTTCAGTGGCCCCCCACCGAAACTCTGCCTAAAATAGAAATAAAATTCCCTGGTGGCTAGTGGCCCCTCCCTTCACCTGATCACTTTCCATATATATAACAAATACTTCCATGATGGCTAACAGTCCCTCTGCCCACCTCATCACCCACCTGCCCCATATATAAAGAAGAATTCCCTGGTGTCTAATGGTCCCTCCCTCCACCCGATCACCCACCAGTGCCATATACAAAAAAAATTCCCTGGTTGCTAGTGGTCCCTCTCCCAACCCGATCACTTACCTGACATGGACATCATGCACTGGTGTCCAGTGCAACCCCCCCTCCATCCTGATCCCCCACAGAGTCAATATAAACATTTCCCTGGTGGTCTAGTGAACCCCCATCCCCGATCTCCAGTAGGTGAAACACAGATATTCCATGGTGGTCTAGTGCACCCCCACCCTGGCAGGTAGTGTCCCAGCACTCCTCTCCCGCACCTCAAATCCAAGCCAGCGACCGGCATAGCCCTCCTCTCTCCACCATGCTTTGCCACAGACTGACCTCTCAATGAGAGCATACTGTATACAGTATGAGTTCACTGAGAGCTCAGTCAGGGCCAACCATGGTGGAGAGAGGAGGCCTGTGCTAGTCGCTGGTTCAGGTTCAGGATGTGGGGTGAGCAGGGTGGTGGGACGCTATCTGCCTGGGTGGGAGGGGTGCACTAGACCACCAGGGAATATTTGTGATTTCAGCTACTGGGGATTGGGGATGGGGGTGTTCAGTAAAAGACAAGAGAACTATTTATATTGACTCTATGGGGAATGATCAGGATGGGGAGGGTTGCAGTGAACACCAGGGCATGATGTCCACATCAGGCAGGTGATCAGGTGGAGAGTGGGAGCACTAGCCACCAGGGAATATTTTCTATGTGGTGGGTGATGGGGTGGGGTGAGGGACAACTAGCCAACAGGGAATTACTTTTTATATATTGGGTGGGTGATTGGGTGGAGGGAGGGACCGCTAGCCACTAGGGAATTTTATGTCTTTTGGGGGCAAAGCTTTGGGTGGAAGTGGAGGGCCACTAGACAACAGGTAACATTTTTTTTGTACTGTCAAGTAGAACAGGGTGAAAATTCACCCAACACATTTGGAAGATTTCTGATCCTCCACAGGAAGAAGTTCAGAAACTTTGGCAAAAGTAGGGAAATTTCTCAGAAGTTCCGCTAAAGTAGAAATCACAACTTTCATCCAGCTCTTCACCTCTCTAGTAGTCTAGCATCCCCTAACCATCACCCTGTGCCTGTTTGCATTCTAATAATTTTCCTTTGACATCCGATTGAACCCTTCCCCTAATCTGCTGCTTGTTTGTAATCATAACATTTTCGCTGGATCCAGTGGTACCACCACTCCCTCACTCTGTGCCCATTTGCAAGCTGTAAATTATTTCTGGCATCCTTGGGTACTGCATCCTCTCTCAACCAGGCCTGTCTGTAATCGGAACATTATCACTGGCATCCAGTGGTGCCCTCTTCACACAGTGCCCCTTTGCAATCTGAACATATTTCTGGAATCTACTGGTCTCTCACCCCTCCCAGTAGCATTCAGTACCCTAATGCTGCCCCAAATGTCACCCTGCAATGGCAGCCAAGACTTACCCACTGCTCACCTCCCAGGCTGGCTATTATCTGCCCCACACAAGTGCTGTGTGAGTACTCATCAGTATGTAGAAATACAGTACTTGCTGTCTGAATCATCACTCTGCTTGCATTCTGACTTAGTTTATTTTCAGACAGCAATAACTGTATCAGTATACAGTGGTGTATAGCAATACAGTAGTTGTGGGGGAAGATGGGGCTGACCAGGGATATGAATGGTGGTAAACTGCTGGCAACCATCAGGGAGGTGAGGGGTGCCATAGGGTGCATGAGGCCACCAAGAGAGAATAATTGACTACCTGACAGCAGGAAAATATTGATATTGCAAACAAACACAGGATGAGTGATGAGTACCACTGGACACTAAGGATAAAGTTCAGATTGAAAATGGGAAGAAGGTGAGGGAGGCAGTGGTACCACTTGAAGCCAGGGATAATGTTCAGATTGCAGACTGGAACAGGGTGAGGGAACGATTACCAGTGGATGCCATGGATAATATTTGGATTTAAACAAATACATGTCGAGAGAGGGACATGCTTGGGCCCATTATTTTAACAATAAGCTGTTTTTAGCACATTGTAAAAACATGGTCTCTGGAAAAGTTAACCAGTGCTGCTCTTGCAGCCTGTTGGCACTTGCAGAAACTATTAAAAACACCACTGATACCTATATGCATGTGGGACTCCTCTTTTGCATTGGCACATAGTTGTCTTTGGCACAAACATTCTATAATATTAGCATTGGGCTGATTGCTGTTATTAAAATGGCAGCATCCACACTAACAGGCTGTTAGCTGCACTATTAACACTTAGTTCAGTGCTGAGCCATCAGTCAAAAATGTCAGCCCTATTGCTCTCCTCTCTCTCCCTGAGTTGCTAGAAAAGGTCATACATGACCAATTGTAGGATTTTCTGGATAAATATCATATTGTAACCTCTCAACAGCACTGCGGCACTACTATGGCCTTATTTAGATATACAGATTATGGTAGCCCATATAGTTATTGACCGCGATTGAGTGTTTCAAAAAGGGTGACTCAATCATGGCACTTTTACACAGGGCTATCGATAGGGAGGGTGACAGGATAGGGGGTTCAGCAATTATAGCGACAGGATGTCGCTATGTATACATGCACTCATGGGCGAGGAGAGAGACCACGCCATACAATGGGTAGATGGGAGGGAGCGTTTGTGGGGCATAGTGTGGTGGTGGGCTGCTGAGCTGGCTGTGTGACATGGTGGGTTGGTGGCAGGCTGGGGTTGGAAGAGTGCTGGGTTCGGTTCTGGGCAAGCTCGTTTTTTGCACCGGATTGTGTTTTTTTTTTTTTAAATAGTTTTGAACCTCCCAACATGTACCCCCCTGGAGTTGAGAATCCTTTAGTAGGGGGGCCCGGGTGGGGGGTGCAGCCCCCCACATAAAACAAGAAAATCCAAGTGTCCAGTGCCTTCTTGCTGTGCTCCGTGAGTCTACATCACCAACATTAATTTTCGGCAATGTACACTAGTCCAAACAGCGATCGCTATTATGTGGTCACTGTTATCACATGGGACCACAGATTATTTACATAATGCTATTGATTCTAGATTATCTGTTGTCAGTGTTTTGCTGATTTTTCAAAATTATTTGTTACAGTTAATCACAGGTTATTTTTTTTAATTGAAAGCTGTGGGGCTGCCTGAACTTGACCTGAATTGGTTTGATAGCTACTTGGACAGGAGAGAGAACAAACATAGGTGATGCATTCTCATCTTTCAGGGAGACCAGTTTTTTGGTACCACAGGGCTCAATCTGAGCCCCCATGCTGTTCAGCCTTTTTATCAATGATCTTCCAAACATCTGCACAACATTGTCTGTGTTACTTTACATGGGTCACCCACATTAGAGAGAAATAATGTGGCCAAACATCAAGATACAGACAGCAACAAGTCAGAATCAGATGGAGTGAGGAGCAATGAATTCAGCAAGCACTTGGAAGGAAACACACACTCAGTCACCACCTGTGACAACTGGTAACATGCCACCAGGTATATGGAAGGCATATAAGCAAACAAAGAAACACATTACAGAAAACTGCTATGATGCGGGGGGCTCTGCCACCCGCGCCCCCCTCCCAGGGGGGCTGTGCCCCTGTACCTCCCAAATAATATTTAAACAACTCCAGTCACAGCAGTAGTGTATCATAGCAGAGATCCAGTAGGGTACATGTTTGTAGGATAAATGTATGGTAGTCGGAGTGCATGCTCCACAATCCACACCACACGCATCGCCTTCACCCTCCTTCCTGCGCTCACATCTCCTCACCCTAAACCCTCCGTTCTATTGTCAGGATACCACTTTTCACAGAATATGATGTTGTATATTCTTCTGCCAAGGATGTTGTAAATGCAGTAAAGTGCCTACAGCATAATTTCAATACATTCCATGCCCGAATTACGGAGCACTATTTTATTTTAAATACAATAAAAACAAAGGTGATGCTTTTTGCTAGCTCTTGAACCTATAGTCAAATTTTTTCTCAACTAGTAATCCATACTGTGGATAATATTGATTTTGAAAATGTTACCTCATTTAAATACTTGGGCCTAATGTTAGAGAGGGCACTTTATTCTTTACATGTTGATGTCTTAATCAAGACAGTTAATAAGCAACTTGGCATGCTTTATCAACACAGAGACAGTATTTTTGAGTCTTCTCTGGTGCCTATAGCCCAGGCCTCTCTCATTTCAATACTGGACTATGGACTATTGATTTTCTCAGCAGCTAACTCAAATAATCTAACTCGTGATCCAAAACTTTGGAACTGCATTTGTTGTTTTTGTTTAAAAGCTAATTTTAGGACACATAACTGTAACCTCTTTACCCTGTTACAATTGTTTTCTTTAGCTGCAAAAAGCCACTATGCTAAGGCAGTTTTGCTTTGGAAAATTGTGAATACCACTGTTTCTCCTTATCTTGAATTGTTTGTATATTACCATATGGTTGTATTCCGAAGACATAAAACTAATATGGGACAGAATTCATTTTCTTATGCTGCTCCCAAAAAGTACAGTAATTTCCCAGTATGGATCAGATCACCTTAGACAACAGCTTGTTTTAAAAATGCACTGAAAATGTACTTTTTAGCATCATGTAAGTGTACCTACATGTATTTTAATACCCAATGTGTACATTTATTCACTATTATTATGATAATGTACTAGTTTTATATTATCTATTATATGTACTTTTGTACTGTGTACTTATTTGTGCTATGCAACTGGGTTGTCCCTGAATAAGGGTACATCGACTCAGTGAACTCACCAAGTTAACCAAGACACTAATGTTTTAAAGCAGCAAAAATTTTTTTTTTTCAAAAAAATCTATTTTCATGCACAGTTAGAAAGCTATTGATGCCTCAAAAATAACTTTGAAAAACTTGATATTTAGGTACAATTCAGCTTGCATTCCATGTATATTCTATATATTTATCGTCCCCATTTTGTATTACTGAGGAAATGTGCATGAATACATGATCATTATCCCTTAGAGTTCATCTGCCTCCATAGCTTATTCCTTACTTCAAGTCATAATCCTCTGTTGTGACATTACAGTCTGATGCCCTGGGAGTAACTGTGATGTCACAAGCAAAATATTATGACCTCAGGTAGGGAGAAAGTAGAAGGAACAGATGAACTCTTCAGGACCAAAGATCCTATTTCCATGCAAGTGATCATAGTAATAAATAATGGGGAGGAGACATACAGAACTAATATGAAATACAAGCTGAACTGTGTCTAAATATGATGGTTTGTTAAAGTTGTCCTGAAGGTGTCAGTGGCTCTTTAATAAAAATATTAGTTAGTCTGCCAAATAATTATTTCTAGATGCCTCCTTTGCTGATCATCAAGGCAAGGATTCACTAAAAAAGGCAAAGGGGCATGCAAAAGTTTGCGTGGCACCTTGCGATTGCACTGCAGGGAAGTCATGCTATTCACAGATGGATAGCGGGGGGCACTATCTGACTATGAACAGGAGTCTGCTGGGGCATGGCTAACTCAGGAAAAGTAGTGGGATACCCAGTAGCGCTGCCCCCACAGCCAGCCAGGAAAATGGCCCCACTGCCATTAGTGCTCATACGCTAAAGTGCATTCACAAAAGTAGCCCTACAAATGAGCCCATTGGGCATGCAAGGTGCTAGTGACCATTAGCATGCCCATTATGGGTTAAATTGCATGGCATTAGTGTGGCATTGCATGCCCCCCTCACCAGCCAAGCCCCACACAGCTGCATTCCTTGGTGGTCTCGTGGTGCCCTCCCCTGCCCATTGCCGATCCAACATTAATAAAAAATGTTTCCATGGTGTAGTGTCTGTCCTCAGTCCCTAATCTCCCACCCAATATATACAACACATTTTGTCATAGTGTAGTGTCCTTCCCCCTACCACGATAACCCACCCAAAAACATTTTCCATAGGGTAGTGTTCCTTCTGCTCTCCCTGGTCACTGGTCACCATCCCCAAATGTAACACAACCTATTCCCTGGTAGTCTAGAGGCCCCCCACCATCTCAGGTAATTACCCACCGCCCTGCTTCCCCCTCCCAGCATGATGCTTAATCTGTGAGCAGCACAGCCCTCCTCTCCCCTCCATGGCTGCCCGCTGACTGAGCTAAGAATGAGTGCATTATCATCAGGTAAATTGGAGACCTGCACCAAATCAACCCCAATCTGACAATTTACCACTCATGGCAAGAGCTTGCCCCAACTGAAAGGGTGCCCTCTGTTCTCCCCTCAATAGATGAGCACAATTATAAAGATCTATTTCTTACCCCAGTGACTGGGTTGCACTGCCAATGTTTCCTGCCAGCTTACCCTTCCCCCTTACCCTCCACTCTGCATTTGCTAGGAGTTAACTTTCCTGTAGTAACCCCCCCTTCCCCTGCTGTTGACCAGAATCCCTGCATGCAACTTCATACAGAATGCTTGCAGTGTCCTACCGAACAAGATGGTCTCTGTTATAACCAGAGCATGCACTGGACCAGCTGACAGCATGTAGGAAAATGGTGCAACACCCCGAATCCTGGTTGGGAGTCCCCCTCCTCTCATACAGAGTGGACATGTGGAAGGCTGGAATCTCCCTGCCAGACCCTTGAAGTTTACTTACAGTACTTCAGTCTTTTCAGCTAGAAGGGAAAAAGGAGAAAACAAACAAAAATAAGCAAAATGGTAGTAACACCGACCACGAATAGCCTTAACAGCCTTTCTACCATTGTTGTTGGAAATATATGCAGCTCTTTGGTCAAGGCCATTCAGCCATTCTTCAGCTTCGAGATTCAGTTCAGCCATGTTGTTAACAGCTGAGAAGTCTGATAAACAGAATACAGAAGCATCATGCTCGGCTAATGTTGGTCTTCTGCTGCACAAAATCAGTGGGGGGGGGGCAGATTTGATATAAAGGTGTTTTGAAAGAGACTTTCATAGTTTCCCCATGTACACATTGGGGAACCACACCCAATATGCTGTCATGCACATATATGAGAATAATGCATGAGGCCCACTCCGCTACATGACCATGGTTAGGTGGACCATTTTAACATCTGAATGTCTCAAGGCATCTTTGACATACACTTTATAATCAAAGAGCAGTTCTGGGACTGCCTTTGTAGTAAAATATGTTCAACAAGGAACATTCCACGTAGATGCTACACAGGTTATTAAATTACAGAAACCCATGTTTGCTGCAAAGGATTATGGCAGCATATTAACCTCAAGCATTTGTGCCAATGCAGCATTTCGTTCCCTAGCCACTAGGTGGTTGCGGTAATATTTGATAAATCTGGACAATGCTGAAGTTAAAATGAGTTGCCAGGGTGCTGATGAGCAGCTAAGAAGTAAGAAGCATTCTCCTCGAGCTCCGCACCCCGGAGACCTAAATATAATATTTTTTCACAAAACTAAGAAAAAGAGACTTGGATTCCACTGTATTATTGTCTGGAGGTGTAAAATGATGGACGAATACCTCGCAAATGCAACAGAAAAGCCCACTAGAAACGCAGGGAAAAACTTAAAGAAACCACCAGCTGGGCCCACAGCGGAGCCTGCAGGCCCAGTTTCCTTCTTGGTGGCAGAATTAGCTGTACTGGGGTGAGAGGTGACAATGCAAGTGCTGACTGCCCTGAATCCCCACTTTGAAAAACTGGAGAATCAAATTGAAGTAAAATTGCAGGAAATAGCAGCGAGAACTGCGGTGCATGGCGAAAGACTAACGGAGGTTGAGGAGCATACAGCTAGAGTTGAAGATGTATTACGGCCTCTGCCGGAGAAAATAATGGCTTTAGAAAAGGAACTGGAGGATCTGAGGGAAGCTTTTGACTACCAGGAGAACTATGTTAGGCGTACCAATCTTCACTTACGAGGGCTCCCTGAAGGGAAGGAGGGCCCAGACATATTGAAATTCTGTGCTGAAAAATTGCCAAAAATCCTGAAACTGCAACCTAAAGGGGGAAAGCACAAGATCGAAAGGGCACATAGAGCAGTACTCCCAAAGCCAGGCCCGGGCTAACCCCCGAGAAGTATTGTTATCCGGTACCATAACTTTCAGGATAGGGAGGCAGTGATAAAAGCCTTTAAGGTAAATCAACCTGTGGAAATAGATGGAGTGAGAATTCATGTTACGCAGGACTACTCAAATAGATTACTTAAGAAGAGGCGGGTGTTTGCTACTGCGATGGCTCGGTTAAGAGAGATGCAAGTGGAGCATTATATGATCTACCCTGCGATCCTTAAAATAAAGCACGAAGGTGCGGTGTACTCATTCTGGGAGGTGGAGAAGGCGAACACCTTTATAAAGGAACTCAAGAAGAAAGTGGGCTGAAGGGAGGTGTGAAATGATGAGAAGGACTTGAGACACTAACTGTCGTTTCCAGAAGGGGGGTAAATCCCCAGTTATAAGTTTGACTGTTCATGTTTAATCTTGTAGATTTTGGAACTCGGAAGGCCTTTGGTTAAATTGGTGGATAGCGAGGGCCGAATGAGACTGTTGATTGGGGGAACATACGCTGAGATTTCGAAATTGCGGAGGAGAAGACTGGCAGATGCTGGAGAAAGTGCTGGAGGATCACCCATGGAGAAGGTGGGCTGGGAGGAGTGACTGGTGGCCTGGGCCTAGCGTGTGAGGATGTTTAAAATCACGCGGCCTACCCCACCGGCCTCCAACCAGGTCAACCGATGAAAAGGAAGCCTTATAATTGAAAGAGACTGAACTTGGAGCTATGGGATTGGTCTGTGAAAGGGAGAGGAGAGGGGAGGGCTATGATGGAGGGTAGAAATCACCGCGACTCGGTACTGACTGATGGGGATCAGATCAAAGTGGTTCCAGCTCTACAATGTATATATGTTACGGTGGTATGTTATGAATCAGATAGGCCAATACAGGCCACAGATGAAGAGGTCTCGGGGGTGAGGGTAGCTGTTCAAATAGCAGATTTTGGGAGGTGCTGCCGTGATGGCAGGAATGAGCAATGAGGAACGATGGATAATATGCTGGAAAGAGGAGTGTTGGGAGGAAAAGAAACAGTTTGAGATGGTTGGGAATGGAAGCAGTATCGGGAAGAGGGGTGTAAAAAGAGGATTTATCGTAGTCTTAAGGGGAAAATCTAAGAGCTATCGAGATTCACATTCAGGGGAAAAGGATAAGAGAGCATGTATGGATAGTAGGGTTATGGATATGGTTGCTGGGATGTTGGTGCCTGGGTTTGGGCAAAATAAGGGAGGGGATGGAGGGGGAGTAAGAGGAATGCTGGAGGCGGGAAGCATTTGGAAGGACAGAGGAAAAGGGATAATGGAAAGAGACAATGGTGGGAGGTGATCTGGTAATACAATCCTGGAATGTTCATGGCCTCTCTTCTCCGATTAAGCAGAGTGCAGTGTTAATGGCATTAAAGAGAGCACAAGTGCAGGTGGCTCTCCTGCAGGAAACACACCTGACATCAGGGGATCATGTAAAACTTAGAAGGGGATGGGTGGGTGCGTGTTATGCGGCCTCTTTTAGCCCATGTAAACAAGGAGTGGCAGTCCTGGTGCATTAAAATTTACCATTTCAGATTACGAAAGTCCTTGCAGATCCAAAGGAAGATAGATATATGTTTGTAGCAGGGGTTCTCCATGGCCTGAAAGTCACGTTTGGGAGCGTGTATGCACCAACAAATTTGGACCCAGGGTTCTACAACAAAATTTTGTCCATATTAATGAGGCAACAGTTTGAGAACTTGGTTATGGGAGAGGACTTTAACTGCACACCTGATGCTGCCCTTGATCACTCGGAGGGGAAGGGTCGTAGAGATCCTTGCATTAGGAAATGGAGGGAAGGGTTGGCAGAACTGAATCTAGTGGATGCATGGAGAACAGCATATCCTCAAGATAGACAATATACTTTTTACTCAAACCCACACAAAATGTGGTCGAAGATTGATCATGTCTATGTAACGCTTGATTGGTATGAGAAACTTAGGAAGGTGGCACATGGTCCTATACATATTTCAGACCATGCAGGAGTAGTGGTGTCCTTTCATTCTCCGAGTGAGGGGGGGGGAATGCAGACATGGAGATTCCCTACTTATATGCTAGGCTGGCAGCAATTTCAGGAATATGTGAAGGAGCAATTTAAATTCTATATGGATGTAAATGCACCGACTGCCACTTCTAAACAAATGTTATGAGATGCGGGCAAGGCATACATGAGGGGTGCAATCATAGGGTATATGGAAAAATATAAAAAGAATAGATTGGAAAGACAGAAAACTCTTCAACAAGAATTGAGAATACTGGAGGGGAGGGTAGCAAGGGGGGAAGGAGGTGAATAGGCGAGACAAGAGCTGGTAACAACCAGACAGGCGCTTAACACTTTATTGATGGATGAGGCTCAGAAAAAACTGTTCTACCTGAAACATAGAGTATATGAATGGGGGAACAAGCCAGGGCCTTTGCTGGTAAACCTTGTAAAGGGTAGGAAAAATGTGGTGCATATCCTGGCAATCAAAAAAAAAGGGGCAGGCGGTCACTAAGTATGTGGAGATAAGGGATACATTTAAGAAATCTATGAGGACTTATACAGGGCAAGGGAGAGGAAAAAGAAATGCTTGACTTCCTGGCAAGCATAATCTGCCCCAAATAACAAAGCACCAACAGGAGCTGTTAGATAAGAAGATCACAAAGGAGGAAATCCTTCGGGCCATCAATATGATGAAGACCGGGAAGGCATGCGGCCCAGATGGCCTGCCCACAGAGTATTATAAACTGCTGAAGGAGGAGGTAAATGAGGTAATGTGGGAGGTATTTAGGGAGGGAAGAGAGAAAGGGGAACTGCCAGATACAAGTGGTTGCACCCTGGTGCATGTGATTCCGAAACCGAATAAGGACCTAATGGAATGTTCATCATATAGACCAATATCCCTGTTAAATTGTGATGCTAAGGTGTTTGCTAAAATTCTAGCTAGTAGACTGGAGAGTATCCTTCCAGAGCTGATCCACCTGGATCAAATGGGTTTTATAAAAGGTAGGCACTCATATCATAATATTAGGAAGGTCCTTAATGTTTTGGAACAGGCCAAGAAAGCGGGAGGGCAGATGGCTGTATTGTCAATGGACACCGAAAAAGCGTTTGACAGGATTGAGTGGCCATATCTATTTACAGTCTTAGAATGATTTGGTTTAGGGGAAAGCTTCATTAAAATGATACAAGCATTGTATCAGGCACCCAAAGCTGCAGTTTTAGTAAATGGGAACATAATGGAACGATTTATGCTCCACAGAGGGACAAGGCAGGGATGCCCCCTCTCCCCTGTGCTATTTGCAATGGCGGTAGAACCGCTGGCTATAGCCATCAGAGAGGACCCAAAAATACAAGGGATAAAAGGGAAAAGTGGAGGATAGCATAAAATTACACTGTATGCTGATGACATAATGTTATATGTGAGGAGCCTTGCACAGTCTATGCCTGCTTTGCTGGAAATCATAGGTCAATTTGCCACATTCTCAGGATATAAATTGAATCTGGGAAAGTCTGAAATTATGCTTCTGGGAGAAGAGAAGGGGGACGCGGGTGGCACATGGGGTCTGAAGAGGGTAGGTACGCACCTCACATGTTTAGGGATCAAGATAGGTAGGGATTTGAGATCACTTTATAGGCTGAACTACACCCATTATTAAAATTGTTAAGAGATGACATGGACAGATGGAGAAACCTGCCTGGATCATGGATAGGACGTATTAATCTACTTAAGATGAACATTCTTCCTAGAATTTTGTATCCATTGCAGATGTTACCAACAGGATTGACAGGGAAAGATATAAAGGCATTTGAAAATGACTGTTCCAGATTTATATGGCAAGGGAAGAAGCCTAGGGCTAGTTTAAATAAGTTAAAAGCTGACCAATCTAAAGGAGGGTTGAACTACCCAGATATGAAGTTATATTTTTGGGCGGCACAATTGAGGATTATTAAAGACTGGGTGTATAGGCCAAAGGAGGCCAGTTGGATGGACTTGGAGGAGGGATTGGGGGTTTGAATATCGTCTCTGTTAGTAGAAGCAAGTAGAAGGGGGCTGTGGGATAAGTGGGTTTCGAGTATTTTAGTGAAGGAGGTAATAGATAGCTGGGACCAAATTAAGAAGGTGGTAGGGCATAAAAAGGGGGAATCTTTTATTTTGTCACTGGCTCAGAACCCATTTTTTATCTCAGAGTAGGAGACCCAATATTTCAGAGTTGGGAAGAGAAGGGGGTAATGTGTCTTAATGATTTAAGGAAAAAAGGAGTGACTCGCCCATTTAATGAGCTTAGGGAAGACCTGGGCCTGTCTGTACATCATATGTTTAGATATTTCCAGGTGAGAAAATATGTGCAGGGTATTGAGAAGCAAAGAGCCCCTGGTGCCTGAATACAGATTGTGGAAGAACTGCTACAGTAAGTTAAACAGAAACCTGTAGGTATTGTCAGGAAGGCTATGTCTTTCCTGCATCTCCAGTGGCCAGATATGACAAGTAAAACTAAACATCTGTGGGAAAGAGATCTGGGAGTTATACTCTCTGAGGAGCAGTGGGCTTTAATGAAAGGGACACATCAGGGCCTATTACTTTGTAATAAGTATAAGGAGGTAGCATATAAATTTGTTCACAGGCTGTATACCCCACCTGTTGCAGTGAACAGGTACAATCCAACAATCTTGACTATCTGTCAGAGATGTGGGTTGGCCCTGGGTACCTATCTGCACTCGTTTTGGATGTGCCCGACACTTCAAGCTTTCTGGGGCGATGTGGTGAAGAAGTTGACAAGCATGAAGGGGCAGCAGGTTAGAGTAGAACCACTTATAATGTTGTTTGGTGTAGATGACACACACCAGGAGGAATGGGAGATGCTAGAGAGATGGGTGAGAATACTACTGGTATTGGCAAAGCAGTGTATTCTGAATACATGGGTTTCTGGGCATAAGCCTACAATTAGGCAGTGGAGGAATCTTGCATGGGATGTGCTGCAATTAGAAAGCTTGACGTATAAGGCTAGGGGGACAGAAAATCAATTTGTGAATATGTGGGCACCCTACTTACACTCTATGCAGCCCTTGGAGCAGGAGATATTAAGATATGGATAAAGTTGAAAAGGTATAGATATCCATATAGAATGAAGTGAATTCTCGATTAGTTGGGGGTGGGGGAAGAGGGAAGGGAGGGTGGGACGGAGGGAGGAGTGGTGGGGGAAGGGATTTTCTGTTTCTTTCCTATTTCTGTCTTTTGTTCTTTCTCTCTCTCTCTCTCTTCTTTGTTTTTCTTCTTTTATTATATCTCCAACAGGATATGCATCCTAAGAATAAAACATAGGGACATGTACTTAATTTGAGATGGATGTATAAGGTCTATAAGAATGGTACTTGAATCAACTGCTGATACTTGATGGATGTAATGGGAGAGGTCTGTAAGATATGCACAAGACTAGTGTCGATGAAGATATATACCTTTGTTCTGCTGTAGTATGAAAAGATAAACTAATAAAAAGATTATGCAAAAAAAAAAATGAGTTGCCCCTCTCCATGTCCTGGTCTCAGATGTGGGAATCATGACTTTGACAGGGTTCGGGGCACATTCTTGGTCACAACTGTGACAGGTCAGTCAGGGTGGATTATTGCATTGTTCTTTGCAAATTTAGTCAGTAATGGACTGTGGTGGTGCTTTTTGCCTAACTGTAATGCTACTGTACTTCTCTTGTGAGTTGTGATTATTACAGTCGTGGTTTCAGAACTGTTGACATCATGCAGCAAGTGCTCCTAAATTCCTTCCTCCTCTTCAACATCATCATCATCACCACCAAGACCAGGTGTCCCAGTCCACCACCAACAATACATGTATTAAGATTGCAATGGGTATTTCTCTGATGCTGCTGCCACTTGAACAGATGTTTTATCTTTAAGTGGCATTACTGGCCAGTGATATCAAAATGTGAAACTAGTCCCCCCCACACTCACTTGAGCAATAAATTTGGGATATATCAACATTCTCATAATTGTTATCCATCACATAGAAATCACACATTAACAATGTGTGTGCTGATGTGCACTGCTTAGCTGCTGTGTGAGGTGAGCAGTGGGTCCAGTGGATCTTTGCCTCTTTTACCTGTTCCACATGCATCCTCCTGCTCATGCTGCCCTCCTACATTTCTCCCTCATTAACCTCCACTAATAGATGCTGTTTTCTGTTGCTGTGCATTTTGCCACATTGCCCCCTTTCCTTTGCCTTGCAAGCCACATTCACACATCAAAACTTCAGTCTCATCATCCTACAAGAGTTAACTTGCTCTAGTGATGAAAGTAGCCTTTTACATGTTGGACTATTTGGATTATAGCCTGGCTCCCAACCTACATCAAGAACTTGATCATCATACTGACTGCTGCTGCTCTCATCAGACTCTGTCCACTTTTCTTTTGCGCTTTCTTTTGGCATAGACAATACAGTATGTTCAATCCCCATTACTAATTTTTAGTGTAACTCCTCTTCCTCCATCTTATACCATCTCCAGTTAATAATCCCTCTACATCTCATGCTGACATTCCAGAGACTGACACTGACCTACCTTCTATTCTGCATCCTTTTCTACTAAAATGTCCTCCTGAGACTCCACCTCCATGATCTCCTGCAACTATTGGTCACATATGGTGTCATCCTGGGATTCCATTAGCATTACTACTACATCGACAGCTGATTTTGTAACATGGCAAGTCTCAACACCTCTGCTTTTAACAGCCATAGTTTGGCCAGCTTCAACTGACACCCCTGATACAAGCTGTGATGGTCTAATCATCTGCAGCACTGCTGGTTGTGCAGCATAAACATCTGATGGTGACCCCAGGTTAACCCTTTCTTTAACTTTGCCACCAGTTTTTGATTGTGAATGCACATGCCCTCTAGTGCCAAACATATGCATGGCATGAAGAGACCTTCTTCACTGTCTTGTCAGTCAGTATCTATGCAGTTGCTTTAACAAGACCAGTACAGAAGAAAATCATTTTTTTTGTTGCAGCACTGACATGACACCACTAATCTTTCTCACACTCAGAAACTGACCCAAAATGTGTAATACACTCAGAGCTACAGCTTCTGTTTTACTGCTTGTGGTGTTCTACATCACCCTCACTCCACTGCATAAAAAATAAAGTAGTTGACAGCAAAGACAGCATGAAATACACCACCACAAAACTGCACAAAATAAGTCACACAGATGCACAAAAAGAAGTTGGGTAGCAATGGTAAAATTAATTATAAAAAGGGTCTAAAATTTCCTGCAACATGCTTGGCTAAAACATTTTCCCAGACGTGTACTTATCAGTACATAACTTTACAACTGGCACTAGTTGTGCCAACCTCAGCCCCACAACAGAGAAATATCACTCTGCCACCCTCAGGAAAAACTCAATCCAGCCAACTGCAATGGATTCCAGCTGACCGTGACCATTTAACAAAGTGAAAGTCAGTCAGCCCACCCAGCTGCCCATTCACCAGCAAGAGCAACCACAATCTCATGCTGCAGAGTTTTTAAATTAAGATCTGACCTTTATTTTCTTTTGACAGCAGTTTGTGGTGTGCCACTCATCCACGGCTCTCCCATTCTTCCTTGTCCTTGCAGCTCCACAACATGTCCACTGCAGTGCTGCCCGTTACATTTCTGTGCAGTCTCCTGTCAAAGCTCTTTTCCTTAGCCCCCCCCCGCCACTGCGCCAGTACTCTAAAACCTCTGGGTATAACCATAGCTTCTTTCCACAGTAGCGGCTTCCTATAACACATGCTGCAACTTTCTATTTTGAAAGACACTGTCGCTGTCAGAGACATGCTGAAATGGAAAGCAACTGTGAGCTACGGCGACTGCAAAGGGACATGCTCACAAACAGCCTTGGTCCCTGTAACACCATGACAGCCACAGAAAAATGAAAAAAAATTAACAATAAAATTTAAATGCTGTATGCTTCTCTGGGGGGAGGGGAGCTAACCTGACTACTATGTGTTTTGCAGGGGAGCCATCTACTGTCCAGCTAACTAATCTGAAATAAATGACAGTACATTAATAGGGGAACTATTTTCCAATCACCAGTATTAAAAATGTCCTTTTTATGTTGACTGCACTTGTGCACCAAATGATTTGTAGCAAGGAATAGGGATTTCAGGGAGGTGTCACTGCTGAGCCCATCGCAGTTCACAAAAGCAGTGGCTTGGCAGTCTACACCAATGACCACTCGCTGTGGTCTTAACATCACTCACTACTTGCTGGGCAGAAACTTTTGTGTTCTTCAAAGGACAGAAGCCTCTCCAATTAAAGAGGACTTCAGTCCTTTGATTTGCATGAAGCCAGTTAGCAAACAGCTGAGTGGCTTTCAATGTCAGGAGCCTATCATTCTGTAAGAAAGATAACTCATTCTCCATTCATGTCCTGGTGTACACACACACACACACACACACAAAACAAACCTTCCACTCCCTCCCTCTGTGTGCTGTCCCACCCACACCCTATGTTCCCATCCCCCATATAAAGAAAACAGCTAAGTGGCTTTCAATGTCAGGAGCCTATCATTCTGTAAGAAATATAGCTCACTCTCCATTCATGTCCTGGTGTACACACACACAGAAGAAAAAAACTCCTGCTCCCTCCTCTGTGTGCTGTCCCACCCCCAACCTCCGTTCACATCCTGGTTTGCACACTCACAAAAACAAAAACCCTCACATCTGCCTCCCTCTGTGTGTTGTCACACACCCACCCTCTGTTCCCATCCCCCATATAAACAAAACACAATCCCTCCCACTCCTTTTCTCTGTGTGCTGTTCCTCCCCCACCCTACATTCCCATCCCAGTATACACACACAAAAATACCCCACTCCTCCCTCTTGTGCTGTCCCACCCCACCCTCTGTTCCCATCCCAGTATACACATAGCATTTTTTGTCTTTCCTCTGTTGTTTTTATTTTTTCTGCAGTTTAAATCTTTAAATGAAAAGTACAGTTGAGTCACATCACTGAACTTTCCTGGTGGCTTGGTAATTAGGAGATGCTATTCACTCAGGCAACACACTAATTATTCATTTGTTTAACAAGCAGCCAGCATCTGTCATTGTCAAATGCTTGTTTAAAAAATGTTGGACATATTATTTCTTTATTTTTTTTTTATATTTACTTATGGGATCCATTTTATAAATGAAATAAGGCACTCGAGGTATGGGTTATAGCCTGATAAGAGCATTTCCCAGTTGCTAAAGGTACTCAGCGCAAGTGCCTCATGCTTTATAATACACCTCAGGCATGATCTTATCGGGCAATAACTCACACCACATCGTGCCTTATTGCTTGCATAAACTACCATAAAACTGCACAAATAAGTAGAAATATAATAGTAATTAAACCGCTCATAAGTCCTTTACACTACTTTATCCAAAGTATACAGAATCCTTTTCACTCTTCCCTACCCCATACAGCAAAAACTATGCTCTGGTAGATGGCTCATCCTGAAAGCACCAAACTACTATTTTGACATAGTAAATACTTTTGTGTCACTTGAACTGCATGTCTGCAGTTCAAAGTATGACAGATAAAGCAAGTCTAAGACATTCTTGAACATTTTTGGGGCAAGTTTCATTCGGCAAAACTGAATTTGCTCCAGAGAGCAGTCTCTTCTCTCTCAAACACGTAGCAGGGTCTGCAAGATGCCTAAGGAGTCATATTGTGCTATTACCTGTACAAAAGGAAGCCATATGGTGGTTACAAGGGTCCACAGAAACTTTTCCTGCAGATAAGTCTGTTCCTTGGATTTTCACCTGCATTCATGGAAGAGAACATCAGCACCAGATCAAGGTGGAATACAATTCCTCATTCTGTGGAACAAGTTATTTGGATCACATGTTAATATGGGGAATGAGTTCCTTGGAACCAAAGGCAGATTGGTGGGCAATTCCACTTCATAATTTCACCATTCCAACAGTGGCAGAATTCAAACAGAACAGGTGGAATTATTCTGGAATTATTCAAAATTCTGTGGAATTCTGTTCCGTCAGAATCTGGAAGTTCTGCACAGTACAAGTAACAATGTATCTACTCTTAACAGACTCCCCTGGCACTCCGTTGTGGACACAAACACAAATGGAGACCATGCTTGCAGCTCTGAGCGGTACACACAGAGGAACAGGCCAACCCCCTTAAACTCACCAGCAAAAAACAAATTGCAGTGCAGAAGACATCAGGACCCTGATAATCAAAATTGCCCAAAGTGGAGTGCATATGTTTGCACTGCATCTTGCAATTGTCCATGGGCCTGAAGATGTATATTCAGTTGAATAGCACACTGGTGCTTTTCAACTGAATATAGGATAATGTGAGCCCAGGGCTAGTGGGCAGAGGGAGTGGGGACCACTTGCTCCAGGGATAATATTTCAGCCTGGGCTGGCAATCAAAGGGAGGAGGGAGCACAAGCACCAGGAATAATATTATTCACAATAGTGCTGGCAGTTGGAGGGAGCGGGGTTACCTCTAGCACCAGGGATATATTATGTTACAGAATAGGCTGGTGATTAGTTGGGGGGGAGGACCACTAGCATCAGGGATATACTATTTTACAGAACAAGCTGGCAATCGGCAGGAGGGGATTGCCAGGTACCGGAGGAGGTGGTTGTGCTCCCCCAGTGGCCAACCGGATAGGTGACTGCATTACCTTTGGCAGCCAATAGGGTTGCCTGGAGTTAAGTTGGGGTTTTGTTCAGCAGTATTTGACTATGCTAAACCCTTTTGCACAGTGCAAAAGCTGCAAAATATGGGGTAGTGTGGCTATTCATGACTATGCCCTTCTCCTTGCCCACATTCATACATTATGTTTTGCATGGATGCTAATTCTCTTTGCCTGCACAATAGCCCCTTTTGAATATGGGCATCCAGTGGAAACTGTGGTTTGTGTGGGCAAAGAACCCTTAGTGCCAGTGCTAACTTTTGAATATTTGGCCCAGGAGTCCAGGAGTGCTGTAATTAGATTTTAATATCTCATTGCAGTGTACACTGAAATACAGCATATTTTTTAGGGTGCAAGTGCAATCTGTCACAAAATAAACTCCTAATGAAGCCCCAAGCTGGAGTGAAATGCTTGGGCAGCACACTAGCTGAAGTCTGAGCATAAAAGATATGTTAAAATTAACAGGGTGCTGCAATGAGATTTTAAAGTCTATTTACAGCACTCATGGGGCTTGATTTTCAAATGGGAAACTTTGACGCAAGGTGCCTGCACCAAAGTGCCAAAGTTGTATGATGGAAGTGGCACCTTCCATCATAGTTTGTTGCATTCCTGATTTTCAAATGCTGGCTACGATGAACTTGGGATGCTGTACAGCAAAGCCCCCCATTCACCACCCTTGCAGCAAAAGTGCCCATGTGCCAAGTTACAAGAATGGCAGTGCTAGGGTGGGACTGCACCATCCCCTTATTTGGGATTCTATAAGCCATGCCATGGCTACATCAGTGGCTCACATTAGACCAACCAGGAGGTGTCTGAGGGCCCTGTATCACTGCTTGGCTGGGCAGCAAGTAAGCTGTGAGACCTGGAAGGTTGGAAATTGGTGGCTGCTGGGGCACTGAAGATGCCATAGGGTATGAGTGGGCTTGGTGGCAGTTACAGGGAGTGGAGGAGGCACCTGGATGAGGTGCCATACAGCGTAACTGACAGCTGAGGGGAGCCAATGTGAGGGAAGTTGGCATGGCGATACTCGTACGACAAGGCTCCAAGTGGAAGCAGCCTGGCACCTACAAGACAGGAGTCACAGTAGCCTACATGGAGTAGGTGGCAGTGGGTGCAGGTTGCGGGACACATGCAGTGGCAGGATACATTCTGCATGCACCACTACATTCTCTGGTATACATCCCCCTGCTTGGCAGCTGGCTGATGCCCAACTACACTGCCAGGGACTGTGGGTCCTGTGGAGAAGGTGCCATTGCTGCCTCCACCTGGGACAATGGCATAACAGTATCACCATGCCAACCCCCACCTGCTCCCCTCTGCTGTTAGATACGCCATAAGGTACCTTTGCCAGGTGCCTTGTCCACTCCCTGTAATTGCTGCCATGCCCTCTCATACCCTATGGTGACATCACTGCCCCAGCAGCCCCATTCCCCTCCATACAGCCAGAGTCCCCCCACTCCCACCTCCAAGGCTGATGTAGGCTTGCACAGGAGGGTTTATGGATCCCTCCGTGAAATCCTGCCGGTACACTCAATGTCTGGTGCAGCCCTGCAGCTGCAACAACTCCAGGGTCTTCAGTGCAAGGGCCTCTAATTTTACAGAATTCAGCCCAGGGTCCCTGATTCACCCAGAGTTTGCCACAGCCCTAGATTGCTGCAGATTACGGTGATCTACGGGATCTCTGAAAATCATGCCCATGGACTTCTGATGTCATTGGTGCTGCTGTTTTGTTCGTACTCCTTGTTGAAGGCTGAAGTAATTTTGCACTAGTTCAATGTTATGTTTAGTAATTAAAACCAAAGTGAAAGTAAAGTAGCAATAGTACCTTTGTTTGAAACGAATGCATTAATGCCAAGAATATGTTCCAGTAAATTTGAGATTGCAATAGAATTGGAATAGGTGGGATACCACTGAATGCCACATAGTACTTGGAATTGGAGAAGAAAAGGGTATCACTGGACACCATCTTGGATTCTGCAAGGGAGACCCAAAAAAGATTATTGCTATAGAGTATATTGATGGCAAGATGACTTTTGAAAACTGAGCAGCCACAGACTCAGGAAACAGCAAAAAAAAAATATTTGTGCTTACCACAGTACCACCACTCGTGTTTGAGTGGTATTACCTAAAAAAGGTAGAGTGAAAGTTGGACAAAGGATTGTGAATAAAGAAAGGATTTAAACTAAAGTCACAGTGGAGACTGAGTCATGACTGTTTAGGTATTTTTAAACTTTAGTCGTCTGGATGGTGGACACTCTTGCTGAACTCACCAAATTATCCTATAAAGATTTCTGGTCAGCCTGTACCCCAGAAATGTGCACAGTACTTGGAATGGGACAGAGAATTTGAGAGTGCATCAATGGAAGCTATGGAGTGCTTGGAACAGAATTATCAAGGGATCAGTGCCACTGGACCCCAAGGGAATGATTGGAACTGGACAGTGACACAGAGGGGATTCCATGGACCATGAGGGAAAGTTTGTGATGGGACAGTGAGGAGGGGATGCCCCTGAAGACTATGGAGCACATCATAAGAAATATTAATTATGCTTGCTCTTATCTGGCCATTTCAATCCCACTAACTCTGCAGCTATCAAACGGCCTTTAAAAAGGGAACTTAAATGCAAAAATCTACTGTAGTGTAAGTACCACTTAGACATGCACTGTAACTTCACAGAAGGAATGTAATTGGATTGCAGGGTATAGATTCTCCAAAGTGATTGTGTGGTGTAGTGTTCCTATAGTTCTAACCATTGCAGTGAACGAGTGTAACTGTAACCTGAGTATGCTTTCCTAAAGTACAGCTATTTACCCACATACCAAAACACTCTATTTTTATGCTTAAAGAACTGAGAGTACCCTGTGTATTCTAACTCTATACACAGGTTACAGATGTGGCACTAATTACTTTTTGAAATGGTCTTGAATACTATGCAGACAAACAAACACTGTCTTAAGATAAAATGGTACAGTAAAACGAAACCAGAAATGGTAATACCATTTGGAGACCACATCACTGAGTGACCCCACTACCTACAGTGCTTGCTAATTGGCCTTAGTTATTATGCATTTTAGATGTAGTCAGCACTTGCTGTTAACATCTGGACTGAAAGCTAAAAAGTCCACTTGATAGCTACTTCTACCACTTATTCAGTGCTCTTTCAATTCTACAGTAAATGGCTGAATGCATTTTTTTAAATATACTTTCAAATTAGCTAAGTAAATGAGATAACTTCTAAACAAAAGAAGCTTGAAACTATTTATTTACTGATTTCCACTGGACCTAAAACTAATATTCTGATTGGATAAAAACTGGGTCATTAATTATGACATAATGATCAAGGTACATAACATCTTCTGACAATTAATGACTGGCTAGTAGAGTTGTTCGCCTCAGGCCATTAACCCAGTGAGTCAATTTGTGCAGGAAATGCCATAGGCATGGGTATGAAAGCTGGAATTAGATATTAAAATAGTTCTGTAAAAAAATGTATACAGTGTTATATTCTTATTACTTCTGCCTGTGCAAAGATATCGTTAATGTTTTATGGTTTCTGTTGTTCGAAAAGTGTGAGATATTGTTTTTTGTTATTAACCAATGAAGTCTTTGGAACAGTGATCATATAGTTTACTAGACTTTTACTACATGGTAACCAGATTACCTGAAGATTAAAACAAAACAAAAAAAAATGTGTATATTACATAAACCATAAAACTGGGTAAGACATGTTGTGCAGACAAATAAATGATCAAAAATTCATTCCAGACCACATCAAATCAACAGAAATGCTAGTGCATCTAGTTTTTGGATTATTGAAAAGGGACAATGGGGGCTATGCTCTATTATTGGGCGGGGTACATATGATTTGCAAGTAGATGGCCTGGGTAGCTCAGCACCCCCGTAACAAGCACTCAATGACCGGGATACAAGAATGTTGGACACCACCATGTGCCTGTCTGTGGCCTCAACCCTATCACAATGCTGCATGGGGGAGGATTGAAAGACACAGGCAGGCATCCAGCTGGAAATCTGTTCTAGACTCATTGTGGATCCCCTGTTCCAGGCATAGCAGTTGATTTTGACAAGCTGGGGGCTGACAATTTTCAAATTGATGCTAGACTACCCAAATCACTGCCCCAAAGCCCTCACTGTCTGTCCAGAGGACTGAGACAGCATGGTAGGAGGTGGTTGGTCCCACCACTGAAGCAGTTGAACTCGGAGGCATGCAATGAATACAGCAGGGTCCCTACCTACATATCCTGTGCCCCCTCACCTGGCACTCCCCACCTTCATGAATGGTGTAAAGTGCTAGTACATCCCTAGACATGCCGCCGGACCTTCCACACATGTAGCTACACAATTGTCCAAGGGATCCATTGCAGAAGGGGTACATCTCCCTTCCAGTGCATGGCATTCTAACATAGGACTGCATACATGCCGCATATCAACGGTACCATTGCCACTCTGTCCATTAACGTATAGACTCTGATATATGTATTTTTAAGACATAAATTTAGCAAGTTGGGTTTTGATTTATATGGGACTAGACCAGACTCCTTTGGAAATGGGAAGTTGTTGCCCTTAGATTATTACACCGATGACATAGTTTTTAAATAAATAAAATCAAGAAATAAACCAAAATGTCCGCAGTTCTGGTGGAAAATGGCTTAAAGCAGATATATTCTGCTGGGAGAGGGCTTAAAACTAGGCTGCAAGCTTGGATCTAAAAAAGAATCGAACACCTCAAACTTTAGGTGTTTCATCCTTTCAGACTGTATGAAACTTTTGGGCAAACAGGTGGACTTTTGATTTGACTTATTTGCCTTGGTCTGAATGGTGCGGATTACATGAACCAATCAAACTGCAAACTGTAGTTTGCATCTGATGCAGTTAACTAGGCAGTCTATGAGTCATAACCTTATTTTGATGCTAGATTCAGCTCGATGACACGAGCCAGCCTGAAAGCTCATTCGTGCGCTCTTTGTCGGGCTATTAGGTACAGTATCTCTGGAAGGCCTGTCTGACCTGATTCTAGTTAGAAAGCTAAAAAATTCTTCAAAAAAGGCAAAAAATCTCGAAAAGTTTGAACTATTCTCCTGCAAACAAAAGGGCTGCTAATGTAGGAATATTTAGGAGGAAAAAGAAGGAACAAAAGTAAAAAGAGTGTGTTTACAAAGCAGCAGGCCTCTGGGACAAAGTATCTGTGGATTTTGTGTTTTGTATCACTGTTTAGAAAAGTTTGATTCCCACCAGTGCCACTGTTGCTTTAAAGTTTGTTAAATGCCTACAGTACCTCAGTAAGGATGATGCCAGCAACCACTTTTAGTATGAAAGAGCTGCCAGCTGAGCTAGAAGCTCACCCCCTGGCAAAGACTGCTGGATGAAGTGCTGGGGTATCTACCGTGGAGTTTAGGTGTTTGCTGGTTTTACACTTCGGTGCATGTGGCAAATAAACGTTCACTAATGCAGTAGATTTAAGTTTTCTGTTTCTTCACTGAGTGTGTTGGATTCCTGTTTTCTGCTTGCCTAAGAAAGGAATTGAGAGGGGAGGGACTGGAGTCTGGAGGAGTGTGCTTGGGTAAAAGGAAGATGGAGAATGAGGTGGCAGTTTTCCACTGCTCACTTGCATAATCTGAATCTCAACAGCAGTGCATCACACAGTTTTAATTTTTCATTGAAGAACTATCCTTTTTGCAGGACACACAGCCAAACTGTCTGAGGCCACACCTGAAGCCTGAGATGTGATTTTTGTGGAATGATTTTATTGGGGAGCAAGTGTGTGCCAGCTGACAGCATGCTAATGTCTGGCCAGTGGTCACTGGCACCATGATGGCATCCCATAAAATGATAAAAGAGAAACATTTTTTTTTCTTGTGGCAGTCTTAAGCTCTTCATGTTCCCCAAAGTTGCATCAGTTCTTTTCTTCCTCCTCCCGAGTCTTGAAGCAGCCTATGTGGGTGTTGTCATGAGTAGAGATGCAGCGAATTTGAATTCCACCAGTGAAGTGACCATGAAGTGGGCACCCGTTGTTTACTCCTTCATGAAGTAGGCAGGTAAAGTGCTCACTCCGCCTTGTCATTACCACTTCCGTTAAGGCGGAATGGCAATGCGAAGTAAGGTGAAGACTTTGCTTTTAATGGACTTTGCGTTCCTCGTTGTGATTCTAAGTGATCCACTTGGTGTTTCAGATTTGGCAGCCCCCCCACACATCACATGGCTTACAATACTGTAAGTCACATGCTCTTTAGCTAGGCAGGAAGAAAGTGAGTCATACAAGCAGACACTTTTACTTTCTTCTGTGCAGATGGAGCGAGAGGAGTGTGTTTTGTGACTGCTGATACTTTGAGGTCAGAGCAAGGAGGAGGAGGAGGAGATTTAAACTTTGATTTAGACCCAACAGCTCTTTTAAAAGCTACATTTTTTGTCTTTTCTCTCCGTACTCTTTTTTACTTAATTTGTTCTTTCTGTAAATTTAATTTTTCTTACATAGAGGGACATTAGTTGCAAATTATGTCCATGCTGGAACTGCTGCTGGATCACCATGGGATCCCACATTATTTTTTTTTCCTCACACCATGTGCTCCCCACACCTTCCTTGCTGTGTTATAAAATGTATTCCTCCACCATCCCCAACCCTTGTATGTAATTATGCCCTTTTTTGTTGTCTTCTGTATCTATTCTGAGCAGTGCAAGTATACTGTGCTAAACTGCATGGGTGCAGTCTTCTTTCCAGTCTGTGTATGTACTGCAGGCACTGTCCAACTCCCTGACTTAAAAACACTTATTAATGAGTACAATGGTGGGATGGTGAAGCCTGGAAAGATACTACAAAACAGGCTTACAATACATCCAAGTAACTAGTAAAAAAATTAATGTTGTGATTCGTGACGTAATCATAAATCGTGATTTGTGACTGCATTTGTGACCGTGATGATAAAGAAATGTGAATGCCTATGGCTATACTTCCCTGGGCCCCGATGAGGTGTGGCACAAAACTTCCCGACTTAAAAAAACTCATTAATGAGTACAATGGTGGGGTGGTGAAGCATGGAGAGATACTACAAAACAGGCTTACAATACAACCAAGTAACTAATAAAAATTAATGTGATTCGTGATGTGATCGTAGATCATGATTTGTGACTGCATTTGTGACCGTGATGATGAAGAATGTGATTTGTGTCACGAGTGACTCATGATGATGGTCCTGACTTAAAAACACATATTAATGAGTACAATGTTCATGCTGAATCATGCACCACACCTGTCCAGTACTCTGAAGGGAAGCCAAAACAAAGAACTGTGATTTAAGTTAAAGATGGAGACTGGGCCCTAAAGAGATGCAAATGCACTGACAGATTAAGATTGTGCTGTGCACTGAAGAGATGCAGATGCGAAGGCACAATACCTAACCAGTGCTCACCATCAGAAATTCAAATCTCTAAAAGAATACTTTTACCGGTTGGGGCAGGCTGCGGGGGGCGGGCAGTGTAATGCAGTGCTGCAGTAAAGGTCACTAGTACTAGTACCAGTAAAGATACCACAAAGAAAAACAAAAATTACACAACTGAAGTGGATAGCAGGTTCACATTGCTGAAAGTATGTGGCACAATAAAAGGTGTCTGATTTGATAACACACGTCACACACATACTCACACACCATACACACTAAGTAATGCATAGCAAATTGAAAACATCAGTAATATAACCACATATTTTAAACAAACTAAAATTATGTACTGCTGCACCACAACAATCAGCAAAAAAATGGCAAGAATTATTGAAAATATTACTGTGTACATTAACACAGTTATACAAGAAAAATATCACCAAAACAGAAAGCACTGTCTTTTTCTCCAAGTTAATCTACCTACACCACATATATGCCCCTCCCCCAAAGCACACTTCTACTGTCTCTCAGTACACAGATTGAATGTTGTACATTAACATTCAAAATCCACACACAAGCAATAAACGCTCAATGATATGAGCACAGGAGGGTTTTCTGTAATCGATGAACTAAAGTTTCAGCAAAAAAAAAAATGACTCAAAAAGTATTTTTTAACAGCTCTTAGAAGGCTTGAATCACACATAGCTCTCAGAGCAGAATGTCTCCTACAGCTACCTACACACACTACCCCAAACTGAGGCTGTGCAGAACAATCTAGAGCCCATGTGACCTGAAATCTTATGTATCGCTGCAAAATTTGCCTTTGAAGCTTAAAAACAAGGCAAAGTGAGGTGAAGTACATTGTTTTCAATGTACTTTGCCTTAAGAATTGGTGGAGTAGTGGTTTGGGAAGGTGGAGTAATGCGAAGTCATTGTTTTCAATGGACTTCTCGTTACCCATTACAATGCAAAGTACTCTGCTTTGCTTTGCGGAGCACTCTGTGAATTCACTTTCACGCCATGTTCCACTCCACAGAGCAAATTGGGGCCACTTCGCCCATCTCTAGTCATGAGCTGTGCTGTTGCAGTGTAATATGGGCAGCAGGCAGCAAATGTGTGCCAGCTGGAAGCATGCTGGTGCCTGGCAACTTGCTGCTGGCAGCTTGGTGGCATCCCGTAAAAGTATTTTGGATAAAATCACCTTTTTTTTTCCTTGTGGCTGTCTTCACATGCCATCCCAAGTAACTGCATGTCCTTCCTGCTTCCCAGTTCAGCAGTGTGTGTCATCCTGCGCTGTGCAACTGCAGTGTGATCTAAGCAGTAGGCAGCAGGTGCGAGTCAGTGGGCAGTATGCCAGTTCCCAGCCACTTGTTGCTGACTGCTTGGGATCATCTCATAAAAAAAATTTACAAAAAAAGTAAAATACAATAAAAAATCACATTCCCTCAAGTGGCTGCAATTCCTTCCTCCTCTTTCTTCAGAGTTCTGAAGCAATATTTGCTGGGTAAATGTTGCCCATGAAACCAGTGTGCACAACACTTACCCATGGCATAATGGGAAGCATTGTCCATTTGTGGCACTGTCTCAATCGGTACATAACTTTTGGATCCAGCAGCCCACACTGTGAGGATGCTGTGTTGTTGTCTTCACTCAGTCTTTTTCAGATTAATCTTTTGTGAATTTTTGGAAACCCTGCACAGGATGAATAAATAATGTTGGGGCAATGTTGCCTATGAAACCAGAGTGGCCATGGTATAAAGGGAAACCTTTTCCATGTGTGGCACTTTTCCAATGGATACACAGTTTTTTTGAACCAGTAGTTTACTCATACATAGACCTTACACACCATTATATTTTGAACATCATTAGCTATGTACTATTATTTTACCAGCCTAGTTTAAGTTTGATACTGGCTGAATGTACACAGTTTTTGGAACCATTAGCCAGTGATATGGGCCACTGCATCATCGTTCTGTTTTGAATGCTTCATTGGCCCAGTGCATTGTTATTTTATTTTCATCCCATTTCCTACTGCATCATAATTGTTTAACCAGTGCAAACTAGTCTACCAGTAAGAGAACTTTGGTGCACTTTTTTTGGTTTAATGGTCAAAGTTCACAAGTTTGAAATTTGGGAGGTTCAAACAGTTCTACTTAAAACTATACATATTTTCAGTGAAAAAATGGAAAACAAAGACACTTGACTTTACAACTTCTATTTAAATCAGTTTCAGTTGGGACCATACTTTTTTATTTATTTTGTCCAGCTCAGAGCATGGGTGCTTCAAGTCATCATAACAACTCTTGAAATATTTGGTCTTCATCATTGCTGACTTATTTTAATTAGCCAAATTAACCAAATGTTATAAAAATGGAAGCCATACCTTTTCATATGTATGATATTCCTCCTCTAGAAAATACATTGCCTTGTCTATTTTACTATAGTCTAACATTTTATTTACATTCTATATAAGTTGGCAGGTTTGTATCTTTCCAAGGTTGCAATTTTTTTTCTTTGCTGCCAGTAAACCTGTGTTAATTTTTTTTGATTAACCAATACAACTTGTATCTCGACTTGGACTCCAAATATCCCAATACCAGGATCAAATGAGAAATCATAACCCAACACTTTTTCTAGTAGTGCAAAAATTATGTTCCAGTAATCCTTAATAGGTTTGCAATTTATCAACATGAGTGATAGGGTCTATCTTTCCTTACTACACCTCAGACATGTCTCAGGAAGAGAACTATTTTTTTTTAAACGTGCTGGAGTAAGATATGTTTTATGTACAATATTACATTGTATTTGAAGCAATTTGTCATGTTTTACCAATAAATTTTGCAAGTTAATGATTTCTTGCCACTTATCCTCTGGAATTTAGGTCTTCAGATCTCTTTCCCATGCTTTTTCTCCTCCCGTTAACTGACTTAACCCTTTATCTATTCGTATTTTATATAAATGTGCTAATTTTTATGTTTATTTTTTTAATTCTGAAAGCATCTTTTCCAGAATTTACCTTTTTAATTCAATTGAATTTTTATTATTTTTGAAGATAACTTTTTTATTTTAAGAAATTGTAGTTTGTTATTCTCTGAAATCCTAAATTTTTGTTGAACACTTCCAAACATAATAAATGTACCCTCTTCATAGAAATCTCCTAGTTTATGAAATGTTTTTTTCTTGATATCAATTTTTGAATGTCCCATCTAAGATTGAGGGGATGAAGGTTGGATTTTTATAAATCAGTATTAATTTAGATAATAAACATGGTGTCGACCCAATTTACACAGTTTCCTCCAGTCATAGTTGGTGGTCTTTGTAGTATTCAGAGTGGCTACTCTATCTGGCTGAACCCCATTTGAAAAAGGCATAATCAATGAGTTTCTCAGTAACATACCCTTTAATTCATTTTTTCCAAACAGAAACCTGCCATTTACTTGTTTTCTGGAGAGCTGAACCAATAATATATTATTTCTATTTGGGCAGATAAATAATACATCTAAAAATTCAGACAAACCAACCCCCCTTTTTCTTTGCTTAAATAAAGTTTATTTAACGCTATTCTTGGGTGTTTCCCCACCCAAAGAAACCATCTTATCATCTTTTCAATTTCATTAAAAAATGTATTTCCAAAATTAGTGGGATGGATTCAAATACAAATAGCAATCTTTTTTTTCCTTAAACTTTTGTTTATTGCTTTCTCAATTAAAACAATACATAACAAGCATTTGTCAATGCAAATGTTGTAGCGCTGGCATTGTCAGTAGGAGTGGCAGAGCTAGAGACTCATAGTGCTGTGATTTTGATAATGTGTCCCAAAAGGTGATTTTGCACAGCAAGTATGCCGTTGTGAGCCACAGCTGTGGAAAGATGTTTTGGGCAGGCTGTGAGAAATGGCAGCTGGACTGTTGATAATGAGGTGTGCACAAATGCCAGTGGTGAAAATGTGGCATGAAAATATTGCAGATTGATGAAGTTACAAGAGTGCATGGAAACTGCACAATGCATGCTTACAACACAGTCATTGTATGGACTTTAGGCACCAAATTTTTAACATAGGCATTTTAGGACCTCTGCTCATGAATAGTGTCACCGTCATTTCCTCAGACTGTCCCGAAAACTGATTTCACACAGCGACTGCACAATTCTGCACTGGATGTGCAAAAACACATTTCAGGCAGCTGTACTCTTCATAAGGAGGTATGGAAAAATGCCAGTGATGAACGGCTGAAGTGAAACTATTACAAATACACAAAGTCACGAGTGTGCATGCAAACTGTGCAATGCACGCTCGTAAAACATTCACTGTATTAACTTTTGTCCTCAAATTTTCAACATAGGCATTTTAGGACATCTGCTAATGAACAGTGTCACTGTCATTTTCATCATGTGTCTCGAACATGGACTTTCCACAGCGACCATGCTATTCTGTGCCGGAACTGCGAAAACAGATTTTGGTCAGGATGTGAAAAATGACAGCTGTACTGTTCATTAGGAGGTGCAGAACAATGGCATTGTTGAAAATCTGGAGTGAAAATATTATAAGTTTGTGAACGTACTAGCGTGCATGCAAACTGCGCAACGCACACTCATAATGCAGTCATTTTATGGAGTATTGTCACCAAATTTTCAACACAGGCATTTTAGGACCTCTGCTTATGAACAGTGTGACTGTCATTTTCATAATTTTTCCCGAACACTGATTTTGCACCACGGCCATGTTATTCTGCGCCGGAAGTGCAAAAACACATTTCGGCCAGGATGTGAAAAATGACAGCTGTACAGTTCACAAGGTGTGGTAAAATGCCAATGTTGAGAATCTGGAGTGAAAATATTGCGAATTTTCTAATTTAGGAGCGTGAGATGCGCAGTTGCTACGCATGCTCTTAAAACAGTAATTTTTTTTATTTTTCACACCAAATTTGCAACATAGACTTTTTCAGAACCTCCCTCATGAACAGTGGCACTGTCATTTCGTTACTCTGTCTGAAAGGTGATTCCATGCAGTGACTGAGAAATCATCTTTCGGGACTGAATAATGCCATGACAGTGCAAGAATTCATGAGAAGGAGTCCGAAAAATCCCATGTTGAAAATTTGGGGCCAAAATTCACAAAAATGCCTGAGATATGCATCAAAGTTGGAAAAACCTTATTTAGTCCATTATATAGCTTACTGGCATTTCCTCAGTTCGTGGTCGGCTTTGAAGAGTGCAGATGTGTTCCTGATCCACTGAAGATCGTTGCACCAGACTCCAGAGGTGAGTATGGGGGAAGGGGGGTGTGGGGAGGCAGGGTGCACAGAGGGTGGGTGCAGGTGGGAGGAGGGGGCACAGAGACTACGAGAGACAGTTTTCATTTTACAGGTTAAAAAGGAAAAAAAATTGCGGGACAATTTTTTTTGCAGGGGATTTGGTATGCTGGGGTGGGCTCCCAGAATGCCACCTAACTGTTTGGGGGGTTGTCTGTAGCCAATGGGGGATTGGACACCCTCATCGGCAAACAACACAAGGGGAGGGAGGAATTTATGCTGACGGGGATTGGGCACCCCAGTTGGCACACAAAGAAGGATGGGGGATGCAGAGCTGAGGGGGATTGGGCACCCCCTTGCATTAAACAATTCAGAGGGTTCTTTATGCCGACAGGGAGTGGGCTCCCCCATCGGCAGACAAGGAAGGGGGGTTGTGGTAAGAGCCGAGGGGGATTGGGCACACCCATCGGTGTATCACAAATGGCAGGGTGCTTTATGCTGATGGGGAGTGGGCTCCCCCATTGGCACATTCATAGTGGGCAGGGTCAGCCAACAGGGGGATTTGGTACCCCTGAAGTCAGCAGTTCGGATGCCAGTGTGCCACCATGTGCATAATGTCAGTGAGTACATCAAGAAAAGGTCCACTGCATCTAATGAGCTTTGCTCTGATTACAGTGGACCTTTTCTTAGATGTGCTCGCCACATTATGTATGCATGGTGTGGAGCCGGCATGCAGGCTGATTGGGGAATATGGAACGCACCTACTGGTGCATGTCCTGCATTCGCCTAACAGCGACCGTGCCTCCAAATCCCCACTGTCCCAAGATGTTGGCTGCGCAAGCATGCCAACATAAAAACCCTCATACAAGGCAATCAAGATTTGGTTCCATTACATTTAATATACATATACTTCCTTTGCAATCTTTTACAGTAGGAAATGAAGGTAATCCAATAAAGTGTACAAAATAATTGTCCATTAATGCCAGCCATCTCCATAGCTTAGGAAAGTCCATTTTAGGTAGTACCAATAGGAACATTTTTACCACAATCCCAGTGGATTGTTATTTATCCATATATAACTGGTGAGGTTATTAGGAAGACATCATGCTTTTCAGAATTTACTCTATACTAAGCCATTGAAAAATGCTTCAGTAGGAAACAAGTCAATAAAGTATAATTTCATCTTAGGCCTTAACAACATCCCCTTATTAGCTTCTAATATAACAAAAATGGATATAAAAGAAATTTTTGGACTAAATCTCATCCCTCACCCTCCCGTTCTTATTAACAAAACATACTGAGACCATAATACCCTTGAGAAAATTTGAACTCACCCACATTGGTGACTTCACCTGTAGTGAAACAGAATGGTACTCTGTGTCACCAGAGCAAGGAGAACTGCAGGGTAAACCAAATAATGTTAAAGGAGAAAAAAAAAGTCTTCCCATATAAATTAAGGAGACAACCTTTCACTTAGTCATTTACAAATGCTCTAGTCACTTTTAAAAGTAGCAATGACCCAAAAGGGGTATCAGATCTGTTCACTGTGTATCCGAGATGTCTTCTTCTAAGACTTCCACTGCTTTAGCATCAAATTCCCTTTCTATTTTTTCCATCCAGCACCCAACATCTTTAGGGTATTTGAATTGCCAACTCTTTCCCCTTAGACAATCTGCAGGCATGCCAGTAACAAAAAGGAATGCACTATTCCCAGTGCATGAAGTCTCTGTTGTGTCCCATCAAACAGTTTGTGATGAGCTCTAGTTTGAAATGAAAGGTCCTGGAATATTTTAACATCTTTCCCATCAATACTTATTGGGTACACTGATCTGGCAGCCAATAATAATACATCCTGAATCTCCACTCCTTCTGTTCACACTAACACAGTGTGAGATTGATTAGTATTGTTAGGCCGGACCCTTAGGTTGACTCTGTAGGCCCTGTGGAGACAACTCCCTTCAAAGTCCTCCAGATCCGGGATGGAATCTTGCATCCAATTACTTAGATAATCCAATAAATTGGCATCCTCAGCCCCCTCTGGAATGCCAACCAGGTGCAAATTTCGAGCTTGGGCTTCATTTTCCAGGGCCTTCAACCAACATCTAAGCTGTGTCCTTTGTCAAAGTACAAACTGCTGCTTGAGTGAAGATAGATCTTTTGTCTGCTTTGGCAACTATACCAGTTAGTTCTTTAATAGCAGACTCATGCATTTCCAACTTTGTTAAGGTACATTCCATTTTATTGTCCATGGATTGAACGGTCGAAAGGATTTGCTGCCATGGTGGAGCTGAAGAACTTTCTGAATTGAGCACTACCTTGTGGCTTGTAGTTTCTTGGGCCTGCCCCTGTTTCACTACAGCCATTTTAGAAGCTCCTGCTCCTGTGAGTTTTGTTTTCCCCATCCTGTATTTGGAATTGTTTGAAAGCTAGTAATGTCAGGAAACCAATTTTTTTGCTTTCTGTCATCTCGGTTTGACTTCATTTAAGCAAATCCTTTAATTTTCTGGCTTAAGTGCAGAGCTGGTCTGAAAGGCATCCTGCTGGGAGATCGGCTTTCTAGCACCCCCTCACAAATAACAATCTTGGTAACATGCTCATTTTTAAGATGTTAATCCTACCTATCAACATCAGGGGGAGATATTGCCACTTATCCAGAACTTTTCTAATTCTGTGCAATAATAGGTCATAGTTGACTTGTATTGCCTTTTTATGATCTCGTGTCAAATACACACCTAAATATTTAATTTTATCCTTACTAATATTTTTAATGCCTGATTAGTAAGATCCTCAGGTTTACCTAGATACAACACATCACTTTTTCTGCAGTTTATATTATATCCAGAGAGTTTATTATTCTCTTTTATTATTAAATTTATAAGGGGATATGAATTATCTGGTTTATTAGGCGACAACAATATGTCGTCTTCATAAAGCATTATAGTCAGATAGTAACTGTCCACCTGGACCCCTATCTGTTCCTTCTATTCTTGAATCCTTATTGCCAAGGGGTCTAAAGAAAGTGCAAAATGAAGGGGGGAGAGCGGGCATCCCTGTCTAATCTCCCTTAATAAGGGGAAGAGCTAGAGGTAGTTGAGTTTGTCCTGACCCCCACTAAGGGTGCAGAATATATAAGCTGAATCCTGGTCAGGAATCTACCCTTAATCCCAAAATGTTTGAGAGTTTCAAGCATTAAATGGCCACTGCACCCTATCGAAGGCCTTCTCTACATCTAGTGATAATGGGGCTGTATCTGTACCCTCCAAAGCTTGAATTAAACTGAAGGCCCTTCTAATATTGTGCTGTAACCTTCTCCCTTCCACAAAATCTACCAGGTCCTGATGGACCACCCCTGGGACTACTTTTGACAACCTATTTCCAGTATTTTGGCTAATATTTTATAATCACTATTCAACAGTGAGATTGGCCTATAAGACCTAAATTGATCTGAGGGTTTGTCTTTTTTTAAGAGTAGAATTACAACTGCCTCATTAAGGGAGCATGGTATCTTTCCCTCCTTCAAAAAACTCTGAAATAAGTCTCTTAATAATGGGGCCAACATTTAAGATAGATTTTTATATAGTTCAAAGGGTAATCCATCAGGACCGGGAGATTTACAATTAAGGAGATCCCTTATGGCCTGTGTTATTTCTTCCAATAATATATCCATATTCAGAAATTCCTGTTCTAATTCTGACATTTTGTGTAAGGGTAGTACCTCCAAATATTTACATATTTGGCCTATCTCCATCTCTTCCTCTTGGGTTTACAGTTTTTCATAATAGTCCTTAAAATCAGACTTATTTCACTATCTTCCTTTTTAAGATCCCCACTCTCCCCCTTACCCCCTCTATATTGTTTCTATTTTGTTCCACATGCAGCTGATATGCCAGCAGTTTATCTAGTAATTTCCCATAAAAGTGTTATTTTGCTCTAGCCTTATACATTTCCTTCTCTGCCTGTGTTTGAAGTAATTTTTCTATTTTGTCCCTGGATTATATAACTTTTATTTTTGATTCTTCTGTTCTTGTACTAACATGTTCTGCCTCAGCTGATGCTAATTCACTTTCTAAGTTTATCATTTCTGCCTCCCTTTTCATTTTCCTGTTGCCTACTTGTGCCATCTCCCAGCCTCGGATAAACACTTTCAATGCTTCCCAAAATAATTACATTTTTTATTTTCTGAGGGTCATTCCAAAACAGAAACCATTCAATTTCTTCTATAATTGTGTTCTTGAAATTCCCATCCACACATAAAGTATAATAAAATTTCCAGTTCCCATTATAGTGATTTGAATGGTTCCCCAATTTAATGTGCATAAAACAAGGGGTGTGATCTGAGATTCTAATGGGCTCATAAGGTATCTGCATTACTGTTTGGCACAAGTTTTTGGAAACCAGGAAAAAGTCTATCCTAGTGTAAGTGTTGTAAGTTTTAGAATAGTATGAATTGCAAAAAACTGCATTATGCATCATTTAGGGTTAAAACAAAATAAGTCAGGAAATAAAAAATCTTTAGGGATGCCCCTCCTCCACCTGCCAATCATCCCCAGATTGACAGATGACAGGGTGTGTCATTGGGGTTGTGAGACCTAAACGTGTCCGAGATATAACATATAAAAGTTTGAGATTTTCGTTTATCAGAGATGCAGAATTCCACACCTGTTAACATTTAACAGGCACAATGACTGAAAACTGCATCCATGACATTAAGGCTAGGTACCCTATCAATTTCAAACCACCAACACAATGCAAAACACTATCCGCAACACGTAAATTGTGTCGCATAATATCTCCACAAAACAAATTTTCTCTGACACATAAACACCATTATTCACATCTACAGGACATGCCAAGAACATCCTTCACATTTCAAGTAAAAAGACCAAACCGTTTCCAAGATATAACATGTTAAAATTTGAGATTTTCATTTGCGGAGTTGCACAGTTCTGCACCTGTTGACATTTTACTGACACAGTTACTGAAAAGTGCATCCATGACACTAAGGCTAGGTACCCTATCAATTTCAAGCCACCACAACAACGCAAAACACTGTCCACAAAGCATAAAGTGTGCCACTCAATATCTCCACAGAAAATATATTGTCCGACATGTAAACATGGTAATTGACATCCAGATGGCATGCCGTAAACACCCTCCAAATTTCAAGTAAAAAGACCAAACCGTTTCTGAGACATGTTATGGTAAAGATGAGTAAAACTGGCCTATTTAATGCATTATAAATTCTGGCCATCTTGTCCCTATCTCACAATCAAAGATCGCGATCAAAGAATCTCATGATCAAAGAATTTGCAGGCTCACGATCAAAGAATAAAAAATGCTGAAAATCAAGATTTTGACACAAATGCGGCAACCCACCACCATGGTTCAGCAGAACGAAGCCCCCTGAGCAGAACCCACCCTCATTTGTCTTCCTAGGCCGCCACTGAGCTGAGAAAATTGCATTTTTCAAAGGGCCATCTCATCCCTCACTCACGATGCAAGATTGCGAGCAAAGAATCTCCCAATCAAAGAATCTGCAAGTTCATGATGAAAGAAATTGCATGCTCATGATCAAAGAATATAAAATGGTGAAATGTGAGTTTTTGGACAATTTGGATAGAACCACCATCATACCTCAATAGAACGGAGGCCCCTGATCAAAACCCACCCTCATTTGTCTTCCTAGGCCACCCCTTAGCTGAGAAAATTGTATTTTTAGGTCATGATGCAAGATCACGATCAAAGAATCTCACAATCAAAGAATTTGAAGGCTTGTGAACAAAGATCATTAGCGAGCCATGATCAAAGAATTTAAAAGCTTCCGACTCTATTTTTTGACCATTTTGGATTAAACCAAAGGCATGACTCGATAGATCAGAGCCCCTTGAGTAAAACCCATCCCAGTTTTACTTCAGGAGTGACCCCTGAGGAAAGATATTTGTGTTTTTTATGATTAGAAATCTTAAAACAAGATGATGGACCTCACAATCAAAGAATTCTCAAGGACAAAGATTCTTGAACCATGAGGCTGAAAATTCTTTGACCACCAGGTGGTACGAGATGGCCATAACCCCATTCTTTGTTCACAAAACATACATATAAATTTTCCTATTGACTTATAATGGGAAATTAAAAGTAGCATAACTTTTGAATGCCTTAATATTCTTTCACCAAATGAAAAGTGCCATGTTCGACCATGAAAGCTCTTTCAATCAAGCCATCTCAAAGAGCAGCATGCCACACGATGGCTGTGCAGGGCCACATACAAAATCCCAAAAGCTGTCTCCAAAAATGGATGCTTTTGCATTTTTCAGTGTTTTGGTGTGCAAAGACCATAAGTCTGACTGAAAAAAAATTTGCCAAATCAAGAGATCTACCATGCCCCTCCATGCATACCAAATGTAAGGTAAATCCATTTAATGGATCCAACGTTATTAATGCGCAACATTTTAACTTTAACATAGAAGTGACATCTTAACCCTAAATACCACGCCACTGTAATATATATATATATATTTTTTTTTTTATGGTAGCATGATAGTGCTACCATAGTTAGGGTTGAGGAGCCATTTACATGTTGAACCAAAAATTTTGAACCTAAATAACTTTGCAACCATTCAACGGATTTGCCTGAAATGTGGAATACACAATCAAGAATCATACATCTTGGGATCTGCCAACTTTTATATTGTTTGGATATACAGCTGCGGAGTTATTAAGCATGATCTGCACGCATGTTCATGCTTTTTTAAATTCTTTGCTCATCCCTACAGGTCACACGGTTTGCTCGACTGGTCCAAAAACTTCAGGGAACGTGCGGCCATGGTCCCCAATGTGCCTTTTGAAGAGGTCGTGAAAAAATATTAAACAGTTCAAAAGTTATTCAAAAAACAATTTCCCATTATAAGTCAATGGGAAAAGTTAACAAAAAGTTCGACAGTGTCGCAAATGCAGTTTTTATTTTCACAAATGGCCCTTTTACTGTCACAAATCTGCCATTTTGTTTTCATTTGGTCATCAGAAAAATGCTTGGCATTTAAATTTGGGATCCTCTAGCAACCTAATTCTTTTTGTATTCACCTAGTTGGACCCTGAGGATGCTAAGCATGTCTTTAGTTTGGGGTAAAACACCCCAGAAATATGATTTTCAAATTTCTGGAAAAAGTACTTTCACAAAGTACTTTCGCACTTGCCACACTGTCGAATGAATTTGCGAAAACTTTCGCAAAGTTCGACAGCACTTTTCCAGGCTGTGGGAAAATGACAGCAATTCTTTGGCACCCTGCTGCAAAAGAACGGTTTGGTCTTTTGTCCTGAAATTTGGAGGAAAGGCAGCCAACATCTCCCAGATGTGCCTTTTGGTAGTTTGGTGACAAAGTATTGCATGGATGCAAAGTTATGATACTCCAAAGTTGACACTTTTTCCCATAGACTAACATTGCGGCATCCGCTGCATGACAGGAATTCTTTGCCACCCCGCTGCAAAATAACTGTTTGGTCTTTTACACTGAAATTTGGAGGGAAGAAAGCCAATATCCCACAGATGTGCCTTTTTGTGGTTTGGTGAAAAAATATTGCAGGGTGGCAAAGTTATGGCACTCCGAACTTCTCTTTTTTCCCATAGGATAACAATACGGCATTCGCTGCACCTTTCAGGGCCTGTATCTCTGAAACGGTGTGAGATATGGACTTTTCATCAGAAAAATACTTAGCCCCCAAGCCAGGAAAGTCTTAAATTATATGACTTTTAATTTTCTTTCTAGGTCATACGGTTCCTGAGATATAAGCAACTTAATATTCCAACTCTTCATTTTCTGCTCCGACACCCATTATTATGCATACATTCTTTGTACTCACTGTCTTTCTCTATGCAGCTTTTGGGGAAAAGCAATCTGTGCGCCTACATTACTGTCACCTTTACCACTTCCGCTTGCAGTTCTGTACCCGTTTCCTTTACCGTTCCCATCAACGCCACCAAGTGCGTTACCCTTTGCATTTTCATTTGCGCTTGCGTTAGCGTTATATTTACCATTTGTGTCTACAGTACTGTTTCTCTTTCTGTTTAGCTATGTCACCATCACGAATTACCATTGTGTCTGTGGGCACACAGGGCGCATAAAAGCTGGATTACATTCACTATTTCTCGTTATCTTTCTCAAAAGAAGGGAAATTAGAGGCATAAAACTCCATTTAATGCATCAGTTAGGGTTGTTCTACAGCAACAAAAGAGAGGAAATTCGATATTAGGGTTGAAACCCCCATTGCACCCCTCCAGCCCACCTCCCTAACCAGCATCGGGGTGCACATTGGGGTCATCGGTCCTAACTCTCACCCCATTCTCTTATTCCTCAGCTTCTTTCCACATGTGATGGGATGAGAGTTAGGGCTGATGACCTCAATGTACACCCTGATGCCAGTTGGGGGGTGGGCTGGAGGGGTGCAAGGGGTGTTTCAACCCTAACATCGAATTTCCTCGCTTTTGTCACTGTGGAACAACCCTAACTGATGCAGTAAATGGAGTTATTTGCCACTAATATAAATATATATATATATATTTTTTTTTTTAAATTAGGAAAGTGAACTCTGATAGGAAGTTGTATACCTAAATCAAATGCATATTTCTTGACAGGATCTACGGTCTTTATTTTTCTTTCACAAGCATTGGGAGGGCTCTAGCTATTTGATTCAATGTAATATTAAAGGGACACTGTCAACCCCCTTAGGTGTCAAAGTGTCCCTAGTTTAAAAAACATATTTTATGATGGCCAAAATTCTCTAAAGATTGTTGATGTAAATGGTGGTTTGATTCTGACTATTATTTTCTTTAAAAAAAAAAAAAAAAAAACAGATTCCCCAACATACTGGTGTTATCACACCAAAACAGGTTTGTTTACGTTCTTTGATCAACTCCAAATGCAACTTTTTTGGACTTGGGAACACCCACAAAACAGTCTAGCCCTTCATAATGCAGTGGGAGTGTTACTGCCTCATGAGTGACTGCACTGTTTTGGGGTTTTTCTAATGATCAGGAAGTATGCAATAAGAACAGAACTAGGATTGTAAACAAAAACAAGGTTGTTTATAAATACTCATCATCAGGCATTTCAGTTTTAATAAGCAAGGAGACAGACAAAACAAACAGCAATATAAATTAATTTTAGAGAGGGTAAGTAATCAGAAAATGTGGAGTTTCAACTAGAAATAATATGGTGAAAAACAGATTGACAGTGTCCCTTTAAAGTCACTCCCAGTATAATTGGTGGACTGTATTGAGCTATTTCTAAAAAGAAGTCAGTGAAAAAAGGCAAGTCTTCATTATTTTGGTCATAAATAATACTACTGTAAGTGTAAAGGGTGCCATGAATTTCCACTTGGATTATTACATAATGACCATTCTGATTGTGTACTAATGTAATAATTTTATGATCTAATTTTTTCTTTATGAAAATTGCAGCTCCTCCCCTCCCCCCAGCTGCATTCAAAAACAAGGAACAGTATCCCACTGCTTTAAATATATTACCAAAGTAAACTGCATCCCTTTAATTGAAATATATCTCTTGTAAAAGTAAAATGTCCCCTTCTTTTATTCGCAATTTTTACAGTTTTTCTCATTTTAAATCTGCCTCTACAGCTGTTAAGATTCCAAGACATAATTATCAACTCACACATTTATTTTGTTGATATTTCCAGTGCTTCCACCTGCACAATGATTTTTCTTCCCCTATATGTTCTGGCATTCGATTTTTCTGGTATTTCCAAACCTTCCTACCACACAGTACTTTTGCATCCCCTGAATGTTTTGAAGTTCAAGTTGAGGAGCAAGAGAGGAAGAGGTTTATGATACACCTTAAGTTATTTAATTTGTTTGTAGACTTCAAACCAAATTTCTGGTTTGTTACTATGGTGTAACAAACCTCCATATCTCACCCACGCTTATGAACCTTATATACAAAATTTATTTTTATATTTTTTTCTTCCTTTTTTACTCTCCCCATATTACCCCCTCCTCCCACCCTTGCTTAGAAAAATATATACTAAAACCCAGCTTCCACCTCTATATTTATCTGAACATGCCTCTAAAGTTAATAGAAATACAGTAAACCAAAAAAATTGCACATTCTGCTAATGTCCTTAAGTTACTTTGTTGTCCTAAAAATCAATGGACATCACCCCTTCGCCCCTTTTTAAGGTATCTGAACCACAGGTGTATAACTAGTCGGAAAGTGTGAGAAACCTTCAGCCCTGCTGGTGGGTGTCATCCTGTTTCTGTAGCCCCTATATAAACCTTTGGTCCCTTATCTTAGCTTAATGTTAATTGTTCCTAAAGAGAAAAAAGGGGAGAGAGGAAAAAGAAAATTATTTCAGGGCAAAAGAATATCTTCACAAACCAGTTTATAATAGAAACTCATATTCTACCGCTCCTTCATCAAATACTCCAACTGGTGAGACCTTATCTGTTCCCTAAATCTTATCCCTGTTAGGCAGATCCCTTTTGTACCCCACTAATCTAAAGTGTGTGTAGTCTCCTGGTTCTCCAATTATAACCCCCTCCATCCAATATGTTTTTACTCTCTTAAGCGTCTTAAATTAATACAGTGTACAGAGGGATGGGCTGAAGAATATGCCCCACTTCCATTGAACATGCATTTTAGTCCTGTTCCATTTTAGCCTGTTGAAGTGGATGGAAAGTTCTGCTCTTTTGGTGTTGTATTTTCAGTAGAATAGTTAGAGTGTTTAGCTAGGGCCTCATCCACTTATGATGGTGTATGAAAAAACAAAAATGTTCAATCAAGGTTGATTCTTAATTTAGCTGGATACATCAATAGGAAATGAATCCCTTCTGTTCTTAATTTGTTGCAGATAGAATTAAATGCTTTTCTTCTGGCTAGAACTGAGGGGGAAGGTCAGGGTATACTTGCAGGTGTATCTCCTGAAAAAATAAGCCTTTTTCTGTTCTGGCTTTCATGAGAATCCTCTCCTTATCTTGGTACCTTAAGGGTTAGACATACTGTACATAAATTTTGGATGCCCCAGTATATCCTTGCTTTCAAATGCTCTGTGAGCCCAAACCAGTTCTATTTTTGGAGTTTGGTATACCAGGCCCAAAGCATTAGTTAAAAGCTCTTCACAGAACCCAAATGCATCTTGACCCCTGATACCTTCTGGAAGGTTACCTATCTTTAGGTTACACATTCTGGAGCATGACTCTAAGCCTTCCACCTTTATTTTCAAACTTTCCAGCACTTTTTTACAATTCTCTAGATCATTTGTGATTTTAGGAATAGCATCTTCCACTTTACCGACTCTCTCCACACATTCCACAGCCCTTAATGAGAGCATTTTGAATTTTTTCATTACTTCTGAAAATGTTTGGGACAAAGAACCAATCGCAAGATTAACTGAGTCAAACCCCTGCTTTATTTGTTTTAAAATGTCCTACTGTGGGTCATTTGTTTTTGGCTCTTTTTCTGTTTTGTCCCCTGGTACTGTTTCAGTAGGTACCCCTTTTCATTTTTATCTGAGCATTCTGGAAGCTATTTGTTCCTGTACCCTTGAGTTTTAACTGAGGAATACATTTTTTTCCCTCCTAGGAGTTTCCTATACTCCCTATATTTCCTCTTTTTCCATTTGATTTAACAAAGATATCATATACACACTGTGGGGAATTCAAATATACCTCTCTGTTCTGTGATTCAGTTTTGTGTAGTGCAAGACGTTCTGGAGATTCCAAACTTATTTATTTTTTTCTTTTACATCTCCATTTTTTTCCCTTCCCCTCTCCCAAGGGGCTTGATTTACTAGTGTTCTTATCTACTCTGTATTTTGTATCAACCAACAATGGGGCAGCAGTAGTATATTTTTTGTATGCTTGCACTTGACTTCAATAAACCCCCCTTTTCCACTGAAAAACAAATATTCCCTTCACCTGGGTTTCCCAGATGAAAGGTTTAGCTTCCTTGGGGGTCGAGTCTTCAGTTACTGCCTTAACTCCTGCTGTTGTCTCTTCCTCCTTTAGGAATGATCTGGCTTCTGTGTTTCTGTCGGCGTTTGTGGCATCTTGCAGAAAGGAGTCTGCTTGGAGCCATTGAGTCAATTCACAGATGCGCCGATATAGTTTTGACATGCCCGGCCCATTTGCTGTCATCAATTTAACGCCCTACTAAATAAGAAACCCAGTCAAAAAATGCTTTAACCCAAATGGGAGAAAAAAGATTAAAGGGAGAGGAGAAGTTATATATGACCAGAACAGAGATGAGGGACCTGGAAAAGAACATGCTTTTGCCAAATCGCATGTAGGGAGCCAGTGGCTGTGGCAAAAAACATTGCGCGACCTTTATGGGAGGTAGACTTACCCAACTAGAATTGCCCACTTTAACACCACAGTATCATGCTAGCTACCAAGAGCCACACTCTGCCTTCCCTTGCTCTTCTGACCTGCAGGACTGACATTCTCAAGTGCACAGCTCAGGTCAGCTGGACATTCTATCTACAACAGGAAGCTGCACCCAATCCCAAACTCTAGTTGTGAGCCTTACTGACTGTGATTGCAGTATCTCATTTCCCAATAATTTGAAACACATGCCAAAAGAAAAAGAAACTATATAAAAAAACAGAAATGCTGCATTGTAAGTAAAATAGGCTTTTCACAGTAAGTGGAATACAAAAGTCTTATTTTTACATTTACTAATAAAAATAGAAGCTTGTAACTTGTGTTAAAGCGATCATATAGCATTTTGCTTAACCAGAGACAGGAAATAATACTAGAAAATGAAATGTTAATGTATTAGTTTTCATTGACATTCAGTACCAATAATATCATCCATAGAGGGCATTATCAGGAATTAAGAGACTGATTTGAGGTAATATGGGCTTTCAAGAAGTGACTTGCAAAAGCAAAGCATGGAGTGTGTGGCTTTGGTCAGTGGTTGGAAAAAAAAAACAAAAAAACTTTGAACTGGTAACACAATCATCAGTGTGGTATTTTTTTGCTATAATGTCGAACAGTTTTGCATCACTATGCACAAGTGTGAAAGCCCCAATAAGAGCGTATTTTACCCAGGAACATCCACAATCCATGGTAACAGCCTCATATAACATGTTTATATAGCAGTTGATATTCTATTTGCATTCAGAATACTTAGTGTTCTGAATGTGCATTCAGGTAATTTAAAGGTACGTATTTAAAATAATGTAAGGTTGTTCCTAAAGCTAGTATTCATGATACCAAGCTTGGATAGTCTGACTGTATCTCATTAACTGGAGGAATACAGAGCCATATAAATGCTGTACAACTTAAAGCAGAGCCAGCCACAATGCAATGCAATAGATTGCAGTAAATGACATGTCACAAAATGCTACAGTTAAAAGGGCTTAATTGCCATTGGAGTACCTTGTTCCCTGCAGCATACTGCAGCATTTTATGATGTAGTGTAGAATTTCTGCATTCCATCTTCTCTGGCGCCGCTGTAGTTATCCAAATAACCTGGGCACATGTGTGAACTTTGAAGTGCTGTTTCCTTCAGTTTCAAGATGGTGCCGTGGAATGAATTTCTTGAAATAATAAAGTTACCCCCTTCACCCAACCTTGTAGTACCCCAGTCCCCCTCTTCTCCATTCTGTCACTCATTCATTCATTCATTCATTCATTCATTCATTCATTCATTCATTCAGATGATGGCCAGCCATGGTGGCTAGAGGGGGCTCTGTATAAGTTGCTTACTCTTCTGAGACAGACTTCAATTATTCTTCTTGGCAGGGAGGTAGAAGAGTGAGGCTAGGTGTTATAATGGTAAGGGGATGGGGGTAACTTGTGTTAAACTGCTGTATTTACTAGTGGAGAGGACATGAGGATTTGGACTGCTAAAAGCATGGTGGAAAGAGTGGTATGGTGAAATGATAATAGACTGTTAAGTACACTATGAATTATGGCACTGGATGCAGCTGGGGAGAAAGGTGGGATTGATGGCTGTAATGGTAGTGGAAGGTGGGTTGTGAATTTAACTGGTTGGGCTGGGGTACGACTGTGGGATAGACTGCTATGAGAGTGGGGGAAGGGAAACATGTTTAAAAAAAGACTATGTAAAGTTTCTCTTTGTGTGCAAAATGTCTTTTTCTTTGCACAGAGCCAACTTTGCTAGGCAAATCACTATGCATAATGGAAACTCTGCTTGCAAAGCGTCACTTTGTAGAGTCTTCACCAACTGAAGTTTCCACTTCACTTATGGAACAGCTTTCTGAAGGGATGCACATAGTGGTGGGCCCTTCCTGACATGCATAGCAAAGTTTTTGGCACAAGTTCCATCCCTGTGTCTGATGTACCTACTGGTGCTAGGTGTCATTTTAATGTCTAATGTCAATTTTTTTTCTTGTGCGCCCTTTTCCCAAAGGCTCAGAGCAGCTCACATATACAAAATAATTAAGCAGCATTATAGTAAACATAACAATAAACAAATAAATAAATAACATATAAAATTACAGTTTTGAACAGAAACTGGGAATGCTTCATTAAATAAGAAAGTTTTAAAGAAGTCTTCAAGTAATCCACTGTGTGAGCTGATCTAATATTCCCAGGTAAAGCATTCTAAAATGCAGGAGTTGACACTCTAAGTGCCCTCTCCCCAGATTGGTGCAGACCTAAGCTACCTGACAGGAAGGCTGGAAGAGAAGGTCTGCCTCTTGAGGATGACAACAAAATCTGCAGTAGGATTGACACTCGGGGGGGGGTCAAAGGGATGAACAGAGTCGTGAGAAAACCTAAGGAGTGGTCAAGGTTATGGCAGCTGGATTTCAATGTGAAAAAGTGCAAAATAATGCACTTAGGGCACAGAAACCATGGGGCAGAGTACAAAATGGAAGGAGTGGCACTGATGACCACAAAGCAGGAAAGAGACCTGGGGTGATCATATCAGATGATCTAAAGGAGTCCAGACAGTGTGAAGAAGGTAGTTGAGAGGGCTAGTGGGACACTGGGGTGCATAGGAAGGAGTATTACCAGCAGAAAGAGGGAGGTGGTAATGCCTTTTCATAGATTGCTAATAAGACCCACACCTAGAGTACTGAGTCCAGTTATGGAGACCATATCTCCAGAAGGACATACAGTAGAGGGGAGGCTGTCCAGAGGATGGCAAATAAAATGATGCAGTGTCTGTATCAAAAGCCCTATGTGAAAAGACTTAAGGAGCTAAATACAGTGAAGCCCACCAGGATGAAACGCTTTGTCACAGTTTCCTACTTGACAAAAGAGACTAACTCCCATTTAAACTGCATTGTTTACTACCCTACTGGGTTACTATAATGCACCCAGAAGGATGCATGTAAGAAAGTGCATGCATCACAGCGTGGACCCAAAACAGCTTATGGCCCAGCAGAGCGCAGACCACTAGAGCACAGAGTAGGGACACATCAGCATGTATGGCCCCAGTAGAGCACCTCTCTAAAACAGTGCATGCCAGAAAAGCACATGGCTGCACCGCATAGGGAGAGTGGGCTCACAGCAATACAGCACCTGGCACCACGGAGCCAGGAAATTATGGGGGATTCCACCTTGCAGGAACACAGCATACTTCCTGTGTCCTCTTTCGGGGGGGAGGGTTCCCCCGTGTATGCTGTGCACATGAAATGCCCCACAAACAAGCCAGACAAGAGTCAGGACCACAGCTGAGTAACACCCATAGCACAGGGGGTGAATGCAGGCCAAGGAACCATGCGGAACACCTGTGTCAGATGCTGGAATCCGACAACTGCTGCATATAGCACCATCACTGTCCACTGCCTACAGAGCCGTCACCCACCACACCACAACAGGACCACTCACTGCCATACAGGGGAGCCAGAGGAATGGAGGATCAGCCAGCACAGCCCTGCTGCTGCACCCTTGGGACCATGAGGTAGGTGTCTGGTTCGTTATGACAGGGAGCAATGTCAGCAGACACAGGCACTGCCACCAGCAGCATTAGATGGCAGTTATGTGCAGTACACCCCTTTTGTAGCTTTTGCACTTGTACCGTTGGCCGAGGCAGACACAGGGGACAGGAAGGGGGGACCGCACACATACAGATAGTGAAACAGACTGTGGCAAGACCGCAGCAATGCTGCAGAAGGGGGTACACCAGCAGGAGGCAGCTAGCTGCGGCACAGTCCATAACCAGGGAGATGTAATGAGCACTCTGGACAGCTCTGTTACAACAACTGCATGCTGATGTAGCCTGACTGCCATGCCAGAAGGCAGCCCAGATGCGCAGTAGCCCCATGAAGGGGTGTCTGTCCAGATGTACAGCAGGCAATATCCACTACTACAGCACCATGTGTGTGCGAAATGTCCCATCTGGGGAGCACACCCACATTGAACCCTGGCCTTGGTGGGGGCCTGCACACAACAGGGAGTGGTTGCCTGTTGCAGCACAGGGCTCCAGCTGGGCATGGTAGGCATGGGGAATGGTGGTGTATGACCCCATGTACAAGGACCATATTGCAGGGGTCAGTGGGATGCCTGCTGTCTTGTGCTGACACACCTGTCATGTGGACCCACTGCACAGGCCAGAGAGCCGGCAGTATGCATGTGTATAGTGCCCCACTGGACTGGGGGGGGCAGGGCGGTGCCTGTGCAGGCCATAACTACCCTGAGACACACCCCATGCACACTCAATGATGTGAACCTGCCCCCTGTTGTGGAGCAATGCCATGCCTCTGTGCACACCACCAGGGTGAACAGGCAACAGGTGCTGCGGGCGGGGTGTGCGCACAGGTGGGACCTCTCAGGCACACATTGGGGACCATAAAGTGAGTGCATTGGGTGGCTGGGTTCACATTCTGTGGAGACAGTCCATGTGGGAGGATGCCTTTGGTGTACATCTGTAGCTAGAAGGGAAAGCCACTACTGCACTACATGGGGGTATCTATACCGCCTGGAACGTGTACATCTTGAGCGGATGTACTGGAAGTGTGTGGAATACGGGAAGGTGAAGTGTCCTGCATGGGTGCATACACAGTTTGAGGAGGTGGTGCACAGCTCGGATGGCCACAACCACATCCCAGATGCCGCCGACATCGCAGTCAGGGAGGTACTGGTGTTGGTGAAAGACCATGCACAACGCACCACTGAGACCTGCAGTGCAATGGTGGTGGCATGCACATCAGTTGTGCTCACAGCCATCTCAGAGAGACTGCCATGTCTCCACTGCTCAAACTGACCTGTGCCAGTGGCAGGGCTGCGGCACACAGGCCACCACTACAACCCGTAAGCCTGTGATAGCTGGTGATACCCCCGGGGTACAGTTTGACTGAGATGAGCATCCCCTTCCTCCTGCATGACAGTGGCCCAGGGGATCACAGTCTGTTGGTCTTTGCAACACAGGCCACACTGTCACGTCTGGAGGGGTATTCCACCATTCTAGCAGATGGGACATTCAGCGTAACCTCTCTGCTGTTCCAGCAGGTATACACAATCCATGGCCTTCTGGAGGGCATCACCTTTCCAGTGGTCTATGTGCTAATGAGCTCCAAAACGACTGTGGCATACACAGCAGCATTCCAACAGTTGAGGTCGCATTGCCCTGGCCTCACACCTATGGCTGTCCTGACGGACTTTGAACTTGCTGCCATGCAGACCTTTTCCAGCGTCTTCCCCAGCATTCGACAGTAGGGCTGCCTGTTCCACCTGGCCAGGTCGTGTGGCACCATTGCCAGTGCATTGAAGGCTTCATGGCCCACTGCAAAGAGGACTTGGACTTTGCCCCTCCATGCCCGTATGATTGTTGCACTTGCCTTTATGCCATCTACCAATGTCGTGGATGCCTGCACCACTCTGCGTGAGATGGAGTACGTGAAGGCCAACACTGAGCTGTTAAACCATCTGCTAGACTACTTCGAGGACACATGGGTGGGTAGGCCTGTGGGCCACTCTGCACAGCGCAGGCCTCTACACAACATTGCCATGTGGAAAGTTCTTGATGCCATCCATGACGGTACACCCCGTATGACTAACGCCATGGAGGCCTGGCACAGGGGATTTGTCACAAGCCAGGGGGTGTTCCATCCGAATCTGTTGCATTTCATACGAGTGCTGGGGGCTGATGAGAAGCTGACCTCTGTGAAGCTGCCCCAGCTGTCTGCTGGGAACACCATGCCCACTGTGAAGCGAGCTATAAGGATGCCGGGAGGAGGATTTCTGCCATTGTAGGGTCCTACAGGCAGTGGTCCACTGTGGAATACCTCTGTGGCATTGCATTCAACCTGTTTCTCCAGGTGTAATGGGACTGTGCTGCTGGGTTTGGGGAGGGGGTGGGGGTGCCTGTGTCCACTATCACTGTTGCACTGTGTGTATTGCCTTGCTTGCACTAGTAAACACTATTTGCACACATGTCTGTTGTTCTGCCTCTTGCTTCCTGCCCACGACATATGGGGCTGCTTGCACTGTTTTCCTGTGCAGCCATCTGTCTGTTAGCTGTTCTTGTGGTAGCTGTTTAGTTTGCACTGTTCTGCCATTAGCTGTTTTTGCATATGACATTATGACCCCGTGCCATTTAATACAGTAACTCTGCTGCAGCATGCTGCAGAATTGGGCCTAATCCTGACGAGCTTCACTGTATTTACACCCTAGAAGAGAGGAAAGATGGGGACTATGACAGAGACCTTTAAATACCTCATGGGGTAAATAAGGTACAGGAGCAGGTATTTTTCAAAAATAAAGGTGCTCAAGGACAAGGGGGCATGACAAGAAGCTTGGAGGGGTAGATTCAGGAGAGTTGTAAGGAACTTCTTCTTCATAGAAACAGTGGTGGATTCCTGGATCAGTCATCCAGTGGAGGTGGTGGGGGCAAAAACAGAGGTGGGGCTGTAAAATGCATGAGATAGTCATAAGGGAATCTTAGGGAAAGGGAAGGGGTGGGTGAATAGGCCGGAGAGCATATAGGATCTGTGGTGATACTATAGGCAGGGACAAATTAGCAGACTATCTGGGCCAAGCAGTCCATATTTGCTGACAAAATGTATACTACTATGTAGGAATGGAGAGTTTGCCTGCACTGGAGGAGGAAAGAGAGTAAATTGGGTGGTAGGGAACAATGAGGTCTTTTATGTAGTCAGGTCCCAAGCAATGTAGGGCTTTGAATGTAATCAAACAAATCTTGAAGGTGATGCACAGACAGCCAATGCAGCACATGCAAAAGTGGTGTGATATGGTCCACCTGAGAGGATCCCACAGTCAACTGGCCTGCAGCATTCTGGGCCAGCTGCATGCATCACATCAAACCTCCAGATAACCTTACTTACAAAGGCATGAACAATCATAGCTACATCAGCAGGATTTAGATGTGGTTTAATCCTGGCAATGTTTCTGAGATGATAAAAGTTAGGTCAGACTGCAGTCGACACCTGCTGGTCATGCATCAACTTAAAATCTAATATGACCCCAAGATTCTTCACCTCATCTACAACTCTGTGTGATTGGCCACGCAGCAAAGGAAGAAAGACGACACCTCCTGTCATCACTAGGCCCTGCTTATCTGGCTTGATAATCATGACCTCCATCTTTCCTGGGTTGAGACATAACCAGTTGGAGACCATCCAGTCATTAATTTTAGCCAGATACTACCCCCCCAGCCCAAGAGCCAACTAAGTCCCATGAGGATTTGCAAAGAAGTATAGCTTTTCGAATTGAGTGATGATGTTTACTTATTTCATTGTTCTGCTCTTCTTCGTTGGCATAATGCAGCCACTATAGAACTTTTTGATGAGTAGGGGCATAAACTCCAACATACCATTCTAAACTAGTCATTATCAGCAGTGTGTAGATCAGAAAGACTCAGTCTGTTTACTAAAAGGACAATTTTTATTTTTTTCAGAAGTTTCACCAGGAAAGACATACTGAGCTGGCTAGCAGCTTGTTTCCAAATGCATCCTGGAGTGGGGGAGGGGTGATGGGAGGCTCAAGCATAACAGATCAAAACAATAATTACAGCAGGAGCAGAAATATAATTTGCATAGAGAATAAATCAACAACAGTTGACAACTTTAACATATATACATTAGGTCTGGATAAAGCAGAGGATACAGAATTAAGTGCATCATGGGAATATACATGTAGAGGTGATGAGACTAAAGAGTAGGTGTGTGGAAGGGGGCAAGCAGGCAGGGCAAGAGTGAAACAGTAACTGTACTGGCACCAGTATGGAAAAATTAGCTTCTATAGAAAACAGACTTACAAATTAAATGCAGTTCTCTTATAACGTGGTTTATTATGAGGTTATGAAAAATAACAGCACTGGTGGCTCTAATCCTACAACATACCCCTAGTCTCTATATTTTGTTTTCTAAAACATTCATTGTAAACACTTGTTATTCTTTTCTACCCTAAGTAAATTGTCTTATATAATTACACTGTTATCTCCTGACGTGGAGCCTTTGTAAAGGAGTCTCTGACTCAAAGGTTGTAAATTCCGATATGTATCAATAAATAAATAAATTACGATTTAGTAAAACAACGTTATTTCTATCAAATAACTGTCTGCAGTGTCTACCTGGGGCATAGATGTTGGTTTTTAGTGTGATCCCAGGCAAAATGGAAATGGAGAAACATAGCATGAACCCAAAGAAATGTTTTCTTTTCCAATTGGACCTGTTTTTGTAATTGTCATTAAAACATTTCATTGTATTAGTGCTGGTTTATTGAAGCGGTTATGGTCTACTGCTGCAATATGACTGCTGCTGAATTTGATTTTTAATTGCCTTATGTTATAAACTTTTTTTAACATTTATGTGACTACTATTGTTGCATTTTTATGTTTGCTTGTGCAAGAAACATCTTGTTACACTGAACAGCATTTTAGAGGTGTATTATTGCCAAGCCCATTGCAGCTCAAGCTGCAATAGACTTAGCAGTGCAGACCAATGACCAGGCACTCTGGTCATGACACTGCTACTGCTTGTGGGTGGAAAATTTGTGTAGTTGAAAGGACCAAAACACTTCTATGAGAGAGGGTATTTGCAGGAAGCTAATCAGCAAGTAGCTATTCAGCTTTCAGAATTAGGAGCCTGTGAGTGATACTAGAATCCTTTACTTTTCATTCCAGTACTAATCTCAGTACAAGGATGTAGAGCAGGAGCACTACAGTGATACCAATATCACCCAGAGTCACGGATGGGCTGGCAAAAACAAAACTTTTTATTATTGGGAGTATGTCAGTGGCATCTCATCCTCAACCTCACTCCCTCATTTCACACCCCATAAATGTCCAGTTTTGACTGATCTCTATCCAAATACCCCCAAAGACTCTCCACAGCTCCAATACACAGCAATAGCCCTCTTGCTGGACACCTGTGATCTAGCACCATACCAGTGATAGGTTTATTTAACTGTCTCTCTGCTGGAGTGTGTATTTTGTTTGCATAGATGTTGGCCAAGAGGAACATTGGCAAACTCGAGGTAAAACAAATTAAATAACTGCTCATTCAGTAGGTATACAAAGAATTTTAGTGGACTTTTGTCTGCAACAATAGCAGATCATTTGAATAACCACTGTAAAAAATGTAATGGCACTGCACTGTCCTGTTTTTTCAACTAATTCCTATAGTGAATTTCAGTTATGTAGTATTTTAGTTCTGGTTGGCATGGAAAGAAGTCTGAGGTTATGCTACTCCCGGGCTCACATAACAAATACATATCTCACCCACTGACCATCAGAAATTTTATGGACACTCTACTTAAACAGATTCAACACTTTAAATACCTTGGAGTCACCCTAGACTGCACACTATCCTACTCTCAACATATTGAAAACATTGCCAAAGCTGTCAATATATGAATAGGATTGCTGCAAAATCATAAACAGAGTCTGACCACTGACACCTTAAGATTAGCAATCCACAGCTCTGTCACTTCCATCATTGACTATGGGCTCGTTATCTATGGCACTGCCACCATCATGACCCTTCGATGTATCTCCATGGCACTGAACAAGGCCTGTAGGCTCCTCACAGGTCCGACACGGTTCACACATACCTGTGACCTCTATGCTCAGACAAGTTGGTTACAGTTAAAAGACAGAATTAAATACCAAACTTGTTTACTTGCTAAGAAGGTTAGTCTAGGCCTCACACTGCCAGGAGTTCAGGATATTCTAAACCCCTCCTGCAATCAGTGTCATATAAGGTGCTCAAAAAATCAGATCATCCTTGTCCCTCACTGCCGTACCACATGTACAAAGATCGTTCATCTATAGATCCCCACTCTGGCTAAATTCCCCACATTGTGATATCTCCTCTAAAGTCAAGATTGGCCCTTTTAAACATAAACTCCATCAATACCTAACCTCACATAGCATTTGTAAGTGCTTCATTTAATCTTCACATATCCTCTTCCAAACCTTCTCACCTTAACACTTATTATGCTGCCCCACTACAAGAGCTCTTTTTTGCACCATCCTTATCATTCAGTCCCTACCTCCCCCTGCCCTACTCTTTCCCCTTCACCACTCCTTTTACCTTTCTCGCCCTCTGTTTTTCTCCACACTCATCCTCTATTTCTTCCCAAGTCCCTCTCGTGTCAAATGCCCTCACCACTTTCCCTCTCCCTTCATCATCTCCTTCCCAATTATCTGATACTGTTTGACAAAGCCTCTGGCTGCCTTATTCTGTTTTTATCTACTGTGCAACATTATACCCTGCTTCCAGGAATCCACTGTACAATGCTTGTCAAATTTGTTCACCTGTGTTTTTTGTAATTCCTTATTGTATTTGTTCAATCCTTTGTTTTGTGTTACTACCTTTGTTAATTCCTCAGATAGGGAACCTTTGTAAATGAGCTTCTGCTCGAAGGTGTCTTTAATCTGTGATCTCAATAAGAAAATATAAATAAATAAATGTTTATGATTTGCTTATAAGGCATTAAAATTAGACAATACAAAATTGAAATTCCACATAGAGAGTAATAGCATCCTTGTAGAAATTTTCTGTTTATGTCTTGACATTTATTTATTTAATAACTCTGTTCTAGGCAATTCTGTCTAATTCAGCCATTGGCAGATTTAATTAATTATATTCAAGATTACTGGTTTGGGGACAGGAGTAAGAGGTTGACACATTTATTTCATGGTGAGGTCCTTATCATAGTTGAAAAAGGCAAAGCTGTCACTTATTTTTTGTTACTAGATAACTGCTGTAACACCTTACCAATGAGTTCAAGTGGAAGTAGACCCGAGGAAAAAACATGATGTCTATGTGTATTAAATCTGTTATTAGAAAATGCAATATTATCAGATTTGAATTTTACAGATTAGCTTTTAACTACAGTAAATGTGATGGGCCTGAGAGTCAAACCAGCTTCATTATCATAACTTAAAGTATCAGTGGTGGTATTAATTTTGAACATTGTTTCTGTGTCTAAAGAGCAAGTAGTGTCACACTGACTGAAATGTTATACATTTTTCAGAGTAACTAGCATTTTTTTAAGTTAAGACAAATTTTTCTTTTCCCTTTTCTTTCCCAGTTGGAAGATTTCTACAAAATAAAATAACTAATAGTGACTTTTACTGGCATATCATCAGTTCCTGAGATCTGTTTGGCAAAACCAAAAAAAACAGCCATATGAATTAATTGTTTGATTGGCAGCATACTCCCAGAACCCGCAGTTTTGCTAACCACCATGATGCTGCAATGTATATGCATGAAAGCCACTATAAGTCTATGCAATAGAGATATTGTTATGTCTTAATGCCGTGATTCTCTTAATTTATATAAATTTCAGCTAAAATCCTCCAAATTGTCTTGGATGTGGACATAGCCAGTGCAATTCCTCTTAATACCTCATTAGCATTGTGATATCATTCATTGTCCTATCACCAGTAGCCAGTCTGTCAGACCATAACTTGCTCTGTTTACATGCACAACTAACTCAATTGTAATGTTTACATGCACCTCAACTTGGTTATCTGGGATTCCAGTTTTTGAAATATAATCTCCCTGAGTTTATATGCACCTCATAACTTGATTACTGGGGTAACAAATGTGGGATCAAATACTCAGTTGTTGAGTTATGTGCCACATGTAATTGGGGCATTCTGAATATATAGAAATGCACAAACTAACATTTCTCATCTGCACATGCATAAAGGATCTATACAGTGCCTCAAACCAGTTCACAAGTTGCTGCCTGCCAAAACAAGGAAATGCACTTGTACAGATGCACTTTAACCAAATTTCAGTTTGGTTCCTGGATTACAGATTTCAGCATTTACATGCAGCACTGAATACTTGATTCCTAAGTAATCCAGCTAAATGGTGCATGGAAACAAGATAATTTACTATATTATTACTTACCTGGTAACCAAGTTAGGGGTGCATGTAAACTCTCTAAATGAGGACTTAAGACTCAAGTCAGATTCCAATTGTAGTGTACCAGTACAAGTGAACCAATATCGTGGTCAGACTCTTAATGTAAACTTGTCTGAGGGGGTTTTCAATCCTGACCACTTGTGCATAAATGTCCAGTCCTCTTTGGAGGGTTTGTATGCACCCATAACTTGATAATTAAGTAATTAATACATTAACAAAGTTATGTGGTGCATATATACAGGAAATACTGTAGTTTTAGTCAGTGACCAGCCCTATGCAAATTTAATCAAAATATAACCTGACTGCATAGAATTGTTTACTCTGTAACTGTTGTTTCATATATGGAAACACAAGGACTCTTCATACTCACTCTGTCAAGTTATTATAAATACACAGACACAAAAAAATGGGTTCAGCTTACTAGTTAGAAGTGTACATACCCAGTGGGGATTTTTAGTATACATAAAACAAGGACAGTCAAAGATCGACAGGGTGGGTCAGCACTTCAGTTTCAAATGTTCAAGTTTATATACTGTGCAAACAGCCATAACTCATTTACGGCTTAAATCATAGTTCAACGTATTTAGCTGAGATACCACTCCATAGACAGATGGATTACTATATCATTCATATTCTCAAGTTGATTTAGAGCCAGTCTCTCATTCTTAGATATATTCTGATCTTTGTTCCTCCTATATGAATTCAGGGTTTTGTCTACTTTGTTTTCAACCAACTTAAAATAAGTTTGTAGGGTAGTGTTTGTAGAATTGGGGAAAAAAATTGCTTTGGGATATAAATCTGTTGTCTCTATGGATATTTCAGGTATTGGGACTGGTTGAATTTCAGGTGCCTCATTCTCAATTACATTTGTTGGTGTAAAGAATTATTTTAACTTTAACTTGGTTTAACTTGGTGTAGTTAGACAAAGTAGGCTAAATGCCCATTAAATTGTCTCCCACTCATAGTGGGTCTATTTCATAAGTTAATTTCTCAATAGGAATTCATCCAACCTTTTTTTGAAACTGTCTAGTGAAGGTGCCTCTGTCTCTTCTCTTTCCTCTTCCTCTTATTACTCCGCCAGCCCCTCCTTGTTCTCCTAGAGTATGACCACTACCCCTCAATGGAAACAAAAAAATCATCAGATCATGATCTTGCTCTCATGTCTGTGTCTAAGGCATCTGTATTATCATTTTTAAGACCTGAAGAGATATCGCCCCTGTCCTCCCCAGTACTGCTAATCTTGTTGAGATCTGTGTATCTAACTCTCCTATGCAGACCATGCCACAAATAAATCCTTCCCTTCTTATAGTGCACCTCATCTCTTATATGTTTACTCTGCTTGCATTTCATTAAATCATTCTTGAATTTCATGATCTTGGCATCAAGTCTGGTCATCATTGGTGACAATTGTTCCAGTGTTACATTGTTTTTTATTTTATTTTTAAATTTCTGTATGTGTTCATTAAATTTTATACATTCTTTCTTTGATTTCTTTATAACTAAGAAAACCAAATCATTACTGCATTTATTGAGCACCTTCTCCAAATCACACATGAATTCAGGGTTGTCAGTGTCAAATGAAGGTAGGGCAAAATACAAGGCTAACTAGCTGCTTGATGGTCACTGAAGTTGAAGAACTAAGTCAATTGCTCTGAAATGTATGGAGAGATACAATGCTGCTACACCTGCTGGATTAAAAGGATAATCTCTTTTTGGATCAAGTCACCAAGAATTTGAATAACCTATGGAGTGATATGTCAGTTAAAAAAATTAACTATTATTTAAGCTGTGAATGAATTGTTGCAGTTTAAACAGTATGGGCCAGATATTCAAAAGGGTTGCGCCATGTGCAACAGGGTTGCACGTGCGCAACTCAAAAATGTGCCATTCTGCGATATTCAGAAGGGGCCAGTTGCGCCACCAAAAACATGCTGAGCAACAGCGCAATGGAAATGAAGGCATGCGCAACCGAAGGGGGCGGGTCCATGCATAAAGTGCTCAATGCGATAATCGAACACTTGCTCAATGCGCAAGAGTGGCTCAGCCGGAAGTTGCAGAGAGCGGAATTGAGCCAAAATAAAAGGCTCAAGGAAGTGGGCAAGAACCCCAGCAGGCCGCAAACTGGGGATAGAGACAGAGAGAGAGAGAGAGAGAGACAGGAGCTGGAAGGGCAGAGAGGACAGTGGGTCCAGGAGGACAGGAGGCCAGTGGGGGGTGCCGGTGCAGTGGAAGCAGCAGTGGGGGCAGCGGGGGTAACACAGGAACAGCAGCCGGGGCAGAAGCCAGGGAGATGGACAGTGCCAGCTTCCACATGGAAGCTGTAATGAGGGTGAGACACCTTGCTGCAGGGGGACGTGGCCTCGGAGGAGCCCGTCGGCGGTATGCCCCCGACAGGTGGTATCATGCCCGCATCAGCTTCGAGCTGTACACAGATGTCGAGATTGTGGGCCGGTACCACCTGAACAGGGCAATACTGAGATGGCTCTGCGAGCTGTGCAGTGATGTGATGCAGGCACCCTCATGACGGAGTCATGCTCTGTCCGGGGAGACCAAGGTGACAGCCTGCATGTGCTTGCTCACCACGGGCACCTTCCAGAGGCCAACAGGGGACACCACAGGCATTACACAGTCAGCCACGCCACGCATCCTCACCCAATTCCTCAGCGTACTGCTGCCTCAAGCGCACGGAGTACATCCATTTCCCCAGCACCGCAGAGCCGCATAACAAACATGCAGGAGTTCCATAGGGTAGCACGATGCCTGGTGTGCTAGGGGCCATAGACTGCACCCATGTGGCCATTCGCGACGCCCACCTGGGCCCCGACGGCCAGTCATATCGGAACCGAAGGGGTTTTCCAGTGTCAACTGCCAGGTGGTGTGTGATGCCACTGGGCGATTATCAATGTCTGTGCCACACACCTGGCGGAGCACATGATGCTCTTCATATGGCACCAGTCTGCACTGTGCCATCGATTCGAGAGTGGGGACATCCCCACAGGTCATCTAGTGGGTGAGTACACATGTATGGAATGCAAACTCTGGGCAAGGTGGAATGACACAGGTGCCATGGTAGTGGCACACAAGGATATGGACAATATGGACCTGACATGACACTGATCTCCACTGTCTCCACACAGGTGACTCGGATACCCACTCCGTCCCTGGCTGCTCACACTGCATCGTGCCCCATGAACCCAGTGCAGCTATGCTTCACTGAGGCACATGTCATAAAAAGTAACATCATAGAGCGGGTGTTTGGGATGCTCAAGGCACGCCTCGATGCCTGGACACCTCCGTGGAGCTCCTACAGTACAGCCCCCAAAGGCCTGTGGGATATTCCTGGCCTGTTGCATCCTGCACAACATGGCCAAAGACCATGGGATAGCCAGACAGGTCCAAGAGGGGACAGCGATGGGGACGCCAGTGGTGCCGGGTGATGTTAGTGATGAGCAGCCCCCAGGATGGAGGGACCCCGACTGACCCGGCAGGCCCAGCTGCACCGGGACACCATTGCAGAAGAGCACTACGCCCAACACAGGTAAGTCAAGAGGGACATGTGCAGGCAACACTGTCCATGTGCAAACCACAGGCACACAGGGGAACACACCGTGCATGAAGGTCAGGGGAGTTGAAGGTTCCAGGCATACCGACACACCATCAGAGAGGGGTGAGCACTCATATGGACACACACACACACACACCAGGCAGCATACATGGGCAGCAGCACAGCACTGCAGAAATGACATTGCCAACACACAGCACCACCAACCACCCCCACCACCTGGACTGTCCACGACGTGTCAGGACCTGGGCACCTTGCCTTGGTGTACAGTGCAATGCAGGCATCATCATGCACACGCACCTGTGGACAGCAGTTGGGAGAGTGTGCAGGTGGTCCGTAGGCTGGCTTGGTGAGCAGAGCACCCAGCAGTGCACTGCCCACCATGACACACATTGCACACAGGGCAGCACCAGACAGGACCTGCACTGGGAGACAGCTCAGTCAGGTAGCACTGTCCCACAGCCACCACGGATGGCATGGCAGCCCCACCGTGGCCCAGCAGCACTGGCAGGCTGAGCAGGGCCACATCGGGTGGCGCTGGTGCACCACATAGGTCCCACTGTGCGAACGTGACCTGCTCAGACAGGGGTTGCATCCTGCCAAACAAACTTGCACCAGGGGTGCTCAGGATGCCCACAGCAGAACCCGGCGTCGACAGGCCTGGTGTCACACGACGCCGGGAACAGGGAGTGGAGAGCACACTGTGTGGGGTGTGTGGTACAGGGGCACCTGACAGTGTGGCCAATGCGTCCGCAACAGAGACCACTGCCTGGGTCAGCCTGTCAATGGCAGCGGTCACATTCATCCGCATAAGGACCAGCTCGGCTCAGTCCCGAGCACACTCCCTGCTATGCTGCTCCACGGACACAGACAGTGCCTCCACGGACCTTGCAACCCACCCCTGCAGCTGTACTGAGTCCTGCAGCAGGCGGGTGTGCATGTCCAATGGTACTGTGCCCCAATGGCATCGAGACCCCCAGGGTGTGGACGGTCCTGGTGCACAGCACCACTTGAGGGTGGGCGCTGTTCGCCAGGACCAGGTATGGGCAGATAAAAGGGCAGTGGACATGTGCCACTGCTTGATACTGTACCCCCAGACCTGGTGTGCGACTGCTGCTGCCGCCCCTCCAACTGCTGAGCCCCCAGGTCCACCTGTTCCACCTCCATGCTGACAACAGTGCCAGACACCTGCACAGCCACCGGTGCTGCCCCACCGGGTGCTGACAGGCACAGCCTGGGACTGCTGCCAGCATGCTGGCACAGGTGTGAACCAGGAAGGCCCAGGGACATGTGTTGGCCTGCCATGTGTCCGTCATGGGACACACACCTATCACTGCCCATTGCAGGCCTGCTATCATCAATGGTGCAGGTGCATTCCACTGCCATAGGCACAGCATGCTGGCATACCTGCATGCCTGACTGCTGTGACACAGGCTGTGCACCCCCTGCACCCGTATCACTGACACCGGAGTTGTTGGCCCAGCATGCATGCTGCTGCAGTGCCTGCAGGCTGGTGGTGGAGGTGGATGGTCCCTCCTCCACGTCCAGCAGGTCTGCATCACTGTCTGGACCCACCACCACCACCGTCTCCTGAAGATGAACAGGATCTGTAACAGAAAGAGAGTACATGTGAGTGCATGTGAACAACAGCCCCCCCAACAACACCACCATGTCATACCGTGCAGTGATGGGCTTCCACCTGTCAGGAATCCTCCACCTGGTACGCCCGCAATGGCACTCGGCTGCATGGCCACAACCAGTGTCTCCTCTGTAGGGGTCAGCTGCAACACCACTGGTGGGCCCCCACCAGTGCCAGCACATGCCGCCCTGAAGGCTACCACCTTCTTCTTCAGCCTCCTGCGGTCAGTCCCCATCTTCTTCTTGCATTCCTGCATGGAGCACTGGTGGCTTCCGTGCAGGTTGACGGCCCGAGCTACCCCCTCCCATGCAGCTGCACATTCCTGAGGGGTGCCCCTCCGTCCACTCACTAGTGGCTTATCCTCCAGGTAGGCCTGGAAGAGGGCCTGCCTCTGCCGCTGTGAAGTTCGGGCCTCCTCCTACGCCCGCCGCCCACACCTCAGCTTGGCTCTGGTCAGTCATGGTGATCTGTATGGGCGGAGTGACACCTGTCACTGTGCAGTCAACAGCATTTCCCCATGAGCATAGTGCCGTCTGGGGCGGAAGCCCCTAATGCTTCCACTCGCATGGCAGATACTGATCAAAGGGTGCCCTTTGTCCCTTTCTAAGTGCCCTTTTCATGCTCAGCCCCCTCAGCCTTTATCATCCTCCACCCATGAGCATTGTCCTGAGCATCACACAGCATGTAACTCACCTCTCACCTGCAGTAACCAAATCTGGCCAGCACAACCCACTGTCACATTTTTATAGCGCAACACATGCAAATGAGGTGTGGCGCAACTTTAATGACATGCTAATCGCGCCACTGTGCCTTTGAATAGCTGATCGCATGATTTGCATATGTCGGCTGAATATCGCGTATTTGCGCTTTGCGCAATACGGAAGGTCCGGCTGAGCCAATGGCGCAGGTTTGTGGCTGTGTGCCACACTGCATTGCGCATGCCCAGACAGCTTACGCATGCGTCTATTGCACTGCAGACCTGCTGAGCGCGATATGTGATTCAGACCATGGCCACCATTGTGCCAGTGGCGCTACAGCACTGGGCACTATATGGCGCTGTGGCACTACTGCGCGATAGTCCACTGTGGCACTGGTGCTCAGCTTGGCAGTCGCGGGCGATGCCTATACGCCCCATGACGCCAGCGTAGCCTCGCGTCATTGCCGTGACCTTGTGTATGCCCTCTGACCCCGGCACTGTTGGCATGCCATGTGACGTTTCTCATTGCGCTGTCTGGTGACAGCGCCATGTAAGTGACAGCGCTGTTCGAACAGCGATTGATCCTGTGGTGGTCTATTGCGCAACAACTCACGGGGTTACGGCACAGCGGGGCACCATATTGCCTGCTGTAAAGTTGGTGCCATGGCTAGGAGGAGGGCGGTGTCCTGGAGCCAGCTTGAAGTGGCCAACCTGGTGGCCCTGGTGGAGCCCCACTGTGAGGCACTGTATGGTGAGGCCCCCCTCACCATGCCTAGGACCCACGTGTGGCAGCAAGTGGCCACTGACCTGGTGGAGGTCACTGGCCGGGGCCGGTCTGCTGAGCAGTGCTGGCACTGGTACAGTGACCTCCGCCGGAGGGAGCTGGAACTCTTGACGCGACTGCGTTCACATGCCAGGCAGGGCATGGTGCCTAGGCCAGGTGAGTGTACCATCTATGCACCTATATTCTCTGTAGGGGTGTGTGTGTGCTTGGGTGGCTGTGCATAGGTGCTGGCTTGGACACGGTGGGCTGTGTCAGTGTGTGCAGCTGTGCTATGGATGGTTATGGCTGTGTGGGCAGGCACTCTCACTGGGGGCAGGGGCACTCTGCTTTTGAGTCACACTGATGTTTGTCTCAACATATGTCTCCCACAGGCCGGATTGTGAGGACACAGGGCCAGGGTGACGTGGGCCGTGCCAGGGCCCCAGTGTCGGGGGGGTGTTGTGCCCCAACAGCAGCAGTAGCAGCAGCAGCAGCGTCAGACCCAGCTGCTGGAGGAGTGTGAGTATCATTACTTCATGGATGCTATTGCATGCTGTGGGGGCAAGACCACCAGCCATGCGGGACACAACCAAAGGGGAGGTCATAATTCCACTACACAAAACACTAGTGAGTCCCCACACTGAGTACAGTGTACAGTTCCGGAGACCATACCTACGATGGACATGGACTGGGTGGAGAGGTTCAGAGGAGGGCGACATGGATGGTGCATGGATTGCATCACAAGTCCTATGCAGACAGGTTGACGGAACTGAACATGTACTCCCTGGAGGGGAGGAGGGTGTGGGATATGATGGGGACATACAAGTATCTTACAGGGGGGAACAGAGTGCAGGAAAACAGTATTTTTAAGCGTAGAGATGTTCCAGGACTAGAGGGCATGGGATGAAGTTGGAGGGGGACGATTCAGAGGAAACATGAGAAAGTATTTCTTCACAGAACGGTGGTGGACAAGTGGAACACCTGCCAGAGGAAGTGGTGGGGCTGACTTGGTCGCGGGATTTATGAATGCGTGGGTTAGCCATAAAGGAATTCTGGAGGTCAGGGTAAAGGGCAACAGACTTATAGGACAACAGAGTGAACTTACAAGGTCAAATGGACAGACTGGGTGTCCCATAGGCCCTTATCTGCCGACACTGTCTATGTATCCATGTATGTAGGCATGACACAGGTGACCTGCATCACAGTGCAGTATCACGGCATGTCTGTGTATCGTCACTGGTGGTCCAGGCATGCACTGGACACATAGCTGTGTGGCTGGCATCGCACCACGTTGCCACATCACGCCCAGCCTAGTTTGTACTGTGATTGGCGTAGGCGGTGTGTGGTGGGCGGTGCGTTAGCTGGTGCCGCCTGTTTGTGATGGCCATGTGCATGTTCACTGTGGGTGGGTGCATGCCATCACAGGTGCGGGACATTGGGCTACATATGGCTTGCAGGTTGGGTGGTGTTCTAGGTTGTAGGTCAGTCACAGCCATTGACTGTTCCATATTTTCCTAGGCCTCGAGGTTCTAAAGAGGATGCAGCGGGATGTCCGTCGCCTCACAGAGGTCAGCGTGGCAAGCCACAGGATCCTGCAGAGCAATACAGAGGCATGGACGCCATCAGGGCAGACTGGAATGGGGCGCCAGCAGGGGAGGAGCAGGAGCCGCTGGGCCATAGCCCGTGACACCTTCCCACTTCTTCCATCCCTACCACCCTGCCTTCCTCTCTCAAGTTTTTAATCCTTCCTCTTGAACACCCTTCCTTGTACCCGTCCCCCCCCTTGTAAATAGTTTTTATTGTTCTTGTTGCACTATGTTTAATATACATTTCTATTTTGATATATGAATACTGTGTTGGTCTCTGATTTGCAGCTGGCTATGGGTGCTCAGTTGCAGGTGTGTACATGCCATCTGGGCTGGTATGGTCCTGGGTATGTGTGTGTGTGTGTGTGTGTGTGTGTGTGTGTGTGTGTGTGTGTGTGCATGGGGAGGTATCTCCAGTTTGGCAGTGACTTTCGGTTGGTCTTGCCATCTGCTGCCACCCACTGCTGGGTGCACAGGGTGTGTCTGGCTTGTAGGCTTCTGTGTTGCATGGGGCTGACGTGTGCTGGGGGTCTGCATGGTTTCCTGCAGTGCCAGTCACTGCACATGGGTGGTGTCTTGGGATCACAGTGCAGGGTGCGCTGTGCATACAGGGGGCTGATGTGCACTGTGGTTGTCAACCCCCTGTGTGTGGCACTCTCCGCCTGCCAGTGGTTGTGCTGGGGTGTCAGGGCTCTGCTATGCTTTGTTGGCTTGTCCCCATGGGCACGTGGATCATCCATCCCACCCCCAGTGATGCTGTGCTTGGGGTGTGCGGTGTGGTGTGGGTTCTGCAGTGTGTTCCTGTGCCCATGTGTGGCATGGCTGGCGGTGGGCCCCAGCCTGCCTCCCTGGATGTGCAGTTCCATTGCTCTGGGGGCTGTGCTTGCGCTATGGCAGCTCTGGAATGCTCAGCTGAGCTTCCATGGTTGCGCCATAGCGCAACATTTTGGCTCAGCTTCTCCTTCCTGGTTGCGCGATGGCACAGTATGTGTGATATTCAGACGTTGGTTGCTTGCGCAATTTGCTCTGCTCCATGTTTGAATATCGCACCTGTTGCGCATTTGCGCAACTGGTTTACGCTTGCTCCTGCTGTTGCGCCAGTTTTGAGCGCAGTTTGAATATCCAGGCCTATGTGAACTTGAAAATTTGAAAATGAAGGTGCTGACCTACCCAATCAGTCTTTGACTGTCCTTGTTGACCTGCTGTGCTGTCTTTTGGGACCCTTCCCCTTCCTCCAACTTGCTTCCCTGTTGCCCCATAGCCTTCTCTACCTGCCTCATACCTCACGGTACTCTCTGTTCTCCTAACTTGTTTATACCTCTTTGCAGTACTACTGATCCACTGTTTTGATATTTCTCTAGCAAGTTTGAGCTAATATGCACCTAATTATCCTAGATCATTTCAGCTTGTATGCTGTATGTAAGCTTCCATGCACCTACTAATTTAGCCTACTGCCCACTGTTACAGCAGGTAGGCATCTTAGATAGACCTTGAACACTGAAACTATGCTTGCAGACCTACTTTGTCTCCATTATGTGTTAATTACCACATCTGAAGGTACATTACCAAATCTTGTATAATATTGTATATATTGTATTATATGTGTTACTCTGTACTATTGTTATTTTTGTACATCATCTCTATTGATTGTTATTTTGTAGCCACATCTGTGGCCCAGGTCATGTCTGAAAATGGTCCAATGGATCACTGCACTTACCTGGCAACTAATGACATGAATAAAAAATAAAAATAAATAGTTTTTTGTGAGCTATTATAAAAATATGTACTGGAACTAAAGGCCATTAAGCCAGCTTTCCTGTTATTTGCCCCTCTGACTGGGAATCAGTCCTTATAATTAAATGCAGACACTGCCACTGCCATGGCACTGCTTCATGAGAATAGATGGATTGGTCTCAGGATTTAAAGTAGAGGATAGGGGGATAGAGCTTGTTCATGGACTAAGTGCAGAAGGTAGATTGTTCAGAGGATCACTGTGGGTAGGACAAGAGACAAGGGAGCAATAGGTGAAGGGAAACCAGGAGAGTATGGAGGCATGAATATTCCCACATACAGGCTAATAGAAGGAGTGCAGCAAGCTAAATGGGTGAGGGTGGAGCTATAATGATATTGAAGTTTGAGTATCACAATAGTTGTGTAAAGAAATATAAAAATTATTTGCAGCATTTCTAATTGTCACCAAAATCTGATTGTGATAAGCTTGGTGACTGGGAATATCAGTGGCACCTGGAGAAGGATGTGGCAGAGATGGGAACGTCAACAAGGTTTATCACAGTATGTCGTGCTGCACAATAATCATAACATTGTATCTTCTTTGAGGATACCTCTTTCATCAGGCCACACCTTTGGAACTATAACTGTGTCAGTGCTAGGACCACATGGAAACTTTTGCAAGCAGTTAGGGACTGCCTACAATGATGTCAAATGTCAGCATGTACATAAACATGGGCAGCCCCATCTCTCCTCAGCTATTTTCTGTTGATCAGACTCATCAGACCCGCCATCAGAAATGTCGCTGCTCAAAGCCACCAGTTTATTTGTATACTAAAATAATCACTTTTATAGTGTTTTCTGGTGACCGCATGTCACTGAAAGAACTGCCTAAAACCCTTCCAGTTCTACAAGTGCAGAGAGAAGATTCAAAAGGAAGACACCCAAGATGTCTGTGTCTGCTGCTTATGCCTCTCTCACAGCTTGAAAGCATGTGAGATCTGCTGAGGTTCAACTCCACAGCCAGGCAACGTAGGAAGGGGGCTTTGGAAAAATTCCTGCTCCAAAAGACCATCGAAGCAATGAAGAATTAGCTTCAGGGTCAATCCACATCACCATCCTTGTTGGCTGAATTTGCAGTCATTGAAATCCTGGGAAAAATCTTCATTGGCGAGCCACAGACACACGAACCAGGAAAAGGACAAGTCCCCAAGTTAGATCCAGTTCACCCCTGGGGTCTGCAGGTATAACCTCTGCTTCGACACTGACTGGGAATACAACAACACTGACTGCCCTCTAACCATTGACCAAACAACAAGATACCAAGTTCATGGCTTAGCGTAGGCACAACTGGCCCTATTATGGCTGGTACATTGCTATCATCAACAGAGAACAAGCCTCCAACATCGACTACTGCAGTCGCACCTTCTACCCAAAGCAGCGCTGAAGCTCAGGCAGCACTCCAATAATTTTCAGACGTGATATGGTTTCTACTGCCAGGCCTACCTGTTCAAGGAGGTCCATCAACAGGGAATCTACAAAAACTTCATCAATGCCGTGAGCTAATACCTTGCAGAATAGACCTCCTGTGCCACTGTCAATATCATTGGTCTGGTCATTCATTTCCATCAATGGCAGAGTCAATGAATATGAATATAATGCTGACTTCATGATGCAGGAGGATGAGAGTGAAGAGGTAGACTATGCCGAGAGTCACTATGGACATGGCACCATCTCCACAGTCTCCTTTTGAAGTGAGGACTCTGTTGTGAACACAACACGATCACATCCAAAGGTTCCTGAATTTTTTAACATGATACAGCAAATGCAAGCTGGTATGGGTTTCACCTTACAGAAACAGCACTCTACCAAAAAGAACCTGCTGGAGTTCCTGGAGGTGCAAGAATCTCCCTTTGCTGTGGTTTCTCTCCTGTTTTCAACCTTAGAGGATGCCACTTATGCAGCTTGGTATAGGCCAAACAATATAGCAGCTGTGCCCAGAAAGGCAGACAAAATGTACTCTGCACTTTCTCGAAAGGCTTTGTATGATAACCAGCCTGGCACTGACTCAGTGGTGATCACAGATGCACACAACAGGTCCAGGGTACCTAGACACCTGAGCTCTCTTCCTCCTGATTGAGAATCCAGGAGGCTGGTTGTCCCAGGCAAACATTAATATGCCTCTGCCTCATTGTGCCTATGTACTGCTAATTACAAAGCCCATATGATAATTTATTTATTTATATATTTGTTAACCGGTTAAGTACACTGATCCAAAGGATCATTTTCAGGTACAACCTGGGCCATCTAGATGGCACACAGTACAAAGATATGATCATTATGACATTATAATAGCAGCTTAAACATAGGTTACAGAGAAATGCTTGTAACGAGTACAGCATTTTGACATTTAGCTCAACACAGTGGAGTAACAACTAGAACAGAGAAAAAACAGTGTCCGGGTAATACTAGTAACATATCAAATACAAGTGAATAAATAAAAAAGTGCTGATAGTGGTGCTAGTTAGCAATTACAGGTCACACTGGATGTTACATCATTCTTGAAGTGCTATTTGAAGGTTAGTGGGGATTCCACAGAGTGAAGTTCTACAGGAAGAGAATTCCAGAACTTAGGGACTGCCCAGGAAAAAGCTCTTTGACCTATGACTGTAGATGACCTGGTGCATTCAAGGATTTGATTAGAGGAGGACCTCAATTGGTGAGAGACCCATTTGGCAGCAAGCATGTCCATGCACAGTGATTTAGCACCATCATGGAGAGTTTTAAAAATGAATGTACGAAACAAAAGATTGCGGGGTCAATATGTTGTTTTGTTCTGAGCATTGTCAAAACTGCACAACACAGCATATGGCAGTATAGCTACAGGATAAAAAACACTCCAAGGACAAAATGCTGCAGGCATGGTTTTGTACCCTGTAGCTAATGGCTGGAAGGCAGTGATGCAGAGGGGAAGACCTCTGCTGGGGGTCCGTCAAGCAGCTGCCATGGCTCAGTGGGATGAGCCACCTGCAGTGTAGGGAAACACTGCGTCTGAGGATCGGGGCTTGAATCTCGGTCCCAGACTACTAGTGTTTGTTTGTTTATTTTACTTCTGCGAGCCGTTCTTTCCCCCACCCATGTTTCTCTCCATCCTTATGCTATGCACCCCCCAGAGTTGATTATATTTATAGTGGACATTTTGTGGGGCACCCCCCTCAAAAAATGAAGATATTATCTGTGTTACACTGATCTTTCCCTCCACTGTGATTGGTGAGCACTGGCAAGGTACCCACTGTATTGCCAGTGTGGTACATTGCTGCACTGTTTTTGTTTGCAACATAATGACCCCATGCCTAATCCCTGCATGCCAGTTGGGATAGCCATCCTATCGGCTGATATAGGGTACAGTGGTGAGTGCAATAAGAAGCAAGAGTGACAAACCTGCAGATGCTGTTGTATGCTGTGTTCGGTCTATTAAGTAGTTTAGGTGAGATAGGGTGTAAGATAGGAGACCAATACTCCAGGATTGGAAGAAGGGTGCTCTGCTCTATTGCCATCCTTGGTTGAGGTTACAACAAGTGTTTCAGGAGGTAGAACACACCCATCTGCTGGTTAACTCTCTTCACTACCTGGCCTATGTGTGTGATGAAGCTAAGGAAGGGGTCTAGAGTTACCCCCAGGTATTTAAAAGTATTGACCTGTTCCTGAGTAGATACATCTAAAGTGTGAATTTTAAGTGAGTGCCAGGGATTAGCTGAGTGCCTTGTAAGCCTTTGTTTGGAGCCAACCAGCATGGCTTTAGTTTTCTTCATGTTGACAACTAACCTGTCTTGAGTGAACCGGTTGTCACAGTTGTGGATGATCAGTGATAAAATATCAGAACACCCTCTGGAGGAAGGCTAAAGCTGCTGCAGAGGCCTTGTCTGAGGGTACTGCTAAACAAGAGTTTATGAAACCTCTTAATACTGGTGCTGATGTGAGGAAACATTTGTTTCACACAGCATATGATATTTCTAATACCTCTGCCAGAGCGCAACCTCTGGCATTTGTCTCAGGCACTACTCTTGTCCCAGAGTAGCAGATTTTGCCACTGATGTACAGCAAACAATTTTCAATACCCCATTCAGAAGTCAGAAACTGGTGATGATGTAGAAGAAGCTTTGAAAAATCTTCAATCATCTGGCAAAACTCTGAAGCGAGTGAAATCCCTGTACCATACCCAATCCAGGGGTAGGAGCAGGGGTAACTTTCTCCCATCTGCTCCAGAAGATAAGGTCAAGCCTACAGACAGCAGGGAAGAGGCAAAGTGTGGTGGCATTCCACTACCCATCCCAACCCCAGGTGCTCATACAGAATCACCTAGAAGTAGTGGAGCCAGTGGTCACCCCCCAGCTCAGCATGACTCCTTATACAGCTGTCAACCACCTTTACTTCCTGAGGTGGTTGTAGGGGATCATCCATCCCTCCAAGTGGTGACTACAGACAAATGGGTTATGGCAATTATTCAGAAGGGCCATGATCTGTATCTTTTGGACAATCCTCCAGATCATTCACAAGTGTGACAACATACACACCAGGGCACATGTCTCTGTTGCTAGAAGAAGTACGGAGTCTGCTTCAAAAAGGGCCATAAAGACCTGAACCTTCAGAACAGAGACACACAGATTTTTACTCCAAACTCTTCCTCATCCCAAAGTGGAGAGGAGATCTGAGGCCTATTCTTGACCTAAGGGATCTAAACTTCTTCATAGAATACAATACATTTTGGATGTTTGCTCTGCAGGGTTCTTTTCTCTGTCGCGCACAGGATTTTATTTGCTTCCAGGATATAACGGATGTGTAACTCCATGTCAAAATTTGGAAACCTAACAAGAAATATCTGAGGTTCTTGTTTCAGGGGGAGCATTACCAATTCATAGTGTTGCCCTTTGGCTTATCTTCTGCACCATGAGTCTTTACTATATGCTTGGCAGTTTTTACACCTTCTGGGACTCATGACAGCAACCATTATTACTGGGCCACTAGCCAGCCTGCAGAGGTGGATCCCACAGTGGACCCTGAGAGTCCAGTAGGACCAGCTAACAGACAATCTAGAACAGATAGTTCTAGTCATATATCCCTATATATAAGCACTTAAGTGGCGGATGCAACACAACAACACACTCAAGGGTGTCCCTTTCTTGATTCCTTCCTCACATCAGATACTCATCATGGATGCTTCAGGATCAGGATGGGTAGTTCACCTGGGGTCTCTGCAGACACAAGGCACATGGAACCAGGTGAAGCGCACTTTGCATATAAATTTTATGGAAATAACAGCAGTCCTATACAGACTCCAGGGCTTGCAGAGCCACTTGTCCCTCTTGTTAATACAGATGGGCAATGTCAGTGTGATGTATTACTTCAACAAACAAGGGGGGAGGGACCCATTCCTACTCATTGTGCAGGGAAGCAATGAGAGTTTGGTATTGGGCTCTGGAACACAGTCTAGAACTATCAGCAGTGCATGTTCCAGGTGCCCAAAACATCTTGGAAGACAAACTATGCAGGTCACAGTCCAGAATACATCAGTGGGAACTGCTGCCTCAGTGGTCAGTGACCTATCTGAAAGATGAGGTCATCCAGAGTTTGACCTTTTTGTGCCTCCCAGACAATGCAGAACTGTGTCTGCTTGCTTGCTTCAGGGCCTGGAGTTTTTTGGCAAGACTCATTGTCCCTGTCTTGGAAAGGGAGGTTTCTGTATACCTTCCTTCCATTCCTGGTCATTCAGAGAGTACTACTTTAGCTGAAAATGGAACAGGTAATTCTAATTCTCATTGCTCCCCTATGGCTGGCAATGGAGTCTCCAGTACCTCTGCCTCTGTGTAAGAGTCTACTGTCACAGAAACAGGAAACCTTAGTCCACTCAGACTTGAAATCCCTACATCTGCATGCATGGCTCCTGAAGACCACCATAGCTTGCTATGGGGTATCACAAAAAGTGGCAGATGTTCTGCTGGTTGTTAGAAAACCATCCATTACTCCACAAAATGGAAGCAGTTTGCTTTATGAACCACATCACATAACCTGGAGGATTACTTGCCCAGTCAGTTTGGCTCCAGAGTACCAGAGTATCTGCTATCCTTATTGGATTCAGGCCTGCAGTATTCCTCAATCATAGTGCACATGCTGCTATGTCAGCTTTCCATGTGCCTCTGGATGGCCATATGGTTGTTCAGCTGGAGGTAGCCCATAGGTGTTTGAGAGGCATTTTACACATAAAGCCTCCTATTCAAAATCCAGTCCAGGCTTGGGACCTGAATTTTATTTTGAAAAAGCTGACTGGCTCCGTTTGAGTCAGTCTTGACTTGTAGCTAATACTTCCTTTCTTGGAAAGCATTATTTCTGAGTTCATCATGCGTGCAAGCGCAGATGAACTCATTGAAATGAGAGTTTCTGTACAGGGATATGAAGGGGGTGTATCCACTGGAGAGCTCAGTTCCAAGGGGCAGGTCAGCAGCAGGCAAATCAGTAGGCAGGCTGGTGATGACTCACTTTCTGTTTTTGGGGTGGAGTTGGCAAACTTTTTAAAGAACAGAACCAAACCATTAGTGGCATGGCTTGGTCCTTTGATATGTAAAGACCTGCATTACATTGACTTCCTGGGTGTGCTTTCACACTGCCATAGCGCTTACAATGTGAACTTGCTGAGCCTTCCCACTGCTCCTGTCCTCCCTGTATTCCTGTTTGAGCCCCCCACCAGCAAATCACTCTCTCCCACTTCCTCCTACTGCTGCTATCCTCCCCACACCCTCGTTCTGATCGAGGCCCCCCACCAGCAAATCAATCCTTCCCTCTCCCACCCACTGCTGCTCTACTCACCATACCCTTGTTCTGTTTGAAGCCCACACACACACACACACACACACACACACACACACACATACACACACACACACACACACACACACACGCACACAGCAAATCCCTCCCTCTCCCTCCCACTGTTGCTTTCCTCCTCACGTCCTCTGTTCCCCATTCCCCCAGACACTAGGAAGCACACTCCCAGTGTCCAGCAATGTTCACATCCTTTCCTATAAAAGAGGAAAACTGTCCCCAATTACTTTATTTCTTTAAACCTAAAAAAAAAAAATGGGCCATCGTTACCTCTCCATCTCCCTCCCCATCCCAACCATCCCACTGCGCGCCCACCTCTCTACACCCCACTTACTGATACTTACCTCTGGAGGTCAGGAACAATGATCTTCTGTGGACTGGGACACATACCTCTCAACCTCCTGCCTTATAAATCAGGGACAAGGCTTAAAAAAATCAGGGACAAAGGATCATAATCAGGGACGCATCTTTAACATTAGTGATAGACACCCAGGAAGCTGGTAGAATAATGGGGCTTAGAGTAAAATGCCTTTTCTATGGAAGAACAAGTCTGTAACTTTAATGCTTGACATTGTTTTGTGCTTACAATCCCCACAGTTTCATCATGGAAACACACATTTTGGGAGTGACAGAGTAAAATTTTGAGGCAAAATCAGGGATGTCCCTGAAAATTAGGGACAGTTGAGAGGTATGCTGGGACATGTCGCACTCTTCAAAGCCAACCGGCAAAGTCAAGATTTCAAGGTAAGCCGTATAATGGGAATCAATGGGGGGGGGGGGTAAAATTAGGTTGATATCTCAGCCATTTTTAGGAATTTTGGCCCCAACTTTTCAACATGGGGTTCTTGGGACCCCACCTCCTGAACACTGTCACTGTCATTTTGTTCTTCAGTCCTGAACAGTGATTTTGTGGCTGCTGTGCACAGTCACCTTTCAGGACTGATTAATGAAATGACAGTGCCACTAGTCATGAGGTGGGGTCCCCAAAAGCCCATGCTGTAAATTTGGTAAAAAAAAAATCCCAAAAATGGCTGCATTATGAGTGTGCATTGCACAGTTTCTACACACTCTCCTAATTTTGCCAGTTTTTAATATTTTCACTATAGATTCTCAACATTGACATTATTTCAAACCTCGGTATGAACAGTATAGCTTTCATTTTTCATATCCTGCCTGAAACATGTTTTCGCAGCTGTGGTGCAGAATGGCATGGTGGCATTGTGAAATCATCTTTCAGGATGAGTAAATGAAATAACACTGTCACTTTTCATGAGTTGGGATCATAAGAATGCTACATTGAAAATTTGGTGTGAAAATATTAACAAACAACAACAGTATGGGCATGCACTTAAATTAACAAATGCAGGCTCATACCTTTGATACTTTTCAATATTTTGACCCCAAATTTTCATCATAGCCGATCTTTTCACTGCACCTCATGAATGTGACAGCTGCCATTTTCCAGATCCTGGGCAAAATTTTTTTTGTATCCCAAAAGGTGATTTCGCAGCCACTGCGTGAAAGTACCTTTTAGACAGGAGTTGAAATTGTACTCTTCTTTCTTCATGAGGTGAGTAATAAGATGACTATGTTGAAAATGTTGCATAAAAATATTAAAAAACAATGAAGTTATGAACCTGTGTTGAAATTTGCCAACACCGGCTCATAACCCCCTCCACCAAATGGCACTAGTGCACATGATGAACTTTCAGCAATGACAAATGCTTGTTAGCTGCAGTCACATCTGCTTGAAGGATTTCAGAGCTGCAGGCTACAATGCGTGAGCCTCCTTATTTGTTTTTTCACAAAGACAGGATGTTTTTGTGTACTAATCCTAAGTTACCACCAAAGGTGGTATCTAAGTTTACTTTAAATCAAACCATCCCCCAGTCAGACTATTATCCAGAGCATGCCAATCCATGGGGAGCATTGCTCCATACCTGAAATGTGCATGGAATACTCAGATATTATGCACACTGTACAAAGGATTGTAGAAAGTCCTTGCAGCTTTTTGTTTCATTCACCCCTGGGAAAGAGGGTGCCCCAGTTTCTAAACAGTGCATGTCCAAATGGCTAGCACACTGTATTACATTCTGTTACAGGAAGCACGGTAAGGAACTTCCTGCCATGGTTCATGGTCATTCCATCAGCGGCATTGCCACTTCTCTAGTTTGTTTTCAGAATGTTTCCACTGCAGAGATCTGTACAGCTGCCACATGGAGTACTGTCTACACCTTCACAAAACACTACAGTCTAGACATTGTCTCTCTTGGATGAGCTGGGTTTGGCTTAGCTGTACTACAAGACCTGTTATCATAAGCCTATAGGCTCCAGCCACCCAGACTGTTAGCTTTTTGTAGTGCTTGGGACTCGTTCCAAAGGTTTGACCTGATAAAGAGATATCGTTGAAGAAGATGAAACAGTTACATAAGAACTTACTGTAATAGTAGTTCTTTGAGAGAATATGTTTCATCACGCCATGCCATGCCATCCCATCCCACCTTCCTTCCCCTTTTGGGGTTACAACAAAAGATTCTTGTACTGCCATATCCATTGCTAGTTTTTCTAGCACTCTGTCTCCCTTGGTATGTGGATTGCTGGGGTCCATCCTTGATCCCTTGGGGGAGGTTCTCTGAGCAGGACCTCCAGCGGGGAACTGAGGAGAGGAGGCTGGCTGCTTGAAAAGGTTTCCTTGTGGTCCTAGTGCTGAAGTAGATATTATGTGGCCTAATGAAAGAGATTCTCTTGAAGACCTACTGTTACTGTAAGTTCCTACATAACTGTTTTTTTAATGATAAATTATGATGTATCATGTTGTAGTGACATCTCTACTTGAGGGTCTAGTGCACTTCCAAGGCCAGGACTTAGTAGAACTCATACAGACATGTTGGAGAAGAAAATGAGTGGGACACCAGTATTGTGAGCTACAGGAAATCTGGAAGGGATAGACCTGACAGGAAAGGGAATAAGGTGAATCTCTTTGTAAAGAAGGGTGTCACCAAGACTTTTTTTAATTTTAATTTAATCTTTGGTAACCAAGTAAGGCCCACTAGGCACAAGTGCCTGTTTTCAGGGGCAATCTGTGAGCACTGCGGGGGTTAAGTGATTTGATCAGGGTCACATAGTATGCAGTTGGAGGTTGTAAGTATCAAACCAGGTCTGCTGGATGCACCAAGCTTATTCACAGCTCATTACTCTAACTTCTAGGCTATACTGCAAGACTTAGTAGAACTCATAGAGACCCGGTGGAGGAGAAAATGACTGAGACACCAGTATAGCAGGCTATAGACAATTCTTAACAGGATAGACCTGAAAGGAAAGGGAAAAAGATGACTTTCTTCATAAATGAGGGAGTCACTGTGAAGGACAAGGAGGAAATCAAATGGAAAACAGTACCACAGAATCCACCTGGGTCAAGTTAGGGGGAAGAGGGGCGCAAAAGAGTCACCTCCCTTATGTTCCACAGGTCCCCAAACAGATCATTGGAATATGATGATCAGTTGGGCAGGCAAATTATAAAAGCAACAAGATCATATTCAGTGGTGATTTTGAGATACTTCAATCTTTCGGGCATAAACTTGTGTTGTGTGAGAGGAAGGCTTGAGATCAAGTTCCTGTCCAATTTCCAGGACTGTTACCTGGCGCATCATACAAGGAGTTAAGATTGATGCCACCCTTAATATTTTTTCTCAACAGTGGGGATCAGACCATCTCCAGTGTTTTTGTAAAGGAACCAGTAGGAGGCAGTGACTACAGCCGCATCAAGCTTCTCTGTGTTTGAAGACTAATCAGGCCTCAGCCAAAAGGACCCAGGACTTCAGAAAGGTGAACTTTGTCAAGAGGAGGGATTAGTGGCTATGCACCTGGAGAAGCTGCATGTTTATGGTAATGCGGAGCACATCTGATCTTTACTGAACAAGGTGCTTGAAGCAGCCATGAGATGGGGATCTGCATTCCTGTAAGAAATAAGGGGAAAGGTGCCATGAGGTAGCATCCTGACTAAATACGATTCTAAGGCACTTGATTCTGCACAGACTGACAACCTAGCAATGATCAAGCCAAGTAAAGCCTAGATGCAGACAATATATTCCCCAGGATCATGGTGGAGTTAATGGGACAGTTAGTGGGGCTGCTTGCATTATTAGTTTAATTATTCATGAGGCAAATGAGTGCTCATATTGGCTGCTGTCCAGGGTGCTACTCCCTTAGAAATGCTCGATACAGCTTATAGCAGCTTACACTAGAGGTGAGTGGAAGATGCGAATTCTGCTTTCACAGAACTTCTGCAAAATTTTGGAAATTTTGCTAAATGTTTTGAACTTCGTGATCTGCAGATTTTTACCCGGTTCTGTGGACTTTTTCACTGAATTGCAGAATAATACATATAAACTGTGGAATTTATTCCATCCACAGTTTAATATGTTATTTCAGCTCATAATATGGCTCCCCCACCCGCACCACTAATTGCCGCCCCCTGTTGAATAAAACACCATGGTGTCTAGTGGTCTCCCCTACCAGCTGATCCTGGATCAATGTAAAAAAAATGAAATCCCTGGTATCTAGTGATCCCTCCACCCCTGACTGTGGGTCCCATGTTAAAAAAAAGCTCCTTGGTGTCTAGTGGTTCCCTCCACTCACCAATCGTGGCCCAATGTATAACTTAAATTCCCTGGTGACTGGTGGCCCCCCCACCTGCCAATTGTGGTCCATAGTAGAAAGAGAAATGTCTGATATCTAGTGGTACCCCCCAGCTGCCGATTGCAGGTCCTATGTAAAAACATAAACTCCCTGAGGTCTGGGGTCCCTGCCATCTGTTAATCGTGGCACAAAAAAAGTTATAATTCCCTAGTGTCTAGTGGACCCCCTTCCCTACCCCCTATGCACTAACTCAATCCTAAAACACAGCTCTGCATTGGACGGACAGTGTCACACCCATCAAAAAGCAGTACTATTGCAATACATTCATTGCATGCATGCATGCATGGTGAACATAATAAGAGTTCACTAGTGCTTGCAACACCAATGACCCAGGTTCAGGAACAAGACAGCGCCATTGGATGGCTGGCTAGTGGGATGAGGATTGAGTGTCCCAATGGATGCTTTCCTCCTCTGTGAAGGGGAGGAGTCACTGCTCCACTGCTCTACCATTGCCTGGGTGACAACATGTGGTGGTGCAGGGGGTAGCAACAGACAGGGGAAGTTGGAGCGAGCATTGCAATCACATGGGAGTGTCTGCAGGCCAACTCCCAGTGATGCTGCATGCTCCTGCAGAGGTGGTGGGTATAAAAGGAGGAAATAAGGAACAGATTGGGCAGATGAAGCCCCTGCCTACCCACCACACTCAGTGCCAGATCACATCCACAGTCTTCTGGGGAGAACCTCCAGGGTCTTCAACTCCGCTACAGGTGTGGGGAAAAAATGCAGAAGTGGCTGTAGGCCTACCCAACTCTAGGAAGTAACCCATGAGCAGCATAACAGTGGGACATGGGTGGACTTTGGAGGCCTGGCAGGTATGTGGATTGGTTTCAAGTGAGCAGGCATCATGACTTGGCAAAGTGGTGGAAGGAGGTCCAAATCAAGCACCTATGTGGATAAAATATGTTTGAAAAAAAATGTAAATAAATAAACAAACAATTAAATAAAAAAAAATAAAATAGGAATGAAATGATTCTGCAGTTTCCATAAGGCCAATAGCTGTTACCATTCTGTATAACACAATTTAGACTAGACTAACTAGAGCCGTATCCAAAGAATGAATTGGCTTCCCAAACTTTCTGGGGTCCTGACTATTATCAGATAGTTTCTCCATTTCAAAATAGATTAGGCTACATGAATTTCCTGTAAGTATTTATTTAGCAGGAAGTATAATAAGTGCAATCCTCTGTTAAGTTAGACTTCTTTGCATTAGCCCAAGTCCTGACTTTATTTATTTATATATTTATTTATTTTTTGCAATTTTAGCAGAGTCACTGAGCACCACTTACCTTTATGTACTTCCCCCTCCTATTTGGACTTGGGAATACAAAAACTCTAGAAGTTAAATGCAATAGAAAAAGTACCTCTTATAAGTGCCTCTTTCCCAGCTGTGAAAGGGGTTCTTGGAAAAGGGTTCTTTCAAGTTACTTACACTAAAACACAGAAAGGTGTTGGCAGAAAAAGACTCATAGTCCATCTTGACTTCGTATGTTCTTACTTGAGTCATACCAAGCCACCCTTGGTCATGCCTAGGCTGAATTGTGTTGTTAATTTATCCTAGCTTCCAATCTACAGCCTTTCACTCTTAGTTATCACCAACCTCATATAGCTGCCCCATGCTGTCTTGAAATCATCTTGACATTTACTGTCTCCTTTGCAAACTGTTCTATCCATCCACCACCCTTATTGTGAAGAAGTACTTTCTTATGTTCTTCCTGAACTAATCCCCACCATTTTTATTTACTTGTGTCCCTTAGTTAATGATCCTACACTCTGCTTAAGCAGGTCATGATACTGTACCCTGACTATCCCTTTCAAATACTTAAAGGTTTCTATAACGTCCCCTCTCTTTTCTTGCTTACAGTCAGTACACATTCAGGCTGGCTAAATGCTTCTAATGTGATTTTCCTTACTGATCCTGTATCACCTCTTTAGCACACCTCTGGACAAATTCTGTGCAGTCTCTATCCTTTTTCGGGCATGGGCTCCAAAACTGGATGCAGTACTCCAGGTCTGGCCACACCAGTGATCCATAGAAGGGCAGTAGAACCGCTCTTCTCCAACAGGAAAACCTTCTCCCTCTACATCCCCATATCATGTTTGGCTTCCTGAGTTTCCAGACACTGATTTACATTCAGGAAAGGCACTTTGTAAGGAGAAAACTGAGACCTTTAAATATGTCTTTGTGCTGGCCATCCAGTTGGTGCAGCAGTAGCATTACCGCTCACATCACCACCGACCTGCATCCGGGAACAAGCCTGGGCCATCAAATGGCAGGTCAGGGGGAGGCAGGTAGAGTGCCCCAGAGGACACTCTCCTCCTCCCATTGGGGAGGTTGCTGCTTCCTGCTGCTCTACCACCACCTGGGTGCACATGGGTGGTGGAGCAGTGGATCAGTGGCTTGTGGGCAGACATAGGGAGTGCAGAATTGGACTGGCTGTGTCAGAGACTCAGAGCAGCCTCTCCCCATACAGGCTACAGGGCATGGGGCATGCTGAACAGAAAAAGGAAAAATGGAGGTGAAGGATTGGAGGATGAAGCCTCTGCTGCTCCACCACCTCCATCATAGTATCCATACCACCATCCATCAGGGAACGCCACCAGTCTTCAACTCCACTGTGGCTGGCCAGATGTCTACAGTTGGGGGAAATGCCATGGCTCTGAAGAGGACCCTAGCCCTGGAAGGCAAAACAGGGGGGCAGCACAGTGGTGTGTCATGGGTGTGCTGGTTGTCTCAGTGAATGGATGACAGATCTCAACTGCAGGGTATATGGGCATCAGGCACTTGATGGAAGGAGGTTCTAGCCTGGCCCATAGCAAGGTGGATAAAACATCTTCAAAAAAAGTATTTGTGCTTATAAAATGTATATTATTACAAGGTTCAGTTTTTAAGCTATCTGCATGTCTTGTCCAAAAACTCTCTCTTCTATCCTAAATCTGACAATCTTTCTAAGACTCCCATATTCATTCTTGTTTCTAGCAGCTAATGCTATACCTGTGCAAGTGACAAGGCATGTCACATCTTGCATGCAACAAAAGGAACATTTTTCAAAAGTATGAAAGCATATATGTTCGGAAACATAGACAACAACTGATAATGAGTCTGCAATGCAGAAGCAAGTGTTTGCCATTGATTTTTATTTTAAAACCTTTCACATACTGTAAAGAAATGACAAAATTTTGCAAGGGCTAACATAAAAAAAAAAAAGCAATGCCTTCCATGCCTGTAGGTGAATATACCTGAATGTGTCTGCTATTTTGGTTTTGAAATGTCAAAATGGAAAACATTAGACATGGCAAAATTTAAGTGGCATGCAACTCATAAAATTGCATTGCTTGATCGAGTTGAAATCATTGAACACTAAAATGTTTGGGGGTTCAATGTCAATCTCAGATCTGCTGAAGGTATACAATGTTTGCATGTATATGTGAAACTCAACCCTAACCAGGCAACTCCTGGCTTACTCTTAGCAGACTCATTACAAACTTGGGTACATCTTAGTAATGTAAAGTTTCATCAAAACACTGAACAGTGTCATATAAATAAGTTTTAATTTCAAACTCTTGTTGTTTTACTTGAAACTAAAGAACATTCATAATTTTGTCAATTTCTTCCTAGTTTTAAACCTAGGTTGGCTCTCTTTTTTTTTTATAGGAAGGCATCTTACGTTGACCTCAGACTCACTATAGTGTCAAACAGGTCTGTCACCTTTTTAATGAAGAAAGGATGAGAGCTGCTGAAACTTAATACCTAGGATCAGCTATTTGGAGTAGTTTAAACATTTAGCTCTGATGATGTGCTGTTTACCCTCTATTTGGAATGTATTTCCTCCAAGTGGAATGGCTAAAGGTTCTTTAATTAACCTTTTGTAGTCCTGCATCTAGGTAAAGGCTTAACTTGTTTGCTCTGTGCCCCTCCCCCGCCCCCACATTGGGCTGTATGGATAACTAATGACTTTTATGTGCACAGGAAATCACACATCCCTTGTCTATTAAATGATGCCTGATAAATCATCCAGTACCTTCGTGACTCTCACTTCTCACACAATCTTTCCAGTCTCAGCATTTATCTTATTACATGTATATGCTGCCTTACTAATATAATTGGTTCTGTCACTGTTACAATGTCACATGTCTGTTAGATTTTTATAAATTCATTGTTGATTTATTTCAGTTCTGCTTGAAGACCTTAGTCCAGTGCCTCCAGGAGAGCTGAGTATTTTTCATTACCTTCAAGATCATTTTCTTGTATTTGCCTGTGGATTTATACTTCACCAGTGAAGTGTCTGACTTCACATTTCATGGAGCTGCACGAAGTGTTTTGGCATTATGTCAAACTTCATGCTGCAGGACAGTGTTTGAACAAAAGGAAAGCCTTTAAGAACCCTTTTTGCCCAACATTTTCAGCACCCATCACACCCTTTTCCCTCAAATCCAGCCATGCTATTTTATTTATTTATTTATTTGTGAAATCAGTTTACAACCTTTGAGCCAGAGGCTCGTTTCCAAAGGTACCTCGTCACATTAAAGACATACATAGAGTTTTAGGTTAAATAGCACAGGTTTGCTAAAAATAGGCGTTCATCAGAGGCGCGACGTCACACTGAGGTCAGACAAAATACATTTAGGTTACAGGGTAAAAGTCATTGGGACAGGTGTTACACAAGTTGGTATCAAAACTGAGCAATCTAATTGGCATACCATAAAACAGCAGGCACTGGCCAGGTTAGACATAGGTACGGTGTACCGGGAAGAGGTGGTGGGGTGGGCTAGGTGGAGAGCCGCCCAGTGGGCGTTGTCATGAGAAGTCAAGGTGGAGGCTGCCTTCAGAGACAGGAGCAGCTACGAGTGTAGATGAGTTGGTTTCGAAGGGTGGTTTTGAACTTGAAGATGGTGGTGGCATTGGTGATGGGGGCAGGGAGAGAGTTAAACCAAGATGGGACTCTGTAGCAGAAGAACCTCTGGCCACAGCTGGTTCTTGATCTGGGGACCATTAGAGTGGTCTTGTTGGATGACCGTGTTGCAATAGTGGGTGGGATCCGGTGGATGGATGCCGTCACCCCAGGAGGGGAGAGCCTGAGTAGGGTTTTTTTTTGTGAGGAGGCAGGTTTGATATCGGAGCCGTTTATCCAGGGTAAGGAGTTTAGCCTCGTCATACAGCTGACAGGTGTGTATGAGCCTGGGGGCACCAGTAATCAGTCTGCAGGCTTTATTCAGGGTTAAGTGAATTTTTTTGAGTGCAGTCGTGTCGGCAGCACCATAGACTGGTAGGCCATAGTCTACAAGGGACAATATGGAAGACGTTACAGCAGGCCAGAGTGCATTTAGGGGAAGGCAGGTTCTATGGCGGAAGAGGATGCCAAGCCGTGTGTTAGTGGCGGATGTTAGGGCATCAATGTGGTCATGGAATGTGAGGGCTGAGTCGAAGGTAACCCCAAGGTATTTGTAGGAGCAGACTTGTTTCAGTGGCTGTTTGGTACTAGGAAGGATATGGAGTGGTTGGTTGCTAGCTTTGTTTTGGGGGTGGGAAAAGAGCATAGCTTTGTTTTTTTTTTAAGATTAATGACGAGTCTGTGCTCCTTAAACCAGGCTTCGGAATCATTGAAGGACTGCTGTAGGGTGTCCTGAAGGGAGACGGGATTGCGGTGGGTGGCAAAAATGACAGCATCATCTGCATACAGAAGAATTTTGCCAGGGCATGCACTGGGCAGGGTGTTCAGATAGAGTGAGAAGAGAAGGGGCCCAGGATGGAGCCTTGGGGACCCTAGAGGTATGGGATGGGTATCAGAGAGTATCCCATTGATTTTAACACACTGTGATCGAGCGGCTAGATAGCTTGTGCACCATGCTAGGGGGCCAGCCGAGAGACCAGTGTGGCAGAGAGCATTCAGCAGAAGAGGGTGGGAGACAGTGTCAAAAGCCTTTGAGAGGTCGATGAACACTGCACCAGCTAGGGAGCTGGTATCCAGGGAGGAGTGTAGGAAGTTGGAGAATTCAATTAGCACAGTGCTGGTACTGTGACCAGCACGGAAGCCATGTTGCTCTGGGCATAAGATGTTATGCTTAGCCAGATATTCAGTGATTTGAATGGCCACCACTTTTTCCAGGGCTTTGGGGGGGGAGGATGGAGATTGGCCGGTAGTTGTTGGCCAACGACCTGTAGCCCCCTTTATGAATGGGCGTGATTAGGGCTGTTTTCCAAGCAGTGGGAAATTGTCCCAGGAAGAGCGATCGGTTATATAGGCTGGTGAGTAGGGCAAGGACTTCATCTAGCACCAGCCTGAGGATACTGGGGTCCAGTGAGTCACTGCCGGGACTGTTGCTATTCAAAGCTTTGATTAGGATGGGTCTGGCTTCCTGGGCAGAAACCTTGTGCAGGTGGAAGCTGGGGTGGTGGAGGACAGGGGGAGGTTGTTTGGGGGAGGGTCAAAGAAATTATTAGGGAGGACTAAGCTAAGGTCAGTGAAAGCGGTGTTGAGCCAGTTAGCTATGATGGCAGGATCAGTGGAGGTAGTGCCATCACTAGTGAGCTGGGATGGGGCAGGGGAGCGTGATTTTCCATTTAGCTGTTTAATATTATCCCAGAAAGTCCGGGCCGAACCCCAGGAGGAGGTAAGGGTGGCCTGGTAATGGTCAGCCTTGGCTTTCTGGATGGCCCAAGAGCACTTATTCTGGGCTGCATTGTAAGCTTGCACTATCAGACAGCCGACCCGTTTAAGTGGCAAGGTGCCAGAGGTTATCCCGATTTCTTAGCAACTGTAGAAGGGCAGGGCTAACCCAGGGTGCATTCTGCTTTTTGGATCGGATTTTGGTGAAGGGTGCAAAGAGATCACAGGCCATGTTGAAGGTGTGTGAGAAGAAGGAGGGCAGTGTCAATGTCAGATGCACGATGAATGGGGGACCAGTTTATCTGGGTGAGGAATTGTTTAGCTTTTGCAGCCCACCAGGCGGAGGCGCCTTGTGAGGTGGTCTGGGCTTTGGGTTTGGGATTGGGGACTGCCCAATGAAATAGGATAGGGGAGTGGTCACTTAGGGAATCTGGTAGGACCTGGATGTTTTGGATTTTTTGGGGTCGGTTGGTGATAATTACATCCAGAAGGGTGCTGGGTCTTCTCTTTGGGTTTATTCTAGTGGGCTGGGTGATGAGATGCATCAGGTCTTGGGCGGCAAATGAGTCTCGGATCGTGGAAAAGGAGGTGCTGAGCCAATTTACGTTAAGGTCCCCAACTAGGATTTGTTCCGCCTTATAGTGGAGGGAGGCCAGATAGTTAAAGATACCAGGGCCAGGTGCTGATTCTTTGGGGGAACGTAGGCAGTGGTGAGATAGAGAGGGTCCCTAGAGGGGTCCGGGGTGAGTTTGAGGGTAAGAGCCTGGGCCCCATTTACAAGGGCAGGGGGAAGCGCGATGTCCACACACAGTCCCTAGTGTAGATTGCACAGCCTCACCCTGCTTGCTCACCGGTCTCCCGGTATAAGGTATAGCCTGGGAGGAGACAAATGAGTCAGGGGTGGATTTGGACAGCCAGGTTTCAACCAGGGCTATGATGTCTGGTTGATGAGCCATGGCCCAGCACTGGAGGGCGCCAAATTTTTCAGCAGGCTGCATATGTTCATGGAGGCTATTTGGAGACCAGTGGGCCAAGTAGGTGGGTGGGAGGGCAGGGCCCTAGGTTGGGATGTATGTTCCCATCAGGAGCAGAAGGAGGAGAACTGCTCTGGCCAGAGAGTGGCAGAAGAAGAGTTTATGCGGAGCAATAGGAAGAGAAGGGGTTTCTGTAGCACAGGGGTGGTAGGCAGCACAGGCAGAGAAGGCTTGAGGATCAGATGCCCAAGGGAGCGGGGAGGAAAGGTAATGTCTGGATGGGGGTGAGGTGGAGAGGAGCATATGGGGTGTGTGGAGGAGGAGGGAGGGGGAGAGCAGGTATAGGAGGAGGGAGGCAGGAGGGTAGGGAGACACTAGAGTCAGTGAGGCTGAGGGTTCACAGGACAATAGGGTTGGTGGAAGGCAAAAGGAGGAGGAGGAGGAGAAGAGAGAGGCAGGTAGGCAGGAGTGCACATGCATAATTGGTAAGGGTGAGAGAGCTGAAGGAAGAAAGATGGGGAACTAGGGATGATAGAGGGGAGATAGTAGTGGAGGTCACTCTAAATGTAGTTGCCACCTTGGTACAGTGGCAGAGCTGGTGCCTGAGGTGCACAGGGCACTAGGTTCAAGACTTGCCCAGGGTAGCAGGAAGGACCCCAGACAGTGGCTGTAGCAGCAGGGAGCTGGGCTCAAGGCCTGCAGTAACAATCAGACAACAATTTAGCAGTGTCTGAGGGTTAGAGGGTTTTAGAGTTTGAAATCCTGCACAAATAACAGACAGGTGTGTTAGCTGAGTGGTGGAACTGCTGACTAAAACAGTGAGGGTGCAGGATTCAATGCCTGCAAAGGCAGCAAGAGAGAAGTGGTAAAACTTTATATTTTGGCAGGTTGGGGCCAACGATGAAACACATAAAATCACCTCCTCCCCCAAACCATGTAACACTCCATCCCCTCTCAGTCTTTTCCCCCTTAGTTGTAATAACTATCCCAAAGTAGAAGTGAGGAGGACTAGGTCCTGAGGGAATAACACTCTCACCACCTCTGCTGACCACTGTCTAACTTGCTACACATATATCCAATTGATATTGGAGTTGCAAGGTGTCTCCTGAAGTCCTGCAAACTGCTATATCAATATACAGTGCATTAATAACTACTGTACTAGTTATGTTGTTTTCACTGCTGTCATATTTATACAGACAGAGTTCCTATAGGGAAGGGCTGCAGCAATCCCCATCATCTGGCTCCCTCAGGCACCACTTGAAACTCCAACGCCTACCAGTTTTTTCCTGTTACCTTCCCTTCTGATGCCTCTATGGCTGCACTTTAACCCATCCAGCTACTTGTTCTGGATACTATGTACTGTTGCCAGCTATGTATTCAAACTGCATTTTCTGCACTTTATTTCTGCACATGCATTCTTTTATTATTTTTTCTGTTTTTGTTTCATGTTGTTCTTCATGTTTGACCAAATCTTTTTAACACTTGAGTTGTATTGCTGCTTGTTTCTCCTTCCCTTCCCCTGGGCCTCACCTCAAAATGAGCCTTGGCTCAGTGTGCCTCTCCTGGTTACCAATTTTCAAATAAATAAATAAAATATCTAGGTGCTTTTCCGAATACAAAATTATTCATACATTCTATATTTCTTTTAGCAATTAAACTCGACAACAAAATTAATAGTACAAGGGATTTAAAGGTAAGAGAAATTAGTCATTGTTAAATTTTGTTTAGCTTTAATGTGGGGCTCAGTTATTCAGTTTTGTTTTGTGAATCTGGTGGAACCAATTTGGGTTACAATACAATAACTGGCATTATGTCGAGCAGACTACAAACAGTGGATTAATAAAAACCTGGAGACTCAATGATCAGGGAGATCGAGCCACAGTTAAGTAAGGATGGACAGACTGACATGGAGATCAAATGCCTTCCAGGGGCCTCAGCTAAACAGGATGGATAGTGCAATGGGAGGATAGTGGACCATGTGGCAGAAGACCTTAGTCCTGGTGTACCTAGGAACAAATGACCTAGCAAACCCATCACTGAAGGTGGCAAAATATAACTTTGTAAAGCTAGGTGAAAGTTTGGCTGCATGATAAGCATCCCTGGCCTTCTCCAAGGTTCTCCTGGTTTGGAGTAAAAGAGTGAACACAGACTAAATAGGACAAGAAGAGAGATATGAATTCAATGGATGGTTGAAACAATGGTGCAGTAAAAAGGGATTAATGTATGTGGTGAACTGGGGAACTTCTGGGACAGAAGGTTTTTTAGATATGATGGGCTGCACTTGACAAGGGAGTGAACGAGGATGCTGGGGCAGAAATGTGACATCCACATCAGTAAATTAAACTAGGCAAGAGGGACCATGAGGCTAGGGTAGCTATCAGCAGAAATTATAGCAAATTAGCTGATACTCCCCCTCATATAAGAATAAAGATCAACAGTGATGAGCCTCAGTCAAACCTCACCAACCTACAAAGGGACACCAGGGGCAGCAGGGAGAGAAAAAAGAATGTTAAACAACACACAGGTAAGATGGGCAGGGAAAACAGAACACAGCCTGGTTCTTGGTAGGGGGGTTGTGTCAATGCCAGGAGCCTAGAGAATAAGATAAGGCTATGTTCATGAAAATCATGTACCAAAGTGTGACATGAAGGTCAAATTTTTAAAATCAAAATATATCAAATTTTAAATGTATTTTGAGATACCATGATTGAACCAGTAAAAAGTGGCCATGTGGTAAGATAACTACCTTAATGGTTCTCTTGAACAAGACAGCTCAACGTGGTGCATGTACGTGAACACCATTGTGTATGTACCTGGACACCATGGTGTATGTATGCAGTCACCGTGGTGTATGTACGCAGACACCATGGTGTATGTACGCGGACACCGTGGTGTATGTACGCGGACACCAAGCAGTTGTGACGTATGTACATGGACACCAATCAGCTCCTGGAATTGAAAACAAATGTTACTAATAAGCAAATGTATACATTTCAATAAATGTGGCAATAAATCTAAGTACATAAAAACACTAACTATATGAAAAACTTTAAGCAAGAAATCTAAATATGAGAGAAACTAAGCAATAAATCAAAGCAAAAAACTTTTAAACAATAATTCTATGGAAAGAATAGTAAGCAATATATTTACATCCTTTATCCCTTTAACCCTTAGGCTGCTGACAGAATTAGAACATATACGGATTTTGGACTGATATATCAGTCAGTGGCCATGCTAGGGTTAATATCCAAGATCAGTACTGTCCATTTTATGCCCAAGGTAGCCTGCAATCCTTAATTCCACTTTTGTTTCAGTTTGTCATATTTCTCTTGGATTGTCTGTGCTTCCTCAGGTGTCACTTTGAAGGGTGGCTTCCCACACATGTTCAGTGACCCATGGAAAACTCGACATCTCCGAATGTTGTCATGGTCTTCATGTCTGGGCTATGTGAATGCTGCACCCCCACGCTGATGCAGAAAGCTAAATTCCACTGTCTGTTCAGTAACCGATTTCAGTTGTCCAACATAAAAACAGTTTGAATAATAAACTGCATAGAAGTGCTCTATGTTTATATCCAGTCTTTCAACTTTTTTATTTTGTATGCCACAGGTGGAGCCTGTGGCAGATTGAGCAATGTTGACCAGCGTGGGGGCAGGCTCTGTGTTGCTAGGACACTGTCAGAAAGTATGATGTTCTGTACATTTGCATCCATGTTCTTTTCTGGTATGTGGACAGGAAGTTGTTCCATGGCAAGGGTGCTGTCAATTTGTACAGCTGTAGTTGATGGCACCATATTGTCGTCCCACTTTCTATTAACACCAGGGGATTCCCTCAGCCTCTTTTCCATCCACTGACCCACATGGCTGGCATTTTCACACATTCCTGCATCAATCCTGCAAGCAGTGCAGAAACAGCTATAATCCCGGACTACAACAATACTATTTGCGACTGACCTGACACTCTGTTTTTTGCGTGTCCCCTGTACAGTTTTAAGAACGGGTCCTTCTGGCCTGTGTATCTCATCATCAGCCACCCCAAAGAATGTTCTTAAAGAATGTTTGCACCCATCATCAGTAGGTTGCATTGTTAGGGCTTTTTTGCAGTACTTAAAGAGTTCTTTCGCCGAGGATATGACTGCTAGCCTTGATGTCACTGCCTTAGTTGCCGTTGATTTGATGACCCCACTCTCACCATCAGAGGGGCCTTTTCCATGATGGGATCCAAAAAAGGCACATTCAATGGGGAAGCCATATTTTGTGTGCGTTTGCGAAATGTCATAGAAGGTCGACTTCAATTTATACTGGCTACCACAGCCATCTGTAAACTGCACCTCCTTAGTAACGGTTATGGCCCTAACTGTTTGAAGGTGAGTGTTTGCCAGTTTGACGAAATGACGCACAGCATTGTGGTCATGCTTCAAGTCACTTGAAATGAAAACCAAGGATTCCCTCACAGTGTTCTCACAGTGTTTGCAACGGTAGTAGGAAACCACTGGGTGTACAGTGGCCTGCTCATGATGCCAGTGACATGATTGCACTTCGTCTTGATATTTGCAGGCATAATTTTCAGCGAAGTCCAAAAACATTAGGACCCATCTCTCAGGCATATTTTTGGACAATGTTAAGAACTGGTGTTGCTGCCATGATGCCACATGCAGGTGATGACCCAGAAATGTGAAGTCTTCCTTCATGATTCCTACAAAATTATAAAGTCCTGTTTTCTTTGTTTTCAGTACTTTACGGGACTTAGTTTGCCCATTCTGAAGTGTCACTTTTACAGTCTCCCACTGCTGCCACCTCACTGTATCCTGTTCATGCCATTTCAGGAGGCCCGCAAATCTGTCCTCAAGAGCACTGGTGCTACAATTGTCACAAGTTTTTTCAACACATTCTTTACTGTAAAATTGTTGTCCCGGTACCCTTCTGCACATGATAATTGCCACCATTTCATATATATTTGGCATTCGACAGTCCGGTGCACGATGTGTATTGGCAGCACGGTTGAATGAATGAAGCTTTAATTCTGCATTGGCACAGTATTCACTGAGGCACTGTTCCAGCTTCTGTTCCCTTGCAAGTTTTATGTGCTGTAGCCGCAGAGTAGTAAACTTATTTCTTCCAGTCAATACTTCTGGATGCTCCAAGCAGAACTCAGCATGCAGCACAGATAGGGTTTTTTGCCAGTAATGACTTTGTTTTGCCTGTTCATTTGGAGAATGCTTTCTTGTGAGGCAGTGGTGTGGCTGCCCCTTCATAGAAGTCCCTCACTTGCTGGACAGTTTCAGTAGGCAGTGCAGATTTGTGTGTGCCTTTTTGAATGTCTCTTGATATGGTCACCATCCTGTTCCAGCTGATGCTGAAGGTATTGCTTGCAGTTCGTAACAAATTATTTTTTTTCAAAATTGACAATGAACTTATTAATTCACGGTTTAGTTGTCTTCCCTCTGTTTTTTGGAGCATTTTAGCGTGCTCAGTTTCTCCTTCATGACTTCCACCAATTTCTCCTGTAGGTTTGTACGGCAAGTGAAGTTCTGTTTCACCAATGCTGCCTTCTTTGCTGGCGATGCAGAATGGACAAGGCGGGGCAACTGTGGCAGCAAAGCAGGATGGGGATCGTGGTAACCCTCTATGTGCCCTTTGCACTGCTTTTCTGATGGCATTTGCTGAACTTGGATCGGTTGTGACAGGGTCGCAACTCTGCTGTGGCATCATTGCTGGTGTCTCTGTGGGGGTGCTGGTGGTGACGGCATTCTCAGCAATTTTTGCTGCACATCTCACATCGTACTTTTCACGTCTTCTCTCATTTATCCGTCATCTTTTCTGTGCTGTCATTGCTGCACACTGCTCTTTTTTCTGCTGCCTCCATTTTTACGCACTTGATTCTTTTTCACTTCCACAGCTCTGGTAGTTCTTTTGGCTGCCTCTGGTGACTGAGCACTTTACAAGGCCATCTTTTCCTTAAGCTTCGGTCGTTACTGCCTAAGGTACTCCTTCTCTTTCTCTCGATGGATAGCATGCTGCTTTTCATTCATGTTTTCCCCTGTAGGCCTTTGCACAGGAAATGGATTTCAGTTTATATTCTTCATAACAACTGGTATCATCCTTCTTCATTTTCTTTCTATAAAGTCGTGATCTTTCCTTTACACTGAGAGGGCTTGAAATTACTGCAGCTTTTTGCAGTGTGTTTGCAGACACACATGATCACCTTTGGTTGTTCATGACTTAAAATAAAAGAAAGTTGAAGATAATCAGTTTTCAGATCAGAGGAAACAGCAGAACATGAATATTTCATGTGCACTGAGTAATAATTCAGCAAATAAGAAGGCTGCTGAAAAGGTTTCACACAGTAGGACAAGCTGAAGAGGCAAGACAACGTACTGATGGAGCTGCACATTCCAATGGATACGGTGTACCTGGGAGGCTGCACATGTTACACAATACGACGGACTGCGCCAAAAAGGTCTCATAAGGTACACAACATCCCCCCCCACAAGCCAAGGCCGCATGGTGCAGAAGATGGCCGAGCGTCTATGGCCAAACACACTGGGAAAAGAGTGGCAGGCCCACATGTTTTGTTTCTTTTTAACACAAAGCTTACATTTGCCCAGGTGTGCTTGGCCATCGATGGTCGGACATCATGCTGGCAAGTAACATCACAAATTAAACATTTTGGCAACAAAACAACCACATCAAGCAGTGAATCCCCCCCCACAAGCCAATGCTACATGGTGCACAACATGGCCAAGTGTCTATGACAAAACACACTGGGGCAAAGAGTGGCAGGCCCACATTTTATTTTTTTTTTAACACGAGGCTTACATTTGCCCAGGTGTGCTTGGCCATCGATGGTCAGACATCATGCTGGCAAGTAACATCACAAATCAAACATTTTGACAAGAAAACAACTATGGCAAGCAGTACATCACCCCATCTCCCACAAGCCCAGACCGCATGGTGCACAAGATGGCTGAGCGCCTATGACCAAACACACCTGGACAAAGAATAAGAATTTATCTAGGTGTGCTTTCCCATCAATGGTCGGCCAACCTGCTGGTTGATAACATTCAAAATCGAGAAAACCACAATTGCAAACAGGTCTTCCACCTTCCCCCAACACACCTGGACAACCAGAGCACAATTTTAAATAAATTTATCCTGGTGTGCTTGCCATCAACGGATTTCCTGTTGGCCACCCTGTTGGCAAGTAACAGCACATAAATTTAATTACCTCCACCACAAATGCCTCACTGTGCTTTTAAATATTCAGCTCAGTTGAACTTGATCATCCCCAGGACTTATGTAGCACAGAGGGCTCTGATGTTATTTTTTTGCTGCACAACAAAACTACTGTACTGGGGCAGAAAGCACACCTTGTGGTGTAAGTACACAGACACCATAGTGCTTGGTGTCCATTACAATACATTTGCTAAATAATAATAAACTAATCTTGAAATTGAGCTGCCCTAATAAGAAAAAAACATACCTCAACTTGCTGTATGTAGGCTCAAAACTTGCTTTGGTGCTGATCATCCTCCGGTATGGCTCTGAGACTCCAAGACTCCCAAAAACATGTGGCGTGGGTACACAGACTGCAACTGTGGGGTTGGTTGTATGGTCTCTGAGATGGACATGACGATCTTCTCCAAAAGGTACTCTGCCGGTAAGAAGGGCTCACAAACCTGGAATGGACCATTTAAAGCCCTTTATTGAGCCCACCCTGCCACTTCACCTCCCGTCTCCTAGAGGATCCCAAAACTCGTTCCCAACTCCCGATCATGGTGCACGTACATCCATGAGATTTAGACACCACAGTTGGGAGGAGATCACGTGATGCATCTGGCGCGATAGCGGGGATCTTTTAGAGCTCCTACCCCACCTCCGTTAAATCTAATACTTAAACTTGTTAAAAGCGCAGTCCGCGATTTTTTTTCCTTAAATTTGTCACCCCAGTTGACTAAGGGACCATCGGAGGTGATTTAGCGGTGTTGCACGCGGGGAAACCCACTGGAATGGATCGGGCAGCAGCCATGCCCAAATGCACCCCGCCGGTTTCCCCAGAGAAGCAAGCTAAGAAGGCCAAGCAACAGGCCCAGTCCTCCTCAGCAAGTCAATTAATGGCCCTCTCTGCCTCCAATCCCCTGTCGGAGGATCGATTCTTAGAAGAAATGCAGCCGCTTAAGGAAGCATTAACTGAATTAAATCTCGAGCTGAAAAACATCCGAGGAGAGGTATCTAACTTGCGACAAAGGGTATCGGACAATGAAGCTCGCTCCATTTCACTCGAAACCTGGCGAGACAAAACGGATCCCGAAATTGTTAAAATGAAGCAATTAATAAATAAATTACAACAAAAAACAGAGGATTTAGAAGGCCGCTGTCGGCAGAATAATGTGTTAATTCATGGCCTGCCAGAAGGTGAAGAGGGCCCTTCCTGCATTGCATTTATTCAGGCCTTACTTACCAAGATTGTAGGCCCATCTCCACACAACCCTACATATATTATTGAAAGGGCTCATAGGTCACTAAGACCAAGGCCTGAGCCCCTAGCCCCCCAGACCTATAATCATCAGGATGCTCAATTACTTGGAACGCCAGCATATTTTAGTAAAAGCGAAGGAAATGCATTCCATCTTCTGGGAGGGGAAGAAGTTACGCATAACTCAGGATCTCCCATTAGAAACCCGACAACGATGAACTACATTTCATCCTATAGTCTCAAAGCTGATAGCTGCAGGCATTAAATTTAGGATGGCTTACCCTGCTCGCTTACAGGTTTCACTGGAAGGTAAATGGCATGCCTACGAGTCAGTTTCTCAGGCTCAGGAGGACCTAGTTCGACTGCTGCCTTCCTTGTTTAAAGCTCCTTGAGCCATTGTAACCACGGAATTTAACGATCCCTGCAGTGGGGTTTTGCTTCCTATACTGTGATGGGTAAGATTGCTGGAGGAAGCCTACTAATAGCCTTCACGTTAGAAAATATTTTGGGCTGTCAAAAATTGCTATTTCCTTACTTGTAGATGAGAGGATGTCTAATTTTGTGCTGCTTCTCTCAGTTTGCCCAGTCCTTCTCGAGTGAGGGGAGCCCCAGTGAAGGGTTGATCAGTGCAGTCCTCAGTGCTGGTGGAACCAGAGCGAATCTCAATCGGGACCTTTGGTACAAGACCTGTGTTTCCAGGGGACATACAAATGGGATGCTCAACAGTATTGGTGTTCTACATATTTAGCCCCATGGGAATCACCAACAGCAGAATAAAGGGCCCCTTTGTGATCCAGATGCAGATGTGTCAATTTAATCTATTTTCCTGGCAAAACGAACTTTATGGGGCTAATGTATCTTAACGGATCCACGGACTACAAAAACTGTACTGGTTGGAAGAAATATGAAACCAAGACAGAGGAAGGAAAAGGAAGAACTATGCGGCAACACAGAAGAACAACAAAGAGAAACCCATTTTATTTTCTCATTTAACCCCTCTCCCTATCCCCCTTCCCCGATTTTCCTCCCTTTTTCTCCTCCCTTCCATCTCCTTTTTTCTCTTTCTTCTAGGCTCTGGAACGGACTTCGCGTTGGACACGGGGGTGGGGGTTCTGGAAGTGGAGCTAACCATGCCTGGCCACACGTACTGGAGAATAGGGGGGATTTTCCTGGCTTACCTCATAGAAAGTATTAGTATTTTGTTTCTGATAAGAATTGATATACAGTTATGTAAAAGATATTGTGGGAGGGATCCCAGGATTAAGCAACGGTGGACCAACCTTAACTTCAATTTAACTTTCAGGTCACTGTTAATTCTTTCTATGAGGGGGGAGAATGCCAGGGCTTTTAGGAAGGGAATAGTAGGACTATACTTTGGTAATCTTGTTTTTCAAAGATGCAGGATAGATGGGTGGAATGTATTTAGTTTTGTGTGGGTCAATATTAAGGGGGGGTGGGACAAATACCTATGTTTAATGTTGAAAGGGATTGTAGCTATAATCATCGAAGGGTATTATGGGGTTGGGAGGTATTATTTTGGATGTGTTATACTGTTCAATATTAAATTAGGATTCTACTTAATTAATCTTTTACGGAAGAGTTGTAGTTGTGGGAAAGGGGCTGTGGTGCATATCCCAAAGTTGCCAGGGTAGGAATAATAGGAAGGTTTAAAGCGAATGGCAGCTAATTGTATTAAGTTTGTTACGTGGAATGTCAGAGGAGCTCGCAGCACTATAAAGAAACTACAGATACTAAAGCATTTAGACCATTTACAAGCAAGGGTTTCCTTTATTCAGGAAACTCACTTACTCCCAAGTGAGGCTGTTAATTTACGAAGGAGAAGCATCGGGCAGGTTTTTGCCTCAGGCGGATCATCTAAGGCCGGGGGTACAGCGATTCTTATACATCGGTCGGTAGCTTTTCAAACTAAGGCCACTATACCGGACCCTGCAGGTAGATATATATTAGTCAGGGGTATCTTAAATCACACTGAGGTATTATTAGGGAGTATTTATGGCCCGGTGGGGGGAGACCCAGTTTTCCTTACCAATCTATTAGAGAAGTTACAAGAATTCTTATCCCTGCCAATAATACTCGGGGGGGACTGGAACTTGCCTCCTACACAGGATCTGGATAGATCTAACCCTATATTTAAACCTTTTTCCTCCGCTCAAAAAGTGCTCTCAGATTTTAGGGAATCACTTGGTCTTTGTGACCCATGGCGGTTGCAGAACCCTGTGGCTCGTAGCTTTACATTTTATTCTTCGGTTCATAATACGTGGACTAGACTTGACTATATCCTGTTTAGTAACATGCTCTTGCAAGGCACGAGTAATACAGGTATAGAAGCTATTGTTGTATCAGATCATGCGCCAGTCTGGGCGGTTACTATGCTGGATGTTAATATCAGTAGAGACCCCCTCTGGAGGCTAAACAATCAGCTCCTAAAGGAGGAATATGTTGGTACTAGGATATCGAAAATGATTCAACATTTTTTTCTCAGTAATCAGGATTCGGTGGCACGAGCTGACCACGAATGGTGCGCGCTGAAATGCTGCCTTAGAGGCGAATTTATCCGCCTAGCCTCTACACGTAAGAGAATAAATGAAGCAAAGGCCTTAGCACTTCTCACTCAAATTAAAGCATTAGAGCAATCTCTCTCTGCTGCTTCCACAACGGACACCTTGGAAACTCTCTTGTCTTTAAGAAACCAATACTCTCTGCTACTTCAGGAAAATGCTAAGTTTGCCATTTTGAGAACTCGTGCAAAATATATAGAGTGTGGGGAAAAAGCTAGCCACTTGTTAGCTTTGAGGTTAAGGAAATTGGAATCCTCCAGGTTAATCAATTCAATGGAAGACCTCAATGGGGAGATCAAAACTAATCCTAGGGAGGTAATCTCGATACTCAGGACCTTTTCTCTTCACTTTATAACAAGGATACTCCTTCCTTCTTTAGATGAGATGCTCAGTTATTTAGCAACTCTTTCCTTGCCCTCGATTGGACAGGATCAACAATTATTGTTGATCTCTCTTATATCCACTCAGGAGATATTAACGGCAATCAATGATCTGACGCCGGATAAGGCCCCCGGGCCTGATGGTCTCTCTCCGAACTTCTATAAACAATTTGCTAAAGATTTAGTACCCGGTCTACTTCGCCTGTACCAATATTTGCTTGCTGGAAATACACAAGATCCCACGCTTCTAGAAGCCCTTATTATTCTCCTTCTCAAACCAGGTAAACCTGCACATCTCCCCTCGAGTTACTGCCCTATCTCATTATTAAACTGCGACATAAAGATTCTGGCTAAAATCCTAGCTAAAAGAATCGAGCAGGTGTGGACCCCCCTAATCAGTTCTGAACAGATTGGCTTTGTTGCCAATAGGTCCCCAGTAGATCATCACCGTAAGCTACAGTACCTTATTAATGCAGCCAGGACATCCCTCACCCCGATGATTTTAGTATCCCTAGATGCAGAAAAGGCGTTCGATAGGGTTGACTGGATCTTTCTTTGGGCCACGTTACAAGTTATGGGCTTTCCCCCTCTGTTTATCACATGGGTGCAGGCACTGTATACCTCGCCTGGAGCTAGATTATATTGCAATGGGATCTTGTCTGACCCTTTTCCACTTACATCAGGTACGAGACAAGGCTGTCCCCTTTCTCCCTTTTTATTTAATTTATACCTCGAGCCTCTCCTTAGGCATTTAAATTCTTCTCCACTCATATCAGGCATTCCCGTGGTTAATAGTGTTGTGAAAATTTCAGTGTTTGCTGATGATTTGCGCCTACACCTGTCAAACCCAATTCCTTCATTAAGAGCAGCATTAGACATAATTGAGGACTTCAGTAAATATTCTAACTACAAACTCAATATCAATAAAACTGAAATTTTCCTCTTAACCACTTCACTTACAGTTCAGGTCTTGCTAATTTGGGATGAAGTGGACTACGCTTTTATTAAGTATCTAGGATTCACATTGCTCTTAACTCATCATTGTTGAGAAACTGAATTTAGAAGATCATGGCGGGATATCCGCAAGATTTAGCTAGGTGGTCCAAACTTCCTTTATCACTGTGGGGCAGAATTAATATTATTAAAATGAATGTGTTACCCAGAATGTTTTACCCCCTAAATATGTTAAATATATGGATACTAATGTCTTACTTCAGAAGTATTCACTCTGGAATAAATTTTTTTTATCTGGAATAACAAATCCATCAGAAAGTCCTACAATAAGCTATCCCAACCTAAAGAGTTTGGGGGGCTCCGCATCCCCAACTTTCTATACTATTATTGGGCCTCACATCTAAATAAGTGTGGGAAATGGCTATCCTTACCTGATTCTCAATCTTGTCAAGGGTATAAGCCACTGTGGCTTCAAGTTGAACAAGATCTGATGAAAACTCACAATATTGATCCAAAAGCTCTCTTATCGCCCAGTAAAATGTTCCTGCATCATTTGCCTCTACCTCTCGGGATTTCTCTTAGGGTAATGTCTCAGTTATTCAGGTATTTTAAGGTCTCTCAGACCCGAGAATTTTCTCAACCCATTTGCTTAAACCCTAATCTCCAGATAGGCAATTCTATGATAGTTGAAAAATGGCTACCATCTCTTTCTGGATGTAGCGTGAAAGACTTTTACTCATCTAACCATATCTTGGATATGAACAAGATTTTAGATAAATTTAAATGGCCAAGGATGGCCTTTAAGGTCTATCAGTTGAGACATCTGCTGTACAAAAGATTTGGGTGCGTTGATAAAATCTCCTATCTTACAGATTTTTTCTCCCAAATTATCACAATTATTAATAAACCGCACAGTGTTTCTGGGCTGTATAATCTATTACATAGATTCCCTGAGACCCCACCAAGTGTCGGCCCTAATATTTGGAAAAACCTATATTCAGATAGAGACATTGATTGGCAGAGTATATGGAAAGATCTACATACTTATCACACTCAGGACAGGTATAGGATTACACAATATTGTATATTAAACAATCTTTACTACACTCCAGTCAGATTGGCAAAGATGAAGCGTATAGCCTCAACAATATGTTCCAGGTGTAACAAAGAGGAAGGCTCTGTGATACATGTTTTTTGGTCATGTGTGTCAGTATCCCCTCTTTGGGACCAGATAGAAGCTTCCCTTGATCCGTTACTGGGACTACAAGGCCTCTTTTCCCCTAAAACCTGCATCTTGGGTGATTACTCCGAAATTCAGGTGAAGGAAAGGAGATATCATCTGGCATTAATATCAATGGCAGTTAAAAAATTAGTACTCAGACACTGGAAAGATCAGTCTGTGTTAACTTATATGGAATGGTTACATGAGATCACTTTTGCTCTCCGTGTTGAGAACTTGATAGCTCAGGTGAACCGACGATTACCTTCCTTCACAAAAAAATGGGGTAAGTTACACGCCTTGCTTCTTAAAAGGCATTAGGAAATATGATGGGCTGCGGGCTCCTCTGTACATATACTCTGTACATATACTCTGTACATATTTTCTTTCTCCCTTTTCTTACTCATGCAATCAGACCAGAATGTGTGTATATTTGTGGTTCTTTCGGGTTTCCCATCCAGATAGCCTTTTCTATTTAATTTGGTACCAACATATGATATAAGTATTTAGCTTAATTGTATTAGTAAGAGCTAGTATGCACCACAGCATAGGGAGGGGGGGGAGGGAAAAGGGGAGGGGAAGTTAGTTTTGTTATATTATATAGAGACAGTTCTTGATCAATGAATATATACCTTTTTATGTTCTCTGTCATTATCTCTTGACATATTAGGAAGTTCCGGAACAATGTTATATATCAATATAATATTGTCATGATTAATAATTAATAAAATATACTGAATTAAAAAAAAAAGACACCACAGTTGGGCTGGGTGAAAGGTCATGGCTCTAGTGTCGGGGGTTGAGAATAAGACATGAGAAGGAGGGGGATCATGCAGCATAGGGACAGTGGAGGAAGGGGAGATTGTTTAAAAATAATAAAAGAAATGGGAAACTTCAGTAAATAAGTACCATGCCTGCTCTTGTGGACACAAGGCATACAAACGCCACAGGGGGAATCGAATGAAAATATTTACCTTCCTGTGCATAATGGGGGTCTATAAATGAAAAAAAAGAATTAAGACATAAGATCAGTTTGATTACACATTGCTTTATTAAAAGGAAAATGTTTAATTACAGAGTAAAACATCTGTTGACATGACATGGGTTTTGATGTCACATTTCAGCTAAACAAAAAATGAAGCATTTGACATATCAGCATGAAACTTTGGAAACAAGCTGTTGTGCTAAGATTGTCATTTTTTTTTTATCAGTGCATTGTATTTGCCACAACATAATATAACATTTGTTGCTGGTAAGCATTTGTTGCACCAGTAATAGACAGGAGAAACTAACCTTTGCCTTGGTACTCTGTTTCCATGAATATGCCCATAATTGACCTGCAAACATTGGTTGCAGACACAAAGGTTGACCTAGTTGCCATCACTGAGACTTAGGTCTCAGAGTACAACAAATGGAATCTTTTGATCCCAGGATATGCACTCTACAGAAAGGATAGGAAGGCAGCCAAGGGGGGTAGAAGTCTATATTAGGGAGGGCATAGGTGCCACAGTTAGCGAAAAGGACAGTCACATGGATGTTGAATCCTTGGTGGTCCAACTGATCTCAGCATCGGGCAAAAAACTGCATTTCTGGATGTTATACAGACCTTCAAGTCTGGGGGAAGAAAGGGACAGGGAACTCACACAAGAAATGAAAAAGGTTTTGGAAGGGATAATACAGTAGTGGTCAAAGGCCTGAACTTACCCGACATAAATTGGGATGTTCCAGTGGCAAAATCCACCAGAAGTCAGGTCTTCCAGGACTCCCTACAAGACAGCATGCTCACACAGTTGGTGGGGGATCTCACCAAGCAGGGGGCAAACCTGGAATTAGTACTTACTAATGCTGAGGCAGTGGTAGAAGTCAGAGTCGAAGAACTGCTAGCCAATAGTGACCATAACACTGTATCATTTGAAATTTCCTGTGGGACTGAAATGCATACATAGAATTTGACGGCAGATAAGGACCGCTTGGCCCACCCAGTCTGCCCATTTCCCTACCTAATGGATACGCTGCGGATCCTAGTTAACCAGCAGGCTACTTCTTTCTACCCCAACCCCCTAGAATTGCCTTATGACTGTCCCATGCATGCTTGAATTCAACCACAATTTTGACTCCACAACCTCCTCTGGAAAGCCGTTCTATGCATCCACAATGCTCTCTGTGAAAAAATACTCCCTACATTACCTCTGAGCCACCCCTCATCTTCAAATTGTGCCCTTGTTCTTGCACACCTCTTTTTTTGAAAGATGCTACCCTCTTGGACTTTGTTGATTCCCTTGAGGTACTTGAAAGTTTCTATCATGTCCCCCCTCTCCTTCCTTTCCTAGAGGCTGTACATATTAAGCTCCTTTAGTCTCTCTTCATATGTCTTCCAGTGCAGACCCTGCACCATTTTAGTTGCCCTCCTCTGGACAGCTTCCATCCTGTCTATATCCTTGCGGAAACTGGGTCTCCAGAACTGCACACAGTACTCCAGATGGGGTCTCACCAACTGTCTGTACAGAGGGTTAACAACTTCCTGTTTTCTACTGGTGATGCCTCTCCTTATGCATCCCAGTATCCCCCCAGCCCTCCTTACTGCCCCCCTCACATTGCTTGCCCACTTTTAAGTCATCTGATATGACTACCCCAAGGTCCCTTTCCATTTTTGTTGTTGTTAGTATCTCACCCCTCATTGTGTACTCTTTCCCTGGGTTTTTGTTTCCCAGGTGCATTACCTTGCACTTCTTAGCATTGAATCTAAGCTGCCATACATTTGACCATTCCCCTAACCTTGACAGGTCCTTTCTCATCCGTTCCATCCCACCTTGTACATCAACTCTGTTGCAGGTCTTTGTGTCATCTGCAAAGTGACATACTTTTCCTTCCAGTCTCTCTGCAGTGTCACTTATAAAGACATTGAAGAAGACTGGTCCTAATACTGAACCCTGCGGTACCCCACTAGTAACTTCCCCTTCTTCAGAGTGGACTCCATTTACTATTACCCTCTGTGTCCTATTCTCCAACCAATTCTTTACCCAGGCTATCATCTTGGGACCCACTCCCAGGCTGGCTAACTTGTATATTAATCTTTTGTGTGGGACTGTGTTAAATGCCTTGCTAAAGTCTAGGTAGACCATGTCCACAACCCTTCCCTGATCTACTACTTTGATCACCCAGTCAAATAAATCTATTAGATTCATCTGGCATGACATTCCCACTGTGAATCCATGCTGCCTTGGGTCCTGTGTCTCTCTGGCCTCTAGGTACTTGACAATTCTTTCCTTCAGAAGTGATTCCATCATTTTCCCTATCACTGAGGTTAAAGTAATAGGTCTGTAGTTTCCTGCTTCTGCCCTGCTCCCACTTTTGTGAATGGGAATCACATCTGCCCTCTTCAAGTCCTCAGGTACCAACCCATCCTCCCATGATTTGTTAAAGAGGGTAGTCAGTGATGTCACTAGTTCTAACCTTAGTTCTTTTAGAATTCTGGGATGAATCCCATCAGGCCCCATTGCTTTGTCCACCTTCAGTTTTAAGAGTTCTTTCAGAACCCTTTCTTCTGTAAATGGGCTGGTATCAACTTCTGTATCCAGAGTGTTTCTTTTGTTTGTTTTAGGTACCTCCCCCTCTTTATTTGTAAATACTGAGCAAAAATATTTGTTTAGTATCTCTGCCTTTTCACAGTCACCCTCTGCCCACCCCCCCCTTTATTAAGCCTCACTGTTCCTCCCTTGGTCTTCCTTTGCTCCCTGATGTACCTAAAAAAGGTTTTCTCCCCCTTCTTAACTGAGTTGGCTATCTCTTCCTTGGTTCAGGTCTTTGCTGTTCTGACTGCCTTCCCAGCTTCCTTTTGCTTTAACTGATACAATTCTCTGTCCTACTCCTTCTGTGATTCCTTATACTTTCTGAATGCTTTCTTTTTCTCTTGAAACTTCACTGCCACCTCCTTTGAGAACCATAGTGGTTTCTTACATCATTTTGTTTTGTTTATTTGCTTCACACTAAGGCTTGTTACCTCTGTGATGGCAGTTTTTATTATTCCCCATTGTTCTTCCACCCCTCCTTCCTGCCCATTTGTTAGTGCATTCCTTAGGCACTCACCCATTTTGGCAAAGTCAGCCCTCCTGAAGTCCAGCACTTTTGCCTGTGTATGGCTTGACTTTATTGCTGTGTTTATTGTGAACCATGCTGTTCAATGATCACTAGTTCCCAGATGACTACCCACTTCTACATCTGTGATCCTCTCTTCATCTCCATTTGAGAGAACCAGGTCTAAGATTATTCCCTCTCAAGTGGGTTCCAGTACCAGTTGTCTAAGGCATGCCCCCTGTAGGGCATCTAGAATAACCCCACTCTTAGAAGTGGCTGCTGCAACTGCACTCCAGTTAACATCTGGCATATTCAGATCACCCATCAGCAATATCTTCCTTTTTTCTGCCATTCTAAGTATACTTTCTATCATTTCCTTGTCCATTTTCTCTACCTGAGAGGGAGGTCTGTATACAACCCCTGTGTGGATTGTGGTGCCATTGCCTGTCTCCAAACTGACCCACAGTGCTTCTTCTCCTCCTCCCTGTTTACCCTTTTGTTCTGTTGCTTTGATTCCTTCCCTTATGTAGAGAGTTACTCCTCCTTCTCTTTAACCCTCCCTGTCCTTCCTGTAGATAATGTATGCTGGTTTGTTTATGTCCCAGTCATGGTTCTGTGTGTACCATGTTTCTGTGACTGCCGTGATATCCAGATGTTCCTCCTCTATCAAGGCCACTAATTCAGGAAGCTTGTTACCCAGACTACGGGCATTGGTACTCATTGCTCTCCATTGTTTGATGGCTTTACCTTCTGTAGCAGCATCCCCCACTGAGCTTTCTACCTTGGTCTTTTTCTTATTTAGTGCCCTGTTTTGTAGGTGGAGGCTGGGATTTTCCTGCTGCTTATCAGTGCCTCCCCCGTTGACTAGTTTGAAAGCTTGCCAATGAAGCATTTAAACTGATTGCCCAATAGACTTGTTCCCTTCCTGGACAGATACAGACCATCCTGCCAGTATAGGCTGGTGTCCCTCCAGGTGGAACAGCAGTCCCCAATGAAGCCAAACCCATGTGATCCACACCATTTTTTCAACCATTCGTTAAACTGCATGGTGCAAAGTACCCTCACCTCACCCATGCCACTGAAAGGCAGCACCTCTGAGAAGGATACTGTGTGTGCTACTTGTCTTAGGCCCCTCCCCAACTTTACAAAGTCCTTCTACACTGCTCCAATGTCATGATGAGCTAAGTCATTTGTCCCTAGGTGGACAATGAAGTCCACCTCAGACTCCTGTGCAACTGTTCTCATGATCCTAAGGATGTGCTTCCTGTCCCTCCAAGCCATGGCACCAGACACCTTACTTCAGTTTTCCCTGCTCCCCCAGTTCTATCCCCCTAATAATTGAGTCCCCCACCAGGAGCTGCTTCCTTTCCCTGTGGTGTCCTCTGTCTCCTTCCTGAGGGCCTCCCTTGTGACAGTTGTCTGCAACCTCCTTAGTCTCCTCTGCAGGTGCATCCATAGGGGAACTATGCTCCCCCAGAATGGTGTATGGATTGTGGAGTGGAACAGCTGACTGGGTGTGCTTCTGTTCCACCTCCCTTACCCTCCCTGAGCCCACTGTGGTCCAACTGCTGTGCTTTCTTTGCAACCTCTGAAGTAGTTGTGGTGACTCTGGTGTTCCCTGGATGAGGGAGGTTCCCTTACTACAGTCCAGTGTGGCCTGAAGACAGGCAACTTCCTTCCTCAGGGCAGAGAGTTGTCTGCAAACAGGACAGCATCTCAGCCTCCAGAAAGACTCCCAGAAGACTGATGCCCCACAGCCATTACATTTCACTATTCCCCACATGTCTGTCTACCTTGTTTATTTGTGTGTGTGTGTGTGTGTGTGTGTGTGTGTGTGTGTGTGTGTGTGATTGGTTTGTTATATAGAAATATATATATATTATATAATGTGTATGCTTATATTGTCAGTGCAGTGTGCTAGAGAGGATATGACAGTGACATGCACCTTGCCCTTTTGAAGAAATTATTTCAGAACCCCAGGTATAAAGGAACTATTTCCAGGGGCAGGTGAGGTAAAGGGTGGGAAGGGTTTGGGCCTAAACTGTGCCCCCACAAAACAATCAGCTAAAAGCTCTGACCTACTGCTGCGATGAGTGCCTTCCTGTCAGCAAGATGCCATACATGACAATTTGACAGAGAAAATACCCTGTTAATCAAACAGAGAAAAATCCAAACATCCAAGTCAGACACAGGTAAACCTCCTCAGCCCCAAAACAGCCTGGTGACCTATGCTCTGAAAGCAGTGAGCCCCAAAACACATCAGCTGTGCACAAAGACAGACACAGTAAACAGTATTCAGTCCCTGTGGGTTTAAACTCTTCCTGCACTGAAAATCTTAACAATTGTAACAAACGTAAAGCAAGGTCCACCTCCCTCTGTTGATTGAAAGACTGTCTTTTCTGATAATTCTAAGTTCCTTATTTCACCTTTCAGTTAGAAGTATCCTCCACCTGAAGAATATTAACTTTCCTCAGGAATCTGGTTCAAATCAAAGACTATTGTAAATTGTAAGGTTCACCTCCCTCTGTTATGATCACAACTCTCTTTCTTGCAAATCCTAAGTCCAGTATTGCAGCTTCCAGCCAGAGGTAGCTTCACCTGAAGAATATTAGGTTATCTGATGAGCCTGCTAAAAATCCACTTGTTTATAGTACTGTTGTTATCAGGTCTGTAAGACTCTTCCAAAGCTATTGGCTGACAAGTAGCTGTGATGTAAGCACTTCCTGACATAGTCTGGCCTGGCATTTTAAGGCACACAGAGATAATCAAAAGAAAAACTAGTTTCTACCCCCTGGGGCACCGTCTGGGTCAAATACACAGCCTGTAGCCTGCTCTTAATTCAGGACTTATGGCAAATTCTTAGCCCAGTGAATAACTCACAGTATTACAAATATTGCAATGCAAACAGTCAATCACTAACTCCAATCAAGTCAGCTGTGCACAAGGACAGACACAGTAAATAGTGTTCAGTCCCTGTGGGTTTAAACTCTTCCTGCACTGAAAATCTTAACAATTGTAACAAAAGTAAAGCAAGGTCCACCTCCCTCTGTTGATTGAAAGACTGTCTTTTCTGATAATTCTAAGTTCCTTATTTCACCTTCCAGTTAGAAGTATCCTCCACCTGAAGAATATTAACTTTCCTAAGGAATCTGCTTCAAACCAAAGACAATTGTAAATTGTAAGGTTCACCTCCCTCCGTTGTGAGCACAACTCACTTTCTTGCAAATCCTAAGTCTAGTGTTGCAGCTTCCAGCCAGAGGTAGCTTCACCTGAAGAATATTAGGCTATACCTCCCAGACAAAAGTCCTGAACCTCAAGGAAGTGAACCTTGAAAAGTTGAGTCAGACAGTAAGAAACAATCTGGCTACTATTACAGATAAAACAGAAGTAGAAGACATCTTGGAGGCCATAAAGGAATCGGTCCTGGTAGCAACAAAACTCTTCATCAGAATGGTAAAGAATAGAAACAGGTACAAGAAACCCGTTTTGTTCTCCCAGAAGGTCCAAACAGTGATCAGAAACAAAAGAAAGGCCTTTCACAGGTTCAAAAGGAACCAAGGGGCAGGCGACTGTGAAGATTACACTGAAAAAAACAAGGAAGCTAAAAGGGCAGTAAATGATGCAAAAGCGAAAACCGAGCTCCAGACTGCAAAAGGCATAAGAATAGGGGAAAAACAATTTTTCTGGTATATTTCAGGAAAAAATGGGGAGGGGTCACAAAACTGTTGGACGGGGACAGGCTTGTAGATGAGAATGACCTAAAGCCTGAGGTCCTGAGCAGCTTTTTCTGCTCAGTATTTACCAAGGAGAAAACCAGACCATTGCCAGAAAGTGGGGTAAAAGTGGCCAATAGAGGGATCAAAATAATGGAAACTCCAATTTTTACCATAGACAGGCTCAGGGAGGGACTGGCATCCCTCAGACCTGACAAAGCAAAAGGGCAGATCTTAATGTACCCAAGGGTATTAAAATAATTAGCAGATGAGTTAGCTATGCCCTGGGTACACCTATTCAACAGATCAACATGAATGTGAGTGGTACAGAGAGACTGGGGAGGGCAAACTTGGCACTCCACAAGGGAGTGAGTAGAGAAGAGGTGGGGAATTACAGACTGGTTAGCCTCACTTCTGTTGTGGGGAAGCTAATGGAGTCTTTAATTAAACAATACCTTGTGCAATTCCTGGAGGAAAGTGAGCTCCAGGAGGGAAGGCAAAATGGGTTAATGGCAGGAAGGTTATGCTAGTCAACTCTTATTACTTTTTTTGACTGGGTGACAAGGGAATTAGATAGGGGTCAATTAGCTGACCTTCTCTACTTCGTTTTCAGCATGGCATTTGACTTGGTGCCACAGAGATGACTGCTGAAAAAGTTGGAGAACATGGGAGCTGCAAAGGACATTGGCAGATGGGTGGGTAACTGGGTCAGATACAGGAAACAAAGGGTAGTAATAAATGGGGGCAAGAACAAATGAAGGAGAGGTCATAGGTGGAGTCCCTTAGGTTTCGGTGTTGGACCCTGTCCTCTTTCAACATATTCATTGGGGACATTGGAGATGGCATCCAGGGCAATATTGCCCTACTTACAGATGGCACTAAGCTGGGAGGGTGAGTAGACAGTCAGGCAGGGGCTAGAGACCTGCAAAAGAAACATTCCAATGCAGTAAAACATACAGCAAGGCAAACAAAATGTTGGGATGCATAGGAAGAGGGATCACTAGCAGAAATAGAGAAGTGATTGTCCCCCTCTATAGATCTATGGTGACACCGCATCTGAGGTGCTGTGTCCAGTTTTGGAGACCACACCTGATGAAGGACAGGGATAGACATGAGACAGTGCAGAGGACAGCAACAATAATGATCCAGGGTCTACAGGTACTCACCAATGTGGATAGGCTAGCATTATTAAATATGTACTTGCTGGAAAAAAGGAGGGAAAGAGGAGACATGATCAAGACATTTAAGTGCTTGACAGGCATATAAACAAGGTGCCAGACACAGAAGAGCTATTTCACAGAAACACCAGCTCAATGACTAGGGGACATGAGTGGAAACTGAGAGGGGGGTTTTTCAGGAGTGATCTAAGGAAGCACTACTTCACCAAAAGAGTGGTGGAACCATAGAACTTTCTGCCAGAAGAGGCAGTGGCAGCAAGATCCTTAACAACTTTCAAGCATGGGTTGGACAGATAAAAGGCCCAGTTAAAAGACTATTAAGTAGGTACAAGCAAGGCAAACAGGGTGGGGGATAGATCTCAGAATCACTAATAGGTCCAGTGAATCTCATGGACAGACCAGACGGACCCTCAGTATCCTTCTGCCATCATTTACTTTGTATCTGTGTATCTATATATGTATGTATCAGCAATGAATATTTACAACTCTAGATTTGTTCAGGGAGGTGGTATTGGCATGCAGCTTCTGTAGATTGCTATGATTTTGGATGCCACTTCTTTGGATTACTATGATTTTGGTGATATGACATGCTGAAGAGTCTGGAACTCACTATGACTGCTGCAATCTAGTGGTGGGCTACAGAAATAGTTAATATTCATTGCTACCTTCAAGGTGTGTACCTCCCACCCCTAGTCTCTGCTTAACCTACATGAAAGTTACTATAGTCTCTGTGGTCCCATAGATTTTAGAACTTTATAATAATATCCCCCCAAAAAATCAGTGTCAGTGGCTCAGCAGCTAGCACACTCACCTCTGAGACCAGGAGATCAGAAGGCTGCGTGTTCCATCCCCACACCAAGCAGTTGGGCTAAAATCCCAATACTGACACTGTAGTGCAGCATGAGGGGGTGCTGCACTGCTGAGGTGCAGTCTTTCAGATGAGACGTTAAATTGAGGTCCCATCTGCTTGTTCTGATGGTAGTTCAGGTCAATGTTAAAGATCCCAAAGCACTTCTCAAAAAGAGTAGGGGAATTTCTTGGTGCCCTGGCCAAAATTTCCCCCATTCACTAAAAATACCACCAGCAGCTTAATCTGGTTGAAGGTCAGTAGGCATTCATCTGTATCCTCCTCCCCTGGGTCGTGCCTGAAAATAGGCAGAATTTGTCTAGCATACTTACCCGGTCAACAAAAAACTAAAATAAAAAAAATATATATAAAAAATACAAAATAAATGTAATACTAAATGAATGCTGAAAATAGAAACTAGAGTTAGCATCTGCATTTTGACCATAGTTCTTCATCAGAAATGGTTTAAACAATAAAAAAGCAAATTTAGTGGAAAGTTAAGGTAAGGGAAAATAAGGCACACTCTATGTATCTGAAGAAAGAAACAGAGATGATCTTGGAGAAAAGTGATAATTGGCAAGGTAAAAATGGAAGCTGAAAAACAAAAATATGATAAGGCATAGTAGGAATGAATGAACTGAGGGCCCTCAAGGGGGGACTAATTAACAGGGCCTAGTAAGAAGGCTGAAAGGTGACAAAGGTAGGGGAAGAAGACAGAGATATATGGAGAAAATGAAAATAGATGTGAACGTACAGGTGAAATGCCCACACGAATATGCCCGCACATTTCCAAGCCATCCATATATCTTGCTATGGGCCCTGCACTTGTATTTCAGCCAAAACAGCAACCAAATTGTTAGCATAGCCTTGTTATTACTACGCCTCAGGAATGCTGTGCTGAGAATTTTCAAATCCTTGCCCAAACGTCATTCCGTGTCACTGCAATATCATTCTGCACCACAGGTGAAAAACGCATTTATGGCAGGGTTTGAAAAATAACAGCTATGACATTCATGAGGTGGTGTAAAAAAATAGTCATGTTGAAAATTTTGGGTCAAAATCTGTAAAATTACAAAAGTTATGAACGAGTGTATCAAAATTTCAACATTTGCGCATAACTTTGCCATTTTTACATATTTTGACCCAAAATTTTCAACATAGTCTTCTTATGAAACCACCTCATTAACAAGGTCAATGAAAAATTATAAATCCTGCCTGAAACATGGTTTTGCCAAGTGACCACAAAATCTACTTTTGGGCCAGCTTTATGTAATTCCACCAACATTGTTCAAGAGGTGAGGTTCCGAAAAGGCCATGCTGAAAATATTGGCTAAAATGCAAAAATGACAAAGTTATGCTTGAAAGTTGAAAACCCCTTTGAAATACATTGCATTGCATTTAGCTTAGGTTATCATATTACAGTCAGCAGTTCCAGCAGCAAGATGGATCTTCAACCGGAGAGTGGATCTTCACTGGTGTGTGGAGATTCTGGGGGGTGGTGGGGCTCAGTGGGAGGTTGGGGTGGGGGTTAGATTGGCAAGGGACCATTTTCTTTCTTACAGGTTTCAAAAAAAGACATTTATCTTTATTACACAGAGGTGATTGGGAAGGGGGTGCCACTAGACACCAGGGAAAGAGACAAAAATTATGAGGGCAGGTAACAGATCAATGGGTGTGGCAATAGACACCAGGGAAACAAAAGTAATATTACAGGATGGTAAATGGATGTTAAGGGTGCCACTAGATAGCAAGAAAACAAAAGTAGTATTACAGGGACAACAATCGGATGGTGGGAGGTGCCACTAAACATCAAGGAAGCCAAAATTAATATTACAGGTATAGCAAATGGGGGGGTGCCACTAGACAGCTGGGAAACAAGCAATATTATCCAGACAGTGATCAGGTTAGGTGCCACTACAAACCAGGGAAATTGCAGCTCACTGTTCAAACAGCAGCTCACAGCACGAGTTCCAGCTGCAGCTGCAGAAATCAAAAAAGTCCCACTGTTCTCATACAGAAAATTGTGGGTCAAGGGATCATCTTGCTAAGCTGGGTACCTGGGATCCTGGGTGCCAAGAAGAAGTATTTCTGGTTCCTATTGTGAAAAGCAAACATTAGAATCTAGCTAAATGGGACGCGTTTAACTAGGTTCTGGTGTTTGTTTTTTAAATGCCAGCATTTGTATGTATTTTTCATACCTGTTAGTTTGTGAAGAAAATCAACAAAATGGCAGTAAACTCAGCACAAACAAAGTTTGGTGTTGTACCAAGCAAGTAGTGATAAATCAAAAATGATGCTGCAACATCATATTTTTCATTCTGCACAAGAACATTATCTTAAAAACCCTACTGTGCATCCCCAGAATGGAAAATACTAAACTTTAAAGCCTTATAGATCTCAGACCATTTAATATTTTTTTATTAGACCTAACAAAGGCACTACCTTAGGACATGACACATGACCTCTGCAAGTTTGGGTGACAGATTCCATTCAATGTAGGCTGTAGGCGAGAGCAAAAAAAATCCATGTTAAGTATAGGAAAAAAGCCATTTATGAAAAATGATATATGTGTATCTCAGAAACTGCACAAGCTGTCATACCAAAAAGTTTCACAGATCCAGACCTTACCTCCAAGACAACACATGCAAATTTTCAGCTCATTTCATCAAGTGGTGTCAATGATATTAATGTGCAAATTTAGGGATTTAACATTGCACACCCTACTCAACCTTAACTATAGTGACGCTACCATTCCACTATAATAGATACATATGATGGTCACTTATGGGATATGCTTTTTATCTTCATGAGTGGGCAGTGGCATCTTGACCTTCACGAGTGGTGAAGTCATGAGTGAGGTCAAAAGAGGTCATTGCCCATGAATGAAGATAAATAACATATCTCATTAGTGACCATCACATGTCTGGTTTATACTGTACACATTACCATTTTAAACAATAGTTTTTTATTTAGTTGTGATTCATTTAAAAGTAAAAGGTTTCCATTTTGAGCTAGAGATTATTTTTAGACCCTGACAGTCATAGAAACAGTAGTTCTCTAAATTACAGTGTCTGCCATCCCAGTGGTGCTTGAGGTTGAGGTACTGGTCACTAAAACTCATGCCATGACAATGACCCAGGTTCAGGAATGAGCCCAGGCCACTGGAGGTCAGAAGGAGTGAGAGAGAGGACTGAGCATCCAGAGGACTGCTCTCCTCTCTTGGGGGTGGGAGGCCTGCTATCCTGCTTGTTGACTGCCCTCTGGTGGTAGCTGGAAGACAGTATTGGTCAGGAGGCGTATACCAACATCATTACGTCAGTAGGGGAGGGGTGATGGGAGGAAAAATAGGAAAAATGGTAGCTGGCAGGCGTCATGATTGCCCTGCATCTCTGTGCTCCTCCCCCAGCTTCTGGATTCATGTTCTGGGGGGGCCAAAGCTGGTGTTCTCCTCCCTGGCCCCACCGCGGTGGGCAAGCTGCAGGGGAACTACTGGGGGTTGGCTGAGTGGGGACATGTGGGGCCGGAAGATAAGTCCCTCTAAGGGAGGGCCATAGCCACTTGCCAGGCTCCTGGGTGAAAAAATAGATAACAGAAAAAAAAATTACAGTGTCCATGGGACAGGTGCGAAAGCAACAGCTACTAGGCTGTACCCATTGGATACTGTAACATGGGAACTTTAATGCTATTGACTGTCATTGCAATATGTGTTTCAGTGAATGTGCATGCATGAATTCAGTGTGTAGCTGGCCATTGATCTGTGAAAATATGGTGTGCTGGAGACTAAGATAACTGGTGAAGGTTAACTGGGGGAACTCATGTTCCATTTAGTCTCTAAAGGCAAGAGGACCTTGGTCAGAACTGCACACATGTGATATTACGCAGAAGTTTGAAGTGGTTAAAATTTTGGGAGTAATGTGAAAATGGTCTGGGTCTACTTAAAGAAAGACTTTATTTATGATTTTTTTTTGTTTCAAGGTTGAACTTTTTTTTTTACAAGTCACAATGTTACTGGCTATGTGGATGTAGTGTAGCCAGGGGGAAGAGGTGCTTTTTATGGGGTGGTTTTGTAATAGGACTTCTGTTGGAATTGTGCACTAGAGGTCTAAAAACAATGCCCTACAGAGTTTATTCTTCTTAAGCAACAGGTGATATGGCTTGGGTGCAGGTTGGAGTTCTGGTTTGGGAAGATGTTTAAATGAAAGTTGTTTTTCTTAAGTTAGAAAATTTGTGTTTTGTTACAGCAGAGCGTTACACATTGTACAGCCATGTTAAGTGCTTATACGACCCTAAGCAGATTGAAGCACATGTCCTTTGAAGATTAATTGCTTATTTTTCAATTAGTGACATTCATTTTTAAATATTTCTAGGAGATTTACATATGAAATTTCTGTTTGCAGCATAGCTAAGTGGACAATTAAATAAAGGTTTGTTAATGTGATTGAAGCATCAGTGAGTTGGTTACAGGTGCCATCCTGGTTGCAGCAGTGCTACAGAGATGGATGTATGAGGACATGGGTGCCAAAAGGAGCAACTATGATAAAAGAAAAAAAAAACAATACCTGTATACAGAATTTTATAGAATGTTATATTGTCTTGTATTGTATAAAATGGTCATACTTTGCTTACTTCTAGAATACATTATTTATCCACATGTGGTTTTTTTTTTTGCATCTGCAATATCATTTGTGACTTATGCCATCCGTGAGGTTACCTGAGCAGAAACTGTGTTTTAGGACATGAAAAATATATACTACAGAGGTAAACACTGCATATATATATATATATATATATATATATATATATATATATATACACACACACACACACACAAATTCATTGCAAGAAACTCTGTTAATGCATCAGTTAGGGTTAATAGCACAGCAACAAATATTAGGAAATGTGATGTTAGGGCTCAAAACCCTAACTCCATATTCCCCCCACCCACACACACACACACACACACACATAAGCAAGCAGGGGAAGGGCCAAGGCAACACAACCAGAGACAACCAGCAACAGGTAACAGAAGTAACATACAACTCTCTAAATGTACTACAAAACACATCCATCATCATGGTCCACCAATTGTATGAATTCTGCTGCCAACCGAGTGCCTTGAGGGTACACATGCATGCAGGGCAGCCATGGCTGATGGGCCGTAGTAAGCATTTTTGTGTTACAAACATCAATAACAAGATTTAAGCAGATGCCTATCGTTCAATAGTTAACAAATGATGAAGCACACAGTATGTTTTCTACAGATAGCTACATTGGAAATGAGAGTTTGGATAATCCTACCAACAGCCATTGGATGTTTGCATTTATTTTTTCTGATAAAGTGAGTCAGTCCAAACAAGCAGAAGTAATAATAAAAGTAATTTTTTGTAGTATAGATTACAAGCGACATGTGAAATCAACATCCAAAGCTAACCCTAACATGCTGCTAATGAATATTTCCTGGTAACGCAGCAGTATAGCAACATGTGATGCTACTAGTTTCAGACCTGTGTAGTATCTGAACAGTACTATGTACGTGTCAGCTCTATCTTTCCTGCTACCACATGCCTACGTGGTAGCAGCAATACCTGCAGTGAGCCAATTGTTGAATAATTACATGTAAAAATCAATATTTATAAAATTTGTACAGACTAAGTTTCATTGTATGAAGAAGATATGCCCACAGTAATGTGTCATGATACTGTGCTGGCAGTATACAGTAGATCATACTGTGTTTGTTTTTTCATTACATAGTGTTGTGTGAAATGTGTCCAGTGTTGTGATTATTGTGCTTATAGATGTGACTGACTTGTATAGTGTCTTACAATCTTGCATATGTGTGTGTGGGGGGGTGGGGGAATGCAGAGTTAGGGTTTTGAAACCTAATATCACATTTTCAAACTTTTTTCGCTGTGCTATTAACCCTAACTGATGCATTAACAGAGTTTGTTTACAGTGAATTTTCCTTCTTTTCGAGAAAGTGTAAGGTAATTGGTAACTGGTATGTGGTAGTGGGAGCACAGGCTCTCCAGGCCCTGTGCTCCCTTCATATTGCCATGTTTTTCCATATGGTATGCATATGTGGAAGCGTGGGCCCTCCTGGCCCTGAGCTCAAACTTACACATAACTACAGAGCCATACAGCAGCCCTATAGGGCAAGAAACCCTTGTAACACTAATTTGCCAATATTGCAGCAACCGTAGCAGCTACAAAAAAAATGTAAGTGTCATTGTAATCATGACAATGAGACATCCATGTGACATAAGTTGATAAAATCTGTATCTCACATCGTTTAGAAGATATCGGCACTGAACTTTGCTGAAATGTCATCATTGAGACCCTTGGAACACATTTTTGCCAATGTCTCTGGAAGCATAGCAAGTAGGAAAAAAATTCCACTGCTGGTGTAATCTATGGTTTCCAGACTTGTTTCTACAGATTAGATCACTTAAAGGTGATCTAAGCTGTGGGAAGCAAAAACTCTGTATCTAACTTTGTTTTTGAGATATGGGCTCCGAAAGGCACCATGAATGCCACAATGTTATCCTATGGGAAATTTCTCAACTACGGAATGCTGTATCTTTGGGCGCTTTGAATGTTTTGGCACCAACACACCAAAATGCACATCTGTGGGACCAGGGCTTGCTGCCCTGCACATTTCAGCCCAAAAGTTCTGACCATTTTGTTGCAGTGGGATGGCAAAGATTTAGCAATTTTGGATAGGAACTATTATGTCTCTGAAGCTTTGAGACAACTGTCTGACCCTGTGACATACACTCCCTTGAAATCTAACCTGATGAAGGAGTATAGGCTGAATTGGAGCTATTGCTAAAGTGGGTATTAAAAGATGAGTGGATTACAGGGTGGGAGTTTGATTGTTTGAATAATCAATATCTGATTTTTCCAGCCTTTTACCACATCCTGAAAATACATAAGGATGCTGTTAACCCACCTGGCAGACCTATTATTTCTACCTGTGTATCCCTTATGGAACCAATGTCTGTATTTTTGGATAGTTATTTACAACAGGAGGTTATGCACTTGCCCTCATATGTAAGGGATACAACTTCGATTTTACAGGACTTGGAACATTTTGAATGGCAGAATGATTATTGATGGATTACAATGGATGTAACACCTCTATACACAGGTATAGACCATGGTCTGGGGGTGCTGTCTGTGTCGTAAATGTTATGATGGTCTTCAATTAAATACCCTATTGAGTTCATTACTGCAGCCTTAGAATTTATTTTGCATTCCAATTTCTTCCTTTTTAATGGCACATTCTATAAACGGCTTCAAGGGACAGCAATGGGATTGTCGGTTGCCCTCTCATACGCCAAATTTTTATGGGTTGGTGGGGGGGCAATACTCGACCCTGTTGTTAAACCTTTTTTTGAGAGTGTAAAAATGTACAGGACATTTATAGATGATTTGTTAATTGTTTGGAGGGAACAGAAGAACAAATACAGAGTTTCTTAGATTTTATCAGTAATAACACAGTGGGTCTAAAATGTATTGCTCATTATAATGAAAGAAGCATTAATTATTTGGACTTAAATTTAAGTATTAACAATGAAGGGCAGGTTGTTTCAAAAAGTTATCATAAATCTACAGCTGGGAACAGTGTATTACATTTTTTCTAGTTTTCACCCTAAACATACAAAAGAAACATTACCATATGGGCAGTTGATTAGACTCAAACGAAACTGCACTGAACTGAGTGATTTTTTTGAAGCAAAAAATTATCTGTTCTCTCATTTAAAACAAAGGGGCTATACAGATGAAATATTACAGAATGGATATAAAAGGGTAGAAAGGGTTGATAGGAAAGATCGTTTAAGGTATAGCAAAAAAACAAGAGAAAATTGACAAGGTAGTCTTTGTAATGACATATGGTGCACACTTCTATGGACGTGACAGCTACTATTAGAAAACATTGACACATTCTTCATACAGATAAGGAACTTAGAGAGATTCAACAACCCCCATCAATATCATATAAAAGGGGTAAGAGTTTAATGGATTTGTTGATGAGCAGTGAATTTTTTGGACCCCAAATTACAAAATAGGTGGTTGGGAAACCAGCCAAAGGGTTTTTATCCATGTAAATGCTATAAGATCTGTACGTCTGCAGTACAATGTAAGACATTCTATAATCCAGGGACAGTAGGAGGCAGGGAAGTTAGGATTGAACATTTCTTCACCTGCATGACAACGTTTGTAATACATACTTTGTGGTGCACTTGCGGCAGAGTATATAGTGGACTAACTACCAGGTGTTTAAAGGAGCAGATTCAGGAACATTTTCAAGCAATCCAAAAAAAAGATTTGCTACATCCTGTGTTCAAACATCTCTCCCAAGTGCAGGACAATGGCTTGCACAGTGTTTGTTATGCAGGCATACATCATGTACCATTTATAATTAGAGGGGGAAACATAAATTTATTTTTAGATAAGAAAGAATCTATGTGGATCTTTATATTAAAAACATTGAGACCATCAGGGTTTAATGAATAAATGGAGTGGGGTCCACATATTAAGACATGAAGTGCAGTAAAAGAAATGAGGGGTACTATAAATATAGAATATAATTATAACTTTACTCGGGACTATTGAATCTTGTTATGGGTTACAAATAAATAAATACAAGACATGAACTGTTGAAAGAATGTGTTTTTAATGTGATAGAGGTTTGGTAATCAAATATGTAATAAAAAAAATCTGTGCATTTTTTGTTTTGTTTTGACCTGTTATGAAAAGTCTATGGTGCCAAAATAACTATTTCATTATTATTTTTATTTTTATTTTAAATTGCTTTATAGGTTCATGGGTGTCTCCTTTTTTTTTTTGTTTTGCACTATTGTTTAATATAATACAATTTTGTTTTCTAGAGAAAAACATTCCAGTCCCTCCACCATTCCAGCAGTGGTGGGACCTGAACCTAAAAGGTAGGGGAATTTACCCAATAAATTGATTTGCAGTTCCCTCCACTAATGAGAGCTGGATTGGTGGTTGGACAAAAATGGCATTGTGTCCTAGGATTTAAAACTCATTGTCACGTTTAAATTAAAGAGTATTTATTTATAATGGATTGATTAATTGACACGTGTTTGCAGTAAAAGTATAAGAGGAGTACATCATTTTGTGTTAGGTCATGCCTCCTAAGGAAGGGGCTGCATTGCTTCAAAGTGCAGAAGCTAGTCTGTTTGAGGTGTATTAAGTTTGAATATTGAGCACTTTTGCATTCACATTTTTTCTATATAAATATTTGTAAGTAACATAGTAATTTTTTTTAATTTTTGTAATAAAAATATCTCTCGCTGAATTTTCAAAGTATGAGTGCAGGATCCTTTTGCAGGATGGCAAAGATTTGCAGTTTTTGGGCAAAGTTCTTTTGAAAATTGTGAAAGTTTTGCAAAAAATAGCACTACACTTTTATGTTTGCAAAACTGTTGCAGCCATTTCTTTCACAATTTGCAAAAGTACTGGGGTGTCAATTTTATAAATGGCATTTTGGGGGGGTTACTCCCCCAAGAATGATAGGGCTGGCATCCTCAGGACCCGACTAGGTAAACCCAACAGTCACTGTTTACCTAGGGGGTCCCACATTTAAATGCCAGGCATTTTTCTCTCTCATTAACTGAAAAAAAGATGGTGACAGCATGAAGGTAAAAAGGCCATTTGCAAAAGGAAAATGTATTGATGGTAGCTTTCATGAGACACATATATTTTTTCCCATTGACTATAATGTTAAATTTGTTTTCTGAATAACTTTTGAACGGTTTAATATTTTTCCACCAAATCTTCAAAAGGCGCAGCAGTGTATTCCAGACTGCGTCTTCCCTGAATATTTCAGAACAAACAGACAAATCATGCTGGCTGAGGGCGTGAATAAAGAAACGTGGAAAAAGTCAATTTATTTGCATTATTTTGCATTCTACAGCTCCACAACCATACCTCCAACCGTAATGCCACTTGACAGATCCAGAGATCTATGGTACCAGACCAGGGATGCAAAATTTCAGGCAAATCTGTCATAAGGTGGCAAAGTTATTAAGGTGCAAAATTTGATGTTTAACATTAAAGTGCTTACTCAACCTAATTTATATATATATATATATATATATATATATATATATATATATAAAAACAAAATGTTTATATTAAATACACACTGAAAATAGAAAATAGAGTTAAAATCTACATTTTGACCTTAAGCCTTCTTCAGGAAATATCTAAAAGAGAAAACAAAGTTAGTGAAGAAGGAGGTAAAATGATGAATATATATATATATATATATATATATATAGGGAAAGAGAAAAGGGGAGGCTCAGGAAGAAGAAGTGATAAATGACAAGATTAAGAGAGAATCTGTGAAACAAAAAGGTGCTGATGGGAAAGATTAAGCAAAAAAGGAGTGAAAGAGTTAGATAAGTCCCCAGGTGAAGACTAATTAACAGGGCCTGGTAAGAAGGCTGAAAGGTGACACATGTGGGGGAAGGAGACAGAGATGGAGGCTTATGGTGAAAATGAAAAATAAATTAAATGTGTACAGATACAAACAGACTTTAGAGAAAATAAGGGGTGGCTGAAAGATTTTAGTGTAAAATAAGTCTATCATTTAAACCAGAGGGCTGCTGGGAGCCAAGGCACATGATCAGCTTGGCTTCCATGTTTTTTCTATGGTCAGAAACCCAGAAGCCCTGCTGAGGGACACAAACAGAAAGGTCATTGACACTGTGGTCCCTGGTGATAAAGTGAGATACAATGGGTTTGGCAGTGTCACCATTCCAGACTTCTCTGTAATGTTCCCTGAAGTGGCCAGTAAGGCATCTACCAGTCTCTCCGATGTAAATAGCTGTACACTTCCTGCAAAGAATACAGTATACCACATTAGTGGAGGTGCATGAGGGACTTTTCTAGCTCTTTCACTCCTATTTTGCTTAATCTTGCCCATCATCACCTTTCTGTTTCACAGATTCTCTCTTAATCTTGCCATTTATCATGTCTTCTCCATGAGTCTCCCCTTTTCTCGTTCCCCATATATATCTATATCTATATCTATATCTACATCTATATCTATAACTATATCTATATCTATATCTCCCTCATTTTACCTCTCCTCTCCTCTACACAAACTTTTTTTTTCTCGTTTAGATATTTCCTGAAGAAGACCTTATGTCGAAATGTAGATTTTTAACTCTATTTCCCATTTTCAGCTTGCATTTAATATAACCATTTTGTTTTGCTTTTAGACCACAAGGTGACACAGTGCCTTGTTTTTGTATATATATATATTTAAATGACATGAATTAGAATGGCACATCAGTAAATGCACATGCAATTATTACACAATGTTAAGGAACTGTACCTGTTATATGATTTACAGTATTGTTAATATTCATTTTAGTCATTTTTGATGACCTAGATCCTTTTCATTTTCAGTTTAGATTATGGTTGGGTACCTGTATGGAGAGAGAACATGTGTAGTTTTGAATGCATCTTTTTGTGAAAGTCTTTTTGTCTTGTTGTTGCTTTTAACTCACATTTATTTATTTTTTGCTTTATTAAACCATTCCTACCACAGAGCTGCACTCCTTTATGTGCCAACGATTGTCCACTATACACAGCAGAGTGAAGCTATGCTGTAGTCACTTTTCTCCAGGTTTACATAGATTTTCCAACACCCTTCTTGTACTGGCTTATCCTTGACTGGTGACAACACTGCTGCCACCCAGGAAGAACTATGTGTGACACCTGGAGTGATAGTCTGGGCAAAATAGACAGTGCATTGGTTGGTGGTGTGTACGGGACTCACTAACTGATGTTATCCAGTGCAGCAGGATTGGAAATTTCCTAATTTTCTCTGTCCCCCTTCCCCCCTTGACATGATGGCTATAAATTGCTGCATTCCTGGAATGATGCACAGCAGTATGTGGTGAATTATGCTGACAGGTAACACTCCATTGGTGAACCACCAGGAGTGACTTAATGAGTGCTGCAGGTCTGTCCTTGCTTCCCAGGGAGGAGAGTGTATGTTCCTAACCCCTCACACCGGTATCTGTTCCAGTTGACTTGGGTGCAGGGCATGAACATAAGTTACCAGAATGCTGTGCAGGCTCCACATTGAACAGTGCTATAGAACTGGCATTTTTATTTACATTTAAAGAGAAATGAATTTTTATTTTTCAGTTTTCTTATGTAGTTCTATTAATAGTAGACCACCTGGTGGGACAAGGAGTTGGGAGATGATGACGGTGGAGAGTTGGGGTTTTGAACAGGTTTATTTAAATCAACTATTGCAATATTTTTCATTATAAAACTAGAGATGGAATATATTGTATTTTAAGTACTTTGTATATGGATCCATGACATTGGCATGGCAACCCTGACTGCGACATCAGCTACAGCACTGGGAACCCATCGACACCCCCGATCAAGACCCTGAACCAACCAGCAACACCATAATGCACAATGTGGGGGACTGTGTCCCCGTACCCCCCATGCGGAAGGCTGTGCCCGCCCCATCCCCTACTATTGATATTTTTTTTTAAAACATTTAGAAAGCTTTATTAAGTTTTTTCACATATATCATGACATGGAAGAATAAAGTAACAACAATGTCTGGCAATCCCTTCCCCTGGAGGCATACAAACCTCTCCCTCCACCCCTCCCTCCCTGGAGCAACACTATTATCTACAGCACATAAAGGTGTGGGATATCTAACATTAGATATGTTTAAACAAGAAAAAAGAAAAGATGCATTGCTACTTGGTCCAATACATGCCATCATACTGCAATAATATCCCTTCTAGAAGTACACAAAGTGTGAAGTTTACCCCACTTCTTTTCATGACCCTTAGGGTTGCTCCATCAACAAGCAATGAAATGCTCCATCATTAAGTTGGAAAGCAACTCTTGCAGCTATTCATTATAAGAGATCATAGATTGGTATGGCCAGTGTCTGAGGACCACTTTTTTTAATGAGAGGGAAACCATAGCCATAAAGTATCTACTTTCTACTACCCGAATCAGGGACATAACACCCGATACACAAATCTCTGTATGGAACACACCCTGTAACCCTAATAGAGGATCAGCTCTATTCTTTGTTGCAGTCCAGAGTGGGGCGACTTTTGGACAATACCAAAAGATGTGTAAGAGGGAGCATTCTTCCCAGCCACACCTATTACAAGTGGATGCCTGTTTTAGCCCCATACGTGCCATTTTCTGTGGGATATAGTACAAATTATTCAAAATATTAAACTGCATAAGCTGTAGTCTATCTTGCTCCATGTAACGGTATGTACTTTCCCAAATACCCTCCCAATGTTGCTGAGAAAGGGTGAATAATTGGTCCCAGTAGGGGGAGGAGCCATCAATCTCAGGTGCATACTGAGGAAACAGGACACCATACAAGCATGACACAGCATGTTTTTGGGAAACCTGGGAAAGAGTTACAGAGAAAAAGGAGGAGAAGTCAGTGGTCCAAGACCTCTGGCCAAACCATTAAATTAAAGCATGCCTTAACTGAAACACTACAAATATATATTGCTGTCCTAAACCAAGGTAATTAATTATTGCTTCCAAGGACATTAACACATCCTCACCCAGCAGATCTTTAACCATTAAAGTCCATAACTGAGGGAGCCATTTCTGCTTAATGAGCCGCCCACCTATTTTAATATGTGGGTTGTGAAGAATAGGTCAGGAAATTTCCTTGGAAATGGGAGATTTTATCAGCACCCAATACTGTGAGTATACTTTCAGAGAGATCCCCATAACTGACTCCTGAATTTCTAGATCCAGCCAGGGAGGCCTGTACCCAAGAGGGGGACCTACAGAAGATGGAAGAAACCTCTGAAGTAGTTTACTAAAGTGGCTAGATATGTAATAAATCAAAAAGTGAGGAAGTTTAAGACCACCTGTATATTTTGAAGCAGCCAGGTTTTTTGTATGCCCTTTTCAGAGCTTTATCTTGCCAGATACATTTTGTAATAATACAGTGCAGAGTCTGAAACCATTTCTGGGGTATCCATAAATTAAGCAAATGGAGGAGATAAAACAACCTTGGGAGCACATTCATTTTAATAACTGGTATATGACCCCATAAGGAGAGAGGTAGAGCCTGCCAGCAATGTAAATCCTTGTGTACCTGGTGCACCAAGTCCTCTAGGTGAAGCTGGCGCATTAGAGAAGTATCTTTGACCAGAAAAAGTCCCAGATATTTAAGTGAATGGGTGGCCCATGTTAAACCCAGAGATACCACCTCCTGTCTACTAACCTAAACAGTGAGGAGAAGAATGACCGTCTTACTAACATTAAGCTTGAAGTGAAAGAAAGTACCAAATTCCTCAATGACTGTTAATGCAGCTGGAAGGGAGGTGTCAGCATGGGAAAGGTGAAGCAAGATGTCATCCACATAAAAGGACATAAGGAACATATTGAGGCCAACTGGGATACCTGCCAGTTCAGGGGATCCATGTAACTTCTGAAGCAACGGTTCCAAATATAAATGAAATAGAATTGGCTACAATGGACAACTCTGCTGCATTCCAAAGCCTAGGGTTATAGGGGTGGTGAGAACTCCATTACAATATACCTTCATGGATGGGAAGGAGTGCAAAATCCACATCCATTTAATAAAGTCTTGGGGAAAGCCAAAGGCCTCCAGAGTCATCTGCAAGAAGGACCAGTCCACTCTGTTGAAAGCCTTCTCTGCATTCAGAGAAACCTGGGCCATGGAAGTGTCTGTCTTCCTGGACGCAGAGAGGATATGCAACAGTCTCCTGAAATGATCCAAGGAGGATCTTTTAGGTGCACATCCCACCTGCTCTCAACTCAGGAGACCATTCCATACCCAAAAATAACCCTGTAGGCTAAAACTTTAGCCAGCATTTTAATGTTGCAGTTAATTAATGAAATGGGTCTATAGTTACCCAGGGATTCCAGAGATTTATTAGGTTTCAGGATTACTACAATGAGGGCCTCAAGGAATCATTGACCTGAAAGACCATTTCTGTGAATATAATAAAAAAAAAATGTGAAAGAGGGGGCAGTAATTGCTTCACAAAAACTTTATAGAAATTGGAGTTAAATCCATCAGGACCTGGGGATTTATCTGGGGCCAAACTAATTATGACCTGGCATATCTCTGATACTAAATTGGGCTGGGCAAGCAAAAGCTGTTGTTCTTCCATTAGACATGGAAGTTCACAATGCTGGAGATACAGGAGGGTGTCTGAGTGAGATTTAAGAGGAGGCTGGGGCTCATATAATTTTTGGAAAAAGGTGGCAAATTCCTGTACTATTTTTCAGGGGTAGGATAAAATGGATCCATCTAATGCTCTAAGAGTGGTTATCAATCTGGAAGATTCCGCCTGCTTTAGATGGAGAGTCAGAAGGTGGCCCGTTTTGTCCCCCTGGTTAATATGTTTCACATTGGTCTTTAAAAGGTCATGTTCTGCTTTTTCCTTTAATAGTGTTGCATATCTGTCCCACAGAACTGTCAACTCTTGAAGAGTATCATTAGAAGTTTGGGGGGGAGAGAGAATTTTCAATGGCATTGATCTTTTGTAGCAGATTTGCAGCCAATGCCACATTGACTCTCCTGCGTTTGAATGCCATACAAATTAGTTCACCTCTAATATAACATTGCCGGCAGCCCATTCTAGGTCTGCTTTCCCCACCGAACCTGCATTGTGCTGATCAAAGAATGTTAACTAATCCTTAACCCGTTCCACCAGAAATTTATCAGACAATAACTGATTATTTAATTTCCAGATTGTGTTTTTCCTGATTAGCCCCAATAACAAGAGTGAACATTACTAGGGAGTGATCTGAAAGGGCTCAAGGGCCAATTTCAGCTTCCAAATTTCTGGGAAGAAGGGAGGTGCTGATAAGAACAAAATCCCACCTAGGGTAAGATCCATGGGGTGGGGAATATAAGGTAAATACCTGATCCTGTGGGTGTAGGAATCACCAAGGATCGCACAACCTAGGGTCTGGATCATATCATGCACAGAGCGCTGCTCAGTGGTTAGATCTACTCTCCAAGCTCCAGACCTATCAAGATTGGATGTGACAGTAGCATTTCAGTCACCCCCAATAATTAAGGGAAGAGGAGGGAGCTTTGAAATTTATTGTACGAGGTCCATAAAAAAGGAAGGATTCAATTGGTTCAGACCATAGACACAGCCCAAAATAAGTTCAGTGCGGTCCAATAGACCAGTAATGAAAATATGTCTCCCATTAGTGTCAGCAAGTGTTTGATGGTGTTGGAAGGGAATTTGATGGGATATCAGGATAGTCACACCCCGGCTAGCCGAGGTGCACCCAGCCCCATATACCTGTCCTATGAAGTGTCTACGGAGAGAATTGATCTCCGATGTTATCAGGTGCATCTCCTGGAGGAAGTTGACCTGACATTTAAGTTGCTGTAAGTGTTTAAAAATGTGAAACCTCTTCAGGGGAGATCTAGCCCCTTTAACATTCCAAGAGGCAAACTTTATAGGACTGACCATAAGTCTGATTCACCTCAACGTTAATGTTAGTGTGTTGCCCAGCTATATCTCCATTGCTCAGAACTTCTCCCCCCTGCCCAAAATTCCCTCAATCCCCTCCACCCAACCACCCAACATGAAAATCCCCAAATAACTAACAAACCCCAACACACATCTCTCCTTAAAAAAGTCCCAGGTGACTGCATTTGGAAGATTCTAATCCATCTGGAGAAAAAGGCAGCCATTTACCAGTTCGTGTCAGCCTCACTAGCATACTCACATATCTCCCACTGCTTCCCCACCCCCGCCCAAAAATCCATGAACTGCAGTTATAAAAACAATTGCAAAGAAATAACAAACACATTAGGCTGACCAGGAAAAATAGTACCCAAAACTAGTGAAGGAACTGCATCAATTAGAAGTTATATTTGGTCCCATTTACTACAAAGGTATAGATCAACTTGTAGGGGCTCACATATTAAACCAAAACTCACCTGCAGTTATAACTCACTCCCCCCAAGCCAATGAAGTGAGTGTCTTAGATTCAGGAAGTCCCTCTATTATCAGGAACTGCTCTAGTCAATGAGCTAGCACAACACCTTGAAAATTAATAACATCTCTAGGCTAGGCAGCAACATATATGCTTGTGGAGGGAAAGAAACATAAACAGTCCATGACAAAATTATACACGGATGATCAAGACCCAAAGCAGCACATTATCGAGTAGAACCAATGTTCGTGGCAAGTTTCAGGCAATGAGAATGCCCACGGTTCGAGTCCCACCAAACACAGCTCACGAAACACTAAAAAGATCTGTCAGCAAGTGTTGCAAATCTCCCATGGCTTGTTCTGCACTCTCAAAAGAATGCCAAGTGTCTTTACAGAGTACCTGTAGTTTATCAGGGTAAAGCATCTTGAATTTAATAGAAGCAGCCAGTAATTCAGAAACCACAGGATGAAATGTGGCCCTCTTCTGACGAACTATGGCAGGTAAATCTTGCAAAACATGGAGGAACTGTCCTTCTCAGGATATTTCTCTTAAATCCCTGCATTTTTGAAGAACATGCCTGTTTTTCCAAATAATTCAATAGCTTAATAATGAGTGGTGGTTGAGATGCCCCTTGTTGCAGCCTAGCACACAGGGAGTGGTGGGTCCGCTCCACAATATAGCAGGTATGATTAGGGGAAGGCCCAGCAATTTTTTCCAGCAGCTTCTGAGTGAATAACACTGGAGAGGATGTCTCAGCATCCTCGGGTAGTCCAAATATGGGCAAATTGTTCCTCTGACTCCTTCCTTCTAGATCCTTCAGCTTTCCTTCCATTTTAGCCAGTTTTTGACGAAGTAATGTAAACTGCATGTCAGCTTTATCTTTCCAACTCTCCACTGAGGCAATGAGGGGTTCTATGTCCCCTACTCTTCTGGTGGTCAAGTTCAAATCTCCCTGAAGTGTTTTCAGTTCCTCAGTAACTGTGTGCACTAATTCTTTGAAGGGAAATATCTCAGTTAAAAAGCGCTCCTCCTTGAGCGGCATAGGCTGTGGAGGTGTAGTGAGAGCGCGAGCAGAGGAGCCCCCGTGTGACTTAACTTTTTTGTTGCCTTCCTCCAGGGTTGCAGGCAGCGTGTGCATTGGTAAGGCTTGCCTCATCTCGGTGTCCAACCCAGAGCATCCACAGTGATATCCAGGAAGAATTAACAACCGGATGATACCCGGAGCTGGAAATGTTATTTTACACCGCCACCAACGAAAAAAGAATGAGAAACTTCTGGCAATAGACAGGAAGTGCGGGAGTGGGTGGAAGGTGCAGCCACTAGAAAAAAGGCATCACGTGACTCCCCCTACTATAGATATCTAACTCCATGTCACACAGACAGTGGGGTTAGATATTTACCCCCCATGATTCTAAAGTGTCTTGGCAGAAAACCCCAGTTGCTGCCAATATAGGTGAAGTGGGAGTTTTGCTGTAGGGGTTCAGTGTACCACTGTCACTGTAGTGACAGTATACCTTTGTATATAAACCTAATGGTATGGAAGTGGAATGACATCTGGTAGGTATTGAATCTGGGCTGGAAAAATAATCCATCCCAGTTTGTGTTTTTGAAGATTTTTGGCTGTAACTAGGAGTTTGTAAATCTGTCATATGTTTTGCAGTGTTGACAGGGAAATTGCTTATTAAGTGTGATATTTTCTTTTCTTGCATGTCATTCAAGTTGAAGTAATTATTGATACTTTTTACATTTTGGTGTCCAGTAATCCATATAATTTCAGTTAGTTCCACACCTCAGTCATTACATTTTTGCAGCACATGTTTTTGGGCAATATTATTAGGATCCTTTCTTCTGTGGGAACAACAGTGTTATATATCACTGTTTTTAATGTATTTAATACTTTGTTCATGCCAACAGGCTGATTAGTGTACCATGTTTGCTCTGAACCATATGTTGGAGTCTTAGTATTCACAGCAAGTAAGAATGAACTTTCAGGACCCAGGCATTATGTTGGTCTTTGAGTGTAGCAAGTCTTGCATCCTACCAATGGGCATTTGTTGGGATTAAGCAAGCAACAGAACCACCCAGTGCTTAGGTAATAATGCAGCACCAAAAATACAGTCCAAGCAGAAAAACATAAAGTGCAAAAAAGAAGTAGTAGTACTAAAAACTTTATTTTTAAACAGGAAAACATGTCATTAGGATAAATAATCCTGTTTACAAGACAGTCCTGTATTATATAAATAAAGTAATAAAATTTACACATACATCAAATATAATTTACTGCACAAACATCAAGTACAGAATAAGCACCAGAGATGACTTTTGACTCCACAAAACAACCAAACAATTAAACCATGTGTAACCCCCCTACAAATGGGGGTTCCTGAAAAGTCTTCCTTGCTTAAATGCTCACTTACAGGCTGGTGTCCTGTGTTTTAGCAGTTTAAATGTATTGCCAGAAAGTGCCTGTATAGCCTCTGTGTACTGTCTCTTTAAGAGCTGCCTGGATTGCAGTCATAATTAATCTGAGAGGGAACTCTGTTAGAAGATGTACTATTTGCTGATCATTTGTTAGAGTAGTAATAATATTACAGTTTGTTCTAACCTGCCTTCTTTTCAGCATGGACAGTTCTGTTTGTTTCCATCATCTTGATCCTGGACTGCATAATGGACCAGTCAGTACATTTGGGACTCTAAAATGGAACCTGCCTACAGGGGCTTGGTGGGGCCAAAACTTGTAGGAATTGTAGTTTGGGGCTTTTGGTGCCTAAAATAACCTGGAGGGGGAGCCCTTGTTGTGACTGACAGACAGATCAGCCAACCAAACCTTTGGATCTTGGGGAAAGTGCCAGACTGCTTGCAGTTTCAGTTAGATCTGAGTTGGGAAGTGAAGAAGTAACAGCTCGAGATAGTTTGAGCAGCAATCCATAGTGGATTCACTAGAGAAAACTGTGGAAAGGTCTGAGTTTGGCCTGCATGCCTGCCTGCTGTTACTGAGAGGGAACTTGTGCTTTTTCCGGATTGAATCTGAACTTGGAGAGTGAATTAAGCCACTGAATTGTGACCAGACTTTTACGTGAAGAAGAGAGAAGATTTTCTGAATGCAGTTGGCCTGTCAGGACTTCCAGCTACCTCTGAACTCCCGGATTGTGCAGAGACTCTGTAATTGCGACTGGAAAGCCATTTGCATGGTACAGTGGGATTTCCTTACATGTGAATGTGCTGTGTGCTTATAGTGGGTGTGATTTGGTTCCCCACTGTGTGTCTGAACTGTGTTTTGCTTGCTTGAGGCTGTATCCAGCTCCACGGACTCAATCCATATTCATTTTCAGGAGGAAATTCATAACCAGGAGGCAGTATGGCACAGTGGTTTAAGGCTCTGAGTTGCAAATCTGGAGACCTGGGTTTGAATCCCACAGCCCCCACCTGCATATTGTGTGACCCTGAGCAAGTCACTTAACTTCCATGTGCTCCCAGGTTGCACCTGTAAATGAGCTTTCAGCTGAGTGTGTCTCACCTGGTTAAATAATTGGAAAAAAAAATAAATAATTGGAACAATTTCCATTTTCCTGGGCCCTTCTACACTGGCCCCATCAGAATATCTGCTACACAGTGAAAGTCATCTTCGAGAGAATGGCCTGGGGATCAGCCCCCTGCTCAGCGCTTTGAACAGGAACAATGCCTCAGTGATTAATGTGCGCCCTGCTTCTCTGGGCACTCCAGCTTAACAGCCTGCAGTCTCGATTTCATCCTGCCTGTGTCCAGTATTGGGCATCGAGAGTAAACATCAGGGTAGCTACCTGCAACAATAGCTAAATCTAAAAGTGTTGTCATCTGATTGCCTTGTTACCTTTTCTTTCACGAACTGAGCCCTCTAGCTCCAGATTACAAATAGCGTGTGTCATGTATGTTGCTTTCTTCCATCACAGGGCCCCAACCAGCTGCAACATTCCTGGCTAGCCCACCATTTTCCTACCTGGTTACCCATAGTGTGACTGTGTAGGGACTCTGAACTGCATGCATAACTGTCTGATTGATATAGCTTTTAAGCAAATCAACCTGATTATGCCCCTTCCTTGTTCAAGTCCCCTGAATAAATCAGATTTATCTTTTGTTGCATTTAACCTGACTGTGGTTCCAGTTTGTGCCAAGAGTATTGTATGGTTGCTGTTTGCTGTGTTTAACCTTGTTTTACAGGGGGTCCCCAGGGTCAAGCTAGAGGAGCCAGCGATGGTGGTAAGTGCAAACACTGTGGGAAATTGCGTGGTGAATAAAGGTCATTGTGAAAGTGATTATTGTGTACTTTTCAGGCCACTAGAAGGAGAAAAGGGGGGTTTCAGTGTCCTGGAGGACTGTGCCCAGGTCAGAGTGACCACTACCAACTCTGATCTCCAGGTGGAGCCACCCATATCAGAACCAAGGCTGCTTAACCTGCAACTAGCCAAGCAGGCAGGGGTAGTAGCCCTTGGGATAGTGCCACCTAAGGATTACACATGTGCAAGTATATACAATAGACTTTTTGATTTTATGTGCAAATCAAAAAAATTCAGTGATCTCCCGTATGGATGGATAAAGTGTATTCCAGACTACTGCAGCCCTGGAAGGAAAGTACCTGTCCCCAAATCTATTCAAGCATTTACTTGGTACAGTTTTATTTAAATGAACAGATCTATTGAAGGCCGTCTTGTTTAACCCGTCTCTGTTAAATAGAGTTTAGAGATTGGGTGATCTGCAAATTTCAATATATGCAATAATAATAACCAAGGTATGTTAACTTCTACTTCAAGTTGCTGCCAGCCAAGCTTACTCAACAACAAACAGTGGTGTGTATGAAAATTACACTTTAAAACATTTCTAGCAATCCTATATTGGGTCCTATTAAATCGCCTTAATAAATATTTATTTGCTACTCTATGAAGTAAATTACCATAGTTTAAAGTTGGCAAGACAATTTGTTCTGCAATCCTCTTTCTGTCAGACATTCTCAAAAACCCTGTAGTTCTCCTTAATACTCCCATTTTTTTATTTATTGTCCCTATTATGTTAGTTACATGTTTTGCAAAGGTCATTTGGGAGTCAAAAGTGACCCCTGGGTAACAATAACTATCTACCAATTCCAACTGAGTTGAATTTTGGGTCTGAATCTTAAGTTTAGCTGACTTCTTCCTCCAATCATCTTTATTAGGGGAAAAATACATCACTTTAGTCTTTTTTACATTCATGAGCAACTTCGACCTGGTGAACCACCCCTCAATGTCAGAAAAATCAGACTGCAGATTCAATTGGAGTTCCTCCATGGTTCTACCTGAGGCTATTATAGCAGTATCACCTGCGTACAGCCTAACAGATGTACATGTTGCTGTACTAGGCAAGTCATTATTAAATGTAAGAAATAACAGGGGTCCAAGCATGGATCCCTGAGAAAGCCCCCTGGTCACCATCCATAACCCTGAAATTGTTCCAGCAATTTCCACATTTTGAGAACACCCTCTGAGGTAGGATGTCAACCAATCAAGAATACTCCCATGAAACCCCATCCTCTGCAGTCTAGATATCAACAAGGGGTGGTTCACCAGTTCGAAGGCTTTAGAAAGGTCCACATAAACCACAGCCATCTCCATACATGAGCCTAGCGACCCATTCAATAGGTCACTGAACTCTAACAGGGTGGTAGAAGTTGAATAGCCCCTTTGAAATCCCGACTGTTGTGGGTTTATCAACTTAATGTTTGTCTAAATAATAAAACATTTGTGCATACACCAATCCTTCCGTACATTTTGACAATATTGAGAGCAAGACTATAGGCCTATAATTATTGGCCTCAGATGGGTCTCCCCCCTTGAAGATAGACTTAATCTTACCAATTTTCCAGGAAGAAGGGAAGTGACCCATCCAAAGGCTCCAGTTAAATATGTAAGTTATTGTACGTGCAATAAAAGGGGCAGCTAATTTCAAAAACCTTTCTTCCAGCCAATCTGGGCAAGCGGCTTTGTGAATATTTATCTTTAATAGTCACTTTTTTACTTCTGAAATACTTAAATATCTGAATCTAAACAGCGGTTGTTTGAGGGGAGCACTCTCCAGAGGTTCCTCACTTTTGTTCCCAGTTGGGGTGAAAGAAGTATTGTAGCCTGGCAAATCTATGTAATAATTATTTAACAGATTAGCATTTTCTCCTAGATCATTTATTAAGTTTGAGCCCTCTCTAAGCTGCAAAATAGGCTGGGATGATTTGCCTCCTGGATTCATTAAGTTGTTTATCATGCCCCCAAAATTTGGGGGGTCCTTATTAACATCTATTTTATGTCTATAATATCTAGCTTTCACCCCCCATCCTGTTTTTACATGCATCTCTCATTTTCTTAAACAAAACCCAATCTTCGATGGATTTTGTTTTAATGGCCTTCTTCCAAATTCTGTTCTTAATTCGAATCTGTTTCAAAAATTTGTCATTTATCCAAGGTACTTTGGAATGTTTCATCTTTTACATTTTTACTGGGGCATGTTGATCACATATCCTACCAATGGTTTCTGTAAGATACTCCACAGCTATATCAATGTCTGGAATTAGTTGGCACCTATCCCACTTCTCCTTAGATATGCTACTCAGAAATTCACCTTCAGAGAACTTACAAAAATCCCTAACCCAACACTGTCTAGGGGAAAAAGATCCCAATGGAAATTGGGATTGTGGCACCATGATCCACACCAGGTTATGGTCACTCAAATATGGTGGAAAACCCCTGAGACTTCCACCTGTACCTCAGTTGATACAAAAGTTAGGTCAAGTACTGACCCAACAGATGAATTTCCTGTGTAAGAGTAGGTGATTTTATATTTTGTTTTAACCCAAGTGAAGTCACAAATTCTTTCAGTGATCTGCCTCTCTAATTTGTCCAATCACAGTTTAAATCTCCAATTAAAATAATTGGTCTCTTTTCCCCACTATCAACAATTTTGTTTATTACTCCTTCCAAATCATTTAAACTGGTTTTAGGGGGAGAGTAAACTACAGCTACAATTAAACTCAAATTATCTATTAAAATGGCCAAATATTCAATATTCCTTTCGGTATCACTCAATACAACCTTAGAATATCCAAGATTATTTTTTAGATACATTATTACCCCTTCTCCCCGTTCTTATATCTGATCTATCTAACAAGCACACCGGTAATCAGAGTTCATTATCACTATGTATATTTGTTAATCAAGTCTCACTTAATCCAGCTATACTTGGGCCCTGTTCATAAACCATTGAAGCCATTAGTTTTCTTTTTGTACTTATGCTGTGTGCATTATCATGCAAAATCTTTAAATCTGTTAAACACTTAGGGCCTGGATTTAACTCCACATCTCCTCCCAGAATCAACAACATGTAGCATATCCCTTGGAAGTTTGCAATTCACTTCTGGAAAGTAAATGGGGAGCCACCCATGAACCCCTTTTTATGTTAGCCATATTCCAACTTGATGAGAAAGCATTCCTCCTGTTTTTTACAACAGAACCTTTTAGAAGAAACTTGCACAAATAATCACTGTGCACCTTGTTTTTCTCTACTAATGTTGCACTTCACTAAAACCATCAGGAAAGTAACCAGGGAAAAAAAACTTCCACACACCAGCCTCGGACATGGTAAATCCGAGTTAATTAAGTCAAGTTAAAAAAATTAGTTAAGCTACCCTAAAAAAAACAGTTCCCCTAAATAAACAAATCTACACTGATACTATATTTATCCACCTTCCAAATTGTAAAACCTCATACTCTTATTTCTCTTGTTGAACCCCCTAAAATTCAGTACAGCCCCAGTTTAAATATATCTCAATATGTTGCAATTTCAATCACATTTACAGTACAATTTCCAAGTCCCATTTCTCTTTAGAGTGGAGCTCCTGCCACTCAAACATTTGCTTACACTCTCGGGAACAGCTGGTGGTGCGTGCTTTTTTAAACAGCTGGTCTCCTCCACCTCCCAGACCTCCTGGTTGGCTGCCAGCTCCCCCTGAGCCCCTACATGTCTCAAACAAGGAAGCAACAGTGCTGAAATTGAACCAAAGCCTCTGTTCTTTGAGGCAAAGCAGTGTAGAAATAGAAACAGTTCTGCAAAAGTCCACAGAGTAAGTTTTTCCATCTGTTTCCCTCAGGAAATCAGTACTGCAAGATGGTAAGGGCAATATGCAGAGCCCACGTCTGTGTCCCAGTGCTTCTTTGCTGGTCTGGCGGTGTGTGCTTTCTCAAGTAGCTGGTCACCTCCTCCCAGACTGCCTGGTTGGCTGCTGGTTCCCCCAAGCCCCTACATGCCTCAAACCAATAAGCAGCAATGCTGAAACTGAACTGAAGCCTCTGTTCTTTGAGGCAAAGCAGTGTAGAAATAGAAACAGTTCTGCAAAAGTCCATAAATGGTAAGTTTTTCCATCTGTGTCCCTCAGGAAATCAGTACTGCAAGATTGTAAGGGCAGTATGCAGAACTCGCATCTGTGTTCCTGTGCTTCTGAAATGGGTAATGATGGGTAATGAATGTGCAAGTGCAGGTGACCATTTATTAAGTGCTAGCAAACATACATGCAGACACAAAAACCCCAGTGCTTTAGACCCCTGTGAATTCTCCTTCAGGCCCTCTACCTGATAAAAAACTTGCAAAGTTTAAAGTGCTGGGGTTTTTGTTTCTGCATGTATGTTTGTTAGCACTTACTAACCAGTCACCTGCACTTGTATGTTCATTGCCCATCTGACTTTTTTTGCACACCATATGCTTTGCCATTTGTTGGGATTATCTATGTTTTGCTAGGCTCTCTACTTATCTTTTCTTGTCTTTAATGTTGCTTCCAGCTTGAGCTATTGTTTAATGCTGTGGTGAGGACTCTAAATATTCTATTCTGTTTTAATATTTTTGAGGTTCATGTCTCTCCATTTTAATTGTCTGATTTCTGTGCTTCCTCAAATCATGAAGTGCATGCTGCAGATAAGCCAAAGTGTCCTATGGAGGGATGAAGCTGTCTCTGTTCCTAGTGGTTCTTTGCATACGTTACATCTATTATTTCATTGGTTAGTTCATCAGAAGCATGTTCTGGCAACCTTTATCCAGTGACTTTAGTTCTTTTTTCATTTTTTTTTGCAATTAAAATATCTCTAGATAATTCAAAATCTTTATTGCTGCTGAGTAAAGATGGCTGCTCCTTTGATCTAATATACTTCTCTGTGCTCTGAAATATTGCTCACAGACGGATCGGCTCATAACATGTGTCATCTTTTTTGTTAGCAGTCATGAAGAATTTTGTCATGTATTATTTAATTATGCAAGTTCAATATCTTTTAAAGAGCTTCTGACCCCTGAAAGAAAACTTTGAAAAATATAATAATTAGGTATAATTCAGCTTGCATGCCATGTATATTCTATAGATTTCTCCTCTAATTTATTTAATACTGAGGACATTTGCATAAATACATGATCTTTATCCCTTAGAGTTCATCGGCCTCAATAGCTTACTCCCTACTTCAAGTCATAATCCTTTCTATGACATTACAATATGTTGTCATGGAAGTAACTGTGATGTCACAAGCAGTGCATTATGAACTTAGGTTAGGGAGAAAGCAGCAGGAATAGATAAACTTTTCAGGAGCAAAGATCCTGTTTTCATACAATTGACCTCAGTAATCTATAATGGGCAGGAAAAATGCAGAACAAATGTGAAATACAAACTGGACAGTGTCTAAGTATTATATTTTGTTAAAGCTCTCCTGAAGGCATCCGCTGTTCTTTAAGTCTTTCTGTTCTTTGTGTTCATCTTTTAGGTAGCTTTGAAGAATTGTGACATCATATGTAATTTTGTGGGTTTTATTTTTGATTGCCATATGAACTATGTCATATTGTAGAGTAGTGTCCAGGTCACATAGATTTATAGTTAGTAGAGCTGTTGTGCTTGTTGTTGCTGTTGTACTTGATGTTTCTTGGTTAGTCTCCTATGGTTCTGCAGTTTGTACCTCTTCATCAACACTGGTCAAGGGATCTGTGTCTCGACTGTAGGTTTCTACTAGATTTTTGAGTTGTGCTTGAAAACTGACCTCTAGATGTGAACCCATCTTCTTAGAATTTTTCTCTTTTTGTTATAGTTTATAAGTATGAATTTTAAGGGCTTCTTGTTTATAAACTAATGGTGATTTTAGGTTATGTTTCAATGATTCAATTTCATGAGAATGAACAGAAATGAAAAAAACAAATATATTTGTTGTACTTTTTAAATTTTAAATTTTCATGTCTCGTAACTGATAGGGGGATGCCAAGATTAGCATTTCCTAGCTTGTACTATTGAGTCTCACCAGCAGTAGTAATTTATGAAGTGATGTGTGTTCTTTTTATGATTAGCTTATCTTTTTCTCAGGCTGGCAGTCTTTTCTTACTGATCCGTAAGTGTGGAAGGGACTATTGTAAACAGTGGCTTCAGAGAGGCAGCTTCACAGTGAAGTGGCAGACTCAGTTTAGCCACTGTAGGCCATGGAGATTTGAAGTTCTGGCACCTGGCATGTTCTGTTGGACAAAATTAGCTTGTGTTGGCAGAAGCACACCATGACTTTGCACAGGTGGCAGGAAAGGTTATCTATGATGTACCCAAGGAGCCAGATACATTTTCTGATGCACCCTGCTGTGAAGATAAAACTGTATCTAGCTAATTAGTCTTCTTTTGAGCAGATAGCATTCTTTTTTTGTAATGAAATAAACTTTATTAAGATTTTAAAAGAGAAATGCACAACTACATAGGCAATACATGAACTTAACAAGAACATAACTAACATTTAAAAATAATAACAAGAATAATAACTGAGAAAGAGAAACAGAGAATAAAACAACTCTACATATAGAATCCATAAAAAATTTAACAAATGCCAAACAGCTAATTACAAAGAGTACTCTAACCCCCATCCCCACCCGAAGGACCATGCAAGACCTTGTCATAAAAATATGAATAGGAAGAAAGATAATCATGGTCTTCTATTATTTTGTAGTACACCCTGGCACAGTAGAAATCAAAAGATATTCTGATACTACAATAAAAAGATAGAGCCAGAAAGAGGACCCTTCAATCCATCTCTCACCAAAAATGATTGAAGAGAACAGCAACTGGTCCTGTATATATGGAGGGCATGATGAGCATAAGCTGTGGACTGCTGTGTGTTATAGACACTCAGCATTTCTGTCACCTATTCAGTTCAAGACAGCGGCATAGAGTCCCTCCAATGACACAGTATAAGCAGCTTGGCTATGGCTGACAGCAAAGTCATAGACACTTTCTTCTTCTCCATTGGTAAGGACTCATAAACACCCAAGATACAAATGTCCACAGTAAAATAATTCTGAGGTCCTAGAAAAGGTTCTACAAACTGACAAACAGAGTCCCAAAAAAGACTTATATCACAAGCAGAACTACAATACATGTATCAATATGCCCTCTTCTTGACCACGATAAGTACAATTAGGGGATGGACGTTTTCCTATTTGATAAAGTTTATGGGAAGTATAATATAAATTATGAAGAATGTTGAATTAAAGTGTAGCCAATCCTGTTTAACATATTTGTATATATCTGCTCAAATTTGAGTCCACTGCTTGATGGTCAGTTTATATGTAATACATTGGCCCAATAAAAATCAGTTGGAGAAGTTTCTGTCCAAATAAGCTGGACAAGTGGATTAAATAGGTAAGAGATGGAATGAGGTTGTTGGTAAAGGAGAGACAATTGTCATATAGTAATCCTGCCTCATCAGACCAGGTGGCGTGTCACCTAGAAAATGTTGCATGCAATGTCAGTTTGACCATGCTGCAAGAGGACCCTGTTGACAGATCGAATTTAGCTTGAAAAACAGAAAAATAAATAATGGTATTATCATGTGTCATGTCTTCTAGTCTTTTGAGCGGTGACCACTTCCAAGTCACTGATGAAATTATCCGGTTACAAATATGAAGATCTGGATTATTAATTAATGGCTGTCTAATATCTGTCTGATAAAAGAGATGTAAATGTTTACAAAACTGGGAATGGGTCTGTATGGACCATCCAATAGGAGAATGTTGTAGGGGGTCCAGGAATTTGGGATACGGTGATATACAATAAGAAGGGGAGTGACATTTTTATTCAATTTAAACATTTGTTGACTGGGATAGGCACATTGAGCTGAGGCTCATTTCCAGGTGTGACCCGGGGAAGGGGGCAATAGGGGTGCATACAATTATCACAAAAAGACATCAGTTACAACAGAAGTTCAAAAAACAAACAGATCCAACAGAGTTTGAAAATCAGTTTGGGTCTTAGAGACAAAAATGTATCAGTTACAGCAAATATTTTAATATTAACAGAAAATGGAAAACTTGAAAACATTTCTGGGCATGAGTCAAACTGGGAAAACTAAGATTCACAAAAGTAAGTGCACACAGCATGGACTAGGTCTGGTAAGTCTTGTGAACTGGAGACAGATTACCTTGGACAGTGGCAGGAGGGAGATGGTAGGAGGTGTAGCTGTGCCTTGGAAGCAAGATAAGAGGAGAAGATTCTAATGGAGGGTAAATATGATGAGCTTTAGTAAGATTCCTTTAAATCCATAACCAAATTTGAGTATAGCTCCCCTGTTTAGACATAGCGATAGCTCGGCACCATTGAAAATACTTTTAGCCATGTAAGGAAAAATAGCCCCAAAAAAACAAGAGTTGCAAACCACTTAGTTCTTGAGGCCAACATAGTTTAATGAAAGCTCATCTGGGGGTTTTATCTAATGATAAAAACTTAGTGAACAGGGTCTGCAACTCATGGAACCACTACTTTGTAAGAATGATATTTAACATGTCCAGGGGATATAACAAGTGTGGCAAAACATTCATTTTCAGAATATTCATTCTACCCCAAAGAGACAGGTGCAAGTCCCTCCAATGCCACAGGTCCAGCTCAATCTGTTTAACCAAAGGGTCAAAGTTAAGGGATTGGAGTGATGAAATGTCTTGAGAAACTTTAATGGCCAAATAAGTGAAGGCACTGGACTCCCACTGCAGGCCAAACTCTGAAACATCGGCCTTTGTTAAATGTGAGGAGAAAAGATAGACTACTGTTTTCTGAAGATTAAGTTCATAACTGGAAAAGAGCCGAAAGCATGAAGGGTATCCAGCACTACTGGTAACGAGTTCTGTAAGTCTATGAGATGTGAAAGGACATAATCAGCAAATGTAGATATCCTAAGTTACTGACGCCCAACAGATATACCTTTAATAGAGGGGAAGATATAATTTTGTGAATCATTGCAGGACTGTTTTCTTTATTTCAGATTTAGCCAGTAACGGGAGGTTAGAGGGTGCCACCATACACCAGGGAATATATTTTTATTACAGGAACAGCAATCAGTACAGCATTACAGTTCACCTAAATGGATACTACCCCAGCACTTTGCCTTTCTACGTGACTTCCTAAGAACTGCCTGCATTAAACACTTACACTTTTTAAATATACTTATTTCTGGGTCAGCCACCCATATTGCAAGCCTTGGATTTGCTGTAGCGTGCAAGATTTCTAAGTGGAACTGGTTCAGTTAGAATGCAGGAAACCCTTCCTGCTATTGAATTAGATTTTTCTTCTACTTTCCCCCGTTGTTAGTTTAGTAAATATTGTAGCTGATGCAGCAATTATTCCACTGACTCTTTCTAAATGTTTCTGACTTGCCCCTGCTAACAACACTATCACTCTTTGTGGCATCACAATCTGTTGTCATGGTGAGCACTATGATGTCATAAACAAAGGTACTGTGAGGTTAACAGTGGAAAAGTAAATGTTTTCTATACTGATGTTTTCTATAGACTACCAAGATTGGCTGTAAATTTTGGAAAGGAACATAAAAAATATATTCTCTAGTAAACTGTAAAAGCAGAAACATCTTATTTATAAAAGCACATGCTGAAGTGCAAAGTTGCTCTTTAATCACACAGTCACTCTATATCTGATTTATGGCCTCAATAGCCCAGCTGACCTCACACTCCATGTACAGTATTTCAGAATATGGCCCCATGTCAGGATGATCAACTGCAATAGGAAGGGTGACAACCAACCATGACGCTTTGCTCTCGGCAATATTACCATTGAACACATCACTCCATGATGAGTATCATTCCCTAAGTGCTCCTATCAGCACAGAACCAATCCAGCTGGTGGGTTCAACAGGAATCCATCCCATCTGACCGAACCATCAGGTGTTAGCAATGAAATTGCTGACTGTGGTTCTGTTATGAGGCCAGTAGATGTCTTTTTGCCGGTGCTGACTCCTGGCATTGTAAGCCTTCAGCAGTTGAAAACAGATGAGGTCTTGGACACAAATGGTGAGAAAATTCAAAAAACAGAGTAAGGCATTATTATTGTGCTGCTCTACGAATGATCCCTCCATCATCTCCAGTTCCTGTATTATATTTCAGGAAGATTTATGATTGAATACAACAATGGATTTCAAAAGTTGAAAAATGTATAAATGCAACTAAAAGTGTCACATGTCAGTGTTTTTCTTAACTAGAAATCTTGATATGGCAGTGTAGACATCAGGGATGTTAATAGCACTGAGTGATGATCCTTCCTCCCCACTTACCTCAGGCACTGACCCACTTCTGGCTGGGCTGCTAACAATCCCTGCCCTTCCATCACAGCTCCCTCACTCTGTTGCATCTTGACTGTGTGAAAAGGTTTCCACTTCACGCTTTTAAAAAGTATCCTATAAGGACATACCAAAGAATGAGACAGTGGCCAGTGACTGAAGTTTGTCGGACTCTGCAACTTGTAGTTAATTCCAATCTGCAATCCTCTGTAATAAGGCAAAGACTTTCCAGGAACAGAAGATCTTCCTTGGGCAATATGTAATGCAACAATCTCACAGGAGTGTGGTGTGCATACAAATGGAACACATACAAAGTTCAGAAAGGTGAGTAGGTGCTTCAGCTGGGACCTGAATCCAGAATACTGATCTGATTGCACATGGTATTCTGGGCAGCCTGGGTTCAAGTCCCAGCTGAGGCACATTCTTCTTTCTCTCCCTCTGTTTGTATATGTTCCATAGGTAAGCACACCACACTCCTGTGCTATTGTTACAAGTAAATATTTGTGTTGCCATTGGGTTGTGCATTTGAGAAATAGTAATGTGCTTGGGGACAGCCCAGGTTCTAGTTATCTCAGTGGCGCAGCTGGTTAGTGCAAGCGGAACGGTATTCCGGGTGGCCTGGGGGTTCAAGTTCCAATATGCAATGCACCATTATGTACTTTTCTAAGAAATCAATAGCAAAGATGATGTATATAAGAGGCATTTATGAGGAACTGCTATATACCAATCTGACCCATTGTAAATTGATATTTACACCCCATAAATAACTACCCCCACAAAAGCTAATTCACTCCATTATATGTCCACCAAGTATATTGACATTTTATTATGAGATTGACTGATGCAGACACCTCTGTCAAATAAAGAATGTGCAGCTTCTGTTTGCATTAGAACTTTAGGCAACTTTTCTTACACTCTGCAGAATGTCCACACAGAAATGTTTTTTTATAATGTAGATGCCTTAAGTCATTAGCTTTTGTGTCTCATTTTGAGAGCAAAATGCTTACCCCCCCAACACCACGAGCAAGCTAATCACCCTAAAGGTCCATAAGGGATTCCTGTCATTTTCATAGATAATACTTCAGTATTAAAAGGTTTCTTTCTACAGTTTCAATACACAGGCCTATTGTTTTGTTAATGTGAATAATGTTAAAATAGAATGTCTGTTAGCATGAATAATGGCAAACACAATGACTTTTTAAAACTTACTCTTACATAAAAGACAATTAGATGTATTGGTGCAATATTAGCCACTGCTAAGCAATTTACAGTGAGATAGAAATAATGTAACCTACAGGAAATTGAACCCAGTCCCTAGGAATACCATCCCTCTGCTCTAATCACTGAGGTATATGTTGACATGGTTGATCTTGACTGTTCCCAGACACACTTCCACACAATACCAATGCCAGAGAAAGGAAATATGTCCAAGAAAAGCCCAATCCAATGGTAGGAGCCTATATCTCAGTGGATGGAGTACATGGATGGCATTCTAGTGGCTTAGGTTCAGTTCCCAGTTGGCTGCATTATTTTTTTCTCACTACAATTTGTGATCTAAATTGCTTAGAAGTGGCTAATACTGCACCAAAAACATTCAATTGTCATATTTGTCATTCCTAGTTGTAGGATTTGCAATACCAGAGAAAGGAGATGTGTCTGGGAAGAGTCCAATCCAACCATGTGAGCTTATAACTCAGTGTTTCGATGTTTGGAGCACCAGGATGGTATTCTGAGGGTCTGGCTTCAAACTGAAGAAGAAGGGTGGGTCTGAAAAAAACAGCCACCTGTCTGTTCCCTACAAATGTAAAACTATATATAGCTAACCTGGTTGCTTTTTATTATAATCTGAAAGCAGAAAGCAATTAGTAAAGCACTTCAAATGTACTAAGTAATGTGTCAAACACATATCATCAGTCGCCCAGCTTTGAAAGGTAAAATAAAGGAATGATTCAAGAATTATATGTTTAAACCAGAATACTTGTTACTGCCTGCAGTGTTTTAAAAGCAGGCCTGTCATACATTTTTTGATTTTTTTTCTCTTTACAATGCCTTACAAAAAGAAAAATCTTTAAGTGTGGATCCAAAGAAATTGCAAATGCTACATATATAAACCATCTAAATATAAAATGTATCTGGTATTGTCTAATGTACCCATTAGAAGTTCAAATGGTTTCATCATGATTTAAACACAAACACAGACACACACACACAGACGCACACACACCCCTCCCAAACTAGCTATATCCTGAGATCTGTTTGCCAAAGCCTGAGATTTAGTATTGTTTTACATTTTATTTAAGATGAGTAGCCCAGCTGTGAGGTCTCATTTTCTGCAGGGTCTTGCTTCCACCTATTTCTGTAGCTGTGAGGACAGCAACACTGGCAAGGTCACACAGGAAGTATTTTGCTCCACTGAGGATTTGCCCTATCATCTTCTTGGTCCTCTAATAGATCAGACTGCAGAATTAAATAATGATGTGATGAAGAGGTATGTATGTGTGTTGGGGGGGTGCTTACTAAACCATGACATTTGATGCACAACTTAGTTTCATCTCTAAAAGTTCACATTAATTTGTAAACTTGATTTATTGTAAAAATACAATATCGTAGCCTATTCTGGTATGTAACATGAGTAACTGTTTGTTCAAAACTGAACTTCACAAACTATGGGAAGGGGGGAGGTAACCTTCAACCATTAATATATTTCATTCAGAAACTGTGTCTCACAGGCCATATTGTGTTATAAGCAGGTAACTGTGCCACTTCAAGAAAATGAAAGCCTCCACGTGGGTCATAGAACTGAAGTTTTATGACCAGAATAGTGTGTTGTATGCTGACACTATCAATGTTTGTATAACCACACATACAATCTACATCCCTAGAAGTATAGCGATGACCATCCTCATTCTCAGACAGAAAAACCCTTTTTCTGTCCGTTGCATTTCTGTGTTTACTAAATCAGGAAATGCCATTTTCTTGCAATGTTTAAATACAGTGTTAATTGGTGAAAGGATGTGTTTACACAATTTTACACTCTGTAAGATTTTGGAAATATGTATTTCTTTCTGGAAATCTGAGTTTTACAATCTGGGATCAGACTTAATCCATTATTTACCAGACTTAAGATGCACAATTTAAAGGACATAATTAAGCTACTGCTATCCTGATATAATTTTAGATAGTGAGATCTACTGCAGTCACCTTAATATCTCCTTCTGTTCAAGTTTGCCTATATGGTAGATCATGACATAATAAAAGAATAGTAATGCAGTCTTCTATTCCAGCTAGCCTAATATCCACACTACAAAATACATACTATTTAACAAAGTTACAGAGTTTCATTATTTACAGAAAACCCAGTAAAATTGAGGATTCAATTTTTGGACTTAATTATCACTTTTTGAGACATTAGTTTTAGTTTCAAAATCAGTTGCACCTTAATTTTTAACCAATAACAAGCAAGCAACTTTTCTTTCATAATAGTCTCTGACTTGTCCAAAGATCTCTGAATGTGAATATTACCATTGTATCAGTAACATAATTATGTCAACGACAACCATAATATCTTCTGCTGGAAACAAACATGTAAAACAGCATTTATCCCTGCTCTACAGATGTCTATTTAAGTAATGTTATCTTTTCATAAGGTAAAGCTAATTTAAGAAGACAATTCAGAAATTGGGGTGGGGTGGCAATGTTAACTGCCTTATGCAGATCTCAGTTAAACAAGTGAAAAGGTTAAGAAAGTCTGAACTTAAATGAGTGATTATGTTTATGTAGTCTAATGACATATGTACTGTATATCGGCTTTACAATCTGTATACAAAATTCAAAGGGAAAGCCATCATAGAAAAGAAAATTAAATGAAGAGTATGTCTATTTGTTTGTCTGTCTGTCTGTCAAACTATCTGTCTATCTATCTGTCTATCTATCTGTCTGTCTGTCTGTCTATCTATCTATCTATCTATCTATCTATCTATCTATCTATCTATCTATCTCTCTATCTCATAAGTTTTTATTTCCCTCCAGTGCCCAGCTCAGCCAGCTCTCAATCATCTTTCTGTGATATACTGTAGGGTACCATGATTTTCTAAAAGCAGACTGGGGTCCCCACCCCGGTACCACTTATCGACTCTGTCTCATCCAGGTTCACCCTCCCATGCATAGGTGCCACCACCTTGGTGACCACCTCTGGTGCAGTCATAGTCTAAAAGCTTACACTGGGGTGCCTGATCCCCAGTGTCAGATGCAGTAAAATGTCATGTTTTGTTAAAAAAAAAAAATTAATCCCTTGCTGTCTTTCTTTTTGTCTGTGTGCTTCACAGTAAAAATAAGAAATCCATCCAGTCATGATCAGAGCCCCCACACCTCTTCTTACTCCACCCAGACCCCCAATCAGCACCCCTGACCCCACGCTGCACAATACCCTCTCTCACCCAAAAATGTCCGAAGGCATACAGCCACTCTCTGATCGAAAACACATCTTCCTGTGTTTCAATGGGTTTTCAACTTTTACTCATACATTTTCATGCCAAGTTTACAAAGTGGCCTTTTTGGAACCCACATCATGAGCAAGGGCAGTGCAATATTTCAAAACTCTCCCAATCGGAGATTTTGTGGTTGCTGTGTGAAATGATCTTTTGAGAAAGATTTAAAACTTTTCATCAACCAGGTTCATGAGGTAAGGTCATAAGAAGGCTATGTTGAAAATTTGGTGGAAAAATATAGTAAAATGATCAAGTTGTGAGTTAACATTGAAATATTTCAATGTTCACTCCTAACTTTGCTAATTTTCAATATTTTGATTCCAAACATTTCACATTGCCATTTTTTCACACCAGCTCATAAATGTGACCAGTGTCATTTCTCAAATCCTGACAAAAATGTGCTTTTGCATTGTGCTGCAAAATGACACTTTAGCCAGTTTTTCTAAAAATGCCATATGCCTTGTTTACAGGGAGAGTCATGAAATTACTATTTTTAAAATTTTGGGTCAAAATAAAACAAAAATAACTTCATTAAGAAACTTGTGTAGTGACAGCCTTTAACCAGCACATAGTGCTTTGTAATCCCATGCTGGTGTGTTGCATGCCAGGGCAATCTCAATGAGACAGCTGGATGGACTACCAGTTGAAGAAATGGTGTGGTTATGCAGCACCACTACCCAAAGCCTGTGAAGGGAAGGTGCAGTGTTGCCCACATGGCGCAAAGTACCATATAGTGAGGAGACATCTTCTTATAGCATAGGGCCCTGTACCTCTGTACCCATGGCTGCCAGAGGGTCCTGTGCTTTGGCAAATAATATGCACTCATAGCTGCAGATGTTTGTATCTATAGGTCCATGGAAGCACAGGTCCCAGAATGCCAGACAGCCCTAAAAATCCTTGACATCTGTTCACACACAGAAGCAACTTCTGCATGCAGAAGGACTCTTCCCTTGTCACAGGGCCCACAGGTCCTTTCACATCTGCATCTATTCTCTTGTGCACTGGAGAGAACTGCATGAATCAGGGTACAATTCCACTACCTCAAAGAGAAAGGAAATTCTTTGCAAAAAAACTGTATTAATGCACCATTTAGGGTTCAGCTTCATGCCACCAAAGTATGAAAATGTGTAGTTAGAGTTTCCAACCCTAACTCTCCCATCCCCAAATAGCAAAAGGAGAAGACAACACAAGCAACCAAAGACATCCATCATTGGTTAGGGCAAACAACATACAACTGTTTCCAGATGACACTAATGCAGTAGCACAGTTGTGTTACTTTTGTGGATTTGTATCTTTATAAACACAAGCACTTTCAGGCCTATGCTTATGCAGCCACCTCTGTGTGTGTATGTCATACAGTGTACATACATACATATGTGTGGCTACAGAAACAAACACAGAAGGCCCCATGGAGCCTGTGCCTCTGGAGCAATATGTACTCATGCATGCTGTGCAGTGTGCCTCACTACACTGCATAATACGCTGGCACTTGTTTTTATATATGCAGCTGCATAAATGAAAAAATGATACACCACTGAACAATTTCTAGATACACTGTTGAAACCACGGTACTTACATTACAACAGTACTTCCAGTATGTAACTAAAAGCCTCACAGGACCTGCCTTTCTGAAGCCAGAAGTTGGTGTGTATGTCTTACACCTGTGGCTGAAGAATAGGCCTGTGCTGCTACAGACACAAGTAGTGTTACAGCTTTGGTATCACAGATTTTGTGGTGCCAGTGCTTCTGCAGCCAGATGCCATTGTATATGTCTTACACTTGCACCTGCAGAAGTGAAGGTCCATCTAGTATTTGTATGTCATATAGTATGCATGAGTACATGAGGCTACAGAAGGACTGGCCTCATATGGGCCTGCACTTCTGCAGAGAAAAGAGCTCTTGTAATTTGGTTATCACAGAGTTCTAGCCCTGGCTACAGAGCCTTTGTTTCTGTTTACAGAAACAGTGTTGTGATTTGAGTATCAAGAATTTCTATCTGTAGCAAAAATTGAGTGTATATGTCTTGTGGTCATTTTGGTGCTTGTTTGGGGGTGGGATGTTTGTGATGGAAACCCTAATGCTAGATTCCCCTACTTTTTGTGGCATGCCACCAGCTGCTTGTCCATACTCCAGTCATGAGTTGCACACTCATAGCTTGAGTCACATGCTCACACGTGGACAACAGCTCAGAACTGAACTTCTGTTAAAAAATTAAAAGACATCTTCAGTGAATTTCAAAACAGGCACACTACTAAATAAGCCATAGAGCTTATCATTTTTGGTTGTCAGGTCACTTTCTTTCCACTCGCTAACAGCGGTTACCATCTTTTCTTAAAAAATTTCTCTCAGCTCTGAATCTCCACCAATATGAAAGCACATTGGGAGCATCAGGTAGTCAGGCTGCCAGAACTTCCACAGCAACTGCCTAGCAACCGCTATGCAAGGTGGACCTACACTAGGAAAATTACAAAAAAGACCCTTAAAATTTCCTTTAAAAAAAAATAAACAGTCTAAAACAAGTGTATCTGTACTATCAGAAAACATTCTTGTTACATAAATGAAATTTGCAAGGAGGGGGATTTTGTGTGATGCATGATTTATTTACACTTGTGGGGTTCGGCCTCGATCACCTTACTCGTGGCTCACACCACTCATGAGGTTACTTGAGGTCAAACAACACTTGTACAGATAACTCATGTTTCAAATAGCTCCCCTCACTGTTGCACTGCATATCCTTCCTATCTATCTATCTATCTATCTATCTATCTATCTATCTATCTATCTATCGATCTATACATTATAGTGGTGTGGCAGCACCACTATATTTAGGGTTGAGTAGGCACTTTAATATTAAACCCCAATTTTTGCACTTTAATATCTTTGCAACCATTCAATGGAGTTACATAACAATGTGCCTGCACAGTCTTGTTTTGTAGATCTGTTGACATGTCTAGTCTCATTCTGGTCAGATGTGCAGATTCTGAAATATTGCCTTGAGCCCAGATGGTTTGGAATTTTGGTTTGAAATAGTGAAGGTTGACAGGGATTTGTCCCACAGGTGTGCCATTTACTGGTCTGGTGAAAAAGTATTAATCTGTTCAAAAGTTATTAAATTTTAAAAATTCGGGTTCTGAGCATGGCCAGTAAGAACTTCAAAATAGCTGTATGAAGTTTTTGTATGGATAATCCTTTTTTGTGAGTTTTTTCATATGACACCATTTTCTCTCCATTTGTTTTAAAGAAAAAATGGAAAACTCACAAAAATGGAATTCTAGACACTTAGCAACAGATGTTTGTTGCTCAACTGACCCTGTAAGGTGCATTCCAACATTAAGTATTGGTAAAATGATGCCCAAATGTGTGATTTCTTTGTTAAAAAATCTTTCTTCATGACTCACTTCCATCATTTTTCATAATGGATGATACAATAAAATGGTGCTTCTTGATGTATTTTTTTCAGAGCCTTGCACTCAGGTGGTTTGGACTTTTGGTCTGAAATTTTCTTAGTAAAGAGGGCTTGACTCACAGATGTGTCTTTGGCTGGCTTGGTGCAAGATATTAAGCTGTTCTAAAGTTACTAAATTTTAAAAATATGGCTTCTGAGCATGCTCACTAAGCACTTAAACATAGCCATATGAATTATTGTATGCTATTTATTTGCTTCCCTGGTATCTAGTGGAACTTCCCACCATCCAATTACCATCCTCATTGTTATGTTATATTATATCTCCCTGGTATCTAGTGGCACATCTACCCTCTGATCATCATGATCATTATTATTTTATATGTCCCTACTGTCTAGTGGTACTCCCAATCACTGTCCCCATCAATGTTAATTATTTCCCTTGTGTTTAGTGGCATCCTCCACCCTTGGTTCACCTACCCCCTTATTGTATATGTCCCTGATGTCTAGTGGTATCCCCCTTCTTATCATTGTCCCAATAAATATTAAATATTTCTGTGGTGTCTAGTGGCACCCCTTCCCCCACTCTTGGATCACTGTCCACCTAACTATTTAATATGTAATTGGTGACTAGTGACAACACCCCTGGCCTAGCAACATCCTTGCTGAAATAAAGAAAACAGTCCCTCAACATGTTTTCTTTCTTAAAACCTATAAAAAATAAAATAGCCCCTCACCAAACTGACCTCCCACTCAGCACCCATAACCCTGCACTCCCCACATACCCCACATACCCTCACTTACCTGAACAGGTCCCAGGGTGAAGATCCACTTTCTGATGAAAGACACATCTTGCTGCTGGAAACACCAACTGCTACTGTATATGAGAATGCAAGGTAAGTTCTGTTCAATGTATTTTAATGAGGTTTTCAACTTTGATCCATAGCTTTGCCATTTTGGCATACTTGTACATCAAATTTTCAACATGCCCTTTTTGAGACCCCACCTCATGAACAATGTCAATGAAATTTTGCAAATTTGGCATTGAAAGATGATTTTGTGGTCAGTTGGCAAAATTACCTTTGAGGTGGGGTCATAAGAAGGGTATGTAGAAAATGTGTGGTCAAAATATGTTTAAATTGCAAAATTATGCACATCTGTTCACATTTACCAATGCTGCCTTGTAACTTTATTCATTTTAAATATTTTTGCCCCATATTTTCAACATAGCCATTTCTTTACACCACCTCAAAAATGTGATAGCTGTCATTTTTCGGATTTTCATCAACATGTCTTTTTGTGCTTCTGGTGATCCACATTGCAGTGGTGCAGAATGATGGAGGGTGGCACTACACTACATTACCAGGAAAATGTATATTTTTATGAGGATGGGAACAGAGACAGGGGAGGAAGGAGGGACCACTAGATTTCCATGGAATTGAGAAACTAAGGTACTGTAAATATGGGTCAATGTATTTCAATGGGGTTTTCAACTTTGGTGCAAAACTTTGTAATTTTTAAAGATTTTGACACCACATTTTCAAAATACCCTTTTTGAGACCCCTCCTTTTGAACAATGTTGGTGTCATTTCCCAAATCCTGCCCTAAAGGTGCTTTCGTGGTCAGTTGACAAAATTACTTTTTGGGCCAGCTTTCAAAATGTTCAACATACTTGTTCATGAAGTGGGGTCATAATAAAGGTATGTTGAAAATTTTAGGTAGAAATGTGTTCAAATAGCAAAGTTCTGCACATCTGATAACATTTTGCTATGCTCACTCTTAACGTTTGTAATTTTCAATGTTTTCACCCAAATTTTCAAAAAAGCCATTTATTTACATCACCTTGTGAACATGACAGCAGCTAGTTTTCAATTCCTGGTCAAAATATGTTTTCTCATCTGTGGCATGGAATGGCATTGCAGTGGGATGGCATGATGTTTCAGGGGGGATTTGAAAATTCTCAGCACAGCATTCATGAGGTGTGGTAATAACAAGGCTATGCTGACAATTTGGTTGCTGTTTTGCTGAAGAGCTTGCATGGCAACATACATGTGAGGATCTATGCAGGAATGGGAGCGCAGGGCCCAGAGGGCACTGTGCTCCCACAAGCAATGAAGGCAGCAATTACACTTTATCAAAAAGTAAGGACATTCTTGGCAAAAAACTTTGTTAATACATCAATTAGGGTTCCAGTGACAAATGTTTGGAAATTTGGTCTTAGGGTTTTGAGCCCTAATGCTCCACCCCACCCTGAAGGCAGCAACAGGTATGTGGAGTGTGCCTTGGGATTGTCAACCCTAACACTCACTCTGTTCTTCTATAATGTACCCATATTAGATTACTTGCACATAAAATGGGGTGAGTGATAGGGTTGATGACCCCAAGGCACCCCTCATGCCGGTTGCTGAGGGTGGGGGTGGGGTGTCAGGGTTCAAAACCCTGACACCACATTTCCAACTTTTGAGGCTAGAATTCTAACTGATGCATTAATGAAGTTTATTGCCAAGAAAATATATATATATAATACATATGCTGTATGCGTGTGTGTGTGTGTGTGTTATATATATATATATATATATATACTCATGGCAAAAAAAACTCCATTTAGTGCATCAGTTAGGGTTGTTCCACAGTGACAAAAGGAAGAAAATTCGATGTTAGGGTTGATAATCTCCCTTGCCTCCCCACTCCACCCCTCCCAACCAGCATCAGGGTGTGCATTGGGGTCATCGGTCCTAACTCTCACCCCATCCCATGTGTAAAGAAGCTGAGGTGGTGAAGTATAGGAGAATGGGGTGAGAGTTAGGACTGACGACCCCAATGCATACCCCAATGCTGGTTGGGGGAGGGTGGGGAGGCAAAGGGGGTTTTCAACCCTAACATCAAATTTGTTTACTTTTGTCACTGTGGAACAACCCTAATTGATGCATTAAATGGAGTTTTTTGCCATTAATTTCCCTTCATTTTGAGAATGAGGAGTAATAATGGTTAATGGAATGTGGTGGTGGGAATGTGGACCCTTCGGTACCCGTACTCCCACCACTTGATTTTTGTCACATAGCAATGGTAACTGTAACACAAACACAATTAGAAATGGTAACACACATGGTGACGCAAATGAAAATGGGAATGCAACCGGTAATAGAAACGCAAGCGCAAACTGCTGCCAAAGCAGAAAGTTACACAAACGGAGATGCAAACGCAAGCGCATGTGGAAACGCAACTGGTAACATACTAACATACTAAAATGCAAGCAGAATAGGCCTAACAGTCTTTCATGTCTGCTTGTTTGGTCAGCCCCCACCCTGGGAGCTGACCTTGCTGCCCCCCCTCACCTTCTCTGGCTTCTTCCTTCCCAGTTCCAGATATTCTCACTGCTTGGATTTTGCTTCCAGAACCCTTCCCCTGTACCTGTCCCACCCCCTCTTGAACCACTCCACTGTCTCTGCCTCCACCAGCCCCCTGGGCAGCGTATTCCATGGCTCCAGCACCCTCTCAGTGAAGTAGCATCGCCTCCTTTCTCCCCTGAATCTTCCCCCTCCAACTTCCACCCATGACCTCTAGTTGCCCCCCTCCTTCCTTCAAAGCACCCTGACTGCTTCTTCCCTATTTATCCCCTTCATGTACTTGAAGACCTCTATCTTGTCTCCCCGGTCCCTTCTGTCTTCCAATGTGTACATATTTAGCTCTTCAAGCCTATCCCCATAGGTCCTGTCCCCCAAGCCCCAAATCATTTTGGTTGCCCTCCTCTGGACCTTCTCCAGGAGTTTAATGTCCCTCTTTAAGTGTGGCCTCCAAAACTGCATGCAGTACTCAAGGTGCGGCCTCACCAAGCAGTTATACAGAGGGAGTATCACTTCCCTCCTTCTGGAGGTGATCTCCCTAGCAATGCATCCCAGCATCCTGTTGGCCTTGGCTGCTGCCCTCCTACAACATGCACAGTCATGATACCGCAATTGGAAATGCAAATGATAATGGTAACAGCAATAATAACGTCAAAGCAAACTGAAACTGAAACACAAATGGAAGCGCCTGTGGAAACGCAAACCATAATGTACACAGTCATGGCACCGCAATTGTAAATGCAAATGGTAATGGTAACAGCTAGAATAATGCCAGTGGAAACAGAAAAGGAAATGCAAACGCAAGCGTGTACGGAAACGCAAACCGTAACGTGCACGGTCACAGTAACACAATTGGAAATGCAAATGGTAACAGTATCAGCAACAATAACACCAAAGGAAACAGAAATGAAAATGCAAATGCAACCATGTGTGGAAAAGCAAACCATAACGCGCACAGTCAAGACAACGCAATTGGAAATGAAAATGGTAATGGTAACAGCAACAATAATGTGAAAGGAAACAGAAATGGAAATGCAAGCGCATACAGAAATGCAAACTGAAATATGCATGGTCATGGTAACACAATTGGAAATGCAAATGGTAATGTTAAGAGCAACAATAACGCTAAAGGAAAGAGAAATGGAAATGCAAGCGATATGGAAATGCAAACCGCAATGTGCACGGTGGCGGTAATGCAATTGGAAATACAAATGGTAACAGTAACATCAACGATGACACCAAACAAAATATAAAAGCAAACACAAATGGAAGGGTGGCTGCAAATGCAAATGAAAATGAACATGGTGATGTAAATGTAAATGCAAACACAAACAGAAGTGGAAACACAAATGGTAACAATAATGCAAATGCAAGCACAAATGAAAATGCAAAGGGTAATGCACATGGTGGTGTACACAGGAACGGTAATGCAAATGGGTACAGAAACACAAGTGGAAACGTTAAGGGTAACAGTAATGGAAGTGCACTCCCTGGTTTTCCCCAGCAGCTGCATAGAGAAACACAGTGAGTACAAAGAATGTATGCATAATAATGGGGCTTGGTGCAGAAAATGAGGAGTTGGAATACTAAATTGCTTATATCTCAGGAACCATACGTACGGCATAGAAAAAAACTTAAAATTTCGTATGAATTATAACTTTCCAGGCTAGTTTTGCACCTTAGCCCCCACTTGTGGGGCTAAGCATTTTTCTGATGAAAAGTCTCTATCTCGCACTGTTTCCGAGATACGGGCCCCGAAAAGTGCAGCAGATCCCGTAATGTTAGTCTATGGGAAAAAGTGTCAACTCCGGAGTGTCGTAACTTTGCAGCCTTATAATATCTTTTCACCAAACTACCAAAAGGCACATCTGTGGTATGTTGGCTGTCCTTCCTCCAAATTTCAGCCCAAAAGGCGAAACTGTTATTTTGCAGCAAGGTGGCAAAGAACCCCTGTTATTTTCCCCATAGTGTCGAATAGTAGTGTTGCAAATCATGACACTTTTGCAAAAAAAAAATCACAAAAGTGTCTCAGGTGCGACAGTACTTTGTGACACTACTTTTCCCAAAAATTTAAAAAACATATTTCTGCGGTGTTTATCCAAAAATAAAGACATGCCTAGCACCCTCAGGTAAGTAAACACAAAAAGAATTGTGTGCCTAGAGGGTCCCAATTTTAAATGCCAAGCATTTCTGTGATTACTAACAGAAAACAAAATGGCAGATTTGCAACACTACTGGGGTCATTTGCAACACTAAAATCTGCATTTGCAATACTGTCAAACTTTTTGTTAACTTTTCCCATTGACCATAATGGGAGACTTGTTTTTTGAATAACTTTTGAACCGTTCAATATTTTTTCACGAAATCTTCAAAAGGCACATCGGGGAACCAGGCCGTATGATCCCTGAAGATTTTGGACCAGTCACTCAAAGCACGCTACCTGTAGGCATGAGCAAAGAATGTGCAAAAAAGGTAAATGTGCTACAGAATGTCTCTTAACTCTGCCACTGTATATATGACCAGTACAAAACTTGGCAGATCCTAAGATCTATGCTACCGCTCAGTGCCAAATCCATTGAATGGTGGTAAAGTTATTAGGGTGCAAAATTTCACCATTTAATCTTAAATGGGGTACTCAACCCTAACTATAGTGGCACTACTGTGCCACTATAATATATATATATATATATATATATATTTTAGAGGCAAAAAACTCAGTTTAATGCATCAGTTAGGGTTGTTCCACAGTGACAAAAGTGAGGAAATTCAGTGTTAGGGTTGAAAGCCCCCCTTGGACCCCCGCCCACCTCTCCAACCAGCATCGGGGTGCGCGTTGGGGTTGTTGGCCTAACTCTCACCCCATCACATGTGTAAAGAAGCAGAGTATAGGAGAATGGGGTGAGGTTAGGACCGACAACCCCAACGCCCCCTGATGCCGGTTGGGGTTGTTGGCGGGGGTCCATGGGGGCTTTCAACCCAACACTGAATTTCTAGCTTTGTCGCTGGGAACAACCCCAACTGATGCATTAAGTGGAATTTTTTGCCTCTAATTTCACTTATTTTTGAGAATGATACCAAGAAATAGTAAATTTAATGCTGCGGTGGGAGCGTGGGGCCCAAAAACATGGTGCCTGCAAATGCAAATGGTAATACGCATGGTGATACAAAGGAAACAGAAAGATAAACAGTACTGTAGACAGAAATAGTTAAAATAACACAAACGCAAGTGCAAATGAAAACACGAAGGGTAATGCACATGGTGACGTAGACTGGAACAGTAAGTGAAATGGTTACGGAACCACAAGCAGAAGTGGTAAGGGTAACAGTAATGTAAGTGCACGGCTGGTTTTCCCCAAAAAGCTGCATAGAGAAAGACAGTAAATACAAAGAATCAATGCATAATGATGGGTCTCAGAGCAGAAAATGAGGAGCTGGAATACCAAACTGCTTATATCTCAGGAACCGAACGACGTAGAAAAAAAATTTAAACGTCATATGATTTTTGACTTTCCTGGTTAGTTTAGTACTCCCCCCCCTTAGGGGGCTCAGTGTTTTTCCAACAAAAAGTCTGTATCTCGCACCATTTCCGAGATATGGGCCCTGAAAGGAGCGACAAACGCTGTAATGTTATCCTATGGGAAAAAAAGAGAAGCTTGGAGTGCCATAACTTTGGCTTCCTGTAATATTTTTTCACCAAACCACTAAAAGACACATCTGTGGGGTGTTGGCTTTCTTCTCTCCAAATTTCAGTCAAAAAGACAAAACCGTTATTTTGCAGCAGGGTGGCAAAGGATTCCTGTAATGCGGCAGATGCCGTAATGTTATCCTATGGGAAAAAGCCTCAACTTTGGAGTGCTGTAACTTTGCTGCCCTGTAATATTGTTTCACTGAAACACTGGAAGGCACATCCGTGTGATGTTGGCTGCGTTTCCTCCAAATTTTAGCCCAAAAGACCAAACCTTTCTTTTGCAGCAGGGTGGCAAAGAATTGCTGTCATTTTCCCACAGCCTGGAAAAGTACTGTCAAACTTTGCAAAATCTTTCTCAAATTCATTCAACAGTGTGGCAAGTGTGAAAGTACTTCGCGAAAATACTTTTTCCAGAAATTTGAAAATCATATTTCTGGGGTGTTTTACCCCAAAATAAAGACATGCCTGGCATCCTCAGGTTCCGACTAGGTGAATACAAAAAGAATTAGGTTGCTAGAGGGTCCCAAATATAAATGCCAAGCATTTTTCTGATGAGCAGCTGAAAACAAAATGGTGCATTTGTGTCAGTAAAAGGGCCATTTGCGAAAGTAAACACTGCATTGTCAGAACTTTTTGTTAACTTTGCCCATTGACATGATGGGAATTGTTTTTTTAATAACTTTTGAACCGTTTAATATTTTTTTACGAAATCTTCAAAAGGCACATCAGGGACCTCGGCTGAACATTCCCTGAAGAATTTGTACCGGTCGCACAAACCGTGCAACCTGTAGAGATGCGCAAAGAATTCCAAAAAAGCCTAAACGTGAGCGCAGATCATGCTTAATAATTCCACAGCCGTATATCTGAACAGTACAAAAGGTGGCAGATCCCAAGATGTATGGTTCTTAATCATGTATTCCAAATTTCAGGCAAATCTGCTGAATGGTTGCAAAGTTATTAAGGTGCAAAATTTTAGAATTAATATGTAAATGGCTCCTCTACCATAATATATGACTCTGTGTACAGTACTGGAGAGATTCATACCTTAAGCACAATTTTACCCTGTAATTGTTTTAAGAAGTATTATATTGCTTTTATTCCATCTCTGTTTTGTAGTGATCTTTCATAAGACATTCTGGGCATAACATGACCTGTTGTTAAATTTGATTTTGTTTACTATGGCCCTTCAACTGCCTTCTCACTATCTTAAACTGGCATCCATTTTGTGACATTCCTGCATATCACAAATTGTGCTGTAATTATGTGCATGTACACAGTGCTCTACTTAACAAACTTTGATTCCATTCATTGCTAGATAACATATTGTATCCCCCCACTTATAGGCTTTAAACAAATGTATTTTTCCAATTTTTTCCACTTTTGATTGCCCTCTTATGTTCACAACATGTGATGTCCTTTATATACCTTGCTGGACTGGTGTTATTCATTTATTATAGAGCTGTGCAATTTCAGTGCAGCTCTCTGCATCTCTGCAATGATGAATTTTCATGTCCCCTTTCTTATTTTAAAATTAATTTCTTTGTATAAATTTTACTTTTTTGCTCGTTTTTACAGTTTGCAGTGATTCCTCCTTAGTGTCCTATAATTACTCACGTAAGGTACTGTCCTAGCCACAGTCCAGACAAATGAGAATTGAAAGCATACATCAGCACCTGGTTTTGTCATCCACCAGGTCTTTAAAAAGGCTTGACTCGCAGTTCTCGGTTTCTTTCAATCATACTTTTGTCCGATAAACTTTCTGTCATCCTCACAGTGTTCCTTTCTAATGAACATATGCTACTCAGTCAGCCAGCATTATCTTCAAATGCACATCAGTTTCTGGTGATGCCTTCCAGCCATTTCAACTACTGTACTTTTCTGCATTGCTTTTTTCACCTACAATAATTCTAGCGGTAACTCCTTGGTGTACGGTATGCTTCACTTAAGGCCCTGCATGGGTGTTTTGGGGAAAAGAGATGTAAAATATTTTTTGTAACCTGGGCCAAGACTGACCAATTACACGCAATTAGTTGCCTTCAATGCTAGTTCTTTTTTTTGCATTTTGAGGGTTTTTTTTGGAACATTTAGGCTGTTCAGTTGTTACAATCTATGTTCAGTACAGGTGAAACTAAAAGGGCCATTTCCTTTGTACTGAGCGTAAGCTTGGGCCATCTCACAGCTTTAAGTGCTGAATTTACATCTCTTTTTCCCCAGATGTCTGTAGAGTTCTTTCAAGTTTCTCTGTAAGCATCTTTGTATTTGAAAGTTTCATTTTTAAATGCATTTCCGGGCATGTTCAAGTGCTTTTGAGTAAGTTTTTGGTGTACCATGTGATGTGTATAAGGCCCTGCATGGCCTTTTCTGGTGAAAAGAGATGTAAAACAAAGTTTTTCAACCTGGTCCAGCTCTGGCCTGTAATTGGCCTATAGTTATCTTTGAAGCTAGTGTATTTTCACTTTTTTTTTCACTTTTTGTAACATTTATGTTGTTTGGTTGTTTCAGTTGATGTTCAGTACAGAGGAAACTAAAAAGTCTGGTTCCGTTGTACTGAACATAAGCTTGGACCAATCTCAAATCTTCAAATGCTTAATTTAAACTTCTTTTCCTCAGATGCCTGCAGAGTTTTTACAAGTTCATCTATAAGCACCTTTGTATTTTAAATTTGGATTTTTTTTATTCCATTTCAGAGCAAGTTCTAGTGCTTTTGAGTAATTGTTTGGTGTACTGTGTGCTGCATGTATGCCCTGCATGGCCTTTTCATGTGAAAATAGATGTCAAATAAAGTTTTGTAACCTGGTTCAGCTCTGGCCTGTAACTGGCCCATAGTTACTTTTGATGCTAGTGTATTTTCACATTTTTTTTCTTTTTTGCAACATTTGAGATGTTTGGTTGTTTCAGTCGATGTTCAGTACAGGGGAAACTAAAAAGGCTGGTTTCTTTTTACTGAATAACAGCCTGGGCCAATCTCACAGCTCTAAATGCTCAATTTAAATCTCTTTTCCCCAGATGCATGCTGAGGTTAAATAAATTCATCTGTAAGCACCTTTGTGTTTGAAAGTTAGATTTTTTAATGTACTTCAGAACATGTTCTGGTGCTTTTGATTAATTGTTTGGTGTACCATGTGCTGCATGCAAGCCCCTGCATGGCCATTTCTGGTGAAAGAGATGTAAAATAAAGTTTTGTAACAGGAGCCAGCTCTGGTCTGTAACTAGCCCATAGTTACCTTCAGTGCTAGTGCTTTTTTACTTTTTTTTGCCTTTTTGAAACATTTGGGCTGTTTAGTTGCTCCAGTCAATGTTAAGTACAGGGTAAACTAAAGTGGGGTTTCCTTTGTACTGAACACAGCTTTAAATGTGTAATTTACATATTTTTCCCCCAAGATGTCTGCAGAGTGCTAACATACTTATATATAAGGACACTTTTCTTTTTGAAAGTTTGAGATTTTTCTTAATTTCAGAGTAAAGGATGTTGCTTTTCAGTAATGTTTTGGTGCACCATATGCTGCATGTAAGGCCCTCCATAGCTTTCTCTTGGGAAAAGAGATGTTAAAATAATTGTTTGGCACCCCTGAAAAGACTGTCTTTGTATGTGTGCATGTGTGCCAAACCACCAAGCAATGGATCACTGTTACCAACACCCTCAAAAGCACATTCACATGTATAACTTGAAGCACCATTCAGACTTATCAAACAATTGAATCAAATTCCATTTATTTTATTCTTTGGTAATTGGTAAGGCCCAATAGGCACACATGCCTGTTTTCAGGGGTGACCTAGGAACACTGGAGAAGTTAAGTGACTTGTTCAGAGTCACACAGTATGCAAGTGGAGGCAGTGGGAATAAAACACAGGTCTGCTGGATGCACCAAGCTCATTCACAACTTGTTATTCTAGCCTCTATGCTATACTGCCAGCTGGTTCTATGTGATAATGGCAAGTGCTGAATGGTGACTTGCATTATCGTGACATCAGGGCGGCGGAAACAATTTCTCCACCCTGACATCCTCGGCGCATGGAAGAATGGTGCCGGGGACTTAAAACACTTGCTTTCTGCGGGGTGGGCTGTGCCTCCCACCCTCACCTGGCGGACTGTTCCCCTGCACCCCCTTCTTAAAGATTCTCAACTCCACGGGGGTGCATGTTGGGGGGGATGAAAGCAAAAAAAAAATACAAGTTTTGGCCTGGGCGCAACAAAAGCACAGTAGCGCCTGGACCCAGACCCGAATCTGGAACCCCAGCACTGCAAGTGGAGACCAACCCCCGATGCTATGGTGCAGCTAGGCAGTTGACTGGCAGCACCATCCCCTACATTCCCTTCTGCCCCCTCACAGGCCACACTTGATGTGCTCGCTTCACCCCCACATGTGTACATATAGCAACATCCTGTTACTAGGGTTGCCCACCTCATCACATCCGGTTGCCCTCCTTGCCTCCTCGCCTTTCAGACTTTTACCCATATTGTGCCACTGTTTTGGACAGCACCGTGATTCAGGTGCCCACCTCACCTGCTAAACTGCCAGCCCCATTCAGACTGAAAGCATGCACTGACAGAAACTTACCGTGCTATTCAAAAGCAAGCTTTGCAGTTAATGTTCCATTAGATAAATGGGACAACTCACACTTTTTCTCATCCTGTTGTTTCAGTCTCAGAGTAACAAGCCTTTTTCTGATAGTCCACCCAACACAGACTAAAATTCTTAAAGCAGCAGTAACAGTTAACAATAATTTAAATAACTTGGTGGGTCATTAGGCAAACCAAAACCTCAATATATATGACTTTCTTTTTGCTTTATTTCATTCCCAAGGTAAGAAAAAGGGTTTTTCAAGTATTAAAAGTTGATAGTCTTTTGCCATGTCAACAATCATGGATGTAAGCAAATAAAGGTGGTGTTGAGCTGCTAGCCATCAGTCACACATTACGCGAGAAGGGGCTGAGGGAATTCAAACATATGTCTATAGATTTAGAAACACATAAACTGATGTCAGATAAGGACCACTAGGCCCATCCAATCTGCCTGTATAGCCTACCTTTACTTAGCTGCTACTGACCCTACTAGTACACTGCTGCTGCCTCTCCATCCCTCCCTTGGATTTTCTCATGTCTATTCCATGCCTATTTAAATCCACAGCTGTGTTTGCCCCAACCACCTCCTGGGGCAGGTCATTCCAAGCATCCACAACCCCTTCCATGAAAAAGTACTTCTTTACACTGTCCCTCTGTCTATTCCCTTGTAGTTTCATGTTATGCCCTTTTGTTGTTTTAGGGCAGCTTCTGTTCTGAAAGAGTCTTCCCTCCTATACCTTATTAATTCCCTTGAAGTACTTGAAGATGTCTATCATGTCTCCTTTCTCCTTCCTCTCCTCCATGGTGTACATATTGAGTTCCTGTAGTCTCTCCTCATATGATATGTGGTACAGACCCTGTACCATTTTTTTCTTGCCTTTCCTTGAACAGTTTCAACCCTGTCTATGTCCTTTCTGAGATGAGGGATGCAACATTCCAAATGAGGTCTCACCAGTGACCTATATAGTGGCATTATGATTCAATTTTTTTCTGTTAGTGATACCTCTTACATTGCACCTGAGCATACCACTGTCTCTCCCCCACTGCCTTGGCACATTTTTTGGCAACCATTAAGTTATCAGATATGATGACCCTAGATCCCTTTTCTGTTTTGTGACTGCTAATATCTCCCCCTTCATCATGTAGTCCTCCCCTGGATTCTTGTTCCCCAAGTACATGATTTTGCACTTCTTCACATTGAATCCTAGTTGCCATATTCTGGACCACTCTTCCATTTTAGCTAGGTCCCTCCTCATTCTCTCCACCCCTCCTTGACTGTCCACCCTATTTCAGATCATTGTGTCATCTGGAAAGAGGCATATCTTCCCCTCCAGCCTCTTTGAAATGTCACTGATGTAGATATTAAACAGCACTGGTCCAAGAACAGAACCCTGTGGCATCCTGATGATCACCCTCCCTACTTTGAATTTTATCTAATTTATCACCACCCTGTTTCTTACCTTTCAGCCAGTTTCAAACCCAATTGACCACCTTATGCCACAGTCCCAGGCTGCCCAGCTTGTTCACAAGTCTCCTATGTGGAACGATGTTAAATGCCTTGCTGAAGTCAAGGTAGGTCACATCAACTGCTCCCACTCAATCCACCTCCCTAGTGACCCATTCAAAGAAATCAATCTGATTAGTTTGAGATGACTTTCTTTCTCTGAATCTGTGTTGCCTTGGATCTTTGGCTCCACTTGTTTCAAAGTTTTCTTCTATCCTTTTCTTTAGCAGAGATTCTATAATTGTATCCACCACTGAGGTCAGACTGATTGGTCTATCATTTCCAGATCATAGTGTGCAGCTCAGTGCCCCAATGACTAGGCTTTGCTGCTTCCCAATGGAGGAAGTCATGGTGGTCAGATAACTGAATCTGCCAGACATTGATTGGGAGATCCTGGTGGCCAAAATCCCCAGGAGTTAGACATTGCTGGATACCTCCATGACTGTCTACTGATGTAGCTAGTTGACATAGAAACAGAACCTGTCAGCAGATAAGGACCTCCAGGCCCACCAAATCTGCCCAAGTGTTCCATCTCCATGTTATTCAAGGATCCTTGATGATCTGGGTAATCCCTCCATCTCCAGAATTGCCTTGTACCTATCCCATGCAACCTTGAATCCCATCACTGGTTTGGCCCCTCACCACTTCCTCAGGGAATTGATTCCACCCTTCTACAACCCTTTCTTTTAAGTGGTATTTCCTGATGTTTCCCTAGAATCATCTGCTGTCAATCTTCATTTCATGACCCCTTGTTCTTCAGAGCCTCTTATTCTAGAATATACTGCTATCTGGGACCTTGTTTATACTCTTTTGGTACTTACGGTCTCTATCATGTCCACCCTTTCCATCCTTTGCTCCAAGGTATACATGTTAACGTCTTTCAACCTCTCCTCATATGTCAAATGGCTTGGTCCTCACTCCATTTTCATTGTCCTCTTCTGGACCCTCTCCACTCTCTCCACATCCCTTCTGAGGTACAGTTTCCAGAACTGGACACCATATTTAAGGTATGACCTCACCAGCTATTTGCAGTGGCATTGCCACCTCCCCCCTTCTGCTCATAATACTCATGCCTATGCATCCCAGCATTCTAGTGGCCCTCGCTTCTGCTCCATTGCATTGCTTAGCCACCTTGAGATCATGTATATGATTATACCAAGTTCTCTCTCCTGCACTATCACTTCCAGTACTCTGCTTTTAGATTACTATTCCCTTTTGGCATAACTATGCATTTTTTGGCATTTAAGCTCAACTGCCACACTTTGGCCACTCCTGTAGTTTGTGCAAATCCCATTTAATTTTTTCTACCCCATCAACAGTGCTTACTCTGTTGCAGAGCTTTGTACTGTTTGTAAATAAATAGACCTTCCCCATAAGCCCTTCCACAATGTCCCCAATGAAAATATTGAACAGAATTGGACCCAGTGCAAACCATGTGGTACCACATTAGTCACCCTTCCCTGTCCTGATGGAACTCCATTAATGATCACCCTTTGCCTCCTTCCCTCCAGCAAATTCTTCATCCATCTCTTCATCTCTGGAGCCACCCCAAGGGCTCTCATTTTGTGCAGAAATGTTCTGTGCATCATGTTGTCAAATGCATTACTAAAGTCTAGGAACACTATATCCACTACAAAACCCTTAGCTGTGCCTTTTGCCTCAAACTCAACAGTCATTTTATCAATGCAATATTTTGATGGTTATTGTTCATTAATGTACTACATTGGATTCCATCACTCTTTTCTGGGTTTGGGACCAGCTGGTATGAGGATGGCTGAGACATATCACATGAAATGGTATACCTTATACATAGTGTAATTAAGTGTATATAGTTCTTTGTAAGTAGCTTAGTTGTGTGTTTGTCTATATGGCATTGTTTTATGAACAAGTAGTAGTTAGCTTTAGTTTGTATGGTGAGACAGTATCACCGTGATAATGTGGTGTCCCTGTAGCACACATTAACTGTTGAAAAAAATGCTAAAAAATATAATTTCCTAATCTAACTTGGAGATGCAGAGTTGTCTGTCTTAGAAACAAAGGTGTTGAAGGCTGCACAGCATGGTTGTTCGGGAATATTAGAAAGATTCAAGTTACAACAAAACAGCTATATTCCAAAGTTTAACATACAATGGTGTCCTAAGATGAATTGTTGTTTAAGCCCCCCTCCCCCAGAATTAATAAGAAACAAACAATGAAAGATCAATACTACAGACCATAAATAGAAGCAGAAGTCATGGTATTTTAAAAAAGATGCTTTTATTTACATAACTAGAAATTAAACAAGTAAGACATCATGTTATGCACATTAGAGTTTTCATATTCTAACTGTGGATATATGTTTCTGTAACACAGACTTCATGAACTATCTTTATATTTTGCATACCAACCATAGCATATATATGCATCTTAACAGAGGCATAGTCACGAGAAACAAACAGACTTTATTTTTTGCCCTGAGAGTCACAATATGTCTCTCCAGTAGCAAATTTGTGTGTGTATATATACAGTATATATATTATGGTAGCACGGTAGTGCTACCATAGTTAGGGTTGAGGAGCCATTTCTATGTTAAACCCAAAATTTTGCACCTTAATAACTTTGCAACCATTTAACAGATTTGCCTGAAATTTGGAATACACTATCAAGAACCATAGGCCTTGGGATATGCCAAGTTTGTACTGCTCGGATATATGCTGCGGAGTTATTAGCCGTGATCTGTGCACGCGTTCAGCTTTTCTGGAATTCTGCAGTCGTGCCTACAGGTCGTCGGTTTGCGTGATCAGTCCAAAATCTTCAGGAGCATGCGCGCAAGGGTCCCCTGATGTGCCTTTGAAGATTTGGTGAAAAAATATTAAACGGTTCAAAAGTTATTCAAAAACGTTTCCCATTATAAGTCAATGGGAAAAGTTAACAAAAAAGTTCGACAGTGTCGCAAATGCACTTTTTAGTGTACTGAAATGACCCTGTTAGGTGTAGCAAATCCGCCATCTTGTTTTCAGTTGGTGATCAGAAAAATGGTTGGCATTTAAAATTGAGACCCTCTAGCAACCTAATTCTTTTTGTATTCACCTAGTCGGGCCCTGAGGATGCTAGCCATGTCTTTATTTTGGGGTAAAACACCCCAGAAATATGTTTTTCAAATTTCTGGAAAAAGTAGTGTCGCAAAGTAGTGTCGGACTTGCGAAAGTGTCGCATATTTTTGTAAAAGCTTTCTCAAATCACGACACTACTTTGCGACACTATGCCCCAAATAACAGTAATTCTTTGGCACTGCACTGCAAAAGAATGGTTGGGAGTGTTAGGCTGAAATTTGGAGGAAACGCATGAAGACATCACAGATGTGCCTTTCAGTGTTGTTTTGAAAAAATATTACATGACGGCAAAGCTGTGGCACTCCAAAGTTGATGGTTTTTCCCATAGGATAACATTACGGCGCCCAACGCATTGCAGAAATCCTTTGGCACCCTGCTGCAAAATAACGGTTTGGTCTTTTCTCCTGAAATTTGGAGGGGAGACATCCAACAGCCCACAGATGTGCCTTTCAGTAGTTTGGTGAAAAAACATTACAGGGAGGCAAAGTTATGGTGCTCCGAACTTTTCTTTTTTTCCCATAGGATAACATTACGGCGTTCGCCGCGCCTTTCAGGCCCGTATCTCGAGCAGTGCGAGATACGGACTTTAATCAGAAAATTTCTTAGCCCCCTGCAGGGCCAAGATTCAAATTAACCAGGACAGTTGTAAATAATATGACTTTTAAAATTTTTTCTCCGTAATCACGGTTCCTGAGATATAATGTATTTAGTATTCAAGATCTCATTTTCTGCGCTTGATACTCATTATTTTGTATACATTATTTGTACTGACCCTCTTTTTTTGGGGAAACCAGCCTGTGTGCTTACATTACTGTTACTGTTGCCTTTTCTGCTTGCGGATCCGTTCCCGTTTCACTTACCATTGACATCTGCGCCACCATGTGCGTTATCGTTAGCGTTTTCATTTGCGCTTGCATTTCTGTTATTTTTTGCCATTTCTGTCTACAGTACTGGTTATCTTACTGTTTCACTTTACATCACCATGCCCATTGACATTTCTGTTTGCAGGCACCATGTTACTATGTGACAACACATCATGTGGCAGACCATTCCCGTCTAAGCCAACATGTGTGTTACCCTTTCTGTTCTCATTTGTGCTTGTGTTACAATGTGCACCACTGTTAGCATTTATGTTTGCGTTGCTGTCCCTGTTAGTGTGCCACAACACATCATGCAGCCGTGTAAGCGCCCAAAAGGGCCCAGCCGCACGCCATGCAGCACATTCACTACTTCTTGTTATCATTCACAAAAGAAAATTAGAATAAAAACTCTGTTTAATGCATTAATTAGGGTTGTTCAACAGCGACAAAAAGTGAGGAAATTCGCTGTTAGGGTTGAAACACCGCTTTGCACCCCAGTCCCCACCCCTACGGCATTGGGTTGTGGACTGGGATCATAAGTCGTAATTCTCACCCATTGTATTACTTTGCAACTTTACTCATGTCATGGGGTGAGAGTTACATTGATAATCTAATACAGACCCCAATGCCACCATATACGCCATTGTTTGCGTTTTCATTTCGTTTGCATTTCTGTTACTTTTTAGCCATTTGTGTGTACTGTACTGTTTCACTTTCTGTTTCACTTTGTGTCACCATGCCCATTGACATTTTCAATTTACAGGCACCATGTTACTATGTGAGAAGGCATCATGTGGCACCATTCCATATGTACCACTGTGTGCATTACCCTTCTGTTCTCATTCATGGTTGTGTTGCCAGTCTGCACTGTTATAATTTCTGTTTGTGTTGCTGCTCCTGTTACTATGCCACAATACATCATGTGGCGAGGAGTGAATTTAGTATTTTCAATATCATTCTCAAAAAAGAATGGACATTGAGCAAAAACTCTGTTTTATGCATTTTTAGGGTTGTTCCACAGTGAGAAAAGTGAGAAATTCGGTGATAGGGTTGAAAATTGTAACTGCGAGTTCACCGTGAGCACCAGACACACAGACAGACACACAGGGGTGTTGTGGCATGAGGTGTGGCTGTCTGGCACATGTCTCTATAGGGCAATTGACTGACTATAACACAATTCTTGGGGTGACTTATCGCCATAATAATGGAATATGTTTTTAAACAGTTGTAAACCTTGTTCAGTATATTGTCAACCTCTTCATGTATGGTAAAAAAAGAATAACATAACGTTGTTGGGATGTTTGCATCCAATGAAATGTCATTTGTTGTACTCCTAAGTACACAATAGTAGTGATTGAATGGTACGAGCATAGTCACAGCTGTGACCATGTTGATTGCTGATGTGTGGCACCGTGGGCATAGTAGTAATGACTGCTTAGGCCAACGAAAAGTAAGTACATTGCAGAGTTTTCACAGTGTTATGAATTCTGTCAAATGTGACATGCAATGTCTCACATAGATAATATGCTGTGATACTGACTGTATGTCATAGGTACCAAACAAATAGATGGAGGTATAGTTGTTTGCAGTATTAGTAAACATTGATTTGTATGCTACGTCATAGACACTTATTTTTATGTCATAATGGTATTTAAAGTAAAGAATCGACACAGGTGGTTATGGTTTCAAAAATTTATTGCCAATTTGTCAAATGGAGAAAAGGTCCAATCAAAGTTAAATTTTGTTGAACGAAGCAGTCTCACAATACAATCTTTGTATGTGTGCAGTCATTGCTTATCAAATATGTAAATGTGTAAAATTATAATAACTGTATAATATGGATTGGAGAAAGTGTGTGATATTATATGATACTAATCAGGTGTTGTGTGTTTTTAGTTATGCTTCAGTACTCACTTCTGTTTATGTGTGGAAGTAGTTTCTGGCATTCAACCTGGAATTCTAATTGTCAGGCTGAAGCTGTGGCGCTTCATTACATTTTTGCTATTGAATGTGAATGTAGTTTGTAAAAGATTTAACTTTTTAAAAAATGGTTGTATGTTGTAATTATGTGTAGTGCATTACTTGTGTGTTATGTTAATAATGGAATGTCACTCGGTTGTGAAGAGTGATTACACACATGATGAACAAGTGTTTTGTTGTAATTGTGTGACTGCTAATGTGGATGTTCCTGGGGTGGGAGAAAAACCTTATGCTGACTGTATAAGTAGTACAGTTTACACAATTATAAGTTTAGTGACATTTGATTTATTATTAAATAATATGTCATGACTACAAGTAAAATGAAAATTCCACAGACCCCTCATTAAAGGCGACATAAATATTGTCAGGAACAGGTATGCAGTTTGTTGTGATCCTAACAGTGCCTGATTACAATTGTCAATAATTTTAATACGGTACAATTACTTATGTGACAAGTACAAATAATAAAATATTTACATGAACAAATGACATGTTATCAATTCTTACATTGGCTTGTATGTAAATTCTTAACTTATAAATACTAAAACTGTCATGGAATGTATTTTTAACAAACTTATGGTTGGTTAAATGTTGTTAGTATACTGCTGAATAATATCTAAAATATTCACTTGTACTGTAGTGCTACACTGCTATTTTTAGTTCAAGTATCAAACTAGTTATTAACAATGGACACTTTAAAAGTGTCATGAAATGCATTTTTTAACAAACTATGGTTAGTTAAATGTTGTTACTATACTGCTGAATAATATCTAAAACATTCACTTGTACTGTGGTGCTACACTGCTATTTTTAGTTCAAGTATCAAACTAGTTATTAACAATGTACACTTCAGAACAAATGTTTCTGTATGTACAAGTAATTTTAAACAGTTGTAAGAGTCACTAAATTAGATTCAGTAATTGGTTGTACTAACAGGTTGTATAACTCAGCTTTGTGCATTATCAATAAGGTAGTTGTTTTACATATACAATACTAGTACTACTAGCCAGCGTGATAGTTCTACACTGTTGCATGGTGATAGAATGATGTTCTCAATGTGAGAGTCACTAGACAAATTGAAGTGTTAAAAGACTACTTGTGACAAGTGGAATATTTGTTGAATGTTATAAAGGGTAGCTCAGTAATCTACAATAATAACTGAGAAGTTCTCTTTGTTTTGCAAAGTGAAACTTATAAGTCATATCAATTTGTTGTTCTATATGAGTTGATACATGGATTTTTAAAGAGATGTACAGAGGAGGAGAGTAGTAAGTCCTCAGTTTTAGATGCAATCTTTTATAGACATGTAATCTTGGTTTCTCTAGTGACTGTTAATATTGTTGGTGCAGATTGAAGCCACTACAACCAATTTTCATGTAGTCACTGATCTACAAGATCTAACATGTCACAGTCTATGTAATGTCTGTGTGGAATTCATTTTATTTGAAATAGTATTGTTTGTTTTGATTTGTAGAACAACACAACGGTATAACGAGTTATGAATGTTTTTGGACAAAGTAGTCATCTTAAAATGCTACATGTTTTGTCTATTCTTCTGAAATATAGAAGGTTGTCATAATTCTCTAATATTAGAAGATATGCATTTTTCAAGTGACGTGTGATCTCTGTTTAAAAGTTGTTGTCAAATTAAGTCACACTCCTAACCATCCAGTTGTGCCTTAGCCAACAGTGTAATGCCAGAATGCTGGATTCATGGTGAAATGCGTTATACTGTGAGTGTCAAACAGTGATTGGTTGAAGACTATTCTGCAACTGTGTAATCTGTGATGAGAGTATCAACTCTGGGTCCATTGGGGTCAAATCTGTGCAACATAAACAGATATTGAGATAAGTCCTAGACACATATGGACTGAGTGCATCACCTCCGCACCTTCCACAGGCATGACTACATTCAGCATTAGTGAACAGCTGTCAGAAATTTGAGACTTTGCCTTTAGGAACAAGAGGATCACAGCATGTCTTGTGTGGTTTCACACTGTGGTGCCACATAAAACACATACATATTTTGTAACATATGTTACTGAAGTACTACCGCGTTGGGGTGCCATCTTCATCCAGGTTGTTGAGACAGCCATCATGAACTCAGTACTGTCTTGCTGTATGTCTGCAGCAAATGTACTACATCCAGCATATGTAGATAACACATGTCTAAGTGGTGTTAGTGAGTGTAAATTGTTAGAGTTGTCAGAAGTCATGTTGATAATCTGCTTCAAAGCATTTGATAGGGGATTGTCTTGTGAAGCAGATATTGCCTGCACAAACTGCGGCATGTGTAGAAAAACTTGCATAGCTGAGTTAGCATAGCAGTTTACTCTAGTGCTGTTGTCAAACAGTGGTACAGCAACTACAGCAACTGATTTCTGATGAATTGTTGGTTGTGAATATTTGCCAGAGGTTGTGGCCTTTGCTGAACTCTTTTTTTTTTTTAATCACTTTTGGAAGCTTACTGCTGTTTGTTGCTCCGTCTGGCTGTGACTGAATTGTGAGAACAGACAGATATGTAGGCAGTGTTATTAAAGACATTTTGTGGCTGATGTGAAATCACGCGTAACCTGTTGTACTCAAGAATACATCGCTTGTCAGCTCGTATTTTCTGAGGTGCTATACTAACGATAATGCACATCCAGAAAGCTTCGCCTGCGTGAAAAGTAGCGTAGCTCGCCTGCCATCCTTGAAAATGACTGTACCTATGTCTACCATTGCTGAATCAAACTCAATCCACAAAGTTTGTGAATGGAACAGCATATACAACACATAATGGGAACTGTTTCCTGTTTACGTAGATATCCTTAAAACCTGAAATTTCACATGATTTGATCTATGTGTACAGAGTGTTGCATGTTGTCAAACTGCACAAGTGTCTGAATAAATGTCTTCTAGACATATAGACAAAGTGATGATGTTTCCCTGGCACCGTTTACCATGCCTTGTTCTACATCTAGATTACGTAAGTAGCATGATCGTGCATTGTTCTTACAAAATTTATGAAATAGCTTCTAGAGCCATGTTCGTGAAACATCTGACTTCAGTTCCTTGAGTAGTTCAGTCATTTTGCTACTAGCTTTCGACTAAGAAAAATGCCGTAACTGTATATCAATTGCATGGAGAGTTACAATCTCTTGGTTCTCTCTTTCCAGCATTAGATTGTTAAATCAGTGCATTTCTTTAGTCGTGGCATAAACACACTATGTGTCTGGCAGTAAGTATATATCGCTGAAGACATTACATGCTGCTACCAGCATGTACTATCTACTGTGATTTTTCGATCATTAACATACAAACATGTTCTGAGTGATAGAGACCTGTGCGACTTCATCTAAAGTGATTTGTAAGCTAGATCACCACGTTTGCAGCATGTTCTCAGACAACTCAACATAGGTAAATAATTCCCATATTTATAGCCTGCAATGCAACCCGGCGAGGATATTCTTAACGCGCTTGGCAGTCAAGTTGTGATACATGCTCTACATTGACTGGTGCAAGTTGTAAAGATCTCCCAACACAAGTATACTTTGCCGCAAATGGCACTCCATCATCAGTACCTAAGATCTGACATGAGCGTAGATGAATACGAGCTAGCATGACATTGGAGACCATGGCGTTCATTATTAATGAGTAACTGCATCTTTTGTGAACATGGACGGACCTGAGATGCAACCTCGAATGAACACTCTCACGATATCTCAATTCTCATATTAGACTGGCAACAAAAAGAGACGGTGTAATGTTACTCCACCAATGTTGTATGCTGCTAGTCACCAAGGGAACAATCCAGCAACAGACATTGAAGAGCCTGTCACACTCCGTACTTCTGCAGTGATGGCTTCAATCAGGAAACTCTTTCCTGTGCCAGCTGAACCACTAACAAACATGAGTAGATGGTTTGTACTGGATCTGATCACATTGTTTTATTTCATATAGTATACCATGTTGCACACTTCAACCCGCGGGAGTGAACGCTATATGCCGCAGCTGATTTAGTCTTTCTCTTCGTCAGCTGGGTTGACCATACAGTGTGCCATGTTGCATGGCTGTGTCAATTTCTGAAGTTAACGGTTCTGGGGCATTTAAGGGCAGAGGTCACCTAGAACACCTTGTCTTTCTGGATCAGGTTGTCTTGTGAACTAACTGGGTGTCTTCCTGAAGTTGCTTCTCTGCCTGCTCAGCTGTTCTTTCCTCAGCTTTAGTCTTTATATATATGTTTGTGAGTCTCAGTTGGAATTCTCATAAGTGAGATTAGACTGTTCTTGAATGTCAGAGCACCTTTTAATTCAGACTCACTCCTCCGGGGTCTAAATAGGAACAGGAGAGCAAAGTAGTAATGTTCTGTGCTCTCATGTGTCTAGATGCAGTTTGCAGTGATCTATAAGCCATGGCTTGTTCCTCTTCACAAGACACCTATCTAATCCATTGACGTTGTAAATGTGTCATGTTGAGTCAGGTGCTGCACCTGTCTTGTAGTCATACCACTTAGCCACCTCAAACAGACACATATCATTCATCTCGTTGTGTCTCGTACGTGTAGTATGTGTCTATCAGGTTATTCTTCAAGATACGTTTTGAAGAAGGTGTATTGACAACAAAGCTCCTCAATTTCGGCATGAGGAATTAGTACATGCTTCCTTTTGTCTTTGTAGTTTACACTGAGAAGCGTGCAAGCGTCAGACTTCCGTGCAGATGTGTGCCCATGAACCAGTCACTGGCTTCAAGCTCACATTCTCTGTGTGAAAGAGTCTTCAAACCCAATGACCACAGCTGAGATGTCAGGCTTTTTGCTTGAAGTGCCAATATCTTCCCAAGATCTTGCAAGCTAGTCTGTTCATATTTGGTTATGTCATAGTGACATACGAACCAGGGCCAGTGAGTTGTCAGCCTGAAATGAACATCTATGTTTGCTTGCCATTAGGAGAAGAGTTGGGTTGCCAGTCATTGATGTACCTCTTTTCATGCCTGGGTAACTTCATTATACCCTCTTGGTTGAATTTGCCTTCAGTGGTGTCGCATTGCTGAGAAAGGTCATTCATGGCACCATTCAGACAAACTCTTCTAGGAAATCCAAAAGCGACATCGCGTGTACCAATTGATTTGTTCTTTACTGCTAGCCGGCAATATTTTGCACAAATATGTCGCTGTAACTTTTGAACCAACTTCCATAATGTAGGACTGTCATACTTGTCTGGAATGTGACAAGTGATATATTTTTTTATGAATGATAGCACTTCTGCTGCTTCATGTTAAGCGATGCGTGGCATCCTTGATCCACAATAACATATGGATATGAGGGCCTACACTGTGATATTCTGTCCTCAAAAGTAGTGTTCTACAATGCCAAGGAGGATTGTCGCTGACAAAATGAAGTAGAATGTCATGGAACGCTTGTGAAAATGTCTTGTGACGGGCACAGGATCAGTGAACACATTTCTCGACAGTCATTGATGAGATACCTTTGACATCAGAATTTGCCCACTTCAACAGTTCAGTGAGTTAGTCCCAGGCATATTCAGCACAACTAAGTGTGACAAACCATGTAGCTGTGACCATACTCGTAACATTGTCATCACTTCCAGTGTCTGTGATACCAATATTCTTTGGTGCCATGTAGACTTGAAAATATGGAAGACAGATTCACTTGCATTTTCATCTGTTCTTCAATTTCTCAGAAATTGAGCAGCTGTAATTCCATCTAGTGGAGTTGTTGGCGAATGGTATGTGCTATAAGCATGAACCAGAATGCTAAATCACTTTGCCCAGAGCAGATGGAACAGGTACGTATATTACGTCTGAATTTGCCATCTTTGCTCAGGACATGGCTAGTGCGGTACTCAGCACCCTGTACTCGTACTTCTCTTTCATCTGAGCATCCGTCTGACCCTTTGGAAATAGGTCTGCAGGAAGCGGCGTGCTTCTGAGTGTTGCCTCCCAAATGCTGACAGGCTCACCTTCCACCTGCTTCATTTGATAGAGATCAATGTTGTCTCTAATGAATCTCTGCCATGTAGTAGGTGAATTGTGTACTGTTCATACACACGCAGTCACTTGCTGTACAGCTTTCTCAATGATTGGCTTACTTTTTCTAATAGATCATGTTGCACAGAAGGCTGGCCATCTGATCTATGTCAAGGTCTATATAAAAAATTGTTCCTCTTTAAATAAGCCAGAGCAAGCCCACCATTTGCACATGACATCTTGCCAGATGACCTTGGAGTTTGTAGGCACACCATTTACTAGAATGACCAAGCTATTTTCTGTGGAGATGGCTTGAACATTTTCCTGTAGAGAGTGGTAGATACATCACAGAACCCTTGAGAGATCTAACAAGCTCTTTCTGTGGAATCTTCCATGTCTTTGTGTTCAGGCGTAGAATGGATTGGAATGGTTTCATTGTCTGAATTAAATACGTTCAAACATATTCAATGTTGAAATCTCAGTTGGTGTAACATCTGTTTCCATGTTGTTGCTTTTGACCTTCCGGCAAAGTGTTGCACTTCAGTTTTGAAAAACAGTGTTTGTATAGCACAATGGTGTCTTGTGGATGAAAGTCAGATTTCAAGAACCAAGAAATGTGAAAGGAACCACATAATTGTATAGTGACCAGGTTTCTGGGTTAGACTGTGACAGTTTGTTGTGTAGCACAAGCGGTTGCATGACACATACAGAATCAAACTTCTACTACTGCAATCTCAAACCTAGCAATTTCCTTCCGTACTGTTTCAGAATGTCATTTCTAACACTGAAACAGATTTTATAGTAGTATGACACTGGAGTACTTGTTTCTGGTTCAGAAGGAATGTTGCAATTTTGGAAAGTATTGCACCTGCATATCCCTGACTGCATAAGTCATTAACAAGTGTATGATGTACAGCTCACTGTACTTCATATACTCTGTAGACAAGTTTAGCATGCCTGTTTGATGCATAAGAGCATCGCATGTTGTGAAAAAACTATCACAAACACCAGAATTGAGACATGCAAGTGGTGACCCGCGGGTCCAGTATGTGGCTGGATTTCACACTGGTCCAATTTCTGTAAATAGTTTATGTCTCTCTTTGCGATCTGTTATTATGGACAGAGTTAACAAAGTGTTCCTACTTTTTTGAAATGGTTGTCTACAGTTTGCAGGTAGCATCACATGACCATAGCAGTGCCATTATTGAAGACTATGGTTGGACCACAGTCATCAATGATATCAATTCATTGTCATCAGAGATGCAGAGACATTTTTACTTGCGGACTCATCAATATTGAGCGTCTGTTGTTTGGTAAAGTCATGATAAGACTCCCAGAAATATGCTTCTGGTGCTGTGTGTGCAGCCACTGTCCATAATGAACATAGCAGAAGTTGTCAACAGTCAAACAAGGATACTGTTGAATCCTTTTTTAATGTCATATACCACGTTTCCTGAATAGTTCAAAGACATAGGACATCTTATACCACAATCATTGTGGTACAAACAGTGCTCTGTTGACAAAAGTCCGTACTTTCAGACGTAAATTCATCAGAGAAAGGTGACTACACATCTTTTTGCGGGTGTGCTGTGCTTTGCTTGATGATAAATCTTTCAATCTTAGCTTTACTTGCTATTGATCCGAATGCTATCTTTCTGAGTTGTAAGTCACAATTTTGTATTTTACGGTGTTGTTTTGAGTGTCTGTTGATGGTTACAGTCAAAATAGTTGTGTTTCATCTTGAAACGACAACAACATTTGTGATGCTACTCATTTTGTTTTTAATGGATTTTGTTTCTTTGTGCAGTGACTTGATGTAGAGGTCACTGTTGCAGTAAAGGTCTGTTGATGTTCATTTTTTTGGGTGGCTTTACTGTTTTGTTTGTTGCCCTTATACAACAGTGTAGTTTTGAGACACACCTACGTCTGTATTTGGTTGGCATTTTTGGGTATTATGGTTGACAGTGACAGTAAGCAATCTTAAAGAGTATCAGGCACCTGTATGAGAGAGAAAAAAAAGTATTAAAATACGCTTAAGTCAATTTCTTATAACAATGTGTATTAATTGAGTAGTATGCTAAGAATGTTCACAATTTGGTGAAAAGATAAGTAAATGATAGCTGTGTATGAACATTGCTCAGCTGCTATATAATATCAGAAATTTGTTCATTCTCAATATTTTGTGGACATTTTAAAGATTTTTCTTCACATGTGCTCTTATGATTATGCTAGCTGTTATTTTTACCTGTGTCTGAACATGTGTTTTATACCGTGTATGTCATGGGATAGTCAGTATGATGATTAACTATATGGTAGAGCAAAAAATTGAGAGTGACAGTGTGCGTGCAAAATGTGTAACAATTAGTATGTTTACAATTAGAGGACATGCCACTATTACTGTTATTGCCATGTGTGTGCCACAGTTGGTAGGGTATGCTTGCATGTTAGGAAATTTCAATACCGTTGCTGCATTTAACAACATTGTGTTTTTGTACTCCTGTGTATTGCCATTGGAGCTGATTTTCACAACATGGAAAAAATGTTTTCATGTACATGTACCAGTGCAATGATGCAGTTCATTGCTGAAATGATAATAATGGACCACAGTCACAAAATTACGTGGCTGCGTTTCTGAACAGATAACTTAAATTGAATATGTTGAAAAATGTGTGTGAGAATTCTGAAATATTTCTGATTTACAAGCTTAGCATTGCAGTTCAAAAGGTACTAGTAACTTTGTGTGTGTCATACTTTTCAGTTGAGACTTTACTATGCTTTAAAACCCACAATGTAGTGAATAGTGTAGATTTCATTAGTCACATCTTAACAATAATGTGCTTTGCTTATGTGCTGCGTTTTGGATGAGTTGATGTGAAATGACTATATTATGAAATTTTAAACATAAGCGTGTAATGTTATGAGCAGAGGTTGTAATGGATATATGAGAAATTTAGTGTAAAAGTACAACAAATTAGTGTTTTCAAGTCTGCATTGCACAGTTTTTATGCAGCATGGAACATTGTAAATCTAAAATATCTGCACTGCACAGGTTTGAGGCAGCTATGCATCAGTTGTGTGTTTACAATTGATAATTAAGCTATTTTTCCATAGAATGTGAAATTGTGTCAATATCTAGACAGTCTTGGAAAATTGCCGATAAGCAAACTGTCGAAAAAAATGCTCGTGCATTCGAGAGTGTAGCAAATTGTGCTTTCATTATTCAACACTATGGTCAAAGTACTGTCCGAAGTTCGACACTTTCATAAATCTTGCTACGTTGCTTTATGAAGGGTATGCCAAATAACATGCATTCGACCAGTACAGTTAATCTAACGCACAGATGGCTGAAACATTCATTACTCGAATCATTGTAAAGTATGTTTGAGTGACAGCTAGCTCTACCAATGAAATTAAAGATTTGTCAGGCCACTTCTGAGAATGAATCAGAGACGGACAACACTGAAGAAGAAGTAAACAGGATCCATTTTGAACATTGCTGAGAAAAAAGCAGTTTGAAACTGTAAGTACAGTCTATCTTCACATGCTATTTTATAGTATTAAAAAAACTTATTAGAACATGTACATACTATCAATCAAAACTTTTTTTCTGCTTAATCTCATTATGTTAATTGTTATTGTGTAGCATGGTATATTCTTAAGAGAAAATAGTTTAAAGTGAGAAGCATTTTAGTACTAACTTGTACAGATACAGCTGCAAATGGAGGAGATAGGAAGGTGCGTGGAGTTATAGCTGACAAAATGGAACCAATCAGACTTGTTTCTGATGTTGTAATTATTTAAAACTGCCTCATGAAAAGGATGCATTTTTTGCAGTTCTCAGTGGTTTCAATTTTGCAGGAATATAGTCTAGTAATACTGAATGCATAGGTTACATTGGTTGATGTAGCCAGAGCAGAAGAATTTTTTATTTCTGTGTTTTGTCTGAATGCACTGAAGCTAGCTGAAATAAGGAGGGAAATTATCAGTTTGATTTTCGAGTGCTGTCTGGTTAGTGCAGGCTGAACAGTCCATTTCTTAGTAGCTCTCTGTACAGTTCTAGGTTTGAAAACTTAGAATGGCAGAAAAATAAAAGAGATTTTGTGGATAGTTGGGAAGCAGTTACATTAGAGCGAGCAGCTGAGTTCGCAGTTCATAGTGATTTTGGGAGGGACCTGCAGCTCCCGATTGCTATGTAAGATGGTTTAGCCGTGGTGGCATGAGATGGGAACATCTTATGCCAACCATGCATAGACTTTGAGAACTCACTCTCCTCAGACATACTGCTAATACATCCTGGAGGCAATGATTTGAATAAACGCACAGGTAGATTTAGTTACAGAGGCAAAATTGGACCTTGGCCACCGTATTTCTATGTTGCCTGCCTGTATTATCGCATATTTTCAGATATTACAGGCGTAGAGTCTGGCAAGCAGACAATCATATGTATCTGATTGACAGACTCATGAAAAAGTAAATGTACAGATCACTGCTTTTCTAAGCATGCATGGAATGCACACTATCGTCACCCGTAATAAAATACTGTAATGACTGGCTATTCCTACCAGATGGTGTACATTTCACATGCTGGCAATTGCCATTTCCTGGGAGACCTTCGAGATGCAATCCTCAAAGTCCTCTAAGAATGTCAGACTGTTTAATCAAATATCAAAGTGCTATCAAAGGTTTTTTCCAGACAAAATATCTTCAGTTAAAAAATAGAGTTGCCACTAGATCAGTCAGACACATGTAAAACTGTTATGTGATTGAACACCAGTTGTGTAGTGCTCCCCAAGATATCTTTGTGATAATGAATTTTAAAACTAGCTGTTTTAGATAACAAAATACTGCTGTTAGTACAGTGCAGTCTTCCTTTTAAAATTTATCACTTGTGAGTGTGCTCATTATACTTGGTTGCCTGATTGGCTGTGGTTAGAGTTGAAGTACATCACAAGTGTTTTTTAATACAGCAAGCTTAGAATTATGTGAAGGAGTTGTGGTGCAGTGGTGCGCCATGGATATATTTTTTAAAAGGTTAATCATGGTTGGTGAGGGAGGGTGATGATGAGATACAGTACTGCTGTGGTTTGGGTGGACAGTGACAGTTGGTTGCTACCATGTTGATTTGTATAATAATGCTGATCCACTGTGTTTGTTTTTTGTTTTATTTTCTTTTGGGGGTGTGCCTCAACAGTGTGTGGTGCAATAATGGGTTTGTTTGTAGATATTAGCGGTATGATGCATGAATATTGGGATGTGAAGTGTGCATAGAAGTGTTACTATGCCACAATATAATCTCTGTTAAAAAAATGTCATACAATGTAAAGTGGCACATGAGTTACTCATCATTGCATATGTTATATACTGACAGTGTATTTGTGCATGCCTGTAAATATTTGTAATAATAACTGCAGAATTAATAAATAGTCATTCCTTATTTTGTCTTGAAACTTAATAGAAGAAAAGTTAAAGATGTTATAGAACATGCCAGTAATGTGCTATTATTTTTTTTTTTACCCAGAGCAATGAGACTGTGGAGTTCACGAGAGGTGGCGCTGCTCGAGGGCAGTTCAGGCGCGTGGAAGTACGTATGCTTAATGGTAACACAACAGAAAGTTGGACAGTATGTGGGCGCATACATACCTATCTCTATATCCGTAAAGTTAGGAATAAGACTGCAGTGCAGTGCAAATGAAAGTGGAAGCTGTTGCGGCCAGCGGTTTTATCAGCTGAAGCAGAGGCGAGATACCAGACTCAAGACACGTGCTGGTACTACCTCGGCTATGTAGCTTTGGGAGGCAGCGGAAAAGCCAGCAGCTGGGGATCATCTTCCACGCCATAAGTAATAGAAATGATGCTATTTCCACAGAAATAATATTTTGTTGAAAATGGTGGAAGTAATTCCTTCGCATGTGATTAGCTGAACTCACCAATTACCGGTCGTGTGAGACAACAGGGAACTAACCGTCTTCATGCAGTCTCTGTTGCCTCACTCCGTTCTAATCAAAGAGAGGCCACTAGAGCGTTGAACTGGCTACTTTTACGCCATCTTGAATCCGACCATAGCGGCGATCCCCAAACAGGAATATAACCACAGCAGGTTTCACAATTCACAGTTTCACTGTCACTTTTGTTAACAACTAAAAATTAACTGTGCCTCAAGCGTCCGATCATATAAACAGTCTCCTCTGCTGATGCTCCCTCTGCATGGCGATCTGTTTTACGTTACCATACAAACCTTCACGATCTCCTCAGTCCATTTTTTAAGCTGCCCCCACGGACAGAAGTGCTTCCCTCAATCGGTGATCATCAGGCACTCCATATTAGAGAAGTAGAACTTACATTATTATTCTTACATAGTAGTGGGCTAGTAGAAATTTGAAAAGGCAAGCGCCGCCATATTAATTTTAAATTTAGCGAGTGACACTCCCAAAGTGAGTCTCAGGCTGTAATTCAAATCTTCCTAATCAACTGGAACCCGAAATCTTAAAAAATACAGCCCGCAAAACAAATGTAAGTCCGTGACTAAGCCGCTACATCATTTTAAATTACTTCGTGTGAGACACGGACTTACAATCTCACGGAGAGATGGCACCACATCTCGGTGTGGAAAAGAGGATTCTCTGCTGGATATTTAAATGCTGGATAGAATCAGGCAGGTTGCAGGTACGAAGACAGCCAGTTTATAATGGGACTTGCTTAATTTAAATGCTTGACAGGAGATGGATGGTGCAATGCCAGTTTCTGGCTGCAGTGAAACTGAAGGCTTGGGCATCGAGGCGCCAGCAGCACCGACCTGGCGTAAATATGCTGGCTGTTAACTTTTAAAACTATTCTTCATTTCTTTTGCAGGCTAATATTTTTTACCTGGCTGGCAGGGCTTTGACATGCTCCAGTCTTCTGGGTCACTGGGGGCGACACAAAGCTATCAGTCATACTGCTAGCACAAAAAAACTAGCTGAAAAGAAGCTGTACACATTTAAATAAAAGCACAGTTTAAATCAAAGTGCATGTTTTCTCACTCTGTTTACTTAAATTAAAGCCCCTGTACCAACTGCTGCTAGAGGAAACACACTGAACTGTTGGGGGGGTAAACAGTAAGTAACAGTTAAGTGGACAGGTGATTTAAATAGTCCACATTGACCCTAACTCAAAAAAAAAACAAAAAACATCATTCTAATGCAGGCGGAGGAACTATTTTTTTTACAAAATAACTTTAAACTATTTTTTAATTAATTTTCTTTTTATTTAACTTATGTTTTTTACAGTGCCCATTTTCTAAGTACAATAATACCCTCAGGGTGGTATGTGATATGCGGACCTTCCAAGGCTGAGGCCCTCCGCCTGCGGTGTCGGGCCTCATTACACCCCTGGGCGGTCCGATATATCACAATACCGCCCACCCTGTTGGGTATTATTGCTTACATATTTAGTAGTTTGCATGCAAATTGAGATCATGCATTCATGGCACTAATGAGTGATCACTATACGTTTATGGTTGCATGTCAATTTTGTTCTGACATTTGCAAGAGAAGTGCAGCTGGTGGTGTGTAAAGTGTCCATGGTACAGATTCATGTATACTGTTGTTTTGTATGAAGGCATTTGTACATCACATTGGGCACAGTCTAACATAGAATGTTGCCATGGAACACTACCTTATGTGTGCTGCACTGCTGTTGAATGCCAGATTTCTTCAACATAGTCACATAGTTAAGTAATCTTCCCGGGGTTTTGGTGATCCGGAATCCCCCCAAGCATTATCTTAAACTGTCAGTAGTTGTGTAATGACAGTAATATGTGGAGTTGTACTATTCTCACCCTGCTAGAAATGTGGAGACTATGTTCCTGTTCACATACTAGGTACATTGCTGGTAACAAGGTAGCCGTCTTCTCTCAACCACAGGTGGCTTATTAGTCAAATTAACCAGCCTGGGAGTGGGTCCCAGGGTGGTAGCCTGGGTAAAACATTGGCTGGACAACAGGACACAGAAGGTAATTGTAAGTGGAGCCCACTCTGAAGAAAGGGCGGTTACTAGTGGGGTACTGCAGGGTTCAGTATTGGGCCCAGTCCTTTTTAATGTCTTCATCAGTGGCATTGCAGAGGGACTGGAAGGAAAGGTATGCCTTTTTGCAGATGACACAAAGATCTGCAACAGGGTTGATTCACAAGGAGGCGTGGAAAGGATGAAAAGGGACTTGACAAGGTTGGAGGAATGGTCAGACGTATGGCAGGTAGGATTCAATGCAAAAAAGTGCAAAATAATGCAGGTGGGAAAGAAGAACCGAGGTGAAGAATACACAATGCGTGGGGAGGTAGTAACAACAACAAAACAGGAAAGGGACCTGGGGGTAATCGTATCAGATGACCTTAAGGTTAGCAAGCAATGTGAGAAGGCAGTAGGGAGGGCCGGGGGTATAGTGGGATGTATAGGGAGAGGCATCAGCAGCAGAAAACAGGAAGTTGTAATCCCTCTGTACAGACAGTTGGTGAGACCCCATCTGGAATACTGTGTCCAGTTCTGGAGACCCCATCTGCGCAAGGACATAGACAGGATAGAGGCAGTCCAGAGGAGAGCAACTAAAATGGTCCAGGGTCTGCAAGAGAAGCCGTTTGAGGAGAGACTAAATGAGCGTAATATGTATAACCTTGAGGAAAGAAGGGAGAGGAGGGATATGATAGAAACTTTCAGGTATCTCAAGGGAATCAAGAAAGTCCAAGAGGGTAGCATCTTTCAGAAAAAGACACTTGCAAGAACAAGGGTAAACAATTTAAACATAGAAGGAGGGTGGTTCAGGGACAATGTGAGGAAGTATTATTTCACAGAGAGGGTAGTGGATGCATGGAACAGCCTTACTGAGGAAGTTGTGGAGTCTAAAACTGTGGGAGAATTCAAGAATGCATGGGATAGACATAAGGCAATTCTTGTGGGGAGCAGGTAGATATAGGCTGTTGGTTAAATAGGATCTGCGGCCTATCCTGTAGGTAGGGAAATGGGCAGACTAGATGGGCCTAGTGGTCCTTATCTGCCATCAAAGTCTATGTTTCTATGTAGGTGAAAGGAACAGAATGATTTTAAGTTTTTCTTTACTTCACTAATATTTTTTAAGGTTACAAATATTAAAAAAAACAAAGAACCATTTTATAGGTGCACTGAGACACTCAGGGTGTTTATGTTGAAGAGCTATTACTGCACTTACAGGGCATGAAGCCACTCAGCAGGGTGTCATAATTTACTATGTCCTGTTATGTGTTATTGATTACTTGTCCTCATAGTTTTAAGTGTTGTTACCTATGTTGTTGTTCATGTGACATTACAGTTCTGTTACTTTACTGATGTGGAGTCTATCAATCTCCATGTCTAATTCAAATTTTTAGTCTGGTTCTATTTTGGAATGATGTCATTTAGTCTGTGTATCGTAACTGCACAATGCTTGATCAAGGGGCATGTTCGGTAACAGATATATGTTAATAATTAATAAAAAACTTGATTAAACAACTGATCATTTGAATGAGAGAATAACGAATTGTCCTTTTTATGTTAATTACACAGGTCATCAGAGACGACCCCCCAGTAGTTGCCGAGGTAGTCCCAGCACAGACAGAAGCTGTGGAGGCTGTGGACTCTGACTCAGACAGTGTTGTGTTTGTGGAGTCAGACGGTAAGAAGACACTTGTATTGAAAATGTTCAATACTTCATATGAGTATTTGTTGTGTATGATATTAGTAAAACTCTTTTAACTATGGGAAACAGAGAATGAACAGTTTTCTCTTGGTCTATAATGACCACTGTTGATCTGAGAAGGTGCTACTGTTGTACTGTTGTGTATGGTACACAACAGAACAGGCAGTAGAGTAGCAGCGTAGTAATGCTGTGTTAGAACAGCAGTGAGTATGGTCAGTAGGAGACTTGTAATGACAGTATAAAACACAGTGCAAACTTAGTTATGCAGCTCTTCACCGACACTGCAGACCTCTGTAATGTTGTTTTGTGTCAGACAACTGGTGTAGCTGTGTAATGGTATGGTGACAGTGACATATACATGTGCAACTTTTCTGTGCAACATGTGTAACACACTGATACATTGCAGTGTGATATTGAAAAAGGTACTATGCAGTACACAACATCTGTTAAGCTGCAGATGCGCTTTTGGATGATGACTTGATGACTATATGGGAGATGAGCATTTTTTTTGCATGTCCTATTAAGAAACCAATACATTTTTCCAAAGTAATAAATATATTCTTTACAATTATTTTTTTTTTTTATATATATAACAACGAGCCATTGTATGATTGCAATAATGCCCTTCAGGGTGTGTGTCATTTTGCATAACGTCACCAGTCAGTTGTTGGACACAGTCGACCTGTGGCGGCGTACGCAACCACCTGAGTGCTCACGTTATACCAGTATGACACACACCCTGTGAGACATTACTGTTTTATTGTTACATATAGTTGGATGTTAATATTACTGAATATGACTTGATTGTAATACAATTAAAATTGTGTTAGATATTGAAATATTTTACTTATGATATCTAAATAAGGTTGTGATATTTTTTCTAGTGACTACAGCAGTTGTTAGCAGACCAGTGGTGCAGGTGAAGCAGGAGGAGACTGGTGGTGAAGAACGTAAGTATTACATCACTAGTAGACAGTCACAATGTTATGATAAGTATATTTTTAGAACATGTTAATTCTAATGTAGAATGGGAATAAAACTGATTTATTTGTTATAGTAAAACAAAGGTAAGATTTTTACAGACATAGCCTATGGCCCACATATTCAAACTATGTTCTTCTTGCGTAAGCCACTGTGTCCCCCAGAATAGTTGTGTAGGGGTGTTGCCAGGGAATATTAAACAGAGTTACGGTATCTCACAGCTTCTTTCAAAATCGAACCCTAGTCACACCCACAGTGCATGGTGCAGTGGAACTGCACCAGTGTAAGTGTTCAGACTGGAGAATTAAGATGCGGTGCTGCAACTTCCATTCTGCCATGTGGAGCACCTACAATATTGAAAGGTTGACAGGCATATGAGGACATAATTTACGAATGTACATGGGGGCTATCTGCATCTAATTATGGTCTCATATGGATGCAATAAGCATGGAGCTGTGCGATTACTGACAGCTTGCATGTGGTGCCATGCAAGGCAGCAGGCATTGGACACTGATTGCACTGCAGACTGATTGTGCCTGTTATAGTATTATCCCTCCGGGCCTGATCATGGCCAGTACAGTATTTTGCCCTGCCCAGCACAATCAATTCTGGACATAATGTAAATGTTACGCCACGCCAGCCGCCCCACCAGTAGGATGATCACGGCCAGAATGTAAAGGTACCCCCACCACTTGAGTAGTCCAATCGAGGGATATTGTAAAGGTCTCCCCACAAAAGTTGTCCAATCGTGGGTATAATATAAACGTTCTCCCAGCCCCCCAAGTAGCGTGACTGTGGACGCCATCCTCCCCTCACCTATCTCCAGAAATCCTGTTGATCTAGTGCCCCCCCACCACTGTTGGCTATGGAACTGTACAACTGCGCTTCCCTCCATTAGCTGCTGTATGGCAGCAGCACATGTGTGGCATCCTGCTGCATACTGACTGAGAGCTCAGTAGGGCAGTATGGCCATTGGTTTAGACCCTCAGCTAATGGGCATGCAGCTCATACTGTATAAGGTAATGCAGATATGTGAATGAATGAATTTATATATTTATTCACATATCTGTACTGCATTGTACAGTATGGACTCCATGCCCATGGGCTCATGCTGTGAATGAATGGACATGAAGCCCTACTGAGGTTTCAGTCACTGAGTGGCATAGCAGCAGGTGGGTGTGGTCCTGATGTCTGGTGTCTGATGGGGTGGGGGCAAGGTGATGGTGCTGCATGGGTGGTAAGGGTGGTAGCCCACTATGTGACCAGGTATTGTGCACATGGGGGGAGCATGCTGGCCACAGTTGGACTACTCGAGAGGTGGAGGATGTTTGCAATATGCCTGGAAGTGGGCTACTGGGGTGGTGGGGGGCACCTTTAATATTACCACTACTATAGGGTAATTTGGAGGGGTGGGGGTACTTTTATATTATGTATGCGATTGGGTACTGGAGGGGACACTTAAGCCTGTGACTGGGGAATAGGTGTGTCACCAGGTGTAGCAGGAACAAGTGGAGGGCCACCCACAGGTGGAAACTGCTGTATTGCACCTTGAGATGTGATGCCTGACCTGTGGGTCGCCTTGACTTGTGCCTTTATTTTTGTGTTACTTTCTGCAGGTAAAGGTAGGGGTTGCACGTGCATTACTTTGCACAGTTTCGCTGAATGTCAGGCTGTACAGTTTATGCATACACATAACACCCCTTGTGTGGGTGCATAACTTAATGATGCTTCCAAGTGCATTGCGATTTGTGCAGGTGTAGTTTACCATTTTTAATATTGAAGCTGGGTGCATCAACTCTGTTGCGCCATACACAACTGTTTTCAATAGCTGAGCCTCTGTATATAATTCTAAGTAGTACTTAGAACATTTAGTGTTGCTTTTTATTGTAATATGTAGTCTTATGAAGAAAAACAAACATGTTTAATTGTATTGATTGTTTGCATATTGTGTTACTTAATATGTATACAGATCATGTCTTATTGAAAGACTTGGCAACACAAGTAATAAGTCTGATTTTTTTTATCGTAAACATTACTTGTAAGATATCATGTTTACAATCAGTAGAAGACAGTTTTTTTATGTTTCTTGTAGATAGATACATCACGAAAGTTGTTGTAACTTGTTGCTATGTGACAGAAATTATTGTACAGAACATTTACTAATAGGTGCTGACTGACATTACAGTGGCAGTGTATACAACACACATCTAATATTAAGAACTTGTGTGTTATAAACTGTGGGCCAGTCATTCAAAAGGGTTGTGCCATGCGCAACACGTTTGCGCAGGCGCAACTCCATACTTGCGACATTCTGCGATATTCAGCACGAGGCAGTTGTGTCACAGAAAAGTGGCTGCGCAACAGCGCAATGCAAATGAATGCATCCGCAACCGGAGGGGGAGGAACCATGCATAAACTGCGCAGGACGATATTCAGCAGGGCTGCGCAGAGTTGTGCAGGCGCAACCCCCCAACCTGCAGCTACACAACTTTGAGCCCAAAAAAATTGCCTTAAGTCAAGGGCCACCAACAGGTGAGCTGCTGTATTGCAGGGCACAACACAGCAGGTGCCACCTGTGGGTGGTCCCCAGCTCAGTCCCTGGGATGGGGGGGATACTTACTGCCCACGATCGGGCATGGGATTTTGGGAGGACACTATGCCCACGATTGGGCTGTGGGGGGGACACTATGCCCGCGATCGGGCTGCAGGGTGCGTCAGTCTCCGAGGGCTGCTGCCTGGCAGGGCGCTAGGCGCAAGTCCTCGGGATTGGCGCACCTATGCAAGCATTGCATGCACCCGCTATAATGAGATGAAAATGGCCCCTCTGCATCATGCATGTATTATGGCCCCATTTGCATGCCAGCTTTTGAATATCATGAATTTCGTATGTGCTAATGGTACTTGTGCCACCGCGAGCTGACTGCTCCACTCTGTCACCTTGCGCTTTCGCAAGTTCTGCTGCGCCATGAACAGTGGCTATGGCTGGGGAGCGATATTCAAAGGAGTTGTTCAATACCACAACTCCTTTGAATATTGCACAGGACACACCCCTGCGCATCTATTTTGCACAGCAGAAGGAGTTGCGCCTTTGAATGGTGCAGTTTGAATATCCATCCCAGTATGTCTACTTAAAAAATATGCAGGCAAAGAACATGTCATTATTACATGAAACTCTAGAGAGAAAGATAAATATTTTCAACTGCATATTAATGGATTTTCTTTTGTGTCTTTACAGAACAACAGGATCAAGATACGTGCACTGTGCACTGCTGCTGTGTTCGCAGGCTTGAAAACAAAATAGACAACATCAAAGCAGAAACTGCTGCACTGCGGGAGGGACAAGAAAAATTGTTGTCCCTCTTCGCAGTGCAGCAGGCAACAATAAAGTTAATGTTGGAGCCTGTGGACACAGCAGCAGATAGCAGTGTAACAAGTACCACAGCTTCACCTGCACCAGCCACAGCAACTGTTACTAAGACAGAGTGATAGCCTCCACAGCTTCAAAGGTATCTCCCCCTCGCTGATGCCACAACAGCTTCCACTTTCGTTACGCCTCCACATACTGTCCAACTTTCACCCTGGACTGCATCGAGCAGCACTACACCTCTCTCCAGATTGGACATTGTGTTTTGTAAATAGTTTAATAGAGTGTAAATAATTATTAAGTTTTATTTAATTTATTCAGAATAATGAATATTTTTTTTTTCCGTTTGTTGTTACAACACTTTGAAGACTCCCAACATTTTTTGTATTTTTATTTTTCTGGTACAACAATTTATTTTTATATGAAAGAGAGATTTATATTTTTTTACAAATGTTTAATATTTGACATCATTTGTTTAATTTGAAAAAATACAATATTTTATTAAAACAATTTGCCTCAGTTTCATTTTTGCTTTATGGGTAGTATCTATGGAACAGGTATGACAAGCTATTGTTTTAAGAGATGTTAAAAGAAAGGTGTTGAAGCTCAGATTGTATAGTTCAGTGAAAACTTATTTACAGCTTTATACCAATCTTTAAGTTCACATACCTGTACAATTAAGCAATATGCTGGTCAATATTTATCATGTTTTTTAACATGTTAAGATCATTATAAAAACACATGACCACGACACATTATGTTAATGGTGAATTAGTAAGTACGTAAGTACATTAACACTTGGGCAAACATTGTGGCATGATAGAATGCTAGAAGGCCGTGATGTCAGTGTCAACAGAATTGTTGACCAATCATTGTCACATTTTAAAATAGTAACATTTCTTGTGCAGTGCAAGCTGAGGCACACATCAGAGTTGAACAAGTCTTTATTGTGAAATATAGACTATTTATTATCACTTGTTTTCAGAAAGGTTTCGTGACACGTAGATAGTTGTTTGAGCAGTATCTTAAACCTTAAGCAAGTGAAGTTCAAGATGAAAAAATATGGAGATCTTGAACTGTGCATCAGGAAAACATGGGAACAGATTATATGTTTTATTACAGTAGTAGCAGTTACTGCTAAATGGCAGAATGTTAAAGAGGAGTCAAATATAGTTTTTCATGTGTCATTGCAACCATAAACACATGTAATCACAAGCATTAATAGTAATGCATAAGTAGATAGATACCCAACGCAAACAATATTATGTGGTCATTTGACAATTACAGTATTGATTTGTGTTACATTTCATTACTGTGGCTGTAAATGTGAGTTCTGATTTTTTTTTGTAAGACTTACTATTGATGTGTTATACATGAAATGAAATGGTGTATTGACAGCATGGCAAGCCTGTGCAGTACCACTACTGTACACATAATGGTAATAAATTCCTGCTGGTGTGGTGCGTACAGTATGTGCTCTGTGAACAGTGCAATGATACACCTAATGATGTGATATAAGTGGAAGGCCAGAAGGGTATGCAGTAGTAGCAGTGCATCCATGCAGGTAATGATCTGTTGATAGTGTAGATCTTGAAGATCCTGTGCCCCGCAGCACTACATCTATATGACAAATTACATGATGGTACTGTATGGACTGATGTACATATACTGCCAGCATAGTATACATGCACCAAATTACATGATGAGATTATGGCAGGCAAAGGGTGAGTAGTACCACCATTGTATTGATACAGTAAATGATGTGATACAATTGCACGGTTGTAGTGATTAGTTTCTATTTAGTAGTTTGACTTCTCATTCTCAAAAAGAAGGGAAATTCATAGCAAAAAACTCCGTTAAATGCATTAGTTAGGGTTGTTCCACAGCGACAAAAGTGAGGAAATTCGCTGTTAGGGTTGAAAACCCTAACTCCGAAGTCACCCCCCCAGCACCACACACACACAGACACACACACACTTCAAGTATGGGGAGGACCAAGTCAACACAACCAATGACAGACATCCAGCAGCAGGTGACAGAAATAACAAACAATTGTCTAAATGTATTACGAGACATCCACACCCACCTGACCAGGTACTGCATGCTCAGTGGAGATCAACAGTAAATCTGAGGCCATGTACACCAAACGTATACATCCCTGATTGCGGCTGCACACAACGTACCACACTTAGTAGTTGCATGGCCTACCACCGATGCCCCACACCAGACCACACACCACTTGTGGTGGCCACCTGAGCAATAGAGTTCAGCAAAACCAAGGAGTTGTACAGGTATAATATCTCTGATTATAACAAGGGTTTCAGAAATGCAGCTTTCTAATTGACTGTAAACATTGTAACAGCCTTATGTTTAGTTTTTATTAACATTCATGTAGAGCCTAATCATATGATGAACAAGGTTTAATGTTGTTTAAAAAACAGTTTTATTATGATAGCAATAAGCCACTCCCAGGTATTATGTTAATGGTCAGTTTATCACTGTCTAGCGACATGTGGCACTCGGCTATGCCTCATTCAACATTAAACCCCTACAGGGTGATTAACAGACCATTTAACATAACTGTTGGTCATGCCTTATTGCTTAATTGTCTTTATGAGTAGATACTCTCCATCTGCTAGGCACTGCAGCAGCTTTGCAACACAGTGTCCCACCCAGTTACACCATACACTGCCTAGTTACTGGAGAATGGCTGTGAATATGAACTCATGAAGATGAACAGTGTAACTTGATCATTACAGTCATTGAAACCCTAGTGTGATTATAACTGACAGAGTCAGTGATAGAAGATAACCCCTGCTGTCCTAGTACACTTACCCCATTGTGAGTTAAATCAATACTAAAAGACATTCTGTTTATATCTACACCATACCTACTTGATTTCTGTTGTACCACAATTAACATAGTTATCACTTTGATAGCATCAGTGACAGAAGTGTGGCAAACCCAAACAGTAGGCATACAGCCTGAGTATGAAACAACTGTTAAAAAATCACACTGTGTCCATAAGTGGCATAGATCACTCATTGCAACAATAGTAAATGTATTACTATTTGAATAAGTTAGTCATCACAGATGCAATGAGATTGTCTTTATCAGGTACAACATACTCAATAAGTGCCTACAGGAAAATCTATCCTATATACATCTCCAATACAGGTACATCATTGTTGGCTCAGTAGTGCTATGATATTTAGAAGTTGCTTGGCCTGATCCATGCAATTACAATGTTTCTTAAAGAATACTTACTGCATCTTTAGTATTGAAACACACTGAAGGTCTATGTATGTACATCAGCAGTACACCTTCATCAGCAAGAATGCATGTGATACTGGCAGTAGGAATTTCACAGTGTTGAACAGGCAATGCTTTTCCATACATTTACATCAGCCTCTCTATGTTGAGTAAACCATTGCAGTAAATGTACTACTATGTAAATCACCTACTAAATGTATCACTACTTTTATCTTGAGCATGCTAGTGTCTTGTATTTAATTTATTTGCTTCTCTTAATTAATGTATACTCACTAGTGTTAAAACCTTTCTACAACTGTCATCATGCACCTTCAGCATTTATATTGAATAACGGCACAGTACCAGTTGTGGTGTGGTGTGGGGCATCGGTAGGTAAGGCCATGCAACTACTAAGTGTGGTACGTTGTGTGCAGCTGCAATCAGGGATGTGTACGTTTGGTGTACATGGCCTCAGTTTTGATGTTGATCTCCACTGAGCATGCAGTACCTGGTCAGGTGGGTAGGGATGTCGTAGTACATTTAGACAATTGTTTGTTATTTCTGTCACCTGCTGCTGGATGTCTGTCATTGGTTGTGTTGACTTGGTCCTCCCCATACTTGAATGTGTGTGTGTCTGTGTGTGTGTGGTGCTGGGGGTGATTAACTGGAGTTAGGGTTTTCAACCTAACAGCGAATTTCCTCACTTTAACTCGCTAGGAACAACCCTAACTAATGCATTTAATGGAGTTTTTTTATGAATATATATATATATATATATATACACACACAATGGGGTGAGAGCAATATGAGTAGGATAACTTTAGTTATTTCCACGGCAGTGAAATAACTTACGATGACATCGCCGGAGTTAAAATAACTTACAAATATACCTACTCTGCTGATGTCATCACTCATTCCAGCCAGCATACTAAATTGAGCTTCTCCTCAAATCTTTTTCTCATTGCTACTTGCAAGTAACTCGGTTAACACTGCAAAGGACATTCAGCTGTTTCCAATAGTGTGTATAAGACTCCCAACACATTACTATGCTACTGTCATTTTCAAATAAGCGTGCATTCTAAATAACAGTGTCTCACCGTTTCTGTTTATCACTGCTACAGTACTTGCAAGTAACTCAGTTAACATTGCAAAGGACAATCAGCTCTTTCCCATAGTGTGTGTAAAACTCCTAGCCCATGACTATGCTACAGTCATTTTCAAGAAAACCTGTATTATAAATCACAGTGCCTCACAGTTGTTTCTCACTGCTTCCTGACACTAACTCAATTAGCACTGCCAAATGCATTCGCCAGATTCTCATAATGTTTGTAACACTCCCAGCCCATTCAGAAACATGCACACTAAGAACACACACAAACAGTGCAGTCAGTATAGCCTAGATGTTAGAATAATGAGCTTTGAGCAAGCTTGCTACATCCAGCACACCAAACCTGGGTCTGATTCTCACAACTTCCACTTCCACACTGGGTGACTCAGAACAAGTCACTTAAGTGCCTAATGCTCCCAAGTCAGCTTTAAAAACTTAACCAGTTACGAAACAGTAACATAAAAAAGACAGAGTACACAAGAAAAGGATGCAAAAAAACATAACAACACTTCTGAAGCTCCTACCCCATTGTATAAATAGCACACATGATGTGCAGATTGTGGAATATGGAAAATATTGTCACTCCTACAGAGTGAGCTTTGCATTCTCACTCATGGCTTCGGCATTCGTGAGAATACAAAGCTCACTCTGCAGGAGTGAGAATGTTTTCCATATTCCACTCCTGCCCATCATGTAACCCAGATATATACTATAGTGGCACGTACCGTGCCACTATAGTTATGGCTGAGGAGCCATTTACATGCTAAATCCAAAATTTTGCACCTTAATAACTTTGCAACCATTTGACAGATTTGCCTGAAATTTGGAATGCTTGATCAAGATCCATATGCCTTGGGATCTGCAAAGTTTTGTATTGGTCACATATACAGCTGTGGAGTTATTAAGCATGATCTGTGCTCGTGTTTACACTTTTCTGGAATTTTACTGTTGCATGTACAGGTCGCACGGTTTGCGCAACCAGTCCGTAATCTTCAGGGAACGTACGGCCAGGGTCCCCAATGTGCCTTTTGAAGATTTCATGAAAAAATATTAAACGGTTCAAAAGTTATTCAAAAAACAATTTCCCATTTTAAGTCAATGGGAAAAGTTAACAAAAAGTTTAACAGTGTCACAAATGCAGTTTTTACTTTCGCAAATGGCCCTTTTACTGTCGCAAATCCACCATTTTGTTTTCAGTTAGTGATCAGAAAAATGCTTGGCATTTAAAATTGGGACCCTCTAGCAACCTAATTCTTTTTGTATTCACCTAGTCACACCCTGAGGATGCTAGCCATGTCTTTATTCTGGGGTAAAACACCTCAGAAATATGTTTTTCAAATTTCTGGAAAAAGTATTTTCACAAAGTACTGTTGCACTTGGGACACTGTCGAATGAATTTGTGAAAGCTTTCACAAACTTCGACAGTACTTTTCTAGGCTGTGGGAAAATGACAGCAATTCTTTGGCACCCTGCTGCAAAAGAACAGTTTCGTGTTTTGGCTGAAAATTTGGAGGGAACACAGCCGACATCTCACAGATGTGGCTTTCAGTGTTTCATTGAAAAAATATTACATTGCGGCAAAGTTACAGCACTCCAAAGTTGACGCTTTCTCCCATAGGATAACATTACGGCGTCCGACGCATTACAGGAATCCTTTGGTGCCCTGCCGCAAAATAATGGTTTGGTCTTTTGGGATTAAATTTGGAGGGAACACAGCCAACATACCACAGATGTGCCTTTTTGTAGTTTGGTGAAACAATATTACAGGGATCCAAAGTTGTGGCACTCCGAACTTCTCTTTTTTTTTCCATAGGATAACATTACGACATGTGCTGCACCTTTTAGGGCCCCTTTCTCGGAAACGGTGCGAAATACGGACTTTTCGTCAGAAAAATGCTAGCACAAAACTAGCCAGGAAAGTCATAAATCATAAGACTTTTAAATTTATTTTCTACGTCGTACAGTTCCTGAGATATAAGCAATTTAGTATTCCAAGTCCTCGTTTTCTGCTCCAAGAACCATTATTATGCATATATTCTTTGTACTCACTGTCTTTCTTTATGCAGCTTTTCGGGAAAACCAGCCTGTGTGCTTACATTACTGTTACTGTTACCATTTTGCTGGTTCCGTTCTCGTTTCAGTTACCATTCACGCCTACGCCACCATGTGCATTATCCTTTGCGTTTTCATTTTCACTTGCTTTTGCCTTGTTTTTAACATTTCTGTTTACCCTATAGGCTTGTTTTGTTCTTAGCCTCCTTTTGGGGGCTAACCATTTTTCTGACAAAAAGTCCGTATCTCTCACCGTTTCTGAGATACGGGCCCTGAAAGGTGCGGCGAATGCCGTAATGTTATCCTATGGGAAAAAGGAAGTTTGGAGTGCATAACTTTGGCTCCCTGTAATATTTTTTCACCAAACTACAAAAAGGCACATCTGTGGGATGTTGGCTGTGCTTCCTCCAAATTTCAGCCCAAAAGACCAAACCGTTATTTTACAGCAGGGCGCCAAAGGATTCCTATAATGCGTCAGATGCCATAATGTTATCATATGGGAATAAGTGTCAACTTTGGAGTGCCGTAACTTTGCCGCAATGTAATATTTTTTCAACAAAACACTGAAAGACACATATGTGAGATGTCAGCTGCGTTTCCTCCAAATTTCAAGTGAAAACACTAAACTGTTCTTTTGCAGCAGGGTGCCAAAGAATTGCTGTCATTTTCCCACAGCCTAGAAAAGTACTGTCGAAGTTTGTGAATGCTTTCAAATTCATTCGACAGTGTCGCAAGTGCGACAGTACTTTGTGAAAGTACTTTTTCCAGAAATTTGAAAAACATATTTCTGGGGTGTTTTACCCCAAAATAAAGACATGGCTAGCATCCTTAGGGTCCAACTAGGTGAATACAAAAAGAATTAGGTTGCTAGAGGGTCCCAATTTTAAATGCCAAGCATTTTTCTGATCGCTAACTGAAAACAAAATGGCGGATTTGAGACAGTAAAAGGGCCATTTGCGAAAGTAAAAACTGCATTTACGACACTATCGAACTTTTTGTTAACTTTTCCCATTGACTTATAATGGGAACTTGTTTTTTGAATAACTTTTGAACTGTTTAGTATTTTTTCACGAAATCTTCAAAAGGCACATCTGGAAGCCCGGTCGCACGTTCCCTGAAGATTTCGGACCAGTTGTGCAAACTGTGTGATGTGTAGAGACAAAAGTAAAATTCCAGAAAAGAGTAAATGTGCGTGCAGATCCCAAGGCATATAGGTCTTGATCGTGTATTCCAAATTTCAGGCAAATCTGTTGAACGGTTGCAAAGTTATGAAGGTGCAAAATTTTGGGTTTAACATGTAAATGGCTCCTCAACCCTAACTATAGTGGCACTACCGTGCATTGTATATATATATATATATATATATATATATATATATGTGTGGTAGGATTGAGCAAGGGTTTCTATAATAAACCTTAAATTTTAAACTTTAATATCTTCACAGATGTTCAATAGATTTGCACAAAAGTTTGCATGTGGGGTCTCATGGAGCATCTCTCTTGACATGCTAAGTGTTATTCTGGCCAGATGTGTGGATTCCAAGATGTAAACATTGCAAAAATGTAAACTCAGTGGTGCAATATTCCTTGAGGTTGTGAACCCTAAAGCTCATCCTAGAGTGAGCTTTAGGGTTGACACACCAACAAAGACTGCACCCCTAATTTTTTTTAGGGGTGGGTGTGGAGTTTTAGGTTTGGAAACCTGAAAACCACATTTCCCTAGTTTTTTTCACTTTAGCCTGAACCATAAATGTTGCATTAACAGTTTTTTTTGCAAAGAATGTATATATATTATTTGTCCAAAAAAACTGCGTTAATGCAAAAGAGTTTTTTTCGAAGACTATATATATATATATATATATATATATAAAATACATGATGGGCAGGAATGGAAAATATCAGCATAAGTGAACAGCAACCTCAGGATACCTTACGAGTGGCGGAGCATGAGTGATGGTTCCCAAGGTCACTGTTCATGAATGTAGATATTTTCCATATTCCAGTCCTGCCCATCATGTATGCAATTTATACAATAGGCCCCCCTAGCCATTGAATAAATGTCAATAATTCCACTGTGGGGATGTCACCACAGAGGTTTATTTCTCACCACCGTGGATTATTTTACTGCAGTAAAAATATGTGTTTTTATTCAACGAGTTATTTGCGCACCCCTATTGTGTGTGTGTGTGTGTGTGTGTATATATATATATATATATATATATATATATATATACACACACACAAAATCACACATACCCCCATAATGCAAAGCATCTTGGGTTGTATATTCAGATCACCAAACAATATTATACAGGTTCAATTCCAATATTCTCAACTCCTATATCATTTGTTTGCAAAAAAAAAAAAAAAAAAACTGTGATAATGCATCAGATAGGCTTCTACTTACCAAATGTAGTGAAGTGTGGCATTACGCTATCCTACCATAAGCCCCAGCTTCCTCAGGCAGCAAAAGACAAGACTACACAAGGAACCAGAGGTAATCATCATCAGATAAGACAAACAACATACAACTGCTTCCAGATGACACAAATACAGTAGCACTTATGTGCTACCTTTGTGGATTTGTGTCTGCAGCATGCACACTGCAAGATATACATGTTTACTAGTGGCTACAGATAGAAATCCATAATATTCAATCACAATACTGCTTCTGTGTGCAGAAGAACCAACCCCTGCAGCCACAGATACAAATCCATGATTCTCAAATTACAAGAATTCTGTTGTCTGCAGGCCTGCACTTCTATAGCCTCAGGTAGTCATGCATACTGTTAGGCATACACACACACTTTATGGGACAGCACTACTAGAGCTGCAGGTATAAGACATACACACCAACCTCCGGCTGCAGAAACACATGTGCTAAAAAATCTATAATACAGAAATTGCAACAATACTTCTGTCTACAGATGTGCGGGCCTGCACTTCTTCTGACACAGGTGTAGGAGATACACACCAACTTCTGGCTACAGAACTGCAGGACTCTGTGTGGTCTGCAGTAACACAGCTGGGAGTACTTCTGAATATGGATATTTTGGTTTCAGCAGCAAACCTAGAATTTGTTCAAGGGGGTAGCAGTTTTTCAGTTATGCATCTGCATATTGAAAACCATGCACTAGTGGATCATTATATCTAGCGAGGTACCTGGTACACCATGCATAAGTACCTCTGGCTGTACAGCCGCAGACCCCATGGGTCCTTCAATCTGCAGAAGTGCAGTTCTCCATGGGGTCTGCAATTCTGTAGCCACACATACTCATGCACAATGTATGATCTACATATACAGGTGTGGCTTCATAAGCACAGGCCCCTGTGGTGCCTGTGCTTATGTAGCCACAAATTCAAATCCACAAAGAGAGCACTTCAGTGCTACTGCATGTGTGTCATCTAGAAACAGTTGTATGTTGTTTGTCTTACCTGTTGATGACTGTATGTGGTTGCTTGTGTGGTCTTCTCCTTTTTCTGCTTGAGGGGATGAAGAATTAGGACTGAAAACCTTAATGCCACATTTCACAATCTTTGTTGTATTAAACTGAACCCTAACAGGTGCATTAACACAGATTTTTTGCAAAGAATTTCCTTTCTTTCTGAGATAGTGGAATCCTGTCTTCATTCATGCAGGTCCCGTCTGTACTTGCATGAACAGAAGCAGACAAACAGGTTCCTCTGTTCCCTGCACCAAGGGAAGAGTCTGTCTGCCTGTGAAAGTGCAGGGCAGTTCTACATCCTGCCTATCCATGTGGCAATGGATTTCAAGGATTTGTGGAGTTGTCTGGCTGGCTGGAGAAGATCAAGGCCTTCTAGGCCCCGTTCTTCCACGTGGCTAAAATACAGACAGTCTAGAGTATGGATCAGTTGGATCCCATTCTATGTGTGTAGCCAAGTCTGCAGTTGTAGGACTGGTTAGACAAAACAGTCAGAAAAGTCAGAATACCAGCCACGCTCATAAAGAAAGTAAAAGTTATTTTCAAGCTTTAGTTTCCCTTGATCCCTCAAGAGGATTTCCCATGTAGTTCTCAATGTCTCACACTGCTGCGCCGGGCTTATTCAGCCACTTTCAGCCAGGAATGCTGCTCAAATTACAGCAGATCTGAAAATGAGTAAATCCAATTTGGAAAAAGAAAGAAAAAACTATTGAACATATTAAAGAAACTTTAGGCGACATTACTGAATGTCATTCAGATAGTGTACAACTCAGAAAAAGAAAACTTTCATCAATAAAAACAGTATTTCAGGCAAGATTGCTTACCCTGAGGAAGCTTAGCAAATTGGGTGAAACTTTGGACATTGGGGAAATCTTGCTGAGTGATCAAGTGAAAATAGAGCTGAAAAGAACTTCTACTCCATTTATCAGTGTGGCTGGTAACCTGACCTTTCTGATTACAAATACACAGAGGGCAACGACTCCATGGGTCTGCCATAGTGCATGACCTTCTGGCAGCCATGGGTAAAGGGCCCTATCCCAAGAGAAAATTTATTTTCGCTATATGATACTTGAGCTCATACTGGCAACCATGCACCTTCCCTTTCCAGGCTGGGGAGGCAGTGCTTCATGACACTGCCATCCCCCAATCCTCAGTCCATCAAGCTGGCACACTGATCTCACTGCCAAACTCAGCTCGGCAGCACAGGATCACAATGCTCTACCCACTGGGGTAAAGGATGCCACTACACACAACATTTCTTAAAGTAATTTTTTAAACGTTTTGCCCAAATGTTACATATAGTTGCTTTATGACTCCCCCTTATAAACATGAAATGTTGCATTTATAGAATACTAGCCAAAACTTCATTTCATGCCACAAGTGCAAAAACACATTTTGGCCAGGATTTGGAACATGATGTCTGTCATGTTTATGAACTAGTGGAAAAAATGGCTATGTTGAAAGTCTGGAGTGAAAATATTGAAAATGAGTGAAGTCATGAGTAAACATTGAAATATTTTGATGCTCACTCATTACTGTACTTGGTCATTTATCATATGTTTCTACCAAATTATCAACCTAGTATTCTTATGACTCCTTCTCCTGAACAAAACAGGTGAAAATGTTTAATGTGGATTCCCAGAAAAGCCATGTCGAAAGTTTGGTGAAAAAAATATTGAAAAGCAGCAAAGTTATGAATCAACATTGAAATATTTCAAGTTCACTCATAACTTGATAATTTTACCATATTTTCACACCACATTTTCATCACAGCCTTCTTATAACACCATCTCAGGAACACAATAGGTGAAAACTTTCATATCGCATCCAAAAGGTAATTTCATGCTGTGACTGTGAAATCACCATTCGGGATGGATTTGAACATTTTCACCCACCTTTTTCATGAGGTGCAGTCCAAACATGCCATGTTGAATATTTGGTGAAAATGATAGTGAAAAATAACAATGTTATGAGTAAAAGTTCAAAAGCCATTGAGCCAGACTTATTTTATTTTCTTATGTCACAGTCACTAGTTCCAGCAGTAAAACTTGTTTTCGATCAGAGAGCGAATCTTCATCATTTGATAGTCTTAGGTCAGTAAGGGTGTATGGGGTGTGGGGGAGGTGGGTGTAGAGTGGATGGTTGGGGTGAGGTGGGTAGGTTGTATGGTGGGGCAGATCTGTGAGGGACCATTTTCTTTTTAACAGGTTTATTAAAAGCAGAAGCCTAAGGAAGCATTTTTTCACAGAGAGGGTTGTGGATGCATGGAACGGCCTTCCGGAGGAGGTTGTGGAGTCAAAAACAGTGGTTGAATTCAAGCATGTATGGGACAGTCATAAGGCAATTCTAGGGGGTGGGGGTAGAAAGAAGTAGGCTGCTGGTTAACTAGGATCTGCAGCTTATCCATTAGGTAGGGAAATGGGAAGACTGGGTGGGCCAAGCAGTCCTTATCTGCCGTCAAATTCTGTTTCTATGTTTCTAACAATAAGGGACTGTTATCTTTTTTTTCATGCTTATCCATACTGAAATTTTAGTGGGGATTAGGCATCCCAATGTCTCTCCTCCCTACTGCATCCTGAGCCTCTACCCTTCCTCGCCTCAACCCCCTTCAGCTGCTTCTCTCTTCCCCAGACCCTCAAACCAAGGTTCCGCCCATCAAGCTTTCACAGGAAAAGGCTTCTCCTGAAATCCCTCATCCCCTCCTTAATTTTTCTCCTCCTCTCAGTGACATTGAACCCAACCCCATACCTGACAGCACAGCCTTCTGCCTACCCATCAAATGGCTTAGGTATCTATTGCTTTAATGCTAGAAGCCTTATGCCTAAATTGGATCTCATCAAGGTCTGAGTGACCCAATACTCCCCCGATATCCTCTGCATCTCAGAAACATGGCTATCCACTAAAATCCCCAGTCTACAAAACACCATTCCCGAGTATTCCTTATTCCACCAAGATAGGGGTAAATGAGGTGGACGCATTGCCATCTATGTCCATGACTCTCTACGTGCCTTGATTGTCCTCCAGGTGGTAGCCCCAAAATTGCATGAGATCCTCCCTTCCAAACTGGTGTTCCCCTCATCCTCACCTCTCTTTGTTGCTACTTGTTACTTCTCCCTCAATACTTCCCCTGCCACCATTGCCTCTAAGCTTGCTACCCATTCTTCATCTGCCACATCAGGTGAACTCCTCATTCTGGGTGATTTCAATCTAAACTGGCTGGCCCCTCAATCCAGGGCTACCATACAAGAGACCAAAGCCCTCAACCTAACTCAACTTATCTCTAACCCTACTAGGCTCAACACCTGATCCAACAACCATTGACTATTAGACTGGATTTTAACTACTCACCTGCAAAAATGCAATTCAGAAAGCATCCTCCCAAATGCCTACAATGATCACTCTACCACTTACTGCCACAGGAATGACCATCCCTCCTCCCACCCCACCCAAGTATATGTGGTTCAGACACCTAAGGTCTCTTAACACGCAGGCACTACTAGCTGATCTTTACCTGGCTGACTGGTCTGCAGTCTTCACTGCACATACTATTAACTCTGCACTGTCCACCTTCAGCTCCACTTTTTATATATCTGGAACTTCCATGCACCACTCAAAAAGCTAAGACTCTGGCGTAGGCACCATCCTTGGATCTCTCATCATCAAGTGAAGATTTTCAAATCCAGAAACCAAGCATGGAAACAGTATAAAACCTCCTCCAATCCCTCTGACCTCCAAAATTATAGGACACTAAGAACGCTTGCACTAAGGTTGTGCATTCCTCCAAAGCTGGCTTTTTTGAAGCTCAGTTAGATGCTAGCCACCCCACTTTTGCTGCTTTCTGGAAAACACTCCACACTCTGCTTTGCTCCCCCTCCCACAATCCCCCAACATGCACTTCTGTGATGAAGCTGCTAGTACTGCTGCCTCCTCCATAAACCACTTTTTAACCACTTGTGCATTGCCCCAGGAGTAACCACCTACCCCATCCCCTCCCCATCAGCACCAAAATACCCCCTCCTCCCCTGTACCGAACCTAACATCAGCGCATCCCCCACACTCTTTCCACCACTCAGTACCAACAACTTCTCTTTCCCTCCCTCATCAAATTACACTTTCTCTCCATCTCCTCGAAAGAGGTAATCCGTGCCCTCAAATCACTAAATTCTTTCAAGCAGAGCCCAGACAGAATTAATCTCATCCTACTACAAATCTCTGCTTCTGCCATAGAACCCCTTACCACACATCTTTTCAAAATCTCTCTCACTATTTGTTCCCTACCCAAGGTGTGGAAACTGGCCAAAGTTATCTCCCTGCACAAAGGGAGCAATCCTTACTCCCCTGGAAACTACAGGCTAATCTCTCTCATCCTGTCCCACTCCAAAATTCTTGAGTCCCTCATCTCAAAAAGGCTGAACTCCTTCCTCTCCTCAAATGACATTCTGTCCCCATATCAATCTGGCTTCCAGGGTTTCAGCTCCACTTCCTTCCCTCTTCTCCGTCTCACCAACCACATCCACTCGGCCATGGATAAGGGTCACCTGACACTAGATATTTTCATCAATCTAGCTAAGGCCTTGGATTTGCTTACCCATAAATTGCTCTTAGATGACCTATCTTCCATACACCTCTCACCTTCTTCCACCAATTGGTTCAGGTCTCACCTCTCTCACATATTCCATTTCATACAATTGGGGGAATCGAAATCACCTCCTCTCCCCATCCATGCTGGAGTACCTCAGGGATCAATCCTTGGCTCCACCCTCTTCTCAATATTTGTCACTAACCTCCCTTCAGTGAGCTCAGCTTCCCACATTCAAATTTATGCTGATGACACTGTGATCTTCACCTCTGGACCCTCCATAGCCCACAGTGAACCCATCCTCAAATCTGATTTTACAAACACCCTTCACTGGCTCAAATCCAAAACTCTCAAGTGCAATACTAATGAAACTGCTGCTATGGTTTTTGGCTCCTCCCAGAAACTGGCCAAACAGTATTCCCCTACCACTTTCTATGGTCTAGTTGGATCCAAAATCCTGGCGGTTGACTCCTTCAAATACCCAGATGTATGGCTTGACCAGAAAGTGGACTTTACACTGCACCATAACACCATCTACAATAAGTTATATCCTAAACTTTGCATACTATACAGGCATAAGGACAGCCTCTCCCTCCTCATCAGGAAGAAATTAATCACCAAGCTCATCCTCCCCTCCAATGATTACACAGAGGTGGTATATAGTTCTGCACCACAATCCTCCCTAGCTAAGCTTGAGCCACTGTTTCATGCCTTCTGTCAATTCGCTATAAACCTCCCATATTGAACCCATCACTGTCTTCTATACCACTCTGTCTCCCTTCCACCTCTAGCTATCTGCCACATTCTACATTGTGCATCCTTCATCACTAAGTTCTGGTTCAGTTCTCTTCCCTCCTATCTCTCCTCTCTCTTAACGCCTGCCCCCAGTACTGGCTATGCCTTGTGGTCCCATGACTAATGCTCTTTTACCTTAGCTACTTTGCACTCATTGGCAGGGAAACACACTTTTGCTTACTGGCTCCCAGTCCTATGGAACACACTACCCCTCAATGTATGCAGTCTGCCATATATGGTCTCCATCAATAAGTACTTCAGTCATCTCTCCCTTCCCCCACTTATGTCCCCTCCCTCCCTAGCTGCACCTCCACTTTCTGGCTCCTATCTCTCCCCATCCAAACCCCAACAACCTGTTCCTGCCAAGCACCAACTCATGCTCTTATTTATTTAGTAGAATAACTCCTGTTGTGCCAATTCCAGCATCATTTTTAAACCACTGTGACTTCATTCCTGTATCATTTGTAAATTGTGCTTTGTATATAACTGTAAACTGCTGTATGATCCCCGTATCATTGTAATTTATGTATTGTCTACAGTTATAAACTGCTCTGTCTTGACCTCCAAACTTTATGTAATTTTATGGTGTTTTCCTGTATCAGAAGTATCACATGGATCTTATGTATATCTCATCTTTACCCATGTCCCGGGTTGCACCAGGAAATGAGCCTTAGCTCAGTGTACCTTTCCCAATTACCAAATTTTAAATAAATAAAAATAAAAAATGCACAGCACTGCAAGAAGTGGGCACCCCGGTGTTGCCACCTATGAAATGTGGGGTCAGGTAGCCTGGAGAGGTGTAGGTTGGGCAAGTAGTACAAGGGTTGGGCACCCTGGTCCTCTTTTTTCACTGGCAGTGCAAAGTAGCAGGAAAACATGAGGGAGTACTGGCTTAGTTGGGATGGGGAAGGAATTAAAATTAAAAAAAAATATTGAAATAGATAGATACATAGATACATACATACATACACACACAGATGGATTGATAGTCAGACAGACAGACAGACAGATAGATAGCTAGATAGATAGAAAGATAGAAAGATAGACAGATACACTGATGGATAGATAGATAGATAGTATAGATAAATAGATAACTTTATACATACATAGACAGATAGATAGATAGCTAGATAGACAGACAGACAGACAGACAGACAGACAGACAGACAGACAGATAGATAGATAGATAGATAGATAGATAGATAGACATATAGCTTTATACAGCCATAGGCAGATAGATAGATAGATAGATAGATAGATAGATAGATAGATAGATAGATAGATAGATAGATAGACACAGACAGACAGACAGACAGACAGAAAGACAGATAGATAAAAAAGAGAGAGAGAGATCTAGATTGCCAGATCACTGCTGTTACACAGGCTGGCAGTGCATTTTCATCTGTGACTGCAGATGTCAAGAAAAGTCCCTCTGTTTTCATAAAGAGAACATGGGTGAACGGCTCCTCTCATTAAACTGGGCATATTGACTTTTGGAGTGCACAGAAATGGAATTTCTCGCTTTTTTTTTAAACAAACAGCAAAATCTAGCTAAAAGAGTCCCATTAACCTTGTTTCAGGTGTTTTTTTCTGAAAATACACAATTATTTATCAATTTTCAATGTTTTTTAGAATTAAAAAATAAGATGGTGGCGTTAATCTATATATTCTTCTTACAATCAATAAATCAATAACAATAAATCCTTATAATTATTTTTTTAATCATTCGTATCAGAGGGTTATCCAAACCCCTTGCTAAGCATGCTCAGATGAAAATTTAAAATCCTTATAACTCTGGAATTGTTTCATATTTTTCAGGAAATCTTCAAAAGGCACAACCTCAGCTCAGGCCACTTCTATCCTGACAGTTTCATGAAAATATTCAGTGCCATCTAGGCTGTAGGTGAGAGCCAAATAAACCTATGTTAAGTATGGGAAAAATGGTATTTCATGAAAATTGTACATTATTAATCTTTGAAACCATTCAAGAAGAAGAAGAGTCAGCATTTATATAGCACTTTTCATACACAGTGTATCCCAAATCACTTTACAAGCAATGCTAGACTGGTAGTGAAGTGACTGAATGTGTAGTATTGGCCAATTATTGGCCAAATATTGGGAGGGGAAAGGCCAGACAGGGATCAAGATGGCGACCATGCTGGGTCTGCCACCATGTTAAGCTTTCTATTGACCCCTGTATTTTAATGTTTTAAATGACTACTTTGCTGTTTTATTAATTTATTTTTATCTGTCTGATTACTGCAATCAGTTCGGTCATTTGAGATTCCCCCGACCGTTATTTGTCCATTGTAGCGATATCGGCATTTTGCTGTGGATTTGTGGACTTATGCTCCTGAAGCAGCTTTGTTATTTTGCTGCTTCTAAACCTGCTATATCTGCTGCTTCTAAACCTGCTAGATCTGCTATGCTGTGTTTTGGGATACTTGCCTGACGTTGGGACTTTCGATTCCAGATCTGAATCTGGACAACATTATGCTTACTCTGTGGCAGTGGCTGGCTCTTCGTGCTGACTTCATTGTGGACTTGGATCCCTTGAATAGCTGGCAGTTTTCTGGATACTGACTTCTCTGAATCGCCGTGTTGGTATTGACTGGCTGACTGACACTTTGAGCCTTGCTTTTAAGTGTGTGGAATTGCATCTGGTCGAGACTTGGCGGATCCTGAACTGGCTTGATAACAGAGTTTGGACACCCTGTTCCTGAGACTTCCTGTGGGGTTAAGGCTACCAGTTGGATGGCTGGTGGATAATCTTCCTCCTTTGCTCTCTACGGCCCCCCAGTTTTTACTGGGTAGCTCTGGTGGGCAAAGTGGGGTATCTCTCATTCCGGGGCCCTTTTTTCCAGCCAGTAATACTTGCAGTATTCTCCCTTGATTTGACCATCAAAGGCTTACTGTTCTGTTTTTCATTTTTGTTCAGTGCTACATCGTTTTCAGGTACTGTAATTATATTTTTATATTATAAGCAGTGAGAGAGCTTCGTCGATAACAAAGATTCATGCACAACTTAATTTTAGTTGTTGTGGCAGTGAGAGTGCCGTATTTTCTCAGTGTGGATTCATTACCCTTTGTCTCATAACTCTTTAAAGGACTCAGCAACTTTTGAAGACACTGGACAGTGCATTTTACTGGACAATAACAAATGATCTAACTTGTTGTTGCAGTTATCAAAATTGTGTTTTATTGTTATTTTGGGGGGTTATATTTTGGGTTGGGTTTTTATTATTTTATTTCATTTTTGTAGTTTAGGGTATAGGAGATTGGTTATTAAGATTAAGATCAAGGGTTATCATTAAGATTACTTTTACATTTATTGTTTGGGGTGGGTTATTAGCTTTTAATATCTTGTTTTACTTGATTCAAAGTATTATGTGCTGGGGAGGCTTAAAGACAGTCAGGCAAAACTCCCCCAACCAGACTCAGTGAATTACATCCTTTTGACTGTCCTCCATTAACATCTGACACCTATTTTAGGTGCCGTGCTTTGGGGATAGTTAGAAGGTAGATAAGAAAGGGAAGAACTGGGTATGGTGAGGGATGGAGGGGAAAGGGGAAGGTGAATAGGAATAGTGGGGTCCAAGAGGCACCCTGGGGTTAAATGGATTTAAGACAGGCATCTTCCCTGTCTTGTCCCCATACACCTGGGTTCCGATGTTAGCGGGCAGGTGCCGAGGTCTTCTCCGACAACTCATCCTACTTGGGCAGTGTTGTGCAATGCCAGATCTATTAAGAACAAAACAGCTATTATAGCTGATCTTGTTGAAACCTCCCATCTGGCTTGCATCACCTAGACCTGGTTGGATGATAATGCAGGCCCTGTTTTGGCTTCTGCAGTTCTGGCTGGGTTCTCAGTGATACACCGCCCAAGGTTGGATTGTAGGGGTCGGGGTGTGGCCATTATATTTAAATCTGAGCTGGGCCTTGTGAATGTGCCATTGGGAAGTACCAGATCCTTCAAGTGTATCCAGGGTGAGGGTGTAGGCTGCGGGATACTCCTCATCTACCGTCCACCAGGAGATAGTGGAGCATTCCTGCAGGAGATAGCAGACTTCATCGTTGACATGGTGCTGAGGTCCCACAGATGGATAGTTCTGGGGGAATTCAATGCCTGGGTCAATGATGAACTCTTGCATTTTGGTCAAAATCTCCTTGAGCTTATGATAATGCTGGCTTTACACAGGTAGTTACCTCCTCAATCCATGTAGGGGGTCATTCGTTGGAACAGATATTTCTCTTGGGTATGGAGATAGCTGATTTGGGGGTGGAACCAGTCAGTTGGTCTGACCATCACACCATAAGGTTCAGCTTTAGGGTCCCCCCAATAGGTCTACCCCTATGGACATGGTCCAGTAACGCCCTTTGAGGGGAGTTATCCCTAATGACCTATTGGCGGCATTGGATCTATCGGGTTTGTCAGGTGAAAGTATGAGTCCAGATGATTTCGTATCAGCCTATAATAAGGCTGTGGGAGATGCCCTGGACAAGTTTGCTCCTGTTTATGTTCAACCTCTCACCCTTCGCCCAAGGAACATTTGGTTTGATGGTTCCTTGAAGGAGTTGAGGTGAGCTGGTTGAAGGATGGAGAGAGAGCTTGGCAAAAGTCTAGCCTTGATGTTGACAGGCTTAAGCTGATGGCACATTATGATGGCTTACAGCTAGAATTCTCCTGTAAGAAGGCAGAGTTCCTGTCCTGGGAGATTTCTACCATGCAGAATCGACCAGCTCAGCTTTTCCAGACCATTGACAGATTGTGCAATCCAATCTGTCTTCATCCCAGAGAAGCTTTTTCTCAGTAGAAATGCGAGGAGTTTGCTCAATTCTTTGCAGATAAGGTTGCCAGCATCAGGTCTAGCATCGGCATAGCCTCCCCTATGATGGGTTGTGGCGATCAGCAGGATGTGGTGTGCACTCGGTCTCTCTTGTCAGAATTCTACCAGCCAGAATTCATAGATATTGTGATGATTATCCAATCTATGCACCCAACCAGTTGTAGTTTGGATCCGGGCCCGCCACCCCTTTTAGTGGGATGTGTTGATGTTATCTGCCCAATCCTTGCTGAAATTGTCTGGATGTCCTTGGAGACAAGGGTCTTCCTAGAACCCTTAAAGGAGGTGGTCATTTGACCACTCCTTAAGAAATCCTCCTTGGACCCGGACTGTCCAGCTAAGTACTGACCTATCGCTAACCTGCCATTTGTTAGTAAGGTTATTAAAAAGGTGGTTGCGTTGCAATTGGATGATCATCTTACAACTCACAAGATCTATGATACTCTCCAATCCGGATTCAGGAAAAAGCATAGCATGGAGACTGCACTTGTCTGAGTATTGAATGACCTCCTGATGGCTAGAGATCAAAAGGCGCATACCATCCTTGTCCTTCTTGATCTCTCTGCAGCATTTGATACTGTAGACCATGATGTGCTGCTGGAGCACCTGCGACTGCTTTGTGGTCTGTCTGGTACAGTCCTCAAATGGTTTCATTCTTTCCTCGTAGAGAGATTTCAGAGAGTCTCCATTGGAATGTATTCCTCTGGGACTTATTCCCTGTCTTGCGGGGTGCCACAGGGCTCCATTTTGGCCCCCATGTTGTTTGCAGTATATATGTTGCCATTGGGAGATATCATCAGGTGATATAGTTTGAGCTTTCACTGCTATGCAGATGATACTCAACTGTATATGTCCTTTCTGCCCAGACAGGACATTGCACTCTCTGCACTAAACAACTGCCTTACCAAGATCAGAGCTTGGATGAGTACTAGCTGGCTGAGACTGAATCTGGACAAGACCGAAGTGCTGGTTGTAGACCCTGGTCATCCCAGGGTGGGTATAGGAGCTTGCCAGGCATCATGTGTTCTGATTGATGGCATACAGCTTACTACCTCAGACCGACTGTGTAACCTTGGCTTTATTTCTGACAATGGCCTGACACTAAGATCTCAGGTGTCGGCTGTTGCCAAATCCTCTTTCTACCATCTGAGGAATATCGCCCGGGTAAAACACTTGGTTCCTCTGGAAGATCTTCCAACATTGGTCCATGCCTTCATCAATATCCTCCTTGATTACTGCACTTCTCTCTACCTAGGGCTGTCAGGAGTTGATATCTGCTGCCTGCAGCTAGTGCAGAATGCAGCAGCCAGACTTATGACTGGGACTTCCAGGTCCAGTCATATTACTCCAGTGCTCTGTGAATTGCACTGGCTGCCTATTCAGTGGTGGATCACCTTTAAGGTTGGTTTGCTAACCTTCAAAGCCCTACATGATCAGGGACCCAGTTACCTGCAAGATCTCTTGATACCCTACTGCCACTCCCGTCCTCTCTGATCCACCAATGAAGGATTGCTAGAGATTCCCAGGGTATGACTAAAAACATCATGCACCCGTGCTTTTACTTTTTTGGCTCCAGCCCTATGGAATTCTCTACCTCATCAGTTAAGAGAATGCCTGACCATTGACAGGTTTAAGATTGAGTTAAAAACATATTTATTTAACTTGGCCTTCCCTAATGATTAATGCAGTTTATCTTTTTGTTTTAATATTATATTTGTATTTTTTTTTTATGTGCAGCGCCTTGGTTCTTGAAAGGCGCTATAAAAATAAAATTAAAAAAAATAAAGCTTAAGGCCATGTCACACATCAATACCCACACACACAGCCTGGACAATTACATGAACAAGTTTTATGGGAAGGGGAATGTTGGCCAGGAACCAGGAATGTCCCCTACTCTTTGTGAAGAATAGCATGGGTTCTTTTACTTCCACCTGGACAGCACCAGGATGGGTAGAAGGGACCTCGGTTTAAAGTCTCATCCAAAGAACTGCACACCTCAGCAGTACAGCACCCCACAATACTGCACTCAGGTGCCAGCATTTTAGATACAAATCCAGTCCTGGTGTGGGACGAGAACCCACAACCTTCTGGTCCAGAGGTGGATGTTCTACCAACTGAGCCACACTGACACCCATGACAAGATGCCATCACAAACCTTTTCACATCTAGAGGCCCTGCCAGCAAGGCTGTACATGCAACATTATTGGTTATTTTGTATTAGTAAAAGTATAAAATATATTATTCATCAAAAATGAATAGGGAACTCATTTGAGGCAATCTCTTTCCAATGAGGTCCTTGTAGTGCAACAAAATCACAGGAAGTTTCCAATAGCGTACATTACATAACAGTTTATTTCAGCACATAAATACTAGGATGTTTACATAGCTAAAAATATATAAAAACAGACTAGGTCATACATAAGAGAATCACACTACTGTCAGGAACAGAGTGTTCCATTGGTCCACAGAGTATAACATTTTACAATGCAGATATACATCTTTCTGCACAATATGTCAAGTAGTATTTGTAGAACACTGCCAAGGTTATTAAGGTGCGAGAACTGAGTTTAACATTAAAAACCTTAACCCTAATTATGCTGATGCTATATTATTGGAACACAGTAGTGCTCCTATGGTTGGGGTTGAGAAGACTGTTTAATGTTAAACCCTAATTATTGCACCTTAGCAGCTTTGGCAGTGTTTGACCAAATAGCCCAAAATGTGGCATGTGTGGTGGCTCCCAGACTCTCAAGCTGAGAAATGTTTTGTGATGGCATCTTGTTCAATTTTCAAGACAAAGAATGACAAAAAGGTAAAACAAGTGTATGTTTTCTTATAGTTAACATGAGGTTGTTTTTTTTTTTTGCTCTTTGCCTGCTATCTAGCCACACACTGAGGTACTTAAAAGCTTGAACTACTTCAAGCAGTGTGACATTATGTGTGGAGAAGATGGGGAGAGGGGTGAGCTGGGCCAGCTTCTTACTGGTAATAATTGTCATAGATGCTTTTTTTTGTGTTGACCTAAAATTGATTGGACTGGAACTGATGCAGAACATTGTGAAAGGGACCCTAGGTGTAGAGAACCATGTCATCTGCATACTTGTGAGTAGGTGAGTTGGCACAGTGGAGGAGAAGTCATTTAGGAAGATGGAGGAGAGGATTGGACCCATAATGTAGCCCTGTGGGACCCCAGCATGGATAGTGAGGGTTGGGAAAATGGTGCCTCCTACCTGTAATGACTGTTGATGGTCTAAGAGGTAGGAACAGAACCAGTCATCAAGGAGGGCTGAGAGACTGGCAGAGCTAGCTTGTCCAGGAGGAGTGAGTGGGTCTCTGAATCAAGGGCTTTGGCCAGATCAATGAAGATGACAGCTATGATATTCTTCTGCTTCATAACTGAGAGGATGGAGTGAATGACTCTAAATAAGTAGGAGACTGTGGAATGATCCTTCCAAAAGTCAGACTAGAAGGGAAAAGGATGTTAAAGGAGTGGAAGAAATCTGCAAGCCATGAACAAACTAGTTTTTGCTGCAACTTTGCAATAGAAGGGAGGAGGGCGATAGGGCAGAAGTTGCTAGGAGTGGAGCGGTCACCCCTTTTAGGAAGGGGGAGAACCTTGCCAATTGTCCAAGACTGAGGTACAGTGCAAAGTGTAAAGGAGAGATTTAGGAGGTAAGTAAGGGGGACGTGATGGCAGGATCTGACAGATGGAGAAGTTTAGGGTTCAAGCCATCTGGGCTAAATTGGGAAGGGTTGATTGAATAAATGGTAAACTTGGTCACCTGGACAGTGATGAGGGGAATAATGCCACAGAGGGGGTAAGGTAAGGTATAACAAGGAGAAGGGTGGAGCCATGAGGTAGGAGGGAAGGGAGAGCACAAGTTGTAAAAATCTCATTGATGTGAACAGCAACAGATGGAGGATTAGACACTGGTTAGCAATTAACCATGAGGACAGGGGGAGAGGACTGTGTTAGTGGTCAAAAAGGGAGTGCATCACCGTTCAGACTTTGGCTGGGTAATTAAGATTATTCAGGAGCCTGGCCTCAAACTAAAGGGACTTTGCAGTATGTACAGCATCAGTTCAAGAGTTCCAAAGCACCTTAGTGGAGGAGGTCTGACAAGGAGAAAGATAATTTATACATACTGTATCTCAGACTTGGAAACTGGTATTGCATAAGTCAAGTGAGATAAACAGTGATTCAGGGGTGGTGAGAAGATGTAACCCTGCATTTCCTGATGGAGGAGTGCTTGTCCCAGTCAGAAGTAAATTATGAATGGAAGAGGGAAATGATCATATCAATGTGTGGGACAGTGAGCATGGGGGACCAGTCAGTTGCAGTCAGGTCACTCAGAAGAGTTTCTTTGTTCAGTGACTGAAAGGACCTGGACCAGACTTCCTATGGGGAGGAGGGATGGAGCTGGACATTCCTGACACAAAATGTCATGCAGTGGTCACTGAAGACATCTGGCAATATAGCTGCAGCAACAATGTGTTGAGAGTGTGAGGTAAGAACCCAGTCCAGGAAGGTGTTGTTTGATGAGTGGGGATTGAGTTGTGTGGATTCTGTTATGTGCTGTGAAAGGTTACGGTACTTATTTCTGTGGGTGGTTGGCCTGGAGAATGGGGAAAGCCAATTGATGTTGAAGTCACCCAGGGGGATGAGCTCACCAGCAGAGGAGTGTGAGGAAAGAGTGGACAGCGAGTCGAGACTGACTCCATCAGAGACTATGGGGAATTCTGAGTGAGGCATAGAAATCACCAATACAAATGGGCAGTGAGGATGGAAAGGAGTGTTTAGCTAGCAGAAACTTATTATAGGAGGGTGCAGCCTGCTTGACAGTGATGGTGAATGAGAGTTTCTGGTGGACGTATACTGTAGGGCAACTCCTCCCACTCATTTATCCCCCTCATGCCTAAAGAGTTGGTAGTTTGGAATGGCCAAGCTAGAATCAGGAATCATGGAACAGAGCCAGTATTCTGTGATACAGAGCAGGTCTGGAGAGTGACAATAGACACATACAGAGAGGAAATCCCTTTTTGGGAGGAAGCTTCTGGCATTGAGATGGAAAACACTAAGGCCTCAAGGAATTGGGGGGAGGGACAAGACCTGAGTTCCACTTAACCAGCAAGGAGGAGAAGCAGGGTAAGAAGGTGAAGAATGGAAAAGGACATATGCCCCCTATGGCTAGAGGAGGGGGAGGAATGGGGAAGGGGCAGGATGGAATGATGGAGGAACTGTAGGTTAAAGGTACAGGTAAGGAGATTATGGTGGATGGGGAATGAGAATGGTGAGAAAAGGAGGAAGAATTATTTTCAAAACGCAAACACTTGGGGGGAGAGAGATGAGGGCAATCTAGGGGAGGTTAATACTCATAATTATATGTTCAATGAGAATGGCTGGTCAATTTTTGGGGGGAGGAATGACTGAAGGGGTGGGTAGGTAGAGAAGGTGGTTACAGGAATGGACGTATTGTCACAATGTTATCTGTCGCATTGTTAAAATATTTTCTTTGGAAAATCTTAATAAAGTTTAGTAAATAGCAAAAAAAAAGCAAATACTTGAACCGAGGTAAATGGGATACTTTAGGAAGATTCAGGTGTTTTGTTTTTTAAAAATAGCCCTGGAAATAACATTTCTGGGAACCCAAAAATCCTGGGTGCTCAGCTTAGTGAGAGTAGTCATTCACCACATTCTCAGTATGAGAACAGTGTGACTTTCTTGAATTGTGAAGCTGCAACTGGAGTCATGCTACCAGCTTCAGTTGAAGCAGTGAGTCCAGATCCCCTTATCTCTCTCTCTCTCTCTCTCTCTATCTCTCTCTCTCCCCCTCTCTCCTATCTATTTTTCTATTTATTTTTCTATCTATCTATCTATCTATCTATCTATCTATCTATCTATCTATCTATCTATCTATCTATCATATACAAGAATGTACAAAATACACAAAAGCACACACAGCTGGTAAAAGCTGGGGCAGGAAAATCTGAGAAAATGAACCACTTCTCTTGACCACTTTCTTGTTTTTGTCTGTTTGACTTGGTTCATTTTGTAACAACTTATGGACCCATATACACTGCTGATTCTGCTGTCTGTGGGGTGCTATTATGGAGAGGAAAATTCTGAAGGCACACAAAACAACAAGTTAACAAGTCAGTCAATATATAATAATAAATGGATTTCTGTAATCTGTAACTCATACTCCATTACTTCATTCTTAATCCACAAAAAAAAAAAAAAGTTGTGACAGTGCAAGCGTTACTGTTCCTCATCGCATATCCAGTTCACAAACTAAAAATTGACTTTTCCATGTTGTAAAAGTGTAAGCACCATTTTTTGTGTGTTTTATCCCTTGTTAAAAAAACAATAAAACTAAAACTGCCAGCACTAGAACTTAAGGAACACATACTTTATTAAACAAATTCAAGTGTAAAAAACAGTAAAATTTTACTAAGGTTTAATTTTTTTTTTACCTTGTCAATGGTTGAATACTATGCCTATGGAGAGCACCGAAAAAGCCAGAAGGCAAAACCAGTTGGGGTTCTCAGCGGGCATACTGTACCACCACTGACAAGGTAAAATGTTTTGTTTTGTTTTTTTAAAAAGGGGAAAATAGTGTTTTTTGCCTTTCAGGTGAAATTTAAAAAGATAAAAACAAACATGAAGAGTAGAAGGGCATAAAAGAGTTACCAGGAAAAAAAAAGGGCTCATTGGAGGTTTTGGGCCTGGTTTGAGAGGTAAGGGCATGATATATAAAGGGTTTAAAAAAAATGAATATAATAAAGGAAGTCTACCAGGCAATTGGCAATTACAAGGGAATGGAGTATGTGGATGAGTGAACACGACGGGGTGGCACCTTCATGGCCACACTGGGTCATAAGGCCAGGATGGGCTGAACACTGAGATAAGATAAGGGAGCCATGGGTCAAAAAAAAAAAAGAGAGTCAGAGATGGGGAATGCATATGGATAAGACTAAAGTGAAGAGGGGGAGGGGGGACATATCACAGTTTGTGTTTGTAACATGGATTAACTGTTTGCAACTTGTCAGTTGTTTCCCCGAGTCTCATAGGTACGCTGGTATAGAAAATGGCACCAAAGAAGAGGCAGCCATCTAAGGAGGAGCGGTATGAGGTAATTGTGAAGCTGGCAGAGAAGGGCACTATGATGTAGAAACTGGTAGAAGGGAAGGAGCCAGGGAGGCCGAGGGAGAACAGGAAGGCAGAGAAGGGAAAAGAGGGGAAGGGGAAGAGACCACTAGTGATGTCACATAGCCCGGAGAGGCCACAGCCAGCAACGGTGAGTCCACCTGAGCCAGTCAGCCCCGTGCTGCCATGCCCTTCCCTGGCAGAACTGGTAGGGCCTTTCCCCAACCCAGCTCTAGCCTCGATACCAGAACACATGCCTGGGCCCTTAACAGTGCTGGCTCTATCACCCCAGCTGCCCTAACCACCAAGCCCATGAGGACAACTTCCACCAACCAACATCAAAAATATGGGGCCGAGTGGGACTGAGAGGCCTGCAGGTAAAGTATTAGGGTCAGTAGAGGATTGTATAAGAAAGTATGTTGAACAGATGATATTGTCTTTAGGGACAGGAGGTTTGGGACAGATGGAGACTGTTTTAGCTGAGATTAAAGCAGATAAAGGTATGAGAGAGAGGGGAAAAGACAACAGATGGGGGGAAGGGATCAAGAGAGGTAGGAATCCCAGGTATGAGAATCGGGAAGCATGTACTGCTGGCCATGAAAGAGAAGATATGGAAAGATGAATATGTTGACATATTCATGTTAGTGATATGGAAACAGCAACGAAGTATGAAGAAACAGAGTGGCAGTGGCTGTGGTTTTATTGGTTAAAAAAGAGGACAAGTTTACAAAAGGAAAAACTTGGGATGGATGGTTTGTGGGTTTTGCAGCATATTCAGCCATAGCTATGGAAAAGAAGTCAGAACTGGGTATACCTCTGATCAGATATTCACTGATAATAAGGAGGGCAAAGGCAAAAGGGGGCATAGGATATATATAGTATGACAAATTTTTTAGACAAAGGATGGCAACATATGGGGATGTCAGATGGGACACAAAGCAGTTAAATTTGTGGACAGACTATGTGACAGATCAGTTCACGCCAAAAGGCGGAGTAGGAAAAAGGGGAGGTCTACAGCCAAAGTGCTGCTGTGTCTATGACAGGACATTCCGTTCATGGCCACAATGTAGATTCAGACACGCATGCTCAAAACATGAGGGCACCCACCCAGCTTCCAGATGCAGGACAACATGGAGTCAGGGGAGTTAGCTGGGACTGGAGCAGAGTAGAGCCATCCAGACCTTTTGGGGGTGGACAAGGATATTTATTTATTTATTTATTTATTTATTTATTTAAGAGATTTACCAGATAAGCATTCTGAGCGGGGCCCGCTCGTTTCCAGATGCGACCTGGGGTTACATAGGTCAAAGAATAGATACAGTAAAGTCACAGTACAGTAGTGTTACATAGGTCTAGAGTAGTTAGCAGTAGTCACAGTACACAGTGTGTTTAGACACCCGGCAGCAGGTATAAGACCTTATTATATATGTAAGCTAAATCTGCGGGTGGCAGTTACATTCAATAGAGTAGTGGAACCTCAGTCGTGGTTTGAGGGCCCAGTGGGAGTCTGAGAGCCTGATGTCTGCAGGTAGCTCATTCCATAGTTTTGGCAGTCGATGCATAAAGGCCATTTGGCCCTTAGAGGTGCGCATGAAGGGTACATGGAGTTGTTTAGGATCAGAAGCTCTGAGGGGGTAGACAGGGGTGGTTGGGTTGATAGGGCACATCTGAGGTACAGGGGGAGGGTATTCAACCAGTATTTGTAAATAAGATTAGTACAGTGTAATTTACGCCGAGATTCTAAAGATGGGAAGGAGAGGGCTCTGTATAGGTCACAGTGATGGGTGGAGGGAGGGCAGTCAAGTACGTAGTGACAGAACGAATGATAGAGGGGGTCCAGTCTGGCCAGGGTAGATGGAGGGGAAGCGCCAGACCACGTCAGAGTCAAAAATGGGGAGGATCATTTTGAGGACTAGCTCCCTCCTAATAGAGGTGGGAAGGGAACCTTTGTGTCGGTGCAGTGCACCTAATTTAGGGTGGAGTTTTTTCTGTAGAGATTCAATGTGGGCATGGAAATCAAGGTGTTGATCGAGCCAAACCCCGAGGTACCGGAAGGAGGTGCAGGAGTCAAGGTTGGAGCCATCCAGGGTGTGGAAGACAGAGGGGGCAGCCAGCCGGGATAGCTTGGAATGGGTGCCGAAGGTTATGGAGATGGTTTTCTTGGCATTTAGGACCAGCTGGCTGGACCTGAGCCAAGTTTGAATGGCATCGAAATCACGTTGGAGAAATAGCATTGTGTCAGTGGTAGAGGGGCCAGAGGTGTACAGCACTGTGTCATCCCCATACATTTGCAACGCTGAGTTGGCGCAGACTAGTGGCAGATCATTTAGGAGAATAGAGAAAGCAGGGGCCCAGGACCGAGCCCTGGGGTACCCCATGTTCACTGGGAGCGGGATGAGACGGGGGCCAATTTTACAGCTCATGCTCTGCCTGACAGATAGGCTTGGAACCAGTTCAAGGCGGGCGGGGAGAGGCCTGCTTGTTGCAGTTTTGAGAGAAGATTAGAGTGGGACACAGTGTCAAAGGCTTTGGCCAAGTCAATAAAAATAGCAGAGGTGACAAGGCCCTTGTCCATGCCCAAAGAGATATCGTTAGTGAGCCTTAGCAGAGCTGTGACGGTGGAATGATTTTTGTGAAAACCCGACTGGAATGGAGTGAAGAAAGAGGTGCAGTCGAGGAATTGTGTTAGTTGGGTGAGTACGAGCTGCTCTTGCAGCTTGGCCAGTGCTGGTAGGAGAGAGATAGGGCGGTAGTTGCCCGGCACAGATAGGTCGCCCCCTTTAGGTAGGGGGATGATTACAGCTTCTTCCAGGTGGGTTGAATTGGTGCTGCCAGAAAGAGCTGTTTAGTAGGTCAGCTAGGGGGGAGGCTATCGCAGGGGCTGATAGGAAGAGGAGTTTGGTGTCCAGGCCTTGCGGGCACTTGCCTTTGTTAGGGTCAAGGGAGCATAGTGCAGAAAGAACTTCTGCTGGGGAGACCGGCCGGAAGGAGAAAGTGGGCATGCTTGAAGATGGCGGGATGTGGCAGAGAGAGTGGGTGTGCTTGAGGACGTCGAGGGAATGGCACGGTGGTTGTTGGCGGCTGCGCAAGGTTGCTGGTTGTCTATGAGAGATTTGGCACTAGTCGAGAAAAAGGAGTTGAAAGCTGATGCAACTTTGCTAGGGGTTGATAAGACATTGCCCTGAGGTTTAGGGGTAGGGGTAGGGGTTGGGCCGGTGGAGAGAACAGGGTTTTGACGGTTTTCCAGAATTTGGTGGGATGATTAAGATTTTTGGTGAGGGCGTCACGGAAATAGTGGTTTTTTGCCTGTCTTATGGCTTTGGTGCAATTATTTCGGAGGGTCCAGTAATGCTGCAGAGATGAGGGGGATTGTAGTTTCCTGTGACTTTTCCAGGCCTGATCCCTAGCTATGCATTTGCTAATTATATCGGCAGATATCCAGGGGAGGTGGTAGCCCTAACTTTTTTTCTTTCCTTAGTGGGGCGTGATAGTGCCATATGGTAAGGAGTTGCTTACTGAACTTATCAAAGACGTGGTCGATTGAAGGCGCTAGATTGATAAAGGACCAGTCAGCAAGCGCTATATCATTTAAGAGTGATTGGAGGCAGAGAGATTTGTAAGCTCTTGTAAGGATCTGCTTAGGAGGGAGGTGGTTTGTAGGTCTGTGCACTTTCCTAGATATATAGATCATGTGGTGATCGCTCAGGGAGTCTGGAAGGATGCCCGCCAAGATTATTCTGTGAGGGTGTGAGGTGAGGGCCAGATGTGGAATAAAAGAACAAGAAGCAGAGGGTATGGGGGCAGGGGTGCCCAGGCATATTAACAATAACTTGGAATCAGAACAGAAGGGCCAATAGGGGGGGAAAGACAGGGGCAGGGGAAAATTTGCAGCAGCCAGGACACCACTCAAGATAGAGATTTTTGAACAGTGGTTGAGGCATTTCCCAGACAGAGGAACAGCTGACACAATTAAGTCAGGTTTTAGGACAGGTTATCCACTGCAGTTCATGGGGCTTAGATGGGCTTGAGAGGCAAAGAATTTGGGGTCCATAAGGGAAAAGAAGACAGTTTGGGAAAAAAGATACAGTAGGAGAAGGATGCAGGGAGGACTGAGTGTCCATTTCAGGTCCCTCTCATGGAGAATTTGAGGGTTTCTCTGCTAGGCTTGGTCCCCAAAAAACACCAGGGAATTTAGGGTGATTCACCACCTTTCTTTTCCAGAAGGGGAGCCAGTCAATGACTTTATAAAAGAAGAACACAGCAGGGTCACATATGCCACACTGGAAGAAGCAGTGAAGATTTATTAGGACAACCCCGGAGGCAACGCTGGCCAAAACAGATATAGAAGCAGCATTCAGGTTGCTGCCAGTCTGGGAGGAAGATTGGGAACTTTTGAGCTTCAGATTTGACTATTAGTGATGGGTGAATTGGCCCCAATTCGCTCCATGAAGTGATTCGCGGAGTGAAGGCGAATTTGCGGAGTGCTCTGCAATACGAAGTGGAGTACTTTGCATTATTAATGGGTAACACGAAGTCCATTGAAAACAATGACTTTGCATTACTCTGCCTTCCCAAACCACTACTTCACCAACTCTTAAGGTGAAGTAACATTGAAAACAATGTACTTCACCTCACTTCGCCTTGTTTTTAAATTCCAAAGGCGCATTTTGCAATGATTCATGGGATTTCAGGTCACATGGGCTCTAGATTGTTCTGCACAGCCTCAGTTTGGGATAGTGTGTTTAGGAAGCTGCAGGAGACAATCTGCTCTGAGAGCTCTCTGCAATTCAGACCTTCAAAAAGCTGTTAAAAAAGCCTTTTAGAGTCATTTTTTTGCTGAAACTTTAGTTCGTCAATTATAGGAAACCCTCCTGTGCTCATATCATTGAGCGTTTATTGTTTGTGTATGGATTTTGAATGTTAATGTACATCATTCAGTCTGTGTACTGAGAGACAGTGGAAGCGTGCTTTGGGTGAGGGGCTTATTTGTGGTGTAGGTAGATTAACTTGGAGAAAAAGACAGTGCTTTCTGTTTTGGTGATATTTTTCTTGTATAACTGTGTTAATGTACACAAAGTAATATTTTCAATATTTCTTGCAATTTTTTTGCTGATTGTTGTGGTGCAGCAGTGCATAATTTTAGTTTGTTTAAAATATGTGGTTATATTACTGAAGTTTTCAATTTGCTATGCATTTCTTGTGTGTGTGTGTGTGTGTGTGTGTGTGAGAGTATGTGTGTGACGTGTGTCATCAAATCAGACACCTTTTATTGTGCCACATAATCATTTCAGCAATGTGAAGCTACTATCCACTGCAGCTGTGTGATTTTTGTACTTCTTTGTGGTATCTTTACTGGTACTGGTACTAGTGACTATTACTGCAGCAGTGCAGTACACTGCCCCCCCCCGCACGGCCTGCCCCAACCGGCAAAGGTATTCTTTTCCAGATTTGAATTTCTGATGGTGAGCACTGGTTAGGTGTTGTGCCTTTGTGTCTGCATCTCTTCAGGGCACAGCACAATCTTAATTTGTCTGTGCATTTGCATCTCTTTAGGGCCCAATCTCCATCTATAACTTAAGTCACAGTTGTTTCTTTGGCTTCCCTTCAGAGTACTGGACAAGTGTGGTGCTTAATTCTGCATGAACATTGAACTCATTAACATGTGATTTTAAGTCAGGACCATCATCACGAGTCACTCATGATACAAATCAAGTTCTTCATCATCACGGTCAGAAATGCAATCATAAATCACGATTCACGATCATTCACGTTACGAATCACAACATTAATTTTTTTTCTAGTTGCCTGGATGTATTGTAAGCCTGTTTTGTAGTATCTCTCCAGGCTTCACCACCCCACCATTGTACTCATTGAAATGTGTTTTCAAGCCTGGGAGTTTTAAGCTACAGCTCATCGGGGAAGTACAGCCATAGGCATTCACATTTCTTCATCATCACAGTCACAAATGCAGTCACAAATCATGATTCACGATCACGTTACGAATCACAACATTCATTTTTTATGTTGATTGTGTGCATGCGCAAGAAGCATGTTGTGTCAGCTTTCTCCACAAGCAGTTTGTGGAGGCATGGCACTGTTGTGCCCAACGTCCCCACAGCCTGTAAAGGCTTGTCCCGCTTCCCCAATGCCATAGCACACTACTGCTGACACTGGTTTAGCCAGCGTGCCACAACTTTCTAAAAAATTAGCCACTGCAATCAGGGGCCACCTCGTCATTGCAACGTCAGTCATCCACTGCAATGAGGGAGTGACCCATCATTGCAGGGCAGGATGTAAGACCCCTGATATTGTTTGTGAACATGGCGGTGGCTTGCCGCCTTATTCACAAACAATATTTACCCCCCATGTTTATTTGCTGACGGTGGAGCCCACTCCCCGTCAGCATAATGTAACCCCTCCCCGTTTAATTGTCTGCAGACGGGGTGCCGAATCCCCGTAAGCAGAAAGAAATTCCCCCCTTTGTTGTTTTGCCAATGGGGTGCCTAATCCTCCGTCGGCTACAGCTGCCCCCCCAAAAAAACAAGACTTTGGTGGCATGCTGGGAGCCCACCCCAGTGTGCCATATGCCCATTTTGTTGTTTGCTGATGGGGGTGCCCAATCCCCTGTCAGCTACAGCTGTCCCCCCAAAGCCAGACTCCAGTGGCATGCTCAGAGCCCACCCCAGCATGCCACATACCCCTGTAAAGTTGAAAATGGTCCCGTGACGTTTTCTTGTTTTTTTTGTACCTGAAAAAAGGAAACGGTCCCTCGTAGTCTCCCTGCCCCCCCACAACCCGCGCCCACCCACTGCGTACCCAGCCTCCCCACATCCCCCCTCACCCCATACTTACCTCCAGAGCTCGGCGCGATGATCTTCGGTGGACCGGGAACACGTCTGCACTTTCAAAGTCGACTGCAAACTGAGGAAATGCTGGTAAGCTGTATAATGTAATGAACAGAGTTTTTTCAACCTTAGTGCATATCTCAGGCATTTTTGGGAATTTGTTCACCAAATTTTCAACATGGGGTTTTTGGGACCCCTCCTCATGAATTCTTGAACTGTCATGGCATTAATCAGCCCCGAAAGTTGGTTTCACAGTCACTGCGCAGAATCACCCTTCGGGGCTGATTAATGAAATGACAGTGCCAGTGCCAGTGTTCATGAGGTGGGCTCTCAAAAAGCCTATGTTGCAAATTTGGTGGGAAAAACCCAAACAACAACTGTTTTATGAGTGTGCTTTGTGCATTTGCTATGCCTGCTTGTAACTTCGCAAATTTGCAATATTTTCATGCCAGATTTTCAACATTGGCATTTTGGATACCTCCTTGTGAGCAGTGCAGATCTCATTGTTCACATCTTGACCAAAATTGTTTTCACTCTTACGGTGAAGAATAGCGCAGTCGCTGTTGGAAATCAATGTTCAGGACAGATTAAGAAAATGACAGTGACACTGTCCTAAAATGCCTATGTTGAAAATTTGGTAACAATACTCCATAAAATGACTGTGTTACGAGTGTGCATTACGCAGGACAAACAGAATGAGAGCATGAGAGAGGGAGACTGAGCGACCTCAATGAAGCTCTGTTGGGACAGTTGCGGATTTCTTTGTGGACAGACAAAGGTGCCAACGCAGCCAGGAGCCCCATACAAAAGTGCAGTCTGCAGCACCAGGAGAAACAGAGCGAGCGAGTGACAGAGCGGTAGTGAGCGAGCTCAACCGAGCTCTAGTGTGACTGCTGTGGATTTCTTTGTGGGCAGAAAATGCGGCAATGCAGGCAGAAGCCCAGTACAAAAGGACAGCTTGCAGTGCCGGCAGAAAAGGAATGCATGAGTGACAGAGGGGGAGTGAGCGAGTTCAATGGAGCTGTGTCGGGACTTCTTCAGATTTCTTTCTGGCCAGAAAAAGCCGCCAATGCAGGCAGGAGCCCAGTACAAAAGGGCAGCCTGCAGCGTCAGGAGACACAGAACGAGCGAGTGAGGGAGGGGGAGTCGGTAAGCTCAACGAAGCTCTGTTGGGACTGGTGCAGATTTGTTTGTGGGCAGAAAAAGGCAGCAATGCATACAGGGGCACAGTACAAAAGGGCACCCTGCACTGGCAGGAAAACCAGAATGAGCGAATGAGTGAGCTCAGCTGACCTGCATTGTAACTGCTGCAAGTTTCTTTGTGGGCATAAGAAGGCAGCAATGCAGGCAGGAGCCCAGTAGAAAAGGGCAGCTTGCATTGCTGGCAGAAATGGAATGAGTGAGTGAGAGAAGGGGAGTGAGCGAGCTCAACACAGCTTTGTCGGGAGTGCTGCAGATTTCTTTGTGGGCAAAAAAAGGTGCCAACAGAGGTGGGAGCCCAGTACAAAAGGGCAGCCTGCAGCACCGGGAGAACCAGAAGGTGTGAGTGAGACAGGGGGATTGAGTGACCTCAGCGGAGCTCTTTCGGGACAGCTGTGGATTTCTTTGTGGGCAGAAAAAGCCACCAACACAGGCAGGAGCCCAATACAAAAGGGCAGCCTGCAGCACCAGGAGAAACAGAATGAGTGAGTGAGAGAGGAGGGGTGAGCCACCTCAATGGAGCTCTGTCGGGACAGCTGCGGATTTCTGCCTTGGCAGAACAAGGTGCCAATGCAGGCAGCAGCCCCATACAAAAGAGCAGCCTACAGCACCGGGACAAACAGACTGAGCCAGTGACAGAGGTCCATTGAGCGAGCTCAGCAGACCAACAAAATCAAGATTCGCCATTGGCAAATGCTTGCTTTAATAGTTACTTGGATGTACTATAAGCCTGTCTTGCAGTATCTCTCCATGCTTCACCACCCCACCATTGTACTCATTAATATTTGTTTATAAGTCAGGGAGTTGGACAGTGTCTGCTGTACATACACAGATTGAAAGAAGACTGACTGCAAACATGCAGTTTAGTGCAGTATACTTGCACTACTCAGAATACAAAGTGTCACACATACGGAAGACAACAAAAAAGGGCATAATTACATACAAGGGTCGGGGATGGTGGAGGAATACATTTTATAACACAGCAAGGAAGGTGTGGGGGGACACATGGTGTGAGGAAAGAAAAACTAATGTGGGATCCCATGGTGATCCAGCAGCAGTTCCAGCATGGATGTAATTTGCAACTGATGTCCCCCTAAGTGATCCAGCCGCTGCTCCACAGCACTCACCCTCTCGTTGTTCTGTGCTCAGTTACAGGGCCAGGAGGACTGTCTGCTTACATTCCTCCTGTGCTGCTCTCTGACACACAGCTTCAGTGTGATTTTTTATGTTTGCTTGCACGCATGTGGAAGAAACATAGTGCCATCATCCGAGTTTTCGGAGGTGTGTCACCCCCTCTTCCAGTTCAGTCAGTGTGTTGGCAGGCACGGCCCCTGTCCGCCAATGCATGCTGGAGCTGTCTATGACAAGCTCCAAAATGCAGTGGCATACAGTTGAAAGGGGGAGCTACGCTTCAGTGAGCAGCGATAAGATATCACCTGCTCATGCACAGCTCCTCCTACACACACACACACAGAAATGCATGCCACGCATACTGCGTGCTGCCCCCACAGCTACACGTATAGCCGGCGAGGGTGCCCAATCCCCTCGGCTGTGCTGGTCCCCTCAAAGCCTTCCACATGCCACAGCTGGGTGCTCACCTCAGCGCGGCAACCATAGAATAGCTGACGGGGTGCCCAGTCCCCATCGCCGCATCACTGTTCTCACCCCCCGAATGGTGCCACGCTGGAAGCCCACCCCAGCGGGCAATAGATGCTGGGCTGACGGGTGCCCAATCCCTGCCAGCTCCACGGCCCCCTAAGAGATTCTTGTGCCACGCTGGGAGTCTACCCAGCGTGGCAAACGCCCCACGCCATCATTAAAAAGAAAACCTGAAAAGAAAAATGATCCCACGAGTCTCACGGCCCCTCCCACAACCCACACCCACGCACTGCACACTCTGCCACCCCAAACCCCTCACCCCATACTTACTCTCTGACCTCGGTGCGACGATCTTCGTGGACCGGGAACACGCTCTGCACTCTTCAAAGCTGACCGCGAACTGAGGAAATGCCGTATGCTGTATAATGGATAGATAGCCGTTTTCAACTTTGTTGCATATCTCAGGCATTATTTGGAATTTTTGCACCAAATTTTCAACATGGGGTTTTTGGGACCACTTCTCATGAATGCTGTCACTGTCATGGCGTTATTCGGCCCGGGTGATTTCGCAGTCACTGCGCGAAATCACCTTTCAGGACTGATTAACAAAACGACACTGCCAGTGTTCATAAGGTGGGCTCTCAAGAAGCCTATTTTGAAAATTTGGGGGAAAAATTCCAAAAAACGACTGTTTTGTGAGCGTGCGTTGCACAGTTCCTACTCACGCTCATAAGTTCGCAAATTTTCAATATTTTCACTCCAGATTTTCAACATTGCCATTTTACCACACCTTCTTATGAGTAGTACAGCTTTCATTTTTCACATCTCACCCAAAACGTGTTTCCACCCATGTAGTGCACAATGGCGCAGTCGGTGTGTGAAATCAGTGTACTGGTCAAATTAAGAAAATCACAGTGATACTGTTCATGAGCAGAGGTCTTAAAATGGCTATGTTGAAAATTTGGTGACAAAAGTCCATAAAATGACTGTGTTACGAGTGAGCATTGCACAGTTTCCACGCACCCTCGTAAGTTCATGACTTTGTAATAGTTTAAGTCCAGATTTTCACCAGTGGCATTTTTCCACACTTCCCTTATTTACAGTACAGCTGTCATTTTTCACAACATGGCCGAAGTGTGTTTTCACACTTTCAGCGCAGAGATGCGTGGTCGCTGTGGGAAATCATTGTTAAGATAAAGAAAATGACAGTGACACCGTTCATGATCGTAGGCACCAAAATGCCTGAGTTGACAATCTGCTGTAAAAAAATCCCCAACCTAATTATATTACGGGTGTGCATTGCACAGTTTCTATGTACGCTCGTGACTTCACCATTTCTTTAAATATTTTTACTGCAGATTTGCAACATTGCCATTTTTTACACCTCCCCATGAACAGTACAGCTGTCATTTTTTACATCCTGTTCAGAATGTTTTTGCACCTGTGGTGCTAAATGCCGTAGTTGCTGTGCATAAGCAGCTTTCAGCTAACAAACTGATACTTCCCCTGTTCATGACGTGGGGTCACAAAAAAGCCATGTTGAACATTTGGAGTGAAAATACCAATGAATGCCTGAGGTATCAGGGTTTCCAACCATAACGCCCAACCCTGTAGAGAATGACAGGCATCAGGGGTGTGACTTGGGATTCTTGCCTGTAATGCTCATACCATTCCACACCCTGCAGCCAGTGAGAGGCATCGAGGTATGCCTTGGACTCTTCGGCCCCAAAGTTCACCCCATTCTCCTATATCGCACCCATCTCACCATATTTCCTAATGGAATGGGGTACGCATAAGGGCCAAAGACCCCAAGGAATACGGTGACACTTGTCAGTGTCTGCAGGGTGGAGTGTGGTGAAATGGCATGGCCGTTATCTCTGACGACCCAAAGGCACACCCCAATGCCTGTCACTCTCTGCAGGGTGGTGGTGGGGTTGGCTTCAGTTCAATACTTCACTGCCATTCCTATTACGCAGCTCTGTAACTTCTACACTACCACTGCCAATGCCAGCAAGCAAACATTCGGCATTGACAAATGCTTGTTTTTCCTTTTTTCTTTTTTTTTTATGCTGTCATCTGGTTCCAGGCTCAGTTCTCTGCATGACTGAAACAGGTGTTTGCTAACTCCTCCTCCTCCTGTAGTTCATTGCACATGATTTGCCTATCTGTGCATAATATTTGATTTTGTGAGGCTGTGCTCTGTATGTGCAGCTTACTGCTCACAAGTTCTATGTGCATGCATAATATTTCTTTTATGATGCTGGGCCCTGTGTCTGCACAGCTGTGCGCACACTGTTTTTTAAATAAACCTCTGCAGTTCTCAAACAGACAGGCTTGATTCACTGATTTATTGATATTCGTCATCTGGTTCCAGGCTTGGATCCCTGTACAACTAAGGAGTGTGTTAGCTGACTCCCCACTTTAACAGTTCACCGTGCATGATTAATCTGTGCATCTGAGATATATTTTTTTATGAGTCTGTGTCTTGTGTGTTGCATGCTATTGCATGCTTTTTTTATTATTAAACTGATGCAATTCTTAATGAGACAGGATTGACTCACTGAGTTGAGTGTGTGTCCTCTGTCAGTTCATCTCATTTCCATGTTTGAATGAATAGATTTCCTCTTTTTCTCCCCCTCCCTTTTCTCCCCGTCCTTAGTAGCCATGTTTTTTCCCCTGTGGATTGTCATGTAAATTACTGTTGTTCTACAAACACTAACTAAAGCATCAGAACCACAGGCACTACCTAGTCATAGCTTGTGTTTTACATAATAACAACCAGTGACCTGATCCATCGTGTCTTAACAACCTTGTAAACATGCTTGATCCAGCACCAACAAAGCATCTGAAGCACCAGCTCCAAGTGGTGCGGGAGAGGGTGATAGACCCATAAAGGTACAGCATGTCCAGGAGATTACTGCCGGTGCTGTGCCTGGGCTGCCAAATACCAAAATAATCTCTGAAGAACAAACAAAGCATTCAGGGGGAGGGGGAACAGTAACAAAACACAATTAAGAGAGGAGCATACAGTTGCTAATACATTTATTTGTGCCAAGGCTGGAGAATGCTGACAAAGACCCAGTGCTTTAATGGGAACCTGGTGTTTGTCAGGGGGTATGTTGGCAACATAGAAACACACTAAGAATATACAACCCTTAAAGAAACACACATAGTAAAAAGGGAAGTCATAATAAGTGAGACTGAAATGAACTTTTAACAAAAGTAACTAAAGTAACATGCCCAAGGATGAAACACTGCATCAAGATTACAAAACATCATATGATCAGTTCATAAAGTGGCACAAATCAGTATGCAATGCAGTATCTTGCAAAATTACTGAAAAATGCCTCAGCATGCTGCATGGAGCAGTGTAATTCAATAGAAGTCTAGCCCCTATTGTGTGTCAGCGTGGCTCAGTTGGTAGCACATCCGCCTCTGGACCAGAAGATCTTGGGTTCTTGTCCCACACCGGGATTGGACTTGCACCTAAAAATCGCTGGCATCCGAGTGCAGTATTGGGGGGTGCTGAACTGCTGGGGTGTGCCATCCTTTGGATGAGATGTTAAACTGAGGTCCCTTCTACCCATCCTGGTGGGTGTCCATGTGGAAGTAAAAGAACCCAGGGCACTCTTCGCAAAGAGCAGTGAACATTCCTGGTGTCCTGGCCAACATTCCCCTTCCCATAAACCGGTTCATGCAATTATCCAGGCTGTGTGCGGGGTGATGATGTGTGATATGGCTGCCACCACACTTTCAGTCACTTCACTACCAGTCTAGCATTGCTTGTAAAGCACTTTGAGATACTGTGTATGAAAAGTGCTATATAAATGCTGATTCTTCTTCTATTGTCATGCAATATTTTGTGACATGTTATTTACTGCAACGCGTTACATTTTATCCTATCTTGTTCAGCTGTATATTATTTATACATAATTCAGTTCCAGAGAAGGGGGTTAGATTGAATAAACAGAGAGACTGGTGTCTCTCTGTATTCACTGGGCTCAAATATTTGTCTTCTCAAGCAAGCTTTTTATTTCTGGTAGCACTGGGGATAGTACTACAGTACAACCCACTTAATTCGGACTACTCTGTACACCGCCAAACCTGCTGATATAACCGAACATCCAAATAATCGCAAAGTGACTTTTCTGAATGACTTTAGGCTGCTGACTACTCCATAATAAAGAGCATAGCATGATCAGTTTAGTGCACTCATTCTTAGCCCAATCAACTTCTGCTTTATAAAGTGTTGTGCTGTAGTTCCTACTATACTGAACATGTGTGGGTAGGAGGGTTGGAGCGATCAGTGTGATCTGTGCATTTGGTTACTTCTGGTGTGGTGGCGTGATCAATATGATCAGTGCTTTTTTTTTACTTCTGGTGTGGTTCCCCCAGGTGGAATAGCTGGTTAAATTCCTCTTCCGTCAAGCCAGTAGAAGGATCAGTGTTGTTTTCTTCAGGCTCTGAATTCTCACCGTCTCGCTCTGGATCATCACCAAGGTAGAAACCTACTAACTAATTTCATTCCATGCAATCATCATCATCCTGACAGTATCCAGTAGGTTAATCTGTTTAATGCAGACATTGGCTGTAAGGTCCTCATTATGCACCCAACAAATTAGCAAAAACAAAAAGCACTTTAATGGCAGGCAGGAAGGTTGGCATTTGAGCTTCTGTGCAGCAGTTCCTCCAGCAGATGATTAACAGTCGGTTGTCAGTGACATGAAACAATAGCGATGACGAGCCAGAACAAAAGTAGCCTCTAATCTGCTGAAATCAGACAGGAATTTAACACATTTTAACACCTTTCTGCTCCAACAGGGGTCCGATTTACATGGTGGCACTGAGTCGTTACATCCTAACATTTTTACATAGACATCTATGCATTTGGTTTGGGAATTACAAAAACAGCTGATATGTCCGAGCGGACATTTTATCCATGTCCATTAAATCTGGATTGGGCTGTATTACTACTAATAATACCACTAGTAGTACTACTAGTACTAGTGTCACCTCTTGTTCCAGCTGCACAACCACTGTCACATCCTTATATGCCAGTAGTAGGAGGGTGTTAGAGCATACATGCCTTATACAGGAAGCAGCAGACACCACTACTAATGTTCCCACTGCTACCACTATGGCTGTTACCTCCACAGCCAGTTAACCCCCACACCACCACCACCAGTGCCATTCTTCAGTAGCCATCCTTTCAGCTGTCACCGTCACTGCAGCACTGTTGTCACTATTAGCATTGTTCCTATGCACATGGACAGAGAACTATCTTCTCCTGTGACCTGTAACCATGAACAATGATGATCCAATGAAGTGCTTGATATCATTCTCATAGTGCTATGACTGTGGTGTGGTGGATTGAGTGTGTCACATGTCCCTTGTGCTACATTAGTGACCGCTCTATGTTGGTCAATGAAGTGTCATTGAAGTGTATATGGCACACCAGGTTTGAAGGAGACTTAATGGTGTTCTTTAAGCACTTTTTAAGCTATCCTTAAGTAAAACACCTTTCCTGGCCAAATAACAAATACTCGAATACCTGGGAACTGAATACCAAATATTCTGCTGAATATTCAGGAAAAGGTATTTGTGCAGCCCTACAGGAAGGCTGCAATAGTTGTTGTCTCTTTTTTACTTTAATTATTGGTGGCATGGGTGGAGGAAAGTGGGAATGAAGTATTAGGGGGCTAAGGAATGCAAGTTTTACTGATGTGTGCTGGGGGGGGGCGAGGATGGGATATGTGCTAGTGGGTTAGGGGGAAGAAATAATGTTTTGATTGAATTATTTCCATGACCAGGGTTTGGGCACTCAAGGCTAGAATGGGAGAAACATAGAAACATAGAAATTGTTGGCAGATAAGGACAGCCTGCCTCATCTATTCTGCCCATAAGCCCTTGTATTGGGTTACTGCTTCTGACCCACCAGCTGCTGTATCTCTATGGTTCCCCTATTCTTGTCCCAAGCATGCTTGAATCCATCCACACTGGTTACTCCCACCACCTCCTGGGGAAGACCATTCCATGCATTCACCACCCTCTCTTTGAAGAAGAACTTCCTCACATTCCCTCTCAACCTCCCACCTTCCAATTTCATGTCATGCCCCATCTTTCTTGTACTCCTCCTGTTTTGAAAAATGTCTCCTCCCTGCACCTTGTTTATACCCTTGAGGTACTTGAATGTTTCTATCATGTCCCCTCTTTCCTGCCTCTCTTCCAGCGAGTCCACATTGATGTCTCTTAATCTCTCCTCATACGTCTTGCGGTGCAAGCCTTGTACCATCTTAGTCGCCCTTATCTGGACCATCTCCAGCCTGTTAATGCATTATGAAGGTGCAGCCTCCAGAACTGCACACAGTACCCTATGTGAGGCCTGACCATGATTTTATATAATGGCATCACTACCTCCCTCCTTCTGCTGGTGATACCTCTGCCTATGCACCCCAGCATACCATTGGCCCTCACAGCTGCCTTAGCACTCTGCTTTGACATTTTCAGGTCATCTGAAATAATAACCCCCAGGTCCCTTTCCTCCTTTGTGACTGTCAGCAACTCTCCCCCCATCTTGTAGCTTTCCCAAGGGTTTCTGTGTCCCAAGTGCATACTTTTGCACTTTTTTGAATTAAACCTTCAGTTGCCAGTCCTCAGACAATTTTTCAAGCTTCCCCATGTCCCACCTCATTTTCTCCACCTTCTCTTGGATATCCACTCTGTTACAAATCTTGGTGTCAACTGCCAACAGGCAGATCTTTCCCTCCAACCCTTCTGCAATGTTGCTAAGGAAGACATTGAATAGGACTGGCCCCAGGACCAATCACTGAGGCACCCCACTGGTCACCCCCCCTCTCCCCAGACTGCATCCCATTTTCCACCACCCTCTGCCTCCTGTCTGTTAGCCAGTTTCTAACCCAGTTTACCACCCTGTCCCCCATGCCCAGATTACCCAGCTTGTCTATCAGCCTCCTAATTGGGACAGTGTCAAAGGCTTTGCTGAAATCAAGGTAAGGGGAAGAACATGGAGGGGAAACCAAGTTTGCCTTCCAGTAACCTAATATTTATAAATAAATAGATAAATAAACAAATACAGTTTAAAAAAAAGTTCAATTAAATACAGGGCAAGGGTGAGAAGACCGTCACTTGACACAAGGGTTTTAATGGTTTGGGGCCGGATAAGAGTAGGATGTGCACCTTAACACCAGAACTAAATCATTTGGGGTCAGGGTGAGGAAGGTGATTACCACTAGACATCAGGGATACTTGGCATGGCACTGGATGTGGGAGGGGGAGGTATTAGTTTCTGAAATGCTTGGCATGGAGTTGGGTGTGGGAGTTCCACAGGATGACAGAGATGCTTGCCAAGGGGTCAAGTTTGGGAGAGGCTGCAGCTGGATGCAGGGATGCTTGGCCTGTAGTCAGATTAGGGAATGGATACCACTGGAAACCAAGGACATTTGATATGGGGGCAAGTGTAATGGAGATGCTACATGATGTCAAGAATGCTTGATATTGCATGGGTTGTAAGGCTAAAAGAAGTGGAGTATTTGCAGCTTCAGTTTTGGCTTTGTGTTGAGTTTCATAAATTTAGTTCAACTTTAAAAATGTGATTAGGCCACTTTGGCTCACAGTGCATGCATGGCATGAGGGTAAAGCAGACTACAAATCCAAGGGGCTAAAAAAAACCTTAAGGTCAGCAAGTAATATTAATTACTGCAGCTTATTTGTGGCAGGTGCTGTTGGCATGCACTCTGCTCAGTTAGTCCCAGGCATGTAAAATATCAGGAAGATCAAGTGTACAGCAAGTATTTTTGATTTTGTTTTGTTTTTATAGAAACACTTTTAAATCTTCATTATTCACCTCACCGTGCAAGTTCAGTATTTTTTGCAAACACATAACATTGTTGGCATCCATCAAACAAACAAATAACACTGTTGGCATGCATCTGCTGTGATATACTGTTTGCGATTTTGTGATAAGAGTCTGCAAAACACACTATGACTGCCATGGCCCCAGTGTGAGCGATAGTAATAGCAATAATTCATTTCTGACATCAAGTTGTATACCCCTGTTACTCTCTTCTTTGCCTACATAACAATTACTGTATTCTAACTTATCCTGTTGATTTTCAAATGATTTAACATTTTCTAATAATATCCACCCCCGCCAAAAAAAGTTGATCACTAAAATGTAGGGGAAAAAAAATGAAACCACATTAAATGTAGGGAATTACATTGCCCATGGTGGACCTTCTTCACTGATACTGACTAATAGAAACATTGAATTTGTTGGCAGAAAAGGACACTTGACCCACCCAGTCTGCCCAGATTGTCCATGCCCGGTATGTCTCCACAGACCCTAACTGGTCTCTGTTTACCCTCCCTGTTTACCTATATTTCTAGGCTCAGATATTCAAACTGCACCCAAAAAATGCGCAATAGTAGGAGCAAGCGCAAGTCCATTGCGCCCATGCGCAAGAGGCGTGGTATTCAAAAACGGAGCAGGCCAAACTGCGCTACAGCCGATGACTGAATATTGCACCACCTGCACCATAGCGCAACTAGGGAGGGGAAGCTGAGCAGATCTGATGCACCATAGCTCAACAAGGGATGTGCAGCTGAGCAGTCCAGAGGTGCCATAGCGCAACCAGGGACACCCCCCAGCAGCAGATCAATGCAACTGCACAACCAGGGAGGTAGAGGCCCACCACCCATGCCACAGATGGGCACAGGAACACACAGCAGAACGGACATCGTCCCCCCCACACCCCATGCACTGCACAACGGGGGGAGGGCTGGAATAACCACCAGCCCATGAAGACAATCAAACAACCCTCAGCCGGGCCATGGTGCCCCATCACACCCCTCGGCAAGCTGTGACTGGCACACAAGGAGCGCTGACCACCCCGTACCACACCATCCCCCCAGTGCAGAGCACACTCTGCACCGTGACCCCCAGACAACCCCCCAGGAGCAGCGACCACCACTGCAGGAAACCCCATGCATGCCACCACCCCCACTGTGACACTGCAACCCTGTGCACCACAGAACCATGCAAGGCAGCCCCACCACGAGCACCCATCAGCAGGTGGCAACACATAGCAATGCAAAAGCCGCATACACAGTGCCACCACACACAGTCCCCCCAAGGTACTGCTGAGAGACCAACCATGCGTCGGCACATGAAGTACCCCACATGGGACAGGTCTTGCCCAGACATCACCACCAGTGGTACAGCACCCTGCACAGTACTCCAATGACACACCCCAACCCACCACTGGCCACAACAGCCAGCACAGACACCCACAGTGGTGTGTGGAAGCATGCACCCCACTGGATGCCACACAGTGCATGGACAGACACCCACCCATTCCCAAGGGCACAACAACACAGGGACGCAGTGGTGGAGCAACCAAGCCCCCAGTGTGAGCCCATGTAAACTGTGTACACACAACCCACAGTGCTCCATGGCACTGGAGTGCCAGCCACCCTGCGCAGGCACTGTGGACCCATACACCACCATCATTTGCCTGGAGCACAAGTCACAGACAGTGGTGAAAATCCCCTGCAACACACACAAGGCACAGCATGGAGGTGGGACAACAACTCTGGAGGCCACAGTGTCACCCGATGCAGACATGAACCACACCAGTGACAGGAGGCAACCCAGCATTGTGACGGGTACAGTGGTTGCCCTGCAGGGACTGCCACCACTGACATGCCAGCGGACCGTGCTGATCACAGACATACATGTGTGTCAGCTGCACAGGCCATGGACAGGCTGATAGGGGCACCATGGACACAGAGTACCCACCATGGACCACTGCACACAGTCATACAGTGCACAGGGCACAGCACACACACCACAGACACTGACTGATAGCTACTCCCACACCATAGTCACCTCCACACAGACACACACACATACCCATGACCACACCAACCCAGACACCCTGCACACCACTGCAACTGAGCACCTATAGCCCGCTGCAAATCAGAGACCACCACAGTATTCATATCAAAATAACTGTATTGAACAAACATATAAAAGTTAACTGTTTACAAGACTATTTACAAAATATAAACAAGGTGGGGGGGGGAGGGCCGCAAACAAGGTTGGGGTGACTAAGGGGCAGGGTTGGACAAATGGGATGGGAAAGGAGGGGTGTGAGGGTGAGTCCAGGGGGGTAGGGGATTAGAGGCTGAGGGACCCCTAGCAGGAGTGCCACTCCCCACTCTGACTCCGTCTTGGTCGGTGCCTCCGCAGGACCCTGGTGTCGTCAATCCTGTGGAGGATGTCCAGCGACGCCCTTGTCACCTGGAGTATCTCCCGCAGTGCCTCCCTTATCTCCCAGAGGTGGCATGTACCTAGGACAAGGGAGCAGAGTCAATAGGTGTGAATGCACATCCCCATACAGCCCGCCCACTGTGCATGGCATATGGCCATGGGACATACCTCTGTGATGGTGTGTGACCACCCACAGTGATCACGTCCACATAACCTGCCCACCCAGGCGCATATGGCCATGCAGAACGCTGCACACACCCACCAGCCAAGTCATGCACAGCACCACGGTGGCCATTTAGTGACATGGCTATGTGGTGCAAAGGCAGTGGCACAACCATGTACCTGGTGCACACATGGACCACCATCGACGCACTCCCAGACATGCATTGCCACTGGACAGTGTTGACTGTAACAAGTCGCGTGCATGGCAGTGGTGTCGATGGATGTTGGCCATGCCCTGCTGCCCACCCTGTTACACAGCATGCAATAGTAATCATGGAGTTATGGCACTCACCTTCATTGGGCCAGTCCAGTGGGCGGTAAAGGCCCTCACCCCGCCTGGCTTCCCTCTGCTCCTCCTGCCATGAAGATCGCGAGCACGGCAGTGTTCCTCTGGGCCTGTGGTGCAAACATGGAGAGAGGAACATCAGTACAATCCGTAGCAAAGTCCACCTGCCCCAGGTGTGCCTCCCACCCAGCCAGACCCACCACCCCACACCCTGATAACACCACCACAGCCAACCCCGGACGGTCCCTCCCCCATGTGCTGGACACATACAACACTGTTACCCATATGGAACATAAAAGTGTGTTGACGTAACACCTACCTGGCCTTGGCACCATGCCCCTCCTGGCACATGCCCGCAGGCATGCTAGCAGCTCCGGCTCCCTCCGCCTCAGGTGCCCATACCTGTGGCGGCACTGCTCAGCACTCCTCCCCCGTCCTGTGGCCTCCTCAAGTGCAGTGGCCACCTCCTCCCACACCTGGGTCCTGGACCTGTCCAGGGGTGCCTCCCCACACAGTGGCCCATGGTGTGGCTCCACAATGGCCACTAGGTTGGCCAGCCCTATTGCCAACCACTGAGCTGTCCTCCTGCATGCCATGCTCTCTTCTTGATTTGCCAATATGGCACTCTGCAGCACGGCTCCCCAGTGCAGATGCTGCGTGGTACAGCGCTGCCATTCCCTATCATGCTGTCACTGAACAGCGCCATAGAGGTGCACCCATGCCTGATGCATGGCGCCTACGGGGCGAAGGTTGGGCACAGGGTCAGGGGTCTCTGGCACACAGACACGCACAGCGCCATTGGAACTCAATACGTGTAGCGTGATTGGCTGCCTGTGTGCTACCGCCATTAGTGGCCTACTGCACAGTTGGCCCCGTGCACCTATGATGGCCCAGTGCCACAGCGCCATGTAGTGACCGTCACTATAGTGCCACTGGCACAATGGTGGCTGTGCCCTGCATTGCCTACCATGCACAGCACGTCAGCAGCACGGTAGACGCATGCGTCAGCAACCCACGCATGCGCAGTGAGGTGTGTACTATACATGTCACAGAAATGCACCATTGGCTCAGTATGTTTAACACAATTGCACAAAGTGCAAAAACACGATATTTAGCTGTCATATGCAAACCATCTAATCAGCCATTCAATGGCGCAGCACTGCAATTTGCATCCACTTAAAGTTGTGCCTCACCTCATTTGCATGGGTTGTGCTATAAAAGTGCAACATTGGGCTGCAGTGGCCATAGTCAGTTACTTCAGTCTATTGGTGAGTTGCATGATGTTTGGGAGTGTGGACTGTGGATTTAGGGTCGTGCATGGGATTGCACAGTCCCAGGTAACAACTGCCATTCTTACAGGCTAAATAATGACTGAGCAAGTTGTGGGAGAGGAGGAACACAATGGGGGGAAGAGGAGGAGGCCTAATTTTACCAAGGCCGAGACCAAAGCCCTGTTTGACACCTACCTGAATCAGGAGCCACTTCTCAGTGGACAGCAGGGAACACCTGAAGCCCATGCTACTGCATGGGAGGAGGTGGCACGTGCTGTGAACCTGCATGGCAGCCACCAGCGCTCCATGCAGGAGTGCAAGAAAAAGATGGGCACGGACAGGAGGAGGATAAAGTAGAAGGTGGCTGCCATCAGGTCAGCAAGAGCTGCAACAGGTGGGGGACAGCCAGAGGTGGTATAGCTGACCCCACAGGAGGAGAGACTTGCTGGAAGCATGCAGTGTAGTGCCAATGAGGGTGTTCCCGGTGGTGGCTTCCAGATGGGTGGTGGCCGATCACTGCATGGTAAGTCATGGTCTGTCTATGGGGGGGCAGGGTAAGTCACATGCAGTAACACAACTTTGCCTTCCCTTAGAGATCCTGCACATCTGCTTGGGTCAGCGGTGGTGGGCCTGTCCACTGAGAACAGTCAGCTGGAGATGGAGGAGGGTCCATCCACCTCCACAGGTATATGTGGCTCAGTGCGACAGTGGGGCCTCCTGGCTGTCCACACTGATGTTGTTGTAACAGGTGTGGAGGAAGCCCTGCCTGTGTCCCAGCATGCCGGCATCCACGAATGCCAGCATGCTGTGCCTGGGGTCAGTGCAGAGTCCGTCACCGATGATGATGTCACTAACGTCATGGGCAGTGACATGTGTGTGCCACGGGATGGCCACACAGCAGGACACATCACGGCCATGGCTGTGGGTGGTGCTGCTGTGGAGGCCTGCATGTCATCACAGTCCCAGCCTGTGCCTGTCAGCACCAGTGGGGCAGCACTGGTGTTTGTTCAGGACAGTGGGACTGTTGCTGCCACTGCAGCAGCACCACTGAGCCCTGGGGAGTGGCAGCCGGAGTGGCAGCATCAGCAGTCGGCCAATGGGCTTAGGGGTACAGGGTTCAGCTGCGGCATCTGTGCACTGCCTGTGGGCATGCCAGACCTGGTCCTACTGCGCAGCACCCACCCTCAAGGGGTGCTGAACATCAGGGCCACACACACCCTGAGGGACAGGAAGCTGAGGAGGCAGATGACCTCTTGGACGAGCACACCTGCCTACTGCAAGCATCAGTCCAGCAGCAGATGTGGGTTGCAATGTCAGTGGATGCACTGCGTGTGGCTCTGGAGTGGGCAGAGGAGCTTTGCAGCAGGGACACCGCTCTGATCCTGGCAGGGATGGACCGGTTGGAGGAGGATGTGACCGCTGCCATTGACAGGCATGCACAGGCATTCACTGCTGTCATGGCCATAATGGGCACACAGTCAGGTGCCCATGCATTGTGGACACCACGCAGTGCACTATCCATCCCCCTTTCCCCACATCGTGCGACTCCCTCCCTGTCGACACCGGGTTCAGCTGTGGGCATCCCGAGCACTCCTGGCGCAGGCATGTTCAGTGTGCTGCAGACCCCTGCATGAGCACGGTCGTGTTCACGCAGTGGAACACCTGGGGGACCATCGGTGCCACCCCATGAGGCCAGTGGTCAGCCTGTCAGTGCTGACGGGTCTCCGTGGGGCTGCCCATGCATCCATGGTGGCCGGGGCACTGTGTCGCATGACTGACCTGTCTCCCAGCACGGCTACTGTCTGGTGCTGCCCTGTGTGCATTGTGTCTTTCAGTGGGCAGTGCATGGATGGGTTCCCAGCCCTGCACGCAGACACACAGTCCACCTGCACACCCTCCTGGCTGCTGTCCACAGTTGCTTGTGCATGATGATGCCTGTATTGTGCTGTACACCAATGTGCAATAGTGCTCAGCATCTGACACATGCACATGGACAGGCAGTGGGTGTGGTGGCCTGTGGACATGTGTGTGGCTAGGGTTGATGTTCTGGGTCGGTGTGCCTCCTTCCCTCTGTGCAAGTTTGGTGCGTTGTGTGTGTGTGCGAGTGTGTGTGTCTGTCCACGTGGCATGTTAGTCCTCACCCATCCCTGGTTGTGTGTGTGCTTCTGTGCCTTGCCACTTCCCTTGATGGCATGCACCCCTGGTGTGTGTCCATCCATGTTTGTGGATTGTGGCTTAGCCACTGTTGGCTGCACATGGCCCCATGATTTACCTGGGTTGGCTGAAGTGCTCCTCTGTGATGGTGTCCTGGTGCAGCTGTGCCAGCTGGATCAGTCGGGGGTCCTGTCGCCCAAGGGGGGGCTGCCCATCACTATCATCACTGGCGTCCTCATCATCCCTATCGCTGTCCCCCTCTTCGACCTGTATGGCTATCCCACATTCGTTGGCCATGTTGTGCAGTATGCAACAGGCCAGGAGTAGCCCACAGACCTTTGAGGGGCCATACTGTAGGGCACCACCGGAGGTGTCCAGGCAACAGAAATGTGCCTTCAGCATCCCGAACACCCGCTCAATGACATTATGTGTGGTGGCGTGTGCTTCATTGTAGCGTTGCTGTGATGGGCTCGCGGGCCGCCGGTAGAGTGTAAGCAGCGAGGGACGGACTGGGTATCCACTGTCACCTGTGTGTAGAAGGTGGAGGTTAGTTTGGTGATCAGCATCGCCCTTCCCCGGGCCATGTAGGCCACTACCCATGACACCTTTGGCCATGCTCCCCCAGGCCCTATGTGTGTCCATGTGGTTTTCATACTCACCCAGTAGGTGTCCAGTGGGATGTCCCCACTCTCAAATCTGTAGCACAGTGCTGAATGGTGCCAGATGAAGGCATTGTGTGCTCCCCCAGGGTGTGTGGCACAGACATTGATTATGCACCCCCTGGCATCGCACACCACCTGGCAGTTGATGCTGGCATAGGCCTTGTGATTTATGTATGCAGCCCCCTCGAGGCCAGGTGGTGGTAGATGGCCACACGGGTGCAGTCTATTGCCTTTAGCATGCCAGGCATATGTGCTACCCTGTGGAACTCCTGCATGTTTGCTGTGTGCTCCACTGGTGTGCTGGGGAAATGGATGTACTATGCAGCATGTGGCAGCAGTGCGCTGAGGAATTGGGTGAGGTGGCGTGACGTGGCTGACTGGGTTATGCCTGTGGTGTCCCCAGTTGGTCTCTGGAAGGTACCGGTGGCAAGCAAGCACATGCAAGCTGTTACTTGAGTCTCCACTGACAGGGCATGGCTCCGTCATGTGGGTGCCTGCATCACATCACTGCACAGCTCACAGAGCCACCTCAGAATTACCCTGTTCAGGCAGTACCAGCCCACAATCTCAGTATCACTGTACAGCTTGAAGCTGGTGTGGGCTTGGTACTGTCTGTTTGGGGCTTACTGCCAACGGGCCCTTCCATGGCCACGCCCCTCTGCTGCCCGCCTTCTCACCCCCCTCATGATGGCCTCCATCTGGAAGGTGGCACTGGACATGTCCCTGGCTTGTGTTCAACCCCCCTGGCAGCTGTTACTGTATTCCCCCCGCTGTCCTCACTGCTACTTCCCCTGCACCGGGAACACCTGCCTGTGGTGGCCTCTGTGCTGTGTGGCACTTCCCCCTCCTGCACTAGCTGTGGCTCCCCACACCTTCCCTGTGCCTCTGTGTTCAGGATGCCCTTTCCCTGGCCTGCCCTCTGTGTCCCTCCTGCCCTGTCTGTGTGGCTAGAGTTCTGCCTCATGTGCCTTCCCTGTAGCGTTCTTGCGCCTCTCCCTTGCTCCTTTTTATTTTGGCTCATTTCTTCTATGGCGCAACTTCCACTTGCTCCCCTATTGCGCATGGTGCAAGCTGTTGAATAGCGCACTGCGCCATTTATGCATGGTTCATCCCCCTTCAGTTGCACATGCCTTCATTATCATTGCGCTGTTGCTCAGCATGATTTCGGGGGTGCAACTGCCTCCTGCTGAATATCGCAGAATGGCGCAATTTCGGACTTGTGCAGGCACAACCCTATTGCACATGGCTCAACTCTTTTGAATATCTGGACCCTAATGTCTATCTCACACATGCTTAAAGCCCCCTACTGTTTTCACCTCCAAAACTTCTGCTGGTAGTCTGTTTCAGGTGTCTGCAACTCTTTCAGTGAGGTAATATTTTTTCACATCCCTCTTAAATCCCACCCCTCACCCATTTTCATCGCATACCTCCTAGTCCTGGTCCTTTTTCTCATTTATAAGTGACTCCCCACCTACACATTGTTCACCCCATCAAATACTTGTAGGTAGCTATGATTTCCTCTCTTGCTATCCTTTCTTCTAGTGTGTACATGTTGAGATCCATCAGTCTCCATAAAGGGCCTTTAGTGCAACCCCTGAACCATTTCAGTTGCTCTCCTCTGGACTGCCTTCACCGTGTCTATGTCCTTTCTGAGGTGTGTCTTCCAAAACTGACCACAGTATTTCAAGTGGGGTCTCACCAGTGAGCAATACTGTGGCAACAAGACCTCTCATCTCCTGCTGGAAATACCTTTCCCTATGTATCACAGCATCCCATTGGCCTTACCCACTGCTTCATCACATTGCCTTTCCATTTGAGGTCACCAGATATATAACCCCAAGGTCTCTTTCCTGGTTAGTGACTTTCAGTACACCCCCCCATCCTATTCTCACCTTCTGGGTTCCTATGCCCTAGGTGAATAATTTTGTACTTTAGGCATCGAACCTGAACTGCCTTGTTTTTTAATACTCTTTCAGTTTCACAAGATCCTTATGCACTTTCTCCACCACCTGAGTAGTGTTCACCCTATTACAGATGTTGGTGTCATTATCAAAAAAGCATATCTTCTCTGCCAGTTCTTCTGAAATATCACTTATGAAGATATTGAAGAAAACTGGTCCCAGTACTGAGCCTGTGACAGCACGCTGGTCATTCTCCCATCATTACAGTGAGTGCCTCAAACCATGACCTCTACCTCCTATCCATTAACCAGTCTCTAACATAATTTTTCACTTTGAATACCACCCATAGGCTGCTCAATTTCTCTACCAGTTCCTGTGCAGCACAGTGTCAAAGGTCTTGCCTTACTCCAAATAGGCCATGTCCACTACCCTCCCTTGTTCTATTTCCCCGGTCACTGAGTCAAAGAAATCAAACTGATTTGTGTCTGGCATGACCTCCCCCCATGAATACATTCTGTGTTATTGTAGCCAATTGATTCAAGATACTCTGCTAATCTTTCCTTTAACAGGATTTCCATTAATTTTCTCCACCACTAAGATGAGACTGGCCAGTCCAGAGTTGCTAACTTCCACTTTGTTGCTGCTCTTGTATATAGGGACCACATCGGCTCTCCTCTAGTCTTCCAGAACTACACCTGTTTCCAAAATGCTCTTAAATAAACCAATCAGTGGGGCAGCTAGCACCTCCCTGTGTTCCTTTAGTACCCTTGTGTGTATCCTGACTGGTCCCATAGCCATGTCCACTTTCAGGTCTGCAAGTCCCTTCAGGATTCTTTTCTCTGAGACTGGACTTGTGTCTACCTGTCTTTTTGTTCCTGCTGCTTTCTAGTTGTCTGCAACCCCTCCCTCAACTTTGAAGACAGAACAGAAGTACCTGTTCAGAATGTCTGCTTTTACTGTATCCTCTTCTTTATTGTGCCCCCCGATCCCCTCCTTATCCTCACTATCCCTTCACTTGCCTTCCTCTTCTCATGTTTGTATCTGAAGAAAGTCTTACCCCCTTTAGTTATTCCCTTGGCAATACTTTCCTCTGTTTGCGCTTTTGCTTCCCACTACCATTTCTGATCCCTCTGTTTTATTTGGTACACCTCACTGTCTTCCTCCTTCTGTGTTTTCCTTATACATCCTTTATGCCACTGTTTTTTTTTCTTTATCACCTTTACCACTTCCCTAGAGAACCATATGTCCTCTGAATGTCCAGGACTCCTGTTCTTCTAGGGTTTGCCTCTGGTCCTATCATAATGTTAAACCACAGTGTACAGTGATCACTGATACCTAGAGGACTACCCACTGTGGAATCTGCAGTTCCAACCCTGTTTGTAAGCACCAGGTCCAGAACTGCCCATCCCTAGGGGGTTCATTGATTTGCTGCCTGAGAAAAGCCCCTTGTGGGGAGTAAAAGATGGCCCTGCTCCTTCTGGATACTGCACTTTTTTATTTATTTATTGATTGATTTCATTTTGTTTTTGTTCACTGGGAAAGGAGGGCTAGACAATTCTGCCTGTTTTCAGCCTCATCACTGGAGGGAGGGGATACAGATAGATGCCAAATGACATTGAAACAGATTAATGTAAGTTATTGGTGACACTTTTTAGTGAATTTTGAAGGCTGCATTCTGACAAATTAAAGTCACCAACTAGTAGAACCTGTACCTTACTTACCATCCTGAAGATAGCTTCCCCAAATACTTTATCCACCTATGTGTGCTGTATGTTCTCAGTGGCACAGTTTATCATGCTGATCTTATTGGGGATGACAGTGTGAAAGCAGTTGTATGGGAGGTATCATCAGGAGGAGGAGTTGCCCTACGACTGCTAGGAGTGGTGAGATGAACTGCGGTGCCAGTGCCAGAAGAGGTGTCCAGTGAAACATTCCACTAGGAGGTGTAGGGATGGAAATTGTCATAGGTAGCACTTTTTTTGGGACATGTGAATAATCAAAAGAACATTAATATTCTTAGTATCTATCCTTGATATGAAATAATCAGAAGAGGAGTTTGACTAGGACATTGTGTATACTAATTTTTGTTGGTTTCTTCAATGTGTATTAGCACAGAACCATAAGTATAGTCAACAGTTTCTGTTTCATATAGTTTATTTTACAATGGGGAATGAATGCATCATTGTTTCTAGGATCCAGCTGTGTTGCTATGAAAAACTGCATGCCCAATTTTTTGCTGTCAAAGCTGCCTGTAAATTGTGTCAGAAAAATCTCTGTAACTCTTTTACTGAGTATTCCATTCTCCTGCTGGTGTGATGACTCAGATGAATAAGTTGTATCTCCAGTTCCATGACCTATAATGATGGATACCAGTCCAACTGTACCATATATGCAGTGCACAACCAGGGAAGACTGTGGTGTTACCCTCATACTACAGTTATGCCTAATAAGGGAAATTTGTTTTGTGAAAGAATGAGGAGGAGGATTATATATTAGGTATGATATTGTTCTCTGAACCAGTCTACTAATATGCTTTTATTTTAATGTGGTTAATATGTTTAGTTATTTTAGTCACACATTTGACTATTTCTGTGAAAAGAATATGTGATTCATAATGGTGGGTGAAAGAAGATGATGAATAGGATGTGTTGTTTTCTGAAGCTAAAGTCAGTCTATTTCTTTATTATTTTTATGTAATTCTTATAAATATTTATGACTATTCATAAATTTTCCATCATTTACTTGCTGAGAAAACATGATTTGCAATGGCTGGAGAATGATAATGATAATAAAGATGATGAGGAGGAGGCGAGAAGGATGTGTTGTTTTCTGAAACCAAGGTCCTTCTGTGTTTTTTATTTTCATATCATTATTATTAGTTTTTACTATTCTTAAATTTGACTTTATTTATATGCTGAAAAAACATGATTTTACAAAGAAACATAGACAACGACTCCAGAAAAAGACCAATGGTGCATCCATTTTCTTGGATTTCTGATGTAATTTGTAAAACAATCCCACTTTGAGAATGTGTTAGCTTGTTTATTTAGTTACAGTGGATTGGTGTTTTTCATGTTGGAGGCTAAGAGGTACTGCTACAAAGGAATTTTTCAGAGACTGCAAAATATTTGTTCCATTTTTGGCTGCAGTGGAATGGCATGCTTTTAAAGGGCATTTGGCAGGACAGGCATGGCAACTGATATGATATTGAGAGGTTAAAATAATCTGACTATAGTGGTGCCATAGCACCACTATATTTAGGGTTGAGTGGAGGGTTCTATGTTAAACCTCAAATTTTGTACTTTAATATCTTCACAACCGTTTGATGGATTTCCACAAAATTTGCATGCATGGTCTCTGGGGGTAGATCTCTTGATGTAACAAATTTCGTTCTGGTTGGATGTGCAGATTCCAAGATGCAAATAGTGAAAAAATCTAATAAATCACATTTTTTTTTCTGTTTTTTTTTTTATTGCCTATTGACCAGATTGTTTGTAATTTTGATCTGAAATGTGGTGGGTAGAAGGGGCTTAGCCCACAGGTGTGAGTTTTGCAGGTTTGGTGAAAAAAATATAAATCCATTCCAAAGTTATTAAATTTTGAAATTTCTCTTCTAAGCATTCTCAGTACAGACTTTTGGATAGTTACTTAAAAAAAAAACATGTGGTCCATACAAAAAAGGATCCCTTTTATGGCTGTAGTGAGCGTAGCCCTGCAGATGTTTTGTTTTGAAAAAAGGACTCCCTGCATAAATGACCTCCTAAACAACATGATAGAGTGTTAAAAATAGTGTCCTCCACTGATGACTCATAGCTACGCTGCCTGTGTGTGCATGGGAGCTTGAGAGCACTATTTTTCCCCTCGCTTAAGAAGTTAATTGAGCCATCCCCAGTACTGCCTTTTTTTGCAAGTTGAAACCTCCTCCAAAGTGTTTAATGGGTCTTTTCTTTGTTTAAGTTTCAGTGCTTAATTCACTATCTTTTGCAAACTGAGAAACTCCTGCTTTGCTTGTATCCTCTCTCCCACTCATCCAGAGGTGTGAATTCCTTTGTTAGCCATTGGTGACAATGGCTGAAAAATGATTACTTTTGACTACAAGCACTGTCTTCTGCACAAGACACAAGCAAATGAATCAACACACACACACACACACACACACACACACGTAATACCCTAAGCAGAACACAAGTGGATAAGGTACCAATATTTAGGAAACTTATTACACCTACCCAAAGACTAGCAGTGTGACTCTTGGCTGCTGTGTTCTCTCTGCTGTGGCTGAGCTGTAATAAAGATGCTGTAGGAAGACACTGACTTCCTGCAAGGGCTATTAAATATCAGAGGAAAGGGCACTCTGGAAAGACTTTCTGGGACAAGATGCAATAAAAGAAACCTGAATGGCATCCTCAGAGGCCATAAAGCAACCAGAAAAAGTTAGAAAAAAAATCCTCTCACAGCCTGAGCAGAAAAAAAAATCTGGGATGAAATAAGAACACAAAAAATGTAATGATACATATGTATATTTTCTTGATTTTAACATATAGTTTTCCTTTAATAATCCACAAGAAGGTGTGGGTTGGGCTGGGATTTACCCACACCTGGCAAGTGACCAACAATGTCAGGCATGCATAAGTCCCAGTGCACTCCAAACTGTGCGGTGGATTACTGTGATTGTACAGCTGGTAAGAAGTAAAGAATTAAAAATGTTTTTAAAATACTCAATTTCTAGAGTGGAACGTTGATGCAAAGGGGATGAGGTATTGGGCTTACTTTTAGATGACAGCTGTCCAGGCATATCCCTGTCTAAATCATTACCTTAAATCAAGGCAGTGGCCATTACATAGAACCATGAGACCGAAACTGATTCTACAATTGATAAAGCTGTGCTGGGCAGCATATAGCTAGCTAAACTCTGACATCAATTTCTGTTTCAAGGTTTTGTGAAATGTCTTCTGCCTTTCTTTATTGCTTTGTTGCAGAGATGTCAAAATTGATTTTGCTGGAGAGCTGACAGCTGTGTAGCCCTTCACCTACATAGAAAATAGTTTATAAGACATTACCTCCTGACTTATACAGCTGTTATTCATTTGGTTTCTTCCAAAAACTTTGCTCCTCTTCTTAACAAATTTGAATTGAATAGACCAGAATCTTATTTTAATTTAAAGCAATTGTATGACACAGGTTTATTACTTAGAAATCCTCAATGCAGCACTAAATATAGAGGATCCTTGATGAGTAAGTATGCACAACCATTGTCTTCTGCCACAGAGGGGTCCTGATTCCTTCTGACCAGGAGAGTGATGCTCGAGAGGTCCATGATAATCAGAATCCTGAGGAGACAGAACACATTGGTTATGCAAAAAGTTGCGCATCCTGTATTTTTTATAGTGTATAGTAGTATTATGTGAAATGTCAGTTGTGTTTTTTTTCTCTCTTTCATAATGAAACTGACTTATGAAGTCTCTAGGGGTTCCACCACCCTTTATGTGAAGAAATACTTCCTCACAGTACCCCTTAGTCTACCCTCTTCCAACCTCATATCATGTTCCCTCATTCCTGGATATCTCCTTTTCTGAAACATGTTTCCCTCCAGCACTCTATTTATGACTTTTAGATATTTGAGGGTTTCTATCATATCACCCTGTGTATATATATACTGTATATAGATATACAGATATATATATATATATATATATATATATATATATATATATATATATATGTATTAGAGCAAAAACTCAGTTTACTGCATTAGTTAGGGTTGTTCCACAGTGACAAAGCGAGGAAATTTGTTGTTGGGGTTGAAAGCCTCCTTGGTCTCCCCAAGACCACCCCCAACCAGCATCGGAGTGCGCATTGGGGTCATCAGTGCTAACTCTCACCTCATCACATGTGGCGAAGAAGCAGAGGGTATGAGACAATAGGGTGAGAGTTGGGACCAATGACTTAATCGCGCCAACTCGTGAGTGAGCGGGGGATAGAAGGGGTCTTCAATCCTAACACTGAATTCCTCACTTTGTCACTGTGGAACAACCATACTTCCTAATGCATTAAACTGAGTATTTTTCCTCTAATTTCCCTTCTTTTTGAGAATGATGATGAGAAATAGTGAATGTAATGTGGCGGCGGGAGTGCAGTGCCCACCATGTGATGTCTGGTGACATAGTAACAGGAACAGCAATGCAAACAGAAGTGTGAGCAGTGGCACACATGGAAATGCAAACATAAATGATAATGGAAACATTAATAGAAACGCAAGCACAGAGTGACGCAAAAGCAAACAGTGATGCAAATGGAGAATGAAGCATGTACGAAAATGCACTAGTAATGTGAACAGTGATGGCAGTGGTATTTTAAATGTAAATGTTAAGTGTCACAGGAAAAAGAACACGAAAGGGAACAGAAACAGAAACATGAACGCAAGTGCACATGTAAATGCAAACTGCAATGCTCACACACATGGTATCACGATTGTAAATGCAAATGGTAAAGTTAACATGAAAAATAATGCCAAAGGAAAGAGAAACGGAAACGGGAACAGAAGCGCGTCTGGAAGCACAAACCGAAACTCGCATGGGCACAGTACTGCAATTGTAAATGCAAATGATAACTGTAACAGCAACAATAATAGAAAAGTAAACAGACGCACAAAAGGAAACACAATCACATATGGAAATGCAAACTGTAATGCACATGGGCACAGTAATGCAATTGCAAACGAAAATGGTAACAGTAACAGCAAGGAAGATGCAAAACAAAAGAGAAACAGAAATGCAAATGAAAGGGCTGCCAGAAACACAAATGTCAATGCATACAGTGACGCAAAGGAAAATGCAAACAGAAACAGTAGAAGAAACACAAATAGTAACAGTAATGAAAATGCAAGCGCGAATGACAACGCAAAGGGTAACGCACACGGTGGTGTATACAGGAACAGTAACGCAAACAGGGACATAAACACAAGTGGAAACAGTAACTGTAACAGCAATGGAAGTGCATACCCTGTTTTTGTCAAACAGATGCATACAGAAACACAGTGTGTACAAAGAATGTATGCATTGTAATGGGGATCGAAGCTTAAAACGAGAATTGGAAGTACTTAATTGCTAATATCTCAGCAACAGCACGACGTAGAAAAAAAATGTTAATTTCACAAACATCAAGATTTTCCTGGCTAGGTTTTTGCTATTACATAGCCCAGAAGGCTATGCGACTCACAACAAAAAATCTGTATCTCGCCTTGTTTTCGAGATACAAGCCCCAAAATGCGCTGTGTATGCCACCATGTTAGTCTATGGGAAAAAATGCCAACTTCAGAGTACTGTAACTTTGCAACTGTGTAATATTTGTTGACTAAACAAGCAAAAGGCACATCTGTAAGATGTTGACTACCTTCCTTCCAAATTTCAGTCCAACATACCAAACCATTCTTTTGCAGCAAGGTGGCAAAGAACACCTGTCATTTTGACCATAGCCTGGAAAAGTAGTGTCGCAATTTGCAAAAGCTTTCGCAAAATTTTGCGAAAGTGTCGTAAGTGCGACACAACTTTTTCCAGAAACTTGAAAAACATATTTCTGGGGTGTTTAACCCCAAAATAAAGACATGGCTGGCATCCACAAGGTCCAACTAGGTGAACACAGAAAAAATTGTGTACCTAGAGGGTTCCAATTTTAAATGCCAAGCATTTTTCTGATCACCAACTGAAAAAAAAATGGTGGATTTGCGACACTACTAGGGTCATTTGCAACACTAAAAAGTGCATTTGTGAAAGTGTTGAACTTTTTGTTAACTTTTCCCATTGACTTATAATGGGAACTTGTTTTTTGAATAACTTTTGAACTGTTCAATATTGTTTCACAAAATCTTCAAAAGGCACATCGGGGACCTGGCTGCATGTTCCCTGAAGTTTTCAGACTGGTTGCACAAACCTTTTGGGAATGAGTTATAAAATGACAGTCACATGTGTATGAGGTGGGGTCCCAAGAACTCTGTGTTGAAAATTTGGAGCCAAAATTCCCCAAAATGGCAGAGATATCTACCTAAATTGAAACCCACCATTGATGCCATTATAAAGTTTACTGTGATTTTCTTCAGTTTGCAGTTGACTTTTGAAGAGTTCAGATGTGTCCCAACTCCACTAAAGATCACAGCACTGGACCTCCAGAGGTAAGTATACAGTGCGGGTTGTGCGAGGAGGTGGAGTGTGCAGAGGGTGTGTGAGAGTTGGGGGGTGGCAGGACGACGAGGGACCTTTTTCTTTTTTACAGGAACAAAAAAAATGGATGATGGGGGAAGGTTTTCTTTATTTACAAGTTTAAAAAAATACTTTGGGTCACACTGGAGTGGGATCCCAGTTTGCCACATAGGTTTTGGGCAGGGGAAAACTGATGCCGATAGGATTGTGCACCCCCTTCGGAAAACAAAGTTGGGGGGACATGATGCCAATGGGAATTGGGCACCCCCGTCGGCAAACAAATTAAGCATGGGGGGATACATGATACCGATGGGAACTGGGCATGCCCCAGAGTCAGCTTTCTTGGGATAGTGTGGCAGATGAAATGTTTCACCAGGAAAGGCATTTAATGGAGGCCTGCCATCTGACGCTGCAGTGATGAGCTTGTCTCTGATTGCAGCTGCACATTTGTTTAATCTCTGCAGCTCTCTTTGAAACTGTTGTCAATGGCAGCATAATCACTCATTGAGGGCTGAGGGATGCACCCATTGAAGCATCTCCTGCATTCGCCAACACTGACACACCTCTGCATTTCTGCTACAACCACAATATTTTGCTTGCGCGAGTGCGCAAGCCAACATAAAAAGAATATGGACTTAGTTTTTTCCCCACTCTTTTCTGGTATGAAGGCATCCTTTTTTATATGCTTTTCTTCGTTCAAATGAAAAAAGAATGCCTTCATACAAAAAAAGATTTTTGGACTTAGCTTTTTCTCACATTTGAAATTCGATAAGCCATAACTCCCTCAATATTTGATCATAAGGGGCAAACTATATATTAAAAGAAAGGTCTTAATGAGTACTACAAGAATAGTACATAATTCCTCTAATAAACTTTAGGACCCATGTAAAAAGTCATAAAAATAAAAATAAATTTTCATAGGATAACATTGGAACTTTAACAAGCCAAATCTCCCTAAATATCTGGACTGAAGGAAAAATGTAGATATCAAAACAAAGGTCTTAATGAGAATTGCAAGAATGGGCTGGCCCGGTGGCACTGAGGGTTGAGGAGCTGGACGCCACACATCTCACCATGCTGGTGACCCAGGTTCAGGAGCGAACTCAGGTCACTGGTTGGTCATCTGGGGGAAGATAGGCTTAAGCGTCTGACAACAGTCTCACCTTCTCCAGGGAGGGAAGAAGCCAATGCCTGCACACTTGCCTGACTCTGAGTGGAGGCTCACAGTATTGCAATCCTCAACTATAGGGGATGATGGCCACAGTACAGCGTGGACGTTGATGCTCTGTACCATGATGTCAGGGGGCTGCACACTGTACAGGGAGGGAGACAGGTGAGAAAAGAGCCTGCTACCATCGTGGAGATTTGCCTGCTCCCACCTGATGGACCCAGACCTACAAAACGTCAGTGCACCCCACCTCATCCTTGCTCAGGGGGGTAAACTGTGGCTATATGGGGCCTTAGCAGTCCATTCTGGGTAGAGTACCAGGCAATGGGATGTCTGCCATGTCTCCCCTGATGGGTCAGGGGGCAGGCTGTGGAGAGGCACATAAATTGTAATTTAAAAAAAAAGAATTGCAAGAATAATGCATACCCTCAAAAAAAAAATATGGGCAATATAAAAAAAAAATAAAAAATGAAAATTCCCATAAGATAACACTGGAATTTAAAAAAAAAACGTAATTATTTCAATATTTGGACTTAAGCGACAATCAATATATCAAGACAAATCTCATAATGAGTACTACAAGAATAGCACAAATTCCCCTGTTAACATTTAGGGGCAATAAAAAAAGGCATGACAATTAAAAAATGCAAATTCCCATTGGATAACATTGAAACTTTAACAAGACATACAATGAAGGAAAGAAATTGCTGAGTTGGCAGAAATGGAAGTGTAGGGCCCAGAGGGATTTGTGCTTCCACCACAACATGCATGTATGTATCTATGGAAGAATGGAACCACAGGGCCCAGCGGGCCATGCGATTCCAAAGGCAAATGAGGATATGATCATGCTATCTCCAAAAAGTAAGGAAATTCATTACAAAAAGTCATTGTTAACCCTTAAGCTGCAAGAAGGTTTAGAGCACATAGGTTTTTAGGATATGTGTACATATCACTGACACAACAGGGGTTAATGTACTAGTTAGTGTTAAACTAATAAAAGAAGGGAAATGTAACATTAGGGTTCCCAACCCTAATGCCCCACCCTGCAGGCAGCAACAGGAAAAAACATTACTATTTGGCCTCTCCTGCATCTTCGTAAATCAGGTGTGGGGTATGTCTTGGGGTTGTTAACCGTAACGCTCACACCATTCTCATATATTGTACATCTCAACTTATTTATTGATGAAATGGGTGAGCGCTAGGGTTGACAACCCAAAGGCACACACCATGCCTTATCTGTGAAGGACTGGGATAGGGCAATAGGGTTGAGAACCCCAATGCCACATGTTCCTACTTTTGTTGGTTTAATCCTTTGCAATGAACATAATATTATATATGAGAATATAATATAACCTGATATAAAATTATACAATATAATTCATGATCTTTTTTATTATTATGGATTATTTATCATATTTATGTTTTTATGTACCAAGAAAACATGAATCGTGAAATTTAAGCATTGATTGTGGCTTATCGGTTGACTCCTTCCGTTTTATTGTTTTCAGAAGCTGCAAGTGATGGGGGAGGCTTTAATGAATTGGGCAGCACATGTAACATGTTTTTTTCCCCCAGAAGTAGACTTTACATTCCTTGATGGATCACTTTGAGTACTAGTAGAGTAACAGGAAGAACTTGTAGAAGAAAAGGGGGAACAGATGTGCTTCTGTATTGCAACCCTTTCTCCTCCTTTCCTTCTCTTCATTCTTTCTACATATATGATTACAACTGTCACACACAGACAGTTATGACTCACAATAGTCATTTTGTTGATTCTTAGATGCTGATGTGACATGCATACCCATTGCACATACTGTACAACTTGAAAGCTGACAGGGATACCACCATCCAGGCCTATTCAGAGTCCTGGTGTCTCACACAGAAGATTACTTTACTTTTCTCCACTGACTGGTCAAGAGACTCAGACATAGGCAAAAAAAGATGCATTTCTATGCCCCATACTACCAGCATCAAATCAGTAAAAAAAATATATATTTGCCAAATAAAGCTTTCAAAACTCCTATTGCACATTTCTTTGTTTGCTGAAGTCCCTCTGCCCTGTTCCTCCTCAATGGAAAAAAAAAATATTGAATTCTGTGCCTTCTACACCAGCAGCATAGCAAAACTTATGCAGCGAAAAATAAATTGTCAAATAATGCTTCTGAAATCCCTTTACACCTTTTCTTGCCCTGTAGATACAAGCTGCCCTGATCTACTGCCAGTGTAGGCTCACATTATGCATTCTCTCCTCTCCTCTCCAGCACAATTTCACTAGTCTTCATACCTACCTGAAACTACAGTAAATGCAAAATGAATTAACTAACCAGAATAAGTAGCAGTAAATGTATTTATTCACAAAATTCAAAGAAACTGAATACCCAATTAAACCAGGACTCTTGTTCAATGGTGTCCAGAATATACCATTCACATTTACATTTAAATAAATTAAAAAGAAATACACATTTTAGATAATATTTAAACATAACAGTTTGCATCATTCTCTGATGATTTTAAAAGTTTTCTGATCAAAAGTCACTCTTTTTGATATAAAATGAGCTGTTTGTCAGTAGCCAGGCTGTTCTCCTAAGAGTTAGAGCTGGAAATGGCACTAAGATATTTGCAGAGCCAGGAGGTCTTAAACTCCTGCATCCTGATTGGTTACTGCAAGTCATGTGGCTTGCTAATAATTTGGGCATGTTCAGTATGTGCTCACAGTAGAAAGTGCTACATCATGATGTTGAAGTGCCTAAGAGTTGAAGGGAAAACAAGTTCCTTCAGACCTACTTCACCGGTATCCAAATTGGTTTCCTAATTGGCTGAGATTTGTCTGCTAAGCACTCTGTTACACTACATTATATTTTGAACTGCTGAAGGGAGTGTAGGACATGGCTGCAGCAGTGCTCAAGCTACCAGCAGACCTAGAGTTTCAACAGCAGTTTGATATAGGTTAAGTTAGGTCTCAGCTTTATGGTGGTGGTGCCTTGCTGGAGCACAGAGTCTGGCCTTAGGATTCATTTTGATATAGTGTGGTCAGCTATGGAAGATGGCTGGAGACATAGCTGATTTTAGCCATCATAGTCAGTATGAATGTACAGAATGAGACAAAAGTCACATGAAATTATATAATGATCCACACTGTTGCATAAGTATCATACAGTGCAACTTTTTGGAGAGTTAGATTTTTTCCTTAACACATTTAATAAGTTGATGAGTGGCAACCTTTTCACATGTTTACAATAGGCACTCTTTCTTTTTTTGTATGTTGTTTATTCAACTGAGTCCTCCCATTACTCTTTTAAAGGATGACCAAGCTTACGTCTCACAAAGTACCATGCACCTATTTAGGTTATTGTTATTATCCTCACCCTACCTATCCTTGCCAATCCAAGTCACTGTATCCTGAGAGATGTGCAGTTAAGAGGAAAACTCAAACTGGCAATTTTTGCTTCTGAATTGACAATGCAATCAATCATTTGCTTTTACTTTTACTGCATACTGTATACGGTATGGTCATTCAAGTTCTGTGTGCTGAAACACTGCATTTCCTAAGTGTTTATGCACATGGCTACTCATTGTGCCTTAAACTAGCTATACGTGATAACTGAGCATATATTCATACCCATGTAATGTTATTGCCAAACTTCTGATTTATGATTATATTTCAACAGCAGCGGAAATCACACAAAAAATAATTATATGTGATATTTACATTTATTTGCTATCAAACCCATTTCTTTTTTCTTTTATACTATCAGCACCATGATACAGCTGTGATCTGTCTCACCCTGGTGGTACTTTATGTTGTACATGGCTCCCTGTAGTACCGCTCACCAAAATTGCCACATGCAAGCATTTGCCACAATCTGCAAGAGGAAAAGTGTCCCCTGTTACAAAGCACTGCATGCAATTATGTAAAGTGCCATTCTAGATCTTAGTGCTTCCACATAGCACGTGTGACCACTAATGAACTGAAAGTATGGCAGCCGCAGGTCTTTGCTCATTGCATGGCACCAGGAGCATGATGCCATGCCATGGTTTATGCACTGAGCATGCAGCTTTAGTGCAGCGGTCAGCCACTCACCTCCACATCCTGTAACTTAAAGCAGCAGTGCAATGTAACTGGACAAAAAAAATAACCCTGCCTTTTTTCAATATAAAAGATTTCAGTTATCTTTGAGTTTGATTTATTAGAAAACATTTCAAAACCTTTGAGTAGTTTATACATTTTTATACCACCAGTGAAATGGTGACTCCCTCATTGGTCAGATACCTATACTTTAAATTTTAACATGCCAATATGAGTTGTGGTCCCACTGCTGTCACTCTTTTTCTTGTGTGGAAACCACTTTCTGGCTGCATCTTTTATATAGTGAGTTGTCCATTGTAAAGGTAATCATGACACAGCTGAATGATGAAACTAAGATCTCCTTTCAAATTTTTGGCCACAAATCCATAGCACCCCCATAACATTTGAAAAAATCTATGACATATGATGAAATCTCTGTGTACTAGCAAGGGTTCAGCTACCTAAACTCTTAATGTTACATCTATGTTTCTATTTCAGATTTTAAGGATAATCATATAACTCCCTCTGCCTGTCTTAATGTGTCTTCCATAGATCCACAACAGGTCATTGACAAAATATTTTTTGAATGACCTGACAGCGAAACTGGCAGGTTGACTGCATTTTGCAGTCAGCTGCTGGTTTGCAAAAGCCACAAATGTTTTCTTTGCGGGGCATCCCCCCCAAATCTCCCATGTGGGGGGCTGTGGCATCCGCAGCCCCCCACTTAGGATCCTCAGCTCCAAGTTGGAGCTGAGCTGGGGGGTACAGGACCCCTCACAGATAGTGCCATGTGCCAGTGGGTTCCCTACTGCGATGTGGCACTGTTATCGCTGTAGGGGACTCCGATGTTGACATGTTGACGTCAGGGATATATTCCGTCTTCCAACACCTCCCTCACTGTCTCAAAAGTAGCCCTTCTGATGTCCAGGATTTTGATCCTGGATTTTACCCTCTCAGCTTAAAGCATGACTTCATTACACACTGTTCTGTTATCACTTGATCCCTATGATTCCCTCACCATTACTTTCCCTAGGCTATCCCTATTTGTAAGTACAAGAACCAGTATAGACACATCCTTAGTGTGTTCCATGACCTCTTACCTTATAAATGAATTCCACATTCTGTCCTCTTATGTCTAGTGACTTACACTTTCTGCAGTTGGGGTACTCCAGTCCCCACCTAACAAACTGAAGACCCCCCAATATCAAAACCACCAGTAGCTACAAAATATAGGCTAGAGTGTTGGCAACTCGGCTGAACTGAGTCTGGCATGGAATGGTAGGAGATGAACAAGTAAGCATCATGAGACACAGAGTCTCCAGTGACCATCTAAGAAAATTGGCTCACCTTATTGCTGTGTCCAGGGATCCCAGCACCCTCATGGTGCTGGTGTCCTTGGATGCAGAAACAGTGTTTCATAGGGTGTCATTGGAAAATATGTTCAAGGTACTGAAAGATTACTACATCTGACAGACCAACATAAATTGGATCAAAGTACTGTATTGCAATCCCATGGTCTGGATTTTGTACAATGGGTTTTTATCACAGCCTATACAGCTTGCTGGGGTACATGTCAACCTGCCCCCTTTCCCCAGTGCTCTTCAGTCTATACCTTGAACCCATACCACATTGCAAAAAGGCAAACAGACAAATTCAGGGTATATGTGTGGGCACAGAGGAATACAAGCTTTCAAATTATGCAGATAATAGTCTTCTCCATCTAGTATAACTGATTAACTCTATTCCAGCAGTTCTGAGAGAGATTAAGTGTTTCAGTTGATTATCTGCATTTAACCTGAAAGTGGACAAAATTCTGGTCCTCCCACAAATGGTGGAATTAAACAGCATGAACTCACACACCTAGATCTTGCATGGGCTCCAAAAAAATCAAGTATTTGGGTATTGTGATATTGAGGAATCCTAAACTGATCAAATTAGATAATATAGACACCTTATGAAAATCATTCAAGACTTGAAGAGATAGGATAAGCTCCCCTCCTGAATCTGTAGAAGAATTAGTATATTAAAAATGAATGTGTTGCCCAAAATTATGTATCTGCTAGGTATGGTTGACAAGAAACTTGCCCTGAAATGGTGCAATAAGCTGCACAGCATGCTTACTTTTTTTTATGGGGTGGGAAAGTAGTCAGGAGATCATACAATAACTTATCTACCCCAAAACATATAGTGGGTCTCAAATTACCTACTTCCTGTTCTACTATCTGGCATTACATAGTGCCAAATATTTAAGACTGAGCATGACCACTTTTGCAACTGAAACCTCAGATTATTTATTTATTTATTGAATTTTGTTGATTATGAGCCACACTGGTAACAAATAGAGAAGAAACTATCATGGCAGGCAGGAGTTACTCTTAAAGTCTTAATTCTCACTCCAATAAAGCACCTGCATAAGAATATGGATAATATTCCCATTGCCTTTTCTGTTTGAGCCCACTTACAACTTTGCCAGTTACCAAAGATTAACCTCTTGAAGTACTGTGCCCAGCCTATCCTTGGCAACCCCAATATAATTATTAATCCTTAACCCATAAGGTTTGAATTGTGGGCACAGCTGGACCTACCATCCACAGAGCACTTAATGCTTCATGGATGAATTATACCCATCACCACTTTTCAGAGAACAAATAAATTTGGATAATAGGAGTTGTTTCCATTTATGCAGGAAAACACATGCCACAGCAAAACCCCTTTTTGCAGCATTGTGGGAATCAGGGGATAGCCTACAAAGTTGGAACATATCCCTTTAACTTCTCATCCATGATATTACCAGGATTTACACTAAATTGCATGAACTAAATCCTGCTAAATTAACAGGGGTTTGTAGATACTGGACAATGGAGATAAATATGGAAAATACTCCTGAAAAATGTGATACTATCTGGAAGAACTTACATAAATTTATCAAATTTGAAAAATACAGACTTGTTCAATACAAGACCATTCAAAATCTATATTTTGCTCCCACTAGACAATTTGAGATGGGAAAAGTAGATAGTGACACCTGTATCAGATGGCAGAAGGAATGAGGCTCTTTATTGCACACTTTAAGGCATTGTGAGTCAGCACAATCCCGTCAAATAATGTCAAGAACAACATAGACCCTCTTCTGGGACTGGAACATGCCTTCATGCCAGAAATCTGTGTTATTGCAGACTACAAGGTGAAATGAATAAAGCAAAGGAAATACTTTATTGGTCTAATAGCCACCTCAGCCAAAATGTCCATCTTGCATCATTGGCTTGATTCTATAATACCCTCTAAGAGAGAATGGCACAAAGAGATACGTATGGCTCTAAAAGCCAAGAGAATGATTGCCAGTATGCCAAACAGGCATCAGTCCCATACTAAAAAAAATGGGAACCACTATATGCACTAATACTCATACGACTTAACAAAGCTACATTGCTTGACATATGAGATCATGATTTGCACAGTATTAGAGATGAGGGACTTTTTTACAGTTGTAAGTAACCAGCTGATGTTATAAGAACTGGATGATGAAAGAAGCTAACATAACCATCTTTTATTGTATAAACCTCATTAACATCAGTGATTTGTAAATAGTTAGGGAGGGCTTTGTGATTGATTGTTGATTGATTGTCTATGATGTCTTGTCACCTGTAATGAAAAGAAAAAGTTCATTAACATTAAGTTAATTAAGGAAAACAACAGTAGCTCTACCACCATGTTTGTCTAATTTCCCAGCTCATTGTCTGCCTCATCCCCCTCTCCTGGAGGTCTTTAGACCACTCCTATCCTAATCACTTTCCACCCCATTAGGACTTGTACCCAGACTGTCTCTGCCCCTTTAGTTTTGTCATCATCCTGAATCATGAAGGTGTGAATTCCCTCCTTCACATGTGACACTATATCACCTTCCCTCTATTTTTCCTATCTCCCAAACAAAGTGCAGTCTTTTATCTGTAGATCTCAATCATGGTGCTCGGTCACCCATGTTTTCATTACAACCACCATTTCTAAGTGTGCCTTCACAATTAATGCCTAGAGGTCACAGACTTTGTTCTCCAGGCCTCTGGTACTGGCACACATCACCCTCCATACCTGCAGTGCCCATTGCTGCTGCCAATTATCTCTGTGACCCAACATATCCCTTCTCCATTTGCACTTCACCACATCCCATGTGCCTGTTAACCCTCTTACATTTGAATTCAGTTTGTTCTGCTGTATTGCTCCTTCTAACCCACCCCCATGGGTTTGATACTCCTTCCTGCACTAGTTCTGTGGGGAGGCTTTCTAGCCTCTCAGTCATATGGATGTATCTGTCATCAACTGTTATTCCCCACTGCTTTATTTAAAACCCTTCCTAGTTGAAATGTGAACCTATTCTGCAGCACCCTAGTGTCATCACCATTGGGTTGGAGGCCATCCCTCTTAAACAACCTCCATCCCCACCAGGGGCAGCCACAAGCTGTTAGGCACTGATAACCCTCCCCTTGCTATGAATTCTTTAGCCACACATTGAACTGTTCTGCTTACACCTCTCCCTATTATAACAGCATGGTAACATTAGGAGCTCAGAGAAGGTCACTGTACCTGCACTATCCCTGAGCATTCTGCTTAAGATGAAAACATTCTCTTTCACTTCCTCTTCACTGTGTCTGGCCAAATCATCATATCTGGCTTCCCCATCTGTCCAGGTCAGATCCAGCACCTTCTTTAAGAGGATGTCCAGTGTAAACCCATGGAAACAGTGGACCTCTGTACAGCCTCTGCTGTGAAATACACCTAACTATCTGTCTCCCTAACAACAGAATCTCCTATTACATGGTCCTTAATAGTGTTAGCCATTGCTCTTTCCTGGGGTAGTTGAGGGGAGCCTACTCCAACAGTGGATGAAACCTGTTAGAGGTGGGTACCAACTGAACTGCTAATAACCATCACAGCTCCTCCCACCTTCCCTCCCAACTATGGTCCATTGGCCTCAATTTGGCACTCTGAGATTGCTGAGGAAGAGACACCTGCAGTCCCTTCTGTTGCTCTCTAGTCTTGGTCTTACTGAATGGATTCCTGCCTTAGCAACTTAAAGCCGAATAGCAAAACAGCTACATCCTCCATCAGCTGAATCACTAAACATAAATTGAGAAGACCTTCTGGGTCATGACTGCCCCACAGCTCTTACACTCTGCCCACTCCCCCAGTGGTGTCCAACCTGTATGCTAGTCTGCATTCTAGTTTATATGTATGTAATAATTACTAAGCCCCTGTAGTTAATATGACAGCCCTATGACAGATGAAGACTCAGATTCCTATTAAGTATTTCTGCTGCACAGTATGACAAGATACAAAAGTTGTACTTCTACTCCTGATAAGGTGTTGGCTGCTTTAAAACCTTTTTTTACCATTAGGTACATGGTGGGCTTTGTTGCAACTGCACCCCAGATAAGAATCAACTTATTTTACACTCTTTATTCACACCCTGACCCTTATTCAAGATTATTCAGTCCTACCCTAGATAGGATGGTAGCTGGTTTCTATACAATTATTGTACAAGCAAACAGGATTCATAGGACAGTTGAAAGTCCATAGCTTTCACCAATGAGACTCACAATTTTTCAATGGACTGAAATATTCCTCATGTAATTATCTAATTTCTTTTTAAAAGTATCCATGCTTTCACTATTTACCACATCCTCTGGCAAACCATGCCAATACCTCACCATGCTTTGATTTATCCATCCAACTATTTGTTTGTTTTGTACGTTTCACCTCTAAGCTGGTAACTATGCACTCTGTTTATTCTACTACATAATCTCATTTCCAATACTAAACATTCACAAAGATCCCTGTTTATGAATGCCAAGTATGTTATGCTGAGTACTCCTCTCAATCTTCTATATTCCAAAGTGAACAATCCCAGCTTCTGTAACCTATATTCATAACTTAAATGCTAAAGTTTATATATATTCCTGGTTGCTTTTCTTTGCACACCCCCCAAAAGCCTCATATTTCCGTTGTGATACAGGCTCCAAACCTGAGCACAATACTTTATTAGAGGCTGAACCATTGACAGATACAGTGCCATTAGAACTGAACTACTTCAGCTGTGTGTATTCCTAAGTATGCAGTTCAACATTCTGTTTGGTCTCTTAGTTGCATCAATAACATGATGATGAAATGTCAAATCTTTTTTAATGAGTACACCCAGGTCTTTATCATTGCCTACTGTTTTTAATTATTTTTCACTTAAATGGAATATCCACTTACTTATTTTATTTATTTATTTAGTTATTCATTGAAAGAATCAGAATTACAACTCTGGAGTCAACGACTCCTTTGCAAAGGCTCCACGTCAAAAATGAAATTACATAACAGGGTACAAGAAAAGAGAAGAACAGAGCAATATTACAATGATTAAAAGGAGGACAAGTTACAAACTCAAAGGTGGAGAGGTCTAGCCCGAGTCAGTCAGTAAGCAGTAATCAACAATTGTTACAGTATCAAAAGAAACAGTGTTCAATAATCAACAGTCTGGTTACTATTTCTCCAGGGTCAAGTGATAGAAGACCCCAGGTCAAAGAGGAAGTGAAGGAAAGTGGTGTGTGCCTTGTGTCTGCATTACCCATAGGGATGAATCACAATTGCAGCAGGAGTGGGACAACATTTCTGAGCAGAGTCGGGATTTAAATGGGCCTAGACTCTGCTCCAGAGGGACAGCAGGAGGTAGTTCATGCAACCAGAGGGGTGCCCTGTAGAAAAAGCAGCATTGGCCCAGGGAAGTCCAGCAACAGGGTACTAAGAGGGGGCAGACAAAGATCTCAGAGATGTCCTGGGTTAGGCTGAGGGCTGCACTAGATAGTGAAGTTCTGATAGGGGGAAGAGCAGAGTGACAGTTTCTGGCAAGGAGTCCAGTCTGGTATCTGAGCCATCTGTCAAAGTTCAGCCAATTGGTGTGATGGTAGAGCTTGCAGGTATGGGTCCACTGGTCACAATCTGTGACAAGTCTGCAGGCTTAATTTAGGGAGACCTTGATACAGCAAAGGGGGGGTAGGGTCAGCAGAACCATAGATGACAATCTCATAGTTGATAAGTGAGAGCACTGATGATGTCACAGCAAGATTTAGAGCATGAGGGGGCAGACAACCCCTATGTCTATACAAGAACCCTAGTTGAGTATTGACAGTGGAGCAGAGGAGGATTATGTGCTCATGGAAGGTGACAGAGGAGTCAAGGGTAATGCTTAGGTATTTAAAGGTGGGTACCAGGTCAAGTGGGGAGCTCTTGGAGTTCAGTATGGTGAGGGGAAAGTTTCTATGTTTGTTTTGTCTGTGGGTGAAGAGCATGGCTCTGTTTTTTTTGTAGTTCAAGACTAGGTGGTGTTCTCAGAACCAGGCTACAGCCTCAGAGAAGGAACACTGCAGGGAAGCTTGAAAGGAAAAGGGGTCAGGGTGACTGGCAAACAAGACCACATCATCGGTGTAAAGAAGCAGTCGACCTGAGCAGGCCTTGAGTATGGTGTTTGAGAACATGATAAACAGGAGGGGGCTCAATATAGAGCCTTGGGGGACCCCAGAGCAAACTAGTTTACTGGGCGGGTATGGCAATGATTTCTTTTTCCAAAGTGCATCACACTGCATTTGCTGATATTGAAAGCCATCCTGTGTTCCAATGCCCATTCTCCAATATTATGTAATTCTCCATATCTTTTGATTTGTTTATTATTGTCCCAATTTTACAATCATCTGTGAATTTGCACATCCATGACCTCTCTGATACTTGAAGTGATGATGTAAAAGCATTAAATAAGGTCAGTCCCAACACAAACCCTTGGGGGATTTCGCTTGTGATATCGCCCAGTTTAGATGTAAATCCTTAGATGCATACAGACTGCTTCCTGTTTTTTAAAGGGATGCTGTCAACCTGTTTTGCTTCATAACATTTCTAGTTAAAAACCTACATTTTATGATTTCTTACCTTTTCTAAAATTCATTGATTTTGCTGTTTGTTTTGTCTCTATCCTTGTTTAGTAGAAACGAATTGCATGCTAATGCATATTTATAAACAACCTTGCTTTGTTTCAAATCCTGAATCTATTCTTATTGAATACTTCCTGAACATTAGAACCACCCCCAAACAGTGCAGTTACTTATGAGGCAGTAGCCTCCTAAACTCCCATTGCATCATGAGTGGCTAGACTGTGTTAGAGATATTCCCAAGTCCAGGAAAGATGTACTGAGAATTGATCAAGCAATGTAAACAAACTTGTTTTTGTGTGGTAACACCAGTATGGTGGACAGTCTGTTTTTCACTTTTTAAAAGAAAATAAGAATCAAACTACCAGCTATATCAGCAATCTTTAAAGAATGTTGGCAATTATAAAATGTGTTTTACAAACAAAGGACACTTCAAGGCCTAAGGGGGTTGACAGTGTCCCTTTAACTATGTTGCAATCCATCTAACAATTTTTGGATCAATACTCAAATTCTTTGATCTATCAATTAATTCCATATGTAGGCAAGGTAAAAGGGCTCAGAAAAATCCAAATATAGCACATCAACTGACAGTGCCTTATCCAAAGCCTTACTAATATGATCAAAAAACTTTATAAGATTCATCTGACAGAATATTTTGGGAATGAAACCATGTTGTGTTATAGTTGTCTGACCAGTTTTACTTACATGTCATTCAAGTAACCCTTTTATATAATCTTCTGAAGTTTTACTAACAATGCAAGTTTAACTAATTGGTCTATAGTTTTTATTGTCACATCCAACTCCATTCCTAAATAGTGGGGTCACATTTGCAGTGCTCCTGTCATTTAGAATGTCCCTTTCTCCAAGGATCTATTAAATGAAGTGGTCAGGGGTCCTGTCAATTCCTCAGCCATCTCTTTCAAAACCCACAGATGTACTGTAACCCATCAGGTTCTAGAGAGTCATCAACTTTTAGTTATTTTAGTTTATCTATAACACTTTGAGGTTCTCTGGTGATAGCTTCTCTATTTTCCCCTACTGATAGTTCTATGTTTACATCAATCATCTCCTTTTTGTTGTTTTATACTCAAAAAGTGTTTGTTAAATGTATCAAATATAATTTGATCATTGGTGATTGATTTTTTATCTCTATCTAGTGGTCCAGTCTTGTGCTTCCATGATTACTTATATAACTGAAGAATGCCTTTTTGTTGTCTTTGGCTTTATTAGCAATTCTCTTCTCTTCATTTTTTTTTTTATTTTTTTTTGCTTTCTAATAGGATTTTTACATTCCTTTGCTCTTTCCTTAAATATATGCTATCTGTCAGGTACTGGATCTTTTTTACATTTCATATAGGCTCTTTTTTTCCTTCATATATTCTTTTTGGTGTTACTTTTTAACCAAATGGGAATTTTCCCACTTTGATTATATTTAGTCCTTAGTGGTATAAACATCTATGTACAGTGTTCTAATGTATTTTAATTTTTTCCCACTTTTGTGCACATCTAGATTAGTTAGTTCTGTTTTCCAGTTCCAGTTTTTTTTTTTAAACATTTCTCATTTACAGGAACTTTGCCTTATTTAAACATTTGATTTTTGTGTTCCTTTTCCGTTGGTATAGTTACCTAATATTTTAAATTCTACCACATTATGATCACTTTTACTCAATGGTTCTCTAACTATACATGTACTGATGTCCTCATCCATGTTACTAAAACCAAGGCCCAACTTATTTTCCCCTTTTATATTTTCTTCTACACATTGTTCTAGATTATTTGTGAATTGAATATCCTTTAGTCTTTTCTCAGAATCAGATGTTCCAGATGGACTATCCCAGTTAATATTAGGCATGTTAAAGTCTCCCATTATTAGGGTTCTTGCATTTAAATCAAGTCTAGCAATAGCATTAAGAAACTTCATATTATCATCAGCTTATAGGTTGGTGTCCTATAACAAACTCCTAAAGTTATTTTTTTGTTTGTTTCCTGGTTGCAATATGTTAACCCAAACCTGTTCAATATTTGCTCCCTTGTCTAGTTCTAATTCAGTTTTGTGCACTGTGATGGTATCCTTAATAAAGAGGGAAATCCCCTCCTCCACCTCTCTTGTTGACATGGGGCTGGATATTCAAAAGGGTTGCGCCATGCGCAATAGGGTTTCACCTGCGCAAGTCTGAAATTGCGCCATTCTGCCATATTCAGCAGGAGGCAGTTGTGCCCCCCCAAGTCAAGCTGAGCAACAGCGAAATGCTAATGAAGGCATGCTCAACCGGAGGGGGAGGAACCAGCCATACACTGCACAGCCGGTATTCAGCAGGCTGTGCAGGTTGTGTAGGTGCAACCCCAACCTGAGCCTGCACAGCTTGAGCAAAAAAAGGAGATGTTGAGGGCCACCCACAGGTGAGCTGCCACATTGCAGGGCACAACACAGCTGCCACCCTGGGTGGCCCTCAGCTTACTCCTGTGCCCCTGCAGCCCAATCATGGGCATAATAGTAACCCCCCTCCTCCCGACTGGTCGTCGGGCATAAGTGAAAAAAAAACCCTCCCCGACTGGCTGTCGTGGGCATAAGTGAAAAATCCCCATCCCTGACTGGCCCAATCATGGGCATAAGTGAAAATAACCCCACCCCCAACTGGCCTGATCAGCGCCGGTAAAATAACTCCCCCACCCCGACTGGCCTGATCGCGGTATAAGTGAAAAAAAACACCCCCACTAGCCCAATGGCGGGCAGAACAGAGTTCAACTCCCCTCAAGAACATATCCCTGGTGGTCCAGTGGACTGCGAAGCCCGATCGCGGGCATTGAGTCCACCACCCTCCCAAAGTCCACCTACCCTGGTGATCTAGTGGCCCCACCCCTCCACCCATGGAGCCCCGCCACCCTGCTCCCCCATCAGCTGGCGGGTGGCAGCATCCACCACCTGCGCCCACCACCCACCAACTAACTGCTCGGGGTAGGGCTGCGCCCATTGGTTCAGGCAAGAGCCAATGGGTGTGCAGCCCGCCTCCTAAAGCAGTCCAGATATGAATTCATTCATTGCATATCTGGACTATGCTATAGTATGGACTACATGCCCTGGCTCTTGCTCTGAACCAATGGACGCAGCCCCACAAGTGTCGGTTGGCGGTGGTCGGAGCAGCAAGCGAGTGAGATCCCTACCAGCTTGACGGGGAGGTGAGGTGGTGGGACTCCATAGTGAGTAGAAATGTGAGGCCACTGATCTCGAGGCAGAGCAGACAGGGTGGTGAACTCTATGCCATGATCCTTCGTCACAGGCCTGTATTCTTGGAGATTGACTCTGTTCTGCCGCGTCAAGTAGTGGGGGGTGAGACACCACTTGTGCTGCGTCAGCCAATCAAAGAACCCCCTACATATGCCCGCGTCCCAGCCAATAAAAATTTTCACTTATGCCTTGTCAGACCAGTTGAAAGAGTAGAGGCCTACATGCCCGCGATCAGGCCTGATGAGGAGAAAAGTTACTACGTATCCGCTGATACGGGCCAGTCGTGAGGAGTTCAACAGTTATGCCCGTGATCAAGCTGCGGGGCATCGGTCCCCAATGGCTGCGCCTGGCAGGGTGCCAGGTGCAAGTCCTGGGATCGGAGCACCTGCATGCTAATGGCATGCAAATGGGGCCATAAATAGATGCAAATGGCTCCCCCTGCACCTTGCATGAATTATGGCCCATTTGCATGTCACCTTTTGAATATTGGAATTTGTGCATGGCGCAATGGAACTTGTGCCACCGCATCTTGAATGCTCCACTCTGACCACTTGCGGTGGCACAAGTTCCACTGCGCCATGCACAGTGGCTGTGGCCAGGTGGTGATATTCAAAGGAGTTGCTCAATAGCACAACTCCATTGAATATCACCCCAGCCACACCCCTGCACAACTATTTTGGGCAGCGCAAGGGCTTGCGCCACAGAATGGCGCAGTTTGAATATCCAGCCCATGATTTACACAGAATATATTATAACTGGAATATTTAGACCCCAATCTCAGTCTTGTCACCATGTTTCAGATATTGCACATATCCCTATATTTTCCTTCTTTAATAGGATATGTAGTTCTTCCTTTCTATTTACTAAGCTTCTTGCATTTGCCATCAAGACCATGATCTCATTTTTGCTGGTGATATTATCTTCCTGCTTTTCCTAAGTGTGTGTGTGAGTGTGTGGGGGGATGTTATTACACATTTTTATAGCTTAATCTGACCAAATAGGATTTAGAATCAGTATTCTGTCTCCACAGTTTAATCAGTTTAAATTAACATTGGATATGTCTTCACAGAAGATGTCAGCTAATACCTTATTGCCTTTTCTGCTAAGATGCAGACCATCAAAACCAAAAATATCATGGGCTGGATTTTCAAAGCCCCGATGCAAGCTGCAACAATGGCAGCCTGCACCGAGTGTGGTCCGCCCGGGATCCTGTGCCTAATTTTCTAATCTACAGGGTCCCGGTGCCAAAGTCCAGCAGCTTACAGCAAAGGTGGTGCTGTGCTAAATGGATGGTGCACCCACCCAGAATGATGCAATGGCAGTGGGGAGTCTGCAGCATCCACAGACAGGGGCTAGCAACTGGACATAGCCCCCCAACACCACCATGCCACCAGCACCTGCACCCCAGCACAGACTGTTAACCTGGTGGTCTGGTGCCCCCACACAGGTAGTGCCCATCTCTGCACTCCCATCTTCCTCCCATACCCTGATCCAGTGACCAGCACAGCCCTCCACATGCCACCACAGCCAGCCACCAAATGAGCTGTCAAGGCATGTACTGTATACTGTATACAGTATACCCAATGACAGCTCATTCGGTGGCTGGCTGTGGTGGCATATGAAGGGCTGTGCTGGTCACTGGATAAGAGTATGGGAGGGGGTCAGAGTGCAGAGATGGGCACTACCTGTGGGGGGTATCAACCTGCAATGTAATGGGTGTTAGAGATCATGCTGGGGGTGAGGGGGGACCACTGGACCACCTGGGATACCCATCAGGGATGGATAGGGGCAGGCCACACAGTGACACATACTGGAAGACCCTCCTAGGAGCTGTCTAAGTACCATTAGAACAGCCTTTCACTGGTCTAAGGGTACTTAGCACTTAGTTCAAGGGGGGTCTTTGAAATTCTGGATCTGAGGGCTGCTGTAGTCTGGGTCTGCTGCAAGACACCCTAGTGCCATGCCACAGTCACTTTTGTGGCACAAGGAGGCTGCTAGCACACTTTGGTGCAGGCAGCTTGCTGGGTGATGCAGGCTGCCTTTGAAAATACCATTTGGTGCAGCCATTGGCTCAAGGTGCCTCTTGCATCAGACCTGTTCGACACAAGCACCTTGCGTCAGTCTATGGCCTTTGAAAATCTCACCCCATATCTCCCAATACATTTTTTGCACATTTTTATGCATCTGATATTCTCATTAAGTCACCATTTTCTCAGATTATTTATCACCTTTATCTTTGCTGTCCATCTATATGTTGCCTGGGGAACAGGCAAAATTTCTGATGTAATATTGCTACCTCTATTTTTTAAATCTTGATATACCTTTTCTTATTCTTCCATTATTTCATTCATATGTTGTCTTTTTGTGTTGTTTGTTCCTGCATGTATAAGTACTAGAGGCTTTTTCCCTGTGGGTTTCAATATATTTCTTATCATATCCCTCATGTCTTTAATGGTGGCACCAGAGAAACTGCAACTTACAATATCTTCTTTATTTCCCTTTGTTGTATGGTGGTCAGTATATCTGATGATGGAATCTTCTAAAATAAAGATGTGTCTTGGAACATTTTTGTGCTCTCTGTATTCATGTCTGAAGTTTGCTTGTTATTACTGATTTTAGTTAAATCCTGATCCATTACCATAATTAGTATATCATTTGCATGTTCTTCCATATTGTCCATCAAGTTTAGTAATGGAGCATATTGATTTTGCAACTCTAAGGTAAATTCCTTTCCCCTCTTATCTTTCTGTTTCTTCTTGTGAGCTTTGTTATTGTTAACATAATACCACTCATCATTGTCTTCACTATCTCTTAATCTTTTACCAGTACTTTCACTTCCTGATTCAATCACTTCTTTGTCACCGTCCTTTTGTAAACTAAGATCTTCTGCTTTTTAATTTCCAGTTCCAATCCAAATATTTTTGTTTTTATCTCTTTGAGTTCTTGACATTGTATACAAATAAAGGAAATAAAGTGTGCAAATGTTACAATAGCAAATTTGTCATACTGATGGCATTGAATTCCAAGCTTTCTACTTTTTTAGAGCTACAAAAGCGATGTCCATAATGCACAGTTTGAGAGTATTCAGCAAAAGCAATGATTAAATCTGTATTTATCCTTTATACAGTATTGCAGACTGTAGATATGGAAATGACTAGAGCTCCAATATACACACACACACACACACACACACACACACACATATAGATATACACACACAGTATGTATATATATATATATATATATATATATATATATATATAAAACTAGAAATTCAGGTGTAGTGTTGAAAGCCCCCTTGGACCTCCCAGCCCACCCTAACCGGCAGCGGGGGTGTCATTGGGGTCATCGACCTAACTATCACCCCATCACGTGTGGAAAGAAGCTGAGGTATAGGAGAATGGGGTGAGAGTTAGGACCGACGACCCCAACGCACACCCCAATGCCAGTTGGGGGTGGGCTGGGGATCCAAGGGGGAGCTTTCAACCATAACCCCAAATTTCCTAGCTTTTTTTTGCTGTGGAACAACCGTAATTGATGCAGTAAATGAATTTTTTTGCCTCTAATTTCCCTTCTTTTTGAGAATGAGGATGATAAATAATGAAAGGAATGCAGTGGCAAGGGCCCTGCACTTCTGCCACATGATGTCTTGTTACACAGTAACAGGAACTGCAAAGCAAACACAAGCGGCAACAGTAATGCACATGGCAAAGCAAACGTAAATGGCAAAGCAAACGTTAATAGAAACACAAATGTAAAGTGACACCGAACCAAACAGTTACATAAATGGAGACATCAAACAGAAGTGCATACAGAACAAAACTGGTAACACACACATTCATGGTAACACAATTGTCAATGCAAATGGTGACAGTAACACCAACAATAACACCCAAGTAAACAGAAATGCAAGCATGTATGAAAATGCAAACCGTAATGCACACACTCACAGAACCACAGTTGTAAATGCAAATGATTATGGTAACAGCAACAATAAAGCCAATAAAAACAGAAACTCAAGTGCATATGAAAACACAAACTGTTACACATAAGGTCATGGTACCGCAATAGCAAACAGTAACAGCAACAGTAAAGACAACAGAAACAGAAATGCATGTGCATATGAAAACGCAAACCGTTACGCACACGGTGGCATAGACGGGAACAGTGATTCGAATGGTAACAGAAGCGCAACTGGAAACGCTACCTGTCACAGTAACAAAAGGGCACACCCTTCTTTTCCCGAAAAACTGCATTGAAAAAACTAATTGAAAACAAAGATTGTATGCATTATAATTGACTTCAGAGCAGAAAAGTACGACTTGGAAAACTAAATAGCTTATATCTCAGGAACCGTATGATGTAGAAAAAACATTTAAATTTTGTATGAATTACTACTTTACTGGCTAGTTTTTTGCTTAGCCCGTGCAGCTGGGGGGGCTAAGCATTTTTTTGACAAAAAGTCCATATCTCACACCGTTTCTGAGATACGGGCCCTGAAAGATGCGATGGACGCCATAATGTTATCCTATGGGACAAATCGTCAACTTCAAAGTGCTGTCATTTTGCCACCCTGTAATATTGTTTCTCCAAACAATGAAAATGCACATTTGTAGGATGTTGGCTTTCTTCCCTCCAAATTTCAGTTCAAAAGACCAAACCGTTATTTTCCAGCAGAGTGGCAAAGAATTTCTGTAATATGGCAGACGCCATAATGTTATCCAGTGGGAAAAAGTGCTAACTTTGTAGTGCCATAACTTTGCTGCCTGTAATATTTTTTGACCTGTCCACTAAAAGGCACATCTGAGGGATGTTGCCTTTCTTCCCTGTAAATTTCAATTAAAAAGACCAAACCATTTCTGAGATATTCAATGTCAAAGATTGGCAAAATTTCCCTCTCTAGTCCTTTATAAGAAATCTGGCCATCTTGTCCCTATTTTGCGATCAAAGATCACGATCAAAGAATCTCATGATCAAAGAATTTGCAGCCTCACAATCAAAGAATTTTCAGGCTCACGAACAAAGAAAAAAAAATTAATAATTAAAAAAATAGAAGCAATTGCAGTAAATCACAGCCTTGGTTCAACAGAACGAAGCCCCCTGAGTAAAACCCATCCTCATTTGACTTCCTAGGACACCCTGGGCTTAGAAAATTGAATTTTAAATTGGGCCATCTTGTCCCTCACTCGCAATGCAAGATCGCAGTCAAAGAATCTCATGCTCAAAGAATTTGCAGCCTCACAATCAAAGAATTTGCAAGCTCATGAACAAAGAATAAAAAATGTAATAAATCAAAAAATTGGAGGAATTGCAGTAAACCACCACCATGGTTTGACAGAACGAAGCCCCCTGAGTAAAACCCACCCTCGTTTGACTTCCTAGGGCACCCATGGGCTGAGAAAAATTATTTTTAAATTCGGCCATCTCGTCCCTCGCTCACAAAGCACGATCACAATCAAAGAATCTCACGATCAAAGAATTTGCAGCCTCACAATCAAATAATTTGCAGGCTCATGATCAAAGAATAAAAAATGATGAAACGCAATTTATTCACTGATTTGACCCAAACCAATGGCATGGTTCAACAGAACGGACCCTCCTGAGCAAAACAAGCCCTCATGTGTGTCCCTAGCCCACCCCTGAGCTGAGATATTAGTGTTTTAGGTCACGATGCAAGATTGCAATCAAAGAATCTCATGATCAAAGAATTTGCAGGCTCACTATCAAAGATCATTAGCGAGCCACGAATTAAGATTTTAAAAGCTTATAACTCTATTTTTTGACTGATTTGGATGGAACCAAAGCCATGGCTTGATAGATCAGGTCCCCTGAGTAAAACCCATCGAAGTTTTACTTCAAAAGTGACCCTTGAGCCGAGATATTTGTGTTTGTGTGATTGGAAAACTGAAAACAAGATGGCGACCTCGCCATCAAAGAATTTTGAAAATTCCTCAGGAACAAAGAATCTTGAACCGCAAGGCTGCAAATTCTTTGATCGCCAGACGAAACCAGATGGACATAACCCCCATTCTTTTATCGCAAGATATACATATACATTTTCCTATTGACTTATAATGGGAACTTAAAAGTGCCATAACTTTTGAATGCCTTAGTATTTTTTCACCAAACAAAAAGCGGCATGTTCAGCCATGAAGGCTCTTTTAAACAAGCCATCTTGCAGAGTATAACACCACATGACAGCCGTGCAGGACCACATTAAGTATGCCAAGAAGTGCTTTAAAAAATGGATAATTTTGCATTTTTCAGCGCTTTCATACACTAAGACCAGCACCCTGACACAAACACAATTTGGGAAATCAAGAGATTGAGTGCAACCCAATGCTTGTTCCAAATTTCAGGCAAATCTATTGACCCGGTCCAAAGTTATTAATGTTCAAACTTTTGACTTTAGTACGTAAGTGGCCGCTCAACCCTAACTATATTGGCACGACCACACCACTATAATATATATATACATATATATATATATATATATATATATATATATATATATACACACACACACATATCTAGAGATATATTTTACACAGAAGTAGTTTTGTAGTTAACTGCTGCATCAACCTAATATTATTATATTGTACAAACTACTAGATATGTCACACTGTAGGTATTATGTATCACTTTCACTTTATATGTATATGTTTAGTTTTGGACTACATACAGTACATGCAATAATGTTCTTTCCAAAATACCAAAGTCTGTTTGCTGTTTGTGTTCTGTAAGTTAATCACACACACACTCTTATTTTCACAATTCACTAGTAAGCTCTTTGTTTTAACAGTTATTTTTGTCACATACCAGATATATTCTTCACTCTATTTTTTAAATGCTGCCTATCTTATTAAGGAACCTGTACTGGTAGTCTTAGTCTTACCTGGTGACTTTCAAGCCCGTACTCTGGTTGTTAACACTCAACTAGCCAGCAGCTCCTGCATTTCCTGCAGACACCTGCAGACTCCTGCTGACATGCACTGACTCACTGGTCTCAGCGTACATCTTCACATGTGATGATCGCACGCACACCTGCTCAAGCTTGTCCTGTTTTCTGCATGGTAAGACTTAAATACTATATGCCCCAGAAATGGCTATTCTGGGGCCGCCTCTTGTTCATACCTCCCACAAGAGAAAAAAAGGCTTAAAATGCAGCTAAAACCATAGAGAGTGCTATCCTCTGCTAGGGTTTCCCTCCACCTAGTAAATAGTGTGCATAAAACTCATTTTTATATGCTTGTCTTACTGCTGTAGATGTTTGGTGCCTCAACAGAACAACTGGGTCCTGCTCTTCCTGTTGTTGCTGTGGGTGCTGAACACAGTAGCTGTGTAAACCTGTTCTCACTGATTAGCACCCAAATAAGTAAAAACAAAGCAAGCTGTCACACTTTGTGCACTATCTCACAACACAATCCTGTTCCACAGTATGACAGAGTATTTCTAAAACAGATTCATGTGTCCTCACTTGCTTAGCACTGCCTTCCTTTTTAGTACATGAATGGTCTTACCTTAGTTCCCAGATACTGTTTGGCCTTACTGTTAAAGTTCCATGTGACCTGTAGTCTTCTGTTCAGGATGCCTGCTGCTGAAACCATTGATGCTCTCCTGTTTCCTGGCAGTCTCACTCTGGAATGCTCATGTTTATGGATGCTTGGGGCTCAAAAGCCCTCATGAGCTTCCTGCTCTACCTTGATTGGTCCGTATCATCATGTGACTATGCTCCACGACCTCCTCCATCTCAACTGCTGCTTTTTTTCTTCTCTCTTTCAGGTTTCTCAGCCTAGGGCCCTCAGCTAACTAGCTCCTTAAATCTTTTGTCCCTTGAATGACTGATTCAGCTCTTCTACCAATAGTAGTAATGCACTACTCATTCATCAAGCTGTCACAATATTCCTCCAACTAGTTTTAAAGTACTAACTACTAAAAATTAAAGAAAGTTTAAGAATTGCCCTAAATCACTAACTGAAAAGCCGTTACCTCTGTCTAATCACATACACCATTGCTTTAAGTAATAAATAAGGTAACTTGGTTGGTGCAGGCTAGCTGCCCTGTTTTCTCCTCACTTTCAGGTCTTTCTGTCAAATACCATTTAATTGTCACAACTAATCAACTAAGGCATCTTTCTAAATAGCAGATTATTTTCTCAGGAGAGGAGGTGATTTCTGCCATCTATATTTTCAAGCTGAACAAAGCTCCTGGTAATGATGAATACAAATGAAAGTTTACAGAACAAATCCTTTATGCTGAGGATGACATGTTGACTCCCTTATATATATATATATATATATACATATATATATATTATGGCCAAAAACTCAATTTAATGCATCAGTTAGGGTTATTCCACAGTGAAAAAAGTAAGGAAATTAGATGTTAGGGTTGAAATCCCCCTTTGCACCCCCAACCCCACCTGCCCCAAATGGCATTGCGGTGTGTGTTGGGGTCATCAGTCCTAACTCTCACCCCATCCCATGTGTAAACAAGCCAAGGTGGTGAAGTATAGGAGAATGGGGTGAGAGTTAGAACCGATGACGGTTGGGGTGGACAGGGTGAGGAGTGCAAAGGGGGATTCAACCCTAACATCAAATTTCCTCACTTTTGTCGCTGTGGAACAACCCTAACTGATGCATTAAAAGGAGGTTTTTGCCATGAATTTCCCTTCTTTTTGTGAATGAAGACTATAAATAATGAATGGGATGTGGTGGTGGGAGCATGTGGCCCATGATTTTTTGTCATATAGTAATAATAAGTGCAACACCAGTGCAAAGGGTAATGCACATGGTGATGCAAATGTAAATGGTAACACAAATGATAATAGAAATGCAAGTGCAAAGTGATGCCAAAGTGAAGAGTAAAAGAAACAGAGATGCAAACACAAGCGTATACAGAAACGCAACTGGTAATGCACACGGTCATGGTACTGCAATTGGAAATGCAAATGGTAATGGTAAAAGCAATAATAATGCCAAAGAAAACAGAAACAGAAATGCAAATGCAAGCGTGTACAGAAATGCAAACTGTAACGTGCACAGTCATGGTAACACAATTGAAAATGAAATTGGTAATGGTAACAGCAACGATGATGCCAAACAAAAGAGAAACGCAAATGCAAATGGAAGGGCGGCCACAAATGCAAATGAAAATGTGCACAGTGAGGCAAATCGAAATGCAAACACAAACAGTAGTGGAAACGCAAATGGTAACAGTAACGCAAGTGCAAAGGAAAATGCAAAGGGTAACTCACATGGTGGCATACACAGGAACGCTAATGTAAATGGGTACAGAAACACAAGTGGAAATGATAAGTATAACAGTAATGAAGTGCACACCCTGGTTTTCTCCAACAGCTGCATAGAGAAGCACAGAGAGTACAAAGAATGTATGCATAATAATGGGCCGTAGACCAGAAAATGAGCACTTGGAATACTAAATTGCACATATCTCAGTAACCGTATGAAGTAGAAAAGAAATTAAATTTCATACTATTTATGACTTTCCTGGCTAGTTTTGCACTTAGCTCCCTAGTGGGGGGCTAAGCATTTTTGCAACGAAAAGTCCATATCTCGAAGCGTTTCCGAGATACGGTCCCCAAAAGGCCCAGCAGATGCCTAAGTGTTAGTCTGTGGGAAAAAGTGTCAACTTCAGAGCACCGTAACTTTCCATCCATGCAATATTTTCTCACCAAACCACCAGAGGGAACATCTGTGGGATGTTGGCTTTCTTCCTTCCAAATTTCAGCCCAAAAGACCAAACCAGTGTTTTGTAGTATGGTGGCAAAAAATTCCTGTTATTTTCAACTTAGTGTTGAATAGTAGTGTCGCAAATAATGACACTTTGGCAAAAAAAATCATGAAAGTGTCATAGGTTTGACACTACATTGTGACACTACTTTTCCCAAAAATTTCAAAAACATATTTCTGGGGTGTTAACCCCAAAATAAATACATGCCTAGCGTCCTCATGGTCCGACTAGGTTAACACAAAAGAATTGTGTCCCTAGAGGGCCCCAATTTTAAATGCCAAGCATTTCTGTGATCAGCAACTGAAAACAAAATAGCAGATTTGTGACACTACTGGGGTCATTTGCAACACTAAAATATGCATTTGTGACACTGTTGAACTTTTTGTTAACTTTTCTCGTTGACTATAATGAGAAACCTTTTCTTTGAAAAATGTTTGAACTGTTCAATATTTTTTCACGAAATCATCAAAAGGCACATTGGGTACCCCAGACCCATGTTCCCTGAAGTTTTCAGACCGGTTGTGCAAACCGTGCGACCTATAGTCATGAGCACAGAATGCACAAAAAAGAGTAAATGCACTACAGAATGTTGCTTTATAACTCCACAACTGTATATCCGACCAGTACGAAACTTGGCAGATCCCAAGATATATGCTACCGCTCCATGCCTGCCACATTTCAGGCAAATTCATCATATGGTGGAAAAACTATTAAGGTGAAAATTTTCCCAATTTAACCTTAAATGGGGGATGCAGTCTTAACTATAGTGGCACCACCATGTCAGTATATGTATATATATATATACATATATATATATATATATATATATGTGTGTGTGTGTGTGTGTGTTTTACCTAATTGTTGGCCTGTATGTCAGATTTAAAAAGGACTAAAGCAGCTTCCACCCTCCTCCCAAATCCAAAACCAAGTAAAAAATGATACCCCTGTCCCTCACCCTCTGTCAGTAGTCCAAATCTGCCCTCCTCACCCAACATCCAAAATCTATTTTAATTTATTGTATTCACTAGGATTCGTAGGCATAAGAAGCCCAAGGCCCACCGAGAATGTCTCCCACCATAATGTGGGTGAAACTTTTCATTGAGTTACCAGTTTAAATGTTTATCAACTCTCTGTTTGAACATATCAAAATTGGCTGAGTTAACAATATCCTGAGACAGGGCATTCCAGAGTCCGGCCGTTCTTATTAAAAATAAGTTATCCCTTCTATTATCGTGGACATTTGGGATAATAAGTTGTTTGTTATGACTTCTTAATGACATTTGACGATCATGAAAAAAGGCCACATTCTTTTGATAAGGCAGGATCCTGAAGTTATTTTATAGATCTATAAAATATCACCCCCTTTTGTTCTCTCTTGGACAGTTACTAAACCAGTGGCTTTGAGTCTGTCCTCGTATGATTGATTCCTTAACTTCAGGATCAGTTTCGTTACTCTATGTTGAACGTGTTCAAATAGTTTTATGTCTTGCTTTTAGTTGTGGTTCCAAAAGGGGGAATAACAGTCTAGATGTGGACACATATATGTTCTATATAAGGTATAATAAAATATGCATTTTTATTAGTAAAGGTCTTTTTAACACAATTGAGTAACCTATTTGCTGTCTGTGAGATTTTCTTGCAATGAACAGATGAAGAAAGGGAGTTACTGATAATGATACCCAGGTATCTTTCTTTGATGACTGCATCAAGAGTGTGTCCATTGATAGAATAAAGGTAATGTATATTATTAAACCCAAGATGTAACACCACACATTTGTCTTCATTTAGTGTAATTTTGTTATCAATTATCCATTTAATAATGGTATTTAGGTAATGGACTAATGATAAGTGTTTATTTAATGTATTAACTTCAGTTCCAATGTCAGTATTGTCTGCAAATTTGACCATGTGATTACTAATATTGGAATGTAGATCCCCTACAATTTGAATAAAATAAGTCCCAAGATGGAACCTTGGGGGACACCACTAGTCACTTCCCCCAGTGTGGACTGATAAGCATTACTTCCAACTTTCTGAGTTCTGTTGGTCAGCCAGTTACTAACCCAATACACTAGTTGGTCTGATAGTCCAATGGTAGTTAGTCTGTCAACAAGTTCCAAATGAGGGACTTTATAGAAAGCTTTACTGAAGTCTGAAAATATAACATCGACTGGTGTCCTATGATCTAAACTTGTACTAATCTGGTTATAAAATGAGATTAAATTAGTAGTACATGTTCTTCCTGGTCTAAATCCATGTTGTGTTAAATCTGTGTAATGATAAACAGCTAACTGATTCAATTATTGTCTTAATTAATTGCTGTAGCAATTTGCATAGGACAGATGTAAGACTTATGGGCCCATAGTTGTTTAGTATACTTTTATCAGCCTTTTTAAAAAATAGGGACAACCATAGATTTTTTCCAATCCATAGGTACATACGATGAACAGAAGTGAGCGTAGTGGCTAAAATCGCTCCACGAAGCGATTTGCAGAATGATACAGAATCCACAAAGTAATCCACAATGCGAAGCAGAGTACTTTGCATTATAATGAGGAATGCAAAGTACATTGAAACCTATAACTTCACATTACTCCGCCTTCCCCAACCATGTCTGCATTAATTTTAATGCAAAGTACATAGAAATCAATGTACTTCAAATCACGTCACCTTGTAATTGAGCTGCAAGGTGAATTTTGCAGTGATTCATGGGATTGCAGGTCACATGGGCTCTAGATTGTTCTGCACAGCCTCAGTTCTGGGTAGTGTGCTGTGTAGTGGTAGCTGGAGAGGAGACAGTTTGCTCTCAGAGCTCTAAAAACTGTTAAAAAAGCCTTTCTGAGTAATTTTCTTTCCTAAAAATTTAGTACTTTGCTTGTAAGAAACCCTCCTGTGCTCATATCATTGAGTTTTGATTGTTTGTGTGTGGATTTTGAATGTTAATTTAGAACATTCAGTCTGTGTACTGACAGACACTTGAAGTGTGCTTTGGGGGAGGGGCACATCTGTGACGTAGGTAGATTAACCGGGAGAAAAAGGCATTCTTTCTGTTTTGGTTATATTTTTAATTTAAATGTGTTACTATACACACAGTAATATTTTAATTATTTTTTTAAATTTTTTTGCTGATTGTTGTGGTGCAGCACTGCATAATTTCAGTGTGTTTAAAAGATTTGGTTATATTAATGAAGTTTTCAGTTTGCTGCGCATTACTTGTAGTGTGTACGTGAGCCATCAAATCAGACAGATTTTACTGTGCCACACACTAATTGCAGCAGTGTGAACTTGCTATCCACTGCACCTGCATGATTGTTTTGTACTGCTTTGTGTTATCTTTACTGGTAGTAGACTGTTACTGCAGTGTACTACCCTGCCCCAACCGGTAAAAGGTATTCTTTTCCAGATTTGGATTTGTGACTTGTAAGCACCGGTTAGGTGTTGTGCATTTGCGTCTACATCTCTTGAGTGTGCAGTGCAATCTTAATCTGTGTGTTTACATCTCTTTAGGGCCCAATCTCCATCTGTAACTTAAGTCACAGTTGTTTGTTTGGCTTCCCTTCAGAGTACTGGTGTGGTGCATATCTCTGCATGAACATTGTACTCATTGATGTGTGCTTTTAAGTTAGGGTGATCATCACAAGTCACTCACAATACAAATTGCGTACTTCATCTTCATGGTCACGATTCACGAATCACAACACTGTAAGTTTTTTTGTGGTTAGTTCCACGTAAGCCTGTTTTGTAGTATCTCGGGTCTCGGCTTCAGTCACCATTGTACTCATTGATATGAATTTTCAAATCGGGTAGTTTTGTGTGGTACAGGTCAGGGAAGTACAGCTGTAATTATTCATGTTTCAGCAGAGTTTATTATCATTGGTCATGTCACACCAGACGCTCATCACAACTCCGACTCTGAGACAAATCATATTCTTCATCTTCATGGTCATGATTCACGATCATGTCACGAATCACAAAACTAAGTTTTGTTTTTGTAGTTAGTTGCATGTAAGCCTGTTTTGTAGTATCTTGGGTCATGGCTTCAATCACCATTGTACTCATTGATATGCGATTTAAAAGCAGATAGTTTTTTTTTCAGTTCTGATGATAAGCTGAAGATCTGTGAAGATGACCAAAACATTGATGAATCTTTTAAAAAAAAAAATTGAAATAATGCCCCTTCCCACCAGAAAAAAATGCTTACCTTCAGTGGTTTGACAGTATTCCAATGCCAAAATTCCTCATCAAGACAAGAAATGCACACCCCACATTTGACTATATGACCTGTGTTACAAAAAAAAGTAATAATTACATATATATATATATATATATATATATATATATATATATATATATATATATATATCTATATATATATAGATATATATATATGTATATATAGGGGATACATGATGGGCATGAGTGGAATATGAAAAATATTTTCACTCCTGCACAGTGAGCCTGGAGATTTCACAAGTGCCGAAGGCATGAGTGGAATATGCAGTACATACAAGGCAGAAGTGAAAATAGTTTTCATATTCCACGATGTGCACATTATGTGTCCTAGTTATACAATGGGGCACTGTTGCAAAATGTACAATTTGTGTGGGATTAGTGCGGGTTTAGCATGGCTTTGTGTGGCTTTGTGTGACTGCACAGCTTTACGCAGGTTTAGCATGGGTTTCGGGGGTGTAATAAATGGTATTTATTTTAACTCTGCTGACATCATCAGGAATTATTTCACTGCAGTGAAAATAACATGGTTTATTTCACTGGAATATGACTCACCCCCGTTGTATAAACATATATATATATATATATATATATATATGGATATGAACAAGGTCAACTCAGGTTCTGTGGAAAACCACGATGGTGCCAGGTACATTAACTTACTAAGAGTAGTATTAGTGTACACATAGAGGGCATCCTTCCTGTAGGGGGTCAGTGCAGCAGACATTGGGCAACCAACAGCATTATAACATCATCATGGACGGTTAACTCAATGGTCAGGTCATCCTTCTAACACATCATTTGGCATCAGCCCAGTCAGGTCAAGAAGCCTTACATGAAATTCCAACAGCAGCAGCAGGGGACATACTGTAGTTGTTACTGGAGTGTGTGAACACATGACTGAGTTTGGCATGAATTAGTCAAAACTTTTCTTTCCATGTTATGCTCTCATTTCTCTTCATCTCGATTTGGGAATTTTCCAGGCACAAGACAGTAGCATTCTGTGGATGCACATTAATTCAGATGACAGTGTATGAACACTGCACACATGACTGAGTGCACCATTAATTCTGGGAGACTTTGTATTTCTTGTTATGCTCTCATTTCACTTCATCAGCACTGGGGAATTTTCTGGACACAAGACAGTAGCATTTTGGGGATGCACACTAATTCTGGTGACTGTGTGTGACCACTGCACACATGACTGAGTGTGCCATTAATTCTGGGAGACTTTACATTTCTTGTTATGGTCTCATTTCACTTCATCAGCACTGGGGAATTTTCTTGACACAAGACTGTAGCATTTTGGGGATGCACATTAATTCTGGTGACTGTGTGTGACCACTGTGCACATGACTGAGTATGCCATTAATTCTGGGAGACTTTGTACTTCTAGTCACACTCTCATTTCACTTCATCAGCACTGGGGAGTTTTCTGGACACAAGACAGTAGCATTTTGGGGATGCACATTAAATCTGGTGACTGTGTGGGTGTGAAAACTGCACCAAACACTGACTGAGCCATTAATTAATTCCATTCCTAGTTATATTCTAAATTCAAAATGTCAGCAGCAGTGGTGCAGTTAGTGGGCAGTGTGCATCTCAATCAGAGTGCACACATGGCTTTTAGGAGATTATAGCACTGCTCACTGCAGCTTTTCAAAAATAACATACCAAACAGACATGAAATATTGCTGAGGCACCCAAAATATTTCACGGTGTACAGATATTATAAAGTCAGTAAATATATAACAGGTCCCATCCACTGCCACCACACTGTGCTACCACATTTCTTCTTTGCATTTTTTGTTCTGGACTAAGTGATGTCTTTCTAGTTTAGACTGGCAGTGACAGTTTTGCAGTAAGTTGCTGTACACCATGACATGGCACCAGTGGTAAAACAGTGTGGTGGCAGTGGACTGGACCTGTTATACTTTCTGACTTTATAAGGTTTGTACACCACAAAATATTTGGGGTGCCTCAGCAATATTTCATGTCTGTTGGGTAAGGTTTGTTGAAAAGCAGGAGTGAGCAGTGCTATGAATTGATCTCCTAAAAGTCATGTGTGCACTGTGACTAAGGTGCACACTGCTCACGGACTGCACCGAGACCTCTGAAGACAAATTACATGGCTTTGTCCACTGCTAATTATGGCACAAATAAAACATACATTATATACTTTATTCTTTATATCATAAACACTGGAGCAAGTCAGCATATATATGTTTTCAAGAAGCTGGACAGTGTCTGCACACACAGGACATTACACTGCACACATGCAGTTAAGCACGGTATTATTACACTGCTCAGTCCTGCTTTTTAACAAAGACTCCATGACAGAAAGTAAACATTACTAAGGCACCTAAAACATGTCAGGGTAAACATTCTTAACTTGGAATATAACAGGACCATAAGAAGCACACTGCACTATGTGGATGTCTGCTGGTACACAATACCTGGCTCCAAAAAGTGCAAGGCAAACACACAAAGCCACCACTCCACATGAATACATGCCACAAAAAAGTTCAATGATACTGCAACTTTATTGATGGCAAAACAATGCAAATACAAATGACCACTGCGCTTTGTTGCTTAAGCCTTCATTAAGAATACCACTGAAGGCCTAACCTCGCAAAATAAAGGCTCTTTACTGTGTGCCTTGTAGAGATGCAGCGAATTTAAAATCCACTGGCTAAGTGAATGCAAAGTGGCCATTTTGCATTGGCATTCCACTATGCAGAGTGACCCATAAGAAAGGCTCACTTTGCCTTGTTATTATTACTTTGCGTTGTCATTCCACCTTAAACGGGAAGCAAGGTGGAGTGACAACAATAATATTGGCAGCATCCCACCTACACAGTCACTAGAATGAAAGTGCATCCCCAAAGTGCTACTGCCTTGTGTCCAGAAAGCTCCCCAGTGCTGATGAAGTAAAATGAGAGTGTAACAAGAAATGCAAAGTCTCCCAGAATTAATGGCACACTCAGTCTTGCGTGCAATGGTCAGGTCACACACAGAGTTACCAGAATTAATGTGCATCCCCAAAATGCCACTGTCTTGTGTTCAGAAAATTCCCCAGTGCTGACGAAGTGAAATGAGAGCATAACAAGAAATGCAGTCTCCCAGAATTAATGGTGCCATGCAAACACACAGACAAATTAAGATTGAGCTGCACACTCAAGGGATGCATATGAAAAGGAACAGCACCACCTAACCAGTGCTCACAAGTCACAAATCCAAATCTGGAAAGGAATACACTTTGTCAGTTGGGGGACTAGTGCACAGCAGTAACAATCCACTACCAGTAAAGATACCACAAAGCAGTATAACAAGTTCATGCAGGTGCAGTGGATAGCAGGTTCACACTGCTGCAATTACTCTGTAACACAATAAAAGGTGTATGATTTAATGGCACGCATTGCACACACACACAGACACACACACACACACACATACTACAAGTAGTGCGTAGCAGATTGAAAACCTTTAGTAATACAACAATATGTTTTAAACAAACTGAAATTATACACTGCTGTACCACAACAATCAGCAAAAAAAGTCAAGAATTACTGAAAATATTACTGTGTGTACATTAACACAGTTATACAAGAAAAATATAACCAAAACAGAAAGACTGCCTTTTTCTCCCAGTTAATCTACCTACACCACAAATACGCCCCTCTCCCAAAGCACATTTCACAGTACACAGACTGACTGTTCTAAATTAACATTCAAAATCCTCACACAACAATAAAAACTCAATGATATGAGCACAGAAGGGTTTCTTACAAGCAAAGTACTAAATTTTTAGGAAAGAAAATTACTCAAAAAGGCTTTTTTAACAGTTTTTAGAGCTCTGAGAGCAAACTGTCTCCTCTCCAGCTACCACTACACAGCACACTACCCAGAACTGAGGCTGTGCAGAACAATCTAGAGCCCATGTTTCCTACAATCGATATACTAAATTTTGAGCAAATAAATATTACTAAAAAAAGGCATTTTAAATAGCTTTTAGTGGTTTTGAATCACAGAGCTCTGAGAGCAAACTGTCTCCAGCTACCACTGCACACACACTACCCAGAACAGAACTGAGGCTGTGCCAAACAATCTAGAGCTCATGTGACCTGCAATCCCATGAATAACTGCAGAATTTCATTTGGAGCTCAATTACAGGGTGATGTGAGGTGAATTACTTTGATTTCAATGTACTTTGCCTTAAAATTGGTGGAGAAGTGGTTTGGGGAAGGCAAAATAATGCAAAGTCATTGGTTTCAATGAACTTTGTGTTCCTCATTATGAAGCGAAGTACTCTGCTTCACATTGTGGAGTTCGCCGATTCCGCATTACTCAGTGAATTACTTTATGGAGCAAATTGGTGCCACTTCACCCACCACTACTTACAGTACTGTAACTCACATGCTGTACGGGAAGAAACGTGAATGCCTATGGCTGTACTTCCCCAATGAGCTGTAGCACAAAACTCCTTGACTTAAAAACACTTATTAATGAGTACAATGGTGGAGTGGTGAAGCCTGAAGAGATACTACAAAACATGCTTACAATACATCCAAGTAACTAGTAAAAAATTTATGTTGTGATTCATGACATAATCATGAATCATGATTTGTGACTGCATTTGTGACCATGATGATGAAGAACATGACTCGGTATTGACGGTGTGAGATAACCAATATGGAACTGTATTGGGAATGCAAATGCCCACGGCTGTACTTTCCCGATGAGTTGTAGCTCAAACTCCCTGACTTAAAAATGTTCGTTAATGACTACAATGGTGAGGTGGTGAAGCCTGGAGAGATACTACAAAACATGCATACAATGCATCCATGTAACTAGTCAAAAAATGTGTGTTGTGATTCATGATGTGATCATGAAACGTGACTTGCGACTGCATTTGGGACCGTGATGATGAAGAACGTGATTTGTATCATGAGTGACCCATGATGCTGGACTTAAAAATGCATATTAATGAGTACAATGTTCATGCAGAATTTTGCAGCACACCTGTCCAGTACTCTGAAGGGAAGCCAAAGAAACAACTGTGACTTAAATTATAGATGGAGATTGGGCCCTAAAGAGATGCAAATGCACAGACAGATTAAGATTGTGCTATGCACTGAAGAGATGCAGATGCAAAGGCACAACACCTAACCAGTGCTCACCATCAGAAATTTAAATATGGAAAAGAATACCTTTGCCGGTCGGGGAGGCCCGTGTGGGGGGGGGCAGTGTACTGCACTGCTACAGTAACAGTCACTAGAACTAGTACCAGTAAAGATACCACAAAGAAGTAAAAAAATCACACGGCTGCAGAGGATAGCAGGTTCACATTGCTGAAATTATTATGTGGCACAGTAAAAGGTGTCTCATTTGATGACATGTGTCACACACATACTCACACACACATAAGTAATGCATAGCAAATTGAAAACTTTAGTAATATAACCACATATTTTAAACAAACTAAAATTATGCACTGCTGCATCATAACAATCAGCAAAAAAATGGCAAGAATTATTGAAAATATTACTGTGTGTACATTAACACATTTCAATAAGAAAAATTTCACCAAAACAGAAAGCACTGTCTTTTTCTCCAAGTTAATCTACCTACACAACAGATATGCCCCTCCCCCAAAGCACATTTCCACTGTCTCTCAGTACACAGACTGAATGTTGTACATTGGCATTCAAAATCCACACACAAACAATAAACGCTCAATGATATGAACACAGGAGGGTTTCCTATAATCGATGAACTAAAGTTTCAGCCAAAAAAGTGACTCAAAAAGAATTTTTAGCAGATTTTAGAAGGCTTGAATCACAGAGAGCTCTCACAGCAGATTGTCTCCTACAGCTTCCTACACCCACTAGCCCAAACTGAGGCTGTGCAGAACAATCTAGAGTTCATGTGACCTGAAATCCCATGAATCACTGCAAAATTTGCCTTTGGAGCTTAAAAACAATGGGAAGTGAGGAGAAGTAAATTATTTTCAATGTACTTCACCTTAAGAATTGGTGGAGTAGTAGTTTGGGAAGGCGGAGTAATGCAATGTCATTGTTTTCAATGGACTTCGCATTATCCATTACAACATGAAGTACTCCGCTTCACGTTCTGGAGCACTCCAGAAATTCAACTTCACTCCATTAATTGGGCCCACTTCACCTATCTCTAGTGCCTTGTTTTATCATAAATACAGTTGCAGTAGCAGTGAAACTTTTTTAGTGGAATCTATTTATTTGGTGTTATTGCTTTCTGGTTTTGCTAAAGGAGTAGTCAACACAAAATTTGAAAAAAACATATGTTATACAGAGCACTTTTGATTTGTATGTAAAGTCCTACTGTGCTCTTCCCTCTGTCTGCTATTGGTAATTTTTACTAAATTAGCCTGCTACCTTTATTGTAGTTTTATGAGCCTTGTGGATCTTCTTCATGTAAAATCAGTTTATTGCCTTCATCGCTCCGACATTGCACTCTGTGTCATGTGACAGTGATGTTGCATAGCTCATACATTTACCATATGCACAACAGTAGATCTGTGTAACTGTTCTTATGCAGTGACACCAAGTGGCAACTGTTACAGTTTAGCATGCACCTCAGAGCTAGGTGAGTGGGGTTTCTATATGAAAACTGCTAGTCAGTTACACAGTTCTCCTGTTGTGAACTGTGTATTTGGTAAATAAATAGACTATGCTACATCACTGTCATATGACACAGAGTGCATTGTTGGAGCAATAAAGGCAATTAAGCGATTTAACATGAAGACTCAATTTAGTAATTTAGTAAAAACTCCTAATAGCAGACAGACGGAAAGACACACTAGGGGAGGGACTTTACATTCACATCAAAATGTTCTGCATGACATATGCTGTTTCAAATTTGGGTTGAACTACTCCTTTAAGTTGAAATAATGATGGCAGGGACAAACCATTTCAACTTAAAACAAGGAAAATCAAAACAGCACACACACACTTAACAGAAGGAAGTAGGGGGCAGGATACAAAGTGTCACGCATACAGAAGGCAAGAAAAAAGTGCAAAATTAGATACAGGGGTGGTGGGGTTATACATTTTTATGACACAGTGGTGGAGCACAAGGTGGGAGAAAAAACTAGTGCAGGATCCTGTGGTGATCCAGCAGCAGTTGGAACATGGACATTATCTGCAATTGATGGCCCTCTATCAACTCCAACTACTGCTCGACAGCACTCACCCTCTCACTTGTTGTGTCTACAGCACTCAAGAGAACTGTGATGCCTTCCTGAGTTACAGGCAGTTCTCTGGGGTCCGAAGGTGCTACAGCTGCTGGTGGTGGTGGTGGGGGTGGTGCTGCTGGAGCAGCAGGTGCTGCCATGGCCCTCCTCCTCTTAAAGCCATGCACAGCCACACCCTCTGCCACGGAAGGGCCAGCTGGTGCAGGCCTGGCCTGGTCTGTTCTGTGGCAGCCTTCCACTCCACTGGATGGTTTGTTTGTTTGATTAGATGTGTTGACCCGGTAAGCCCGCTGGGCCTATAAGTCCCTTTTTCAGGGGCAATCGGGGGGATACAGATGGTAAGCAACTGAGATTGAACTGGATTAAGCAGTTGATTGTATTTTTAATGGATGAGGGAAATTTCACCAGGACACCAGGGAAATTCCCCTACTCATTGGTAGGGGGAGATGCTGTGCTGCCTTGCTGAATGGCAGACATCGGTCAGGCTTTGGAGGAGATGGACGTTGCTGCTGTGGAGCAGCCTGTGGAACTTCTATGAGATGATGTGCACCCTGTGGAGGCAGAAGTTCAGTCCCTGCTGCAGAGTTAATTGCATGGCAAGGCCCATGCAACAGGAGCAGTAGAGAAACATTTCCCTCCTACCTTTTCTCCAGATGATCCTCAAACTACAGTTTTGTGATCTGCGGTTTTGTCTACTGAAATCCAGGGCTTGACAGCTGTTTCAGAGCCGGCTACAGACAGCGTCAGTGGAGGTTTGAATCACGACAATGACATGGTGATGGATGGAATGTGAAAGCAAACTGTGGCTAACACTGATGGCCGCTGGTCGAAAGAGCAAGCCTTGCTCGATGCAGGCTGGATGTGTGTTAATGGTAAGTGGCTTCCTGACTCTAATTGGGAGTCTTTCTCACCAACACAAGCTGAATCTATGGAAGCGATGGCTGCTGGACTAAATTCAGGTCAGACTCTCTCTAACTCTATTACAGGGAGAGATACACTCCCGACAGGGGCTACAGAAGATCTGTGACCTGATCCTGCTACTGACTCACATGTTCTCCTGGCTGGTTCACCCCCCCTTCTCCTCAGAGAGATTCCAGACCACCTAGGCCCCATTTGTTGGACCTTTTTCACAATAATAGGTTGGAACAGGTCCCTCAATGTAACGCAGCATGGCTGCAGTATCGGGGTGGTTTACCTGAACATCCAGAAAGGACTTTTGTTGCTCGTGAACTCTTGAAGGAGTCCATGCTTTTCCTTGCCTTTGATATTTACACATTGATCAATGTCCATGGGGAGGACACTTTTGACATTAGTTTTCGGAATTTTTCTGGGTTGGATAGATTTTGTCAATTATATAACTCTTGCAAATCTTCTCCTTTATGGGTTCCTTTTTTTGCTATTCCCCTTACTAAGCCCTTGATTTAAAACAGTTCATGTTATGTTTCATAACAAAGGGGTGAATGTGGGGGATATTCACTATTGGCTGGAACACAAATGTCATGTTCTAGACCTGCCTGAAGCTGTTATTAATGATGAGGGTATTTGGATGGGCAGTTGAAAATTTAAGGTTAAGTTACATATTATTGAAAATTACATTTTGCACATTCTCAATAGTTTTATTCTGGGTAAAGATCAGGGGGTTTGTTTCTACCCTGGACAGCCCAAGGCCTGTTATAAGTGTGGCAGTTGTAGACATCTTAGTGGAGTCTGTGACAATGTGAAATGTGCCTTATGTGAAGATTTTGATCACGACAGTAGGGTCTGTCATAATATGTTTAAATATAATCTCTGTGATGAACAGGGACACGCCTATCATCAGTGTCCATGGGCTGGGCAAAACAGACAGGGAGGCATGAATAAAGATGACCTTATTGATAGGGCCCAAGATTCACACAGACCTCATACTGCAGCCAAGGGCACATCCCACTCAAACCCTAGGGCCTGACCTGATCCTGATTTTGGGCCTGCATGTTCCCCTGCTGATACTCAGCTTTCAGAGACTGGCCCTACTGAGGGGCATAGGATTGCCCGACTACCTCTGGTATGTCCGACCCCATAGTACTAAAGGCTATGCCTCCCCATAAACCTGATTTTCAAACCCCATACCGCAGAAGGGTTACCAGAGCATCTAGTAAGACTACCCCTACCCCTGTTTTACTTCTCTCTCAGAACCCTTTTCAAATTTGGCACGAGCAGGATGCAGAATCTGAATCAGATGTATCTTCTAAATCTGGTATACACTCTGAAGTGGAGATGGAGTAAGAGGGTGGACTGGATGCTACAGTTCCTAAAAAGAAATCTGACAAAAAAAAGGAAAAAGATAAAACCTAAATTATGATGGCATCTCTAAACCTAGTCTCACTCAATAAGTGCAGTATGAAACATTACAAGAAGAGATTGGCTTGTTTGCATTATTGCAGGGATTTGAGTGCGGACATTATTTTTTTGCAGGAGACAAGGTTTAATTCTTTACAAGATGTCTCCCTGGCAAAGAAAACCTGGGTGGAGGGTCCTTTCTTCTGGTCTTATAGGTACGATGTGGTGGATGGTGTAGGGATCCTTTTTACCCACTCACAGGTCCAGGTTCTACATCTGGTGGATTTACTGCCTGGGAGGGTATTACTCCTAGATTGTGTTCATCAAGGGTATTCGTTACACCTTATTAATACCTATGCTTCTCAAACCAAAATGGCCTGTATTGATTTGTTTAACTTGGTAAAGCCCATTCTGTTTACCAAATTGCATGTCATTTGAGGAGAGGACTTTAATTGTAGTTTGGACTTAAAGATTAAGGACAATATTCAATGGAAAACTTATTGTGATACCCATGCTTTGCAGGATACAATTTATACTGCAGCTCTGACCGATGCTTATCAACAGCTTTACAGGGATGCAGGGGCCACCTATAGGAGAAGAATGTTTTCTTCCCGTATTGATTATTTTTTTCTTTCCAAATATTTGTTGCCTACTGTCTTTGAATTCCGACTTTGTGAAATTTCTGATCATTTGGCTTTAATTTGTGCTATAGGTTTATCTGCTATTCATCTATGTTTCCTGTCTGCAGTTAACCAATGGAAATTGAATTCTTCCTTATTAGACCTTGCTGATGTGAAGAACCAATGTTTGTATGTTTTACACTCCAGATCAGTATTGGCTATGTATGATGATTGTGGTTCCTGGTAAGTGGATACTAAATCAAAACTTACAAAGTGTTTTATTCACTTAAGTAAAACACAGAAACAAGCTGACTACCTGAAATATTTAGGGTTTAGAAATCAATATTCTAAACTTATGTCTTTACCCTCTATTTTTGATGTCAGGATCCAGCAACAAATAACTGATCTTAAATTTAAAATGAGGCAGTATCAATATGATAAGGCGGTTTCTTTGCAGGCGGAAATGCATTTTGGTCTGCCGAAAACTCCTTCTGCTGACCCTTTTTCCGCTTGCAAAAAGTCTGTGGACTGTAAATTGATGGGTGGTTTATTTGACTCAGCTGGAGTTTTGAAACATTCAGATGTTGAAATGTTGCATATTATAGAATGTCTTTTACATACGCAACATGGGGATCCTTTTCTTTCTCATTTACACAGGGATGAGGTTTTTCATTTTTCACCTCCCAGGATAACACTAGATCAAGTTTCTGATTTGGAGCACCCTATCCTGATAACTGAAGTTCAACAGGCAATAGCTCATTTAAAATTAGGGGTTTCTCTTGGAGAGGATGGTATTACCAATGAATTTTATAAACATTTTTTAGATGACCTTAGTCAAATCTTATGTGAGCTCTATAATGCATTTTTATGGACTGGACCGTCTTTTCCTAGGTTAGATGCTGCCTTTGTTATATTCTTATACAAAAAAGGATCTCGACATCACATAGATAATTGGAGGCCTATCAGCCTTCTTAATACTGATTATAAAATTTTAGCCTCTATTTTGTGCCGTAGGCTCCAGACTATTGCTGCTACTGTTATAAACCCTGCACAAACCTGTTCTGTTCCTCATAGATCTATACAGCACAATCTAGCTTTTTTACAGGATATTTGTGCTTTTGGTAATCAGAAACAGCTTTCAGGATATTTGATAGCCTTGGATCAGACTTAGACATTTGATAAGGTCTCTCATGCTTTTCTTCACTTAGTATTGTTTAAATATGGGATTCCTGAGAATTTTTGGAACTGGATACTTTTTTTGTATCAGGATGCTTTATTATATCCAATTGTTAATGGCTTAGTAGGAAGTGGGGTTTCTAGTTATAGGGGGTGAGGCAGGGTTGCCCATTTAGCCTATTACTATATACTTTGTTTTGCATCAAGTGGTATGGATGATTATACAAGATAGTGGGATCTGGGGCCTTTCCCCAGCTTTGGATTTATTACCCTAAAAACATTGCGGTTTATGCTGACGATATTTGTCTTACTGTCCAGACTGCTGAATCTGTTTTACAATGCATGACAGTTTTGAACTGCTATGTTGGTATTTCTGGGGCAGAAGTAGATTCTTCTAAAAGTTCAAGGGTTTACATGGGGCGGGGCCTTTTGTTCCCAAAATAGGCCAGATCATGATTTATGATACTACTATTAAATTATTAGGTTGTCATTTTGGTGCTGGGGACTGGGTTGCCCTGAATTGGATTGAGAAACATGAAATTGGAGAGAAAAAATATAACAGTGGAAATCCTGGTCTTTATCTAAAAAGAAGAGAGTCCTGATTGTGAAAAAGTTTTTGCTACCAATATTTCTTTATATTAGTGCTATTTTTCCTGTGTCTTTGAATTTGGAAATGAGGCTTTTGAGTTGGTTTTTTTTTTTCAAATGGTTTGGGGCAGCCATTTAAACCCCATTAAAAGGGATTTTACATACTTAAAATTACAACAAGGGGGGCTGGGTATGATTCACCCTATAGTTTTTTAATTTTTTTTCTTGTATTTTAATTTTGGTAAGGGAGATAATCACCTTTGGTCTGATTGGACATCTTTTTTGTTTCAGACCTTTTTTTCAGAGATGGAGTATGGTTTTTCTTCGGTTGACCTCTGCCCTTTTGATCCCTGATTTTGCCGTCCCTACTTTAAAAAAATTTCAACCCCTGGAGTGTAATGAAATTAATGTTACTTACCCCAAATAGGAATTCCCTTTATAAAGAAATTATGGAGCACAATTTTGCAGTTTGGGTTGACTTTCCAAAATGCATGCCTACGAGATTGGGGTTGGCTCTCCGACTACTTACTGATAAATGGATTCCCATTGCGATGTGGGATATATAGTGGCTAAGTTGTCATTGGAAGCATGGGGTAAAAGGCAATCTTAAGCGTAATCCAATTACTGAACAGCAATGTGTCAGACCTGAATGTGGGGGTTGAGGAGACTATGGAACATTTTTTTCTACTAAATCCTTTCACTACAGTATTTTGGCATGAATTAATTGATCACTGGAAATGGTGACCTGTGTTTAATGCCACTTATGAAGTTCTTATTTTAGGTGATTATTCTGTTTTTTCTTCTCGATATCACAGCAGTACTTTGTATGTTGTATTTGCCTGTATTAAGTTTTATTTATGACAAACACGATGTTGCTTTTCTTTACAGCACATCAACACACCTATGTTAATATTGATTTTACAGATTGAGAACACTTTAAGGCTACAAAAGGATAAGGAAAGTGATGTTTTAGATTCAGGACTTTTTCAATCATACTGGAGAAATGTCCCATGGATTTAAATTGTTTTCTGTTTGTTTGTCCTTATGTGGCTTTTACTGTCTTTTTTTTAACAATTTATTGCCATAATGTTGTTTTTTTAGATAAGAGTGCTGTTTTTTTCTTTTTCAGTTTTTATTGTTTTTTCATTTTGTGATTCTCCACCTCTATGATGATGTATTGTATTTTCTTATGGTTTTTTATGCTTTATTTTTTCTCAGATGTGATTTCTTTTTGTGATGTTATTGATTTCATAATAAATAATTCCCCTACTCTTTTTGATAAGTGCCATGGGATCTTTAACATCCACCTGAACTACCACCAATGCAGGCAGATGGGACCTTGATTTAATGTCTCATCTGAAAGATGGCACCTCAGAAGTGCAGCATCCCCCCCATGCTGCACTACAGTGTCAGTAACGGGATATTAACCTAAGTGCCAGATGTGGGAACTGAACCCACAGCCCTCTGATCTCCCAGCCTCAGAGGCAAGTGTGCTACCTACTGAGCCACTGACACTGTGGTTGATCATGTGGTTGTGCTAGCCCCCAATCCCCAGGTGAGTCCCCAAGGGGCGACGACACACCTCCACATTACAAATGTGGCACCTGACCAGGCTACTGTCCCCCCAATACAATAAAAAACCTCCCAAACCAAGGAATTGTGGGGAGGACCAGGTACAGGTGTGGGGGCCAGATGCACATGCAGCCTGGTCATGGTGCTGAGGCTCCACAATTGGGATGAGGGTGTAGGCAAATCCTGCTCAGGATGAGCTGGAGCTGGTGTGGGTGCTGGTAGTGGTGGTGGTGACACTGTCTGAGGAGGTGGTGGTCCTGTTTCTGGGGGGCCTGCAACCTGACACCCCCCCACACATGCACACTCCTCCCTGGCCAAGCTGTGGTCCCAGAACTGCACCCCTGGACATTTGCTGGCCTCCCTCCATCTCTGCTCAACTCAATTAAGTTGACTGCCCACCCTCAGTCCCAACAATGACACAAAACTGTCACACATAAGACTCACACAACAGAGGCACACACACAGTCAGACACAGATAGACAACAACTTATAAAAGTAAGAAAAAAATAAATTTGTTGGAACAAATTAAGTAAAAAAGAGACTACACAAAACACAAACAAATGTAGCTTTTTAAAATGCTGTTGGGTCTCTCTCTCTCTCTCTCTCTCTCTCTCTCTCTCTCTCACTCACTGTTTCTCTAAATCTCCTAACTGCTATCACAGTCTCACTGCCTCCTCTCTTTCCCTCTGCACAGAAGAAATTGAAAGTACCTCCTTGCATGAGTCCCTTCCTTCCTGCCTGGCTAAAGTATGTGATTTACAGTACTGTAAGCCATGTGATGTGTGGGGGGCTACCAATATACTTGTCACTCTGCCTTACTTCACATTAAGGTGGAATGACAATGCAAAGTAATAATTACAAGGTGAAGTGAGCCTTTCATATTGGCAACTTCACGTAGCAGAATGGCAACGTGAAGTGCCCACTTTGTGGGCACTTTGCAGTTGGAGTTTAAATTTGCTACATCTCTAACAATGATGAAACAGATTTATTAAAAAGTATTGTAATAGGCATGACAGGAGTGTTAATACAAACCTTTATTATTTTAGGATGGATCCCATCTGTACCTGGTGAGCTGCTTTTATTTAGTTTATTTATGGCTTTAGAGATATCATCCACATTGAATAGTGCTGGAAAAGGATCATCAGCTGCTTTGTAGATTTGGATTTGTTTAGGGTTATAAACTGAACAGAAATAATTGTTAAATAGTGAAGCTTTTTCTTTGTTATTATTATTTAATGCATTATTATTTAAAATGTGCCCAGTCTCATGTGATTGATTTTATTCCCCATTGATATAACCATGGAATGCTTTAGAATTGTTCTTGGTATGAATAATCCTGAATTCAAGTTTCTGGGTTTCCTTTTTGATAATGTTCTTTAGTTTCTTTTGCTCTTGTTTATATGAAATATAATTAACAACACTGTTCTCCTTTTGTAGTTTGGAGTAGGCTTTCTCTTTGCTCTTAATCTGTTTTTTTTTTTGCTGTTAAATTTGTTTATTATTTCAGTTTCTTTACAATAATGATAACCCTTATACTAGACAGGATTAACTAGTGAGTTGTTAATCTGTTTTTTAACTGCTGTAGTAAGCCAAGGTGGAATTTTACCGTTATTGTTATATTTAATTCTGATTAGAACATGACTATCAACTGCTTCATAAATGATTTTTTTGATAAATAACCAGGATTCTTCACAGACTAAGTATTGTAAGTTATTCTCCCAATCGACTTTTTCAAAATAATTGTTAATTAATCTGAAAATTGGCTTTATTATAATTCCTTATAGACACCTGGGATAGGCACCTGAAAGTTGGCAGTGAGATGAATCCTTCAATTATAACATGGTCACTTTCTCCCAGTGGTGGTTTCATATTAATCTTATCGATTAATGTATCCATATTTGTTGGGATAAGATCAAGTGTGTTATTAGCCCGTGTCAGGTGTGTCATCAATTGACTAAGACCAACTGATCAAAGTATATCTAGGAACTGGCTTTCCGTACGGTTAGACGGTGAAAGTAATTCCCAATCAATTCCCGGATAATTAAAATCACCAAAAATGACCACATCCTTATTATCAGCCATAAGTAATATTTCTCCTTGGAGAGAAGTATTATAGTAATCACAAGAATTAGGGGGTCTACTGTATAGCAATTACCTACTAAGATGGTTTTAACTTTTTTAATAGCAATTCAACCCATATTGTTTTAAGAGAGATGTCAGTTATTGTAGGGGGATTAAAGATGGATGGCTGAAGATGGTTCTTAGCATATATAGACACCACCACACTTTTTCCAGTTCTATTTTTGGAAAACAAGGAAAAGCCTGGGATTTCTCCAAGCCACTAAGTAGTGCCATCCCACTATGTTTCAGTAATAAGGATTAAATCCAGATTACTCTGTAGTGAAATTGTCTGTAATTCAGCCATTTCAGTTGCATTGAGACTTCTGTCATTTGTGGACAGAAACCTAATTTCAGAATTGTTGCTGTGAGTTATATTTTGTCCCATGGTCCCCCTAGTCAGTGGAGGAAAGCCCCGGACATTCCACTTAAAACCATGGAGCTTTATTTAGGGAATAAGACCTGTTATGTTATCCTTATCAATTTTTTTAACAATGAAACTGTATTAGGAGCCGCATTTTATAACAATGTTATGGATTGTAAGATGTATTAGGATGCCTGAGTTTAGTTTTGATGGTTAGTTCAATTATTTAAATATATTGTCCATTTACTGGTTTTGGTCTGAGCTAAAGTATCTAGACAAGCCAGCACAGAACAAAGATAAGTGACATTAACCACTTTGTCTGCACAGTGGACATGGAATAACATACCCAACTGTAAGAGAGAAGGGAGAGAGGCTAAACGAAACAGGTCTCCAACTCCTACACTTTCTATTTAAACTAAACAAGAATTTATTGAATAGTATGTATTGTATCTATTATACTGAATGACAGAAGGGTTGTAAGGTGTAAACACTACATCAGTTAAAAATGTTATCTTACATAGAACTATGTGAAAGTATGTAAAAGGTATATATGGCCACTCAATAAAAGATGAAGTTATATAAAAAAATGTTCCCCCTAGTACTTAGTGTAAACTATTTTGGATGTGTTTTTTTTATTTTTTTTGCCAAGTTGATTACTCCCCTGTCTGCTCAAATGCAGGCCATCCCAACTGAAGAGGTTATACCTTCCATCAAATTCTTCCTAATGTGTGAGGCAGGAGATATCATGTTAAGAGTCCATTTGTGTAGCCACTCATTTGCAATTTTGATTTTCTGATTTACGCAGTGGTCTGCTCTGGGAATTGGTAGTATTTCAGAAATGGTAATTGTACTCCCTTTGGTTCCCAATATGTCACACAATTGTTCAAGATCAGATTTAATGTTATTGATTGTTGTGTTACCAATGTCATTAGCACCCATGTGTAATACTACAAGTGGATTATCACCTGCATTGGATAGAATGTTATCAATCATGGGGATGAGGACCATGATTTTTGCCCCCCTAAAACTGCAACATGTTATATTGGCTTTGTCAGTGCCACACACAGCACGGTCTATGTATTTTGTAATGGAGTCACCTAAGACATGCATTTGCCTAGGCTGCATTATCATTGCAGATGATGGGAGATGGTGAGTGGACTGGGCATTGAGATTTGATGGTAACATGGAAGGAAGGTCTGCAACAAGGGAGGATACTGTACGTTTGATTTCCACATCAGTTGTGGTGGTTTCAGTTGTGATGTCTATGTTATTATCAAGAGGCAAAAAATGATTACTGGTAGGGATCTCAATGGTCATAGCCCTTCTGCCCTTTTTGTTTTTATGCCTAGTTGTGACCTTAATCCATGGTTCATTAACATAATCATTGGACTGGTCCCAATATCATCGTCTTTGATTCATTTGTCCTCCCTCATTCCATTCACCATGGTCAAGGTGATAGGAGAGCTGGGATCCTGGCATATATTGGCATGCACAATGTTTATTTTGGTTCTGGTAGTCTGTTGTTTTTGATAATAAGGTCTTTTTTTTTTGGTATGCCCCATGGGTTATGCTGTACTTCATTATGTTTGTCTTTGAATTGTCTTATTTCTTTTTCTAGACTAACAATAAGTTGAAATTTACCACAAATGTAGTCCTGTGGTATATGTACACCCCCAGATATGATAAACTTGGAACAGGTGTTACGTTTTACCCCAACATCACCAGCAAGTGTTTTAATTATTTGTGCCATCTTGTACTGTACATTGTAACCTACCTAAATAGATGATTTGCGGTCAATAACTCACTATACACAGTGCCCATACGCTAGAATGGGCTTGTTGCTGAGGAAATGGTATTCCTATGTGAGGTAGTATGATGGGAGGCCCATTTCCCCTTTTGCCCCACTAGACATGATTAGACATGCACTCAAATGCGTGTGTCTCTGTGTGCATCTCAACACATGCCGATGCGTGCATTCACCCCGTACACGGGGCACTAACTTATTGTCCTAAGGACCAGAAGTATCTGGTGCTCACTTCTGGTTCCTTGCTCAGATGTTAGAAGAAAAAGTAGCCCTAATAACTTAATTTATCGCCAGCTCATGCGCTAAACTTCTAAATCTGTTGAGAGCAGTTTCCTTGCTTTCACTCCAGAAAAGCAGATGAGCATTTCACAGTGAAAAACACTGGGACACTGAAGGCACCTCCACCTTCCCACAGTGCTTTACAGGCTACAGACAAACCAATAAGCCAGAGATGGCCTCCTGGTATCTAGGCAACACTGCCTGATACAACTTCTCACCAGAGGATCGCTCACTAGGTTTAAAAGTTAGAACAAATGCAGCAAATGTGACACAGCACAGGTACAGGAGACACTCACCAGTGATCTCCTATGCAGAATTGCTCCTCACTAGTGTGGCGTGCTTACTTATCATCCCGAGGGGTGGTAGTGCTGGATGCTCACTTCTGGGTCCTTGCTCAGATGTTAGAAGAAAAAGCAGCCTTAATAACTTAATTTAATACCAGCTCATGCGCTGGACTTCTAAATCTGTTGAGAGCAGTTCCTTTGCTGTCACTCCAGAAAAGCATATGAGCATTTCACAGTGAAAAACACTGGGACACTGAAAGCACCTCCACTTTCCAACAGTGCTTTACAGACTACAGACAAGCTAGCAAGCCAGAGATGGCCTCCTGGTATCTAGGCAATACTGCTCACTTCTCACCAGAGGATCGCACACTAGGTTTTAAAGGTAGAACAAATGCAGCAAATGTTACACAGCACATGTACCGGAGACACTCACCAGTGCTTTCCTATGTAGAACCTAATTAAATTCCATGATGGGTGATGACCAGCACAAACCACCTGTCTCCATGGCTGGCAGCTGTCTTTATACATTCCAAAAGCATTTGCTGCACTAAAAAAAAATATTTTCTATGCCCTCTGCCCCCAATTTACAAGTACACTACTCCCACCCTCTCCTCTAGCTTCAAACAATGGAAGGTGTCTGATATAACCAACCATTCTAGACAGCTGACTGCCTTCTGATGAATGAAAGTGATCAATTACTTGCTTTCTCTATTAGTAAAACCAACTAACCATGTGATCCCCTATTCAGGAAGGGCTCCTGAATATCCAGGACACCTACTATTCATGGAATAAGGGAAATAATAGTTGGCCCCTGCACAGCCCTACTACAAACCATTGCTCTGTCTTTGCTAACTTAATACTAGAATACATACTCATGTGAAAACAAAAGCTTTCTGTGGTATTAATTGACCTCAAAGCAGCTTTTGACTCTTTACATAGTGCACTATTATGGACAATCCAAGGGGTTTAAGGACTGATGATAGATTTTGGAAATTAAATATACTAAATCTTTATATTGACACTTGGACTTGGTGAGTTACTATACCACAGGAGCATTAACCTCAACTTTGTCAGTTAAAAACAAGAGTATGGAATCTCCTACTGCAAAATATAATAGAATCTGGAAACAAAAATATATTTAAGAGTAGATTAGATCAGTTAATACTAATGGAGAAACTTGACTTCAATCCACTGAGAAGTGGAGGGCAGCCTAGATGGGCCTCATGGTCTAATCCTGTTTCATTCACCTTATTAAACCCTTGAAGAAAAGAGGAGCAAAAAAGAAATGCATACAAGCATCATTGCTTTTTTTTATTTCTCTGTATTTTCTCCCTTCCAGGTGACTGCAGACAGGTACATCCACCACTGCTCTGCCACCTGTGTCCATCCACTGATCATCTCTGGTACCACTGAGACCCATGTCCCCTATGGATTTCCACCTGTGGCAGGGCTGGGAAGAGGAGATCTGTCTTCCCTCCACCCATAAAAAACTCCATCCTAGGCTGGGTGCCCTCTACCACAATTGTGGCTGTATCCCATTGCTGTCTCATCTAGCCATAGTGCAGAAAATGATACTGCTAATTTTTGACTACAGAGACATAGTCTACAGTGCCATCCCCAAGTCCTCCCTGCCCAGGCTGGACCCCCTTTTCCACTCCTTTTGTTGCATTGCTCTTGACTGTCCATACTCCATCCATCACTGCACCCTCTACCAAACACTTGATCTACCCTCCCTTCAGGACCGCAGATCTGCACACTGTGCATGTCTTGCTGCCAAATACTGGGCTTGCATTCTGCCTTCCTATCTCTCTTTGGCCCTGTCCACTCATCCATCCCCGGTATACGCCCTCAGACATATGAGACTAGACTCTTTTATATCCCACATAGGTCCTTGGCATCAGGTCAGGCAGCTTTCAGGTACCACGTGCCAAAGCTATGGAACTCTCTCCCACCTGATATCTGCCACTCCTCACCCTCCCAGCACCTAAATGGTCTCCTAGCCATGCATTTCACCACCAACTGTTCTTATGCCTAACTCATTTCTCTGCTCTGTGACACCTACTCTTCACGTGATTACTCTGCTCCAACTTTGACCCCCCTCACTCAGTTGTTTCCCCATACTTACACTCCTTGCAGTACCTCTGGCAAGGTTGTATGGGCTGCAGTACTGTACCCCACCATATGCCTTATTTGACCTGGCTCAACCACAGCTGTCATAACACTCCTAGCAACTTGCACTTGTACACTTGTAATTTGTACTATACACTTGTACCCAGTACAGTGTTTACCCTGTACAGTGTTGCAAACTTGCTGTAATATTGCCTGTATCTATTATCTCACCTGCCATATTGTATGCCTCATGTTGTATGGTGTATTTGTCCCCAGGACATATCTAGAATTGAGTAGTACTCCACTCAGTATGCCTTCTTGGTAAAACTCTTAAATAAATAACTAAATAAATAAAGCAGTCATCATACATATTGGGGCTTCCTGTGATCCAGGAGTGGAGCAAGGTGCTGGTTAGCAGGCAGGGCATCACTTATTCTGCAGTCACCTACCTTCTTCTGATTTTTTGCCTTCCATCTTCACGCCCATGAATGTGCACATGTGGACACATGTACATGCCATGTAGCCATGCGCTGTGCCTCCCTAACCCCCGTGCTGGCGTGACCTCCACCCAGAGGCAGTCAAGGAATGAAATGACCTTCTCTCCCTCCCCAGGAGAGGAGAGCAGTCCATCAGATGCTCGATCCTGTCCCTCCCCTGGTGATTCCCAGCAACCCAAGCTCACTCCTGAGCCCTGGTCATTAGCATGGCGTGAGGTAGCACCTCGACCCTCAGCACCATTGGGCTGGCATTATAATATCATCGCTTCTTAATCTTTTTATTAGTAATATAATAACCAAACTGAATTATGAGGAGCTTAATCCTCTGACTATTATGGGAAAAATTATCCCATACAAATATATGCAGACAATCTAGCCCTTTCTTCATTAATGCTAGTTGGGCTACATAGGCATCTAAATAAGCTTGTATCCCTGTGTAATGATTACAAATTCAAAAATGACATAAAATTACAACTAGTAAAGTATTACTGCTTGGAACTGCTAAGAGAGCTCTCATATTGCAATCACACATTTTCATTTTGTCAAACTATAAATCAAAATTATTAGAATCTAGACAAAATAAATTGCCTGAAGAACTGCCTTTTGTTAACTATAATTGCAGTAAAGGTAGTCCTGAAGATACAAGTCATATAATTATGTTTTACCCATGGAATGATTATTTGCAGTCTAAGTGGTTAGATAATTGGCTAGCAGATGAATATGCCACACCTGAAGAAAGTGTCACAAAATTACTTACAGTCACAGATTGATTGATTCATTAACAGAATTAACAATATATTTAATATGTATTATGAAGAAGCCATAAGATATGATAAATGCTGAACAGCATTTTATCTTTTAACAAAGGTAAATTTCACTGTACTCAAGCTAAGATTTAGTGTGTGTTGTAACTACTGACCAATCTATGAATTATCTTATATTTTTAATGTGAACAAAAGAGTGATATTTTTACACACTTTAACAAATTAAAATGCCCGTCTTTAAAACTAAAACTGATCAGAAAGAAGTTATCTGTCACTGACATGCTTACCCCAGCCACTGTGTCTCTTCCTGAATCCCAAGTATTTAAAAAATAGCTCAACACTCCTTTCTGTTGATTCTCTCACCCCCATGAGTCACAATAGGGTCACACTTTTCTGGTCAAGATTGAAACCTGAATTTTAAGCCTGAGTTACTTCTAGTGTAAGTAACATTCTAAGTCTGTCCTATTTCTGCTAAGAGTAGACCTACCATTTCATGTAGTTTTAAATGTCTCCTTTTATGTAGTACTAATTGGAAAAATGAGACATTCTATGACACCTAGGATAACTTGGACAAAGTTCAAAGTTCATTTTGAAGACTTTGGCCAAAACAACCTTATCTAGAGGATGTAGCTGGAATGTAAAACAAATTCTGGTTAACCATCTTTCAGTCTAATGATGTGAGACAGGAAATTATTGCTCTGTAAAATGTACTATATAAGACTGTAACCATTTCTCAAAAGATATAGGGTATTTCTTTAAGTGAATTTCCAGCCTATTTTAAAGTCTGTGTGGGTTTCATAGTCCAATACAGTAGGTGCCATTTGTAATGGACAGCCATGTGTAGTGGACAAATTATATTTGCCAAATGCCATTTGGTATCCTGCCAGTGTTAACAATAACAGATGTAGAGGACCTTTAATTCTGCATTTAACATCAGCTTGGGGGAGCACTTCACACCTTGTTTACATGAATGCTAATGCAACTTGCCCAATTAGCAGTTAAATTGGGATTACTCTCAGGTGTAAATTGTTAAGTGATCCTCTACTTAAATACCTTCCATCCACCCCCATACATGCTGATTATTTTTTTAGTGTGAGCTGTGTTTCTGTACCATGTTTCCAGAGCTGTGTATCCAGAGAAAATGCTGCAAGGGTAAAAGAACTTGTCTTCCTTTGTCAAGAAAAATTCAGATTTTTAATGAAATTGATAAGCTTCCTAAACTAAGTGTGAGAGACTTAAGCACTCACTTTGCTGTTCCAAAGTCAACAGTGTCTGATTTATTTAAAAACTGAGACAAGTTGCTCGCTGATTGGCACAGTAACCAAAACCCAGAGCATAAGTGCAAAAGAAATGGCAAAGATAATGATGTTCTATCTGCACTTTTCCAGTGGTTTACAAATGCCCATACCAGAGATGTATTAATAAGTGGGCCTCTCCTTCTTCAGAAGGCTGATAGCCTTGCAGCAGGTCTTGGCAAAACTAACTTTAAGACTGCTGATGGTTGGCTTAGTCATTGGAAGCAACGCCACAACATATGCTTCCAGAAGATCCACAGAGAGAAGTTAAATGCAGACCATAGTTCAGCAGATACATGGCTTAAGGATGTGCTACTGCTGATTTTGTCTGGTTACAGCCCATATAACATTTATAACACCGACAACACCAGGCTATATTTCAGATCCATCGACTATGGCACATTGTCTTTTAGGTCTGATGTTCTGCTCGGTCTGAAAAGAACCAATGAACACATAACTATCTTGTTAACCTGTAACATGACAGGCTCAGATAAAAAAAAAACACCCTTATGCATTGGGAAGAGTGCCCTGCCTTGGTGCTTCTGTCATGTCCATCGCCTCCTGGTCATCTGTAAGAACAATAAGACAGCTTGGATGACTGGAGATATTTTCAATACCTGGCTGCAAAATTGGGATCATTCCCTCCCGTCACTCAAGATTGCCCTACTCCTGGAACATTGTAGCTCCCACCCACCTGTCAATGGTCTCCAGAACATAAAATTAATATTTTTCCCACCAAACACATCCAGCATAGTGCAACCACTTGATCAGGGTGTGATTTATAGCTGCAAAAGGCACTACATTACCCACATGAGTGCCAGACTGCTGGACTTGCTTGATAGGGATGAGGAGATCACTGCTTCGATGTGTGTACAGTGGATCAACCTGCTGGATGCTGTGCGGCTAATCCAAAAAGCATAGGTAAAGGTTTCACCTGAGAAAATCCTGTCATGCTTTCAAAAGGGAGGATGTGCCATCTCTGATTTAATTGGCATTGTCATGGAAGACTCTGAGGAACTTGATCATCTGCCCCAGGAAAATAGTCAGGAGCTGTCATTCAAAGTGCTGGATGAGATCTGTCACCTGGGCAACAACATTGAACTGTCTGTTGTTGATCACATAATGGAGGCTCTGCAAGGGCTCCATTCTGACTCTGAAGCAGAGGAAGTCCAGTCCAATGAGGAGAAGGAGGATCTTCACATGGAAGTTTGAGTAATGCCGGCAAATGTGAGGCATGTCTTACTAACTTTGCGATGTACGGTGGAACAGCGAGATGACATTGTTCCATGATGATACCAGCTCTCATTAATGGAGCCAGGACTAAGCAAAGAAGTATTGCTGACAATTTCATCTCTACAGAGACTGTCACACAGCACAGCAGTGAACTCTAAATTGGAGTACGGTACAGCACATAGCATTTTTTAATTATTTTAATTATTTTATTGTTTGAAAAATAAAGATTACATCTGGTATGACTCCCAGAAGTTGAAAAGTTAATCACACAATCACAAAAGAGCTGTAATCTGAACTGATCTTAACTTATCAGGCCTCTGTATGTTTCCATATGTCTCCTTCTGAGGTCTGATTTAGTTTTTGGAAGTAGCGGATGCTGCTTGTAGTGGACATAATCATGGATGCCATATTAGTCTGTTACAAGTGGCACATACTGTACCTTAAGGCAGTGATGGCCAATTTCTGCCATAAGTATAATTTTTAATGGTGTCCTTTGAGAAAGGGAAGGAATTATAACTGCAGTCAAACCCATGGCCAGCTGATCCCTTCCACTTCCTGGTCTGCTGGCCCCACCCCCTTGTGCAGACATTTTGTGATATCTAAGCAGGGACAGCACAAGGCACACCATTTACAAGTCTATGGTGACATTTTTCAATGCCTTTTTATGTATGTTTAAGCAGTCTTAGAGGAAAATGAAAGCAACCGCTCAACTAATAGGGCCCTTATTAGTTGAGCAGTGCATTTCTTTTCCCTCTAAGACTGCTCAAACTTACATAAAAGATATTGAAAAAATATCCCCATAGACTTGTATTGAGTGTGCCACTGCACTCTTCCTGCTGAAACATCATAAAATGTTTGTCTACAGATACAGAGACAACAGACCGGGAAGAGGAAAAGATTGGCTGGCCATGAGCTCAGCTGCAGTTATGATCCCTTCCCTTCCTCAAAAAATACCATTAAAAATTATACTTTCGGCAGCAATTGACTATTGCTGCCATGAGGTATTGGGCTATGAAATCCAGTACCTTATATCAGAAAATTCTTGTAACATCTGATTTCATTATCAATGTGAGGTGTGCATGGGTCTTTTCAACATCTAGGTACCAACTATTCTCACCATGGTATCTTTTAATATCAAACTATGCCATCATGTCATCTGCAAGCAACACAAATATTAGTAGCAACCTCAAAGGTATGGGACCACTGGAGAAAGAACTACACAGCAGAGGTGATTTATTCTATTTCATTTCAAACTTGTAGGGTTTGTGTAAGTGAATAAGAAGAAGGGCTTTGGATATTTTTTTTGTGTGCTCTGTGTTTGTTCACTGTTCTGTAACTCTTAGTAGTCAGGAAAGGGACTGCTGAAGCAGACCATTTTGCAGTATCTTGCTGTTGGGGCAGGACAGTTGCAACCTGTGAAGCAGGTGTGTGACTGGAGGAGGGACTGAAGCAGGCTTGCAGGAGGAGAAGAGTTTAAAAGGGGAACTTGTCTGTGGGTTCAGTTAAGAAGAGCTGAAAAGAACTACACAGCAGAACTGATCTATTTAATTTGTAACTTGTGGGGTTTGTGTAAGTGAATAAGCAGAAGGGCTTTGGATTAAGGCTTTTTTGTGGTCGTTTTTTGTATACTGTTCTGTAATTTTTAGTAGCCAGAAAAGGGGACTGCTATAGTTAGCAGACAATTTTGCAGTATCTTGTTGCTGGGGCAGGACAGTTAGAACCTGTGATGCAGGTGTGTGATTGGAGGAGGCGCTGAAGCAGGCTTGTAGGAGGAGAAGAGCTTAAAAGGCGAACTTGTCTGTGGGTTCAGTTAAGAAGAGCCTAAAAGAACTACACAGCAGAGGTGATTTATTTTATTTCATTTCAAACATGTAGGGTTTGTGTAAGCGATTAAGCAGAAGGGCTCTGGATTAGGGTTTTTTGTCTTCTGTTTTTGTTTACTGTTCTTTAATTCTTAGTAGCCAAGGAAGGGGCTGCTGTAGTTAGCAGATGTGCTGCCCTTTTACTACAGTATTAAGGAACATTGCTATTTAACTCATTTCTGTGGTTTCTCATTGATTGTTTTTCTCCTTATCCAGCAACACACTGAAACACCCACCCTCCCTCCCCCAAATCCTACCCTCCCCAGGTCATTCACATATATTTATTTTATTTGTTTAGTTTTTGTTGACTTGGTAAGTTGCACTAGACAAATACTGCCTATTTTCAGGCACAACCCGAGGGAGGAGGATATAGATGAATGCCAACTGACCTTGAACCAGATTAAGCCGTTGGTGGTATTTTTTAGTGAATGAGGGAAATTTGGCCAGGACACTGGGGAAATTCCCCAATTCTTTTCAGTAAGTGCCATGGTATCTTTAACATCCACCTGAACAACCACCAATCCAGGTAGATGGAACCTCAGTTTAACATCTCATCCAAAAGATGGCACCTCAGAAGTTCAGCATCCCTCTCATGCTGCACTACAGTGTCAGTACTGGGATATTAACCCAAATGCCAGATGTGGAAACAGAAGCCACAGCCCTCTGATGTCCCAGCCTCAGAGGTGAGTGTGCTACCTACTGAGCCACTGACACTGCCATATACCCAACCTGAGCCTCCCGCTTTCTGCAGGGACACAGGAAGAGGTGCTACATACTGTTTTCGTATTGTCTCTTGCACAGGATCTCTATTACATTTCATCCACACGCCCTCCCAAATATAGAAAGAACTATATACTATTTATCCATTGCACAAGACCTTCTAGTTACATCATCCACACTTCCAGAAAAACAGCAGGATGTGGCACTAGATAAAAACTCTTGTACAGGATCTTCTGTTTACTTTCATTCACACTTCATCTGTACATTGTCCCACCTCCTCTCTAAGAACAGGAGGCAGTGCTATATATTTTTTTTTAAAAGTTAACAATTTTTATTTAGAATGATATTTCTAGTTCTTTTGAGAATTATATTTTCTAGTTCTTTCTTCCACACTTCCTGCATAATGGCAGAAGGAGGTGCTAGATAACAACTGTTGCACAGTACTTTGGCACAGGACTTTATATTTACTTCATAACAGGTTTACTTTCTGTTTCCATCTAAAGTACAAGTCATATCTTTTTCTTCCAATTCCACTGTGGGGAATTTGCTTTCTCTTTTCATCAAAAGAGCAGGTCATATCCTTTCTGTGGCTCCACACGAGCAGACAGATAGACTTTGTGACAAGCCAAAGAGCAGTACCACAGTGACTTCAAAATCAATTTTCAGGTCATATAAGTTCCCCACACCGACATCCATACCTACTGCTGAGGCAAGCAATCCAGTGGAAGAGGACCACAAACATTGAACAGAGAAGCTAACCAAATCAAAGGTCACCAAAGAAAAAAAAAGCATGCACTAATAATAGGGGACACTATGATACATGGAGTAGAGTCTCACATCCACAAAGGCAGCCAGTCAAAGAATGCAGTAAGATGCATCCCAGGAACATCACCATGGAGGGACACAGACCACATCAAGGGCATGGTTCACAAAATCAAGCAGGACACACTCATTCTGATTGATATTGTTACAAGTCATCTAGCTAGTTGATCTGTGGAGGAGTCTGAGCAAAATCTAACAAAATTCAATGAAAAAATAACTTCCTTTTCATCCAGCATCTCCTTCTCAGAGATTCTGCCTGTGTGGGAAAGGGGCAAAAGCAGGCAGAAGATCAGAGAAGGGGACATTTGCAAGCATAATACCTGGATTAAAAACTGGTGTCATGATAAGGAGTATGACTACATCAGTAACTGGCAGAACTTCTGGGAAAGGCAGTTCTTTAAGTTCAATGGCCTGTACCGTACAAAGGAGAGGACATGCTCTTCATCAAAAAGTCAATGTCTTTGTCAGTCATTTAAACTAGTAGGAGGGAAAGGGGCACCAGCAACTGTCACATCTTGTGGACCAACTGATGCCTCCCCATCATCAAACACATCAACGGCACCAGGACATTACATCACAACCACCATATGCGAAAAAAGTTGGGAAATTCCACAAAGATGTCCCAAACACACTAGAAATGGAAAGTGCATCAAGGGCAGAAAAAATATAAACAGAGTAATCATGCAGCAAGTGGGACTAACCAGGGATGGAATGCAATGTGCATTAATGCTGGTAGCATTCCAAACAAAGTCCCAGATCTCACTGTTATGATGGCCAAGGCCAAACTTCATTGGGTGGCTATCATGGAGACTTAGATCATGGAGAACCACATCTGGGATGTTGCTGTTCCTGAATACACTCTCTTCAGAAGAGACCACAAAAGAAAGAATGGTGGTGGGGGGGTGGCTATGTATCTCAGAGATGGGATCAATGCAACTGAAATCCAGGGACTGCATATCAATGCAGAGGCCCTATGAATCACTTTAGGAGCTGGTAGCAGGGACCCTATCTGGGTAGGAGTTATCTACAGACCTCTTACCCTGGATACTGAGAAGGATAAAGACCTCCTGGAAAATATACTGAGGATGGGAAACAAAAGGTGAGTTACTACTGTCTGGGACTTCAATCTAAAAGATGTAGACTGGTCCACCTTTGCTGCATCCTCAGGTAGGAGTAGAGAATTCCTCATTACACTACGGGGTGGGACTTAACCAACTGGTAGAGTCACCCACAAAAGAATCTGCTATTCTTGACCTGGTACTCACAAACAGTGCCTGGGTATCAGACATGCAAGTGGGGATCAACCTGGGCACCAGTGACCACAGATGGCTCTTGATGAACAACACAGAGAACTGTTGTCACACCAAACTCAGAATGCCTCATTTCAGAAAAGCAGATTTCCCAAGAATGAGGGAAAGTATTAAAGAACTGTTGGTTACTGATGCTACAGGGAATGTGGAAGACACCTGGATAAAACTGAAAAATGCTATGACTACAGTCATGGCACAGTGCGTAAAACACATAAACAAATCCAGAAAAATCAAAGAATCTACTCTGGTTTTCCAAAGAAGTGCCGACTATAATTAGAGATAAGAAAAAAAGCTTATAGAAAGTAAAAAGAGACCAAATCCAAGAAGGATAGAGAAGAATACAGGATTAAACTCAAGAAAGTGGGGAAAGCAATTAGGGTAGCCAAGGCCCAGATGGAGGAAGGAATAGCACAGGGAGTGGGAGGGACAAAACATTCTTTATATATGGGAAAAAAGAAAGAGTAAGAGAGAAATATGCAGGTTAGTAACTAAAGAGGGACAGCAGGTGGAGAATGACAAAGACAAGGTGGAAGTACTCAACAAATTCTTCTGCTCAGTGTTCACCCATGAAGACAAAGATAATGGTCCAGCACTAGCCAAGGCACATCTCCACAACAGGGGAGTGGACACCAGCCCTTTTACAAGAGAAAGAGTCCTTGAGTAGCTGTCTAAATTAATGGTGGACAAGGCAATGGGGTTGAATGGTATACACCCAAGAGTTCTGAAGGAATTGTGGGAGAAACTGGTAGCACCAGTAGCTGAACTATTTAACATGTCACTGGAAGATGGCATTGCACCACAGGACTGAAAAAAGGCCACAGTTGTGCCACTGCACAAGAATGGTAGCTGGGAGGTAGCAGGAAATTACCACCCAGTCAGCCTGACCTCGGTGGTAGGTAAAGTAATGGAGACATTTCTTAAAGAAAGGGTAGTGGAGTGCCTGAAAGAAAGTGGGAAACCTGACCTGAAGCAGCATGGCTTCATGGCAAGATGCACATGCCAAACAAATATGATAGAGTTATTCGACTGGGTTACACAAACAGTGGACCAAGGTGCGGCTGTGGACACAGTATATCTGGATTTTTGCAAAGCCTTTGATGAAGTTCCATATAGAAGGCTTGCAAATAAATTAGAGCAAACAGGCCTAGGTCAGAAAGTGACCAACTGGATAAAAAGCTGTCTACAGGACAGAACAGGACTCCAAGAGTTATGGTAAATGGCACCTTGTTGCAGGAGGGGAGAGTAACCAGTGGGGTTCCACAGGGATCAGTGCTTCACCGAATCCATTTCAATATACAATATTCATCAGCAACATTGCTGAGGGATGGAAAGGGAAAGTGTGCCTGTTCACAATCAGCAACTGCGTATTAGAGAGAAAACTCATGTGCAGAGCATGAGATAAACATGCAACTGATCCTAACCAACTTATCGTCCATAATGCAGGGAGCAACATGCCACACCAATTTTAACATAGCCATAATCCAAACATAAACTCTTTAAAAAGTAACAAAAGGTGCTGAATTCATGTGACCTCATCTAGTACATGCACAACAAACACTCTCTCCCATCAGGAATGTCAGCCGGATCCATAAGATGTGATCACACAGGATGACCAGAAATTATCCCAAAATGAACAAAGTGATGAATATAAAAACTTTTATCATAAATAAAAATAAAAACAAATAAAGTAAATACAGACTACAACTCGAGGTTTTGGCACTAAAATGAAGTGAGTATTTTAGGATAAGAGCAGCACCTCCATCTTGAAACTAAGTTTCCAGTGACCATGCTCTTCCTGTACCAGTGTGTGCTCTGACTGGTTAATGGAAATAGTAATGTGTGCAATAAGCATGGAGGAAGCATGGCAACAGTGAGAATCAATATGACCAAATGGTGTCGCACTACAGACTTAAGGCGGGTGCAGGTGAGGGCTGTGAGCCCTAATTGAAACACCAAAAAAAAAAATCACTGCACATTCCAGAGCCCAGAGAGTCACTTTCCCTCCGGTAATGGTTGTAAAAAAAATATGAGCCCTTGCTTGAATGCTAAATAGGGATTTAGTCTAACGTTTCAGGGACACACATTAAATAGAATAGTGGAAGGCACAACAAAAAGATCTGCATGCAGGTTCCCTGGTGCTTCAACAACTAAGGCTTTATCAGGGCGATGATGCCTGCATGTAAGACAATCCCTTTATACCAATTAAATGCAGAATTGATGATGTCAGAAAATCCGACCAATCACAGAGCTTGATTTTTAAATACAGAAATATTCAGCTTATTTAGTGATATAAATGGACTAATAGTTATAACAATGATGATATCAGTGACACCATGTTATTGTAGAAAAATACCCCAAAAGACATAAAAAAATACACCAAAAGTGGTAATGGCCAATCGGATTGCTCGAATAAAAAAAAAATCAAATTAATTATAGTGTCAACCTGATCAGCTTAACATGTTACACCAAAACAAGATGATTTGTTGTTACAAGATGAACGAATGGCAGAATGAACATAATAAACATTTTTCACAGCACATGTAAAAATAGTAAATTTATTTATTTATGTATTAAGGTGTGTTTTCTCAAAAATAGACAATAGGAACGCATATTATATTAGGTAAAATCAGTAAGGGTATGATGTCCCCTATTGGCTGGTACAACTCAATTCATCAAATGTAAACAAATGCTCAAGCTGCACCATGAGACAAACATGGACGCCAATCGGCGTCATCAGGCACTTCAGCACATGATCTAGGATGCCATATGGCGTCATCAGGAAAAAGAGGTATGTTTTTTATGACACCATATGGTGTAATCAGAACAGAATGAGTTAAATCTATTCTTCCTACAGCAGAGAAGGAACAGAAGAGGCATGATAGAAACGTTTACATGTGTTAAAGGGATAAATGCAGTACATTCCAGTAACATCTTTTGGGAAAATAGGACTGTGTGTACAAGAGGTCAGAACTTATGCCTGGTTGGCGATAAATTCTGAACCAATGTTACGACGTACTTTTTCACAGAGGTAGTTGTGGACCCTTGGAACAGCCTGCCACCTGAGGTGGCAGTGGCTATAACTGTCAGAGAATTAAAATGGGCATGGGACAGTCAATATAGTCATCTCAACAAGAGCAGTAGATGGAGGGTGGACATCTTGGGCAGACTAGATGGACTGCACAGTCTCCTTCTGCCAGCAAATTCTTATGTTCTTATGTTCTCACAAGTGAGACAACATAAGCAGCCTCTGCTAACTACAGTACTATGCCTCAAAATCATGATGTGGCAAGCTGGCCATGAGTGACTCTCAACAGCTCCAGACATCTACCACTAGATCAGACCACTGAGGGGAGAGGAGGCCAGCAAGCAGCCCCTACACACACGCACACACTTACACACACACACACACACACACACACACACACACACACACACACACACACACACACACCTGGTAAAAACAAATGTTTGTAAATGACTGAAAAGCTTTGACAAATAAAACTCCATAATTACTGTCTCATTTCTGGCAAGTGAATAAAAGGTCTAGGAGTGATATTTTACCTGGGAGACTGCAAATTCATCAAGTGACTAATGTGTGTGCATATGTTTTTAAGAACTGTATAAAGCGTCATGAGTCGGGTTGGATAAATGCCAAGCTGAAATCAGAACTGTCATAATCTGGGTATAAACTATAAAGTGACTACTCAAAGAATATACATTTACAGTAACCCCAAAGGGTAAAGAGTTTCACCAAAGTAGTGGGCTTCTAAGAATAGAATCCTGAAACCTATGTATTTGAAACAGAATGTTGCTTAATTATCTGTTAATTGCTTATACAGTATATCATCCCTTTGTGTTTTGCAATTCAAATAAATGCCAAATGAATAACTGAATTTTCTTTTCAGATGAATGATATTAAATGGTATAGTATGGCATTCTTGTTGTTTGTTCTTGCATTGCAAAATTCATGACATTGTGAGGTTTATGTGAGGTTCTCTAACCTGAGACTAAGATTTGTTCTTAAACTAGTACAAAATAAATTAAGTTGAAACCAACATGTTTGACTTTCAGATCTGAGACGGTGTAATTTAAACTAGCTCCCAATACTCACCTCTCTCTCCACTCCCACCCCCCCATTCTTTCCCAGATGCCTCTTCTTTCCCCCTTATAACCATAATCCCCTGAGTTATTTAAAACAAATCATCATCCAAATCCTAATGGTCTTCCAATCACCCCATCCAGACAGGATGCCTAAAATTACAAACAAGCACCTCCACTTCCTGTTATGTTCCTATCCTACTAGGCACCCCCTCCTGACCCCAAACAGCTGAATAATAGAGAAAAAAACCTTCCCACTGGCTCACCAACCCAACTTCACTCCTTTCTCCAACCTGAGATCCCTTCTTCCCTCTGGTTTCCCAATACACCCACTCCTCTTTAATGACTCCAAAAACCCCTGCATAAATAAAAAATCCCACCACCACTGCTGTATTCCTGATTTACCCCACTTTACCTCCCACCCTTAGACACCCTGATTCTATAATTAAAAAAGTCCCCTATCTTTTTGATCTCACAGTCCCATCCTACTCCCCAACACTGGTTAGAACCCTCAAATATTTACTGCCCAAACAGTTCCCTGATACCACCCTAGTAACCCCCACTGACAGAAACATCAAAAAATCTCTCCTGGTACCCAGTGGCATCTCCACCCTGTTGCAGCACTACTCTCCCTCCCCCAAGGGACAAATGGGGTTGCCATTAAAAGGCAACCTGAGTTGCCAGATGGCACCCTACAGGAAATTGAGGATAGAGGGGGTGGAGGTATTAGAAGGGGGACAGAGGCCAGGTGGGAAGGGGGCAGAGCTAGATGAGTTCACTGGTGACAATGTCAAGGTGGATGATACCGGCATGCCAGGTGAGATGGGATTGGCCACGGGAGGAGCTGGATTGGGGTCCTTGCTGGGGTCCTTAAGGGGTTTATAAGCCCCTGCACTAAGGTGCTCACCCTCTTGCTGCTGGGATTTTCATTTGAGTTGGTCCCAGAACTTTGATTGGCAAGTTCCTGCTTTATTGCACCTGAGATAAGGTATTGCAACTCTGAGGCCTGTGGGGGTGATGATACTATTAGGTCAGGTGGAAATTGGCTTTTGGTTTTTTTCTCTTTTGTCTAATTGCAGCCCTTGCAGGCTGTCTTGGTCTCAGATGAGAAACATTTTGATTCATATTGCTACTTTGTACATATTTATCATGCTTTTGAGTAATTGGTTATGTGAGTTTTTGTTTTCAACAAGTTAAGGCGTCTTTTCACAATGGCAGTGGTGTATCCTTTTTTATGGTCAGGTGGTTAGGGACCAGAAATGTTCAGTTTCGTGAAGAGCATTATTACTGGGCCCAACATAGGTGTTTTTGCTGTGTTGCTGGTGATGGTTGTGAAATGTACTGCATTTTTTTGGGAGCCATCTGGTAGTTCTTTCATTATGCAAGGCGGCCCAAGGAGATTTTGGTAGGGCCAAGGCTATCCATATCTCTCTGAAGTGTAGCTGTTGGAGTGGGAGCATCCCTGCATGTGCAGACTTTTTGTTTTGTAGTTGGCTGCCACAGTTACTGTGGAGCAGCATAGGTTGCAGCATTTTTGTTAGTGGAGAGCATTTAATTTGGTACTGGTCCCAGCATGGAAGGAGGCATGCCACAGCCCATGGCAGTGGCTGACACAATGTGGCCAAGATGTCTAGAGATAGAGGTGCCATGGGGAGGTTCCACCCCATCCCTCCTTTCATTTTCAGCTGGGCAAAGTGGAATGGTGGCCTGATTGGCAGGGCCATTCCCTGTCCGATTGGCAGGGAATGAGCACAGGGCAAGGAATCGCAGTCGCCCCTTTCCCTGATCATGGAGGGGGATCCCCAGTGGTTTGTCATCAGGCCACCTGGCCTGCTAATTGGTGTGATGAGGCCATGTGGTGCTGTATCACCATAGAGAGCGGTGTCCCAGCACATCCAGCATTTCTGCAGTGGACTGGGAAAAGTTTTTAACAGAGCTGTAAGAGGGGAGAGAAAAATGTAAAATTAGGCAAAAGGGGAAATCTCTGGAGGAGAGCGTGGATGGTCTGAGCGGCAAGTCATGAGAGGGATAGCGGCCGCATGGCACTAGGACACTATAAGTGGGTTGTGTCCCACAAGGGGGGGTGGACTATGGAATGGGCAGAAATAGGGAAAGGAAAAGGGCCCCTTCCCATGGGTTGGACGGTGGCTTCCATGGTGGGATTTGCTTTCTTTTTTCCCTGTTTGGGCTGGGTGGCCTCTCAGTTTGATCTGATACCACATGGTACTGGGCTGGCAGTGGCCAAGCCTGGCTGGGCATGGGTAGCTAGATACAGTAGTAGTGGACTCTGCCTGTGGGAAAAAAGAGGTGGCAGCAAAGGTAAGTGGCTGCTTTTAGAAACAATAAAATGTAATGAAAAGCAGAAAGAACATGTTTTCAGAGATCAGGATCTTAGGGTGCCTGTACTGTGGCTGTGCCCATGTTTGGTGAATAAACCGTATGCTCTGGCTATGCCCCAGGTTGAGTGTATGGGGCACACCTGTGAGGGTGGGGTTAATGTTGGGTGCAGAGATCGGACTGCACCCCAGCCTGCTGCATAAATGAGAGACAGACATAGCAAGAGTGGGGAGGGATGGCAAGCCCGATTCCCTTGTGGGGAGCCAAGCTGCTACTATTTCTGGCCTTGTGGGAAGCAGCTTGGCCTAGTGGTGACAGCTCTGAGTGGGAGGGGGCAGAAGACCCCATTTAAATCCTGCAGACAATAATAATAAAAAAAAGAATATGTAGGGAAGGGAGGGTTACCTGGGGCACACCAAGTGCCCCACCAATGGAGCCAGACCATGGGATAAGAGAGAGATAATGGCACTGATAGGCATACCAGGGCTGCTGGGCACTGGGGCTGCACAGGAAGAGAGATGCTTAATTGGGGTTGCTAAAGAATGTGGGCTAGATTTAAAATAAAAAAGGGAGAAAGGACCCTTTAGGCAGAACACATGGGGGCTGAAACACTGGCAGAGGCAGCAAAGAAGGGGCAGGAGGTTGGAGGGGCTATGGTTGGTGGGGGAGCTTTTGAGTGATTAGAACTTGATGGAATTGAAAGGGGCAGAGCATGGTGGGCCCTTTGAGGACAGGCCCCTTCCTCAGCACACAGGCGGTAAGTGGAGCAAAGCTTGATGGATTGCCAACATGCATGCCCGTCGGTAGGGCAAGCTTGCTGGTGGGATCCCCTCGAGGGGCAATGGGTGGCATGGGGAAAGTGGTTGGGGTGGGTCCAGGGATCCATGGATATAGACTGGGAGGGCATAATGGGTGAGTTCAAGCAGGATGAGTAGGGTTTCTAAAAGAATGTGATTTGTTATATAGCAGCAAATAAGAAAACATGGCACTCAGAAGACCACTGGCACCAGCTACCAGTGCACAGCTGAGGGAGGAGGCAGCAGCTCTGATGGGCATGATGACCCACTTATTGACATGACACAGAGGAGAGAGGAGGAACAAGAGGCAGCCTGCAAGTGGAAGGAGCCTGCTGGACCAAGGGGCCAAGGCAGAGGTGGTAAGCGCCCAAGAGGGGCTGTTCCAGAGCCAGTACTAGAGCCCCTGCATGAGCTTACTCATGAGCTGAAGGATCCTCGGACGGGAACGGGTAAGGGGACAGGTGATTTGGTAAATGAGGAGAACTTAAAAGATTATCTGGAGGGCATCCCAGGTGATATGGAGGACAAGGGTTTGGATAAAATGGAAGAAGTATTATTAGAGCTGAGTAAGGAGAAAGGGGAGAAGCTGGGTGAGGGAGGCCCAGGGAAAGGGAAAAAAATTGTGTGAGGGCCCACCAGATTTCTCATTAGGGGACCACGTACCTTCGTCCATTAAAATAAAAATATGGAAGGGGTAGTATGTGAATGTCTTCGGCCTGGTCGATAAAGAGATGGCCAAATAATACAAGCAAAAGGAGTCTGTGAGAAAGTCCAAAATGGCGGTCTCATTGGCAGTAGTGGGACACAGGGAAGAGGAGGCAAGAGGCAACATATAAGGGAAACAATTTAGATACATGGCAGGCTGGCTTCTTAATATTTAGTGTAATACTGCTGGAGAAGCAGCCAGAATTGGGCATACCATTACTAACATACACTGCTATGATAAGGGACATGTATAAGGTGCAGAAGGGATACAGGTGGCTCAAATATGGGGTCAAAGTCAATTAGCTCCCGACAATACACACTGCGACAACTCGCTCCCGACAACTCATATTCATGACAATTAGTTCCCGTACTTCTCGCTCCATGTCTTTTCACTCCCCATCACTCAGTTAATAATTTACATGCCTAATAGCACTGAACGTCAGTGTTCTGAGCTTGCAATTCAATTTCTATTATGATTGCTCTGAACAGCTGACTCCTGTGTTCTTTGCCTCTCTCTCGGTCCTGTAACCATGGGAAATTTGATTGCTGTCAATTACTGCTGTCTGTCACTGTCAATTGGTAATCACTTCATTTAAAAACAATGGTCTCTGAAGCAAACTGAATGCTAACACTTCGAAATGGAAGGGAGGTTCATCTTGTCTGAACACAACAAGCAAAAGCTAGTAGATGCACAGAACTATATTTACACACACCACAAATGTGGTCACAATGGAAAATCGATTTGGCAGTGTGAACTTGCAGTGAAAAAGGCTAAGTGTTTCAACGCAAGGGTGCGCACTGTAAGCTATGACAATCCTTCTATAATTGTCACTTTCAGCCAGCACTCGCATGCTCCTGACCCTGCAGCAGTCGAACAAGCCGAGGCAGTAAATGTTGCAAAAAAAAAGAGCTGCAACTACTCAAGACACTATGGCACAAGTATTACTGCACTCTAAACAAAATATATCACTGGCAGCATAGGGGTGCATAGTAGATAAAAACATGAAATGCACTATTCAGCGTGTCAGGGTGCATGGTGCACCTCCAAATCCACTTAATTTATGTGAGCTTCATTGCCTGAGTACTACAAAACATTCACAACTTGTCAAGGCATTGAAGTAAATTTCTTGTTGCTCGATAGTGGGCCTGTGGCAGACCGCATACTAGTTTTTGGCATGGAGGCAAACTTACAATACCTAGAGCACTGTAGTAATTGGTTTGCTGATGGCGCATTTAGCATTGCTCCACCACTGTTTTACCAAATATTCATAATATTCGGTGAGCAATTTGGAAATGTGCAACCAGCAGTATACGCTCTATTGCCAGGCAAGAGAAGAGAGCATTATGAGTGAGTGCTTACAGCTATCAAGAAAATAAATTCCCATCTGGATCCTTTAGTAATAATGACAGACTTCGAGAAGGCCACCATTCAAGCTTTTAAAAATGTTTTTCCACAAGCACAGCAAGTGGGGTGCTTTTTTCACTTTGCTCAGTGTAATTATCATAAAATACAATCCAAGTTACTGGGAATTAAGTACTCATTGTTCCAGTCATTTTATCATTAGATGTGAGCTTTATCAGTGCTGGTGCTGCTCTATAAGTTTGTGCGAGTTTATTTGCAGTGAAATAGCTTACTCTGTCATTGTTCCAGTCATTTTATCATTAGATGTGAGCTTTATCAGTGCTGGTGCTTAGTGGTATTAATCGCTTGAGGGAGCGAAAAAATGAGGAGTGAATTGTCATAGGGAGTGAGTTGCCAGGAGCGTATTGTTGTGAGCAAGTTGTCGCGGTGCGTATTGTCGGGAGTGAATTGACAAGCTCCCTCAAATATGACAAGGCATTCTGGCATAGGATAGTGGTGAAAGGGGACTTGACATGGGGTGCATGCACTCAGAACTGTTTGTCTGGACATTATTGGACAATACAGTGGGGTTTCTGAAGTGGGGAAGAAGAGTGTAGGAAGCCCGGTGGCTAAGATGTGCTGGGCCTACAATAGAGCCACATGCACCTGGACCAGCTGTAAATTCTGACATGTATGCTCAAAATGTTGGAGGCAGCACCCTTTCTCAAAATACAAGTCCAATGGGGAATGGGGAGGTTGGCAGCAAGATGCAGATCAGTCCTTTCGAGGCGAGCATGGAGCGGTAGGGATCATATAAGTTATGACAGGAGGGGCAGGGGATCCGGGAACAGAGATGGATACAACTCCAACTAAGGCTGGAACTGAGGATAAGGGGATGGAGCTAGGGAGGTGAAGTTTTCCGCTGGTGGAGACACCCATAAGGGTTAGGCTAGTGGAGGAGTGGATGGAAGTCTATCCTGACAGAAAAGGGGGGTTAATGCTGAGAGAAAGTTTTAGGCAAGGGTTTTCACTGGCATTCCACGAGGTATGTGGTGGGATGAGGGCTAAGAATTTGGGATAGATAAAGGGAAAGGAGGACATAGTGTGGAGGAAAAATTAGAAGGAACTAGATGTGGGCAGGTTAGAGGGACCATTTAAGTGGTCACCATGTGTGGAGTTTTAGATCTCTCTCCTGGGGATAGTGCCCAAGAAGCAGCTGGGTGAGTACCACATAATAAACCACTTATCATACCTGAAGGAGCATCTTTCCATGATGGAATTCCAGACGAAATGTGTGTGATGTTGTATGCTTCTTTGGACCTGGCAATCTGTTTGATATGGGCAGTACCAGGGGCATGACTGGCAAAGACAGACATAGACTCCCTCTTTAGGTTGTTATCAGTGAGGTCAGGGGATTGGGTTTTGTTGGGATTCCAGTTCGACAGGGGATTCTATTTTGACACAGCTACGCCCATAAGCTGCTCAGTAGCATGCTCCACATTCAAGACTTTTAGTTCCTGGGTCCAGTGGGCATTCGAGCACTGTTACAGCCAAAGCAGGGTGATGCACTATTTAGACAATTTCCTACTGATTGGGGAAGCCATAGGGAGGTGGAGGGTATGTTGGAGGACTTTAAGGGTATGTGCTAGGAGGTAGGCATACCACTAGTGGTGGGGAAAAAAGAAGACCTGCCAAGATATTGGAGTTCCTGGGGACAGAGGTTGACACTGAATGGGAGTGTTTTCGGTTGCCAGATGACAAGGTGGGGAATCTCAGGGGGCTATTGGAGCAGGTCATGGGGACAAGGTGGGTGCTGCTGGCATTAGTACAGCAAATGCTGGAGCACCTTAACTTTGCCTGTAAGGCGATAAGGCTGGGGCGGGAATTTACAAGGAGACTGGCAAAGGCAACAAGGAAAGCCAGGTTAACACATCATTGGGAGGACATAAGCAAGGACATAAAGCAGGACCTGGCCATCTGGGAGACCTTCCTGGCAGATTATAATAGGGTGACATTCTGGCAGGATGAGTGGGGTGACAATGTTGACATGAAACTATACACTGATGCCTTGGGGACTTTGGCGCTGGGGTCTGTTTCAAGGGGAAATAGATATCGGAGGCATAGCCTGACATCTGGAGAGAGGCTGGTCTATTGAAGGATATCACCCTGCTGGAGATTTTCCCATTTGGGTAGCTCTGATGGTTTGGGAAGAGAAGATGAGAAACAAGAAAGTGATTTTCTGGTGTGATAACAAAGGGGTGGTATAGGTAATAAACAGGAGATGGGGATCAATGGACATGGTTACTAGAGTAATGGGCCATTTGTTATTGGTAGATTTGAAACTGAACTGTACCTTCAAGGCAAGGCATATAGAATGGATCAGAAATTAAATTGCCAACAGTCTTTCCGGTCTTCAGTTGGGCAGGTGCCAGATGTTGCCCCCCCCCCCGGGCAGTGAAGGTGAAACTCGGATACCGGAACATCTATGGGAGCTTGGGTGGCAAAAGCCTGAATGTTGCACCATAACTCCTGGTGAGCCAACACACTGAGAGCCTATGAGGAGGTGTGGAAGACCTTTCAGGAGTTCAGGCAGCAGTAGGGCATGGTGATAAGTATGCCCACCATGGAGGAGCAGGTAATGAGGTACATGGTGGATAGATGGGAAAAAGGGATGGCATACTCCATCATGGGAAACCAGCTCACCAGGATAGATTGGGCATGTGGATCTAGGGGGTGGCCATAGCCCAAAAAGGCTAAGAAGGTGAGATGCATGCTGCTAGGGTGGCAGAAGGGCCAAGGGCCACAGGTGGATACAAGGAAGCCCATTATGGGGGAGATTCTGGATAATTTTTGGAAGTGTTGAGGGCTGTATGCTTTATTGCCAATGAGGCATGCCTCTTTGGGCTGTATTCACAGTCATGGCAAAGGGGTGTTCTAGGTCAGCGAGGTGGTGGCAAAGAGCAAAAGCCAACATGGGGGCCTCCAGACAGAAGATGTATTGCTTCAAGAGGATCAGTTAGTGAATCAGCTCAGATGGTCAAAGGTGGACCAGCTGGACCAAGGGAGGTGGAGGTGGTGCTCCGGCGGGACTTAGGTGATAGGAGGTGTGCAGTCCAGGTGATGGAGGAATACAGGTGCATCTGGCCAAGTGGACTGGGTCTGTGGTTCAGGCATGGAAATGGGGTGGCGGTTACAGCATACCAGGTAAGTGGGGTCCTGAAGAAAAGCTTGCGTTTTCTAGTTCTGGACCCTAAGGAGTTTGTCTCCCTCATTCATTTAGGATTGGGTCGACCTGAGGGGTGGCCTTGAGGAATGGATCTGAGGAAGAAATTGATAGCATTGGAAGATGTCAGTCTGGTTGTTATAAGAGATATGTGAGGAACTAAGTTAAGCCATTCTCCCCTTTTTTGTATCTTGACAGGTTTGCACAGGAGGAGGAGCATATGGATAGTGTTTCATTTCTTCATTTATTGGGCCAAAAGATATGCTGCAGCCACACCAGGAGGCAGACAATTATGCCAGGGACTTGAGACAACACAAGTGCATTGGAAATGGGTCCAGGGCATGCAATGGGCACAGCTGCTCCCATTATTGGAGGAATGGAAGCTAACCTGGGGAAGGCCGGAAATGTTAATCATCCATTTGGGGGGGAAGGACCTTGGGCAAACACCTTGGAGGGCATTGTTTCAAGCCATTAAGGCAGATTTGGAGACCATAAAGGGGTGGTGGCCCTGGGTTGAGATTGGGTAGTCCGAGGTCATATCCAGGTGGATTTGGAGGCAACCAAGGGATATAAAGGCCATGGAGTAGGCTAGATAGTGCCTAAATAGGAGAGTTGTTGGCCTGTTGGCAGAGATGGGTGGCACTTACAGTATGTAGTCCACAGAGACATAGCCTTTGATAAGCTAGGGGTGTATAGATCCTGATTCATGACTTTGTGAATTAATTACTCAATTTGTTTTCAGTCACCTCTCAGAAGTGGGGATGTTGTTTTTTCTCCTGCCAATAACTGAACTGGCAGGCAAGTGGGAGAGGGAGGGCTGAGGTAACCTGCAAGGGGGGGAAGGCCACCTTCCAGTGCAAGCTGGAGGTGGGCTAGTGGAAAGGGAAAAAGAAATGAAGGGGTAAAGGTCCAAAAGCAAAAAAGGGGGTGAGTTTGAGGGGCGGGTGGTAGATGAGACAGACTGAGCTCAGTATTGCCTGGATGTGAGTAAAGGAGGGGTGGGGGAGGGGGAGCTAGAAGTACTAGGTGTTGAGTCACTGCATCTGAGCATAGGAATTTAAAGAACGATGAAACAAGGGTAATGGTATGGGTGGTTGGGATTCTGCATCCAGATCCCAAGAAGGGAAGAAGATTGAGAGGAAGAAGAGTTGGAAGATGAAAAGAAAGGAATTCAATAAAAGATTGAATTGTGGATCCTGAATGTATATTGTATGAATAATATTTGAATGACTTTAAGAAATGTAAACTAATGGTGTAGGTGGTGTCAATAAATATTTGCCATTCATGCATTCAAAGCATGTCCGGACCTGAGTCATTACTGAGGGGTGGTCAGATAACAAATGGGGTTGCCATTAAAAGGCAACCTAAGTTGTCAGATGGTACCCCAGAGGAAATGGAGGATAGAGAGGGAGGGAATTAGAAGGGGGGGACAGAGGCCTGGTGGGGAGGGGTTGGTGTCCTCACTGGGGTCTTTAAGGGGTTTATAAGCCACTGCACTAAGGTACTGGCCCTCTTTCTGCTGGGATTTTCATTGGACCACCATCCCACACAAATTGAACAAGGAAGGCAGGGGCCAGATCAGGAGCCTAGGTCAAAGCTCTGGTGGGTGGCAGCCTGAAAGGACAATGGATCAGTGGTCTGGGGCAGATGGACAGTGCCTGCAGATGGGAGTGGTCGGCTGAAATAGCAGGTGCATGAAAGGGAAAAAGAAAAGAAGGGGGAAGGGTCTAGAGGGAAAAAGGGGTGAGCAGTTTGGGGGAAGGGGGATAAGGCAACATGGGCTTGGCTCGGTAACACCTGAATATGAGTAAAGGAGGGATGGGGAAGGGGGGAGTTAGAAGTATTAGGTGTCAGGTCACTACATCCAGGTGTAGGAATTTAAAGAAAGATGAAACAATGGTAATGGTATGGGGGGTCGGTTTCTGCATCCGGACCCCAAGAAGGAAGGAAGATCAAGAGGAAGAAGAGTTGGACAATGGAAACAAAGGAATGCAATGCAAGATTCAGTTGCAGACACTGAATGTATATTGTATGAATAATATTTGAATGACTTAAAGAAATGTAAGCTGATGGTACATGTAATGTCAATAAATATTTGCCATTCGAGCATCCAAAGCATTTCTGGACTTGAATCATTTCTGAGGGCTGGTCAGATGACAACTGGCACAAGAGCAAAATATAGTCAGTAAATGTAGATATACCATTTAATTTATGGAAGTACTATAATCTTCTTGACAAGAAAGTTTTCATGCCTAGTTCTTTTTTCAAAATATTTAATTAATTGGTCATCATGATATAAATCTAAAATATTTTCTCTTGCTACAGCAGTGAGCCATGGTCTCCCAAACTGCTTGGCAATGGTATTTGTGTTCAATATCTGATATCCTAATGTGCTATCTATATGCCCTATTTCTTTAAAGTAACATATCACTGGAGTCTTCATGTCTCCTCTCACTGCAGTTTTCATGTGTCTCAATTTTCACATTATGGAATGAGGACTTCTCCTAATAATGTAGATGTGCTGAAATGCTTATCCTTAAGAGCAAATGTTTTTCGTCAGTGGGGAAATGTATTTTATATAATGGCCAATATCACACTTAGGTACTGCTAATGTTAATATTCACTAGATTCTCTTCAGTAATGCTATAAATGATGATTCATTTTTCAGCTCCCATAAATATTTTCAATTTGATTTTACTTTGGTACCTTGGTTTTGATTAATGGGTTTCTATTGATTGAAGGCCCTACCTCTTAGCTTGATTTCATAGAGTGATTCAGTTGGGTTTTCACATTTATAGTAACATTTATGTTTTCATAACTATACTGAATAAGCCAGCAGAACAGGGTTCATATTCATTATCTGTCTCTTGTAATAAGTAGCTTTGGATTTCAATGATTAAATCTAAGTGTGATTTTAATCTTCAACTTTTGTCAGATATATTTTCAAAGTTCATCACTGTTATTTAGGGAGAAAGATTTCCAAAAAGTAAAAGCTGTTTAACTTTTAATACTGGTATTATTCAAACAAAATAATTATTTAGATAGAACTAGCCCCTATATTTTTCTACTATACTGACTTATTTTACTAAAAAATTACTTGTCAAAAGCAAACAATCCTATCACAAGAGCAGTGATGCATCATTTCATCACAATGTGTATATACTCTGTTTTGTTATAAGAGACATTAATGTGCATAGTAGTTAAATCCTCCATATGTATTTGGACTCCAATAAGATAATACATTTTGATTTCATATTTTAACATATCATGCTCATTTTAAAAATTAATTTGTAGTTTTGTGTTATGCCTTCAGAATATTTTAAATGTAAAAAGATGCACTCGGTGTTTCTCTCTCTCTCTCCTGTTACTGTGTGAATAGATTAAAAGCAACACACACACACACACACACACACACACACACACACACACACACACACACCATTTTGGCCCACTGATTAAGTTCTCTTGGAAACTGACTTTGTGAATTAATTACCCAATTTGTTTTCAGTCAGCCATCCTGATGTACATTTCCACATTGGACCTCTGAAGGCTGATTCATGTTTATCTGATAGGCTTACCTTGAATAGGGTGTACTACACAAAATAATTACATAAAACAAGTAGAAAGAGTCACTTCTAAATGAAAAGCAGAAGGAAGAGATGCTGCATCCTGTACAGTACATCATATACTTCTGTTGCTCCCTGTAAAGGTTTATATATTTTGCAATTTCCTCTTATTAAGAACAAAGCATGACTGTTTCTACACTCTATATGTGGCAATATTTCAGATGATAAAACAAAACACTTAAGGTCCATTGCCATTAAATCAGGAAGGGGCATGAAAAAAAAATGCCTCACTACTAATAGAATTGTCAAGCTTGACAAGCTGCATGATGGGATTGCAAAAAAGCACAATTTAAAAATGACACATTAACTGATGTATTTTCTGACAACTCCATCCCTACTTATAGACCATATAGCGGCTGTTCAGCCCACATTAGGTCTATGACTCTTTGTGAAAACAATTTGTTTACAGTTTTAAAGGGAACTGAAATAATTCCATTATTGCTGTGCATCAGTTTTGACTAGATAAACAGTGTTAAATAGGATGTTGTTTCTGCTTCTAATCAACACAGCAGATGTCCCCCACTGAGTGCATCATGCAAAGATTAATAGTTAATTGAAATAAATTAATTACAAATGGTTAGCATTTGAAGATCTTTAATTGTCATAAGACAGATTCAGTGTACATTTTTCCATGATCATTGCATCAGTGGTATGATAAAAATACATAATTTAATAATGTATTGTCTGAAATGTGATTAAGTATGCTAGTAAATCTTTATCAATCTTTCTGAATATCCTGTAATCTTGTGATACAACTTCAACAAACGAGGTTGATTCAGACTTCAGGCATTCTAAGGAAGAACTGAAATGAATCTGCATTTCAGGAAATGAGTGATCTGGTTATTGTTTGGTGTATGTCAAACACTATCAGACACTGTGCACCTATACCTAAATGTTTTTTTTTTCTACCTTGAACTAACTATAATTAATTCTGTAACAAATTGTCTGTAATGTTTTAACTTTATAGAACTAAGATTCAGCAGACAGTGTTTGGCACCATGTGCACACTACATGGTCCACATTTCATTTGGTTCATTTTAAATGTACTCAACAAAAATAATGTACCATTAGGGCTAGACATTCTATAAGGCATAACTGCAGCATTTATTGTTGTTTTGTGTGTGATCATTTACAAACCTCTCATCTTGATTTTTTTTTTTAGACTATAGATTTGATGTTTGAAAACTGGCCTAATGAAAATGTAAGTCCCACTTTGTTGAGTACTGGGGAGAGTGAAATACCTGTCTGCATGATGATAATAATAATAATAATAAAACTGTATTTATTTCATGCCTTTCATGAATTCAAGGTGCCTTACAATACTTACTAATATAACAAATAAGACATAGTCCAACAATAATCTGAGCTCTTAAAATCACAATAATTAATTAAAATAAATCTTCGACCATAAATAGGTCTTTAGGGCATTTTTAAATTCCTCCACGGATGCACACTGATGAAGCGGACGGGGTAGAGCATTCCATAGGGTATGAGCAGCATACATAAAAGCACGAGCGCCCAAAAATTTTAAAGAAACCCTCGGAATCTCTAGCAATCCCTTGTCCACCGAGCAGAGAGATCGCTTAGGCCAGTAGGGAACCAGAAGCTCTTTCAAGTAGTCAGGGCCCTGTCCATGTAGGGCTTTTTAAGTCAAAAGACCAACTTTAAAGGTGATCCACCACTGAATTGGCAGCCAGTGCAGATCATGCAGCACTGGTGAAATATGACAGGCACAAGATGTACCTATCAGTAACTGGGACACAGCATTCTGCACCAGCAGCAAGAGGTGGATATCAACCCCAGGAAGTCCTAGATAATGGGAGTTGCAATAATCGAGGTGTGAGGTCACAAAAGCATGGACCAACACAGGCAGATTGGTGGGTGGAACAAGGTGCTTAATTTTGGCAATGCTCCTAAGATGATAAAAAAAAAGTTTGACAACTGCTGACACTTGCAAAAGCAGTGTCAGCTCATTGTCAAAAATCACCCCCAAGTTCCACACCTGTTTGGAAGTAGAGAGCTAGATACCCCCCAGAAATAAACCTGAGGGTAAACCAGCTCCCATCCCCGCTATCCTATGACCCGGGTCCACAACCATTTCCTCCATCATCTCCGAGTTTAACTTCAGTCAGCTTGAATTCATCCAGCACTGGATTTAGGTGAGGCAGCTATTAAAGACCGAGAGAGCTCTATCCTGGTCAGATGCAAAAGATAGGTAGAGCTGGGTATCATCTGCATAGCAGTGAAACCTCAGCCCATACCTTCTTACAATGTCTCCGATGGGCAGCATATACACTGCAAACAACATGGCGGACAACACTGAGCCCTGGGGAACCCCACATGACAGAGAAACTGGGCAGAAAGAATTTATCCCCGACACCACTCTCTGAGTTCTGTCAGTGATGAAAGATCTAAACCAACTGAGGACTGTATCTGACAGGCCACAGATGAACTCCAGGTGCACAAGAAGTACCCCATGGTTCACAGTGTCAAAAGCTGATGAGAGAACAAGAAGAACCAAGATGGAATGGCTCTTCTGATCTCTAGTCATCAGGAGATCATTGAGCACCTGAACCAGTGCTGTCTCTGTACTATGCCTCTTTTGAAAACCAGACTGGAATGGTTCATAGATGTCATAGATGGTTAAATGGTTTTCCAATTATGCAGCCACTACTTTCTCAATAATCTTCCCTACAAAGGGAAGATTAGAGATCGGCATGTAGTTGTCATGGCAGTCCGGGTCCAAGGAAGCTTTCTTCAGGAGGGGTGTCACCACTGCCTCCTTCAGGGAACTAGAGAACTCACCCATGTCCAAAGGGCACTAGACAATCTAGGACTGGGCCAATGATGTCATGACAACCCTTTATCAAGGAAGTCAGGCCCGGGTCCAAACTACAATATGTAGGGCACATACTCTGGACAACCCTCATGACATCAATGAACTCAGGCCGGTCAAAGGAACTCCAGGAGAGACCAGGGGCTGTGACTGAATGCTGATCTGTAGCTTCTCCCATAGAGGGAGCAGGCTGGAGTGCTGCCCTGATGTTGGCCACCTTATCCGCAAAGAAGTGGGTGAGCTCATCACACTCCACTTGTGAAAAGGCTTTCTGAACCTGGAGACAGGCTGGATTGCATAGTCTGTCAACAGTTCAAAAAAGCTGAACTGGTCAGTTCTGAGCAGCCGCAATCTCCCCAGACAGGAACTCTGCCTTCTTACAAGAGATTGCGGAACGATAGAGTTGGTAATGTTCCATCAGTCTAAGATGGTCGGCATCAAGGGCAATTCTTTGCCAACAATGCTCTAATCTTCATCCTTGTCACCGCATCTCCCTCAAGGCCCCATCAAACCACTGAGACTGAGGCTGAAGGGGGGAGAGGACGAACATGGATGGAGCAATCTGGTCCAGAGCCAAGGAGATGGCCCTATTATAGGCCAGCTCCAAGGCATCAGGATCATTGCTTACTCCAGAAAACTCCGATAAGTCAAGCACCACTACCAGGCCTGTAGAGCTAACATCTCGCAAAGAGTGGTACCTAACCACCTCTGCAGGGGTAGGCCTACAAGGGGGGTTCAAAAACTGAACCCCACAGTGTAGTGATCTGATCAACTGACAGGTTCCACCCCCACGTTGAAGGCCTCAATCCCAATGAGGAAAACTAAGTCCAAGGAGTGACCGCTCTTATGAGTGGCAAAAGTAACCACTTGTGTAAGGCCCAAAGATGTCATTAATTGGAGGAAATGTTGTCCAAACTCTAGAGTTCATCATCGACCCAGGCACTGAAGTCACCCAGGACCATCAGCCCGGGTGACTCAAATGCCATGTCGATGATGAAGTCAGCTACCTCCTGTAGAAAATGTTTCTCATCACCTGGTGGATGATAGATGAGAACAATTCTACAACCCACACCTGCCACTATAGTACACTCGAAGGACCCAGCTTCCTCAACGGGAACACTTGTGAGGCCCAGTTTGGTCTTGAAACAGACCGCGCCTCCCCCCCCCGTCCAACCTTGGGTGGTGTAATACTGAGTACCCAGCTGAAACTGCTGCCTCCAGAATTGGACCAGCATTTTCATCCAGCCAGGTCTCGGTAATGCAAGCCACATCCACAGACTCAACAAGATCTGAAATACCTGCAGTCTTGTTTCTTATGGATCTGGCATTGCACAACACTGCCTGGGTTGGATGGGCTTCTGGAGTGGCATAGACCACTTGCCCAACATCATTAGTGGTGACCTTGGGTATGGAAACCAGACAAGATTGACCTCGCTCCAGAATCCATTTTGCCCCAGTGCGTCTTCTGGTTTCCACTACCCCAATATGGTGTCCCCGCCCATTTGGCCTCCACTGTTCACACCCCCCAGTACCCCTCCTTCCCCTCCGCACAATACCCAGTGCTCTACAGTGATGGTATGTTGACAAATGTAATGGCAAGAGGAAGAAAGGGCGGAGAGTGCAAAGAGCAGAGGACGAATAGCATTCGACCATGGTGGCAGGCCTTCTACACATATTAAAATCCCTCACCCTCACTCCAAAACTCAACAAAGCAAAAATATAAACCTCCCCAAATTAAATCAAATAAAATATAAAGAAAACACAAATAAAATTAAATCAAAACAAACAAAAATAAAAATATCCATATATATGATGTCCAAATGTCCAAATGTTCACTGGATATTTTGAAACAAGAGAGGCTCTCACCCTCTCTCAGTTCTAGAACAAAATCAGACAATGCAAGTCTTGCAGTGATCTCAGTGGATCAGCATCCAAATACAAATGATGTCCTCCAAGATCAAACAAAAAATTCCTTTAAAGGAACAGGAGGGGCTCTTACCCCCTCTTAGTCTAGACACCAAAAGTTCCTCCAGATGACCAGTTCTTCTCTGATACATTCCCAAGGAGAGCACTCACAAACTCAGACCAAGACACCAGAGTTCAGGATCAAACTGAAAGGTTGTGATCAGAAAAAGGTCCTCGAGAGGAAAGCAATAGCTCCCACCACAGAGAAACCTTAGGAACCCCCAGAAGGACCCCCAACACCATTAAGCCCCCTGAGTTCCCTCTAAAACACAACCCAAATTCAGCCACAATCCCTATTCTGGTGCTATGGCCCTAAAGGCAGAATGCAATCCCCCCTTCAGGAGTGGGAAACCTACAGTAGTAACAGGCTGCTCTAGGAGGGGAATCTGAGATCTCAGCTGCCCACCAGCCACTAAAGTACCCTCACCAACAACCACATGGGAAGAAATCCTCCTGTTCAGACCCAGGCAATTCCTCCCCAAACAGTCCAAGACCCTGCCAGTCGTCCACTCCAGGAGGAAAGGAGAATTTGTCTAAAATTCCAAGGGAGGAAGGTGCTTCTTTCCGTCCTCTGTACACCAGAAAATAGTACTCTCACCACATCCAAGTCAACCCGAGTGGGAGTGGAATTCTTCCATATGCTGCACCTGAGGCCCCGGGTGCCCTCACTGCACCCACATTAATTCACAGGCAGGCAGCAAAAAACCCACAACTGGCGTAAGACTTCATGCGCTCCCACCGCAATATATTAGTGCTGATCAAAGTAAATGCAGGCAAAAAGGATTTCACTCACAGATCAAAGTCCACAGTCCCACTGAGTACAATAAATATGTTTCCAGAAATCACAGAGGGTTCCAAGGCCACAAACTCCCCTAAAATTATAAATCCATTGATATTCCAGAACTGCCCCAGAGTATCAGTGGTCTTCTCGAAGGAGTACGCTAAGTACGCTGATTCAGATCACTATCGAGACCTCAATGCTGTGACTGTCATATTTACACCAACATGAAGAGTCAGTCAAATTTTACACTTGCAGGTAGTGCAAAAGGCCAAAACCACATATACCAGAGAGAGGTGGGGAAAAAAAGAAATGCAACAAATCTAAATAAATCACTCAGGGACCCTGACTGACTAAAACACAATTTCAAAACAAGCAAAAAAAACGAGCAAATGAAAAACAATAAAACAGATCTAAAACAGTTTTAAAACAAGATTCAGAGCTCAGAGGATGAACACAGCTCAGGCAGCTCACACACCACCACCATCTTTCAAAAAAAAAGTAGAGAGGGAGTATGGTGATGGTGGCTGACCGCATATCCAAATAACTCCACCATCCTTTCCATGGCTCTTGTCTCCCCCAGTTCCACAACCTCTTCTGCAGGAGCACCCTTTCAACAGTATCCACTCACCATTTATATGGTCAGCCCCCTCCCCATGGAAAGGTTTTCACATGGTTGACAGTAGAGCTGGAAGGGAGAAAATAAATCAAGCTATTAATCAGGATGCAGCTGTAATGCCAGATCCTCTGTATGATATCACATATGTGGCAAGTATGGTCAGCCTATATTTCCCCTGCATGACCCCCTTGGCCCTCCATAGACTATATAAGGGCCTGCTGATTCCCATCATCTCATGCCCTTAGCATTCCTGCTGACATGGAGGATTGGGGGCCCTTGTATTGAATTAATTTTTTGAACATCTTAGTGTTTTCCTCTAAGGACTGCCATATCTCACAATCCCCTTCTCCAAGTGGAGAAGGGGATCCACTGTACCACTTCAGACTGGATACCCACTGCACACCTAGCTCCACACTCTTTCCACTCCTGGCCCCTCCATATATCTTTCTAAGCACGTAGTTGGGGGGGAGCTGGAGATTATGGCTGCCACCAAAAGTATGCACATCTGTAGATGAACCTGGATACATGCTTCTGGTCTGTGTCTGGTGATTTTTGTGGACTGGGATGTAAATCATTAAGTTTACCCAAGTTTTGTCCATTTTATCATCTTTTCCAGTAGTTCACCATTTTATCTTTCCCCACTCTGTCAATCAGAATCCTCACAGATCACTCCTTTCTCTGGTCATTAGAACAGTCATTTGACTGCCTTCCAAGCCAATGTGAATGATGAGCCACACTTGGTCCACAGTGTGTGTGTGTGTGTGTGTGTGCAAAACAGCTTTCCAGGTATATATATCAGTGACTCACCTGAGTGACACATTTGACCCTCAGCTTCTGCCAGCCTTTTTGTGGAATTCAAAGACTTAACACACAAACACTGGTCTTCCACATGGCAGAACAATGCACTTCCCCAAAGCACCAGACCAGCCCACTCTTCTCAGGCATACAGAACAACATACAACGGGTGTGTTGGATGGGACTGGAGTAAAATCTGTTGCATAATGAAACTTTTACAAAAGAAATAAAAAAGATCCAGCTTAGATCATAACCAGTCAGAAACAAGTTTGCATAATAACATCTTTAAACTTTAAGGCCCAGATATTTAAAAGGGTTGCGCCATGCGCGAGTCCGAAAATGCGCCATTCTGCGATATTCAGCGGGAGGCATTTGTGCCCCCCAAATCAAGCTGAGCAATAGCACAATGATAATGAATGTATGTGCAACTGAAGGGGGAGGAACCATGCATAAATGGCACAGTGCGATATTCAACAACATGCGCCATGCTCAATAGGGGAGCAAGCGGAAGTTGCACCATAGCGGAAATGAGCCAAAATAAAAAAGAACAAGGGAGAGGCGCAAGAACGCTACAGGGAAGCCACAGGTTGCTGAACTATAGCCAGACACACAGGCAACACACACACACAGGGCAGGACAGTGAAAGGGCACCTGGAACCCACAGGCTCAGGGAAGGTGTGGGGAGCCACAGCCACAGTGCAGAAGGGGGAAGTGCCACACAACACTAAGGCCAGCACAGTCAGGTGTTCCCGGTGCAGGGGAAGTAGCAGCCAGAACAGCGGGGGGAACACAGAAACAGCTGCTGGGGGGGTGAACACAAGCCAGGGACATGGCCAGTGCCACCATCCCGATGGAGGCAGTAATGAGGGGGGTGAGAAGGCGGGCAGCAGGGGGCGTGGCAGTGGAAGGGCCCGTCAGCGGTATGCCCCCAACAGGCAGTACCGAGCCCACACCAGCTTCGAGCTGTACAGTGATACTGGGATCGTGGGCCGGTACCACCTGAATCAGGCAATTCTGAGACAGCTCTGTGAGCTATGCAGTGATGTGATGCAGGAACCCACACGACGGAGCCATGCTCTGTCAGTGGAGACTAAAGTGACAGCTTGCATGTGCTTGCTCGCCACGGGTACCTTCCAGTGACCAACAGGGGACACCACAGGCATAACCCAGTTAGCCACATCATGCCACCTCACCCAATTCCTCAGCGCACTGCTGCCACATGCTGCGGAGTACATCCATTTCCCCAGCACACCAGCAGAGCGCACAGCAAACATACAGGAGTTCCACAGGGTAGCACATATGCCTGGCATGCTAGGGGCAATAGACTGCACCCATGTGGCCATCCACGCACCACCTGGCCCCGAGGGGGCATACATGAATCGCAAGGGCTATGCTAGCATCAACTGCCAGGTGGTGTGCAATGCCAGGGGGTGCATAATCAATGTCTGTGCCACGCACCTTGGGGGAGCACATGATGTCTTCATCTGGCACCAGTCAGCACTGTGCCACAGATTCAAGAGTGGGGACATCCCAACTGGCCACTTAGTGGGTGAGTATGCAAACCACATGGACAAACATAGGGCTTGGGAGGGGCATGGTCAGAGGTGACCTGGGTAGTGGCCTACATGGCCTGGGGCAGGGTGATGCTGATCACCAAACTAACCTCCACCCTCTACACACAGGTGACAGTGGATACCCACTCCGTCCCTGGCTGCTCACACCATACCGGCGGCCTGCTACCCCATCACAGCAACACTACAATGAGGTACACACCACCACATGTAATGTCATCGAGTGGGTGTTCAGGATGCTGAAGGCACATTTCCATTGCCTGGACACCTCCAGCGGTGCCCTACAGTACAGCCCCTCAAAGGCCTGTGGGCTATTCCTGGCCTGTTGCATCCTGCACAACATGGCCAATGAATGTGGGATAGCCATACAGGTTGAAGAGGGGGACAGCGATGGGGACAATGAGGATGCCGGTGACAATGGCGATGGGCAGCCCCCCCTTGGGCGATGGGACCCCCGACTGCTCAGGCTGGCACAGCTGCACCGGGACACCATTATGGAGGAGCACTTCAGCCAACCCAGGTAAGTCAAGGGGCCATGTGCAACCACCAGTGGCAAAGGCACAACCCGCAAACACGCATGGACACACACCAGGGGTGCATGCCATCAAGGGAAGTGGCCGGGCATGGAACCACACACACCACCAGGGATGGGTGAGGTCTAACATGGCACATGGACAGACACACACACACACACAACTCACCAGACATGCACAAAGGGTAGGAGGCACACTGAGCCAGAATGCCACCCCTAGCCACACACATGTCCACAGACCACCACGCCCACTGCCTGTCATTGTGTATGTGTCAGACACTGGGCACCATTGCACATTGGCATACAGGGCAATGCAGGCATCATCATGCACATGCAACTGTGGACAGCAGCCGGGAGGGTGTGCAGATGGACTGTGTGTGTGTTCGTGCAGGGCTGGGTAGCCACCCGTGCATTGCCCGCTGAAGGACACAATGCACACAGGGCAGCATCAGACCGTAGCTGCACTGGGAGACAGGTCAGTCATGTGCCACAGTGCCCCGGCCACCATGGATGCCTGGGTGGCCCCACCGAGACCTGCCAGCAGTGACAGGCTGACCACTGGCCTCATGGAGTGGCACCAATGGTCCCCCAGGGGTTCCTCTGTGTGAACGCAACTGTGCTCGTGCAGGGGTCTGCAGCACACCAAACATGCCTGCACCAGGCATGCTTGGGATGCCCACAGCTGAACCCGGTGTCGACAAGGATGGTATCGCATGACGCAGAGAATGGGGGGGTGGACATTGCACTGTGCGGTGTCTGCGACGCATGGGCAAATAACTGTGTGCCCCCTGTGGCCATGGCAGCTGTGATTGTATATGTCAGCCTGTCAATGGCAACGGTCACATCCTCCCACATCCGGTCCATCCCTGCCAGGAGCAGACTGGTATCTCTGCTGTGACACTCCTCTGCCTGCTCCAGAGCTGCACTCAGTGCATCCACTGCTATCACAAGCTGCATCTGCTGATTGACTGATGCTTGCAGTATGTGGGTGTGCTCATCTAAGAGGTCATCTGCCTGATTGGCATGCTGTCCCTCAGGGTGTGTGCTGCCCTAATGCTTAGCACCCCTTGAGGGTGGGCACTGCACACCAGTGCCAGGCCTGGGCATGTCCACAGGCGGTGCACTGACGCCACCCCCTGACACTGTACCCCCAAGCCCATTGGCCGACTGCTGATGCTGCCCCTCCAGCTGCTGCTCCCCAGGGCTCAATGGTGCCACTGCAGTGGCCACAACAGTCCCACTATCCTGTACACACACCAGTGATGCCCCACTGGTGCTGACAGGCACAGGTTGGGACTGTGATGACATGCAGGCCTCCACGGTGGCACCACCTACAGCCATGGCCACGATGTTACCTACTGCGTGGCCATCCTCTGGCACACACGTGTCACTGCCCATGACGTTAGTGACTTCATCATCGGTGATGGACCCGGCACTAGCCTAAGTCCCAGCATGCTGGCATCTGTGGATACTGGCAAGCTGGGACACGGGCAGGGCCTCCTCCACACCTGCTCCAACAACATCAGTCTGGACATCCAGGCAGGCCCACTGTCACACTGAGCCACATATTCCTGTGGAGGTGGATGGGCCCTCCTCCATCTCCATCTGACCAGCCTCAGTGGAGGCCCTACACCCATGCCCATGCAGATGCTCAACGCTGTAAGGAAAACAAAGTAGCGTTACTGCATGTGACCTACCCTGCCCCCCCAATAGACAGACCATGACCTACCATGCAGTGACGGGCTACCACCTGTCTGTAATCCACCACTCAGAACACCCTCAATGGCACAACGCTGCATGCTGTCAGCAACCCTCTCCTCCTGTGTGGTCAGGCGTAGCACCTCCGGCTGTCCCCCACCTGTCGCAGACCATGCTGCCCTGATGACAGCCACCTTCTCCTCAATTCTCCTCCTGTCTGTGCCCATCTTCTTCTTGCACTCCTGCACAAGTGCTGGTGGCTGCCATGCAGGTTAACAGCATGCACCACCTCCTCCCATGCAGCAGCATGGGCCTGTGGTGTTCCCTGGCATCCGCTGAGAAGCGGCTCCTGGTTTAGGTAGGCCTCGAACAGGGCATCCATCTCGGCCTTCGTGAAATTTGGCCTCCTTCTCCTCCTCCCAGAACTCTGTTCCTCTTCCTCCACAACTCGCTCGGTCATGATTCAGCCTGTGAGAATGACAGGTGTTAACTGTGACTGTGCAGTCCCATGCATGTCCCAAAATCCACAGTCCACACTCCCAAACAGCATGCAACTCATCGCAATAGACTGCAGTAACCGACTATGGCCAGTGCAGCCCAATGTCACACTTTTATAGCGCAACCCATGCAAATGAGGCGAGGTGCATCTTTAAGTGGATGCAAATGCAATGACTGCGCCATTGAATGGCTGATTAGCTGATCTGCATATGACTGCTGAATATCGCGCTTTTGTGCTTTGCGCAATCATGTTGAATGTGTTTAGCCAAGGGCGCAGTTCTGTGACATGCGCAGTACATGCCTAACTGCGCATGCCAGGGTTGATGACGCAGGCGCCTGCCTCGCTGCTGATGTGCTGTGCATGGGAGGCAATGCAGGGCACAGCCAGCATTTTGCCAGTGGCACTACAGTGCTGTTCACCTATATGACACTGTGGCACTGGGGCATCGTAGGCACACTGTGGCAACAGCGCAGTAGGCCGCTAGAGGAGGTGGCACACAGGCACCCAATCATGCTAGATGCATTGGGTCCCAATCGCGCTGTGGCTGTCCATGTGCCAGAGACCCTTGACCCTGTGCCTGACCTTTGCCCCCTAGGTGCCATGCATCAGGCATGGGTGCACCACTATCGCACTGTTCAGTGACAGCACGATAGGGAATGGCAGTGCTGTACCACACATCATCTGCACGTGGCGGAACCGCACTGCAGAGCATCATTTTGACTTAACCGAGCAATAAAGATGGCTCGGAGGAGAGCAGCACAGTGGAGCCAGGTAGAGATGGCAAACTTGGGGCATGCCTTAGACAACTAGTATTGGAGCCCACTCAAGAGGGAGAAATCTTAGACCTGGTTCTCTCACATGGAGATGAAGAGAGGATCACAGATGTAGAAGTGGGTAGCCATCTGGGAACTAGCGACCATCGAACAGTATGGTTCACAATAAACACAGCAATAGAGTCAAGCCATACAAAGGCAAAAGTACTGGAATTTAGGAGGACTGACTTTGCCAAAATGGGTGAGTGCCTAAGGAATGCACTAGCAAATGGGCAGGAAAGAGAGGTGGAAGAACAATGGGGAATAATAAAAACTGCCATCACAGAGGTAACAAGACCTTTGTGTGAAGCAAATTAACAAAACGAAACGATGTAAGAAACCACTATGGTTCTCAAAGGAAGTGGCAGTGAAGGTTCAAGAGAAAAAGAAAGCATTCAGGAAGTACAAGGAATCACAGAAGGAGCAGGACAGGGAACTGTATCAGTTAAAGCAAAAGGAAGCTGGGAAGGCAGTCAGAACAGCAAAGGCCCAAACCGAGGGAAAGATAGCCAACTCTGTTAAGAAAGGGGATAAAACCTTATATAGGTACATCAGGGAGCGAAGGAAGACCAAGGGAGGGCTAGTGAGGCTTAAAGAGGAGGGAGGGTGGGCAGAGGGTGACAGTGAAAAGGCAGAGATACTAAACAAATATTTTTGCTCAGTATTTACAAAGGAAGTGGGGGAGGTACCTAAAACAAACAGTAGAAACACTCTGGATACAGAAGTTGATACCAGCCCATTTACAGAAGAAAGGGTTCTGAAAGAACTCTTAAAACTAAAGGTGGACAAAGCAATGGGGTCTGATGGGATTCATCCCAGAATTCTAAAAGAACTAAGGGTAGAACTAGTGACACCACTGACTACCCTCTTTAACAAATCATGGGAGGATGGGGTGGTACCCGAGGACTGGAGAAGGGCAGATGTGATTCCCTTCACAAAGTGGGAGCAAGGCAGAAGCAGAAAACTACAGACCTGTTAGTTTAACCTCAGTGGTAGGAAAATGATGGAATCACTTCTGAAGGAAAGAATTGTTGAGTATCTAGAGGCCAGAGGGGCTCAGGACCCAAGGCAGCATGGATTCACAGCAGGAAGGTCATGCCAGACAAATCTGATAGATTTCTTTGACTGGGTTACCAAAGTAGTAGATCAGGGAGGGCTGTGGACATGGCCTACCTAGACTTCAGCAAGGCATTTGACACAGCCCCACACAAAGATTAATATACAAGTTAGCCAGCCTGGGAATGGGTCCCAAGATGACAGCCTGGGTAAAGAATTGGCTGGAGAATAGCACACAGAGAGTAATAGTAAATGGAGTCCACTCTGAAGAAAGGGGAGTTACTAGTGGGGTATCACAGGGTTCAGTATTAGGACTGGTCCTCTTCAATGTCTTTATAAGTGATATTGCAGAGGGACTGGAAGGAAAAGTATGTCTCTTTGCAGATGACACAAAGATCTGCAACAGAGTTGATGCACAAGGTGGGGTGGAAAGGATGAGAAGGGACTTGGCAAGGTTAGAGGAATGGTCAAATGTATGGCAGCTTCGATTCAATGCTAAGAAGTGGAAGGTAATGCACCTGGGAAACAAAAACCCAGGGGAAGAGTACATAATGGGGGGTGAGATACTAACAACAACAAAAATGGAAAGAGACCTGGGGGTAGTCATATCAGATGACCTAAAGGTGGGAAAGCAATGTGAGAGGGCAGCAAGGAGGGCTGGGGGATACTGGGATGCATAGGGAGAGGCATCACCAGCAGAAAACAGGAAGTTATTATTCTCTTTACAGACAGTTGGTGAGACCCCATCTGGAGTACTGCGTGCAGTTCTGGAGACCCAATCTCCGCAAGGATATAGACAGGATGGAGGCTGTCCAGAGGAGGGCAACTAAAATGGTGCAGGGCCTGCACTGGAAGACATATGAAGAGAGACTTAAGGAGCTGAATATGTATAGCCTCGAGGAAAGGAGGGAGAGGGGGGACATGATAGAAACTTTCAAGTATCTCAAGGGAATCAACAAAGTCCAAGAGGGTAGCATCTTTCAAAAATAGAGGTGTGCAAGAACAAGGGGGCACAATGTGAAGATAGAAGGGGGACGGCGCAGAGGTAATTTAAGGAAGTATTTTTTCACAGAGAGGGTTGTGGATGCATGGAATGGCCTTCCAGAGGAGGTGGTGAAGTCAAAAACAGTGGTGGAATTCAAGCATGCATGGGACAGTCATAAGGCAATTCTAGGGGGTGGGGGTAGGAAGAAGTAGGCTGCTGGTTAACTAGGATCTGCAGCTTATCCAATAGGTAGGGAAATGGGCAGACTGGGTGGACCAAGCGGTCCTTATCTGCCGTCAAAATCTATGTTTCTATGTTTCTGTTTGGTTGCCATTGTGGAGCCACTTGTTGGCCCACTATTTGGTGAGGCACCCCTGGACAGGGCCAGGAGTCAGGTGTGGCAGGAGGTGGCCGATGCCCTGGAGGAGGCCACCGGTATGGGGCGGAGGGTGGAGCAGTGCAGCCACAGATATGAGGACCTGAGGCGGAGGGACTCTGTCCTGCTTGCCCGCCTGTGGGCACATGCCAGGAGGGGCACGGTTCCACGGCCAGGTGGGTGCAACATCCATACACTTTTATCTTCCATATGGGTATCACGGTTGCATGTGTCCTGCACATGGGGGGGAACATCTGGTGTTGGCCGTGGTGGTGTTATCAGGGTGTGGGGTGGGTTGGTCTGGCTGTGTGGGATTGCACACACATGGAGCGGGGGGACTTTGCTACAGGATTGTAGTGATGTTCCTCCCTCCATGTTTGCACCTTAGGCCCAGACAAGCGCTGGCTGGTGAGGGAGAGGAGGCGCCAGCAGGAGGGCCATCAGTCCGGGAGGGACGAAGGTCCACAGAGGCACAGAGACCAGCCTGATGATGGTGAGTGCCTTATATCCATGATTACTATTTGCATGCTGTGTAACAGGGCGGGCAGCGGGGCATGGCCACCATTCATTGACACCAGAGCCATGCATGCAACTTGTTACAGTCAGCACTGTCCAGTGGCACTGCATGTCTGGGAGTGCATCAATGGTGGTCCATGTGTGCACCGGGTACCAGGCTGTGCCACTGCCTTCGCACCACATAGCCATGTCACTGAGCAGCCATGGTGGTGCTGTGCAGGGCTTGGCCAGTGAGTGTGTGCAGTGGTCCGCATGGCTGTATGTGCCTGGGTGGGCAGGTCTTGTGGACACGATCATTGTGGGTGGTCACACACCATCACAGAGGCATGTCCCATGGCTGTATGCCATGCACAGTGAGTGGGCTGCATGGGGCTGTGCATTCACACCTTTTGACTCTGCTCCCTTGTCCTAGGTGGATGGCAGCTGCAGGAGATAAGAGCAACACTGCAGGAGATCCTACAAGTTGCCAGGGCCTCCCTGCAGATCCTGGAAAGGATTGACCGTGTGGGAGTCCGACGGAGGCATGGCGGGAGGAGCAGCCAGAGCGGGGAGCAGGGTTCTCGCTGAGCATACTTATGCCCCTGATTTTCCCTACCCCCCTGGACCCACCCTTACACCCCTCCTTCCCTCTACCATTTGTTCACCCCTGCCCCTTACCCACCCCCACCATGTGTGTGGTCCTCCCCCCAACCTTTTGTAAATATATGTAAATAGTTGTGTTTGATTTTTTACAATACATTTGCTTTGATATACCTAATGTGGTGGTCTCTGTTTTGCAGCAGGCTATAGGTGCTCAGCTGCAGTGGTGTGCATGGTGTCAGGGGTGGTTCAGTCATGTGCATGTGTGTGTGTCCATGGGGAAAAGACTATGTTGTGGGAGTAGCTATCAGTCACTGTCTGCGGTGTGTGTGTGTGTTGTTCCCTGTGCACTGGATGACTGTGTGCAGTGGTCCATGATGCATGCTCTCTGTCCATGGTGCACCTGTCAGCCCATCCATGGCCTGTGCAGCTGACACCCTTGCATGTCTGTGACCTGCACGGTCCACTGGCATGTCAGTGGTGGCTGTCCATGCAGGACAGCCACTGTACCCGTCACAATGCCAGGTTGCCTCCTTTCACTGGTGTGGTGTATGTCTGCCTCGGGTGACACTGTGGCCTCTGCTGTTGTTGTCCCACCTCCATGCTGTGGCTTGTGTGTGTTGCAGGGGATGTGCACCACTGTCTGTCACTTGTGCTCTGGGCAAATGCTGGTGGTGTACAGCTCCACAGTGCCTGCGCAGGGTGACTGGCACTCCTATGCCATGGAGGAGTGCTGGCCGTGTGTACACGGTTTCCATGGCCACATGTTGGGGGCTTGGTTGCCCCACTACTGTGTCCCTGTGTTGGTGTGCCCTTGGGTATGGGTGGGTGTTTGTCCATGCACTGTGTTGCATCCGATGTGGTGCATGCTTCCATGCACCACTGTGGGTGTCTGCGCTGGCTGTTGTGGCCAGTGCTGAGTCAGGGTGTGTCCTTGGGAGGGTGTGCAGGGTGCTGTACTACTGGTGGTGGGGTCGGGGCATGCCCTGTCATGTGTGGGTACCTCGTGTGCCAAACGCATGGTCGGTCTCTCAGCTGTACCGGGGGATGTGCATGGTGGCACTGTGTATGCAGTCATTGCATCGCTGTGTGCTGCCACCACTGATGGGTGCTCGTGGTGGGGCTGCCTTGCATGGTTCTGTGGTGCACAGGGTTGCATTGTCACAGTGGGGGTGGTGGCATGCATGGGGTATCCTGCACTGGTAGACGCTGCTCCTGGGAAGGGTGTCTGGGGGTCACGGTGCAGGGTGTGCTCTGCATTGGTGGGATGGTGTGGCATGGGGTGGTCGGCCCTCCTTGTGTACCGGTCACAGCTTGCCAGGTGTGTGATGGGGAACCATGGCACCATGGCCCAGCTGTGGGTTGGTTGCTTGTCTCCATGGGCCAGTGGTTATTCCAGCCCTCCCCCAGTTGTGCAGTGCATGGGGTGTGGGGGACGATGTCTGTTCTGCTGTGTGTTCCTCTGCCCATCTGTGGCATGGGTGGTGGGCCCCTGCATCAATGACTGTGCTATTGCATTGCTGCCCTGCTGCTGGGGGGTGTCCCTGGTTGCACTATGGGGCATCTGGACTGCTCAGCTGAACATCCCTTGTTGCACTATGGCACATCAGATATGCTCAGCTTTACCTCCCTAGTTGCGCTATGGCGCAGATGGTGTGATAGCCAGTTGTCGGCTGTAGGCGCATCTTGGCCTGCGCAGTTTTTGAATATCACGCCTCTTGAGCATGGGCGCAATGGACTTGCCCTTGCTCCTGCTGTTGTGCACTTTTTGGGTGCAGTTTGAATATCTGGGCCTAAATATCTAAAACTAAGATGAATGGCGTTGTTGATTCTGATTTGGCATTTTAAATTATTTTGTTCTTTATTTTGGCCTCCAAGCTAACATATGCATGTCTGATCACCTACAAGAAGAAGTATTATTATGTGGACTATACTGTATTTGGAAATCTAACAATAAAAATAAAATAACAGTTTGTATACCTTACCCTTTTAAAACAATTTTATCCATTTCATTTAGTTTTGCTTTTCTGATTTGGTCCTGCAGAGTTTAAAATATACTTTATACATATAAGCAAGTATTTTGGTTGCCTTACTGGTGCACAGACCTCTTGGTGATTCCTTTTTTATAACTACTGGACCTGCGTGACATTGTCCTTCCAATGAGTTGCCACTCTAACTAAATATATAGCATGAGAATGCATCTTAATTGTGATGCAAAAGCACCCTTTGTGGAGGATTCTGGAATATACAAGCAAATATTTCTGCAAGCATGCCAGGAACCTTGTGTGAACCACAGGTGATCACACATACCTGATTTGTAGGTGGGTACATACCTATTTTCAGCCAAAACTACCACCTCAGGGAGGAACCTATGTGGCCTTGAATGCTTACCTGATGAACTGTAACACCTATTGTGTACCATGCCTATGTTGATTCAATAAAATATTTACAATACCCAATGTCCATGAAAGTTTTAGTTCCCTATTTCCTTCTTCTTAAAGCCAAAGCTTCTACTCAGAAAATAAGTCAGTAGTTGTCCTTTGTCTACCCTTCATTATTATTTCCTAATAAATGTTTATCTGATTAATAACATGCATTTGCTTCGCCTTCTCTCAATGAAGAAACAATGCCAGGCTATTTCCTTTTGCTGATTGTCATGGCATTGACTCCTCCTCCTTTTGCAGATGGAGGAGGAGGAGGCTAGACCATCTCACATTTAATTTGCCACTAGGAAAACATTTAATTCTATTTGTATATGGCTTTAATTTTAAGTGCAGGTGATTGCTGTTTTGATAAGTTGTCTGAAAATTACATTTCTAATGACGGTTAGACAGATTTTGCAAAATCCCAGGCAGCAACTGTCAGTGCAGATTCATTTTCTTTTTGCTTTGCTAGGTTAGATCAAGTCTGAAGAAATTTCTGAGCCCTTAAAGATATTTGTTTTACAGATAGGATTTCAAGCATACAGGCCTAAAGAATAAATCATGCACAACAGAGAGCAACAGTATATTGATCACAAACAACTGAGTGATGTCAAATCTAATGACTATATTTGAAGTAGCCCTATTTATTATTCATGTCTGCTAACCTCTTGTGTTTTCTGTTTTTACCACGTTAAATTTTGTAGATCATGGTAACATATAACCATGTATGATCAGTGGCTGTTTCTACTGGCTCCTTTCCATTGGGGATAACATTGCATATTATATAAAGTCAGAATGTGTAGTCTTTTTCATAGGTCAGTAGCAAGTTCAAAAATCTCACATAAGAAACATAAGTCACGTTTACTCCTGCTCATATCAACCACCCCCTAATATGTAGTTCCTGAATTCAAATTAAGCTTAAAAAGGATAGGCAATTTCAGTTTTGAATATTATTTTTATTATTATTATTCTTTTGTTATTATGATTTTCTGTACCCCTGACCAATGCAGTTCTGCTCCCACATTTCTTTCCAGCTTGATACAGTCCCCCAGCTACAACTCTAGCATCCCTCATCTAAAGCCTTAACAATATCTGGCCACCCCCCAACACCGCCACATCACCAACACTGCAACTTGCACCCTGCAGCTGGGCCCCAGTAGACATGGATGCAACCCAGAAGAAATAACCCAAAACTAGGGATGTGTATCATGGAGAGAATCTAGGGATTGCCAGCACTAAGGTCGATGAGGGATGCTCTACATCATATGTTCAAAGTCAGGATGATTTTTCCCTAATTAATGGTCCTCCCTCCTCTCAGTCAGACAACGTCTTTGGACTGCCATCCCATAGGCATGGATGGCTAACACTGTGTGGTCACCACTATGTCTGTGCCACCACCAAACATAAAGGTGCTTTCAGGGGCTGTTAAAAAGCAACCTGCAGTGCACAGCTGCCACAGTTGGAATGGGGGCTGCCTACCCCTTACACAAGTGCACAATCCAACTGATATAGTCATACTCTTAGAACAATGAAACTTGTAGGACCACAGTGAGCTCAAAAAAGAATCAGCATTAATTCACTCACTTTGCCCGATTTGCCTGAAATTTGGAATGTAGACCCATCTACTAAGGACCTCTGGATCTGGAAAGTTTCATTCTGGTTGGATGTACAGTTGCGGAACTGTATTGCACTCAGAAAGTGAAATTTTGCACTTGTTGCACATTCTTTGGTAAGCCATAATGGACCGAAGAATGGGTTTGAGTGACTTCAGATCTATTGGTCTACATGTGTCCTGGGTTGGATAGATGCCTTTTTGAAGATTTGGTGAAAAAATATTGCTCCATTCAAAAGTTATTCCATTTTTTCATGTCCCATTATCGCCTATGGAAAAAGTTTTATGTGCACGGTGAAAACTTTCGCTATCACATTTTTGTTGTCGAGCTGCCTGAAATTGTTGTTGTGCTGCCACCATCTTGTTTTCAGTTTGTAAGAGAGAAAAAACATTGTAATTAATAAAATAGTGCACTTTGGTAAACACCAACAGTTGTGTTTACCAAATCGGAGCCTTAGGAACACGTGTCTGGCATTAGGTTTTGAGTAGGTGGCCCGCAAATATGTTTTTTAAACTTTTGCCATTTTTTGATCGCAACAACATTGTTGTTGCTACTCAAACATCACACTGAGGAGAAAAAGTAACCATGGGAATATTTTTGTGTGGGCAATAACATTTCCATTATAAAGATAGGAGTGTCATGATAACATTAATGTCATCACGGTAACACTGCACAAACACATTTTGCTATATGTTGTTTTCTTTGTCGCTTCATTGTGGCAAGGTGGATTGTGCTACTGGCCTGAAATTTCCAGGGTGGCAAGTCCTCGTCCCACAAATGTGCCTTTTGTTAGTTTGGTATGAAAACACTGAACGGGCCCATACTTACATTATTTAAAATTCAGAAATGTTCTCATAGGATAACATTGCTGTAGTTGTTTTCTTTGTCATTTCATTGTCCTCCGATCCCCAGCCAGAAATAACTCAGGACACAACCATTTCACTTTTGGATGCTCACACGCATTGTTTACGAAATCATTCGGCACAGCCAAATTGTACATCCCAAAATCATCACATTTATTTTTACATATACATATTTACACTTCATATTTACAGTTTAAGACATAACAATCTTGGCCTTGGACTTAACAGTCCCATCTTCTTCCTTGCATCTCTTCATCCTGTTCTCCTCCTGCTCCTCCTGCTTCTCGGATCCTGGACACTGGGATCTGCCCCCCCATTTCCAGTCACCACCATTGGGTACCACGTTACCCGGACCACTCCACCCTAGCTCTATGTTCTTACCCACCCCCTTTACTCCCATGCCTGGGTTTGTTTGCACCAGTCTGAGGAATCTACCCCTCCCTATATCTGCCCTCCTAGATTTTCCTTGCCCCACATCCTTCCACATTCATCCCTTGTAAAAAAAATACCTACTATCCTGCAGTGGGGCTCCACCTAGCCCCTTGGCCCTCTGGCTGCCTACTGCAGCCTGTGTGCCCATGCAGAGCCCCCAAGCGAACACATCTTGCATAGCCCACAAATTTTCTGTCCCCTGTGCCTACCTGCCCCACTGTTCACCCTTAGGGAGGAGGGTGGGAATTTTACAGCAAATAGAGGGCGAACTATGGTTACTTGTCCTTGAGTAACCCTGCTGCCCTTTGTCCTGTAGCCCTTCCCCCAGCCCTTCACCAGGCCAATAGCCCAGGACTTCCACCTGCCTTGTCATTTTACCCCTTAGTGAGGCCACTGTCCCTTCCCCTCCCCCTTCCCCCTGACTTTATATTCCTGGCTGGGCACAGGGACAAATTGGCCTGCCTTTTATTGGCAAAACCTATTGTCCCCTGATCCCCAGCCAGAAATAACTCAGGCCACAACCATCTCACTTTGGATACTCGCTGGCATTGTTTACTAAATCATTAGGCACAGCCAAATTGTACATCCCAAAATCATCACATATTTACACTTCATATTTACAATTTAAGACATAACAGTCTTGGCCTTGGACATAACAGTCCCATCTTCTTCCTTGCATCTCTTCATTCTGGTCTCCTCCTGCTCGTCCTGCTTCTAGGGGCCCGGACACTAGGATCTGGTCCCCCCCTTTCTAGTCACCACCATCGGGTACCACATTACCTGGACTACTCCTCCCCACCATGTGTGGACTCTGCAATCCACCACCTCGCTCTATGTCCTTCCAACCACCCCTTCCTTTACTTCCACACCCGGGTTCATTTGCCTCCAGCCCGTGGACTCTACCCCACTCCTCCTCTCTCTGTCCCCCTTAGTTTTTCCCTTGCTCCCCCCCAAATCCTTCAACTGCCCCATCTCCAGCTTGCGATGGCTAGCCCTTCTGCCCCTTCCTATTTATGTACTCTACAATCTCCCCAATTGGGCTCAAAAACAGACCCATACCAAACTCAGTGAGATGGATGCCATCCGATCTCTATATTGCCTCTTGATCAAATTATATTTCCCTATGCTGTATGTGAATCCCCCCATCTCAATCACTGCCCTGGCCACTTTTCTGTTGAGATGCTTCCTAGCCACATCCACTGCCTGGGGCTTCTAGGCTCCCCTCCATACCCTCTGTGACGTAATCTCTGACCATCCAATTACTACCCTGGGCCACCAACTTTTTATTTTCTCAAGATCTGTTATAATGTCTTTCATCAATGATCCCCAGGGCATGTCCCCCAAATCATTGCCCCCCCAGGTGGATGATGATACAGTCTGGGCTTGCCCATCGCACCCGTAGTTTATCCAGCAGGGGCAGCAGTTGTGGGCACCTCATGCCCCTCAGGCCCCTCCATCTTACCTTCGTGTGGTCAATACCTGGTTGCAGCTGTGTCCCCAACATAGTTGCCGCCACAAATCTTTCTGCCCAGTAGATAAATGAGTGCCCCACGATCCACACTTGCCTCCTGGATCCTGCTGTGGGGGAGAAAATGGGAACATCAGTTAGACACCATCAACACCTAACATATCTCTTATAACAGTTTGATGTCCATCTCCCTACCTTCTTGACCTCGTCCTCCACACCCCTGAAACACCCGCCTCTGAGGCTGCACCAATCCGGAAGGAGTGGGGAGCAAACTCACTGGGATTCTCCCCTACACACACCAAAGCCTTTTTCATGACTGCCCCCACCTGAAAACCTGTCACAGGAGACCCGTCCCCATGCACAAACCAAGGACTACCTACCCGCCCTCTGACCCTCGCGTAGGCCTCCATCACCTGGACTGCGCATGTATCTGCCGTCACCTCTTTCAGCAGCTCTACAGTGACACCTTTACCCTGCTGATCTGTCTTCGACCTCATAGGTAAAATTGTTACCTTCCCCTTCCCCCATCTCACACAGTGCTCCTGCAACCCCGCCTTGGTTGCTCCTTTTCTGGGTGCCACCATATCTCTGACTCAGAATGACCCTTTTGTCATGACTGTGAATATGGCCCTAAACAGGCAGGCTTCATTTGCTGAATAGCGAACCTGACCCACTGCCCATAATACCTTCCCAAGGAGGGAACCCCTCAGCGGCCTTCTCCCATCTTGCCGTCTCCCTTGCCCCCATGCCAGCCTGCCATCATCCTCTTGATGACCCAGCTGCTCATCACATCGGACCATCCCCTGTCCAAGGAAACTCACCCTATTCCTGCCAGCTGTACTGCCATGGTGGTATGTGCAACACCTTCATCCCATTTTTTAACCATATATTGCATTACTTCCCCCTCCTTGGCCGGGTCCTTCATCTCCCATCCCATTCCTGTTCTGAACAACTGGAAAGCTGCCCACTCCCTCTTGTAAGCCCTTAGGGTGCCTGCTGCCCATGATCCCCTATATAAAGCCCTGGCCTTTTCTCTCCAATCTTCCACAGCCACTCTGGTACCCTAGTCCGGGCGAGCGCGTCTTGCAGTGCCAGCTCTCGGAAATGCTCCATCTAAAAACGAGAAAGACAGTCAGCTACCTTGTTATGAACCTCTTCAATGTGTCTCGCCCTGAAAGACAGGTTAAGCCTCAGACCTAATAGTATCATGCCCCTCAACACTAGTCCGATTGCTTCCATCTGGCCCGTCTGCATATTGATCACATTGACCACTCCCTTGTTGTCGCACCAAAAACTATGTGCCGCCCTGCTATCCATGCCTCCCACACCTCCAAAGCTACCCATATTGGGAAGATTTTGAGGAATGTGATGTCCTGGGTCCAGCCCCATTCCTACCATTGGTCCGGCCATGCCTCCGATATCCACTCCCTTTGAAAATAGGCCCCCATCCCCAGGCTCCCAGCTGCATCCGTGTACAGCTCGAGGTCCTTGTTGGGAGCCCACTCCTCCTGCCAGAAAATCACTCCATTATGGGAATCCAAGAATGTCTCCCAGACTTTTAAATCCTCTTTCACTGCCCTGCTGATGTCCACCAAATGATGTGGAAGTGTTGCCTTTCCCAAGACCCTCCCCAGCCTCCTGGTGAAAGCCCTGCCTGGGATTATGGCCTTACAGGTGAAATTAAGGTGCCCCAGTAGCTGCTGTACCCGTACCAGTGGCACCCTCCTCCTCCTCCCCCTTACCAGGGCGAGTAGCCCCCTGAGCAGTTGAACTTTGTCCCCTGAGAGGTGAAAACATTCCTTCTCTGTGTCCACTTCAATCCACAGAAATTCCAGCATGCGTGCCAGACCCTCGTTTTTTTCCGCTGCCAGTGGGATGCCTATGGACCCACACATGTCCTGAAAATCGGCTAACATTTCCTCTGTCTCACTTTTGCTAGCCCCTATTAGCAGGAAATCATCCAAATAATGGATGACCCTACTGTGTCCATACTGCCACTCAGACACCCACTGCACCCATGAGCTAAATGCTTCAAAAGATGCACAGGCAACCGAGCAACCCATGGGCATTGCTTTGTCAAAATAAAACTTGCCCTCGAACTGGAAACCAAGAAGGTCCCAATCCTCCAGACTCACTGGCAGTAGTCAGAATGCTGCATCAATGTCTATCTTGGCCAACCAGGCACCCTCTGCCACCCTTATCTACTTTACTGCCTGGTCCAGTGATGCATAGGATATCATGCTGAGCTCATCCGGAATCCCCTCATTCACTGACCCATCTTTTGGGTATGACAGGTGATATATGAGCCAGAACTCACCTACCTGTTTCTTAGACACCAAACCTAGAGGCGATACCTGAAGCTCCCCACATGGGGGTGCAGCCAGTGGCCCCTCCACCCTACCTGCTCTCAGCTCCTTCTGGATTTTTTTCCATACAATGTACTCTTTTTCCGCCACCGACCCTAAGTTCTTGGCACTCATCCCCACCCACCTCCCTTCGAACCCCAGTGCAAACCCCCCTTTGAAACCCTTTATTAATAACTCTGCCCCTGCCCAGTCAGGGTATTCCCTGGTGCAAGCCTCCACTACCCACCATTTTATGGGTATGTGGGACATGGGGTATCCCCATCTCCACTCTGCTGATCAAGCCTGATTCCATTCGTGATTGGATGTATAACCCCCCCACCATGCCTCCATGGTTCCCGCTGGCTCCCCCTCTTCCACCCCAAAAGGGCTATCCTAGGGTCTGCCCTCCAACCAGGCCACCTTTTTCCCCACCCCCTTACAACTTGTGGCCGGGTGAGACCACCCGCACCGTAAGCAAATGTGCCTAAACTTACAGCTAGTCCAGCTACATGCTGACCTGTTGTAAGCTCACCAAGCCTTGGCCCCCTGCGCCAGTGCCATCTTTCTTACCATGTCTGATGCCTGGCACCCTGCTGCACCAGACAGTGTCCTGACCCAGAGTTCTGCATGGGTGAAATCCCACCTCAGATCACTCTTTAAAGCCATGCATCTCCGAAACGCCTCATCATACTTGAGCCAACCAAAACCCAGTTTCATCTGGTATGCATCCCTAATAATTGCCATGTAAGTTATCAGCAGGATTGCCAACTCTGGCTGCTTCTTGAGTACCAATGCACTGTAAATCAAAAAACCCACTTGCCACGTGTCTATGTTCTTTCCCTTATACCTCTTCTGCCTTATGTCCCACCACCATTAGCGCCACTGCCATCTCGGACTTACCTACCTATTCTTTTTGTTTGTATCTTTTCACTGTCTCCTCATCCACCAGCCCAAAGATATCCACATACTCCCCCTTCCAAATCTTTTCTTTAATGGACACCGACATGTGTGAAACCTGGCGGACTGTCATATAACTTTTGTGCCCCACAAGACATACATAAATACTGTCCCCTCATGCCCCGATTAGGCCCCCCATCACCTCCTTATTCCCCCCCTTTGACAAGGTAACTTCTGCCCTAACTTATACAGCTACCTCTGCCCCATCCACGCCTGGCCAGAGGCACCCCCTTTCCGCATGTAGCTGGTGTTCATAAACCCAGTTTCCCTCACATGCACCTTATATCCACCTAAGCTCATGGAAAAATCCCCCCCATGCCACCATGCCCTGCGAGCCTCTGTCTATCCGATCCCCAGTCCCGGCTGACCCAAGTTCCTGGGCTGGGGGGCCCCCCATAGCTACTGCTCCATCCATGCCATACTTCCATTTGCCCAGCTCCCTCCCACTGGGCTGCAGCACACCATGTGACTTGATGCCCCTATCCCCTACAGTCGCCAAGGTGCTGCCCACACTTGTATGCAGGCCCAGTCATCTGGCCCCCCCTTCCCCTTCCTTTGCAGCTATCCACTTTCCATATTCTGCCAGCAGCAAGGCTGTAACCCTAGCCACCCCTCCACTCCCTCAATGGGCACATGGCTGGCAGGGCCTTCTGCTTACTTACTTGCCAGAAAACCCCCCTGCCATGCTTCCCCATCTCCGGGCCCACCGTGGGCATGGCATACTCCAGTCCCCTAAACGACGTGTGTGGCTTCATCACCTGAATTACCTACCACTGCCTAGCTGCCTGCTGCTACCTTTTCCCCAAGAAACTGGTTTTGAACCCACAACCTTCTGCCTTGTTCTCTGCCACAGGAGAAGCACCTCTATATTATTTATTATCCCTGGCTCCAACTGCTCTCCCCCTCCCGCGAGCACATGGTAGCACATGCCTACGCCACATGCCCTTGCTACTTCCTTCCTTGGGTCCTTCGTGGCTGAAACAGTCTCCTTCGGCCCCTTGCCCGCATGGTGGCCCCGACAAATGACAACGCCATGCTGCATCCATTCCTGCTGCTTACTGCTACACAAGCGGGGGCCTCTCCGTCTTGCTGTTAGTGCCATTTTCCTTGTGCCTTGTTCTCTGCACCAGGGGAGAAGTCTCTACATATTATTTATGATCCCCGGCTCCAACTGCCCTCCAGTGACCACGTGGAAGCCTACACCTACACCCACTTGCCCTTGCTACTTCCTTGGGCCCTCTGTGGCTGAAAAGGTCCCCTTTGGTCCCCTGCCCACGTGGCCCCAGCAAATGCCAATGACATGCTGCATCTGTTCCTGCTGCTTACTGATACCCCATCAGAGGCCTCTCCACCTTGCTGTTAGCATCAGCTTTTGTTTGCCAGCAGGTTTTCGGGCCTACCTGGCCCAACTCTTCAGAGCGCAGCTACTGAGCTGCCGGCCACGTGCCCTGGGCCTCTGCACTCCTGCCCATGACTCCACGCTGATCCCCCCTCCCTGATCTATCCCACATCTGGCCACAGTGCCTTCTCGACTGAGCCCTCACCGTTGCAATGATGTAAGCCACCAAGGGCCTGCCAAAAACCACCAACCTCCCACTGTCGACCACTAGAAAACCTGCACTCTCTGCCACCAAATCGCCTGTCGCATGTTCCTCGCGGGCATGCACTTCCCTATCTATGCAGGCCACTATTTTACAAAGAATGCGGTCACCTCAGCACAAACTGGCCACCTGCTCGGACCCCATGGCCACTACCGAACCAAAGACAAGCCACCAACCTCTCACTCACTCCACGCATGCTACCGAAACAACAACAAGTCACAAACATCTCTCTTGCTCGAATGCGGTTCTCTGTCGGTCCACTCACCAGCCACTGTCTACACTCACAATTAATGCTAATATACCAGGATTACCACGATACAGCATTCAGGGCATAATTCACATAATTCACATAATTCAAGATGCTGCAGCTTCCCGCAGCAAACCATGTATCAACACTGCCATCTTCCCGGTATACCAGCTCCCTCAAATGCCAAACCACTTGCAAAAAACAGCATGCTTCTAAATATTTGGTTGTGTTTACCTGCCTAGTGATGCCTAGTGATGTGCTGCAAGTTGAACATTTTTCAGCAAAGAGAGGGCGAACTGTGGTTACTTGTCCTTAAGTAACCCTGCTGCCCTTTGTCCTGTAGGCCCTCCCCCAGCCCCTCACCTGGCCAATAGCCCAGGACCTCCACCTGCCTTGTCATTTTACCCCTCAGTGAGGTCACTGTCCCTTCCCCTCCCCCCTTCCCCTGGCTCTATATTCCTGGTTGGGCACAGGGACAAATTGGCCTGCCTTTTATTGGCAAACCCCATTGTGGTGAGGTGAATTGTTCTATTGGCCTGAAACTTTGAGGGTGGAAAGCCCTAGTGCCACAAATGTGCCTTTTGGTGGTTTGTTGTGAAAACATTGAACAGGCCCACAGTTACAGCATTCTGAATTTCAGAAATGTTGCCATAGGGAAAAATGGTGGCGCCTGTGATGCCTTTCGGGGCCCGTATCTCGAAAACGGTTTGAGATGCGGATTTTTTTGCTGCAAAATTTCTTAAGGGGACTAAGTGCAGAAGTAGGTTGGAAAGCCATGAATAACATGACATTCAAATATTTTTCCTACCTTGTACGGTTACTGAGATATTTGGGTATTAGTGTTCCAATTGGTTATTTTGCTGTCCGTGTGCCAGTATTATGCCCAGAGAGTTATGTTTCACAGTGTTTTTTGGTGCTTGCATCTTGCAAATGATGCGAGATACGTATTCAGTCCATCTTTTGTGTTATCTTTGCATAGCATTGGTCAGCATTTTCACCAGTGTTTGTGTGTGCTAATGCCTCATGATGTTACATGGCCAGCCTGGTTGGAGTGTGAGACCCAGAGGGCCCCACGCTCCAACATATATGTATGTATGTGCTTTCGTGAGACTTCTTGGGTTGATTTGTTTTGAGTAGACTTTTTTGGTTGAAACAGATGTGTTTGTTTCTGTACAAATGGAGACCTTGGTGAGAACATGGGGCCCAAAAGGCCCCATGCTCCCACTTATGTGGTTATGACCAGATAAAATCAGTCTGCATTTTCACCACCCTTTAGTGTGTGTTAATGCCTCCTGATGTTACCCTGCCATAACCAAACAGTCTTTCTCTTTAGTATTATTGCCAGAGGCCTGCAGTGATGTCATAAGCAGTTGAGTACTGCATATGTGTATGCCTTTGTGGGCAGTGGTTGACATGAACAGACAAGTGCTTTCAGAGATTAATAACCAAGATGAGTATGTGGTTATGACCGGACAACATGAGACAGCATTTACACCACCCTTTAGTATGTGTTAACACCTCCTGATATTATCCTGACATAACCAAATAGTTTTGGGCCCCATGTTCCACTTATGTAGTAATGACTGGATAATATCAGACAGCATTTAGACCACCTATTGCTATGTGTTATTGCCAGCTGATGTTACCCAGCCATAAACAAACAGTCTTTCACTTTAGTATTATGAAGAGAGACCTGTTTTCTGTAGGTACTCTTCCCATAATAGTCTGCTCTCTCATGCTCCACACACATGCATGGTAGCATACTTACTAAGTATCCACGGACATATAATACAAAACATTTTTGAGTAAGAAACTACACAGTGATAAATAAAAATAGTTCAGTATTGATTTTTTCAAAACTAAAAGCTTTCTCTTTATTTATATACTGCTTGCTTATATAGAATTATAAAACATATTAACTAAAAATATATATTTTATTACCAAAAAAAAGAAATTAAAAACGTGTTTGATCCTTGAAAAGATTTCTGTATGTTTCTATTGAATGAACTAAAATAAGAAAATAACATTTTATGATATTATTTATTTTAATTTGTTTACTGTACTAACAGGAGACAGGCAGGAGAGAAGGGGGAGGAGTAGCTCTCTATGTAAATGAAGGGATAAAAGCAACTGAACAAAAGAGTGAACAGGGAGGAGAGGAGGCACTGTGGGTCACCTTGGAGACTGGAAAGGGCACCACAATCTGCACAGCGGTTGTGTATATACCCCCATGTCAGGGGGAGGGAATGGACAAGGATATGATAGAAGGCATTCTTAGGATGGTATAGAAAGGGGAGATACAGTTGATGGGAGACCTGAATATGCCAGATGTTAACTGGAGCACATTTGCTGCAGCCACATCCAAGAGCAGGGCCATTCTCGATGCCCTACAGGTGGCAGGCCTCAGACAGCTAGTTTCAGAACCCACTCATGAGGGAGCAATCTTAGACCTCATACTCTCAAATGGGGGCAGTGAGAGGATCTCAGATCTAGAAGTGGGTTGCCATATGTGAACAAGTGACCATCAAACAGTGTGGATCATGTTAAACTCAGCTGCAGAGTCAAGCCATACAAAAGTGAGGGTACTGGACTTCAGCAGGGCTGACTTTGGCAAGATGGGAGAATGCCTCAGAAAAGCACTAGCAAACAGGCTAGAAGGAGGGGTGGAGCAACAATGGGGAATCATCAAAACTGCCATCACAGAGGCAACAAGCCTTTGTGTGAAGCAAATAAACAAATCAAAATGAAAGAAAAAGCCACTATGGTTCTCAAAAGAGGTGGCTGGAAAAGTCAGGGAGAAAAAGATAGCATTTAGGAAGTATAAGGAAACACAGAAGGAGCAGGACAGAGAGCTGTACCAGTTAAGGCAGAAGGAAGCACGGAGGGAAGTCAGAATAGCAAAGGCCCAAACTGAGGAAAAGATGGCCAACTCGGTTAAGAAGGGGGCTAAAACATTTTATAGGTATATCAGGGAGCTTAGAAAGACAAAGAGAGGGATAGTGAGGCTGAATAGAGTGAATGGTGGGTGGGCAGAGGGGGACAGTGAAAAAGCAGGGATACTGAGTGGATATTTCTGCTCAGTATTCACAAAAGAGGAGGGGGAAGTTCCAAATCCAATTAATAGAAGCACTCTTGATAGGGAGGTCGATCCCAGCCCTTCCACAGAAGAAAGGGTTCTGCAAGAACTCCTAAAACTGAAGGTGGACAAAGCAATGGGGCCTGATGGAATTCACCCCAGAATTATAAAATAATTAAGGGGGAACTAGTGAAACCACTGACTACTCTTTTTAATAATGGGAGGATGGTGTGGTACCCGAGGACTGGAGGAAGGCGGATGTGATTCCCCTTCACAAAAGTATGACCAAGACAGAGGCAGGAAACTACAGACCTGTCAGTTTGACCTCTGTGGTAGGGAAAGTGATGGAGTCACTTCTGAAGGAAAGAATTGTTGAGTACCTAGAGGCCAGTGGGGCATAGGACCCAAGGCTGCGTGGGATCACAGTAGGAAGGTCATGTCAGATGAATCTAATATATTTCTTTGACTGGGTGACCAAAGTAGTAGACCAGGGAGGGGCTGTGGACATGGCCTACCTAGACTTTAGCAAGGCATTTGACACAGTCCCACACAAAAGATTAATAGTCAAATTAACCAGCCAGGGAGTGGGTCCCAGGGTGGAAGGCTGGGTAAAACATTGGCTGGACAGCAGGACACAGAAGGTAATTGTAAATGGAGTACACTCTGAAGAAAGAGGGGTTACTAGTGGTGTACCGCAGGGTTCAGTACTGGGTCCAGTCCTTTTTAATGTCCTTATAAGTGACATTGCAGAGGAACTAGAAGGAAAAGTATGCCTCTTTGCAGATGACACAAAGATCTGCAACAGGGTTGATACACAAGGAGGTGTGAAAAGGATGAGAAGGGACTTGGCAAGGTTGGAGGAATGGTCAGAAGTATGGCAGCTAGGATTCAATGCAAAGAAGTGCAAAATAACGCACCTGGGAAGCAAGAACCCAGGGGAAGATTACACAATTGGGGTAGTAACAACAACAAAAAAGGAAAGAGACCTTGGGGTAATCATATCAGATGACCTTAAGGTTAGCAAGCAATGTGAGAAGGCAGTAGGGAGGGCTGGGGGTATACTGGGATGCATAGAGAGAGGCATCACCAGCAGAAAACAGGAAGTTGTTATCCCTCTTTACAGACAGTTGGTGAGACCCCATCTGGAGAACTGCGTCCAGTTCTGGAGACACCATCTCCGCAAGGCATAGACAGGATAGAGGCAGTCCAGAGGAGGGCAACTAAAATGGTGCAGGGTCTGCAAGAAAAGCCGTATGAGGAGAGACTAAAGGATCTTTATATGTATACCTTTGAGGAAAGAAGGGAGAGGAGGGACATGATAGAAACTTTTAAGTACCTCAGTGGAATCAACAAAGTCCAAGAGGGTAGCATCTTTCAGAAAAAGAGACGTGCAAGAACAAGGGGACACAATTTAAAGATGGGGAAACGGTTCTGGGGCAATGTGAGGAAGTATTTTTTTCACAGAGAGAGTAATGGATGCATGGAACAGCCTTCCTGTGGAGGTTGTGGGGTCTAAAACTGTGGGAGAATTCAAGAATGCATGGGACAGACGTAAGGCAGTTCTTGTGGGGGGGTAGGAAGAAATAGGCTGTTGGTTAACTAGGATCTGCTGCTTATCCTTTAGGTAGGGAAATGGGCAGACTAGGTGGGCCAAGCGGTCCTTATCTGCCGTCAAAGTCTATGTTTCTATGTCTATGTTTCTATGCCTCTGCTGCTGGAGGCTTGGAATGGGGTCATGCGGTAGGAGGGCGCAGGAGGAAGTGAAAACTACTCTTGGGATGGGGAAGGTGCTGAAGTGTGAAAGAGGAGGGGACAGATCAGTTCTTCACTGGAGACCAGGGCTTTCTTCTATGTCATCAACTGCTATTTTGTTGTTTCTGTCATCTTGTCCATGCTGGCTTTCAGTACCTGGACAGTCTGATTCAAGTATTTAATCTGGATGATGTTTGATTTTATTGAATTTTCTATTATGTCCAGTTTGTGTTGTGTATTCTTTTGATTTATGTTGTTCCTTTTCAACAATTCAATGAGCGTTATAATGTTTTCATTTGTCTGCTGTTGCACCTGAATCATACTGTCCAGGCACTGACACTTAGCTCTTGTGTGGCTTGATTGTGGATTTGTTAGAGAAAAAAAAGAGATGCATATACTGTAAAAGATGTCTTTTGAGTCTTGTTAGGCATACTACTCTTACATGCATTCCTATAATACATAACTGGGTGCGTTACTTTTGGTAGCTGTATTACTGTTCTGTTTGTAAATGTAAAAGGTCATAAATATACCCAATTTTACTAGAAGATCAAGGTTTGGTGGGGTAATGAGTTTGATGGCATATGAAGCTAGCAAGACTTCTACCGGAGCTGCAACCATGCAGTGTCAGTGGCTCAGTAGGTAGCACACTCGCCTCTGAGGCCAGGAGATCAGAGGGCTGTGGGCTCAGTTCCCACATGTGGCACTTGGGTTAATATCCCAGTACTGACACTGTAGTGCAGCATGAGAGGGGTTCTGCACTTCTGAGGTGCCGTCTTTTGAATGAGACGTTAAACCAAGGTCCCATCTGCCTGGATTGGTGGTAGTTCAGGTGGATGTTAAAGATCCCATGGCACATATTAAAAAGAGTAGGGGAAGTTACCCCGTTGTCCTGGCCACATTTCCCTCATTCACTAAAAATACCACCAACAGCTTAATCTGGTTCAAGGTCAGTTGGCATTCATCTGTATCCCCTTCCCCCAGGTCGTGCCTGAAAATAGGCAGGATTTGTCTAGTGTACTTACCCGGTCAACAAAAACTAAATAAATAAATAAGTATCTGTTGGTTTCTCTGCCACATACAATGGCTCTTCCAGCATTTTTGGGGGGGTTCTCTGCTTGTAACTGTACTTGGAGATGAGTGTCTGTTGCCAACTGTAACTTGTGCTACATTCACTGTGTTCAGTTCATTATCAGTCTTACCATTTTGTTCCATGGCAGTGCAGTTCCAAGATAACTGAACACATTCTCATATGGCAGTTACCTAAATACCTTGCTGACGTGCATCGACAGAACATACATTGTGTGGCTGCTGTGTGACTATTTAGTTACCTAGTTATACCATCTGTACACTGTACCTATGTGCACAATGCTGCTGATCTGTTTTGTTCAGAGACACAAGACACTTGTGAGTGTTTGTACTGCATGCTTGCTGATTAGTAACCAAAAAACATTCTGAGTGAGTATGGTACTGCTGCTTAGTTTTTCTGTGTTTAGTTGTAATCTGTTTAGATGATGTGCTAGTTTTAAACATAGAATACATATGGTCAGATGTTTCAGGCTCTGGTGGCTCTTCCTTTATGACAGGTAGTACCCTGGTCTCCAGTGGATCTGTAAAAATACAAATATATGGCAGGGTCACGTGATGGCAGCCTAAGAGAACAGAAGCAACCTCCACCGGCATCGTGCCTTGCTCGCTAAAACTGACTAAATTAACATCTCTTTAAACCTAATACAGAAGACCCAAGTGTTAAACTACTGCAGAGAGACTACATAAAACAGTAGAAAGCACCAAAAATGGAAGTCTTCATGCGAAAAGCACCTCATGGCATTAGCCTCCACCATCTCCTGAGAAAGACAAGGCCCCAAAGCTGCCTAAAGCTCCAATACCGAAAGCGTCAGCAAATACTTCACCATTAACAGAAGACAGGTTTTTAGAAATGATGAAGCCTATGCAAGAATCGATCGATAGTATAGTCGAAGAACTCCACCAAATCAAAGCAGCTCTTTAAATACTCAAATGGCAGACTCGGAAACTCGCCTGACTTCTGCAGGGAAAACACTGGATAAGGTCGTTCTTGATCATACCCTTACTAACTGGAGAATTAAAAACCTGGAAGACAAACTAACAGATTTAGAAGGAAGAGCCCATAGAAACAACTTACTAATAATGGACATACCAGAAAAGGAGGAAGGTGCAAATCCCATACCTTTTGTCCAGAAGTTCTGTGAGAAAGTTGCAGGGCCCTCACCTAATGGTTCGACCTATGTCGTTGAGAGAGTGCATAGGGCGCTTTGGCCACTTCCACCCCCGGACTTGGCGCCCAGACCTATCATTTTCAAACTGCTTAATTTTCTAGATAAGCAACACATAATTGCAAAGGTAAAAGCACTACAAGAAGTTCTTTGGGAAGGAAAAAAAATCAGAGTGACCCAAGACCTGCCTCATTCAGTCCATATTAAAAGGCAAGAGTGTCACCCACTCGTAACAAAACTCATAGCTGCGAGCAAGCCTTTCCTAGTTAAATACCCGGCGATACTACAAGTAAAGCTTGGCGACCAATGGCAATCCTTTGAGTCCCTGGAACAAGCAAAAAGTGAAATAAAAACTGCACTTCCAGACCTATTCAGGTGAAACGGAATGAACAGAGCCTGTGTATGACATCTAAATGTATTCGTAGTGGCAGCTTTTCTGTACCAATGCTACTGAAACCACAACTTGCGGATAACCTTTATCAAATGCGACTCCCGGTCAATTGCTGTTGAGAGAAAACTGATCCTACCTGCAGCGACAGTTTTGCTTTGTGCCAGTGATACCTAGGCCACGATCTTGTACATCATTAGACAACAGCTGTTTACTTGTAGCAGCAGCTTTTCAGTGCCAATGCTACTGAAGCCATAATATGCTGAACAAGCGGACAAGTTCCAACTATTTAACCCTCGGTCAACTACTGTTAAAGAGAGCCTGATCCTACTTGTAACAATGTTTCTTTTGTGCCAGCGTTACTTGGGCCACGACCTTATACATAAGTGAACAACATCTGGAAATTTGGTTCTCCCTCAAAAAGTGAACTTTATTTTGCCTTCTTGACTTTGAAAGTTTAACCCAAATGGTAATCCCAGATGGTGATCTATCTTTAGATGTTTTTAGTTAACCTAGCGAAGGATCATGTTTACTGTTTTACTAATGAAGACCTTCCCTTCACATAAGTTTAGCGACTCAACGATATTATAATCAGTCTACTAAGCAGTGAATGTGAAGCAGCTATTACTGAGGACCCACCCGCTAAACTGGATACAGTGTATAATTCCTGACCTTGACATGAGACCAGATAAGAGCACAACCTCATCACCGTAAATTAGAAGCTCCTTTTTATAACACTTCATGTACACTCGCTGTGAAAGGAATGTCATGAACTGCGATCTAAGAACCTGTCTACATTATTTAGATTGCGTGAGTTAAATGTTCTGAAACTTATTCTAAATAATGTAGGAGATGTAATGACTATGATGAGATTTAATTTGGAACCCGCTAATATCATATCTGTTATGCTAGCCCTTTACCACGGGCATTTATGTAACCAAGTTATATGGTTGTTGGGCTAGTTCGCTTTTTCTTTACTGTAATTAAAATGCCAGATAAATTTAGTGAGTTGGGGCAGGGGCTTATGGGGGAAGTAATGATCTCTAGGCTGGTTTAATGGTTGCATCACCTGGCAAAATTGATGGTAGTTAGTTCACTGGAACTGAGAGTAGTTTTAGGGGTTACGTGGGATAGTGTGGGGGGTGAGGAAACATTTGAATAAGTTATCTCCTCTCTATCTATTGATGCTATGTATTAATAAAAACATTAAGCACTTTTACCAAAATCCTAATATGCCCCACTGTAATTGGAAGCCTAACATTAATGTCAAATAATGGTAGGTCCTTACACAATCCTTAGTTGGAATATAAAGGGTGCCAGGGACAGAACCAAATAGCAAGTGATATTAAGACTCCTGAAATCTCTCAGAGCAGATATTATCTGCCTGCAAGAAATGCATCTCAAGAGGGAAGACGTCTCATTGTGGTGTAAAGAATGGGTAGGGCAGTTCTATGGGGCAGGCACCTCCACAAGCAGGGCTGGTGTCACTATTCTTTTCAATAAAAATGTTCCTTTCAGACTAGAAAAAGAGATATGGGATAGCCAAGGGCGATATATAATACTACATAGTACTCTAGGTACATATCAACTGACGATTGGGTCTATTTATGGACCAAATGGGGATTCTCTAACCTGCTTCACTAAGCTACTGGGAATCGTGACCACTATGCCCCCTAGAACTATAGTTCTGGGAGGTGATTGGACTATCACACCCCGACTATCACTAGATAGATCAGACCCTAAGAGAACCAGCCTCTCCCCGGCCCGGAGATCCTTACAAGATTTAATGAAACGATTGGGCATCCTGGATATTTGGAGGATACTAAACCCCACTGAACAACAATACACTTTTTTTTCTCATCCCCACCGTACTTGCTCACGTATAGACTATATCTTAACCAGCTCCCACATTATACCCGGAATTATGGAAGCATTAATTCACCCACGAGTAGTGTCAGATCACTCCCCAGTCTCATTAGTCTGTGAATTCAGGCCTGGGATCAAAAGAGACTCCATATCTCCATATGAAGAATGAACACACAGTTACTTCAGACCCCCTATATGCAGGACCATTTTAAAAACTTTATTACTTCCCTTTTGGATAATAATGTAGGGACTGTCTCTAAAATTGACATAGTATGGTCAGCTCTGAAATGTGCCCTGCGGGGGGAATGCATACGTTTAGCATCTATTAAAAGGAAAAAGCATAATATGCAAACTGAGTCTTTACTCCAAGAAATAAAAATGTTAGAGTCTAATATTAATAAGTGCTCCCCAGATTCTGAATGGACCAGGCTCCATATTTTAGATGCCCAATTTTCAGACTTGATGTACCAAAAAGCGGAACTATCCTTAAAACGTGTCCAAATAAAATATCTAGAATCGGGAGAACGTGCTGGCAAATTACTAGCATACCAAATTAAACAAGCAGAGGCAGCCCGCTTTATACCTGGCTATAATCAGGTAAAGAGAGCCAGCCCTCTTGTTACAGATCCTAGAGAGATTGTGTCCAGTTTTGCAAAGTATTATAAACTATATCAGTGTAGAAACGAGGATATCCTAAATGAACAAATACAGGCTTACTTTGACCAGTTAACACTCCCAGCACTACCTGAGGACAAACAGTTATCTTTAAACTTACCTATTACGGAATGGAAGGTAATCCTAGCAATCAAACAGCTCACAATAGATAAATCGCCTGGACCGGATGGTCTCCCAGCCAATTTGTATAAACTACATAATGCTGAACTTGCCCCTTTTTTAACCAGAATCTTTAACTCATGGTATGAATCAGGCTTCTCGGAGTGCACGTATCTTGAAGCCCTGATTACTATTACCCCTAAACCAGGTCGAGACCCACATTACGTGGAAAATTACCGCCCTATCTCACTCCTCAACACTGATGTTAAAATATTAGCAAAAACACTAGCCAGTCATTTGAGACCCTTAATGGACACACTAATTAGTAATGAGCAAGTTGGTTTTATGCCAGGAAGATACTCAAGTGATCATATGCATTGGTTAATGCATCTTATCCCCCTAGCTAGTGAATCACCTATACCCATGGCCCTGATAGCCTTAGATGCAGAAAAGGCTTTTGACCGGGTTTCCTGGCACTTTCTGTTTTCTGAACTCGCCTGGTATGGCATCCCACAAGTATTTATCCCCTTCTCCCCCCTTCTCAGGGGGAGGAAATGGACAAGGAAATGATAGAAAGTATACTTAGAATGGCCAAAAAAGGGGAGATATTGCTGATGGGTGATCTGAATATGTCAGATGTTAACTGGAGTGCAGTTGCAGCAGCCACTTTGCAGAGTGGGGTTATTCTAGATGCCCTACAGGGGGCATGCCTTAGACAACTAGTATTGGAGCCCACTTGAGAGGGAGCAATCTTAGACCTGGTTCTCTCAAATGGAGATGAAGAGAGGATCACAGATGTAGAAGTGGGTAGCCATCTGGGAACTAGCGACCATCGAACAGTATGGTTCACAATAAACACAGCAATAGAGTCAAGCCATACAAAGGCAAAAGTACTGGACTTTAGGAGGGCTAACTTTGCCAAAATGGGTGAGTGCCCAAGGAATCCACTAGCAAATGGGCAGGAATGAGGGGTGGAAGAACAATGGGGAATAATAAAAACTGCCATCACAGAGGTAACAAGCCTTTGTGTGAAGCAAATAAACAAAATGAAACGATGTAAGAAACCACTATGGTTCTCAAAGGAAGTGGCAGTGAAGGTTCAAGAGAAAAAAAGCATTCAGGAAGTACAAGGAATCACAGAAGGAGCAGGACAGAGAACTATATCAGTTAAAGCAAAGGAAGCTGGGAAGGCAGCCAGAACAGCAAAGGCCCAAACTGAGGAAAGATAGGCAACTCAGTTAAGAAGGGGATAAAATCTTTATAGGTACATCAGGGACGAATGAAGACCAAGGGAGGATAGTGAGGCTTAATAAAGGGAGGAAGGGTGGGCAGAGGGTGACTGTGAAAAGGCAGAGATACTAAACAAATATTTTGCTCAGTATTTACAAAGGAAGAGGGGGAGGTACCTAAAACAAACAGTAGAAACACTCTGGATACAGAAGTTGATACCAGCTCATTTACAGAAGAAAGGGTTCTGAAAGAACTCTTAAAACTGAAGGTGGACAAAGCAATGGGGCCTGATGGGATTCATCCCAGAATTCTAAAAGAACTAAGGGTAGAACTAGTGACACCACTGACTACCCTCTTTAACAAATCATGGGAGGATGGGGTGGTACCGGAGGACTGGAGGAGGGCAGATGTCATTCCCCTTCACAAAAGTGGGAGCAAGGCAGAAGCAGGAAACTACAGACCTGTTAGTTTAACCTCAGTGGTAGGGAAAATGATGGAATCACTTCTGAAGGAAAAAATTGTTGAGTATCTAGAAGCCAGAGGGGCACAGGATCCAAGGCAGCATGGATTCACAGCGGGAAGGTCATGCCAGACAAATCTGATAGATTTCTTTGACTGGGTGACCAAAGTAGTAGATCAGGGAGGGGCTGTGGACATGGCCTACCTAGACTTTAGCAAGGCCTTTGACACTGTCCCACATAAAAGATTAATATACAAGTTAGCCAGCCTGGGAGTGCGTCCCAAGATGAGAGCCTGGGTAAAGAATTGGCTGGAGAACAGGACACAGAGAGTAATAGTAAATGGAGTCCACTCTGAAGAAAGGGGGGTTACTAGTGGGGTACCGCAGGATTCAGTATTAGGACCGGTCCTTCCAATGTCTATATAGCCACATTGCAGAGGGACGGAAGGAAAGTATGTCTCTTTGCAGATGCACAAAAGATCTGCAACAGAGTTGATGCACAAGGTGGGGTGGAAAGGATGAAAAGGGACTTGGCAAGGTTAGAGGAATGATCAAATGTATGGCAGCTTAGATTCAGTGCTAAGAAGTGCAATGTAATGCACCTGGGAAACAAAAACCCAGGGGAAGAGTACACAATGGGGGGTGAGATACTAACAACAACAAACATGGAAAGGGACCTGGGGGTAGTCATATCAGATCACCTAAAGGTGGGCAAGCAATGTGAGAGGGCAGCAAGGAGGGCTGGGGGGATACTGGGATGCATAGGGAGAGGCATCACCAGTAGAAAACAGGAAGTTATTATCCCTCTGTACAGACAGCTGGTGAGACCCCATCTGGAGTACTGCGTGCAGTTTTGGAGACCCAGTCTCTGCAAAGACATAGACAGGATGGAAGCTGTCCAGAGGAGGGCAACTAAAATGGTGCAGGGTCTGCACCGGAAGACATATGAAGAGAGACTTAAGGAGCTTAATATGTATAGCCTCGAGGAAAGGAGGGAGAGGGGGACATGATAGAAACTTTCAAGTACCTCAAGGGAATCAACAAAGTCAAGAGGTAGCATCTTTCAAAAAAGATGTGTGAAGAACAGGGGCACAATTTGAAGATGGGGGCAGCTCAGAGGTAATTTAAGGAAGTATTTTTTCACAGAGAGGGTTGTGGATGCATGGAACGGCCTTCAGAGGAGGTTGTGGAGTCAAAAACAGTGGTGGAATTCAAGCATGCATGTGACAGTCATAAGGCAATTCTAGGGGGTGGGGGTAGGAAGAAGTAGGCTGCTGGTTAACTAGGATCTGCAGCTTATCCACTAGGTAAGGACATGGGCAGACTGGGTGGGCCAAGTGGTCCTTATCTGCCATCAAATTCTATGTTTCTATGTTTCTAATTGGGTCAAACTGCTATATTCATCCCCTACAGCGTGAATCTGGTGCAATGGCCACCTTGCAGAACCATTCCCATTGAGCCGTGGTACTAGACAAGGATGCCCCCTTACACCACTCCTTTTTAACTTTTATTTAGACCCTTTTATCCATAAATTACTTATAACTCAGGGTCTGCAAGACATACTCGTAGGGAACAGGCAACACCTCTTGTCTGCCTATGCAGATGATCTCTTAATACATATAATGAACCCAAGTGTAGGTGTTTCTGTCCTCCTGAAAGAAATCAAAGCCTTTTCTAAGATTTCCTACTACAAGCTCAACCTGACTAAATCCACTGTTTTCCCTTTAAACCAAAAACTATTTAAAAGTGAGATAAAGCAATATGGACTGCAATGGGAAAACAAAAGTATAACTTATCTGAGTATTAAAATTTTCAAGCCATATTCTACCATTGTTAAAGAAAATCTCACCAAGTTAACAAAAATAATCGAAGCAGACCTGGAAAAATGGAGTACCCTGCAGATTTCATTTTGGGGAAGGATCAAGATCATTAAGATGAATATTTTCCACAGAATTCTCTACCCTCTCAATATGCTAGCCCCCTACCTACCCAGGGTATGGTTCGCGAAATTAAGGAACATAATTAATAAATTTATTTGGAAGGGTAAACTAGTGAGACAGGCATACCACAAACTGACTGCACCAAAGCCTCAGGGAGGGCTTTCCCTACCATCTTTTTTTAACTACTATGGAGCAATCCATATCACAAAACTGGCTTCTTGGATGTATGGCCCACACAAAGAAGAAGCAGGATCTTATACCCCAGCTTGGCTAAATATAGAGGAGACCCTCCTGTCCCCCACCTCATGTTCACTACTATCATTACTATATTCATCCCTGAAACATATCCCTAATCATATCAAAAAATCCTCAATAGGGTGGTCATTGAGGGCTCTGAGTCAACTACAGAACCACCTGAAAACTAACTGGCAGGTGGATGGAGAACAACCAATCCTAAATAACCCTCATTTTAAGATCCAGCATAAGCCTATTCCATTAAGCTTCTGGCCTGCACTAAAGGACACTAAACTTAAGGATATCATAGTTAATGGTAGTATGTTTTCATATACTCAACTAATACGAAACCTTCCTGAACTAAATGGTCACCTGTTCAAATACTGGCAAGTTATGCATGCAGTTTCTTCTTTCATGAATACAGGTCGACTCCCTGAGCCCCCTAGGACTGCCTTGTCCTCCTCATTAAGCACTGCTACCTGCCCACATCCAATATCTGCAATATATAAAGAATTGCAGTCCCTTGATGAAAGATTACCATGAGGTATAAGTCAATATTGGGTCAAGACCCTATCTCTTCCACCCACATCTGACTTCTGGCAACAAAGCTGGAACAATCTATATAGGTTTATCAAGCAAGATCGTCTGCGGCTTATACAATTTAATGTGATGAATGACCTATATTATACCCCCCAAAGACTTCACAAAATAGGTAAGATACCATCTCCCTGTTGTCCCCGATGCCCTTGTAAGAACGGGGACCTCTACCACATGTTATGGGTGTGTCCTAAAGTGCAACTATTTTGGAAGGCTATCCAAAACTCCTTAAGCCCAATGCTGACTCTAAATTCACTGTTTTCCCCGGACACTTGTCTACTCAATTCTTTTCCAAAAGGAACTCCAAAGCAAAAGAAATATTATATGGCCCTGATTTCCGCAGTGGCCAAACTGGTACTTATGAGACACTGGACTCTGGACTCCTTGCCTACAACACTAGAATGGCATAGAGAAATGCTACTTGCTCTACAGCTAGAAAAGCATATTGCAAGTATGAACAATCGGTTGCAAAATTATTTTGATAAATAGGAGTACCTGGATGCATTACTAACTACATGGAACCCTGAGGTAAGCAACCTGATGATCATTGACCTCCTCCTCCTTGTAGCAGGTGATAATCCGGTGAAAAATGCCCCTAACCACAATAGAGGAAAATGGTTAGTACTTAATGTTGTTTCTAAAGGAGAGAGGAGAAAATGACGGAGATAAGATATCTAGGGATTTTTTTATTTTCATATAGGGAAGAGAGGGAGGAGGGGGAGTTAGGGGAGTGAGGGATGGAAGGGTTGGAGACCCAGAAAAGGATATTAGGAGAAGGGGGCTCCCCCCTTTCTTTTTTTTTTCTCTCCTTCATATACCCTACTGATTTAATTACGTCTTGTTTACCCAAGGGTCAAACATGACACGTTAGCAAGACTGCTATATACTGTTATGATAAGAATATATACAGTTGCCAAAACATTGGTTTATGGCATGATGATATGTTTATGTAGAGATGTTTGGCTCAAGACACAGTGATTAGGGTATATATATATATATATATATATATATATATATACAGTATATTATATATAACAAGTCACTATTTTTAGTTTTTTTATTTTACTGTATTTTGCTTTTGTGCATTAATGTATCAAAAACAAATAAAGTTTTCTGAATGATAAAAAAAATACAAATATATTAATAAGTCTTATGACATGAAAAAACAATATTTTGTTTACTTTTTGTTTGCCTGTTTCTGGCAACAGGAATGCTTTGGTATGTGTGATGCGTTGTCTGAAAAAGAGCTAAATTATTAGAAAACTACTAATATTTCATCAGAGACTGAACTCGGCAACCTCTTGTTGGGCTGATTTGCATTTCACTGAGTCACAATGATATGCGTAACTGTAACAAATTACCCAGAAAGTAGTTGGTGACATTCTGGTTCACTGTGTGGCTGTTTGTGTCATGTGTGTAACACTTGTACACATAAAGTACAGGCTATGGGAAACAATCAGCAAACAAGTAGTTGTTTATTTCAGATACCATGTTTTTGACAGCAATATACTGTCAGTTGTTTTAACCTTCTGCCATCCATCATCTGCCCTCCAACCTCTAGCTCCCTGAGGGAAAGGGCAGTGTATGAAAAAGGCATTGATGACCACATGCTATGTAGAATAGTGGATGGGCAACTGTATGCAGAATCAGTGTGTTGCGCCTCCTTGAGGAACTGATTCACACTGGTCTCTTGAGCTTCACTCTTGAGGTCACAGCAAATCTGCACCACTTGGTGACAGAACACAGTGTTTGTGCATAGTTGACCATTCAGTAATCTATGTATAGTGTATGGTGGAAAGCTGCTATCCATGGAATACCATTCCTTGAATATTATTGTTCTTCTGGAGTAGTGAGATCATTATGTTACTGTGTTGCAGTTCTCTTACTACTGTAGCAGACCAGACTGGAATGGTGCAACATGCTTGATTTCTCCTATTCAATTATGCTGGCATTTTCAGATTTGTTAACTTTAACTTGTACAGAGATCTGCAGCACACTCTAAGTAATTTAAGCCTAGTACTAATCCTGATTTGCTCCCCTGACCTACCGTTTACTGAAACAAATGGCTGATTCCAAAATAGGCATTGATGTGCATACAGCATCTGCAGTAGTGCATGCCCAGCTCTATGTACAGCCAGTATGTTCTTCCATTAAGGTGTATTGATTCCCTGTGACCTTGAAAGTGCCATAAGTTTTAATACTCACATTCTGTGGTGACAATTATTATGTTATCAACATCATGTTGCTGTTCTGTTCCCTAATCTTCAAGAACCTGGCCCAGGGCAGATGTTGATTCTTCAGTTGTGGCTCCAACAGCTGTTGATAAAAAAAAAATGAGAAATGGAAATCATACCTGTTAATATTACATTGACAATACCTTGTGTTAAAGTAAAAAAACAGAGTACTGAAAATACTATGCAGTGATTTTCTATCAGCACCATTTGAAGTTTGTTTCTTGCCATGCCATCTGTGACTGACAATCACAGTTATGGCAAAAATACAGAAGGTACCCATTGTATTTAATTACATTGTTAATGGAAAAGTTCTTGTAAGCTATAAGAATACCATTTGAGCACTAATGGTAACAAGTGACAGTTCCACACTTCAAACTCAGTCTTGTATATGGTTACTTTTCCTTCTATGTGGAGTACTATTAGTTTCAAAAGTTCTGTGAAATACTTAGACATGCCATGGAAAGTTATGGTAGTGTACTATGTCAGAGTAGCACAATAGAACACTTACAGACTGCATTGAATCATAGCATTTTTTGAACAAAAGAACTCACGAAAAGTAACTTAACATCATGAAATATATGTATGACATGAACAGTTTGATCAACTCTGTGCAACAGCACAGTTTTTACTTTATGTTTCTGACTTACATTGACGTGTCAAGATTTCATTTCCAGGTTATGGAAATCAGAATCCTACTGTACCAGAGTACACTGTTTATACATAGTTGGCCATATAGTTTTTTTTTATGTACTTACTAAGTGACACCTGCAACTGGAAAAGTGCATCAGAACATTTATTTGTATAATACAGTGTCAGATCTGTTGCTAACTAGATATGTAAAGTTTAAAAATTATTCACAGAATCAGATCATTTGAATTTTTTTTATATCATTACTATTTCTGATGACATTTTAGCATGTAATATGATTATTATGACATAGGGAGGATAGGGTAACAAAATTCTGTTGTTATAACAGTGGGGGTTTCAGGTTATTAATTTCAAGTGAATTGTGGTTGGTTAGCATATATTATCATGTTTTATGGTTACCAAAAAATTTTACTTACGGTGAAGCTCTCTTTCACTGAACTGTGGCTTTCCAGTCTGGAGCCATAGCTGGTATGCCTGGTCATACCAGGCCCAGTCCTTCTCTGACACCTTCCCTGCATCTTTCATCTTGTAAAATTTCTGGTGGAGTAGTTTACACTTCCCCCTGCACTTCCTCCACCTTTTGTTCTCAATTTCCTTCTCATGACAAAGGTACTTGGTGATCCCCTTCCAAGTCTTCTCCAACAGCATATTAGTGGCTCTCAACACAACTTTTGGGTCACAAATTTTGCTCATGCCCTCCAGCAGCAGAGGCAGGTGCTCTTGGCTCCAGCACTTGGTCATTTCTGTAAGACAAGTACAGATAAGGGAAAAAAGCAGTTACTATGTAATACATGTGTTACTACATGGATAATTAGTAATTTTCAGTCATACAAGATGTGACTGAACATATGTAGCATAGTATGGTGGTATGTGTGACTTGTTATTATAATACTGGGATATTTGATGTGACAGTGTCTCAATGATTCCAGTAGAACAGTCTTGAACATACCACACAGATGTTTGTTTAGCTATTGACATATGGTCACTGCTTGATTTCATTCCTATTGTTTCCCCCCTGCCAGAGTATGTTCCTGATTACTTGAGTGTTTTAATATGGAGGTGTGCACTGCATTTGTGGCTAGTAATGCACACTGGGCACAGAGTCTTTGAATGTTTTCAACTAATGAGCAGTTTAACAGTATATGTAATGTGTCATGGCAAGTACTACTGGTCATGAATGTGGGGGGTGTACTGATTAAGGTTGCATACACTCCCAGAGTGTTAGTGGCATCATTGAAAAAATAACACTAAATAAAATTAGCAATCACTCCCACCCCCCCCCATCCCAATCACCTGTACCCCTCGGGTGGCTGGTTGTGGGTGAACAAATGTTGCTCAACAATTTGAAATTTATTGTTATGGCAGCATGATATGCACCCTGTTGTGCATCATTGCTTAGCTGAATGTTAATGAATTTTGTGAATTTGTTTTTGTGTGTATTTGTTTTTCTATTTTTTGACAAATAAAGTTTACTCCTAAAAGAACCTTTTGTTCATGTGTACGCCTTTGCCTAGACAAACTGCCTCTTATATCACACAGAGGATGCCATCATAGAGGTCTCCCAAAAACAGGCACTTGCCAGTGTCTGAGAAGTGCACACCATCTCTTAGATAGAGCCAATCTTTAAAATATTTTATTGTAGGATGACAGATTGTGCACATCCCCAGATCACATAGAAATGCAGAGATGTGAATATTCACTTTTTTCTTGCCTGTTGAGCAGATACATTTGTTGATCTGCACACCAGACCATATGCTCTATAATATCAAAATAGATGATTTTACAGGTGAGTAACATCTCTATAAGTGAAGCTAGGTGCAAATTAGCTTCAGCAACTAAATCTATCCACCTTTTGTCACTCAAATCATTCACTCCGAGATGGATCAGCAGTATATCTGGCACAGAGTGGTTCCTCAAGAGGTCTTGCATGGTGGGCACGAGCTGCTCCCATCTCATGCCTCCCTTGTCAAACCAGTAGTGGTGGGTGAAGTGGGCTCAATACGCTCCACAAAGCAATTCATGGAACAAAGGCAGGTTCGAGTAGTGCTCTGCAACTTCATGTTATAATGAAGAGCGTGAAGTCCATTGGAAACAATGACTTTGCATTACTGTGCCTCCCCAGACTACTACTCTGTCAAATTTAAGGTGAAGTGCATTGCAGACAGTGCACTTCACCTTGTTTCTGAGCTCCGAAGGTGAATTTTGCAGTGCTTCATGGGATTTCAGGTCACGTGGGCTCTATATTGATCTGCACAGCCTCAGTTTGGGGTAGTATGACTAGGAAGGAGTAGGAGACAATGTGCTCTGATAGCTGTCTGTGACTGAAATCTTCTAAAAGCTGTTAAAAAAGCATTTTTGCATTTTTTTGGGGGCTCCAACTTTAGTTAATCGATTGTAGGAAACCCTCCTGTGCTGATATCGTCGAACGTTTTTGTTTTTGTGTGGATTTTGAATGTTAATTTACTACATTGAGTGTGTGTGGTGAAAGACAGTGAAAGTGTGCTTTGGGAGAGGGGCGTATCTGTGGTGTAGGTAGATTTAAGTTGGAGAAATAGTGATTTCTTTGTTTTTTAGTAACATTTTTGTTATATAACTGACTGTGTTAATGTACACACAATAATATTGCCAGTAATAGTAGAACTTTTCTTGCTGTTTGTTGTGTGGATGTGGTGCAGCAATTCATAAGTTCAGGTAGTTTACATTACAAATTTATAATACGTAACATGGCATAGTACTGAACTTTTGCATTTGCTAGGCATTCCTTGTTCAGCATTGTACACAAACTGTTCTGTGTGTGAGTGTGTGTACAGTGTTGCGTGCATCAAATACATTTTATTGAGCCATGGACTAGTATAATTGCAGGTGCAGCAGTGTGAACCTGCTATCCAGTGCAGCTGCCTGATTTTGTACTGCGATCGTGGTATCTGTTGTTAGTTTTGCTGCTTGTAGTACGTAAAAATCTGCACTGTCTGCATTCAGTGCTCCCCAACCCCCACGTTCAAAAGGTATTTTACACCAGATTGGATTGATTTTTTGACCTCATCAGCACCACTGGTTACTGAAGTTGTTTTAATTCTGTGACAGTCTCAAAGTAGTCTCTTATCTGTTGCTGAAGCCACAGTTGTTTATTTGGCTTCCCATCCAGCATCTCTCCAATCAGAGAGTGAACATATCAAAATCTGAATTTAGTTATAATATTGTGGTTGATCCCCCAAAATGCCTGCAAAGAGATGTGCAAGCAAAGCTGTTTCTGGCCATGGCAATGTTGACAGTAAGATGGTATGTGGGCGTGGTAGTAGTATGCAGACACAGAAGTGCATTGCTGATGTGAAGAAAGGTATTTCTCCTGCAATGTTTTTTACAGCCCGATCAGTAGCTTCACTCATAGTTGGAGGAGATTATGTTTTCCCAGCTGGTGGTGTTAGTGTTACTGGTGTTAGTGGTGGTGGAGATAGTATTAGTATTATTGCATCAAGTTCTAATTCCGACCAGTGTACCGTATCCAAAAACATTGAGTGTGCAGCAGTGCAAGTGAGTGGTAGCGTAGATGATGTCATACTTCCCAGTAACATCCCAGTAACTGAACCTGAGGATTCTGATAATCATGTTGACAATAGCATACAATGTGATATTCCATCCACCGTGGCACTTAACATCACACATTTTCAATGTAGTGATTCACAGTGTGGTGAAAAATTATCAGGTGATGGTGGTGTAGATGCTGATGATGAATGTGATGATGATGATGTTGCTGTTGTTGCAACATGCAGTCCACATGCTAACATCCAAGCAGAAGATGTTGATGTGTGTGACGTTGATGAATATGATAATAATGTAATTGTCCCCAGTTGGGAACCGGAGAAAAAGAAATTCAAAGTGGCTGTGTCTGAGTCTGTTTGCAGGAATCCCCCCCCCCCATAAAAAGCTGTGATCTACCGGTTTTAGTTGATGATGATGATGACTCAGTAATCAATATGATAGGTAGTTGTGGTGGTCAGTTGCAGTCCAGGTGTGCAGTGCCTGAAACATCACGTGCCCTCTCACTTCAGTGTTTAAAAAAACGGACTTAAATAAGCCACATCATGGACATGTTAAAAGCAGAGCATCACAGTCCCTTGTTTGGGATTTTTTTGTTCAAAATGCAAATGAAGAGTCAGTTGCAATCTGCCAGATTTGCCATGTGCGTGTGAGTCAAGGTAAAAAGGGGAGCCATCTGGGCACAGGAGGATAGCATACGCATCTTAAGAATAGGCACTTGACACTGTGGACCCAGCACAAGCTGGCAGCTAATACCACAGTGGGGCGTTCACCCTTGTCACCGGCAACCATAGCCAGCATGTTATCCCCTTCCATGACTGTTAAGCCCTGTAGGAAACTAAATGTGTGAAGTAGTGCGGTAATAAGAGCAGAGAATTACTACAGGCATGATGAGGTGGAGGACCATAATGACTTTGAAATGTCCAGTGCTGGTGAGAGTAGCAATTTTTGTGGTGGTCGTGGTGAATGCAGTATGTCTAGTGCAAACAGTACATCAACCCTGGTTTGCAAATCTGGCAAAATAACAGCATTTCTGGGTTTGTCATCATCACCTGTGCAACCATCTTCATCAAATGTCCACACTTCACCCCCTGCCAATACCATTCATCACAGAGCATAACCATTTGTGATCAGCACACCCCATGTAAAATGTTTCAGTCAGCCCACATTACAGAGTGTTTCTGCGCATAAGCAGAAGTACCCCCCGAATCATACAGTGTCACGTGAACTCAATGCTGCTGTAGTGGAATTGCTGGCAATTGATATTTTGCCCTTCTCCTTTGTGGAGAATTCTGGGTTCCGGCGGTTTGCTGCACATGCCTCTCCAAAATAGAAAGTTCCATCCAGGACATACTTTTCTACCTCTGCTGTCCTTGAGTTGTTCAGCACTGTGTCCGACTCAGTAAGACATTCTCTTCAACATTCCTCCTCTCCATTCATCCATTTAAGTAAGGATATGTGTGTAAACCCCCTGTTACCCGGGGTTACTAGAATCCCAGTGAGACCTAGTGGCAGGCAGGGAAGACAGCTTGTGAAACTCCAGTTAAATGGATTTCACACAGTCTCACTCTGTTCTCAGTCTCAGCTGAGACTGAGGGATGACATCATTTAGAACTGCCACAGCTGCATAAGCCACACTGGAATTTTGCAGTTGGAGGTTAGACTAGAACATTGGGGAATTTGAAGTGAGTCTGTAGAGTTCAGTAAAGTGTGTGCAGTCTGAAAGAGGTGCTCTGCTGTAAGCAGGCCCTTAGAGTTCTAAGCGCTGTCAAACAGCTACTTTTGTTTTTTAGGTGTGTGTTCTCACCTGAAGAGGAGCACAAGAAGAGCATAATGAAGTGGTGGAGACCACTTTCAATGGTTCAGGGCCCCATCCCTGCGGGGATGGGGGAAGATATCAGCCTGTTTCCAGGGGCAACCTCCTTGGTCCAGCTAAGGAAAAGATGCTGAATTGTTTAAGTTCGTGCTGAGGCACCAGAAGCTCTGGAAGAGAGTTCCTTGAGGAGGAAATGCCTGTGGGGCACCTGCAACCAAGGGGTGAGTTCGCTTTGCTAAAGGACTATGTGTTTTCACCTGCATCAAGATGAAACTAAAGGGACTATTACTGTGGGGTCAGGAAAAGAAAGCAAAGTACAGTTTGGAAGATGTGGGGATGGACTGCTTAACTCTGTGGGGGGTCTAGAGTAATGGACACAGCCACTTATTTTAAGTATGTTCAAGTCCAGCACAAATGGGATGAAAAGGCAGTAGATTGAATGTGAAATACATTTAAAAAGAATATATACAGCAAAGTGTGTTAAAGGATGAGGTGTTATAGTCCAGAGAAATGGCCGGGTATGAATTATGAGCACACTCACCTCTAAGGCCAGGAGATCAGAGGGCTGTGGGTTCAGTTCCCACATCTGGTACTTGGGTTAATATCCCAGTACTGACACTGTAGTGCAGCATGAGTGGAGTGCTCACTTCTGAGGTACCGTCTTTCAGATGAGACGTTAAACTGAAGGAGGTCCCATCTGCCTGGATTTGTGGTAGTTCAGGTGGATGTTAAAGATCCCATGGCACTTATTGAAAAGAGTAGGGGAATTTCCCCGGTGTCATGGCTGAATTTCCCTCATTCACTAAAAATACCACCAACAGCTTAATCTGATTCAAGGTCAGTTGGCACTCATCTGTATCCCCCTCCCCCGGGTCGTGCCTAAAAATAGGCAGGATTTGTCAAGTGCACTTACCCAGTCAAAAAAACCAAAATAAATAAATAAAATAAATGGGAGTGAGAGGTGGGAGATCCCCCATCAGTAGTAACCAAACTCACCTCTACGGATTTGCTCTGGGACACCTGTTGCTTTCTCTCAGGTACTTGGTCAGTGCCTGAGGAAAGTACCTAGATGTGGGATTGATGAGGATGATTCCCTTATGAAGCAGAAGTGCTCATAGGTTGTTTAGGGAGCCACCAGTAAATGTTTCCATGCTATATGGAAAGTGTCCAAGTGGCTGGCAAGGGAGCCGAGCCAGGGAAAACCCAGAGCAACTTACAAGTTCAGGCTGTGTGACCAGTGTGTTTCAGAGCCTGAGGGCTAAAGTGATGAGGAGGTGTTCTGGTCTCCTTTAATCTGTATTACCAGGAGTGTAGCCCCGTGGGAGTCCAGCTATGCTTTGTTTATTCTGTTGGATGTGAATAAAAGCCACACTTTAGAATCCCACTTCTGGTATTGGACATTACAGTTATTGCTTCCATTGTCCAGAGTTACTTGGGTGCCCCTGTGCAGAGTAGCTAAACCTAGCCTATGTGCCGCGTGACATATTCCTCCCCTAACCCAGCCTACCTGGTATTGCTGTCAAGATGGAAATGGAATACCTGGGTGGGGGTTACATCTGGACAAGTGGCAAAACAGTGGGGAGTTCATATTTGTGTATAATTGCACACTGTAACCGGTGCCCAGGGCTGTTTGTGATGTTGGTAGTGTGAATAATCATTGCAGTAAGGTGGATTGTCATAGTAGCAATCTTCCAGGAATTTGACAGCATGCAATGATTGCTATGCACAATGTGACTTGTTCACACACTGGTGAGAACATGCTGGATGTGGTACTGACTGAAATTGACAGATGGCTAAACCCTCTGTCCCTGATAGCTGGGTTCATAGCAAGTGACAATGGGTCAAATGTGGTGAAATGCATCACAGATGGTGTTTTTTTGTGTGCCATGCATGGCCCACTGTTTAAATCTTGTGGTTCAGGAGTTTCTGCAGTACCCTGATGTAAAAGAAATTCTGACCATTGCACAACATATCTGCTCTCACTTTTCAAGATCTGGAAAGGCCCATGACCAACTGTGGCAGTTTCGGATACAAAACAGCCTACCTCAGCACCACTTGAAGCTGGAAGTTGTCACCCGATGGAACTCTTTATACATGGTAGAGAGGTTGTATGAACAATACAAAGCCATCTCAGAATATCTTGTTATGCACACTAGCCATGACAGTTCCGGGGCCTTCATGTCTACGACGACTGAACAGTGGCACCTCATGGACTCTGTAATAACTATTTTGTGGCCTTTTGAACATGCCACATGGGCAGTGAGTGGTGATTCTGTCACCATTAGCCAATCAACTCCACTGCTGTAGGTGCTGAGGCAGACATTGGTGAATGTACAGCATAGCCTTGATTTTGCCAGACACAGTGGTAGCAGTATGTTGCTGCAACACTGTTGACAGTATTCGACCAGAATCGTCAAGTTGTGATCATTCAACGTACTGACAACTTTGCCATAGCAACAATGCTAGACCCATGATACAAACGTGAAATTGCATCAGTGCTGGAGGGAGGGCCTGAACAGGTAAAAAATATCAATAGTAAACTGGTGTGCTTGGTTCACGGGGCACAGAAGTCATGTGCCAAGGTCAGCAATCATCAGCAGCATAATCCAGCTGAAGGTGTACCTGGAGGACCATCAAGCATATCCTGCAAGGGGAAGGGAACTGCAGTTCCAGGTGGTCTGTCATCAAAAGTGGCTGATGTCAACCCACTTTGAGAGGCTTTGTCCCAAGTGGGTATTTGTGAAATAAATGATTCGGGAGAACAGGATGATGCATCAACAACTGGACTTAGTGCAGCACAGAGAATGGTTGAGTCATATTTGTCTGAAAACAGGCATCTGACAATAACTGAAGATCATCTTTTTTTACTGGAGTGGAAAGGTCAGTGAATGTCCAGAGCTGACTGCAGTGGCACGGAAGTACTTCACATTCCCACCCTCCAGTGTAAGTGTTGAGTGGGTATTCAGCTCAGCAGGTGCAATAGTAAGGGATCGTTAGACAAACCTGTCTCCTGCAAATGTTAGTTTGCTAACATTCATTAAAATGAATGAGAGACACAACATACCAGCGCAGACTGCAACCTCGGTATTCATACCCTGGCCTAGTCATGGTGGTCTTTCTGATGTGGAAATGGAGTATCCTGGTGGCACTGGCAGTGGCTGCCTGAAACGTCCCACCACTGACATAGATGATGACACAAAGGAGAAAGAATTTCCAAGTGGTCAGACTTCAGACTTCAATGACTGTGAGGGCAGCTTTCTTTATGAGGATGATGATGTGGTTAATGTTGGCAGGTTTTAACTGAAGTTTTTCAAAGGCGGATTGCCCCCCTGGACCACCACCACTGAGACTGATGTTAGCCACTGCTACCACTGAGCCAGAATCTGTCCGCCCCCCAGACTACCACCACTGGGACTGATGCTAGCCACTGCCACCACTAAGCCTGAGTCTGTCCGCCCCTGGACCACCACCACCACAGGGACTGATGTTAGCCACTGCCACCACTGAGCCTGAGTCTGTCCGGACCAGCACATCCATCAGCCACAGACACAATGCTTCTTAATATTTAAACCATAAAGTGAGTATGTATACTCATGTTTGTTATGCTGCTTCACTTCCTTTAGTTGTATGTTTTGTTTTGTGTAGCTTTTCAGAGCCGCAATGGTAAAACACATACGGTACACTTATTTATTTTTTTTAAAGGTTAACAAAAAAAAGTCTCCATTGCTAAAACTTGGTGGGAATGGTACTGTAGCTGTACTGTACAGAGAGGAACCTCTGGAATATCCATGTGAAATCCATTCTTGTAAGTAGGAAGATTTCATTTCATCCATTTCATTGTTTTGGAAAGACTGTAGCGAATATTGCACATAGGTTGTGTTAGTCGACAAGATGTGGGTTTGAAATGAAACTTGACTTTAGATTGAGATTTGAGAACCAGGAAGGGACACATAACAATTAAGTTGTAAGAAGTCATTTGTTTCTTTTTTTAGGAAACTTCCAGATGCTTTGTTGTTCTGTCAAAGTGGCCTTATCCAAAAAAGTTCTTCAACATCAGGCACCCCCCCTCCTCTGAGCATGGGCACACATGCAACACGTAGAAGTCGTTTCATAAATGACCATGACCATCCTAACAACCGGATTCCAGATGGATGCTGATGAAACTGTGAAGAAGTAACAAAATAAGAAACCATTACAGACAAACCTGCAAATATGATTCCCCCTATCCCCAACAAAAACAAAATACTTACCTTCATGTGCTTGAGAGTTATCTGTTTCCAATTTCAGCACAAAAAATTCTCATTGAGCACTGGAATGTGCACACCAACAGTTTCTGTGTGACCTGTGATGCAGAACAATACCATGAGTACATGTCCATGTCAACCCCCCTCCTCACCTACAAAATACACAAACCATATATCTATATACTGTATATATATCTACTCACCCAGGCTACTATTAGTGTACAGCCAAAGGGCACCCTTCAATCAAGTTGAGATGATCACATTGCATTTGCTCGAATCATCTCACAGAACACATTGGACCAGCAACACAACATTCACAGTCATCATTTTACACTGGGGTATGTGCTGAAACACTCTCACTCGACTGTGTTAATACTTGTCAATGTTCTGCACACAAGCAGGATGCATTTTGGGCAGGCAGAAAAAATCTGGGACTCTGTGCCACCACTGCACGCATGACTGAGTGTGCCATTAATTCTGGGGGACTTTGTGCTGAAACACTCTCATTCCACTGTGTTAACACTTGTCAATTTTATGCACACAAGCAGGATGCATTTTGGGCCAGCAGAAAAAATATGGGGACTCTGTGCCACTTTCATGTGTTCTCTCACTGTTGCTGTGAGCTCACGATGTCATACTGACATTTTTACAATTAAAGCAGCGTTGCAAGAATGTCCTGAAAGTTTTGAACTGAATTTTTTTATGCTACTTTACATTACCACAGCCACCACTAGTTACCTCCGAGTCATGACATAGAAACATAGAAACATAGAATTTGACGGCAGATAAGGACCTCTTGGCCCACCCAGTCTGCCCATTTCCCTACCTGATGGATAAGCTGCAGATTCAAGTTAATCAACAGCTTACTTCCTCGTGCCCCCCCACTAGAATTGCCTTATGCCTGTCCCATACATTCTTGAATTCTCCTACAGTTTCGGACTCCACAACCTCTTCAGTAAGGCTGTTCCATGCATCCGCTACTCTCTGTGTGAAAAAATACTTTCTAACATTACCTCTGAGCTGTCCCCCCTCTATCTTCAAATTGTGCCCCCTTGTTCGTGCACATCTCTTCTTCTGAAAGATACTATCCTCTTGTACCTTGTTAATTACCTTGAGATACTTGAAAGTTTCTATCATGTCCCCCCTCTCCCTCCTTTCCTCAAGGGTACACATATTAAGCTGCTTTAGTCTCTCCTCATATGTCTTCTGGTGCAGACCTTGCACCATTTTGGTTGCCCTCCTCAGAACAGCCTCCACTCTGTCTACGTCTTTGCGGAGATGGGGTCTCCAGAATTGCATGCAGTACTCCAGATGGGGTCTCACTAACTGTTTGTAGAGAGGGATAACAACTTCCTGTTTTCTACTGCTTGATGCCTCTCCCTATGCATCCCAGTATCCCCCCAGCCCTCCTTACTGCCTTCTCACATTGTTTGCCCACCTTTAGGTTATCTGATATAATTACTCCTAGGTCTTTTTTGACTTTTGCTGTTGTTATTAACTCACCCCCCTGTTGTGTACTCTTCCCCTGGGTTTTTGTTTCCCAGATGCATTACCTTGCACTTCTTTGCATTGAATCTGAGCTGCCACATATTTGCCCATTCCTCCAACCTTGCCAAGTCCCTTTTCATTCTTTCCACCCCACCTTGTGTGTATCAACCCTGTTGCAGATCTTTGTGTCATCTGCAAAGAGGCATACCTTTCCTTCCAGGTGCTCTCCAATGTCACTTATAAAGATATTAAAGAGGACCGGTCCCGGTACTGAACCCTGCGGTACCCCACTAGTTACCCTCCTTTCTTCACTGTGGACTCCGTTTACTATTGACTTGAATGATACACTTCTTTTCATTATTTATGTCTGCTTTACTTACTTGACTACTTTTTTATGTATGAAAAAATATGAGCATGACTTCCAATATTGTTCGGACCAGGTTTGTATTTATTTGCAGCTGCTTTTCAATAACTATTGTTCTGTGGTGTCATAAAACACTGTCTGCTGCATAACTGTTAATTAACAACAGAAGTGATATATAACAACTAATTGAAGTGATGAAGAAAAGCAGAGGAAAACCATGACACAGGCCTGGTCAGCACCAATTTTAAAGGAATGCTCCTTTCATTATTTCATACATGAAAAAAGGTAGTTCCGCAGACTCAGCTTCTGCAAATTCGCATATCATTCCAGTCAGTCAGGATGTAAGTAAAGGAAGTTGTAACATAGCATTAAAAAATATAGGTCAGAGTTCTCAAAAGCTTGTTGCGCTGCTGCTTTACAAAGATTCACCACATTACATAGTTATGGTGATGCACATAAACTAATATGTGGGGGCATTACTCCCACTAGAATATTTCTTGCTCCACAGAGTGCAATATATTTTTGTGAAAACCACCCATAATTTCATTACAGTGTATCATGTTATGGAGGAATTACTGATCAGAAAAGCCACCCACATTCTGACCCCCTTTTTCAGCAACTTTAGGATGTGATGCCAGGGGGGAGTACAGGTGCATGCTCCACTATAGTGAATGTCTGGCAGCTATCCCAATTTTTTCTTACGTAACTTATAAGGTTGACTTTGTGGTGAAATGTGGGAATGTTTCCACTAACAAGTCTCTTCTTACTGGAAATGTGCCCACATGTTTCACCACAAACTGACCATTATAACATAAAAAAAATTTGGAAAGCTACCGGACAATTGGATATTCACTGTAAGGAGCATGCACACGTGTTCTCCCTGCCATCACATCCTAACATTGCTGAGAAGGAGGCAGAATGTGGACAGATTTTCAGAACAGGAATTCCTCTGTCACATGATACACTGTAATGAAATTACCGACGGTTTTCACACAAATGTATTGCACTATGTGGGCAAGAAAGATTCCCGTGGAAGGGAAAATGTGTATGATTTAACAACAACAAAGAAAAAACACACAAAAACAGTACAACACAGTAGTGGGTGGGGTGGGGTGGTGGCATAAAACAGTCCCCTAACTTACTGTGGCCATGGGATGCCATGGTGGTCCAGCAGCAGGTGCAGCACTGAAACTATTTGCTGCTGATGTTGTTCTATTCTGTTCACCTACTGCTACAAAGCACCAAACCGCTCATTGTTTTCTTCAAGAGCTACCCACACCAGGGCGGTGTCAGACTGTATTGCAGGGACTGTGCTGGGGTCCACTGCAGCAGGGAATCCAGGTAGTGGGGGTGGTGGTGGAGAGGTTGGTGCTGGTGGCTGTGGTGGTGAAGCAGCTGCTGTACTAGCACTCCTCCTGCTGAGGTGGTGATGAGGCACAACTCCCACCAAAGTAGCACCCTCAGCCACTGCCACGGAAGGGCCAGCATGTGGATGCCTGGCCCCTTCCATGGTAGACCTCCAGTCTGCCCTGTGGAGGTTCAGCATGTGGGTGTGCTGACCACCTATACCCAAATGTGTCCCACAGGGGCTACGGTGATCCAACACACCACACAGATGGCACACCACCACTGTGCTGTCTCCCCCATAAAGTAAAAAAACTCCCACACTGTGGAGCTGTGGGGGGACCAGACACAGTCCTCACACAAATCTCACCAAATACATTTTCCAGGGTCACCTCCTGTGGCTGTGGAAGTGGTGGAGGGGGTGCTGCTGGAGCCCATACAGCTGCTGCTACTGGTGGTGGTGGTAGTGGCGGATAAGGTGGATGCACAGCAGCCACCAGTGGCACTGGTGCTGCTGCTGCTCCTGTTGCTTGAACATGGGGAGAAGCAATACCCAGGAGTCGGGAGCTGTCCAGCATGACACGACCGCCTCGCCTCCCACAGGTCCACACTCCCCTCTAACCACACCCACAGGCCAGCAACTAGCCTTCTCCTGGGTCCATCCTGACACACACAACAAGTCCCTGGGCCAACACACATGCACAGACACATGCACTGACACTGAATGACACACACAGTCAGTCACACACACAAAACAAAATAAAACTTATACAAAAAAATTTTGCTAACAAAAAAAACACAAATGCAATACAAAAACTAAATAAAGATATAGCTTTTAAAAGTTGTTGGCTTTCTTCTGAAATGCAAGTGACAAGGCAATCAAGCACTTTAACTCCTAGTCACCTCTCACAATGCTTTCTCCCTCTACAAATGCAAAGGAGAAAGTGAAACTTCTTCTCTGACTCACTTCCTTCTTGCCTGGCTAAAGCATGTGACTTACAGTACTGTAAGCCATGTGTTGTGTCAAGGGCTGCCTATTCTCTTCTCACTTTGCCTTACTTCACATTAAGGCACAATGGCAATGCGAAATGGTAATAATAATGATGCAAAGTGAGCACCTTGCAGTGCCCACTTCATGTTCTGCTCCACAGACATGAAGTGGCCACTTTATGGCCACTTCACTGGCAGATTAATAATTTTCTGCATCTCTACAAACCAGTGAACCTTACAATTTGGTAGGTTCAAGTCATTGCCAAAGTGACTTATTTTGGCATATTCACCACCTCTGCAAATTAAAGCTGCTGCCTACCATCCACAGTGTGATTCTGGAGTTTTCTGCTATGATCTAAGTTTCTTTAAAAACAGAGTGACAGAGACCTCAATAAGACAGTCTGAGTCTGCTGCTGGCTAATGGCATCTGAAGAACTGACAACAAATTTCTTACACATTTTTTTCTGCCTCAGAGATATAGCAACAGTACTAAAGTAAATAGTTATTGGCTGTTGCCAGTTCTATGGTGCCAATAGAAAAATTGAATTATTTCATGACAGATAATATTTTTCTATAGGCTGTGGCACAGACTAAACACAGTTTTTGTTTTGGTGGTAATTAATGTTTCTCTGATTTTATGCTTTTGAAAGACCACAACACAAGGTGCATTCTGATTTGCTACTAGTCAGCTTGATACACACGTGCTTGCTATCTGAGAGTCCCTTTTGAACTGACATGTGTGGTGGTGAGTAGTGTTTCAAAGTCTGTCTTAAACTGTTAAAATTATTAATGAAATCAATGATTTAACTTTCAGAAAGTTAGACTACTTAAGATAGAAAGATATTAGCTTCAAAATAAACAATTTTAAAGAGTTAGATGTATCTGGAATCTTACATTTTATATACATTTTAAATTGATGCACTTACTGTAAATTCTGCCTCTTGAAGCTGTTATCAAATAATTGTGGTTTTCCTCCTCCTTCTTGACTTTTAGCACACTGTGGCTTAATCTGTTTCCTGTGGTATATTTTTGAACTTAAAAAATTTGTATGTTTGCATAAATTAGTGGTATGATATGATCTGGTCTTGTGGACTGTCAATCTAGTCTCACTGGATTCTGATTTGCTTTGTTGGGTGTTTTTTACAGAAAGAAAACATGGCTGATCTTAGTGGAGCAAGTTCATAAATTGGTCTCATTTTCACCAATTTAGTAATTACAGTGATGCATTTGTGTGGTTTTAGCAGTATATTACAGGTGTGTTGCTTAAATGTGCCAGTTTGTGCACCATTTTGTGGTCACTAGCATTTCTAGATACAAGCAATTCCTGGTCACAGAGCATCATGGGAGACACAGGTAGAGAGTCACAAAAGCTCAACAACAAAATGTGTGCACAGCAACATTTTTCAATTATGGTCATGCCTCTATGTTATGTATAGTACAACCTCCTGGTTCACTATGTGAAGCTCGAAAACTTTCACGGTAAAATTTTTTAACCTTTGCAACATAATGTTTTCAATAGGACTTACTCATGGAGCTCAAAAACTTTTGCACTATCATTTTTTGACCATGGCAACATGACATGTTATAATGGGAATCACCCAAGTAACTTGAAAACCTTCACGCTAACATTTTTGTGATCATGGTAACATGATGCAATTCAATATCATTCTGTTAAGGAGCTCAAAAACATTTGCGATCACATTTTTTTGACGAAGGTAACATGATGTATTTCAGTAGAAGTCACCAAATGGAGCTCAAAAACTTTCTTGAACACATTTTATGCCCTTGGCAACATAATATATTTTAATAGGGCTTCCACATAGAGCTGTGAAACTTTTGTGACAACATTTATTTACCTCTGCAACATTACATATTTTAATAGGACTCCTATATGAAAATTGACACGTTCCATGTTAACAACTTTCACAGTGATCAAACTGTTACAAAAACAACAGCTAACTGAACACTATACTAGACTTGACTTGTGCATTTTTCTATGAAGGTTGATAGTACTGTTGTAATGAATTGTTAACTTCAATCACATTTCCATACTTCCTGTTTAGTTGTTCACATACATAAAAGAAATTAGGAGTTTGTGGGCCAGATATTCAAAACTTTGCCCCGAGGCTAAATTAGCACTACCGGGCAGGCAAACTTAGCCATAAACAAAAAGCAAGCCATATTCAAAAGGAATAGCCCAGTGCAAAGTCAGCTGAATATAGCAAGCAAATGAAGCAGGGCAAACAGGGCCAGTAGTGCAGGGCAAAAATTGCCTGGGAATATGATAGCACTGAATATAGGAACAGGGAAGTGCACTCTGCTGCTGCAGCTCATTAGACCCTGGAGAAAGCCAGTGTTGCAGGTGGAGAACATTGTGTGTGATTGCACAGAGATGTCTGACATCTATTGCAAACTACAATGTAAGCCACGAACTAAGAACTGTACTATGCTGAAGTGAGGTTTACCTGGGGCTAACATGAATGTGCAGTGCTAATACATTAGCCCAGTGCAAACTGGTTATCATGGGGCAAATGGGAGCTGTATTCAAAATACATACTGAGGTATGACTGAACACTCATTTGTACCTCAGTCGGCAGCCAGCCATGGTGGTGAGAGGAGGGCTGAGCCAGTCTCCAACTCTGCTCATGAATTGTTCCTGGGCTGAGCAGGGGTGTCACTGCTGGATGGGGGGACTACTATACTACCAGGAAACAGTCTGTTCTTTATGGTGCTTGAAGTCAGGATTTGTGCTGGGGAGTAGGTGGACCACTAGGCTATACTGGGAAACTAATTTTAATTTTATGGTGAACGGGTCAGGATTCATTCAGAGGGGTGGGGGGACAACTAGACTACCAGGGAAATTAATTATAATTTTATTGTGAACTGGTCAGGATTCATGCAGGGGGGTGAGGGAACCACTAGACTACCAGGGAAATGAATTATATCATTGTATTGTGAATGGGTGGGAGGCATTCAGGGGTGGGGACCACTAGACTACCAGGGAAATGACAATTAATTTTATTGTGAACAGGGTCAGCATTCATGCAGGGGTGGGGGGACCACTGGACTACCAGGGAGATTACTGTACTAATGGGTCCACGATGGGGGGGGCACCACCGCATTACCTCCAGCTTTTTTTCGGCAGTATCTAGCACCATGCTACAGGTTGCACTAATGCCTGTAGCATGGTGCTATACCTTTGAATATGCCATGCTGCTGGCATTCCTGGGTACTCCCCTAACCCCGCCCCTACATACTATTATATATTATTATATATTAATGTTGGTGCTACCACACAGCACCAGTACTAATAGACATTCGTAAAACCCATTGCCAAGTTTGAAATGGCTAACAGAGAGAGAAGTTTGACTCTGTGTGTGTCTCATGTCACAGACTACTTTACAGTTCACAATCTGTTACAGTTGATCTGGAAGATATTAAATCATTTAATGACATGTGGGCACGATTGCTGGTCTACTTACTAGTAAAGAGTGACTTTGACTTGGACCCAGTGGTCATAATGTGTCAGTACTGTTTGTCAAAGGTGAAAAATAATACTCTACCACCAAGATCTGTTTTATTTTTTATTTTTTTATTTTATTTAAACAGCAGTTTGGAAAACCTTAGAACCATAGGCTCATTTACAAAGGTACCTTGTCACAGTAAGACAAACCAAAATACACAGTATAGAAGTACAACACATAAGTATAACAGTAAAATTAAGACATAGATACAAACAAGCTGGTACAGGTAGGATGGATGCAAACAATACCAGAGTTATGTCATCCTTAGCAGCTTAGTAATAAGCTTTGTCATAAGTATTGAGTACGGCTTTGACTAGTGGCAGTTACAGCATCGGGTGTTAATAAGGTGGTTATGTAAGGAAGTTTTGAAGCATGATATAGTTGGAGCTTCGGAGATGGAGGGGGGCAGTGTGTTGAACCAGGAGGGGGCCCTAAAGCTGAAGGCTCTTTGGCCGTGAGAGGTCCTAGCTCTAGGGATAACAAGAGAGGTTTTCCAGAGGTCTGAGTATGAACTAGTGGGACAGAGCGCGTATGGTGGTGGTCAATCCTGGTGGGGAAAGCCCAAGGAGGGTCTTTTTGTAAGGGTACAGGTAAGATATTTGAGGTGCCTGCCGAGACTGGTACCAGCGCTTAGGCATACAGTAGACAGGTGTGTGTCATCCTAGGTGCTCCAGTAATTAACCTGCAGGCCTTATTCAGAGTAGTGTGAATTTTATGGAGTGTGGTCTGATCAGCAGCACCATACACCGGCAGTCCATAGTCCACTAGGGACAGGATAGAGGAGGTGACTGCAAGTCGAAGAGCCTCCGGGGGGAGGCAGTGTTTATACCGATGTAAGATGCCCAATCGGATATTAGTGGCAGTGGCTAGGGCAGCGATGTGTCCATGGAAGGAGAGGAAGGGGTCAAAATGGATCCCTAGGTATTTATAGGAGTAAACTTGTTCGAGTGGGAATGAGGACCCAGAGTGAATGAGGAGTTTGAAGTTGTAGGACTTGTTTTGGGGATGAGTGAAGAACATGGTTTTTGTTTTTTTAAGATTTATCACCAATCTATGTTCCTTGAACCAGCCCTTGGCTTCAGTGAAGGACTTCAGCAGCGAGTCCTGGAGGGCAGTAGGGTTACGACTTGAGGCAAAGATGACTGCATCATCAGCGTACAATAGAATGTTCCCCGAGCAAGAGCGTGGAAGGGTGTTAAGGTAAAGGGAGAATAGTAAGGGCCCAGAATGGAGCCCTGGGGAACCCCAGAAAGATGGGACAGATGTCTGAGTAGTTCCATTAATTTTACATGCTGTGAGCGGTCAGACAGATAACTGGTGCACCAGGAGATAGGCTCAGCAGCAAAACCAGAGAGACTAAGGGCATCAAGAAGGAGGGGGGAGACAGTGTCGAAAGCTTTAGAGGTCAATGAAGACAGCACCAGCCAGAGAACCAGTATCTAAGGAGGAGTGGAGAAAGTTGGAGAACTCTAGGAGGGCTGTGTTGGTACTGTGGCCCGCTGGAAGCCATGCTGCTCAGGACAAAGGACATTGTAGGTGGAGAGGTAGTCAGAGATTTGAGAGGCCACCACTTTTCCAAGGCCTTGGAGAAAGGAGAGAGAATGGAGATCGGTCGATAGTTTCCAGCCACAGTCCTATCACCACCTTTAAAGATAGGGGTGACAGTGGCAACTTTCCAGGCAGTTGGAACCTTCCCCAGGCAAAGAGAGTGGTTGATGAGGCATGTGATCGGGGTAAGGACTGTGTCTAAGACCAGCCATAGGATACATGGATCCAGGCTGTCACTGCCTGTACTATTACTCTTGAGGGCAGTGACAAGGTGTGGCCTAAGTTCTTGGGCAGAAACACGGCGGAGGAGAAAATAAGGGCGAGAAAGATTTACGGCAGGTGCTGGGGGAGGAGGGTCAAAAAAATTTGTAGGGAGGATAGGGCTAAGGTCAGTGAATGAGGTGTTGAGGTGGTTAGCTATGAGGGCTGGGTCTGAGGAGATCACACCATTAATGTTGATCTGGGTGGGTGGGAGTGTGCACTCCCATTTAACTGTTTAATGTTATCCCAGAAGGTTCTGGGATTCCCCCATGAGGCAGTGAGTGAGGACCGATAGTGCTCAGACTTGGCCTTTCTGATGGCCCGAGTGCACTTGTTTCGGGCAGCAGCATATAACCACCTGTCATTGGACCGGCCAGTCTCAATGGCACAGTGCCATAGGTTGTCCCTATGTTTGAGCTGGTGGATCAAAGCTGGGGTAACCCAGGGGGCATTCTTCCTTTTAGAACGGCGGGTCAACACTGGGGCAAAGATATCACAGGCATTATTAAAAGTTTGGGTAAAGAAGGAGAGAGCTGTGTCTATTGTTACTTGTATATATGTAAATTGTTGTATATAATCATTTCATGCCATTGTATTGCTATTTATTCTATTCTTGTCTATGTAATAATACTTGTATCCTCATTTGTATGACCACTCAGGTCCATCTTGTAAATGAGCTTTGCTCAATGATGTTCGCCTGAATAAATAAAGATTTTGATTGATTGATTGATTGAATGTCAGGAGTTGCCTGTATAGGATACCAGTCAATTTGGGACAGAAGTTCCTTAAGTTTTATCAGTCCACCAGGTATTAGACGCCACCGGCATGTGGACTGTGCTATGAGTTTGGGGACTGAGGTTGACCAGTGGAATAGAATGGGGGAGTGATCACTGAGAGAGTCTGGGAGGACTTGTACATTGGGGATCCGATTAGGGCGGTTGGTGAGTACCACATCAAGCAGGGTACTGGAGCCTCTCTTGGGGTTAGTCCTGGTAGGGTGGGTAACTAGTTGCGTTAGGTCTATTGCAGAAAAGTAGTCTCGGGTAGAGGAGGAGGAGGGGCTGAGCCAGTTGACATTTAAGTCACCCACCAGAATTTGATCAGCAGAAGGAGGTAGAGAGGTAAGGTATTCTGTAAGAGAGGCAATGGCCTGCGTTTGGTCCCTGGGGGGCACGTATGCAGTAGTCAGATAAAGGGGTCCCTTTAAAGGGTCAGGGGTTAGTTTCAGCGTGGCGCCTGTGCCCTGGAGTCAAGGATGGGAGTGGGCAGGGCTGATGCGAGGAGATTCCTTGACATAAATAAGCGCGGCCTTGAGTCCCTCTCCCAACAGCGGTTAGACCCGGAAAAGGGTGAAACCAGGAAGGAGACTAGGGAGTCAGGGGAGGATTTTGACAGCCAAGTCTCAACCAGGGTGATGACATCAGGGTTAATTGATGTGACCAGGCATTGTAGTGAGTCAAACTTTTTTAGGAGGCTACAGATATTCATGGAGACCATGCATAGGCCTGTGGTGCGAGTTGGGGAGCTCCTGGGAACCGGGCCAGGGTTTGGATGAATGTTCCCTGACAGGAGTAGTAGCATGACTAACACCCTGGCTGGGAGATGGTGAGAGGTTTTCCTATGATTGACATGAGAGGGAGGGAGGGAGGCTAAGGGAGCAGGGGGTGGGCAGGGAGGTACAGGAGGGGAAAGCAAGAATAAGAAGACACCCAGATGTGCCTGAGGTGAAGAGAAAGCTAGGGGAGGGCAGGGGACAGGGACACACAGAGGTCCCAAGGGGCAGGAGAGAAGGTTCAGGAGCAAGGGGAGGGAGGGGTGCCAGGGCACAGTGTGGACTAGCAGATGGGTAAGTGGGTAAGTGCACTGCTAGTGGGGACAATATAGACTCTGAAAGGGGCTGTGATGTAATTACCACTTCCTCTGAAAGAGAATGTGGAGATGATCTCAAAGGAAAACAGTATGGTAATACTAGTCAACGGTATGCCTACAAAGTCCAAGGAGATTTGGCAAGATGTCAATGTGCAGAAAGTGAAAAGTGCTCTATACTATCTCAAGAGCAATAATGCTGTCTGTGCTGAGCTTGATATATATGAACTGTCAGATATGATTGCTTAGTTTTGACTAGTAAGCACTAGAAAGCCAACCATTTGAGAAGGTTGATGTTGTGACTGATGAAGATGTGTATGAACAGTACACAATTCACCCTCTACATTGCAGAGATGCCATTGGTGATAACATTGGCCTGTATCATATGGAGCAGTTTGAAGGTAGCCTTGTCAGTATATGGGAGGAACAACCTGAAGCACAATGTTTATCACATTTGTTCCCAAAAGGAATAGGAAGGCATCTGAATTAGCGTGAGGTTTGTGTTCAAGGTGCAGAATACCAAAAATCAAGAGTGTTTTACAAAGATGGCAAATTTCATTGCAGCATACAATACTTGTTCCACCTGTTGTGGGAGAGTGAGCACAGTGTACTCTCTGTGTCCATTGCGCATACACTCCGATTGACCACCCCATTGGAAGGTATGACAGCAGCTGAGTTTCTGCAGCAGCTGACAGAAAAGGACAAAACACTACAGGTTAATTTGACATCCATGCTGTCAAGTCTTCATGGCACAAAAGAATACTGGTATCGTAGATACTCAGAGGTCATGACCATGCTGCATGAGTATGGTGCAGCTGCTTGGTTCATAAATCAGAGCTGTGCAGAGTATAGTTGGGATGAGTTGGTTGAACTGTTGAGGTGGGCCAACTCTGATGTTGAAGGCATTTCATCGATGACATTTGGTGAGATGTGCTGACTTGATCCAGTTTCATGTGCTGACTTGATCCAGTTTCAGTGTCATGGCATTTCCACAATCGCTTTTGGCATTCATTTTGTCAAAGGAGAATTCTCCTCTTGGCTTAGTTGAGCACTACTTTTGGAGGACAGAATATCAGGCATGAGGCGTACCACACATTCACATGCTGTTGTGGCTCAATGATGCTCCTCATATTGTCAAGAATGAATCAGCTGACGTGCTGAAGTTCATTAAACGTTATGTGACTCACCAAATCCCTGAGGAGTATGATAACCCAAAACTATGGATTTTGATGCAAAAGTTTCAGCTACATCTTTGTGGGAAGTATTGTCACTGACCAGTCAAGAGTCATAATGAGTGGTACACCAGATGTAAATTGGTTTCCCAAGATGTGTCTGCCAGCAGGGAAATATGAATGACTTGTTCTCAGCAGTGCATCACCATCTCTAGGCAAAGTCCACTAAGAGGGTTTATGAGTTAGCCAGACAGGAGAATGAGGTGTTCATCAGTGATTACAATCTTACTCTTCACCTGATGTGGCAGGCAAACATTGATGTGCAGTTTGTTGCAGATAACTCTCTATCTCTTGTGCAGTACGTCTAGTCATACATCACAAAACATGAGCAGAAAAGTTTGCTTGAGCTTTGGGAAGACATAGCAGCTTCCAAAAGATCATTAAGTTCACAACTCTGGTCACTAGGATTAAAGACATTGTCTTACAGGGAGTGCGGAGCATGCGAGGTCTCTGATCATTTGATTGGGACACACTGTATGGCAAGTCAGATGCTGTATGGTTTCTCAATGTCAACTACAAAGAGAAACAAAAGCATTTTTGAAGTCTCATGATGAGATTTAAGAACTGGCTGTGAATCGTCCTTCATCAAAAAATATTTTGAAGAATAACCTCATTGATACATACTACCCAAATAGGTTAGATGCAATGGATAGCATGTGGCTGTATCATGTAGCTCAGTTGCATGACTATAAGACTGATGTAGCACCTGATGAGACTCGAGACATCTACAAAGTCAGAGGCTTTGATGGGTTCCTTGCTAAAAGAAAGAAGACATGGCTTATTGAATGGAAAGCATGTCTTTACAGCACTGACAGTGAAGGATGCAAAACAAACAAACAAACAATTGGGTGCATTTAAGGGATAAATTGTTGGGAGTTGTTTGTTTACATTGAGCTGTATGAAAACATGTGACAGAGCCGTGATCTTGGGTACAAAATAATTTTGGATCAGGCTCAAATTAGGTATTGTCACAACAGAATGTTTTTCTGTTGCATACATGCTGTATCAGCACTGAGTGCAGTTCTCTCACTGCAGTATGTGATGTTTTCACTTGTGTGTACTCAGAATCTGTTCAAATCATGTGTCTTATGCCTTGACTTAAGCAGTGTGCTGATTTCAACGGCATAATGTTGAACAGACAGGATCAAGAAATCATTACTCTGCATGCCGTTGACACTGTTGATGGTGCAGTCTTGAGTCGGGATCTGGTAGCAAATCTGGCTGAATGATTGTCTGAGCTAAAGTCAGATGTATCTCGCACAGTGGGGTTAGAAGCAGTTATAACTGTGTGCATGAATGCACGCATCATGCTAAGCCAAAATCTTGATGTAGAATGTGGCATGGTAAATGGTGCAATGGGACATATAGTTGACTTTCAGTACAGTGTACAAAATACATTCATAGAGGTGCGCATTGTCAAGTTTGACAACATTGAACAGTGTTTGCCTATTTCTAGGACAACTGTAAAGTTCCAGCTCGTGAAAGACATATACTTGACAAGGAAACAGTTTCCTGTGTGCGTTGCATATGTTGCGTCTATACACAAGTTGCAAGGCCGAGGTTTGGACTCAGCAATGGTTGACATAGGCACTGGCATCTTCAAAGATGGTATGAGCTATGTTGAACTTTCATGTGTATGGACTTTGCCTGGCTTGTAGATCATCTGTATAGCATCACATAAAATATGTGCTGACAAATGATCTGTTGGTGAGTACAACAGACTAGATAGTCTGTACCAGCTAACATTGCAGCTTATGCCACTACCCATGAATGTGATAGAACGCAATGCTACAGTGACAGTTTCTGGCATGAAAAAGAGGTACCAGACAGACTGACCATTATTAAATGCAGACAGCACAAATAATGCCACCAGAACTCAACAACAAACTAGCTCCCCACCATGTAAGAAGACGCTTGGGATGGCTGTTGTCGCAGCATTTGACAATAGCACTGGAGTAAAATGCTATGCAAACTCTGCAATGCAAGCACTTCTCCACATGTCTCACTTTGTTGCCACTATCAGATCTTCTCATGACACACCACTGTCTCAGTCACTGAAGGATGTTATCAATGATAGTGATAAGCATGACAATAGCATACAGACTCTGACACCCTTGCCTATTGTCTTGGGTGGATATGATGGACATCAAACATTCTCTATTATACAATGGGCACAACAGCAGACCTCAAATTCTCCATCCTGATTGGCTGACTGGCACCCCTCTCCCATTGTAAAACCTACAATCCCCCCACAGGAAGAGGTGCCAGCCACCGTTCAGCCTCATCCTTAACTCATTTCAAGATTAATCTGAGCATCGCCAGCCCAAAATTCACAAACACAACAATACCAACTGAACAACCATTCCCAACTCCAGTGCGCGTCAACTCTCATTTCAACCGGCAAACAGCTTCAAATTCATTACCTCCCCAAAACTCACCTACGGGAAAAAAAAGTAACTTGCTCCTCTCCATCCTCGTTCCTCCTCTTACCTCATTCCCTGCATCTCCATCCCGTTTCTTCTCATTGAGACCTGACTGCTATCAATTTTGAGACACATTGACGGCTCCTCACAGATCTCCCCAGCGCTGCTTTCTGTCACAGAGCCACACATAGTGCTCAGACCTTCACTGGAATAGGGGTCGTACGACCACATGCTGACTCCATATTATAAGGAACTGTCCCTATCCTATTCCATACTAAATCGGGTACAGATATCGGTCTGAGTGCACAAAGAAATGAACACATTAGTTGCGATCTCCACTAAACTCACATCTCTTTCATATTTTTCTTCCAATTCCACTCTGGTTTTCTAATATACAACATTACACTGTTAAATAGCTAAGACCTACTCAAGAATGAATGTATAGTATACACTGATCTGATCTAAAACACTAAATAAAAAGAAATCTCACTCTTGTCATGTAGCCCCATGAGAACAGGTACCAAGCAACCACTCGAGCTATCACACGCAAAAATCACTTCGACTCCATCTCCGCTGACTCCACCCACCACCACATTCACTGCTGGCAAACAAACGTGCCTCAGAACACAAAAACGCCACTACAAGAACAAAAAAAAAGAGAAATACAAATGGATACTACATTCGCCTTAATAGACGAAACTGAGCTAGAAGAAATGCTCACCATCTTAGAAAACAAACTCCAGAATCTTCACCAAATGGACTATTTTCTCTGGCATAGCACCACTTTCACTAGTTCTTCTATTTAAAATTTTAAAAAATCATTAAAAATAAAAAAAAATACTAAACACAAAATATTAACATTGTATAATAGCAATATCCCACTAGAGGGTGTTGGTGATGGCAGGATTTACCCACCCCTGGGGTGCTGTTGGTCACTTGGCTACACCTCATGACCGAACAACATCCCAGGACATGGGTAAATCCTGGCATCACCAACACCCTCTCATGGTATATTGCTTAAACATTCAACAAGATGGGACTGAGTTTATGATGGCTATCATTAACAGCTTGGAATCAGATCATGTTCCAATGCGACAGTACTTTACTGTCACTTATGTGATAAAATACACTTGCTTGTCTTGTCGACATTCACACAGAGAAGTTACAGAAAACATGCTGTGGGTTTCACTGTATGTTCCACAGGCTCGTTCAGTTAAATTCAGAGAACTGCTCAGGAATGCAGAGTGTGGCTGGAGGTGTACCCAGTGTGGAGGAGAGTGCATTCAGTTCATATGACTTAGAACCTCTTCTCAGTATCTTCTTTTAGTCCTGCAGAGGTTTGATGCAAATGGACTATGGGTTTGACACACCGATCACTGATTTTTGTAACTGGAAGAGTACAATTCATGGGAGCATGTTTTGATACTCAGGCTGTGATATTCCGCCATTGAGCATCTGTCCATTCAGGACATTCTGTTACATGGCTCAGGTACAACAATGGCTGGATGGAATGCAATGACTACATGAGCACTTTTAAACAGAGATTACCTCGTAATCTAAAAGATGTTTATGTCCTGGTTCTCAAGAATTAAAATGAGCTTCACCTTGCAGAACAGTGCATGTTAATCTTCTTAAACTCTGTTTGACACACTGTTGTAGTCATAGGACTGTCACATGCAACCTTTACTGGACATGTGCAGCTACTTTCATAACTGTTTATGAATATTAGCAGTGATTGAGTATGTAGATACAGATATTTATGATGCCAACAGTCAAAGTAGGTGTTGCTTTGATCTCAGCATTAATGCAGCCTAAGTGGGCCTTAATCGGTGCAGACCGTCTGCTTGGTCACATTACGTACAACAATTACTTTCACTGTGAAGTACTCTTACTACCTGTACATTGATAGTGCAGTACCATGTACTTGTGCTGTACTGATCTGTTTATTTCTGCATTGCTGCACCATGTTACACAGAATATGGTCTGATAGCTGTCATACCATTGCATGGCAATATGGTGCACCTTGCATACATTTACAAATGTGATTACACTTATTGTTTAACACTGTTTCATGTTCATAGTGCACTATATATGTGTCTTACATCTGTCTTGTGATGCAAGATGAGACATTGTGCAAGAAAGCTGACACTTTAGCTGTGTATGTCTTTGCACACATACTGTCATGCAATATTTTATAAGCACAGTATGAAAAATGCCTAGCATTCTATGTGGACAGCATGTCTTTCAGTATCTCTGTAGTGTCCACGTTAAGTGGTATGGTTTCTGCCAATTTTACTTACTTCTGTATCCAATACTCTGTATATAGGACTTGGATATAGATGTTTAGAAGAATACTTATTGTTACTATTGTTTATAAATTGAAATGTAGTAAAAGTTGGACTCCAAGGAGGACTTTTTTGGCTAAGAGGCAGGTTTGATACTGTATCCGACTGATGAGAGGAAGCCATCCTGCCTGAGTGTACAGGTCACAAGTGTGTGTAAGTCAATCAGCCCCAATTAGCAGCCTGCATGCTTTGTTGAGTGCAACTGTAATTCTGTGGAGGCAGAGGAGGAGGCAGAGCCATAGATTGCTAACTTGGAATCGATGATGGAGGTGACAGAGCTGTTGATATCCAACCTGAGAATGTCAGGAGTCATGCAGTGTTTCTGCCTATAGAGCAGGCCTATATGGATGCTGGTGGCTTTGGCAACAGAATCTATGTGCCGATGGTAGGAGAGTAAGCTGTTCAATGTGATGCCTAGGTATTTAAAATCAGGAAAGTGTTCAAGTAAGGTCCCTGTTTGGTTTAGGATGGTGAGGTCATTGGATTTGTACTTACTCCTGGCATTGTAGAAGGTCATAACCTTTGTTTTGCTGTAGTTTGTGTGACTTGAACCATTCTTCTTTAACCATTCTACATACTGCAATAGGCATCCATCATCATGTTTCACCAACTGTATCACTTCTGTTGCCATCCCAGTGTCTTGTGTGGCACATCCACATGCTATCCAAAGATATGGGCAGGTGTTAAAAAGGCAATGATGAAAGTTATAAATTACATCTATTTAGAATCTGATGAATCTGTTTCATATTATCTTACTGGCCGTACTCATTAGTTAATGAATTAAAATATACAGCTACACTCTGCTGCATTTGCTCAAATACTTTGGTATGCTTATTTGAGTAGGTATAACAATGACGAATGTAAGACACTGCTGTGTGTCACTGTGAGACATACAAACTCTCTTTGTTTATGGTTAGAGGTATATAACATCAACATATGAAGTATTACACTTTTCATATCAGGTAATGTGTACTGTCATGCTAACTGTGTGTCAATATGTCACAGATAATTGTATAATCCTACGCTGTAATGATCATATATGCAGATTGTTATAGTATTTCCATGGATGAATACTATTGTCCGCATAACATTTCAACACTATTGTATTCTTTGCAAAATGTAGGGCTGGAAGTATACAATGTTTTGAAATATGTCCTACCATCACTCCATTTACATAATATGTCTCAGTTAATGAGCTCAATATTGTCATGCCATTCTGGCATGTTGCCCATGTAGTATTAAAGACACATAGTGGCCTGGTACCTATATGACATTTTCTGCATATATAGCACTAAAAGGATAACATGCTTAGGCCCATGGACTGCCATACTTGTAGTGGAGCTGCACAGTACAATGCGTCTGTCACAGTACTAATATGTTATGCTGTTCACATAGTGAAATATAGGTACTATGATTTATACATTGCATTATTGTATACAAAAAAAGGAATGAGAATACAGAAGAGAAACCACCCTGTGCTGTCATTGCAACATATAGATTGCATTGTACATAAACTTTGATAAATGGATGTTGCAACAATATTTTAATATCCATCTTGTGACATGAAACATATGGATACTGTCATCTAGACTCATGTGTACTTTGGTAATATAGGTGTGGTAGTGCACTACACATCCTAGGTTGGCAAAATACTATGACGTATGTACATTGTTGTTCTCTCTAAATGGAGAGATGACGTGATATGGTTAAACACACCATCTGGTAGTACAAGCAGTTATCTGTACTCTTCCACTATCTGCATGTAGGTACAGTACACAGTTCATGCAGTGACCATCTCACATGTTTGCACAGGATGTGGGTGTACCCCCCAAGACACTGGGATGACAGCAGAAGTGATACAGTTTGTGAAACATGAGGATGGATGCCTGTTGTGGTGTGTTTACAAAGTTGTATGTTATTTCTGTTAACTTATGGTGTCTGTTTCTGATTGGTTGTCTTGCATTGTTCTGTCCCCCACTTGTATGTGTATTGTGTGCGTGTGTGTCTGTGTGCGTGTGTGTGTACATGGGGTATTGGGAGGCTGAAATTCAGAGTTAGGGTTGAAAACCCTAATGCTGAATTTCCTCACTTTTGTCGCTGTAGCAGCAACCCTAACTGTTGCATCAACAGAGTTTTTTTACAAAGAATATATATGTATATGTGTGTGTATACATATATATATATATATATATATATATATATATATATATATATAGAGAGAGAGAGAGAGAGAGATAATATATCTATGTATCTATATGTATATATAGTATATATATACACATACATATACATATTTATGTGCATATAATATATGTATATATATATATATATATATTATATATGGTAATATTTATATATATATATTGCAAAAAACTTTGTTAATGCATCAGTTAGGGCTGTTACTACAGTGACAAAAGCAGAGAAATGTGGTGTTAGGGTTTCCAACCATAACACCCCACCCTCACCCTGCAGAGACTGACAGGTGTCAGGAGTGCACCTTGGAGTCATCAGCCCTAATGCTCACCCCATGTCATAAGTAAATAAGCTGACATGGGTACAGTATAGTAGAATGGCTTGAGCATTACTGCTGAAAACTCCAAGGCACACCCCCAACGCCTGTTAGTCTCTGTGGGGCAGGGGGTGTTAGGGTTGGAAATCCTAACACCATACTTCCCTGCTTTTGTTCTTATATTACAACCATAACCGATGCATCAATTAAGTATTTTGAAATGAATTTCATTATTTTTTCAGATAGAATAATTATATCCTTATAAATCTGTGGGAGCACAGGGCCCTCTCATCCCTCTATAGATGCATATATGTATGTAGCCATGGAAGCACAGGGCCATCAGGGCCATGCACTTCCATTTCTAGGACAACACTGACCAAACTGTTGGCATAGCCACCTTATTACCCCACCTCATGTACCCTGGTACAGAACTTTTTTGAATCTGTGCAACTGCAATGCCATTGCATGCCACAGGTGCAAAAACACACTTTATGCAGAATTTAAAAAATGACAACTGTTACATGCATGAGGCTGAGCAATAAGAAGGCTATGTTGAACATCTGGGGTCAAAATATTTAACAATTCCAAAATTACGAGCTGGGATACTGAAATTGCAATGAAAGGTCATATCTTTGGCATTTTTTCATAATTTGACCCAAACATTTTAACATAGCCTTCTTATGGCCTCACCTCATAAACCCTGTAGGTGAAAATTTTCAAATCTGTGCCAAAATGCAATTCTGCGCCACAGGTGCGAAAACACATTTTGGGCAGGATATGTAAAATGACAAGTCAGAAAAGCAAGCTGCACTAGCAACAATGGAGGGGGGTGCTCAATTCAGAAGGTTGCTAGAATCAGGAAGTCCAAGCAGAGAAAATTGTTGAGCACTCCAGGACTACCACTAGGGTAGTCGGTCCTGCCATTTTTTGCACTGCAATAAATTTACACACCTTGGATTACCATTGTGGTGTGTCTTTATTTCATCTGGCATGCTCATCAATTTTCTCTGTGGTGTCAAATGACAGTTGTACTGTTTATAAGGTGGTGTGAAAAACTGACTATGTGAAAAATTTAGACTCAAAATATTAAAAAATACCAAACATGTGCATGTGCATAGAAAAATTTGAATGAATGCTTATAACAAGGCCATTTTTTAGGAAATGTTTCACTAAATGTTCAACATGTGCTTTTTGGGACTCCACCTCCTGAACACTGTCACTGTCATTTTGTTAATCAGTCCCTAAAGGTGATTTCACACAGCAACCATAAAATCACAGTCTGGGCCTGATTAATGAAACAACGGTGACAGTATTTGTGAGGTAGGGTCCCATAAGCTAAAATAGCTAAAAATGCCAAAATTATGAACATAAGTTGAAAATGCCATGGAAATGCATCATACAGAATTTACCTTGATTCTTCAGTTTGCGGTTTGGCTTTGAAGAGTGTATACATGTTTCTGTCCAGAGAAGGTGACAGCAGATGACCTCTGGGGTTAAGAATAGGGTAAGAGGTGGTGTGAGGTGGTGGGTACTCAGTGGGAGGGTCAGGATGGGGAAGGGGGATGGTGGGGATGATGAGGGACCCTTTTTCATTTGTTTCAGGTTTAAAACCAAAAAAAAAGATGTCAGAGGACTGTTCTTCCTTTTACAGGATTCAATGGAAGAAATATTTCAGGACACTAGCAGTGGGCTCCCTAGTGCTTCAGACTACTGGGGTGGGTGTGAATGCTTACATGGGGATTGGGCCCCCCAATGTCAGCTACTAAGTCAATCAATCAATCAATCAATCAATCAATCAATCAATCAATCAAATTCTTTATCCAGGTAACTCCATTGAGCAAGCTCATTTACAAGGTGGACCTGCATTACACAAGTCTAGTAACAATGCATTTAAATACAGACAAATAGACAGTAGATGCAAGAGTACAACAGTACAGGTAGGCCTGCAATAGACAGGATAAGTAAAAATATATTTGGGTTCAGGTAAAAGACAGTCGGTAAGGGTATACATAACAATAGGGTAGCAAGTCAGTAAAAATTTATACCAGATACAACAAGATACATGGTTTAGTATTCATGTAAGGTAAAGGTATTATAGTCCAGTGAAGAGATTAGTTGAAGTGGATTTACAAGCGGAGAGACATACATAGTCAGTTTAAAAAGACCCAGGCGTATTAAGGGGGAGACGTGTCGGGAGAAATGGGCAGCCAGTGGGGTCTGAAACTGGGATAATACTAGGGACAAAGGAATGAGATGCTGTGGGTGCACAAGGAATAGGTGGGTGAGGGAGGGTGAGATTTAGGACGGTAGATAAGTAGGTGGCTCAGGGACAAGTTATGCACTGATACAAGAAGGAAGGAGGATGGGAAAAGCAGGGGGATGTGGAAGGGGGTGTAAGTAAGCTAGGATCATTGGAAGCAGTTGCAGGCTTCTGTAATGTATTTTGAGTGTAAGGTCTTAAACACAGTGAGACTAACAGGAGTCCTCAGTTTCAGTGATTTCTGTAGCACATTCTAGAGTGATGGTAGAACGAATCCTAAGGCAGCTCTCCCAAAATGCGTTAGAGCTTTGGGCACTTTCAGAGAAATCAGTGAACAGCTTCTTAGTGCATAGGTTCCAGGCATATTGAGAGTCAGGCAATCAACAATGTACTGTGGAAGTTTGCCAGTGATAGCTCTGTATGTCCAGAGAGCTCTATTTTTATTTTGTCTGTAGTGTAGGAAGGTCCAACCTACGGCCACATATAAAGAGCAGTGATGGGTGGAGAAGGGGAGACCAGTGTTGAAGTGCAGGGCTCTGTGGTAAAGTATGTCCAATTTACCGAGGTATGAAGTAGCACATTGGCTGTATATAAAGTCAATGTAATCAATTAGGGAAAGGAACGTAGACTGAACTAGCTGTCTCTTGGCCTCTGTAGTTAGTAGGCAGTTTAACCTGAAGAAGATACCTAGTCTCTGCCTCAGTTTTTTTTAACAAATCCTCCAGGAGGTCTGCAAAGGAAAGCTTGAAATCTAGCCAGACCCCCAAGTATTTGAATTTCAGCACAAATTCCAGGGTTTCTCCTAGGACGGTGGTGATGGGGGGGGGGGTAGAGCAGGGCAGACTGCATGGTTAATAGGTGAAAATAGCATTGCCTTTATCTTTTTGGCATTAAATAGCAATTTTTTACTAAGGAGCTGGTATTGAAGTATGTTGAAGTCAGCTTGCAGGTCACTACAAGCAGTTTCAGGAGTTATATGGCTTAGGTAGATCACTGTATCATTTGCAAACAAACGAATTTTCGCCTCATTGATGTCTGAGTCTATATTGTTAATGTAGATGGCAAATAGGAGTGGCCCCAGGATGGATCCCTGCAGGATGCCTCTTTTTAACAGATTTGAGAGGGAGAGTTCACCTTCGGCCTTGACCTGTTGGTGCCTATCAGAAAGGTATAGTAGTTATGGAGCCAATGCAAGGAGGTAGAATCTAGACCAATAGATTTTAATGAAGAAAGAAGGAGACTGTGGTCGACAGCGTCAAAGGCCTTACTTAGGTCTAGAAAAACGGCGCAGACAATTTTTTTGTTCTGTAGCTCGCACTGCCAGTCATTTGTCACCTTTGCTAGGGCTGTGGTTGTACTATGTTCAGTTCTGAAACCAGATTGCATTTGGTTTAGCAGGTTAGTATCATCTATGAAAGATTTCAGCTGGGCATTCATGATTTATTCCAGAAGTTTTGATAGTACCAGGAGAAGGGAGATGGGCCTGTAGTTGTTTAGATCACATGGGTCTCCGGATTTAAATAATGGAATAACATGTGTCGTCTTCCACAGTTTGGGGAGGGTCCCTTGAGAAAGGGACAAGTTAAATAGATGCATAATAGGTACGGCCAAGATATGATAGACAATCTTTAGGTAGAATGGATCGAAGGTGTCAGCGCCAGCACTTTTTCTGGTGTCCAACTGGAGGAGGAGATCTTCAACCTCTTGTAGTGAGGCAGGAGAGAATGAAAAGACTGCATCTGAGGGACTAGATTCTGAAGGTTGCGTGGTATACTGGGAGCGTCGGTTGCATTCAGGTGAGTTACCAAAAGCTAGCCCTGCAGTAGCAAAGTGATTGTTGACGGCGTGTAGTATCTCTTTATTGTTGTTGACAGTTACATTGTCAGAAATAATTTTTGAGGGGAGATTGTTTCCTGTGGTATTACCAGAAAGTTCTTTTAATGTGGACCAGAACAAGGTAGGGCAGCTGGAGGCAGTGTTGAATTCAGAGCGATAGAAGTTGGACTTGGTTTCCCGAATTAGCTTTGTACAGTGGTTTCTGGCTGTTCTGAAAAGATGCCAGTCTTCAGCTTTGTGGGATTTGCCTGCTAGCTTCCAGAGCTTGTCTCTTTTTAATAGTGCTGCCTTGATATCTGCTGTAAACCAACAGCACTGTCTAGCCTTTGTGCAGGTTTTGACTAAGGGTGCGTGGGGGTTAAGAGCGCTGGATACAATTTCGTGGAAAATGGCATATGCTGTTTCTACTGATTTGGCTAAATAAAAGGTCTGCCAAAGCAGGGAGGCTTTCAGGTCACTGATATATGCAAGCAGGTCAAAATTCCGTTTTGATCTTTTGGTAGAGAACTTTGCTGAGGCTGTTGGTTAAGGGACTGTTCTTATGCCAGCAATAAAGCAATGGTCACTAACATCGGCAGAAAAGATCCCAGCATGGGAGAAGAAATGTGGTTTGCTTACTAGAAGTACATCTAATAGTGTACTTTTCGTAGGGTTTTTCTTATTGATACTAGTAGGTTCATTAATAAGTAGAGTTAGCCCATGTGAGTCGCAGAAGGATTTAAGTGGAACAGATGCGCTTGACAGCCAGTCGTAGTTAAAGTTGTGTAAGTACTCATAGTAAATGATAGGTGGGACAGGAACTGTGATCTCAAGGACGGGGTCTATAACATCCTATGACACGGAGGGCCATTGAGGTAGATATTTTGATTTTTAAGGACAGGCATTCAAAGGCTTTGGCAATTGATGTAGTGTCGAGGGTAGCGACCATAAACTTGCCCTTAACATAGATGGCTCACCACCACCTCTGGTTAGTCTATCGGCTCTGAATAACAGATAGTTGGGGATATTGACCTCTTTGTCTGGCATGGATGTATGAAGCCAGGATTCAGATATGATAAGTACATCCAGCTCCGTGTGGATAGCCCAAGACTGTATTGAGGTGAGTTTCTTTAAGAGGCTACACACATGAACATGCATAAAGCTGATACCTTTATACTTCATGACTTTGGACCGTGAAGGAATTGCTTGTATAGGACCAGGGTTAAGTTTAACATTACCTGAGCATAGCAAGAGAAGGAGTACAACTTTCCTCAGGGCAACAAGTGGTAATTTGGGAGAACTAAACCTTCTTTGGCTAGTGGAAGTATTGGCATAGGAATGCAATGACCTATTCTTTGTACTGTTCAGTCCTAGTGATACACATGCTAAGACCCTAGCCATATGACACCAGTAGATGCAGGTACTGGGTCGAGTAGGTAAAATTTCTTGGGTAGGTAATAAGATGCAGGTGGCTGTCTGAGAGGGAGATTCAGCTGAAAGTGGGTACGACAACTTGGGGGCATAGCATGAGTTGTATATGGACTCCATGAGTAGACATTCTTGTGGTAGGGGATACGAGTCCTGTTTGGGGTAAATTCCATCTGGCGTGTACCCTAATAAGGGTAGGGTGCATAAGGCGGTAAATAGGTAGAGCCAGATTGCAAGTTCCATGGTTAAAGTCTGGGGGTCAGAAAGAGAAAAAGTTGTAAAGGCTTAATCTGGACAAGGTATCACCAGGTAAGGCGACACGCCACGGGGTCTGAAAAGGGATATAGGTGCTGATGCCACTTGAAGGGATCAAGGAGATATTTCTATGGCTCAGTAACTAGAGATAGTTACAAGAAGTTGTAAACCTGATCTAAGAAGCATCACCAGCTAAGGCTACACACCACAGGGTCAGCAAAGGGATGTAGGTGCTGAAACTACTTGTAGGGAGCAAGGAAAATTTAATATGACACAGCGACTAGGGACAGTAATAAGAAGTCACAAATCTGATCTGAGACGAGTGGTAGGGGAGACTGCGGTGGGTTAGTTAGGATGGGACACTTGAACCTGAAGCAGCAGCCCAAAATGTATATGTCTGTGGGTGTCCTAGGGAGGCAAGGAGGATAGATTTGTAGGAAAGCCAATGGCAGGGAGGGTAGGGCAAGGAGGTCCATATAATAATGGTCAGAGAGGGGATGGGTGGGTGGGTGTAAATTTGCCCTACCTCTCTGGGTCTGGAGTCTGAGCAAATGGTCTTGGGTGGCCACTTCAGAAGTGCTGACCGCCCGGTGACCTTGGGTCTTGCGGCATATGAGCTGGGAGCCCTGGAGGGTTCTAGGCTGAAGGGGAAGAAGAGAAAGTGAAGCCAATTAGTACTGGGTCCCAGACAATGGTCGAGCTACCCAGTGACAAAACTAATTTACAAATGAAAGGGATCAATTTCCTTGGTGCCCTGAAGTCTGGGTGGTGGTTACAGAGGCAAAGGAAATGGCTGCTTCACTTACTCAATCTGGCAAGAGCAGTTTGCATGTTTTACAGCTTTTTTTAGGCAGTTTACAGGCAAATTCTAACAAAATAGGCATACATTAGCAAGCATAAGTAAAAAAAACAGCACCTTTTTAGCTCAGGAGACAGAGAAAAGATAAGAAGGGTTGAAGGACTAATCGGAGCAAGCCTGGAGAAGGCGCTCACACTCCGATTGGTTTGCAGCTTTGCCATACCTCTCTAGGTCTGGAGTCTGAGTAAGTGGTCTCGGGCGGTGGCTTCAGGTTCTTGATGAGCTGGGAGCCCTGGAGGGTTCTCTGTGGAAGTAGTAGGAGAAAATTAGCATGGTCAGCTTTATGAAGGGGGAGAGGAGGGAGTCGTGAGGCAAGGGGCTGTTAGAAATGTAGTTCTGTGGGGCTGGACAGCACTCTAGGAGGTGTTCTGCAGCTTTAAATTTGTGTAGGGCAAGATGGCCAGTGGGAAGAGGTGCATAAAAGGGGGAGTGGTTTAGGTGTATTTAAGAACTTGTGGAGGAGGGGGTGGGGGAGGGCAAAAAAAAAATCACACAAAGAGACACACAAAGGAGAGAATGGGAAGATTAAGGGGTCTAGCTAGGCTAAAACAGAGCAAACAAACAGTATTTTACCCTTTTTTTTTACCAGAAGGAGCAAATACAGGCTAGTAACAGTCCTTAAACAAACAAAAAATCAGCAGTAGGAATCCCTGTTTTCAGTTTAGCTGTAATTGGTATTATGTGCACACACTAGTAGTGAGGACTAGGCAGCACAGACTACAAAATTTGTGCACAGGCATGCAATTAGTCCTGGGAAAGCAGCCACGCTGGATTCCAGAGCTAGCTACTCAGGGAGTTCACCAAGATGGTGAGCAGCCAATAGGGGCACTGCAGTCAGATGGCAGCAGGAATTCAGAAAAAAAAATCCAGGAAATTTTGCTGCAACAGCCACTGAAGGCTGAAGATCTGGCTTCAGCAATTACCTGTGCTTGGAGAGCAGTGGGTGGGTGGCAGCAGGCAGGCTCCTGGTCTCGCCGCTGTAGTCAGCAGGCAGCTCAAGCTTAAAAGCAGCTATGAGGATGAGGTGCTTGCCCGCAGTGGGCAGCAAGCCTGTGCTTGGAGGGCAGTGGGTGGGTGGCAGCAGGCAGGCTCCTGGTCTCGCCCCTGTAGTTGGTAGGCAGCTTAAGCTTAAAAGCAGCTACAAGGATGAGGTGCTTGGCCAAAGTGAAACAATGGGCAGCAGCTGGGTTTCCTAGTGGGAAGCAGCCAACATCCAGCATTGACAAACTATATACATTTTTAATGGTCTTCTCATACCTCCACCATCTTCAGCTTAGATGTAATAAAAAGTTAAAAAATATTTGACTTAGGTAAACACCAACAGGTGTTTACCTAATCTGGGGCTGAGGAATCCAATTATGGGGTCAGTTTGCCCCCAAAATGCCCCTTGGGAGATTCCTTCCTTATTTTCATGCAACAATGGGATTTTGCAGCAATTTGCAACACTAATTCCCCTTGTTTCATGAAACAACTGCAAACATTTGTGGCTCTAATACATCTGCAGACAAAATTACCATATTTCTTAGCATTTATGGGGCAAACTGACAACAGAATCTGATTCCTCAGGCCCCAAATAAGTAAACACAACTGTTGATGTTTACCAACTGCAAGTATTTTTTGAAAGATTTTTTTGCCTCACTAACTGAAAGCAGGACGGTGGAATCTCGACAATGCATTCTGCATTTATGACGCCAAATACCGCTTTCAAGGCAACAAAACAGTTATTTCACATGGCACATCTAATTTTCCCCATAGGAAGTAATGGGAAAATGTGAAACTTTAAAATCTGTTGAATGGATTAAAATGTTCTCACCAAACCTTCAAACAGCACATGTGCAACCCAAACCTGACATACCCCAAAAATTTCAGACCAAACCCACAAGCCATTTCTGAGAAATGGCATGACAAAAAATGTACACAAAAAAGGTCATTTATACAATTTTTGACATTTTGTATCTCCACACCCACACATCTGACTGGAATGAAACTTACCAAATACAAAGATCTTTGGTGCCCGATGCCACATGTAACATGTCGTGCAAATCGGTCAAATGGTTTCAGAGTTATAAAAGTACAAATTTTGGGTTTACCATAAGAGTGACCATTGAACACTAACTATAGTGGTGCTACTGTGTGACTAATATATATATATATATATATATATATATATATATATGGCAAAAAACTCAGTTTAATGCATCAGTTAGGGTTGTTCCACAGCAACAAAAGCAAGGAAATTTGGTGTTAAGGTTGAAAGTCCCCCTTACACGTCCCAGCCCTCAACCCCGGCATCGGGGTGTGCGTTGGTGTCGTCAGCCCTAACTCTAACCCCATCATATGTGTAAACAAGCTGAGGTATCAGAGAATGGGGTGAGAGTATTGACCGACGACCCCAATGCACACCCCAATGCCGGTTGGGAGGGCAGGCTGGGAGGGTGCATTGGGGGCTTTCAACCCTAACACCGAATTTCCTCTCTTCTGTCACTGTGAAAGAACCCTAACTGATGCATTAAAGCAGCAATACTATGAAAAAAAAAATTGCACTTTTTTGACAGTTTATTCCCTGTGCCCTGCTAATCATATACCTGGTGATCTTTCTCGCCAGCATTGTACTATCACCAAGTAATTTGCTTGGTTATTCTCTGCTTTTGTTTACATACCTGCCACTAAGCATGTTGCACTGGAACCCCTATGCTGCCAACTGCACATGTGAATGACTTGCAGGGACATTGGGAATGGTCAGAAGAGGGTTCCTATGTTATTGTCAAAAGAGGTGATGTAACCTGTAGAAAAAATACAGCTGAAAATTAGTAAGCTGCCATATTTGTTACTGCACTACAACCATTCAAATAAATTGCAAATATCTGAAAAAAAACTAAAGACCAGTGGAAAAAAACATTTACAGGTATGGAAACTGTAACTTTGGCCACATGCTTACAGCCAAAAAACAATTTTGATAGGTCACTTCCTGATTTTGTAGTACTGCTGCTGGAGTTTTTTGCCATGAATTTCCCTTCTTTTTGAGAAGGAGGACTGTAAATAGTGAATAGAATGTGATGATGGGAGTGTGGGCCCTTCAGCCAGGTGATCCCACCAAGTGATGTCTTGTGACATAGTAACGGTAACTGCAATGCAAACACAAGCGCTAACAGTTACACACATGGTGATGCAAACATAAATGGTAACACAAACATTAATAGAAATGTAAGTTCAAAGTGATGCCAAAGTGAACAGTGAAGCAAACAGAGACACAAGCAAGTACGGAAATGCAACTGGTAACACGCGCGATCAAGGTACCACTATTGTAAATGCGAATGTTAACTGTTACAGCAACAATAATGCCAAAGGGAACAGAAATGGAAAGGCAAACGCAAGCTCATATGGAAACTCAAAGTGTAACGCTCACAGTCATGGTACCACAATTGCAAACGCAAATGGTAACAGTAACAGTAACAGCAAAAATAATGCCAAAAGAAACAGAAACGGAAAGGCAAACTCTAGCGTGTGTGGAAACGCAAACCAAAATGAGCACGATCATGATACCGCAATTGGAAATGCAAATGGTAATGGTAACAGCAACAATAATGCCAAAGGAAACAGAAACGCAAACGCAAGCACATACAGAAACACATACCATAACGCGCATGATCATGGTACCGCAATTGGAAACGCAAATGGTAACAGTAACAGCAACAATAATGCCAAAGGATACAGAAATGGAAACACAAATGCAAGCACATATGGAAATGCAATCCATAATGTGCATGGTCATGGTACCACAATTGTAAATGCTAATAGTAACAGTAACAGCAACAATAACGCCAAAGGAAGCAGAAACGCAAACGCAAGCACATAAGGAAAAACACACCGTAATGCGCATGGTCATGGTGCCGCAATTGAAAACACAAAAGGTAATGGTAACAGCAACAATAATGCCAAAGGATACAGAAACGGAAACACAAATGCAAGTGCATATGGAAACACAAACCATAATGTGCACGGTCATGGTACCACAATTGGAAATGCAAATGGTAATGGTAACAGTAACGATAACACCAAAGGAAACAGACATGCAAATGCAAGTGTGTATGGAAATGCAAACCATAATGTGCATGGGCATGGGAATGCAATTGGAAATGCAAATGGTAATGGTAACAACAATGATGATGTAAAATGAAAGGCAAACACAAACGCAAATGGAAGGGTGGCTGCAAACACAAATGGTAATGTGCATTGTGACACAAAGTGAAACACAAACAGAAACAGTACTGTAGACACAAATGGTAAAAGTAACACAAATGCAAGTGCAAAGAGAGACGCAAAGGATAACGCACACGGTGATGTACACAGGAACGCTAACACAAATGGGTATGGAAACGCAAGTGGAAACGCTACATGTAACAGTAACTGGAGCGTACAGCCTGGATTTCCCCAACAGCTGCATAGAGAAACACAGTGAGTACAAGTAATGTATGCATAATAATGGGGCTCAAAGCAGAAAATGAGGAGTTGGAATACTAAATTGCTTATATCTCAGGAACCGTATGATGTAGAAAAATAACTAAAATTTCGTATGAATTATGACTTTCCTGGCTAGTTTTGTGCTTAATGCCCACTTGGGGGACTAAGCATTTTTTCTGTCGAAACGTCCGTATCTCACATCGTTTCCAAGATACGGGCCCTGAAAGGCGCGGCAGACACCGCAATGTTAGTCTTTTGGAAAAAGTGTCAGCTTCAGAGAACTGTAACAGTCCATGCATGCAATAGTTTGTCAGCAAACCACCAAAAGGCACATCTGTGGGATGTTGGCTTTCTTTTCTCCAAATTTCAGCCCAAAAGACCAACCAGTTGTTTTGCAACAAGGTGGCAAAGGATTCCTGTTATTTTGGGCATAGTGTTGCAGAATAGTGTCACAAATCACAACACTTTCGCAAATGAAATCACAAAAGTGTCGTGAGTGCAACACTACTTTGCGACACTACTTTTTCCAAAAATTTCAAAAACATATTTCTGGGATGTTTAATCCCCCAGAAAAGACATGGCTAGCATCCTCACTGTCAGACTAGGTGAACACAAAAAGAATTGTGTCCCTTGAGTGTCCCACATTTAAATGCCAAGCATTTCTGGGACCACTAACTGAAAAAAAAATGGCTGACTCACAACACTATAGGGGTCATTTGTGACAATAAAAACTGCATTTGAGACACTGCTGAATTTTTTATTAACTTTTCCCTTTGACTATAATGGGAAACTTGTTTTTTGAATAACTTTTGAACCAGTCAATACTTTTTTCACGAAATCTTTAAAAGGCACATCGGGGACTCCAGCCGCACTTTCCCTGACGTTTTTGGATCGGTCATGCAAACCATGCAACCTGTAAGTGCAAGCAAAGAAATTGCAAAAAAACATAATTGCATGCACGAATGTCACTTAATGACTCCGCAGCCATATACATACCAGTACGAAAGTTGGCAGATCCCAAGATCTATAGTTACGCCCCATGCCTCCCAAATTTCAGGCAAATCCATTGAATGGTGGGAAAGTTATTAAGGTGCAAAGTTTCACCATTTAACCTTAAATGGAGTACTCAACCCTAACTACAGTAGCACTACCATGCTACCATAATACATATATACATATATATATATATATATATATATATATATATATATATATATATCAATATTTTATTTTTTAATTTTTATACAACACATATTTTGGAATACATGAATGGATAAAAAGTGATATCTCAGACAGGCAGAGAAGATATCACTTATATATCCATGTTCCTATATGTCATAATGATATATCCATGTTCCTATATGTCATGGAGATATCTCTATGTTCCTTTACGTCATACTAATGATAGTGAAACTCTTTCACTTTCCAGTGCTAGTCTCCCTCTGCCACATGTAATTACCCCCACCACCGCCCCATGCTTTCTCAGACATCTATCTGGTTGATCCTGCCATTATAGAAATCATTAAAAAAGTGTGTAATCCTGCATTACTTTTAAACAAATCAGTATTTTAACATGTATCTGGTTGATCCAGCCACTTACTGCACTTTCGCTTTCCCCCTAATATAAATCACAACATAACCGAGTGCAATCTACACTACAATACTTTACATGGTGCCAGATGTTTACTACATGGCACCCTGTGTTACCACATTTTGAAAAGGATGAGTTTTATCCTCATCTCACTGTTTGTTTGCCTTTACTTGCTACAAAAAATGTGCAGACTGTAGAGACTCTCGAGTGTCTGCTGCTTCAGAATGGCAGACAGAAGCACAAGTGAGTGAGCGAGTGTTGCATAGCAACACTCACTCACACTTCCCTCTGCAGTGCTGAAACTGAAGTGGTGAACACTCACTGTGGAGTCTCTACAGTCTGCACATTCTTTGAAAAACCAAACAAACAGTAAGAGTAGTTTTTAACGTAAGTTTCTAAATTTGGTAACACAGGACGCCTTGTAGTAAACGTCTGGCACCACAGTTAGTATCAGTGTAGCTGGGGCTCAGTCACAGCATGACATTTTAGGGGGAAAACAAAAGTGCAGTAAGTAGCAGGATCAAACAGATAGATACATCTTAAAAATACTAATTTGCTTAATGTTAATGGCAGGAACAACCAGATATGTTTTTAATCACTTCTACAATGCCAGCATAAACCAGATATGTTTTTTTAAATATCCTGAACATGGCAGAATCAACCACATAATATATTTAAATAAAATATATCATCTGCTGTGTTTGTGTGCGTGGGGAGGGGTATGAGACATTGTGTTAGGTGGGAGCATGGCAGGGTTAACCAGATAAGGTTTTTAAATTACTATGAAATTTCAGCATCAAACAGCTATTTTTTAAACTACAACTGCCAGGGGCTTATGTTGGGATGGCCATCACCTCTATGTGGTTGATTGTATTGAGGGGGGCATGTGGGGGGTTGTGCTGGATTGGACCCAAACATGTGTTGTATAAACACAACATAACATGACCTGACTGAAGATATCATATTTATCTTCACTCAAGGTCAGTGACATCAAGATATCTCGTCACTCGTGAGATATGGTATCACTGGACTCTCTTGAAGATAAATATGATATCTTCGGTCAGGTCATGTCATATCATATATATATATATATATGTATATATATATATATATATATATATATATATATATACACACAATATACACGTATATATACAGTATATATTAATACAATGGGTAAGAAAATTCAGTGAAAATCCAATGTTCTGATTGGATAAAACATATCATATGAACATGCATTATTCCCCAATGGCAGCACTACTCCCAGTATAACCGCATGCCTGAACTACTTTCCTGACCTCAAAACCTTGTCTCCAGCACTGAGCACACTCCACACTTGGCACAGACAGGCTGCTATACACACACACACACACAGTTGGCACAGATAGGCTGCCATCCACAGTCATAAGTAAATCTCTATAGCAGTCTCACACTGTATAGTAGCTGCCCCAAATTGCTTAAAAATACCAATGTTCATAAAATGTATTTATCTTAATTGCTTAAAAATATCAATGTTCATAAAATGCATTTATCTTGTTGATCCTCGCATTTTAACACTGTGTCAGTTGTTGCCCATCTTTATTTTCTGCTTTTAACTACTTTCAGTGTTAACTCATACTGTAGTGTGACCGAGCCACGTTCATTCATCAAAATAAAGCAATCCAGACTTCATTATATGCATGTCTTTGTAAAACAAGAACAAAAGAAATCCATGTTTTATTATTCAGACTTATGTACTATGCCATAAAAATGCTCCCAGCTCTGCGTTACCTGACAGCAAGCAAGACGGTGGCTTCACAAGCATAGAGGCATCCTTTCACTTTCTTCTCATTCTGTAGCTTGACCGAGTGGGGTTCACTGCAGAAAAATATACCAGTCCAGACTTCAATAGTAGCAAACTTTTATTAAAAAAAAGGACTCCGTGTTTTTTACTATCAAAATGCTGCCGACTCTACATTAACTAAGAGCGAGTGAACCAGTGGCTTCACTAGCAGAGACTCAAGGGAGAGCAAGCATTGTATAGAAACACTCACTCTTGCCTGCATCTCTGCTTGTGAAGCCGCTGACTTGCTCACCCTCAGTGTAGGGTCAGCAGCATTTTTACAGGTAAAAATATGGATTCCTTGTTCTCTGCTATTAAAGTCTGGACTGCTGTATTTTACTGCAGTGAACCCTACTTGGTCATGCTACAGAATGAGACAAAAGTGAAAGACTGGCTCTATGCTTGTGAAGCCACCGTCTTACTCACTGTCAGGTAATGCAGAGCTGGGGCATTTTTAAAGCACAGTACATAAATCTGAAAAACAAAATACATGGATTTTTTTTTGTGTAACAAAAACATTCAGATAGTGAAGACTAGAAGGCTTTATTTTACATAATAAACATCACCCGGTCACGCAACTATTAGCCAAAAGTAAAAGTAGTTAAAGCATAAAACAAAGCCAGGTAACAGAGTATCAAAATATCAGGATCAGTGAGATAATTCTTTTTTTACACTATTTAAAACCAGCAAAATCATGGCAGGATCAACCAGTTGATTTTATTTCTGGCACAAAGGTACTACTTTTTGGCACCCCCTTGTCATTTTATAAAACAGATAATCTACTACAGGGCATGTGGTTGTGATCTGATATACACACACCTTGGGTAGTTGAATGCACACCAAGCTGAGCGAATATCAGAGAATGACCGCGCTACCCTGTAGTGGGTTATCTAGTACAGATATATATATATATATATATATATATATATATATATATATATGTGTGTGTGTATCTATATATATATATATATATATATATATATATATATATATATTTATACAATGTATGTTTTGGGATAAATGTCAGTATGAAATCTAATATCTCAGTCAGGTCGTGGAGATATCAATGATGTCTTCACATGTGAAGATATCACTGATATTTCCATGTTCCTGTATGTCATCGCAATGAAAGTGAAAGTTTTTCACTTTCTATCTAGCCGCTTTCTCTGTACGAACAGCCCCCCAGTGGCTTTCTCTTTACAAGCAGGACCCTCCCCCATGCATCTCTTATGTCTGCTTTTATTTTAAATAAATATTTAAAAAATATCTGGTTGATCCTGCAATTTTCTTTTATCTACTTCCTCCTAGAATGTAGCGTGACCGAGCAGCTATCCCCAGAAATGTAGCATGGCCTACCGGTATAAATATCAGAAACTGAGGCACTGTGTCATATTTAGGATGAAGGAGCCATCATTTCCACACTTAGAAATGTGTATTTGTTTTTCATTTTAGTGCTATTTTCTCAAAAGAAGCTGCCGACAAGTCTGAGAGGAGAACAAGTGAGTCGGCAGCTTCACAGCACCAGATGAAAGCGCGAGCATGTGTTGCTACGGCAAAGTACGCTCCCAATTCCATCTGGTCTTCTGAAGCTGCCGACTTGCTCGCTCTCCTCTCAATCTTGTCGGCAGCTTCTTTTGACAAAATAGTGCTAAAAAGGAAAACAAATACACTTTTCTAAGTGTGGATATAATGACTCCCTCATCCTAAATATGACACAGTGCCTCACGTTACGATATTCGCTGGGCCATGCCATGCTGCATTTCTGAGGCTAGCTGCTCAGTCACGTTACATTCTAGGAGGAAGTAGATAAACAGAAGTCGCAGGATCAACCAGATATTTTTTTTACTAATTATGTCATTAAAGATACAGGTATAATCAACCAGATATGGTTTATTAAATAATTTCAAGTGGCAAGAACAAGCATTGTTTTTACATGGTACTATATGTAATTTGTTCAGTTGGGGGGAGGGGGTATGACGATTTGTGTTGGGATAGTCACAGTGGGGTTAACCACAATCCAGAAGACACTTTTGTTTTCAATTTTAAAATGACAGAATCAACCAACCATATTTTTTTTAAATAACATATGCCATCTGTTGTGTTACAACAGATGTGCACAGTTCAGATAGAATATCCATTACTTCTATAAGAGGGGATTATATCAAGGACACATTTGGGGGTTGTGTTGACTGGGGCCCAAAACATACATTGTATAAACAGAACACGACTTGGCCTGACTGAAGATATCATATTTATCTTCACTCGAGGTCAATGACATCATGATATCATTGGCCTCTCGTGAAGATAAATATGATATCTTCAGTCAGGCCATGTCATATCCATATATATATATATATATATATATATATATATACCACACTATGGGATAATCCCCAGCACATTAACAGCAAAGTAAATGTTCATCCTTACAGAATAAGGGACACAAATGATCCAATGAAAACATCTTTGGTTAGTGAATTAAATGATATGAAGACACTACCAATTAATGCTAGAGCCTGGCAAACAAAGCCAAAGAACTGCATTTATTATTAACACAAGAAAATATACATCTTTATGCAGTCACAGAAACTTGGTGGCATGAACAACAGTGGGGGAAAAACTATTCCAGGCCTCAGATTATTTAGTACAGACAGAGAAAACAAGAAAGGAGGAAGTGTTGCAATATACGTTAAGGATACATGTGAAGTTTTTGAAATAGGTCTCGCACAGAATACCATCAAAAATGTGGAACAACTTTGGGTTTATCTGGTCAACCGGGGGAAAAGAAAATTACCATAAGGGTTTGTTACAGGGCACCAGGGATGAGTATAGAACAAAATACACTGTTCCTGGATTCTCTTCAATCCATGGAACTTAATGGTAGAGCTCTAATACTGGGAGACTTTAATCTTCCCAATATCAATTGGATTGCACATTCTGGAACTAATCCAGTTGAAAGATGTTTCCTTGACATAACTAGTGCCAATAGAATGAAACAAGATGTGATGGAGAGTACAAGATGCTCACATCTTCTGGATATAGTCCTCAGCAATATGGGAGAAGTCATTAAATATTGTACTGCCTGGGAACCATTGGGTCAAAGTAATCATATCATGGTTGAATTTAGTATCTCAAGGATGAAACCAATAACTAAATGAGAAAGTAGGATTAAATGCTGGAGTAGAGAAACTGCAGAGACATGAAGAACCATCTAAATGGATGGAACTGGGAAAAAGAACTCAATGGATTAGTCAAATAACAAATTTGGAGACATCATTAAAACAAAATTAATATACTGTACCACTCACTATGTACCCAACTAAATAAAATATAACTCCCAGGGTAAGATCTCTTCCTGGCTCAATCCAAAAATTAAGAAATTTATTAACAAAAAGAAAAGGGTTCATCAGGAACACCAGAAAAATCCGACCCCGTTCAAATGGACAAAACTCAAGACTATAGCTAATAAATAACAGCAATTAAAACAGCAAAATAAAAGAAGGATCAAAGGGTAGCTAGCAATAATAAGAAAGCATTTTTCAACTATATTAAGAACTCAAGAAATGGGGAAACTAGCTTAGGACCCATTATTTCAAATGAGGAAACCATCTCTAATGGAAAATAACTGGCCAATACGTTAAACAAACATTTTTTAAGTGTTTTTCAGACTACTGATGGCGTGGATTCAGTTAACAATTTAAATCAAAATACACCATGTGGATTAGCTTTCCAATCTCCATTAAGAAATAAACAAGCTAAACTTGAGATAAATAAGTCACCTGGACTGGATGGGGTGCTCTCACGCATACTCAGGGAATTCGCAGATGACTTGGCAGGACTGTGGGGCTATTATTTGAAGAAACCCTAAGTCAAGGAGTGACTCCATATGATTGGAATATGGCCTATGTTTCACCCATATATAGGAATGGATTGAAAACTAATGTTGGGAACTACAGGCCCATCAGTTTGACCTGTACACTGTGTAAGGTAATGGAGGAATATATTATGGATTACCTAGAGCATCACATACAGGCCATTGGATACGCATCACACAGCATGGGTTCGTGCGAGGAAGATCCTGCCAGACTAACTTGTTACGCTCCTTTGAATCAGTCAGCAGTGCCCTTGAGGACAGATTACTGGTGGATGTTGTCTACCTGGACTTCTCGAAGGCCTTCAACCTAGTTCCACATGATGGCCTACTTAGCAGTATCCAGGATATTGGTGAATCACAAACAGTAATTAGATGGATCAGAGCCTGGTTAAGCCAGAGAAGGCAGAGAGTCAGTATAAAGGAATTACTATCAGACTCGAGGGATGTTCCAAGTGGGGTACCCAGGGCTCAGTACTGGGCCCTGTACTTTTCAATATCTTTGTGTCCTCCCTTAAGACAACAGAAAATGCATGGATGGCAACATTGGTGTCATTGTAAGAACTGATGAAGATGTATCGAGATTTCAAATGGAACTGGACTCTATTAGTGACTGGGCCATTACACAAGATTAAGTTTAACATGGCCAAATGCAGTGTGCTAATAATAATAATACCCAGGCTGCATATAGTCTATGTGGCCAAACTCTCAGAAGTGTGAAATGCGAAAGGGACTTAAGCATCATGGTCACTAATGAATTATTATTTAGGCTACAAACCACTGGAATAATAAACAGGGAAAATAGAATGCTGCAGTGCATCCTGCACAATATAAGAAGTAGGGACAGAACTGTAATGTTGCCTTTGTACACTGCCCTGGTCAGGCCCCTAATGGAGTATGGCATGCAGTTCTGGAGCCCTTACCACAAGCCCGATATAGCAGACCTTGAGAGGGTCAAGAGGAGAGCAACCAAGGAAATGCAGGATCTTAGGTCCCTATCCTATGAGGACAGATTGAGAGAGCTGGATCTGTACTCCTTTGAGTACCATAGATTTAGAGGGGACTTATGCTTGGTATATTCTGCACATCAGAATATGGACTTGTGTGAGTGTGTGGGTCTACAAAGAAGAGATCCTTCTAAAGTTACAAGAACACATAATTACCAATTGAAATGGGAGCTGTATAAATCCAATAAGAAGGGAGCCTGTGTAAATCAAAATAGTGGAGTCCCCTTGGAATAGACTCTCATCTGAAATAGTTGGTTTTGACACTATGCTTAGTTTTAAGAAAAAAATAGACACCTAGAATAGAACAGCACGAAAAAAATCTAGGGAAAATATATAATATTAAACCCAGTCTCTTTGGTGAAAGCTATCATCTAAAATTAAACTTATGAAACTTATGATATACATATATATATATATATATATATATATATATAGATAGATAGAGAGAGAGAGAGAGAGAGAGAGAGATATGTAACAGATAACCCTCTCTAGGGTGTGCGGTCACACTCTAATATACGCACGCCTTGGTGTGCATTGTTACACATGAGGCCGCAGGCTGAGTGCACCAACCACCCAAGGCATGCATATATCAGAGTGGTCTGCACACTGTAGAGTGTGTTAACTATCTTATAAAATGGCAAAATTGATTTGGAGGTGGGTGAAAGTGCAGGTGTGTGGTCATGCTCAGATATACGTACGTTCATGTGATGGGTTGCAACCAATGTGCTAACATAATTTTTCCTACCCATTTTATAAATATATATATATTTATAAAATGGGTAGGGAAATTGCACCAATATCATTAGCTGAACAGCATCACATGACCATGTGTATATCAGAGTGTTATGCACACCTGCACTTTTATCCCCCATCAAAACAATTTAGACATTTTATAAGATAGATTAACCACTCTGAGGTGTGCAGTCACACTCTGATATGCACACGCCTTGGGTGGTTGATGCACTCGGCCTGTGGTCTTGTGCATAACAACGTACACCAAGGTGTGCGTATATCAGAGTGCAACTGCACACCAAAGAGTGGTTTATCTATTACATATATATCTATATATATATATATATATAGATATATATGTAATAGATAACCCACTCTTAGGTGTGCGTATATCAAAGCACGACAGCACATCATAGAGTGGGTTATCTATCTTATAAAATGGCAAAATTGTTTTTTTGGGGGGTAAAAGTGCAGGTGTGCGGTCACACTCTGCTATACACATGGTCATGTGATGTGTTTTATACAATCAGAACACTGGATTTGTATTTGTATTTAGATCTCATTTTATAAATATATATAATTATACTGGCGTTAGGGTTCAGTGCAAACTTCTATGTTAAACCCAAAGCTTTGGAACCACTAAATGGATATGCAAGAAATTTGGCATGCATAATCTCCAGGGTTCTGTCCCTTGACATGTGGAACTTCATGCAAATCTGTTATGTCGTTTGTGAGATGAAAACTGTCAAATAATACAAAATTTAACAGTTTTTTCATGTTTCGTTGTCCATCTGTATCTCAGAAATGTCTTTATGTTGTGGTTTGAAAATTTCAGGGTAGAAAGCCATTGGATCACAGATGTGCCTTTTGAGAGTCTGGTGAAAAAATATTAATCCATTCTAAAGCTATTACATTTTTAATTTCCCATTATTTGCTATGGGAACATTTATATGTATAATGATAGTGAAGGTACTTTCCACACACTTTCATCCAGTTATGCATGATTTGCACCTTAATAGCTTTGCAATCCTTTAATAGATTTGCATGACATTTATCATGTATAATCTCTGGGTATAGGTCTGTATAGGATGTTCCAAATTTCTTGTGAATAGAATGTGTGATTTGTGAGATACAGAGCATCACACAATCCTAAATTTACCAGTTTTTTTGCATTTCTTTGTCCACCTGTATCTCAGAAACGGCTTTATGTAGTGATCTGAACTTTTCAGGGCTGAAAGCCTTTGCCTCACAGATGAGCCTTTTGAAGGTTTGGTGAAAAAAAATTATCCATTCAAAAGTTATTAAACTTTTAATTATGGGAATATTTATATGTCAGGCACGAAAGTTGTAGTTTGCATAAGTTATATAATTTGCGTAAGATACTGTCAGACACGAAAGTTCTAATTTGCACAAGTCACATAACTTGCACAGGTTACTGTTGTATTTTGTGAAAATTATACAATTTGCACAAAATAAAACAGTATCTTGTGCAAGTTATGTAATTTGCACAAAATGTAACATGTTAAAGCTGAATTTTGTAACCTTAATAACTTTGGAACTGTTCTACGGATTTGCATGAAATTTAGCATGAACAATCTCTAGGGAACATTCTCCAGAAGTGCAAAATTTTGTATGAATCAGGTTTGGCTTTTCTTATATGCAGAGTATCACAAAATCCTAAATTTATCTTTTTTTTTTTACATGTATCTTTGTCTACCTGTATCTCAGAAAAGGCTTTAGGCAGTGGTCTGAAAGTTTCAGGGTAGAAAGCCTTTGTCTCACAGATTTGCCTTTTGAAGGTTTAGTGAAAACATATTAATCTGTTCAAAACGTATTAAACTTTTAATTTTACATTATTTCCTATGGGAAAATTTATATGTCAGGCACGAAAGTTGTAATTTGCACAAGTTACATAACTTGCATTAGAGACTGTTGTAGTTTGCAAAAATTACCTAATTTCTGCAAAATACAAGAGTATATTGTGCAAGTTATGTAATTTGCACAAATGGGAGTGCAGGATCTGAAGGCCCCTGAGCTCCTGCCGTAACATAAGGATGCTGTTATATTGTCTCAATGGAGGGATGGGAGTGCAGGGTCCAATGGACCCTGTGGTCCCACTGTAACATAAGGATAATATTATACTGTCTCAATGGTGAGATGGTAGTGCAGGGCCCAAAGGACCTTGTGGTCCCACTGTAACATAAGGTTAATATTATACTGTCTCAATGGAGAGATGGTAGTACGGGGTCCAAAGGACTTTGTGTTCACAATGTAAAATAAGGATACTGTTATAGTGTCTCAAGGATACTGATGTACCATCTCAATGGAGATATGGAAGTGCAGGGTGTGAATGACCCTGCAGTCATACAGTAAAATAATAATACTTTTATACTATCTGAAAATGTAAAGAAATGCATTGCAAAAAACTTTGTTAATGCACCATTATGGTTGAAGCATAAAAAGTAGACAAATGCAATCTTTGGGTTCCCAAGCAAAAGTCCCTGCCCCCACCCTCAGCTTCCAACCTGAACACCCCAACCTCACCCTTGACTTCCAACCCTAAGGACCACCTCCACCCTACATGCAGGAATAGGTGTGAAGGGTGTGCCTTGGGGTTGTGATTCCTAATGCTCACCCCATTTCAACAGTTAATAACCTGACATCAGTACAGAATAAAATAATGGGGTGAGCATTAGGGTTCTCAACTCCAAGACACACCCCTCACACCTGTTCCTGCATGCAGGGTGGAAGTGAGCCTTAGGGTTGGAAGCCTAGATGAGGGTGGGGTATTTAGGTTGAAAGCCATGGGTAGGGACAGGGTCTTATGCTTGGGAACCCTAAGATCACTTTTCCCTACTTTTTACACTGCCATCCTAATGGTGCATTAACAAAGTTTTTTGCAATGAATATCTATCTATCTATCTATCTATCTATCTATCTATCTATCTATCTATCTAGATATTCATTGCAAAAAACTTTGTCATTGCATCAGTTAGGGTAGATAGTACACTGACAAAAAGTTTGGAAATTGAGTGTAATGTTACCAACCACTACTACCCAAGACCCACCCCCCACCCTCCTCACATCAACAGGCATCATCAAGGTGTGTATTGGGGTTGTTGGCCTCACCCCATTTCATGTGTACAAGCTGAGGTGATGCAGCATAGGAGAATGGGGAGAGATTTAGGCCCAACGACCCAAATGCACACCCAACACCTGTTGGTTTTAGGAGGGTGGAGGGGTGGGGGTGGGCTGGTATCAGTTGGTAACCCTAACACCAAATTTCCAAACTTATATCAGTGTACTATCAACCAAAACTGATGCGTTAACAAATTTTTTTGCAATGAATTTCCCTTCTTTTTGAGAAAGTGTAATGTAACTGGTATGCAGTTGTGGAAGTGTGGGCCCTATGGGCCCTGCGCTCCCCTTATGCTGCCTATTTTTACATAATGGTATGTGTATGTGGGAGTGTGGGCCCTCTGGGCCCTGTGCTCCCACTTACACATAAGTACAGAGTGATACAGCAGCCCTATAGTACTGATAAGGAACCCTTTTAACACTAATTTGGCAATATCACAGTAACCATAGCTTCTATGAAAAAATTCCACTGCAGTGGTATTCACAACTTCAAAACCTCCATGCAAGCCAAGTCCCCCTAAAGGTGGATTAAGCTGCAGAGAACAAAAAATCTGTATCTCGCACTGTTTCTGAGATACAGGCATCGAAAGTCGCCACGAGCACTGCAATGTTAGCCTATGGAAAATTTCTCAACTTCATAGCACTATAACTATGGACCTGTTGAATGCTTTGGGACCCAACCACCAAAAAGCACATCTGTCTGATGAGGGTTTGCCACCTTGCAATTTCAGCCCAAAAGCCCCAACCATTTTAATGCAGTGGGGTGGCAAAGAATTGCTGATTTTGGCTTATCTTCTGTCAAAAATTGCTAGTTTCACAATATCTTCCGACAGAATGGGAATGACATTTTTGTGATTTGTGAAAGTGTTGCATTCATTCTGTCACAATTTGTGACAGTACGAGGGGTCCAAATGCCAAAAAGGCATTTCTGGGGTGGGGTTCCCCTCACAAAAGATAGTGTTGTCATCCTCAGGACCCAACTAGTTAAACACAACGGTCAATGTTTACCTAGGGGGTCCCAAATTTAAATGCCAGGCATTTTTCTCTCTCGCTAACTGAAAAATGCCACCTCATGACAGTAAAAGGGCCATTTGCAACAGTAAGATGTAGTGGTGGCAGCTTTTGAGAGACATATTTTTTGTTCCCATTGACTATAATGGGAAACTTGTTTTTTTAATAACTTTTGAACAGTTTTATATTTTTTCACCAAATCTTCAAAAGGCACATCAGTGACCCAGACTGCATCTTCCTTGAAGATTTCAGACCAAATGGACAAATTGTGCGAGCTGTAGCAACGAGCAAATAAATGTGCAAAAAAAACATTTTGTTGCGTTGTTTGGTGCCCGGCAGCTCTGAAATCTCTTATCCAACCATAATACAAGTTGCAAGATACAGAGACCTATGGTACCAGACTGTGCATGGAAAATTTCAGGCAAATCTACTGCATGGGTGTAAAGTTATGAAAGTGTGTAAAATTTGGGGTTTAACATAGAAGTGGCTGGCCAACCCTAACTATACAGGCACTACTGTGCTACTATTATATATATATATATATATATATATATATATATATATATATATATATACACACACACAAATATATTTCAAAAAACTTTGTTAGTGCATCAGTATGTGATAAACGTGAGGAAATGTGGGGTAAGGGTTTCCAACCCTCACCCTGACCCCCACCCTGCACATATGAAGAGGAATTGGGGTGTGGCATTGGGGTCTTCAGCCCTAACACTCACCCCATTCCATTAGAAAATAAGCTGTATGGGCACAGCATAGGAGAATGGGGTAAGTGTTAGGGTTGATGACCCCAATTCCACCCAGATCACTCTTCATCTGTGCAGGGTGGGAGTGGGGCATTAGGGTTGGAAATCCTAATGCCACATTTCCCTACTTTTGTTGCTTTAACATTAACTGATGCATTGACAAAGTTTTTTGCAATTTATTTCCATACTTTTTGAGGTAGTATAATCGTATCCTAATTTTCTTGTCATTGGACCCTACGCTCCCATTCCTCCATAAATGCATATACCATAAGTACATACTGTAGCTATGGGAGCGCAGGGCCCATAGCTTCAGAAGTGTAGGGTGCTCCTGGCCCTGTGCTTCCATTTATAGAACAAAAGAAATGGAACTGTCAGCTTAGTAATGTTATTACCCCACCTAATATACCCACTACACAGAATTTTCAATATCCCGGTCGAAACATAATTCTGTGCAACTGCAACACCATTTCCAATGCACAGCTGCAAAAACACGTTTCAGCCAGGATTTGAAAAATGACAGTTTTGACATACATTTTTTATTTTATTTTATTTGAATCTAGGATTACACATACCTTTGAGCCAAGGCTCTTTTACAAAGGTTCCACATCGTATGTGGTACAATTCAAACGAGACATTGAATAACACTATAACAGTGTGTTACATGCAGTTACATACAGTTTTATGCATTCAATACAGTGGCAAAAATGCCAGAAGGAGGTCTTGTAACAGGGTTAACATGGTATGGAAGAGAGACACAGTAGTGGGGTGCATCCGTAGGCACTTTTTAAATATCAATTAAAGTGCTACAAGGGGTTAGGGAAGTGGGTGGGAGAAGGGGAAGATGAGTGGGTGTATGGGAGAGGGAGTTGAGGAGGGAGATGGTTATGTGCTAGGGGAAAGAGCAAAGAGGAGAGGGAAGAACAATTAGGAAGAACAGTCACAGGAACTAGATGCAGACAGGATGTGATGGAGACTGGATTTGAACGGATCAAGCTTTGGCATTGAGGGGATGTCAATGTTGAGATCATTGAACCATATGGGAGCTCTGTGTGCAAAGGATCTTACCCCTGTTGTGGTGCAGAAATGCTGAGATATGCAGTAGTTGGTGGTGAATAACAAGTCTATGTTTCAAATTTGGGATCAAAATATTTTAAATTTACAAAGTTACGAGTGTATGTAGTGAAATTGCAATGAATGGTTATAACTTGACCCCAAATGTTAAACATTGCATTTTAGGGAGCCCACCTCTTGAACAATATGACAGTCATTATGCAAATCCTGCTTGAAAGGTGAAGTCATCAAGCGACACCTTTCAGCAGGAGTTGTCATATGACAGTCATATTGTTCATGAGATGGTATCCCCAAAAGGTAATGATGAAAATTTGAATTAATAATCTCAAACAACGGCTGAGTTATGCATCAAAGTAGCCTGTAAAACCCTTTTTCAAGAGTTACATAGAAACATAGAAATGTAGAGGTTGACGGCAGATAAAGACCGCATGGCCCATCCAGTCTGCCCATTTCTTTTTGTACCTTATAAATGTGCCATCGGCCTTTGCTCTGTCAGTGGTCTATCTATTCATACTCATTTGTATTGCTCCTTATGCCTATCCCATGCCTGTTTGAAGCCCTGCACTGTATTCATAGCCACCACTTCTTGAGGTAGGCCATTCCATGCATCCACCACCCTTTCTGTGAAAAAGAATTTCCTCACATTCCCCCTTAATCTGCCCTCCTCTAATCTCATGCTCTGTCCTCTTGTCCTGCTATTTTTCTTATATTTAAACATGTTAGACTCTTTCACCTTGTTAATGCCCTTAAGGTGTTTGAATGCCTCACTTATATCACCTCTCTCCCTCCTTTGCTCAAGGGTATACATATTGAGCTCTGTTAATCTGTCCTCATATGTCTTCTGATGCAGTCCCTGCACCATTCTGGTTGCCCTTCTCTGGACTGCCTCAATTTGGTTAATGTCCTTGTGAAGGTGTGGCCTCAATACTGCATGCAGTACTCAGATGGGGCCTAACCAGTGTCTTGTAAAGGGATTATTACCTCCCTCTTACGACTTGTGATACCCTACTAATACACCTAACACCCCCAGCCTTACCTACTGCTTTAGAGGTCTGCTTGGATGATTTCAGGTCATCAGTGATGATGATGCCCAAGTCTCTTTCTTCCTTCCTTGTGACTGCTAGCAACTCCTCCCAGCCTATAGGTGGCTTCAGGGTTTCTCTTCCTATGTGCCGCGATCTTGCACTTCTTTGCATTAAATCCCAGTTGTCACTCTTCTGACCATTTTGCTAGTTTATCCAGATCTCTTCTCATTCTGCCCACCCCATCTGGATCATCTACTCTGTTGCAGATCTTGTTGTCATCTGCAAACAGACAAGCTTACCTTCTAGTCCATCTGCAAGGTCACTAATGAAGATGTTGAAGAGGACTGGCCCCAGGACTGATCCCTGAGGTACCCCACTCGTGACTTGCATCTCTTCTGGACTGTATACCATTTACCACCACTCTCTGTTTTTGCCTGTCAACCAGTTTGCCACCCAGTTGACCAACTTCTGACCCATCCGAGCCTACCCAGCTTATTTATCAATCTTCTATGTGGAACAGTGTCAAGCGCTTTACTGAAGTCAAGGTAGGCGACATCAACTGCTCCCCTTGGTCCTCTGGTTACCCAGTCAAAGAAATCTATGAAATTAGTTTGACAGGACCTTCCTTTGTAAACCATGCTGTCTTGGATCCTGTGCCCTATGGATTCCAGGTGTTGCACTATCCTTTCCTTAAGGAGTGCCTCCATAATCTTGCCCACTACTGAGGTAAGACTGACTGGTCTGTAGTTCCCTGCCTCCTCCCTGCTACCACTCTTGTGGAGCAGGATCAAATGAGCCCTTTTCCAGTCTTCTGGGACCTCTCCTGTGCTCAGAGACTCACTAAACAGTTCGCTAATGGCTCTGCTAGTTCCACCTTTAGCTCCTTAAGTACCCTGGGATGTATGCCATCAGGTCCCATTGCCTTATCCAACTTGAGCTTAGCAAGCTCTTGTAGGATCCTTTCTTTTGTGAAGGGAGAAGTGCTCACCTCCCTCCCCCCTGTGTCCTGGTGCTGAGCTGTGGGCCCTGCCCTACCTTCTCTTCAGTAAATACTGAGCAAAAGTATCTATTTAGGATAGATGCTTTTACATGGTCCTCCTCCTCACATGCTCCCTTTTCTCCATTAAGCTTTGCAATACCCCCTCTGGACTTTCTCCTTTCACTTTTGTATCTATAGAAAGTCTTGTCACCTTCTTTTACTGTTTGTGCTAGTGTTCCTCAGTTTGGGACTTTGCCTGCCTTACTGCCTTCCCTGCTTCCCTTAGTGCAGTTTGGTATGCCTCCTATCTTCATCCCGCTGTGTTCCTTATATTTCCTGAAGGCCAGCCTTTTGTCTCTGACCTTTTCTGCTACTATATTTGAGAACCAAAGTGGTTTCTTCTTCTTTGCACTTCCTCTTCTGTCTAACACAATGGGATGTTGCTTCAAGCATTGCATCCTTAATGCTTGCCCACTTTGCCTGTACCCCTCACCTGTGTTTCTTTTGCCAGGGCTAGCTTAACCTGTTGGCCATTTTATCAAAGTCAGCTCCTCTGAAGTCCCATATTTTGCCTTGGAAAGGGATGATTTAGATGTAGTAGCCAAATTGAACCATACCATGTGATGGTCACTGGCCCCCAGGTGACCTTTCTACCTGGAGATCTGTGATCCCTTCCCTGTTAGTCAGTACTAGATCTAAGATAGCCCTGTCTCTTGTGGGTTGTTGTACCAGTTGTTTGAGGCCCTCGCCTGCAGGAATCCACTATGTGTCTAGTTCTGGCAGATCTTCCTGCTGGTATTGACCAATCTGTATCCAGCATGTTGAAGTCTCCCATTATCAGAACCTCCCTTTAGCTGTCATGTTTTGTATATCCTCTAACAGTAATGTGTCTATGTCCTCCCCTGGTCTGAGGGCCTGTAGACAACCCAGTTCTTATGGCTGTCCCATTTCCTGTTTCAGGGTGACCCACAGTTCTTCTGGCTCCTTATGTGTATTCTGAATTTCTGTAGCTTTGATATTTTCATTGACATACAGGGCCTCCCCCTTGCACCTCGGTCTCTACTGAACAATACATAGCCAGGTACTGAAGTCTCCCAAGTGTGGTTACTGGTAAACCACATCTCACTAATTGCTACTATGTCCAGTTTAGCTTCTGACATTATTGTCTGCAGGTCTGGGATCTTATTTCCCAGGCTGTGAGCATTTGTGTGCATGATTTTCCATTGGACAGATTTCAGTGTGTTAGTTGTTGGGTGAGGTTTGGCGTTACCCCTGTGCGTCGTATGGGGAGACAAACCTTTTTTCTTACCTGGTGATGCAAATGAACTGCAAACATGCTGAATCCCTGTTTGACCACTAGCTGAGGGGGGAGGGGTGTTCTTCCCATTCGACGTATGGGGTGCTGCACCCCTGTCCCCATTTGTTAGTTTAAATATTCTGTAAAGACGTCAAACTTTTGCCCCAATGCACTAACTCCCTCCTTAGTCAGATGCAGTCCATCAAATTTAAAGAACTTTCGCTCCCAGAACTGTTGCCAGTTCCCTACAAATCTGTGTCCTTTTTCCTGGCACCAGCCCTTGAGCCACATGTTTAGCTCCCCTATCTCTCCTTCTCTGACCTTCTGTCCATCTGCCTCCCTCTCCCAGACTGGCAGGATCTCAGAGAAGGAGATGCCGGACGAAATGGATGATAGTTTGTCACTCAGCCTGGTCAGGTGTTCCTTGGTCTCCACAACTGACCAGCTGGTGAGATCATTAGTCCCTATGTGTACTAGGACATCAATGTTTTCTCCTGCTTTGTGAACAATTTTAGCAATGCAGTCAGTGTCTCTCCATGCTGATGTACCTGGGAGACATCTGACCATTACCCCTGGCTGGAGATGGGTATCAACTCCCTGAATCATGGAGTCTTCTATGATCAGAAGTTTTTGGGATTTCCTTTTTGCTTTTTTTGTTTTGGTTCCTGATTTCAGTGAGTTTTGTTGTGCTAGCTCATGTGCCGCAGTGTCCTGCTCTGCAGTGTCTTCTGCCTCTTTGTTTGATTTCAGAGATAGAGGCAGATACCTGTTTGTAGTGTTTATATGGTTTTTGGAGGTAATATGTTGGAGAGAAGAGAGTGATGGGGCACCCGATTTGCCCCTCCTAACCACCTGCCAACCTCCTGGTCCAACTACCTTCTGCGGTCGAGGTTTTCCTGTTGGATGCTGGGGAAAAAAAGAATCAGCTCACGAAAAAGGAATTGGCTAGAGAAAAAGGATCTAAGCCAGTCACAAAAAAAGAATTTAAATGTTAAAAAAAGGCATTACTAGGTTGTTTTTCTGCCAAATAACTTTGCAGTCTACCTAGCAGAGTCCTGATTATCAAGATACATGTGTTTGTGTCTCTAGATATCTTCATTTTAGGTGCTTTTCATTTTTTTTGTTTTGTGAAAACAGAAAACAAGATGGCGCTCGCAAAAAAAAAATTCTTAGGAAAAAGGAATTTGTTCTCATGAAAAAGAAAATGCTCTCACAAGACTAAATCCTTTTTCATGAGATCAAATCCTTTGTCTCAAAAAAGACAATAATCCTGGAAATAGAACATTCCTAAATGTCTTATTATGATATAATGGGAATTTAAAAACTTAATAACTTTACAACAGATTAATAGTATTGCACCAAATGTTCACTGTCCGTTCTGCTACTAAAGTTCATTCTACCCTACAAAAATCGTGCATAAATTCCATACCTTCTGGCCTCAAGGCGATGAGGAAACAAATGTAAAAAAGGAATTTTTTTTTACTTTTTTCACTATCCAGATCTCATATTGGACCGGAAGGAAACTTACCACATAAAGAGATCTACCCCCACAGGACAGCATATTCCAAATGTTGTGCAAATCTCTTGAATGGTTGCAAAGTTATTAAAGTGCACAATTTGAGGTTTAACTTTAAACATGCTACTCAGTTCTAACAATAGAAGCATGAGTGTGCCTGTAAGTTTGTGTATATATATATATATATATATATATATATATATATATATATATATGGTAGATGTAGTCTACCATAGTTAGGGTTGAGGGAGACATTTACATGTTAAACCCCAAATTTTGCACCTTAATAACTTTTGCAACCATTCAATGGATTTGCCTGAAATTTGGAATACAGAATCAAGACCCATATGCCTTGGGATCTGCCAAGTTTTGTACCAGTCAGATATATGGCTTGGGAGTCATTAAGCATGATCTACGCATGCATTTATGCTTTTTCTTTAATTCTACGGTCGCGCCTACAGGTCACACGGTTTGCGCGACTGGTCCAAAATCTTCAGGGAACGTGCAACTGGGGTCCTCAATGTGCCTTTCAAAGATTTTGTGAAAAAATATTAAACGGTTCAAAAGTTATTCAAAAAACAAGTTCCCATTATAAGTCAATGGGAAAAGTTAATAAAAAGTTCAACACTTTCGCAAATGCACTTTTTTACCATCGCAAATGGCCCTTTTACTGTTGCAAATCTGCCATTTTGTTTTCAGTTAACTATCAGAAAAATGCTTGGCATTTAAAATTGAGACCCTCTAGCAACCTAATTCTTTTTGTATTCACCTAATCGGGCCCTGAGGATGCTAGCCATGTCTTTATTTTGGGGTAAAACACCCCAGAAATATGTTTATCAGATTTCTGGAAAAAGTACTTTCACAAAGTAGTGTCGCACTCATGAAAGTGTCGCAAATTTTTTGAAAGCTTTCGCAAATCACGACACTACTTTGCGACACTATGCTCAAAATAACAGTAATTCTTTGGCAGCCTGCTGCAAAAGAACGGTTTGGAGTTTTGGGCTGAAATTTGGAGAGAACGCAGCCAACATCTCACAGATGTGCTTTTCAGTGTTTCATTGAAAAAAATATTACACAACGGCAAAGTTACTGTACTCCAAAGTTGACACTTTTTCCCTTAAGATAACATTACGGCATATGATGCATTGCAGCAATCGTTTGGCACCCTGCTGCAAAATAACGGTTTGGTCTTTTCAGCTGAAATTTGCAGGAACATAGCCAACATCCCACAGATGTGCCTTTCAGTGGTTTGGTGAAAAAATATTACAGGGAGTCAAAGTTATGGCAGTCCTAACTTCTGTTTTTTTCCCATAGGATAACATTACGGTGTTCGCCGCGCCTTTCAGGGCCCGTATCTCGAAAACGGTGCGAGATACGGACTTTTTGTCAAAAAAATTCTTAGCCCCCTAAATGGGACTAAGTACAAAACTAGCCAGGAAAGTGATAATACATATGACTTTTAAAAATTTTTTTCTATGTTGTACGGTTACTGAGATATAAGCAATTTACTATTCCAAGTCTTCATTTTTGTGTTCCGAGAGTCATTATTTTGCATACATTCTTTCTACTCACTGTCTTTCTCTATACAGCTTTTGGGGAAAACCAGCCTGTGCGCTTACATTACTGTTACCATTACCGTTTCTGCTTGCGGTTCCGTACCCGTTTCACTTACCGTTCATGTTTACGTCACCATGTGCGTTACCCTTTGCGTTTTCATATGCAGTTGCGTTTGCGTTAATTTTAACATTTCTGTCTATAGTACTGTTTCTCTTTCTGTTTTGCTTTGCGTCACCATGTGCACTACGATTTGTGTTTGCGGGCACAATGTTAATATGTGACAAGACATCATATGGCGGGAGTGTGGAGCCAGCAGGGCCCCGCGCTCCCGCCGCCGCATTACATTCACTATTTCTCATTATCATTCTCAAAAAGAAGGGAAATTAGAGGCTAAAACTTATTAATGAACAGTACAGTCTACAGTTGTTCTCCAGCAGCGAAAGGAAGAGTTGAAACCCCTTGTATTCGCTCCAGTTTACTCTCCCTCAATTGGTGTATTGGGGGTCATCGGCCTTAACTGTCACCCCATTCTCCTATTCCTCAGCTTCCTTCCACATGTGAGGTGACAGTTAGGCCGATGACTCTTCAATGCGCACCTCGATTCCAGTTGGGGAGTGGCTGGAGGGTGCAAAGGGGTTTCAACCCTAACATCGAATTTCTCACTTTTGTTGCTGTGGAACAACTCCAAACTGATGCATTAAATGGAGTTTTTGCTACTAATATATATATATATATATACTATATATATATATATATATATATATATATATATTTACATATATATATATATATATATATATATATATATATATATATATATAAAACTAATTTGTTTTGGCCCCCTGAGGTAGAACTAGGCAGAATAAATTGAGTAGACTATAAAGGAGTAGGAGGGAATTGAAGACTTTTTTATATATAATTTCTTAACTGGCTTATGGTAGTGTAGCACTGCATAGAATTCCATCTTTTAATGTTTTTGTCTGTGTGTGAGTCTGACAGACAGTCAGTGAGGGAAATGTAAAGTAGACTGCTTTGTCAGACACAAGCTCTGTAAGTGTGGTGTTGTGTGCTCTGTTAGTGGGTGGCATGGCCCTGTGGTATAACTCTTCCCTGTCACTTATGAGTCACACAGCACTAGGCATGCATCTCATTTGGGAATCTAAGAATCATTAACAACTATTCTGAATCATCATTATTAGCATCCATCGGCTGCATGGGGTCATCATCATCAACAACTGGCATGCATATGCTGTCAATGCATGTAGAAAACATGAAAAAGACAACAGGAGGAGAAAAGGAGAAAGAAAGGAGCAAATAAATGTTCACTATGCTAGTTCCACCAAGTAAATGTTCTACAAGAGGTGATGCTGGAGAAAATGCTGGTCATAGTGGAACAGGGACTGAAAGCTGTGAATATGAGGGTGAGGACAAAGGCTGAGCACATGATAGTACCAAGAAAGAAACCTTTGAAATCCATTGCACAATCACACTGTACAATCAGCCTTGCCTATCAGTCATCCACTGCTAGAATGGGTGAAGTCTGAAAAAATTTGCTAGGCAAATTATTTCATGAATTTTGCACAATTCATGGATGCAATTCATGAAATTCACACAATTGGCAGAGCGCGAATTGTGTGAATTTCACCACCAGGTGTGAAATTTTGCCCATGAATTTCACACTTCACAGAGGAATTCTACACTTTGCGGTGAAGTTTGTGCAATTTGCAGTGGAGCCAAAGTTCCTCATGTGTGGAGAAGCTTTGCGAAGCTCCGTTGAGCACAAATTTCAGCACATAGTATGAAATTCACGGGCAAAGTTTTACTCCATCACATCTCTATCCACTGCATCTATGATGAAATCATCATGAACAACCCTGAAGCAAACTTCTTTCCCTCTCCCTTTTTTGAAGTACTTTAAGCAGTCATACGTTTAATTGTGTCTTTTGAATATGAACCATTGGCTACTTCAGTTTGTCTCTGAATTGGGGCCCATAAATTTTGTTTTGCTTTGAAAGTTTGGACAACCTGCATTATTTCCCAATGCAGTAACTAGCCTGAGCTAATGCAGACTACAAATAGGAGGGATTAAAAAATGTTGAGATCTCTAATAAATATTAATAACTGTAGATCACTTGTTGCAGGTGCTGTTGGCACGTACAGTACCTGCTAAGGATTTCTGTTTGTGTATCATGACAATGTTTGCAAAGCCTGCAGACAAAAAATAATAAATAAAATAAAATAACACAGTACATGTAGGGCATTACATTTCACTTAATAATATTTTTGAATATAAGGATCAAGGTAGAGTTGTGCGACGATAGCCCACACAAAATCAGGAAAGAAACAAAAACATGATATTTTTTGCTGGGTAAAGATAATGCTTTTCTTAGGCTAATGAAAAGTTACAAATATTGTATAATAATGGTATTACCTATATCCTCTTTACCCTGTTTGCCTGTTTGTCCTGGATATGTTGATAAATATTGTTTTGTTTGATTCTTTTTCTGTGTGTGTGTATATATATATATATATATATATATATATATATATATACACACATATACATATATATATATTATACTGGTGCAGTCAAGCCAGTGTAGTTAGGGTGAAATGGCACTTCTATGTTAAAGTCCAAATTTGAGCCTTAATAACTTCGGAGCCCTTCAATGGATTTGCATGTAATGTGGCATGCATAATCTCTACAAGTAAGTCTTGTAATCTGACAGTGGTTTCTGAGATATCAAGTGTTGAACAAAAAGAAAAATCCATGTTTTTAACATTTCTTTGCTCCCCTGTATCTTAGGAATGCCTTCATGTTGTGGTCTGCAATTTTCAGCATAGAAAGCCTTTGGGTCATAGATGTGTCTTTGGAATGTTTTGTGAAAAAATATTAATCTGTTCAACAGTTAAGACATTTTTAATTTTCCCATTGTTTCCTATGGGAAAATTTATATGTCAGGCACAAAATATATATTTTTCTCTCAATATGAGTATTGTGCGAAAAATAGCAGTTTATTTTTGAAAAATAGGACTACTGTGCAAAAAATATCAGCTTATTTTCACAAAGAATGCTGGGATTTTCATACAGTTCACAGTCCTGCAATCAACTGAGCTGTGTTGCAGCAGCCATCTTGTTTTGCTACTTAGTGAGGATGATGACATACCGAAGGTTTTAAACCCCCCAAAAATTCAGAAAATGGCTAAAGAGAACCTCTTTAAGTGTTTTCTGATGTTTTTTTAGTGTTTTATGCTGGAACCAAAGAATTTATTTTCTTGGGTGCCAGCTTATACAGAGAACAGCTTGGAGTGTGTTCTCTGTATGAGAAGAATGGTATTTTCTTGACTTCTGCAGCCACAGCTGGAACTCGTGCTGCCGATTGTAGAGTCAAGGAAGACCTGCTTTGTGTGCTTTGTGCACACAATGCATAGTATGTACTGCACATACTGGGAGCCCACCCCAGTGTGCCCAAATGCATTATTTATTTATAAAAAAACCTGTGAAAAGAAGAAAACCATCCCCTGAGATCTTTTCTTCGATGCAGAATCCTGCATCGAATTTTTCAATAATTTTGATGCAGGATCCTGCATCGAAGTACTGTAATGTGCCGCACAATGCTTTCCAACACGGAGTGCCAAATCCACGTGTCAGCATTGTGTGCACATTATTACTATTCTGGCACACTGGGATCCCACCCTAGTGTGCCCAGATAACTTATTCTGTTCATTTCTGACACCGAGATGTCCAATCCCAGTGTCAGATGTCTCCCTCCCTACTGTCTTTAGTTTCCTTGCCAATGGGGGTACTCAATCCCCCTGCTGACATCATGTATGCCCCCAAACTCAAGTGGCACACTGGGAGCCCACCCCAGTGTACCCAAATTGTTTTTCTAATGTTTTCTCCCGTAAATAATGAAAACCATCCCTTGAAGTCTGTTTCATCTATTTTTTTACCTGTAATGAAGAAAACAGTCCATCGTCATTATCCTCATCCCCCTCCCCATCCCCACCTACCTCTGTGCACCCACTTCCCCACACTTCCCCCTCACCTATACTTACCCTCCAGAGGTCACGATTGCCGATCTTCTGTGGACCAGGACACATCTGCACTCTTCAAAGCTGCACTGCAAACTGAGGAATCAAGGAAAGCCTGTAAAAAAGAAAACTGTCCCCCGATGTCTTTTCTTCAATGCAGAATCTTTTACTGAAATGTGCGCAAATTTTGATGCAGAATACTGCATCAAGGTACTGTAATGTGCCACACAATAGTTTCCGATACAAAACCATTGTGTGGCACATTACAATACTTTGATACAGGATCCTGCATTGAAATTTGGGCACATTTTGATGCAGGATCCTGCATTGATCTAGTCTGCCCTTTTTTGACATCAGATGCCCAATCCCATGTCAACCTGTATCCTCCCTCCCCAGTATTTGGCACACTGGAACCCACCCCAGTGTGTTTATATATATATATATATATATACATACAGTATATATATATATATATTATTTATATATTTCAACAGTGAAATGCCCACTCCTGGTGTTGGATCACTCCCCCCCAAGCCCACTCTTATTGCCAACGAGGGTGCCCAATCCCCCCCTGTCAGCATGATGATCCCCACCCAAAAAAGAACTTACATGGTACACTGGGAGTCCACCCCAGTGTGCCCAATTATTATGCTTTTTATGTTAACCTGAGAAAAAAGAAAACCGTCTCTGTTGTCTTTGATGCAGAATCCTGCATTGAAATTTGCAAAGACTTTGATACAGGATCCTATTTCAAAGTATTGCCAGTGGGGGTGCCCAATTCCCCAGTCAGCATCATGATTCCTCCTCAACTTTGGTGGTACACTGGGAGCACACCCCACTGTGCCCAATTATTTTTTTGTATTTTAACCTGTGAAAAAAGAAAATTGTCCCCTGTTGGGTAAGCACTTTATAATGGTACTCAATGGGGGGTTCAACTAAGCTTCATATCTCAGCCAATTTTAGGACTTTTGGCCCCAAATGTTCAACATGGGGCTCTTGACACCCCTCCTTATGAACATTGTCACTGTCATTTCATTTCTCAGTCTCAAAAGGTGATTTCACAGTCACTGCATGGAATCAACTTTCAGGACCAATTCATGAAATGATAGTGCCACTGTTCATGAGTTGGGGTCCCAAACAGCCCACGTTGCAATTTTGGTGAAGAAGTTCCCCTAAATTACTGTGTTACAAGTGTGCATTGTGCAACTTCTACACACAGTTGTAACTTCATACATTTTTTATATTTTTATTCCAGATTTTCAACATTGCCATTTTTTAGAATTTACTTATGAACAGTATAGGTGTCATTTTTCACATCCTTTGCAAAATGCATTTTCACACCTGTGGCTCAGAATGGCGTGGTCAGTGTGTGAAATCCACTTTTGGGACAGAGTAACTAAATGACAGTGCCACTCTTCATGAGGGGAGGAACCATAAAGCTCATGTTGAAAATCTGGTGAAAAAATTCCAAAAAATGACTCATTATGGGCATGCATTGCGCGCTTTTTATGCACTCTCATAACTTTGCCAGTTTTTCATGTCTTCACTCTAGATTTTCAACAGTGCCATTTTTTACACCACCTTAATAATAGAACAGCTGTCATTTTGTACATCCTGTCTAGAATGTGATTTTGCACCTGTGGAACTGAGTGGCATGGTTGCTGTGCAAAACCAACTTTTGGGATGGATTAACAAAATCACAGTTGCTCTGTTCATGGGGGAGGTACCATAATGCCGATATTGAAAATCTAGTGAAAAAATTAAAAAAAAATGAGCATGTTGCGAACGTGTGTTGTGCAGTTTCTGGGCATGGTGGTAACTTTGCCATTGTTTCCAATTTTTCATAATGTTGTACTATCTGAATGGAGGGATGGGAGCACAGGGTCCAAAGGACCTTGGCTCCCACAGTGACATATTGATACTGTTGTACTATCTCGATGGAGGGATGTGAGTGCAGGGTCCGAGGGACCCTGTACTCCCACTGTGACGTATGGATACTGTTGTACTATCTTGATGGAGGGACCCTGTGCTCCCCGCCATGAATGTGAAAACTATTGTACTATCTGGATGGAGGGATGGGAGTGCAGGGTGTGAGGGACCCTGTGCTCCAATGGTAAAATGAGGATACAATTTTATTATCTGAAAAGAAGGGAAATTCTTTGCAAAAAGTTCATTAATGCATCAGTTAAGGTGGATACCACAGTGACAAAAGCAGGGAAATGAGGCGTTAGGTTTTCCAACCCTAATGCCCCACCCCCGGGTTTCCCACCCTTACCACCCCACCCCATCCCCCACCTTCCACACACCAACAGGTGTTGGGGTATGCCATGTGGTCTAAAGACCTAACTCTCACCCCATCGTCCTATACTGTAGTGCGTACTTAGTTTGAACACAGATGCTGCCTGCAGGGAATGAATGTTAGATGTCTGACTTTAGAACTGTGCACTCCTGTGTGTGACTTGTCAGGACACCTATGTTACTGTATCATTCACAGTGAATGGGGTGATCGGTACTATTTAACTAATACTAACACTGTGTGCTCAGTTTACAAGATCTCATCTCATCAGTGGGAGAAGTTGCCCTGGTACTGCTGGGAGTCCTCTTCTGCCCCCAAATCACTCAACAACATGAGCAGCAGTAGCACTCAACCCAGTGCTGCTGCTTAGTCATCATCAAGTAAGGGGGGGGGACAGTGAGTCTGGGTCTGCCATGAACACCATGAAAACATTAGAGACGTTCATAGGAGTACAGGGCAGGGCTGAGGCAGGGCATGGTACACCAAACCATGATTTCTACAAAAGTGAGTCAGTGGCAATGCCACCAAAGAAGCTTATGGAGAGTGCCAGTGAGTTGGACATGGAACTGAAGTTGTCAGAACAGAGGCACAGGAGCGAGGTAATGGAAGGGGAAGCAGCTGAGCTGGAAAAGAAAGCACAGGGAAATTATGTGATTTATGAAATGAGAAAGGGGAAGGGAAGAATTACAAGAAGTGGAGGCACAGAGGAAGAAGCAGGAGAGGAGAAAGGGCATGAGGATGCAGATGTACAAGAGGAGGACAAAGAATAAGAGGAGGTTAAAATTGTGCTGTCCAAGGGGGTAGTGATGACGATGAGTGTGACACTAAGGAGGGGAGGCCATCACAGGAGTAGATGACAAATTTAAAAAAAGATGACCAAAAAAAAAAAGAAAGGCACGAAAGCATGTTTCTCAGGCAGAAAAACTGAAACATCAGCACTGCACTCAGCCCCCAACCTCAGAACAATTACCCCCGTAATATGGTACCATCTTCTGCTGATGTCCTGCCTGGTCATCCCCAGCCATATCACACCACAGTGGCAGAAAATAACTCATCTGATAGTTGCCACCTGATTCTTTGTAAAGTCCCAGCAACATTCCATTCATGTAGCAAAAAAAGCAAAACAATGTTCTACATGTGGAATTAGTTTACAGACAGCACCACAAGTCACTGAAAGCATATCGTAATCACTGAGCACTGTAGCAGAAAAACCAGCCAAGGTCAGGCTACAAGAATACTAAGAGACAGTGATCTGCCTGACAATTTAAAATGTGAGCATAGCACATTCCTGACAGCCACCTTTATTCTCAGTACCTACTTTGGTTAGATTGAGCAGCAGCAACAGGAACAGTTGCTTGTGGGAAGTGGTTGGATTAGATGGTTTGTTCAAGTAATGAAACCAACAAAGGCAGCCACAGCAATAAATCCAAAGCCTTTCTCCAACTGATGCATCCCCAGGTAGAGATGCTGCTTCAAAAGCATCATTCCAACCACCAACAAGAAAACTAAGTACATTGCATGAATCATTACATACAGTACCTGCACTAAACTGCCATCTCCACCCCCAAGCAAAGCTCCATCTAATTGAAGCAACTCACTGGGGAGGTGATGACCTTTGATCTTGAACAATTCTCTATCTCAAAAGTCATGGGATTTCAAAGATTGTTGCATAAAGCGAGACCTAAATATACATTGCATCATGCTTCACATTTTCCATGCTTGTTTTACCCCAGTATTTCTGAGGAATTACAAAGGAAGATTAGACACTTCTTTTTTTATCATATCAGATTTTTTATTATTTTTTTCATCATTATGTTACAAATAATATGCACACACCAACATTAATGTGACCACAAAAATAAAAACGCTTAATGCTTATGTTAAACACAAAAGATAGATCTAGGCCAATTCTTTCAGCCAAGCCCAGCCCAGAGAGTGGTGGTGGAGCTGCTAATAGCTCACCAACCACCCCACAGGCTCTTGATAAGATGCATTCCACACTCCCACAAAACATATCCATGGAGGCAGCTGAAGCAAACAAGCAGCAGAATTATCAGATGAGCTACCATCAGAGACAGACTGAGCTTCTTCAACAATCTTCCCCTATCAAAGCTGGTGGGTACACACTTGAGAAACTGGTATCAGCTTTAGATAAGATTTTAGCATGGACAGAAAAGAGTGATCGTTGTTATGAGGCGATCTTAAAGAAAATCAAATTTATACAAGCGGAAGTGAATTTAGTAAAAACCATGCTGGAAGGGACAAAGAGAACTGTATTACAAAACTCAACAGAAATAGACAAACAAGAAGCTAAAACTGTATCTGTTGAAGCAAACTGTGTGAGTCTTATGAAGGACAATTATATAAACAGAAAGATGGAAAGTGCAGAAAACGTGTTACACTACAGAAATATCCACATTCTAGGGATTCTGGATCAGCTTGATATTAATTTCGGTTCCATAAGAGATTTGGTTAAAGTCATTTTCATAAAAACTTTTGATTTGCCCCAGGAGAATCCTCCCCTTATCACAAAAGCATTTCGGGGTTGCTAAACGGCAGAATAATGTTTCAGCTCCATTAAAGTCTACAATCCTTGCCACTTTTGGCTTTGATTCTGATCAGGAGTATATTTTTAAGTTGGCCAGGCTTAGAGGGACTCTGCAGTATAGTGGATACAAATACTACATACATCCTGATTACTGTTATGCTACACAACGGCAAAGAAAAAGATTTTTAGCATATCGTTAAGAGATTTTGGAAACCGGTGCACTGTTTTCTTTGCTACCACCAACAAAGGTGATGATCGTAAAAGACGGCAAGACACACATATTTTTCAATGTCGATCAATTGACTTCATACCTCAGGGCAGAGTATGCATCCCAGCAGATGGCGGAGCCCCCACCTTATGACATGAAATCTTGGAGAAATCTGGAGACAATGGACTTGTAATTATTTGTAACTATTTGTAATTATTTGCAGCTTTGCTTGATGGGGTTGATCTGATGGATTAAATATGTTTAGTTTAGTTTAACAATATAAAAGGGTGTTAATGGAGCACATCTGAAATTACAAGATGATTTTAATAAGGAAAGTTAAGCTATATAAAGCTACAGCCCTTCAGTTTTGGTTGTAATTTTCTTATGTCTTTCCTTTGTTTTATCCCCCCCCCTTCTTTCTTTTTGACTGAAGATTAGACACTTCTGATAGAGGCAGATAGGGTTATGTGCATTTTGTAAGTGATATCTGGAGAACAAGTGTAAACTAGTGAGTCATACTGTAAGCCTTACTGTCCATTGGATTGTGCCCAAATCAAGCTTCCCACCATTCCTGTCATACCATTACTACCATTAGCCCCTTCAGGAGTTATGTTGAAGCAAACAGCCTTGCACTGGCTCACCAATAGTGGAAATTACTTACTTCATTTTTTTTTTTTAATTCTTTGTTAAACGGGTAAGGCCCACTAGGTACAATTGCCTGTTTTCAGGCGTGACCTGGGAGCTTTAGGCTGGTTAAGTGACTTGCTCAGAGTCACACAGTATGCAAGTGGAGGCTGGGGGAATAAAACACATGTCTGCTGAACCAAGTTCATTCACAGCTCATTACTCTAACAATTAGGCTATACTGCCAGCCAGTGTTAATGTTTCAGTCATGGAGGGAAAGTATAGTGGAAAAACATTCTTCAGTTTATCCAGTCACTGCTAGACACCTGGACATACCCTAATGATCTGAGGGGTTGAATTATATAAATGACAGTGGCATTAGCATGCTAAAGAACATGAGTAATGAGAATTTCCACAATGTATCTAATTTTTCAAGGGGGAAAACTAGGAGCATGGTGGAAATGCACCCTGTTTTGCAGAAGCACTAAATCTGGTTTTGAGTGGCATGCTTGACAAACATACACAGTTAAAGGAAACACTTGACACTGTACAGGAAGTCACCTCATCAGATTAGAGAGTGCCTGTCCCCTGAGACTCTTAAGTCTGCATTAAAAATGTATTTGTTTGATTTAGCTTTCACGTATGCTGTTTAACTGATAATCTGCACTGCCTGTTTTAATTTGTGTGTTATTAACTATGAGCTGTTTATTTGTTTACTTTGTACAAGCGCTTTGGCATTTGAAAAGTGTTTTTTAAAAATAAAATCTGACTTGACTTGATTAAATATTTCCATCCCTCCCCTAAACATGCTGAGCTTCTATACTATTACTGGCAGCAGCACAATGTTTTTCATCATTGCTTAATTAGAAATGTTTTCACAAGGTAGACTTCTGCCTTTTATATGGTAAAGAAATTTATGGAATAGAAACATGGGTTCAGATATGGAACTCAATGATTTAAGCTAGGGATCCAGTCGGGTTTGTAATGTTATAGTAGGTATGGAAAATGAGCAGACAAGGTGGGCCATGCAGTCCTTATCTGCCACCAATTTCTATGTTTCTATAATTCTATTAAATGTGGAGGATAACTGCTGTGGTTGCAGTGGAGTATTCTGCAAAAGCTCGTTACACTTCTGTGTCCATCTGAACAGGCAGATTCAACAACCCTTGGCATGGTCATTACCATGTAGTGTCTTCTTGAACACCACACATGCCACTATTTATTTATTTGTTTATTTATTTAAGACATTTATTTAACAAGGTAAGCAAACAGAGACAAAAGTTGTCTCATTTCCAGTTGTGACCAGGGGAAGGTTAATACAACAACATAAGAATAGAAAAACATATCCCTGTAAACAGAACAGAAATAGTGTACTTGTACTTGTGTAGTATTGTACAATTTGATTATGTCTTTATACCTTGTTTGTAATACTAGCAAAACAACTTTGTAAACAGGGCTGTAATAAGTACTAATAGTTTTATCCTGCTGAGAAATAAATTTTATCTGAATCTGAATCTGAAATGGACATTGTTCAATATAGAGTTATTATAAGAACAGAATTCATGGAAATATGATGGCAGCCAAATCGTGCAAGAATGCCGTTATAAAATTAAGCACTAAGGCATGACAGAGTGTGTGTTATTGTGTAATAACATCACTCCTGAGGTGCGTTGAAGCATGAGGCGAAGCCGAGTGCTTCCATCATCCCAGGAGTGACGTTATTACACAATAACACACACCCTGGAGTGCCTTATTGCTATTATACAATGGTTCATCATTATATAAAATAAAAAAAATGTAAAAAATGTTTTTAGTAGATGTTTAGTAAGTTTCTTAAGAGAAGAGGAAAAAAAGATAAAGCTGCATTATGATGGCAGCAAGCAAAGCTAATGCTAAATCAATGACAGTGATGTTATACTGCAATATCATCACTGTCTCAGGCACACACTGACCAAGCAGAATCCAGGATTCTTTCTTGCCATTGTATAATTAAGCAATAAGGCATGACAGGGTGTGGTATATCATGGGATATCGTCACGTCTCGGGTGGTTGGGCACGAGGCTGCAGGCCAAATGCATCCAACAACCCGAGAAGTGATGATATCCCATGATATACCACACCCTGGAGTGACTTATTGCTATTATGAACTGAGTTTGAATTTTCATAATAAAAAAATAAAATAAACAGGTTTGTAAATGTTTTATGAACAAGTTTTTGGGTGATGTAGGAGCACATTTTGAAAAAATAGTTCTCAGACAGAACAGAACAAGGAGGCTGGTGGCGCCGGGACTTTTTTGAAGCCGTGATGATGTAGCCCAATATCATCATGGCTTCAAAGAGCTCTCTGCCAATCAGATTCCTCTATTTATGCTCTCAGTTCATAATATATATTATACAATGGGCATAGAAATTAAGCACAAATCCTCTAATCTCATTGGCTACCTGGCACACCTCTCCCATTGTAAAAGCTGCAATCACCCCACGGGAAGAGGTGCCAGGCAGCCACATCTCTAAAACCCATCTGACCTCTGAAATTGCCAACCAAAGCCACCATATTAAACCCTGCTAAACTGCCGTGTACTGCAGCTGACCGCAAAATTCAAACAGACTTGAATTTTAAAATTCTACCTCTCCACAAACTAATATGCCAGGCAGCCTCTCGAGCCATCACTGTTCGTAAATCACTGCAAGACCCTTCTCGGTCCACACATCCCGACATCTTTCTCACTCGCTTACACACCTGCTTCACAAAAGAAAAACTGCCAGTTGTTAAAAAACCAAAAACAAATGGATACCTCATTCGCCTTAACAGACAAAACCCTAGAAACAGCAGACTCCCGAAAATCCAGCACAAGAGAATTCTGCCCACAATGTGCTCTCCATCACTTTTCGGCATCTCAACCTCACTCACAACCTGGCCCCCCAAAACACACTACAACCGAGAAGCATGAAGCAAAAGTGTGCATCCTCAGTAGCAGGGTGGCATCAAGCAATCGGGGAGTATTTTTTCCAGTGCAACAATAACCACAGTAACAATTGGATAAAATAGGGGAAAAAAACTTTTATTTATTATTTTCTATGTGCCCAAAAAGAGAGGACATTGTATAACTGCAATATGCCACTCAAGAATGTTGTTGATTCCAGGATTTACCCACGCCTGGTGTGTTTTGGCCACTTGGCTGCACCTCATGGCCAAACAACACCCCAGGGTGTGGGTAAATCCTGGCATCACCAACACCCTCTCGTGGTATATTGCTTAAGCATGTCAACATCAGATGATACATTACCAGTCATTCTGTGGAGGAGGTAAAGCTAGTAACACACTGTCACTACAGCACCATGTGGGATATGGGGCAATGCAATTATTACAAGAGCAAGGAGTCCTGAATTGCCTCTTGAATATGAATTTAGTAGACTCAACACTAGGTGAGGTAGTCATGATACCAGGTAATACATTCCACAAGTAAGGTAATCTGACTTTAATGCATGGAAGTTTGACAAGCATTTGCCTGCTTTGGTGAATTCAAAACCATTTACCCAGTACAGGCATGAGGAAGTAGACGGGTTTCCAGTAGGATTAAATACATCATGTAAGTAGTCAGGGAGCAACCAAGCAAAGCAGACTGGTGGTAGCCATAGTGGTACTGGGAGCAGCAGCAAGAATGACAGCAATAATGGTGGTGGAGGTGTGGATCTTGGCACCACTAGTTTATCTGAGTCATTGAAGCAGCAGAAGGATGCAGTATTAATTAAAGAAGTGGCAGTGATGTTTCTGATGCAATTTGCAAACTGGTTCTTGACAGCATTAGATTGCACATGCTACTGTATGTGACATGGCAACACTACTGGATCCTATATATAAGAATGTGTTCATTCCTCCTGGATGCATTAAGCATATCAAACAGAAAGTGTTGTGGACACTTGTGATGAAGACAGCTTAATAAAGCTGGTAAGACTGTGCATTAACAGTCTCTATTTTATTACATTAGCTAAAGTGGCTTTCTATTTTCTTGGATGTCATCTAACATCAGGTGCTTCAACAAGATGTTCTTTGTACATCTGGGGTTATTGCCTCACAACATCACTTAGTGCTAGATTTGGAGAATCATAAATTCAAAGCCTTTCTCAAACTCAGGTTCCAAAGAATTAATAATAATTAGCCACTTGATTATTTACAACAGCTAGTACTATTTTCACCCGTACCCCTACACCTCCTGGTGGAAATGGTTAAGTCTTCCCAGACTCTACCCACTGTAACTGGCAACACAGTCTGATTCACCACTCCCAGCAGTAGCAGTGCAACTCCTCCTCCTGATGACACCTACAACAGCTTTAAAATCATCATCACCAACAAGCTCAATATGATCAGGTGTGTCACTGAGAACACAAAGCACACACAGTTAGTACTAGTTTAAGGACAGCCATCACAGGCAGTGTAATGCCCTATGGTTAATGTTTTTTTTTCCATTCTTTTTATGTTTTATGATGCATTACCTGTTTGATTTGGGATGGCAATAATGTATAATTTGAAAATCAATGGAGTCAGATTCCAGAGAGACAATGTAATAATTGTTCTGGAGGCAAGGCTTAGTCAATGGGGCAATGATGGACATTTTTTCATGCCTACACTGAGGATCTGGCAAGCCAGTGCTGGACTGTTGTTTAGCAGCACTGGGAGTTGGATACTACACTGTTGCAAATGGTGGTGATGGGGGCAAGGCAAGACAAGGCAAAATTTTGTTTTTATGGTGCCCATTTGGGGAGGCTCTGGGCACCAAACAATAAAAACAGTACGACTTAAAAAAAAAAAAAATAATGAATAAAATTCAGATCACAATTATGATATATATATCAGAAGAAACTCATATGATCAGGCAAGAGTAGTTAGTTGAGATAGGCCAGGCAGAAGAGGTGGGCCTTTAGCCTTTGTTTTTAACACCTCAATTGAGGGGGTCTCCCAGACAGCAGGTGGTAGCAAGTTCCACAGGGTTGGCCCAGTGACACTAAAGGCATGATCACCTGACATCTTGAGTGAATGCCTGGGAACATCTAGGAATTTTTTGTGGTACTGGGAGTTGGGCACATCAGTGTCATGGACTGTGGTTGTAGTTGTGGTGTTTGCAGGTACTGTGGTTGGGCACCCTGGAGTCATACTGTTGCAGCAGGGATTGCCATTTGAGCAGTGAGTTACTTTTTCATCCATTTTTCTCTGGTGTTGGGTTTCTGTTCAGGGGAATGGCTTTGAATGGCTGTGCTCTGCTCCATGAAGCACAACAAAAAAAAAGAAACTGCTCTCTCTGCTATGCCAATGTCACCAGAAATGCTGCTGAGTGGCAATGTCAGAGAACTGACACTGCCAAAATGAGTGACCGAGAGGCAGAACAGGTGCCACGAGCAGAATTGTTGACATGTCAGTCACAGACAGGAAGAATCTGTGGCTGTTGTGCTATTTCCAGGACAGAGAGAAACAAAGCACTATACAGCAGCAGTAAAGGGAACACATTGCACAGGAAATGCTGGGTGTAGGAAGTACAAGTTGTAGAAGAAAACTCTCATCCAGCTTGTACTTTCCAGACTTGTGATTGGCCATGTACTTGAAAGTGAAAAGCAGCAGAACTGCAGAGAGTGGTCTAAATTGGGGACGGGATTGGGTAGTCTAAAGCTGTGATATTTTGAGGAGGGCCAAGCTACCAAAAGCTCTGTCTCACAGCTCAGACTGATAAGAATATGTTTATCAGCCTTTGGCAAGCAAACATAAAAAAGACATAAAGGTTTATGTGTGAGGTTCAAATTTCAGTAAAATCATCAGCATTGTGGGGTATAAATTTATTCCACTGCCCATTAGTTAGAGGTTTAACATTATTGTTCTTACTGTAGACATGCAATGACACACAATTGACCCTATTTTCCAAAGATTTTTTACCAAAGGTACAGGATGGGAAGAACCCTTTTGAAAAATGGTCCCAGTGAGTCTATCAGCATGTCTGATTCGGATTGATCTGTAGGGGTATCACCAGCCTCTGTCCACATGGAAATACTTTATCTAAGTTGTGTATATCTGTATAGTCCAACAATACTAAATCTCTTCATACTTTCCTTTAAGTGTCCTGGTGCTGATAATGAAGTTTTAGGTCCAAAATTACTGACTGCTCCTTGTTACACCCAGATAAAAATGGTGTCATGTCCTGTTATGACCAGCTGATTATAAGGGGAACCATGAGACAGCTCACAGCTGTCAATCAAACTGAAACTATTGTGCTGTAACTGTAACTTTTCCTCAAGCGCCAATCACAGTGCATCAGCTGAACAAGCCTTACCTCAACAAGAATCAAACTGAGTCTGCTACAAATTAAAATAAAGAAGTTTATTAACTTGTACCTTAAAAAGCCTTGGTAAAAGTGTCTCACCTACTGACTCACACAGCATTACTGTGGTGTATCACACTACAGTGTTGCCTGTCAGAAGTAGGGATGTAGCAAATTTAAATTTTGCCAGCAAAATGCTGATGAAGTGGCCAAATTCACCTGGCAGAGCAATTCATGAAATTTTTCTGCATCAGGCAGAATTTCGCCTATGCAAAAAATTTGCCTTCCGAGGTGAAATTCTGCCTTCCGCGAGTGAAATTTCACTTTCTGCAGGCAAGATTCCACCTTCTGTGGGGGAAATTATGCCACAGAAGGTGGAATTTCACCACGGAAGGTGAAATTTCACCAAGGAAGATGAAATTTTGCCATTCTGCAGGGCAAATTTTCACCACTCAGCCAGGCAAAATTTAGCATTTTGCTCTCAGAATGGACAGAATTTCATGGATTACTCTGTGAAGCGAATTTTGCTCAGTTCGCCTACCACTAGTCATAAGTACAAGCACCTGTGAGGAAAAAATAAACAGTTGAATCATTTAAATGTTATTGAATTTCTCAGTACTAGGTCTGTCCAGCAGATGACAATACATAAAACTGGTTCATTCGTATTTATAACTAATTATATATTTACCTTAGCTAAAAGTTGCAAATCATTTTACACTATGTTACATGTGATTTGAATAAATGTGGGTTTCAAAGCATACATGTTTAACAATTTTTTTCAAATGTCAGTTATAAAAACTATGTACAGTATAGGTAGGGGTGTGCAATTGTTTGCTGCGAGGTTTATGTGGTATCGTACATCTCAGGTGTGTATGAAAACAAATTACACATTTCCTATACATTATTCTCTATATATTTACTGGTCAGTCCCTGTAATCAACTGCTGGCACAGCCTTAAAAACTCCATTATTCACATGTGAATAATGGAGTGAAGTTATCTACCTTTCTAAAAGACTGCAATGCACTCGCGCACTTGTCCAGCAGTCTGTCCTCGCACTGGCTATTCCCTTGCACTCCCTAAGGAAAATGACCAATGTGAAGCACAGCCTTTTCGGTACTTGGGCCCACCCCTCTACTCGAGGATTTAGTGAAAGCACATCATTAACATGGGAGCAGGCATGGACAGCAAGATGGCAGCCACATTGGGCTAGCCACGTTACAGCAGCTGTAGTTTATGTTCCTTTTACTTGTTTTAAATGTTATTTTTTGTTATTTTTATGTTCTAGTTTATTGATTTATTGATTCTTTTATTTTTTGGAAATACCTGGAGATAGTCGTTGGCAGAGATAGCGACAGTGTGTGGAGTTGCTCTTGTGTTCCCCTTCAGGATTGGACGTTATCCTCGGAGCAAGATTTGAGAACCTTGTTGGTAGTGTTCTGACTAAAGTCTCGAAGGCTTTTGCCAGGAGTCGATAGTTTGTGCACTGGGACTGTAGGCTGGTCATTGGCCTTGTGCTGCCCTGGGACTGCTTGCAGATCTTGTTGGAGTATCTGGGGATGTGACCCGAAGTCGGAGACTGGGACTTTGAGACTGGGTTTTTCCTCCGAGACTTGGAAGTTTTCATTTTTGGGCTCTGCAGACTGCTGCATCTTCTGTGCCATCTTTTTGGAGTGGGTGAGCCTGCTGGGATTTTGATCTGAACCCATGGTGGTTTGCTGGGGTGGTTGGCTGGGGCAGACTGGGGGTGGTGCTGTCAGAGGACAGGCCCCAGTGTGCCCATGGTTTCTGGTCTTTATGGTGGGCAGCCTGGAGAGCCTGCTTGTGTGGATTCCAGTTACTGACTGATTTCCTCAGTGGCATCTTGGGGGACGACTAGGGAGAGATTCTCTCTTTTGATTGGAAGTACTCATTTAAGCAATTTTGAGCCTATTAAATACTGGCCTGAACCCAGAGTGGTCTACTGGGGCAGTTAGCCGCTACAGGAGATTTGGGGTGTGCTGTCGGAGGACAGGCCCCAGTATGCCTGTGGTTTCTGGGTTTTGTGGGGGGCAGGCTGGAGAGCCTGCTCGCGTAGATCGTCACTGGCTGACTTCCTTAGTGACACCTTGGGGGACAACCCTAGGGAGAATCTCTTATTTTTTGGCTGGTTGATTGAGCTCTTCCTTAAGCAGCTGGAATAAATCATGAAGACTGGAAGGTGATCCTTTAGCTGCAGAGAAGGTTTGCTTTATCTACTTGGAGCTGATGGAACAGCTAGAAATTCAATCTTCATTCGAGTACTTCCCAGGTCAGATTGTTCCTTTTTTCTCCCTCTTATATATTTCGGTGAAGCAGTGAAAGGGCTTCGTTTTTTATTCAAGACTTGATTGTATGACTGTTTGTTCTGCCTATGTGAGAGCTAGGCTTTGGGACAGATTCCTCAGGGGTGAGAGCTCTGAGGGTTTTTTACTATTCTTGTTCTCAGTGGAGTATAAGCGGGAAGAAAATGACTTTGTGTCCAAACTGTTATTAACTTTTCCTGATGAGTTAAAACCTGCCCAGACTGCTTTCTCTGAGGAGTTTGCTTGAAGAGGAATGGATAATTGCTTTATTTAGGTTTTTTGTTAAATTTCTTCCTTTTTATTATTATGTTAGAAATGGGAAGCGAGGCTGCTGTTTAAGACATTTAAATCAGCCTATGGTTTTGGCAGTATTTAATCAAATTGGTTGATTAAAAATTGTTTTTAAATATTTAGCAGCATGTGCTGGGACTGGGCTTCTGCGGGCAGGTGCTATTCCCCCTCTAGACTGAGGGACCTGCATCCTTTCAATAGCCCCCCATTGCAACCTGAGGTATATAGGCATTGTCATGCCTTGGGGATTGTACAGAGGAGGCAGAGAGGGATGGGGTTCCCCGGCTGCGAGGGGGAGAGTGGAGTGGGTGAATAAGGGTGGTGGGGTCGGGGAGATGCCCTGTAGTGAAATGGGCCCAGGATAGAGGAGTGTGATGCCTGGTTCCCACACCCAAGGGCTCGACCGAGAGTGGACAAGTGGCCTTCTCCTCCAAGGCCTCTCATCCAACCCGGGCTGTATTATGCAATGCCAGGTCTATAAAAAACAAGACAGCATTTATTTCTGATCTTGTTGAGTCATCTGACCTGACTTGCATTACCAGGACCTGGCTGGATGAAAATGATGGTCCCATATTTGAGTCAGCTGTTCCAGCTAGGTACTCGGTAATACATTGCCCAAGGTTGAATCGATGGAGTGGGGGGTCGTTATTTGTTTTAAATTGGAATTGGGCTTTGTGAAGGTTCCAGTGGTGTCCCCTAGATCCTTTGAGTGTGTCATGGGAGCAGGTGTGGGCTGCAGAATCTTACTTGTCTACCGTCCACCCAGTGACTAAAAAGTTTTTCTGCTGGAAGTCACAGACTTCATTGTCGACCTGGTGTTGGAGTCCTCCAGGTGGTTGGTCCGGGGACTTCAATGCTTGGGTTGACAATGAACTCTCACATTTTGGTCAAGACTTCCTCCAAATGATGATTCTGTTGGGCTTCACACAGGTTGTTACCACTGCTACCCATATTCAGGGTCACTCTCTGGATCTGGTGTTCACCCTGGGGATGGAGATCATGGAACTGGTGGTGGAACCAGTTGGATGGTCAGACCATCACTCCATAAGGTTCAATTTAGTGGCCCTCCTTGTGAGATCTACCCCTTTGGAGATGGTCCAGTAACGCCCTTTGAGGGGAGTTACCCCTGACGGTCTGATGGCAGTGCTGGACCTATCGAGTTGGTCTATGGAGTGCATGGAACCAGATGCCTTAGTAGTGCACTATAATAATATGGTGCTGAGGGTACTGGACTCCATACAGCCTGTCCGTGTTCGCCCCCTCTCTCTTCACCCTCAGTCTCCTTGGTTTGATGGGACATTGAGGGAGTTGAGGAGAGTGGGGCTAAGACTGGAATGTTGTTGGCTGAAATATGACCTGGAAGGTGACAGATTTAGATTGATGGCCCATTATGTGGACTATCAATCTGAAATCTCCCATAAGAAGGCAGAGTTCCTGTCCAGGGAGCTAGCTGCATCAAGAAATTGACCTGCTCAGCTTTTTCAGACCGTCGACAGACTATGCAATCCAGCCTGTCTGTGGGGTCAGAGAGCTTTTTCACAAATACTATGTGATGAGTTTGCTCGGTTCTTTGAGGATAAGGTGTAATCGATCAGGTCAGAGATTCGCAGTACACGTTCAGATGAGAACTGCAGTGATCAATGTGGGGTTACAGGCCCTCGGTCTACCTGGACAGATTTTGACCAGCCAGCGATCATGGATATCATGAAGGTTGTCCAGGGCTTATGACCGACTTGCTGTAGTTTGGATCCTGGTCCCATGCGCCTCCTTGTGGGGTGCATGGATGTGATTGGACCAGTCCTTGCAAAGATAGTCTGGGGTTCTTTGGACCAAGGGGTGTTTCCAGAGTCTTTAAAAGAGGCTGTTGTGACACCGCTTGTGACCCTGACTGTCTCGCTAACTACAGACCGATCTCTAACCTGCCCTTTCTAGGCAAGGTTATTGAGAAAGTAGTCACATTGCAGCTCAATGACTTTATTACCACCCATAAGGTCTATGATCCTTTCCAGTCCAGTTTCAGGGAGAGGCATAGTACTGAGAGTGTTAGTTCGGGTACTTAATGATCTCCTAATAGCGAGAGATCAGAGGAGCTGTTCGATCATGGTTCTCCTTGATCTCTCTGCATCATTTGACACTGTGGACCATGGGAGGTTGCTGGATCACCTGCAGCTACTCTGCAGACTTTCAGGGACAGTCCTCAGATGCTTCCACTCTTTCCTCACAGGCAGAAGTCAGAGGTTAGTTTCAGGGACTTTTTTCCCTCTGCTCCCTTTGCTCTGTCTTGTGGGGTGCTGCAAGGCTCTGTGCTTTCCCCCATGTTCTTCACAGTGTATATGCTGCCATTGGGAGACATTATAAGGCATTATGGGCTGAGTTTTCACTGCTATGCAGATGATACTCAGCTCTATATGTCCTTTGTGCCCGAACAGAATGACGCATTATCGGTCTTTAACAATTGCCTTGCTGAGATTCAGGATTGGATGAGTGTGAACTGGTTGAAACTGAATCCAGACAAGACAGAGGTGTTGGTTGTGGACCCGGGTCATCATGTAGAGAAGTTGACTCCTGGGTTTCCCTCTGGTCTTGTATTAGGGGATAACCAGTTGAGACCTTCTGAACAGGTGCAGAATCTGGGCGTAATTTTTGACAGCGGTCTGACACTGAAGACACAGGTATTGGCCGCTGTCAAGTCTTCCTTTTACCATCTGAGGAATATTACCTGAATAAAACACCTTGTTCCACACAATGACCTCCCTGTACTAGTCCACCCTTTTGTTTCCTCATGTCTTGATTACTGTAATGCTTTGTATCTAGGGTCGCCATCGGGGATCTCCATCGCCTGCAGCTGGTGCAGAACGCTGCAGCTATGTTGTTGACTGGGTTACCAAGAACTTGCCATATCATACCTGTGCTGCTCTAACTGCACTGGCTGCCAGTGTGGTGGAGAATCACCTTCAAGGTTGCGTTGCTGACCTATAAGACCTTACACGGTCAGGGACCAGGCTACTTGCAAGATCTTCTTCATCCCTACTGCCATCTCCGCCTACTCCGCTTCACTGAAGAGGGATTGCTAAAGATTCCCAGGGTTTGTCTTAAGTCATCTGGGGCCAGGGTTTTTTCTTCCATGGCCCCAACCCTGTCGAATTCTCTACCTCATCAGATTAGAAAGTGCCTGTCCGCGGAATCATTTAAGGTGTCTCTGAAAGGTTATCTATTTGAATTAGCATTTGAATAGGTCTATTGCTGCTTTTATTGTTTTTATGTTGTTATTTATTATGGCTGATGTCATTTTTGGTATGTATTTGTGCTTTGATATGTTGAAAAGTGCACTACAAATAAAATGTGATTTGATTTTGATTTGATGGTGCTAAGCCATTTATAAAAAGCTGACTCAAAACCTTGGACTGGGATTCAGGGAAACTGGATCAGGAGGTGGGAGTTTCTGGCAAAGGAAGGGGATCTTTCTTGCAGGCAAGCACAGGGCATCTGGGGACTTTGAGAGGCTTCCATCACTCCTCGATGGCTCCTTTTCTTCTCTCTCTCTCTTTGTGTCTCTGATGCAGCTTCAGGGGGGACTGTTGCCACAGAGGGATCAGAACCTTTATTTAAAATAAAAAAGGGGCAGGAAAACGGGGACCCAACAACCTTTAATGACATGCTGCTCTCACGACTGCTGACTGAACAAACTAGGGTATTGGAAACAGAGCTCAGACATGCAGCACAGCTGACAGGATGCCTTACTCCACCGGTAAGTTTACCTCACATCCCTGTTGCTTGCTACGGACTCCCTCTTCTTCTCCTCCTGGTTCTTGCACACAAAACCAGTAAATATAAAATATAAAACACGAAGAAGTGAGGTTTAATGGAAATTTTATGCAAACCATGGTGTGTGATGCCCACATAAACTCTCGGGCTTAAGCCCTGGGAATTTTATGGGGTATCACACACCTCGGGTGTGCATAAAATCCCCATAAACCACACTTCCTCATGCATTATTCTATATATGATTTCCTGCACAGGATGCAAAACCTTCCTTTTTAATAATATACAAACTACATAGGCCTCCCTTTAGTTATCAGGCTCACACCCTTTTCTAATTGACTAAATGAATATTATTGTAAGCAAGAAGTATATTGCTTATTCAAGTGTCAATTCTTAGTTATTAAATGATGATGCCTTTCTCACAAGACAGTCTTAATAGCATGGGTTTCTTAAGAAAATCTTCTACCTCTTCCTTTGTTATGAATATAATGTAACTTAGTAATATTGTTACAGAAATGAATTTGCTTTAGGTAAGCAGTACAGATATAATAATAATAGACCCTTCCCTGCAACCAGGGCATGATATAACATCTATTCCCCATCCTCCTTTTGGTTACCTAATGATAAATTGAGGGCCACATCTAGCTTAATGTGATATGATCCTGGTCTGATATGATCCTGGTCACAAACAAAAACAATGAGCCTGGCACCAGTTTAGGAGTGAGGCCAAGAGGAGTATGGCATGGAGGATCACTAAGGCAATAGAGTAGTGACAGATTTGCTTTACTTTGACTCCAGCAAAGCTTTTGACTTGATGCCACACAAGAGGCTGCTGAAATATCTGGAGGAATAAGAACTACAGGAAAATGTATTCAGGTAGGTGGGGAACAGGCTAAGGGGGGGGCAGAAAAGATAAGTAGTAAATGGGGCCAAATGTGGGGACTGGTTCATGATGGGGTGTCATAGGTATTGGTCCTGGGATCTGTCATATTCAATATGTGTATTAGTGACATAGGGGAGGGTACCAAGGACAAGATGTGTCTCTTTCTGATGACACAATGCTATGTGGTAGAGAAGACAGTGAGGAAGGGGTGAAGAAACTTCATAAGGATCTGTAGAAGCTGGAGAAGTTGTCAAAGTTCTGGTCATTGAGATTAAAAACAAAGAAGTGCAATATGATGCACTTAGAGAAAAGGAACCCTCACATGGAGTATTGCATGGGAGGGGTTAGGCTGGCTACTGCTTTAGAAGAGAGGGATCTGGGGTTCATCATTAATGACTCCATCAAGCAAACCAACCATTGCAATAAGGCATACAGTAAGGCATTGGGGATGCTGGGGTGTATCAGGAGCAGTTTTAATGGCAGGAGAAGCTATGAGACTTATAGATATCCAGGCAAGCCTCACCTGGAATACAGTGAACAGTTTTGGAGCTCTCACCTGATAAAGGACATGGACAGGCTAGAGTCTTTACAGATGGGGTTAGCAAAATGATCAAAGGCTAATAAGACAGATACTGTGAGGAATGTCTGGTGCCTTGAGCATGTACTTGATGGGGCTAGACGCAAGAGAAAAGACACAAAGGAGATGAATAAACAAGGTGAAAAGTGAAGACCTGTATATTAGACACAGGGATGCAGTTACAAGAGGGCACAATTGAAGGTTTACTGAGGGCAAATTCATGAGGAATGAAAGGAATTTCTACTTTGGTAAGCGGGTGAGGAATAGAGGAATATACTGCTGGTGAATGTGGTGGGGCAGGTACTCTAAATTTGTTCAGATATTGCTGAAACAGAACAAGAGGGCTCATAGTAAAACTGGGGGGATCCATGGGATGGGGTGCTTGTAGGGAGGAAAAGTCCAGGGGTGAGGTAGTTTGTTAGGGGCAGAAATTATGGATTTTTGTTCTCTTTCTACTAACACAGCTCTTGCTTCTATTATGTAGGTGGACTAGGAGGTTGTATTCCTCTTACTTAAGCAGGAGACTAGAAGGGGGCCCTTGTGGGTCCCATGCATGAATATGAAGATAAACCATCCCTGTATGCTTGGCAAACTTGGAATTGAGCATCTTCACATTGGAATCAAAGGATCCCACATGAATGGACGACAGCAAATGTGAACCTTGCATCAGTAAGGAACATAACTGATAAGACAGGTGCTGACTCATTGGGAACAGATATCCAAGTAAATGTAACTGAGCATAGGGAGGAATTGTGAGACAAAGACCCCATCGCCTATGACAGTTAATGATGTGTCTGCATGGCTCTCAGTCCAGAACCCCAAGACCAGTGGCCCCAAGAAGTAGGAATTCCCTGTGGACAAGCATATCAAATCGGTATAATCTGGTAGATGATGTGTGGGTAACAGTAAAAAAGTATGCACAACCAGTGTACTGTGTTTTGGTGAAAATAAATTGTGTGCTGCTTAACCTTTGGTTTTCTTCATGTAGACAATGAACTTTGTATAGCTTTGGCCAGTGTTATATTTTTAAGTCTGTTGCAACACCAACATTCTAACTACAGTGCTCCCTCAATATTGTGAACCTCCTATAATTAAAACCCGAGAATAATGAATGCCTAGTGTGGCTCCCAATATCATCAGCTGTTCCCCATCCCCAAATTGTACACATCATCTTATGAACACCCTTCCGACACCCACCCAGCACTCTTTTTCTATTTTAAAAAATAACCACTGCTACTGAGTGTTTAACAGAAGAGCCACTGGAGACCACAAGGGATGAGGGAACGAAGCAGAGAGATGAACTGCTCTCAGAGGTTTGTGTCACACTTTCAGTTTATTTTAGTTTTTTTACCAACCTTGCAGCTAAAATACAATAAATAAAAATAAACAGCACTGTCCTATGTGAGTTTCATAATCAGTTACCGAAACAGAATAGCTGTCATTGGAGAGCAGGAAGGAACGAAGCTGAGCAGAGCTATTACAGTACAGTACTGCACTCCTTCATACATGCTGGTACAGTGAAAGCTATTACAGTGCAGCACTGCACTCCTTCATACATGCTGGTACAGTGAAAGCTATTACAGTGCAGCACTGCACTCCTTCATACATGCTGGTACAGTGAAAGCTATTACAGTGCAGCACTGCACTCCTTCATACACGCCGGTACAGTGAAAGCTATTACAGTGCAGCACTGCACTCCTTCCCTACGCCCGGTACAGTGAAAGCTATTACAGTGCAGCACTGCACTCCTTCATACACGCCGGTACAGTGAAAGCTATTACAGTGCAGCACTGCACTCCTTCATACACGCCGGTACAGTGAAAGCTATTACAGTGCAGCACTGCACTCCTTCATACACGCCGGTACAGTGAAAGCTATTACAGTGCAGCACTGCACACCTTCATACACACCGGTACAGTGAAAGCTATTACAGTACAGCACTGCACTCCTTCACACACGCCAGTACAGTGAAAGCTATTACAGTACAGCACTGCACTCCTTCACACATGCCAGCACAGTGAAAGCTATTACAGTACAGTACTGCACTCCTTCATACACGCCAGCACAGTGAAAGCTATTGCAGTACAGCACTGCACTCCTTCATACACGCCAGTACAGTGAAAGCTATTACAGTACAGCACTGCACTCCTTCATACACGCCAGTACAGTGAAAGCTATTACAGTACAGCACTGCACTCCTTCATACACGCCAGTACAGTGAAAGGTATCACAGTACAGCACTGCACTCCTTCATACACGCTAGCACAGTGAAAGGTATCACAGTACAGTACTGCACTCCTTCATACATGCTAGCACAGTGAAAGGTATTACAGTACAGTACTGCACTCCTTCATACATGCTAGTACAGTGAAAGGTAACTCTTTCAAGAGTACATAATTAAGTAGTGCCTGTATGATTTGTTAAACAAAAGCTACATCTCTCTATTTCTATTTAAATACTGTAGTATTTTCAGACCACGTGAGCATGGGGGGGCAGAACCGAGTGGAGTGGAGCGCGTATTGAGAACTGCCAACAAACTTATTGGTAGAGACCTGTGCAATTTGCAAATGTGAAATAGTGAGAAATAAAACAAAATCCATACCATAAAATGAAATCCACAGCATAAAATGAAATAAAACGAAAAGTGAAAAAGTTTCACTTTTTACTCAGTTTGTTTCCCTTTATGATAAAAACCATAGTAAAACCTCAGTGAAACAATTCACAATCCCCTTTAAAACTTAACTAGCTCCTAATAAGCTCCTAACAGGCAACTCATTAGCATAATTGTAGCCCATCGAGAGTTTTTGTTCCACGCTCTGATGTCCTTCTCATCTAATGTCATGCCCTGCTTATCCTGCTATGTCTTTTCACAGTAGAAGAAGTAGTTTTCATTTACAGTTCCAACCCTCCCGATGTGTGTTGCACCTCACATCCAGCTCTCTGGTTCTCCTGCTCCCATATCTGCCCCTGATCTGACACGATCCGAACGCTTGCTCCATTCTGCTCAACAACTGAAGGGTTGAAATAACTGCATATTTGATTTTCCTTTGTGGCTATCTGGACTGTCTGCTAGTATTCTGACAGTTTACATTAATATAGTTGGAAATAAAATAGTTGGAAATAACTTACTGTTAGTAGCTGTGTACTTTGAATAGCAAAGGCTGCAGTTTGTAATTTGATGCCAGACACAGCCTCAGGTGGTGGAAATTGTCTTCACTAGTCAGGGGAGACCTTGCATCACAGCCAATTGTTTTTGGTGGATGACTATTCTAGCATTGATCAATTACTATAAACTACTGGTGTGATCCTGTTTCATACAGAAGCACATCTCTTCAAGTGGTGTAACAGACAGTGCTTTGAAACAACTGAGAAGCTGCATGGGATATACTATATTGGATTAGAAATCTGCAACTTATCTCTCTTACCTACATCTGAGGGAAGTTTTCCCTTACTTTACAGTCTTACATTGGGATTGCTTTGTGTTTAATTTCATTTTTAAATCAGGAAGGGGGTTTTCAAAACTACTTATCTTGTGAGCAACTTCAGAAGGGTTGAAATAACTGCATATTTGATTTTCCTTTGTGGCTAACTGGACTGTCTACTAGTATTCTGTAACAGTTTGCATCAAATTACTTTTAAATAGTTGACAAATCAGTTACTGGAGATTAGCTGAATTACTATAAAGGGCAGTACTCACCAGGGTGGTGGAGCAGTGGTGTATTTGATTGTTTATAACAGTCATCAGTGGTTGTAGACTACCCACCCACCCTTCCCCACACCCCACCCCCAGGCATGACGTTTCCTTTATAGCCAAGGTTCTGACATCTCTTCCCAACAGGTCTCAAGGCAGAACTGTCATATTCTTAATAACCCAGCAGAGTGCATAAAGGGTAAGAACACACCACACAAAGGAAGAAAAAAAAATATATATATATATATATATACATATATATATTACATATTGAATATTATAAGGGAGAGGGACATGTGGGGAGTGGTGCAATGCACTGGCTGTGGGGCAGCAGTTTTCTGGGAGACCTTCTGGAAACTGCGTTGCTGTCCTATTTGCAGGCAACTATCAGTTCTGAGGGATGAGGTAGCCCACCCACAGGCTGAACTGGCAAGGACTATGAGGCCTCCTCCCACCCAAAGAGCACCACTGCCACAGAGGCTGCCAAGTATGAAGAGCAGGTGGACCACAGTGGTTTCTGGGAGGGTACGGGTGGTGGAACAGAGGCGAAGCCCCCTAGTTGTACCTCTACACAAACCATATGCCAGTCTGGCAGAGCAAGGTTCCTCTATGATGGCACCCTCAGTGGAGACCAAGAAGAATGCTGAGGACACCCACAAGGAGACCCACAGAAGGGGTGGCAAGGGACACCACAGGGAAGAACAGCTTCTGATAGGGGACTCAATTGTTAAAGGGTAGACCTGGGGAAGGGAGAGGAGAGGAAGCAGGTGCCTGCCTGGTGCCATGGCTTGAGGGACAAGAAGTGAATCCTCAGGATTGCAGAAGCAGCATCACAGGAGAGGGAACTAGATATCATTGTCCACCTTGGGACAAATGACCTAGCTAGGCATGGGATCACTGCAGTGCAGGAATGAAATTGTGGAGTTGGGAGAGGCCTTCAGAGAGGTAGCAAGCACAGTTACCTCTTCAGAGGTGCTGCCAGTCCATGGCAGAGGTGAGGCTAGGGTACTACACACCATGCAGTTTAATGAATGGTTGCAAAACTGGTGCAGAGCACAGGGCTTTGGCTTCATTGGGGAATGGGGGTACACCTGGAGAGATGAAGGTTTATACTGGCACGATGGTCTGCATCTGTCCATGAAGGGAACCAAGATCCTAAGTGACAGGTTTAAATGCTTCCTTGGCAAGCTTTTAAACTAGCTATGGAGGGAGGTGCTAATAAGAGGCAAGAAATTTCAAGCCTCCCCCACAAAACATGACGGGTAGTAAGGTAAACACTGAGATACAGTGCTCAACAGAGGGCAGGACAGGGGTAAATGGAAAAAATAGACAAGGGCAAAAAGAGCAGGCATGGGGGGAAAAAAGGATAAAGCCAACATTAAATGGAGGGCAATGAGTACAAATGCCCTTAGTCTGGGAAACAAGCTTCCTGAGCTAGTAGCCTTGATGGAAGATGAACACTTGGATACTGTGACAGTCACAGAAACATGGTACACGGGGAACCATGACAGGGATGTCAACATACTGGGGTACACAGTCTACAGAAGGGACAGGGAGGGGAAAAAAGGAGGTGGAGTAGCTCTATACATAAGGGAAGGGATCAAAGTTACAGAACTAAAAAGTAAAGGGGGAGGACAAGAGGCACTCTGGGTCACCTTGGAGACAGGGAATGATATCACAATCTGCACAGGGGATGTATACAGACCCCCATCTCAAGGGGAGGAAATGGACAAGAAAATGATAGAGGACATTCTCAAAATGGCTGAAAAAAGGGAGATACTATTAATGGGGGACCTGAATATGCTAGATGTTAACTGGATGACATGTACTGCAGCCACATCCAAGAGCAGGGTCATTTTCGATGCCCTGCAGGGGGCAGGCCTTAGACAGCTAGTGTTGGAATCCACTCGGGAGGAAGCTATACTAGACCTGGTACTCTCAAATGGAGAGAGGATCACAAATTTAGAAGTCGGTAGACATCTGGGAACAAGCGACTACTGCACAGTGTGCTTCCACACAAACACAACCATGGAGACAAGCCATACAAAACAAGCATACTGGACTTTAGAAGGGTTGACTTTGGCAAAATGGGTGAATACCTGAGGAATACACTAGCAAATGGGCAAAAAGGAGGGGTGGAAGAACAATGGAGAAAAATCAAAACTGCCATCATAGAGGCAACAAGCCTGTGTGTGAAACAGATAAAGAAAACAAAGCGGAGTAAAAAACCACTATGGTTCTCAAAAGAGGTGGCAGGGAAGGTTAAGGAGAAAAAGGCTGCATTCAAAAAGTATAAGGCATCACAGAAGGACCACGACAGGGAACTGTATCAATTAAAGCAGAAAGAAGTGGAAAGGCAGTCAGAATAGCAAAAGCCCAAACAGAGGAAAAATAGCCAAGTCAGTTAAGAAGGGGGATAAAACCTTTTATAGGTACATTAGGGAGCATAGAAAGGTTAAGGGAGGAATAGTGAAGATTAATAAGGGAGAGGGGAGGGGAGGTGGGCAGAGGGAGACAGTGAAAAGGCGGAGATACTGAATGAATACTTTTGCTCAGTATTCACAAAAGAAGATGAGGAGGAGTAACCTAAACCAGACAACAGAAGCACTCTGGGTAGGGGAGTTAGCACCAGTCCATTTACAGAAGAAAGAGTCCTGAAAGAACTCTTAAAACTCAAGGTGGACAAAGCAATGGGGCCTGATGGGATTCACCCAGAATCCTAAAAGAACTAAGGAGGACCTAGTGACACCACTGACCACACTTTTAACAAATCATGGGAGGATGGGGTGGTACCTGAGGACTGGAGGAGGGCAGATGTGATTCCCCTTCACAAAAGTGGGAGCAAGGCAGAAGCAGGAAACTACAGACCTGTAAGTTTGACCCTAGTGGTAGGGAAAATGATGGAATCACTTCTGAAAGAAAGAAGTGTTGAGTACCTAGAGGCCAGCGGGGCACAGGACCCAAAGCAGCATGGATTTACAGCAGGAAGGTCATGTCAGATGAATCTAATAGATTTCTTTGACTGGATGACCAAAGTAATAGACCAGGGAGGGCTATGGATATGGCTACCTAGACTTTAGCAAGGCATTTGACACAGTCCCACACAAAGATTAATAATCAAGTTAGCCAGCTTGGGAGTGGGTCCGAGGTGGTAGCCTGGTTGCAAACTGGCTGCACAACAGGACACAGAAGGTAATAGTGAGTGGACACATTCCAAGAAAAGGGGTCACTAGTGGAGTACCTCGGGGCTCAGTACTGGGTCCAGTCCTCTTAACATCTTTATAGGTGACATTGCAGAGGGTCTGGAGGGAAAGGTATGCCTCTTTGCAGATGATACAAAGATCTGTAACAGAGTTGATATACAGGGGGTAGAAAGGATGAGAAGGGACTTGGCAAGGTAGGAGGAATGGTCAGACATATGGCAACTTAGATTAAATGCAAAGAAGTGCAAAGTAATGCACCTGGGAAACAAAAACCCAGGAGAAGAGTACACAATAGTGGGGAGGTATTCACAACAACAAAAATGGAACGGGACTTGGGGGTAGTCATATCGGATGATCTAAAGGGGGGTAAGCAATGTGAGAAGTCAGTGAGGAGAGCCAGGGGGATACTAGGATGCATAGGAAGGGGCATCACAAGTAGAAAAAGGGAAGTGGTTATCCTTCTGTACAGACAGTTGGTGAGACCCCATCTGGAGTACTGTGTGCAGTTTTGGAGACCTCATCTACGCAAGAACATAGGATGTAAGCATTCCAGAGGAGGGCAACTAAAATGGTGCAGGGTCTGCATCAGAAATCATATGAAGAGAGACTGAGAGAGCTTAATATGTATACTCTTGATGAAAGGAGGGACAGAGGGAACATAATAGAAATGTTCAAGTACCTCAAGGGAATCAACAAAGTCCAGGAGGGTAGCATCTTTCAGAGAAAGAGATGTGTAAGAACAAGGGGACACAATTTAAAGATAGAGGGGAATGGCTCAGGGGTAATGTGAGAAATCTTTTTCATGGAGAGAGTGGTGGATGCATGGAACTGCCTTCCTGGGGAGGTTGTTGGGGCTAAAACAGTGGGGAATTCAAACATGCATGGGACAGACACAAGGCAATTGTAGTGGGAGGTGGCAGGAAGTAGGCTGTTGGTTAACTAGAATCTGTAGCTTATCCAGTAGGTAGGGAAATAGGCAGACTGGGTGGGCCAAGTGGTCCTTATCTGCCATCAAAGTCTATGTTTCTATGTTTCTATGTAACTGTAAAGAGACCCTGGAGCATATGAAAGCAGCTCTGGTGGCCAAAATACTTCAAAATAATGTAGCCGGTTTGGAATGTGGGAGGGGAGAAGACTGGTTTAGGTGGCAACGCACTACACAAAACCAGGTCCATTACTAGAGACCTGTGCACCATTACAAACTAGGCAAGCAGTGATTAACACAAATCATTACAGCTGTCTTTGATTAAAAAAAGGTTAAAAGTGTATTGTGATTTCAGTCTGAGCTAGTTGCTTATAGTGAGTGCGAGTTACAGGTACTGCTGTTATGCTAGTCTGATGGCATGCAATATATATGATTGTGATTTTTCATGTGTTATTACTGTTTTATAGCGTTTTTGTACCTAAAAAGTAAAAACAAAAAAATCACAAGAAATAAAACAAAATTCTTAGAAAATAGAATGAAATTTAGGCAAAAATAAGAAATGCACGGGTCTCTACTTATTGGATGCAATATTTATTTTGTGAAGTCAGGATGTATTACATTGGTATAACAGAACAAAACTATTATAAATGTTGTTAAATACAAATACTGTGCTGAGTACAGCCCAGCAAACTTAACAATTTTTAGTGCCATGGAGTCAAGAAAGTGGGCGGGAGGAGACAAATCTCATTTTTCAGTGCCCCTCAATGTAATGAACAGGGAACTATAACAAACTTGCATTATGGCTCTGATTTCATTCATTAGAGCAAGGGAGCACTGAATCTAAGAACAGGCTTCACCTAATAAGACCCCAACCCCCCAGTGTATTTGTGACCCTCATGTGAGGTCCAGATAACAAAATGGAGAAACTGAGATAGAGTCGGCTTGTGAGACCTGCAGTCAGAAAGTGATGTCTGTCCTCACTTGCTTTAAGGTTTGTGCAGTGTTCTGTCCTGCTCCTAGAATAGTCATTGTCTTCAGGTGAGCTGCTTTCCCAAGCCCCAACCAGAGGAATGATGTGACTCCTCAGCAGTGAGTAGGAAAGCACTTCCTTGGTGCTGGTGTCCTCTACCACCAGAGAACTGGTACAGTAAGAATGATGGCCCACACAGTTTCATGGTACAAAGATGAACAATGGACAATCCATAAATTTATATAATCTGGTAGGAGAAGTGTGGGTAATAGAACAGTATGCAAGACATATATGCCATGTTCCCTTGTAAATAAAGTCTGTACTGCTTTAAATTTGATTTGCTTCATGTGCACAATGGATTTTGTACAGGACTTTACACCAAAACACAGCCTCCCCTGCATATAGGTTAACTCACTAGAGATAACTGCATTGTACCAATCTTATTTACTATACAACCAGGGTAGATTGAGGGTACAGGAAGGCACATGGGAATACATTTAGCAAAATTACAAACAAATGACTACAGGATTATGCTCAGCAAACAATTAAACTAGATCTGTTGTTAATGTAAAATTTGTGCACTATGCACTGTGCATATTATCCATGTAGTGCACAGTATGTGAATTCACTGTAACTGCATGGATTGTACTATGCAAATTATGCATATATGCACTTTGCAGGGAATTTGTAATGTGAATTGCCTCAAACATTTGCTGTAAAGTGGGCACATTGCATCAATTTGAATAGTTACTGTACATTTGAAACAGTTGTAACAAATTGCATTTTTTTTAATTCATGCAAATCTAAATAAAACACCTAAATTACTAAAAGGGACAAATCTCCATTTAATTGATTACCTACATTTCTATCTTACCTGTTCATTTCTGTTGCAAACACTCGGGCAATATAATCATGTAGATATTTTACAATCCCCCCATCACCATCAGTTAAGTCTCCTCCACTTTAAATCCTCAGTAGTCCATTTCAGAGTTATACAAAATTACTCAACAATTATATATTAGAGTTGGACAGTCATGCCAAACATTTACTGTGGTTTAATTAAAAAACAGACCCCTAAACCTTATGATTTGTGTGGGCCCAAAGAAGTCAGATACATTACTTTGCTTTTCATTCACAAAAAGGTAAAACTGCAATACATGAAAAGAGACCTACCAAGGTCATTCACGCAACAGATAAACAGCATGTTTTTTTTCAGTTTTTAAAAGCATATTATGCTCAACCGACAATAAAAAATGGAGGTTATGCTAAGAAAAGCATAAAAAGCATAATAACAAAAGACCACAGCATCAAAATGCATTTTAGTTGGGCACTTTATTGAAAGGAGTTGCTTAACCTTGCTACAGAAAGCAAAGTTTGGGCCAGCCCATTGATGCTGAGGGTTGAGGCACTGGATGCCGCACCTCAAACCACACCAGCAACCAGGGTTTGGGAGCAAGCTCGAGTTGCTGGGGGTTGGCCAGGGGGAGACAGGCTGGAGCGTCCGACAACAGCTCACCTTCTCTGGGGGAGGGAGGGTCTTTCAACCCGGCAAGCGGCGAAACCCTGGCTGAGGCTGGGGTACGACGACAAGCTGGAGTCTCTGGGTTATGATTGGTTGCAGGTGTAGGCCAGTGACCAATCAGCCCCTGGGGCTGCTCCTTCGAGGAAGGAGGGGGAGGGACATTGCAGACGTCGGCATATGCACCATGACATACGGGTCTGCAACATCCCACAACAACATGGGAAAAAAACACCCCATTGGAGCCAGAAAGATGGAGCACCAAGAAGTGGCCAGATGTGTTGGTGCTCACCTGCAGCCTCAGGGCCCTGGAAGATTAGCATAAAAATTGGGGTTGCCCCCCACCCTGACCCCACTTTGGGGGTTTCCAGGCCAGTGTAGGGACCAGAGACTGTAAGGTAAGGCACTGGCAGGGACAGGCTTACATGGGCGACTCCCAATGGTGTGGCTCTAGTGGGGCAGTAGGGGGGAAAAAAATAAAAATATTAAAAAAAAAATTAAAAGAAAGCAAAGTTTACTTTCATAACCAGATATATGAATTGAAATAGCAAAGCATTAGTATCCCAGACATTTGTTTTAGAGCAAATGCATTGCAGTAGGAAAAATCTCTTACTATACCACCTACTGCATCTATTTCTGAAATAAAGACACAAATCTATAACTCCCAAAATAAAGACCTTTGCAGAACTGGCATAAATTTATTTATGCTTTCTCTAGCACCATTTTTGTGACAGGTATAAAATGTAGTTGGGTCACATGCCAACCTCTACAGCTCTCTCCACTTATCATTTTATAAGCTCATCTTTTTCCAACAATGCAAATGTAAATTGCTTAGATCAAATTAATAGCAGAAGAACCAATTTGTAAGCCAGCGCAATAAATTACTGCTTACAGTAGATAATAAGGGAAGATAATTTATCTTATATAACTAGAGGTCAGAATGCTGCAAGATAACAATTTTTTATCTCTGGATTGTATATCAAAGATAATATTAGTAAAGAGTCAATTAATGCATTATTATAACTAATTTTCTAAATATTTACTTCCTCAGGACAGCTATCTTTGTTCTAATTCAGGGTGCCTCATGCTGTAAACAACCTATTCCAAAAAAGCAATGTCAGTTCTCAGAATACTGTGCTTCCCCTGTTCTGAGTGGAAATATTTTTGTCTGAAGTCAAGCAGTTCATAGCAGTGAACAGCAAAGAAAGATTTATTACTATTAATACTGTTGTAGAAGGTACAGAATGACATACATTTCGCTTCTTCAGATATGAAGAGGATTTTGTTTTAATATCAGAATTGGGATTATGTCAGAGATATTTAAGGATACCTAAACAACATTTTGACAACAAACTATTCAAAACTCTGACTCCGTAGGTGACTAAAGGAAAGGCTTTTGTATTCATTAAGGCTGAAACTACATATATATAATTTACTTAAATGTGGTTCCAGAGCATTTGAATATTGTAAAATCAGCCTTCTAATTTCAAAAAAAATTGTCTTACCTGCTTTCTAAAATGGCTGCCAAATGTGTTATGTGATGACATCATTTGAGCCAAAGTCAGAAAGATATATGGCTCTCTATAGTGCCAACTAGTTATTTTTTTTCTTTGTATAGAATTGTTTCACTCAAAAGGCCAAAACCATGTGCATTATTTTGTATAATACACATGTTAGACTATGGTCCTGTTTTTTTTGTTTATTTCAACATGCTGAAATTGTGTTTTAATCCAACCAACTTTTTCTGTGGCAAACCACAGTGCAGTACAAATCTTGAATAACCTGGTGGTCTAGTGGTTATGGTGGATCCAAGATGCTACTGTGGGGCTGCTGAGGTGGTTTGCATGCTTAATATGCACTTTTTAACATTTATTTTAAACCTTTTTATTTTCTGCTGTTCTTTTCTAGTACGTTTTTGACAGAACCTATAAATGTAATCCATAGTTTGAATGTAAACATTTGTACAATCAATAAATCAGACTTCTTCAACAAAGTGAAATGAAGCAGCAGCACGCAAGTACATTACTATGTTTGTGTGTGGGGGTCCAGCCACATCCTTCACCACCCCCTAGAGCCACCACTTTTTTGTAGCAAAGTTCTTGTTCAGTCCAATGTTAAAGTTCATACTTTGTCAAAACTCAAATATATGCTTGTCTTGTCTTATTTTTCCATGGGAAATAATAATAATAATAAGAATCAGCATTTATATAGTGGTTTTCATACGCACTGTATCCCAAAGTGCTTTACAAGCAATACTAGACTGGTAGTGAAGTGACCAAACATGTAGTGGCAGTCATTTCATACATTAATATTTACACAAGGGTTTGGACAATTGCATGAACTGGTTTTATGGGAAGGGGAATATTGGCCAGGACAACGGGGTCAGGTAGTGATTAAGGTGCTGGCAGCCCCACATCTTATTTCTCAAAGTAATCTGCTCATATTTCTCTCCTCTGTCATACCCCTTCCCTGAATATAGCAGTACCTTGCAAGAGTGGCCTTCTCAGTCCCCCTCTGGTATTCATTCATCACTATTCCTCCTCACACCGAAAACTGGTGAGCTCATCACCCTTCTGCATCATGAATGCAAGTAGTAGAGTCCCTATTTTATTTCGACATATCAGATATAAACATATCTTTCCAGTAAGTCAGGCTGATAGCAACAGGGAACAAGGGGAATGATGGGCTTTCCTATCCTTAAAAGATCTAGGCTACCTTTGATTAGGCACTGCTAAATAATGGGTGTGCACATCATTATGCACGTCATTTAATAGTGCCTAATCATAGGTGGCTTAGATCTTACATGGGTAGGAAAGCCTATTTTTCCACTTATGCAATGCAGCTATCAGCCTGTCTTACCAGAAGATCATGTTTATTATTAATATGTGAAAATAACATGGGAGATTGTACTAACCACATTCATGATGCAGAAAGGCAGTGAACTCACCAGTTTTTGGTGTGGGGTGCAGGTGAGAAGAATGAATGCCAGAGAGGGACTGAAGAGGCCATTCCAGCAGAGTATAGCTATATTCAGGTTAGTTGAAGACATGAAGGAGGACGTTGAGCAGATCACTGTGAGATCTGAAATGTGGGGCTGCCAACATCATGATCACTACCTGACTGTGGATGAGAGTAGCCTGCGATGACAAATACTCAGCGTGGCAGGGCTGCACCTAAACTGTTACTTGAATTCAGTGTAGGGAGATTACCCTCAAGTGTGGGGGGGGGTGAGGTGTTGACGTTTGTTAGGACAGTATTGAAGGAGTTGTGTATAGCTCATTCAAGATTTGGAAGGGTGGTAGCTCAAATTGTGGAGTACAGCACAGAAAAGTACTGGAGAAGAATTGTTGGAAACTGTCCTTCGGGGTTCTGCAGATCACAGGTAAAGGAACAGACTGACAATGGAAGTCGGGTGGATTTGCTTAAGGTATTAGTATGCCTCTTCTGCTAATAATATCATTATCCATTGTAAGTGTAGCCCTTATGAGGGCATGAACATCAGTTTTTCTGATGAGTCATGATGCTTATTGCTTGGACCTCCAGGAAGACCTAGTTGTTGGTTAATGAGGTGGGAAAAAACACAACAGGGGACTGTACATTCTACCTTCACTGTGCAGAAGGGTGGTGATCCATTCAATGTTTACTGTGAGAGCAGAAGTCAAACACTGAGAATGTGGACTGGAGAGTGATTTGGGAGGCATTTTTTTAACAGTGCCAGCTGATGATGCATATTGGTATAGGTGTGCACAACTCTCTGAGGTACAAGATTACAATCTGAGGTATGATAATTCTCTTCATGAGACCGTAAGCACATATGCAGCACCAGGCAGTACTAAGGACAGGGTATGGATGGCGGGGTGTTCAACAGAAGGCAGGCTAGGTGCAGGGGGTTCACATGGAAAAAGAAAGCCTTATTTGTGGATTAACAAGAGAGAATGGGTTTTCGAACTGAACCTGATCAGTACTTTGCTCTGTGACCCTGAACAAGTTATTACACTTCCTTGTGCTGCCAGGCCACACCTGTAAACAAGCTTTCAGCTTAGTGTGTCTCTCCTGGCTAACAAAAAACAAAATTCAGTGCATCACATAACCACTAGATCATCAGGTAATTGAAGTGTTGTACTGTAATGCACTTTGCCAAGGAAAAAGTTAGCTAGATTGCAAAACATTTTCCACGAGTTAAAGTAAACTAAATGAACAAAATCATAGCCTAACGTGTACTGATCAAAATAATCCACGAGCTAATACATGATGTTGATCATTCTGGTACAACAATTCAAAACAAAGAGGGAAAGAAGAACTAGTAAGCACTATAAAAATACATGTGGGAGTCTGTGTTTCGCTCAGATGATGTCATCATGACTCATCACTTAACAGACTTGACAGCCATCTTAGGGAGAAACCAGCTGTTTTTTTAAAGTGAAAGGCTGATGTTTACATTTTTCAAAAGCTATGACACTGCATTTATATTATTTACATAAGAGCAGTTTAGCATAAATGTAAACAGCAGCTTCTACTTTACCTTGTTATGAAGCCAGATTTTGGAGTTTGCAGTTTAAAAAAAAAAAAGCTTGTTTAGGTAACATTGAAAGCAAAAAGGAAAATAAAATGTTTAGAGTCAACAGTTCATTGTTAGAAATGTGTACTTTAATGAGAGACTTGCATGGTGCTCATCCCTTAGTACAAGCTGAAAGTACCCCTGCACCTAGAACTTTTTCTCAGCAGTGAAAATGGGGCCACCTCATGGTGAACAGCAAGAACAGGTGGGAGGTAATGATCACAACTTGGCATCCTCCCAAGTGACAAGAAAGACTAGCTGGACCTTAGTAATAACCAGGATGAGCAATGCCAGATGCAAGAGTTTGGAAATGCAGAGCACATGTGATGCGTGTGGAAGGAGATAGTTGAAGCAGCCATGTATGGCTGCATTTCTGCAAGCAATAAGGGGAAAATGGCAACACTGTGCTCCTCCTTTAGATGAAGAGTGACCTAAGACAAGTGATCCAGAACAAGAAAAAGCTGTATGCCCACTAGAAAGAGATGAATTGCTTCCAGAACGGAGAGGTATATGGAGTAGCAGTGAGGGGCTGCAGTACAAAATTAAGTAAGCCAAGGAGGAGCAGAAAGGCAGGACAAGAATATTTTTTATTTATTCTATTTTATTCATTCAGTCTCAGACTACAATATCATTGAGAGTAGGTGCTCATTTTTTTTTGTGTGTTAGTACTTTTTCTGGAGCCAGCTGCCATCCAGAGAAAGCCCCCAGCCTCATCCCGTGGTGTCCGTCATCCGATGCTGACCCATACTATCAGGGCTTACCCCCTGCAGGCAGGGCCAGGAGGGTACCCCAACCCCCACCGGAGACTGGATTCAGTGGGCCAGTGCCATGGCTGACCGGGAGCAGAACCTGCAAGTTGCCCTCTGCCATTGTGCTGTGGAATCTTTTTTTCTGGTTTCACCCCAAGAGTTGAGGAGTGCAATGACACCCATTGAGAGGAGCATGCAAGCGTCCACATGTGCTCCATCTTAGCATCTGCCCCAACACCTCCCTCTTCTACAATGCACTGTATGTGGTTCCCTGACCCCCAGCCTCCTCTAGGAAGCAGGCAAATACTGACCACTGAGGACCCCCCCATCTGGAGAAGGAGAGCAGTCCATCGGATGCTCAATCCTTCTCCTCCCCTGCCAACCCCTGGCAGACATTCTCATTCCCAAACACTGATCACCGGTGTAGCGCAAGGGAAGGACATCCAGTGCCTCAGCCCTCAGCACCACCGGGCTGGCTGCAGGTGCTCATTTATAAAGGTTCCACATCAGTGGGGAAGGGTGAACAAACATGCAAAGCTGGTGAGACAATGACAGGGTTCAAATTAATAGCAATAGTATCTACTTTGTATATAGAAATAAAGATGGGAGTTGAATCAGGGTGATGGGGATACAGAAAGAAATAAGGAGTAAGTAGCTAGCAGGCCTTGTCAGATGCGTGAGGTAGAAAGAGTGTCTTGGATTCTAGAACTGGTGGGATGGGGGGTAAGGGTCTCGAGATCCATGGGATTCAGAACCCAGAGGTAGAAGAACACACTGGTTGTGCATAAAGTAGCTTAGCCTGTATGTTTATAGTGTATAGTATTATGTGAAATGTGCACACAGCAGTTCTTTTGCTTTCGGACTGAAGCTGATTTGTGCAGACTCTAGAGGTTTCAGAATGCTGTTGTGCAACAGAAGGGTACAATTATATTCTATCACCTTTGACCTGTGATATAACAGCATTTGGAAAGGGATGGAATTCTGTGCAGAACAATATTCTACTATACACTATTACGGTATACTGTATATCCCAGCAGGGCACCTCCACTCCACTAATCATCTTATAATCACTGCTGGAGACTGAAGGCACTCATCACCCACCAACCTTCCAGATATCACACTTTTCCAGGATAAACGCTGACTTATGCCTTAATCCCTGAGCTTTATTCACGTAGAACTAAGGAAATCAGTGACTACTGGGTCCACCTCCAAGCAGTCAATCAACTGACCCCCTTCTGCCAGATACCATCCCTGGTATCCAATTACTGTGCATACTATACAGAACTAGAATGCAGTGACTACTGAGCCATACCTCCGAGCAGTCAGTCCACTGACCCTTTCTGCCAGACCACCAAACCTAGTGTCCAGTTTCACTTGCATTAAGGGCATACAGTGACTACTAGGCCTTAGCTACCTCGATCCGCTTACTGACCCCTTCTGCCAGATACCCGCCCAGGTATCCAATTACTCCTTCACTATACCGTATTTGTTATACTCTAAAATCATTCAAAGTCAGTGGACATTTCATGAAATCATCATTGTAACGCATTTAAATTGAGCAATGGCATTAAACAATGTTACATACTGGTACATTAAAAGTTGGGACAGAATCTCCCCTTCAGTCCTTCACTTTGACAATAGTCTCTTCAATTCAGAAGGATTGAGGTAAATTTTCTGTAAAACAGTGTCACTGTGGCTTTTAAAATCATCCCCAAATTGTATCAACAAGGTCTTTACTATGCCACACTCCTTTGGGATTACTGAAGACGTTCTGTGTGTAGATGTTGCAGCTTGAACTAGTTGAAGGGCCCCCTTTGAGTCAGCAGGATGTAGATGTTGTGAGGAGAAGTGATGATTTCTTAAGATTTGCAGCTTTTCTTTTTCTGTGAGGAAAACTTGCTACACAGGATAATCAGGCACTTGAAGCAAAAGTCTTTCTATTCTTTACCCTGGTCTCACTTACTGCCCTATCTGACCCTACTCTGGTATACAGGTGATCCCCTATTCCTACACTATATTTAAATTAAACTGGTTCTGTCAGGCTTTTTCTTCTTTAGTAGGCCTCTTCAGACAGACACCCGTTAGCACGGGCACCTTACTTCTTGGTCGCTGTCCCTGCTCAGACTGACTACACACTTGCTGTGCAGCTATTTTTATAGCCAAAATTCCATTAGCATATTTAAATTTGTGGTCACTGAGTAGACACTGATATGTCCAGCAGTTCAGAACCAATCAAATTTCTCTCTGCAGCAGCATAAGCCACAATGGAATTCTCCGTTGTGAAGCTCAACTACCCCATGAACATTTTAAGGCTTACCCTGTTTTTTTTATTACTTTCGGTCATTTTAAAATACATTTTTTTTGTCACTTAAAACAAACTTTTCCCCAAGAGTTAAGCACTATTTCAATATATTGGAAGGACAGCTGTCTTCCCAAGCTTTCTGCTGAGCTGTTTCTGTTAACAGTAGCCCCTAGACAAGCCAACTCACTAAGGCTACTATCCTTTTTATCATTAAAGTACTTAAATAATCAATTATGAACACTTTTCTTTTTTTCCAGTCAAAACAATCATTTCCCCTTTAATTATGCTTAGTTCGACAGTTTTTTTTCTTCTCTCAGATATTAAATAGTCATTTTCCTATGCTAGTCTCCACCTCTTGGGTATCTGCTTGCATGGACTAGCTTACTCTCCCTATTAAGGTTATCGACGGCTCTATTTAATACTTTAGGCATCTGAAACTATTTTTCCCTTCTGTAGGAAACTCCAAAGAATTTGTGGCCAGGTTTTGGATCAATTCTAGCAAACATCAGCTGAGCAACACAATTCTGAACTTGACAATACTGTTACAGCATGACTGACTTTGTATTTTGTTATTGTCTGCTTTAACATGCTCCATTTTAGCTTCTGTGCACTTTGTAATTTTAAAATATTATTATGTTGCACCCAGGACTTTTCCAGACCTCACACACCCTTTTATATGTTTGTGTGTTTTCCATGTGTGTGTATCCATGAGCCCCTGTGCCACAATCACACCCTTGAATGCACAAAATGGCTTCTGTGAGCTCTCTTTACAGTGTGTGCACTCCTTTACTGTATGTGGGCTTCCTGAGCCCTGATTTCCTGACTGTGCCCCTTTGGTTTTTTTATTTTATTTTACTAGAAGTCAGTCGATAAACATATTCCCTGGCACTTTTTGCCTGTCCGCTAAACATATTTTCTGGCCCTTTTCACCTGGGTATCATGTCATAATAGCAACCCAAAATGAGCGACTAGAAATATAGTGACTCATTTTGGGTGTTATTATTTGGGGTTACCCTGCAGAATAGCAGGGGCATGGGATAGCGACCGGGGGAAGGGCAAACGGAAGGGGGGAATAGTGAGGGGAAGGGGAAGGACGGGGAAGGGGATTTCAGGCACTGGTGTACCTGCTGCTGTTGAGCTAGCCATGCGGCATGGTGGTGTGGGTAGCTAGATCTGGCACAGCAGGTACTGGGTGTGGGACCAGGAGCTTGTACATTTTTCCGCAGCTGCAAGCTGCTGCAATTAAATTTTGCAGAGACCTGGATTTTTGCCCCCTCCTAGATATGCATTCTGCTGGAGTTGAGAATCCTAATTAAGGGTGGGTAGGGGGCAAAGTTCCCTGTGAGAAGGGGTGCGGGGGGGCACAGTCCCCCCCGCAAAAACACTTTTTTAAAATCCGGATATCTGATTGCCTTGAAGTGTGTATCGCTGATTTGCTTTTTGCCAATATACACTCACCATAATAGCGATCACTGTTTTGCGTTCACTGTTATGACATGGAACCTTTTGCCTGCCAACTAAAGAAATGAGAATAATTTATCTGGTTGATCCTGCCTCGAGAGGAATGCATCGTACTGCTGCCTCTCGGCACTGCATGTAGCAGGAGAGTCGGCTAGGCCAAGGCCTAGCTTCTGTATGGCTGTTGAGTGCAGCAGCCACCCTAGGCAGACCTAAGGATTCCTTTAGTGAGCACCAAGCATTCTCAGTGTGGGATAGACTCTCCATCACTCATGCTTATTCTCACTCATGTATTTGGCACTTGAAGTGCCTGCAGCTGCCACTTTGCATCTTAAAACATTGCCACGGAGCAGTTATACTTCAGGAGTGATTGCAAATATTAAACAATTCTTTTAACTATAAAAAATCTCCACTGGCAACTCAGACAGTTTGAATCGTACACTGGGCTACCAGCTGTTATACAACTAATCCAGGGTACTCAGTTAATAGCCCACTGGCCACCAATATTTCTATGAACTATTTTACCATTAAAATACTATTTTTTTACCACAAAATGCTGCCAATCACAACACTCTATGTAAAACTTGCATGTTTGTGACAAAATGGCAGGGTCCTTTCCACTTCCCCCCCATGTTGCATCCCACTGTCTTCAAATAATGATATGCTCACATTGTATTTTACAAACAAACTTATTTTAAAATGCTATTTTCTACTGTGGTATAATTATGAACACTGAATCTAGTCTTTTTGTCACTGCAGGGGCTACTCTATATTTCTCTGGCAGCTCCTACCTATGTTGGGTCTCGAACCTGCTTCCTTCACTATTTATTTTGTAAATATAGTAAGACATTATGCTGTCCTTATTCTCTTGGTGGAACAGGCTTTCTAGGCTGTTATATGGTGGGGCTGTGTACTGTACGTGACCTACTGAGACTTCAGCAAGGCCTCCCACACTGTACCACATAGATGGCTTATATAGAAACTGGGAGTTTGGGGGTGGTACCCAAGGTGATAAACTGGGTGCAAAACTGATTGACGGATAGGTGACAGAGGGTGTTGGTAAATGATACTCACTGTAGTGAGGGAAGAAGACCAATTGAGTACCTTAGGGCTCCATACTGGCAGTTACTACAAGACGGCAGCCACGCTGGGCTAACCATGCTACAGCAGTAGTAGATTAGTTGATTTAGTAATGTTTTAATAGCGTTTTATTAGTTTATATGTTTATATTTTGTTGTTTTATTTCATTATTAGTTGTTACGCTTAATATTTGCCAGTAGCTGTTCGCAGAAACAGCAATAACGCATTGTAAATTGTGCCGGTAACTGTTGGCAGGAACCGTAACAGTGCGTTGTTACCTCTTCAACTCTGCCGTACTGCTTTATCGAAAGACACTCAAGTGCAGGCCTTAAGACTTTTGGATCATTTTGATTCAAGATTTAGGAAGTTCTTTAGTTGGCCTGGTAACAAATGATGATCTATATTTGGACGGTAATTGGAGGGGAAGCAGTCTGAAAGAAGTTTGAAAGAGGTATTACCGGTTGGTGGATTTACAGATTGTTGAACAATTTGCAGTGATCTTACACTTTGGATTGGACCTTTCTGCTGGATTGGATGATGGTGGTTAATGGTGGCAATGAAATGATTGAACTCAGACCATACTGAGTCTTATTTACTGAGATCTTACCCGGCTACTTTTGTTTGAGCCGAGATGTACTGAGGAGGACCCAAGGAGGTGACAGTGGTGCACTGGGCAGACAGGGCTGATTTATCCTGGGGTGAATGTGGGGTGCAGCTGTCTCCCACTGGGAGGATTGGGTGGCACTGACTGGAGGGTTAGCTTTCTCCCGATTATTCTGAGTTCACTGTGGGCTGCCTAATTTGTTCGGGTTTGCTTCAGAGGCTAAATTGTGGTGGCAGGTTTGTACCTAAATGCCTTCTTCGGGGTGAGTGTGGCCTAGGCCTGCTGAAGAATGAATGCACCTTGAAGTTGGATCTAAATTTTTTCTCTGATTTTTATTTGTTGGGACTCAGAACCATGCTGTCGAAGATTTTATGGATTCTAGCAGAGGATTCGGTGTTGGGATCGCCTTCAACATTGCAAGTTTATTTTGCATTATACTGGTATTAAATTGTCTATTTAAGGAGACAGTGAGAGGGCCTCACTTCATTTTAAATATCAGTCAACTCTGTGGCAGTGAGAGGGCCACATTGTATGGATACACATTTTGCTAAGGTGATGGTGAGAGTTCCTCCTTTTGTACTGAGAAGATTTTTTTTTTTTTTTGGCAAACTACTCATTGTACTGGAATACTGAAATTGCATGGGACAGTGAATTACTATAAATTTCTACTTGCTTTGACTGGGACAGTGCATTGTTGCTGTTTCTTCCTGATAAGTTGTCTGGAAATATTTTATTTTATTTATATTTACCATTATTTTTGGGGCCTACAAGTGAAAGTTATGGGGTGGATTATATCATTTGTGAGTTTTATATTTCTGCTGTGTGTAGATAGGTTTGTAGTGTATAGGGAGGGTTTAAAGATGATCAGGCAATATTCCTCCACCAGGATCAGGGAGCTGTGCCCTTTTGACTGCCCCTATTTATCTGCAGAAACATATACAGTATACTCCCGATTTTACAAATCCCAATTAACCGAATCTCCGTTTAATCCAAATTCGTTTTATGTCTCCCTAGATGCAGTGTTAATCATAACTAGCTGTAGTGGTATTATCTAAATGCTAGGTCCATCAAAAACAAGATGGCAATTATAGCTGCTCTTGTTGAAATGGTGGACCTGGCGTGCATCACCAAAACCTGGCTGGATGAAAATGCAGGCCCAGTATTGGATTCTGCAGTTCCGGCTGGGTTTTTGGAGATACACCGCCCGAGTTTGGATCATAGGGGTGGTGGTGTAGCCATCTTTTTTAAGACCAAACTGAGCCTTGCGGATGTACCAGTGGGAACTACCAGATCCAGTGAGTGTGTAGTGGGTGAGTGTGAAGGTTGCATGATACTCCTCATTTACTGATTACCAGGTGATGAGGGTTTATTCCTTCAGGAGATTGCAGACTTCATCGCCGACATGGTGTTGGAGTTCCCCAGATGGATTATTCTGGGGGATTTCAATGTCTGTATCAATGATGAAATCCCGCAGTTTTGTCAAAATCTCCTCAAGCTAATGACAACGCTGGGCCTTACACAGGCTGTTACCTTCTCTACCCATAGAGGAGGTTACTCGTGGATCTGCTTTTCCTACGGGGGATGGAGATCACTGATTTGGGGGTGGAACCAATCAGTTGGTCTGACCATCACACCATCAGGTTCAGTTTTGGGACTCCCCCAAATGGACCTAGCCCTCTGGAGATGGTCCAGTGCTGCTCTTCGAGGTGAGTTACCCCGATGGTCTGTTGGTGGTACTGGACCAATTGGGATTGCTGGGTGAAAGCACACATCCTGGGGATCTTGTTCTAGCCTATAATAAGGCAGTGGCTGATGCCCTGGACCTGATGTTCACATTTGTGTTCAACCACTCACTCTTCGCCCAAGGTCCCCTTGGTATGATTGGTCCTTGAAGGAGTTGAGGTGGGGTGGTCGAAGGCTGGAGACAGTACAGTGGAAATCTGGCCTGGATGCTGACAGGCTTAGATTGATGGAACATTATAATAGCTATCATTCAGAAATCACCCGTAAGAAGGCAGAGTTCCTGTCCAGGGAGATTTCTGCTATGCATAACTGACCTGCTCAACTCTTTCGTACTGTGGACAGATTGTGCCATCCAATCTGTCTAAAGTCTGGAAGAACTTTTTCACAAGCTAAGTGTGGTGAGCTAGCTCGATTCTTCACAGATAAGGTTGCAAGTATCAGGTCCGGAATCGGCCCAGCTTTCTCCAAGTTAGTGGTCGATGGGAAGTGGAGAGTGCCCAGTCTGTCTGCACGGACTTCAACTGACCAGAATTCACAGCCATTGTGGAGATTGTCCAGACTGTGAGCACAACCTGTTGTAGTTTGGATCTGGACCCTACCTCTCTTTCAGTGGGATGTGTTGATGTTGTCTGCCCTATCCTAGCTGAAATTGGATGGAGATCCTTGGAGAGGGGAACCTTTCTGGATCCCTTGAAGGAGGCTGTCAACTGACCACTTCTTAAAAAGCCCTCCTTGGATCCCGTCGATCCAGCTAACAACTGACCTGTCTCTAACCTTCCCTTTGTGGGGAAGGTTATTGAGAAGGTGGTTGTGCTGCAACTTGACAATCATTTGGTAACTCACAATGTCTATGAAGCTCTCCAGTCTGGTTTTAGGAAGAAGCATAGCACAGAGACAGCTCCTGTTTGGGTATTAAATGACCTCCTGATGGTGAGAGATCGAAAGGCTCGTACCATCTTGGTCCTTCTCGATCTCTCAGCAGCTTTCAATACTGTGGACCATGAGGTGCTTTTAGAAACCATGCAGTTCCTTTGTGGACTGTCAGGTACAGTCCTCATACGGTTTCGATCTTTCCTGACAGGCAGGTCTTAGAAGGTGGTCACTGGAATTTATTCCACTGATGCCCTCCCCCTGTCCTGTGAGGTATCACAGGGTTCCATATTAGCGTCCATATTATTTGCAGTATATATGCTGCTCTAAGGAGACATCATCAGGTGGCATGGCTTGAGTTTTCACTGCTATGCAGATGATACTCAGCAGTATATATCCTTTGTGCCCAGACAGGTTGATGCTGTCTCCGTGCTAAATATCTGCCTTTCTGAGATTAAAGACTGGATGAGTTCAAGTTGGTTGAGATTGAATCCAGATAAGACTGAGGTGCTGGTCATGGAAACAGGCCACCTGGGGCGGGTGTTGGTGGTGAACATGAGTCGGGTCTTTGGCTTGATGGTGTCCAGCTCACCACCTTGGATTGGGCGTGCAACTTGAGCATTGTTCTTGATGATGGCTTGACCTTGAAGTATCAGGTGTCAGCTGTCATCAAGTCCTCATTTTATCATCTGTGGAACATTGCCCTGGTGAAGCACCTAATTCTCCCGGTCGACCTTCCAACACTGGTCCATGCCTTCATTACTACCCATCTTGACTACTGCAATGTCCTCTACCTGGGGCTATCTGGGATTAATATTCATTGCTTGCAGCTAGTGCAGAATGCTGCAGCCAGGTTATTGACTGGTACTTCTAGGTCCAGTCATATTATGCCTGTCCTTCGCGAACTGCACTGGCTGCCAGCACAGTGGTGGATTACCTATAAGGTAGGTTGCTTACCTTTAAAGCCCTACATGAACAGGGACCCGACTACCTTAAAGATCTTCTGACTCCCTACTTCCTCACTTGCCCTCTCCGATCCGCCAACGAGGGATTGCTGGAGAATCCCAAGGTCCATCTAAGAACATCTGGAGCCCGTGCTTTTTCTTTTGCAGCACTGACCCTGTGGAATGCTCTACCTCACTGGTTAAGAGACTGCCTGATCATTAATACTTTTGAATGTATGTTTAAAACATATATTTTCTCTTTGGCCTTCCTGGATTAACTGAATGACTTGAATTAGTTGATTTTAAATGTTTTTATTTGTTTTACTGTATTTATACTTTGTGCAGTGCCTTGTCTTTGAAAGGCGCTATAAAAATAAAGACTAATTGATTGATTGAGTGACCAGTCCTCTTCACTGTCTTTATAAGTGACATTGCAAAGGAACTGACAGAGAAGCTATTCCTCTTTGAGGATGACACCAAAGTCTGCAATAGGTAGATACTCCAGAGGGGGTTAAGAGGAGGAGTATGGACCTGAGAAAACTCAAAGGAGTAGACAAGGGTATAGCACCTGGATTTCAATGGGAAAAAGTACAAAATTATGCACATAAGGCACAGAAATCTAGAGACAGTGTATAAATGGGGGAAGTTGTATTGACAGTCACTAAAAAGGAAATGAACTTTAGGGTTATTATTTCTGATAACCTCAAGGTGGCAAGGCAGTGTGACATGTCAATAGATAGGGCCAGTGGGATGTTGGGGTGCATAGCGAGTGGAATCTCCAACAGAAGGAGAAAGGTGGTGTTACCATTATATCGAGCGTTTGTGAGACTCCACCTAGACTACTGTGTCCCATTCTGGAGACCTCATCTCAGGAAGGACATGAACAGGGTAGGAGCTGTCCAGAAGTGGGCAACTAAAATGGTGCTGCGGGTGCATCATATGTCCTATGAGGAGAGATTGATGGATCTCTATGTGTACAACCTGTAAGAGTGGAGGTAGAGGGATACATAATAGACATGTACCTCAGGGGTGAATTAGGTACAGGAGGGGAGTATTTTTCAGAAAAGAAGGTGCACAAGAAGAATGGTACATACAATGAAGCTAAAAAGGGGAATTTAGGAGGGATGTGATGAAGTACTTCTTCACTGAAAGAATGATGGATACCTAAAACAGTCTGTCAGTGGAAGTGGTGGGTGCGGAAACAGTGGTGAGCTTCAAGCATGCATGGAATAGTCACAATGGAATCTTGGTAGAAAAGCAGTTGGAGGGGTAGCCAAAGATCAGGTATAGTCTGTGTTGACAGTTTAGGTGGGGTCAAAAATGGGTAGACTGAATGGCCAAGTGGTCCTTATGAAAATAGCAAGCAGAAGAAGGCCTATCGGTGTATCAAGTCTGCTGAATTTGCAGTGCCTCTTCACAGCAACTACTGTGGAATGAGGAAGGGAAAGAAGGGGATTGGATTCCTGATAAACAGGGAGAAACATGTGAGAAAGCCAAGTGGGTGGATGAGAAGTTGAACAAAAAATGTTCTTAGATGTTCTCTAAAGGGACCACAGAGAGAGAAAGAGAGTGTGCTACTTGGGAGAGTCCTTGACATAATGGGTAGCCATTATGCAGCCTGCATGCATCATGCTTGCCCTGGTAGATGACTACATGATAATCAAGTCTGGTGAACCCAAAGTGGTGGACAAGACACACCTTGTAACAAACATGAATCCATGGTTTAGGAAATCCATGGTAATGAATCTGCTGTTTCAACTAAAAGACTTGCAATTCCACAGTTTTCTTTAAATCCAAAAAGCATTTCTGAAATTGAAATGCCATTCTGACTAAATTCTGCTTGTCAAGTTTCATGTTCCACACAGCTCTACTTATTAAGCAAAACATGAGGTCAAGACTTTAACAATCATACTGCTTTGCACAGAAGCTACAGTTGTGCCCATCGATATATTGTTTACTGCCACATGGTCATTCAGTGGAGTGCCTATTCAGTCCCAAATTCCTGCAGATTTTGTATGCATCACTTCTGCTGTACATGCCATATTTTTTTTTTGTGCTGTTATATTTAGGTGTAATTTCTGAGCACAACTATGGTGTGTCATTTATGACTATCACATGGCCATGCGCTGACTCTGTGGTTCTCCAAAACTTTCCCCTAAGGTATACTATTCACTTAAGTATACTCTGCTGTATTATTAAGTAAGCCAAAATGCCAGCATTAAGAGCCATTTAGTAGTCCAGAGAATGATGGTTTTTGGTGAGTGGTTGTAGCGTGTTTGTGAATTGACAGCCATCTCTGCAAACTGTCAAGCTACACTCTGCCTCACCAACACCATATACAGTGTATACACCTCTTAAAAACCATTTTACCCTTTTCTAACAACATGGATATATGGGGGACTTCAAGGGACACCTTGGTGAACAAGCATACCATGGAGACACAAGTCTGTACTCCAAGGCAAAGGTGATTTCCATGGGGTGATTTCATGTGAAGGCTGACTAAAAGGATTCAGTGCCAAAAATGTTTTTTTTTTTTTAAATATCACAGAAAAGGACTCCTAAGTTTTTGAAATTTCTCAGAATTTTCACCTGCAATTTTAGAATTATGTTCCCCTAGGTGTCCTCTAAATACCTTTGGAAAGACGAGTCTATACTCCAACAGAAAGGTGACTTTTGGGTGGTTATTTCACGTGAGGGCTGACAAACAGTATCCAGACTCTGTAGAAACACTGCATTTTAAAGTATCACAGAAAATGGCTTTTAAGTTTACCATTTCTGCATATTTCTGCTTGACATTTCAGACTTCAATTTCCTATCATGCCCTATACATGCTTCTGGAAGCACAAGTCTGTACTCAAAGGGAAAGGTGGTTTTCATGGGGAAAGACTTAATGTGATGGCGGACAAGTGGCATTCAGTGCCATAGAACAATGCATGATAAAGTATCAAAGAAAATGGCACCTAAGTTTGGCATTCTTGCATACTGTCCACTGAACTTTTAGAATCGTTTTCCCGAAGGTGTCCTGTAAATACCATTGAAAGCACAAGTCTGTACTCCAAGGGAATGGTGGTTTTGGGGGATGGGAATTCATATGAAGATTGACAAATAGCATTCAGGTACCACAGAAACACTGCATTTTAAAGTATCACAGAAAATGACTCCTAAGATTGGCATTTCTATATACTTTCACCTGAAATTTTGGAATCATGTTCCCCAAGGTGTCTGATAAATACCACTGGAAGCACAAGTCTGTACTCCAAGGGAAAGGTGAATTGCATTGGGGGGATTTCATACAATGGCTGGCAAAGAGCATTCAATACCACAGAAACAATGCATTTTTAAGTATCACAGAAAATGGCTACTGAGGTTTGCATTTCAACCTACTTCCACATGAAATTTCAGAAACATGTCCCCTAAGTATACTCCTGGAAGTACAAGTCTGTCCTCCAAGAGAAAGGTGGTTTTCAATGGGGGGAGGGGGTCCATGTGATGGCTGACAAACAACATTTTAGTGCCATAGAAATAAAGCATAATAGAGTATCATGGAAAGTTGTGCCTAAGTTTGTCATTCCTGCATACTTCCACCTGAAATTTGATAATCCTGTTCCCCAAGGTGTCCCTTAACTACTTATGGCAGCACAGGTCTGTGCTCCAAGGGAAAGATGGCTTTCATGGGGGGAGGGGGATTTCATGTGAAGGCTGACAAACAGCATTCAGGGCCCATATAAACACAGTATTTTAAATTACCACAGAAAATGGCTCCTAAGTTTTGCATTTCTACATGCTCTCACCTAAAATATTAGAATCATGTTCCCAAAGGTGTTCCCTAAATAACCATTAGAAGCTCAAGTCTGTAGTCCAAGGCAAACGTGGTTTTCATGAGAGGGATTTCATGTGATAACTGACAAAAAGAATTCAGTGCCACTAAAACAGTGCATTTAAAGTATCACAGGAATTGTTGACTAACATTGGCATTTCTGCATACTTTCACCTGAAATTTCAGAATCATGTTCCCCAAGGTATCCCCTAAGTACTCCTGGCAGCACAAGTAAGTAGTCCAAGGCAAAGGTGGTTTCTGGCAGGTGATTTCATTTGATGGCTGACAAACAGCATTCAGGGTACGTAGACACACACCCACTAGAAGAAAGGAATGAACTGTTAGGGCCACTGATGGGCTGAGAAGGAGGCAGCATATGGGTACTAACATTGCTGCAGCACACAATGTGTGGTGCATCACTTGCTGTCATAAAATAGTGGGAAATCCCGTGCTTTGTGAAACTGCAGAAAACAACATGATGCTGGGCACAACTGTGTCACAGTTTTAAAATAATGAAGAATTTACTGATCACAGCTTAGTGCTGAGTGTCTTCATACAGTGTGAAGTGCAGTCCTATAAACATGTTTAACAGTTTTATTTTATAACTTAGTTTAGTTGTGCAGGAAAGCCCAAAAGGCCCATGTACTCAAAGGACTTGGGCTATTTCATGGGACACACTGTAAAGCCCAGCTCAGATCTAAAAATTATGACTGCCCTGCCACCCCTATGCTACTTGCACAAGTGTTGAATCATCACAAGATACCTAGCAAGGTAAGCTCAGCCCAAACTGGGTCAACATTATCATCCAGCCAGGTCTCAGAGATACATGGATAAACTTCCCATCATTGATGTGATGCCCAGGGTTGCCTGAGTAAATTTTTGCTTGATTTTTTAAAGTATCTAAATAGTACTGCCAACCTTAATTTTTTGGCCTAACTAGAAGGTATGTAGCAAGATAGTTTGCTGTAAGGTACAGGAATAAGTTATAGTGCCAGGAAAAATTATAAATTTATATTTTTAAAACCAGCAAAGGAATTACATGGATATAATCCCTAGATAACTAAAAGTCTACTTGGAGTAAATGAAAAATCCATCTGAATTCTTCTACTGCATGCAGATGCAGTACAGTTTATATAACTGTAGTAACCCAACATCACATGGTGCAGTCATTACTTAGAAGGGGTGGGGGTTAAAAATAAATCTCAGTTCCAGAAACAACAAAATTAATTATAAATGACACTTTCAAATTCCACTTTACTAAAGAGAATTTATACAATTCCCAAACTGACCTCAGAAGTTGCTAAAGCGAACAGTTCACTGAGTCGCAAAGAAATGTCTTGAATAAAACATAAAAAGTACCATTTAAATAGCAAGCTTTGTGGTGGTTTCCATATAGGAGGAGAGTTGTGATGATGTCATAGCCCTGACAATTTGCAGCAGCTTTAGAGAAAACAATTTTCCTGTGCTAATGGGAATTCACTTGAACTGTATCAAAAATATAGAATTTTATGATTTTTAACAAACTCTGCCAAGGGAATTCTGTGTTTCCTTTTTAGTTCAACAGAACATTGACCAATATTGAAACATAGAAACATAGAATTTGATGGCAGATAAGGACCGCTTGGCCCACCCAGTCTGCCCATTTCCCTGCCTACTGGATAAGCTGCAGATCCTAGTTAACCAGCAGCCTACTTCTTTCTACCCCAACCCCCTAGAATTGCCTTATGACTGTCCCATGCATGCTTGAATTCCACCACTGTTTTTGACTCCACGACCTCCTCGGAAGGCCGTTCCATGCATCCACAACCCTCTCTGTGAAAAAATACTTCCTTAAATTACCTCTGAGCCACCCCCATCTTCAAATTGTGCCCCTGTTCTTGCACACTTCTTTTGAAAGATGCTACCCTCTTGGACTTTGTTGATTCCCTTGAGGTACTTGAAAGTTTCTATCATGTCCCCTCCCTCCCTCCTTTTCTTGAGGCTATACATATTAAGCTCCTTAAATCTCTCTTCATATGTCTTCCTGTGCAGACCCTGCACCATTTTAGTTGCCCTCCTCTGGACAGCTTCCATCCTGTCTATGTCTTTCCGAAGACTGGATCTCCAGAACTGCACACAGTACTCCAGATGGGGTCTGACCAGCTGTCTGTACAGAGGGATAATAACTTCTTGTTCTTACTGGTGATGCCTCTCCTATGCATCCCAGTATCCCCAACCCTCCTTGCTGCCCTCTCACATTGCTTGCCCACCTTTAGGTCATCTGATATGACTACCCCCAGGTCCCTTTCCATTTTTGTTGTTGTTAGTATCTCACCCCCCATTGTGTACACTTCCCCTGGGTTTTTGTTTCCCAGGTGCATTACCTTGCACTTCTTAGCATTGAATCTAAGCTGCCATGCATTTGACCATTCCTCTAACCTTGCCAAGTGAGCAACAATTTCTCATTTGCGTCACAGCATATTCTTGGGGCAGGTAAGGCTGCACAATTTATACTACTTCCCTTCCTGGTTACAAATTTTTTATTTATTTAGTTAAAATTTGGTAATCGGGAAAGGAACACAGAGCTGAGGCTCATTTCCAGGTGCAACCTGAGGGAAGGGTTATATAGTGAAAACATACAGTACAGTAATAATTTGAAGCAAACAAGACAATTACAGGTAAATGCACAGTGCCAGGTCAGTTAGTGGCTGCAAGAAGCAAACATAGTGAGAACAAAGCATAAGTCAGCATATTATTCAGGTAACAATTTCAGTAAATTATAATTATTTGTAGGATCAACTGGAGCAGGCTGTAGTGGGTAAGCAGCAAAGACAGACCACTAGGCTACTCTCTGAGGCATGTATGGCATGATTTAAGACAGGCTGTTTCTGAATCAGACTCGGTATATTTATTAAATCTAGCCTAATAAAATAATTCAGATGTGTGTTCGTGCTTGAATCAAGGCAAGCCCAGTGCTGTCCTCTTAATTGCTGCCACATTTGCTTGGACATATTGTTTTAAGATCATTTTAAGGTGCATTTGTTTGCAGTTTTGCTCATTGGAAATGACTCTTGAGATATATTACATCTTTTTATTGCCTTTTAACTGGATTTATTCTTCTGTATAATACCCCTTCTTAGCAGCACTCTTTTAAGACATGTCTTGCTCCCTCACAGATCTCTCTGAATGCAAAGCAATTTACCAGATTCTCAGAATATTGGCATGTGCAAAATAGTTTTACTAGAAAATGTTAAAACACTTTTTTGGCAGGATAACTGCCTGCCCTGGGATTTCTAGTGACATCATGGAAAAGAGGTAATATCTTTTGCTGATGTCCCTGTACAATCCAGGAAGTCAGTTTATTTTATTTATTTATTTATTTGTACATCAGTTTACAAACCTTTGAGCCAGAGGCTCATTTTCAAAGGTACCTCATCACAAAGAGGACAAATACAGTACAACAAGTATGTTACAACAATGTGGATTACAACAAATTGGTAAAGCATGCTGTCATATATTAGTTGCAAAAATTTTAAGGTTACAGGATCAGTAGAGAAGGATAGGTACAGATGTTTAGTACTTCATAGGCAAACAATGGTATGAGCATACAAGCAGATGGTTCAGACAAGTGGAGGCGATGACTGATAGAGCAATGGGAAGTGGTTGATAGTAGGTTGGGTGCAGCCACTCAAGGAGCTTTGTCAGAGCATTTGAGCAAGACCAACTTAGTAACAGTCACAGCTACACGTATTAAGTAGGTGATTTCAAAGGGAGGTTTTGAAACTGGAGATCATGGGGGCATCAGAGATAGAGGAGGGGAGCGTGTTGAACCAGGATGGGGCTCTGTAGCAATAGGCCCTTTGACCGTGCATGGTCCTAGCCCTAGGGACTAACAGTGTGGTTTTGCAGGAGGTTCAAGTTTGTACTAGGGATTTTATATGGTGGATGGAGGCTGTCAAACGTGGTGGGGATAGTCCAAGGAGAGTTTTTTTTTTTTATGAGACAGGTTTGATAACTGAGATGTTCGTCTAGGTCAAGCAGCATAGCCTTTGCATATAGTTGGCAAGTGTGTGTTAACCTGGGGTCCCCTGTAATTAGCCTACAGGCCTTATTTAGTGTAATGTGAATTTTGTTGAGGGCGGTCTGATCTGCAGCACCATAAAATGGTAGTCCATAATCCACAAAGGACAGTATAGAAGATGTGACCGCAAGTTGAAGGGCGTCCTGGGGGAGACAATTTTTGTACCGGTATAGGATACCCAGCCGAATATTGGAAGCTGAGGCTAGGGCAGTGATGTGATCATGGAATGAGAGAGCAGGGTCAAAGGAGATCCCAAGGTACTTATACGAGTAGACTTGCTCGAGTAGAAACTTGGTGCTAGAGAGGACATGGAGTAGGAAATTGCTGGCTTTGTTTTGTGGGTGGGTGAAGATCATGGTTTTGGTTTTTTTGAGATTTATTACAAGTCTATGCTCTTTAAACCAGGCTTCAGTATCATTATATGATCTTTGCAAGGAGTCCTGGAGGGCAATAGGGTTTCGGTCAGAAGCAAAGATGATGGCACCATCTGCATACAGCAAAATTTTTCCAGTACATGCACCTGACAGGGTACTGAGGTATAGTGAGAAGAGCAAGGGTGCAAGGATGGAGCCCTGGGGAACACCAGAGCAGATGGGACAAGTGTTGGAGAGTGTCCCATTAATTTTAACATGCTGGGAGCAGGCAGACAGGTAGCTGGAGCACCAGGAGACAGGCCCAGTGGCAAATCCAGTGTGGCTGAGGGCATCCAGCAGGAGGGAATGGGAGAAAGTGTCGAAGGCTTTTGATAGATCTATGAACACTGCCCCAGCCTGACAGCCCGAGTCCAGAGAAAAGAGAAGAAAATTTGAGAATTCTGGGAGGGCAGAGCTGGTACTGTGACCTGTATGGAAACCATGCTGTTCAGGGCAGAGGATGTTGTATTTGGTTAGGTAATCCGTAATTTGAGTGGCCACCACTTTTTCTAAGGCTTTGGAGAGGGGTGAGATAATGGAGATAGGCTGGTAATTTCCAGCTAGAGACCTGTCGCCACCCTTGTGTATGGGTGTGACTGTGGCAATTTTCCAAGCTGAAGGAAATTGCCCCAGACAGAGGGATTTATTAAGGAAACTAGTGATTGGGGCGAGGACCAGATCCAGTACCCGGCGAAGGATACAGGGATCCAGGGAGTCACTGCCAGTACTATTGCTCTTTAGGGCATTGATTAGGTGAGGTCTGACTTGGGCAGTGATCAGGCGTAAATGGAAGCAAGGGCGTGTGAGGACAAGGGCAGGTGGGGGTCAAAAGTCACTAGGAGGACTGGGCCAAGGTCCGTGAAAGAAGTATTGAGGAAGTTAGATATAAGGGCTGGATCAGTAGAGATAGTGCCATCGATGTTGATCTGGGAGGGTGGGGTGAGCCCCATTTAATTGTTTGATATTGTCCCAGAAGGTTCTAGCATTCCCCCCAAGAGGAGGTGAGCGATGACTGATAGTGATCAGCCTTATCCTTTTTGATGGCCCAGGTACATTTGTTTCTTTCGGCAGCATATGCCTGTCTGTCAGCGGACCGGCCAGTTTCAGTGGCCAGGTGCCATAAATTGTCCCTGTGCTTAAGTAGTTGAAGCAGGGCAGGGGTAACCCAGGGACCATTCTGCTCTTTGGAACAGAGTACTGTTAGAGGTGCGAAGATGTCACAGGATTTATTGAAGGTTTGGGTGAAGAAGGTTAGCGCCGTATCAATATCAGGGGCATACTGTATGGAAGACCAATTAATTTGGGCCAGAAGTTCCTTAAGGTTTTTCACACCACCTGGTCTTAGGCGCCGCCGTAGGGTGGGCTGTGCTATGGGTTTGGATACTGAGGTTGTCCAGCGAAAAAGTATAGGGAGTGGTCATCTAAGTGAGTCAGGAAGGACTTGGATATCACAGATTTGTTTAGGACAATTGGTGAGGACAACATCTAGAAGAGTGCTAGAGCCCCTCTTCAGATTCATTATTGTAGGTTGGGCAACGAGTTGAGTCAGATCAATTGCTGCGAAGGAGTCACGGGTAGCGGAATATGAGGAGCTAAGCCAGTTAATGTTTAGATCGCCCACTAGGATTTGGTCAGATGAGTTTCCTGCCATATGAAGAAATATACAGTAGTTATTTAAGTTGAGCAGGGACTCTTGGTCCATCGTGCTCCACCTCGCCCCCTCACTCGATTCATAAGCAAGGATCAATAAGTATGCTGTGCAGTCATTTACAAATTTATAGGGATTCTACACCCACTTATTACCCAGGATACTCTGTGATTCCCTTTGTAGGTATAAGTTTGCGGATGCTTATTCTGAAGACATATATATTGTCTTTTTGTCCAATATCTCCACTAGGAGGCTGGTTCATAGGTTCACCCACCTCTGGGAGAAGAAGGGCTGCAGAATTGTTTTGTTTTTTTTGCAATTGTTTAACCAGGAGTAGTGTTACCACTGACTTCAACTACTCTGACGTCCAGGGCATGTCCTTTCATCTTGTTGCAGAACATCTGATTAAAACACTCTGTCTGATTGACCTAGTTATTGTCCCTGAGTATGAGGAAGGCTGCGGTCATGTCCCCTTCAGCCTCCATCTCCTAGGTGAACATGTTATTGGATAGCATTCTCTCCTTATAGCTGTTGTCCCCATATCTCTTATCCTTTTGGTGACAGTGCATTGCACCCTCTCAACTGCTTTAATATCCACTTTGTGTTGAAGATCCTAGAACTGCATGCAGTACTTTAGGTGGGGCCTTTCCAGGACCTTGTATAGTGGTGGGATTGCTTCTCCTGCTTTGCTGGTGACCTATAGTAATAAGATCAAAGTTCACATTATATTATGTAATTGTTCTCTCAGAAAATTATACAGATACATAGATTCATAGAAAAAAGGCTTGTTGGCCCATCCATTTTTTCCATTCTATCTAACTAGTCTACACTGGCCCCAGTGGCCAACAATACTCTGTGTCTGCACTTTTCTTTTCTAAATACATTTCTTGCCCTCTGATTGCCCTTGGCTTTTTCCCTTCTGCCTGGTCCCCTTAGCCCCAGCACATAGCTTCTCTGAGGCTTACCTGCATGCCGACACCCAGCTTTCTGGACTGTGGTGAGGTGCTCAGTCACTAGTGCAGGGCCTGTGAAGGACCACACTTCATTCTGTGGCCTAGGGTATTTTGCCACCTTGGTTTTAGGTTTCCCTAGGGCCTGGACTGTGCAATGTGTGGGTGGGTGAGTTCCAACTCTAAGGAGACATCCTAACACATGTCCTTTGTGCAGACACACCCAGACCTGCACTGCCACCTTGATATTTCCAGGCCACAGTATTGCAGTGGGTCATGGAAACCCCCCCAAGGGAATAGAGTTGTCTCTGGGATGCTCAATTCTCCCTGCCCCATCCAACCCCAAGTGACCCACATCTGTTCCCAAACCTGGGTCAATGGCATGGTAGGAAGTAAGGATCCAGTGCCTCAACCGTCTACTCCACGGTGCTGGCTTCTGTCTTCCCATTTCTAACTAACCCCATATGCTTGACTCATTCCTGCTTAAAGCTGTTCAGTGATCTGGCCTGTACAACTTCCTCTGGCAGCTTGCTCCACTTATCCACCACTTTTTAAATAAGTGTTTACAGACGTCCCTCTTGAATCTCCTCCTGGAGTTTAAGTGAGTTTAAGTGAGTCCCCTCTCTCATTGAAATCAAGGAGGAAAGTTCCTTGGCATCCCCCTATTTATATCATGCAGGTACTTATATGTCTTGCTCACATATTCCCTTTCCCTCTTTTTCTCAAGGGTGTACAGGTTCAAGTCCTGCAGCCTCTCCTTGTATGCCTTGCCTCCTAGTCAGCTATTTACATGCCATCATTCCATGATGGCAAAATTATGCACATCAGTATTTATGTTGTTGCCATTCTAATCCTTTTAGTTCTATGTAGTCAATCCATTATGATGCATTCCATCATTCTTCCTGCTTTCTTAACAACATTCATACACTGCATGCAATGCTTTAGCATACAATGCTGCCTATTATGATTCCCAGATCCACTTCCACCTCCACTGCAGGAAGAGCAGCTATACATAGTGTGTAGGTCCTATCTCTGTTTTTTCCTTTCTAAGCGCTGCCCTTTGTATTTGGCTACATTGAATCTAAGACTCCAGGAGTCTAACCAGTTATCTAGCTCATTCATGTCCTCCTGAAGCTTATCCCCATCCTTAATGAAGTTCACCACCCTGGCCATTGTACTGTCATTAGCAAACATAGGCAGCCTGCTGGAGTTTACATCATCAAGATCTTAGTAGAAATGTTATAAAGTTTTAATTCACTGGCAAAGTTCCAGCAAAAGTTGCTAAACATGCCTTCACTAATAACTTTGCAAAGTTCCAAGTTTGCCACTCTGCCACTTTGCAATGAGTTTTCCTGGCAAAATGGCACTTTTTCAAGTGATGTCAGGTAAACTTATTGCAAAGTTGCAACTTCTTCAGTAATTTTAGGTCAATTCACATAGAAGAAGGGCCATTTGCACTGCTGGAAACCTATGTCGGCACTTCACACTTCAAGAATATTGCCAACAATGAAAATTCATTTTGAAATGTGAATGTCATTTACTTCACGCATCTCTAACATCACTATTGATAATTTTGAAGAAAAGCAACCCAGAAGTGATCCCTGAGGGACACTGCTGAGTATCCCTCTCCAGCTGGAGAAGTGCCCATCAACCACAACCCTCTGCTTCTTGCCCCAAAGTCAGTTAGCATGATACTTTGTGTATGCTTCCTGCATACTATACTGGTGTACTTTGACCAGAAAAGTATCATGTGCCACAGTGTCAGAGGCCTTGCTTAAACTGATATAGAATAGGTTTTTAGCCCTGCTGTTGTCCACATCCCTGGTCACCACCTTGCCAAATGTGATAAGTTTGGTTTGGAATCATCTGCCCCTCCTAAAGTTATGCTGAGTAGTGGTGACACTTTTGGCTTCAATCAAATAATCCAATATTCTGCCTTTGATAATGAATTCCAAGACCTTGCCCAGTACTGATATCAGGCTAATGGGTCTATTGTTGCCTGGGTCTGACTTTGCCCTCTTCTTGAAGATAGAGGCCACATTGGACACTTTCATGGATGATTACTGAAAGGGGCTCCACAAGTTGTTTCATTCACTCCAGTGTTATCTTTGGATGTATCCCACCTGCTCCATATGATGTACCAGGCTTGAAGTTTTCCAGATACACAGCCACTGGGGTGGGCACAAAGTCCTTGTGTTACGTAATGGTTACCCTCAATGCTACAGGACTTTCAAACAAATAGCACCCCCGAAGCCATTTTATGAACACAAAAACAAAATAATCATTCAGAATTTCAGTCATTGTCCCAGGCTCTTTTATAGGTTCTTCCCCTTTCTTATTGTTTTCTTGGGCCAAATCCCTTGCTTGAACTACCATCTTCTGTTTATGTACTGCAAGAGGGCATTGGTGTTATTCCCAGCTCCCACTGCTATCCTGATTCAAGCCACTCATTGACTTCCTTACTTCTAGTCTTGCAGTCCTCAGTATGGCTCTGTACTCCTCTTTTGCCTGGGGCAACCTGTCTCATTGCAGCAGTTCTGAATCCTCCTTTTGTGCAGGATGATGTGTCTTAGGTCACTGTTGAGCCAGATGGGCCCTTTTTGGTCCTTTTTCACTTATTGCTTATAGGGATTTAGACCTCTGTGGCTACTTCAAGCACCTTCTTCAACAAATCCCACATGTGGTCTGCATTATCAGTCTTGTACAGCTCCCCAGGAAAATTGGCCACCAGATCCCTCATCTTGGCAAATTCCATCAAAAAAAGCACTTTAAGAAACAAAATGGCATGTCCAAATGTTTTTGAAAATCTAGCACAGTTATTTTGTAGTTGTCCAGAATAATGCACACTATTCTGATCTTATAGAGCCAACAACTCATCAGGTACAGGTAGGGAAAACATTAGAATGCATTAATTACCATATGGAATAGCCTAGTAAGTTAGATTGTGAAAAGCTAACACAATTCTGACTTTTAAGCTGGATAACAGATTCCTGAGGGATAATGGTATTGAGGATTACACGGCATGAGTAGGGTTAGCAATCTGGGTCATATTTTTGTATGACTGCCCATGCTCAAACTGAGTATATTAATCCCTGCCAAGTTGCAGGGTGGGGCAGACAATATAGGCCCTAGGTCCCTTCCATCTCCACAATACCAAATTACTATATTGCAAGCTAATTTATCTCTTACTTGTGGAGCTTTAAACTATCTGGGATATCAAAGCATACCACAGAAACTAACAAGTTCTAGACTCGGTTGTAAATGGCATTTCAGAGATAGTAACAGCCAACTCTACAGCAGAGGCTCGTCATCTGAGTAGATTAACTGCACATGGTTAGGTATGCCTGGAGCAGCACAGTTCCATAAACAACTAATAATTGTTTCTGGATGGATGTGCTTGTCTTGTTCTATCAGGGTGATGAAGTTTCTGACCTAGGTGCTTCAGAATGGTACATTGCTTTCTCCAAGTATGAAAGAGTTCAGCAGTTATGCTGGTGTGGATCAGAAGATTGGGTGAGTGCACAATGAATATTTCCTATTATAATGGGAAGGGAAAAGGTCTAGTACACATTTAAATTTATTTATCATGACACGCTTCCTTAAAAAGGATCACTGATCATTTTGATAAGATTTATAATCATGCTTGAGAAACATTTGAAGCAGTATCTGAGTACTATATTTCAACAGGATGTTTATTTATTTATTTGAAAATTGGTGTCCAGGAAAGGCACACTGAGCCAAGGGTAATTTCCAGGTCAACCCAGGAGAGGAGTACAAGGAGGACAAAGTACATAGAATACACAGAGAATTTCATTTCAGTAAAATACAATCAGAGAACACAAATTAAAAAGAGTAGGGGAAAAACTGAGCAATGAACAGTATCAGTTGCCAGCTTCAGATTGGAGTTATAAAAAATTTTACAAGAAACAATTCTGTAAAGTAGACATAGAAGCAAGGAAAGAGTGTATAGTAGTCTACATGCAAACTGCACAACAGAAAATGATGAAAATGGGTACAATGAAATTAATGGGAAGACTGAAAACTACCTTAAATGTGCTTCATGCTTTTGGTGTGCTAAGACAGCTGATGGGCCATAAAGCACACACTGATTATTTGTCATCTTGAAGGGAAGGAATCGACAGAAGGAGTATTGTTACTGGTGCAAATTTAGCTTGGAAGGGACCCCCTGACAAGACTGAGATACACTGAGACCACAGTGTGTAACACTGCATGTTCTGTAACTTAAAAAAATGGAAACAGAACTTGTTACAGTATAATATGTCAAGGCATTATTTTAGAATGTATAAAACAGATGTCAAAACAGTGTCTCAACTTAGCAATATAAAATAAACCAAGCTGTTACACTGCTGATGGCATAGATAAATAATACTCTGTGATGACTAAAAGAGAAAGAGTTTTGTACTGTCAAGTGCAGATTATATAAAAGAAATCAGAGCTACAAGTGCAAACATTTTTTTTTTACTTTCTTAAGGAACACTGTGCCTTCATGTGTTAATTTATGGTTCTTCAAGTGTAACCACCGTAGTTATCACTTCGATACAAACTGCCAATGTTCTGAACCTGTTGCTGCTGAGTATAACCAAGAAATTATAAAGTGTGATTCCATCCAAGATATGATTGAAAGAGTGGACTTCTGCTTGCTTGTAATGTACCTCTGAAAAATACAACTGGTAACAGAGAAACATGGAAAAGTGACAGCAGAAGGATACTGTGGCTCCATCTAGTCTGCCTGATAAATTAAAATGTGTTATCATGGATCATTTGACTGTATTCTTATCTCTGGGGTACGATGTCATAGGTTCAAGTCTCACCTTGTTGACTTGGACTTGTTTATAAAATTTATTTTACTTTGCAGAATGTTTTTAATTATTATTCTTTATTCTATTCACCATCAAGGCTGCAATGTGACATGTTGGAGTAACAAGCTAGCTCAGCTATGCTAATGTCTGGCAAATTTATGTTCGCAGATGGGATGGATATCCTGGCCCTAGGCCCAAAGGCAGTGAAGAATTGTTCCCAGAGATGAGGTATTTGGGTCTATAACGAAGAATACAGGACATCCAAAAACTCTGGGTAAAATTAAGGTGCAGCATGACTGTAGTGCCCCCAAAGATTGCCAGCAAGCATACCAGGGAAAACTGCAGGGAGGGAAAGGATTAACTCCCCACCAACCCAATAGACAGCAAACCATCTTGTTGACCAAGCTGGTTGGTGACCAGTTCTTCTCCCTGCTCCCATCATCTCCCTCTCCTCCTGGAGCCTACCCATGCTGAATCCTTTGTCCTGACCAGCCAGGGCTTCAGCCAATGCCAAAAGAGCCCATAAATCAGCCCACAGGGCTGCCCAAAGCCCAAGGGAACCAATCATCTGGCCAGAAGCCAGGTATGCCCCAGGCTGGAAAGGGTCTTCCCTGATATCCAGATTGCAGTTCTGGACTGGGTGGCTGACAGAGCGGAGAGCACAAGAGTACAGATGCCTGGAGGCTTACCTGAAGATCAGGTCCATAGCTCTCTCGTGGCTACTCCTCTGTAGCCAGGGTTCCTTGGGGCTCTTCAGCAGCAGCAGCAGCAGCCATGTATAGCTCCTCAAGGGGTCCAGCAGTCCTTCAGATATTGACCAGCAGCTAATCCCATAGGGTGAGTTCCCTTTAGTTGACTGCTCCCTGGGTATGCAGTCATTATTTGGGGTTTTCTGTTGGGGTCCTGGGACTGGATGCCTAGTAGTGCACCCTGCCTGGGGCTGCTGTTGCAGTCCCCCTGTCTCTTCTCCTCAGTGTGCTGGAGGGGTTGTATTTCTTTTCTTGTAGTGGCCTTTGGTGGTGCCACAGGGACTGCCATTGCAGTTCCCCTGTCCTTCCCCTTTGTTCATTGCCATTGGTGCCAGTGGTTGGTTGGCATTCTGTTGCCCTGCCCAGTTGTGCTGGAGTGGTGGTGTTTTGTTTTTTTTATTTATACATATTTTTTTACTTCCCAGTCTCCCTTTGCTGGGGCCTCCTAGCCATTTGTGGCACCTTAGGGAGACATTTTTCTTTATTGACACTGCAGTTGTTTTATTTAGTTATTAAGTTCCCCCCTGGGTTTTTGTCCCTGGCTGATCACTGGCTTCCTGGCAGTGTCTGCCCCGCCCCACAGCTCACCTCACCCCTGACTGAAAAAAGTCCTTTTGTGGGGAGTGATGGTGGTAAGAAACCTTTACCCTCCCCTTGATCTGTCTCCCTTCCCACAAGCTCCCCATCCAGCTGCAGCCTTTAAACAGAGCTGCTTCAGTGTACTGTGCCGGTGGGGAGGATGGACTGGTGCAAGATAGACAGTGAAGTGCAGCAGAAAAAGCATCCAGGTGGAAATCAGTGCCTGGACCTCTTCAGCTCCACACCAGCAGTCACGAGTGGAAGCAGTCAATGCTGAGTAGGAGTGCAGCTCCCCAGCCACCATACTAGCACCACCAATGATCTCTCCTACCCTCAGAGGACCTGGGCCAGGTGGTGAATGGGCTGTAAGCCCAAAAATGTATTTTACTTAGTGCCAGAGGCACCTGAGAGTGGTAGAGAGGGGCATAAGCGGAACATTGTTTAACCAGGAGTAGCACACTAAGCCAAAGCTTGTTTCCAGATGCGACCAGGGAGCACAAGGAAGTTAAATGAATTGTTCAGGATCACACAGTATGCACCTAGGCTGCTGTGGGATTCAAACCCAGGTCCTCAGATCTGCAGCTCAGAGCCTTAACCCACTGCGCTATACTGCCTCAAAGCATAAGAAAGCAAAGATGGACAGAGAACCCACAAAAAGACAAATAAGGGGAACTGTGGATTGTAAGTCCTCGGTGACATAGTTTTGGTGCCAAGCTAGTACCCCATTAGGAGAACAAGTGGTGGGCAACAGGAGGAAGGGGGAATTAAAGTGGCAAAGGGGGAGGCAGGGCTGAGGCTGGGCCCACACTAGGCAGTAGGGCTGAACCCTGAATTAATATTGATAGAGTGGTGGAGGCCTACACAGTGAGACTGCAGCCCAAAAATGTATACTTATAAGGGGTGGAGCTCAGTCTGAGCCCACTGCATAGCACAGCTATCACACCTAATACATGTGCAAAGAGGATGAGCCTGGCCTAGGCAATCCCCTGCAGGCCTGCCAAACCAAAGGTAGCCTCTGACAATGGCGACTGTGACTGTGCACATTCAATAAGGGTAACTCAATCATGGTGCCTGTTGACAGGACTACTGAGCAGGGAGGGTGACCGGATTGGGGGGTCCGCGAATATAACGACAGGATGTCACTATATGTACAGGACCGGGGGGAGGAGCGGGCACACTGAGCAATGGGTGGAAGGAGAGGGAGGGTTTGTGAGGTGTGGTGCTGCAGTGGGCTGCTGAGATTGCCCCATGGCATGGTGGGTGGGTGGCAGGCTAGGATTGCAAGCGTGCTGGGTTTGGGTCCAGGCATGCATACATTTTGTTGCCCTTGGTGCCCAACTTTTTTTCCAGGTTTTGCACCCCCCCCGACATGCACCCCCTGGAGCTGAGAATCCTTTATTGGGGGTGCATGAGCTTCCCCATAAACACCAAAAACTAAGTTCGGTGCCCTTTTGCTGTACTGCAGGAGTGTACACCGTCAAAATTGATTTTCAGCAATGTACACTCACTCTAACAGCGATCGCCGTTATCACATGGAACAAAACCAAACAAATCTCTTGGGAATTAAATGAGCCAGTGCCCCATTTCAGAGGAAGTTGACCCCAAAAGACTTTGCCTGTTCACTGAGAGCCCCAATCAACCCCTTTCGCCCATCCCATTTTCCCCCTGGATTGCTGCTGACAGTGGTTGTGACCTGCAGACCGAGGAGACAGCCAGGCCTATGCTGTGCTGCTTGACACCCAAACCCTGGCCAAAGGTAAACCCAGTACCATGTGAAAGAAAAAGGGTATTATTGTGTAATTGCCAGTGTCAGAGCTTCCCCTGTGTTGCACTCTGTGATGCTATTGACCCCAAACGGCTGGACTGTTTGCCTCGTCGGCCTAATTGGAAGCATAGCAGGGCTTGAACAGCCTGCACTGCACCCACTGAAGACAACTAGTTGCACAAGGGCTGAACTTGACTGCCCTTCATCTCAACCAGTTGGTTCCTGAACTGTTCCATATTGGGGCCTGAACTGCCTGCCCCATCACCAACTGTGTTCATCTACCTCAGTTCCCTTTCCTACCCTAGACTGAGCCTTTGCCATGGGGGAGCAGATGTACTGCCCAGCTATGGCAGTCCCACCTCCTGAACTATTTGCCCTACAACAGACTGTAATTGTCTGCACCCTAAGTCTAGGGGCTACCTTCCTTTTGCCTGGCCAAGCTTCTAGTGCCTTCCGCCCAGCCTGCTGGCAACCTCCAAAGACATCAAAGACTGCACTAGCCAGTGTAGAAATAGTTAGCTCCCTAAGTATAGCAAGCCTAGGAGCCACCCCGGCTCAATGTAGTGAGGTACCTCTGCAGTACATGGTTAGAAAGTTGCCCCATTTTTATTTTGCTTCTCCTACGTGGACATAGCTCCCTTCATTGGCTCAGCGGCAACTCATCAGTGGCCTTTCAGAGGACCCTCCATCGTGGCAGATGAACATCATCTTGACCATCCTCCATCCTTGCATCACCTGAATCTTCAGCTTCCAAACCAGCCTTCATCACTCATCTTCTTCAGTCCCCTTATCTTCTTCATCTTGTTGCTTCAGTTTTTCTGCCAGCCAATGAGACAGATCGGTCACTAAGTACTGTACCAACCATTCAAGCAATCTAGCCACCTTCTACTCTTCATCAAATAGGCTGTTCCTCTTACTGGACAGTCATCCATAGACTGGTGTATTGCTAATGACCCTTTGCCCAGTTGGTTAGGTATTTGCAAAGCTGCTACTAGTAATGTCTGCAGACGTAGGGCAGAGGGTGACCCTTTTAGAGTGCTATATCACGTATCCATATATGTAACTGCCTATCCATATATCTATTGTAATTTATATCCATGCAGTTGCCTTCTGTAGATAAAAGTGTTATTGCATGACAACCACTGCAAGTGCCTTGTACTCTGCAGCAAAATAACCCATTATTTTCCAGTGTAACCAGTGACTGTTACAATAAATGCTTTCTGTTTGCACCTGGAACTGTTGCGCCTGCCTCACTTTGCAAAGAAGAGACAATCCACCATCCTAAGTCTGGTCACCACATAGTAGCCCCACAAAAATGTGTGCAATAAGTTGCAGAAACTATATTAATATTTCCTTGCAGTGTGCTCCATTAAGTCTACTAGATTAAAAAGCTTCAGTACATGTGATGTGCTTGTCTACTATAGTGGTAAATAGAAGGTCACCTCAAAAATACATTTCTTTCACTCTATCACAAGGTAAAAATAAAATGGCTTTTCATAATGAGACTGAATGGTACAGCAGATCAAGTCTTTGGCTTAATTTATTTGCCTTTACCCCTGGGACATGGTTTTAATTCTTCAGCCTGCATCTAGATCATGGCAAAAAATCTTTTTGATTAGTGCTTTGTGAAAACAGCAATAAGAGCTTGGGGAGGGAAGATGCAATTTTGTGGAATGACTGTACACGAGTAGAGCAGTCTGAGCTATACGATGCCCAAGTGTCACTAGCATTCAGAATCAGAAGTCATCCAAGTATCACCAGCTAAAAGTGACTTTCTAGTTACATGATGCAAAAGTGTGATGGCAATCCTGTGCGAGAATAATGTAAAACTGTTACCTTCTCTCTTGTACATCAGTGTGAAAGAGATGCTGGGTACCCTCTAAGGAGCAAAACAGTATGCTCTGTTAATTCCCTCTGTAATAAAAAAAAAAGAAAAAAGAAAAGATCTGGCAGCATCGGTTTTAATCTCAGGTTTTTTTTTTTTACCTGAAATATGAGAAATAATAAAGCGGAATTTGGAACCACATTTACTTCTTTAGGAACCCATTAGTATGTGGTAGTGCAAGGCCATCATTATAGAACAGCATTAGAGGTGTGACAGCACCCTAGGCAAACTATGAAGTGCATCCAAAGGTCACTTAATAGATGAAAGAGAAGTGCAAGAATAAAACGTAAGGAGGAAAATACCATGGTAATGCTGACGTTTTCATTAGCAGAATCATGCACTACACATAACAAGGCTGACATTTACTTTTATAATGTTGGAAGTCAGAGCTCTTCACGTATGTGTTACTGTTCAGTCAGCACAATATAGAACCAGGACTAAAGCTGCTGAACTTAAAAAAAGAAACACTGTTTTACAGACTATCAGCCTCAAAAGTAATTGAATTAAATGAAATCCAGGATTACAACAAAGGATGTCTATCTAACAAACTTGCATAGCTTGCTGTCTATGCCCTATCAACTGATAAGTCAGCTTAGGAAGTGGGATGTCTGTTACAACAATATTTGCCACTTTGCATTAGCCACAAACTAACTCTTACACCACTGTTCCCAATAAACATCCCTAGGGTGGCTCTACCCTAGTGATGTGCATGAACTAGCTACAGGGGGCACCATTTATAACATTCTGAAGCATCAATAACCTCAGCACCTTGAGGAACTACTTCAACCACAACATAACACTTACTCCTCAAGTTTCATGAATCTTGCCCTGCTTCCTGTTCCTAAACTAAGGACTAACCTTGGGGCTGTGACTTTTCAGTACTTCACCCCCAGGTTATGGAATGTTTTACCTCTCGAGTTACACATTTACTCAGCATCAATAGGTTTCTGTATTCCTATGCAAACACCTTCTGAGCATCTCTGGTTGCATATGTTATAATACAACTTAGATTATATCATGTATGCATTTGCTTATATCCTGCACTACTGCTCCATAGGGTACCCCTTCCTTGGTCTTCTTCTATTTTGTTGCTTTAAATTGCACTTTGCTAACTATACGGTGTTATGTTGATGTTGTTGTGGGACCCTGGATGTGACTCTGTTCCTACAGTACAGTGATATTGTATCCCTGTATTGCTTACATGTTTCCTCTGTTGACTATTGTTATTACTGTTCCCTGTGCATACCTTACCTCTGTAAATTGTTATTACCATCCTCGGTATTATGATGTGCATTGTATGACTGGTAAATGATGTTATCTCCCAGTTGTACTTACAAAAATGGCAGTTTCTGCTTAATGTATGTACCCAGTTAACAAAACTAAATAAATAAACTAGACAGGTACTATGGGATTTACTAGATTTCATTCAATATTGGAATCTGTGACAAAATGTGCAGAGCAAGGCTGGGGAATGTGTGCATCTTTTTTTTCTTTTGGTTCACAGTTCAGTTTTGAAGCCCCAGGCCAGATTAATTTTTTGATTTGACCAAACAGTACTCACAGTGCCTTCTTTTTTTTTACTACAGTAATATTTGTTGGCAAGTCTCAACAGACAAAACATCAACAACCTGTATACACTTTGATATAAGCATTTTGCATATACTGTATATACTTTATATAGTATATACTATATACTATACAGTATATACTATATATTCTGTATAGTATATACTGTATAGCAGAAAGAAAAACAGTAATGTATGAGTATAGTACTTTACATACAGTAAACGGTGAACTAAAAAGAAAAGTAAATAATTGTTCAGCTCAGAACTGGCATTCAGAGACAGATTATAATGCCACTGATTATGTGAGTATGTGATGCTCTTGCATTTGTGTTGCTCCTGGACATTGTAGCAAGGGTTGCATGTACAGGATGGGGGAGGCAGCACGTTGCTGGGATGCAGAACTGAGGGACAGATGCTGCCTGGTATCAAGTGACAATTACAGTACTGAAGTTTGTGGTGTTGAAGGGTGTGTATAGCTCATCTTAAGGGAGTCCACAGGCTATCACTGTGCTACAACCTTCTTGCTTACATGTATCAACTTTGTGTGGCATTTCATAGACATAAGGGAAGACAACTTAGAAAGTTATCAACTTTGGCTTGGGTTCGATTAATACTTAGTCTTCAGTTTGACTCTGGACACCTCCATCAAAGACACTTAGAGTCCTTGGTATGGGGATTTAGCTGGCTAAAAAAGGGGACAAGAGACATCCCTTCACAACCCCTTGCACACTTCCATCTATCCTAACCTCATTCTGTCTGTTGTTGTTCCTCCAGTCATTTTTTGTTTTAAAGAACATCTAAGTCAGCACCTGGCACACTGCCAGGAGTCAGATTTTTTTATGAACAATGTCAGGAGAGAAGGGTGGAAAGTGAATAGGGTGAGGAAAGCGTTGGCTGTAGAACTAAGCCTAAAACTTGGGAACGGCTGCCGTGTTGTTTTTTAATAATTTGGCTGAAGTTAGAAATGATCAGAAGTGGCCCAAAAAGTTTAATGGAGCTGAATCAAAGGTAAAAAAAAGACAAATAACAGTACTCACTAAATGCAAATTCAGCATTGGGTCATCATCATATAGAGTGTGACTTCATATAGGTGACAGTACAGTACACTACACAAGTGAATGGCTGTGCTGTCTGTAATTGTCACAAAACACACATAATTCACAGAAAATATTTAAATGATATCTTCCCTTCTTATTTTTTAAGTTCATTACTGATACAGGTTTGCAGTGTATTTAAAGTTTTATGTCTTCGTCACTTTTCTTGACTAATGCGCTAATTGCAGTTGTCTGCGAATGTCAGCTACATAGAAAAAGGTGCTTATCTCCATTTTACATGTTGTTAACATTCAGATATGCATACATACAAAGAACAATAAAATATACTTTCAAAACACATTGATATTGAATCTGTAAGCATTTATAAAATTCCTGGCAGTGATTATGTGACATATACAGTATTATGTAAATGACAAAGAACCTCTATGCGCAAACACTGAGACAAGGGTTACCCCAAAGGGCATTTGGCTGGGAAGCCAAGTTTCAAGAAAATACAAAAATCACACATGCCCACACAATGCAAAGCATCATGGGCTGCATATGCAAATCACCACAGAATGTTATGCTGGTTCAACTTTAAGCAGAATTGCATGATGCCGAAAGGCCTCTCACACAATTTACAAAGGGTGCTAACAGATGACATGTATCAACTTTGTATGGCATTTCATAGACATAAGGGAAGACAACTTAGAAAGTTATCAACTTTGGCTTGGGCTGTTAGCATCCTTTGCAAATTGTGTTATTTCCTCTAGTCTATAAAGATGAACAACCTGCTGATATATAATGATGTTGCTCTAACCATGATGATTTTTGTATTATCCAAATGCTGTAGTGAAGCACAACATTGTTTCAGCAGCATGCAAACTCTACCACTGTGTGCTGTCCTCTGTCTCAGACCCTGACCATTATGTGCAGACTAGCTACAGTACTACAGTATTTCTTCTATTTAAGTAGTCCTGGGCAGTGTGATCTAGAACTGGTCAAAGGTAAACACAGTATTAGTTACCATATGTAAAGTATGAGTCACACTAGTTTTGCAAGGTGATTTGTTAATGAGCTAACTATGAAATCTTTAGTTGTCCAGGAACATAACATGTACTATTGTCATGTTGCCACTGGCTGAGAAATGATTTAACATGCGTCACAAATGCCACCACAAGCCTGCTGCAAATTTGCTACTGAGCTTTTCCCTTCCTGTCCCAATTTAGCTCCTTGCTCACATGGTACAAGGCCTGGACATATAAATGCCAGTTTATTTTCTGGAACTTCAGAAAATGCTCCTATTGTACGCATGCAGTGGAGATCACCAGTATGCAATTCAATTCAGCATCATTCTGCAGTAGAGTTACTGCATGAAACAAGGCATTTTGAAGGACAGATTAATAGTTTTTCTGATGTAGGAATCTGTAACATTGTCTTGCATTCTGGCAGGCTCCAATGTAGTCTTACTTTCAGGTGTTATGCACTCCTGGAGATGGATCCACAGAGTCTGTCAATAAAAAATTGGTGGCAGCAAGCTTGGTGGTACTTCTTTGGGTGGACCTCCAAGTCCTGCACCATTTAAATCTGCAAGGAGGGCAATCAATGGGGGTGGATAACAGGGACTCACCCCTCTCGAATCCTTGCTGTTAATTGGAAAGATGTTTGAAGATTGGTGCCAAAGAAGAAAAAAATGCAGAGATCTGGGCAATATTCAGATTCAGGGCCCTTTTCAAGGCCAAACCCCTGATGAGATTAAGCCCTTTGATTGATGACAAAAATCTTGGTGGGTACAGCATTGTCCTGTGGACCTCCCAGCCTCAAATCAGCAGTTCTGTAAGCCAGATAATGTGTGGATGGGAGGTGGAATGATGGAGAGGTACTCACTTCTCTCAACTCCTTCCTGCTCTTTGGAGATGATGGTTGAAGGTTGGTGCTGATCATGCCAAAGGCAAGGCATGAGGAGACCTGTGTGAAATCAAATTCAGATGCCTTTTTCAAGGCCATGCCCCAATGAGAAGTTGCACCTGACTGACAGCAAGAACCCTGGTGTACAGTAGCATCCTCCAGTGAACCTCCCAGTTCAGAATTATGCAGTTCTGTGAGGAGGGAGATTGGTGGACTGAGGGGGAACTACAAGAAAGCACTTACCCCTCTTGACCCCCTATGGGTCCTTGATTAAGATGGTTGAAAATTGATGACCCTGCCAAATGCAAAGTATGAGCAGACCTGCAAAAAGTCAAATTCAGGCAGCCTTTGCAAGGTCATGCACCCAATAAGAGTTTGGGTCTCACTGGCATCAAGAAGTTTGGTGTGGTGTAGCATTCTCTGGTTGACCTCCCGGTTCTGAATCATGCAGTTCTTAATGGAGGATGATCAGTGGGGTGAAGGGGGAAACAAAGAGGCACTCGTCCCTCTAAAGTCCTTTCTGTTCCTTGGAAAGGTTAGTTGAGGACTGGCACTGACTGCACTAAAGACAAAATATGAGGAGACCTGGGCACTTTTCAATTTCAGGTGCCCATTTCAAGGTCATGCCACAATGAGGATCTGCCTCTTGATTGGCAGCAAAAAGCTTTGCCAGATTCTGCTTCCTCTAATGGACCACCTAGTTTTGAATCAGACAATTCTGCAAAGCGAACAATTGGTTGGGGGAAAGGGAGAATATTGGACAGGCACTCACTCCTCCTGACCACTGGTGACTCATTGATGGGGATAGATGAAGACTGATGCAGACCATATAAAAGACAAAGGATTAGGAGATCTGGGCAAAGCTAAAATTAAGGGACAATTTTCAAGGTGACATGCCCACTGAAGATCAGCTGCCCAACTAGTAACAAGATATTGCGTGGGGTATGGCATCCTTGGGTGGACCTCCCTGTCCTGAATCAGGCAGTTCTGTGAGGTAGACAATTGGTGTGTGTGGGGGATGAAAAACAAAAGGCCGCACCCCTCTCAACCCCTTGATTCTCCTTGGAGAAGACAGTTGAAGATTGGGGCTGACCATGTCAAAGACAAAGGATGAGAAGGCCTGGGTAATGTTAAAATTCAAGTGCCTTTTTAAAGGCCATGCCACCAATAAGAATCTACTACCCAGTTGGTGGAAGGAAGCTTGGTGGGGTGCACTTCCTTCAGTGGATCTCCCTGTCCTGAATCATGCATTTCTATAAGGTGGGCAATTGGTAAGGGGGGGGGTGGACAATGTAGAGGCATTCACCTTTTAAACCCCTTGATGCTCCTTACAATGGTTGGTCAGAGACTGGCATTGAATACACTTTAGATAAAGGATGAGGAAACCAGAACAATGTTCAAACTAGATATTTCTCCTCATAACACTGTTTTTTCGCAATATTTCAAATTCTTACAGTTCAGGAAGATAGTTTCTGTTTTGGTGCATTTGCCAACTCTTGTGTGAAAATATAAAATGATAGCTCTGTGGGGCTGGCTTAATGGTGCAGTACCTGGAGAGCTTTTTGCTTTGCAGGCGATCTGGGTTCACATCCTGAGCTTGCAGCAGAACAATATCCCAAGCAGGGAGATATTTAAATAAAAAAAAGCTGCTGTGTTACCCAGCAGATAACATCCCCTTTACTATACCTGTTTCCATTTAGGCAGGCCAGACATCCATTCCCTGTGTATTCTTTTTTCTCCCTCTCCTCCTAAATATTGACCCCCCAAAGCATAAGAATACTGATGTAGCTGCTAGTGAAGGTAAGCTCTGAGGTTACTGCGATGGGGTCCATATAGGTTTGACTGATTGATGATTCAATCAAGTCTTTTCAGCTGATTGGTTTACAGTACCTGATTACTTTTTTCAGTCCATGAGGGAGTTTACATATAGCTGACACCATACTATTTTACACCATATTGCATTACAGAGTTTACATGCAACTGGACCATGGCTCACACCAGACCATGCTACAAGGGGTCACAAGGGGGCTTCTCAGCCAACACAACCTCCCCCCCCCCCCACCACCACCAATCACCTCAGACCTCTCTGGGACTCATGCATGCAGTCTGTCCCTTAGCAAGCCTCTCAGCCAATCAGAGGGCTGCCTACTGTATTTTACTGCAGTCAGATCAAGCTGCCCATCCAAACAAAGGACCGTGTGCTAATGATAGTGTAGTTGTCTGCCTTGAGTATGCCAGAGTCAGACAGTAGTCAGCTGGTCTACCAGACACTCTGCTCCATGCTCAACTAGGCACAACCTGCAACTCAGTTAATGTAAAGACACAGCTATTTAGCCAAAGGTTATATGCCACTATTTATGTCACTGCTGCCTTAGTACTTCTAGATCAGTTACTTGCCTATAGCAGATGTAATCTGTTCTTATTTACTGACACTATGCAGACATTTGTGTTGCTTTATTTTACAGTAATGCTTGTAAAATTTATTAATTTCTCCTTAGTTTCCTACCTGTTTCTCCTGTCTCCCTATAATGGGTACCCCTATTTGTCTGTCAGCATGCAGATCACTCTCAGCTCCCTACCCACTTGAGCTTTCCCCTACTTCTTGTCCATGTACTCCTCCTTCTCTTCCCCCTCAGTGCTATTCTCACTCTTCATCTTCCCCTTATCTCTTGGCAACCGTGTGGATGCCATGTATTGGGTTCCCCATTTCTCTCTCACTGAGCTCCTTCCACTTAGCTTCCTTACTTCCTGAGCCAATCCCTACCTCCTGCCTGCACACCCGTCTCTGCTCTCTATCCTCCTGCTCTACTTTCATCACCATTCTCCCCTTACTATCCTCTCTCACCTCCCCAATACCTTTCAACTACTCTGAATCTTTCCATAGCCCCTCTCTGCACACATATGTCCATTTCCTTCTGCTACTCTACTCTCTTTCTTTCTCTCGCTCTCTTCTTCATTCTCCTATTTCTCTTATCTCCATGGTGGAGCAGCATTGTAGTCACCCTTTACTTGATCCTCCATCTGATCCTTCTCCACTTTCCCTTCCAATTTCTCCTGGTCTCTTTCTACTCTGACTTGTTTCAGTATAGACACACTTTCTTACTTCTTTCTAATTGTATGTCTAGCTACTGTCCCTCTCCTATCTTATGGTATAATCACCTCCACTCTTTTTATCTACTGTCCTAAACTCCTGACATTTAGCTCCATCTCCCGTTCCTATATCTAATCTTCTACCGACAACCCTTTCCCTTCCACACATGGCCCCTTATCTTCCCTTGTCTCCATTTAGTATTCTACCTCCCATTCCTGTCACCCCCTCCCATTTGACCTCCCAGATGTCTACAAGCTCTATCCCCCTTTTCTGCAGCCCCAAGACACCCACTATCACTCTTTTTACTTATCTCACACCTACCACCTCTCCCTCTCTTCAACATTCCTCCCTCACAGCACTACCATTACGTTCCAGCCTGGTTTTCACTCCTCCTATTCCTTCAACTTTGAGCTCCTTCACAGGCTTTGTTTCTCACTTCCTCCTCCATCCAGACCAAAATCCACTCGTGTTCTTATAGTGCGAAGGTCTCACCACTATCTCCCCCTCCTCTTAGCAGGTGATGTTCAACCTGACCCTGGCCCTTCAACTCCCACCTCTTCTTCTCCATTACCTAAAGGACTCAGATTTTGCCACCTCAATGCAAGGAGTCTGCTTTCCAAACTTGATTCCCTTAAAGTCTGGGTCTCCCAATATTACTCTGACCTACTCTGCATATCAGAAGCCTGGCTTTTCTCTAGAGTTCACGATTTCCCAACTAACCTTTTCAGATTTCCACCTTTCAACAGGACCACAGCAAATGGGGTGAAGATGAAGCCATCTATGGACCTATGTCACTCCTCCCCTCCCTTGCAAAATTGCAAGAGTCCCTCATATTCATTAGACTTACTGATTTCCAGAACTCCTAAGATTTCCTCTCTCCTTTTTAATCCAACTTTAGAAAGAATCACTCTACATTCTCTTCCTTCCTCTGTGTCACCAACTCTATATTCACAGGCATGGACCAGGGACACATCACAGCAGCCTCCTTTATTGACCTAGCTAAAGCTTTTGATTCTGTGTCTCATCCATTACTCTTATCCAAGCTTCTCTCTGCTGATCTCTCAACCCATGTTATGGACTGGCGTAGGTGTTATCTTACGGGTCATATGCAATGTGTTCAAGCTGGAGATGTCCTGTCCCCCCCATTCAAATTCTAGCAGGTGTCCATCAAGGATCCATTCTTGGCCCTGTCCTTTTTTCAGTCTTTCTAAATGACCTTCCTTTAGTCTGTGTCACTTCCCATATCCATATGTACACTGACAACAAGATCCTCTATGTCTCTGGACCTTGAACCACGGTTTTGCAATCTCAGTTACAGAGTGACTTTCTTAGGCTGCTATGCTGGTTCCATGCAAATTGGCATAAGGTAAACACCAAGCAGACTGTGTCCATGACTTTCAGTACCACACAGCAACTTGTCAGGCTTTCCCCCATCCCCTCTTTTTCCATCCTTGATGGCACCACTCTTGATGTTGTCCCAGCCTTCAAATATCTTGGTGTCTGGTTGGACAGTCATCTTGGTTTCCCTGTCCATACTGATTATATCCACTCCAAACTTCATCCCTAGCTAGTCACCATGTATCGGAACAAAGACTCCCGCTCTTCTCATGTTCACCATGAGCTGCTTACTAAAATCATCCTCCCTGCCTTTGACTATGCAGATGTGGTCTTTGGGTCTGCCCCTGCCTCATACCTCTCTAGACTGGACTCCCTGTATAATCCAGGAAATTACAGACCAGTCAGCCTAATTTCAGTAGTTGGTAAAATAATGGAATCACTACTGAAGGAAAATATTTGGAAATACCTTGAAATCAGAGGATTATGGGACACAAAGCAACATGGTTTCACAAGGGTGAGATCTTGCCAGACAAACCTGATTGAGTTTTTTGACTGGGTGACCAGGGAAATGAATCAGGGTAGAGCAGTATATGTGGCCTACCTGAATTTCAGTAAGGTGTTGTCACAGGGGTCTGTACTAGGCCCGGTGCTTTTCATTGTCTTTATTAGTGACATTGCAGAAGGGCTAGAAGGGAAAGTATGACTGTTCATGGATGACACAAAAATCTGCAACAGAGTGGACACACTGGGGTGAGGTGTAAAGAATGAGGGATGACCTGCAAAAGTGGGAAGAATGGTCAAGGGAATGACAGCTGGGTTTCAATGCAGAAAAGTGCAAAATCATGCACTTGGGGCACAGAAACCCAAGGACAACATACCAATTGAGCGGGTAGGTATTAGCAACCACAGGACAGGAAAGGGACCCAGGGATGATCATTTCTGAAGACTTGAAGGTAGTCAAGCAGTGTGATAAAGCAGTGGGGAAGGCTAGCAGGATGCTTGGGTGCATAGGGAAGGGCATCACCAGCAGAAAAAGAGAGGTAGTATTACCCTTGTATAGATCACTGGTAAGACCCCACATCTAGTATGGTGTCCAGTTCTGGAGGCCCGACCTCGAGAAGGACATAGATAGTGTGGGGGTGATACAAAGGAGGGCTATCAAAATAGTAAAGGGCCTGCTTCATACACCTTATGAGGAAAGACTTATGGAGCTAAATATTGTATGTAGTCTCTAGAGGAAAGAAGGGAAAGTGGGGATATGATGGAAATGTTCAAATACCTCACCAATAGTAATAAGGTACAGGAAGGTAGAACTTTCCATACAAAAAATGCTCCAGGGCAAGGGGGTATGCTATGAAACTGGAGGGGGGAGGCTCAAAGGAGATGTAAGGAAATACTTCTTCTTGGAGTGGTTGGTGGACGCCTGGAACAGCCTCTCAACAGAGGTTGTGGGTGCTGAAATGGTAACAGGATTCAAGCATGCATGGAATAGACACAAGGGGATCATAGACATAAGTCAAGGGAGGAAAAGATTGTAGATGGAGTAGGGTCTGCGGAGACACAGTAGGTAGAGGAATATAGAGCAGAATAGGTGGGCCAAGTTGTCCTTATCTGCTGATAGCTTTTATGTTTCTATGCCTTTTGCCATTTTGCCTGTAATGCTCCACCCTGTACACAACATTGTTCCATCTGCTTTTCCCTCCTTTTTCTCTCTCTTCACTTACCCTGGCAGCATCACTGTACTACACTTATCTCCAAATTCTGGTTTGGATCCTCCCCTCCTACCTCTCCTCTCCTCTCTCCTTTCCCCTTCATCCCTCTCTTCCTACCCGTTACATTCCAAAGACTCTCATACCTTCTCTCTCCCCAGCTCTCTATCCAGTTCAGGGCAGGCAGCTTTCTCCACTGATCTCACCTCTCTCTGAAATTCATGACCAATCTCCCTTCATGTAGTTCCTTCTCTTCACTACTTAAAACATATTCTATCCCTAACCATCCCTCCCTCTTGCTCCTGTCATTCCTCCTCTTGACAGCTTGGGGTGAGTCTCTCTCAACCTCCATTAATTTATCTCTTTATGCACTGTACTTTTCTCCAAATGTTCTGGAATCTATTGTATACTATTATTTTCTTGCTCTCTTTTCCACATTAATTTTACCCATCGTTCCTGTTTATTATTGCTACTACAGTACTTAGTTAGGTTATGCCTATACCAATTTTTCTTCTGTAATACTCATGCACTATTCCAATCCCTACTGCTCACATAATTGTGTTTTCAAGCACCTTATGTTTTTGTTTAATTGAATGTTATTGCTTAATTGTAATCTGTCTTTATATATGCACTGCCCTCCTTCCCTTTCCCCGGGTCACACTTGGAAATGAGCTTTGGCTTTGTGTGCCTTTCCAGGTTACCAAAACTTGATGGAAGGAAGGAAGAAAGAAAGAAAGAAAGAAAGAAAGAAAGAAAGAAAGAAAGAAAGAAAGAAAGAAAGAAAGAAACTAACTGATATTGTACAGTCAACCAGGATGAAGCACCCTTTGATACTAATGTCACAGTTTCCTGCATGATAAATTGCGTTGACTGTCATTGAATTATGTTGTGATCCAGCAGGATTGGGCAAAGTATCAGTGGCAAAAACTGTGATAAAAGCTCGTCTTCCTAGCAGACTGCACTGTACGTGTCACAGAATTGCAACCTGGTTCAGTACGTCAGAACATTTTTCAAAATTTACTTCATGAATCATGTTTTTATTTTTGTTTTGTTTTTTGTTCACATTGATACAGATTTAAAACAGAATAACATTCAATGTTTTTTTTTAAAAGTACTGCTGATAAACATTGGTTTGTAGTCTTTTGGCATTCACTGAGAACTGTAATTAGTTGAGAAGTAAACCTAGTTTTTAAAGTGTTTCTAAGAAAGACTTCTAGTGTCAAATATTAGCTACTGTATTAGTTAATCCTAGTTAGCATAACATTGCATAATGTAGTGTCCCCTACAGTACATGGAATCACCCACATTAAGTACACTGATACAGGGAGGGCATAACTGATTTAAAGCACCAGCAAACCCTGCAGCCACTGTGGGTCCCCTGCTTATGGGAACTCCCAGACAGAGAGCAGTTCACCTTATTAATTTTTTTTATCTTATTATCTTCCTAAACAGCAACAAAAGAATATTGCAAATCCTTCTGATTTGGCATTATAAAAAGGGTCTGAGAAATGAAGCCTTCTGATTGGCTGCAAACATTCTAACAGCCTTATGTTAATCTTTCATTAACATACATGTAGAGTTTAGCCATATGCTGAACACGGTTTAACACTGTTTAAAAACATTTTTTATTATAATAGCAATAAGGCATTCCCAGGGATTATGTTAATGGTCAGTTAATCATCCTCTAGGGGCATGTGGCACTCGGCTACACCTTGTGCCACAGTACACCCCTAGAAGGTGATTAACAGACCATTAACATAACCCTTGATCATGCCTTATTGCTTAATTATGATGTCATGAAATGCCTAACCAAACTATGACTCAGCCAGTAAGAGGCAGATGGGCAGCAATAGATGGGATGGAAAGAACCCATATAACCTATGACTTTTTATGCAATGATCTGTACAGATTTTTTCAAAACTGTATGTAATTATTCCATCTTTGGTGGTTTGAGCCTGACTTGACTGCATTTCCTCTGGAACTGCTTATTGTACTTATAATGTTTTTTTTGTGACTATGTATTTGACATGGAGCCTTTGTAAATGAGTACTTGTGCTCAAAGGTAGTCTCTGAAGTTTTCAATAAGTGTATAAACAAATACAAATGTCCCCAAGGACTAGGGATGGGTCAAAGACTCCCTTGAAAACTGAGCCATTTTGAATGCAAGTGGTTCAGTTTTTCTGAGACTCAAACCAAATACAGCCTGCTCAGCTCACATCTCACGATCCCAGCCCCTTGTCATTTGACAGGTTTAGGATGCTGGGGATGAGGTCAGAGAGTGCCCAAGCAGCGTGCACCTCAGCTATATACCAAGTTTGTGCACGTGCATGAACTCGGTATATAGCAGATGGCACAGCTGCTCAGTGTGCTATTCTAGTAAGGAATGCATGGGAGGGAGGAACTGGGTTTCTTGGTGACTGTGGAGGCAATAAGACACAGCCTCTTTCTTACTTTTTGACAACCATGCTGCCCAAGTCTGGTGGCCACAAGAAGACACTCCCCAATACCTCTGAACTGCTCATCTGATTTTCAGCCACCGGGTTGCCCATGCCCAGTGGCCACACACAAAGAAATACCTCATCTCAACCTTCTTGTCACTGAGATGCAAGGCTCCCTGATCTACAGGAATTCCTGTATTTCACAGGGATTTGTAGCCATTTACATGGAAATTCTTCCCATAGCCTTGTATTGGTTATACAGGAAAACAGAGAAACATGACTTCCATAGGAAATAATGTAATCCATAGGAAAACACAGGAAAATTGCAGTGGAGTTACAGGAAAAATAACAGCTCAGTCTGGGAATACTGGAAATGAGAGACATATCAACTCAAAATGAGGGACAATGAGGGACACTGACCCTCATGAAGGAGACATCCTCAAACATGGAGATACAAGCTCAGAAATCTGGAAACCATCAGGTATACTTGTACAAGTTTTATTTGATTTTGCATCTTAAAATATTAAAGTCTTAATTTATGGTACATTCTCTGTGTGGGCAGCACCTTTCTGACAAGGAATGAATGAAGAACAGAGCAATGTTGAGGGGTAAACTGAGGGATGTGCCTCGTAATCAGGGACAGTTCAGAGGTATGCACACAGAAACCTCCCCAAAAAATTTCCTTTTTGGTCACCTGGTTACCCAAGCCTGGTGGCCACATAAATGCCTCCCATCTCTTTTTTGGCCACTAGGTTGCCCAAGCCCATTAGCCACACAGACACCTCCCCCCCTCCTTTTCAGCCACTGAGATGCCCAAGCCCAATGGCCACACAGACACCCCTTTTCTGGCCACCAGCTTGCCCTAGCCCAGTGGCCACATGGACACCCTCCCATTCTCTTTCAGCCACTGGGTTACCCAAGCCCAGTGGCCAATAAAACAAACACCCCCACACTCTTAGCACCCATGCCACACACCTTCCTCTGACCCAAGTTAAAAATCCTGTAAAAAAGAAAATGGTCCAACACTGTCCTCATTCACTCCCCACACTAAGCTGTAAAAAGAACACCGTCCATCAACACATTTCCCCCCCACCCATGCCACCCCCACTGCACCATCACAGCACCCCCTTACCCCCCAGTCACCCACTTACCTCAACAAGGTCCCTTGTCATAATCCTCTCTAATTGCAGCGTGCAGCCTCTCTGAACCATGCCCAGCACTGAACAGAGAAAAAAACTAAGTCTGAAAAGATTTTTGTACTTAGGCTTTTTTTCAATTAATTTTAAAGATTTCAACCCAAAATTTTTAACATAGGCTTTTTTTGAACCCATCTCATGAACTAGATAATTGTAAATCTTCAAATCCCACTGCAAATGCTATTTCACCATCATTCTGTGAAATAAAATTTCCACTGGGATTTGAACAATGACGTCTGTCTAGTTCATGAGGTGGGGTAAGAAAAAAGACTAGTAATTAATGAATGCCAAACTAATACTCAATTCATGGGGATTAGTTAATTCTTAATTAAGAAACAGGTCAATGACTAACTGCTTAAACTGTTAAGAATTAGTTAGCGGTAGACTGAACTAGAAGGAGTTAGCCACTAATTCATTTGCATGGGAAAAAAAATCAACCAAAGCAAAACTGAGGAATAATTGAACATTAACTAATTATTAGTGATTTAAGGCAGTTGAGTATTAGGCCTATTTTGTTGTGTGGGCCATGTTGAAAATTTGTGGTCAAAACATGCAGGTTGGACAGAAATTAACATTTTAAACAGCATGATATAATATATCTCAAGCAATTGACCCCTTTTTAATATTACTGTCACTTCACTGACATTTTCTGATGCTTTTCTCTTGATAAGCCCCTTTTTCCTTCAATTATACATATAGGTCGAATCAAGCAAATGCAAATCCAAATCCTGCCAGGATTTGGCAAATCCAAACCAGATCTAAATCCACCACAGCTTTGCCCATCCCTACTGAGGGCTAACACTGCTGTCACCCCCTAAACAATACAAATATCCCAACAATACAATACAAATATCCTCAGCTGAGACAAGCTTCCCAGAGGCTCCCAGTTCTCCAGCCAAGGGAGACTTGGACAGTGGGCAGATGGCACTTTTCCATCCACTGCCCGAGACTGCAAGCCTGGATCCCCAGCAAGCAAGCTGAGGACAAGATTCCCAGAGGCTCCCAGCTCTCCATTCAAGGGAGACTCGTACAGTAGGTAGACAGCATTTCCCAGCCACTGCCTGAGACTGCAAGCCCAGATCCACAACAAGCAAGTCAAGGACAAGCTTCCCAGAGGTTTCCAGCTCTCCAGTCGAGGGATGCTTGGACAGTGGGCAGACGGTGCTTTTCCAGCTGCTGCCCAATGCCACAAGCCCAGATCTCCAGCAAGCAAGCTGAGGACAAGCTTCCCAGAGGCTCCCAGCTCTCCAGCCAAGGGAGACTCCTACAGCGGGTGGACGGCACTTTCCCAGCCACTGCCCAAGACCACAAGTCCAGATCCACAGCAAGTAAGCTGAGGACAAGCTTCCCCAAGCTTCCCAGAGGCTTCCAGCTCTCCATCCAAGGGAGACTAGGACAACAGGTGGATGGCATTTTCCCAGCCACTGCCCGAGAATGCAAGCCCAGATCCACAGCAAGCAAGCTGAGGACAAGCTTCCCAGAGGCTTCCAGCTCTGCAGCTGAGGGAGACTCAGACAGTGGGCAGACGGCTCTTTTCCAGCCACCGCCAGAGACCGCAAGCCTGAACCCCCCCCCCCCAGCAAGCTGAGGACAATCTTCCCAGAGGCTCCCAGCTCTCCAGCCAAGAGAGACTCAGACAGCGGGCGGATGCCACTTTCCCAGGTGCTGCCCAAGATCACAAGCCTGTATCCCCCAAAAGCAAGCTGAGAACATGCTTCCCAGAGGCTCCCAGCTCTCTAGCCAAGGGAGACTTGGACAGCGGGCTGATGGCGCTTTCCCAGACATTGTCTGAGTCCACAAGCCCAGATCCACAGCAAGCAAGCAAGCTGAGGACAAGCTTCCCAGAGGCTTCCAGCTCTCCAGCCAAGGGAGACTCAGACAGTGGGTGGATGGCACTTTCCCAGCCACTGCCCCAGACCGCAAGTCCAGATCCTTTGCCCACAAGCTGAGGACAAGCTTCCCAGAGGTTTCCATCTCTCCAGCAAAGGGAGACTCGGACAGCAGTTGGATAGTGCTTTCTGGCCACCGCCCGAGACCGCAAGTCCAGATCCACAGCAAGTAAGCTGAGGACAAGCTTCCCAGAGGCTTCCAGTTCTCCAGCCAAGGGAGACTCAGACAGTGGGCAAACGGCACTTTTCCAGCCACTGCCCAAGACTGCAAGCCTGGATCCCCAGCAAGCAAGCTGTGGACAAGCTTCCCAGAGGCTCCCAGCTCTCCAGCCAAGGGAGACTTGTACTGCAGGTGGATGGCACTTTCCCAGCCACTGCCCCAGACCGCAAGTCCAGATCCTTGCCCACAAGCTGAGGACAAGCTTCCCAGAGGTTTCCAGCTCTCTCAGCAAAGGAGACTTGGACAGTGGGCGGATGGCACTTTCCCGGCCACTGCCCAAGATCGTAAGCCCAGATCCACACATACAAGCTGAGGACAAGCTTCCCAGAGGCTCCCAGCTCTCCATCCGAGGGAGAATCGTACAGTGGGCAGATGGCACTTTTCCAGCCACTGCCCGAGACTGCAAGCCCGGATCCCCAGCAAGCAAGATAAGGACAAGCTTCCCAGAGGCTCCTAGCTCTCCAGCCAAGGGAAACTCAGACAGTGGGTGGATGGAGCTTTTCCAGCTGCCACCCAAGAATGGAAGCCCAGATCCACAGCAAGCAAGCAAGCTGAGGACAAGCTTCCCAGAGGCTTCCAGCTCTCCAGCCAAGGGAGACTCAGACAGTGGGTGGATGGCACTTTCCCAGCCACTGCCCCAGACCGCAAGTCCAGATCCTTTGCCCACAAGCTGAGGACAAGCTTCCCAGAGGTTTCCATCTCTCCCAGCAAAGGGAGACTCAGACAGCAGTTGGATAGTGCTTTCTGGCCACCGCCGAGACCGCAAGTCCAGATCCACAGCAAGTAAGCTGAGGACAAGCTTCCCAGAGGCTTCCAGTTCTCCAGCCAAGGGAGACTCAGACAGTGGGCAAACGGCACTTTTCCAGCCACTGCCCAAGACTGCAAGCCTGGATCCCCAGCAAGCAAGCTGTGGACAAGCTTCCCAGAGGCTCCCAGCTCTCCAGCCAAGGGAGACTTGTACTGCAGGTGGATGGCACTTTCCCAGCTGCCGTCTGAGACTGCAAGCCCTGATCCCCCTAGCAAGCTGAGGACAAGCTTCCCAGAGGCTCCCAGCTCTCTAGCCGAGGGAGACTTGGACAGTGGGCGGATGGCACTTTCCCAGCCACTGCCCAAGATCGTAAGCCCAGATCTACCACAAGCAAGCTGAGGACAAGCTTCCCAGAGGCTCCCAGCTCTCCATCCGAGGGAGAATCGTACAGTGGGCAGATGGCACTTTCCCAGCCGCCGCCCGAGACTGCAAGCCCGGATCCCCAGCAAGCAAGATGAGGACAAGCTTCCCAGAGGCTCCTAGCTCTCCAGCCAAGGGAAACTCAGACAGTGGGTGGATGGAGCTTTTCCAGCTGCCGCCCAAGAATGGAAGCCCAGATCCACAGCAAGCAAGCAAGCTGAGGACAAGCTTCCCAGAGGCTCCCAGCTCTCCATCCAAGGGAGACTAGGACAGCGGGTGGATGGTGCTTTTCCAGCTACCACCTGATGTCAAGCTTGCAAGCCTGAATACCCAGCAAACAAGGTATGGCTAAAGCCACTAACCAATTGGAAAGTGAGCTCTCTTTGGCCCTGGCTTCCAGTTGGCTCCTGCAGTGTTCTCCTTTATGCTCCTTGAAAGTTTGCTGAAAGACTGCTTTTTCCCTGTAAAATCTGCACTGAAAGTCTGTAATCCTTGATCTTATACTGATGTTAAGTCCATTTTACAAGTACTTGAATGCTGAGGTTTGGAAATTAAGTGATTACAACCCTGTCCTGAACTTGTGTGCTACAGCCAGACTTCAGGCACCAAAGCAATGCACACACTTTTGTTTTATAAAATTGGGACCCCCACTGGCTCAGTCGGCCTTTGTCTGCAACCAGCCTTTCAATCAGACCTCTTCTTTCTCTCCTCAGAAGAGGAGAAGCTTCCCAGAGACTCCCAGCTCTCCAGCTGAGGGAGACTTGGACAGCGGGTGGACAGCACTTTCCCAGCCGCTGCCCAAGACTGCAAGCCCGGATCCCCAGCAAGCAAGGTATGGCTAAAGCCACTAATTTTTTCACCCACCAGCCATCCCCAACCCCCTTCAATTATTAAATACACTCTTGTCATGCCTTTATTCTGAGGAACGCCCCTTGTGTTCGCTGCCACCCAACCCTGACAAATTCCTGCTCCTCCCCCCAGTTCTGAATATTACTTTTCCACTAGTTCTGAATATTGGTTTTCCACAAGTGCTGATACTGCTAGCCTTTCTCTGAGCCAAGGGATCTCTTCTACTGCTGAACTCTGGAACCCCTAGCGGGCCACCTGTCATAGGTTTCTACCTGACAGTGTCTTAGGTTTCTACCTGACAGGATCTTTTTGTTAACAAAAGTCACTGGTACTCCCAATGACTGAGTGCTGCTGTAAGCCTAATCATGCAGGGAATCTCTGCACTCCTCATATTGTCTATCCTTTCCCTTGCACTGGGGATGCTCTACGGGTCCAAACTCCCTCCATAACTTGGTGATCATGGACTCCCTCCTGAATGCTTACTGCTAAATAAGTCTAGCTACAGATATCTTTGAGTGATTCTGCTTCCTCATCTTCCAGCTCACCTCTAGGGTACTTCATGGGGCGGCATCTGCATTGAACAGTGCTTTCAAGCTACCCCTCCTAAATACTTCAGCACCTGTCTTTCCCTGCAATTCTATGCCAGAGTACTGGTCTCCCTAACTTTAGGTCAGTACACCCCTAAGGTAAACATCTGGCATTCAGTTATTGGCAAACTGCACAGGCGAACCATGGCTAAAATACTCAGACTAACTATTGCTGCCCTTTCTAGAGTACTCATACTTCTTCTACTATGCTCCAGCAATATTGTCCTGAATCCTGGTCCTCCTGCAACCCTATCATCTCCCTCCAATAATGCAAATTTGAAAGGAATGAGCTTCTGGTATGTTAATGTCTGCAGTCTCATAAAAAGGTTTACCATGATCCAAACATGGATTAGCCATATCTTGCCAGACATATTGGTGGTCTCTGAATCATAGCTTAGGCCTGCTACTCTAGATAATGAGATCAACATCCCTTCTTACACTCTCTTCAGAGCAGATAGATTGACTAGAGGAGGAGGAGGTGTGGCAATCTATGTCAAGGATAAAAACTCTGTATCATGCCTTGACTCAGCCACTGTCAAAAATGAATTTGAATGTTTGACCATTACGATTGAGTTAGCCAATTCCGTTGTGCTCAGTGTAATAGGTTGTTATAGACTACCTTCAGCTGGGCTGCAGCTCCTAAATTATCTTGGATCTTTACTAGAGAAAGGTAACCTTGAAACAATTATTTTAGGGGACTTCAACCTTGACTGGCTATCTAAGATTTTGACTCCACTGAATACCTTCTGTGACTCTCATGGGATGACACAAATAATTAATGAACCTACATGCCCGAACAAAAAGAATCTGAATAATAGTACCCTTTTAGATGTCATACTAGTTAATAAGCCCCACCTTTGCTCTCATTCTGGTACCTTTTTCTTTGATGTCAGCGACCATTGTTTCATTGCGGGATTAGATCAGTTCATAACATAGTATCATCAGCTAAATTTAACACAAAAAAGGTCAAGGAAGAACTTCGACCAGTTTGCATACATCAATGACCTAAAACATTCTTTACTCCGGCAAGATGTCTTCTTAGCCAGCACAGTAAATTTAGCATATGGTATACTTCATGAAATTCTGGTCAGGGCACTAAACAGACATGCCCCGGTGGTAACAATTTATGTAAGGAGCAAAGCTTGTTGTTGGTTTTCGGCTGAACTGAAGAATGCATTGCTAGCAAGAGACAAACTCTGGAAAAAGGCTCACAGAACCAAGTTGGATGCAGACTGGTGCCAGTTCAGGAAAGCACGGAAATTATGTACAAAAATGATTTGAGAAGCGAAGGCTGCTTTCTACCGTAATGAACTAGACTCTGCCGCAAAATCCCCCTCTAAATTCTGGAGTACTATTAAGGAAATGTCGGGGCACACACCTGGCAACTAGCTACCTACAAAAATCATCTCACGGAATAATACCATATTTGAGAAAAAGGGGATCCTTGACTCCTTTAACAATCATTTTGCTATGGCTGGTCTTGCATTTGATAACTCTCCTGCATACTTGGCACGATCTCAATTAGGAGTACAAGATGATGACTCTGATGTCCTCGCTTCTGATTTCTCCTTCCATCTTGTATCTCTGAAAGAGGTCAAAGACCTCTTACTTCAGCTGGACCTGAAGAAAAGTGCTGGTGCTGATTCACTAGATCCTTACTTCATTAGGATTACATATCATGTTCTAGCTGTGTCAATTACTCACCTTTTCAATCTATCTTTGTCGCAAAGGGCTTATTCCCTCAATATGGAAAATTGCACATCATTCCATTATTCAGGTCAGTAGACCCTTGTGATCTGAACAATTACAGACCGACATCTCTCTTGCCAGTTCTATCAAAACTTATAGAAGAAATAGTGAGTACCCAGCTCAGGAATTATCTAAAGTCAAAAAACCTCCTAAATCTCTTGCAATCTGGTTTCAGAACAAGACACAGTACTATTTTGGCACTTGCTAAAGTAACCAATGATTGGTATCATGATATGGATAGTAAAAAATTCATCTGTGCCATATTATTAGACCTAAGCAAGGCTTTTGACATGGTGAATCACAGCCTGCTTCTCTCATCATTGAGGAGCATATGTCTGGATGCAGTATCATTGCATTGGCTCACCAGTTACCTCTCAGGATGGTTCCAGCAGATTAAGGCTGAGGGTGAGCTCTCCCCTACTAAAACCTCTACAAAGGGGAGTACCACAAGGGTCAATACTTGGCCCCCTACTATTTGCTATCTATATTAATAATATTGATGATAGCATATCCAAGGCAAATATACACCTGTTTGCAGATGACACGGTTCTGCACCTTAGTTGCCTGACTCCTGAAGCTGCCTGTGTAGACCTTCAGGAGGAATTCTTCCATCTTCAGAATCAGCTTCTCTTCAAAAAACTCCTGTTAAACACAAAAAAACCAAAAGCAATGCTTTGCTCACCCTATAGTCTTGCTGTGAACCTGGTTAGTACTGGAGCACTACCTCAGATCACTACAGTCCGTGGAGAAAACCTGGAGTTTGTCATGAAATTCAAATACCTGGGAGTGTGGCTGGACCAAAATCTTTCATTTTCTGAGCATATTGAGGACTTGCTTAAGAAACCAAGGCAGAGGCTGGCTTCTTTAGGATTAACTGGTTCTTGATCACAGATGCTATAAAGTGCCTGGTCCAACCAACATTCCTATCTCTGGTTGACTATGTGGACTTCTTATCCAGTCAGTGCCCAAAAGCTTCCCTTGCTAAACTGGACACGCTTTATCACAGAGCTATCAGATTTATAACAGGCCTTCCTCTTTCTACCCACCACTGCACACTGTATGCTGCTATAGTGTGGTCCTCCCTCTTGTTTAGATGAAATAGAAATGCAGCATTTTGGACTCTTAGAGCTGTCAGAAAAAAGCTTCCCCAATATACTTTTGACTGTCTCCCACTAAGCATACCAGGAACTTTTGCCTTAAGAAGTGCCTCATTTTTCACACTTTGTATACCCAAGGCCTCTTCCTGCTTTGGTAGAGTGGCATTTAGCTTTGTACTGCCAACCTTCTGGAATAAATTGCAAAAATCACTGAAATTGAGCATACCCATCAGCTTGGATTCCTTCAAGACCTTATTTTCTCAAACTGTGAGGGGACACTGTAACTGTTTCCCTCACTCCATAACCTATCCAGAGTCCTAGACTGCCAGCTCTCAGCTGCCTTCAGTGCAGACTAGAGTTCTGCTGGCCCTATGGATCCATCCCATGTTGTAAACAAATCCTTTAATTTCTCTCTGCCCAATTAGGTTGCAACTGCACAATAGCTACCTGCATTCTGGCTTTGGCCTTCTACCTCCCTCCCTCCCTCCCTTACACTCTCCTGTACCCACCATGTCCTCCCAGCTCCCCACCCTCACTATTTCTTTCTGTTTTACTCTGCTGTTGCATTGAGCACCTACCCTGTATTATATGTTTCATATGATGTACTGTCACTGTTGTATATAAATCTATTGTGTCCTGGTATTAACCAGACCTATCCTGTAAATAAGTTTTGTATTTATTTGTTGCCTTAATAATGTATTGCCACTGTTGCATGTAACTCTATTTTGACCGGCCTTAACCAGGTCCATCGATGTTCGCCTGGATAAATAAGGATTTTGATTGATTGGTTGTACTGTTGTGCATATGGGCTTTATGGTCAAACACATGCAGGTGGATCAAGTAGAGGGATCATGACTCCACTAATCCTACTGAGGGCCACCAAAACCCTAAAACTAGCCCTGAGTTCGAGAGCAAGTGATAGGTAACAACTCTAACATCTCAGTTATTTCCTGTGTTCGGGTGTTCCTCAAATGTGCCAAAATTATTCTTCTATGATGCTGTCAAAGCATTACAGAATGTGCCTGAAATGTACCTGTCCCCCTTTAGTGTAATCCAATTATTACTTGCACTGCTGCTTGTGCTTGTAATTTTCATATGGTGAGATTATATATGTATTTTCTAATGTTGCAGTTTTAGTTACATTGAAGTCTAATTCTGCTGCTTTAGTCTATGTGTTAAGTTTTACATGGCATCATATCATGTCAAATCATTTTGTTTCCCTAATACTTTCTGTATGATTTGTTTCTTTGTGCAGCATTCCAGAATTTAAATGGGATGGGCTCGATTTTCAGAACGAGTGTAGATCAGCGCAAGCTGCAGCAAACAGCAGCTTACACTGAAGCCCGGTGTGCCAGGGACCTTGCACATGATTCTGACACAGGAGGGGTCCCAGTGCCTATGTCCCCACACTTGCAGCAACCCCTCCCATGTGGCAAACACATGGCACATGGAAGGGTTTGCCATAGGCACCTTACAGCAAAGGCAAGCGCTGCCCCCTTTCTGATCCTCATGTCCCCCATTATAACTAGATAAAGGGCAGCCCCTCTCATTGATGATCCAGTGGGCCCCTTCCCCAATCTCTGATGTGCCCATATATGTTAAATATAAATGAACCCCCATTGGTAGTATAGTGGTACCACCACCGTGATCTCTGATGTGACCATATATTTAAAATATACATGAACCCCTCACTGATAGTATAGTGGGCCCCCACCCCAATCCCTAATGTCCCTATAATTATATCATAAGAAACATCCCGTCACATTTGTTATCCAGTACCCCCCACCTTAGCAGGTAGTGTCCACCACCCCACTTTCTCCCATCCCAAGACAGAGCTGGGGACTGGCACAGCCTTTCTCACACCTCTGTGGCTGATCCCTGATGGAACTGACACTGAGCAGACTGTAAAGTGTACATGCTCATTATGAGCGCATACACTTTACAGTCTGCTAAATGACAGTTCATTTGAGGACCAACCACGGAGGTGTGAGAAGGGCTGCGCCAATCCCCAGCTCTGTCTCAGGATGGGGGAGGGGTGGCGGCACTACCTGCTCAGCTGGGGGGGGGACTACTAGACCACCAATATGAGAGGCTGTTTCTTATGTTATAATAACGGGGACATAGGGGATCAGGGTTGGGGGGGCCACTATACTACCAACGAAGGGTTAATATATATATTTTAAATATAGGGGAACATCGGGGATGGGGTGGGGGCCACTATATTACCAATGAGGGGTTCATTTATATCTTAAATACAGGAGCACATTGGAGATTGGTGAGGGGGATTGCTATACTACCAACAGGGGTTCATTTATATTTCAAATATAGTGGCCCATCAGAGATTGGGGAGGGGAAACCCACGGCACATTGCCATAAACAGGCAACTTTCCGAGAGGAACATTTTATAAGTCCCCTTAGACCAGTTTCGGCATGGACTAATGGTCTTTAGAATTTCTCCTTCTGCGAGAGTTCTGTGAATCCCACATTCAGGGATGTGGTAGCTTGCATCTGTCACATGCCCCGTAGTACCATGTCACAGCCCATTCTTGGGCACACAGGTGGCACAAGCCCTGTTTAGGGCAGGCAACCTGTAATTGTCACAAGCTGCCTTTGTGAATAGCTCAGGGGGCAGTGTTTGATGCAAGGTGCCACTTGCGCCATATATGTTTGGTGCAGGCATCTTGCATCAAACTTAGGGCTTTGAGAATCAAGCCGATTACTTTTCTTTTTTTTTTAATTTAAAGTTTATTGATACATTTTCCACAATAAAAGGCAGTTTAAGTGACAGTGACAATGACATTCCGATACAATGTAAAGGAATAACTGCCTGACCCACCCTTCCCTCACCATACTGCAGTAACCCAACCTAATACCTGTCAAATGCCAAGCACCTTACTTAAGGTCTTACATGACAATATAGTCTGAGATACACTTAGACTTGAACCAGAGAAATTAGAGAGTGAATGGGATCCCAGATTTTAGTATATGCTGCCATTCTATTGTGGAGACTGGCAATCGCTTTTTCTGTGTGCAGATTAGACAGAATTTCTTTTACCCATTCCTGGACAGATGGAGAGGACTTATCTTTCCAGTGACGAAGAATAAGCTTCTTAGCCAATAAGGCAATCATAGAAATGTGAAACTTTCGTACCTTAACTCTGATAGATGTTAAGTCCTCTAACAGGCAGATCTCGGAATTGAAGTATTCCTGAAGGCCCAGCAGAGGGTCCAGAAAAGTTTTAATTGAATCCCATAAGGGGGAGATTTTAGGGCAGGACCAAAACATGTGGAGAAGTGTTCCCTCTTCCTGCAAACATTTATTGCATATATTGGAATTCAGGTAGCCCCACTTCTGTAATTTAACCGGGGTGTAGTACAAGTTATGTAAAATATGATATTGCATGAGATGCAATCTGTCTTGAGAAATGTATTTATGACATGATCTCCACAAAGAATGCCAGTCCAGATAATGTTGAGGGAAAAAGTTATTCCAGAATCTTGAAAGCCCAAAGGGACCCCCATATTTTTTGTAGAACAAAACCTGATATAGCTTAGAAATTACACCTGAAGATCCAGAGAGTGGGGAAACCTCAGGTATCAGAGAAGTGATGGTCTGGGAGGGAGGAGTATTACCGAAATTGATTACTAGTAAATGCTTTAATTGTATAACTTTGAAATGAGAGGAAACCAGAATGAGCAATTTCTTAATAATATCTTCCACTGATAACCAATGCCCCTCTCCATCCGTGAAAGAAAAAAGCTTCCCATCTCCCTATTGGGACAACCATTGATGGGAAATCTGATTCTTATTAATAGTGAAAGATGGGGAGTTCCAAATAGACTGGGCCAGATCCCAATGAAGAGAATATTGTAAAAATGAACACATTTCAGAATAAATCTTTAAAGAGGTCATTATTATGGGGCACTCTTCGTTCATACTTACCTGGGGAAACTTAAGTAAAAATAGTGTAAGAGGGTCCAAGTTCTTGGACTTAATTGCATCCAGTTCTATTCTAAGCCAAACCGGTTGCTCTTTTTCTGGGCCGGGGGATACCCATCTCAAACATTTTGCTAAGTGACTAGCCCAGTGATATATGGCCAGATGGGGAATTCGTAAACCCCCCCTCCAATTTCAGGGCTGCCAGTTTATGATAAGCCAACTGAGGTTATCTGTCAGCCCAGATAAATCTGGTCAATACACCATGTGTCTTTTTAAACCAGAGTAAAGGAATAAAGGTATTAAGGAGAGATAATGGATAGAAAATTCTAGGAAAGATGTTCATCTTAATTATGTTGATCTGGCCCCATAATGAAATAGGAAGTTTGGACCACCTCTCAAGGTCATACGCTATCAACTGCAAGAGAGAATCCAGATTTTCCTTAAACCATGTTAGAGGGTTATGAAAAAGTTTAATACCAAAATACTTAAATGACCTGGAAGTCCAACACAAACCAAAAGGGCTAATGTCATTTTTGAAAACATTATGGTTTAGTGGGAAAAATAGGGATTTACTAGCATTCAGTTTGTAATTGGACAGGACACTAAATCTTGCTATTTCCCTTAGCAAAGCCGGAACAGAGGATACAGGGTGAGATAAGTGTATCAGCAGGTCATATGCATATGCAGTGACTTTAATTTCATGTAGCCCAACTCTAACACCCTGTATAGAAACATTATTGAGAATATTTTGAATGAGAGGTTCCAAATATAAATTAAATAACAGAGGAGAAAAGGGGCATCCTTGCCTAGTTCCTGAATGAAGCGAAAAGAGCTTAGAGAATGCCCCATTCGCAGAAATTCTTGCAGTGGGGTTTTTACAAAGTGTGGCAATCCAGGAAATAAACAGAGAGGGAAAATGAAATGCTTCCAGAACTCGGAACAGAAAGTTCCAGTTCACTCAATCGAATGCCTTCTCAGCGTCCAGGGAGACCAGTTCTGCAGGGAACTCACCATCCCTGGTAGCCGAGAAGACATGTGATAAGGTACGTAAGTGGTCAAGATGAATGCCCTTTCATAAATCCTACCTGGTTTATACCTACCAACTCAAGAAGAACTACTGTTAACCTATTGGCTAATATGTTGGAGAGAATTTTAATATCCTGATTTAAAAGTGAGATAGGTCTGTAACTCTGAACCAGCTCAAGATCTTTATCTGGTTTGGGGAGCAGAACAATCAAAGCCTCAAAAAGGTGGGAATCAGTCTCCGCCCCAGCTAAAATATGCTGGAATAAATGACAAAGTACTGGCAATAGAAGGTCCCGAAAAACTTTATAAAATAAGGAGGAAAAACCATCGGGGCCTGGGACCTTGTCTGCTGGCAATTCATTAATAACATTGGCAATTTCCTCCTGAGAAATAGGAGCAACCAGAAAATCCTTGTGTTGATCAGAGAGAGGGGGCAAATGAGAATCTTTCAGGTAACTCTCAGTACTCCCAGGGCAAGGGGGATGCTCCATGTCACTGTACAAGTTTATATAGTAATGGGCAAATTCTTGAACTATTGCAGTGGGAGATACTTTTAAGGATCCATCAGCCATTGTCCTGGTAGGAGGGATAAATCTCACTGATTCTTGTTGCTTAATACGCAGTGCCAGTAGGCGCCCCGCCTTTTCTTCCTGGTCGGTGTAACTAGGTCTTGTACGAATAACAGCTAATTCTGCTTTATCTCGGAGTAACTTCAAATATCTATCTTTCAACACTAAGAGTTTCTTTATATCCTCATCAAGAGGATTAATCGAGAAATTATTTTCAAGTGATCTAATTTGGGATAGTAAAGATATTAATTCCTTCTCCCGTGCCCTTTTCCTACCAACCGCCATGCTGATAAGGATCCCTCTCATGAAGGTCTTAAAGGCCCCCCACAAAATCTCCAACTTTACAATATCTAATGGGTTAGATGAAAAAAAGGATTCAATTTATTCCCTTATAAGTTTGCAGTATTTAACGTCCTTGAGAAGTTGTTCATTAAGTTTCCATCTGGTTTCCCTGTTAGGTAAATTAAGCAGTACCAATTTACACAATACAAGTGAATGGTCAGAGATTGGGCCAGGTTGAATCAAGGAAGTCTTAATATCAGGTAATAGGCACTGAGAAATAAGTATGTAATCAATGCGGGACTGCGAGCCGTGCGTCATTGACCTGAAGGTAAACTCCCTAGAATCAGGATGTAAAACACGCCAGACAGCACAGAGCCCACATTGGTCCAATAGGTCTTAAAAAGTCTTCTGCCCTGGAGTGACCCCTCCCAGACCTCTGCCTGATCTGTCTAAATTAGGCTCAAGTACTTGGTTAAAATCCTCCCCTAAAATAATCCTGATGGGAAGTATTGGGAGAATAGCAGATATAAGTCTCATAAAAAATCCTGGGTCATCTATGTTAGGGCCATAAATACTGCCAGGTAATATTGGAACAGACCAGAGAGTACCTTTAACAAGGATAAACCTTCCCTTGGGATCTTTAATGACCTGTGTAGAAACAAAGGTAACACCCCTGTTAATCAAGAGCATGACCCCACAGCTATCTGTAGATCCCTGGGCATTGTAAATCAATCCTACTTGTTGTCTCCTTAACTGTAAAGCTTCCACTTCTAATAAATGGGTTTCCTGTAAAAAAGTTATCTGAGAGCTAAGTAAGCTTAAATGTTTGAGAGCCTGATATTGTTTGTGCTTCTTTTTGATCCACTTAACATTCCAAGTCACAAAAGTTATTTCATTAGCCATCCAGTAATGGTATTTAGACTTAGTGTATTCAGCTCAGCACACAGGCTACATAGCCCCTGCAAACGTACACCCATGGTTACTGCAGTAAAGCCCACCCTCCTCCTTAACCACCCCACAATTAAGTCCATCCCATCCCCCTACCCACCCCCCTACCCTCCAGCAATCCACCAGTACCCACCCCCAACCCTCTAAAGCTGTCACAAGCAACGTTCAGCACGTACTGGTGCTTTTCCTTCATCTCCAGCCCCCCGATAATGCATCCCTGTTAGTAGAAACTCTTACATTCCGCTATCCTTGTATAGAAAACAAAACAGTGCTGGTTATCCCCAAATAAGAGAGAACAGTCCTGGGCTTTCACTACCACCACACCAAAGTGTAAACCTATTGGGAACCTATTAGAAAAGGGCCACAGCAAGAGCCATGTACAACTCAGGTAGCCATGGAAACCCGAACAAAACTGAGAGAGAAAGTTGAAAACATCCTTGCCTTATGAGGCAATTATGGTGGAACTAAAACCAGAACAGGAACCCAGTGAGGGGGAGTGACCTGTACCACACACTGAGAGCAGGAATCAAGAAAAAGATAGTAATCACATCACAGAAAGGGAAGGCTGAAAAAACATGTCTTCCCAGAGTTAACCCACCTCCAAGTGCACTGGCTCTCCATGTGAGAGTTAACTGTCCTGCACTCAAGTCTAGTGAAAAAATTCAGAGAGATCCCCCTCGAATTGAGGGCTGCACCCTCATGAATTACTAATGCTTGATACACCCTCTAGTGGCCAGTTCTGGGTCATGATAGTGTGAGAATGAGCTACAGAGAAAGCCCAAGACCACTCTAATTCCAATCCAGATGAAATAATTCCAAATCTAAATCTCAACAAAACCAACTCCCCTCTCTGTTATGTTTCCACGCAAAAAATACTAAAACTTGAAATATTGTTTCCCCCCCCCCCGTAAACAAGCCCGAGACCTTAAGTGTCCTTTTCCCTTAACCGGCATGGGCCCTCTGTAAATGGAGCCAAAGAAACTAGTAGCAAGCTCAGCCTGTGCTGAAATCCCCAGTCCAAACAAAACAGGGGAAATTTCCCCTCGCATTCGCACTGAACGGTTTCTCAAAAAAGGAAAAACCGAGAGTTCCAATTCTCAGCTTCACACAGCTCTCTGTCCTGCAAGCACAACATCTCAGGGATCCTTAAATTGGTCTGGTAGCGTAGACTTAAGGCTCATCAGGGCAACTGCAGGATCGTCATAGTTGGACCAGGATCCATTTATTAGAACCTGTAACCTGGCCGGGTATCCCATCCTGAACTTCAGGCCTGCCGCAATTATCTTGGAAACAATAGGATGGAACGCTTTCAGCTTCATGCGAACCGAGCCAGGCAAATCTTGTGAAATTCTCAGTTTCATGTTCTCCCAGTGAACCTCTTGCAAAGCTCTCATTTTCTGCAGAAAATGCTGCCTCTCCAAGTAATTCAAAAACCGACAGATAATGGGACGGGGGAGTCCTCCGGAGAAGGTTTAGGCTGTATGGACCTGTGAGCTCACTCTATAATATAACCAGGGCCAAAGGGAGAGGGGCCGGCAACCTGCTCCACCAATTTCTGGACAAATGCCACAACATGTTGGCCTTCTTCTCCCTCGATCCCAAGTATCCACAGCGTTGTTTCTACTGCAAACAAAGCCCTCTAGATCTTCGAGCTTGGCTTTGAGACGAGATAATTTCTGACGCATAGACACCAGATCAGGATAGAGATTGTCTCATTTTTTCTCTATTAAGACTATTCGAGCTGTATTGTCGGAGACAGATAGTGAGATTTCATCTAATTTTCTAGAGAGAGACTTCAGATCCATTGCCATTTCTTTCATTTTCTCACGAAAGGGCTTAAACTCTTCAAGGAACCTAGTGAGTGTTAAAGGTTCCTGCTCCCCAAATTGACTCAGAGGATCAGGCCTCTCAGGCCCACCTGAAGCCCTGGATTTTTTAGAGGCCTTTTCGGGAGTAGCTGGGGGAGTGTGCTTCTTCGGGGCTTTCTTCATGTAAGCCTCCATCCACCAAATTTACACTCAAACCAGACTTCCAAAGTATTTAGACAGCACTGAATCTCGAAAACAGAGGAAACTGAGAAATTTGGACATCCAGAAAAGACGATTTAGTGATCGGGAGACAGGAGCTTCTTGAAGGAGCTTCTACTCAGCACTCTGCATCACGTGATCTCCCTGATGTCTTTTCTTTAAAAGTGGCAGTTGGAGAAAGATCCTGTTGTTGTGGCCTCCCGTGGAGCTTATTCTAGCATGTACTCTGTGCTAGGGTATATATCTCCACCTGGACTCTGAGGCAGCTCTGACATTTCATGCTTCCAAGGCATGTACCCTTCAATTCACAAAAATTGTAGCAGATACACTAGGAAGGCTTTAAAGAGTCACTGATGCCTCGAGAAGAACTTTGAAAAATATTATATTTAGACACAAAGCAGCTTTGTATTTCTCAGAAGGTTTATATTTCCTATCTCCATTATTTTTTGATTGAGGTAATATGCATCAAAACAGCATAGCTACTCCTTGAGGTTTCATCAGCTCCTATTGCTTCTTCCCAACCTGATGTCATAATACTCTCCTTGTGACATCACAATTATTCCCATAGCAACAGACTGTGAGGCCACAAAACAGCATTATAATTTCAAGTAGAGTATAAGTTAGAGACAGATGAACTCTATGTGATAAAGATCTTGTTTTTGTGGTAATTTCTTCAGTAATAAATAATGGAGAGGAGAACTCTATACACGAATCCTGAAATACAAACTAAAATATGTCCAAACATTATGTTTTCCAAAGTTTTATAAAGTCATCAGCTGCTCTTTAATAGTGTCTATTTCCCTAAAGAATTTCTTTTTTCAACCTTACACTTGAGGTGGTCTGTGTTCCAGTGTAAAGGCTTAGTTGGAAAACAGTTTATCTAATAATTCCAACTCCACATGGGGAATCTTTCTCAAGAAGGAAAGACACTCCAGTCTTATGAGATCAATATTTGACTTCAGCAAGGCCATTAGACTTGGTACCTCACAAACAATTGCTCAAGAAGATGGAAGAAATGGGTGTACCTAAATCCATAATGAACTGGGTGGCTTACTAGGTAGAGGGGAGGCAGCAGAGGGTGGTGGACAATGAGGTTAAATCAGAGGACAGGGAGGTTATGAGTGGTGTTCCACAGGGACCAGTCCTGGGTATTGTATTCTTTCAACATGTTCATTATTGACACTGGAGAAGGAATGCAGGGCAGGTTGCGTCTTTTTGCAGATGGCACAAAACTATGTGGGAGGGTGCATAGTGATGAGGGAATAAAGGAAATGCAGAGACACACAAAAGCTAGAGGGGTGGTCAAAGGTCTAGCAATTAAAATGCAATTATTGAAAGTGCAAGATAATCCACCTAAGGAAAAAGAACCCCAAGACAGAGTACTGGATGGAATGAGGGAGACTTATCACTGCAGCTAAGGAATGAGATCTGGGAGTTATCATTAGTAACTGACTCAAGCAATCAAGTCAGTTCAACAAGGCCTATAACAAGGCTAACAGGATGCTGGAATATATTTGCAGGGGTATTGATAGCAGAAGAAAGGAGGTAATACTTCCCGTCTACAGATCTCTGCTGAGGCCTCACCTAGAGTACTGTGCCCAGTTCTGGAATCCTCACCTCAGAAAGGAAAAGGATAGATTGGGGACAGTGCAGCACAGAGTAGCAAAAATTATTCAGGGCCAGCAGTGCAAATCCTGTAGGAGCGTCTCAAGGCACTATATATGTGCTCACTGGAGACCGGAAGGGAGAGGGGAGATATGATAGAGACCTTCAAGTTCCTTAAAGGAATTAACAAAGTGAATTTTAGGGAATTATTTAGCCTGAATACCAATTCACGGTCACATGGACACGAATAGAAATTAATAGGAGATAGTTTCAGGATAGATTTGAGGAAGTACTACTTTACGGAAAGGGCGGGGGAACCTTGGAACAGTCTGTTGACTGAAGTGGTGGGTGTGAAAACACTCAGGGAATTCAAGCAAACTGGGACATAAGGAAGGGAATAGTGGTTACTGGAAGCAACAGGACCAAGGAGGAGAATAGAGAGAAGACAGGAAGGGTTAGTACCCTGGAGGAATAGTAGATTCCAGGAAATATAGGAAACTTGGCAGACTGGATGGACCTCTGGTCTTTTTCTGCCATCATTGTCTATGTTTCTGTTTCTATGTAACATACATCTTACCATTGCAACAGTAGGGAATGTCATAACACACATTTTTTTGGAGGCATAGGTTACTTTTCTTTAAAATCTCTGGATCATTGTAATCATAATCATAGGATGAGACTCTGGAGTTGGTTCTTTTCACTGGACTCCTGTCTTTTCCCCAATAATTTCATGATTCATAAGTAAGGAGTAAGACAAGACAGGGTGAAACATAAAATCTGCTGGCAGATAAGGACCACTTGGCTCACCTAGTCTGCTCATTTTTCCTTCCCTATAGTATCACTGCAGATCCTTCTTAATCTTTGGCCCATTCAGCCACCTCCTTTTCCTTTCCCTATAACTCCCTTATAGAGATCTCATGCACTTTTGAACACCACCACTGTTTTCGCTCTGACCACCTCTCCTGGAAGACTGTTCCTGAAACCTACCACTCTTTTTGTGAGAAATAAGAAGATCCCAGAAAGATGGAAAGCAGCTCTTATTTTGCTCGTCTTCTAAAGTGGAGACAGATCCCTCCTAGCCAACTAAATGCCCATTTCTATACTATACTTTCTATATATAAGGGTCACACCCAGTTAGAAAAGTCTATTTCATCCATCTGAATCATATGATCATGCCTTTAAGCAGCATGACAGTGTGCCTTCAGTGTGGTTAGGCTCAGCTAACCCTTGCATAACATCAATAGGTCCTAACACTGAAGGCATTTTACTACATATGGGGCATACTACATAGTCATCAAAATCTCTGGTCTGCTGTCAGCTACAGGTAAGCCACAAGCCTCATTTAAAAAGATATTTCATTGGCTTTCAAACTCTGATGGGTGCTGTTCGTAAAACTCCATTTTTAATGTTAGAATGGACTCCAGGTCCATCTGGTCTCCCCTTCCCCAATTGCTGCCTCATATGCAGGGATTTATTTTATTGTATTTATTTATTTAAACATTTGAAACCAGGAAAAGCACACTGAGTCGATGTTTGTTTCCAGGTGCGACCCAGGGATGAACGAGTATACTGTGTAAGATGTACAAACCTATGGGTTCTTTACCCACTACTCCACTACCCAGAGTGACATGCTTCTTATGGGCTATCAAGAAGGCTCCTTTTGAGTACTGTAGAGGTTAATAATAAATGTTACTCACCTGGGAATTAAGGTTTCTTTCTGTTAATGAAAGGATATTGATCATTTTCTAATTTGGGGTGGCCTGTTCTCTTTAGCTGATAGTTTAGACAATGTTTAGTGACATTGAGAGCTATCAATTATTTATGCTACCTTTCTCTGTATAGAAATTCCCTTTAATTTATGGGAAAAAAACATAATCATATTTGTGAGCTCCATCTACTCATCTTTGCCCAACAATCAGTCAGTATTGTTGAGGCACCTAAAGCACTGGAAAACAAAAACACTAAAACAAGTAGGTATGGTGTGTAACTTATATTTTTATCAGTGCTAGCACTACAGTTGTTAAATATAGGCCTGCAAGATACATTTCTTTCTGGGCCTGACTCTGATACCTAGGGATCTCTTTTCTCCTGCAGTATTTCTCATTTAAGTACTGGTTTACATTACTTCAGCTCAGAAAACCTGTTATTCCTCTGAACTGATATTGATAAGAAACATTGGCTGATATTTACAAATATGCACCGATAGTTTAAAATGAGTATGAGCTGTTTAAATTAGGGTGGTGCTGCACAGGGAAAGTGGCTGGCTAGCTCCCATAATAACAATGTGTTTCCAAACAAAGAAGATGCCAGCACTCTTATAATAAGGGTAACAATGAGCTACAGAGTTATTTGTAACTTTACACAGCAATGTAGCACCTCATGGCAAAAAATTCCCAAGACAATTGCAGTGTATTCAAGGTTTTAATTCATTTCCAAACCAGAGTTTGTACAAGAATTCAATGCAGATAGTAGTAATCTTGGATATTGTTGCATATCTTGTAATTCTTAGGTTCATTAATAAATATAAAGTGTAGTACTGTGGTATATTCTAGTATCTTGCTTAGGCTTGAAATTCACAGTTGCCATGTCCAAACTGAAAAACTGCTAAGGTGCTGAAAAATATTATTTTAAAGTGCTCTCATACTGCTCATGTTGCAATACCTTTACACTAGCCCACTGCCAGGAAAGACCCTCCCTGTCCCATCTTGCCCAAGTCAAAAGGCCTAAAGTTTGGGAGCATGGTACTTGATTTTATTTGATGAAATTGTCAAATAATTCTAAGCATTCCATTACTGTGATCACTTTGACCTAGTGGGACTTTGCCCTTATGTCACTTAAAATGTCCTGACTTGACAGTACTAGGTCCAGAATTACATTTCCTCTAGCAGCCTTCTTTGACCTTTGCCTCAGAAAGCAGTCCTGCCGTTTCTGTACAACCTTCTGGATTCTCTGGCTCTTGGCTACCTGAGTGGCTCTGTCTACACCCGTGACATTGAAATCTCCCATAAGCACAACTGTATCCAGATGTACTTTCTTTCATTATTGCTCCCACTAATAGATGTTACATATGTGTGAACTGGTTAGGTGGTTTAAATAGTAATCCCATACTGTATACCCCCCCACACCTCTGTTACCTGTGCTTGAAGCCATCCTGATTCCACTTCCTTCTTCTGATATGGTCTTGTCCTCCACTATGCTGACTGAATCCCTGCGATACAAAGCTACCCCACCCCCCTTGCATTTTTTCTGTCTCTTCTGAACCTGTGTCTATGATTTCCCAGTTGTTTTTCACACTATGCACTGGACAGGCAAAATCATGCAGCTTGATTGATCAGTGACATTCTATGCCCATACTTACATTCCTGTATAAAGGAATGGGTAAAAACAAGAGCAGAACCCATTTACATACAGTGATATCCCTATGTCCTGTCAAAGCCCTTCATCACAGAAGCTACTCACCTTCGGGTACCATAAGTGATTTCTGCCCTCACAAACTTCACTCATACCCTAAAGCTACACTTGCAACCACCAACCACACTGCCCATCTCCCTGTCACTGATGAAACACAGCTTTGGACCAAGAACTACAGACAGGAATCACAATTCCTGAAGATAGATTCCCTCACTGACATTGAGGGAAATGCAGTGGAGACACAGGTCAATTTTTCTATTCAGAGCTCTATCAATGCTGACATAGCCTAATATTCAGCAATTTAAAGAGACAATAACCACTATTCACTTACATTGATTTGAAGTAGTTAGCATTAACCAGTAACTGAACATAGAGCAAGTAATAATACCCAACAGGGTGGGTGGTATTGGGCAATACAGGACTGCCCAGGAGCATAATGAGGCCCGATGCCACAGGCCGAGGACCTGACAGTTCCTGGAAGGTCTGGTATTGTCCATACCACCTTCCCTGAGGGTATTACTGTACTTAGAAAATGGGCAACATGTGTCGTTTTTTAATAGGGTTATCAAAAAAGATAAATAAAGTAGTGCTATAAAAAAATTACTAAAATTGAATTTCAGTCCTTTCGTGGTAAAGTAGTCCCCCTTGCACTGGCATTGTCAGTAGAGGGCACCATTATGGTTCTTTGTGTGCTGTTTCAGCCTGCCCCTCTTCAGTTTGTTCCCTTATTTGTTTCTTGCTCTGCCACCCCCTTGATCTAAGTTTTTTTACAACCCTGCCAGTGAAAGGGATAACGGACTGCAGGAAAAAGAAAAAATGCCATTTCTCTTGAGAAAGCCATTTGTGAGATGAAAGCCTCTCCTGCTGCCATCACTGGAGCAGCCAGTCACTGATCGCAATAAGTTTTGCATGTGCTGAATTCCTTCAGTGTGGTTTTAAATTACTGGAAAAAGTTTGTGGAGCCACTCTGGAATTGGGAGGTAGTTGGAACAGATGTTTTTTTTTTTCCAATTTTCTTATGTGTTTCTGTGAGGTGGCCAGTGTATGGGAAGCAGCTTGGGCAAGCAGCTGTTCTGTGATTAAGCAACCATGGAGAGGCATGTGCTACACTTTTGAAAACCATGCTTCCGACCGCAGTTATGTGAAGCTGATGGCAGTAATGGCTTCCTTTTCATTTTTAAATGTGTGGCTATCTTTCATTTAATTTGCTGTAATTATATGTGGACTGAGGGTTGTGTGTGCATATGTGTGTATGTGTGTGTGTGGGTGTGTAGTAAGGCTAACTTGCTATTTCTTCTTGGTAAGTGGCAGGAAAAATATGGCAGCTTCTCTGAATAACGATCTATAATGGCATCAGGACCAGTGATGGGGTTAGCACAGCTGGGACTTGTTTTTTTAGAAGGGTCCTAACTGCTAGTTAATGCACCCCCTGGCATGACTGGCAGCCAATCAGAATCCTTACATTTTTAAACCCTTTTTCTAAAAAAAGTATAGTTTGTTATATCTATTGTAGTTATATCACATTAACTGCTTTTTCTATGTTATTTATTTTTCATTTATTGATAACAAATACACATTTATTACAGTTAACCTGATTAATGAGTCTAACATTGGACTATTTTAAGTGCTAATATATTTAGTGGCAATCATAGGGGACTCCATAATTAGGGGTATTCACTGGGGAAGGAAAGGGGACCCAAATCCAAGCAGGAGGTGGTTTGTATGCCATGGATGACACCAAGGAATGTGGGCCCAAGAATAAGGGAAATAGTAAGGGAGGTTGGAGGAAAACCTAATTTAGTTATACATTTGGGAACCAACAACCTAGCTGGAGAGGAGGCTGAGGTATTGCAAAGTAGGTTCAGGGAGTTAGGGAAGATCTGTAGGGAGGAAGGAAGTTTGCTGGCCTTCTCAGAGGTGATACCAGTACCAAGGTCCAGCACAGCCAGAAAAAGAAGAATAGAGGATTTTAATGAATGGCTGAGAAAATGGTGCAGGGAGGAGCTGTTTATCTGTATTAGGGACTGGGAGGAGACTTGGTCAAACAAAGCACTCTTTTCAATAGACAGGCTACACCTCAGTAGGGAGGGTTTGAGGGTACTCAGGGACAAACTGGGTTAATACATAACCACTACACTTAATTAAAACTACTGAGGGGGTGAAGTGGGTGTGCAGGCCAACAGATTCTGAAAGGAGGAGATCAGTGACCTTCCCCCCCCACCATGATGGAACAGATCTGGAGGGAGGAGGTGGAAGGACCGAAAACACAGTTAGCAAGGGGTGGAGGGGGTGAGGAACACATAACAAGTGTACGTGGAGGAGTGCACACAGAGGGGATAAATGTGAATAGAAGAATAAAGGGAAGAGAAGGAAGGTCAGATTCTAGGTGTAGGGCGGTGTCTCTGAATGTGCAGAGTCTTGGAAACAAGATGGATGACCTGCAGACACTGTTAGCAGACAGGACATAGCTGCAGTAACTGAGACTTGGGCAACATCACACCATGACTGGGACCTTGTGATCCCTGGATATAAACTGTACAGGAGGGACAGGGTAGTCGGGAAAGGGAGAGGCATGGCAGTTTATATCAGAGAGGGAATAACTTGCATGAGGGAGGAGTTGGAGGAAGGGAAGGCCTAGGCATTATGGGTTCAGACAAGGCCCAATAGAGGGAGAAAGGTGAGGTTGAGGGTGGTTTACAGAGCACCCAGTCAGGATGAGGAGAGGGACAGGGAACTGAGCTCACAAATATTGGAAGCTGCGGGGAAAGGAGAGGTGGTAATTGTAGGGGACTTCAACCTGCCCAATGTGGACTGGAGCATACCATCCACAACATGTACTAGGAGTCAGGTGATCCTGGAAGGAATGCAGAGTGGGTTCCTGACTCAGGGCATCACTGAACCAACAAGAGCTGAGGCAATTCTTGATCTGGTGCCTCACAAATGAGGAGCATGTACAGGAAATAATGATCAGGGAGCCACTGGGTGGAAGTGACCATTGCACAGTGTGGATCCAGTTGGATATGGGCTGGGAAAGCATCCTGACTAAGACCAAAATCTTGGATTTCAGAGGGTGGACTTCAGGAAAATGCACAACGTGTTAAGGAGCCATCTGGTGGGCCTCAGAGCAGATATGGGGGTGGACCAAAGGTGGCCCATCATTAAGGAAAGAATACTGGTTGCCACAGATGTGTGCTTTAGGCTCAGGGGGGAAGAACACAATGGCAAAAGTGCCCAGCTGGTTCAGTTCTGGGGATGCCCAGGCAGTAAAGAAAAAGAGGTTGGTTGGCCTATAGAAAATTCAGGAAAATGAAGAGAGAGGTGGATAGGGAAAATTGCATAAGGTTGGCTAGTGAGGCAAGTAAGGAAGTCCAGTGAGCAAAGGCACATAAGGAGCTGCAGACAGCAGAAGGAATTAAGAAGGGGAGAAGGCTTTCTTTCAATATGTAAGTGAGAAAAGGGACAATAAGGAAGGGGTTGTTCGGCTTAAAGAGGACCTTCCCTGATGGGCCATAAAGTTATAGCTTGTAGTCATTATATGCAGTACTAGACCTGAAAGGGTGTATGCATTTGTTATTTCTAGCCAAGGTTTACCCTGTCTTCAATAATTTGGATTTGTTTTTGAGCTATGCTGCACTTGCCTTTGCTGTTCAGCTGCTGGGCTGCTAGCTCCTTATGATATCACTGTAGGATAGAGGAGTGACTCACACTGTGCAGTATCATGCGATTGCAACAATGTTGCAAGGAAAACCTGCCAGTACTCAGTGTACGTGCTGTGTTGCCCCTTCCCCAAGACACCCTGTTAGCAATGCATTATGTCAAAATCTAAATGCCTTGTCAGTATGTTTTTTTTTATGAAATTGACTCTGCCCTACAATGATTTCAGCAGTATAACCCTGTGCCCACAGCAAGACCAGGCTTGCTATAGAAGCTCTGGTACACCCCTCAGTTTTTAGCAGCTGAGAATGCAAAAACTAACTGCAGCAGACAATAATGAAATACAGTCCCAGAATCAATGCAAGAAGGGGTAATTAATGTATGAAAGTCAAAGTGGCTGGGGAAGGTCCTCTTTAAGAAAGGGATGGAGTGGGTGGAAGCTAATGGGGGAAAGCAGAGATACTAAATGAATACTTCTGTTCTGTCTTCACCAGGGAAAAGGACAGACCAGTGCCTTTGTGACCGAAAAGAGGAGGAGAGGGGAGGGGAACACAGATGTAATAATAGATGAGGACAGAGTGAAGGAGGAGTTGCTGGCATTGAAGATGAACAAATCACCAGGCCCAGATGGAGTACATCCAGTGGCTGAGGAGCTGGCAGGGCTACGCTACTGGCAGACCTATTTAATAGTTCACTAGAGTCAGGCGTGGTACCACAGGACTGGAGGACAGCACATGTAGTGCCCCTCCACAAAAGTGGTCCCAAGGATGACCCAGGGAATTACAGACCAGTCAGTCTGACCTCCATTGTGGGCAAGCTCATGGAGACCATACTAAAGGGAAGGCTGGTGGAATATCTAGAGGAGCATGGTCTCCAGGATGAGAGGCAGCATGGGTTCATGGGATGGGAGTTCATGTCAAACAAATCTGATTGACTTCTTTGACTGTGTCACTAAGACAGTAGACAGGGGCCAAGCGATAGACATCCTCCATCTTGATTTCAGCAAGGCCTTTGACTCTGTGTCCCCCAAAAGGTTGATCAGGAAGTTGATGGATCTCGGAGTTGGGGAAAAGATGGCCAGATGGGTGGAAAACTAGTTGAGAGAAAGAACTCACAGGGTGGTTATGGGGGGAACATTTTATGGCACCATAGAGGAAACCAATGGGGTCCCGCAGGGCTCAGAGCTGGGGCCAGTGTTGTTCAATGTCTTTATCAATGACATTGGAGAAGGCATTAAGGGCAAAATGTGCCTATTTGTGGATGACACAAAGCTCGCTCTGTGAGAGAGTGGACACAGCCAAAGGTATACAAGACCTACAGGATGATCTGGAAAAGCTGGGGAGGTGGTCTAGGATCTGGCAGCTTGGTTTCAATGCCAAGAAATGCAAAGTTATGCATATTGGAGTCAAGAATCCCAGGACAGAGTACTACTTGAGTGGTGTGCAAGTATCTGCATCAGAGGAGGAGAAGGATCTGGGAGTGATGATCATTAGTGACCTGAAACACTCCACACAGTGCAAGAAAGCAGCAGCAAAGGCAAGCAAGATGCTAGGATGCATACCTAGGGGGATCAGAAGTAGGAGAGAGGAGGTTATACTGGTCTTGTACAGACATTAACCTGCTGAAGAAGGTCCAGAGGAGGGCTACAAAGATGATAGTTGGTCAGCAGGGTAAGGAATGGGATGAAAGATTGAGGGCACAGAACATGTACTCCCTGGAAGACAGGAAGAGAGACAGAGAGAGAACATGATTGGGACCTTCAAGTACTTGAAAGGCATAAATAAGGTTGATAAGGAGAGTCTCTTTAAGCTGAGTGGCAACCATAACATGAGGGGGCACAGCCTTAAGCTGGAGGGTGGGAGGTTTAGGAGGGAGGTCAGGAAGCACTTCTTCAAAGAGAGGGTGGTGGACACTAAGAACACACTGCCAGAAGAGGTCACCTCATTGAAGACAGTGGGCAGCTTTCAGAGAGGCTGGGATAGACATGGGGGAAGGTAAGGCTCATGGGTAGGGAGGATGGGAGGAGTGGAGAGGGAGGGCAGGGACATTAGCTCAAGCTGTGGACCCTGTAATATGAGCAGGCTTGATATACCAAATGTACTTCTTCTGCTGGCCTCTTCGTATGTTCGTATTTTCACAGTTTAAAAACAGAAAAACAATTTATTGTTAAACCTGTCTTTGTGTTTTTCTTTAGTTTACTGTGTGGGTCCAGCGTATACTGGTGAAACAGAAATTTCTACATTGAAGACTATTACAGCGACAACTTCGAACCAATATGAAATTGTCACAGTAATGGTCCCAAAGTATAAATTTTGCTATTTTCACCAGTGTTTATTCCTTCTGAGTCAACTGTGACTCAGAGTTTGTTATTTGTACTGGGGTGTAGCAAAGCCCCACCTGGGATGTGGGGGGGACATTCCTCCAAAATAGCTTAATGTGACAGGCAAATTTCTCCTGTCAGTATTTTGCCTGTTGCCATCCAGGATTTCTACAACAGAGTTGTCAAACTGACTTTGTTGAGGTGTGAGTCCAGCGCATAATCACAATAATATACTCCAGGGTGTGTTTTATCATAAAATATTGGCATTTCTCAGATGCATAAGTCACTTGTCTTTACCTCATACCTCGCAACATGCCTAAAAGGTGCTGATATTCTATGATAAAGCACACCTTGTCATGTATTTTTGCTTAATTATGAAATGGATATAAAAAATCTAGTAACCTGATTGATTTAGGAGCTATGAACCCTGTGCTAACATGCCAACATATCACTGGATAAAGATCTGTGATCCAACTGACGTGTTTACATTAAGCAGATACATTTATGTCAATATGCCCCCATTCACTTACTTGTATTTAAAAAAGTAGCATCTGCAATCTATTGTCCATACAGCAAAATTACATTGGCTCAATAGGACTACTTTTTTCTTGTTTTCATCTTTTTCTTATTCTTCCTCTTTTAAATGACAAAACATTAAAAAAAAAGCATTTAATTGATTATCTTAATAAAACCATTTCATAATCGCAATAAAGCACCACAAGGTATCTTTTGTGCTGGGATAATGGCACTTCTTAGGTGATGGAAGTTTTCAACCTTTGGCCTTATGTTTCAACCCACACGAGGCATGCCATTATCCCAGCATAAAGCACATCATGATATACCTTATTACCTAATTGCCCTGTTTCTGTGTTGGCTACTACATTGGAGTCAGCAAGGATGCAATGCACTTGCCATATTTTCTGCCAGTGATATGCAGCAGAATTCTGCAAGAACACAATGCAATCTAAGGGTAATGACTCTTCAATTTGTCATGAAGGAAAATATGACATGCTGGATCCTGGATGCCTGTTCTGTGTATCTCACTTACTAGCTGCTAGCATTTCATCTATCTTGTTTCCCAAGCTTCTAGAATTTGTACATAAAATCTTCCACTTCTCATTTCGTCAGCAAGCAAGACCCCTGTTTTCGAACTGCCCTTCCACTTTCCACAATGATTCCTCCATTTATTTTCTGCTTGCACAATGTCTTCCAAAATTTATCTCTACCCCCACAGTTCGTAGTCCAATAAATTCTGGGGAAGAGCTGTCTTGCTGCTCTCTCTCTCTCTCTCTCTCTCTCTCTCTCTCTCAGCTATCTTTGTGTTAGTATACACTATGTTCCCATACACCATCTCTGCCTTCCCCTTACCCAGTTGAATTGCTTGCAGATTGGTACATCTCCTGAAGCTTCTGTCTCAGTGCACTCATTCCTCCCTACTGAGGAACATCTGTCCTTTGCGAACAGGCTGCAGTCATCTTCAAGTCACTTAAAAACTAAAATTCCACCTCACCACTCCACCCTTCAGTCACATGTTAAATTCCTTTATTATGTCATGACTGTACCTTTTCTCATGGGTTACAAGTAGCACTTTGGTGAAGGCTATTACATCTGCAGCTGCAGTCTACTTACCACCTAGTACCCTGAATCTATCCTTAATGTTTTCTACACTGCAATAACCCAGGTTGTTTGTACCAAAGTGTACCTATGACTGACCCCCCCCCCACATTGCACTGATAAGTCTCTCTCTCATAGGATTATCATGTCTGTAGTGTCCCCTGGAAGACACAGCATAGATCTCTCCTCATGGCTAAAGCAACACACCAGTCTCTCTGCTAGTATAACTATGATGTCCCCAATTATTATGGCTTACTTCCTCTCCCTTCTGTCTTCACCTGAACTCCCCCCCCCCAAAAGTATCCATGTTGGACAGCAGCATCTCCTCAAGAGCACTGACAGCTGCATCATTTTCAGAACAGTCACTGTGAACTGTTCCTGCCAGTGCATTAAATAAGTCCTAGTTCACCACCCATGGGCCAACATCTCTCTTCTATTTCTATTTTTTTTTCCTTCCAGCCTTCCCAACTGCAATCAATTCACCAGCTTGGACTCAAGTTGCCTCTGGTAATAGTAAAAGAAAATGGTATTCAGCACCCAGCACCCTGTAGACCTCCAGCTCACTAAAGTTCATTTGCTGAACCACAGCTATGAGGGTAGCTAGCTCCCCACTGACAATCCCATACCTCCTGAAAATTGGGCATCCTTCAACCTCACAAAGCACCCTCTGGAATATGGCCAAGATCCATTCCCTGTATTAAATCACCTGAGCCCCTACCCTTCTGCCTATATGCACAGGGATCAGTGCTGGGACCGGTCCTATTCAACATCTTCATCAGTGACATTGCGGAGGACCTAGAAGGCAGAATTTCACCGTTTGCTGATGACACAAAGCTCTGTAACAGAGTAGACACACCAGAGGGTGTAGACAGAATGAGAAGCGACCTGTAGAAACTTGAAGAATGGTCAGGGGTTTGGTAGTTGAAATTCAATGCAAAGAAGTGCAAGATAATGCATATGGGGCACAAAACCCTGGCACAATATATCAGTTGGGGGTGAGGATATAGCATGCACCAAGCAGGAAAGGATCTTGGGGTTGTCATCTCTGATGACCTCAAGGTAGGGAAACAGTGTGACAAGGCAGCAGGTAAAGCATATAGGATGCTGGGATGTATAGGCAGGGCATCACCAGCAGGAAAAGGGAGGTCATAATTCTGCTCATACAAGACACTAGTGAGGCCCCACCTGGAGTACAGTGTACAGTTCTGGAGACCAAACCTATGTAAGGACATAGACAGAGTAGAGAAGGTTCAGAGGAGGGCAACAAAGATGGTGCATGGATTGAATCACAAGTCCTATGAAGACAGGTTGAAGGAACTGAACATATACTCCCTGGAGGAGAGGAGGGAGAGAGGGGATATGATAGAGACATACAAGTATCTTATAGGGAGGAACAGGGTGCAGGAAAACACTATTTTTAAGTGAAAAAGATGTTCCAGGACAAGAGGGCATGGGATGAAGTTGCAGGGAAATTGATTCAGAGGAAACATGAGAAAGAATTTCTTCACAGAAAGGGCGGTGGACAAGTGGAACACCCTGCCAGAGGAAGTGGTGGGGGCTGAAACAATCACGGGATTTAAGAATGCATGGGATAGACATAAAGGAATTCTGGAGGTCAGGGGTAAGGGGCAACAGACTTCTAGGAAAACAAACTGAACTTACAAGCTCAAATGGGCAGACTGGGTGTATCTATGTATCTAAGCACATATTATATCTGAAGTGTCTTGCGAAAATTAACAAAAAAAATCAGCTCAGCAGTGTTTCCTGCTTTTCTATCTCTTCCTCTCAAATCCTTCTTGTTTATGCATAGGCACTTAACCTTGTAGCATTTTACTGAGTGGTATGACCACTACTGCATGTCAGGACTGCTCATATGAAGTTACGTTGTGTGCATCTTTGTGCTTCAGAACTCAGGATTAGTCCTCTCAACATCCTTTTATAGGTGTTCAATAAGAGTTTTTTTCTCACCTGGTGTTGATGCCACTAAGTATATATATTTCTGTTTGCCATCTTTAGCATCAGGGGTCCTACTATCAGGCACCCTGGGCTCTTTATGTGAGGTGCATCATGACTTAGCAGCTTTATATGTCTCTTTGATCAGATTCTGCTGCTTTTCTGTAAACCTTTTTTTTATTTTGTGGAGAGGCACTTAATAATGTCTGCTTGCCACCATCTGTAGTAGTTCCCTCCATTTTTCTTTTAGGAGAGCTGATAGGTGACTGAATGGCAGAGATGGTATAACTGCTCCCAGTGTTACTATTTTGAAATGTTTCATTTGTATGTGCCTGTTCAGGAACCTTAAGTCCAGACTAGGCTGCAAATCCCCAACAACAATCCCCCTTAGTGTCTCTCTACTGGCTCATTGAGTTAAGAAACATTTGCCCATAAAATTCAACTATAGGGAACCAGTAAACATACAACTTTTGCTTCCAATTGCTGCTGGGGTGCTGTACCATTTTACTTTTTACCATTATTCATTTTTATATTTTTCAATTAAAAATCATTAAAAATATCTGACTTACCTTTAACAATTGAGGAATGATGGCTCACATTTTATACAGCAGGTTTTTACTGGCCAAGAAAAAGCGCCTGTTTTAAGCACAAAACATTGGTTACTTTGGGAAGCACTGATGCTGTATATACTGTATGTTGTTGTTTTTCACATTAAAGACACTTCATCTTATATACCATACAAGATGAGACTATTGCATTCTCCTTTTGCCAACCAAGCTCTGGCTTTACACTGTTTGCCTGGCCACACACATGGCTGTTCCAATAGCATTTCCCCTGAGCTACCTCTTGAGTTGTTAAAGATTTTTTTTGGTTGCCTGTTTACTCGTGTATTTTAAAAATTAGGAACTACTGTATGATTGTAAGTTGAACTCCCTGTTTAATTTAATTTTGCAAAATGGAAGGTTTCTACTTAGTGCATTTATGACTCTTTCTATCTCTTTGCAATTGGGGAAGTCTCCTGATTCTGCAGTACTGTACCAAACATCTTTATAATGATAGTTGGATTTTTAGAGTCAGAACAGATATAATTGAAACAAAATAGCAAATAAAGGATATATGTATTACAAATTAGCTCATTGCAGAAACTACATTATTATTGGTAAAAATTGGATGGCAGAATATGGGTTTACAAAACTGAAGTAATCAGTAATATAAAGTGTAAGTGGTAACTGAGAGTGAGTATAAAGAATTGTATTTTATATACACTCCTAATGCTGCTTTTTCAAAATATCATCAGTATATACTATTTTTGTGCCAGGAAACTGAAGTTGCATATGCAGTTATATATTAATTGATAAAGATAATTGCTTATGGAAGTTGTTCATTAAAGGTTTCTGTTTTGTTTTGAATGCTCCCGTTTGGCTGGTGTAGTTGAGGATGAGATCAAGGAGGAATAGTTCTTCAGATATCTTCTCTACTGGTTAGGCTTTTAACAGAGGCTTAGGAAATCATTATTCTGTAATTCCACTGTAACTGTGAAATTATGGCAACCTTGACAACTCATGTTGTTTGTTTCTTATACTACAGTGCACAGAGTAAGCAGTTGTAACAATGTTCTGTCACCTTTTTGTACTTGGTTTTCATAATGATAGTATTTTATTTCCAGTTCTAACTGTGGTTACTTAAGACTTCTGTTGTTTACTGCAGTCTTGGTACAGTATGCACTGTGGCACTGAAATTGCTTTTAAACAACACCTATTGTTGTATGGTTGTTTATGTATATATTTGCATGCAAATTGTTAAAACTCAATGTACAGTAACAGCTAAACCAGGATAAAAGTTGCATGGCATTCCTTTCCAGACAATACAGTGTCAGAACATTCTACAATGGGCATAAGCCAATGTTTGGAAAGTTGGACATAAGTGTGTATTAGAACTGAAAATTGGATAGTCACTATTGAGCTCCAATGTTCAAATGAGCCGCAGTTTTGTTACCACTGCATATTTAAGTCACCTATGAAAGATTAACAATATGTAGCACACTAAGTTTCATATTAAAATTAATTTTGGAAATATTTGATTACTTTATAAACAAATTAGAATGTCCAAATGCCAACTGTTTACACATATGTATAAGCCAGCAATAGACCAGTTCCAATCATTCAAGATGCCAGAAAGCAATTTTCTGCAGTTTCCTCAGACAATAAAATCCCCATGCTGTGCATGTTTAACTAGCTTGTACAAAATTCATTCTCATGTATGTCTATCTAGTAGGTCTCTTATGTATGCACTATTTTGAAAGATTCAAGATAGATAATAATAATAAACATTAGGTCTTGAACAAGGTATTCCTTTGCTGCTGTATAGGTTTTAAAAACACAGTTTTAAATCCATGAAGTCTTATTAAATATACATCAGAGTTACTAGTACTATAAAACAGGAGCAACTATCCCTACAGAATACATATTATCAAGGTGGTAATGACAATACCTGATCATAGACAACTCCTGGGAATTCACTGACAAACAGCAATGAAGAGTGACACTCAGACTATAAACTGTTAAAAAGAAGTGCAACCATGCCACATCTAACAATGGCAAAACAAAACCCTGACAGATCTCCTCCACCATCATCTGTCATTTGTGGGTTCAATCTGAATGAATTACAAATAGAGATGTGATGAATTTTAATCTGGGACCACCAGTGAAGTTGGTGTGAATCTATGGAAATTCACAATTTGTCACAATTTGTGAAATCTGTGAATTCTGTAGCAGACACACCTACTTCATTGGTAGATTTTTTTTTCAATAAAACTTCATAAAAAATATCCCCCAACTGTGTTGTAAAACCACCTCCTCCCCCACCCAAAAATGATAGAAATTACAATACTCCTCCATCCTGCTGCACCCCCACTGGCACCCAGTGAGATGCATGCTGCAGACATGCTGGCTGTTCTACTCCAAAAAGTAATCCCTTCACCTGCTCTCACATGCCAAAAACACCCACCTTCTCCCCAAGTTCACTGTCCTTATTAAACACAGCCAGTCCAATAATCCCCCCAAACCTCCTCTGGTCCCCACCCTATCCTCCTCCCACCACCACCACAGTCAACTAGGAATAAAGAAAAAAATCCACTGATGCAGAGTATTTGCTCTGTTCAGTGTCCATCTTGAAATGGCAGAAAGGTGAGTAGTGATGACTTTACTCTGTGTTCACTGTCCCTGATGGAATGAATGAGTAGTGAAAGCTTTACCTTAAAAAAAACTCGATTGGCTGAAAATTCAACCAATCAGGTGATGCTAGGCACAAAGGCATTGCAATTTATTCATTTGCACCAATATGAGATGGACACAAATCATAGAAGATGCTCTGCACCTGGATACTACTGTCTTAATTCCAGGTTGATTTTGTGGGTGCTAGAGGAGGAAGAAGGGTGATTAGGACCAGAAAGGGGATTAGGTGAGGATCAGGGGACTGGGAAAGCTTAATAAGGACAGTGGGACTCGAATAAGGGGAGGCAGGTGGAGTGTGTTTCATGTGTAGGTTGGGGGGGAAGGTATTACTTATTGGAGAAGAGCAGCCAATATGCATGTCAGAAGCATGCAATTCACTTTAGTAGGGGGAGAGTACCAGTGGTGGGTGGGAGGGGGTATCATGATTTTGGCATGTTTGTGTGGAGGAGGATGTGATGTAGCACACAAATGTGAACTGTGGTCCTCAGTTTGTGAATTTCCTGAAATTCAAAAATTTTGTTTTTTCTGCAGAGTGAATCTTGACACTTCACACATAACTAATTACAAACCATTCAATGTTGGATCTTCCTCAGGCAACTGGTTAGAGAAATGGCTTACAGGCCATAATTAGTAAGAAAACAATGTACATAAGTGTCATGAACATAGTGGAGCTAACCCATCCAATACCTCTTAATGAAAGCTGCAAGAAGAACCCATCAGAAACTTAAAAGAACATCAATGAATCCCTATCCATTTCAGCATGATGATTCTACATTCCTTTTGATCTTCAATAAATGTTGTATTCAGCTTCCCTCCCTGCTCCTAGTCATAGTATCCTTTTGGTCTCAACAATTTTACCATATTTCACTCCATATTAGTACTGAATGTGCAAAATAAAATCATCACAGAATGTGACAATTTTGATTAAAGGGCATGAAAACCTGGAAATAAAAAAGGGAAACACAAAATAAAAAAGGAGTTCAGGTATCCAGAAGTTCTGCTGTTGCATATGAACAATCAACAGCACCAATTGCAATGTTTCCTGTACCCCACTCCCCCAAAACATATGAATCATGTATAACTGAGGCAAAAAGATGAATTCAATAGCAGGGCAATACACCTCAGGCCTCTATTTTAATAAGCTCTACCGAGGATATATCACTAGCCTGTGGCCTAGTTGCAGAAGAATTTCATTACAGGACAGCACTGTTCTCAAGGTGGTGCAAGTAAAATGTTGGACTTCCAGCTACTCATTGTGAAGGGGGACCTATAGATGACAGAAAGACTGATTCAATCTTTGCTCCTGAAGGACAGCCTGCCACCTCAATGATAGCGTACAGAAAGGTGCAATCTTTAGTCTCCTGTAGGCTCAGGTTGCATTTGGCTCTGGATTAGCACTGCAGTTCCATATAATGAAGATGTTTACCTGATGTAGTGGCAATTTTCCATTACTGACATGCCATGTCAACAGTTCTGACATCGCTATAAGGACAACTTTTAAATGAGCTACATGTGGCTGGGATGGCTGCCATATTATTAGCAATCCCATTAGACTACCTGCAATGAAATGTTTTGGAATAAAGCAAAGGGAGATGAGATTTCACTGGCACATTGTACAGTTCTCCACTTATATTGTTTGGCTTTGTTTAAAGGCAAAAGCAGCAAAGTATCAAATCATTTATTAAAATATTCACAGCCATAATCGTACATGAGATGAAAGACAACCATGGCTTTTGTCAGTGATGTTACAAAGTTTTATTTCCCTAAGATATTTAATAAACTGAAATAAAATGACACTGATAAAAATAAACACATTGTGACAGCAGAAGAAATTTGACTTGCAGTTTTCAGAGAAGGAATGAATATCATTGAGGTCATCCATCATAGCGGTTACATTTGAAATGACATCTCAAACTGTACAGCTCACTGAACTGGTCCATATCTGGACTACCACATCAGCTGTTAGAAGAGCTTTTGCTCTGCAGCATGTACACTAAATTTCATTTCCCATTTTCCTCGGCAATTTAAAAAGCCTTACTTTTTAATAATATAAAAATGTCAAAAGGTAGATTAGATATTGCAAGCTTGCTTCTGTGTCAGTTATGAAAAGTATTACAGCAAAAAATTAAGTGAGATTCAGTGAGAGAATCTTCTGCAGTATATGGGATGATATTATGTGTCTCATAGTCTAAAGCTCTTTTATTACAGACAAAAAAAAATAAAACTGGTAGATGAAGGAATTTGTTATGCTAGATTTTCTGAGTGCAGTATCTTCAGTAATACCCTCTTAAAAGAATAACTTGTGAAAGAATTGCCCTGATTAAATAATAAATTTACCATGCACTGAGGCTGTGCAATTAGCAGTCCTCTATGGCACATTCTTGTTGTTACACACCATTAACTAACCTACAGTAGTCTTCATTGTTTAAGTACTGTATTTCCATGATACTTTTCTCTTGAGAACGGTAATACCTTATTAGCAGTAAAAATCCTGTTTGTGTTAGGGTACATAGATCATTTAGCAGTCAAAACCCTACTTCATGAGAGACAAATACTTAACTGATCACTCTGCTTCTCCTCTTTATTACTAGTTAAGGCAAAGCAACTGTTTTAAAAGTAACCAAACTTATGTGATTGAATTCACTGTTCTTTGAAATCAAGACACACTTTTAACATTTTTAGGGAGAAACAGAACTGGTAAGATTTCAAATTTGTAAAATGTTATTACAGCTGATTCAAATATAAGGATAGGTTTAACAGGACTTCAGCAGCCAGTGTTACAGCTCTTAAAAATACTTATTTGTCAATAAATAGCCATGTGTTGCACACTAATACAATTATAAGCTCATTAAGAGCAGCACCCCTGTAATAACATTTGTTCCATAGCATTCTTTATTTTATGCATTCTTTTAAGAATCTTTCTAGGCTCTCTGAACCCGTACTGTTAGCAAATTTTGTTAGTAATAATATTAATTCTTAATTAATGAAGCAATATTTAAATAAGCAAAATACTGTAGAATGGCAGTATTAGAATTTAGATCATGGAGCTGTGAACAAGCTTGGTACAACTAAAAGGTATGGGGTTGATTCCCACAACTTCCACTTACATACAGTGTGACTCTGAACAAGTCACTTAACCTCCCACTGCCACTTTAAATGGGTCTTATGCCCAGTGATTCATAAATGGTTACCAAACAATAAAATAAATTCTTAAAAAAGTCCCATAGTGGTGTGATTTACTTGTGAAATAATATCAGCATAATAACATGGGTCTTGGGTGATTGCAAAATCATATACGGTACAGTATATCTTGTGACTAAATCCCATTTTAAGATATTTACATATTTCTTCTTAATTTATAGTTTTATTTTAATTATTCTTAATCATATTATTATGCTTATTCACCATATCTTTGTGTAACAGATGAACATTCTTTAAACAGCTGTAGAAAATGAAGTAACCCCATCAGACAGTGTTCTTGTAGCCAGTTGTAAGCATATTAAATCAGTGGACTTTGTTTTTGCACAGTGTTCACTAATGCTGCATTCCAGCTAGACAGACTACATTCTAGTGCATAATTTACAATCTAAGGTATGTTGGATTGGGATGGCTTGGGTGTGCTCTTCTCCTCATGTCTCCAATGACCCATAAAGCTGTGATTATCTCACTCAGCTGTCTAGCTAGGGTGTCTCTTTGTGATAATAAAATGAATCTTACATCTGCAAAAAATTACTTATATTGATGTTTTGTAACATCCTTTTTTATTGTTGTATACAGTTATATTATTAAGAATGAAATATTTCCACAACAGTATATAATCATTGTATCTATAAGTAGACAAGCAAACAGAAAGCTTATTTCCAATAAAGAAAATAAGCTGATCTACAAATATGTTAGAAGAACCATTGGATTTAAAAGTGTTTTTCTGTGGAGTGATTACTTTTGTTAGTTGTTGCTTGTGTATGATAACAAATGTTTGTTAACTGATAAATTTAAACACTTTAGATAACTGTCATAGGAATATATTAAGCATCATTTTTAGCAGCAGTTTGTCTATGGTGCATGTCTTTCTTGTGCTTAGTCTCAAGATAGAAAACAAACAAACAAGCAAAAAACTGACTGACCATGGCGATAGGAAATGCTTATGCCAAAGAAAGCTGCTGGTTGCCAGTGGTTATGAAATTCTACTTTAGAGGGTGCTGCTGATTTTCTAGAATAAAGTGCTTTATATCAATTCACTTATTTGTCAACTTTGTGTACCGTATCCACATGCAGCCTGCACCCCCCCCCCCATCTTAACCACTGTGGCCTTAAGGAATATATTAAATGTGATACTAGTTATTATCTAAGCAGATTTTCATATTTGCCACTACTGATTAGGAGCTACTACTACTATTTGGAGTTTCCTTTCAAAACTTGATTGCACCTAATTGAAGCAATGGCCTGTACCCTACTGGTTAGAGTGCAGAACCATGAAAACTGACAACTGGGGTTCAATGCCAAAAAAGTGCAAAGAGCTGCATTGTGGAGCAAAAAACCCGAGGAGGAGTTACCAGCTGGGGGAGTGCAGCTAGCCAAGACAGAGGAGGAGGAGAAGTAGCTGGGGGTGCTCATTATGGGGTCAATGCACAACTCATCACAATGTAGGAAGGCAGTTGCAAAGGCCAACAAAATGCTGGCTTGCATTGCAAGGGGTATATCCTTGAGGAGGGGTGAGGTGATTCTGACACTGTATAGATCATTAATTAGACCACACATGGAGTACTGCGTGCAGTACTAACACCTATATCTGAAGAGGGACATTAAGTTACTGGAGAGGGTGCAGTGCAGAGTAACAAAGATGATTAAGGGGCTGGGGGACTTACCATATGACAAAAGGCTGAGGGAGTGGAACATGTACTCACAGAAGGAGTGGCGGCATGGGGGATATGATTGAAACTTTCAGGTACAGGAAAGGAATAAACAAGACAGGTACGGAGGGGCTGTTCAAAGTAAGGGAAGGAAGGGGCACCCAAAGCCATGATATGAGACTGGCGGGAGGAAGGTTCGGGGGGGAGATGAGGAGACACTTTTTTATGAAGAGGGTGATAGCAGGATGGAATGCATTACTAGCAGCAGTGGTATGCAGTAGAACAGTGGACAACTTCAAAAGGGGTTGGAACAGGGTAAGGGAAAGAGTCAAGGAAGGGGGAGGGTGGAAGGGAAGGACAGCTACACAATATGGGGTGCAAGCTGCACATTCAAGCAGACTTGATAGACAACTAGGCCCTTATCACCTGGCAAATTTCATATGTTCGTATGAAACTGCATCCCAAGGTATAATCTCACCACTGGTTACTTTCTGTGTGACCTTGAATGAGACACTTAAACTCTTTGTGTTTACAGTAACTTCCTTAATGTCTAGGTTTCTCTCATTCATTTCCTGAGATTTTCTTTTTGTAAGTATTTGTGTACTTATCCAATGGTTAATGCTACTGTTTCATGGCTTGCAGTGTACTTTGGGAAGGGGATACAAAATTAATTTTCTTTGCTTGCTTACTTCTGTTGACAATGTACAGCATGATACCTAGAAGTGGGCATGTCATGAATGTTTGACCTAGAGCTGAGCCAGAGCCATGCCAAGGGTCTGGTTTTATTCTACAAGATAAAGCATGAGGTGAGCCTTGACCATAGCAGGCTGTCCTTTATGGAATGTCTCTAGGCAGTCATCTATCAGTCCCGTTATGAAATGCATGTGAGGAATTCAGAACTCTTGCCACTGCACAAAATGCTCAGTCTGACAATAATGCTTGTTTTGATCATAGTTGGTTTGACTTGACCCTGGCTTTCAGTTGCTCATAGAGGTCAAGTGGATCCAACACCTGGAAACTGTATTTAGCCAGGCTTGACCCTGTCTTGGTTTGTCCACCTCTAAGGATATCAAACACATAGAGCTACAAGAAATGTATCTTCTTCCAGTGACATTCTGATGAAAATGTGACTTGTGCTTCCAAGAAATTGCAAATAAAAATTCCATGAAAATGCCACAAAATTTCAACAACATTGTTATTTCAGTTATTTCTATCTAATTTAAAATGCATGTGTCCATACTGATCCATATTTGGTATGGTGTCTTTACTATGGACCATACAGATGTGTGCCAAGTGTCAGATTTCTGTCTTTAAAGGTGATCGAGTTATAAACCTCTGAACATTCAGAACATTTAAAATTACAATTCACAATTATGTAAATTGCAGAATTTTAAGGCCCTATAACTTTCAAACTGCAGAACTGAATATCACTAATTTTGATAGAGTCATTGACCCAATATGTTAGGCTTTAAGCCTGCCTCCATGGCCCAGCAGCAGAATGCCATGTTGCCATGCTGACATCGTGGGTTTGGAAGTAAGATCAGGATGTCACGTCAAGACAGGCAATGGCTGAGACAGCTGCTACTCGGCAACACATCTTGGTCAGTGAGGGTTGGTGGCAGGTTCCATCAACACAGCGGTAGCGGTTTTCATCAACACAGCAACCCCTGTGGCTGGACCAGGAAGCTTACTCCTGCTGCAGGGGAAACTGTGGCTCTGCAACACTGACAGAGTGCACCCCCACCAGGGGAGATGGGAGGGGAACAAATGTTGGAGAAAAATATAGTAGCCAACTGAATGATGGCTTAGTTCTGCCTGCCAGTGTATATCTCTGTAAATAGTGTATATCCCTGACAGACGAGCTGCTGGCAGAAGCAAAAAACCAATATGGAAGAAAATAGGTTGTGTGTCAACTCTCTAACCTATTGCCAAAAGTAAACACAGCAGCTCAAAAGTATAGGTGCCAGCGACAAAAACTGAACACCTCAAAACAGTCTTGGCACACTACCCAAACCTTCCACTAAAAGGTGGAAAAATAAGAGCGGACAGATGTCAGGGTAACAATTTAATTAAGATGCAGTTAACAGATGAAATCACTAACATTGTGGCATCCAACAAATCATGACATTTCACCAAACACAGTAGGCTATATCAAACAAATAGTGCCCCCCCCCCCGGGTCACAGCATCCATTTATACTGTTAGAGGCAGGTGTAAACACTTAATCAATTTCATCATATCACAATAGCTAGTGTAATTAAACAAGGATGCCATGCACCCATATATTTAAAACATACAAATTCAAGTATTGTATGGTAGAAACATACATGTAAAACACTCCATCTTGATTGTAGTTCACATTTCTCACTAAAGGTTATATTTTCAGTTAGTTATTATTGAACAAGTCCATGTGGGGATCGGAGAGTGGAGGGTCAGAACAAACAAATCATGATTTCTTTCCTTGTTATAAATGTTAAGTTTTGGATTTCAATTGCAAGTTCTCACCCAAGGAAAAGGGGGGAGGGGTTGTGAAATGGGAAAGGAAGTACCTCATAAAGATTCCAGGGAAGCATCCTGCATACAAATTAGATACATTTTCATACATCACAATTAAAATAAGAATACCTGGTTAGGTTAGCTTAGGGAGGCCAACTACAGTATATTGCAAAAGGTCAAAACAGATGTTTTTCAAATAGCAGCCTTATATAGAAGGGATTATGAATAATGAACCAAAGGCTTAATCAGTATTTAAGTGTCATGAAGAAGGGAACCCCAACATAAATGTTATGATCCCCCAGTACATAGGTAGTTTTAAGACCTGTGGTGGGAAGAAAAAAACATCTCCATGGTTTGATAATGTTGGGAGGTCTAAACCTCACTTTCAGATTCTTGACGATTTTGGGAATGCAAGTAATCACAGACACATTGCATTAGAGTAATAAACAATTTTATTACTACCAAAGGGATAAATCACAGTTGCCCTAAGCAGTTCTTACCAATACGAACCGGGAGCCAGTGCTAAGCATTCCCTACACCTCGAGGTTTCTCTGTGTCTCTTGGGGTCTCTCAGGTCTCCGAGGTATAAGGCTTGTGCGTTACATTATATACCTATGATAATTACTATGGTTATCAAAAGATAGAAACATTTCTAGTTACAGAGATGAGCCCTATTGGCTAAATTAGAGGTGGCTTCACGGTCCAAGATAACATTATACAATTCTGTAAAGTTGTAAGTTTGAGAACAAAAGAGTTCTTATACAGAGTCTTACATAACTCAGTGTAGTGGTACAAATCACCAAAAGGTGGCAATGCCGTCTTACATATTATAATTACTCCAAGGACACAGGTGCCTTGGCATCTTACAAGCAAGAAATATACAGAAAATACATAGCAGAATATATGTATTAGCAAGCAAAGTGTATTACAGCAATATGCATTCATATCCTGACATCTACTCTTGTACGGTAGATGCTCTTAGCCCTATATGTTAGTATAACATATACCTAAATGCTAGTTGTCTACGGTGTACCTCTAAGGGTACCAATTAGGGTGCAGGGACCACGTGTAACAATAATCAGAACCATCCGGTCTCTGATTTCAAAGGAGCTGTCACACAGGGAATAAAGAAACCTTCTATTAGTGACCTGTAATATACAGATGGAGAAAGAGAAGATGTGCTGGTGTCTTCTATAAATCAAATAGGGTAGCATCTCCATATGTTTGTTCAACCCTTCTTTTGTATTATGGGCACCCAGTAGGTAAATCAAATGAGACTTCCTGTCACTCAGATCCAAGTCTCAATCTCCTCCTTTTGGTCCCATTTTCACTTGTTCTAACCCTATGAATCTGATGGGAGTGTTCTTGTTTTCCTTGCATTGTTTTAATGTGAATAGCCAAGGCATATTCCAAATGTTCAGTGAATGAATACGGCATGTGCTCATTCATTAAAAAGGGTTCACTCACTTAGGCTCATTTGTAAAAGAGCTCAGTCGGGCTGCCAGCCATAGGGGTGAGTGAAGGGCTGTGCCAATAACCCGTGGGGTACTAGTTGGGGGTGCAGGGTGGGGTGGGGTTACTAGTACTACTACCTACTACTGGACAGGGTGGGGGGTGGAGGATCCATTAGACAACAAGGAAAGTTTTTATTTTTTTTTACTTCATGAACTCATTACTGATGTCAGCACTTAGGGACCATGGGGGAGAAGGTGGATGGGTGTGAATCTTGGGGTGGGAAGGTCCATTCTTCATTTGGCTGTCAAGCAACTGGGGGTGTGGTCACTAAACACCAAGGAAATGTTTTTTCATTTTAAATTATGTGGATGGGGGACAGGGCTGAATCTTGGCAGGGGGGACTTCTTCCTATTGTGGGCTGGAGGTGGGACCACTAGACAGCAGGGATGTGGGGTCTTCAGCAGGGGGACACACTTTTTTTAATGTTCTGCATGAAATTCCACATTTCGTACCAGTGAAATTCCGATGAAATGCACAAATTTCTTAAAATATTTTGAGGGGGAGAAATTCCCAATTTCGCTGGGAATTTCACAGATAAAATAAAATTTTGCTGCATCTCTGCTCCTCATACAATTTTTTCTGTTGCCTGTGAAACATTTTTGTTGCCCTGCTCTGGATAGATGTTAGGTCATCCTTATCAATCTTTAGGTGCAGATTCCAGAACTACACATGTACCCCCTAGATGGCGCTATCCCAGGGGCTACTACCCCTGCCTGATTTGCCACTAACAGGTTGAGAGGCCTGGATCCAATGGCGGGTGCCTCCACCCAGAGGTCAGGGTTTGCAATAGTTAAACTAACTTGGTCACAGCCCTCTGGGACACTGCAACCCCCCTTTCTTCCCACTAGTGGCCCACACAATATATCAGAATTACCTTCACAGTATACACTTACCCCCAGGTCTGGTTCTGGCACTGGGACCTCCTGTGAAATGAGATACAGTGCAACAATCACAGTACAGTACTTTAACATAGACAAATACCTCAGGCAGTATAACTTTGCTGAAACAATCAGCTCTGATTTATTTAGGGGGATATAACAAGGACAGGGGGAAATCAGGTTAATTAGCTTATCACTCTAATAATCTACCTATGGCTCTGTGCACAGGCCTATCCCTATCAGTTACTGTCCTAGGTACCCAAGCCCTAGTGGCTAGTCAAACCGTGGCAGCTGGTAGGGGCCCTTTCACACAGAAAAGGAGAATTAAACAGTCAGCAGTACAGTAATTCCATTTGGATTTAATGTGGCAATTCAACAGGAGCGACTCTGAATTAGTACTCACGACCTCCAAATAAGATAGGGTCCTTCAATGTCAGCAGGGCTCACTTGAGGTACACAAACCTCTTCACACATCCATATAAAAGCACTATACCAGGCAGGCTGCATCTGTATCCCGATAGCAATTACTACAGTGCCGGAGAACACACAGCAGATTCAGTTCCTGACAGACCGAGTGCAATTTTCAGCAATTCCTCCAGTCTTCTACAGGGTGAGCCTGGTTTCTACTCTTCAGAGATCCTTTGATTCTTTTCACAGGACGGATTCAGTCCTAACAAGCTGTTACACAAGCTGCAGACCAGAACTCTGGGCCTTACAACACGTTTTTGACTAAAACTGCACACTGAAAAAGCACAGGGCTCCTTCCTTCTTCACTGCCAAAGCTCAACTGAAACTCCAACCGACAAAACCTGGCACTTCCTTTGAGTTCCTCCCAGTTCTTGACTGGATTGGCTGTCACTCACAATAGACTGCTGCTGTTGGTCCAAAAGGCACTAAGTCCTGACTACATCTCCCAGAGTCACTGCCTCATAAATCCTCTTGTGGCTGGCTCAGATTATGAGTCAAGTTCTGATTCGTCCAGGCACCATTTTAGAGCTAGCTTACCCCACACTGATTGGTCAGTTCAGCAGTTCAAAACTAGAATGGGAACTAGCAGACACAGTTCTGACTGCAAAGAAATCAGGTTAGACAAACTGTAATTTCATTATTACTCTAAATAATTTCTGGCAAACAGTTACATCTTTCAGATAGGTTCCCTTTGCACTCCTAGTGACTGCAAAATGAAGTGAATTGGCAGCAGCTCGAGTGGTACTCAGAGAAGCACACAGTCCCCCCATACAAATTAATTATGTCTGCAAGCAGACAGCTCTTAAAGAGACAGTACCAGAGGCTCTAAAAACACTCACTGATAAATGGCTTAAATGCCAAACACCATTCAGGCTTGGAGCATTCAAGCAAGCTCCTGGAAGTCTTTTGGGAACCCCCATTTGCAGGGGGGTTACACCCACAATATTCAAGGTCTGGCCCACTAGAGAGTCATGAAGGGGCAGTCTCACCTCTTTCTTTCTACTGGAAAACCCACTTCATATGCACAACAGCATCTTATTGGCCTTCCCAGTTGCTTTGTTCCATTGGCAGAAGTTTTGCAACTGTAATTGTTGATGGCTTGAGGATCTCTTTCCTCAAAGGTCTGATACGCCCTTCACAAACCCATATAATATATATTCCATGTTTGGGGTTTATTGGCAAAGTGTACAACTTTGCATTGTTTAGCACTAAACTTCAATTGTAGAATCCTGGACATAACTTCTGTAGCCTTTCTAGATCCCTTTCCATATCCCATATACATTCCTCAGCATCCAGTCTGCCACATATTTTAGTGTCATCTGCAAAGTGGCAGATCTTACTCTGGATTCTGTCCTTTATGTCACAGATGAACATGTTAAATTTAGCTAGTCCAGAACTGATCCCTTTGGTCCCCTACTTATTAGAGTACCTCCAAGATACCTGAGTGCTGCCCATTCACTTTCATCATCCAAGTCCTTCCCATAGCCAATTTTCTGTTGACCTGGTCAGTTTTTCCCTTTTCCCCAAATAGCTCTGCTTTTCACTAGCCTTATGTGGGTTTACAGAGTTGAAAACTTTACTGATGTCTAGATACATGATAGTTACTGCCTGGCCCATGTGTACTGCCTTTGTAACCTAACTAAAAAAGTCAGTCCGGTTTGTCTGGTATGGTTTCCTACCATAAACTCGTATTGACTCCTGTCTTGAAGCCTGTTAGTCTCCAATAATTTCACTATTCATCTTTAATAGCAGCCCCCAGTACCTTCCCAATGATTATGGTTAGACTGACCAGTCTGTAATTTCTTGACTCATTTCCTCTTCCCATGCACATGGATGAGTAACATATTGGCCACCCCCAGTCCATCTGAACCACTCTATTTCTAGGGAGATGTCAAGAGGATCAACCAGTGGCACCTGTAGGGATTTCCCACCTCATTGAGTACTCTAGGATGCAACCCATCTGGGCCTGGTGATCTGCTGACTTTCAAGGTGTTAAGTCCCTTTAGCACCCTGTCTACTGTAATCAGTTCCATCTCTAATATCAGTACCCCCTCCCTTTTGGTGTGTATCCCACAGTAAGACAGTTGTCCTCACTCTCCTACTACAAAAACTGAACAAACTTGCTTATTCAGGATAGCTGTCTTCTTTCCATATTCCTACACCAATACCCCTCCTTTTTTCAATCTATCTATTGTTTCTTTTGTCTTCCTTTTGTCCCCGTTCTTGCCCCTTCTGTTATTCATAGCTCTGTGACTGCCTTAACTTTACTTGCCATTATAGTGGCCTCTCTCAATGTCTCAATATAGATTGTTCTGTATTCCTCTTGCTGGTTCCCCTTGTACCTTCCTAATGCTGTCTTTTTCCCTTATTACCTCTCCACCTCTCTGGCCTACTAGCTTGTTTTTTTTTTAATGGATTTTTTTTGCTATTTTTAACACCTGCCTCATACACGAATTGACTGCTTCAGTTTACCTGTTCTTGATCATTCCCCATTTTGCATTACTCCTACATTTCCCTACCCATGGTAGGTTTTCACTAAGCTTTATCATATACAAACAAAATCCACTGTCTTGAAGTCCAAGAACATTATGCTTGAGTTGGACCAATGTGTTTCTAGCATTATAGTCAACCACACAGAGTTGAGGTCCCTGTTTCCTATGGGATCCTCCACCCTGACATTCTCAATGATGTCTCTGTGTGTAAGTACCAAATTTAGAATAGCCCCTCTCCGGTATGTTCTTTTGTTCCACTGTGCTGAGAAGCTCTCTTACATCACCTTCATCAAAGCCTAACTCCAAGTGCATTTGGCCACTGAAATTTCTCAGTCTGTATAAGGTACTCTAAGGTTACCCATTTACATTACATCCACCTTTGCAGCTGCTCCCCTGATTTCTTTCTCAAGTACCTTGCCCCATGTCCTGCATCTGGTTTATTTGTCTATATACTACCCCAATCTGGTATTCTCCATATTCTCCAACACTGCTGTTGCCAGCTCTACCCAGATTGATACAGTTCTATTTGCTTCTCCCATGGTCCTTTCCAGCATAGACTGTAAGCTATATTTTATGTACAGGGTCACCCAACACCTTCCTCAATGTAGTCTGTCTTTACTGTAAATGGTGTAACCAGGGAGAGCTAATTCCCAATCATGGTTTAGTGTCAGCAATATGGTCAGCAGAAGATGGCCAATTGGTCTACCCAGTCTACCTTTCTCTTACCTTACCAAGAAGATACAGCCCCTCCAATTACCATTCATCTCAACCCTCCTCTTTATTCTCTCCTCATTGAACCCCCTTCTAACCCATGTGTCTACTCCATGTCTGCCTGAATACAACCTCCATTTTTTCACAGAATAGCTTGTTTTCCATCACACTTTCTGTGAAAAAGTAGTTACTTGTGTACTTTTTGAACCTCCTGTCCCCCATCTAGCATCTTTGTTTTCCACAAAGTGTCCATATTAGCACTGGAGGTGAAAGTGCACTGCTGTCAACTTGTTAATTGCTTAAAGAGACTTAAAATGTCTTCATCATGTCCCCTCACTCCCTCCTGGCCTACAGTGAGTATATCTTTAAGTTCTGTAGCCTTTTCTCGTAAGACCTCACCTTCTTGCCCCAAAATATCATGGTGTTTTTTTTCTGCAATGGTTCTTCCTTGTGTTTGTCTTTCTTCAGGGATCATCTTGAGAACTGCATATTGTACTCTATGTGTGGCCTTACTAGAGATTTATATAGGGACAGTATGATCTCCATATGCCTACTGTTTACAGTATGTCCCTTCCAACGCATAACAACATTTTGTTTACCTTGCCCACCACCTAACTGAATTAAGCAGAATGTTTCAGGTTATCAGAAAAGATAACCCCAGATCCCTTTCCTCTCTTGTCTTTTCCACCCTCTCACCTCTGATACAGTATTCAGTTTTTGAGTTCTTTGCTCTGATGTAAATGACTTTGTACTGTACTTCTTCACATTGAAATTCAGTTGCAGCTTGGACAACTTCTTCAACCTCTTTAAATATTTAAGTATTTTTATACCCTTGTTAGTGTCCACCTTCCCACATATTTTTGTTGTGTATAAAAAGGCATATCTTCCCCTGAATACAATCACCAATGTGCCAAATAAATATATGCCAATAAGTACCAGTATAGGACATATCCCTGTGGTACCCCACAAGTGACCTCTCTCATTTCCAGTAATTCCTCATTCAGCATCATCCTCTGTTCCCACCCTCCAAGCAAATTTCTGACCTAATTGTCTATCCTCTCCACCATCCCATTGCTGCCAGTTTTAATAACTAGCCTTCTGTGTTGGACAGAATCAAATGTCTTACTGAAGTTCCAGTACGGTAATTAACAGCTTGAACCCTATAAATGGCAAGACAAGCAGGGGGTCACAGATGGTTGGATGGTGTGTGGGTCAACTGAAACAATATGTAAGCCAACAGAACTGCCTTGTACTCACAATACCACATAAAACATACATGATTCTAAAATGCATGTAAACACAAAACTTTTGTTTTATTCAGACAAATGCAGCAATACAGTAAAAGTGCTTCATGCATGCTGGTCATATACCCAATGTATACAGCAAAACATCACAGCTTGTGCTGGATTACCCAAAAGCATTTTGTCCCCCAACAGGTACATTTTCAAGAGTAATTAAAGTGCTAGTGCTGAATTTATAGTAGTGAGGATGTGATGTCATCACATAAGTTTAACATATCTAAAGTGACCCAAGTCAGTAAGTAGTATACTTAAAAGCATTATTCATTATAATATGTTATACTATGTCAAGGATCTTGCGTGTGGAGGGGGTTCAGTGATGAGCCAATCAGTGGGTGACAGTGCCTCAGTGGGAGGGGTTTGAACGACATTTAAACCCCTGAGCTGCTCTACAGACTTTTTCACCATTTGCAGCTCCCACGCTCTGCACGCTGCATGAAAGGCAGCATCCTGATCTTGTGCTAGACTGGACTGGATGAAGCTAACACTGCCTGACTGTTTATAGCCTTATATTCATCTGCAGCTTTTATATCCTGCACATTGTGTGAGAGGCAGCAAAATAACACTATCGTGACATTGTGCTTGAATGGTGTGGCTGATTTGTCTTCTATTTCAAACTGCATGCCTATGAACTGCCACATACTTTTAAGTCGCCACTGTATTGCTCTGCTTGCTGGTATCTGGGAGTGCTCGAGGCAGTCAAGGATCCTGCATGTATCAGAGGCTCACCAGTGAGCCAATCAGAGGGTGGGATTGCCTCAGAGGGAGGGGTCTGAACAACATTTAAACCCCTGAGCTGCATTACAGTGCAAGCGTGGAGTATGAGCATGAGTGGCACAAGCACCACTCTGTATAAGAAACCGGGGACCAAGTTAGAGGAGCTGCACATTCCCTGCCTGAACATTCAGGTAGAACTTGTTATATTTTAAAAGATACAGGGTTTAGACTGTGTGTTGGTCAGCTGCAAAGGAAAATTGGGCTGTAGTTATTTTGTAGCTGAAATGGAGTAGGTGTGTTCCTTGGCTGTGAACTTATTATTTTGAATCACAATGGGGAAAGTTGCATTTAAACCAGTTCAGTTACTATTAGTATTAGTATGGGTAATAATAACCCACTAAGATAATTATCATTCAGAAGGGTCAGACCAACAAATTGAATACAGAATAATTAGTGATACAAAGTCACTGTTTTCCTTCCCCAAGTGGTACATTGAAACGGGCTTTGCCGCTGGAGTAATGACACAAATGGCCTTCACTAATTTAGTGAAATCAACCATAACTGCCACACAAATCTGTTTGGAGAATAGAACACAATTTAAGAAAAAGTACAGGTGTAGTACAATATTAAGGGCAAGATGGTATCTGAGGAGAATGACAACAGTCAAGGGCATGCTTTTACTGTGTTTAATACTGTCAAGGGATGTTCAGCTAAACCCAGGTCCATCAATAAAATCAAATGAGGTGGTAGGAATATTGGGGAATGGTGGGGGGAGTGTTATACATTTTAATGTTAGAAGCCTAGCACCAAAAATGAGTGGAGTAAGAGAGTGGATAGTAGAACCTAATCCTAGAGTTATAATAATCACAGAAACTTGGTTAAATGACAGAACAGAGGACTCTGAATTGCAGGCCCAGGGTTTTCAAAGCTGGAGGCAGGATCATAATAAAAGAAGGGGGATATCTTAATATATGGGCAAACCATACTGGACTTGTCACTTATTGACTCCACCTGTGTACAAACACCAGGGATGGAGAAGGTCATTCTGGAACTTAGGCTACCAAGTAGTAACCTCATTCTGATTTTGGGATGCTATTCCCCCCCCCAAAAGAAGGAAGGAACATTTGTTTCTAAAATTCAAGATTTTCTGTATCCTTATTGAAACAACCATGAAGTCCTCATGTTAGGTGATTTTAATGTAGACTGGTCCACCCATCCTCTAAGTCGGAGACTACTCAATTTAACACTTGGGTCATGCTTGACCCAGTTGATAGGGACTCCTACAAGAATAAATCCTAAGAATAGAGACTCTTCCTCTATATTGGATTCAATTTTAACATCTGATCCTCAGAACTATATAAACTATGGAGTGTTGCTGGACATGTTCAGTGACCATCAGGTCACTGTTTGCATCCGGAAACCAATAAGAAGGATGGACAATTTTAGATTTATGGAGTCATGACCTTAGACACATTTTGACTATCTGAAATTTATGATGGATTTAGATGGAAGGAAATGGGAGAGACTGGGACTCATCCCTGAGGTGAACAGTGCCTGGGATTATTCTCATGGAGAATTTATGGCAGTGTGTAATCATCATGCTCCAGTTTATAAAAGAAAGGTAACATTTAACAGTGCTGTTTGGTATACTGGGGCTTTGACTTTACATCAGAAACACAGAGATAAAGCATGGAAATCAGCAAAACAATTACATACAAAAGCAGCATGGGAAAATATCTTCATCTAAGAAAAAATTATCTTAGAGAGATTTAAAAGGCTAAAAGTAATTACTTTAATAAACTTTTTGGGGAAGAAAACACAAATGATTCAAGATGTTTTTGGAGAGTATATGCTACATTAAAGGGACAGAAAATATATGAACCGCAGGAACCTTTTCTATTCATGGTAAAAGTATACCTACTTCTGGTTATGTGGTAGATGTCATCAATAGGTTTTTCATAAATTTTGGGGTTAAAATGGCAGAGACTGATGAAAGTAACAAAGGAAGGGGACATTCAATGTGGAATTCAGATGCAGATAACAAAGAGGAGGTACTGAGGAACAAGGGAGGGAAAAAAAAGAATATTAAAGAGCAACCAGCAGGCCCAAATTTTACACTTCATAAAATTAGCACCGGAGAGGTTTTGGATGAGCTACTAAGACTAGATGAAAAGAAAGCAATAGGTTTGGATGGTACACCTACACTCCTTCTAAAATATGCAGCCTCTGTTATAGACACAACAATTACTGACATTTTAACCTATCTATAATTACTGGCACATATCCAAAAGCTTGGAAAGTAGCAAATGTAATCACAAATCTGGATTAAAACAAGACATCTTGAACTATAGACTAATATACCTGCTCCTAGTGATTTCAAAACTTTTTGAAAAATTGACAGGTAAACAATTACAGGATTATTTGGAGCATAACAAATTATTCAATCCATATCAATGTGGATTCCATTCCAGCCATAGTACAATGACAGCAGTCATAAAGGTTACCACAGACATACAGACTTCAATGGATAGGGGCCTTCTGGCTGGGCCATATTCATAGATTTGTCCAAAGCCTTTGATAATTTGAACCATCTGATGCTGTTGGACACACTGATGGGTAGTGGCCTTGACCAGGCAGCCCTGAACTGGTTTAAAGAGTATTTACTAGGTAGAACACAACAAGTTTCTTTAGGATCTTACACGTCACAGTTCAAACATATTAAGACTGGAGTCCCCCAATGGCAATGTTGGGACTGATATTATTTAATCTGTATGCAAATGGTGCCAGTCCCCTCATTAAGGGGGCCAGGCATCATTTGTATGCAGACGATGTGATTTTGTACGTAGAAGGAACATCGATTCTTGAAATCCTAACTATTCTTCAAAGACATTTTGATGCCCTGCAAGATTATTTTAGATCACATAAATTTATATTAAACACTAGGAGTCTCAGGTTATGATTTTTGGAAATAAACAGGTTGATACCCCTCAAATACTTCAAATTACAGCTTTCTCAGAAGATGTATTAGAACAAAATACATTTTTATAAATATTTACGAGTATGGTTAGACACACTAATGAAATAGGGCAAACATGTAGACAGCCTTATCAAAAAAATGGAATATTAGACTAGGGGCTTTGCACAGACTGAAAGGTTGAGTTCCAACACTGGCCAGAAAATATATAGTTAATACTGTGATAGCCCCGCTATCTGACTATGAAGATGTGGTCTATGGGGGGCACCCAGTGTGGAATTAGATTGGCTTGACATAGCCCTAAACAGGTTTGCCAGATTTGCCCTGGATTCCCCCAGGTTGACACACCACTGTCTAAACTACTGGGCCCCGAACTGGATAGACCTAAGGGAACATAGGCATTTACATGTAATACAATTTCTTCCTCAGAATCTGAAGAAAAAGACTCCACCTTATTTAAATACTCGATTCAAAATTTGAACTGTAAGGTCAGAACTACGGTCAGCTCTAAACCTAGAATGTTATATATAATATTTAATGTCGCCAGACTGTGCCCTGCACTAGTTTAAATTACAAGAGCAGGACATCAGACCTTTACAGTATGCAAATAGTTCCCTCTCTGTTTGAGTGAAGTATGTTGTTTTTGAACAGCTTTCCATCCACCAAGAAAATGCCCCTATTTACCACATAATGGAGGACATTGAACCATGGATTAAATTGAACATTTCTGAAATTGCTCACTTCACTTGCCTTTAACAAAGGGATAGCCTCTAAAAAGGCCATCAATTCCAACCCCTTGAGCTTGCTACTTAACATAAAGAAGCAATCATTCTCCTCTCTGAATTTCCACTAGCCAGGTCAATAATCCCTATGTGGACTAGCATATCTGGCTTCCTCCCCACTCACTAAATTAACTCATCTGCTTTGCCTAGCACACTATCAGTTGTTGCCCTTGGGATGCAGTGCACTAACCTCAGCTTTGGGTCTGTGTTACAGAACACCCACTCTAAATTAATTTGTCTGCTTTGCCTAGCACACTGTCGGTTGTTGCCCTTGGGGTGCAGTGCATTGACCTCAGCTTTGGGTCTGTGTTACAGAACACCCTCTCTAAATTAACTCATCTACTTTGCCTAGCACACTGTCAGCCATTGCCCTTGGGATGCAGTGCACTGACCTCAGCTTTGGATCTGTGTCACAGACCACCCACTCTGCCCCTCAAACTATTAAGTTGTTAACTACAATAACCTGTTTACCTGGTATTGGTGGGATTCTGCTTTCTCTTAGACTTCACTTTTCAGCAGCCTCAGGTGCTCTGTTTGCTTCAGGTTGTATGTCTTCTGCTGGATATAAAGATCTCTTGGCTTCAGTCAATGAGGAAAGCTATTACCTGTTGTTAGCAGAGTGCTCCCACCACCCCCAATGGAATCACGCCTCTCCCACCTACCCTGCCTATTTCTGTCCATTCTCTGTTTTGGGGCCTGGAGGACCACTGTGGAAGAGGAGCATAAATAGGCACCCACAGCTTCCACTCCAACCTACACAGAAGGTGTATTTTAGCCCTGGCTGTGACAGGCTATGAAGTGAACACCAACAATATCTTACATATCAGACAACTGCCATTCCTCCAGAGCATGGTGCAAACAGTGGCTGCACCATACAGTAGTATCTGCAACTCTCTATGTCCCACTAATTTACTAGAATGAATTAAACTTAAATGTGTTACTGATGTGCAGCCAGTGATACCCAGTATCTAACCCAGACTGTTTGCTTAGCATATAAGTGTTAGTGTGTTATGCTGTGACCATAGCAGATGATGGCAGGAAGTACATGTCTAGGGACCCCTTAGTAGGGCATTACCCCAGCACTTCAGCAGCTGTTTGCATCAAATGATTATTTGCAATTTTGTGTTACCCCAGAAAATCAATGTACTATGACTCTCAGTCAGCAGTGTTAGTGGGCTATGCTGTAGTCAGAGATGAAGACTATAAACTCAGATTAAGGAATCTCTTTGTAGTGATTCTCCGCAGTCACCTCCTTGCCCCCTGCTGTCCTGAACCACAGTATCTGTCAGAAAAAGTGGATGTTGCTTTATTTACAACATAAGTTTTACGAAGAGGGATCATGGGGTGCCTGAATGCTGGCACAACACTTGCAAGTTTTCCGGGCTGAAGATACAGTTTCTAAATTTTGTGATCCTGATACAGAGGTGCTACCCATCATTCCTTGGAGATCGTGCAGATTTTTGAGAATTATTATATAGCACTATATTGATTGGGTGTTAGGCCACCTTTGGAGCAAGAGATTTTTCCTTTTTTCTCTCAAGCACATTTTCCAATTTTATCACCACAGCAAGCACAGACCATTTTTGGTCTATTACTATAGACAAAATCACATTACATCATAAGGTGGTGAAACCAGGTAAATGCCTGGATCTCAATGGCTTTCCTGCAGAATTATACAAAATCCCAGCTTTGGGAGCTGCACTTACTCCATTACTTTTGCAGCTTTTTCGTTCATTCCAGAAGGAGTGCACCCCCCCTCCCCCTTCATTGAGCTATGCTATAATTACAGCTCTTCCTAAGCCTGAAAAGGACTTCATTTTTCTGACCTCTTATCAACCAGTCTTTGTTTTGAATGTTAATTATACATTATTTATGTGAATTTGGGCTTCGCAGATCAAGGGCCTTCTCCCCATTCTGCTGGACTGGGACCAGGTTGCTTTTGTGTGGGGTCATCAAGCTCATGATAATGTTTGCAGAACATCATTATTATTGGATTATGTGAATCAGCACTGTTTACCCCTGGTTCTGGCCAGCTTGGATGCAGAGAAGGCCCTCAACCATGTACCCTGACCCTACCTTTGGGTAAAGTTACATGCTTTTGGCTTACCTTCTAGTTTTATTTCACTGTTGCAGTCTTTGTATGTCTCATTGAAGGCATATGTTTAAGTTAATGGAATTATTTCTCAGTCTTTTTTATTAGCTCAGAGCACCCACCAGGGTTTTCCCCCTTTCTCTGCTTTTTTTGTCGCTATATATAGAGCATTTTTCTTTTTACATTTGGGGATTACCAGATATGTAGCGTATTCCTATTGGTGGCCGGGACTATTACATCGCTTTATTTGCAGATGATATTTGATTCATCCTAATGGATCTGACCTATTTGCTAAATGTAGTCTTCGATATTATTACTAGTTTTGAACTTCTGGCCACTTTTTGTCTTAATAGACAAAAAATTGAAGTATTAACTTTTAAATATACTCCTCCCCCATCTGTTCAGGATTTTGTTAAAGTACGTCAGAATCATAATTGTATAAAATAGTTGGGTGTTTATTTGCCTACTAATTTGGATCGTTTTGAGTTTCTTTATTATGAGCCTCTGACATTGCAGAAAACCTCGAACTTGATGAGATGGTTGGGATTAAATCTATCTTTCTTTCACCAGGTGGAAGCGGTCTGGATGAATATCCTTCAATGATTATTGTTTTTATTGAAAACTCTCCATCTTGTCCCAGCCTCTTATTACTTTCATGATTGGCATAAATTAGTTTTACATTTCATCTGGTAAGGCTGCCATCCTAGGATTCATTCCTCAGTATTATATCTTTTCCCTGATCAGAGTGGGATTACCCTCCCACATTTTTGTCTCTATGTTTTAGCTGCTCAACTTTGCCTTATTTGTTATTGAACTTCAGTTTCTTTTCAGGCATATTGGAAGGACACTGAATTTGCACTTGACAATCTATGTAATATTTGCTGCCTCCTTTATTCTTCCTATGTCCTAATAGATCCTTTTCCAATTTCTACCATTACACTGATATGACTCTTCAGACTTGGCACTGGGCATGTCAGCGATATCTGGGTGATTTGGCCCCCTCTGCTTAATGCTTTAGTCTGGAAGCCCATGAATCCCTTGAATCAAACTGACCTTTTCTTAGACTTTGGGCATGGTTAGGTTTAGTTTATTTACATCAATGCTTAGATTCCCCAGGGATGCAATCTTTTTCTGGCTTGAAGGCTTCTTATTTGTTGCCTGCTACAGATCATTGTAGGTTCTTACAAATTAGGGTGTATATTTATACTTTACTGGAGCGCTGTAGTTGACTTCTGGACTCCTCCACTGCATTGTTTAATTAAATCTGTACTTATCAATGGGGGGGGGCAAGAAGCATTTAATATGCTGCAAGATAAAATGTGATAAATGAGAAGTGGACAATACCCATATTTTTTGGTCCAGTCCTCTGTACATTTTGGATGGCTATCTCTCAAACATTGATTGATATGGTTACTCTACCTGAAGTCCCTACCCCCATTGTTGGTTCTGTTGCATATTCCACCTGATTCATGTCAGCTTTTGGTTTGTCAGTTTAAACTTTTATTGATTTTTTTGGTGTGTGCCAAGAAGATTATTATTAAATTGTGGCTTTATCCTCAGTCCCCTACATTGTGTAAGTGGACAGCTTTAGTTGTTTCGGTTTATTTTTGGGAAAAATGTACTTATTATTTTTTGAATAAGTTACCTGAATTTTAGGAAATGTGGCAGCATTGACTGGCTTATAAGCTTTGTAGTGATCCACAGTTTGCTCCATGAGAGAGTCATGGGATGGCTAGGAAAACATAGGGACAGAAAGACAAGGATTAAAGAGGGCTGTGTTTTCCTCTTGTAGGCTTTGTGGTCCCCCATTGCTTTGCTTTATTTTATTTTATTTCTTGGGGGGGTTGTGAAAGTTGTTTTATTCATTTGTGATAGTGATTCAGTTGTTGGAACGTCAGATTAGAATCTTGTTTGTAATATATTGTTGGCTGGACTTTATGTACCTTGATTTGCTTTTATTTTATAAGTGCACATTGACACTATGATGATTTATTTTATGTGTTAGCTGTGATAATGCTGCCCTTTGTGCAGAGGTTGTCTTTGCTTGTTGTATTTTTTTTTTCTCAATAGAGATTTCATTATAAAAATAAAAAAATTAAGTTGCTTGCCTTTGTCACTTCTTTTTATAACAATAGACCCCTCATTCACAGTTTGTAAGCTTCCCAGACATATATCAGGTGTAACCTCCTATTTATTTTGAGCTGCAGTTGCTTCCCTTGCCCCTTTATTAGAATCCAATACTTAATTCCTACAACTTTCAATTTCAAGTAATCTGCTTCAAGCCCTGCCTCTTTCCACAGCCACCTCCTCTCCCCTGCAAGCCTGAACAACTAACTACAGTATCTATGTTTTCATCAGATCCTGTAATAGGGGTTATATCAGTTTAGTTTCCCCTCATGTCTCATTTATCTTAATAAACTCAGAATGATGTTCTTTGCAACTACAAAACCAGTGTCACTCATTATGTTTATGGAAAGAGTCCATGGGAGTAATTGATAAATTAATTGATGTCTGACATCAGAGGAACATAGGCTGAGATACAGTACTGTTCTACAGTCTGATTTTTCATCATACCATAAAAGTCTCATGAAACATTATTTATCTCATCAAGTACTCTTCTCCATTTCAATTTTTCATGATACAATAAAAGACTCATGAAATATTATATATCTCATTATGACTGGTCATTTTGAAATCAATTAAAATACATCTCTCTTAGAACCACTCATTAAAGCTAATCATTTCCATCTCAATTGTTCTATTGTGGTGATTTATTCCTTGCTTTATGCTTTTTTGTCAATTTCAACCAGAATCACTTTAGTCAGAATTATTTTTTGTAACTTTCACTTACTGTTTGTACAATATTTATAACTCTTCTTAAACTAGGAAATTATTTTATCCCAGCTCTTGCTGTTTTATGACTCAAACATGTTGAAATTGCCTTCTTGGGAGTGCTTCTGTTTTTGGCTGATTGTTTTCTACTTACTGGTATACATTGCAGTAGTTATTGTATTACTGTATATCTTTATGTCCAGAGGTTATAAGATTCAATACTAGGATAACTACACTGGTTTGGAAACACAGTATGTAAGTTAATCAAGGTCTTACTTGCTATGTTTTCATCTTATATCTAGTAAAGCATGCACTTCTCCTTACCAGAATACTACTAGTACCTTCTGCATATGTGACCCAAGCTATTTAGAGAACCATTATGTTTCAGTTTTTGGAAGGAATTATACAAATGTTAAGGCACATAGCTTAATCACTATATCAATTTGTGTTGGGAAATCCTCAGAACTTTAAAGAATGGCTTTGCTTAGAAAAATCTTTGAACTTCTAGCAGGTGTGGATATTTTTGTGAGCTTAGATTGTAGGAAAAAAAAGCTGAGAAAAGCTACAATGGTATTGACACTTTGATTTGCAAAGAGAAAGGTAGATTGTTTGTAAGTCTCAGTCTAAGCTTTGCAGTCTGTAGTGGTGACTTGTTAAAAAAAAGAGTATCTGCAGTTAACATTACCTGAGATTTCACTGGGCAAGATGGTTTGTACCCCTGAGGGAAATTTGAACTGTAATCTCTTGATCTATAGGTGTACACTTCAACCATCTGTACCATTTGGCCAGAGCTGTTTATGACAGCATAGCTCTGACCTAGATACTTCCAGTTTTTGTATCAGCTTTCAGGAACTCTTTTCATATCCACCATTAATTCTTCTATAATAGTTTTTTTTCTGAGTCATTTCACTTAAAGCATCAGCACCTCTACGCTTCCCTATCATCTATTAAAATTGAAGCTACAACACAAATTAAATGGAATGAATAATGTAATCTGGGATGTATTATTAGTCTTTGGTTGAATATTAGTGATAATAAAGTTAGACACACAGTCCAGTTTTATTTCTGATGTGCAGCAACATGGATTTCCAACAGTTACTATCCATAACAAAACCACAACCTTTCATACAGAATATGCATCTTGGCCCATTCCATGGTGCCAGGTGTTGGAGGACTGCTCTTGAATGCTGGCAATGCCTTCTCAATTCCTGATCCTGCAACATCAGGTGTGGAGACTGGGAAGAAAGGCTTTATGTGACCTTAGGATGCTGTCCTCCTGGGTAGTGGGTTGTGCCATGTTGCTACACTAATAGGCCCCAGATGGTGGCTTTCTGTGGGTGATATTGATAGTATGGGTGACTGCACATTGCCAAATATCAAACCAGGATGTTGATATGTGTGTGTGTGTGTGTGTGTGTGTGTGTGTGTGTGTGTGTGTGTGTGGTGATGGAGGAGGTAGGCACAAAAAAGCATGAACAACTACAGTGTGCAGCGGTTTGATGGCAGACATTATTGGACCCCATTAGAACTGGAGACCCCATCTCTGCAAGGACATAGACAGGATAAAGGCAGTCCAGAGGAGGGCAACTAAAATGGTGCAGGATCTGCAAGAGAAGCCATATGAGGAAAGACTAAAGGAGCTTAATATGTATACCCTTGAGAAAAACAGTGAGGGGTGGACATGATAGAAACTTTAATGTACCTCAATGGAATGAACAAAGTCCAAGAGGGTAGCATCTTTCAGAAAAAGAGATGTGCAAGAACAAGGGGTCACAATTTGAAGATAGCTGGGAGGGGCGGTTCAGAGGCAATGTGAGGAAGTATTTTTCACAGAGAGGGTGTTGGACACATGGAAAAGCATTCCTGAGGAGGTTGTGGGGTCAAATACTGTGGGAGAATTCAAGAATCCATGAGACAGACATAAGGCAATTTTTGTGGGGGGTAGGAAGAAATAGGCTGTTGGTTAACTAGGATCTGCAGCAAATCCTGTAGGTTGGGAAATGGACAGACTAGGTGGGCCAAGCGGTACTTATCTGCCATCAAAGTCTATGTTCCTATGTTTCTATGATTCTGACTGCACACCTCTCATTTGAAAAGATTTCCTGTGAGGTAAGGTTGATAATCTCTCAAAGGTCCCACCATGGGGGAAATCCATTGTAGATCAGAAAGAGTAAGAGATGGAGATGGGGATGGACATGACTGGGATGTGATCACAGGCAGATGTATGCAGCACTGGTGACAACAGGGAGAACTACAGAATTAGATACAACAAGATTTGATCAGAGCCAATATGGCTGTGGAAAGGTTTTAAGAGTCGCAGGAGCATTGAAAAGAATATACAGTGCTTTCGCTGCACTGGAGTCAGCTGTAAGCAATACTGCAGCAATTACAGAACTGTGCATGCATGATACTTGCACATGTGAAGTTTGCCCTCTAGTCAGCACTGCACAACATGGTGGTGCTGACATAACTATGTATGCACGATAGTCATGCATGCACAATTTAAGTTAATGTCAACATGTTGCACATGGTGGCCATCAGTATTGCAGTTGCAGAACTGAAAAGTAGTGCACTGGGAAGTGGGTATGTTTATGCTGCCCATGGAGGGGAAGGACTGCATAAACAAAATCACTGGAAACTATAGCAGAGCAAAACAAAGCATCGCTATTTATAAAATAGTGCTATTCACCACAAAGGACCATAGCTCTAGTTAAAAAAAAAATAAAATCACAGCTAAAATCTCGATCCATCATTATTAAGTATCAAACTTACACAACATCAGAGAAAACAAGATTGAACAGATATGTTTTCAGCACAGATTTAAAACTCTCCACCATCAGACACTCTCTTATCTGATGAGGTAGAGAATTCCACATGGTAGGTGCCACAAATTCAAATGATCGGGCCGCAGAGGTCTTCAAATGAACCCTAGGAATCTCCAGCAATCCCTCATCAGCTGAGCAGAGTGGGTGGGGAGGTGCTAGGGGTGAAGAAGCTCTTGCAGATAACTTTTTTCCAGTCTGTGTAGGGCCTTATAGGTCAGCAAGCTGACCTTGAAGGTGATCCACCACTGAATAGGCAGCCAGTGCAGGTCACGCAGCACAGGTGTGGCATGGCAAATTCAAGATAGTCCAGTCAATAGCCTAGCTGCCACATTTTGTATAAGCTGCAAGTGGCAGATATCAACCGCAGGAAGATCTAGGTAGAGGGAATTACAGTAATCAAAGTGAGAGGTCACAAAGGCATGGACCAAAGTTGGAAGGTCATTGGGTGGAACTAGGTGCTTGATCTGAACAATATTCCTCAGATGGTAAAAGGTAGTCTTGACAATGGATGACACCTGAAATTTAAGTGTCAGTCCTTTGTCAAGAATCACACCCAGAGCTTGTACCCATTCAGAGGTCATCAAATGACAGCCACCAAGCCTGTGCCCAGATGGTTCCCCCACTGATGACTCCTCTACCTGAGGACCTGGGTCCACCACCAGAACCTCAGTCTTGTTCAGGTTCGACCTCAGCCAGTTATCACTCACCCAGTTTTCAATCTTAGAAAGAAAGTTGATCAAGCTAGAGATGGCTCCCACCTAATCGGGCACAAAGGACAGGTAGAGCTGAGTATCATCTACATAGCAGTGAAAACTCAACCCATACTGCCTTACAATGTCTCTCAATGGCAGAAAATACACCGTGAACAACATGGGAGATAGCTCGGAGCCCTGCAGCACCCCACACTACAGGAAGAACTTGTCAGAAATATACACCCCCAAAACAACTCTCTGAAACCTGCAGTGAGGAAAGACTGAAATCATCTGAAGACCACACCTGGTAGTCTGCAGATTAGCTGCAGGCACTCTATCAACACACCATGGTCCACGGTGTCAAATGCCGCTGAGAGATGGAGAAGAACCACAATGGAATGGCTCCTCCAATCTCTCGCTATCAGGAGATCACTTAGGACCTGAACAAGATCTGTCTCAGTGCTGTGCCTTTTCTGAAATCCAGACTGGAGAGGACCGTAGATGTCGTGGATGATCAATTGATCCTCCAGCTACAGCACAACCACCTTCTTAATAACCTTACCCACAAAGAGAAGGTTAGAGACGGGTCAGTAGTTGGCAAGACAGTCTGGGTCAAGTAAGGACTTCTTAAGGACAGGTATCACCACCGCCTCTTTCAGGGTGTCTGGAAACACACCTGACTCTAACAAACACCAGATAACCTAAGCTAGGACAGGGACAATGACCTCAACGTACCCCTCAAGGAGGCACGTTGGGCCAGGGTCCAAATTACAGCAGGTTGGACACATACTCTGGATAATCCTCACAATAACCTTAATCACCAGTAGGCCAAAGTCGGACCAGGCAGACTAAGGAGCTGCAACCTCCCACCGACCACCTCCATCCCCCCTGGAGTGAGCTGCATGGATCTCGGGCCTGATGTCAGCAACCTTATTGGCAAAGATTCAAGCAAACTTGTCACATTTCTCTTGTGACAATGTTCTCTGAGTCTGCAGATAGGCTGGATTGCACAGTCTGTCCAAAGTCCAAAAGAGCTGAGCTGGTCGATTACGTGCAACAGCAAACTCCCTGAACAAGAACTCTGCCTTCTTACAGAAGATAGCCAATTCATAGTCCTTATAATGGGCCATCAATCTAAGTCTGTCATCATCAAGGTCTGATTTCCACCAGCAATGCTCTATCCTTCACCCCACTCTTCTCAGCTCCCTCAAAGTCCCATCAAATCAAGGGGGCCGAGAGTGCTGAATGAGGGGCCAAAACCGGGCAGAAGCGATTAGATCCACATCTTCAGACACAGCACCATTATAGCCCTGTACCAGAGTATTCAGAACACCGCTAGTCCTCGGGAGACCCGATAGGTCCAGTACTGCAGCCAGGCCATCAGAGGTCAAGCCCATTAAAGGGCAGTACTGGACCATTTCTTCTGGGGCAGGCATATAGGGGAGTCTGGAAAATTGAACCTTATGGTGTGATGGTCAGACCAACTAACCAGCTCCACCACCAGGTCAGAAGTCTCCATACCCAGTAGGAAGACCAGATCCAAGGAATGACCATGATTGTGGGTCCCAGAGGTAATTACCTGTGTGAAGCCGAATTAATTTATCAACTGGAGGAAGTCTTGACCAAACTACAAGAGTTCATCATCGACCCAGGGATTGAAGTCCCCAAGAACCATCCATCTCTGGGACTCCAACACCATATTGACAATGAAGTCTGAAACATCCTGCAGGAATTAATTGCTTCTTGCCCCCCGGTGGATGGTAGACAAGAAGAATCCTGCACCCCACACCTATGCCCATGATACATTCAAAGGACCGGGTCACCCCAACTGACACATCCACAAGGCCCAATTCCATTCTAAAACAAATGGTTACACCCCCGCCCCTACGATCCATCATCAGGTGGTGTATCACCGAGAACTCAGCCAGAATAGCTGACTGAAGGTCTGGGACAGAATTTTCATCCATCCAAGTCTCAGTGATGCAATCCAGGTCCGATGACCCAACAAGGTCAGCAATGATTGCCATCTTCTTTTGATGGACCTGGCATTCCACAACACTGCCTGAGTAGGGTGGGACCTGGGGCTGGCCAAGCCATCTGCCCACTCATGGTGGAACCCTTGGGTATGGGAAGCAGACAGGGAGGACCCCTATTGAGTACCCATTTCACCCCAGGGCGTCAACTGGACCCCACCACTCCTATCCGACTACTCAGTTTCACTCTCCCCAGAGGTCCACTGCCCCCACCCTATGACTCCTCCTAACAATCCCAAGGCTCGGCATTGACCATATACCTCAGCTGGCAAATGGGGACAGTCAAAAGGGCGGAGGTCACAGAGCTCAGTGGGAGAGTAGCACCTGACCGGGGAGACCTCTGCCGGCACATAACTAAAAACTCACACCAACAATGACAAAAGAAAACAAATAAAAATCAACAAACCAAAACTACATATATTAAAGCAAATACTCACAATCCCAAAATCCCCCCAAACAAAATATAACTAATAAAACCCGTACTCAAAAAACCCACTCCCCCAAAGAGACTTCCCCTAAGAACAATCCTAAACTAAATTTATAAATAAATAGCAGCTAAATGACAGCAAATGAATCAATAATGAAACTAAGCAGGCCAGTGCTACAGAGTCAGAATTTGGGTGGGATAGGGATCTCACCCCAACCACAACCACTGTAATAAAGTTCAAACTGCTGTCCTCTAACTACAGCAGGCAAAATATGTAAAAGTAAGTGCAGTATGAAGTCCAGAGGCCCTCTCGCAGCCTTGACAGTCTCAAACTGATTGAGCCCTCCAGTTCACTGATGATAATCTGCCTTTTTCTGCTTCACAGTTTCCTCAAACCACAGCACCCTAGATCCAAAACAGGGGAACTAAGCCATAGATTTTCAGCAGTCTAGCTGGGGTCAGAGACCCCAAAACAGAACCTGAGTTGCAGCCAGCCCAGCTCGAACACCCCCAGGATCAGGACCCCAAAGCTGGAGCCATCCTTCAATGGCTACCCTCCAAGTAGCCTCCCCCGAGATGGACAAGAGCACTACACCCACCGGTGAGCACACTCTTGCCTCCCCCACCCTATGGGGAGCAGAAGCACTGTGGCAGCATATCAGACAGTGGTCTGGCTACATGCTGCCACAGTGCTGACATACAAATCTGATGATGGCATAACATCTGCGGAGCTTGGCCCATGTAGCCATACAAATCAGACACAGAAAGAGTCTATTAACAAACTAGACATCTGGTCTGGGACATGCTCATCATCACAGTCACTTTCTCATTCTTTTCTTAGCAGTAATGTCTGGCAAATGTGCCTCAACCATATTGATCTCAGTGCTGGTAGACTGCTTCTGGTTTTCCCCTGATTGTATTAGTTGGGAGTAGTAGCAGTCTTGAAGTGGTAGCTGCCTGTGGTGGCATGCTGTGGAAACAAGTGATCCCCATGCTCGTCTGCACATTTTAGAAATGATGCCTTTCCTTGTTTTTACTGTAAAGAAACTGACCCCTTTAACACAAAAACAAGGAGCCAGTTATGGCCTCCACCACCCCCTTTTTGCTGCAATTGAGGAACATCATTATGGGTTTGCATCAGATGTACAGTGGCAGCCATAGATGCACATATTGTTAAACAATAATCAACTGTATTTAAAAGCTTTTTCATGTGTGCTTTCTTAATGTTGTCAATACCACTCCACCCATGTGTACTCTGCCCCTGAATTTCTTTACCTCAAGTGCTCTAAGTGTTTAGGACAAAAATGTCTTTCAAATGAGGATAGACACTAATCTAAATTCTTTACAGTTTTTTATGTTTACTTGTGCATGTGCAAGAAACATCTTGTGGTAGAACAACATTTCAGAAGTGCGTCAGGGATGAGTCCAATGCACAGCAATCTACAGTGGGTTTTTCCCTGACAGACCAATGAGCATGCAACCAAACTGTGACACTAGTCACAGTTTCACAGCTGGAATTCATTCTTTGGTTGAAAGAAATAAAGTGCTCAATTGAGAGCATTTCATTCCTCTCAATCATACACTTACTGATCTTATTGCTTGTCTCCCCACCCATCCTGCCAATGTCCGGGTACCCAGCCATACACTGCATCCCCCACTCTCTGTGCCACAAGCAGTAAACAGTCCTAGCAGTAAAGAACAAATAAATATTATTCATCTTTCCCCAGACAGACATCTGCATTGAACTTGTTTGTGTCTCTGTGTGAATAACCATGCATGTTCTTGTCCCTGAGCTCATCTCTTTCAAGTGCTTCATCTGTGCCACAATGCCCAAACTGACATTGCTCTCTGTGATGGTACCCTCTTACCTGCCCTGTAGATCTCCTAGTGTCCATGCTGCCTCAGTGTGCCCCCCCCCACCCTGGCACACAATACAAGGAGAAAAGTGCTGAGAAGTGAAGCAGCATTGCTGGCAGAGCAGTAGCTTAGCCCTGGATGGTGGAGAATGAGAAACTTGGGCTGCATGGACAGACACCAAGAAGGAGAGGCAGCAGCCTCTCCCTCAAAAGAGTGCACAGGATCAGAAGAGGTGGTGAGTGGCACCAGTGACAAGGACAGAGTGGAGAGAGGGCCCTCAAACAGTGACAGCAACATGCTGAGATGTGGCAAGTATGCGGAATGAGAGTGATCACAAGGTGACAGGCTGTCACTATTGCAGCACCATCTTGGCAGCACAAAACTGGGGGCAGTGCAATGCAGTTGCCATCACTATGATGACTGGTGACTCCCAGGCCTGCACCTGAACAAACATTCATTTAAATGTGTGGCCTTTCCCCTAGCAGTGTCTACTCCCTCCCACCCCCACCCCCACCCTGACAGAGACAAAGCAACAGCGAGAGCTGCTTCCATTATGGCATATATGTGCAGGTCCTATCTGTTGCAGTCAGAGACAGTGTCAACCCTCCCCCCCAAAACAGAGAAGTGGAGAATAGAGTGTGCCTGATCTCGGTTACCATCTATTTTATTTCTGCTCACTCTTCTGGGACCTTGCTGTTGGTCTGACTCTCTGTTTGTCTTTCTGAAGCTCAGTGGAAGCAGACAGCACATACAGAGAGGCAAAGAAAGTGGCAGCAAGGGTGCCATGACTGGGACAAGGGCAGTTCTGCAGAGTTTTCCTTTGACCATGGGCAGAGGACATTAGTGAGAGAGAAAGAGAGAGAGAGAGACCAAGAGAGACACAGTGTAAAACAATCTTAGTGCATCAATTCCACCACTGCACAAAAGGAGCACCCAGACAGAGCAGATACAAATATCTTAGTCACATATGTGCTCGTTCACATTGACTAGCACAGTGTAGGGTGAGCACTGGATGGGCACTTCTGGGTATTTGATGCCCCCGACACTTCCAGCTCACATCAGCACATATGGAACAATCTGCAGTAGTCACAGACTGATGTAGGTTACTCATCTTCCCCTCCACACCCATCCCACTTCACACAGGTTGGCCGAGTGACAAGGTGACCTCCAGGTGGGCAGCCCAAGGTAAATAGTGGACTGTGGCCTTGAAGAAGTTGGTGATTGGTGCCTTCCCCACAACCATCCTACCACTGCACATTGGCTGCCCCAGCCAGAGACAGAAATGTGAGATGCACATTTGCCACACCACACCTGTTTCTATCTAGCCTGGTGGGCACCAGGTGGGTGGATATGGGGTTGTAGTCCAGATCCACTGAGTGGCCCGAGGCCATTTGCACCCAACACATCTTTTCACAATTCTGCACATGTGAAGCATTTTCTCCTTCCATTCCACCTCCTGCACGTTAGGAGGACTCTGTAGGAGCCAATGACAGATGTGGTTCACACATCTGTCCATCTTCACCCAACTGAGTTCTATAAAAGCTGGCACTGGTATTAGGTGGGTTCCAGGCAGGTGGCCCTGGATGAATGATGCCCCATCCCCCATCCCATCTCCAGACAAGGGTAGCACCCTGCAGCAGCCAGGGACTGAGATGCAAGTTGCACATCTGCCCCTTCATACCCATCCCTGCCCCACTAGAGCTAGCACGAAGGTTGGAGTGGGCTTTGGGTGACTGGCACTTTCTCACCCTATGCCACACCTGTACACTTGCAGAACAATCTGCTTCAGCCAGAGGCTTTCCCGTCTAACGTGCTCTACCCATGGAGAGCACTCTGAGGTAACGAAATATGAAAATGTGGATCTTGTATCTGGCCCTCCACAATTGTTCCCACTCTGCTGGGTGGGTGGAGGGGATAGGAAACAGTGGATGCTCCTGAATGACTGGTGCCCCCTCGTGCACCTCACCTATCAACCCAATACTTTACAGCAGCCAGAGAAGAGATGTGGATTGCACATCTGCCTTATCATAAACTGTGCCCATTCTAGAAAGCTTCACACACAGGCTGGAGTGGGGTCTAGGATGGTGGCCATTAAGTGACTGCCACCCCATCCCATCTCCTCACATGGTTAGCACTCCTCCCCCATCTCCATTACACATTTTCACATAGAGATCACCCTTTCCCCTCCATACCTCCTTTCCATATGGGGAGCAAATCCCCTTCTCCAGCCCTCTTCCACATGGTGGACATAGTTTCTTATGTAGTCATATTTGGTCTCAATCCTTGTTGACTGCAACATTGTACATATTATATATACTAATGTAAAGAAAATTGCTTTATTTTAATTTATATTGTGTGACCTTACTTTTTGTATCTCACACCAAGTATTGTCTATATCATTGCTTATACAAGGGACCTCCTTACAAATGAACTTGCTCAATGAATTTTATCCTTTCACAATAAACTTGAACTTGAACATGGAGAGCACTCTTTTGTCTATTCCATCTCCACAAATAGGTATCATTGCTCCACTTCCATCCCACCTCCATACATTTTGAGCACTCATCCTCTGGCACCTCCAGTGCTTCTCCCACTACATTTCACCACTCCCACATGGAGAGCACTTCTCCCACTGCATCCCGCCTCCTGCACATAGGGGGCACTCCTCCCCTTCCATTCAGTCTGCACACATGGGAAGCTTTCTTCCCACTTCATATCAGCTCTGTACTTGGGGAGCACTCCACCCCTTCATCCCACTTCCCCTACATGGGGAATATTGCTCCCCATCCATCCCACACCTCCACACATTAGTATCACTCCTCCTCTACCACCATCCTACTTCTGCATATAGAGAGTACTCCTAACCCCATTCCATCGTTGCACATGGGAGCACTCTGCAACAGCCAGAGACAAAGATGTCAGTCAGGCATCTGCCCTTCCACACCTATTCCCACTCCACATGATAAGCTCCATGTTGGGCAGAACATCAGTGTGGTTGAGATGTAATCAGTGGGTTGCCCTGGGAGAAGATGCCAGTACCCCTCACCAGCTCTCTGAATGAGAAAAGCCCCTCCCCAAATCAATCTTTGTTCTTTTCTCCACTCACCACTTTTCTGCTGATTATACTCCTGTTTGCTTGCCTTATCAGTCACTCCCCTCCCAAGACAGGACTACAGGCCCATATGCCAGGGCAGATTTTTCCTTGACCTCTCCTGTTTTCTCTTCAGACCACACCACCAGTCCAGTCAGCGTCCAGCACAGTCAAGAAGATGCACTGTGTGTTACTCACAGCTCAGCACCGGACAAGACAGTTCTTTCTCTAGTAGACCATAGATCAAGTTCTCCCACTGTTCAACTGAGACTAGAGAAGAGCAGCACACAGTCCCACTCTACCACCACGACAGGACACCACCACCACCTGCTCAGCACTGTACAGATGTTGCAGCACAGCAGCATGCTCACTAGTCTGTCTCACCAGGCTTTTCCTGCTCTCTCTGTTGATGATGTCTCCATCTCCCCTAGCCATAAACAGTCCTGTGCATGCACATTGTATTGCAGCTAGCTCCAACCACTATGGAGACTGCTGACACACTGAGTTTTTTAGCAGCTGAGCCTGAGCCAACTCAAAAATAAAATACAGGAATTTGAAATTTTCTGAAGTAATTTAAGGGGGAAATGGCTTGAACACCCTGAACACCCCCCTGCCTACAACCATGCAATCCACAACAGTTCAGACACGTGCAATGGTTAGACTTTAAGTCACTCCTCCCAGCCCAGCCTGCCCCCCTGCCTACCCCAGCACACAAATGAACACCAACTGTGACTCCTCCCACTTCATCTGCAAGCAGCAAGGATCCCTCACTTTCAAGCAGTCAGTCCTGTACAAGTAGCAGAGTTGGGGTTCCAGGGCTCCAGTCAGACCTGCTGCTGTAATGGAGCTTGAGCCTGCCTGAATACAATAGGACACAATAGGACAGTTAAACTGAGTCCCCTTAAGCTCTACAGATGGAGGGCACTGCACAGATGATTGCAACAGCCACTCAAGCACCACTGAGAATTTAAAACAAGAGCTGGACTATGGAAGGCAGCCTGCCATCCACCTCCTCCTCCTCCTCCTCCTCCTACACTGACTGCTTGCAGCACTTGCCCAGCTCCTCCTCTACTACCAGTGCCCATCAATAGTCAGTAGTTTTGGTGGATGGCTCCCGTTGGAGTGGTCAAGTGAGCTCCTTGACTTCTTACTAGCCTCCTCAACCAATATTCTCTTTTGACTTCCTTCTGTGTCTGGTTGCATTTGTCTGTTTTCAAACACCAAAAAAACTTTTTTCCAAGTGTTTACTTAGATACAGAATATTAAATATATCAAAATAAAATATAATTGCTTTGAAGATGATAGAAGCCTTTATTATGGCTTGGCTTCAATGTATGGTGGAAAATGCTGAAAGCTCATCTTGATTGTTTTACTTTCTTGCTGCTATTTTGTTTTTGTTTTTTCAGGTTAAATCAAATATAATAAAACGTAATAGTTGTTTTTTTTTTTTCAAAAGATAGAAGCTTTTATCATGGCTTTTTTTTGTTTGATCCATGCACACTGAAGCATTGAAGCAGTGAGATCACCACAATTTTGGAAGCCTTGCACCATCCCTCTGATCCTAAAATATGTATCACAATGGATGTATAATTGTAGGTCTATATTCAAATGGCTTTAATTCATTATAATTACAAACAAAGAAGAATGGTTCTAATGAATTCATTTAAGGTTTCATAATTTGACCTTTTGCAATTTTAATGATCTCCCAATCCTGGAGGCTTCAATTTGTTTTATCTAAACATTTCTTTGCTCAGTTCATAAATAGTCCGATGGGGGGGCGTGGCCTGACACCAAAGAAGATGGAGGCTTAACCTCAGAGCTCTGCACAAACAAACTGCATCTAGTATCATCCTCTGGCATCTAAGATTAAAAAATATATCTTATGCAAGAGAACAAAATAAGGAGTGATACTAAAGCTCTTAGGATCCTTTTTTTTTTCAACAGGATATATCTAAAATCCTCGGTAAGCTTGGAGATTTCTGCACAACTTTGAAAGGCTTTACAATGGCCTACTCTGGAGAACAAACGAACCCAGTGGATAAAATAGAAGAAATGTTCATTAGATTATCAATGGATATGAATGATTTAAAATCTGTCACTCAAAACAATACCCAAATGATGAAAATCATTGACTCCAGACTAGCTCTTACTGAAAATAAGGCACGCCTTAATGAAGAATCTACACAAAATTTACAAGCAATCATAAGATCCCAGGATCGACAGATTAAAGAACTACAATCTAAAATTGATGATCTATAAAACAGAACCAGAAGAAACAACCTTCAGATATTTGGTTTCCGAAGGAGCAGAGGCACAAAATGCTACGCCTTTCTACAGCAAGAGTTACCATGATTCTGCATCTCAATTCGGGTAACGAGCTAATTATAGAACGCTGTCACCGGGCATTAGGCCCCAAACCCTTGGCAGAACAAAGACCGAGACCCATAATTGCAAAGTTCCTCAATTATTCTAATGTAGAACTAATATTGCAGAAAGCACGGGAGATTAGACAACTTAAATGGCATGATCATAAAATTTACATCTACCGAGACTTCTAAGGAACTATCTCTAAAACGGAGGGCCTATACAACCTCCAGAAGTTTAATGCACCAGACGGCATACGCTTTACTCTAAGATATCCAGCAATTATGGATCTTTATTGGGAACTCATTTAAAGACTTCCATGATCCCGAATCTCTCATGTCATTTTATACAGAATATACAGCTTCCGATAGTAACGAATCTATACATAGACAAGCATTACATACATCCAATAATCAAGAAATATTGACCCAAACAGAACAAGTAACAAGACCACTCTAAATGGACACGTAATGCTGTGGATACCTCGATAAAGCCGTTGGGAAAGCAATTTAATGATGCACAAAATGAATCAACTCCTCTCGCGGTCCAGACAATGACGAATAGCTGCAGTTGTGATACACCAAATGAAAATATGGCTAAATCTGATATGGAATCCCTTACCCTCCTGAATGTTGCAGTGCAAAATAAGTATGCTGTGCTCCAGGATTTACCCTCTCTTTGTGAGGGAATGGAAGCAGAAACAGATGTTCAGATAGGGGAAGAGGGGGATTGCAGGTGAAATGAGATGTCCTGGATATGCAGCAATGAAAGTTCCCCTGTCAAATTTGCTGAACCTCCAAAGAAAAAGTGACACGGCAAAAACAAGCATAAAGGAGACACTACCCGCTCAAAATAGTCAAAATGAATATTTCAGGATATGCCTAGAATATTGTAATATCCGTGGAGACGAACTTCCAATAAGAAAAATTTTTTAGTCCTGTTCTATGGGCTTCGGTCACCTTAATGCCACGTTCCATCAATGCACCTGAAGGTTGATAATAAATCTGATATGATGACAATGATCTACTATGCTTCTAACTGATCTTCTTTTTTTTAGAGGGGTCATTGAAGTGAAATTGGCTGCTTTGATGTGGAAGATCGTGACTTACAAACCGAAAGAGACTCCTTCGGCATCCTAGAGATGGTAATCCCAGCTGGTCCTGTTGGTTCATTGAGGGGCAAATATCAGGGATAAGAGTTGATGCAGGGCAATATTGTGCTTTGGGATACCTGAAGACATTCATGTATGACAGCAGCTTAGTAGACTTCTAGGTTATGGATCGTCTTGATGAATGCAGGGAATTGGGATTTGACTTACTGTACTGATACAGAAACCTCACTTTTATTCAAATACATCAACCGAGTAAGAAACCACAAATAGGTCTCGAAAATTAAGTGATAGCAAAGTAATAAGTGGCTGTGGCGGACTCAAAATTAGACCAATCTTACCCACGATCATTAAAGGAAAATTGGCTGCTTTGAAAATGGTAATCGTGATTTATGAGCAGAGAGAGATCTCTCAGTGGTCTCATAAAGTGGAGCTCCTTGCTAATCTTGTTGGCTCATCGAAAAGGAAATATCTAGATGGGAGCTGGTGCAAGGTGCGATCATTCCCTTAAATATTCGAGACGTCTGTACAGATAGCTGCTTAACAAACCTTTTATATGTTTGGGTCAACATAAAGAGCACAAATAACCTAGAAGTCGACCCAATATGTTCGGTATAGTCGTTTTATTTTTTATTCAGATACATTAACTGAAGTACAAAACTTTAATATAATCCAGAAGGCTAAATGGCAGTAAGATGATAAGTGGCTGTGGAGGGAATCGGAATTAGATACATCCACGAAGGCTAACTAGAAAACGGCTGCATTTCATGAATATGTTAATCTGGAACAGAACTCTTATAATAATATATTGACAATATTGTTGCAGAGGCTGAGTCTATCCTTTGAATGACAGATTTATGTTGCTTCGGCCTGGATTATAGATGAATACTCTGAGCAGTTAATAATTAACCTTTGCTTCTATCAAGATCTTTATTTTTATTAGTAGAATAGCCTAAACAAAATTCATTACACTTAGATTTTTAAAAGTGGAGCATACAATGAGAAATGCATCTATTCATACAGAGTTTATAATTCCTTTATATCTCCTTGTAACAAAGAATAGACCCATAGGGTTTTTTTGTGTGTGTTTATGTTAAATAATGTAAATAAAGGGGAACCCCCTTTAGTTAACAGAAACGAGAAACAACTTAATATAAAATATACATTTTTTTTTCTCTCTCCTTATCAGAGGAGATGCTAGATGCAGTAATGCTAGTATAAGTTTTTACCTCTAACCTTAGTAGAGTTAAACCATATAACACCCTTTGCCCCTTATCTGGAGCTATTGCAAATTATTCGTCTAGTTAATATCTGCTAGACTTTGGTTTAATTACTGTTCTAAAGAAGTTGGGATTGTATTTTTCCCTTGTCTTAACTGGGATATCCCTTCTTACTGTTCGATAGCTACGTCCTAGAGTACAGAGAGGTGGTCTTGGTCTTAGGTTCTTTTTTTCTGTCATATCTAGACTGACCTTTTCCACTCTGTACATCTTAGATGATAATTTTACATTATTGTTATGGATTGTTAATGTTTAAAATAGTTAGAAGTATAAAAGCTAGAGAGAGCTGCATTGAAGCAAATCAGATAGAGAGGTTATACCCTTCCAAATGGTTTAACTTAATAATACCTGCCAACACTATGATAATAGGAAACATTCATTATAACTTGACCTGCATGTCATTATCTAACTTAAATCTGCATTATTGTCCCTTGACATTATTCTTACTTTATAGTAGACTATAGTAGACCAATAACTTAATATAAATGGCTAATTTAGCTCTATGTACATGGAATGTCAAGGGACTCAATGCACCAAATAAACGCAAGCAGGTTTTAAATTACCTCAAGAAACATAAAATACAAATCGCATTATTACAGGAAACTAAACTGCTAGAGGTAGATAATGACAGACTGAAAAGGGATTGGGTCGGTCAGGTGCATGCTGCATCGGCTACTACAAAAAAGAGTGGTGTTAAGCATACTGATACATAAAACTGAAGTGGAACCATCTAACATTTTGAAAAATACTGAGGGCAGATGGCTTATTATAACATTTAACACACTATCAGGGATATTGACTATAATTAATATCTACGCACAAATTCAGATGACCCTCATTTTTTCAAACCTGATTCAAATATTAATTTCTTTAAACCTAAATAACTCCCCAATATTATTTGGAGGACTTTAATTTTACCTTAGATGCATTCATGGACAGGAGCAATGGATCAGTAGAATGTCATCCTAGAAGCTCAACTATTATTACCCAGTTAATGCGGACTTAGGCTCTATCTGATATATGGAGAACCCTCCATCCTAGAAATAGGGAATATACATTTTACTCCTCATGCCATCAGACTTACAGTAGATTAGATTACTGGTTAACTTCTCCTACAATAACGGCTAATGTAATTGAAACTAACATTCTCCCAATAATTATATCGGATCATGCTCCTGTTAAACTCTTACTTATTTGTGGCTCCCCACCCATAAAATCTTCTACATGGAGATTAGATCCATTACTGCTTAAGGACCCAGATTTTATACCTTGGATAAAAACAAATTGAAGAATTGTAGAATTTAATGACCCAAAAGATACTCTATGCATTACATGGAGGCACTTAAAGCTACACTCGGGTAAAATAATTAGTTATGCAACTCATAGACGGAAACTTAGGGAACAGCAAATTAATAACTTAGAAAATCTATTGAGAGAAAAACAGAGATTGTATTCTAACATCTCTCAGCCTAATCCCTCCTCAAATCTTCAGTATGAAATATTGCAACTACGAATGCAAATCAATGAGTTAATCTCTAGGAAAACAGAAATCGCTTTACTTAGAATTAAACAAAAATTTTGGGAAGGTGGGGAAAAAGGGAGTAAAATTATTGCATATAGACTCAGAATGCAACAAACGGAACGTCATATTGCTGCCTTAAAAGATCACTCTGGGAAGATTCAAACTAGCGAAACCGATATCAATAAGATAATGACATCCTACTATAAAAAACTTTATTCCTCACCGCAGTCATCCTCACCTTCAGACATATCCTCCTTTTTAGATAAAATAGCTCTCCCTCATCTCTCACAGGAGGCAATAAATTCTTTAGATTTCCCATTTACTACAGAAGAAATAAAAAAGGCCATTCATTCCCTTAAATCAGGGCATTCCCCAGGTGGAGATGGTTTCCCAGCCGAATTCTATAAACTTCTTGATGAACAACTAAGCCCTTTATTGTGTAGGGTATTCTATGAATCTTCTTTGTTAGGATATCTACCACATACTATGACGGAAGCAATAATTACTACCCTTCCAAAAAAAGATAAGGACAATACTATCCCTGCTAATTATCGTCCAATTTCATTATTAAATACAGATGGCAAAATTTTTGCCAAGATCCTGGCAAGCCGGTTGGAACCATATATTCCTAAATTAATTCATAAATCGCAAGTGGGCTTTGTTAAAGGGAGGACGGGCTCTGATAATTTGCGCTCTTTAATTAATCTTATTTACAGAGCCAAAACCCTTAATTCTCCAGCGGCATCAATTGCCATAGATTTTGAAAAAGCCTTTGATTCTTTAGACTGGAATTTCCTCTTTCTGGTATTATCTCACTTTGGTTTTAGCAACCAATTTTGCTCTTGGATTAAACTCCTCTATACTAAACCCCAGGCTAAAGTATTAACCAACTCTACATTATCACAATCTTTTATGCTAGAAAGGGGAACTAGGCAAGGTTGCCCCCTTTCACCATCTCTTTTCATTCTAGCTCTGGAAACTTCTTGCTTTTCTTAGACAGAATAACGATATAAAGGGCATCTCTATAGGTCACTCGCAATATACAACATTGTCATATGCAGATGATATGTTAATTTTGCTAGAGAATTTAAAAATATCTGGGGAATTGCTTAAAAATATCTTGAATCTTTTCTCCAGACTTTCTGGACTTACAATTAACTATCAAAAATCTGAGATATTACCTTTAAATAAACATTGTGTGTCCATAATGAATGCACATGTGGGCTTTCGCTGGTTTCCACGATATATCACCTATTTAGGGATTAAAATATCAACTGAACTGGATAAAATATGGGAATACAATCTATGTCCATTACTGACTAACATTAAAATAGACTTAGATAAATGGAAAAATTTAAATCTATCTTTATTGGGTAAGATATCCTCAATTAAGATGAATATCACACCAACAATTTTATATTTATTTGCTTGTGTCCCACTTAAGATTTCTTCATCTCTTTTAGAAAACATTGACAAATCGATAGGAAATTTCTTATGGGAAGGACATGCTCCTAGATTCAATCGTGCCAAATTACGATCACATTGGTCTCAAGGTGACTTTGGACTACCATGGTACACGGCTTATTTATGGGCCTTCAGAGCCTCACAAACTATTAAATGGTTTATTAAACCTAACCATAATGTACCATTGTGGTATGATATGGAAGCCTCTTTATCGCAAGGATATATTCCTAACAGCAATATATACTTTGCAATATCATCTAAATTAAAGAAACACCCCACAATTAATGCATCGATATATTACTGGTTTAAAATGCATAAGTGGCTGAAATTTGATCCCTCTCCTTTACCCTTTACACCTATTTGGGGAAATCCAAAACTTCTTTTAGAAAATAAACCACTATATTGTAAAACATGGATGTACAAGAATATTCTATTCTTGGGTGATATTCTAACTGATAATGGTAACACACTGAATTCATTTAGGGATATCCAAATAAAATGGAATATTCCTAAGGAAGAATTCTGGAAATATTTACAAATCCGTAAAGCCATATTTTCTAACTTTCAACAATTTAATAAATCAGAGTTACCGTTTGCATATATGAAGACATGGATCAATACCTCTCATGGCTTAATTAGCAAAATATATAAGCAGATTAGAGATACGTTACCGAACCAATCACATCTAGCCAGGGATAAATGGAATCGGATATTAAATATAAATATTACAGATTCTCATTGGAACAGTTGTTGGAAGCTTAGTCATAACGCTTTTAAAGATATTCGCAGCAGACTGATTCAATCTAAAATTCTGCACTTATGGTATAGAACACCATCTCATTTATATATAGGACTGGCACCCAACAACAATTGTTGGCGTGTAACTTATCAAATGGTAATCTCCTACATATATTATGGTCCTGCCAACCCATATTTAATCTATGGCAAACTATTCAGGATTTAGTCAATCGGATCATTAGACGTGATATTATTCTTGATCCTAAATTATGTCTCTTAGGATTAACAAATAATAACATAAACTTAACAAAACATCAGCATCGATGGTTACAGATTTTATTTATGCAAGTTAAAAGATTGATTTTAATTAATTGGAAAACCCAATTTATACCTACTCTTAAAGATGTCCTGAATAATTTGACTTACATCGCCTCTTTGGAAAGAATTTCATATTTAGTAACAGATCGAATCAATGAGTATGATTTGTGCTGGCAGGATTATTTAAATTTTCTTCAAAATCATAAAAGATAAGTATTATATAAAAAGGAAAAATATATACCTTTTCTCTCTCTTTATACAGATATAATTTAAATATAATTATATTTGCATAAATTAACTTCCATGCAGCTCTCATTTAATGTAGAACTTTATATATATTAATTGAATCTTCTTTTATTTTCATCTGTAAATCTTTCTTCTCTTTTATGTTAGAATGATGCTATAGTACAAATATGTGATTTAATATACTGGAAATTGCATAAGTTAATATGCTTAACACTTTATTATCTATACAATCCAGTATATAATGTGAAATATTGTTCATCTCAGACATTGTGTAATGTACTATATGTTAAGGATAAATCTTAATAAACAAATTAACTGCAAAAAAAAAATAAATAGTCCGATAAGATTTAGAATAAAATTACTTTAGAACAAAAACTGTATACATTTTGGGTTTGATTTTGCTCAAACATTAACTTCTCTCCGAGATGAAATTGCATAGAAGATTAGTTGTACATATGTTTGCATTTCTCCACACTTTTACTGTGAACATTTTTAAACAAATATGAAAAAAAAATAACATTCAGCAGTCCAATAAGATTTAGAATAAAATAACTTTAGAATAAAACTGTGTAATCTTTGGGTTTGATTTTGTGCAAATATTAACTTCTCTCTGAGTTGAAAACACATAGGAGATTAGTTGTACATATGTTTCTATTTCTCCACACTTTTACTATGGAAATTAGTAAAAAAAAATATGAAAAAATAACACTTGACCTTTTGCACAGGTCTTGACCTTCTGAAAAGGAATGGCTTAAAACAAAGTTAGGAGTCATTCAAGAGTTATTCCAAGGTCAAGATTTAGTAAACTATACCTTTATTGCATTTTAATAATATAAATGGCCAAAGAGGACATAATAAATGAAAAAATAAATAAATAAATAAAAACAGGCTTGTAGCATAGATATTTAAAAGTTTTAAAGATAGCCGTTGTTTTTCTTCTCTGTCTTCATTCTTCCCCCCATCTGGTCAGCATCAGCTTCACATATAGATCTCATGTGATATTGCTGGCTAATAATTACTAAAATTAATCTGCTGTTTTTGTTCTGAAAAGATTTAACATGATCCAATCCTGAAAAGTTCTAATGTGACCCCAGTAAGCAGATCATTTTGTTTCAAGATGGTAAGTACTGAAGAATGCCATTGATGAACTAGTAAATCAGGATCTACTGTTAAGTTAGGCATGATAAAATGATCTGGTCTCATTTCACTTAAAGTGTTATAGTGCTTTTGGGAAATGAGGCTGTTAAAAGTGCAATAGGAGTTATGCCAATCAAATGGAAATATTTCAAAAAGTATATGAATTATGCATAAGCATTCAAAGGAAAGTTGTTCAGGACAAAACAGCCTTTCAAATGAGCCTATTCATTAAGCTGCACTAAATATTTATTTTAAACTATGGATATCTGATTACCTGAATTTTCATTTTTCTTCACAATTTTCACCTTTCGGATCATTATATTTTAAAAAATCTAATGAATTCTAATTAGTGACTACCCTCATTTGAAAGGTCATTTTATTCTGCACAACTTTCATGTTGGTTGTATCTTGGTAACTTTTATACTTTCCGAGATATTTACATTTGTTTGGCATGACTCCTATTCTGATCACTCAGAGAGAAAAAAATGAGGTTGTTTTGAAGATCATATTTTACAAAATATAAATAATTCAGTTTAGCGACTACCCTCATGTGAAAGGTAATTTTGTCATGAACAACTTTCACACTGGTAGATTTGTTTGTAAGGTGTGCACATTTACTCTAAGAGAAAAGCAGGTTGGGTTTATATGTACATATATATATATATATATGATGCCAACTAGAAAACCGAAAACAAAGTATGGTCAGGAGTCCAAGGCACAAATAATTCATTATGTCAATGATGATAAATGATAATGATGATGCCAGAAGGAGATGGCCATTACTTAACATGCCACAGCCATATTATAAGAAATGACAATGCAGTGGTCCACTACAGACTCAACCAGAGTGGTTCTTTCACACCGCCTCTAAAACTTTCACTTATTTGTTTAACAAGGTGGAAGCCTTGGGCAAATTTCAATTTCCAGCTATGCATGGGTACATGAGGTACAACATTTATTGTACATACATGACTTGACAGAAAACATCCATGAATTGAGAAACAATATACAGTAGACATACAGTACTTATAATATAGAAACCACATGTACACATCAATCAAATGAACATTAGCAATCAATTTCATGGTTAACCAGTGTATTGGAGATATGGAATAAAAGTAGTTATAGACAGTCAGGTGTATCATTATGATGATGGTACTATCTCATGTAAAGGAGGGTGTTCATGTCAGTAACGGCGATATTGGTCAAAAGTGATTTGAGTAACCTAAGGACAAAATTGGCAAAATATTACTCACCTATGGCTGTTGTACTACATATAGTATGAAATAGGAGATACTGAACAGAATCTTGGGCCTCTACTAGCCTTTCCTTCCTCAACACCCCAATGGGTGGGATACAAGGTAACCAAAATCACTTACCCAAATGTACGAAGTCTGCTAGCTAATAAGGCATTTTTAGATAATGCTGATGCCTATTATTTGCCCTGCTGTTAATTTTAGTTATATGAAGTATTGTATGGTTTTAGAATGTTTTTATCTGTAATTTATTGTAATGCGCCTTGGTTTTAAGAAAGGCATAGACAAATAAAGTTTATTATTATTGTTATTATTATTAAGACATAGAAACATAGAAACAGAATTCAATGGCAGATAAAATCACTTGGCTCATCTAGTCTGCCCATTTTCCCTACCTACTATAATAGCATAGCTCTACTTCATTTCCGGCTTTACCTTCCCTTTCCTAACAACTAAGGTTCCTTTTGCCTATCCCATACATTCCTGAATCCCATTACAGTTTTTGCCACCCTGCCACCTCTGCTGTGAGGCTGTTCCAGGCATCCACCACTTTTTATTTGAAGAAGTACTTTCTCATGTTTCCCCTGAATCTACCCCTCACCAGCCTGATAGCATGATCCCTTACTCTTGAGCATCTGTTTTTCTAAAAAATGCTTCCCTCTTGTACCTTATTTATGCCTGTGAGGTATTTAAAATGTTTCTACCATATCCACCTCTCCCTCCATTCCTCCAGGGTGTACATATTGAGGTCATGTAGTCTCTCCTCATAGGGCTTTTGATGCAGACCCTGCACCATTTTGGTTGTCTTCCTCTGTACTGCCTGTACTCTGTTTATGTCCTTCCAGAGATGTGTTCTCCAGAACGGGACACAGTACTCTAGGTGAGGTCTCACTGAAGATTTATACAGTAGAATCACCACCTTCCTCTTTCTGCTGGTGATATCCCTCCCTATGCACCCTAACATCCCACTAGCTCCCCCTCCCACTGCTTTGTCACACTGTTTTGCCACCTTTAGGTCATCAAAGATGATTACCCCCAGGTCTCATTCCTGCTTGGTGGTTGTCAGTACCACTGTCTTTATTTAGTACTCCACACCTAGGTTTCTTTGTCCCAAGTGCATGATTTTACACTTCTTCACATTGAAACTTATTTGCCACATTCTTGACTATTCCTGAAGTTTTCTTAAACGTCTATTCCTTTTTTACACACACCCCTGGAGTGTCTACCCTATTGCAGATCATTGTGTCATCTCCAAAAAGGCATACCTTCCCTTCTAGTCCCTCTGCAATGCTGGTAATAAAGACATTAAAGAGGTCCCAGTACTGATCCTTGTGGCATCCAACTGGTTGCCCTCCCTTCCTTGGATTGACCTCTGTTTACCACCACCCTCTAACACCTATCCCTCCACTAATTTCTTACCCAGTTTACCACCTTTGGACCCACTCCCTAGCTGCCAAGCTTATTTATGGGTCTCCTACGTAGAATGGTGTCGAAGGCCTTACTGAATTTTAGGAAGGCCACATCCACCGCTCCACCTTGATATTCTTTCCTGGTCAAGCAGTTAAAGAAATCTATCAGACTTGCTTGACATAACCTCCCTGCTGTGAATGCAAGCTGCCTCCAATCCTTTAAGCCACTGGATTAAAGATATTCCACAATCATTTCCTTCAGTAGTGGTTCCAGTAAAGAGCTAGTGTAATGATGCATTTTAACAGCACTGTGATGACTGGAGTAAGGAATTATTGTGTTTACATTATCAGTATAATTATGTATTGTCCAGTGAGATGTATTTTTGACTTCTTAATATACAGTAGATTTGTCACTCAGCACCAATACTTCTATAACATGGCAGCTGCGTGCAATGCCTTGCTGACAAAGTGGCATTGTGGGGGGAAGCTGAGCTGCCCTGCTGGACACCAGACTGAGAAGATTACTGACAGGCTGGTGTTTGAGCTACTGTGCTGAGATAGTGGTGCAGTCGGTCTCCCTTGTTTGCTGATCTTGTGGGGTGTAGATTTATGGCAGGGCTTTGTTTTGGGGTGTTTTCACTCACTTCTGTGGTCAGTCTTCATTTTTACAGCTGCATGAGTAGATCCATAACGATGTATTGCTGGTATCAGGAAAAGGAGTCTGAACTGCTAACACAGTATGCCTTTGTTGTTACGGAGTAGAGGAATGAAATCAAGTCCCTGTTTTCTGCATTAACTAAACTGTGTTTCCTCCCCACTTCTCTCCTCTCCTCCCCCAGCTGTGTGTTGTTAGGAGGGAATAGAATCAGTCCACATTCAACAGATCTCCTGTCTGAGCTGGATGTGGAGTGGAAAATGTCACCACAAGAAACATACTGTAAGTCCCTTTTAAAAGAGCATCAAAGGTAAACAGTGATTTTTCAAGCTGACACACACTTTTATTTTTACCAGGAGAGACACACTGAGCTGAAAGATTGTTTACAGGTGTGACCTGGGAGCACAAGGAAGTTAAGTGTGCTCAGGGTCACACAGTATGCAAGTGGGGGCTGTGGAATTCAAACCCAGGTCTCCATGTTTGCAGCTCACAGCCTTAAACTACTGCGCTATACTGCCTCCTACTTGTGTGCGCACATACACACACACACACACATTGACTTTCATCAAAAGTAAACAGCAACCTTTCAAGTGCACACACACACACACACACACACACACACACTCTTTCATCAGAGACTCAGAAAGCCATTAAAAGGGAGATGACATTGCTAATTACTGAACTGAGCCAAAATGGTGCTAAAACAACTTGACAACCTCCTGTCAAACCTCCATAAATCATCCAAGTTCCTCCAGACATAGCCTTTTAATTTAGAAGAATCATGAAATCATGAAATTCTTGCCCTGCTCTCTTTAGGCAACTTCATGAAACAAGACACACTATTTGACAGCCACAAAAACAGATATGGAAACACGCATTTGTCAATGCTGAATGTGTGTGGCTTGTATTGCTGTTATACAAGGTACTACTTGTGCACATTTTAATATATATTAACCTGAGATAGACCAGATGTGATATACTATGTCATTTGTAATGGCTTTCTCATTTTACACAGTTTTATACTGCATTTAGCCAGTATAGTATAGTAGAGGTGAAGTACAACATCTCAATTTTAGTGTGGTCCTGGTTTTGGAATCTATTTTTTATCAGACAAATCATTTTAGATGGAACAGTGGGGTTCTGTGGGGTTCTGCTGTAGGGTTATGTGTTTTACACAGTTTTGCAATACATTTGCCCAAGATAACCCAGATGAGATGTAATATATTTTTTTCAGTGAATTCCTTCTTTGACACTTTTTTTTATTGTATTTAGTTAGGATAACACAGCTCAGAGGCAATCCTGTTTTCAGTGGGATCATGCTTTCCCCATTTTTTACTTTGTACTTATTGGAATATGGAGCCTAGTTTGGGGCTCAGTTTATTACAAAAAAGCTGTATTAGTTGCTCTTCCTAATGGAGCACTGCACTGAACTGTAAGTCAGATGTTCAATACTGGTTCCAATTTTTTGCTGAGGCATGTGGACTAAAGAGAAGCTGTCAGTAAGGTGTGCCTTGAGAAAGAAGCATTAGATTTTCCAAGGAAAATAGAAATATAAAAACATAGAGGTTGACGGCAGATAGGGACCGCAAGGCCCATCCAGTCTGCCCATTTCTTTTTCTACCTTAAAAATGTGACATCGGCCTTTGCTCTGTCAGTGGCCTATCTATTCATACTCATCTGTATTGCTCCCTTATGCCTATCCCATGCCTGTTTGAAGCCCTGCACTGTATTCATATCCACCACTTCCTGACATAGGCCATTCCATGCATCCACCACTCTTTCTGTGAAAAAGAATTTCCTCACATTCCCCCTAATCTCATGCTGTGTCCTCTTGTCCTGCTGTTTTTCTTATATTTAAACATGTTAGACACTTTCACCTTGTTAATGCCCTTAGGGTGTTTGAATGTTTCGATCATATCACCTTTCTCCCTCCTTTGCTCAAGGGTATACATATTGAGCTCCATTAATCTGTCCTCATATGTCTTCTGATGCAGTCCCTGCACCATTTTGGTTGCCCTTCTCTGGACTGCCTTAATTTGGTAAATGTCCTTGTGAAGGTGTGGCCTCCAGTACTGCACACAGTACTCCAGTTATCGGGCCTAACCAGTGTCTTTAAAGAGGGATTATTACCTCACTCTTATGACTTGTGATACCCCTACTAATACACCCTAACATCCCTCTAGCCTTACCTACTGCTTTAGAGGTCTGCTTGGATGATTTCAGGTCATCAGTGATGATGACGCCCAAGTCTCTTTCTTCCTTTGTGACTGCCAGCAACTCCCCTCCCAGCCTATAGGTGGCTTTAGGGTTTCTCTTCCCTATGTGCATGATCTTGCACTTCTATGTATTAAATCCCAGTTGCCGCTCTTCTGTCCATTTTGCTAGTTTATCCAGATCTCTTCTCATTCTGTCCACACCATCTGGATCATCTATTCTGTTGCAGATCTTGGTGTCATCTGCAAACAGACAAGCCTTACCCTCTAGTCCACCTGCAATGTCACTAATGAAGATATTGAAGAGGACTGACCCCAGGACTGATTTCTAAGGTACTCCACTTGTGACTTGCATCTCTTCTGACTGTATACCATTTATCACCACTCTCTGTTTTCTGCCCGTCAACCAGTTTGCCACCCAGTTGACCAACTTCTGACCCATCCCGAGCCTACCCAGCTTATTTATCAATCTCCTATGTGGAACAGTGTTGAAAGCTTTGCTGAAGTCAAGGTAAGTGACATCAACTGCTCCCTCTTGGTCCACCACTCTGGTTACCCAGTCAAAGAAATCTATGAGATTAGTTTGACAGGACCTTCCTTTTGTAAACCCATGCTGTCTTGGATCCTGTGCCCCTATGGATTCCAGGTGTTGCACTATCCTTTCCTTAAGGCATGCCTCCATAACCTTGCCCACTACTGAGGTAAGACTGACTGTTCTGTTGTTCCCTGTCTCCTCCCTGCTACCACTCTTGTGGAGCGGGATCACCTGAGCCCTTCTCCAGTCTTCTGGACCTCTCCTGTGCTCATAGACTCATTAAACAGTTCTGTTAATGGCTCTGCTAGTTCCACCCTTAGCTCCTTAAGTACCCTGGGATGTATGCCATCAGGTCCCATTGCCTTGTCCACCCTGAGCTTAGTGAGCTCTTGTAGGACCCTTTCTTTTTTGAAGGAAGTAGTGCTCACCTCCCTCCCCCCATGTCCATGGTGCTGAGCTGTGGGCCCTGCCCTACCTTCTCTTCAGTAAATACTGAGCAAAAGTATCTATTTAGGATAGATGCTTTACAGGTCCTCCTCCTCACATGCCCCTTTTCCTTTGAGCTTAGCACACCCTCTGACTTTCTCCGCTCACTAATGTATCTATAGAAAGTCTTGTCACCTTCTTTTACTGTTCGTGCTAGTGTTTCCTCAGTTTGGGACTTTGCCTGCCTTACTGCCTTCCCTGCTTCCCTTAGGGCAGTTTGGTATGCCTCCCTATCTTCATCCTGCTGTGTTCCCTTATATTTCCTGAAGGCCAGTCTTTTGGCTCTGACCTTTTCTGCTACTGTATTTGAGAACCAAAGTGGTTTCCTTGTTCTTTTGCACTTCCTTTTCTGTCTAACACAATGGGATGTTGCTTCAAGTATGTGTTTCTTTTTGCCAGGGCTAGATTAGCTCTGTTGGCCATCTTATCAAAGTCAGCTCCTCTGAAGTCCCATATTTTTGCCTTGGAATGGGATGATTTAGATGTATTGGTGAAATTGAACTGTACCATGTGATGGTCACTGGCCCCCAGGTGACCTTCTACCTGGAGATCTGTGATCCCTTCCCTGTTAGTCAGTACTAGATCTAGGATAGCCCTGTCTCTTGTGGGTTGTTGTACCAGGTGTTTGAGGCCCTCCCCCTGCAGGGAATCCACCATGTGTCTAGTTCTGGCAGATGTTCCTGCTGGTATTGACCAATCTGTATCCAGCTTGTTGAAGTCTCCCATTATTAGAACCTCCACTTTAGCTGTCATGTTTTGTATATTTTATAACAGTAATGCATCTATGTCCTCCCCCGGTCATGCCTTTTTTTTGTTAGTACATGAACATAACAATGGCCATTTGTATTCACATGACAAATGGGGTTGCCATTAAAAGGCAACCTGAGTTGTCAGATGGCATCCCAGAGGAAATGAAGGATAGAGCAGGAGGAGATTGGGAGGGAGAAGAGGCCAGGTGGGGAGGGGCAGAGAAGGTGAGGCCACTTGTGACAGCATTAAGGTGGATGAGGCAGGCAAGCCAGGTGGGATGGGATTGGTCAGGGGAAGGAGCAGGTTTGGGGTCCTTGCTTGGGTCCTCAAGGGGTTTATAAGCTCCTACACAAAGGGGCTCACCCTATTTCTGCTATGATTTTGGTTGCCCACAGACCCACCCATTTGTAACAAGGATGACTGGGGTAGGTCAGGAGCCTGAGTTGAAGCTCCTGTGAGGCTGTGGCCCAAGCAAGACAATGGACTGGTGGTCTGGGGTACATGGACAGTACCTGTAAAGGAGAATGGTCTGATGAAAGAGCAAATACATGAAAGGGGAAAGACAATAAGGGAGGGAGGGCATAGAGGGAAAAGAGGGGTAGTTTGGGGAAGGGGTAAGGCATCACGGGCTGGGCTAAGTAATGCCTGGACATGAGTAAAGGAGTGGTGGGGGAAGGGGGACCTAGAAGTACTAGGGATTGGGTCATTGCATCGGGTCTAGGAATATAAGGAAGGCTGAAGCAAGTGTAATGGTATGTGGAGTCGGATTCGGCATCCGGACCCTGAGAAGGAAGGAAGAACATTTGGATGGAAAGAAAGGAATTCAGTGAAATATTAAATTATGGACACTGAATCTGTTTTGTGTAAATAATATTTCAATGACATTAAGAAATGTAAGCTTATGGTGGAGGTGATGTCAATAATGATCATGCCATTTGAGCATCCAAATCATGTCTAGACCTGAATCATTTCCTAAGGGTGGTCATATGACAAGGAATACATATTTTAAAATACAAGAGTTACTAGCCATTCATTTAAGTCTATTAAATGTGGTAAGAGTTGCTGTTGATTTTTATACAGCTTATCTTATAGCGATCACATATTTATGACAAGCATGTTTTAGTTCTAATTATTAAATAACAAATACACTAGATAAATCCTGCAATATACTGTTGCTGAATACATGATGAGAGTGAAATATTCAGACCATTTTGTCTGATGCAGTTAGATACAGATTTATTTGACTGGGTGACCAGGGAAGGGAGGTGGATGTGGCCTACCTAGATTTCAGCAAGGCCTTCGACACCCTCCCACATAAGAGGTTAGTAAATAAGTGGGAAGCCTGGGAGTTGGCCCCATGGTGGATATCAGGGTCAGAAACTGGTTGAGTGACAGGACATGGAGGGTGGTGATAAATGGCATTCAATCTGAGGAGAGGGAGCGACCAGCGGGGTGCCACAGTGATCCGTGATGGGTCAGTCCTGTTTGATGTCTTAATAAGTGACATTGCAGAGGGTCTGGAGGGAAAGAATGCCTCTTTGCAGATGACATTCTGATCTGCAACACAGTCAACACTTGGGGGGGGGATGAGAAAGGATGTAAACATGCTTGAGGAGGAGTGGAGAGTGTGGCAGCTAAGATTCAATTCAAAGAAGTTCGAAATCATGCATTTTGGGCACAGAAATCCAAGGGAGGAGTACAAGATGGGTATCCAACGGCCTAAAGGTAACCAATCAATGTGAGAAGGCTTTGGGGAAAGCCAGTGGGATGCTAGGGTGCATAGGGAGAGATATCACTAGCAGAAAAAAGGTGGTGGTTATGTATCTGTACAGATCACTAGTGAGACCTTATCTGTACTCTGCACAATTCTGGAGGCTGCATCTCCAGAAGGACATAGATAACATATAGTCAGTCCAGAGAAGGGCAACAGAAATGGTGCAAGGACTACACCAAAAGTCATATGAGGAAAAACTAGAGGACTTCAATATGTATTCCCTGGAAGGGGGGGTAAGATGAAGACATTTAAGTACCTGAGGGGTATAAACAAGGCACAGGAGGGTAGCATATTTCAGAAAAGAAAGTGTACAAGAATTAAGGGGCATGATTTGAGGCTAGAGATGTTGTAGGCTCAGGGTCAACATGAGGAAGTGCTTTTTCACAGAAAGAGAAGCGAATGCTTAAAAACAGCCTCCCTGCAGAGGTGATGGGGGCAAAAATGGTAGAGGAATTTAGGAATGCATGGGACAGACATAAGAGATCACTTGCAATAGGGAAGAGAGGGTAAGTCACAGATCAACTAAGGTCTGCAGTATTGCATTAGGTAGGGAAATGGGCAGACTAGGTGGACCACACGGTCTTTGTCTGCTGTCATCTCATATGTTTCTATGTTTCTTAACAGAAACATTGCTTCTCTATATGAACATCTGATGGCTTGCATAGCTTGTGATTTTCTAGTGTGAAAATGTTAAGCTGCAAAGTTCAAACTGATGAATATCCTTTATTTTAACCAGCAGTACAACCTACCTCTCTACAATGCAACCAATCATAAGTGGGCTGTATGCTCTGGTCCCTGAATGGATGGTGATGCTGAGGTCAACTATGGGATCATTGTATATTAATAAAACTATATTATATTCATGCAGTTGTCTACTGGTGCTACAGTAGTTGCATTTATTCAGAAGCTGAGTGCTGTGGGATTTGAACCTGTGATTCATGGAAATTCATGCTTGCTGGTGTTATATTAGAATATGGAGGATTCATCGAACATTTTGGGTTGGTAGGTGAAAGGGTTGTAGCAACTTGATTGCACATATTTTATTTATTTCAATTTTTTTTCTTAAACAAACATTTTCAGGAGCTGTGGACGTATGGTGCCAACGTGCATGTACGTGCACTTCACAATAGGTTTTCTGACATGCATGCTTTTGTTGATTTTATTTCCATTTTGCCTCATTTCACTAACTGTAAACTCTCAAACACCTTTCTCTCACAGCCGATGCTGCTTGATTCATGCTTACCCCACTGCTTCCATTATCCATCACAATAACTATGTTAATACATGGAAACATAGAAACATGGAAGCTGTCAACAGAAAAGGATCTACTGGCTGACCTAGTCTGTCCTAAGGTCCCTACATACTTTGCTACCATCAACGCTAACTAATCTCTGGCCTTACCTCACCGCCCCCAGACCTGTTACAAAGGACCCCTTGTATCTGTCCCATGCATGTTGGAAACCTGTTACCATTTTGGTGCCCACCACCTCTTCTGGGAGGCTGTTTCAGATGTTCACCACCCTTTCCATAAAGAAGTATTTCCCTACATACCATCTAAGTCTCTCCCTTCCAGCATCAAATCACGCCCCCTTGTCCTTAAGCCTCCCTTTCTGTGCAAAATGCCATGTTTCTGAACCTTACTGATACATTTGAGGTATTTGAATGTTTCTATCATGTCTCCCCTTTCCCTTAGAAACACAGAAACATAGAATTTGATGGCAGATAAGGACTGCTTGGCCCACCTAGTCTGCCCATTTTCCTACCTAACAGATAAGCTGCAGATCCTAGTTAACCAAAAGCTTATTTCCTCCTACTCCCCACTAGGACTGCCTATGTCTGTCCCATGCATTCTTGAATTCCCCCACTGTTCTTGACTCCACAACCTCCTCAGGGAGGCTGTTCCATGCATCCACAACCCTCTCCATGAAAAAATACTTCCTCACATTACCTCTGAGCCGTCCCCCTCTATTTTCAAATTGTGCCCCCTTGTTCTTGCACATCTCTTTTTCTGAAAGATGCTACCCTCTTGGACTTTGTTGATTGCCTTGAGGTACTTAAAAGTTTCTATCATGTCCCCTCTCTCCCTTCTTTCCTCAAGGGTATACATGTTAAGCTCCTTTCGTCTTTCTTCGTATGTCTTCTGGTGCAGACCCTGCACCATTTTGGTTGCCCTCCTCTGGACAGCCTCCCTCTGTCTATGTCTTTGCAGAGATGGGGTCTCCAGAACTGCACACAGTACTCAGATGGGGTCTCACCAACTGTCTGTACAGAGGGATAACAACTTCCTGTTTCTACTATTGGTGCCTCTTCCTATGCATCCCATCCCTCAGCCTTCCTTACTGCCTTCTCCACATTGCTTGCCAGCCTTAGGTCATCTGATATAATTACCCCCAGGTCCCTTTCTATTTTTACTGTTGTCAGTATCTCACCCCCCGTTGTGTACTCTTCCCCTGGGTTTTTGTTTCCCATGTGCATTACCTTGCACTTCTTTGCATTGAATCTGAGCTGCCATACATTTCACCATTCCTCCAACCTTGCCAAGTCCCTTCTCATCCTTTCCACTCCATCTTGTGTATCAACCCTGTTGCAGATCTTTGTGTCATCTGCAAAGAGACATACTTTTCCTTCCAGTTCCTCTGCAATGTCACTTATAAAGACATTAAAGGACCGGTCCCAGTACTGAACCCACAGTACTCCGCTAGTAACCCTCCTTTCTTCTACTGTACTCCATTTACTACTACCCTTTGCGTCCCTGTTGTCTAGCCAATTTTTTATCCAGGCTACCACCTTGGGACCCACTCCAAGGCTGGCTAACTTGTGTATTAATCTTTTGTGTGGGACTGTATCAAATGCCTTGCTAAAATCTAGGTAGGCCATGTCCACAGCCCCTCCCTGGTCTACTACTTTGGTCACCCAGTCAAAAAAATCTATTAGATTCATCTGAAATGACCTTCTTATCATGAATCCATGCTGCCTTGGGTCCTGTGTCCCACTGGCCTCTAGGTACTCAGCAATTCTTTCCTTCAGAAGTGATTCCATCATTTTCCCTACCACTGAGGTCAAACTAACTGGTCTGTAGTTTCCTGCCTTCCTGCTCCCACTTTTTGTGAAGAGGAATCACATCTGCACTCCTCCAGTCCTCAGGTGCACCCCATCCTCCATGATTTGTTAAAGAGAGTAGTCCCAAAGCGGTGTCACTAGTTCTACCCTTAGTTCTTTTTAGAATTCTTGGGTGAATCCCATCAGGCCCCATTGCTTTGTCCACCTTCAATTTTATTAGTTCTTTCAGAACCCTTTCTTCTGTAAATGGACAGGTATCGACCCCCATCTTCAGAGTGTTTCTCTTGTTTTGGTTTAGGTACCTCCACTCCTCTTCCTTTGTGGAATACTGAGCAGAAATATTCATTCAGTATCCCTGCTTTTTCACTGTCCCCCTACCACATTCCCTCCCTTTATTAAGCCTCAGTATCCCTCCTTTGGTCTTTCTTCACTCCCTAATGTACCTATAAAGGTCTTATCCCCTTCTTAACAGAATTGGCTATCCTTTCCTCGGTTTGGGCCTTTGCTATTCTGACTGCCTTCAAGCGTCTTTCTGCTTTAACTGATAAAGTTCTCTGTCCTGCTCCTTCTGTATTTCCTTATATTTCCTGAATGCTATCCTTTTCTCCTTAACCTTCCCTGCCACCTCTTTTGAGAACCATAGCATTTTTTTCCTTCGTTGTATTTTATTGATTTGCTTTACACAAAGGCTTGTTGCCTCTGTGATGGCTGTTTTGATTACTCCCCATTCTTCCTCCACCCCTCCTTCTTGCCTGTTTGCTAGTGCTTTTCTAAGGCACTCTCTCATTTTCCCAAAGTCAGCCTTCCTAAAGTCCAATACTCTTGCTTTTGTATGTCTTGATTGTATGTCTGTGTTTATCGTGAACCACACTGTTTGGTGGTCGCTTGTTTCCAGATGGCTACCCACCTCTAAATCTGAGATTCTTTCTCCATTCCCATTTGAGAGTACCAGGTCTAAGATTGCTCCCTCCCAAGTGGGTTCCAGTACTAGCTGTCTGAGGCATGCCCCCCTGTAGGGCATCAAGAATGACCCTGCTCTTGGATGTGCCTGCAGCAAAGGTGCTCCAGTTAACAGCTGGCATATTCAGGTCCCCCATCAACAATATCTCCCTTTTTCTACCTTTCTAAGGAAGCCTTCTATCATTTCCTTGTCCACTCCCTCCCCCTGAGATGGGGGTCTGTATACAACACCCGTGCAGATTGTGGTGCCCTTCTTTCCTCTAGAGAGTATATACAGTATGTAACTCCTTGAGTCTCTCCTTGTAGGGCTTTCCTTGTAAGTCTTATTACCCTTCTTCATCAGTAATTAGAATTATCAAGCATTTCAGCACCACTGCTTTACTATTTGTTACTCTCTGGCTAGTGATACATACAGTACCATTCTTCCGTCTCCACAGCTGACAGCAGAACATAAGTTTACAATCACCTGCATACTGCATCAGGTGTTTCAATATGCAAATGATAATAAACTGTCATTTAGCAGTCAGCCAGGGAGTTGAGAATAGTGTATGTGCTGATCACTGCATGGAAGGCTGCAATCAAACATATTTCTTTTTTTTATTTTGTATTTTTTTTTCAGGCCCCCTTCCCGATCCTCCATTCAAAAGTCAGCCCTGCCCTGCCTGCCATGGCTCCATGCCCAGGCTTTTCCCCCTGGGTGGGGCAACTGGAAGGGCCCCCCATGGACACTGTAGGCAAGCCCCAGCTTACTCCCTGGGTCAGAGGTGTGGGACCCCCCGGCAGACATTTGAGGCAGTGGAGATTGTGGCAGAGTAGGTCGTCATGCCCAGAGGTCAGCTTTTTTTTTTTTGCGAAGGCTGGATCCCGTGGAAGAGTACGTGCAATGATGTCCAGCATCTACCCCACTTTCCCTTGATAATGGTGCCAGCTGCAGTGGTACCACAGCCTTTCCTAGGGTCCATAAAGTGCCAGACACTTTCTCCCCCTAAGAAGGAGAACAGTCCCTAGGACACTCAATCCTTCTCCCCCTGCACTTGGGTAGGCTGGGTGAATAATAAAATTACTGGTCTATGACCATGACCATACAGTTCAACTGGGTAATTAAATGCAAAAATGCAAATCCACAATGAAAGCTATATTTAAAAAGCATTTACTTTCAACTCATAGCTATTTGCTGGTTGCTGACAGCAGGTTGTGCAAGTAATACATTTTCTGTTTTTAAATACAGCCTTCACTGTGGATTTGCACTTCGAGGTGCCACATGGGAGGGAGCTAAATGGGTAGGGGATGCCTGACAGAGAAGAGTGGGAAGTTCTATAAAGGTGAGAGGCGGAGGCCGAATACAGATTGTGGGTGAGGTGTCGGGCGGCTGCGAGTGTGAGAAGTGCTATTGTGGAGAGTGGCTGAGGCCAAATCCTGCTTGTGGGAGAGGTGTCGGGCAGCCACTAGTGCCAGCAACTAGTTGGCACAAAGACAAGTGGAGGCGGCTTTGAGGAACTTCCAGAAGGATGTTTTGAAGCCTGAGTGGGAAGGGGTGGCTCGGACTGGGGCAGGGAGGGAGTTACAGAGTCTCGGAGCGTAGGCGGAGAAGGCCCAATCCCCAGTGAGGGAGCGGGTTCTAGGGACCTTGCAAACCAAAGTCGAGCTGTCAAACACCCCAAAGAGCAGTCCTGAAGCATCTTTCCTGGCTAGCATTTAGTGAGAATCTGAATGCCGACCTTATCTCATGGATTATATAGGGAGGGGTCACCTGACCGCTTTGGCTCTATGGTGCGGAAATTTAAATGGGACTTTTTTAAATATTTGTTATGCTGTTAAATAAATTTTAAAAATACAAAGAAGGGAAATTGGGAACAACATGTAAGGCTTAGATCCCCAAAACACTCCCCACAGTTTAAATCATATGCTGGAGTACACCAACAAAAACATCTTAATAAACCCCAGACTGGTCCAGAAAAAGCACTGTATGCTGTACGGTTCATGAAAAAAAATTAAATCAAGTACTAAGCAGATATGTTATAAAATCAAGTATTTGGATAAAATACTTGAAAGAAATTATATCTCCTCGAGTCTGCCTCAGGTTTTTACCATAACTGGACCTTAAAGGCCCATGCAGTCTGCTCCAACTACTTTTAAAACAGTGTTAAGCAATTTCTGTTTTACTCATTTACTGTATTTTTGGTTTTTATTGGTTTTATAGCTTCACTGTTTCACTGTTTCACAATGGCATTACTAGTCCGAAATGGCTGGGTTCTTTCACTTCTTTGGCTCTTTTATCCCTTTCAGCCCTTTCGGTCCTTTTCACTGACTAAGATCTGTGAAATCTGTAATTGATGTTTTGCATTGTTATAGTCTTGCAGAGCTCCTCCAAGAAATCTGCACTCAGTGTCATTCCTGTAGTTACGTTTTCAGCCAACCTGACTGCCCTTCTGTTGCCTCCCAATCCAGTGGCCCACTGATTGCTGCCTTCCTCCTAGGAAGCACAGAAACACACAATTAAGGCCAGCATCTATGGAGTGTTGCAATAAGATTTACTGGAAAGACTACTGAACTAAGGCAATGGTTGCATACCTTTTATAAATCAAAACTTTGCTTTTCAGTAGTCCTACTTCACCAACTCCTCCACAACTGTATGAGTGCATAGCATGGCTCCATTCTAGAAGCTTCTTAGAGTATTTTTCTGAAACACAAGTGCTAGAGTTTGTCTTGGCTCCCTTTTCCAAGAGGTGCTGGTAAATCAAGCAGGTAGAATTATTTGATTTTCCACAAAGACAGAATGCCTTTGCATACGATCTTTAGGGGTTTCCCTCAGGTGGTGTCTGAGTTTGCTTTCAATCACACTAGCCACCTGCTAGTTTATTATCCCAAGCATGTCAATAGAGGGGAAGCATTTCTCCATGCCTTATACATGCATAGAGTACTCAGGTACTATGCACACCATACAAAGGACTTCAGGCAGCCCTCATTATTATTTGTTTTTTTCACTGCTGGGAAAGAGGGTGCTCCAGTTTCTCACCAGCACTTCTCCAAGTGGTTGGCCAACTGTATTAATTTTTGTTACAGGAAGTACAATAAGGGACTTCCTGGGGTTGTCTGTAGTCATTCAACCAGAGGCATGGCCACCACTGTTGCCTATTTCAGGAATGTTTCAGCTATAGGAATCTGTGCTGCTGCACCTTGGAGTATTATCCACACATTCACAAAGTGCTACAGTCTGGATATTGCCTGTAGAGGAAGGGCAGCCTTTGGCTTTGCTGTGCTTCAGGGCCTCCTGTCCTAGGCCTCTAGTTTCCAGCCACCCAGACTGTCTCTCTGTTAGTACTGCTTATGACTCATTCTATAGGTGTGACCTGATGAAAGAGATTTCCCCAAAGAAGAGAGAGCAGTTATGTAGGAACTTACTATAACAGTAGACCTGCTTTCATCAGGTCATGCTCCCCTTTTTTGGCTCAGAGCTTCTTTGCTTCTGTCTCTCTCTTTCACCATGATGGCATGCCAATTGCTCCAACCTTCCAGATAGCTGGGCACTCCAGCTCTCTTCTTGGTTTCCTAGAAGACAAAAAGGCCAAGATTAGTCAGTCTCTCTCTTCCTGGGAGACATAGACCCTTTCTGGACAATAAGAGCTTTTGCCTGGGCCCTTTTCTCTGAAACAGTCTACTGGCTGTCCCCAGCCGAGGCCCATATTTGGCATCATTTGCTTCCTTCTGGCTTCTTAGAGAGTGGCTGTCTATGTCTGTTCCCTTTCAGGACCTGAGGGCTATGCCAGAGTTACCTGCTTGCCCTCTAGGCTTTTCAGTCTTCCTCTGCCTTGCCTGGTAGGCAGAGCCATTCTACATCTCCCTCTTAGTTCCCCTTTGGGAGACCCTCTGAGCATGGTCTCCAGTGGGGAATTGAGGAGGGATGGGGCTGCCCATGCTTTTGTAAGGAGGATAACATCAGACATCACTGTGGGTGGCCCATAGTGAACTGCTGCAAAACATTTCCATGTGGTCCTAGAGCCTGATGGCTCATAGTCCTATAGGCATGACCTGATGAAAGACATTCCCTTGGAGATCTACTGCTACATTAAGTTCTTACATAACTGTTCAGTCACCAGCATGGCACAGTCCCCCCCCCCCATTCTGAAACTAAGACCATCTCCTATGGGTTATTTAAGCAATTTGTAATGAGAGCCTTGGCTCACAAAACCGAAGAAAAATGCTCTTACCAAACTGTAAGGTGCTAATCATGTTTATTAAATATACATAAAAATAGCAACCATGGTGGCAAACATCACTCAATGTTTTACACCAGTCACATGCTTTTTCTTTAAAACTCTGAATCTAATAATTATATATTCTGCTTCCACAAGGTAAAACATTAATGCTGTCTCATGAAATGGTGTTAAAATTAGCCACAATATCCCTTATTTTGCAGCAGTGCAAACAAATGGCTTTAGAGTCACAGCCTTAGGGCTGTTAGCTTTTTATATCAACCCAAGCAGACCAGTGCCAAGCCCTCTTTTTTTGAATGTGCAAATCTTGACAGTAGGGATGCTGTCAGGCTATCCATCATGTTATTTCACCTGAAGACATGAAAAATAAAATTCAGCATTTGCATGAAACCATTAGAAAAGTATTGTCCTAATCTATAGTCCCAATGGAAACAAATGTGGCAGGGATACAGATTGCTTAATGAATGCAGGTTATTACAGTAGGTATTAATATGCAGTGTGTGTATTTTTCCAAGCAGGCTATATAGAACTAGTATGAAAATAGAAGCTTTTAAGAAAGGTTCATTGCAGAAAAATAAAAAAGTTCCATTGACAAGACCATTATGTTAAAAGCATCTAATTGTACAAATATGTTGCTTTGACAAGATTGACTTCAAATGGGATTACTTTCTATTGAATATGTCACTTTAGTTTCATAAGTGCAACTCACAAAATGGAATAATTGATCTTGACATTACCTCACCAAAACTGTTTTAAACATCCAAAGGTTACACTAAGTATCAAGGCATGATGTTTATAAGGGTCTTTTGACAGCTAACCGTCCTTACTTCAGCCACTCATTCATCCACACTAGAAACAGGTTGCTTTCTCATTTCAGTGGAAGGGAAAGTATAGATGAGTTCATATGAAAGAGGATAAAATAGGGCAAACCACATTTTCCTACAATGATGTGTGCTTTTTGATTGGTTTTACCAGCAATCTGAGCACATATAAAGGCACCAAATGTTGGTACTTTTCAGTGAAATGACCAAAGATGATTTTCTTCTACCTGAAGTTCATTGCCAAATGAATACACTTAAGATGGCAATATGTCATTGCCAGAGAAAGCCTACAACTAAAGATAACATATCCTGAGCTTCCTTACTATAGCTTGATTTGTGAAACAAATGTATCCTCTAGCTCTGTTAATATATGGGCTGGGGACAGTCTGTGTATTTGCTGGAACAGAACTCAAGTTCTAGTTGTCAGCAGATTTTAGTGTATAATTAGGACTTTTTGCAGGTGAGGTGGTAATGTAGAATATATGGCACATCAGCATCCTACTGCCACTTGAAATGGTCCAGTGAACAATCTTAAGATGAACAGCATTCAATTAGTCACACAGCTACTGGCAGCTGTACCAGGCTCCATTGGCACTGCCCAAGCCATCTCTCAGTATGAGTCTATTGCTAGTGTCATTTAAAATGTGCTTACTGTATGCTGGTGACAAAAAATTTTCTTACTTCAATAGTTGTCACACCTCATGGGCCTGCAACCAATAAGACTACAAATTGCCTTTGAGGAGAATTAAGTCATATTAGATATTTCATACCATTGTACAAAAGGCATCCCCCCCAGCTTAAGTTTTAACATTTATTGGTTGTATATGCAACAGTAGGCACAATGAGTGCTGTGCCTCAGAATATAAATGAACATATATGAGTTATCTCAGTAACTCAGAGCAGATTTATCTATGCATGAAAACAAAACAATGTGCACAGGTATATTCATGTATGTGTAATAGCATTAATGATCATGAGTTTATGCAATTTATAAACAATATTTTGGATAACACACAATATTTAAAGGGCAACGTTTTGTCTTATTAAATTATTCCCATTCCTTTTCCCAGTCCTGCTTTTATATACCTTTTTTAGATTTGAGCAATTCAATTTTGGAGCAATTATGGGTGGGATTTTCAAAGGTGTTGACACAGCTACAATTCTTGATTGTGTTACTCCACCTGCATCAAAATAAAAGTGCCAAAATGTGTGAATGCTCTGTTCAAACATTTTGGCACATTTATGACTGTTTGCCTGCTTTACAGCAAAAAAAAAAAAATCAATATTTTGACATATTCTACATGACTTCTTTCATGCACAACTTGAAGCATGTGCATCAATATGTTAGGCTATATTTTTTTTGCGGTCTAGCTGTTATGATGCAGGCAGTGCAAATGCATTCTCTTCATGATACACAGCAGAAAGCCTGTTCAGAGAACTTTTTAAAGTCTGTCCATAGCTGTTTTTCATTTTTCTCAGGTGAATTTAAATTAAGCATTAATTTCAATTGTGGGATTATGTTAATGGTCTATTATTCACCCTCTAGGGGTGTAATGATGCACGAGGCATACCTATGTGCCACATACCCCTTGAAGGTGATTAACTAGCTGTCAACATGAGGCAGTATAGCACAGTCATTAAGGGTGCTGAGCTGCAAAGCTGGAGTCCTGGGTTTGAATCCCACAGCCCCCACTTACATACTGTGTGACCCCAAGCAAGTTATTTAACTTCCTTGTACTCCCAGGTTGCACCTGTAAACAGGCTTTCAACGTGTGACACTCCTGGTTTAAAAAAAAAAAAACTGCTAGTGTCTTATTGCTAATATAATAAAAAACAAATTTTTTTAACAATTGTTAAACCTTGTTCAATGTAGGACTAGGCATTATGGAGGCAATATAGCATAGTGATTAAAACACTTTAATTGCAAACCTGGAGAATTGGGTTTAAATCCCACAACCACCACTTGCATAATATGTGGCCATGATCAAGTCAATTAACTTCCATCTGCCCCCACAATGCACCTGGAAACAGAGCTGCAGCTTAGTGTGTTTTTCCTGGTCAACAATTCTGAAATAAAATACATGTAAGTTAATAAAAAGTTAACACAACAATGACAGAATGCTTACGGCCTCTATTTCTCAGACCCATTTTATGAAGGCTCATGTGATGCATTCTGTTTCTGAACCAGCTTTCTTACATAGTTGGTGGAAGAACTATTTTTATTAAAAATCTCCATTTCAGTGAGAAAAACATACAAAATGTACACTTTGTTTCTAACACTTTCCTTTTGGAATAGTTTTATAATAGCAATATGGCACTCCTAGGAGTTAGATTAACAGTCAGTTAATTACCCCCAAGGAGCAATATAGCACTCTGCAACACCCCATGGCACATTACACCCATAGGGAGTGATTAATATACTTATTCTAAACCCTTGTAACACCTTATTGCTTAATTCATACAATATAAGTAGACTGATAACAGTGGGATATTTTCCTTATCTCACTCATTAGACTATTTATCTTACACTTAGGGCTCACTGGTAACTTTTACATAAAACCTCAATTTTTGCTCGCTTGTAACTCACACGCCCACAGATGAATCAGGTTGAGTCTTTCAGGGTTTGTAGATGGCATCAGAATCTATAACTCTGAAATCTTAAACTTGCAATGTCTGAGATATACTATAAACATTAAATAGAGAGTAATGGATAGATAAGTGTGCGTTATGGATTTTTTTCACACATCCGAGGAGTGTGATGACCCATAAACCTTGAGAGTGAAGCTTGAGAGGTTTATGTGGTCATCACACACTGAGGGTGTGTGAAAAAAATCCATAACATCAAACTTAACTATCCTTTATTTTTTATAATTGCTGGTGTTGAGGATTAGACTATACTGTAGTTCTAACAGCTTGAAAGAAAAATATTTTTTTTTAGCTAGAGTGCAGTTTTATTTTGGAAAAAAAAAATGAACTGTACATGAATAAAACACATTTTGTGAAACAATGGATTGCAACAGTTTTAAAGTCTTTTCTTTGAGGAGTGTCATAGCAACCACATTTCGAGTTATTATGAAGTGTCACATCAACCAGATTTTGGGTTATTATTGTCTTTGAAGCATAATAATCCGAAATCAGTTTGATATGCATTTTTAACAAAACAGTTAACTGGTTGATATTTATGGTCATCAGTAATTATGAGAACATAATGGACTGAAATTTCAAATGCCCACATTTGCTGCAGGCCCTGGGTGCACCAAACATATGGTGCAAAGGGCTTTCGACACTCACCTAGCAAGTGATCAGGATTTTCAATCCCATGCACCAGCTGTCGCAAGTTAGACCAACTTTTTCTGGTCTAGCTTGCAGCAGTCATGGGTACACTTTGTATGGTGGTTGCACCAAAGGATTGATACAAGCTGCCATAAATCATACAATGTGTCACAACTGCTCCCAACCTACCAAAATCAGGTGAAATTGTGGCAAAAGTGATTAGCTCAGCTGCACCAAAGAAAGGGTTTGATACAAGTTTGACATGAGCCCTGTGTCATCTTTTGGAAATCAAGCCCACTGTTTTTAAAATTCTTTACTGGTTTTGAAATTGTTGTCAAATTTTTTTTCTAGTTGGTACTTTTGCATTTCATTTTCAAATAATTTTATGGTTTTGAATAAGTTGGGTTAAAAATAACATTCTAGGAATGAATGGCATGAAAGCATCTAAAATGAGATGCTATGAATCATGAAATGCTTAGTAACACATTCATTCAGAATGTGTTGCTTACTATATTGACAAACATAATTTGTTTTTAAATGAAAACCACATCTGCTTACACAGACACACATACTCTATCCAGTTGGCTCACTAGGCCTCTTTATTCCAGAGAGCATGTTCTTCTTAGTGTTCTCTACTCATGTCAGAAGTCAACAGGTACAGGATGTATGTGGTGACCACTCCAGTTCTCAAGAATTCCCTCCTAGCCTGTATCAGGGGATGCAGTATAGCACAGTGGGTTAAGGCTCTGAGCTGCAAATTTGGAGACCTGGGTTTGAATCCCAAAGCCACCTAGGTGCATACTGTGTTATCCTAAGCAAGTCACTTAACTTCCTTGTGCTCCCAGGTTGCATCTGGAGAAAAGCTTCAGCTTAGTGTGCTACTCCTGGTTAAACAATGTTCCCTTTCACTGATCTAAGGCACTTCAAGGTGAAAGCAGTGTAGTGGCTTTTACAAGCAGACTTCCCTGTCCTCATTTATTTTACTTTGCATATTTTATTCACTGTACCTTTGGAATCATTATTTGCTTGTGTTATATAATCTGAGGTATGTTTTGGTTTTTTGTTACTGTAAAGCACACTGCATTTTTAAAGTGTACTAAAAAATTATTACTACCATTATTGTACTACTACTACTACTACTACTACTACTCCTGCTGCTGCTAATATTACTGCTATAATAAAAGAAGCTCATTCTGAGTGCCGGCAAGCAGCCCCCCCCAAAGAAAAAACACACACATACATCTAACATCAGGGGGATTTTCTAGGTGCTTGAAAGCACTCCAAACCCTTCCCCCTAAAGATTAGCCTGGAAAGGGGAGCACATTCCTGACACTAGCAAACAATTCCCCAAATAAAGATTAGTCAGGCAACAAGAGTCAACCTAAAGTAATAGTAGGGATCCCTACATAAGAACAACAACAAAAATTAACCCCTTCCCAGTTGTATCATTAGTCCCGCCATTCTCCCACCAACTCACCCTGGACTCCCCAAACATATCGATCACTCCCCTTCCCCTTTATGTCACTGATCGCTGCACAGTTCCTCCATCTGATGTAAAACTGTTAAAATAAACATTCCCTTCCCCATTCCCATGGTTCCTGATGCCTATCCACTTCCCCATTCTGACAAAAATTCATTTAAAACAGGCCGGCCTATCAGTGCAGTGGTTGGATTTCTGCTTGCAATGCTGGTGACCCTGGTTTGAGAATGGACCCAGGTCGCTGGAGGGCCAGCTGGGGAGAAGGATGGAGCATCCCAAGGACTGCTTTCCTTCTCCGGGGAAGGGTGGGGAGTGCATCTGGTGCTCAATGGACCCCTGGCAGAGGCTGCGGGTCATGAAGCTACCAGTGACTAGCAAGTCCAGGGGGCATTGCAGATGCAGGATGTCATTGCACGTCCCTGACCCCCAGAGAAAACCAGGAAAAAGGGAACAGCTGCTGGCCGTTCTCGATGATGCCCACCATGGCATCCATTAGCCCCGCCAGGCTGGCTCTCCAACCTATCCCGATGTCTGTGGCATTGTGCCAGGGGCACCACAGCCTTGCCTTGGGGGGCAATCCATGGGGTATTGGAGGGTCATGGCCATTGTGGGGGGTGGAAGTCCATGGTCCGTGACCGGGCAGAGGTACCGGGTGGCTGCAGGCTCAAGGAGATAAAAATGAAAATAAAAAAAAAATCCATTTAAAATAACTTTCCTTTCCCTGATCCAGCTGTTCTCCAATCCCTCCCTATCGTCCCCCGCATACCCACTACACTTATACCAGTTACTTGAAAAATAACACTCCTGCTGGTTCCCACTACCTCCACTCAGCACCTTAACCATAGGCACTACCATGTGTCCAGTGGTTTTCCCCACCCTTGTTGTATCTCTCCAACCCACCACACCCCTCCAAACCAGTACATCCTATCACTCATCAATACAAGCAACTGCCATCTGATTTAGAATACTGCTAGACACAATTTGTTATACTGCATAGCTTGATGGTAGGAAGCAAGAGTTTTAGTTGGTAACTAGTGTTCTATTTTTCATACGTTCTGGTTAGGATTTTTAGCAATGGGTCCATGAAATGTATTTGTAAAGAGAACTCACATCCACAGTGGTAGACCATCTATTAAAGGGTCTAACAGGATCCATCATTCTGACACATTAGCATTTAAGAATTGTAGCATTTGCATCAAAAAAACTACACAGACCTGGCGTATGTCACCTTTTGATACAAGCTGCAATAATCATGACTTTCTGTTACAAACATTCTGAGCCCTTTAAAAATAGAGCAGGGAGGGACAATGCAGTGAACTCGAGGGTGAAGCTGCCTTTGAAGTGAACTCCACTTTTGGTTAATACTGTGCTTAATATGTGATAACTAATAGTTAAAGGGGAACTGTAGGCTTCCCAGGAACAAGTGCATGGGAGCAATATGTCTCGCTGAGCTAAAACACACTATAGTGATTTTTTTAATAACTTTTAGAGCTGAAATCTTAATGTTTATCTGGATGGTCTTGTGACCCCCGCAGGGCATTATTTTCCCACATTCCCCCCATGGCCAACCCTCTAATGACATGCCTAACAGACTAAGCCACATGGGACTCCTATGTGCCACTACAGTGTCTGGAAAGATTAATACATATACAATGCATGTTTGTGATTCTAACACCAGTTGTGATCGACCAAGGAAAGTGTTTCCTTTGGTTGATCAGTACCATCATTAGAAGCACAAACATGTGCTGTATATGTGTTAGTGTTTCAGACACTATAGTGTCACATAGGAGCCCCCTGTGGCTTAGCCCATCAAGTAAGTCAACAGAGGGCTGGCCATGGGGGAGTGTAGGAAAATAATGGACCGGGGGGGGGTGTTGCAGGATCAATCAGATAAACATTAAGGTTTCAGCCTTGCAAGTTATTAGTTCAGTAGGACCTACAGGTCCACATAATTGTTCTTGGAAAGCTGACAGTTCCCCTTTAAATTCTTCTTTGATTATTGGTATAAAGCCATTTGCTTATCTTTACAGTACATGCCTCTACTGATGCCTTAAGAGGGAGCTTAAATATCCAGTGCTGGGTGATTGCACCCTGGACCCTCTGGGGGTTAAACAATCTGGACAGGCATATACTGAGCATTGTTCTGAGTGTTCTACAGTTTGTGTTATTAGGGGTTTAGTTGGAGAATATAATTCTGGATTTCAAATACTGTTAATGAAGGTTACTCAAGGGGTATCATATTAATGGTCTTGTACATTGTTCATACACTGGGCATTCCATTTAGTTTTGAAATTAATTGTTATTCAAACCATTGCATTATTTTTATGGAGCATTGGAGGGAAACAACAGTAAATGTAAGAAGGTCCTACATCTCTTAGAAAGGCTTGGAACCAAAATAGCAATGCAGCAGGAGAAGCACCTCCATTATCACATGGGCAACTGCTTGCTCAGATCCAGGCTTTAAGCACACAGGCATTGTGATTCTTTTAGCCAGAGACATATCATTCAAGATAATCTCTGACATAGCTGCCCGAGGGGCTAGATTTATCATACTGCATGGTCAGGTTGGGCTGAGCCATGTTCTACTGGTCAGCATATTGTATATGGGTCCAACAAAGATGACCCAATCTTCTTCTCACATTTACTTTCACTTCTATCAGCATTTACTCATCTGTTACTAATTATGGCAAGTGACTGAAAAATAGTACTGTGTTTGGACTGCTTGAGACATTGCCAAGGCCAATTGACAACTATTCCCAATTGCTGCTGGACACTGACCGACCGCTTTTGTACAATTCTTCATTATACTCTGGAGGTCAGCTCAGCTACAGCTGTCACTGTAAACAAGTTTTACAACATGCTTTTGGGTCACGGTGCTTTACCATGGCTTCCTTGTTTTTCCTACGGTGAAAGACTGAAGGGGGTTATAGTGGACAGTCATGGCCCCATCTGGTTCATATACCTCCTGTTCGAATACTTCCTTCACTGCCAAAATCATCCAAGTATTTATGTCACCTTTAATTGGCATCCTTAATGGAAGTGGTTTGCTTGCTTCCCTGCAAGTTATATGAATTGCTGCCTCACAGATCTACGTGCAGATCCAGTCAATGCTTGCACTGACTCACAGACCCATGTGCAGGTCCAGTCATTGCTTACACTGACCTTGGAGCTTTAGTCTGCTATGTGTTTGCTATAAAATGTGTATGACCTAAGTGACAGTCTACAGTGCTCAGCACTTCATTAAGCTCTCCTTTCCTTTTTGTTTCTTCTATAATTGAAGGCATACCAACCATGCCCATTAATTACCATGGCTCAGGACTTGCCCTGCAGTCAATGGTCTCGATCTGCACCCATGAAGTCCGTATCTTGGGGCAGGATCCTTCTCATCTGGCCCATAGTGGGAATGTCCTCACTCCAAGCTGAGCTTCAGCCTTGTAGATGTATTGGCAGCATCTCTCAATGCAGAATTTAAGACATCAGCTGTGAGGGGTGGGGCTTTTAAGCACAAGGAGGCTCCTTTAGCTAGCCAAGTGGGTTCAGTGGCACCTTCTAAGCTATTCTCTCTATAACTACCTCTTGTTCACCTGTATTTTTTTTTTTTAGATTGGTAGGCCGGTTGAGTGCCTTAGCATCATCACTCTCCTCCTACTGCCTTGGAGGGCCAGTTGCGGAGAACACTTGCAACCCTTCATAGCATTCCCATTAGAGGGACAGACCATTTTCTACCCCCTTTAATTGGATTTTCAAATTGCAGCAGCAGAACTATCACCAAACAAAATATCCCAGGCCTGGAGGGAATGTGACCTAGGTCTTGCAACCTCAGACATTTCCTCATTAAAGGTTTTTTTTTCTCGTCTATGCCGCAGGTCATAAACTTATTTAGTCTTAGTCAGTATTCCCTAGTTTACTTTGGTAGATAACGCAGTTGGATGGAAGTGGATGGAGTCTCTACTTGCCATTCCCTCTCTCCATAGGAAGCCCCCTGCATTCATCATTGCGATCTATTGTACCCATGCTATTCTGCTAAGAAGTGCATCTTATTTATGTTTTATCAAGCTGCCCATTACTGTCATTCTACTTTTCTGCCTCGTGGCCAACAATCACTAATGTTCATTTTGGCACTGCTACAGTTTCCTTTGGGGATTCTTCCTAAGGTACCTTTTGCCAAGGGAACCTTCCAGGGGCACCTCTGAGGGTGGAAACCTCTTCAAGGTTCCTTGCATTTGGTACCCATACAGGGTGGTAGTTCCTCATGGAATAGAGAGTGTGAATGGCCAAAGCAAGGTAACCCAGTTGCACAAACATAACACAATACTGGTTGTGTAGGCCATTGAGTTGAAATGCTATGCCTGTAGATAAATGCATGAGCAACCAGACACTCCCCCTTCCTAAGCTATGTAAGATCTAACCCAGCATCCCTCTGAAGCACCTTTTTCTTTGCCACTCCATCCTCCCCTCCTCCTCCAGCAGCTCGCCTCTCTCCTTCTGGGGATTCTTCCTACGGTACCTTTACCCAAGGGAACTGACATACAGCACCCCTAGGGATAGAACCCTCCTTGAGAATTCATTGCATTTGATAACCTTACAGGGTGGTAATTCCTCATGGAATAGAGAGTGTGAATGACCAAAACAAGGTAACCCAGTTGCACAAGCGTAACACTATACAGGTTGCATAGGCCATTGAATTGAATATAAATGACAACTCTGGTTCTATGGAATCTACAGTCTTGGAGACTTACATGGCAGAGCCAGCCAGGTTGCAATGCATTACCCTGTGATAAATGACATGGTCCAACACACTGCAAAACAAAAGAGTTTAATTGCCATTGAATTGCACTGTTCCCTGTCATATATTGAAGCACTTGGCAGTTTTAGTGCAGGGTACTCCACTGCATCCTGGCTGACCACACTACATATGTGATGCATGCAAAAGGCTGGCCACTGTGCAGAAAAGGAAACGTGAGGCAGAAGCTCATGCTTTATTACATTAAATTTGATAAAAAGGAGACACCATATAAACACAGTTATCTGCAACAGAATATCTAAATACTGTTTAACTTGGTTTAAAAGCAAAATATCATGAGTTAAACAGAAAACATGCAGAACATGCCATCTTTAGAGACAAGGTTCACTGTACAGATGAATTAGAGAAGCATTTTATAATTTAGTGAAATTAGCTACCAAAGCACGAAGATTACATTGGGAGAAACAATCTATGCAAGCTTACCTGACTGTTAATAGGGCTCCCGGAGGCTTATGTATATTAAAACAACCGGCCTCTGGTGAAAAACGGAGCTCTATGGTAACAAAGTGGAATGCAAATATGTTTGAAGCAACGGAATAATTAATGAATCTAATTATAGAAGTTGATACATAACAGCAACAGGAGCTAGATGTAGAACTTAAAAAACAAGAAGAAATCGTAGCAAAGTTTAAATCATATCCTGACTTCACTAAATGCCAAAATAAGTTCAAGGAGTATCTAACATCTTATGACTCAAAACTACATGCTCAAAAACAAAAGAAATTCTTGAGAGATGCTAATGACTATAAACATAATTGTATTTTCAATTGGAAGAAGCATACGCTTGATGAATCATGAGGAGCTACATCATCAATTAACATCCCTGCCACTATGACTCAGATAGGAGTAAATGGACCTCCGGTTGAAATACTGTGCCCCATTTTGGAGCGTACAACTACATTGGATGCTTCAACTGATTATAGTACAGGTGAGAGCACATCGGAGAAAGAGGAAAGTGATGGAGAACAGGGTCCTTTTTTGGAATTTATTCCTCCTGGATGAGGACTGCCCAGGAGAAGTACAAGACACACTTTTTTCTCCCGGAAAATCAGGAGAGAAGAGAACGTGCAGACGGAGGAGCAAGAGGAAGAAAAAAATGAGGAAGGGGACGAGCAGCCCAGAAAACACGGACAATGAATCGTTACTGACTGTATACAATTTATCCCAGAGAGTTTTCATGGAAGATGAACTTAAGGTACTGTCAAAAGGCTTGTCATTTGTCCCTACCTATACAGTTAGAGAATTTGATGCTTTTGTAGATTTACAACTATTCATCAGAAAACTTAATTTAAAACTATTCTTTGGTGATAGAAATACTGTTCAAAATGATCACAATTTTTGTATAGAACAAAATGATAAGGTGACAAAAGATGAAGGGAATGAATCATTTAGATTTAAAGTGCCCTCTACCTTTAACCCCCCTTTACAACTGGCTATAGAGACATTTCTCAATTGTTGTATTTCTGACTTGGAACAGACATATGGTACTAAAATTCAGTTCCCCTATTACAATTTATCAAGAAAAGAAGGGGGATATAGTAAAAAAGCTGGCCAATGATAGTTCCATTACTATTAAATCGGTTGATGGGGGGGGCGGGGATTGTGATTCTAGATACTAGTGAGTGTACAGCTGAAGTATATAGACAACTGAGTAACCATGATTTTTATGACTTGCTCTCATTTGATCCTACTACCAGAATTAAACAGGATATAGAGGACTACTTATTAGAAATGTATAGTTCTAACATGTTGAATACTGATGAACCTTGTTACCTTAGCGTACAAAGCCCTATAAAACCTGCCTTCTATGTCCTGCCAAAAATACATAAAGATTTGGAGAAACCTCCAGGTCATTCGATTGTGTCAGGCATAGGGTGGGTAACTGAAACACTGTCTCACTATGTTGATAGTTATTTAAATCCCTTAGTATTAAACACCAGAAGTTACATTAAGGATACAACACATATGCTTACAACCCTGGAAATTATACAAGTAGAACCAGAGTGGTTACTGGTAACATTAGATCTAGATTCTCTATATATTAATATTCCTAGGGAAGGGGGGGGGTTACAAGGAATAGAACAAATACTTGTACACAATACAGATCTTTCACAAGACAAGATTAATATGTTAGTGAATTTTACTGACCTGGTGCTTAAGAATAATATCTTTCTTTTTGAAGGGAAATTATTTAAACAAATAAAAGGCACTGCAATGGGTGCCACATTAGTACCTAGTTTAGCTAATATTTACCTAGCGGAATGGGAAGATAGGGTTTTGTACCACAACAATCCATTTTTGGATAAAATTGACATCTATAAATGCTTTATAGATGGTTTATTCTTTATATGGAAAGGTACAGGGGAGGAACTAACTGAGTTTGTCCGATATCTTGAACTATCTAATGAGCACCTGAGATTTAAGATCAACTGGAGTACACAAAGAATTAATTTTCTTGACCTCACTATAATAAAAAATCATGATGGCACTTTAAATACTGATCTGTACATCAAACCAACAGATAAAAGTAGTTTTTTACATGCTGCCAGTTGCCACGCACCACATGTTATAAATAATCTACCTAGGGGACAATATATTAGGACTAAAAGGAATTGTTCAAACAATGAGGACTTTTTACAAAGATCAAATGTGCTCACACAGAAATTGAAGGAAAGGGGATATAAGATGTCTTTGCTTGAGAATGAAGTGACAAAAGTGACTGAAATTCTAAGGGAAAGTCTACTGCTTCCTAAAAATAAGAAAAAGAAACAAACATCTGAAAAACTAACTTTTGTGACTTCTTATGGAGGGGGCCGTAGACAGCTTGTACAGATTGTTCGTAGAAATTTACAAATGTTGAGGGGTGTCCTGTTATTGAAAGACATCCTTGTCAAGCCTGTAAGAATCTCCTATAGAAGAGGAAGAAATCTTGGTGATATTTTAACTAATAGTTACCAAACAGCACCAAATGTCAGCAATAAATTGAATATTCAGGGCAGTAAACCATGTGTTTTTTTGTAAAAACCCTCAATATATGGAAAACAGAAGTGTTTTCCTTAATCCTAGGACTGGTATGACAGAAATGGTGAAAGGTCAAATTGACTGCAATACAGAACAAGCATTTGCCAATGCCGAATGTTTGCTTGCTGGCATTGGCAGTGGTAGTGTAGAAGTTACAGAGCTGTGTAATAGGAATGGCAGTGAAGTATTGAACTGAAGCCAACCCCACCACCACCCTGCAGAGAGTGACAGGCATTGGGGTGTGCCTTTGGGTCGTCAGGCAAAACGGCCATGCCATTTCAGAAAACCCCACCCTGCAGACACTGGCAAGTGTCACGGTGTTCCTTGGGGTCTTTGGCCCGTATGCACACCCCATTCCATTAGGAAATACGGTGAGATGGGTGCGATATAGGAGAATGGGGTGAACTCTGGGGTCGAAGAGTCCAAGGCATACCTCGATGTTTCTCACTGGCTGCAGGGTGTGGAATGGTATGAGCATTACAGGCAAGAATCCCAAGTCACACCCCTGATGCCTGTCATTCTCTACAGGGTGGGGTGTTATGGTTGGAAACTCGAATACCTCAGGCATTCATTGGTATTTTCACTCCAAATGTTCGACATGGTTTTTTTGTGACCCCACCTCATGAACAGGAGGAATATCAGTTTCTTAGCCGAAAGCTGCTTATGCACAGTGACTACGGCATTTAGCACCACAGGTGCAAAAACATTCCAAACAGGATGTAAAAAATGACAGCTGTACTGTTCATGGGGAGGTGTAAAAATGGCAATGTTGCAAATCTGCAGTAAAAATATTTAAAAATGGTGAAGTCACGAGTACATAGAAACTGTGCAACGCTAATAACTCATATAATTAGGTTGGGGATTTTTAAAGCAGATTGTCAACTCAGGCATTTTGTGCCTCCGATCATGAACAGTGTCACTGTGATTTTCTTTATCTGTCCCGAACAATGATTTCCCACAGCAACCACTCATCTCTGCGCTGAAAGTGTGAAAACACACTTCGGCCATGTTGTGAAAAATGACAGCTGTACTGTAAATAAGGCAGTGTGGAAAAATGCCACTGGTCAAAATCTGGACTTAAAATATTACAAAGTCATGAACTTATGAGGGTGCGTGGAAACTGCGCAATGCTCACTCATAACACAGTCATTTTATGGACTTTTGTTACCAAATTTTCAACATAGCCACTTTAAGACCTCTGCTCACGAACAGTGTAACTCTGATTTTCTTAATCTGTCCCAAACATTGCTTTCACACACCAACAGCACCATTGTGCGCTACATGTGCGAAAACACATTTTGGACGGCATATGAAAAATGGCAGCTGTACTGTTCATAATGAAGTGTAATAAAATGGCAATGTTGAAAATCTGGAGTGAAAATATTAAATTCGCAAACTTATGAGCATGCATAGGAACTGTGCAACGCACGCTCGTAAAACAGTCATTTTTAGGAATTTTTTCACCAAATTTTCAACATAGCCATTTTAAGACCTCTGCTCATGAACAGTGTCACTGTGATTTTCTTAATGTGTCCCATACATTTATTTCACACATCGATTACGCCATTGTGCGCTACATGGGCGGAAACACGTTTTGGGTGAGATGTGAAAAATGACAACTGTACTACTCATAAGAAGGTGTGGTAAAATGGCAATGTTGAAAATCTGGAGTGAAAATATTGAAAATTCGTGAACTAATGAGCATGCGTAGGAACTGCGCAACGCACGGTCGTAAAACAGCCTTTTTGAATTTTTCCACCAAATTTTAAAAACAAGCTTCTTGAGAGCCCACCTTATGAACACTGACAGTGTCATTTCATTAATCGGTCCTGAAAGGTGATTTCGCACAGTGACTGTGCAGTGACTGTGAAATCACCCTTCGGGCCTGAATAACGCCATGACAGTGACATCATTCATGAGAAGGGGTCCCAAAAACCCCATGTTGAAAATTCGGTGCAAAAATTCCAAAAAATGCCTGAGATATGCAACAAAATTGAAAAACCCTATCTAGCCCATTATACAGCTTACCAGCATTTCCTCAGTTCGCGGTCGGCTTTGAAGAGTGCAGATGTGTTCCCGGTCCACGAAGATCGTCGAGCAGTGACGGAGGTAAGTATGGGGTGAGGGGGTGTGTGGAGGCAGGGTGCGCAGTAGGTGGGTGCAGGTTGTGGGAGGGGCCAGGGAGACTACGGGAATCGCTTTTTCTTTACAGGTTTTCTTTTTTTTCAATAACAACTAGGATGTTTGCCACGCTTGGGGTGGGCCCCAGTGTGGCACAAGGATGGTTGGGGCATTCAGCCTACAGGGATTGGGCACCCCATCAGCCAAAGCATCTATTGCCATGCTGGGGTGGGCTTCCAGCGTGGCACCCAGTACTGGGGGTGAGGACAGTGGAGCCGACGGGGATTGGGCACCCCTGCATTAAGACATGAGTTGCCACATTGGGTGGGCACCCAGTGGCATTTGGAAGGCTTTTGGGGGCGGGGGAGGCAGCACAGCCGACGGGGATTGGGCACCCTGCTGGCTATACAGTTAAAGCGGTGGGGCACATGCCTGCCTGTGATGCGGTGTGTGTATGTAGGGGAAGGCGCATGAGCAGGCGTATATCTTATCGCTGCTCACTGGAAGCATAGCTCCCCCTTTCAACTGTATGCCACTGCATTTTGGAGCTTGTCATAGACAGCTCCAGCATGCATTGGCTTACAGGGGCCACGCCTGCCAACACACTGACTGAATTGGAAGAGGGGGTGACACACCTCCGAAATCTCGGATGATGGCACTATGTTTCTTGCACATGCATGCAAGCAAACATAAAAATGTTGTTTATCGACTTTCATGTACTTGTGGCAGCTATTGTGTTGGTAGAACTAAAAGAAAACTAAAATTTAGAGTTAATGATCATATTGCTACGATTAAGAAGAAAAATGTAGATTATGCTATTGCTGTACATGTGAATAGCAATACGACTACTGCACACAAAGTTTCTGCTATGGGTATTGAGGTCATCCCCAAAAATGTAAGAGGAGGTGATTTGGAAAATGTACTTAATTGTAAGGAACAACAGTGGATTTTTAAATTAGGGGTTTTAAACCCCCCAGGGCTGAATGGTAAATTTGAATTAGCTCCTTTTTTGAAAAGAAAAACAAATAGAAAATAATGGAAATAGCCTTCTAATCATTGTTTTTCTTTTTTTGTTTGTTTTTTCCACTTCCAATTTTTTCCTTTTTCTCTCCCCCAATTCAGTTTTTCCTTCAGTATAGATATAACCTAATAGTCCAATAATAATAAAGTAAATGAATCACGTACTGGGTATTTTGTTTTGATGACATGTGATGATTAATATATGTATATTCTGGATAAATTATGATGGCTATTGCTAATTTGGATATTTTTCTATATCTACTGTTTATATCTACTGTATTTTAAAATTGCAGGTTCCAAGAAGAAAATGGTCAAATGGAATTTGAGCATAAAAATATAAATGTGGTTGTTGACTGTTTTTTAAATTCACTAGGTGGTGGGTTGTTGTAATTTCCTGGTTACTAATAAATTATTAAATCATTATCTGTTTATAGGAAATTAAGGGCAAGTATAGCTTTAAAAGAAAAATAAAGATATAGTACTGAATTGTCAACACTTGCTGCTCAATAAAGTAGACACTCTGATAGGCTGCAGATATTTGAAATGTAATTGGGAAGTGTATTTAACACACTAGGTGAACTCTTTGTAATTAGCTCTGATGAAGCCCCAATGGTGGGGTGAAACATAAGCCGGGCAGACAGGCTTGTCCTGTGCTGCCAGTACCTGTATTTTCTATTTCCTTCCAAATACAGCTTTAATAAAGAAATCATGGACTGAAAATGGTTTATGTTTCATTCTTGGTTGAATGGTGTGAGCATCCTCCTCATTACAAGTAAATCTGGCAAACTGTTGGAGCTGTGTCTTAAAACTAGATGAAGAAGTATATAGAATGATTATCATGATAGTTCCCTAGAAAAATAATTTGGTGCTCACACAGCTGCATGACATACAGTATTAGAAAAATATAAAACCTACAGGGCCACCTTGTATAACAATCATTTGTCAACATTGAATGTATGCTGACAGTGTAATAGAACTTTCAAAGGAACATAAACAATATGTAATTTAAATCTACTTGCTTTCTGTTCAGAACTGATATGTGCATAATGTATTTGATGCTATTATATGGAGAATAATACATGGGCGAGTGTATTTAAAAGGAATTTTATGCACACTCAATATGTGCAATGCTATGTGAACTCCAAGATAGAAGCTTGAGGGATTCATAAGAAAATCCCAGATAGAGGGTGGGTATAAAATTCCAAGTTTCAGCCACCCACACTCCCATATCTTGTTTTTTATAATTACTAAAAAGCATTTTTAATAAATTATCGGTTTAGGTGTTTAACTTGGAATAAAAAAAAAACAAGAACAATTATGCTTCAGACTTCTTTGTTTTACTTGCTGAACTCATGAACACAGGCAAAACAGCAAAACAATTTTTTTTAAACTTCTTGGGCCTAATATTCAAAGCATCAGGGATGACTCAAGGTGCTTGCATTAGAGAAAAATGATGCAAGAGACTCCCTGCACCACACCTTCCGTCATTCCCAATTTAACAGTGCAGCCTACACCAGTTGGGGAACCACCTGTGGAAACTGAACTTGCACTGTCCTTGCAATGGAGGCACCAGTGCATTATGGTAGGATGGGGCTTGCCCAGGGTAGTGTTGCAGCATCCTCCAATCCAGGATTTTGTGTAAAAAACCCCAGACAGTGCATGATCCACTACAGGTAGACAAGCCTGGAGTTGATCTAAGAGCTCGAATGCCATTCCTGAAGCCATCGCTGGGTGGGAGGTGAACTGTGCCCCCCTGATGCAGATGGTGCCAGTGGAATTCCACATCTGCTTCACACTTGGACACCAGTTCCAACACTTGTGGGGGCTAATTTGGTGCCCTCTGAGTCCTTCACCCCCCCGGCTCCAGTTTTATGACTGTCTCCCCAAATGGCCCAGTCCCTGGCACTGTAGCAGCCATTTCCTGGCCCCATTGAGGGTCCATTGCCACCACCAACCATGAACTCACTCCATCCTGCCCTTCACGAGCCCTGCTAGCCTTCTGGATCCATGGCTGGCAGGTCTCTGCCACGGCCACCACTGCTGCACGGATATTCCACAACTTGCAGCATTTCCTTCCCATGCACCGTTTGTTCAACTGCATTAGATGGCTTGCAGCAAACTCCATGACTTTAGCAACAGGACCCCAGTTCTACTAAAATGTGATGAAGGTTCCCTGGTGCATCCAAGTTTGCTTCAAGCAGGGATTTGGCACATGGTGTGCTGATCTAAGTTGGCCTTTGAAAACCATCCCCCATTTGTTTAAACAAGGAGCAATCGTGGGACTGCTGCATGTTCTAGTACTAGAGGGAGTTTGAATGATAGCACACATTTACAGCCACCTGGCTGCGATACAGAATTACAACCTTGTTATCTGAGCATCAAAAATGGTTGTCAGTAATTACAGTATATTTTCATTCTGCATGATAAGTGTTTTTTCCCATCTTATTTAGTGCTTTCAAAGAGATACTCTACAGACCCCTGTCTGTAACTAGGGGAAACCACTAAAAGTGGGAAACACACACATGTGCTCATGCACACACACACACACACACACACACATATACACACACACACACACACACACACACACACACACACACACACAGACACACACACGGAGGAACTTTGATACTTGATGTTTATCTTTAAAGTCTAGTGATGTTTGTTAGGTGGCTAATGGGCAGAAAACTATGTGATAAGGGTGGCTGCATCCTTTTAATTATATCAACTGCTTTTAAGCTATTTGTTTGGCTCTTGATGAACCCATGTGTACACATCATTGTACCCTGTACTCTGTATTCTTCCCTCTCTTAATGCCAGATACCTTATCCACTGTGTTTCCTTATTCTCCAAATGTTGGTTCGGCTCTCTGCCCTCATATCTTGCCTCTATCCTCTCCTTTCCCCCTGTGTACTCTTACTTTCTTTGCAATGTTTTGTTCTTCCTCTTTTTCTCTCCCTCAAATGAAATCTACTGCTGGCCAAGCTGCCTTCTTGTTTTGTTTCCCTAATCTAGGGGGTTATCTTCCCCCTTCTATTCACTATGCTCATTCCTTTCCTGCTCTTAAATATCCCCTCTGTGATTTCTCTATTCACGCCTTCAGTCCCTTCTGATATTGGGTTGGACTCCTTTCACATGTAACCCTTTATCATTGACGCCAGTGCTTTCAAACTTCCCTAGCATCTGACATTCCTTCTGTTTCTTATTTTGATATGTTGATTGTTATTTAATTGTTCTTTTGCCAGTTCCACAATTTACTGCATGTAACTTACTGATTGTCAATTTGTTCTTAAGCATTATAGTCTTCTTTATTTTGACATATGTATTTCCATTCTATGTATCTTATACTCTGTATTTTGTATCTGTTCTCTACTCCTGTCTTCCCCTTCCCCCCACAACACATCTGGAAATGAACTTATACCAGCTCAGTATGTCTTTCCTCATAAAACCTTTGAAATAAATAAAAAAATACTTACATAACTACATAAATAAATAACTAAATACATAAATCAATATACAAAGTTTATGCCTAGCAGCCAGCTCTGTGCTGTCATCATCAGCCTTCTCAGCACTGGCTTTTGAGAATCAAGCCTCCTGCATTTCTTCAGTCATTGGTTTATACAACACACACCAACATGGCTCCATTCACTGCCTGACCACCACCAATATGTTCACTTCATGCATGTGTGCAAGCAAACATAAAAATGAGAATACCTTGGCAGCCCTTGTGGTAATTGATGACTTCTTACAGTCTTTGACCAATTTAGCTCTGGACCACCTGGACACAACCCTTGACAACCTATATACCCTTTTAAGGTTGTAGATGCCATTAATTGATAGTCTGTAGCAAAACACCAGGCCCAAATGGCTCATCCTCCAACATTTATAGGGACCTCAAAATTGAGCTAGCCCATCATCAAACCAGAGTATATAATTATATCTTTTCCTCAAGTTTAATGCCCCAATTATTGTAAAAGTCAATGATTATCTTAATCCTTAAACCAATTAGAGGACCATAATTTGTTACTATCTAACTACGTATTTATTTACTGTGTATAATGTGAAAATATTAACCAAGGTTTTATCTGCTCACCTTAATAAAGTGTGGGAACAGCTGACTGTTCCAGATCAAGGAGGTGGGGGGTGTCCAGGTTCATTCTTTTCTGATTATATTAGAAAAATGTTTCACATTAAGTCTGCATTAAGGAAGTCCAAAATGCCAGCAGCCTTGGTCTCCCTGGACACAGAGAAAGCTTCTGACAAGCTAGGAGAGACCTATTTGTGCAAAACTGTAGAATCAGTTGGTTTTCCTGCATGTTTTATCGCCTAGAATAAATACAGTACTATACAGTACCTGGGAACAAAATCAAAACTTCATGCAATGAAGCTATGTTTTCTTCTGTCTCCTTACACTGGGAAGTCTGTTAGGGATGTCCACTGTCCCCATATTTGGTAAACTTTTTTTCTAGTCTTTAGACTGGATCTTCAAACTCCAGGCCCTTAACACAGGGCATTTCACTAGTGGTGTACGTAAAAATAACTTCCTCTGGCAGAATTTGCACTGAAGTCTGACTTCCGCTTCCACTAAATTTTGGAAGTCTTTGTTGTTGACTTTCATAGAAATTCTGACTTAGAACAGTGAGATAAATGTATTAACTGTGAATTAATGTATTAAACTGCAAAATAAAATTCCACGAAACTGATCTTTTTCCGCGGTCAGTTCTACGGAAATTCTTTCAACAGTTTAAAAGATGAATATGCAATTCATACATTCATTCCACAGTTCAGTGAGTCACTGAACTGTGGAATGAATATATGAATTGTGTGTCACCATCACCAGCCCCATATTAAGGTAATGTTTCCCTCCCTGGTGTCTAGTTGCACCACCACCCTCCAATTATTGGTTCACTACTAAATACAGTTTTACCTTGTGTCTAGTTGCACCCCACCCTCTGATCACTGGCCCTTACCAAATAAATGTTTTCCTGATATCTAATGGCACCCCCCAGCCTCTGAGCACCATCCCCCTAGAAATTAAATGTTCTCTGGTGTCAAGTGACACCCCCTACCCTCTGATCACTGTCCTCAATTAAATATATTTTTTCTTGGAGTCTAGTGGCATCCCCTACCCTCAGATCACCATCCCCCATTCAAATAAATGTTTCTTTGCTGTCTGGTGCCACCACCCACTCACTGATCACCATCCCCATCAAATAAAAGTGTTCCTATTTGTCTAATGGCACCCCCAGCCTTCACTCACTCGCCAATGTTTAACTCCCTGGTGTCTAGTGGCTCCTCTCACCACACACACTGGGCTGCTTACAGCAACCTGTCACCCACCTTTCCATAGTCTTCAGGGCCACTGCCACACTGCCATGGGAAGCCCATAGGTGACAGCACAGCCCTCCTCTCATCACTTCAGCCGGCTGCCATATGCTATGACAGGAAGTGACAGTGAAGGGAGGCATATGATGCCAGGGAGTTAAACACTGGCAAGTGAACAGAGGGTGAAGAGTGCTGCTAGACACCAGGGAAATGTTTATTTTGTAGGGGCCAGTGACCGAAGGGGGGCCTACTAGGTACCAGGGAAACATTTATTTGGTAGGGGCCGGTGATCGGTTGGTGGGGGGTGTCACTAGACAGCAGGGAAACATTTATTTGGTAAGGGACAGTGATTAGAGGGTGGGGGTGCTATTAGACACAAAGAGGCATTTACTTTGTAAGGGTCAGTGACTGGAGGGTGAGGGGTGCTACTAGACACCAGTCATTTTTTTTTCAATATATAGAGGACTGCACAGAACTGATCACTCACTGGACTGAGGAATAATTACAAGAATTAATATAATAATAATAAAACTTTATTTTTTTTGGTGCCTTTTCAAAACCAAGGCGCAGCACAATTTTAAAAATGTCAAATATCACACAACTTAAATTAAGTAAAACAGTGTGCATTGAATTTAAAACAAGTACATCAGTCACTGAAAGCTTGGGTCCATAAATGGCTTTTTAAGGCTTTTTTAAATCCCTCCATGGTCGCACACTCACATAACTGGCTGGGTAGAGAATTCCAAAGAGATTGGACCGCACGCATAAATGCTTGGGCCCCAGATGATTTTAAACACACTCTTGGGATATCTTGCAACCCCTCTCCAGCTGACCGAAGTGACTGCCCAGGGTCGTAGGGGACCAGAAGCTCTTTCAGGTAGTCAGTTCCCTGTCTGTGGAGGGCTTTATAAGTCAGAAAACAGACTTTAAAGGTGATCCTCCATTGTACAGGCAGCCAGTGCAGACCGTGCAGCACCGGGGAAATATGGCAGGACTGAGAAGTTCCCATCAAAAGCCATGCTGCCACATTCTGCACTAGCTGCAATGGGGGATTTCCACCACAGAAAGCCCTAGATAGAGGGAGTTGCAGTAATCCAAGCGCGAGGACACAAAGGCATGAACCAATGTAGGAAAGTCACTGGACGGAACAAGGAATTGCAGATTACTGTGTCAGTTCCACAGTTTATGGGTATTATTCTGCAGTTCAGTGAGAAAGTGCTGTGAAACAGGGCAAAAATTCACCAAACACATTTGGGAGAGTTCTGATTTTCACCAAAGGCGGAAGTTTGGAAATTTCTGCAAAAGTTGTGAAATTTTGCTGAAGTTCTGCTAAAGCTAAATTCACAAATTTTGTCCAGCAGTACATCTCACTACACTCAATGTGGTATAAAATAAATGCTTATGCAGATGACATCCTGCTCCACCTTGTAAATCCTACCACATCACTGCCTGAAACACTAAACTATTTTTAGTAATTTAGTAAAGTGGCAACATATACTGTAAGATTAAATTAGACAAAACATTGATTCTCCCTCTGAATTGTACTTTACTAACATACTAAAATGTCAGCAGAGTAGGCCTCACAGTCTATTGAGTCTGCTCGAGGGTCAGTTCTCATAATGCCATGCCTTCCTTCATGCCTCCCTCCAGGAATCCCCCTCCCCCACCAGAGCTCTCTCCCCAGGGTTGACATTTCTATTCTTCACCCTCTTCCTATACCTATCTCAGCCCCTCTTGAACACCTCCACTGTGTCAACCTCCACTAGCTCCTCAGGCAGAGCATTCCATGGCTCCTCCACCCTTTCTGTGAAATAACACCTCCTCTTCTCACCCCTGAATCTCTCACCTTCCAGCCTCAAGCTGTGATCCCTGGTGGCCCTTCCCTCCTTCCTCTGAAAAACCTTATCAAGTCCCACCCTATTTAACCCCTTTAGATACTTGAAAACCTCTATCCTATCCCTCCATCCCTCCTCTCATCCAGTGAGTACAGGTCAAGCTCTACAAGCTATCCCCATAGGATCTATCACCCAGACTGCAAATCATTTTAGTTGCCCTCCTCTAAACCCTTTCCAGCAGTACCATGTCCTTCTTGAAGTGCAGCCACCAAAACTGCACGCAGTATTCAAGGAGTGATCTAACCAAACAGTTGTACAGCATCAGAATTACTTCCATGCTTCATGAGGTAATACCCCTGGCTATGCAACCTAGCATTTTATTATCCATGGACGCAGCCCTCCTACATTGCTCAGAGTTATTCATACTGGTGTCCACTACCACCCCCAGATCCCTCTCCCCACTAGATACCAGCAATGTAACCCCCCAGGGTATACACATGGCCAGGGTTCCTAGGACCCAGGTGCTGAACCCTACACTTCCCTGTGTTAAATTTCAGTTTCCAAGTGCATGACCACCACTCCAGACCCTCCAGGTCCCTCTGCTGGGTTTCCCCACCCTCTTTCCCATCCACCACCACCCCTAGCTTTGAGTCATCTGCAAAGAGGATCATTTCACTCCTGATACCTTCTTATGTTGGATACATAAGAGTTAAACAGGAGCAGGCCCAACACTGATCCCTGCAGGACCATGCTAATAACCCTCCTGGGAGATGAGACAACCCACCAACCATGACCTTCTGGGAATGTCCAGGTAGCCAGTTGCCAATCCACCAGACCACCAGCTCTCCCACTCCCATCCTCCCCAGCTTTACCAGCAGACCCAAGTGAGGTACCAAGTCAAATGCCTTGCTGAAGTCTAGAAAGAGGACATCGACTGGTCTACCTTGATCTAGCACCATCGTCCCCCAGTCATAGAACTCCACAAGGTTAGTCTGACATAACCTAGCCAGGATGAAGCCATGCTAGTGATCATCCAGTACTCCCTTTCCTCCAATAATGCCCACAGTTGTTCCTTTAGGATGGCCTCCATCAGTTTGCCCACCACCGACGTCAGGCTGACTGGCCTATAGTTCCCCATTTGTAAGAAAGTACAGTACTAGTGCTAAATAATTAAAAACACATTTCATATTCAATTTACAACATGATTTAAACGTATTGCATATTTTATCTATAAATGCAAAGATATCCTGCTACTACATCCCCATTTAAAAAGATTGAACAAGCTCTTCAAAGATTCCATGCATTCTTGATTTGATCTGTAATGTCAGCTTCTGATACATGGTGCCTTTCAGATTTATGCAGGCTGGCATGTTGGTCACTGAGTTTAGTAACATGTATTGAAACAAGCATCTGGGAAACTGCCAAGTACAGATAGAATGTGACTCTTAAACATCACTGAAAATATAAACAATCAATCATATAACAACCAGATCATGATTACAGACTCTGTTTACTGGCAAAATATAAACTGCAGAATTAATCAAAGACTGACTATCATATTCAGAAGCTAGGACATCCTAAGACTGCGGGGGGGTTAATGAGTTGGGAGAGGAGGATAAAAACTAAAAGCTGGGGCCCCTGCAGCTGCAAAGCATCATATCTAAATTAATTTCTGTCACAGATGGAATGGTACAATGTCAAACAAATTCAGTCCTGGGAAAGTTCTAGCCTCCAGTTTTAAGATCCAGAATTCCTCCCATTTAACATTGTGTTGTCCCAGTCACTCCTTGTAATGTCTGTATAGACTCTTTCTAACCCCTAAGATTTCACTGCATGTGCCACAGGGTTTCTTGAGTTTTTTATGTGCTTTGCCATGGCATATTCTTCATCACCCCTTTCAATATCTTGCATGGGTTTGCCAGTTCTGATCGTGAAGGACCTCTTTGTTTTTCCTATCTAATATACACCACAGCTACATGTGGCAAGGTACTGTAGATCCCATGCATTATACTGAATTGTAAAAATTGACAAATATCCATCTGATGATCATTGCTGGTGTTGAGAAAGGTTTCATTTCAGAAACAGTACATGTACAGCCCATACTTGAAACAGCCCTGGGTTAGAGGGGCAACCAGTTACTTTTTATAAGTTTAATTATTAGTTGCATATTATGGACAAGATGGTCCTTTAGAGCATGTCCCCTCCTGTATACCATTTTTGAATACTCAGCACATACTTGTGGCAGAGTGTGGTCTGTTTGAAGAATGAACCAATTTTTCTGTATTCAGTTCTGAACTTTTGCAGCATCCCTGGAAAAAGTAGTGACAAAGATAACACTATTACACATTTTATTTCATCCTTTTTTAACCTTCTTCACCAATATAAATGGTTTAGGGACTGAGCCAGTATGTTTCTCATATCCACAGTCTCTAAACCTGGAGGTTCTAAGATGGAAGTCTGACCATGCCTCCACTTGTTGTATCTAGGTACACTGAGCCCGGGGAACAAACCTTGGTTGTTTGGATAGCATGCAGGCATTTTCTGGATAGCCTATCATTATTTTTAATCAGACATGCTGACAGCCATGAAAGTGAATGCAGGGCTGATTACATTGTACTTCCTGGGGTGCAACAAGGGCAAGGGCTAGTGATACTGGCTATTGAGGAATATTGGGAACAGAAAGGGAAAAGTGATGAGATACCACTGGACATTAGCGAATACTTGGAATGACAGAGGAAAAGTGTGGGCTTTCACTGCACATCAGGGTGTGCTTTGAATGGGATAGGGAGAGGGTGGTTGTGTCACTGGTTATCATGACATGCTGGTAACAGAACAGGGACTTTTCATGGATACCATGAGACATTAGGGAGCCCATGGAATGAAATGGTTACAGGTGCTACTGCACACAAAAGAGTGATTATAACAGGATGTGGATAGGGTGGGTGCCACCGGACAGTAGGGAGTATTTCAAATAGGTAGGGAGTATTTCAAATAGGATTTGGTATGGGGATGCCACTGGTGGTCTTGGAGGAAGTTATATTCTAGTACCAGAATTTAATTCCTATTGGATGTCTAATACTTCTTTTTTGGGAAGGGGTGGACTTGTTAAAACAGTAGTGCATGTTATGGTGAAATATTGTAGTTAAATATTTTATTGTGTTTTAAATTGTTATCATTCTATTGTTTTGTAAGATGCCCCCTTTACCCCATTCTGATTTAGCAGTTTTTTTTTAGATTTTAAATAATCAAAGTAGTGCTTCTTTAAGTATGGCTAGCACCAGGTTTTCAGTTTACTCAGCCATTTTTATTCATACACTTTTTTCCCATGGAAAGATACACTGATCCAAAACTCATTTCCAGGGTGCATCCCAGGCACATAGGAGGTTAAGCGACTTGCTTAGGGTCACACAGTATGCAAGCAGAGGCTGTAGGACTCAAACCCCGGTCTGCTGGATGTACAGTACCAAGCTCATTAGCACTTCATTGCTCTAAAATCTAGACTACATTGCAAGCCAAGTAAGATGATTACATGGCATTATGAAATAAAGTAATACTTTTGTCAACAAGAAAAATAATCTACTTTCATGTAGAAGAAATCTGGGTGATTCATTTTGGTATAAGTACTGGATATCAACATTTCTTATATTAGCTATGTGGGTTAAAATCCATCCATAGTGATTCAGTTGTTGTTATCCTGACCTGATTCTTGACCATTTCTAGGAAAAAAGACAGTCATTGGTATATGATATTATAAATTAAAAATTTCTATCCTATAACCGTGCTAAAAATAAGCATTCTAAATGCTCCAATACAAAAACAGGCTATCAAATCACAAATACAAACTGCAGGTAAAACTAAGAATGTATACACTTGCTTGTGAGTTATGATATAATTATAATATGAATTTATATATCACCAGTCGGGAAAGATTAACTTTACTAAACATCTTTAGCAGATTTGCATGCCTACTGTGAAAATAGCATGATATTTTCACAGTAAATATGGCATCAGCATGCTATATCCATATTTAATACTGTATGCCATGGCATAGTAGAATACTAAATTACTTGAAGAGCAGTCCTCACCAAACTCAATGATATTCCAAAGGTACTGTTGCATTAAAAAAAATGTTGAACTGAAACATAAATAATTACATTTTTTTTATAGAGAGCTGAAGTAATACCTCTTAAAATGTCATGGTTGAAGCAATGCAGTGCAATAATCATACGGGTGAGAATAAGACCTTCATAACACACTTTTAACTTTGCCACTCATGAGTTATGTCTCTTATTCTCATATAGTATATGGGAATAAAACAGTTACCAATGCCTGGCTATTACTTATGTCCTATTTATAATGTGCATTCATATAGCAGAATTTATTTTATTTTTATTTATTTATTTTTTTATTTAGTTTTTGTTGACCGGATAAGTGCACTAGACAAATCCTACATATTTTCAGGCACAACCTGAGGGCGGGGGATACAGATGAATGCCAAATGACCTTGAACCAGATTAAGCTGTTGGTGGTATTTTTTTAGTGAATGAGGGAAATTTGGCCAGGACACCGGGGAAATTCACCTACTCTTTTCGATAAGTGCCATGGGATCTTTAACATCCACCTGAACTACCACCAATCCAAGCAGATTAACGTCTCATCCAAAAGACGGCACCTCAGAAGTGCAGCACCCCCTCATGCTGCACTACAGTGTCAGTACTGGGATATTAACCCAAGTGCCAGATGTGGGAACTGAACGCACAGCCCTCTGATTTCCCAGCATCAGAGGTGAGTGTGCTACCTACTGAGTCACTGACACTGCAAATTATATAGCTTGTTTTTGACTTTAGCACTTATGAGTCATTTACGTGTCCCCACTCGCAGAGAAATACTGTAACAAAAAAGTCACGTGATATGCTTTATTTATGCCACAGACATGTAAAGTGGTATAGTTAGATTGTGACACAGACATAGTCATTTGTAGTAGATGTAAAAAGATTTAACAAGTGAAATCACAAGTGATAAGACCATAATCTTGGACATTGAATTATAATAAATGAAGTCAGCAATTTCCAGATTCACAACATGAAATTCTGGGACTGACCCAGTGATTACCATTTATGCTTCCTTATTTTACTAGAATTCTGTTGTCTAATGTTTGCTTTTGCACCGGTATGCTGCATTTTTGTCTACTGTTCAGCATTGTCTTATGCCTATTCCTTCCTCTAAAACCCACTTCTCAGATTATGTCTGAAAATAAGGTTTATCTATCTATCTATCTATCTATCTATCTATCTATCTATCTATCTATCTATCTATCTGTCTATCTGTCTATCTATCTATCTACCTCTGCCTGCCTGCCTGTCTGTCTGTCTATCTATCTATCTATCTGTCTCTATGTACCTTCAGTCCACTTCAGTCTTGACAGCTACCTCTCTCCACCTTGTCCCCTTCTACCTGCCTACCCCCTTGCCTCCTCTCCCTCCCCCCGCCGGCATTTCCTGAGTTTATCCCTCCCCTCCCTCCCCTTTAGAGCTCTTATCCTCAGCCTCTACCCTCTGACAATGATCATCCTGCCTGCATACCCCCTTCCCTCTCACCTGCAGTGCTTATTTCTAAGATTGCCCTTGGCTGGTATGTCATGCTACCTAACATTTGGCACATTTTGAATTACTGGAATTTCCTAAGCCTCAGTCTCTTACTTCTTTTTATTGTGTAACTATGTATTATTGTGTTGACCTTTGTATGTATGTATACCACCCATTCCTTTGACATGGAACCTTTGTAAACGAGCAATTCCTGCTCAAAGGTATTTGTAATCCTAGATTTCAATAATGAAAAAAAAAATTACCTACCTGCCTAGCTACTTCTATCTTTGTCTGACTGTCTATCTAGCATCTATCAAAACAAACAGACTAGAAGTTAATATTTCAAGGAAATATTTATATTACTTGACAACATATGAGATCTGTGATCTCCAGGTGAACTTTCAAAAGCATGGGTCATCCTAAAGATACAGATCCAGCAGCACCTCTAAAGCAACAATTCTAGCATTGCAGCAGCTTGCAATAGCCATTTGAAGCTGGAAGGGATCTTCCCTTGCAAGACATCCTCAAAAGGGACAGGAACATGGATCAAAAAGTGGTGTCCACATTGCAGCAGCTACAAACACATTCAGCAAGGACAGATTTGACACCGAATAATGCAGAGTGGGCAAAGGAGTAGGCTACACATTCAGCAAGTACAACTGCACCTTTAATCAAGTACTCTGTGCTTACATACAGATTTAAAACTATTGAAAATCAGCTTAGAGTCCCAAATGTGAGGATCAGAGGCTCCCTGAGAAAACTAAAGGAGCAGCTAGAAAGCCTTCATTTTGGACCTGGATGATAAAGACTTTAAAGCTAGACAATGATGTAAAAATCAATGCAGCTTATTAAGGAAATCCAAGGTTCAAACCCATCATGGCCAATTAATCTTTCACCATTATTGTGGGCACTGAAAACATGCCAACTTGGGATCTCATTTTATAACCTGCAAGTACCTTGGCACCATTAGAAGTAAAAGAGAAACTAGTGTGACTCTTTTCTTACCTAAGCTATACTACCAGAAATCACCACAAACAATGTGACTGGGTTTGTCCAGCTCTGGGCACTGGATGTAGTCCACTCCTTCCTCTTTTTTTTTTTTGCTTATTTATTTTTTGCTACCTCCTTAACTGGGGGGCGTATCTATCATTTCCCCCCATCCAGCACAGTCTCCTTAGCCCCACACCAGATTCATCAGAGCTCTAACCTTTTTTTTTTTTTGCCTACTCCCCAGGCCATATTTTTTTTATTTAGTTGTTTAACCAGGAGTAGCACACTAAGCTGAAAGCTTTTTTACAGGTGCAACCTGAGAGCACAGGGAAGTTAAGTGACTTGCTCAGGGTCACACAGTATGCAAGTGGAAGCTGTGGGATTCAAACCCAGGTCTGGTCTGCTGGATGTCACTAGATTTGCAGCTCAGTGCCTTAAACCACTGCACTATACTGCCTCCCACATAACAGTGGGTACTTATCTCACTCACTGTGGAAGACCTGGATGCCAGTCTTCAGGGGAAGCTTACTTGAGTGTGTCTGCTGTAACACTACCGGGACCAGCCTTCACATGTGCGTCGGAGGATTTAGTTTTCTTTTCCCCTGTGATCACCACCATGACATGGGCATGCAGCGATGCCAAGGACTCTGCTGTGCACTCTTCAGCATGCTGCACATCCAACGTTGGCCCACACCGACCCACTGTATACCCTCCAAGCTCACACCAGTTCCTGGCCACCACCTGTAGTCAGTAGCTCAGTGATCATCCTTTGCCACCCTCCCCAGGGAGGAGAGCAGTCCACTGGATGCTTGATCCTCCTCCCCCTGGCCAACCCACCAGCACCCATGGCAGCTCTCAACTCTGGGTCATCGGCATGGTAAGAGGTATGGTGCCAGTGCCTCAGCCTTTTACACTATTGGGCTGGCTTCCACTCCTTACTCTAGCCTAGTATCTGGTATCTAGGGAAGGTCTATCTTTACATCAATATTATAGAGCCTGGTAACTGGGTGGCCAAAACAAGTAAAAAAATTGCAAGCTGAAACAAAGAGGAAGCATCAGCCAACAATGACTGAATGATCGGGAACATCAGAGAGAGTGTCTACACATTGGACAGTATACTTAATTTTGAATCGTTTTGTGTATTTATATTGGCTAAGGCTGCATTGTATGGTGGTACTGTATCTGTTCCTCTTGTACTTTGGGGAAAATGGTGCTCAGCACAGGAATTAGGTATGGAGACTATATTGTTCATACTTTTGTGGGGTATATAAGCAACCAACATAAAACCTCTTTTTTAACCCCCACATTACTGATCATTGATAAAAGCCTTGCTACTGGGAGACATGGGCATTCATGCAATTTAATTTTGCATTATTTATAGAGAGTGCAATTTCTGGGTGTTGCCACAACTTGGACTGCCTGGACAGAAACTATTTCTGTTGAATATGTTATCAGTCTCTATCAGTTTGAAATTTTGCACAATGTTTGGCAGTGGGGAGGGACATAAATTCAATAAAAAAAATAAATTAAATTGAGTGTTAATTGGGTAACATGTATTTCCAAATTTGCATATTGTAATTGTGATAACAACAACTCTTTGGTAAGTTGTGTGAGGGTTGTTACACCATGAAATAAATCTCAGTGGGTTAATTATCCCACTGTTTACTTGATGCAGGTTTATCATAGGTCCCTCTGAATAATATTTAATGCTCTCTAAGTTATAACTTTTAATATAATATCAGATGTAAGACTAATGTACTCAAAATGGTCAGCTAGTTTTGGGAAAAGCATTTGTATTGTCTTGCATAAGAGACAATCTTACATTTTATTGTTTTATTCATTAAATAATAACATGTTTAAAGCAACAAATAACTTAGAGAAATAAAAGTAATGAAGGTATCCTGAAGTTTGTCTACTGTTTTCCCTCTGAACATGATAAACTAGTGTCCCAGGTAGAGATGCAGTGAAATATAAATTCCACTGGTGAAGAGAATGCAAAGTGGCCACTTTGCATTGTTCCAGCACTACGCAGAGTGATCATTGTAAAGTGCTCACTTCACTTTGTTATTATGACTTTGCATTGTCATTCTGCATTAACACAAAGTAAGGTGGAATATCAACAATATAGTCAGCCCCCCCACACATCAAATGGCTTACAGTACTGTAAGTCACATGCTTTAGACAAGCAGGAAGGAAATGAGTCATAGAAGCAGATACTTTCATTTTCTCATTTGCAGAGTTAGAGAGAAGAAGCATTTTGTGAAGAGGAGAGAGAGGAGAGGAGAGGAGAGGAGAGGAGAGGAGAGGAGAGTTCTTGGCTGCTTGTTCTGAAAGTTGATCAGCTTCAAAACTCAAAAGCTTTTTTAAAAGCTAATTGTTTAGTTTTTTTTTGTACTTTTTTGTCAGTTCATTTTTTTTTCTTTTTGGTGACTGATTTCTTCATTTTATAAGTGTTGTTGTTGTGTGTGTGTGTGTGTGTGTGTGTGTGTGTGTGTGTGTGTGACTCTGTGTGTGCCTGTGTTGTATGAGTGTGTGTGAAGTCAAGATTTGTCGGACAGGGAAGGCGTGCTTTTTTTTTGTAATGGAGGATCAGGGACAGTATGTGGCCTGTGGCAGGAGGGGAGCAGTGTGCACTCATTGGGGGCATAGCCAGATGGTGTTGGACTGGTCCAAAGTGTTTGGTCATCCCCCGAGAAGCAGCAGCTGCAGCAGCACCAGTGCCACATCCAGCAACTCTGCCACCACGACCACCACCACCAGTGGCAGCTGGAGGAGCTCCAGCAGCACCAGCAGCACCACCTCTACAGCAGCAGGTGGAGCCCCAGGTCCATGAACATGCTGCTGGCTGTGCATCTGCCCATCCCGTGCCTTGTACCCCATGAAGTTCCCCAGTTTGGCAGTTTTTTAGCTGTGCCAGAGGAGAGAGCAGACTTGTGGTGTGTCTGCTTTGTGGGGTGCAGGTGCACCATGGCCCCCGGGGGACACATTTGGGGACCGGGGCCAGCACCCCCATATGTTGATGGGCCAGGCCTCCACCTGCTGGTGGTTCTGTGGCAGTGGCAGAGGGTGCTGCTGTTGTTCTTCATCATAGCTGGTGGAGGGCCACAGCAGCAGTTGCTTCAGTACCACCACCAGCACCATCCTCAGCGTCACATCTACTTGATGTTCCCCCACCGGTAGATCCCAGAATGCCTACAACTCAGGCAGACATAGGACTTTTGTAGGCTACAGTGGAAGAGAATAATGAGAGGTGGGTGCTGTCCAGCAGCAGCAGTTGGAGCACATACAGCAACACCAGTGTCAATGCTCCATCTGCTGCTGGACCATCAGGAGATGCCCCATTAGCTATTCCCCCCCACCGCTGTAGTATTTTGTCTTTTGTTTATATTAATAACAGACAGAGGAAAGGCCACAGTAGTAGTTTAAAGGGAAGCAGTCAGCAACAGCAGCTCCCATTCCCTGCAAGGCTTACCCTCTGGTTAAGCGTTTGAAGTATGTTGAGGCATTTTCTCACACTGCAACATACTTTATTTTTAACAGACAGGCAGGAAACCCAGAATTGGTGAATGCGCATAGTGGCTCCATTATGTGCTTGTGGTGGCGATGCACCATGCGCCTCAGTACTTTTATTGAAGCTCACGGCATCACGCACCTTTACACATAATGGAGCCCCATATAGAATCCTCCATACTTCTAGGTCATGACTTTCTCTATAAAAATAAAATATGTTGTGGTGTGAGAAACATGCCTCAACATACTTCAAAGGCTTAACCAGAGGGTAAGCCTTGCAGGGTGCAGGAGCTCCTGTTACTGACTGCTTCCCTTTAGATATATACATACATACATGCTCCTTATTGCCTGTTATTATAATCCAGTGCCTCAGTAATGTTTACTTTCTGTTGTGGAGTGATTGTGGAAAAGCAGGACTGAGCAGTGCAAGTATAATGTGCTAAATTGCATCTGTGCAGTCAGTGTTGTTTCCTGTGTGTGTGTGACGTCAGACATCATCCATCTTCTTGCAAACATATATAGGCTGACTTGTTGCAGAGTTTATGGTATAAAGAAAGGAGATAAGAATATATAACATAATGTTTTATTGTCACCATCATCATCAGCAGACTAAGTGATATGATACTTTTTCAGAGGTGTCTGGCCAGAGTGCACCTTAGTCACATACTGCACACATGACTTTTAGGAGAGCATGTGTTTTTGGTGCTATTATCTCCACAAAGTCATGTGTGCACTGTGAGTGACTGAGACCTCTGAAAAAATATCATATCACTTACTCCTCCGGTGCTGATGGTACGAATAAAAAATACATCATTTATTCTTTCTTATACTTATTCTTTACATACTGCAATAAGTCACACCCTATAGGTTTTCATGAAGCTGGACAATGTCTGCACACACAGGAAAGAACACTGATGGCACATGTGCAGTTTAGCACAGCATACTTGCACTATTCTGTCCTGCTTTTTGACAAACACTTCACGAGTACCGACACAAAGTAAACATTACTGAGGATCCAGAAAAATTTCTTTTTTGAAATAGACATTAAAGCAGCAGTGCAATATTCTGGTGAACATTCTGACCTATACTTTTTAATGCTATTTTACATTGCCAATTTACTTACCTCCTGACTTGTATGATACCATTCTTTCCAGTATTTATTCTGCTTTAGTACTTTTTCATGTTGAAATAACAGGAGTGCTCCTTTTAATACAGTATGGATCAGGCCTTCATCAGTATTTTCTGCTGTTTTTGTCCATCAGTTGTTTATATACCAGTAGTATCACTTCTGTTGTAAGGAAAATTGACAATTATGCAACAGGCAGTGTTTTCTGACCTCACAGAACAATATTTGTTCAAAAACAGCTGCAAATAGTGATGAAATCCTGGGCCAAGCCATATTAAAAGGATTGCTCCTTTTATTTATTCAGATATGAGAAAAAGTTCTAAAGCAGACAAAAATTGTGAAAAGAAGGGTATTATGCAAGTCAAGAGGTAACTAGTGGCTGGAAATCTAAAATAGCATAAAAAAATATAGCTCAAAATTTTCACCACACTGTTGCACTGCTGCTTTAATTTATAATTTAATTATGACATTATGTGCTGACAATAACAACACACAAAATGCAACTGTTTTGTGTCCAGAAAATTCCCAAGTGCTGATGAAGTGAAATGGGAGTGTTACACCACATACAAAGTCCCCCAGAATTTATTGAGCAGTCACTCATGCATGCGCTGGTCACACAGAGTCCTCAGAATTTTTCTGCATCCTCAAAATGCAACTGTCTTGTGTCCAGAAAATTCCCCAGTGCTGACGAAGTGAAATGGGAGCATTACACCACATGCAAAGTCCCCCAGAATTTATTGCACAGTCACTCATGCATGCAGTGGTCACACAGAGTCCCCAGAATTTTTCTGCATTTCAAAATGCAACTATTTTGTGTCCAGAAAATTAACATACTGTAATGATGATGTCATGATGAACAATGTCTTGCCAAACTGTGCGATGGAGGGATAACATGACATGAATCCATTCAGTGTTCCATCAGAAATGATGACCATGAGAGAACTGTTGCTGGTCCAAAGTGTGCTGACATTCCTGCGAATGCGATGCCATCACCTCAACTGGATGGAAGGGTGCCCTTTGTGTGTACACTAATAGTAGCATTGGTGTATTTATTTAAAATTTGATGACTGGGAAAGGCACACTGAACTGAGGCTTGTTTCCAGGTGTGACCCAGGTACAGTTTGTACAGGGAGTATAAAGAGAAACAAGAAGTATAGGCAGTAGTCACAAAAAATAAATATACAATACAGTACACTTATCAAAGGAGAAACATTTGCTCAAATTAGGAATGTGAGAGAGATGAGGAGAGGTCTGCTAAGGGTGGCACTGATGGTGAGTTAAAAAGGTCTGAGTGGTGCCTCTGTGGCACATTTGGACTGATTGAGCATGTAAGACAATGCAGATTAGGTAGGAACCAGAGGAGGTGGGTAAAAGCAGAGAAAGAAGGGGCCTTGTGAAGGTCAGAGGGCAGAGAGTTCCAGAGAAGGGGGAGATGGTATGAGAAGGTGAGTTGGCCGGAAAGAGTGTGAGGGGAGGTGGAGTATAAAAGGGTCCCTGTGGCAAAGAGAGTAGTTTGGGAGGGAGGTTTGGTTAAGTGGGGATGTGAGGTATGGGGGGAGGAGGCCAAACAGAATTTCGCTAAGATGGAGGCGCAGTGAATGGTATGCCTGTGGGAGAGCGGGGCGATGGAGAGTGGGGTGTAGAGCAGGCAATGGTAAGTGAAGGGGGGACAGTGGCAAAACAGCAGAAGGCATTGAGCAAGATATCAAGTCTGGAGAAGGAGGATATAGGGGCCTTATATAGACTACATCTGCTTAGTCTATTACTGGCAAGATTGTTTTGCGTATGAGCTCGCATTGGATGGGGATCGGTAAGCAGGATTTGTGGCGGTAGAGGATAGCGGGTTTAGGTTGGAATTTAGTGCAGATTGCCTCGACGTGGGTGGAGAAGTTGAGGTGACAGTCCAGCCCTACTCCCAGATATTTGAAGTCTGAGACTTGCTCCAATGGTGAGCCATCCAGGGTGGAGAGCGGTGGTGGGGGCTGTGAGGGTTACCAGCTTCTGTCTGGAGCCAAAGACCATAGAGACCATCTTTTTAGCATTAAGAGTGAGTTAGTTCTCGAGGAGCCAGGACTGGACTCTGTTGAAGTCACTTTGCAGAATGGGGAGGGACACTGTCATGGGAGGTGCCTGATGCAAAAATGGCCATGTCATCTGCATACAGATGGATGTTGGAGGAGAGGCAGATGGATGTAAGGTCATTTATGAAAAGAGAGAAAAGGATGGGGCTCAGAATAGATCACTGGAGAATGCTGGATATGATAGGGAGAGGTGGGGAGAGTGTCACCAATTTGAACTGATTGTTGCCTATTGTGGAGGTATGAGTGGAGCCAGGCAATTGATGGGGGGGTAGGCTAGGCTGAAATTGCAGAGTTTGTGGAGTAGCAGCAGGTGTGATACTGAGTCAAATGGTTTGGCCAGGTCTAAGAATATGGTGGCTGTGATTTGACTGTTGTCCATGGCAGAGAGTATGGAATCCGTGACACTGAGAATGGTGGTTACGGTGGAGTGGTGTTTTTGAAAACCAGACTGGACTGGAGAGAGCAAGTTGTTAGCTGTGAGGAAGACAGGCAGTCTGGACAGTATAAGGGATTCCTGAACTTTGGCCAGGGAGAGTAGGAGTGATATGGGCCTATAGTTTCCCGGTTGGGAGGGGTCGCCACCTTTGTGAAGGGGATGACTTTTGCAGATTTCCAGGCTACAGGTACAGTGGCAGTGGATAGGGAGAGTTTCAGTATGTGAGGCAGGAGGGCAGCAATAGCTACTGCTGTGATGTGGAGCATTTTAGGGGTGTATACTGTCTGGGCTGGATTTGGAAGAGTTGAGGGAGGAGAGAGTGTGGTATACTTCAAGAGGCGAGGTGGGAGGAAAGACAAAATCAGCGGCTGTGTGGGATGGTTCAGTTGAGAATGGAGGGAGAGTTGGGGATGCCACAGGAGATGAAGAACTTGTTGAAGATGTCTGCCATGGTGGCAGGGTCCGAGACTGTTGTGCTGTCTAGTTTGAGGGACGGACATGTATGTTTCATGGGAGGGTCAAGAAGGGAGTTGATCAGCTTGTAGAAAGAAGCATTGGGATTTTGGTTTTGAGTGAACTGGCTTTAAAAAAGGAAGATTTAGATTGCTTAATGGCTTTGGTGCAGTTATTCCTGTGGTGTTTGTACGTTTGGAGATCATGAGCTCTGTGGGAGGATTTGTAGAATCTCCAAGCTTTGTCCCTGGAGTGACACAAGATAAGGAGGTTGGCTGAGATCCAGTGGTGGTGATGGCATTTTATGCTAGTTTTTCTTAGGGGCATATGTGTGTCCCAGATCATCAGGAAGATACTGCAGAACTGAGATAGTGCCAGGTCAACATCAGACAAGGAGAGGACCTGCAACCAGTCAGTGTTTGCAAAGTCATGTAGCAAGGCAGGGACATTTAGCAAGATGAAAGGGTCTAGACCAGATAAATTTGGTCTGGGAGAGTGGTGAGTGAATTTTATGGACACAATAGGTGACGCAGTGGTCATTAAGGGTGTTGGAGTATATGCCTGAGGCAGAGATATGGTGAGGGTGGGAGGATAAGACCCAGTCCAGGAGGGTGTAGTTTTGGGACTGATGATTTAGGTGAGTAGGTTCTTGGATTAGCTGGGATAGATTTAGGGCTTCGATTTGTAGGATGGTGGGTTTTGCGGAGTGGGAGAGCCAATCAAGGTTGAAATCCCCCTAGAAGCACAAGTTCTCCATTAGAAGTTTCAGCATGGATGGAGGTTATGGCCTTGATAATTGATTCGGGTGAGGCCTTAGGGGTGGCATATAAGGCCCCAATGTAGAGGGGGAAAGAGGAGAGAAAGGATAGATGAACCACAATTGAATCGTGGGATGAGGGGCAAGATTCATTAAACATGATGGAGCATGAGAGGGATTGCCTGATGAACAGTGCCACACCCCTGCCTTGTTTGCCATGGTCCTAATGGAATAAATTGCAGTCTGGGATGTTGAGTGAGGAGTTAGGGATCTTGCTGTGATGCAGAGTAAGTCTGGGTGGTATTGGGTGACCCATAGAGTTATGGCATCCATTTTAGGGAGGAGGATCCAGACACTGAGGTGAAAAATGCAGAGGCCCATGGGGAGAGAGTTAGGGGATGGACTTGGTGGCAGTCCGGTTGAGGTGTTCCTGGACTCAAAAGGGCCAGAGTTGGGATATATGTCACCCACCAGTAGTAGGAGGAGAACTTAGTATGTGAGTAACGGGGAAATTTTGGACGTGCCGGAACAACGCTTAGAGGGAGGCACGTGGAAGTGTAGGCATCTGTAAAGAGCTTCCAGGTTTAGAAAGTGGGATTGGAGTAGTGATGGGTGAATGGAGGGCAGAGGTTGGAAAGTGTAGATTGGGGGAGGGATGTAGGGGAGAGAGGAGGATGGGAGAAGAGAAGAGTTAGTATAGGGGTAGGGCAAGAGGGGGTGGGAGGAGGTGGTACCTGAGGTAGGGCAGGATGGAGGGTTCTTTGGAGAGGAGAGAGTGGCCACTGAGAGGAGGGTGATGGATAGGGTGAGATGAGGGTGAGAGAGGGTAGTAGGAAGGAGCATGCAGTATAGTAAGCACAACCACATTTTGGCACCACTAAACAGCGGTGTAGCCAAGTGAGAAAGGAAGTAGGAAGGTGGTTGTAGTAAGAAGTAGATGACACTAGAGGTAGTGGGATACAGTAGTGATGGGGTGATACCTGTGAAAGAGTTGGGTTTTTGTGTATAGCGGCCACTGGAGGCCAGAGCTGATAACCTGTGTGTGGAAAACGTGCTGACAGGTTAAAAACTATCATGAAAACTATCATGTGTCTGTAGCTATATATAGCAAGGACGACCAAGAGTGGTGGGGGTGGTGGGGCAACCAATGCACAGCATCGGTGGGGTCTGCACACAAAGCTGTAGAGCACCGCTGGGATTCATACCTGTTTGTAAAGCCTTTGGGCTGTGGGGAGGGCTGTTCAGGCAACCACCCTTGAGACCCTGGGTGCTCGTGAAGAGAGAGCCAGCTGATGCATCTGTTTGTAAAGCCTTCGGGCTGTGGGGAGGGCTGTTCGGGAACCCACCCTCATGACCCTGGGTGCTTTCGGAGAGAGAGACAGCTGCTGATCTGTTTGGGCTGTGGGGAGAAAATGTATTTTCTAGGTGGGGGGTTGACATATATATACATGTACTCATTGCATTGTTTTGTATCACAGGTCACATACTGTTGGTGTGCACATTGCAGTGCTTGATGAGAAATGCTGGCATTGAAATTGGAAATGAAATGCTTTCAAGGCAATGAAGGTAAGTATTTTGGGGGTGCATATTTGCAAGCAGGTCTCATTAATGGTTTATTATTTGGTTACTTCTTCACAGATTTCATCGGCATCCTTCTTCAATCCGGTAATGATGGTCATGGTCATCAATTAAAATTACTTCTGCTTGTTGCATGTCTGCCCCAGCCTGGGGTGGGGGGGCATGATGTTGAAGAAGTTCTTTGGATAAGGCAACTATGACACAACAAAGCATCTGGAAGTTTTCTAAAAAAAGGAATAAAGGGCTTATTACAACTTGATCGCAGCAGTAAAACATTATGTTTAAGCCGTGGATGTTCCACCACGGGTATCTGGATTAACACAGATAGCAAGCTGTCCCACTGCAATCATTAGATCACAAATAAATTTAGTACCAGGCTGCATAACAAATACACTGTGTCAGTGTCCCTGTGTCTCAACTAAAGTTACATTTAAACATAGAAACATAGACTTTGATGGCAGATAAGGACCGCTTGTCACACCTAGTCTACCCATTTCCCTACATACAGGATGAGCTGCAAATACTAGTTAACCAACAGCCTATTTGTTCTTACCCCCCACAAGAATTGCCTTATTATCTGCCCCATGTATTCTTGAATTCTCCACAGTTTTATACCCCACAGCCTCCTCAGGAAGGCTGTTCCATGCATCCAACACCCTCTCTGTGAAAAAATACTTCCTCACATTGCCCCTGAACCACCCCCTCCTCTATCTTTAAATTGTGTCCCCTTGTTCTTGCACATTTTTTTCTGAAAGAAAACCACATCTTGTCAAGTAACATGACCTGGGTCCAACTTTTTCAACACTGTCTTGGCTGCACAGCTACAAATCTGGAATACAGTGCATGATATGTTGCAGAAATATTTTTTGTGATGTACTTCACCTAGTTTATGAATTACCAGTCAGATTTGTTGCACTGTTGTGAAAAAAAAGGAACAGATGAAATCAAAATAAATATACTTACCAGTATGGATTGGAAATATATATCCCATAGGCTCCTGTAGACAGTACTGCTGCTGTACCATTGATACAGACCTTCAGCAAAGGAGAGTCATTTGTTGTTAACCTATAAAAAAACAAAATAAGTTGACCATATGTGTTTGACCATTGCAACTCAGAAAAGCAACAGAACACAAAACACACAGCTAAAGGAAGATGAATAGCATGAAAAACATTACCACACATACTCACTTTATAGTTTTTATAGTAAGAAGCCTTGTGCCTGTGGCTGATGGATGTGGTCTCCTGTTTGACTCCCTCTGCCTTGGCATGGTCAAGACATGTAATGGAAAATATTGTCACAATAGTGGCGGTGGGTGGTGGTGGTCATAGCTGAGGTACATGATGACATTACCTCTCACATCTTCCTGCATCTGGTGCTGGTAGTGGCAGTTGAAAACAGCAGTCTTATCTGTTATGGTGGTGGATGGGTGGTAGTCTGGGGGACACACAGTCAAAATCCCTATGCTGGCAGTTGTGAACAGTGGTCTTATCTCTTATGGTGGTGGATGGGTGGTAGTCCAGGCGGACACATGGTCACATTCCCTATGCTGGCAGTGGTGAACAGGTAACAGCAGTGTTATGGTGGTGGTAGTCCAGGGGCCAGGATATACTGTGCTCTGTGTTATAAATCTGACATGATATATGGAATTTGAGTCACTATGAGTGGGACAGTGAATTAACTTTATGAAAAGGAAAACATGTATCATACAAGAAATGTGACAGTCTTTAAACCACTTAAGTTAAAACCTGCCAACATTAACCTCATCATCATTCATCATTATCCTCATAATGAAAGCTGCCCTTGCAGTATTCTATGTCTGAATTCTGACCACTGGGAAATTCTTTCTCCATTGTGTTATTATCTACATCAGTGGTAGGCTGTTTCATGCTGCCACTGCCACCAGGATTGTCCCTTTCTACGGCATCAGCTAAACCATGACTATGCTGGGGTACGAATACTGAGGTTGCAGTCTGACCTGGTATGTGCCTTTTATTCATTTTTATGAATGTCAGCAAACTGACATTTGCAGGAGAGAGGTTTGTACGATGATTCTGAGCTATTGCACCTGCTGAGCTGAATACCCTCTCGACACTCACACTGGAGGGTGGGCATGTCAGGTACTTTAGTGCCACAGTGGTCAGTTCTGGCCATTCACTGACCTTTCTACTCCAGTATAAAAATGGATCACCAGTGATTGACAGATGTCTGTTTCCAGACACATATAACTCAACCATTCGCTGTGCTGCTCTAAGTCCAGGGTTTGATGCATCATCCGCTTCTCCAGAATCATTTATGTCACAAATCCCGACTTGGGACAAACCTCCCAAAGTCAGTTAACACCAACCACTGTTGATGACATACCACCTGGAACTGCAGTCCCCTTCCCCTTCCCCTTACAGGATATGCTTGATACTACTCGAGATTCACCTTCAGCCTGATTATGCTGCTGCTGTGGTTTGCTGACCTTAGCATGTGACTTCTGTGCCCCATAAACCAAGCACACCAGTTACCCACTGACAGTTTATACCTGTTCAGGCCTGCTCTCCAGTACTGATACAATTCTGTGTTTGTACTGTGGGTTCATCATTGTTGCTATTGCAAAGTTGTCACTACAGTGAATGCTCAAGATGTGATGATTCTGGTCAAATACTGTCAGTATGTGTTTCAGCAACACACTGTTAGCACTGTCTCTGGCAACATCAAAGCTATGCTGTACATTCACGAATGTTTGCCTCATCACCCGCAGCAGTGGAATTAATTGGCTAATGGAGGCAGACTCACCACTCACTGCCTGTGTGGCATTTTCAAAAGGCCTCAAGATTGTTATTACAGAGTCAATGAGGCACCACTGTTCAGTCGTCAAAGGCATGGAGGCCTTGGAACTGTCACGACTAGTGTGCATGACAAGATAATCTGAGATGGCTTTGTACTGTTCATACAACCTCTCTGCCATGTATAAAGTGGAGTTCCACCTGGTGACAACTTCCAGCTTCACGCGATGCTGCGGAAGGCTGCTTTGGATCTTCAACAGCAAAAGTTGGTCACAGGCCTTTGCAGAGCGTGACAAGTGAGAACAGATATGGCGTGCAACTTTCAGCATTTCCTTTATATCAGGGTGCTGCACTAACTCCTGCACCACAAGATTTAAACAGTGGGCCATGCATGAAACCCAAAAAAAGCCACCATTCGAGATGCATTTCCTCACATTTGGCCCATTGTCACATGCTATGAACCCAGCTCTCAAGGACAAGGGGTTCAGCCACTTGTCAATTTCAGTCAGTACCATGTCCAACATGTTTTCACCAGTGTATGAACAGATCACATTGCGCATAGCAATTGTTGCAAGCTGCCGAATCCCTGGAAGATTGCTACCATGACACTCCACCTTACTACACTGATTATTCACACTACCAACAGCACAAAAAAAAAGAAACTGTACCCAGTGTGCAATTATACACAAATATGAACTCCCCGCTGTCTTGTCACTTGTCCACATATCCATACATAAATAGATGAATGGAGAGAAGGAATGTTGAAAGGCATGTCTTACTTAGTCAGATACAGATCAGTACAACACGGGGACAGCATGGGTCAAAAAGTATATCCTGGATGGGAATTTCCATTTTGGACAGGCATGTGCAGCAAACCGCCGGAACCCAGAATTCTCCACAAAGGAGAAGGACAAAAGATCAATTGCCAGCATTTCAGCTACAGCAGCATTAAGTTCATGTGTCACTGTATGATTGGGTGGGTACTTCAGCTTATGTGCAAAAGCATTCTGTAACGTGAGCTGACAAACATTTTACATGGGGTGTGATGACAAATGGTTCTGCTCTATGAATCACAGGGGGAGGAGTGTGGACGTGTGATGAAGATGGTTGCACAGGTGATGACAAACCCAGAAATGCAGTTATTTTCCCACATTTACCAACAAGGGTTGATGTACCACTTGCACTAGACATACTGCACTGACCACCACCACCACCACTGGACAAGATTTAAAAATCATTTGGGTCCTCCACCTTATGATGCCTGTAGTAATCCTCTGCTGTAATTTCATCACTACTGCACACATTTAATTTTCTACTTGATGTTACAGTCATGGAATGGGATAACATGCTCATTATGTTTGATGATAAAGGTGAACATCCTACTGTTGTACAGGTATTAGTTGCCATCTTGTGCTGGGTCCACAGTGTCATGTGCCTGTTCTTTAGATGTGTTTGCTGTCCCCCCCTGTGCCCAGATGGCTCCCCTTTTTACCTCCACTCACAAGCACCTGGCAAAGCTGGCAGATTGCAACTGACTCATCATTTGCATCTTGCACAAAAAATTCCAAACAAGGGATTGTGATGCTCTAGTTTTAACATGTCCCCCCAATGCTGTGTATTGAACTCCATTTTTTTAAGCCATGAAGTGTGTGTGGGGGGGTGCTACATGATTTTTCAGGCAGAGCACACTTGGACTGCAACTGACCACCATGACTACCTATCATTATTACTGGGTTATCATCATCATCTGAAACTGGTAAATCACAACTTTTTATGGGGGGGTGGGGGTGGAATGCAAACAGACCTAGACACAACTACCTTGAATTTCTTTTTCTCTGGTTCCCAACAGGGGGTCACTGACATCATCATCATATTCATCAATGTCATCCACATCTTGTGCTTGAATGCTGGCATGTGGACTGCATGTTGCAACCACAGCAACATCATCATCATCAGATTCATCATCATCAACACCACCACCATCACCCAATATTTTTCACCACACTGTAAATCATTGCATGGCAAATGCGTGACCTGAACTGCGGTGGAAGAAATATGACATTGTGTGCTATCATTGACATGATGATCATGTTCAGTTACTGGGATGTTACTGGGGAGTATGACATCATCTACACTGTCACTCACTAGCACTGCTTCACACTCCACTATATTTCTGGACATGGTAAACTGGTCGGAAGTGGAACATGCAGCAATACTCATACCACCACCAGCAACTGCACTAATACAACCAGCTGGGACAACATCATCTCCTCCAACTATGAGTGAAGCTACTGATTGTGCTGTAAAAAACATTGAAGGAGAAATACCTTTCCTTACATCAGCAATGCACTTCTGTGACTGCGTACTACCACGCCACAGACAATCTTACCAATGGCAGCAGTGCTATGGCGAGAAACAGCTTTGCTTGCACGTCTCTTTGCTGGCATTTGGGGGATCAACAAGAATATTCTAAACAAATTTAGATTTTGGAATGCTCACTCTGGGTGGGGGCCGGGTGGGGGTGGACACTGAATGTGAAGCCAAAAAAACAACTGTGGCTTCAACAAGAGATACAGACACAAAGTCACAACAAGCTCAATAACACCTTAACTAACCAGTGGTGCTCTCAAGTCACAAATAATTCAATCTGGAAAAGAATACCTTTTGCCGGTGGGGGGGGGGGGCACTGACTGCAGATTACAGCAGTGCAAAACCAAGAAAAGTTACCACAATGGCAGTACAAAATCACACAGTAGCGACTAGACAGAGCAATGCTGAGACAGCTCTGTCAGCTGGTCAATGATGAGCTGCAGACACCCACACACACGGAAGCTATGCCATTGTGGTGGAGACAAAGGTCACAGCAGCCATGTGCCTTTTCACCACAGGCACCTTCTAGATGCTGGTGGGGGACACAACTGGCATAACACAGTTGGCCACATCCAGGCTCCTGACTCAGTTCCTCAGTATTCTGCTGCAACACGCTGGTGAGTACATTAGATTACCCAGCATGGCAGCAGAGCAGACAGAAGCAAAGTAGGACTTTCAAAGGACTGCACACCTACCCGGTGTGCTTGGCACAACAGACTGCACCCATGTGGCCCTATGTGCATCACCTGGCATCAACAGAGGACAGTATCTTAGCCACAAGGGCAACCACTCCATCAACTGCCAGGTGATGTGCAATGACACAGGGCACATCATGTATGAGTATGCCAACTACCCTGGGAGTGCACATGATGCCTACATCTGGCACAGATCAGACCTATGCTGCCGCTTCAAAACAGGGGAGTTGTCCAGTGGCCATCTCATCGGTGAACGCAGCACAACAGCAGCACAGTGCACCAAGGAATACAGGCTGCACAGGCATGCATGATGTGCAGTGTATATAGTAGGTAGCCAGGCAGCAGGACACGCACACAATCCAACCATGTGTGACGAATGGACAATAGGGCAGATGGCAGCGGTGGCACCACATGTGCAGCCAACACAGCATCAACAGGCAAACTGTTAGAGTGGGCATGCTGGCACACCATATATAGCGAGGAGAACCATCAGCTCTGTTGCAGCACACAGCGTTAGGTGATTTGTGATAAAAAGGGTGTGGTCACACACACGGAATGCAAAGTGTTGCAGCAATAGGAGGTGGGGAGGCACACATGTGAACAGTGTGACAGTGTTGCCAATTTGATAAGGGAGACATTGCAGGAAATGGGTACAGACTAACACCACAGAAAGGGCAGGACTGCACGCGGCAGGGCAGCATGACACTGAGTAACAACACATCTCTCATCCATCTGCAGGTGACAGTGCATACCCTCTGTGAACATGGTTGTTAATGCCCATTCTGCGGCCCATGACTGAGGCAGAGGAAAGATACAATGGTGCATATAGCAGGACAAGGAACATCATGGAGTGAGTTTTTGGCATCCTAAAGATGCGATTCAGATGCCTCGACCAGTAGGGTGGTGCACTACAGTACAGCCCACTGAACATCTGTGATATATTCCTGACCTGATGCATGCTCCACAAAATGGCCCTTGACCATGGCATAATGTTACTGGACCAGGAGGGTGACATAGTGGAGGAAGTGGAGCCAGCAGGAGGGGAGATACAGCCACTGCAGAAGAGGGGCAATGCACGGATGGCCACAGAGAGGCAGTGGCACAGGGAAACCATCAGCAGGGATCACTTCAGAGCCAGGCAGTGAGTATGACAGCTGAATGTGTGACAATAGCCAGGTAAGCATGTGGCATGAATGACACACATATGCAACAGACATGTGTACTTACATTATGGGCCCTGCAGTGCCCACTGCAGCACAAACAGCAAGCGAAGTGTGGCCTGCACACTAGACATGACAGGCGAATGCGACACACTGAGTGGCATGGGCAGAGCACCATCAGTTGCATGGGTCAGTACAGTTGAAATGTCAGACACACCTGGCAGTGTGTCCTAATGCACCCATCATGCCCATGACAGACCAACAGCAATGTGCACTGCAGTCAGCAATCCCAAGGCAGTCATGTACAGTGACACTGCAGCATTGGGGGAGGGGGCTGATAGGCACAGAGGAGCTAGGTGTGCAGGTGCTCAATGACCGCTAACAGGCCATATCACAGATGAACTGTAGTGTGGAGTGGTGCCTCATATCTGCTTAGTGTGCCTGCCATGCACACGAACATATCCCCACTGGGACTGGACAAGCCCCAGGGCTGTGCCACGTGCTGTGGCTGCAGGTGACACTTGTGACTGGGATGAGTCACTTGTAGCTGTGCTACCGCATGGACAGCCTGGCCCACATGCTGTGATCTGGGCCCATGTGGTAGACTCACTGGGGGAGCGCAGCCGGCCACAGTTAGGCATGGTCATGGTGAATGCTAAACCACCACCAGGTGTCACAGTATGGCATGGCAGTGTGAGAGGGGAGGGTGTTGTATCTGCATATCCTAGTGGCAGGTTTATGGGGGTGCACATTCTAACATTGAAGGCATGCGCTGGGGTGTGTTGCGTAGTGTGCTCAGGCCATGCCACCTTGTGCTCAAGGATTGCTGCAGCAATATCCCACAGTGCCTCTTTGTTAGCAGTGATAGCACCCATGTGCTCCACATGCCTCACAGAGCAATGCTCCTCGATGCAGTGCAAGGTTGTCTGCAGTGCCACAAGGTCCCCATGCAGGTGAACCTGGGCATCCACAGCTGACCTAAGTAGGATGTTATTGGTGGCAAGCACTAGGTCCTGGGGGAGATGACCCTGGACCTGCTCCACTGGCCGACCATGGGGTGGGCTCGGCATGCTGCGCCATGCAGGCAGTGGTACTGGTGCAGGGCTGACAGACTGCACAGGGGTGGCTGCCCAGCAGTGGTGTTGGATGCACACAAGGGTTGTGACTGCTGCTGGCCCAGCACCCATTCAGAAGGTGCATTTGAAATGGTGTTGGCCATGCACTGCTGCATAACCATATCCATGTGCAATGATGCATCATGCATGAGTGTAGCAGTCCGCCGTCCATGTTGCACAGTGTCCTGTACAAGATCATGTGTGTGCTGTGTGGTGGTGGACACAGAGGTGCACAAGGTGCTGTCAGGAGGCACAGGCAACACTGTATCCTGGATGACTGTTTTGATGAAGCTGTCCAAATCCACTGTATCACTAGCAAGCACCTTGCCAGGGTCAAGTGTCATCCAGGACATCCACTCCAGCTGCTGCTCATCCTGCAGTGATGTGATGTCATCATCCACTAAGCCAGCAGCCATATCCACACCATCATCAACTGCACAAACATTGGAGTCTTCAATATCGTCATCACCATCATCAACATCATCACCATAGGCATCCCCGGAGTCTGCTGCCTCTGCAATGGCACCCACAGCACCACCACCACCGCCAGCCACACTGCCCACCAGCAGTAACACTGCAGCAGAGGTATGTGCAGTGCCGGAGATCCATGCCTGTGCATCTGTCAGTGTTATACATGGCCAGGTGTGGGTTGCACCACTGTGGACTGTTGTGAGCACATGTGTGATGGCATCATGTCCTGCTGTAATGCCATTTGTTCCTGGCCTCTTCGCAGCTGTGGAAGGTGAAAGAACAAATGTGTGAGTATGACCACAACAATGCCACATCCCACAGACATACAATGCTGGACATGTGATGTCACAGTCTATGCTGGACAGCCATGCCCCCATGTGTGCTGTGCACAATATTTTGCTGGAGGTGTACCATGTCCATGCATGTGTGTATGACACATGCAGTAGCTGAGTGTGGTCGTGGGGTGTGCAAGGACACAAGACATGTGGAGTGGCAACACACACAATATGGGTGGTGAACCATGCATGTGACATCCCCGCAGTACAAAATCATACTCACATCTCAGTGGCAGTGCAAGTCCAACCTCCCATCCACTGTCTTGGACACCATGCAGGAACTCCAGCTAGAAGTTGGTGGCCATCACTGCCTCATGCACCATCAGCTCCGGTGCAGTCGGTGACCCCCCACATGTGGCCTGCCTGTCACTGCATGCCTGTGCCAGATGTTCGTTTGTCCTGCGGTCTAGTCCACTGGCATTCTTCCTACATTCCTGTGGTGTATGGTTGTATGTGCCCTGGGCATTCACTGCCTCTGCAACCTCCGCCCATGCCTGATCATAGTCCTGACATGTCCCTTCCTTCCTACATAGGACTGCCTCATGCAGGATACAGGCCTCAGTCAGGGACATCAGCTCACTGGGTGTGAAATTTGGTCTGTGATACCTATAAGATGGCATTAGTGGTGCTGTAGCAATACAAAACACTGCATAAGCAATGGCAGCTGTGCCCCATGAGTAGTACAAAAGCCTCTTGTAATACTGGTTGTTACACACAGGAAAATGGAGTGAAAGGCGTTACTAATAGGGTGCAGTTCCTTGAGCACACCACACTGCAGGGTTGTGCAAGGCCTATCTTATGCAAATCCATATGGAACTTGGCAGATCCGCTCACTGTAATGATATGCTAATTCCGTGGATGTGCAGGGGCACTTTAATCAGCCTTTTTACATATGCAAGCTGAATATTGCAGTCCATCACTCAGTGCATACTATGTGCAATCATGCTATCGCATTTACGCAGTTGCTCCCATCGCGCATTCTGCCGGTACACCACGCACAGGCAGTGACGCGTCAGTGAATCATGTTACAATGTGCTGTTGCAGATGTGATGTGTACTGCCATACTGCACAAGTGTGACAGTGCCATTCAAGCACACCATGCAACCATAGCTGCCCTACACAAAATGGCCGGTCACACAGGTGCATTAGTATGGGTCATAACCCTGCATTGCCACCCATGCATACGTAATTGCACATGCGCAATAGCTCCCCTCGACAGCAATCACACTAACACATGGCACTAACACATGCGGCCTGTGATAAGCCTGTACCCATGAATTTCACAAATGGCATGGAACACACCTTACCCAAGCCTAATCTAGCTGCAGCACAGGTGGTTGCACTGGGAGCATGGCAAAGGCAGGAGGAGCTGTTGCAGATGCCAGGAGGGACCACAGAGGGTCATATGTGGAGGTTGTCAACCTTGTGGACTTCATGGTGCCACTGGAGGGTGGCCTTTTTGGCACTGAATACCTTGACACCCCAAGGTCAGAGGTGTGGGCCCGGGTAGCATGTGGCCTGTCCTGCAGCATGGCCATTGTGCACAGCAGGAAGCAGTGTCACCACTGTCATGGTAACCTATGCCAGCAGAACCCCCGGTGACTAGCAGGGTACGAAGACATGATACAGTGCCATGCCCAGGTATGTTGTGATGCCTGTGTTGTGCATTAGTGTGGTTTGCTTTGTGCTGTGTGTTGGGACTGCATGTATGCAGGACACTTGGTTACTATGGTGTGGCCAGACATTGCAACAGTGGTGGGTGGATGGCATGGACAGTGGGCCGGGTTACAGATAGACAGATGCAGCCTCCACTGGCACTGCATGCATGTGATACGGCATGTGCACACGCATGGCCATACACATATGGTCATAGCCCTGCATAGCTGTACAGCACAGTGTCATACCGACATTGCTGCCTACTGCTGCAGCATGTGTAGCTGCAACACTGAAGCACAGTACCCATTTGGAGAGCCGTATCCTGTAGTGTGCATGTCTCAGTTGCTACTGCACCATGCAGTGCCACAGATGGGTGCAGGGGTACCCACTGTGTTGGGGGACCATATCTGTGGTGCACCCATTGCCACTGCATGGTGGACACCCATACCATGGCTGCCATGGCTTCATGCATATTGTAGTACTTGGATTCATGCAGTGCCTGCCACCAGCACACAGTACACAGCTGGACATGCTGTGCCGTGTGCTCCACACAGGTCGGATCACAGGCAGGGCCACAGCACATATCAGCACTGTAGGGGGGGGTGAATGTGTGTTATACTTCTTACTAACCGCACCCATATGCTTTTGTCTCCCATGCAGACTGGGCAACAGGCAATCAGGGAACCAGGTGGCGAGGCCTGAAGAACTGTGAAGGATGGAACACAGCTGGAGGCACCAACACCAATGCGACAAGTAAGTGTGCATGCATGCATGTCATATACTGCTGTTCCTGACAGGACACACACAGAGGGTACATGTACACAGGGTACTGCTGCAATGCTGGAACACAGACATTCACATGTCTGGCCTACCTACTTCTATGTATGCACTCTGGTGCCAATTCATGGGTCCACCTGGTGGTGTCACAGTCCAGCTGGACCATGCACCATGACATGCATGGCTTTTACATGTGGCACAATGGTGGCACCTGTGCACATGCATCACATGTTGTCACAGTATGCTGCACTCAATGTCATGGCATGCACGCCACACAGTACAGGTACACAATGGCATGGGCCCTGTGGGATACACATCCACAGCTCCACACATCCACTGCTGTGGTATCCACAGACACTGCTGTCCCTCAGCATACACTCACAGGTGTGGTGGTCACGTCACCTGTTTCTGACAGTGCACATGACATTGCACGTGGTCACATGGTGGACATGCACACTGTGGACACATGCCCTCCATGGGCATGCCATTGGTGCATGCATTGTGCTTAGCACATGTACGGGATAGGCACATGGTCAGGCAAACAACCCACAACCGGGTGCATCCATACAATGGACGAAATCCCAGTGTGTCCACAGGTTGCACAGGAGTTCCCAGACCCCTGTGTTGACAATGGTGTTGCATTTTGGGTGTGTCATTGTCACTCCCACTGCACACCATTGTGGTGCATGGGCTGTCATTGTGTGCTTCAGCAGTCCTTGTTGCCGGTGGTTCACACACACACCTCTGACACACACACACTGGTTTCATATATGAACCAGTCCCACTTCTGTGGCAGCCACTGCGGTCCCATGGGCATGTGGCATTCTTGATTCTCCCCTTGTGTAACACACTGCTGGTGTGCATGCATGCCACAGGGTTGTGTAGTAAACAATCATGCAGCATGTCTCCATTCTGAATGCAGGTCCCACCATCCTGCAGTACAGCATTGCACATCCACTGCTGGGTGTAACATAGCATCCCTCTATCTGCAATGCCATCCACGTGTACCCACACACTGTCATGTCATCTGGGACATGTCCCCATCCCTCCTTGTAAACAGCCGGACACATGCTGGGTCAGTTTCCATGCCTAACCCTAGGGCGGCCACTGTTGCATGTGTTGTCAAACCGTGGTGGTCTATTGCCCATGCCACCTCCTGAAAATTATAACCACCTTGTGATGTTTACTTACACCTTGTCCAGATTGCACTGTATACTGTCTCTAGCATTGCTGTACTATATGTTATTTGCATTGTTCCTGTGCTGGCACTGGCCTGTATGACATCACTGGGAATTGCACAGTGAGTCTCGCCAGGATAAGATCCACTTGTATAGCATGCTACAGTCTGCTTCAGCTAGGTTACTGCAGCGAACAATCTACTCTCAATGGTATTTAGTCCTTTTTATCATGCAGGGTACTGTGACACTGCCAGAATGATATGAATGTCACAGTGTCCTGCATGTCACATGGGACTAATTGCCATTGGTAGTACATTGTTTTCCACAGTAGCTCTTCTGCAGCATGCTGCTGAGTGCTTCACAATGCTGCGTAATTGTGTTTCATCCTGGCAGGATTCACTGTACAAGTCCATGGTGTCTACTAATAGTCTTGTCTTTGCTTGTGTCTGCCGTGGGTGGTGGGTGGGGGTTTCTGGTCTGGACCTATGCAGCGTTGCATGCTGTGTTGCATGTGTGGCCAAAAACAAGTTTCCATGTCCTCACATCATTTGCTTGTTGTTGCTGCACCTGAATGTTGCACTGTATTGCCCTTGACATGGCCTGTGTGCCATGCACTCGTGTCCACATTGATGTGTTGCCAGCTGTGGTCTGTGTTCCAGGTGCATGGGCTGCTGACAAACCCATGCATGTGGTGACATTACCCAGCTGGTGTGCTTGCAATGGTTGTGCTGGTGTGCATGGCCAGCCCCACTGTTCTGTGTAGTGCACAGGCTATTGGGTTGTGTGTCATTTTGTCTCTGCTGTGTCGTGCATGTCTGTCCACTCACATCATGCACGCTGCACACCTGTCATGCTGGACTGGGCACATTCTGTGTTGGCAGTGTGCTGTGCCTGTGCCGCACATGTCTTGTGCTGACTTCACATGCTGTGGTGTTCAGTGGGTGTCCATGTCATTGGGGGGAACACTGTGGTGCTGCCAATCTGTGTTGTGCTGCTGTCCTGGGTGTGCAAGATGTGCACACTATGCACACCACTGCCTTTTCAGTTGTGCTCAGTGTTGCAGTAATGGCTGCCATTCTGTGCATGTACATGAGTGGCTTTCCTGTTGCTGAGGGGGATTGGTGCTGCACACCTCCCTGTGCTGCTCTCCTGAGTGTGTGTTTTGCTTTGCAGGCTCACACTGGACTCAACCTGCTTTTTGTGGGAGGACCTCTGGATAAAGTCCTGTTCTGGGACCTAGGAGGAGAGTGGTACCCATCCTGCAGACTATTTCCTTGCAGCTTGTGGCCCTCCTATGGGCAGTGAGGAACAATATGGTGTCAGTGCAGCAGGGTGCTGCCAATGTGGTTCAGGCCATTGCAGTGTGGAGGGCAGAGGCACAGACAGTGAGGGACCACAGGGCAGCCCAATAGTGTGGACTCAGGCCTGCCATGGCCATTGTGGCTGCCTGTGGCCCTTGGACTTTGTATATAGTTCTTGACATTTGTGTCTCCAGTCCGAACTACACTCCCCTTTGGACCATTTCTTCCCCGTTCCCAGTTATACATGTTCCCTGATCCCTGTTTCCTGTGATGTTTTTGCCTTAGTATCTGTTCCTTTTTCATTATGTTGTTGTGAAGTTCCTATTGTTCCTGCCATTGTATGTTTCTAATTGTTTTTCTGTTTCTTTTACTTTTCCATAAATAACTTTGATACATTTTCTGCCTGCTGCCTGTTCATTCATTGCTGTGCTGTGCATGAGCTGGGTCAGAGTCACCTACTTGTTCCTGTTCATGGGTGTTGGGCAGTGCTTGTTCCAGTTCCTGTGTGCACATTTGTCATGTGTGGGTGCTGGGACCTCCAGCTATGTGTGCTGCATGCATGCCCTGTCTGTGTTTCCCCTCAACCCCTGCAGCTTCTGGGCATTCAGTTGTGGCTGTGTGGGTGGTGTTGCTGTCTCACATTCATGTCTTGGCTGTTCCTCCAGTGTTTTGTGCGGGAGTCCTTTGTGCGCACCTCTGTGCTTGGCTCACCATATTCAGTCCTGCGCTGCTGCTCCGTGCTGTGCCAGTTGTGTGATGGCTCTTCATTGCCATATTCAGCTGATTTTGCACAATCGCATTTCACAACACTTTACTGCACTTCTGCTGAATATTGCATTGTTTTCCTATTACGCATCTTATTGAGCGGTGCTTTACATTGTTTGGTGCAATTCTCTGGCTCTGAATATGTCCCCCTTACAGTAGAAAAACAATGGAAACAAAAACTCTGTGACTCATTTTCGTTAAAATACAGATTTTAAACCTATAATAATTGCTGGTTAGGTTATTTAATAACTGGGTTGGCAGCACTTTCAAATGCCATATTAACCAGCTGATAATTATGGAATAGGTGTCAGTCAAACCCATTTGGGTAAAGAAACTCTCTTCCATTATTCACTTTTGAGCCTTGTAAACAAATCACCATTTCTTATAGGCAGGGCACATAGCGCTCTGCCGTACTTAGTCTTGATTTCTGTGGCCGGTCTCCTAGCCTTCTGCGCAGCATTTTCTGATTTCTTACAGTATGATTTGTTAATGTCTGTGGCAGAATGCAGTCCTGCCATTGACTAAAATATGACGTGATATCATCAATAAAATCATATTCCAAGCACATAGTAGGGGATTCAGGATAAACGAGATGGGGGCAGGAGCAGGGTGCTACGGAAAAACTGTATATCTGAATGAAAATTCATGAAATATAATGAATTCTGTGGCTCTATCTATCTATCTATCTATCTATCTATCTATCTATCTATCTATCTATCTATCTATCTATCTATCTATCTATCCATCTATCCGCCTCTCTATCTGTCTATCCGTCTGTCTGTCTGTCTGTCTATCTATCTTTCTTCATGAACAACTTTGTTAATGCACCAGTTAGGGTAACGTAATACCACAAAAGTAGGGAACTGTGGCATTAGGGTTACCAACCCTAGCTCTCCACCCTCACCCCCAAGCGGCAAAAAGGAAAAAAACATTAGGGTTTTGGGTCTCCAGAGCCTTGGAGAATCAGTGGTCGGGTCTTCCTTGTGGTTGTCAACCCTAATGCTCCCCCCTCCCCCAGCTCAGTGCCTCCAGTCCAAAACCCAAGGTACAACTCCAAGACAGTGCATCATAGTGATACACTCTTCAAAGGTAAAGAAGTACAGTGAAGTCTGCCAGGATGAATCACAGTGTCACAGGTTTCCTACATGACAAAAGGGATTAACTCTCATTGAAATTGCATTGTTTGCTGCAGTAACTATACTGCAGAATTCTGCAGAGTTGGGCTTCATCCTGGTGGGCTTCAACTGTATGTCTTGCCACATGTTGCCAACACAGTCTCCATGCCAACATCTTTCATAAGCTCCTTTTGTCATGCAAGTTCCTGTGAGCCCTGTATGAAGAAAGGAGATCATGTGAGATGTTGTTTGCTCAGGGAATCTTTATTTTATTTAAACGTTTGGTAAGCGGGAAAGGCACACTGAGCCGGGGCTCATTTTCAGGTATGACCCAGGGACAGGGGGAAACAAATACAAAGATGGGGTTTCACATACAAATTAAATACAAGTACTGAGTAGCATTTGATGCAAGGGTGGTTTCAAGGCATACTTGATAATTTTAGTGTATAAGCATACGAGTTTATACATTGGACAGTATAGTAAGATATGGTTTTATATATATATAATGTATGGAATGGAGTGAGCATTAGGTTTTGCATCTCAAAGGAAGTCCACACCACTGATTCAGCAAGACCAGAAGACCAATAATCCTTATGTTTTTTTCCTTTTTCTGCTTGTGGGGTGGGGGTGGGGAGTTAGGGTTGGAAACTCTAGCACCACATTTTCCTACTTTTGTGACATTAAGTTACTCTAACTGGTGCATTAATACAGTTTTTTGCAAAGAATTTACTTTCTCTTTGAGATAAGGGAATCATGGGAGCATGACATTACTCTCCCAGCAATACGCTCCATGACATGTCGCTCCCCACAGTGCATCCTGAAGTCAATTCGCTCCTTTAGCAACCTGCTCCTGGTAAATATGCTCCCTGATGTGTGTAATGAATTCAACAGTAAACAAATCACCAGTTGAAGATTAAAACTTTAAACAAATGAATTCAGCAACAGTAAACAAAACGAAATAAAACAAAATGAAATTCATCACCAGTTGGAGATTAAAACTTTAAACCACCAGCAGGGGGAGATGGCAGGTCAAAACAACAGCTACAACTACAGCTAGTGTACCTTCGATTTCTTCTTCCCATCCAAGTTTCTTCAAAGTTGTCTATTATGGAGTCAAGCTCTGGTGGAAAAATATTAAGGGCTTCATCAGTTACTTCTTCAAATCTAGGCACCACTTGTTCTGGGGGTAGAAAGACAAAGCAGGCAAGTACTTGCACTTTAGTGCAAATTCTGCATCTTGAGCATATTTGGTAGCCAACCCCTCAGACTGTATTTTTCGGTATACACATTGTGCAAAGTGGAAGAAGCAACCGATTTGTTTGGCACTGGGGAACACATTTTGAAATGCTGTTATTGATGACCTCTCAAAATCTCTCATGACAAACTCTGGATTTAAGTTCAGATTTATGTCCTTTAATACCTGCAGCATGCGCTCATATGTCTCCCTTCTCTTTCCAGGGAGCAGTGCATAGACAGCTGGCTGCATATTGCCAAACCTTTCACCAAGGATAAAATACATTTGATGGAACAGTGGTGGGGCTACATTAAATGTTCCATCAGCATACCAGTTTTTGGCTTTCTCTAGAAACCTTAAATTACTTTCTCTTCCAACCTTCACTCTCAAGGTAACTGAGTGTCCAGAACCTCTTGATGCTATTACTCACCAGTAATAGATACTTGGCTATCCTTTATTTTCTCTCTCTCTCTCTCTCTATTATAGTGGCGTGGTCACGCCACTATAGTTAGGGTTGATCGGCCACTTACATACTAAAGTCAAAAGTCTGGACAGTAATAACTTTGGACCTGTTCAATGGATTTGCCTGAAATGTGGTACATGTGTTGGGGTGCACTAGATCTCTTGATTTGCCAAATTGCGTTTGTGTCGGAGTGCTGGTCTTCATGTACTAAAGCGCTGAAAAATGCAAAATTATCCATTTTTGAAGGCACCTTTTGGCATTCTTAATGTGGTCCTGCACAGCCGTTGTGTGGTGTGCTGCTCTGCAAGATGACTTGTTTGAATGAGCTTTGCTGGCTGAACATGCCGCTTTTTGTTTGGAGAAAAAATATTAAGGCATTCAAAAGTTATGGCACTTTTAAATTCCAATTATAAGTCAATGAGAACATGTATATGTATATCTTGTGATCAAAGAATGGGGGTTCTGGCCATCTGGTCTCACCTGGCGAGCAAAGAATTTGCAGCCTCGTGGTTCAAGAATCTTTGTTCCTGAGGAATTTTCAAAATTCTTTGACCACAATGTCCGTCATATTGTTTTCAGTTTTCCAATCACACGAACACAAATATCTCGGCTCAGGGGTCACTTCTGAAGTAAAACTTCGATGGGTTTTACTCAGGGAGCCCTGATCTATCAAGCCATGGCTTTGGTTCCATCCAAATCAGTCAAAAAATAGAATTATAAGCTTTTAAAGTCTTAATTTGTGGCTCGCTAACGATCTTTGATAGCGAGCCTGCAAATTCTTTGATCGTGAGATTCTTTGATCGCAATCTTGCATCGTGACCTAAAACACTTATATCTCGGCTCAGGGGTGGGCTAGGGACACAGATAAGGGCTTGTTTTGCTCAGGATGGTCCATTCTGTTGAACCATGCCATTGGTTTGGTACAAATCAGTGAATAAATCATGTTTTACCCTTTTTTTTATTCTTTGATCGTGAGCCTGCAAATTTTTTGATCGTGAGGCAGCAAATTCTTTGATAGTGAGATTCTTTGATCGCGATTTTGCATCGTGAGCGAGGGATGAGATAGCTGAATTTAAAAATATTTTTTCTCAGCCCATGGGTGCCCTAGGAAGTCAAATGAGGGTGGGTTTTACTCAGGGGGCTTCGTTCTGTCAAACCATGGTGGTGGTTTACTGCAATTCCTCAAATTTTTTGATTTATTACATTTTTTATTCTTTGTTCATGAGCTTGCAAATTCTTTGATCGTGAGGCTGCAAATTCTTTGATCGTGAGATTCTTTGACCATGATCTTGCATCGTGAGTGAGAGGCAAGATGGCCCAATTTAAAATTAAATTTTCTTAGCCCAAGGGTGTCCTAGGAAGTCAAATGAGGATGGGTTTTACTCATGGGGCTTCGTTCTGTTGAACCATGGCAGTGGTTTAACGCAATTGCTTCTATTTTTTGAATTATTAAATTGTTTATTATTTGTTTGTGAGCCTGCAAATTCTTTGATCATGAGGCTGAAAATTCTTTGATCATGAGATTCTTTGATCGTGATCTTTGATCGCAAAATAGGGACAAGATGACCAGATTTCTTATAATGGAATAGATAGGGAAATTTTGCCAATCTTTGACATAGAATATCTCTGAAAAGGTTTGGTCTTTTTACTTTAAATTTGGAGAGAAGAAAGGCAACATCTCACAGATGTGCCTTTTAGTAGATTGGTCAAAAAATATTAAATCACGACAAAGTTACAGTTCTACGAAGTTGGCACTTTTTCCCATAGGATAACATTACGGCATCCACCATATTACAGGAATTCTTTGTCGCTCTGCTGGAAAATAATGGTTTGGTCTTTTGGGCTGAAATTGGGAGGGAAGAAAGCCAACATCCTACAAATGTGCCTTTTTGTGGTTTGGAGAAAAAATATTACAGGGTGGCAAAGTGACAGCACTCCAAATTTGACGATTTGTCCCATAGGATAACATTATGGCGTCCGTGGTGTCTTTCAGGGCCCGTATCTCAGAAACTGTGTGAGATACAGACTTTTTGTCAAAAAAATGCTTAGCCCCCCCAATGGGAAATTAATAATTTATACAGAATTTTAATTTTTTTCCTAAGTCATATGGTTCCTGAGATATAAGCAATTTAGTATTCCAAGTCGTACTTTTCTGCTTTGAAGTCAATTATAATGCATACATTCTTTGTTTTCAATTAGTTTTTTCAATGCAGTTTTTGGGGAAAAGAAGGGTGTGCCCTTTTGTTACTGTGATAGCTAGCGTTTCCAGTTGTGCTTCTGTTACCATTCGAATCACCGTTCCGTCTATGCCACCGTGTGAGTAACAGATTTGCATTTTCACATGCGCTTGCATTTCTGTTTCTGTTGTCTTTACTGTTGCTGTTACTGTTACCATTTATGTTTACTATTGCGGTACCATGACCTTATGTGTAACAGTTTGCATTTTCATATGTGCTTGCATTTCTGTTTTTATTGACTTTATTGTTGCTGTTACCATAACCATTTGCATTTACAACTGTGGTTCCATGAGTGTGTGTGTTACGGTTTGTGTTTTCATACGTGCTTGCATTTCTGTTTACTTGGGTGTTATGTTGGTGTTACTGTTACCATTTGTGTTTCCAATTGTGGTACCATGAATGTGTGTGTTACCAGTTGCATTCTGTATGCACTTCTGTTTGATGTCTCCATTTATGTAACTGTTTGGTTCGGTGTCACTTTACGCTTGTGTTTCTATTAACGTTTACTTTGCCATTTACTTTTTTGTTTTGCCATGTGCATTTCTGTTGCCGCTTGTGTTTGCTTTGCAGTTCCTGTTACTGTGTAGCAAGACATCATGTGGCGGGACTGCAACCGCACTGCTGCCACTGCATTCCTTTCATTATTTATCATCCTCATTCTCAAAGAAAATTAGGAGCAAAAACTCCATTTAATGCATCAGTTAGGGTTGTTCACACAACAAAAAGCTAGGAAATTTGGGGTTAGGGTTGAAAGCCCCCATTGGACCCCAGTCCACCCCACAACGGCATCGGGGTGTGCGTTGGGTCGTCGGTCCTAACTCTCACCCCATTCTTCTATACCTCAGCTTCTTTACACATGTGATGGGGTGAGAGTTAGGGCCGACAATCCCAACATGCATCCCGATGCTGGTTGGGGGGTGGACTGGGGGGTCCAAGTGGGGCTTTCAACCCTAACCCCAAATTTCTTAGCATTTGCTGGCTGTGGAACAACCCTAACTGATGCATTAAACTGAGTTTTTTGCCTCTAATATATACTATATACTGTAGTATATCTATCTTATCTATCTATCTATCTATCTATCTATCTATCTATCTATCTATCTATCTATCTGTCTGTCTGTCTGTCTGTCTATCTATCTATCTATCTATCTATCTATCTATCTATCTATCTATCTATCTATCTATCATTTATGCAAAAAACTTTGTTAATGCATCAGTTAGGGTTCTTCCATCCTAACTCTCACCCCATTCTCCTACACTGCACCTCCTCAGCTTGTTTACACATGGGATGGGGTGAGAGTTAGGACTGATGACCCCAGCACACACCCTGATGCCTGTTGGTGGGGGCACGGTGGGGAGGGGTGCAAGGGGTGGGAACCCTAACGTTGCATTTCCTCACTATTGTCACTGTAGAAGAACCCTAACTGATGCATTAACAAAGTTTTTTTGTATAGAATTTCCATACTTTTTAAGAAAGAATAGAAAAGTAGAAAGTTGCGCAAGTTGGTGGGAATGCGGGGCCCCATGTGATTTTTGTGTGACTATAGTAACAATAAATTACCAGCACAAATGCAAGCACAAAAGGTTCACACACATAGTAACTAGCTTATAAATAAATGAACATAAACAGTAATAGAAATGTAAGCACAAAGTGGCCAAAGCGAACAGTGATGTAAACGGAGACACAAACAAAAGTGCATACAGAATGCAACTGGTAACACACATGTTCACGGTACTGCTATTGTAAATGCAAATGGTAATGGTAACAGCAACAATAATGCCAAAGTAAACAGAAACACAAGCGTATATGAAAACACAAACTGTAATGTGCACACTCAGATAACCACAATTGTAAATGCAAATAGTAACAGTAACAGCAAAAATAAAGCCAACAGAAACAGAAACAGAAACGCAAGCACTTACAGAAACGCAAACCGCTACATGCATGGTCATGGTACCGCAGTTGTAAATGTAAATGGTAATGGTAACAGCAACAATAAAGCCAACAGAAACACCAGAAGGCTGAATTGCTGCTTCTGCATGCCAAACATGTTTATTGGGATGGGGGCGGGAAGCGGCAGACTTTTGGCCTACAGGCTGCGGAAACAGCAAGCTGCCTCCAGAATTCATGCTGTTAGGGATAGGGTGGGCAGGATAGTGCATGATTCCCAGCAGATCAATGCCACATGAAGTCCTTCTATCAGACTCCCAATCAATCACATTCTTCACTCTCCCCACTCCAGCTGGGGGGAAGGAGTTGGATAATTTCACAAAATGCTTTGAGAGACCTGGCCTTACCCCGACCAAGTGACTCAACTAGACTCTCTGATCACAATGGAGTAGATCACATAGGCGCTGTCAGAAATGGCAAAAGGCAATGCCCCCAGCCCCGATGGGATGTCTGTCGAGCTATACCAAGCACTAGGCAAGGATATAACTCAGCCACTGCTATGGGCTCCCCAAGATGCCCATGTGGTGGGCTCCTTCCCCCCCCCGACCATGACGGAAGCCCTGATAAATCTCCTACTGAAGAAATCCAACGACCCGTTAGATTGTGTCAACTTTCATCCCATTTCTTTACTCTCTGTTGACACTAAGATCCTAGATAAAATTTTGGCTTCCAGAATGCTGGAGGTACTACCCTCTATAATTCATCTGGCCCAGGCTGGCTTTATGAGAGGCAAATCGGGGCTGGATAATACCAGACTATTGCGTAATCTTAAATGACTAGCCTCTCACTCCACCCTCCCCATGGCCACCCTAGCCATAGATTTCACCAAAGCCTTCAACTCCATCGAGTGGGATTACTTACACAGGGTTCTCCAAATATATGGGTTTGACCCCACCTTTCACCAGTGGGTGTCTACACTTTACTGCTTTCCAATGGCCAGAATCCTAATGAACACCACCATCTCAGCCCCCTTCCCTCTGCACTGAGGAACCCGGCAGGGCTGTCCCTTATCCCACTCTTCTTCTTAGTGGCTGTAGACCCTCTCATCCATGCATTTAATGCATTGGAGGAGGTTAATAGCATTGCCGTAGCTGGCACATCTTATCTAGTTGCTCCCTACCTGGACAATCTATTGTTAACTCTGTCCAACCCACAACGTGCTTTGCCAGCAGTGTTATCCCTCCTACAGTCCTTTGTGACTATTTCAGGGCTGCGGGCCAACCAAAAAAAAATTATACTTGCCCTTTTCAATGCAGCATGTTCTAGAAGTTGTCTGAACTGAATGGAGCTTAAATGGGCAGCCAAGGGGTTTTCATATCTTGGCATATATATTCCCACTAAGTGGTCAGATCTTGAAGTGATGAACTTCTCTCCTCTACTGACACAGCTATCATCTGAAGTAAAGCACTGGAGGAAAATCCAACTATCCCTTCCTGGGAAGGTGGCTGCAGTATGCATGCTCCTCTCCCCAAGGCCATGTACCTCTTTAAAAACTTGCTAATACACCTCTCTCCTAAATTGTTCACCTCCTTGGAAACTCTGGTGTCTCATTTCTTATGGGACAGGAAGTCCCCCATGTGGAGCAAATACAAACTGAGGGTGCACTGGTCGAAGAGCGGTCTGGGATCCCCTTGGTTTCAAGGATATCATCTACCCTGCATGACAGCCACTGCCATCAGGTAGTTTTTTCCCTCTCCCCTGGCCCAGATACCTTGGGTTCACCTTGAAGTTAGCCTAGCTAATGGTTATACTCTGCATTCACACCTTGATCTGGGAATCAAGGGCATATGCGATCTTCCACCCATAATGATAGAAACTAGGAGGGCATGGCATTCTCTCATGGCTATGTCACTGACAGCCTGAACTGCAAGGTCCCCTCCATGGTGCTACACCTCTCTATGGCACAATAAACTCCTTACAGTGGGAGCGAGCCCCATCCACTGACCTACTTGGGAGGCACGGGGTATCTGCTATGCTCAAGACCTCTGAACAACGGGATCTCACTTGCTACTATCCTCTGAGCAATTACACAAGAAATTCCACATTCCTAATACAGACTTCTGGAGGTACTTCCAAATCCGCAGTGCACTGCAGGCCATAATACCCCAGGATTGTATAGATAGTAAGTGGTCTTGGCTGGCCTGCCTCCATAAATCCCCTTCCTCTAATGGAATTGTGGGATGCTTCTATCGTACATGGCATGATGCCCAACCGGATCCTTCGACCTCCAGTAGACTGAAATGGGCAGCTGACCTCAATGCTACCCTCTTTGAGGACTCTTGGGCTCGGTGTATTAGGGAGGTACATATTGCTCACAGAGACATGAAGAGTCGATTTCTACAGTTAAAAATCTTGCTTTTTTGGCACCATACATCAGCTACCTTGCATGCTAATGGAATACTGGGGCATTCAGACTGCTGGAGATGCCACCAACCTGAGGCAAACTTGTTACATGTCCTCTGGACATGTCCTCTGAGCACCTCCTTTTGGTCATTTGTGGCCCATCAATGTGCTCAAGTACTTGGCTCACAGGTCCTGTTGACAGATGCCAGACTTCTCCTGGAAGACATTTCTTCCCTAACTGCCCTCAGTAGACCACATTGCCTCTGGGTGGTATCAGCTCTGTTCAAGGCTAAAAGACTTTTCTTAATGCACAGGCACCATGCATCCTTACCTACCTGAGCAGCCTGGCATGCCACTCTAGCCCATATCTCCCTTCTAGAGTGCTTCTACTATACACATCAGGGATGACTAGATCAATGCCTTGCTAAATGGGAAGCTTACCTGCACTCTCCTCTTTGCAAAGTCCCCACCCACATGCCAATCCACCTACTTAAACCACCTATGATACCTACCTTTCCATAGCTTTCAGGATGGCTCTTCCTTTCTTGCTCTTTACTACACAATGATGTCCCCATTTCTCTCTCCTATATGTTTGGTACTCCCACCAGTGCTCCACTGTAAAGTACTTACGCACTGCAACACCCTTACTGAGCCTTGTAATCACTGAAACTATGCTTTGGATAACTAGCTTTATGAGTAAAATTATGTTGGAGCTGCTTGTTATATGTTTGGTATGTAACTATGAGCTGCTGCATGGTTCATAAAGGAAAACAATATCAATAAAAATTATTCTATGATAAAATAAAATCTAGGCTTTTCACTATGCCTTCAAATAACACTGGCATTTTCTTGTGCACGTACATATACAATAGAATTACAGAATATAACACCACCCATTTGCCCATCTGTCCAGCCAGGTCTATCTTGCAACCCTCCTCCCTCCTAGACTGAATTTGTGGGAATCCATCTCCAGCAAGGTATGAGTTTCACAAATTCTGTTCATTGCTCTAACTGGTGAGATAGCCCATCTGCATTGGCATTCACCAATCCAGCCCTGTGGGTAATGGCCATATCGTAGCCCTGTAAAGCAATGCTCCATCTCAAAAGAAGACCACTCATTTTACCCATCTGCGTGGGCCACATCAGGGGATTATGATCTGTCTGTACCTCAAAGTGCCTCCCATAGATGTATGGCTCTAATTTCATCAGGGCATATACCAGCACAAGGCACTCCTTCCTGACTGTGGAATAGGCCTGCTCCCGATGAAGCAACTTTTTACTAAGGTACACTATTGGGCGATCTTTCCCTTGACTAGAGATCTGACTGAGGACTGCTTCAATCCCCACATCTGAGGCATATGTCTGGACTACAAATGGCTTACTGTAGTCTGGACTGGCCAACACAGGAGCACTGCACAGTGCCTCCTTTAACCGTGTAAAGACTTGTTCACAGGCTGGTTCCCATTTTACCTTTTTAGGCATTCTTTTCTTTAGTAAGCCTGATAGGGGAGCTGCCAGGGCATTGTAATTTTGTACAAACTTATGTTAGTACCAGCGGTCCCTAGGAAACTCTTCATTCATTCATTCATTCATTCATTCATTCATTCATTCATTTTATTGAAGGCTAATTGAGAGAAATCTCTCATTTACAACTGTGTTCAATAGGGACAAGCATTAAAAAATACAGTATACAAAAAACTCTGAACCTGCTCCTGGGTTTCTGGCCTGAGCCACACTTCTATTGCCTCAACCTTGGCTTGATTAGGTTGAAGCTGCCCCTGCCCCATTACATGTCCTAGGTATGCCAGCTCCGCCATGGCCACCTGGCACTTTTCAGCCTTGACACGGAGCCCTGCCCTCTGTATCCTGCCCAACACTTCCCTCAGGTGGGACTGGTGTTCCTTCCAGCTGACACTGAAGATGGCAATATCATCCAGGTATACCATGGCATACTCTTCAGTATCATGTAACACCTGGTTCACCAACCTTTGGAAGGTGGCAAGGGTGTTCTTCATTCCAAAAGACATTACCCTGAACTTGAACAAGGAAAGTAGGGTGGCTCTGGGTTTACTACCCACCTTCTCTATTTGTTGGCACCGGTGACAAGACCTGCAATATTCCTTCACCTGCTGGGTAATGTTGGGCCAATAGAAATTCTGGGCCAATTGCTGCATGGTGCATGTGATTCCCAGATGTCCAGACATTGGGATATCATCAGTGATCTTGAGCAACCACTCACGGTATCCCTGGGGAACAACAAGCTGCCTGCCTAGCAACCCTCCCTCTGTCCTTACATCCTGCATATACAACAGTCCATTGTCCAAAAATACCCTATGTGTCACGTCACCTCCCTGTGTCCCATCAGATTCTGCACAAACCCTCAGCCTCTCTAAACTAGGGTCAGTCCTCTGAGCAGCTTCAAAATCCATACATTTTCCAAAGGCATGGGACATGTCCCCTTCGGTTTCTAAACTAGGGTTGATAGCTCTAGTGTCAGGGCATTCAGGGTCACTGCCGTTCCTAACCATTTGACCATTGGTTACCCTTCCATCTTTATAGTAACCTTCTGTAGCTGTTTTGTGAACTGCTACATGGGAAAGTCCTACCCACTTTCACTACTCTCCATGTCAGGAGACACAAGTTGGGGAAACAGCCTCACATTGTTTTCCACAGGGACTTCTATGGGGTCCAGATAACTGCAATTGGCCTTTGTCGTCTGACTGTGGGTAACCGCACATATCTCCCCCTTCTTGAGAGTGTTCCCTATTATCACATCCAGGGCAAGATTGTCTGCCACTGACACTTTTTTCACTGTTTCTCCTGTCTCACTCCAGTCCAAGAGAATGCTAGCAAGTGGCAAAGTTTTCTCCTCCCCAGTTAATCCCTTTACTGTTACAAACTGATTAGGTGTAAACTGTTCAGGCTTAACCAAATTTTCTTTTCCTAAACCTAAGAGATGCTCCATGCCCTTAACCCATGAGTGTGCACCCCATTTATAGTAATCAGGTGTATGTACTCCCTCATGTTTTTAGGCATGCTTTCTGGGATACACAGTGCACCCAACTCTGTTCAAGCACCATTTTGCCTGCTCTGTGCCTTTTTAGGACACTGTCTTACAAGATGCCCTGGCTGTTTGCAAAACCAACAATAATCATTCTTTTTGTCTAAGAAATTCCTTTTATTGTAACCTAGGGCTTCCCCCTTTCTGTGGAGGCAGTGAGGGTTTTAGTTGCCATGAAGATGCACTTTTCCCCTGCTGAACTGCCACACCCACCACACTCCCTTTCAGAGCAGGCCTGCTCATGACTTAGCAGTCCAAGAGCTCATCAGCCTGCTATTCTATTTTGGGGTCTTGGTCCTCTAACCAGATTGTCAACTCTGCTAGGAAAGCCCAAAAGAATTGCTCCAAAAGTACAACCTCCTCAATTTTCTCTACAGAGTCTGCTTCTACTCCCTCCCACCAATGTTCCAAAAACTAACGTTGCTTTGTGGCAAGTTCTTCGTAGCTCATGTCAGAGTTTTCTTTAGAGATTACAGAACTTAACCCTGTATGCTTCAGGAGTTAACTCATACTTTTTAAGCAATGCAGCTTTAAGTCACTACCATCCTGATTGTCCATTTGACCTAACTCTTCATGACCTTTCTAAGTAAGTAGCAGGGATAACTGGAAAATCCAGGACTCCTTGAGTATTTTTGTCTGAATACATACCTTTTCAAACAAATTCCAAAATGCATTGATATCCTCTCCCTCTATAAATTCAGCTATTAATTTAGAATTTAACTTGTACCCCAGTCCTGGAGGTCCAGGTTCACCCCTGTCACTTACCTCCTCTGGCACTGGTCATTGGAGTTTTAGCTTCTGCAGTTCAACTTCTCTCTGGGCTCTCTGTCATCTCTTTCAGCCTCTCTCTGATTCTGCCTTTCTCTTTCATTGGCCTCTATCTGATGCTGTTTTTTTTTTCCTGCATCGCCAGCTCCATCTGGAACTTCATCTGCTCAAATTCCAGCTCCAACCTCCTCGACTCTGGCTGCAGCCTGATCCCTTCTGACCTTCTCCCGGTGCTGTGCCTCTGGGTCCCTTCTGGTCTTGCTGTCCTCCTCCCTGGGACTGGACTTTGCAATGGACCCTGGCACCCCCATGCCCAGACTCTGACCTTTTCAGTCACTGGCCATAACTTGAGGTTCTGAGGAGCCACTAGCTCATCGGCTGTCTCAAATCCTCAACAAGGTGCTTTTTGGCTCACCACTTGTACTGGACTCCTCTCTCCTGGCACAACTGCTTCAGGTATTCTGCATTGTATTCACTGTAGATAGAAATCATTTTCTTGCCTAACTACTGCTACACTAGCTTGATCCAAGAAAAAAAAACAGGTAGGGAACTTGATACTGTAGCCAAATCATATATATATATATATATATATATTTTTTTTTAAATCTCTGCCTTGATTGTGTGTGGACTGTTTTAAGTTTAACAATCTGATTCATTGGACTTGGAATTGGCAGTATAGTGCAGTGGTTTAGGGCTCTAAGCTGCAAACCTGAAGACCTGGGTTTGAATCATTCAGCCCTCACTTGCATCCTGTGTGACCCTGAGCAAGTCACTTAACTTCCTTGTGCTCCCAGGTCACACCCGTAAACAAGCTTCCAGCTTAGTGTGTCTCTCCTGGTTAAAAAAAAAATTGAGCCCAAGTGTTATGCCTGTGGCCACCAATCTCTTGAATTGCAATACAGCCAAATCTATCAGATCCCAATGCTGTGCATCAGATCTGTCATGAACCCACTCATGAGGGTCAGATCACTGAGCTCACAGTGCCCACCCCAAGTGCAATCCATGACAGGGAGGGGGAAAACAGGGATACCTTCCTCATTTCCTTCCAGAGATCTTGCTGGGTTTACAACTGAACACTCACCTCCAGGTCTCAGAGTATCTCTCTATACTTTGTATCAGGGCACACTGCCAGTCTCGAGCCTTGTGGCCAGATATGAACCCTTTTTGGGGATATTAAACACAGAAGGAAGACCAAAGTGTTGCACTCTCTTTGGGGTAGCAGTGCACCACCTGATTTGGTCTTCACCCTACAGGACATGCAATAGCCCAGTTCACACACAGACTTGTATGAGATTCTGGTATTCTCACAAAATCCATCTGGATTGTCTCCACAGACCCTTTTAATTTGTTTGCTATCCGTGACCCTTCTAAGCTAGTAACAGTTGTCACAGATTATTAATAAATCTTCTACAGTCTCACATACAATATAAAAACTCTCACACAGGCAGAATTTCTTTAGGAAACAAAAGTTTTACTAAACATATTTAAATAAATGCAATTCAACTAAAAGAGAACATATTACTTTAGGTTGCAGTATGGAAACAAATTTGGAAAGTATACAGTATAAATGCCTTAAAACTCTTTAAGTACATCTCTACCTTAAGAATGAAATTGTTCAAAGTCCTTTTCTGTGTAGCAGCTTGGCAGCTGATCTGTTGTGTTTGGAAGAAGTCCACACCCACAGCATGGTTTATGACAGTTCAGAATTAACTTCTTTGAAGTCTCAGGTTCTGACAATAACACACTGGAAGAGAATTTCACACAGTATTGATAGAATGGTCTTTCCTCATGAATATATCCTGTTTCCTCATAAAATATGATATACTGTACTTATAATAGTTCCTGAGATCACAAGCAATCTGCTTCTGTAGTGCATGCTTATGGCAGGTAAATGGCTTTTGGCACATCTCTGTCAAAAGAACCTGGGAATGAAAATCTCCCTTCCTGGCAAGCAGGTGGCCTTTGAGTCAAATGGTCACCCCTTAGAAAGAAATCTAAGCATTTCCCTATGCCAAGAATTAACACTGGCATTTTCTTGTGCATGTTCATATACAATAGAATTATAGAATATAATACCACACATCTACCCATCTGTCTGGCCAGGTCTATTTTGCCACACATTGTTGACTATGACAAAAAAGCAGCAAAAAAAATTGTATTAATCCTAAAACCGCACTATCCCCAATCTCAGAATGTAAACATCTGACTGAACTTGGCATCTTAAAAGACATTGCCCCCAGATTGCACATGCAAAATTGTATGCAATTCTGTTGAACGGAGGGCAAAGCTAATAATGTATAAAGTTATGGGTTTACCATTAAACAGCCTACTCAACCCTAGCAATACTGGTGCTACTGCACCACTATAAAATATTCTGTGGCATGATGCAAATTCTGTGAAAAAATCCGCAATTGCTGACACTTAGGGCAGCATACTGGAAGTTCGTGCAAAGTCAGATTTGTGCTCACAAAGTAGTACGTATATGTGTCAGATGATACATTGGAACAAACACACTGTAATGTTTACAAGCACAATGATTGGACAACTCTTGTCAGAGCTGTAGAGCGCAAGGCACAAGTCTACTTCACTTGCTAAATGCATCTTTTGAAATTACTCTCAAATAACCAGACTGGGGGCCCTAATGTTAGCAAGCTGGGCACATCTAGCAGTCATTTGCATGTTCACAAGCACGAAGCACCTATTTGTGAGTAACTATTGCATATGAGCCTGCACATAAGATGCTGATGTTTGAAAGCTGTTATGCAAATGACCCAACCCTTCATTTTTCTCTCAGAAATAAGCATTACCATATCATTGACTGCAATATGCATCTAATTATATGGTCACTAGCTTTATCATAGTAGCGTAAGGTGATATGTTTAGCGAAACAGACAGAACTATCAAGAGACATAAAGCATCACCACTGCAGGCATGTGGAAACGTATTGTATGTAGGTGTGATGTTGCACAACAATTGCAAGCAAGCAATCTTTCAATTGTTTCAAAGGACAGAGTATTAATATATTCTTATTTTATGTTTCACATTTTATACTTCCTACTTTATGCCCTGTAGTAGCTATAGATTTTTTTTTAATTATATAGGATTCCCAAAGATATTTGTAAAACATATCAAGGTAATATTTTCAAGATTGTCCTGTTACTGGCTGCTCAAACCTATCACCACCCCCAAAACAGTTAGTTATGTTGCTACCTCCAACTTGGTTATTTATGTAAGTATGCTTGTAGACCCTTGTTGTCCCTAGCCTGCACTATGATGTGTTATATACTGTATTGTGGCACTATGTCTATTACCCCTAAGTCTTGTTTACTCATGTAATTGCTGTCTATGCTTTTGTTGTGCACTTTCCTGTGAATACTATAATGTATCTGTTTGTTTGTCCTAAACTGGATACTTATGAAAATGGGCAATTCTTTGCTCACATGCTTTTCCAGTATAAAAAAATAAACTGAAACTGAAGATAACTTTCAGAGTGAGATAAACATTTTAAAAAGTACAGTAATACACCTGTCAACCTTGCATGTTCCTGCCATTAAAATAAATGTGTGTGAATATGTAGTTTAGTGGTTGAACACTGGTTTAGGAACTTGGAGATCACAAGTTGAAGCACAGCCAGAGGACACACTCACTGTGTGGCCTTCAGCACATCACTTAATCTCCCTATATTCTTAATTCATCCAGCTGTTAAAATAGGTAAAAGCCAGACACAATAACAGAAACAATATTTTGCATGTCAGCTGGCCTATCCTGGTTAAAGAAAGTAATAACGTTAAACAAGTAATATAAACAAAACTGCTGAAGGCTAAGTGTTTTATACAGTATATGTGCTTTCTTCCTCACAATCTTTGGTTGCACTGCTTAAGCATGCAGTGATATACTCCTTAGTCCCTTTATTGGGCACTGATAGTACTTCCTAGAATCTGGTAGTCATGTGTAATTATTTGGAGTTTTTTATTTTTTATTTTAGTATTCCATGATTTTGTGAGCACAAATAGGAATTTTAGTGAGTTCATTAGGGTGTCCAATATACCTTTGAAACATCCATTCATGACTCATGTTTTTGAACCACACATCTGAACACTCTACCCTATTCTGCGGCCACTGCCATCCCTATACACCCGCCCCCGATCCATCCTGGCTTTCCCCCTAGGCAGGGATGCTGAGATAACCCCCCCAGTGGAAACACATCCAGGTTACTGGCCACATTACCTTGACTGGCAAGGCTTCCTGGGCTTACTTCCCCAGATGGGGCCTCGGGGTGGCCGTTCAGCAGGAATACTGTCCCACTGCTGGGGGGCATTTCTGAACTGGTGGCAATGGAGGAGGCCTTAATCCACCAGAGAGTGACATTTGTTTTGAGAATGCTCCCCCAAGGGTGGGACATGCAATGATGGCAAGTGTCTACCCCCACAATTGATGGTGCTGGCAATTATGGTACCCTTAACCTCCACCAGGGATCCATAATGCACTGGACACTCTACCCTCCCACCAGAAACGGAGAGTAATCCCCTGGATGCTTAATCCTCCTACCCCCGACTGGCCCTCTAACTCCTGATTCTGTCACTGAACCCGGGATGTCAGCACCGCAAGCAGACACCTTGCCACTGGGCCAGTGGCCATGACTCCTGTTCTCATTATTTGTGTATTAGTTTATTTATGTGTTATGTATTTGACATTTTGACCAGGTAAGGCACACTGAGCTATCATGGCATGTTCCCAGGGACTACATGTCTTGTTAAGGGTTGCATGGATCTGTTTTATTAACAGGGGGAATGTAGGCCAGGACAGTGGAGAAAATCCCTATATGTTATGATAAGCGCCATGAAATCTTTACTTTCCACCTAGCTAGACACCAGAGATGAGCAGAAGCCACCTTAATTTAATGTCTCTACAGAAGGTTGCATTAGCATGTGCTCCTGACTGCCTTTCCAAGGATACACAAACCAGTTCTCTGCTTGCAAATGGATGGCTTCTAGTATGGTTGAGGCCTAGCTAACTGCCCACTTAGCACTCACTAACCATGATTCTGAGTAAAACTCTGCAATTTGCTTCCAAATATAATTTTTAAGGTATGCTTTGAAACACACTTTTAAAATATATACAGTATTGTAGTCATCAAAATTTGATTAGTGTGAACTAGAATACACAAGTTTACTTGGAGGTACAGTACTGCAGTGTTTTAAGATAAATAAGCAACAAGACAGAACCAGGCTCGTATTAGACACTTCTAATGCATGACCAGGGGTGAAGTAAGGCACAACCACACAAGACCACAAGCTAAATGCATTCAGTCCCTGGCCATGCATTACAACTGTGTAATGCACATCCCCAGAGTGTCTTATTACACTTATGAAATGGGTTTTCATTTTTAAAATATTATTGTGATAATAAATAAACATGTTAAGAAAGTTATAAATAGCTTAATGTATGGTGAAATAGTCCTATTTATATGAAATGATGTATGCTTGTGTGTGTGTTTTCTTTTGCCTTGGGTCTCTTGTCCTATTGTGGCCACCATAGCTGTTGTTTTGCCTATAATAATGAGCATGTTATTGCCCACCCACCATGCTCACATGTGTGCGCATGCACACACACACATGCACACACAACTTTAACGTTTAATGTGTGAGAACTGACAGTCTACTACTTTATTTCTGTTGGTTTTGCATTGTTAGAAACTGCCACACCATGAACATCACAGAGGCACAGCAATGCCAGAAGTGTCAAGTGGGAAATGGGAGGGCTGCAAAAAAAAAAAAAATGTTGAGTGGGAAAATAGGTAACTGAGCTAACGTGGGCAGTGCACCTGGATTGGAAACTTGAATTTAAATAGAAAACTGACATAAATGGGGGAAGGTGCCACCAAATATTGTGCTCAGCTGATGGTAGCCACTTGTGGGACAGTTTTGGGGAAAGGGAGTCAAGGGGTACTGCAAAGATTTAATGTGACAACGACATGAGTCAATGCTGTTTTGCTTAAATTATTTCTTTTTTGAAATTGCAGAACTATTTATCTACTGTTGTTCATTTTTGTAAGTTCTGTGACCACTGACCAGGTTGTTTTTTGCTGGATTTGTCAGTATTTTTTACTTGCAGAGATTGTCATTTTCCTTGCTAGGGAATAGGGAAGGAAATGGTGGTATTTTAAGATTTTGAATATTCTGTGTGGCACAATGGTTTCTATTGTAATGTGTCCTTGTTCTGAGTTCTTGTTTTTAGCCATTCATTAGACACTTGCATTGCATAGCTAATGACCAATCAGGAGACAGGATTTTCTCTCATAAGGAAACAATAATGCATGATAGGGTGTATGCATTAAACCATTTAATAAAATTGTGTCAGGTCAGTACTGGTTCCTTGTTGGCCAGGAACCTGTCACAAAGCACTGCATTAACCTAGCACATACCCTTCTAGGTAGACATCACAGGGATGCAATAAATGAGACATCAACTTGCTGGGGTCAGACATGTCAGTATGCTAGTTACATACATTCTGGGTCAAAAAAGCAACAATTCAAATCAAACAATCCAACAAAATCAAGAATAAATCTGGCAAATAAAAACATGACTCCAACCCACAGCAACATTGCACAATCATAGTACTGATTTATGAATTGATTTATGTAAAACATATTTTAACAGGTGCGCAAACAGCCTGAGAGGCTTACTTCATGTTTTGACTTCGGTGGAGGTGGGGAGGAAAAGACACGATCGCAGGAATATAGAAACATTAGAAGTTGTCAGCAGATAAGGACCTCTTGGCCCAACTAGTCTATCCTATATTCCATACCTACCTACTGTACCATCGCAGACCCTACTTGATCTCTAATCTTCTGCCCCCCCCCTTGTCTTACTTCTATTGCAGGGTTTTATTTAACTCTAAAAATAGATTAGTGTTTTGCTCATAAAAGTTCTAAAACACTGTGAAAATGCATAGCACTTGCCTCACTGTGTTTAACAAACAGGACACTTCTAGAAAACCTATATAAATGCTTTCTGTACAGTTAGTATTGTTCCAGGAAAATAATCTGCTAATCAATTATTTAAAACCATGCTATGTCCTCCTTGTATCTATCCCATGTATGCTTGAATCCTATTATCATTTTAGTACCCACCACCTCTGCTGGAAGGCTGTCCCAGGCAACCACCACCCTTTCCATGAAGAAGTATTTCCTCACATCTTGTATGAGCCCCCCACAAACAGCTTAATAGCATGGCCCCTTGTCCTGGAGCATCTTTTTCTATGGCAAATGCTATAGTCCTGTACCTTATTAATACCTGTGAAGTATCTGAATGTTTCTATTACATCCTCCTTCCCTCCTTTCTTCTAGAGAGTACATATTTAGTTCCTTGAGTCTTTCCTCATAGAACTTTTGATGTTGGCTCAGCACCATTTTGATAGCTCTCCTTTGTACTGACTGCACCATATCTATGTCCTTCAGGAGGCGGGGTTTCCAAAACTGGACACAGCACTTAAGGCGGGGTTTTACCAGGGATTTACATGGGGTAATACTACCTCCTTCCCTCTTTCTGCTGGTGATGCCCCTCCTCATGCACCCGAGCATCCTGCTAGCCTTCCCCAGTGCCTTATCATATTACAGAATGCTTCAGATGTACCGTCCATGTTTGGAATAGACAGTCGGTTGTAACGGACAATCGCAATTTGCAAAATGCCAATTAGCTTCTGTGTCTTTGTTAAAACTAACATTTTAAACGGACATTGCACTCCGTATGTATCGTTCGGTTTCTGCCAATTAGCAACTGTCAGTCTGTTATCTTGTTTTGTCTTTCCCGCAATTAAACAATTAGTCAGCAGCAATTAACTGTTTCCAGGTGACATCAATCTGTGATGTTCATAAAAAAGGAAAACAAACCACTCAAGTGAGTTTTGGTTTTCTGTGTCACCATGCAGTTCTTGTTTCATGAAGTCTCAGTCTCTGCCAGCTACTCCAGCTACCAGTGGGAAACGTACCTGTTTGACCTTAGCTCATAAAGTGGAACTTATTCAGCATAGCTGGTGTTGAAGAAGTAGTAGAGGAAGAGATGGAGTCAGAAGCAGAGGAGGCAGAGGATGTTCCCGTTCAAGCAGCAGACGTTCGCCAAGCACTACTAATGCTGAGGAAAACAACACAGCAGTGAACCGATATCGCACCAAATTGGAGTTTATTGGCAAAAATGGAGAATGAGTGGAGAGGCTATACGACACAGAAGAAGAAGCAGACTGCCATTACTGACTACATCAGCCAGGTTTGAATATGATTGGGATGTACATTGAATTTTAAATGTACCGTTTAGCTGTTTAAACAGACTTAATAAAGATTTAAAAACGTCGCATGGGGAGACACAAGGAAATTCTCACCGAGAGAGCTGTGTCACTACTCTACACCCTGTGCAAAGTTTTGTTAGTCCTCTCTGTCTGTTAATTTTGTTTGTTATCGTTAACATTAGTTTTTAATTTCAAGTGCTGTAACGGACGCGCGGCTTCTACCGGACACAACTGCGCATGTCAAACTAGTCTGGTACAAGCGGCGCATACTGTACTTGGCTACTTTAAGATCATCAGAAATGATTACTCCTAGCTCCCTTTCCTGTTTTGGGGTTGCTAATACCTCCCTGCTCAATTGGTACATTGCCCCTAGGTTTCTGTGATCCATGTGCATGATTTTGCACTTTTTTTGCATTGCAACCCATCTACCATTCCCTTGACCAATCTTTCCAGCTTTTTCAGATCATCTCTCATTCTTTACACCCCCCCAAGTGTGACCATGCTGTTGCAGATTTTTGTCTTATCCACAAACAGGCATATTTTCACCTCCAGTCATTATACAACATGGCGAATAGAGACATTGAAGAGGGCAGGGCCTAGTACTGACCACTGTGGCACCCCACTTGTCATCTTTCCTTTTCCAGAGTGGACCCCATTTACCACCACCCTCTGACTCTTATTGCTTAGCCATTGTCTTACCCATTTTACTACTATTGGACCTAGTCCTAGGTTGCCCAGCTTGCTTACCAGTCTTCTAGGTGGAACTGTGTTGAAGGCCTTACTGAAATCCAGGTAGGCAACATCTACCACTCCTCCCAGATCTATTACCCTGGTCACCCAGTCAAAGAACTCTATCAGGTTTGTCTGTCAAGATCTCCCCCCTGTGAACCCATGTGGCCTTGGATCCTTTAATCCACTGGTTGCAAGGTATTCCCCGTCCTTTCCTTCAGTAGTGATTCTATTACTTAATCTACTACTGAAGTCAGGCTGACAGGTCTGCAATTTCCTGCCTCCTCTCTATTTCCACTTTTGTGTAGTGGGACCACATATGCCCTCCTCCACTTCCCCTGTTTCTAGTGATAAGGTTGAACAGAGCTGTCAGAGGTGCACCCTGTCTGGTCCCATTGCCTTGTCTACTTTTGATAGCACTAGTTCCTTGAGGAATCTCTCCTCTGTAAGAGGACTAGTGTCCACCTCCCTTCCTTTAATACCCTTTTCCCTTACCTTTGGTCTATCACCTACCGCTTCCTCCATAAATACTGAACAAACGTAATTGTTAAATATGCCCACTTTTTTTTGGTCCTCGTCCTCCCAAACCACATCTTACCCTCTTAGCCTTACTATCCATCCTTTAGTCTTTCTCTTCTGGTTTATATAGCTAAAGAATGTTTTATGCCCTGTTGTTACTGATTGGGCAATATTCTCCTGCGTTTGTGCCTTTGCACTCCTAAATGTTCTCCTTGCCATTCTTTGTTTCTCCTGGTAGCTCTCCTTATCCTCCTCCTTCTGTATCCTCTTGTACCTTCTAAATACTGTTTTTTTTTTGCCCTTACTTTCTTTGCTACTTCTCCATAGAACCGTAGTAGTCGCTGTTTCTCTTGCCCTTGTTAACCTGCTTGACACAGAGATTTGTTGCCTTTGCAATGTCCCCCTTTATGTTTGCCCATTGTTCCTCAACTCTCCCCAGTTTCAATATCAATGCTAGTTTGTCCCTGATGTATTCTTCCATTTTCTTAAAATTGGCTCTCCTGAAGTCCTGGACATCTATCTTAGTGTGGCTCAATTCTGACCCAGTTCTTATATTTGGCAACCCAGCTAAGGGGACATTTGGATTCCCTTGGCCTAATCAATGACATTCAATAGGGATTCCAAAAGTGCCATAGTACAACCTAGGCCCTTGTCAAAGTGATGGGGGATGTGCAGGCAGCCCTGGACAGGAGGACACAGGTGGGTACAATATTTGTATACCTATCCAAGGCTTTTGATTCCTTGGACCATGGTGTCTTCCTGTCCAGGGCGACATCACTTGGGATGGTGGGTCAGTGGCAGAGGTGGTTGGACTCGTATCTGACAGGTAGGAGTCAGAAAGTTTCAGTGGGTAACTGGGAGTCTGGTTTGTTGCCTGTTGGATCAGGGGTCCCACAGGTTTCCATCCTAGGACCATTATTGTTCAATATATATGTAAATGATCTGTGTTTTTCAGACCCAAAGGTGTCATTCCACCTTTATGCAGATGACACCGTTATTTATACATCAGATAACACCTTACCAGTTGTTTAGAGGTTGTATAAAATAGGCTTCAGAAGGCTTTTGATGAACTACAGGCTTTCTTAGTGGATAGTAATCTTGTGTTAGCACAAAAAAAAACAAAAAAACAGACCATGTTATTTCATCGAAAGAGTGATATGCAGAGCGATTTGGTCCTAATGGTGGTTACCCTTGGGGGGGGGGGATCCCGATCTAGCAGGTACAAACCTATAAATATCTGAGACTGTGAGTGAATAACCTTTTGAACAGGGGCACCCATATCAATAACCTGGTTAAAAATGTGAACAAAAGATTAGGAGCCCTTTATAGGGCCTGATCATCCATGAGTACAGAAGTGAGAAAAAGGGTAGTGAATTAAAATGTGTGTTCCCATGTTTGACTATGGAGATATCCTTTATTCTAGTGGGAAAAGGGGGAATCTTAACAGTTAGAGGCCTGTCATGGCAATCTTGCCAGATTTATAATGGGAGACCCTTGGCTAACCCACAAGTGTCAGTTGTACAACCAGCTGGGCTGGCAGAGACTAAGCGAGAGTAGCCATGAACACCTGCTGGCCTTTATATGTAGGGAATTGGCAGGTAGACATCCAAGCTGCATCATGGATAATCTGGTTTACAGAAATAAATTGGACTCATTAAGAACTGGTAAAGTGCCAAATCTGGAGTTACCTAGATGTGACCTGGAGATCGGCCACCAGTCCGTATACTATAGAGGGATACTGGGATGGAATGGGATCCCTGCACAATTGTGAATGGGAAATGAGAGCAAATTATGGGCATTCATATAATGCACACATTCGTGCATGGCAAAACAGAGTATACAGTGGTATTTTGGTTACAGGCTTACAATACAGCTTTAGTATATAGGTACCATTTACAACACATGAGGTAGAGAAGACATTCAAACATTAAGATAGGGGAACAGATAAAGGATACAAGTTCTCATAAAAGAGAAAACCACAGGTAAATAGTGCTAGCTTTTAAAGTATTGGCAAGATTCCTGAACAGTTGTTTTGGCTAAGGATTTGAAGAGAGTGAGAAATAATAAGTGACTGAGCCTGAGTGATCAACTGAAGTTTGTTCCAGTCTGAAGAAATAGCATTTGCTGCTTCTCCATAATAGGAACAGAATTTGGGCATGTCTAACAGGATATTGATGTTTTTCCTTAGGGAGTAGTAGCTGCTGGAGCAATGGAATAGTGTTGTGATATAAGTAGGGAGTTTGTTCAACAATGCTTTACATTCCCATGTGCAGGTATGAAGCATCCTTCTGGTAGACAGGGATGTCAATCCAATTAAAGTATAAAGGGCACAATGGTGTGTTCTGTATGGTGCATTCCTAATAAAGCATAGGACATGGTGGTAAAGAACATCTAGCTTGTGCAAGTTAGAGGATGAGCTACTATTATAAATAATATTTATTTATTTGTTTCACATTCGAATTAATACCTTTGAGCCTGGGGCTCGTTTATAAAGGCTCCAAGTCAACAAAGAATACAAGACATTTACAGTTGATGAAACATTGCAGAACAGAAAAACATCAACTAACAAGTGGTATTAGTGTCCAATTACAACAATAAGCAGGGTACAAGAAGTAAGGAGAAACAGGACCACACTTGCAGAGAAACATATTAATGCAGCACTAATTAAGTGCAGTACAGTGTTTACCAATCATGTTACAATTCAGACAGGGTGCTCCCAGTCTGCAGAAATTCAGTTTTAGCAGCCAAGGTGAAGCTTCGTCAAGGGAGGTAGTAGGTGGTGGGAGGTGGGGGGGGGAGTTGGGCAGTTGTGGAACAGGAGGGTGGTAGTGAGAGAGAGCAGTGTTTGATGGGTGCGAGAACCTCTGTCAAAGGCCATGGCTAAAGTAGCCAAGTCTGGGGGAGTAGGCAAGGTCTGCAGGCAGATCATTGAATCATTTAGGCCCACAGTAGGAGAGGGATTTTTGGCCAAGGGTGGTTCAATTGAAGGGAACAGTTAGTGCAGCCCTGGAGGCACTCCTTATGCATTTAGATAGTTGTGCAGGCTCAAAGAAATCTGAAGTAGCACTAGGTATGGACCCCATCAGGGACTTTTTTTGCAAGGAGGCAGGCCTGGTATTGGAGTCTGTGGTGGAGTGGGAGGCAGCCAGTTTCCTCGTATAGGTCACAAGAGTGAGTCATTTTGTGTACTCTCAGGACCAGGTGGCAGGCCTTGTTGAGTATGGTTTTGACCCTTTTAAGCACTGTGTTTGTGCCTGCCCTGTATATGACAAGGCCATAATCCACAGATGAGAGAACTGAACTGCAGGCAGCAAGTTTCAGGGCAGCCGGTGTCATTGAGATGCGGTGTCTGTACAGGATGCCAAGCTTCATATTGGTGGACTATACCAGTTGCTCAGCATGGGCAGTGAAGGTGATGGTGTCATCAGGTGAATCCCCTAAGTACTTGAATGTGTTGACTTGGTTTAGTACTTCTCCTTCGCTACTAAGTATATGCAGTGAGGACCCTCGAATCTTGCTCTGTGAGATGCTGAAGAGCATGCCCTTTGTCTTTTTGTAGTTGAGTAGCAGTTTATTTCAGGTGAACCTGGATTTCAATGCACAAAAATTGAGCTGAAGTTCAGAGCTAATTGATCCCAGGTCTTTCCCTGGGATGGAGATAACAGCATTGTCTGCACAGAGTATGGAATGTGCAGGACAGGTAGAAGGCATGTCATTTATGAAGAGGCTGAATAAGAGAGGACAGAGGATAGAACCTTGCAAGACCCCTAGGTTTGCTTCCCTGGGCTCAGAGATTGTATTGCCGATCCTGACCCATTTAGATCCATGGGTGAGGTAACTATGGAACCAGGCCACAGATTCCATTGACAATCCTGTAGAGTGGAGACATTTCAGTAGCAGTTGGTGACTGACTGTGTCAAAGGCCTTGGTGAGGTCTATGAAGATAGACCCCACTGCCATGCCTTTATCCATGGCCCCATAAAGCTGAGTGGTGTACTCTACTAGCACTGTGACAGTGGAGTGGTTTTGTCAGAATCCATGTTGTTGCAAGCAGAGAAGGCTATGCTTTTCTAGGTAGTCAGTTAGTTGTTCTGAGACCACCCTTTCAAGTGCTTTGGAGAGAAGGGTAAAATTGAGATGGGCCAAAAGTTTGCTACATTAGCTCTGTCTCCTGATTTAAAAACAGGTGTGACTAGAACCTCTTTTCACCTGTCAGGGAAGATTCCAGATCTCAGAGAGGATTGAATACCTTGGTGAGCAGTGCCACAAGTTTACTTAATGTGAGTGCTACCATCTTTATATCTATCATGTCATTTCCCATCATGATCTTACCAAGGACCTGTTTGATATATTTGACTTTCTCACTTGTGGAGATTTGACTGAAGTAGAATGGTGGGGTAGCATTATCCCATGGTGATGGAGTGTTGAGGTTGTGCTGCTGGCCTGCAAGGGTGTGATTCAAGTATTCTGGTGGCAACACATTGCTGATGTCCATGAATGCAATATTAAAATCATCAGCAATTTCCTTTGGGTCTTACAATGTGCCAGAGGTGGTAACTATAAGGTCCAGTGGGGCCCTTGAAGATCTACCCATGAGAGATTTTACAGAGTCCCAGAACTCCCTCCCTTTACTCCAGGTCTTTCCTAGGATGTCATTGTAGTAAACTGCTTTCACCAGATGTATGATTTTTGTGCAGGTATTTCTAGCTCCCTCACATGCTTGGGAGTCAGCTAGATTCCCAGTGGCTTTGGCCCTATGCCACAGGTGATCTCTGAGTCACATGTGTTCAGTTAGAATGCTGGACAGACAGGGGTTGGGGATTCCTCTGGTTTTCTTTGTTTTGTAAGGAGCAAAGATGTTGTGGGCTTTAGTGAAGATACTGCAGAAGTAATCCAGTGCTTGGTTTCTGTCCTTGAATCTTTCCAGTGGGGACTAGTAAATCCCTTTTAGATAGTGCTTGAAGGAGTCTAGTTGACCAGGCCTTAGTGATCTGTTCCTGGTGGTCTTAGGCGTACTCTTAGTGAACTTGTTAGTCCAGGTAAGTAGTACAAGGAAGTGGTCACTGATGGTGTCAGGTAGGACTGTTACCTCTGTGGTATGTTCAGGACAGGAGGAGAGTAGCCAGTTGATGAGGGTGCTGGTTCCTGTACAGTAATTTTGTCTGGTGGGTTGTGGGACGAGTTGGGTCAGGTACAATCCTACTATTTGGTCTCTAGCTGTCACTGCATCCTGTGCTTGCCAATTAATGTTGAAGTCCCCTAGGATTAAATGTTCCCAGTTTCATTTGTGCTGTTCGAGGTGGCTTATGAACTGTAGAAAGCCAGTGAGTAGTGTCCCAGGAGGCAGATATACAGTGGATAATAGCAGCACTTTGTTTTGTTGGCCAATATTAAGTTTTAGTGTTAGAACCTGGGCTCCCTTGGTGTGGAAGCTAACTGGCAGTATTTGCCCTTTGATGTCACTCTTAAGGTAAACCAGACATCCCCCTCCTCTTTTTGAGGTATGGTCCTGTGGAACAGGTTGTATCCAGGAAGGGCAATTGCTGTGTCTAGGATCTTTGGTGATAGCCATGTTTCTGTTAGGGAGATGATGTCAGGATCAATCTGAGCCACCCAGGACTGAAATTGTGGCAATTTGGAGAGAAGGATGCAGATATTCAGAGATACAATTTTTAGATGTCCTGGGCCACTGGTACAGTTCATGATAGAGGTCACCCAGGGTCACAGCTAGGCAGGGATTTGACAAGAGGCTTTGGCTATGCAACAGTTTGCAGGCATGCACTCCACTGCCCCATTACCTTGATAGCCTGGAGCACACTTACTCAAGTACAAGTGCAGGATGTGAAATCCTTTTGTCCTTAGGCTTCCTTTGTTATTTAAAGAGGTTGTTTAAAAGCCCACATACAGATCCCTTTATAGCAGGTCAGACAGAAATGTGGATTCAAGCAGGACCCAGAGTCACTGAGTTTGTCAAGATTTAGTTGCTTGGCTTCTGTTTTGCTTGGGATAGCTTCCAAAAAGTTGATTTTAAACTGAAAATGTAAATACCTGATAGTGATGTTTTGCAGAAATCCAGTCCAGGAGACCTTCACAGATGTAGTGAGCAAGAATGGTGTAGTTACTCCAAGCAGAAAATCTTGTAAATCCCCAAAAACTTTGACTAAAGTCTCATCCCACTGTGTGCACTTAGATTTGTTTCACTCAACCACCATGGTCTCCTCTTTGACAAAGACAACCTGAGTACCACTAACCTGGTTCTGTCTGCTCCTAAACTTCTTATTTCTCCCTCTCTTCCCTCTCAAGCTCTCCAATCCTTATTCCTTGCCCTTGACACTGCCTCTGAGTTCCTTTTTCTTTTCTGTACATAAATGTTACTGTTTAAGTTGTGGACTTGTTAAATGGCTTACTGATTGTTTGTAACACTGTCTACTATGTTTTTGTACTTAATGACGTGGAACCATTGTAAAAGAGCCTTGGCTCAAAGGTATTAATTCCTAGAACAATAAACTTCAACTTCAGACTAAGCTACAGACACAAACAGCCACCCACACAGACCCAGGAGATAACGAAATAATCAAGAAGGGAGAGGAAGGTTGCTTGAACTAACCTAATCCTAATGTCTGTGGGAAATAGTGCTTTATTACTAAACAAAAAAATCTAGTCTGGCCTTTAACTTATTTGTTAGAGATTCGATGTGCGCTGCAAAGGAGAGGTTACTATCAAGCCAAATTCCTAAGTATTTGAATTTGTCGACAACTTCTAGGGAGTCCCATAACAGTGTTTTAATGGGTGCAGGACTGAGTTGTTTGTGAAGTGAGCTTGACAAAAAGTGAGGTAAAAAGAATATGGCTTTAGTCTTCTTGACATTAAGCAGTAATCTGGAATTTATCAGATTACACAGATACACAGATACACTGAAATATGACAGCAGAGAAAGGCCCCAAGGCCCATCTAGTCTGTCCAACACCCTTTGCAATTGATTGAAATTGGCCTGTAACTCGACATTAACATCTGATAAGAAGGATTTAGAGGTGTACAGAACAGTGTCATCAGCAAAGAAGTGAAGCTTGGAGTAGTGAGTATAATTATATTATAATAATTATAATAATAACATTATATTATTATATAAACTGCCATATAAATGAAAGTCAATGAATGACAGGAATCAACACTGATGTGTGAGTTGCAGATTTTTTAACTGAACCATTGCTAATGTGCAGCTGCTTAAAGACAACATGCTTGCATTGCATTGCTGATGAATATTTATTTAAATGGTACATCACTTTAGAACCAAGAATAGCTTCAGTTTCAACATTGTGGCTTATATTTAACATGAGGAAGTATTCTGTAAGTTACTACACCTAGGGACATGCAATCTGTGTCACACACCTATAAAATGATCTTGGGGAAATTTTAGAGAGTATGCTTCTGCTAGACACCTCAGTCAAGATAACAGACACAGTATTTGGTTACATTTGAAGGGGTAAGGAGTAGACCAAGGAAAGTGGTCCTCTCCTGGTACAAGAGATTTTTCAGACGACACCTGTAGTACTGTTTCCAAGTCTGGTTGCCACAGTTCAGGAAGGACATTGAAGGGATCAGGATGGTCTAGCACAGGCCACCAAGCTAACTCATGGCTTCAGAATAAGAGCTGCAAGGAGAAACTAGACTCTTGAAGTATGAGGGTTGATCAAAAAGTATGTGGTTTGACACAGAAAGAAATGCGCTATGAACCTAGTAAAATTTTATTTTTCAACATAGTCTCCTTTCAGTTCAGTACGCTTAGTCCAGTGTCCTTCAAGCATTGTCATCCCCTCATGGTTGAATTCTATGTCCTTGCCCCCAGAGACCCCTCCACAGCAGCTATCACCTTTTCATCATCATCACAGAGAAGTAAAGTTTGAGAAGTAACATACTAAATGAATTGAGAATACTAAATGAGATGGAAATAGTGGAGTGACTTCTGTTGATGTCAGCAGAGGTGAAGAATGGTTGATTTGGAGCTCTGTCAGCAGTCACTGAATCAAGTGCCCATACTACAACCAAATTGAAATTAATACTTCAGAAGCCTACTGTCCCTCCAACAGCTAACTGCCATTCAGATGTCAGTGGATGGGAGACGGATGGCTCGACAAGCAAGGCCTCATCAATGACAGACATGGCAACCCATAAGAATATGAGTGGACTTATACTATAAGGACTGCCAAAAAAAGAAACAAACAAAAAACTATATCTTATTCTGCCAGACCTGTGGACATTCTGCATAGAGAATAAGGCCAAAATCATAGAGGTATTCTCTGAATTTGCAGAGCTTAAACAAACCACAGCAGAACAGCAAGTAGCGCTTAATGAACTAGAGTCTAGAGCTAACCGCACTGACCATCTTTTGCTGGAGCCTTTTCAAAAGATCTACATATTGGAAGCTAAATGTGATGACCTAGAATGTCGACTGAGCCAAAAAAAAATGGACTCTACAGGATAATGAGGAAGCAGAAGGCTCTGATATAACTAAATTTCTGGAAACCATTTTCTGCATGAAGCTGGAACTCTTGACTGATATTCCACTTGGCATCGTGTGAGCACACTGAGTGCGTAGGTGCTACCTGGTCACAACAAGCAGTTCCCCATGCTCAATTGCCATAAATTTCCAAAGCTACACCATCAAACAAAAAATCTTACTGAGATTCTGGCAACATTAAGATTTTTTTTGTTTGTTTGTTTGTTTTAAGAGGTCCATGTATATACACTAATAATGATTATTCCTTCCAGGTTATGGACCAGAGAAAAAGTATGGCCCTACCCTAGCTGCACTCCAGGCACAAAAGATAAAGTTCCATACACCATTTCCTGCTAAACTGCAGATTTTCTACCCAGATGGCCCAGTCTTATCTGACTCCATGGGCCAGATTCTCAAAGGTCCTGGAATGACGCAAGGGGCTTGCGCCACAATGAATGGCGTAAAGTACCCCTTCCCCCAAAAGATGCACTGAGAGCAATTCTCAAACATAGCCTGTGTCAACCGCAGACTGTGTGCACCAAAGGGGGCTTGCACCTTCTTTGCAGCATAAAATGGGCTGCAGCACAGCACTTGTGAACTTGCAGCAATTGCAAGCTTCCATATCCCCTAATTCGGCATTGTCTAAACCTTCACAGATGGCAAAATTCGAAGTACCCTTAGACCAGCCAGTGATGGCAGCCATAAAATATAAGAATTCTGGCAAATGAAGGAAGACTCGAAAGGAAGCTTCTTCTGTCATGAACTGGAAGATTCTTCTTTTGTATTAAATATCTATCTGAAAGACTCTACTGAGCATGCTCAGAACTGAAATCCCAAATCCTTGTGACTTGAGAATGGATTAATATGTTTTCATCAAACCACCAAAGGGCACCATTGTAGGGTAAACGCTTTCTACCCTGAAATTTTCAGAAAAAAGGTTCAGACCATCTGAGCTGTAGGTGATGACAAAACAAAATGTGCAAAAAACATCTATTTTTCCTAAAAATGTAGTATCTGGATCTCGGAATTTGCAAATCTGACTGAAAGAAACTTACCAAATCAAAAGACCTGGCCCCCCCCAACCACTCATGCATATTTAAAAATGAGGAACATAGAAAAAATGACAGCAGAAGGAGACCAAGGTCCATCTTGTCTGCCCACGTGGTCCTGAGAACTATTCTGATCTCAGGACTTAGCCCCCCCCCCATGTCATATTCACAACTGCTCTTCCTACCATTGTTCATGCATTAGCTCTTTCCCAACCCAGTTTGAATGATGTCATGGTCTTAGCTTCCATCACCTTAGTGGGTAACCTAGCCCGTGGTTCTACTACCCTTTCTGAAAAATAGTGTTTCCTAAGCTCCCCTTAAAGTTCCCCACCCCTCAACTTCCACTTGTGACCACTAGTGTTGGAGTTGGTAATTCTAATGGACAGTTCAGACAAGGGCACTTTGTTTATTCCTCTTAGGAACATGTATGTCTCAATCATGTTCCGTTTCTCACGCCTAGCCTACAGTGAGAACATATTCAATGTTTCTAACGGCCTCTCATATGAGAGCCCTTAGAGGCCTTGAGTCATTTTGGTTGCTCTTCTCTGGATGGTCCTCAGCCTGTTTTTATCCTTCTTTAGGTGTGGATTACAAAACTGGACACAGTACTCTAGATGGAGCCTTACCAGGGACCTGTAGAGAGGGAGTATTACCTCCCTGCTTCTGCTGTGAAATCCCCTCCCTGTAAAACTAGCATTTCCTTGCTTTGCTGTAAGCTGTGTTGCACTGGCTGGTCTGTGTCAGGGTACTGCAAATAATGATCCCTGGGTCTCTTTCTTAATGCGAGGTATTTAACTTGACCCCGTTAAGCCTGTAAACTGTCCTCAGGTTCCTCTTACCCAGTTGCATCACTTTGCACTGTTTAGCATTTAACCTGAGCTGCCAGACATTGTACCATCTTTCCAGCCTCTGAAGGTATCTTTACAGGTCCATAAGCACCTCCTTGCAACCCACCCTTCCTCCTAGCTCGGTATCACTTGGTAAAAAGGGCAAGTTTGCAATGTATACCTATGTTGATATCACTGATAAGCTCATTAAACAGGACTGTCCCTGACACTGATCCATGTGGCACCCCACTAGTAACTTTTCCTTTCTCTGACCTCTCCCCATTGACTACCACTCTCTGCTTTCAGTCTTTTTGCCAGCTATCTATTCACCTGACTATGCTCTTAGCTTCTCCCAGGTAATCCAACTTTATCAGCAGGTTGTTGTGAGGCACAGAGTCAAAGGCCTTACTGAAGTCAAAATAGAGGAGGTCCACTGGGTGGCATCCGTCAATTTTTTGCATCACCCAAATCAAAAAATATGATTAGGTTCATCTGGCATGACATACCAGCTTTGAAACCATGTTGCCTATCATCCTGAAGGCCATTCTTTTCTAGGTACTCCACTAAGTCCCACTTTATTATGGCTTCCATTAGCTTTCCCACCACCGAATTGAGGTTGACTGGTGGATATTTTTTTTTTTTAATTTAATGTACTTTATTGAATGACTGGTGGATAGTTGCCAGCCTCCTAACAGCTCCCTTCCTTGTGAAGGGGAACCATGTCTGTTGTTCTCAAGTCCCTTGACACTACTTCTGATAGACGTGAACTATTGAACAAATGTGCCAACAGACCTGTCAAATCCCTGGCCAGTTCTTTTTGCACTCTCTGGTGAATTCCATCAGGCCCTGGTGATTTATCTTCCCTGTTTTTTTTTTCTAGAGCTTCCTTAACTCTGCTCGTAGTGATTGACGGTGTGTCCATTTGAGGGACCCCTTTTACCTCGGCTTCGATACCACTGTCTGGTAATGGGCCTATGTGTTCCTTGGTAAACAGAGAGAAGAAAAAGTTATTCAGAACAGTGGCCGTCTGCTTTTCTTCCTCTATGATTCTGTCTCCATCCTTAAGTCTGACTATTCCTCCCCTCTTCTTTCTTTTTTTCTTGTACATATCTAAAAAAGTGTTTATTCCCTGCTTTAACTCCTTCTGCCAGCCTAAGCTCTGTTGCTGCCTTGCCTGCTTCAGCCGTGCTCTTCGTCTCCTTAGTCTTCTGATTGTGCACTTTCCAGTCACTATCCTCCATGGTACTTTTATAATTCCTGACTGCCTCCCTTTTGGTCCTAATTATAGTCCTGACTTGCTTAGTGAACTACATGAGGTTTGTATGTCTGTTCATTTTAGACACTGTCCTTATGCACATTTTGGTAGCCTCCAATATGGCCTGTTTTACTTGCCCCAAATGCCTTTTATCTCTCAATGCTCCTGTATCTTTGCCAGATTGCTCCTGACCACTTTCCTCATTTTGCTGCAGTTTGCCCCTCTAAAGTTTAATACTTCTGTCTTGGACTACGATTTTACTGCCCCAAAGGCCAACTTCTGTATATTAGAAATATACTTCTGTGCAATTCCATTGAATGAGGGGCAAAGCTATTAAGGTGCAAAGTTAGGAGTTTAACATTAAACAGCCTAGTCAACCCTAATCATATCTGCTGGAAATCAGAATTCTCCAGAATCCTATCAACTTAATTGGGTTAAATACATTTCCTGATTATTCATTAACTCCCAATAAATGCATGATTTATCACCATGCCCCTAAATCCACTGGCCTCCTGCCTTGCAGTTTACCCAGATGGTGTATTCATTTTCTATAAATGCTCACCTGTCTTGGGTTACTGCCTGCATATATATATTTATATTCTTTGCAAAAAAAATAAGTAATGTACTGTTGAACTCCCCAATTCCCTTAGCAGCAAAAGGTAAGACTACACAAGCAACCACAGACAGTTAACATCAGGTAAGACAAACTATATACAATAGTTTCCAAATAACACAAATGCAGTAGCACTGATGTTCTAACTTTTATGGATTTGTATCTGTGATATGCTAACCACAAGGCATACACACTCACTTCAGGCTGCAGATAGAAATCTACAATACCAAAGTCACAACATTGCTTCTGTGTACAGAAGCATTGGACCCTGCAGCTACAGACAAAAATCCATGATACCCAAACTGCAAGAGTTCTTTTGTCTTCAGAAACACAAACATCTATGGATTGAGCACTTCTGCAGCCACAGGTACTCATCCATGCTGTAAAACATACACACTCAGTACTGTCTGCAGAAGCATTAATCACTGAGGGGCCCATGTTCCTGTAGCTGTAAGTGTAACACATACACACTGACTTCTGGCTGCAGAAGTGCAGATATCACAAAATCCATGACACCAAAATTGCAGCATTTTGTTTTGTCTACAGAAGTGCAAGTCTGTGCCTCTTTAGCTATATAGTAAGACATACACACAAACTTCTATCTGCAGAAGTACAGATCCCTATGGGACCTGCCCTTACACAGCTAAATATAGAAACCTGTGTACTAGCAGATCCAGCTATGTATTTAGGTATCACCCCTACCCCTCAGGCCAGCAAAAAGAAGCTGTTATAGCCCACTCTGACCTTTGTTTTTTTTTATTTATTTATTTCAGATTCAGCTTAATACCTTTGCACCTATGGACTCTTTTACCAAAGTTCCTAGTCAAATTTAAGGACATATGATACAATAACATATAGATACAAAGCACGTCACAAGAAAACATATACATATATGGTAAAGGAATATATTGAGTCTGAAGTTTTAAGAGTACATAGAGTTACAATGCAACAAAATTTGTGGCATCTAATAACACACTAGCAAGAGTCTAAAAGCAAGGAAAGAAAGAGCATTAGCATAAGGCTGCAAAGTAAGTTATTTAAAATATACACAGATGAGGTTAAGGAATCCATTGAGTCAGTAGATTAAAAGGTGCATAGAGTTACGAAGCAGCAACAGTTGTGGTATCTAATAACACACTTGCAAGAAACCACAACTGGCAATTGTGAAACTGAAACCTTAGTGTTACCTGGAGCAAGTCAATAGGTAAGTAGCTGTCTGAGGTGACTGTCAGAAGAGATTAGATAGGGTAGGCTGCTGACAGAGTAGGCATTGTCTAAGAGGGGAGGGTAAGGTAAGCAAATTAGGAATTTCAGTTACATTGCATAGACTGGATAAGGAGGAGGTGGAGGTCTTTCTTGAAGAGGCTGATTCTTTCACAGTCAACAAGGGTTATAGGGAGCTCATTTAACCATTGTGGCCCATGGTAGGACAGGGCTCACTGTGCAAAGGTGGTTCTTCTAAAGGAGACATGGCGGGTACTCTTAGTGGATCTACATGTGGATTTGGAGGATTGTGCACGTTGGAAAATATAGGCCATAGAATCTGGTGCCTGACCAAGCCTGGATTTTTTCCCTATCACACATGCCTGATATTTAACCCTGAAGTACAATGGGAGCCACTCTATGTCTGAATAAAGTTTACATGAGTGCATCAGATGATCAGCCCCAAGAACAAGCCTGCAGGTTTTATGGAGTAGTAGCTTGACCCTTTTCATTGTTGTGTCTTTGGCCACACTGTAGATGATTAGCCCATACCCAGTCGATGACAGTATGGCACTCCTTGCCACAGGTCTCAGTGCTTCTGGGGTCATTGATTGACTGGGGTGATAGAGGATGTCGAGCTTGACAATTGCTGCTTTAATGACTTGGTCGTTATGGTAGCTGAAGGTCAAGATGTCATCAAGTAAATGTCCAAATATTTGAAAGTGGTAACTTGCTCGAGCGATTCTCCTTTGTGGTTGCGGATAATTGGGGTGTGTTTTTTTTCTTGTTGTGTGGCAGCGAGAATTGCATGAGTTTTGTTTTCTTATAGTTCAGGAGTAGTCTGTTTTGTGTAAACCACATCTCCAGTAGGCTGAAACTATCCTGTAGGGCCTTAGTGATTTCATGCATGCCACGGTCTGTTACTGAAATTAGAACATCATCTACGTACAACAGCATGCTGGCCAGGCATGTGGAGGGCAGAGAATTTATGAACAGGCAGAAGAGCAGTGGTCCAAGGACTGACCCCTGAGGAACTCCCAGGGTCACATTCCAGGGACTGGTTGCTTCACCTTTGATTTTCATGCACTGTGTCCCGTGAGGCAAGGCAAGGCAATTTTATTTATACAGGTAGCTGCTGGACCATTTAACAGTGTTGTAGGAAAGGCCTATGACCAAAAGGTTTTCTATTAGAATTTTGTGGTCACAGTGTTGAATGCCTTTGTCAGGTCTATAAAGATAGACCCCACCATCAAACCTGTTTCCAGAGCATTGTATAGTTATGATGTGTAATCAATGAGTGCTGTAACAGTACTGTGGTTCTTTTGAAACCAGTGTTGGTTTGGACACAGAAGGTTATATTTGTTGAGATACTCCACCAACTGGTCCAAGAGGGTAGCCCATGACATGGGCATTGGCAATTGGGTGCCTGCAATAATGACAACCCAATCCCCAGTGCACGTCATCGGGGATACCAACAGGGTAAGGTGACTGGATTGGTGGGGTCTGCAAATATAGCGGCAGGATGTCGCTATACGTACACATGCGGGGGGGGAGTGAGCATGCACAGCGAATGGAGGGAGGGATTGTGAGGGATGGTGCTGCAGTGCATTGCTGATCTGGCCCCCTGGTGTGGTGGGAGGGTTGGCGGCTTCGGTGGGCAAGGTGCTGGGTTTGGGTCTGGGTGCTGGTGCGTTTTTGTTGTGCCCAGCCCGAATTTATTTTTACAAGTTTTTGCACCCCCCCAACATGCAACCCCTGGAGCTGAGAATCCCTAAATGGTGGGGTGCAGGGGCGCAGACCCCCAAATAAAACATGTAAAACACAAGTCCACAGGGCTGTTTTGCTGTGTGCCGGGGAGTCAGAGTGATGAAATTGATTTTCGCCACTCTGGCTTCACAACAATGGTAATTGCCTTTAGGCTTTTGCCATTATCACATAAATCCATCCAAGAATATTCTTTTAATGGCCTTAGATAGAGGGGATAGTATTGAAATGGTTCTGTATTTGCCCAGGCTAGTTCTGTTGCCACTCTTGAAAATCAGGGTTATGTGCACTATCTTCCATTGATCTAGGAAGACTCTTGTACAAAGAGATAAATTAAAGATTTTAGTGAGGGACAGGGCAAGATTATCCAGAGTGAGGGTGACTAGTCTCATATCTATCCCATAACTTCCTACTCTTGTTTTACTGAGGACCTTCATGATGTACTTTACTGTTTGCACTCTAGAGACCTGCTTAAAGTAAAAAGGAGATGTATTGGGGTTTCGGTGTGTAGGGTGGTTTTCGATGGAGGGTGCATTAGAACGCGAGATTGTAAGATACTCCTGAGGTAGAACTGCACCTAAGTCCATGAATGCTAGGTTGAAGGCATTGGCGAGGTCCTTTGGTTCTTGCAGTGCACCAGAAGATGTATGATCAGGTCCAGTTGAGTTTTGGCATCCTTACCCATCAGAGTTTTAACGTTATTCCAGAATTGCTTTCTGTTACCCCAGGAGTTACTCAGTTGTTCTTTGAAATAGAATGCTTTAGCACTTCTGACCAGCTTAGTGAACTTATTTCTTGACATTTTATAGGTGACAAAATCCTTCTGGTTCCTGGTGGCCTGGCCCTGTGCCGGAGGTTGTCTCTGAGGTGCAGTTTTTCAAAAATGGGGCACGTGAGCCATGGGATAATATTACCTTTGGCTTTAGTGGTTTTGTGGGGGGGGCAAATTCATTGCAGGCAGTGTTGAAAACCTTTGTCAGATAGTCAACTGCTTGATTGACATTGTCTGTCCTATCTAGAGGGGACCAATCAGCGTTTGCTAGATGTTTTTTTAGTGACAGCAGCTGTCCTTTCCTTAGGATTCAAAATACAGTGGACACAGGAGGGGTTTTAGAACCCTTGTTGGACAATATGCAGACCACTGGTGAAAGATCACTTAGGATGTGTCTTCAATGTGCTCAGGGCAGTTAGTGAGCAGCCACTCTAAAAGAGTGCTAGTGCCTGTGCAATGGCTTCTCCTGGTTGGAACAGAGACCATCTGGGTAAGATACAGTCTGGCAACCAGGTCCCTGGTAGCCACAGTGTCCTGCACTAGCTAACTGGTGTTAAAGTCCCCAATGATGATGTGTTTCCAACTTTGCTAAACCTGCTTGAAGTGATCAATAAGTGATCCATAAATTATTCAAATCCTATCCCTTGCTTTCCAGGTGGTATGTAGACTGTTGTAATCACTAACACTTTGTATTGGAGACCTATGGCAAGCTTGATTGACAGCATTTGCACCTCTTTTATGGGGATGCTGTTTGGTAATACTTGTCCTACAATGTATTTGTGGAGGTATAACAGGCATTCACCCCCTCGCTTGTATAGTCTATCCTGATGGTAGGTGATTAAACCATTGAGAGATACTGCAACATCTGGGATTCTGGGTGAGAGCCACGTTTCCATGAAGGAGATAATGTCTGGAGTATGTTGCACAACCCATGCCTGAAACTAGGGAAATTTTGGGAGCAGGCTACCTATGTTAATAGAGGCAACTTTGAGGTGCCCATGCATGCTAGTTGTTTCCTGCCCAGGCAGGCCTGAGTTAGAGTGTACATTCCCAGATAATAAGAGGAGAATGAGGATGAGAATTTTGATGACGTGCCTTCAATGGGCCTTAATCCTGCGTGAGAGCATGCATTTGGAGAGGTGGTGCTTCTTTGTTATGCCAGATGTTAAGGGTGCACAAAGTGGTATCAAAGCAGTTGATGTTCTGAGGATGAGTGGACAGAGCTGGTGTTGATATTTGCAGTTTAGTGCAGTCCGCATAGGTAATTCCTCAGTCCCCATCCTGGTGCCAGGGGGTGGTAATGGTGTGCTACATAGTGAGGGCTGGACTGATCATAGCTCATGTCCTGCCAATGCAGGTTGGACTGGGGGTTGGTTATTTGTAGGTTCTCCATCATTTACTTGGTGAAAAGAGGCCAGAATTATTGTCAGAAACAGTATATTGCACTTGTGCCGAAACTGAGAGGGCAGTGTCACTCTTTTTAAATGAAGGCAGACTTTCAATATTTTTTTTTTAAGGGGAGGATGCTAGCACCTTTAGTAATAGGGCTGGGTGGGGTTTGCATCCAGAAAGAGTATTTTAGAGTGTCAAAGTGGGGGAGGGTGGGCAGGAGAAAATTCAACTTAAAACTCAGTAAATTCAGTATCTAGCAGAGCAGACAGAGGAAGTACAGTATCTATACTTGGATCGGGGAGCAGCCAGTAGCACAGTCAGTAAGAGAAACAACCAATGGCAGGCTCCGGTGGAGAGGCAGTGACCAATGGGAGTGATGGGAGTTTGCTTATGTAGTATACCTGAGTCCATTTGCAGTGGGTGGTTTTGGAAGTGCATCCGGTGGCAAGGAGCTGAGCCATGGCCACTGAAGAGCCAATGATGTCCCTGTTCAGGGGCTTTCTTGCTGGAGCAAATGGGCAGGTTCCTGAGGTGTGGCCAGCACAGTGGAGTCAAGCCACAGCCACAGTACAGTCGCGGGGTTGCCCTGTTCATGGGCTGGTCCTGTGGAGAGAGGGAAAAGAGGTTGATGGAGGGCAGATATACTGGCCGTGGAGACAGCCCAAATCTTAATGGGTGGGGAAAGCTTATAAAGGAAACAATAGAGGGTGCTAAATACAGAAGGGAGGGGGTGGGTCAGAAGCATGACCTAGTGCGGGGGTATTGCAGGCAAGGCACCAGAGAGCAAGACATAGTAACAATGCCAAAAACAGTGTAGAAGGGGGTAGGAAATCAAAGCCCCCTGAGAGGATGGGCATGAGGTAGGAAAAGGGGTGAGAGTGGAGTGAGCCGGGAGGATTAGCAGCAATCAAACTGTCAAGTTTAGCAACAGTCAATCATTTATAATCAATTACATTAGCTTAGTTTCGGGCAAGTTCACATTCTAGCTCCTAACACATGTGTACTGCATATAAAAAACAATTCCAGCCTAAGTTAGCATAATAATGAAAATTCAGCTTAAAACTTTCAGTAAATTCAGTATCTAGCAGAGCAGACAGAGAAAGTGCAGTGTCTATGCTTGGATTGGGGAGCAGCCAATAGGAGCACAATCAGTAGGAGAACCAACCAATGGTGGGCTTTGGAGGAGAGGCACTGACCAGATGGAGTAAAGGGAGTTTGGTCCCATTACGAACCAGAGTCTGTTTACAGCGGGAGGGTGTTGTTTTTTTTTTTCAGCTGTTTAACCAGTAGTGGCACACTAAGCTGAAAGCTTGTTTACAGGTGGGACCTGTGAGCACAGGGAAGTTAAGTGACTTGCTCATGATCCCACAATATGCCAGTGCTGGCCATGGGATTCAAAGCCAGGTCTCCAGATTTTTAGCTCAGAGCCTTAAACCACTGTGCTATACTGCCTACTATTTAAGAAGTGTGGCCAGTGACAAGGAGCTGAGCTGCAGTTGCTGAAGTGCCACTGACGTCCCTGTTCAGGGACTTCCATGCTGGAGTGGGTGGGCCAGTGGGTTCCTGAGGTGCAGCTGGTGGCAGTGGAGCTGAGCTGCAGCCATTGTACAGCCAGGGGGGTTGCCTTGTTCAGGAGCTGGTCCTGAGTCCGTTTGCACAGAGTGGTTTTGGAAGTGTGGCCAGTGACAAGGAGCTTAGTTGTGGCCACTTAAGAGCCATTGATGTCCCTGTTCAGGAGCTTTCTTGCTGGAGCAGGTAGGCAGGTTCCCAAGATGCAGCCAGTGGCAGAGGAGCAGAGCTGCAGCCACCTTACAGCCGGGGGTTGTTATGTTCAGGGGCTTCTCCTGAGTCTGTTTGCAGCAGGCAGGTTTGGAAGTGTGACCAGTGGCAAGGAGCTGCTGTAACATTTAACTTTTTGGGGGGAAAGTGCTACACCGTAGACAAAACTACTACCCAATAAAAAATGTGTAGGTCTGTCACTGAAACCATGCTGCTCACATTGGAAGAATACTTCTTTCTACAGAAGCCTAGGCCCCCTTGGAGTCTGCACTTCTTAAACCACAGATACTCATGCATGCTGTGCAGAATACATGCACAGACGTGGCTACAGAAGTACAGGCCCCACTTCAGCTGTACATAGAAATCTATGACTGTAGCACATCAGGGTTGATGCATTTGTGTCATCTGGAAACAGTTTTATAGTGTTTGTCTTACCTGATGATGTCTGTCTATGGTTGCTTGTGTGGTCATGTCCTCTTGCTGGTTGGGAGGGTGGGGAGTTAGGGTTGTAAACCCTTACAACACATTTCTTTACTTTTGTAGTATAAAGTTGAATCCTAACTGGTACATTAACACAGTTTTTTTTAACAAAGAATTTCCTTTCTTTTTGAGATAGTGGAATTGTACCCTCATTCATACAGATCCGTCTCAGGTTCTGCATGAACAGGTGCAGATATGCATGGCTCTCTTTGCCCAATACCAAAAAATGAGTCCATCTGACTGCGGTAGTACAGGGCCCTCCAGTCCGTTAACTTCCAAGCAGCAATGGATGTCAGGAATTTGTGGGGCTGTCTGGTGGGCTACAGAAGCAAAGGGCCCTCTGGGCCTTGCAAATTCATGTGGCTACAGATGCAGACACAAAAAGCAAAGCATTCATCTGTCAGCTGAAGTACAGGGCCCTATGGCAGCCATGTGTGCAGAGGTGTATGGCCAATGCTAAGAGAAGATTTCTCTTCACCGTATGGAACTTGGGGTCCTGTGGGCAAGCCTGCACCTTCTCTTCCCAGGCTGGGGAGGTGCAACATGACAGTGCCAGCCCCCCAGCCTCAGTCCATCCAGCTGACTCACCGAGCATGCCAAAGCACTCAGCTCTGGGCACAGGATCACAAATCACTACACTCTGATAAATGCTGACAATATGCACTTTTTTTTTTTATTTCTTTATTTTTAATTTTGACCCCAAATTTTCAAGATAGTCATTTTATGATGCCCCCTTATAAACATGACATATGACATTTATAGAACAGTGGCTGAAACATCAGTTCCCTCCAAACATGCAAAACCACATCTCATCCAACATTTGAAAAATGACAACTGTCATGTTTATGAGGTAGAATAAAAAAATGACTATGTTGAAAGTTTGGAGTAAAAATATTGCCAATTACCAAAGTTATGATGGAGCATGGTAAACAATTTCAACACACATTCATAACTTGTGTATATATATATATATATATATATATATATATATATATATATATATATATAGAGGCAAAAACTCTGTTTAATGCATTAGTTAGGGTTGTTCCACAGCGACAAAAGTGAGAATTCGCTATTGGGGTTGAAAACCCCTTGGACCCCCATACCCCCAACTGGCATTGGGGTGCGCATTGGAATCGTCAGCCCTAACTCTCCTCCATGACTTGTGTAAAGCAGCAGAAGTATAGGAGAATGGGGTGAGAGTTTGGGACCCGCGATCCCAATGCGCCTACTGGTTGAGGAAGATGAGGGGTTTTCAATCAACTGGCTTTCGCTTAACAACTGTAACTATCATTAAATGGGATTTTGCCTCTATTCCTTCTTTTTGAGAATGATAGCGAGAAATAGTGAATGTAGTGCAGCCGCGGGCCCCGCGCTCCCGCTGCATAATGCGTTGGCGGGAGCGCGGGGCCTGTGGCATACTAACAGGGACAGCAACACAAACAGAAATGCTAACAGTGGCACACATGGTAACACAAGCACGAATGAGAACAGAAAGGGTAACGCACATGGTGGCGTAGATGGGAATGGTCTGCCACGTGATGTGTTGTCACATAGTAACATGGTGCCTGCAAACAGAAATGTCAATGGGCATGGTGATGTAAAGTGAAACAGTAAGATAAACAGTACTGTAGACAGAAATGGCAAAAAATAACAGAAACGCAAGCGCAAATGAAAACGCAAAGGATAACGCACATGGTGGCACAGACGTCAATGGTAAGTAAACCGGGTACAGATCTGCAAGTGGAAAGGGCAACAGTAACAGTAATGTAAGTGCACAGGCTGGTTTTCCCCAAAACCTGCATTGAGAAAGACAGTGAGTACAAATAATGTATGCAAAATAATGAGTATCGGCACAGAAAATGAGATCTTGGAATACTAAATACATTATATCTCAGGAACCGTACGACGTGGAAAAAAAATTTAAAAGTCATATTATTTACAACTGTCCTGGCTAATTTGAATCTTAGCCCCATTGGAGGCTAAGATATTTTCAACAAAAGTCCGTATCTCGCACCGTTTCCGAGATACGGGCCCTGAAAGGCGCGGCGAACGCCGTAATGTTATCCTATGGGAAAAAAAGAAAAGTTCGGAGCACCATAACTTTGCCTCCCTGTAATGTTTTTTCACCAAACTACTGAAAGGCACATCTGTGGGCTGTTGGCTGTCTTCCCTCCAAATTTCAGGAAAAAAGACCAAACCGTTATTTTGCAGCAGGGCTCCAAATGATTTCTGTTAAGTGTCGGGTGCCGTAATGTTATCCTATGGGAAAACCGTCAATTTTGGAGTGCCGTGATTTGCTGCCATGTGATATTTTTTCACCAAACTACTGAAAGGCACATCTGTGTACTGTTGGCTGTCTTCCTCCAAATTTCAGGAAAAGACCAAACCGTTATTTTGCAGCAGGGTGCCAAAGGATTCTGTAATGCTTGGACGTAATGTTATCCTATGGGAAAAACTGTCAACTTTGGAGTGCCATAACTTTGCCGCCATGTAATATTTTTCAATACAACACTGAAAGGCACATCTGTGAGATGTCGGCCATGCTCCTCCAAATTTCAGCCAAAACTCCAACGGTTATTTTGCAGTGCAGTGCCAAAGAATTCTGTCATTTTCCCACAGACTAGAAAATTACTGTCCGCATTTATAAAGCTTAGTATTTACTTATACACTTTCGTGAGCACGAAAGTAATTTATGAATTACTTTTTCCAGAAATTTGAAAACATATTTCGTGGGTGTTTTACCACAAAATAAAGACATAGCAAGCATCCTCAGGGCCCGACTAGGTGAATACAAAAAAATTAGGTTGTTAGAGGGTCCCAAATTTAAATGCCAACCATTTTTCTGATCACTAACTGAAACAAAATGGCCGATTTGCGAACGTTAACAGGCCCATTTATGAAAGTAAAATGCATTTGCGAAAGTGTTGAACTTTTTGTTAACTTTTCCATTGACTTATAATGGGAAACAGTTTTTTGAATAACTTTTGAACTGTTTAATATTTTTTCATGAAATCTTTGAAAGGCACATCGGGGACCCTGGCTGCATGTTCCCTGAAGATTTTGGGCGGTCACGCAAACCGTACGACCTGTAGGCGCGACCACAGAATTCCAGAAAAGCGTAAACGCGCGCACAGATCACACTTAATAACTCCGCAGCTGTATATCCGACCAGTATGAAACTTGGCAGATCCCAAGACCTATCATTCTTGATCATAAATTCTAAATTTCAGGCAAATCCATCAAACGGTTGCAAAGTTATTAAGGTGCAAAGTTTGGGGGTTAACATAGAAATGGCTCCTCAACCCTAACTATGGTAGCACTACCGTGCTACCATAATATATACATACATATTTTTTTGACCCCACATTTTTAACATAGTCTTCTTATGACCCCATGTCAGGAACACAGTTGGTGAAAATTGTTAAATTCTGCCTGAAATGTGATTTTGCAGAGCAACTGAAAAATCACCTTTCAGCCCAGATTTGAAAAATGTCACCTGCTTTGTTCATTAGGTAAGATCCCAAAAAGGCCATATTGAATGTCTGGTGGAAAAATATTGAAAATTCACAAAGTTATGAGAGAATATTGAAATATTTCAACTTTTACTCAATCTTTGTCATTTTACCATATTTTCCACTGAATTGTCAACATAGTCATCGTTTTGCTGTCATTTTTGCTTTTCCTTCATCTACTTTGTTACTCCCTCCCCCACCAGTTATGTTATCACAGGTGATTCAAACAGAGAGAGAGAGAGAGAGAGAGACAGAGACCCAGGCACCCCAACCAGGAGCAGGATCACAAAATTTGATAAAGAAAGAGATTCATAATGGATGTTTAGGGAAGGTAGTTTGATCTGGCAGTTAGAGTACTGACATAAGAGAATGCAAGTTTAAATATCCCCACAGCCACTGATGTACTGTGTAACCTGATCAAGCCACTTGAACCCCCCCCATGCTTCATGTAGCTTCCCTGTGCTTCACTTAACCCCCTTGGTATTCATGTGACCTCCCTGTACATCACTTGACCCCCTAAGCTTCATGTGACCTTCCCAAGCTTCACTTGACCACCTAAGCTTCATGTGACCTTCTTGTGCTTCACTTAACTCAGCTTCACTTGACTTCCCTATACTTCACTTCACCCCTTAGCATCACTTGACCTCCTTGTACTTCACTTGAACCCCTCAGCTTCAAACAACTTCCCTGTGCTTTGCAGGACCCCCCTGTGCTTCACTTGACCTCCTGTGCTTTGTGTGACCTCACTGTGCTTCATGTGACCTCACTGGGCTTCATTTGACCCCTAAGCTTCATGTGACTTCCCTGTGCTTTACTTGACCCCCTCAGCATCACATGACTTTCCTGTGTTTCACTTGCCCCTCACAGCTTCATGCAACATCCTTGTGCTTCACTTAACTCCTCAGCTTCATGTGACCTCCCTGTTCTTTGCTGGAATCCCCTGTCTTTCACTTCACCCCACTGTACTTCAGTCCATGTTGATTGTCCAGCTGGATAAAAAAATGCCCCTAACCCTAAAGAATAAGGGGGGTTCAGAGTATCACTGCAATGTGCAAGTAAGGATGGAGATGATGGGGTGCTGACACTTCACGCTGTTATATACACACAGATGATGCCTGAGGAACTGCATGGCCACTAATGAGAAAACATAGCAGTAAAATGTTTTGCTGCTTCAGGGAACCTTACATTCACCAGACTGTCGGGGAGGGTGGCTGGACTTCTTTGACTTAATTAGACTCCACCTGGTGTGGGCTTAAAACTAAATTTGGACAGAGGGGTGGCATAAACTGATTATAAGGGATGCTGAATGCTGCTGGAATGAACTGGGAACAAAATTAGGTAAATACAGGACCCCATTGACAATACAAAATTGTATCTTGGTTAGATTATCCGAAGGAAACATGGAGCAATGCTTTTGATGAAGCCCATTTTAGCACTACTAAATGGAATGATGCTGGAATGAACTGGAGACAAAATTAACTATAAATAGGACCCCACTGACAATATGAAGTTGTATCTGAGGTTATCTGGTGAAACAACACAGGACATTGCTTTTCATTAACCCCATTTTAGCCTTTCTAAACAGAATGTTGCTTAAATGTTCTTGATTTTTGCATTCTGTGCTGCTGAATAGACTGTAACTCATACTAGATTAACCTCCCTCTTTTACCATTTGCCCCTGTATAGCCCTATGCTGCTGCTGCGCTATTCCACTCACAGTGCTTCCTCCCTTATCCCTTTCCCATTCCTGCCCTCTTTTCATCCTACCTCACCCCCCCTTCCCTTATCCCTCCACTCCCACTTTCCCCCTCTCTCCTCTGTTTCCTCACCTTGTTCTCTCCCTCTACCCCCTGCCCCGTGGGTTTTTCCTGCTCAAGCTTCATTGTGGAATCTCCCTCCTTGCTCTTTTTTTGCTCCTTCCACACCCCAATTCACCCCCTGTACTTTCTCTCCTTGTAAGCCCTTTCACCCCTCTTCAGACAAGGCCACTGGCTGCACTTGACGCAATATTTATCTTGCCATATTGTTCTTTTGTTTATGTAATTACTTTCCTCATGTTGTACTACTTACTGAAACTGTTGTAATTTGCTATTCGTGTGACTTGACGTGGAACCTCTGTAAAAGAGCCCTTGGCTCAAAGGTCTTTCTGATTTGTTAAATAATTAAAATAAATAAATAAATAAATAAATAAAACATTTGATATGTGCCTTCTCAATCTCTTTTTTTCTGTTCTCTCCTTTAGGTCTTTCTCCATGTCACCTGGCTGTCCTACAGCTTTATGGTCCTCATTTACATGGAGGTCCTGTAACCAAGTTGCCTTGAAGTCATAATTCTGAATGTTGCCTTGACTTGCTGGAGGTTTGGTCTATGTTTGCTTCTACTGTTCTCTTTATGAATTTCAAATAGAGCAGCTATATTGACACTGTTTCTTAATGAAAGGTACTAATGCTTATAACAGCAGCTCCACAGAGTGTCAGATGTGGAGAACTACATTTTCTTTTAAATGAAATGTTTTTTTTCTTATGTGACATGTTTGTAATTTAATTAATTGTACCCAGTATATAGGGTCATCAGCAACCAGTTATTTCTCACCCCCAGATGAAGACTCTCCCAGAGTTGAAGTGCTGGGGCAAGTAAGCTCCTGTTTCTGTAGACCTCTGATCTGACTTTGTGTTAAATAAATACATTTTGGATTATTACTTCTAGCCTGGACCTGGATCTTTCCACCACAGAGGTGTTAGAGTGCTGGTGTAAACTTTAGTGACTGCTCTTGTTTGTGGGCTGACAGACCTTTCCACTAGCACCGCCCTGCATTCGCCAATCGCAGCACTATCCCTTTGTTCTGCTTGAATGTTTGATTTTTTGTGCTGCAGAGGGTGGGTGTCCAATTACACAGATGCATCGGGTTCTATCACAGAACCATTGAGCTTGCTTTGTTTTTTAATCCATGGCCTATTTCTGCAATATTGCTGAAGGTGAAACATTTAGAAGATATTTATCTTTCCTACCTTATGTGCAGCAAGCAGGAACCAGTAGCATGGATAAGAGTGCAGCCATCAGTTATTCCTGGAAGGAATTGGATGACCTGGATGCACGCCGGGGGAGAGCAAGAGAGAGAGAGAGAGAGAGAGCGACTACAAGGGGAGAAGGTGAATCAACAACAGCCCCAGACACTGCACAAACTATAAGGTCAGCATTTAATAACTTTGAGAAATTACTACAAAAGGACATTGATATCACTTATAACATCTCAACTTTGAACAATTTCCAGGGAAAGTCCTCAAGTCAGTATTTTCCCCCCCTGAGAGTACTGTATAATACTTGCACATTATCTATTTCTTTATTTACATTTATGAACCAGGTAAGGACCTAAAGGAAGCAAGTGCCCATTTTTAAGGGGCACCTGGACATTCACGCAGTACAGACAAACTTAAACACAACAGTTATAGTTAGCATTGTCAAGTAAAAACAGAATTGAGGTTACACTGTAATATCACACTGTAATGTGTAATTCTGTTGTGTTATACAGTATGTGACTATATTAACTGGTGACCCTCTTTTATCACACTGATTATCAGTATGATCAAATGCTGTAATAACCGGGTATGATGTCATACCCAGTTATGGTGTATAGAGTGCTCGCGCTTCAATTTGCCTGTTGGGAAACATTGTTGTTGTGCTTGAGTCCCTGCACCAGTTATTGTAAAAAGCAAAACATAAGTGACCGTGTGCTTATTAAGTTATGCTTTTTGTTTACATATCCTCAGTGTGTGGTGACTAAATAAACCTCTCAAGGTTTATGGGTCATCATAAACTTTTAGTGTGTTCACAAAAAAAAAAAATCCTTCATAACACAGTCGCAAATGCATTATTCTCTATAGATGCAACTAACCTATGGTACTCCTTCACCCTCCTGTATATAAGAATCTGCATCTTAAGAAAATTGTATTAGTAAGAATACATAACAAGTATCGAATTACACATTTTCTTAGCAAAATAGTAAACATGTACAGTACTTAAATGGATGTACATTAAAGGGAATAGGAAATTAGTGCTAAATGGAAAGAATATATTGAGAGGGGTCTTACACCTAGCGGAGTACGCATCCAAATCTCACTCTCACGTGGCATAGATGACTTTCTGTTTAAAGAGGAGTGCAGCTGAGCAACCAGTGAGTGTTCAAAAGTTTTTCTTGAGCTTCTGATTAAATATGATAAAATCAAGTATGACAATTTGTTTAAAGAACTGTGGGAGGCTAAATTGATAACTACTTTCAAAAATAATCCTAAATGTAATGAGCTGGATTCTAAACTTAGAAATAACATAACAGAAATATATGAACTTGACATAATTGAGAAAAAGACAACTGAAAGGCGACATTATTGAATAGGCCAGAACACGCTCCATTAGTAGGGAAAGCTTCAGGGTTTATTTCCAGTCAAACAGAACAAATAAAAACTGTGGTAGTGGAGAAAGAAATAACATTGAAAAAAGTGGGGCTAATAGGAAGCCTTTTTTTGACAAGGACCAATGCACTGTAGTAAAAATTGAAACGCAAGGATCAGAAAGACAAGGAGAAGCAGGAGGGGTGACCGAAGAGCCCTCAAGAATAGAAAGAGCAGTGACGGCCAGGAACAAGGACATAAATTACAGGTTGCGAACCTTTCCCACTACTCTCTCAGTAACACTGAGATTGTAGTACTACAAAAGGGATTACATTTCATGCCAACTCATTCTACCAATGACTTTAACACATTTGTGGACTTGCACAAATTCTTTCATAAAATAAAATTGAGAACTTTTTTTCAACAACAGCAGAAAACTGCAACTATGGGGGGTACACTACTAGAGGAATCTAGGGACTCTGAAGATTTGGATTTATTGATTTCTGTTTTACAGGATGCTACTGAGTTCACCACCACTACTAGTGACATTGAATATTATGAGAACATTGATTTTGGGCAGAGAATGTTAATTTAAATCTAGAAATGTTTGAAAATGTATTTGCACCTGATCAGGTGGAGAATGACCTTTTGACCTCTCAGTCTCACCCTACAGGTAATTCAATACCTATGCAAGCCACGATAGCTCTAGCCTTAGAAAGGGCAGGTTTACTGGTGTCTCTATTTTTTGTCCCAATGTGTATAACCCCACCATACAGGTGTTTAAAAAAATGGTGTGCAAACAAGTTAAAGTTCTTGATAAAAAAGGCAGCCCCTAAGTGCTTCAATTTAACTAGAAATGAAAGAATTGCTCTAGATAGCCTTTCTGCAAATGTGTCTGTTGTGATTAAACCAGCAGATAAAGGGGGGAACATTGTAGTGATGAATACTGATCACTACTGTGACATTGCCTTTAAACTTTTAAATGATGATAAGAATTATTGCAAACTTCAAACAGACCCTATTTTAAAGTTTAAAAAATAACTTTTTTATTAAAAATGCAGTTGACAACGGTCTTATTTCTGATAAAGTGTATGGTTACATTTGGCAGGACAATCCTACAACTCCCAGCTTTTACTTAAAGTCCACAAAAATCTAGTGGACCCACCAGGTAGGCCCATTGTGTCAGGCTGCAATTCCTTCACACAAAATGTAGGAACATTTATTGGACAGGATTTACAAATGAGATGCGTCAGCACAACCTGGATGCTCCGACCCCAGACAGTGCAATTTACAGAAGGATGCATCACAAGATGCCCTGTGCACATCCCCACTGTGAATCGCACAGATGTGGAACGGCACAACGTGAGATGCCCCAGCACAACAGGGATGCTCCAAAGCACCTAGGACAACAGGGCAGTGAAAATGGAGCAAGTCAGCAAGGGACGAAGGAGCAACAAGGGGAATCAACAGTGGCACAAAGGATGCAGGGAAACACACCAGCAGGGACCGTCCAGCATGCCAAAGGGCTCGACAGTGGCCAAAGCAGAAGAGGTGTACAGACAAAGCACACAGAGAAAGACCCAGAAGCACCTGACACACCACACACAGGAGCCCAACTGGCATATATGACAAACCTAGGTGTGCCTATCAAGGTGTGCCACAGCTGCTGGGTGCACCATGCAGCAGGGAGGTGTCCCCAGGACATGTCCCCCTAAACAGGAACCTAGTGGAGTGGAGAAAGGGGATGCTACACAGGGGCATACCAGCAAACAGGCACAATGGCAGACAGGCTGAGTGCCATGCACTGCACAGGCATACGATACCCACAAACAGTGTGGATCACACGCAAAGCCCCACAAAAACAGGGCATCAGTGCAGCAGAAGCATTCCACATGCAACATACATAACAGGGGTACTGAGAAAGGAAGCATGACACAACACCCGCCTACATGCCACAGGCAACAAGGAGGACACACAGTGAGGTTGCAATATCATGGGAGCATGATGTGTGTGTCTGTGCGCAGTAACACAAGTTCACACTTGTGTAAGGCATCAAAAGGACAGTGGATAGCAGCAGACAAATGCAGAACATATGCACAATGTACAGTGAATGACCACAGACACCAGTTGCAATAGAACATGTTTAAGTAACAGCAATGGCACAAAAGAAACGATTTACAAGAACAACAGCCAGTAGGAACAGGGAAGGTGAGGGTGGGGGACTGTACAAGTACAAAAACAGTTATGCAGGAGGATGAAGGTGTGTGTTTGTATGTATGTGTGTATCAGAACAGGGTACAGCAACAAATGATGTGGATGGGGAAGACATGGGAGGCAAAACAGAAAATGACAAAACAGAAATGTCCATGTCCCTAATGTACGGGACTTGCTGCAGCATGCTGCCCATGCCTATGACCCCTGGTACAAAGCAAGTGGCTTCAGTATCCTACCTATAGACCTCTGGATCTGGAGTCCTGCCAGCTGCAGAAGTCCTTGGCACTTCCGACAAATGGGGACACCTGGCTATACACCCCTTGGACCTAAAGTGGGGGACACAGTCAACAGATACTAAGTGCCATGTTCCACACACCGCCCCCTTCCACCACACAAGTGTGCTGAAGTCATCCACCATGCAAATAGCCAAGAGTCTGCCAGTCACACTGCACACCTGCTACAGCCTGGCACACAGTGCCACACTGTGACCATGCAATGTTGCTCAGGAAGCACATGGCCCACATGAACATGCAGGGGTTTGTGCCGAGGGGTATGTTGCCATGCCCCACACACCATGTGCACATACCAGCAGGCAGCATAAGTGTGCAGGCCCTGTCCGGACACCACTGGAGCACTACAGGGTGCCCACAGTGCACATAAAATACACACACAGTGGATGTACACACAGGGGCCAGGTGCACTGTGGCCCAAGCACAAGCCGCCATGCCCACATCCCATGTATGTACGCAACCAGCAGCACAAAGACATGCACAGTGGACATGCAATGGCCAGCTCAGGACACCACCCACACCCCTGAAAATGCAGAGAATGCACAAGACAGACACTCACCTGCACCAGCACGTCCCTGTCCACATGAACCGACACCGGTCCTAATGTGCCTGGACTCCACCACAGCTGTGGCCCGCCACCTGCCTGCCAGCCCTGTGAGAGGAACAAATGCAGAGAACAGCATGAGAAGGCAGGAGGTGTGACATACCTACCACCCCCACCCCAGCAACAACACCAGTGCCATCATGCAGTGAATACAACACCACCACAGTGCCCCATTGATGGGGCTCCTGGCTGCGTGCATCCACACACAGCACCCCTGCCCATATCCAACATGGGTGCAGGTAGACACAAGCAGTGTCAACTGCCATGGTATACCACGCATGTCACAGTGGCCCTGCCCCCATGCTCAATGCCGCACACACCCACTCTCTGTGATCACATGGGCACTGCCCATGCTGTGTGTGGCCCACGGTGCACACGTGTGTGTATGTGTGTGTGTGTATGTGTGTGTGTGTGTAGTGGTGTGTAGTGATCCTGTCCCCCCAATCCCCATGCTGGCCTTGTGTATGCGTAGTACTGTGACTTACCTGGGCGTGGAACCACACCCCTGCTTGCATGGTCCTGTAGGCTCCGCGCAGCCTGTCCGGGTCCCTGAGCTGCAGATCACTGTAACTGTGCTTGCATTGATCCCCAGTACAGGCAACCCCTGTTATAAGCACCAGCTGCACAAAATCCAGGCCCACACCATGGAGCATGGTCCTGTGAGGTCATCTGACCCAAATAGCTGTCCCTCAACCTACAGCACCAGTGCCACAAGGGTTAGGAGCTCCACCTCGCCTCAGTTCGTGGCCCTTGGGCCTGACCCCCGAGCAAGTGGCCTGATCACCCTCAGTGTCAGCAGGTCAGATGTGCACAGACAATGGCACTTTTGTGCAATGGAACAATTGCACCACATGCGTGAATAGCCATTGTGAGACGCACCACGCAGTGTGGCAATGCGCAATTGCTGCCAATAGCATGTCCACACTAGGTCTGGCTTGTGGGAGGAGGGGATGTTGCTGGTGGATGGTGTAGCATGGGACCACAGACAGATGGCATGTGTGTTGCAGTCTTGACCACCATCCGGTGATACATGTCAAACAACACCAGACACATGTGCAGGACACTGTAGCTACATGTACCACTACAACAGAACTGATCATGCAAATGCCCAGCTGTCCCTGACAGTCCCTGATCCTGTTCCAGCAAAGCATGGCAGGTGGGTGTGTGGTCTGGTTCTGTATGCCCCATCTGTGAACCATAGAGTGCAGTTGCATGTCAGGCCGGGCATATTGTGGGGGCAACATGTGGTGTTGTGTTCTGCTGCACACCATTGTTGCCATCCCAGTGGGTAGTGGCAGGGTGTTGTCACGGTCCAACACATTAACAATGAGACATGTACAGACACTGGGCCTGCCCAGCTATAGCCAGTGCATGGCTGCATCAGCAGAATGGGTGTTGACTGTCATTCGCAGGGCATGTCAAGCGCACCACTGGCACACATGTATATCCACCTGTACATGCCTTCCTGACCACTACTGTCACCCATGTTTGTAACCATGTATCCCTTATTTCTGTTGCAGCTCCATCACACCTCATGGTGCAGCTGTGTCTGGTGCACCACAGAGTGCCACTGCAGAGGGTGATGCCGATTCGTCTCACCATGCAGCGGCCAGGTCTGGGGATGCTGCTGCTGTCCTGAGCCTGTCACACACCACAGCTGCCCCAGATGCATCACTAGTGGTGACAGGTCCTTCCAACAACATAACAAGTGGTGCCATGGCTGGCGAGCGTGACGCCACTTGGCTGAAGAGGTTCTTGGGTTTGGCTGATGATGACCAAGGGGATGTGGTGGACATCACCAATGCCCTGCTGGTGCTGGCATCTGGTACACAAGTGGCATACAGCAATGTTAATGATGATCCTGATGCCACATGAATATAGGGGGACTTGGCCAACAGTGGAGCGCACGATGCACAGATGCATGCACAGGTGGCACCAGCAGGCGTTGGTGGTCCTGCGGCCCCTGGCACACCCACAGGTCCTGTACAGCTGCCTACAGTGGTGGTTACTGTGGGCTCTGTGCCTGATGCTGCTGTGGTATCAGGGACTGCCAGCATGGGTCAGCAGGGTGATGTGGTTCTGCTGCAGGTGGTGGTGGCCCGTGATGCTGCCATCCCTGGACACACAGCGGTTGCATAAGCCCTATCCCCACCCATACTCCAGACTGCTGTGGTGTGTCCACCTATAGTAGATATGCAGCAGTAGGCCTGCACACCATCTGCCCATCAGCACCATCACCGTGAGCCTTCACCCACCAACGAGATTGAGGACCATGCATGCCTCCTGTGTGGGCCATCATGGAGGGGCAGGCATCTCTACGAGTGAAGTTCAGGGGCCTTTGGATGCTGCTGGCCATTGAACATGACTCATCAGCCACATGGCATGCCCAGATGTTGGCAGAAGCATGCCTACTGCAGGTGGGCATAACCACAGCTCTGGAGCAGATTGTGCATGCTGCCAAGGTGGTGTGTGCAACCAGTGTGCCAAGTCACCGCCAGGTCTCCAGCTGAACCCCCAGCAGTGCCTCATAGATGCCCAGACAGTGGCATCAGGTGGACCCATTGCTGCTGACATCATCACCACACCTCTCCATCCCCATCATTCCTGTATCTGACATGGATCCTGGGGCCAACACACCAATGAGTGCCCATTCACGGTCTTGCTGTAGAACCCCTCCAAGGGTATTGTCTACCCTCCCCCATGACCAGTAGCACTGCATCAGTGACCAGTGGTTGTGGGTGTGGCTGCCCATGTGTCATTGGTGGCCATGGTGCATCTCACTGATGCCAGGGTGACAGTGCGCATGGCCCTGTCACCTGCATCCTTTACGGCCCACTCACCTTGCTACTAGTGCATTGGGTGTCATGGGTGGCATTCGCAGGTTCCCTAGAGAAAGCAATCTTTGGGAAATGAGATAGTAGCTCAATGGGAAAAATCCAGCTGTGCTGAATGATGTCTATGCACTTGCCCCAGTGCGCTACCTATATGGGTTACCTGTGTGGTGCTACATGCATGTCCGGGTGCACCATTGTTGTGCTGTGTGACATGGGCATAATGAGTGCAATCCTGTGGCTGCTGTACATGTGTGCCAGCAACAGTATACCGATCCATGTTTTCCTCAGCACATACACTGTGCCCCCTGGACGTGTGGATACTGCTGTGAGTGTGCGTGTGTGTGTGTGTGTGTGTGTGTGCAGCATTGTCGCCCTCACGGGTGTGCTACACTGAGACACTGTTGCAGTGGAGAGCCCTGTGGTGTGTATCTGGGTGTTTGGGTGTGGGGTGCCGGCCATGTATTACCCACCTGTGGTATTCACCTACTTTCCCAAAGTGCTCCTCCACAATGGTGTCCCTGTGCTGCCGAGCCCTGGTGACCAGCCATGGTCTCGCCTTGGCAGTGGTGCTCCATCACGCCACCCCGGATCACTGCTTCCTCATCCCCCTCTTGATCCTCCTCCCCTGGAACTGTCACCCTCCTCAGCCTGAACTGCTACTCCACGGTCAATGGCCATGTTGTGCAGTATACAACAGGCCAGGAATATGCCACAGGCCTTCTCTGGGCTATACTGCAGGGCACCACCTGACCTATCCAGACACCGGAAGTGCATCTTCAGCATGCCAAAGACACTCTAGGTGATGCCACGCGTAGTGATGTGTGCCTCATTGTACCACTCCTTCACCTCTTTTCCAGGTTGTTGGAAGGGTGTCAGTAACCAGGGTCAGAGAGGGTATGCCGCGTCACCTGTGGGGAGCAAGTGCAGGCTGTTACTCCACTGTTTAACTGTGCAGAGTGCCCCCCCCTCACCATGGTACACTGATGTGACTGCCAACTGTACACCCCGGTCCCTGTGTCAACCATTCTTGGCTACCTGCATCCCCCTCATGATTGTTACAGTCTGGCCAGGCTGCACACAGCTGCCCATGCTCGCAGCCATGGCTGCCTGCCCATGTTCCCATCCCCATTGTCTGACCACAACTGCCTGGCAGTCGACCATGCATGGCTGCATGTGGTGTGTTCTGCCCTGCCACTTGTGCCAGGTGTTGCACTGCACCCCACCTCCCATGCTTTGCTGTTCTGCTGCACTGTCCCCCTGAGTGGGTGGTTCCATCAGTGCCCTCCCTCCATTGTCATGCCTGTGCACATCCTCCTGTGCATATTGTATTGTGGCAATCACACACCTGCTCCCTTGCCCTTCAATTGTTGTGCCATGGTAGCCTGTTCATAGGCAGTTCTGCTTGCCCCACCCACCTACAAGTTGGCAGTTCGGTATGCTCCAAGCTCAAACCAGTGGCAAAGGGTGAACTGGTGCCATATGAAGGCATCGTGTGTACTCCCAGGGTGTGTGGAACAGACATTGCTGATGTGCCCAGTGGCATTGCACACCACCTGGCAGTTCACTGAGTGGTAGCCCTTGCAGTGATGTATGTCATGTCATCCTCACCAGGTGGTGCGTGGATTGCCACATGGGTGCAGTCAATGGCCCCTATGATGCCTGGCATGAGTGCCACCCTGTGGAACTGCTGCATGGCTTCTGTCCACTGTGCCTGGGTGCTTGGGAAATGGATGAATTCCAAAGCATGTGGGAGCAGTGTGGTGAGGAACTGTGTGAGGAGATGGGTCGTGGACAGCTGGGATATGCCAGTGGTGTCCCCGGCTGGCCTCTGAAAGTTTCCCATGATGAGCAGGCACACTGCTGTTGTCACCTTGGTCTCCACTGACATGGCATGATCCCTTCCAGTGGGTGCCTGCATTTTATCATGGCACAGCTCACGGAGCTGCCTCAGATTAGTCCTGTTCAGGAGGTATCAGCCGACTGTTTCGGTGTCCGTCAGCTGTTCAAACATCAGTCTAGCATGATACTGCCATGAGGCAGGCCACCTATGCTGCCTTCCACCGCCGCATTGCTGGTTCACCCATCTCCTCATCCCCATTAACGTTCCCACCATCAGGAATGGTGCTCCGTCCATTCTTTTCTTCTGCTGCTGCTTTACTCCTGCTTGCTGCTGCTATCCTGCGGTCAGCCTGCTGGGGGCTTGCACTTAAGTCTACTTCTTTTATACTTATCTCCACATGGGGTATTTGGTACTTGCGCTGTGGATGCTCTGTACTTGCACATTCATTTTGCTCTGTGAATGGCTCTGCACTGTATATGCAGTTACACACTCCCTCGGGATGCACTGCATATTATTACTTTTGGTCTCCAGTGCATCCTGTTCAGTGCAGTGCATCTGGGTTGCATCAAGGCATCTATGCTGTCTGTGATTGGCTATATGGTGCATTTCTGAGTTGTGCCGGTGCATCTCATTTGTACCCAGTGCATCTGCTTTGTGAATCCTGTTCCCTGACTTTTACCTACAGTTTAAAGAGGACCGGAAATCATTTCTAATTGGCAACTGTTTATGATGTTGTTATTCTCAGAAACGCTAGGCATTCCCCTAAAGTATCCATATTTAACTGTACTTAAACAAAAACTCAGATGAAAAACTGTATTTTGCATTGTTTTACTATCATGGGCAGCATTCTATTGCAGTTCTCTTCATGGAACCAGTAATTTGGAGTTTTACCTATGTCACAGTTTGTACACAGAACTCTAAGCATAGTTCTGATAGGTCAACAGCTCATAGTCAGCATTCTATACACAAACTGTGACATAGTCAAAACTCCAAATTACTGGTTCCATGAGGAGAACTGTAACAGAAGGTTGCCCATAAAAACAAAACAATGCAAAATTCAGTTTTTGTATCACTTTTTATTCAGGTACAAGTTAATACGGATAATTTAGGTGAATGCATGGCATTTCTGACGGTAAGAACTTTATAAACAACTGCCAGTTAGAAATGATTTCCTGTAATCTTTAAGGTTTCAGATCTCCCATCCTATATCAAAGATAGTAAAGATGTACTTAACATTGTGAAGAACATTGAGTGGAACAATAATTTTAGATTGATTGTGATTGATGTTGAATCCCTTTATACTTCGATTCAACATCATTTGGGACTTGAAGCTGTGAATTTCTGGATGGAAGAATTATTCAGAACAGATAAGATTCCACATGACTTTATCCTAGAGGCCACAGAACTTCTGCTTATACATAATACTTTGAATTTCAGGGTGATTTCTATTTACAGAAATGTGGCACAGCCATGGGTGCTGTTATGGCACCCAGCTATGTCAATTTATTTCTGGGCCTCTGGGAAAGAAATATGGTGTTCTCTGACACTAACCCCTATTTCAAAAATGTCGTACACTGGCATAGTTTTAATGATGTCTTGTGTATCTGGGAAGGGGATGATGAAGGAATTTCTGACTTTATGAGCTGGCTCAATAACAATGATCATAACTTGAGATTTACCTACAACACTGACCCAATGAAAATTACATTTCTGGATCTCTTCCTTAAGGATAATCAGAATAAAATTGAAACATATTGTTCTAGGAAAACTACAGCCACTAATTCCCTGTTGCTTGCTAATAGTGCCCATTCCCTGAAGTCTCAAAAATGTAATACCCTATGGGCAAATTCTCAGACTCGGAAGAAACTAGCTCAGATACAGAGTTCAATAAACAAACTGAGGAACTTAAGCATAGATTTGAGGAGAGAGGCTATAGCAGAGATTTGCTACTGCAAACTAAGGAGAAAGCATCAAAATTGAACAGAGCGAATCTAATTAAGGATGTAGGCGGAGATACATGTGCCCGGGCTGTACAACCATGCAATTTTATAACAGAATTTAACCACTTTACATGTCAGATTGGTAACATCCTACATAGGAACTGGCCTATACTTCCAGGAGACAGTGAAGAAGGCATGTCTGTAGGGGACAGACCAAGAATAACCTTTAGTTGAAGCAATAACTGAAGGGACAAATTGGTTCACGGTAGGACCCATAAACCCATTAGAACTAACACTACATGGTTACCACAACATCCCAGTGATTACTATAAATGTAACTGGTGCAATATCTGCAAATCTGACATGCCAACTAAGAGTTTCACACATTCCAGGTAGGAGAATATTAAAATTGAGGTTAGGGAACTCATCACTTGAGACACACTGTATGTGGTGTACGCACTGTGGTGTACCTGCAAGTTGGTGCATGTAGGTAAGACAGTCAGACCTCTTAAGCAGAGAATACAAGAGCATATTCACTCCATTGTGAATGAAAAACAGAATAATCCTGTTGGGGTACATTTTACACAAGTACATGGATCTAAACCTGATGACCTCAGATTTTTGGGGCTTGGCTACCATTTAAAAATGGTGGTGACCGACAGAACTTACTTTTACAAAGGGAGAGTATGCGGATTTATATCCTATGAAGTCTCAAGCCCAGTGGACTCAATGATAAACGGGACTGTAAACCCTTTTTAAAAGGGAAATGAAATAATCATTTTGAGCTAAGAATCCTTGAAACTTTATTTTTGCATTGCTTGTGCTGCTGAATAGACTGTAATTCATACTAGATTAACATTTTATATGTGCCTTCTCAATCTCTTTTTTTGTTCTGTCCTTTATGCCTTTCTCCATTTAACCTGGTTGCCCTACAGCTTTATGGACCTCATTTACATAGAGGTCCTGTAACCAGGTTGCCTTGAAGTTATAATTCTGAATGTTGCCTTGACTTACTGGAGGTTTGGTCTATTTTTGGTTCCACTGTTCTCTCCACGAATTTCAAACAGAGCAGCTGTATTGACACTGTGTCTTAATGAAGGGTACTAGCGTTTATTACAGCAGCTCCACCTAGTGTCAGATGTGAAGAACTACATTTTCTTTTACATGAAATGTTTGTTTTTTTTTATGTTGGCTTGCACATGCGCAGCCAACATATTTTAGTAGCAGCAGATTTGGAGGAGTGGTCACTGTTGGGTGAATGCAGGGCATGCATCAGTAGGTGCGTCCCTCATTCCCCTATCAGGCAGCATGCATATGCCACATCAGCAATTTGGAATCTGGCCACCAGATCTAACAAAAGGTCCACTGCAATAAGAGCGAAGCTCTCATGCAGCGTGATCACAACATGGCTCCTGACGTGCATGCAACACTGCCGCTGCCTCCTGTCAGAATGCTGATGGGAAAGCCCCTCCCATTTACAATGTATGCAGAGGGGGTGCCCAATCCCCCTCAGCATCATGCATGCCCCTCAACAGTTTTTCTTTGCTGACAGGGGCCCCAATCTCTGTCAGCTTCACTGCCCAAGTGATGTTGCCAATGGGGGAGCCCACTCCCAGTCGGCATTATGTAACACCTCCCCTGCTTTTGTTGTGTGCCAATGGGGGTGCCCAATCCCCATCAGCATAATGTCACCCCCCCTCACTTTTGTTGATGCCGACGGGGGTGCCCAATCCCCATCAGCATAATGTAACCCCCCTTTGTTATGTGCCGATGGGGGTGCCCAGTCCCCCATTAGCTACAGCTGCCCCCAAAAAAGTCCGTTGGCATGCTGGGAGCCACCCCAGCATGCCACATGCCCCATTAATAAAAAAATGGTCCTGCAATCTTTTTTTTTTTACCCCATAGAAAAAGAAAATGGTCCCGCAAGGACTTCCTGCCCCCCTCCCAGAACCCACATCCACCCACTGTGCACCCTGCCTCATCACAGCCCCCTCATACCATACTTACCTCTGGAGTCCAGCGCAATGATCTTCGGTGGACTGGGAACACATCTGCACTCTTCAAAGCCGACCGCAAACTGAGGAAATGCCAGTAAGCTGTATAATGAAATAAATAGGGTTTTTTCAACTTTGATGCATGTCTCAGGCATTTTTTGTTATTTTGGCACCAGATTTTCAACATGGGGTTTTTGGGACTCCTCCTCATGAATTCTGGCACTGTCATGGCATTACTCAGCCCCAAAAGGTAATTTTGCTGTCACTGCATAGAATCAACTTTCTGGACTGATTAACGACATGACAGTGCCAGTGTTCATGAGGTGGGATCTCAAAAAGCCTATCTAGCAAATTTGGTGGAAAAAATCCCAAAAATTACTGTTTTACGAGTGTGCCTTGTGTAGTTTCCATGCACGCTCGTAACTTTGTGAATTTGTAATATTTTCACTCCAGATTTTCAAAATCGGCATTTTTCCACACCTCCTTATGAATAGTATAGCTGTCATTTTATATATTCCTGACAGAAATGAGTTTCTGCATGTCCAGTGCAGAATAGCACAGTCGCTGCCTCAAATCAGTTTTTCGGGACAGTTTCAGGAAATGACGATGACACTGTTCATGAGCAGAAGTCCTAAAATGCCTATGTTGAAAATTTAGTGACAAAATTCCATAAAATGATTGTGTTACAAGCGTGTGTTGCGTAGTTTCCACGCACCCTTTGTAATTTTGCAAATTTGCACTATTTTCATGCTAGATTTTCAACACTGGCATTTCTTTACACCTCCTTATGAAAAGTACAGCTGTAATTTTTCACGTCCTGCCCTAAACATGTTTTCACACCTTTGGCACACAATGGCATGGCCACTGTGCAAAATCAATGTTTCGGACACATTAACAGAATCACAGTGCCACTGGTGACACCCAAGGTGGGAGAAATGGCAGAAGCAGGGTGGGAAGTGGTGACAGATGGGGAAATCATGGAGAGTAGAGTTTGAGAGGGTTTGAAGGCACTGAAGGTGGACAAGGCGCCAGGCCCAGATGGCATCCACCGCAGGGTACTGAAAGAGCTGGCAGAGATCCTTGCAGAACCTTTGGAAGACCTATTTAATGCCTCACTACATTCAGGGTGTGTACCTCAGGACTGGAGGATGGCTCATGTGGTGCCCCTCCACAAGAGTGGCCCCAAGGACGAACCGGGAAACTACAGACCAGTGAGCCTCACATCCATTGTGGGTAAGCTAATAGAGACTATCCTGAAGGAGAGGCTGGTGGTCCTCCTAGAGGCCAAAGGATTACAGGACAGCAGACAGCATGGCTTCATATGTGGCAGATCCTGCCAAACCAACCTGGTCGAGTTCTATGACTGGGTAACTAGGCAACTGGACAGGGGCCATGCAGTGGATGTCCTGTATCTGGACCTCAGTAAGGCATTTGACTCAGTGCCACATGGAAGGCTGGGAAGGAAGCTAGTAGGCACAGGGGCGGGTGCAAAGCTGGTGAGATGGGTAGGAAACTGGCTGCAGGGAAGACAACAGAGGGTGGTGGTGGGTGGGGAGCTCTCACACCCAAGGGCAGTGACGAACCGTGTTCTACAGGGCTCGGTGTTGGGACCAGTGTTGTTTGGGATAGTCATTGCAGACATATCATGGGACATCAAGAGCAAGATCAGTCTGTTTGCTGATGATACCAAGGTAGGCGCAGTGGTGGATGACCTAGGGGGATGGCAGGGGTTGCAGGATGATCTGGCAAAGCTTGAAACCTGGTCAGACAACTGGCAACTGGGCTTTAATGCCAAAAAGTACAAGGTGCTGCATTTTGGGATGAAGAACCCAAGGAGGAGTTACCAGCTAGGGGGAGTGCAGCTAGCCCAGACAGAGGAGGAGAAGGATCTGGGTGTGCTCATTACAGGGTCAATGAACAACTCAGCACAATGTAGGAAGGCAGCTGCAAGGCCAACAAAATGCTGGGTTGTATTGCAGGGTATATCCTCGAGGAGGAGGAGGTGATTCTGCCACTGTATAGGTCATTAGTTAGACCACACCTGAGTACTGCATGCAGTACTGGCATCTGTATCTGAAGAGGGACATTAAGTTACTGGAGGGTGCAGCGCAGGTGACAAAGATGATCAAGGGGCTGGGGACTTATCATACGAGAGGAGGTTGAAGGAGTTGAACATGTACTCACTGGAGAAAGGAGAGGAGACAGGGGTGACATAGATTGAAACCTTTAAATACATGAAAGGAATAAACAAGACAGGTACAGAGGGGCTGTTCAAAGTAAGGGAGAGGAGGGACACCAGGGGCCATGATATGAGACTGGAGCGAGGAAGGTTCAGGAGGGAGATGAGGAGACACTTTTTTACAGAGAAGGTGGTGGCTGGGTGGAATGCGTTACCTGCTGAAGTGGTATGCAGTAGAACAGTGGACTGCTTCAAACGAGGATGGGATGGGACAAGGGAGAGGGTTAATGAAGGGGAAGGGTGGAAGGGAGGGGCAGCTGCAGAATAAGAGGCGCTAGCTGCACATTCGAGCAGACTTGATAGACCTCTAGGTCTTTATCTGCTGGCAAATTTCATATGTTCGTATGTTCATGAGGGGAGTTCCCAAAATGCCTATGTTAAAGATGTGGTTAAAAAAATCCCAAAAAATAATTGGGTTACTAACATGTGTTGCACAGTTTCTATGCATGCTCACACCTTCACAATTTTTCATATTTTCACTCCAGATTTTCAACGTTGCCATTTTTTTACATCTCCTCATGAACAATACAGTTGTCATTTTCCACATCCTGCCTAATATGTTTCATCCCTGTGTTACCAAATGGCATAGCCTCTGTTTAAAACCTTTCAGCTAACAAACTGATAGTACCACTTTTCATGAGGTGGGGTCACAAAAAGCCCATGTTGAACATTTTAGTGAAAATACCAACACACCCCTATGGTGTTAGAGTTTTCAACTGTAGCACCCCACACTGAAGAGATTGACAGGTGTCAGGGGTGTGACTTGGGATCATTGGCTGTAATGCTCATGCCATTCTACCCCCACCCCCACCCTGCAGACAGTGACAGGCATCATGGTGTGCCTTGTACTGTTCGGCCACAAAGTTCACCTCATTCTCATATACTGCACCCACCTCAGTGTATTTCCATATCGAATGGGGTAAGTATAACTCCCAAAGACCCCAAAGCACACCACGACACTTGTCAGTGTCTACAGGGTTGGGTGAGGCAAAATGTCATGGGCATTATAGCTGACGACCCAAAGGCACACCTCAATGCCTGTCAGTCTCTTCAGGTTGGGGGTGGGGTTGGCATCATTTTAATATTTCACTGCCATTCCTATTATGCATCTCTAACTCTGGCACTACCAATGCCAATGCCAGTGAGACAACATTCGACATTGACAAATGCTTGTTTCTTACGTGCCCTGTGTTTGTAATTTAATTAATTGGACCCAGTATATAGGGTCATCAGCAAACAGTTATTTCTCACCCCCAGATGAAGACTCGCCCAGAGTCAAAGCACTAGGACAAGCAAGCTGCTGTTTCTGTGGACCTCTGGTCTGACTTTGTGTTAAATAAATACATTTTGGATTATTACTTCTAGCTTGGACCTGGATCTTTCCATGACAGAGGTGTTAGACTGCTGGTGTAAACTTATGTGACCGAGCTTGTGTGTGGGCTGGCAGCCCTTTCCACTAGCACCACCCAATATTTACCAGTCACAGCACTACCCTTTGCTCTGCTAGAAATAGAACCCCACTGACAATACGAAGTTGTATCGTTGTATCTCAGTTAGGTTATCCGGAGGAAACATGATACATTGCTTATAACAAAGCCCTTTTTAGCACTGCTAAACAACACAAGACCACAGGAATAATGAGGGAGGGCTTGCTGAGTGGGAATGGGGAATGAGCATGTAAGTATGAGGGATTACACTTCAAGCTTAAAAAATTAATTCCTGGGTTGCACCACTTTGTAAGCAACAAGGGAATTCTTGGTTCTCAAAGTGTAAAATGGCTGACCTCACTAAACTGGGCACCCATGATTTTGGGGTACCCAGAAAACAGATTTGTAGGAATAATTAAAAAAAGACATCAGAATCTAACTAAATGTGTCTTGTTTCCCTAGGTTTAGGTGTTTGTTTATTATATAGACATCTTTACGCGTTTTCCATGTTTTTAATTTATAACAAATAATGGCGACAGTCATGGCCTGTATTATTTTTCCTCATAACCTGAAATGCACTAATTTTGAAAACTTAAATGACCATGAAAGGTAAATTTATCTTTCTTATCAGAGGGTTAGCCTAAAACCATACTGAGCATGAGCAGAAAAAAACTTAAGACTCCTTATCACTCTGGAACTAATTAATATTTTTTCATGAAACCTTAGTGAGGCACTACCTTGGCTGAGACCACTTCTACCTGAAATGATTAGGGAAAAAATTCTGTACAGTCTGGGCTGTAGGCGAGAGGAATAAAAAGTCTAATCAGTACAGGAAAATTGCTACAGTTCATTAGAAATCAACGTTCCATATCTTGGAAATCCCAAAAGCTATTGTCACATTAATTCTAATGTCTTGTGAATGTGCCTCTGACACAATTTGTGCCAAATTTTGGGCAAGTTTGTTGAACATTGCTAAAGTTATTACGGTGCAAAAAGTTGGGTTTAATATAAAACACCCTACTCAACCCTAACTATACTGATCCTCCCTTGCTAGAATAATAGTGGGGTTGAGTAGGGGTCTCATTAAATAAAACCATTGTAAGAGGAGGGTGCATGTTATAGTCTCACTGTTACACTATCCTCTGGTTCACCACAGGGGGAGGTGCATCAGGAACAGCAAGAGAAGGAGGTCATCTCTGACATCACCAGGTATGCTTGAGCATGTGCTTGGCAGGTTCCCTAGAGAAAGCCATCCTTGGGAAATGAGGTAGTAGCTCAATGGGAAAAATCCAGCTGTGCTGAATGATGTCTATGCCCTGTCTGCAGACCCACACCAATCCTCCTCGGATCTCGCGGGAGAATGGGTGGTGCCCCCAAAAGGCCTCACCCAGCCTAAGGGCTCCATCATGATGGCAAGCTAGGAGGGCAATTCAAGGAGATAATGCAAGGACATTATGGAATAGAATCTTATAACCTCTACGGGTGGGCTCACTTCACTAAGCATAAGTACCACTTACATGTGGTGCATAGGTAAAGGTACATTCCTTTGCCATGTAGAAGTGGAGCCAGGTGAGGGTCCTGTGGCATACCTCAATCCCCATTAGACATGGGCATGTCCTTCCTACCCAATTCTGGCCATTGGGTCTGTTCAGAGCAACATATACTAGGTGGCCAGGTTGTTGGGAGGTTTATCAAGGGAGTGCCCACTCAATACATCAATTACAAAGTCTTATACAGTATGTGTAACTAAGGATATACATGGGGGAAGCTTCTTTTATGCCAGGAAGACCCAGCCTTAAGTTATCAACTACAGTTTTGTAGTTTTAGATAGCCACCATATGTAACCTGATGGGTGTTATATAAAAAATGTAACAAGTACAGTACAGAGCTACTTGTAGGTGCAGGCACACATTTTAATAAGACATTTATTGTAAAACGTTCCTGATTATGTTTAGGAATAAAATACAGGCAGATCACCACTGTGATTAAATAAAGGTGCCAGAAGAGTCAGGTGCATGTGGTAGATACTTAAAAAAAATGTTAACACTTTGCTGTGTGTGGGTGTTCTCTTTTCACAGTACTTCATTGCATAGCAACCTTAAGAACTATTGTATGACTTCAATGATTAAATGCTTTTATTTCTTTTTCTCAATGACAGGAGACAGGGACATCTTGGGAAAACTTTAGCAGATGCTGCTGTAAGGACCTCAGCATGTCCCTCCTCAGTTAATACTGGTTTCAGGGCTACCTCCACCACAAGATGATGGCAGGTATTGTTTTCATTGTCTGCTTTTTTATTACATTATCTGCTTGCATGATAAGATGCAATGGTTCCATCCATGGATTTTCATATACCTGGATCATCTGTGACAGTGGTGCAAGGGATCCATTACATGGCTGGACCAAACTTCTTACTTGAAGCCTTGTATCAGACATGGCCCTCCCTCCCTGGCTGACCTCACCCACAGAGGAGGGCTCAACTTAAACATCTGGGGCAGGCAAGGGCAGTGAATGCCACTTGCTTGCTGCATGGCAGAGTATCATAAAACTGTGGGCTGACAATGTGTGATTCATTTATGTTGGCTGGATTCATTAATAATGACCATCACAGTGACATTTCCCTGAAAATACTGTATAATCTTTGCCACTTGATCCTCATATGCTTCTATTTCTTCTCTAGAGTTAAATCATAATCTGCTGCTTGTAATATCATACTCATTTGCCCAGCAACAAATGGTGATGTAATAAAAAGAGAATTATTTTGGTGAGCTCCTATTGCCATGTAACTGTCCTTCCTCATTAAAGTAAAACACTGGAAAAGACCCAGCTTTCCACAGACACTACAGAAACTCTTGATAAATGCTTTCAGACAGTAACAGCTTTTTCCAATGATTTAAAATAGCTACCCACAACTTCCACTTTCTTTTCCTGGCAGCCACCATCTCATAAGCAGCAGCGAGATTCCTGAGCTCACTGTATGCTAATATGTCTGTTTGACCTCTGCATTTGGTTAGCAGGGCACATTAACATAAAATGAGCTCTGGAAGCTCTCTGCTGCTCATGAGATGGTGGCTGCCAGCAACAGAAGGTGAAAGTTGAGGGTCACTTTTTAAATCACTAGAAAAGCATTTAGAGGTAATTAAAAAAAAACATTACTATCTGAAAACACTAATCAGACATTTTTCTAGTGACTGAGGAAAGCTGTGCCTTTTACCAGTTTCCCTTTAATAAAAATAGTAATGTCTGTCACAAACATTATAGATATATCAATGGCCTTCCAGCACTAACTTATGTTCAACCTTTGGAATTGAGGTTTGGATTTTCAGCAATTCTAACCAAAGGCGGTCGCACTGGATAAAAGGTGTAACAGTGCTAATCATGGTATTCCTTGGATGTACATTCTCTATACCTTTGAACCATGGCATTTTTCAATGTAATTGCTTGTCTGGAAATGTTTTTAAAAATTACGAAGTTTAGAAAATTAAAAGAGAAATGCACAAGAAGGCTGCACCATGCCTATCAATCACAAGACCATGTTCAAAGTATGGCAACTCTTGCAAAGCCCCTGTCCTTTGAATATTTAAGCAACAACAGCAGAAGTGTCAAAACTCTGCTATAGGAGAGAAAGGAGCTGGTTGTATGACAGAGTCAGATAACTGTGGGAACAGAAAATCTATTGTATGGAGCATTGGAATGGGCTAGTAAGAGGGGTTCCACTGTACACAATTTAGTGTCATATGTCTGAGATGTGGGTGGGGTGCCACAAAACCACCAAGGAATTGTTCCTGTGGATAATAAATAATGAATGGACTTCTCTCCAGAAATGAGCCTAAAGTAAGTATTCAGTGTAATGTGACACATTTCTGACAGTGGGGCAGTGCTTTTGCACACATACTACAACAGGCACTGTGCCATGTTGCATCCTCATCAGTACTGCTAAGCGACAAGTTAGCAGTCACAAACCCTGTTTGCACTCACTGCAATCTGAAATTTTTCATTTCAACTGGGACTTAGCTGCAAGGGTACCCTCCTTTAACTAAGAACATAATTTTTCTATGATCCTAAAGTGTTGAGGCACAATAGTGCAGCTGTTTGCACCCTGCTTTGAATCTTTACACTTTACAACTGCACCAGAAACCTAAACATTTAGTTATTTGTGAAATTTGACTATTAGATTAAATTTTATTTTTAAAATGAACCAAGAGCCTAGTCAGACATACAAGTTAGATTTGCTCTTCTTTTAAATCCTTAGTTCCCTTCAAACAAATGTTAAATACTGATAGTGTAAAAAATAGTATGTCCATTTGTTTATCATAATTTCACCAATCACCATACCTGTAAAACAAATGGAGCTTTTTTGCTTATCTGTGCCACAGTTCCACTGTCATTGCTTGATTCATCTTAAACCCCTCTGTACCTAAAGGTACAGTCTCATCAATTGAAATGCTAATGCTACTGTATATAAGAAGTGAAAAGAAGACAGGCAGGTTTCCTAGCAACCACGGTGAATTTTTCTAAAGAGAGTCAGTTAAAAAAACTGTGAAGTACGTGCAAAGGGTGTAAATCAGAAAAAAATGAAGCATTTCGACAGATTAGAAAAAGAGGGCCACTGTAAATTACAATGACACTGGTACCAAATGTGAAACTACATCTCTGTCCACCCTACTCCCCTCCCAAAAAAAAAACAACTGTGGAGAGGTAGAAAATGACTGGAATTTTGCTAGCTTTATGATCAGTGAATTTAACTGATATATAGCAGGTGCACAATTGAATGAAGCCAAAGCTTGATAATGAACCGTACCCTAAAACCTCTTCCCTAGCTCTGTCCTCTTATATCACTAATGAGATGGTTGCACTTTCTACAGTACCATTAGTTACAAAATGTCACAGGAGACAATCATGGAGAAGTAAAATGAGCAATTTAAAATACAAAGTGGGAATTACTAGATAATAAACTATTGGGATTTGTAGCTTTGCTGCTCTGCTTTTCACCTACCTGCTGTTTAACAGATTTTGCAAGCAAACATCTTTTCTTGCAAAAACCTTTGACATTAGACTTGTATGCAACCCAGAAGTGGGGCTGAATTATAAAACAAAGAAGGATTGCATAGCATTTCTTGGTAGAGTTTTGAAATCCAAAACTGGTACATATTGTACCTCTCAACGGTACCCCCATTAGGAGAGATGATCTTCATTTTGACCCTTGGAATATCTCTCTGACTCACATATGAAGGTATTGTCCACTAAAATTTTGAACAGAAACTCCTGTCAATTGTCGATGTTCAGTTAAATGGTGTTGTTAGTCATTGTAGGAGTCAGTGCCACACATCTGTATGATGGACAATTCAGAGGTATGCCAAAGTACCTCAGTGGAAAACTGGAGGACCAGCTAGAGTATCCAAAAAAGATGGACCAGTTCAAAACTGCACACCTGGCCACCTGTTTTTATTATTATCATTCCTGTTTTCAGGAGTTGAAAATTCACAGCACTGGCATGCCATGGATTACTCACCATGGTTGTTAGTCACTTATTACTATTGCAACTCTGATTTTTGGCTCAAATATCAGAGTGACCTTCAAATGTTACAAGGAAGAAAATGGTTGCAACAGCCTAATAATAAACCTGAATTATAATGCCCCAACCTTGATCAACATGCACCAATGACAAGGCCATGCCCATATGCATGAGACATGTCATATAGTGCTGTCAATTTGGTGTTGTTAATCCCAGGGGTCCTTGTGTGCAGCAAGGGGAAATGAGTTCAAGACAAAAGCAGGGAACTGTGATAACCATTCAAGGGATAATGAGAATGCATGCTGCATTAGATAATTGCACTTAAGAATGTGTCTGTCATGCAATGGGTGCAAAATGACAAACCATTGAAGCCAGCAATCATCCATGAGTTTGCTAGGGGCTGCAAATGCTTTCTTTGAACAGAAGTAAAGTCAGTCACTATAAGGTATACTCATGCATGAAAAGAGATCTGTGCATTTTGCCACATGGTCCGGAGGCTGAAAAGGGGAAACAACATCACTACTATTGGGAGAAAGAGTTCTATAGCAATGAGAGTAGAAGAACTACTAAAGGGTGTAGCAGCCTTAATAGCTCTTGAAAAAATGGAAAAAGCATCAAGTGGCAGTTTTTGAAATAAAAACACTAACAGAAGAGGGCAATATTGTGGAACCTGTCATCAGTACCAAAACAGGTGAATCATCAGGGCTGGGTACACAAGGCAGGTGCCATATTCTCATGACAACATCGTCCACTACAAATATACTGGTCTGTGACTTGATTTAATCTTTATTTCTCCTTTTACAATTGACATGAATGAGAAACTACTACAGTAGTTAAAGCTGGCACACTATTTTACAACATGTCAAGCCTACCACTCCTAGCTCATTGGAAGAACATTCAATATATGATCCTATTTGTGCTTGACAACATAGATGTGGTTTAAGACTACTTATGCCAGAAAGGATGTCCTCTTTCATTTTTTCTCTTAATTTGTCCCGAGCTGCTCTAGCTGCACTTATTATTGTTTCTTCTATATGTAACTCTCGTTTACTTCACTGGTCCTGCAAAAAGTAGGAGATCAGACAAAACTTTATTCCCTTGGCTCTGCTAGACCTGTGTGAAACAGGATCTCAGTCTTTACTATCATCACGTAATGCTCCATGAGCCTTGCCCAAAGCAAGAGATGAGTCTTGAATATATTTCTAGCATTAGTAGGATATGAGGAGTGATTACATAACTGTTATCAGCTGATATTTTTGCAAAATCCCAGTAGTGTTCTGATAATAAAAGGCTCTGAAGGAAGCGCCATTATCTCATGGAACATTGAGTGGTGTGACCATAATTTTTTTAAATAATGAATGAGTCAAGCATGTAACCTCCTGTGACATTATTTGTTTACAAGAAACTTGGCATGACAAAGAAGTCTAGGTAGGCCATGTCCGCAGCCCCTCCCTGGTCTACAAAGAATGGGAGATTATACTAAATGGATATGAATGTTGGCATCAGCCAGGGGAGAAAAGACCATAAATTTGGTAAGTGCTCAGGGTGATTGGCTATTTATGCCAAGTGAGGATTTTATATAGGCGTGGCATTGCTTAATAACACTGATAACTGTGTAGCCCTACTATTGAATAGATTGGATGCTAAATTAACTTTGGTGAATGTCCACCAATAGATTCAAGATATTATCATGAATCTGCATGGACTTATATTAAAGCAATGCTGCAAGATGATAATTTTAAACTTCCAGATAGAAATATACAGTAATAGCACTGTGAGACCTAAACGCATTGACAGAAACATTTGATGGCCCAGTGGAGAAAATGGTTTTAAACTGGATAAATACTTTGCCCACTATTCCAGCTAAATACACTAAAGACAAGAAGGTTACTAAAGTGGGCTCAATTTTGATTGAGATTTTAAAGGAATATGGCCTGTTTCCAATTAATGGCAGATTAAAAGGTGATCTAGAAAGGAATATAACAATCATGTCACCATTAGGTGCCTCAGTTATAAATGTGTTATTATGGTATGGTTAAACAAAATTTTGGCAAAGCTTCAAATTCTCTCAAGATTAGAAAGTGATCATTTTCTGCCATATTGAATTGGTCTGGTGTTTCATAGTGTGCAGAGACCAGTGTGGGAATCTTGATCTGAGAATTGAGAACTAATAACAGAGTTACATTGGATGTTCCCTTGCAAGAGGAGGTTAGAAATATTATTTGGAACTATTTAGAGAACAGACACTGGGAAGTTTTGAAGGAAATGAAGGCAGAGGAAATATGGAGGGATGTGTGTTCTGTCTTTGTGGAAATCATTAAAATAGTCTACATGGAGGCTCTAGTTAAATGTAAGCAAAACCACCAAATTAGTTGAATTAATTTGGAATGTAATAAACAAAAAGCTGCCCTTAGGAGGACAATTATAACTGCCAAAAATAGTATTCATAAAAAGCTATTCAAGGTCTTCAATCAGGAAAGGAAAAAGTATGATATTTTATTGAAATTTATGAGGAAAGATTATTTTTTCAAGTAATCAGAAAAGATGTTTAATGTAATAAAAATGAATGCTGTGAAAGGGCTTTGGAATCTAGCTGACAATTGCACTAATAATTATAAAGCTAATAAAGATGAATATATAACAGAAGATAAATGGCTACAACACTATTCTATCATTTTATTTAAATCCCAGTGCCAGTAGTTCCCTCCCAACAGAGTTCCCAGTAACATAAAAATGTTTTCCTCCCAATTGTTAAAAAAAATACACCCAACTATAAAATTGTTCAAAATGAGTAAAGCTTCTGGGCCAGGCAAAATACCCACCGGGGTATAAAATCCAGAACCAGATAATAAGATCACCACCTGAGTAACTTCTGATGATGACTCATCTGATGTTTCCTATAATACTCCTTCGGAAGACCCTGTACCTCGTAGGAGCACCCATGTAACAGCAGGCATCAAAACTAAACTAAACTTCTCTACTGGGACTATATTGCCTCCTTCCCTCCCTCCACCCCCACTCAAAGGCAGTTCTACTTTTATAGGCACAGGATTTGACTTACAACAGAAACTTCCTGTTTGGGAGCAGGAAGTGAGTGATCACAGAGCCACCAAAGACTCACCATCCTAGAAGGGGAAGAGTAGCTCTCTGCCCCCACCCAGCTGCTGGAGGTCTGACTCTGAGCAAATAAGGAGACTACTGATAATTATAGGAACTTCTTGTCTCAGAAAAGTAAGATCAGGAGCTAAAAGGGCACAGAGGCAGTAAGTAAGTAGGGAAAAAAAAGAAATAAACAAACAGAGGAAAGCATAAATATTCCAAACAACAGTAAGGGGGCCAGAAATAAGACATGATGGGAGTGGTGCAGTGCAATGGCTTTGGAGCAGCAGTCTTCTGGGAGACATTCTGTTGTCCCATCTGCAGGCACCTCTCTGGGCTGAGGGAGGAGGTTGCTCATCTCCAGGCTGAGTTGTCCAGGATTTGTTGGACCTCCTCTCCCACCCAGGGACTGCCAGGGTCACTGCCATTGCTTCAGAGGTTTCCAAGAAAGAGAAGTGGTTGGACAACAGTGGGCTCAGGGAGGGTGAGAGTGAGAGTGGTGGAACAGAGGCACATCCCTCCAGTTGTACCTCTCCACAATTTCTATGCTGTACTGGAAAAATGTGGTTCCTCTATGGAGGCACCCATAGTGGAGACCAAGAAGGATGTGGGGAACCTCCACAAAGGAGACCCACAGAAGGGTGGCATGGGACCCCACAGGGGAAGGAAACAACTCCTGGTGGGGGACTCCATTGTTAGGAAGGTAGAACTGGGGAGCAAGGGGAGAGGGAGGTAAGATGACTGCCTGGCACCATGGCTTGGAGGGACAGGGAGCGAATCCTCAGGATTGCAGGAGCAGCTGCAGAGGGGAGAGAGCTGGATGTCACTGTCCACCTAGAGACAAATGACCTGGCTAAGAAAGGGATCAGAGCAGTGCAAAAAGCATTTGTGGATATGGGGAGGGGATTTAGACAAATAGCATGCACGGTAACCTTCTCTGAGGTGCTGCCTGTCTATGGAATGGGTGAGGCTAGGGTGCTCCACACCATGGGATTCAGTCAGTGGTTGAAAACCTGGTGCAGACTCAAGGATTTGGCTTTATTGGGGACTGGGGGTGCACCTGGAGGGATGTAGGCATATACTGGCATGATGGCCTGCATCTATCCAGGAGGAGAACCAGGATCCTAGGTGATAGGTTTAAATGCTTCATTGGCAAGCATTTAAACTAGCCAAGGTAGGAGGCATTGGAGAGGAGCAGGGAAATCCTACCCCCAAAAAAATATCAGGGTACTAAGTGAGGTAGACACCAACATAGAGATGTCGATAAGGAGAAGCGCTGGGGTAAATGGAGAAAGTGACAAATGCAATAAGGACAGGGATGGGGCAAAAAGGGGTAAGGCCATCAAGAAATGGTGGGTAGTGAGTACCAACACCTGTAGTCTGGTCAACAAGCTCCCTGAACTGTGGCCTTGATGGAAGAGGGATGCCTGGATATCATAGCAGTCACAGAAACATGGTACACAGAGAACCATGACAGGGATGTTAACATACCAAGGTACACAACCTACAGGAGAGACAGGGAGGGGAGAAGAGGGGGCGGAGTAGCTCTCTATGTAAGGGAAGGGATAAAAGCAACTGAACAAAAGAGTAAACAGGGAGGAGAGGAGGCACTGTGGGTCACCTTAGAGACTGGAAATGGCACCACAATCCGCACAGGGGTTGTATACAGACCCCCATGTCAGGGAAAGGGAATGGACAAGGATATGATAGAAGGCATACTTAGGATGGCAGAGAAAGAGGAGATACTGTTGATGGGGACCTTATGTGCCAGATGTTTACTGGAGCACCTTGCTGCAGCTACATCCAAAAGCAGGGCCATTCTCAATGCCCTTCAGGTGGCATGCCTCAGACAGCTAGTTTTGGAACCTACTCATGAGGGTGCAATCTTAGACCTTGTACTCTCCAATGGGGACAGTGAGAGGATCTCAGATCTAGAAGTGGGTATCCATTTGGGAACAAGTGACCACCAAACAGTGTGGTTCATGATAAACTCAGCTACGGAGTCAAGCCATAGAAAAGTGAGGGTTCTGGACTTCAGGAGGGCTGACTTTGGCAAGATAGGAGAGTGCCTCAGAAAAGCACTAGCAAACAGGCTAGAAGGAGGGGTGGAGCAACAATGGGGAAATATCAAAACTGCCATGACAGAGGTAACAAGCCTTTGTGTGAAGCAAATAAACAAATCAAAACAAATAAAAAGCCACTATGGTTCTCAAAAGAGGTGGTGGTGAAGGTCAGGGAGAAAAAGACAGCATTTAGGAAGTCTAAGGAAACACAGAAGGAGCAGGACAGAGAACTGAACCAGTTAAGGCAGAAGGGAGCAGGAAGGGTAGTCAGAATAGCAAACGCCCAAACTGAGGAAAAGATAGCCAACTTGGTTAAGAAGGGGGATAAAACCTTTTATAGGTATATCAGGGAGTGTAGAAAGACAAAGAGAGGGATAGTGAGGCTGATTAGAATGGATGGTTGGGTGGGCAGAGAGGGACAGTGAAAAAACAGAGATACTGAATGAATATTTCTGTTCAGTATTCACAAAAGAGGAGGTGGGGGAGGTGCCTACTCCAATTAACAGAAGTACTCTGGATAGTGGGGTTGATCCCGGTCCCTTCACAGAAGAAAGTGCTCTGAAAGAACTCCGAAAACTGAAGGTGGACAAAGCAATGGGGCCAGATGGAATTCACCCCAGAATTCTAAAAGAATTAAGCAGAGAACTAGTGACACCACTGACTACCCATTTTAACAAATCATGGGAGGATGGTGTGGTACCCAAGGACTGGAGGAAGGCAGATGTGATTCCCGTTCACAAAAGTGGGACCAAGACAGAGGCAGAGAACTACAGACCTGTCAGTTTGACCTCTGTTGTTTGGAAAGTGATGGAATCACTTCTGAAGGAAAGAATTGTTGAGTACCTAGAGGCCAGTGGGGCACAGGACCCAAGGCAGAATGGGTTCACAGTGGGAAGGTCATGTCAGATGAATCTAATTGATTTGTTTGACTGGGTGACCAAAGTAGTAGACCAGGGAGAGGCTATGGACATGGCCTACCTAGACTTTAGCTAGGTGTTTGACACAGTCCCATACAAATGATTAATAGTCAAATTAACCAGCCTGGGAGTGGGTCCCAGGGTGGTAGCCTGGGTAAAACATTGGATGGACAACAGGACACAGAAGGTAATTGTAAATGGAGTCCACTCTGAAGAAAGAGGGGTTACTAGTGGGGCACCACAGGGTTCAGTACTGGGTCCAGTCCTTTTAATGTCTTTATAAGTGACATTGCAGAGGGACTGGAAGGAAAAGTATGCCTCTTTGCAGATGACACAAAGATCTGCAACAGGGTTGATACACAAGGAGGCATGGAGAGGATGAGAAGAGACTTGGCAAGGTTGGAGGAATGGTCAGAAGTATGGCAGCTTGGATTCAATGCAAAGAAGTGCAAAACAATGCACCTGGGAAACAAAAACCCAGGGGAAGATTACACAATGGGGGGGAGGTAGTAACAACAACAAAAATGGAAAGGGATCTGGTGGTAATCATATCAGATGACCTTAAGGTTTGCAAGCAATGTGAGAAGGTGGTGGGGAGGGCTGGGGGGATACTGGGATGTAAAGGGAGAGGCATCACCAGCAGAAAACAGGAAGTTGTTATCCACCTGCACACAGTTGGTGAGACCCCCATCTGGAGTACTGCATCCAGTTCTGGGGACCCCATCTCCACAAGGGCATAGACAGGATGGAGGCAGTTCAGATGAAGGAAACTAAAATGGTGTAGGGTCTGCAAGAGAAGCCATATGAGGAGAGACTAAAGGAGCTTAATATGTATACCCTTGAGGAAAGGAGGGAAGGGCATGATAGAAATGTTTAAGCACCTAAGTGGAATCAATAAAGTCCAAGAGGGTAGCATCTTTCAGAAAAAGAGATGTGCAAGAATAAGGGGACACCATTTGAAGATAGATGGAGGGATGTCTCAGGGGCAATGTAAGGAAGTATTTTTTCACAGAGAGGGTGGCAGATGATTGGAACAGCCTTCCTGGGGAGGTTGAGGTGTCTAAAACTGTGGGAGAATTCAAAAATGCATGAGATAGACATAAGTCATTTTTTGTGGGGGTAGGAAGAAATAGGCTGTTGGTTGAATAGTATCAGCAGCTTATCCTCTAGGTAGGGAAATGGGCAGACTAGGTGGGCCATGCAGTCCTTATCTGCCATCAAAGTCTATGTTTCTATGTTTCTATCAAGGTTTTTGGATGGTAGAACAGAGTGGACCAGGCTGGGGTTCTGCAAACAACAAAAGAAGAAGAAGAAGAGGAAGACAAGGATGGGTGAGAGTAGGAAGCAGAACCAAATGAAGAGGGACAACACCATCAACAACAATCCCTCCACCCTCCTCAGGCACATTATGACAATCAGCAGCCTCAGAGACCACCCGCCCCCCCAGAGTTATCAGGGATACAACAGACAGGGGATATTTTACAACAGCAATACATGGAGAGAGAGAACCCATACAGGAGGAGGGGGTGGAATTACAGAAAGTGATTAACCTCTCCAATGGGCCTTTGTCTTCTCTGGAAATGAATTACCTGGAAAGGGGTCTATCTTTTTCACTTAGAAAAGGTCTTCATGAATTTGGAACATTTCTAGACCTACAGAAGTTGTGTAGAAACCTCAGTTTGAAGTCTTTTTTTTTTAACCAAACAGTAGGAGAGGTCTGGACGTGCTTGGACTGGTACACTTGAGATTGACAGCACTTTTACAGGTGGGAATATAACTATGAATGACACTAAGAAATTTAGCGGTACTGCTATCTTTTATCTTCCACCTTGTGCTGCGATGTCAACCTTTCAAACAGTTTGTGAATATAAGCTAGAAAAATTGTTTTCTGATTTACCACACATTAGATATGATAATGTGTTGAAAGCACAGAGGTATGCACTATAACGCCTTAGGAATGACGCAACTATTGTAATAAAACAGGCAAATAAAGGGGGCAGGTGTGGTACAGGATACGAGGGATTATATTTATGAAGTTAATAGGCAGCTGTCAAACACTGCTTTTTATAAAAATCTTGAAAGTGGTCCCACTGTCTTCTACAAACATAGAATTGATGAGTTCATTTCAGAAGCATTTGAAAAGGTTGGCAAGATATGGATGTTAAGAATTTCCTTACAGTTGATCATCTGGTCAGATCCAATATCCATGCTTTGCCCAAAGTACATAAACATTTTGAAGTCCCCCCACCCCCCAAGTCAGACCCATATTGAGTGGAGTGGGGTCCCTTACGGAGCCACTCTCCCAATATGCAGAACACTTTTTAAAACTTTTTGTAGTGCAGCTGGGGTAATATATCAAGGACACCAAGGATATCTTGTGCATTTTGGGGGACATTGAAGTGGGACCAGGCTCCTTTTTGATTACTATGGCCGTCGAGGCTTTATACTCTAACATTCCACAAGATGATGCTCTGGATAGTTTGGCTTTCTTTCTGAACTCCAAGGGGTCAGATCCCATTCCCTGTACAGAATTACTGCTGAAACTGGCAGAATTAGTCCATAAATTCAATGCCTTCTCGTTCTTGGGTGACTACTACTTACAGACAAAGGGCATCACTGTGGGTACAACTTTTGCCTCTAGCCTTGCCAACCTATACATGGGACATCTTTGATTAATATTAGCAGTTACTTAGGCACTTGGCCACGTATAAGAGATGGGACCTGAGGACACCTCTCCTGTTCTCTGTCTAATAATTGGTGTGTGAGGCAGTGTTGTATCTTGGCCTCCATTCTCTTTTTTCTATACATTGATTAGCTATTGATGGATTTCATACTTTTAGCATCTAATTCACCAAAAATTGACAGTTTTATATGTCCTGGCATGGTCTATGCAGAGGATCTTGTACTTTTTTTCCTGTCAAAAAAGGTTCTGCAGAAAAAAAACTGGATCTTTTATATGTTAAAGTGAATAAGTTGAAACGTTATGTTAATTTCTGTAAAAGTCAGATTGTTGCCAACAAATCTGCTAAGTGTTGGTGTCTTGGGGAACAGAAGTATGAGGTGATTTCTCTTTATGTATAGTTGGACTCACACTTTTGTTCAATGGATCTTGGACAAGACATTATTAATACAATAATCAGAATAAAAAATGCACAACTCCTCAAGAAGTTTAATTATTTGTACAGAGAAAATACAGTAAGACCCTCAATAAAAGCAACTAGTGCTAAATACCTGTAACAAGCATTACATGGGGTGAAAATCTGAGGTAAAAAAATAACAGGGAGAAACTAGCAGGACCTGCTAACCAGCTGTTCAGATCTGCACTAGGTATAAGTAGGTCCACACCAGCTGCATAAACTACAGCTGAGCTGGGTGTGGAGAATATTAAGGCCACGATGGATATCATAAAAATTCACTATTGGCTTCAAATTACTAGAATGACCAATAACAGACTGCTTTATATATGCCAGAAAGAGAAGACAATGTGGGACAAGATGGGCTGCCTGGGCTTGATTTGACTTAAGAACATACAGTCTAAAATAATTACATAGGATGTATGTGTTTTGGAGAGATACATGGGAAGAAACCTCACTCTCAGTTTAAAATATAAAAAAATACATCAAACAAAAATAAATAAATACTGGGCATTAATAGACTTGTAAAGTATGCAAAATTCTAGATTCTCTCCATAGTTTGCCATAAAGAATCGTTATTGTCATTATTAGTACTACTAAGATGTTCTTGTAGATGTTCAATTAAGAAAGGCTTTTACAGTGTTCACATTTGAGGTCTTGGACAGTAATGTCTTATTGGTCAGGTACAATAAAGATGATCCAGCAATGAACTCCACATGTTCTTGCTCGACAGGTGGTAGGGGTGATATCCTGCATGTAGATTGATATTGTCCCTGGTACAACAAAGTAAGGTACTAGTGGCTTGGCCCTCGTATGAAATCCCTTCATTGGATAAAAAAGGGAAAAAAACATTAAATATTCTTTTAACCACAGAAGACAACTGGACTATAACTGAGGCAGCACCTTTTTTTTTCTTGGAAGCCATTAAAATTAGGAGAAGAAGAATCAATAAAACATGGAATGTTTGTAACCAAAAGGAATGAATTATAAGCCATGATTTGCTCTTATACTGTATGTGTTATAGATCTCCTATGCATAGTTCTAACTTCATGTAATTTTTGGAGCTGTTTTATTATTAATTGTACTGTAAAATCATTTTGAGATAGTATACTCATGTGGAACAGGTATTGGTTGTTATAATTATTATGAAGATGTACAACGATTTTTTTTGTAATGATCTTTTTTAGTGATTGAACAAATAAAACTTTGAACTGAACTGAACTGAGTCTTAACCTTCCTTGCACAGAGACACAGGACTACAGCCTGAAGCAGAAGACACATGGGGCATGATCTCAGACCAGTATTTTGGCCTTGGCTCACAAGGCTATGAGTTAGAAGAGGAGTCAGTGTTAGCTTGGAAAAAGCAAAAGGAAAAGCCTCACAAACTCACCACTGATATTAGTAAGAGAGGCTCAAAATGGACACCTGTGTAAGAAATCAATAATTTATTTTGTATATCCACACTTATGCAAAGATGTATGTACTGTATAAGCCAGTAAGCTGTCACCCACTGCAGACCACCCAAAAAGCCCAATGCATTTTGCTCCTACCATGGGATCTTTCTCAAGAGCTGGCACTCACTGATACAGATTGCATTAAAATAATACTGATGTTGTTATGTCATAGTGATGTCGCCCTCCCAGACTTAAATACATAAAATAATCTATCAACTAACATATAATACTATCTTACCAAAATAAATACTAAAAAGCTTCTTGACAATATGCCACCAATTAGTTCATGACAGGTATACACTTAATTGCACTAAGGTCCCCCAGCATTGACATTATCATTATCTATTCCACTGCTTATGCAGGACACAGTGACTATTCAAATTCCCACATGTCATATAAATTTGTTTTTTGTTTAAAATAGTATGGTGAAAAATCATCCTAAATAGAACATTAAAGTCCATTTTAGTCCATTTTAATTCTGGTGCATTATCTAGTTATGCAGATATGATTTGGGACCTCATCAGTGTCAATTGTAACTATAGTTGTTTTTCATGATCCATAGAGGTACAACAATTTGGACTTCAGCAACTGGTGAGAATTTATGCTTTAAATGTTCCCCTTAGAAGTCCAGCAAAATCACAATCTGGGGAGACATAATAAAAGATTTGTTAAATATAATTTCTATACAAGACAAAGTCACAGGCTACAGAAACAGCAAGGATCCAATCGAAACTCTCATATTTGCAATTTTAATATTTCAATCAATCAATCAATCAATATCTTTATTTATCCAGGTGGAACCATTGAGCAAGGCTCATTTGCAGGGTGGACTTGGTTTTAAATCCAGAACAACAAGTAAACAGAACACTTCATTTTGGACCTAAGTACATAGGCAGGCATTATGCAATAAATACAAATGATTGCTAATAATGAGGCATTAGTTGAGTGAAAAAATGGCAGAAGGTACAGACATGGTGTATAGGCAGGCAGTAAACAGTTATATACAATTTCTAAACAAGGGAAGTGCATGTGTGCAGTGGAGTACAATATGTATAAAAAAGAAATTGATCAAGGAAAGCATTGCAATGCCTTTGAGGAGATTTGTACTAGGACAGTGAAGTAGGACAGTGTAAATACAAGGTGTTCAAAATTAGAGAAGGTAGGCAAAGGTGGGGGGGAGAGGTGCATGGGAGTGGGAGAGTGGGGTACCTGTGTGAATGACATGGTTAGACACCGGGTATGTGAGTAATACATAGGGGTGTGTATGGCATTGGGAAGGTAAGGACGCAAGTAGTCTGGGGGGGCAAGGCAGCAAAGTAGAGTCTGAGCTAGGAGGTGTCAGCAGCTGTAACAGTTGCAGGACTCCAAAAAAAGAATGATGCAAAAGGTTTTTGAAAGCAGTCAGTGGCAAAGGGATGATGAGTTGCAGAGTTTTTTGAGCAGTATTCCAGAGGACAGGAAGAGCATAACTCATTCTATGTTTGCAATTCAATTTTAATTTTAGTAAGTTCAATAGCACATATCGGGGTACAGAAAAAGCAGAAGTGGAGGATGTAGGGGGTTTGGTATAGAGTTCAAAATATGGAGAAGACTGAGTCTGTGTGTGTGTGTGGGGGTGGGGGGGTTGGTAGTGGACTACCAGGTAGGCAGACGAACCAGGCAAAATAATGGGAGTCAATGGGTAAGATGCCAGCAGACAAACACAGATAATCTTATAAAAATGAACAGATCTTGAGTCTTGAGTTCAGTCCTGGTGTTCTGGATGCTCCTAGGGTAATTATCCAGTATACTTCCCATTTAAGTGTTAAATGTTCAATGTTCCCCCTCCCAAGTCCTAGTTTGATTGATCCTATCCCAAAAAGCATCGATGAATGAACACCCTGACCTATTTGTTTATGTTTTCTCCCTCAATATCTCAAACATGTTCACCAATCCTGGTTTTAAAACTGCAGCCCATGTACAAATTATGATGCATTATACATGTGATAACAATCTTTATGTATTGGCTAGGGTTGAGCTTGCTAAACCTTTAATATTGAATTGCAAGTGAAAGAATTGTGGCCTTCTACTAATCAATGAGCTCCCTAATGAGCACCTGTGAGCCTCATATTGGCCAGAGCACAGAACATACTATATAAAAATGAAGCCAGACAGTGGTTCCCCATAAGATAAAGAGAAAGCAGGGAGACCTCAGCTCATATATGGCATGGTAAAATTTAACATATGAAGCTGTTTCCTGACTGATGAGTGGGTCACCTTGTCATTGGTGGTCAGGCTGATCATAATTTCACTGAATGATAAGATCAAGAACCTCTCTAACATGTTAAAATGATAAAAAAAGCAAATAAAAACATTGAATTGTTTTTGAATGAATTGCAGGGTTTAAAGCAGCTATTTCTTTTTGGGGTACTGGTATTACAACTGCTGCTCTTTTTTTTCAGTCAGCTCAGACATCTTATAGTATATAGTTCAGTGATATTGTGTACAGAAATCCAAGCGTAACCAGATGTTTCTGTACCTCAGTTGTGTTGTCAGAATGCTGCTGTACCACAGTGGTTATGTCACTACTGCAGTACAACAACATAGGTTACCCTGCAGATTTCTCATAATGAAAATATCAGCAAGACTGAAAACACCACAAGTGTACTGTCTCGTAAAATATGAACTACAAGAAATGTTGCCATCTAATTTATCTAATAATTAAATCACAATAAATGCTTTTTTTCCCATTGTTTGTTTATAGTTAATTTACTGAAACATATTGTGTTGGGAGTTGAACAACTGCGGGTGCCACTGGGGGTGCATGGGTCTCTTCCCTCCTAAGAACATGGCACAATGATGGAAACACGCCTTTGGGCAAAAATAGATGAACTGTACACAGTTATCTTACCTCTTGTTTAGTGAATGTCTGGCAGTGGAAATTGACTTTTTTCCAGGTATCTACCGGTTCCAGGAAAACTTTGTATATTCATATCCAAATTTCTTTCTTTTTTGATTGAATCTACATCTTGGTGGTTGGGAGTTCCTCATCTACTATTACAAAACTATTAAAAACTACCTGGTAGCATAACAGGCAAAGGTAGAATGTGATGGAACACAATTAGAACAAATTAAGTAGACGATAAATAAGGCTCTGGTGACATCTTAAGATTTTGGAGACTAGCGTATAAACACCTTACTCTTTTCACTACTGGTTTACAAATGTCACCAGAACTCCTTCATGTCACTACATCACTACAGCCTCAGGCACCAAAAGTTGATTGGTTGTACTCTATTATTTAGATCATTATTAATATTATTTGTAAAATATCATGAAAGGTGGTGAACTGTGGTGAATACTATATATACTATTTGGTAGTACCTCTTATTTGGGGGGGCAGTAAGGGGTAAAACAATAAATTAAAGCATTAAATTTGGGCCTGATTCCAGGTTGACTGTCGCAACTCACCAACGTATGTGAGTTGTGGCATTCTCTGCTACGCCAGGGGCCCTGCACTGCATTCCAAGAGTGACAGGGTCCTGTCACTTGTGACATGTGGGTTACGCCATGTGGGGGCTAACACCACAGGCATGGCATAGACAGCCCACATGTTGCAAGTCACAGCCTGCTACTGGCAGCCCCCTGAAGTCCCCCACCCTGGAACTCCATGGTACACACCAGGGAGCATGGGAGGCAGGACAGGGGGCACAGGAGTCTGGGAGGTGCACTGGAGATTGGACTCCCAGGGGTCCCCAACTTTCAGTGGTGGGGGCATGGGTAGCACATCAGCACCATTGCCGTGGTGCTGTGGATCAGGCATCTTACAGATGGCACCTTGGGATGCCCCTTAGAGCAGCTCTGAGCTGCTCTAACTTAACTTCACCTGTGCAGCACCTGGAATCACTGCAGTGGGTTATGGCAGCTGCCCTCTTGGAAAAGGGCACAATTTCTGCAGTAACCCACACTTGAACCATGCTGTTGTGTGCTACAGCGTAATGGATGGCATATCCCTTGGTTGGCATAGCCTGCAGCCAACATGGCGCATGTTGCATCCTGGAATCATGGCTGGCATACTGCTGGCGTAAGCTGACAGATACGCTAAAGATTTTGGCATATCTCAGCTTATGCCAGCGTATGCTGGCTTGGAATTGGCCCCTTAGTTTTTATCACAGCAAATGTCCAGATTTTGTGGGGAGAAAATATAGCCCGGTATTGGCCAGGATACAATGCATTAATGCTGCAGTATATCACAAAATGCTGTAGTATGCTGCAGGAAACAGTGTAATTCAATGACAATTAAACCCTTTTTAGGGCTGCAGTGGGTGGAGCCCTGCAGACCTCCTGCAATCCGAAAAGGGGGACTTTTCCAAATGAACAATAGTGTGGAGTTGCCTCACAGTTGCCTACACATCCGTGAAGCACTCCGCTCTGTCCATTAGCAGTGGCACACCACTATTTTATTTCAGTCATCAGTCACAGCATTACACATCACTGTCCACCATTCCCAAGATGGTCATCAAACTCTATTGCACATGCTCGACTACTTGCACATGAGCAGTAGTGTTCGATGGCCATCTTGGACATGGCGGACAGTGCCATGTTCCACCATGACCTCCTTTTTGTTGTTATCATATATATTTTACCTCCCCCTTACCTGATCCTCCCTCGCAGCACCCACCACTCCACACTGCCCACAAAAAACATAACAATGACATTGGGGGTGCCAAATCCCACAGTGTCATTATTGAATCCTTCTTCTTCTTTTTTGTCACCCCCCTTCCACTACCACACATGTGCAGCTATTTATTTTTGTTTCTTTTTTTTTTAATATTTATGTTTCCCTCACCTCAACTGGCCGTTCTTCTCCATCCCCTCCATCCCATGCCCCACCCAGAAACATAACATTGACACTGGGGATGCCCAGTCCCACAGTGCCGTGATCTGGAATCCTCTGTCCTTTTTTTTTAAGCCTGTAAATAGAGAACCATCCATTGATGTCTTTTGCAGCTGTTATTTTCTCCCCACCTGACTCTCCAACTCAGCACCCACACCTTGCACCTCTCTAAGCCCTTACTTACACATCAGGGATCCAATGCCATAATCCTGTCTGGACAGCAGAAATGTCTTCACTCTTCAAAGCCAGACTGCAAAGTGAAGAAAGAGGTATGCAGTTCAATGTATTTCAAATATGTTTTAAACTAAGTAGCATAACTCGGCCATTCTTGCATATTTTTGCTCCAAATTTTAAAAATATCTTTTTGGGGAACCCACCTCATGAACAATGGCACTAACGTTAGGCAAATCTGTCACAAATGGTGATTTTGTGGTCCCTGCATGAAATCACCTTTTTTACAGGAGTTGAGCATTTTCTCTGCCCTTGTTCATGAGATGGGGTCATACGAAGGCTATGTTGAAAATTTGGTGTTAAAAAATTAAAAAAAAACAATATAGTTATGTGCCAATGTTGAATTTAATGAATGCAGGCTCATATCTTTGGTAACCCCAAATTTACAACATAGCTATATCTTTTCAGTGCCTCATGAATGTGACAGTTGTCGTTTTTAAAATCCTTGCCAAAATGTTTTTTTTTTTTTTTTTACGTCCCAAAAGGTGATTTTGCAGTCCCTGCACAAAATCACCTTTCAGACAGGAGCTAAAAATGTTCTCTGCCCTTGTTCATGATGCAGGGTCATAAGAAGGCTATGTTATAAACTTGGTGTAAAAATATTTTAATTAATGGTCATCATTTTTAAAGTCTGGGTAATCAGACTTCTAGTTTGCTTTACAATCTCCTGGTTGATATTTTCAGTTAAAACCAGGAGGTTGTAATCAGCACCTGCCACACAAACAAGGGCAATGCAACTCATTGGCTGTAACTTTCCATCTGGACAGGCCAATCATCTTTCCCAATATGGTAACTCCATTGCTCGCTAACCAAGTTTCTGAACTTAACCTTTCCATCTCACTTCATGACATGTAATTTATTTACATTTTTTTCAATATCTAGCCAGTTAATCCTGCCTTCAAAGTGTAAAAAAATATATCTGGTTGATCCTGTCATCCTTATCTCTTGAGTGGGGTTCTGCAGCTGCATCCCTAAGTGACAGTGAATGAGTGAGTGAGTGAGTGAGTGAACGACTGACAGGCAGATTGTTTGTGTGTGTACATGTGTGTACGCGTACATGCGTGAATGCATGTGTGTGTGTGTGTTTGTAAAAAAAAATGAGGACCATTAATTAAATAAAAAAAATACATGGGTGAGTGTGAGTAAAACCAGAATTTTACACACACCTCAGTGAGGGATGCTTTAACATCCAACATCTCGTGTATGTGTACAATTCTGGTTATATACACCCACCCATGTATTATTCTATATTTAACAAAAATAAAGTTACGAGGCTATGATGCATTTTGTAAATGCAGGCTCGTACGTTTGGTAATATTTCATATTTTTACACCAGATTTACAACACAGCAATTTCTTTACAGCACCTCATGAACGTGATAGCTGTTATTTTTCAACTCCTGCCTAAAACATGTTTTTGCATCCTGAAAGGTGATTTTGCAGTTCCTACTCAAAATCATCTTTAAGCCAGAAGATGAACATTTTCTCTGCCCTTCTTCATGAGGCGGGGTCATAACAAGGCTATGTTGAAAATTTGGTGTAAAAAATATTGAAAAACAACAAATGTATGAGCCTATGTCACATTTTGTGAATGCGGGCTCATAACTTAGGTAATGTTCAATATTTTTATTCAAATTCCAGAGCAGTAGCCCTAGCGGCTCTGGCCAGAACATGTTTTACTGTAGTATTTTTTGTGACCTGTCATTTACTGCAAGTTACTGTGTTGCATCGTGGCTGGCTCTGCTATGTGTTGTGCAATTATTTGAGTTAAGGATTTTGGACTCTAGGGAAGCAATGATCCAACAGAATAACCATAATTTTGATTGACAATATAATATATATTTTTTTTTAATTTATGCATGTATTCATTTAGTTGAACATTTGTGACTGAGAATGGCCCACTTAGCCAAGGTTTGCTTCCAGGTACAGCCTGGAGGAAGGGATCAGTGGAGGCAAATACACATCAAGGTCAAGGTACACACTTAAATGCATTTACCTAGCATTGACACAGTTCACAGTTACAATAAGGTGTAATAGAATACATAATTAAAACAGGAGTGAGTACAGTAAGATCAAGCAGTATAAATCAGACAATTGTGCCACACCTACACTGTGGTAAGAGGACATGTAAGGGGGCAGGTAGGTGGGATGAAACAGGAGCAGGGTGGAGGGAGGAACTTTCAGCTTGTGCCTGAGGGGAAATAGGGCAGGTAGTGAAAGAAGAAAGGTGGCTGTAGGTTCCAGAGTGAAGGGAAATGAGAGCAGAAGGCTAATTACCCAGCTGAGGAGCAGTGATGAGAAATAGCGAAAAAGCAAGTATCGCTGCAGCAGAGGGAGCAGGAGGCAGAGGGAATGGAGGAGAGGAGAGAGGAGAGGTAAGTGGGAAGGGACCCAAACTCATTTTTTGTTACAAATCAGGCACAGTGGTTCTGGTGACATGAAGGCAGAGGAAGAATGGATAAAGAGGAGTAGATTGAGTAATGGTGAGTACAGTGGGGCTTGGTAGCAAAATGACAAAAGGCATTGCAAAGTAGATCAGGTCTGGCCTCAAAGGGGGAAGGAACAGTGCCATAGGTGACTTCTGCATAGTCAAAGACCAGGAGCACCATTATGGTGACAAGCTCATGGTGTACCTGCAGAGATCATCTTTATTGTGGTAAAATGCACTGAGTTCGGGGTAGAGCTTGGCATGGATGGCATCATTGTGGGCACAGAAGTCAAGTTTACTGTCTAGCCACACACCAAGCTATATGAATGAGTGAACCACTTCAAGAGGGGTGCCATCCGAGGTGAAGAACATAGGCAGAGTAGAGAATCTGGCCAATTTTTGACTAGTGCCAATGGTCATGGACACAGTTTTTTTGTTGTTGTTGACCTGGAGTAGGAACTGTTGAGGTCTTGTATTTAACAGATTTTCATCTTCTCATGGTGGTGATAGTCACTTGATACATAATTGTGCCAAGGTAGGTTTGGAAGTATGCAGAGAATCCTGAAGCAGTAGTTTAGTCTCTAAAGGAAGTGGATTCAAGGGTTTCCTCTTTTGGTTCCTTCATGAATGTTAGAGTGCTTCCAAATCCATTCATTACTTACTCCTGTCCTGAATGTATAACATAGAAACATAGATATTGATGGCAGATGAGGACCACTTGGCCTACCTAATCTGCCCATTTTTCCTACCTACTATAACACACAGACCCTATGTCCTTCCAGAGATGTGGTCTTCAGAACTGGACACAGTACTGTAGGTGAGGTCTCATATGTGATCTATACAGTAGTAATATACCTCTCTCTTTCTGCTGGTGATACCCCTCTCTATGCACATTATCATCCCACTAGCTCTCCCCACTGCCTTGTCACACTGTCTGGACACCTTTAGGTCATCAGATATGATTAATCCCAGGTCCCTTTCCTGCTTGGTATTGGTTAATACTAACCCCCCCCTCCCATTTTGCACTCTTCCCCGGGGTTTATGTGCCCCAATTGCATGATTTTGCACATCTTCACATTGAAACCTAGCTGCAACACCTTTGACCACTCCTCTAACTTTCCTAGATTCCTAATTATTTCCCCCCCCCCACCCCCCGGAGTGCCTACCCTATTACAGATTCTAGTGTTATCTGCCAAGAGGCATATCTTCTCTTCTGTCCCCTCTGCAATGTCACTAAAAAAGACGCTAAAGAGGACAGGTCCCAGTACTGATCCCTATGGCACCTGGAGGAGGTGGGTGAAGTGGCCGAAATTCACTCTGTGGAGTAATTCGCCGAATAACGTGGAATCCATGAAGCGCTCCGCAATGCGAAGTGGAGCACTTTGTGTTATAATGAAGAATGCGAAGTCCATTGAAACCAATGACTTTGCATTATTCCGCCTTCCCCAAACCACTTCTCCACCAATTTTAAAGTGAAGTACTTCTAAATCAACGTACTTCGCATCACTTTGCCTTGTTATTGAGCTCCAAGGTGAATTTGCAGTGCTTCATGGGATTGCAGGTCATATGGGCTCTAGATTGTTATGCACAGCCTCAGTTCCATGTAGTGTCTGTGTAGTGGAAGATGGAGACAGTTTCCACTCAGAGCTCTGCGATTCAAATCCTCTAAACGCTATTAAAAAGCCTTTTTGAGCCATTTCTTTTGCTCGCAATTTAGTGCATTGAGTGTAGGAAACCCACCTGTGCTCATATCATCGAGTGTTTATTGGTTGTGTGTGGATTTTGAATGTTAATTTAGAACAGTCAGTCAGTGTATTGTGAAGTGTGCTTTGGGGCATACCTCTCAATTGTACCACATTACGAGGAACGTTCCTCATTTTACTTCACAAAAGCTCCCTGTTCCACATTGTGAGGACTTGTCCCACATTCAGTGTTAACATTTTAAAGCAAAACTCCATAGTAAATGATGCAAAATATATAATTTTAATTAATAGCAGACTTTCTGAACATAAATGCAAACATTTTCACAGTGTTGTGAGCTTCTAATGTAAAGATTTGATTAAGTGTTCCACATTTTGCCCATTCTTTCCACATTTTGAGAGGCAATGTTCCACATTTGGGGGACAAAAGGTTGAGAGGTATGCTTTGGGGGAGGGCCGTATCTGTGGTGTAGGTAGATTAACTGGGAGAAAAAAGCAATATTTCTGTTTCATTATATTTTTCTTGTATAACTGTGTTAATGTACACACAGCAATATTTTCAGTAATTTTTGCAATTTTTTTACTGATTGTAGTGGTGCAGCAGTGTATAATTTCAGTTTCTTTAAAACATTTGGTTATATTGCTAAAGGTTTTCAATTTGCTATGCAATACTTATAGAGTGATGAGTATGTGTGTGATGCATACCATTAAATCAGACAACTTTTATTGTAGCAATTGCAGCAATGTGAACCTGCTATCCACCACATCTGCATGAATTGTTTATACTGCTTTGTGATATCTTTACTAGTAGCGGACTGTTACTGCCATGCACTACCCCCTCCCAACTGGCAAAATATGTTATTTTCCAGATTTGGATTTGTGACTTGTGAGCACTGGTTAGGTGTCGTTGTGCCTTTGCATCTGACTCTGCATCTCTTGAGTGCGCAGTGCAATCTTAATCTGTCTGTGCATTTGCAGCACACCATTAATTCTGGGAGACTTTGCATTTCCTGTTATGCTCTCATTTCACTTCATCAGCACTGGGGAATTTTCTGGACACAAGACAGTAGCAGTTTGGGGATGCACATTAATTCTGGTGACTGTGTGTGGCCACTGCTCGTATAACGGAGTACACCATTATTTCTGGGAGACTTTGCATTTCTTGTTATGCTCTCATTTCATTTCATCAGTATTGAGGAATTTTCTGGACACAAGACAGTAGCATTTTACAGATGCACATTAATTCTGGTGACTGTATGTGGCCACTGGCCACTGCTCACATGACGGAGTGCACCATTATTTCTGGGAGACTGCATTTTTTGTTACCCTCTCATTTCACTTCACCAGCACTGGGGAATTTTCTGGGCACAAGACAGTAGCATTTTGGGGATGCAAATTAATTCTGGTGACTGTGTGTGACTGCTTCGTGCATGCTTGAGTGTACCATTAATTTTGGGAGACTTTGTATTTCTTGTTGTGCTCTCATTTCACTTTGTCAGCACTGTGGAGTTTGCTGGACACAAGACAGAAGCATTTTGGGGATGCACATTAATTCTGGTGACTGTGTGGGGGCACTAGGGGGCTGCATATATAGTTGCCACTCCTCCTTACTTCACGTTAAGGTGGAATGACAACACTAAGTAATAATTACATGGCAAAGTGAGCCTTTCCTATTGGCCACTCAGCATAGTGGAGTGACAACAAGAAGTGGCCACTTTGCGTTCATTTAGCCAGTGGAATTTAATTTTGCTACCACCCTCCCTTCCTCAGAGTGAACTCTGTTTACCACCGCCCTCTGTCTCCTGTCCTTCAACCAATTTCTCACTCAGTTTGTCATCTTAGGACCCACTCCTAAGCCCACAGCTTGTTTACAGTCTCCTATTTAGAATGGTGTTGAATGCCTTACTAAAATCTAGATAGGCCACATCCACAGTTCCACCCTGATCCAATTCCCTGGTCACCCAATCAAAAAAACCTATCAGCTTTGTTTGACATGATCTCACCCAGAAAATCCATGCTGCCTCAGATTCTGAAGGAAACTGAATTCCAGATATTTCACAATCCTCTCCTTCAGTAGTGATTCCACTACTTTCCCCACCACCAAAGTCAGTCTGAGTGGCCTGCAGTTGCCAGCCTCCTCTCTGGTTCCACTTTTGTGAAGTGGAACTACATCTGCCCTTTTCCAGTCCTCCAGAACCACTCCTATCACCAGTGAGTGGTTGAAAAGGGCTGTCAGAGGTGTAGCCAGCACCTCCCTGAGTTCCCTTAGTATCCTAGGATGCACCCCTTCTAGCCCCATTGTCTTTTCCACTTTCAGATTTGCAAGTTCCCTCTGAACCCTCTTCTCTATAAATGGACTTGAATCTACCTCCCTTCCTACGATGTTCCTGGCCCTTTTCTGTGGTCCCTTTCCTTCCCTTCCCCCTTCCTCTGTGAACACTGAACAAAATTATTTGTTCAGGATGTCTGCTTTTTCCTTGTTCCCCCTCCACACACTCCCCTCCTTCCTTGCTAAGCCTTAATATCCCTCCCCTGGTCTTTCTCTTTTCACTTACATGCCTGAAAAATACCTTGTCCCCTTTCTGCACTGTTTGGGCTATTTTCTCGTCAATCTGCACCCTTGTACCCCTAATTGCTTTCCCTTCCTCTCTCCCTCTGTTTCTGTTGATACACCTATCTATCCTCCTCTCTCTGTGCCTCCTTATACCTCCTGAATGATAACTTTTTTGTCCTTATCTTCCCAGCTATCTCTTTTGAGAACCATAGCAGTCTCTTTTTCCTCCTGGTTTTGCTTACTTGTCTGATGCAGAAGTGTGTTGCCTTCTCTATACCACCTTTCAGATGCACCAACTGTTCCTCCATTCCCTCCCCCCAAGTCCTCCTCTCATGCCAAGGCATCCTTGAGGCATTCCCCCATCTTTAAAATCAACTCTCCTGAAGTCCAGGACCATCACCTTTGTGTGGTTTGATCCTGCCACAGTATTTACATTGAACCATAATGCATGGTGATCACTGGTCCCCAGGTGGCCACCCACTGTGATGTCTGCAACACTGTCCACATTGGTGAGTATAAGGTCCAGTACTGCCCCCTCATGAGGGCATTCTTTTACTAGTTTCATGAGGATTGCCCCCTGCAGGGAGTCAAGGATTTATCCCTGCTCCTAGCTGAAGCTGCAGCTGGGATGCTCAATATATATATATATATATATATATATATATATATATATATCCAGCAAACTGAAGTCCTCCCATCAACAGCACCTCTCCCTTGTTTGCCATTGTTAGAATGGCTTTCACTAGAACCTTATCCAACTTCCCCCGGGTTGGTCTTAGATGACACCAGTGTGAATAGTGGCTCCTTTATCTATTCCTAGGCTAACCCACAGTACCTCCACCCTTTCCTGATTTCTCAGTATCTCAGTAGCCTTTATGTTATCTTTCACATAAAGAGCCACTCCTCAACTTTCTTTTCCACCCAGTCCTTTCTGAATAGAGTGTGGCCTGCTATGGCTATTACCCAGTCATGGTTCTCACTGCACCATGACTCAGTAATGGTGACAATGTCCAGGTCAGCCTCTGCCATGATGTCCTTGAGGTCTCGGATTTTGTTTCCCAGATATTGAGCATTTGCACATATGGCCTTCCAGAACATGCTACCAACCTGTTTGTTATTATCCCCTGTCCCCTTATACAGTTCCAAGTGATATGGGCAATTCCTGAATGATGAATGCCTTTATGGCAAGTGCACATCACCAAAACGGAATTTCAGCGATGTGCAACTCCGCCGCCAGTGAAAGCAGTGCAAACATTTGTGTTTTTTTTTGTTTTATGCTGGGGGCACAACTCAAGGGGGGTGCATGTCAGGGGGGTGCACCTCATCAAAAAATAAATAAAACCTGTCTTGGGCCAGGTGCAACAAAAAATACTGGTGCCTGGTCCCAAACCCTGCATCCCCACCACCCCAGGCCAGCACCCACGCCACCAAGCCACGATGCCAGCTTGGCGGCAACCCACAGTGCCACCCCTCAAAAACCCTCCCACCCCTCGTTCAGTGTGCTCACTCCCCCCCATATGCATATACATGTGCAATATCCTGTTGCCTTTTTTCAAACCATCCCCATCCAGTCACCCTCCCCATGCCCTCACCATCTGGGCAGTTTCTGCAAGTGGGTCACATTTTGGTAGGCGCCCACTTGCAGTATGCCCAAGTCACAGGATAGCCCCTTATGTCTTATCTCCTTACCGTCTTTGCTCTCAGTCCCATCTTTCATCACATCTACCACTTTGTTTCCTGATTTCTTCGGTACCCTTGGGGATTCCTTTCCCTTAGATATCTCTTTACTGCCTACTTCAGTTTGGGGGGGCAATTAATGTCTCCCCATTTAGTTCTGTCACCCTCCTCAGCTAGTTTAAATGCCCATCAGTGTAACATTTAAACCATTCATCAAGAACTATGGTTCCCTACTTGGATGGATGCAGGCTATCTCCCCTGTATAGGCCTCTATCCCTCCGTGTGGGACTCCAATACCCAATGTAGCTGAACTCCTTCTCTCTGCAACATCCTTCAACTATGTGTTGAAGCTCCTAGTATGGAGTGCCCTCTTCTTCCCCCTGTTGTAGACAGGTAGCACCTCAGAAAAGGCCACAGAGCGTGCTACCCACCAAAGAACCCTCCCCAACTCCCTGAACTCTTCCTGTACTATCCTAGCCTCATCCCCAGCCAGGTCATTAGTCCCAAGGTGGACCATGACACCCAGCTTTCTCTCCTGGCCAGGTTCCCTAGCAATTCTCAGGATCTACTCCCTTCCCTCCAAGCAGTGGCACCCGGTTAGGCACTTAACCTCCCTTACACTCTCCCTTCCTGTCCCCAAATCTATTCCCCTAACAACTGGGTCCCCCACCTGGAGTTGCTTCCTCCTCCTCCTCCTCTGAGGTCCTTTACCATTCACCATGGGGGTCTCCACTATGGAGGACCCCCACTTTCTCCTTGCTCACTACTGCAGGTGCCTCCATGTAACAGTCCTGCCCTGCCAGAGCAGTCTAGGAATTTTGTAGTGGTACCATGTGGGGGATGTGTCTCTGACACACCACCCTCTCCCTTCCTTCCCAATCCTACCATAGTCCAGATACTCCTCATCCTTCGAGCTTGTGGTGGCAGACTTGGCGGGCCCTTGGTGGGGAGGGAGGTACTCCAAATCCTAGCCATCTCAGCCTGAAGTCTAACAACCTCCCTCCACAGCCCAGAGAAGTGCATGCAGATGGAGCAGCACTGCAGTCTCTAGAAAGTCTCCCCAGTGACTGCTTCACCATAGCCACTGCACTGCACCACTCCTAGCACGACTATGTCCTACCTTGCCTGTTTTTCTGCTTTACCTCCATTAGACCTGGTTTATCTCCTGTCCAAACTATTGTATAATTTAAACATAACTCAGCTCTACCCTGCCTCTCTTTAATCCCTTGCTCTCCTTACACCCTAATTTACTCCTACCCTAGATAGGGTGTTTCGACTATACCCAAACTATTGCTATACCCTAACTCTCCACTACTCTTTTTTTTAACTCCTATCTGCACCCTATTTTTATGTGTGTCCCTGACACTCTTCTCTCCCTTGTAATGTGTGTGGAGTTACAGGAGTTTAAATTGGAAGCTTACCTCTGGTGTATGGTAAACTGCCCTGATGTCCTGCTTCCTCCTGTCTTACTTATTCATTGCTCCCCTGCCAGCTTGTTGATTAGCCAGCAGGTGAGCCAGAGTATAGATTTGGTTTGGTTTAGTTGGATGCACATTTCAGACACTGAACATGACAGAATGGTGTCAGTGGCTCAGTAGGCAGAATGGCATGCTTGACTTTGGCACCAGAAGATCAGAAAGTCATGGGTTCAAGCCCCATGCCAGTCACTTGGATTAATGTCTATAACCAAAATTGTAGTGCACAATACTGAACTGTTGAAGTGTCAACCTTCAGATAAGAAGTTAAACTAATGTCCCTCTTTCCCGTTCCTGTCATTATCATGCATGGGCTTATACTCATTCGGTCAGGGAGTCAGCTGACCCCTCACTTTCACAATAAGGGATTGAGATCCCACACACACATTTTGTAAACTCTATTTTTACCTCTCTTGATGTTGCACTGGGGCATCTCTCTTGTAAATCCACGCAGACTTTGCCTCCACTGCCAGCCTCAACCCCTTCCCTGACTGAGGAATTGGGTAAACTGGGTTCCCCCCTCTCCTACAGCCCTCAGGAGTAGTCAGAAAATCATGGAGAGTTAAGTCAGGGTTGGGGCCAGCATTGGGCATGTGGACACCAGTCACCAGGAGTCCACCATCGCCTCCCCAATGCCGGGGATTTTCACTTGTTCTGTGTCCCCCCGATGCAGGATGTGCAATGCTGTCCAGTGTGGGATGTGCATGCTCCCACGCACTTCTGCAGGTCAGCCACCTGATGTCGTCCCCTGCATGGGCTCTGACTGCTGCACACCTAGTCTCCACTGGGGGGCCACTAGCATCACGGGATGTGGACTCCCCTCCCAGGAGAGGAGAGCAGTCTATTGGATGCTCAGTCCTCTCTTCCCCAACTGCCCCGTGGCTCCTCAGGCTCATTCCCGAATATGGGTCACTGGCTTAGTGTGAGGTAAGATGGATGCCTCAGCCCTCAGTGCCACCAGACCGGCTGACCCCACACACACACACATTAATAACAGTCTAATAGGCTTTAATGTATTTTAGAAGCAGCCAGATACTGTCCAGTAATTTTTCCAGGTGTCTCTCATTATTCAACCATTCTTCATGTTCTCTTCCTCTGGACTGTGTCCCCAAGCCTGCTAATTATCTTTGATATAGTGCTGCAGTTAATGCTCTGAGCAGAACTGAGTGTTGATGATAGCTCTTTTCCCCTCAAAAAAGGTTGACTACCCACTCCTCAATTAAGAATTTTCACAACCAACTGTCTGACTTTGAAACAGATACTACGAAAAAGGCACCACAGGGCCTATACATAGCTACATAGTGTGGTAACACTTTAAGTGTCATTAACTACATTGTAACTACTGTGTAACTACACTGTAACTGCACTGTAACTACTGTGCATTTACATGTAACTACTATGCAGTTGTTAACTAGTTTCATGTTTGCATGTTGTATAATTACACAATTTGCCTAAAGAAATAGTCACATGTGAAATTACTGCTTTCTCCCTTTCAGCACAAATAATTCATTCTGACAAGTGTAACTACACATCAAATAATTGTTGCAAAGTGTAACAGAAAATCTACTTTGCAACTACCACTGTATCTCTATTGGCATTATGTAATTTGTTCTTACAAGGGCAACTACACATGTAATAGTAATTGCAAATCTTAACACCAAATCTATTGATTAACTACTATGTTACTAATTTTGGCATTATTAAATATGTTCTTACAAGTGTAACTACATATGAATGCAGGTCTTGTCCACTATCAACAGTCTATGTCTATCAAACATTTAATTAAAAGGTAATTACAGAGAAAAACTTAAGTGTAATCAGAATGGTAACTAAAATATGACTACAATGTAACTTCAGACTGTCATACTTAAATACACTGAATGGCAACTCTTTAGATGATGCTCCATGTCTGTATTCCAGATGTCATGAACTTACAGGTTAACAAACATGCAGTCTAATATTGTGAATTGAACTATAACTGTACCCAAAACATGTACTTGCATAATTACTAAATAGAGTTGTAACAATATTGTGGCTAAGAAATGATGGTATTGTTTTCACAATTAATGCCTAGGTAACATTTATTTGCAAGTGTGCACACCTATATTTACCAAATGTCAGGACTGTACTGTAGTTGTGATGTATGATCACAGTCAGAAATCAGTCCTTCATGAACTTACTGCTTACTAAACATGCAATCTAATATTGGACCCTATTCACATAGGTGGTAGGGACTGTATCAAATGTGCATACCCAGGCCTGGTGATAAACAGCAGCTATCCAATCAGATGGACTGTCCACCAGCAGACTGGATCCTGCATTCTATGGCAGTGGGGAATATGATATATGGCTGGGCCTCCCAGTACTGCTATTTTCCATTAAATAGACCTACTGTTCTGTCTTTGTTCACCGCCATGCACTCAGCCCTCATGGTATAGTCAGATGGCTGGGGTAGCTTGGTGTGAAGCATGGTGCTATGGCCACCACCCTGTTCATAGAAACATAGATACATAGACAGTGTCGGAAGATAAGGGCCTATGGCCCACCCAGTCTGCCCATTTGAGCTTGTAAGTTCAGTTTATGTTTTCCTAGAGGTCTGTTGGCCCTTAGCCCTGACCTCCAGAATTCCTTTATGTCTATCCCATGCATTCTTAAATCCTGTGACTGTTTCAGCCCCCACCACTTCCTCTGGCAGGGTGTTCCACTTGTCCACCACCCGTTCTGTGAAGAAATTCTTCCTCATGTTTCCTCTGAATCGTCCTCCCTCCAACTTCATCCCATGCCCTCTAGTCCTGGAACATCTTTTTTGCTTTAAAATAGTGTATTCCTGCACCCTGTTCCTCCCTGTAAGATACTTGTATGTCTCTATCATATCCCTCTCTCCTCTTCTCCTCCAGGAGTACATGTTCAGTTCCTTCAACCTGTCCTCATAGGACTTGTGATGCAATCCATGCACCATCTTTGTTGCCCTCTTCTGAACCTTCTCTACCCTGTCTATGTTCCTTATGTAGGTAAGGTCTCCAGAACTGTACACTGTACTCCAGGTGGGGCCTCACTAGTGTCTTGTATAGCGGAATTATGACCTCCTTTCCTGCTGGTGATGCCCTGCCTATACATCCCAGCATCCTATTTGCTTTACCTGCTGCCTTGTCACACTGTTTCCCTACCTTGAGGTCATCAGAGATGAAAACCCCAAGATCCCTTTCCTGCTTGGTGCATTCTATATCCTCACCCCCAACTGATATATTGTACCAGGGTTTTTGTGCCCCATATGCATTATCTTGCACTTCTTGCATTGAATTTCAACTGCCAAATCCCTGACTTTTCTTCAAGTTTCTGCAGGTCCCTTCTCATTCTGTCTACACCCCCTGGTGTGTCTACTCTGTTACAGAGCTTTGTGTCATCAGTGAACAGTGAAATTCTGCCTTCTAGGTCCTGCTCAATGTCACTGATGAAGATGTTGAATAGGACCGGTCCCAGCACTGATCCCTGTGGTACCCCACTGGTCACTCTTCCCTCTGTGGAGTGACAGCCATTTACCACCACCCTCTGTGTCCTGCCACCCAGCCAGTTACCTACCCACCACACTACTGTCCTGCCCACACCCATATTCCCCAGCTTGTGTAATAGTCTTCTATGTGGCACAGTGTCAAAGGCCTTGCTAAGTCCAGATAGGCCATGTCCACTGCCCTCCTGAGCCACCTCCTAGTCACCCAGTCAAAAAGTCAATGAGGTTGGTCTGACATGACCTCCTCCTGGTGAAACCATGCTGTCTTGAGTCCTGTAGTCCATTGACAACCAGATGTTCCACCAATCTCTCCTTCAGTAGTGCTTCCATGATTTTCCCCACTACCGAGGTGAGGCTGACTGGTCTGTAGTTCCCCGCTTCCTCTTTGTTCCCACTTTTGCATAAGGGGACTACATCTGATGCCCTCCAGTCTTTGGGTACCTCCCCTGTTTCCAGTGATCGGCTAAACAGGATAGCCAGAGGTTTAGCCACCACCTCTCTTAGTTCTTTAAGGACCCTGGGTGCACCCATCTGGCCCCATTGCTTTATCAACTCTTATTACTTCCAGTTCCTTCATGGACCCTTTCTAGGTGTAAAGGGATTTGTGTCCATTTCTGCACATTCTCACCCTTGTACTCCCTTCAGACCCATTACCCTCCTCTTCCTCAGTAAAGACTGAGCAGAAATACCTGTTCAATATGTCACCTTTACTGTTGTCATCCTCCATTGTCCCCATCCTCCCCTTCAGTCTCACTATCCTCCATTTGCCTTTTTTTTTTACTTATGTACCTGTAAAGGTTTTGTCCCTCTACCCACTGATTTTGCAATGTGTTCTGTCTGAGCTTTGGCTTCCCTTACTGACCTCCCTGCTTCCCTTTGCTTCTCCTGGTACTTCTCCCTATCCCCTTCTGACTGTGTCTTTTTGTATTGCCTGAATGCAATCTTTTTGGCTTTCACTTTCTTTGCTACCTCTTTGGAAAACCATAATAGTCTCTTCTTCCTTTTCCTCTTGCTAAACTGCTTAATGCACAATTCTGTTGCTCTTGTAATCCCCATTTTAAATACTGCCCACTGTTCCTCAATCCTTGATTCCTGCCCCATTCTCCTTAATGCCTCTTTCCAGTATTTCCCCATTTTCCCAAAGTCTGCCCCCAAATCCAGGATACGTGTTTTTGTGTGGTTTGGTTCTGCTCTTTCTGTTATTTCAAACCACAATGACTGGTGGTCACTGTTCCCCAGGTGCTCCCCCACTGTTACCCCCATCACACTGTCCCTGTTTGTGAGCACAAGGTCTAGTATTGCCTTCTGCCTAGTTGGTTCCATGACCAGTTGCTTGAGCAAGGCACCCTGAAGGGAGTCCAGGATAAATCTGCTCCTAGTTGATGCTGCTGCTGGGATGCTCTAGTCCATGTCTGGAATATTGAAGTCTCCAACCAGTATTACCTCCCCCTTGTCTGCCATCCTTTGGATGGCTAGCATCAGCTCCCTATCTGTTTCTTCCTCCTGGGATGGTGGTCTATAGACCACACCTGTGCAAATTGCTGGCCCCATTTTCCTTTCCAGCTTAACCCACAGTATCTCTCCCCCATTTTGTTCCTCCTGGATATCTGTGGCCCTTATGTCATTTTTCACATACAGTGTCACTCCTCCTCCCTTCCTGCCTGCCCTGTCTTTTCTGAATATGTTGTAGCCAGAGTCAGTCAGTCAGAAGGGCATGTAATGGCTAAGAAAGGGTCCCTGCATGTGAATCTGGCACCACAAACCACCACTCCATGCATGAGATCGGAAATAAAGCATAGTATGTAGCCATGCCCCAACCTCAGCCACCCCCCTCAGCAGCAGCAGGACAGGAATGTGTGTACAGAAGAGGCGTTGGTCAATGCCACAGAAGCAGAACAGTTACAATTGTGTAAGCACACAATATGTATTGTGAAACTAGTTAATAACTACATGGTAGTGCAGTCACAGTGCTGATATACAATAGTTATAGTATAATTAGTGACACTTGTTACAGATGTATGTTACCCTTCATAAATTACAGTATTCCTTCATGAACTTACTGCAATATAGTGTAGTGGTTAAGAGCACTGATCTGCAAATCTGGAGAACTGGGTTTGAATCCCAGAGCCACCACTTGCATAATGTGTGACTTCCCAAAAAATAAAAATGAAAATAAACAGGTGATCTAATATTGTTACTTGGTATACAATAAAAATAATTAAAATACATAATTACTTATTGTCTTATAATAATGCTGTAGTTACTAAGGAATTTGCTGCTTCTGCTGCATTGTTTCCACAGTTAATGCCTAACTAGTATGTATTTGCAAACTAAGTATGCAGAAACAGACACTAAAAGTGTAAGAAGATGGGTGTAAATACTATACACTTACATTGATCAAATGTCATTGCTTTAGTTCTGATATACTGTATATTCATCTTCAGAAATCATTCCCTCATGAACTTGTTGCTTAATAAACAGTCTAATATTGTTAATTGATATACAGCTACATTGTTTTCTTATACAATACAAATCAATCATTTACATAATTACTTGTTGGCTTGTAGAAATGCTGTAGTTACTAGGTAATGTACTGCTTCTGCTGCATTGATATACACCTCTTCTGCATCTTCACCCCTGTCTCTGTGCCACCCAGGTAGGTGGCTAGGGGTGGGACATGGCTACATGGCATGCTTTATCCCCAATCTGCTGTATGGAGTGGTGATGGGTGGTGCCAGACACATAGGCAGGGACCCTTCCTTAGCCAATATATGCCCTTCAGTATAGTAGGGGAGTTTAAAACAGGTCCATGTAACACACTCTCAGGGGACATCTGAAAACAAGCAATCAGAACTCAGTGTGCCTTATCTGTTTAAAACTTACAAATGAATACAATAAACTGAAAGAGATAATGAAATAAAAATACTACACTGGTGCAGTAGTGCATGTGGGTAGGTTCCTCAGGCATGCAGATCATAAAGTGAATGGTGCGTGGTGTGCTCCTGTCCACCAGTTGAATGCTGATGCCCCTTGGGTGCACACCTTTAGCACATAACCAGGCCACATTCCTGCATAGGCCCCACCGTGTTTACAGTATTGCCAGGCAAAGGCTTTGCAGCATGCAATGAGGTGTCAAAATGATCAAGGAGTGCAAAAATGTAAGTGTGAATACGTGAAATGACCAGTTTAGAGCACACAGTTAAATTGTATTGCAGGCAGCAAACTCTGTATTTGGGATTCAAATTATACTGTGGTGATGTTTTCTTTGATATGTTTAGTGTTTATGTAAATGGATTTATAGTGATGGTAAATAAGAAATGTGGTTTTAATGATGCTGTTGAGCCAGGCACAGTATCTTGTGTTTTCTTCTTGGTTAAGACTTCTAGGGTAAATAGCATATACTACAGTATGTGCTTTGAGCTCAGAACAGTCTACTTCATGAAATGAAATATCTGTTACAGTTCTTTTCTTTCAAGACAAGCACAATCCCTGGAGCCAGTTCACTTTCTCCTTCTACTGAAGTCAGAAGATGCAGGTATTCTTGGACCTGAGATAAAGAAATCACTGGTTTTAGGCATAATGGAATAATTACATTCCTTTGGGTTTTACCATGGTGAATTTAATTAAGCTAGATATTCAAAATCTCATTAAAAGTCACATGCATGGTCAAAAACCTGAAACTCCTGCAGCCCCAAAACACCACTGAATAATAAACTGGGGAGCACATATGTCAGTTTGCGGCATAGCAGTGTCTGAAACAGAATGCAGATTGCACATTTATTTACTTAAAAGTTTCCACATAAGAATAGCTTCATTTAGGCATAGTATTTAGTTTCAAAAAGGTTTCAGTCAGGGGGGCAAGAACAGCAGCAGTTAACAATTACAAGTTGTAACACAAAATAAATACTCAAAAGTCAAATAAAAAGTTACAAATTGAATGAAGTAAGCAACCTATCAATGTGAATTTCGTAAGGCACCCATGTACAATAGGTGGAGCCCAGGCACGCATTTTGGGTTACAAGTCTGATTATACCCAGGGCTACCCTAGCTTCAGGAGTAGTGGGAAGGACTGTTCTGCTCTACGCTAGGTCATAAACACGAGGCAGCACACATCTGTAGTTTGTCTGAGTCTTAGATCTCAGAGCTAAGCAGGGAGAGCAGGGTGCTAACTAGGTCAGGGACTGGCATCTCAGCAGTGATTTTGTTTGGCCAGGGGGGTCAGTAATGACCATCTTGCCCTATGTTGGCCACTGAGTAGTACAGGGGCAGTCCTGGACTGCAGAAATCTGAAGGGGACATGCAGCCTCGATGGACTGGAAAGGGCCACTGAAGCATATGTTGCCAGACTGTGTCAGGCTACCAAAGGCATTGGACTGTTTTTGTGTCCCTAGAGGGATGGGAAAATGTACCCACAACCAAGAGCAGTTGATTGCTTGAGAATGGATTACGAAAAAGAAAAACATTAAATTATGAGTCTGGTCTCACCAACAGAGCTCTGAAGTTTGGGAACTGCAGCAACAGAGGACAACACTGCCTTCACCTGGCAGGTGACCACTGTTGCCACTGGTTCTGGTACCTCAGCATTGCCATGTTCATTTCCCCTGTGCCTCAGAGACTTTATTAAATGGAAGGGAACAGAATAACTGTTTTGATATTCTGTGACCCTACACATTTAAATGTACACTCAAAATCAAGGCTAAATCTAGGGGCATATGAACTGGGGCCCTAATGTACAGTGTGAGTCACAAGCACTGTTGAGCAAGAACTCTCAAATATAGGGACTTTAACTTTTGATCTTAGCATTCTGTCAATGTTTCCTACTAAGAATATTCTGAAAGGTTGAGAGCAACTGTACCTCTCTTCCAGGGGGGACCAGAAAGACATTTCTGGAGGCTCAAATAAAGGTGCACTAAGGCTGTTTTCTCTGTAATTTCTGGAGGTTATTTCTTGCTGACTGGATCTCTGCCAAACATCACATCATTGAGTGGGTTCTGTGATGTACCTTGCATTCTTAAAGGAACATAGAGGGCTGCAGGACATTCAAGTTAAGATCTGCATCAGTGAACTCTGCAGTACTCAAGTCTTACCCCTCATATATCCAAAGGCAGCCGCAAAGAACTTTGCTATGGCCACCCTTGAACATCTGGGGAGTTTCCTACTAATCCCCCCCCGTGGGCCCATGTTACAGAAGGATTGCACAAAGAAAACCAACATCAGGAGAATATGAATACAGGCACTAACATTCTAAACAGCAAGATATTCATCCTTGGATCCTGAATATTAAATATCTTGATATTCATATTTGCTGTTCAGGAGAAAACCACATTTTGCAACAGATGATCTGTACAGCACAGTTTGCAATTATCAGGTGGTCAGGGGTATAGACGCAGCAAAGTTAAATTCCACCCGACAAGTAAACGTGAAGTGCCCACTTCATTCTACCATCCTGCTATGCGAAGTGCCCATTTTAAACCCTCACTTCTCCACTTCGTGTTGTGATTATGACTTCACGTTGTTCACTCCACCTTACTTCACTTTAAGGTGGAGTGAGAATTCACAGGCATCCCACACACATCACAAGGCTTACACAGTGTAGGTCACATGCTTCAAGCAGGCAGGAAGGGACTTGTGCTTGAAAGAGAGTTTCACTTTTAGCTTGTAGTAGGAGAAAGAGGTTGTGTATAGAGATACAGCGAAGCTAAATTCTGCCAGCGAAGTAGATGCAATACACCACTTTGCTTTACTTTATGGCTAAGCAAAGTGCCCATTGAAAGAGCTACTTCACCACTTCATCTTGTGATTATGGTAATAATGACTTCACGTTGGTTGCTCACTCTGTCTTTAAGGGTGGAGTGAGAATTTACAGGCAGCCCACACGTCACATGGCTTACACAGTCTAAGTCATATGCTTCAGGCAGGCAGGAAGTGACTCGTGCTTGAAGGAGAGTTTCACTGCAGTAACAGGCCCTAGATCCAACAACACCTGCACCCCCCCCTCCCACCTGTGCCTGGTCCTCCCTGCACCTCATTAGTGTGGGAGTTCTTTAGTACAGTGCCTGGGGACAGCAGTGTAGTGAAATGTAATCTGTGTAATGTGGAGGTGTGCCGCTGCCCCAAAGGAACTCACCTTGGCACAAGTGGTCAGCACACCCACCTGTACAATCACCACCATGTACAGTGGCAGGACAAGGTTGCAGAACAGGCAGTAATGCACCTGCTGGCCCTGCTGGGGAAGTGGGGGCAGCATGGCCTCCATCTGCACGTGGTGATGTGAAGCGGGGAAGGGGCATGGATCAAGTGGCTGGCTGCTCCACCACCACATCCTGCAGCACGTGACAGTGGCAACCCTGTCCAACTACATGCCACACAGGCTAATTTGGGCCTGATGTGGATTGAGTTGGAGGCTGTTAACCACCATCTTGAGAAAATGAAAAGCAGTAGTTGGAGCGAATTGAGGGTCACCAGTTACAAATTATTGGGAGGCTTCAATTGCTTCTGTCCCATCAGAGCATTGATCATTAGTTGTATTTTGTCCTTGCACCCACCACCCTCTGTGTGAAAGAATTAGGTCCTGATGTTGCCCCTGATCCATCCCCTCTCTATCTTCAAATTTTGGACCATTTCTCATGTAAATCTCATTTTCTGAATGATGCTACCCTCTTGTACATTGTTGATTCGCTTTTGGTACTTAATATTTTCAATCATGCCCCCTCCCTGGGTCATCATCATTTTCAACAGGAAATGCTACATCACAACCTTTTTGAAGAGGGCGGGATTTAATACCAACATACCCAGACACAGCTACTTTAACTTTCTTTTTCTTTGGTTCCCAATCAGTGTATCATCAGAACTGAAAAAAATATATATAACTGCTGTGATTCAAGAAGAATGAGATTTGTCTCGTGCTGAGTGACTGGTGTGACATGACAAATGAACTGCACGCAAATACCTACAACTGTACTTCCCTGACCTGTACCACCCCAAACACCCTGATTTGAAAACACATATTATTGAGTACAATGGTCAAGCCGTGATACTACAAAACAGGGTTACATGCAACTTACAACCCAAAAATTAAGTTTTGTGATTCGTGAATCATTGTGACCTTGAAGATGAAGAATGCGATTTGTATCATGAGTGACTTGTGATGATCAACCTGACTTAAAAATTCATATTAATGAGTAAAATGTTCACACTGAGATATGCACCACAAGATAGTCTGAAGGGAAGGCAAATAAACAACTGTGACTTAAGTTACAGATGGAGATTATGCCCTAAAGATATGCAAACGCACAGGCAGATTAAGACTGCTCTGTGAACTCAAGAGATGTGGACACAAAGGCACAACAACACCTTAACCAGTGCTCACAAGTCACAAATCTAAATCTAGAAAGAATACCTTTTTGCCGGTTGGGGGGGGGGGTGGCAGTGAACTACAACCAACAGTCCACTACCAAACTACCACAAAGCAGTACAAAATAACGCAGGTGCGGTGGATAGCAGGTTCACACTGCTGCAATTACTTTGTGGCACAATAAAAGGTGTCTGATTTGATGGTTTACATTGTACACACACTCACACACACACTACAAGTAATGCGTAGCAAATTGAAAACTTCGGTAATACAACTAAATCTTTTAAACAAACTGAAATTATGCACTGCTGCACCACAACAATCTGCAAAAAAATGTCAAGAATTACTAAAAATATTACTGTGTGTACATGAACACAGTTATACAAGAAAAGTATAACCAAAACAGAAAGACTGCCTTTTTCTCCCAGTTAATCTATCTCCACCACAGATACACCCTTCCCCCAAATCACACTTTAAGTGTCTGTCAGTACACAGACTGAATGTTCTAAATTAACATTCAAAATCCAAACACAAACATTAAACACTCAATGATATGCCCACAGGAGGGTTTCCTACAATCAGTGTACTAAATTTTTAGCAAATAAAATGACTCAAAAAGGCATTTTAAACAGCTTTTAGAGGTTTTGAATCGTAGAGCTCTGACAGCAAACTGTCTCCAGCTACCACTACACACACACTCTACAGAATTGAGGCTGTGCAGAATAATATAGAGCACATGTGACCTGAAATCCCATGAATCACTGCAAAATTCACCTTGGAGCTCACAAACAAGGCAAAGTGATGCAAAGTACATTGATTTCTATGTACTTTGCCTTAAAATTGGTGCAGAAGTGGTTGGGGGAAGGCTGAGTAACGCAACATCATTATTTTCAATCGACTTCGCATTCCTCATTGTGATGCAAAGTAATCCGCTTTGTGTTGCGGATTACTTTGTGGATTCCACATTACTCTGCGAATGGCTTTGCAGAGCGAATTTTGGCTTCGCCCACCTCTAGTCAGGCGTAGACTCACAGCTCATGCCCTATACTTCATCACCTCCCTATCTGTTCCCAGACCCTATCTCTTTTTATACTACCAAAATAGTGATTATAGCTAGCTCCATGGTGCTAAGTGATAGGGGATTGCTCGGCACTCTGGTGACCTGCATTCACACCCACACCCAGGATGGCAGGAGGGGAGACTAGTGGGAGGGTTAGGAGCATCCGTTGGATTCTCTCCACCCTGAGTGGAGGGAGTGAGCCTGCACTGCTTTATGAGTGGCTCCTGATGGCCCATAGTGGCAGTTTATTTTATGGCATGGCTGACCACGAGTCACAGGTATGTCTGCCCAGGCCACCGCCTGTGTGCAGCTGCAATATGGGAGGTAGATGAGTTGAGGGAGAAAAAGGAAAATTGCCTGTTCAGCTGACTGGATGATGGTCGCCAGGTTCCTTTGTGCCATCAAGCCTGGGCAAGTGCCTCTACGTTCAATCCTCCGCTGTGTGCCTGGCATGGTGGATTCTCAAAAAAATCTCCCATCCCGTAGACCTCAGGAGGGTATCCTGCCCAGTGAAGGGCTATGTCAGGATGCATGGCACATCACATGGGGGAGGATGGCTGAGAGGGATGGATTGGTGGGCGAACAGGGAGTCTAGGCAGGCCTGAAGGACTGGCTGGTCAGGGGGCATGGGGGAACATAAAGAAATAATGCAAAAAAAAAAATAATAGTGATTCAGCTATGGAGAGGATGGATCTTGAAAGCTGGGGCACCATACACAGTCATACTATGGTGTGGCAAAATGGTCACAATGATCATATTGTAGTGCAGTTCAACTTTGCTCCCCTTTGTGGTATGCTATACATAAAGGGGTCATAAGGCTTTCTCTAAGACCAGTGCAATATGTGTTACACTGGCACAGGGAAAGGGCTGGGGGCTGATATGAAACACTATGCTATGCACAGTAGCTATCCTACACCCAAATCTACTACTGAACACTGCAGGTCTATGGCAGATGTAATGCAGGAGTATCCTCATTTTAAGATTGTACAAATGTTTGGTATTCATGTTTTTAACTGTATCCAGCTTTACATTAAAAACTGCTGATATGCAGAGGATGAAAAGACTAGTTCTTCCCCATGTTCAGCTGTGAAAAAAATAGTCCATGTACACATTTATGGCATTATTTCCTTGAGCAGCCATCTGAAACTGAGGGATCTACCCTCCACAAAGCATCTTTGCATATGCACACAGAAACTTAAAGGGAAACTAACACAAAATTATAAAATGTATCTATTTAGTTACCAATGGAAATCTGCTTTGCATAAGCTATTGGCTGAACCTGTAACATATTTAGGGTCAGAATTGTAACCTCTCCTTTTATAATGAGGCAGTATTGTACAATGGTTAAGGCACTGAGTTGCAAACTTGGAGACCTGGGTTTGAATTCCATCAGCCCACTCTGCCATACCACAGTATGTGACCCAAAGCAAGTCACTTAGCTTCCTTGTACTCCCAGGCTGCACCTGGAAACAAGCTCTGGCTCAGTGTGCCTTTCCTGGTTAAACAACCCCCCCCCCCACCACCACCATAGCTGCAGGCATCCATTTTCTAAATCACAGGCCCAAGAAATTACATCATATCAAGGGAAAACAGGGGGAAAATACAGTGCTGTCAGTAATTTATAATGAATAGTTTTTGATCCTTTCAGCTTTCAGCAACATTTGCAGTAAATGGTGCTGATGGCATTTTCAGGCATCAGCATCCCTGCCATCTTACAAATTTGTAAAGCCACTGTGTCATGGAGCTATAAATATATTGCCCCGTTGTAAAAAAAAGTTGTGTGCTGCCAGAGCCAATAGTTTCCAAGCTCCTTTGGGGTTCTGTTGATTTGTACAATGTTTTGTGACATTACAGTTGAGTGAAATGTTTTGCACCTGTGTGGTTTGCAAAGTCCTGCTAGTACCACTCTAAACAATGTTTGTACCAGTGCTATTTTACGTTCCTTTGTACTGAAGCAGTTGTGTATAATTTGTGTTTTGCTAGCATCATTTTGTGTAATAAGAGGCAGTGTGGTCTATTGGTTTGAACACCAGATTTGCACTTGGGAGGTCACAAGTTCAAACCTCAGTATAGCCAAATACTAACAGTGTGACCTTCAGCAAGTGACTTGACCTCCCTGTGCTCCACTCCACTCAGCTGTACAAATGGGTAGAAATAGGACTCCACTGGAAACAAGATGTTGCATGTCAACTAGGTTACCTTTGATAAATCAGTTATTGTTTTGTGCCAGTGTGTCACACGGAAGATAACTGGTATAAGTGATATTGGGAATACTCAATAGAGGACCTTTTTAAGGGTTCAAAAATTAAAAGTATTTATTTGAACAATATAGAAATAGGCTTTCTTTTATCAAAATAAAAAAAAAGTTTATCTTCTTTATAACTGCATGTTTTCACTCTATCTTGCCTTTCCAACATGAAATATACAGCAGCTCCTTATTTCATTGAGGCATGACCATTTCAGTCCCCTGACCCTCCCAACTGCATTCAGTAAATTAGAGACTAGCTGAGACCAGCCTCACCAATAGGCCCATAGTACTGCAGCAGGTACTGCTTGCAGTAAATTTTCTGTGCTAAAACTGTAATGTCACAAATCATTGTACAAATAGAACCCTAAAGGAGTGTGTAAACTTTTGGCATTTGCAGCACACAACATTTTTTACAACAGGGCTTTACAAATTTGTAAGATGACAAGGGTGCTGATGCCTGAAAATGCCATTAGCACAATTTACCGCAAATGTCACTGAGAGTTGAGGGTATCAAAAACTATTAATCGTAAATTACAGACAGCACTGTATTTTCCCTGTTTTCCCCTGATGTGATGTCATTTCCTGTGCCTGTGATTTAGAAAATAGATGCTTGCAGCTATAAAGGGAGGGACAACTAAACTGGTTACAGTTCAGACCCTAAAAGTGTTACAGGTTCAGCCAATAGCTTATGTAAAGCAAATATACATTGGTAACAATATTGATACATTTTATAATTTCATGTTAGTTTCCTTTTAGAAGAGTAGGCCAGGACAAACAGCACCAGGAAAAAAGCCTTAACCCCAAAATAAACTTGTATAAGATATTACAGCAGGGCAGAGCCGTGCTCCATGTTTGTGCTGAACACATTTTACCTAGTATCAAGAGGTGCTCAGTACCTGGGAAACTTAATGTGAACATGTGGGGCAATGTAACATTGCACTGGCTCACTCAGACATTATATCATAGCGGTCAAATGGCTAAATTAATGATTATCTATTTAACATGTGTAGTGCAAACAAAAAGGTTTTTTTATTAAATGCTGTAATGCCATACATAACACAATTACATTGTTCATGTGACAAAGAACAGTTCATTACAAGGAATACATCTCTTTCTTTTTCATACTGTGCCTTGACGTTTACTTGTAATTTCATTCCATATATCTCATAAAATCAGCTGTATTGACTGTAGTTTGTAAATCCAAGGTAAAATACCCTTCTCAAGTCTTATGAGTAGTGGAGTAGATAGCACAGGAAAGGAAAGAAGACATGCATGAATCAGGTATGAGCTGACATTTTGCCGTGTAGGTGGCTTTCTCAGTGCTGACGTACTATGCCTGGCCTGCTTGCATCTACTTATACGCTTTATTCAGGTGTGTCAGCAGTAAAGCATGTCCACATTGGCCAGGTTAGAAACAGAAACAAAAGACAAAAAAAACAGATGGCAAACAGTGCTGCAGAAAAAAACATTTTAGTGAAATAACATATATACAAGTATCAGCTTGTGCCCAATTCCCCAGTTCAGACCAATATAAATAAATCTATATAGTGAAATGGCTACAGACTAAACATTCTAGGAGTTGTTGCCTGAAATAGGCATTTGATGCATGACAGGAGGATTGGATGGGTTGTTTATTGACTACTCTCATCCTCATGCTTTTACTCTGTACCTTTATATTTACTCTATATTCTTCTGCTATAATCTTTTCTTTCACCACCCTGACAGAATCCATAACAGTCACAGTCACCCCATATAATTCTTCTAAACCCTACTGAGTGGAGTCTAGAACTGTGAGGTCCCAGCCATTATTCTGCATTTCCCATATTTCCATGATGGTTATTATATCCAACTTTTTTACTGCTATTAGTGCCTGCAGTTTTTCCATCTTGTTGCCCAAGGTTCTATCCCTTGTATATAAAACCTTCCCTTCCCCCCTCAGAATCCCCTCGGTTTGGAATAGCCCATCTTTTCCCCACCAGGATTCTTCACTATACCACTGGGCTCCCTCCCTTTTTAACTCTGACTCTACCATTCCTTTTCTAGTTCCTAATCCAGAGAAATCGGGGTGTCAGCCACCTTGGTCCTCTCTGTGTCTATAACTTTTATTAGGTGGGGAGTGTGAACCTAACTGGGAGAATATTTGCAGCCTCTTGTGAGGTGAGTGGTTAAATACAATCTGTAAAACAGGTACATAATAGGGGATAGAGCTGAAACAGGCTTACAGGAGACAAGATACTTAATTCCCACCCCTACAAGCACCCCATCACGTGGTGTAAAATCATATAAGTGGCATAAAATAGGAGTGGTGCATCTGGCTAAGGAATGTCTGTATAGTCCAATGGGAATCTGCAGTTCCATAGTGGACTCTACTGACGCAGGAATTAAGTAGTACAATTTGTAGGTGTAAGGGCAAGTAGTGTAAGAGATACAATGGATTCCTATCTAGGATAGCTTAACATTGCAATTTACAAGAGTGTTATATGTGTAACTGTGTAACAGTATAAATTTGAATTTGTTTCTAATTCTGTATCAAGGGTAGTGACTTTTTTAGAGTAGCTAAACGGATTTCAGGCAGCAGACATTAAGCTTACTACCAACTTGTCATTGCAGTATAGGTAGGAGTCAAATAGGTATTGTGTAAAGGGAGGCAGCAGGCTGTATGGAGGACAGGTACAATGGGGAGATTAACTGCGGAGACTGTGGGGTCACTAATCTCCCAGGTTATGTGCTGAAGAGAAAACATTGCCCCATGTGTAGGGCATTTGCTGAGCTCCAGGCATTGTTGGTAGCAGCAAGGGAGGTGATATCAGAACTGTAATGCCAGCTGTGCTGGTACCCTCAGGCACACCATGCATCCCCACTTCCCCAGAGGACCACTGACCCTGAAATTTGGAAGGTGGTAGGGTAGGGGCAGAGGGAGGGGGATGGGTGGCATGGGAAGTCACAAAAAGCTTGTCCAAGTGCAACAAATCCTGACAGGCAAACCACTTTGCACCCCTGGAGGAGGATAAGGTATCTGATTCCTTCAGGGGAGACTCAGTGCCGTTAGGGCTTTGCACAACAAAAAGCAAACAGCTCCTCATCCACTGTCAGTATCTCTCTCTCTCTCTCTCTATCTCTCTCTCTCTCTCATTTTGTCACACATGACATGCACCGGCTTCTGAGGGTCTGAAAATACAAAATTCTTCCTACCTACTGAAAAGTGGAGTTTTTCAGAAACATGAGGCTGTAGAGAATTTCTAGTTCTCTCAGTTAACACTTAACCCCCAGAAAGGATTTTGTTACATTCAAGTCACATATGCTAAATCTAGGGGTAACAATACCATTGCTTCCTCCATCAGTATTGGGGATCTAGTTCTGGCTGCTCAAAGTAAGATGTTGTTTTCCCTTGAAGAAGCTGTGATCACGAACAGAGTCCATGGGCCATCCAAGAATGTGCCTGCCCAATGTGGGTTGATATGGTAAGAATTATTTATATTAAAGGCATCTAATCCCAAACCTCTGAAATCCATTTTTTGAGAAATGCTTCTGGATCATTCCCTTCCATGTCCTCAGGAACCCAAAAGATATGATCATTAGCTGCCTGGGAGCATTTTCAAGTTATGCTAGAGAGAACTTTTTGAAATATTTTTTTTATTGAGGAAATCTAACATTCCTACATTCAATATTCAAAAGCAAAACCATTACAAAACATGCAACATCATTTTATAACTGTTATAAAACAAGAACTAATACAAAAATGTGCTATCTCAACAGACAAGGTGATGGGGGAAGAAAGAAAGCTGCAAAGGAAAGGTGAAGCCAGATAAGGTCAATGGGTATTCAACAATACAAAACCTAAACTCTATCCAAAATGGAAATGATCTTATAGCTGACAAAGCAAAATGCTTATCAAGGGACTATAATCACGAGAACACAATAAATAAATCTTTAAATCTTACCCATCCCCTTTAAACTCCAAGCTACAATACAAAAGTCCTGAAATACATTACCTCATTCTAGCCATCCTCCTTCTCTCATCAGGAAATATCCACCTGAACCTTGGCCCCCCACCTTTTTCTTCCTCTGCTGATACCCTCAACTCTACTGGTCCCAGCCCCATAGCCTCCTCGGCTATCCCTAACGGGCTGAAATTTATCCACCTGAACATGACCAGTCTGCTACACAAAACTGATCTCATCCAAATCCTCATGGTCTCCTACACTCCTGACATCTTAATTTTAACTGAGACATGGCTCACAGGTGAAATCCCTGACAACTCCATCACAATTCCTGGTTACTCCTTCTATAGGCAAGACAGGGCAGGACGGGGTGGGGGCCTGGCCATGTACATCCAGTCCACATTGCAAGCTAAAACAATGCTTTTGTCTGCAATCTACAAGGCCCTAGTCACACGTATTACTCTCCCATTCACTGCCCTTCTCTTCATAGCTGACATCTGTTGTCATCCTAGCACTACCCCCCACAGTCACTGCTGATTACTTCCATCTCACACTCAGGTGAGCTGTTCATTCCAGGTGACTTGAACATAAATTGATTGTCACCTAAATCGAGCAAGATCCGGAATGACTTTGATGCACTCAACCTCAATCAACTTATGCAGGAGGCAACACGTCCAAATAGTTAAACTCACAACAACACCCTACTTGACTGGCACTCACCACTCACCCTCACCATGTCATCAAGTCTGGTATCCTCCCTGATGCACTCAGCGACCACAATCCAATATTCTTGGTTCGCAATGTACACCATCCAAAATCCCTGTATAAAACAATTCAGCTTTGCTCCTTTAAATCCCTAGACCTTGCTCCTCTTCAGTCTGAGCTTGCCTCCACAGACTGGGCCCCTCTGGCTTCTTCCCCCTCCATTGTCCATGCCGTCACCTGTTACAATTCGTCTCCACCTGGAACACTTTTGCTCCCTTCAGGCGGACCAGATTTCAGACATACATCTCCTCTGGATTTATCCTGAATTACTGGCCTACTTACGAGTGTGTGACAGTGCCTGGAAAAAAACTTATAACATCAAAGCTCCCCAGAGACTATACTGCCTACTGAATGCTCTGCAATTCATGTACCAAAGATACCAGACTGGCCAAGTCTGAGTATTTTAAATCTTCTTTCTTCACAAACATTAATTCTCCCTCCAAATTCTGGCAGGTTGTCCATGCTCAATTCTCCCCTCCTTCTGACCTACCCCCATTCTCAAAATCCACAGTTCCCTGATATCAGATCCATGCTTGGTGGCCAGTAAATTTCATGCATATTACACCTCCTATGCTAAATCTTTCCTATGCTCCCTCCCCCCACACACCCCCTTCCTTTTCCATCCTCCCTATCCATCACCTGACTCCCACTCCTTCTCTCACATCTTCCCCACTGATGCTCCAAGTTCCCTGCTCTCCCTGAATCCTTCAAAAGGTTCCTCTGTGGATGACCTCACTCCTAAACTTCTTTACCCACTATTGCCTACCCCATCTCCTTAATCCTAAACCTTTTCTTTATGTCAGCACAAGTCCCCACCTCCTGGAAGCATACTGTAGTTATCCCTCGCCCCAAGAGTGGTGACTCATCTGCTCCTGGCAACTATCATCAAGTCTCTCTTCTCCCTACACATGCTAAACTTAAAGAACACCTGGTTCTTTCCTAGCTTTCCCCATTTCTCTCTGATACCTCATTTTCACCCTATTCCAATCTGGCTTTTGGAAGAACCATTTTACTAATACAGCCTCCCTTCTCAGGCTCACCAACTCCATCGTTACCGGGATGTATGATGGCCTGATCACCTCTGCTATTTTTGTCGACCTAGCCAAAGTGTTCAACACTGTTTCCTATATCCTCCTCCCCCTTGGCTCCCTCTCTGCAGTTGGTCTGGCCACATCTTCCACATACTGCCTCACCGGTAGGACACAATCAATAAGAATAACGGATTCTACCTCCCCTCCTCTCCCTATCAGCACTGGTGTCCTCCAGGGCTCAGTGCTAGGTCCCCTGCTTTTTTCCGTCTTCATAAATGACCTGCCCTCAGCCTGCTCCACCTCCTCCATCCATATGTATGCCAATGACACTGTCTTGTACAGCTTCGGCAGTAACCCTGCAGCTGTGGTAACCAGCTTATAGCACAACTTCAACTAGGTCCAGCTCTGGTTTGCTTCACACCAGCTCTCGAGGGAGTGAACAGGGCTCCTGTCATCATCCCAAAAAAGAACAAGCATTTGTCAATGCCGAACGTTTGCTTGCAGGTATTTGCAGTGGTATTTGGCACTTGGACATGGCTTAAAAAAATCAGTGACAAAGAAGTACAAGCATTTGTCAATGCCGAATGTTGCTTGCTTCTATGTGCTGTTTAGGTATTTGGAAGTCATTGGAGTGCAAATATTGAAAATTCGCAAACTTCTGACGTCGTGGGAACTGCTAGCATGCGCTAGTAAACAGTCATTTTGAATTTTTTCCAAATTTTCAACACAGCCATTTTAAGACCTCTGCTCATGAACAGTGTCACTGTGATTTTCTTAATGTGTCTCATACATTGAGTTTGCACACCGACTCTTGCCTAATAGCGCTACTATGGGCGGAAACACATTTTGGGCAGGATGTGAAAATGACAGCTGTACTGCTCATGAGGAGGTGGTAAAATGGCAATGTTGAAAATCTGGAGTGAAAATATTGAAAATTCACAAACTTACGGCGTGTGGAACTATAGCGACGCTCGTCAAAAACAGTCATTTTAGGAATTTTTCTACCAAATTTTCAAAATAGACTTTTGAGAGCCCACCTTATGAGCGCTGGAAGTGTCATTTTGTTAATTGGGCCTGAAAGGTGATTTCACGTAGTGACCGCAAAATCACCCTTCAGGCCCGAATAATGCCATGACAGTGACATCATTCATGAGAAGGGGTCCCAAAAACTCCATATTGAAAATTTGGTGTGAAAATTCCAAAAAATGCCTGAGATATGCAATAAAGTTGAAAAAACCCTATCTAGCCCATTATACAGCTTACCGGCATTTCCTCAGTTCGCGGTCGGCTTTGAAGAGTGCAGACATATTCCCGGTCCACCGAAGATCGTTGCGCCGAGGTCCAGAGGTAAGTATGGGGTGAGGAGAGTGTGGGGAGGCTGGGTGCGCAGTTGGTGGGTGCGGGTTGTGGGAGGGGGCCAGTGAGAAGCACTGTGGGTCCATTTTTAATTTACAGGTTGTAAAAAAAAAGACGATGCGGGACGTTTGCCATGCTGGGGTGGGCTCCCAGTGTGGCAGAAGGATGGCTGGGGGGGTGGAGCCAACGGGGGATTGGGCACCCCCATCGGCCAAAACAAGGTTTGCCACTCTGGGGTGGACTCCCAGCGTGGCACCAAAGCTTTGGGGGGGGGGTGAGGCGGTGCGATGACGCTTGCCTCGCTGGGGTGGGCTCCCAGCGTGGCAGCAGGGAAAGCAGTTTGGGGGACTTGGAGCCGACGGGGGATTGGGTACCCCTGTCAGCCAAAACAAGATTTGCCATGCTGGGGTGGGCTCTCAGCATGGCACCAAAGCTTTGGGGCGTGAGGTGCTACAAGCAGACAGTGATGGTTTTCTTTGAAGTGAAGACCACCGCTGTCATACACAGTGCCCATATCCATTGGTGCAGGATCGCCATGCCTGCTCAACGGAGCAGTGCATTGCACAGGAGAGTCACACCTCCAAAGTGTGCTATTCTCCCAAGATGTTCCTTTCGCATGTGCGAAAGCGAACGTAAAAAGGAAAAGTTGATATCAAAAATTATATAAACCAAGATATAGCCCCTACCACTTATAATGGGTGCATCTGTGTAAGCACATTTTCAGTCCGTTATAAGCGGTGGGTGCTGTAAGCAAGTTCTATGTTTTTTAAGTGAAAGTCATCAATTACTGATACACTGAGTTTATGTAATATGAAATAAACATTTATGAATGTTTATTTCACATTATAGTATTGTATTAAAATAAGATCTCAAACAATACGTGACTCAGCTTAATTTAACTCTACTGAAGAGTGTAAATAAAATAATGCAGCTAAGTCCGAACGCACAATTCAGTTTAAGCTGTCATGCGGCTAATACTGTGCCAGTTGCATGATTCAGCTTAAACTGCAGTGCTAGGACCCCTCTTCACTCATCACTGAAGCTGACAACAGACTACAGAGACCCAACTCAGTCCCAATGGTGAGGAAGTGACACCCAGTGTTGAGTAAGTTACTTTTTCTATTACTTTTGGAAACTTGTTCCAGGAAGCTCTGTGCAGTTACTAGCAAGGATGGAGAAGTACTAGAAAATGTAATACACCTTACAGTTACAGTTACTCATTTCTTTTTATACAAAAGTAATATATAACTGTAACTGATTACATTTATTTGAAAGTAACTTGCAACTAACCTATTACTTTCAAATACATTTAATCTGTTACAGTTATTTTTTTTACTTTTGTCTTGTTTTTCTATAAAAAGAAAGAAGTAACTGTAACTGTAAGGTGTATTACTTTTTTAGTACCTCTCCATCATTGCTAGTGACTGCACAGAGCTTCCTGGAACACGTTTCCCAAAGAAATAGATAAAGTAACTTACCCAACACTGGTGACACCCCACAATACTGCAGCCAATTGACACACACGGCTGCTAGATTCCAGGTTTTTAGCCATTTGTGCTCCACAAACACCATGCAGAAGTGTGAATTGATGAAGTTAATACCTTGAGGTGCACTAACTAGCCACTAATTTGGCTAATATGCCAGAAATGGATGGCAGAAATAGAACACTATAATCAGAGTTTTTTTTCACATTATAGCCTATGGAATTGGAAAATGGAAAATGCAATCAATCCATAAAAATTACTGCCCATTTAAACCGCAGGTGAGATAAGTGGTGGGGACTGTAATGGTTCTAGCTGGTAGTAGAATACGTAAGTATCTTAAATGAAAGGGTTCCCATTTAATGCCCAAGTGTTTGATCTCAGACTTATTAGTTTGTGAATTGACTAGAAGGATCTTTGTCTTTGACCAATTCAGTTTTAGCACTGACAGTAGCGTAAAGTTGTCAAGAACATGGAGCATTGCTTGCAAAGACATTGCAGACTGTGCAAGGGTTAGGAGTATATTATCTGTGAACACTATGGGTGCCATATTAAAAAGCCACAGGCTGCATTGTGCAAGTGCCTGTGTTGCACAATTAAGATGAGCCAGCACAAAATAATTGTATTTTCAGAAGATGCACCTTGAAATGCAATCGTGCATGTCCAGCTGAGTGAATATCCCGAACATGCAGGATCGCACAGTTGGAAGTGCACAGTGTGGCAGGTGACTTGAGCCCTAGGCAGAGCATAGGGAAATGCACAACAGGTGACCACATATGCGGTGCACAAAATTGCAATATTCAGCCTGGGTGTGCCAATGGTCTCATTGCACATTTTGATCCCATTCTCCACATGTGTGGCTCATTACTGGAATGTATTCAGGCCATTTCATACTCCAAACATGCTCAGTTCCAGCTTTGAAGAGCTGCCCTACCACCCCAAAAAGGTGACCAGAAGGTACTGCAACATAGCAGACAGGTGTGATGGAATGTTTGTGTGTGGATGGGTGGACTGCATTGGCCTAAGTACAGTGCCAATATCAACAGCCATGTACAGGGTCAGACTGGGGTACAGAGGGCTCACCTGGACAGTGGCCACAGGGGCCTACCTGGACAATCAACAGGGGAGGGCTGAGGTTGGCACAGTCTGATAGGTATACCATCATTTGGGTATACCACATCTGATACACCAACTCTGTATGCAGTGTACAGTCACCTGCAGTGCCCCACACACCCCTGTATGACATGAACAAGGTGATAACTACAAGCAATGTCAGTGTGTAGAGAGTGAACAGGTACCCAGGTGGATGGGTCCCACCTGTGTGCCCCTATGGTGTACCACCGTGGTTGTGTACCACAGGTCAGTCCCTGACCTGTGCCAGGCTGCCACACATACTGCCAGGCTACCTGGGCATATTTGTGCCAGATGTCACCCAGGGTGCATGCTCCAACAGGTGATGCCCTGCAGGCCACATGGGTGCAGGCAATGGCCCCTGGTGCATGTGATGCAGTGTGGCCATCTGCTCCACTGGTGTGCTAGGGAGCATCCAACAGCTCTGGCATGTGGCAGCTGGGTGTCTACATCCTGGGTGCGGTGTGGTGGATGGCTCATGGTGTATGCTGGTACCTTTGGCTTTGATTACTTCAGTCTTGGCATGACTGCTGTGTATGAGTGCCTGGAGCATGTCCTGGAGCACCTCCAAGGGCTGTCTCAGGATTGCATGTCTGCAGTTCTGTGGCCTTCATGTGGGTGGCTGGCCGATTTAGGCCATCCTTTTTTCTGCCTAACATTGTGCGGCACATTTCTGGAATGCACTGCAGATGTGCTGTAAATTTTGGCTGAATATATGGATGCATGGCATATTCCTGTACCACCCCCTTTTTTGCACTGCATACATTATTTCTGCATGATTGTGCACTTGAAATGTGTGATGCATCTCTCCCTTTTGAATATCGTGCTTTTGTACAATTTCTGGGAAGCACCGTGCATCTCCTTTGAATATCTGAGCCTCAGGTCTTAACTTGTAATTCTCCACAAGTTACACCAATTGTCTTAGGTGAATGCCTGATTTTGTATAACATGTGTTCTATCGCTATCGGGAAAAGTAACAGAGATAAGGGGCAGCCCTGGCAAATTTCCTCTTTCAGCTGATTAGTAGGTGAAATAAAACCATTAGTCAGGAGACAAGCAGCGGGATTTGCATGAAAAGTCTGCACCCAAACTGAATCTGGGGCCTATTTCCATTGCAGCCATAGCTTTGCAGAGGTAAGGCCATTCTACAAAATCAAATGCTTTCTCTGTGTCTACACTTGCTAACACACTTGGAAGATCTCCCATAGCGGCGGTCCAGATCATATTCATTGCAGCCCTGATATTGTCAATGGCCATACTCCCTTTAACAAATCCCATTTGATGGTGACTAACAATATGGGGGATACATTTTTTTGAGTCTATTAACAATTATCTTGGTTACCATTTTAATGGCAACATTGAGGAGTGAGATTGGGCAATAGTTGGTCATCAGCTGTGGGTCTTTCTTAGGGTTAGATAACAGTAATGAGGAATTCAGTCATGTTATGAGAAAGGGCACTTTTGAATAAGGATTCTGTGAAGGTGGCTTTGAATTTTTTATTCCAAATCTAGCAGCATGGTTTGATAAAACTCTGCTGGAAAGCCTTCCATCTCTGGTGTCTTCCATTGTGGAAGAGTTTTAATGACCATTCTTACTTCCTGTAATGTGAGAGGCACGTCCAATTGACTACACTGCTCCTGAGAAACCTTGGGGATTGGCAGCCCATCCAGGAAGGTTTCTAACATCATCACCCTCTTGCTTAGATGGGAAGAGTATAGTTTAGTATAATATGATAAAAAAGCTTCTGATATGTCAGAGGGCTGGGAAAGGATTTGATCCGCATTTCCTCAGATGGAGGCTATGTACTTTTTAGCTTGCTGGATTTTAAGGTGGTATGCCAATAGCTGACCCACCCACTACCCTGATCCCCAGTACATTTGGGAGGTCCTCTGAATTGCTTTCTGTGCCACACTGGAGGTTAGTGTATTGACTTTATATCTTAACTGTAGAAGTGCCTAGTACAGTTGTGGGGTTTGAATTTTTGGCCAATGTACTCTTGCTCTTTTATTTTAAATCCCTCTTCTGAATCGGCAAGTTGTTTAGCTCTTTTCTTTGTCATGTGGGCAGAATAACTGATGATCCTCTCTCTGAGAAAAGATTTGAGCATGTTCCATAGGGTTGCTCCTGACACCTTTGGGGAGTCATTAGTAGCAAAGGAGAAGTTAATTTCTCCTTTTAGCAACTGTAGAAAGTGCCCTTGTGAAAACAAAGAAGCGTCCAGTTGCCAGCTCAGTGTTTTGAGGGCACCCCGTCCAATCCCTTATACAAAATGCACACATGCATGATCAGAGATCATAATGAGTTCTATTGCTGTGTTCTGAACTTTTGGAATATCCTGCATTGGGATTTAGAGAAAATCATTTCTGTTGCTCATGTGGTGAGCAGCTGACTGGTATGTGAAATCTCTCCCCCTGTGGTGCATGTTCCTTCAGGGGTCTGACAGTTGGAGTTCTGCTGCCAGATGAGACTTTTAATACATGAAATTGTTCCCTCTCATTCAGATTACTGCAGTACTTGTCCCATGCTAACTTGAATGCCATGGATTAAACTGTTCTGAGGGAGTGAGAGAGAGATGGGAAAAGCAGTTGAAAAGCTGGTCGTTGGGACATTAAGGAGAGAATGTCAGCAGCAGAAGTTGGTGCAAAGCTTATTTTTGTTTTAAAACAGGTATGCCACCATAGTCACTAAATATTTAAGGTTTTATTATTATTGCACTCACCTTTCCAGACTATCTTGGAGCCTTTAGCTGACTGACAGCCTACAGAAAGTATTCCTGGCCCTCTGGGACCTCCCCCATTGTGCAGTGAGGAGTTGGAGCAGTGGAGGTGCCTACTGTGAGTGGGGACGAGCTCAGTGGAGCCTGCGGGGGCTTATTGGCCTGGGGACTGCTTTCCAATAGTCAAAAAAGAAAATCAAAAAGGCTGTTACACTTTGTTACTATTTTTACTCTCTCAGTATTGTGATTGTGATTATCTCCTGTGCTTATGTTTGAGATGATTGGAGATGCTTGGAGCATGATTATTACAGGACAGTTGTGGGAAAAAATATTTATCTAGGTTTTGGATCGAATTGGTGTGTAAGAACTCTGTAATGATGTTTTAATTGAATTTTAAACTGAATTTTCTATTTTCTATATGTCTGTATGAGAGAGCTATCAAAGTGTAATGTATAGTATAGAAAATTTAGCGACAAACTTTACAGTGATAAAAATACTGGGTTTTAAGTCTAGCTAAATATTAAATCATTTTTATCACTTGGATATCCTGCCATTTGGATAATTTTAGATTTTACAGGCAAAATTTGCATTTTTGTGAGAGTATAAACCAACCAGGTAGTGAGAGTCTCATTGGGAGAAAACAGCACATGACTTTTGAGTTAAAGTGCCTGAGTTGGCGTTCTTCTAGTATCAGCACCATTTTTTCCTGCTGCTTGCTAGTGAAACAGGGAGAGCAAGCTGGGTAGATATTTTTTAGTACTCATTTTTACTTTTTTTGCTAGCTTTGTGTACTGATGTATTCGGGCTTTAATCTACAAGTTCAATAGCCACCACCAGTTGGAAAGCATTTGAGACACTGGGTTTGATATGAGTAAGTGTCTCTCTGTCGCGAGCTGCGAGCTGGAAATTGCCCCGGTGAGGCTCCATCTGGTATCACAAAACAAAGTAGGTAATAAAGTTAAAGTAAATATGAAATAAAAATGTAACAGAGTTATAGTTATAAGATTCACCGGATATTCTGGGAAACAGCAATGATACTAGATCCGATTGTTTCTACTGATTGCTTTATACACCCAAAAGATCATGTTCTATTTTACCGTTATATAATCACACACAGTTTCTGTAGTTTCTTGGATATGTGAATTATATTCGACTCCTTAATTTGAAATTTCAGGGGGTTTGGATTATTAGGGGTATTGAAATATTGCTTATGCTCGTATTTAAGCAGGTTTTACTCAGGGTTTTCATGTTCTGCTTATAAGTGCCCCTATAATATTATCGTATTATTAGCCATATGCATTTTACATTTTTTCTAGTGAAATTAACAAATAGCAGACAGAAGGAAGGAAGGAAGGAAGGAAGGAAGGAAGGAAGGAAGGAAGGAAGGAAGGAAGGAAGGAAATTTAAAAGAAAAGCCACAGGAATCAATTTTTTGAACTTTGAAAGTTCTTATTTGGGCCCATTTGGATGCATGAAGAAATGCTCTAAATCAGGAGCATGGTCTGAAATTAATTGGTATTCTACTTCAAGTACACCTTGGTTTCTATGAGGGAAAGCATAATTAATCTGAAAATCAAGTAGATAGTGGATTCTGGTGTTTGACCAATCAGTGTAACTGGAGCAGACTCAGAGTAATTTTATTTTGTGGAGTTGGTATAAAAAGTATACTCTAAAGAATCACTCAGATGCTTAACTGTTCCAATTAGTTGTCACTGCCCTTTCTAGTAATTACTACCTGTTGCTTTCTGTGTACATACTGTTTATATTCATGTATATATTATTATTTTTTAGTATTTTAGTATATTTTGTACATAACCTATGAAAGTTTGGTATTCTGTGTTTTGTACATCTGTATTTTTCACTTGTATGTATCATCCCATCCCAACAACCCCCAGGACGCATCTGGAATCGAGGGGTAGTCTGCTCAGTATGCCTTTCCTGGTAAAACTTTTAAATAAATAAATAAAACAATTACTAAGTATTCAGCATTTAGAGAAGAGACCTTCACAGGCAGAGCATTGCACCCCAATAAGTAGGGAGCCTAGTGATGATACATACAAGGGAGACTGTGTGGAGAAGGAGATGTTACGAATATCGTCTACTCCATACTCTGAACTAGTGATGCTCCCAGAGGATTATGCTTCACAAGACAGGATAATTAAAGAACTTACAAAAGGAAATGTAGAAATCTGGGAAAAGTGATTAGAACAAAGAAAAAGGAAAAAAAAAAACAGGAAAGGTAAAGAGATAAAATAAGGACAAAAATAGCAAAGATAACCCCAAGAGTATGGTTCACGATAAAAAAAGATTTCATAACACAGACATCAGATCATATAAATCTGGAGAAGCCATTCAAGATAGTGATTAATACACATAAATAACATATGGAAATATAAAACAAAAGGGATATAGCAGAGTCCTCATAGAAAAAAAAATGACAAAAAGGGGTAAAGAAGGGATAAGTGATGGAATGAAGGACAATAAAGGTAAAATCAAATACAAAGTATATTAAAACAAACCCAGTAAATCCACTAAGAGTAGAAAAAGTGGAAAAAGGCTAAAGAAGAAGAAAAGTCAAGGAATACAAAAGAGAGTTATGGAAAAAAAAAGTCATGGGGAAGGAAAGGAGAGTAACAACAAAGCCATTGAAAAGTCTATTATATCAGAAGGGAAGAAACAGGATCCTTCAACAATAAGGGAACTGTCGATGGAAGAGATAAACCAATGTGATCTTAAAAGGATACTTAAAAGAACATTAGCATCAGATTTTGTGCTACTTATTTTTAAAGTCCCAATTATGCCAGAAGAGTATGAAAATAAATTAAAACAGAACATTAAACAGTTGTTAGGTTTGATTTTACAAACAAATGGAAGGCCAGATAATATAATGACAGAAGTCAGTGTCATTAGGCCATTGACACATAAGGAGCTGATCCTTCTTGTATCTGATCAATATTTTGTACCTAAGACTATTGAGAATCAGAAAGAAAAAAAATGAGATATTATGGTTACAACTGGATAATGTAGTTTGTATTAAAACTATTTTCACTGAATATTATAAGGATTTTATAACAAATAATATTGGAAAGGAGTTTCAGATTTCAATTTATGGTCTGAATAATATATTGATTGAGACAAAGCAAAATCTCAGAATTAAAGGGGCTGAAACACTACAAAATCTGACTAAAGACAGAACTCTTAACAGAAGGATAAGAAAGGCAATGAGATGGGAATAAAATGGTCAGGTAACTACAGTTGTCCCTTGTTATAATTAATGCTGGTGGACCAATGTTCAAGTTCGTTATAACGAGGATTCGTTATGATGGGGAAAAGCACATTTTATCAAATTTTAGCATGTACTATTGAAATAAAGAGATGTCAGGACTTCTGCTCTGTATAAAATGTTTATATACAGTAATTTATTACTACAACAAATACTTTAAAATCATTTTCTGAGAAACACAATACACTATAATTTAAAGAAAGAGTCCAAAGTTGTTTGCACCATCTTGTGTTGCAGCATTTCTTTCTCTGCCTGCATAATGAGCTGTCTAAGCTGGATCAGCTGCAGTGATGAGACATATGGCTGCCTCTCTAGGTAGCGAAGTCCGGTCTCTAAAGCTTCGATTCCATCAGTTGCTTGAACAAAAGTTTTAGCTTGGTCCCCCCATCCTCTTCATCAGAGTCTGTTTCAGGTACAATTTCCCTGCCTTGCTCCTGTACTTCTAATAGAATCGCATAGTCACTCATGGGTTGAACAGTCAGGGTGCCATCATCTTCTGTCAGCCAAGCATTCAGCTGCTCCTGCCCTTCAGCGCCGGTCCTTGTAAATTTAATGCCCTTTAGAGGCATTGTTCTCAGTCCTCGCAGCAAGAGTTTGGTGTGGCAAGCACTTGTAGAAGAGACTGATCTTGTCGGCATAATACAGTTGTGCAGGCTCATTGTCACCTGCCTCTAGGATGTTAGTGAGCTTTGGTAAAAAAAAAATAGCTGCAGCAGAATCATCAGCTAATCTTTGTTCTCCAGCAATTTTTAACTACTGAATTCCGTTTCTTTTCTGAAGGTGCCAAAGCCAGACAGTAGAAGATTTAAAATTACAGTCCTCCCAAAGAATCTGCCTGACAAAAGCTTCAGCCTTTTCTTTAACAATAGCCCTAGAAATAGGAACATCAGATGTGTGTTGGCTTTCAAACCAAAACCGTACTGCTTGATCCATGTCAGCATTACCTGCTAGATGCAACTTTTTTCTCTGCATCCCCTTCTTCTCTCAGCACTGATCCACAAATGCTCAAAGAGAGTACTCTTGTTTTCAGTTAGTGCAAATTGAAGATTTTGCGAGGGAGAATTCAGATGCCAGCTTAGCAATACTTTTGCCATTCTTTAACCGGTCGATGATGGGTAACTTGGTGATGGCATCCAGGGCTTTTCTTTTTTTAGTTTTAGACATCACTGACACTGATGCTGAACTGAGAGCAGAGGAGAATGAAGCATTCAGAAGTGAGCAATAGCCTGTGATTTAAAATCAATGATTACTGCACACGACAACATTTCTGTGAGGATGATTGAATAAGTGATTGATTTATTTATTAATGATTGCAGGCAGGTAATGAGTATACTCAGCAGGTGAACTTGATATCATTATTGTGTGGAAGCTACAGCAACAGGTAAAAAAAATGCTCATTGCTAAATGATCAGACCAGCATCCAAAGCATTGATTTTTAGTGGGAACCAAGACTCTGGTTCATAGCAACTGGGATTCATTATAACGAGGGGCAATTTTTTCTGGGTGAATAACCTAGATGATTACCAACAGATTATGTCCAAGGCAATTGTTCTGGACAAAGTAGAGATCTATTTACTGGAAGAAGAAGATGTGGGTAATAAAGAACAGCACAATAATAATAAGGACCAATGGTTAAACTTAATCAAAATGACAAACAGACTTGAAATCTTGAAAGACTATGAAGAATGTCAAACAATAGAAAGGAAAGACAACAGTGAAAATTCTTCTACTAATATTACTTGGAATGTGCCAGGGCTAATGCATAGCTTGGCAGATCCAACCTTTTTGGACTATGTAACACAAGCTTAAATTCATAGCTCTACAAGAAACTTGGACTCAAGAGAAAGTAAACATAAATGGATATAAAACTTTCTGGAAAGCTGCTGCTAGAAATAAAAAATATGGTAGGATGTTGGGAGAGTTAATTACATGGTGCAAAATCTTTCAAGGAATAGCATATAAGGAAACTGAAATTGACTCGGATCACATTTTGCCTATTCAACTCACAATGAAAGAGAGATTTTTTTTATAATTATAAATGCTTATTCCCTCCAAAGTTCAAACTATAGGGATGACAGGGATATGGATACATCATTTGGACTTATTGATAACTGCATTGATATAGACCCAGAATGTCAGATTGTTGTAATTGGAGATTTTAATGCCAGGGTGGGGCATCACCTGGTGCTCACAGAACTGCATGAGGCATGTGAGGCTCTGGGTCTATTGACCCTTAAAGGATCTAGATTCTCCAACAATGAAAAAGGATGTGAAAGAGGGACTTTGATCTCAAGAAATCTAGAAGACAGAGAGTTTATTTTAATAAATGGTCCCTCACAAGGAGATATAGAGGGGAATACACCTACTTGGGAACAAGAGGTGCTTCAATTATTGATTTATGCTGGATTACTATTAATCTAGTAATGAGAGCAGGGTACTTTAGGATAGGATCGAGAGTAGATAAAGAACATAGGCCCCTTGTGGTTGCAATGTCAATCAACCCACACACAGATAAGCAGATAACAACTAGGGAGAATATTATTAGAGTTAAAAGGGGGGTTAAATGGGAAGTATTGGAGAATTTCAACTCTATTAAGATTTTACACTATTATGGAATTAGAGATCTTATAACAGAACTGGGATACCAAAACACACTAGAAATTTGTGTCAAATTATGTGAAGAAGCGATGGAAAATCTCTCTTCATTTTTCTAAAAGTCTCAGTAATTAAAAAAAGAAAAGGAAGTAAATGGTTTCATGAAGAATGTATAAAAAGGAAAAGAGAAATCAATAGATTAGCTGGAACAGCTATCATATGGCCTACTCAGGATAATAAGCATAAATTAAATAAGCAAAGGAAAGCATATAAAAATTACTGGAATCTAAATAAGAAAAATATAGAAAATCCCTGTGGGTTGAATTTGAAAAAGAGGCCAAGGATAAAGATAGAAAGAAATTCTGGAGATTGATTACCAAGGGATGGGACAATATCTCAGAAAGTATAGAAAGTTATATAGATCCTTCTACTTGGGAACAATATTATAAAGAAGTATTCTATACAATTAACACAAATCAAATAACCATCAAAAACATTATAATAAAGGTGGCTATGGAGAAACAAATCTTATCTTCAGAAATGGATTTAGTAATAAGGCAAGTGAAAAGAAAGAAGAAGAGGAAGAAGAAGAAGAAGAAGAAGAAGAAGAAGAAGAAGAAGAAGAAGAATCAGCATTTATATAGTGCTTTTCATACACAGTATCCCAAAGCGCTTTACAAGCAATGCTAGACTGGTAGTGAAGTGACTGAATGTGTGGTGGTGGCCATATCGCACATCATCACCCACACACAGCCTGGATAATTGCATGAACTGGTTTATGGGAAGGGGAATGCTGGCCAGGACACCGGGAATGTTCCCTGCTCTTTTGCGAAGAGTGCCCTGGGTTCTTTTACTTCCACCTGGAAACCCACCAGGACAACACCAGGATGGGCAGAAGGGACCACGGTTTAACATCTCATCGAAAGGATGGCACAACCCAGCAGTACAGCACCCTCCAATACTGCACTCGGATGCCAGCAATTTTTAGGTGCAAGTCTAATCCCAGAGTGGGACGAGAACCCATGACTTTCTGGTCCAGAGGCAGATGTGCTACCATCTGAGCAACGCTGACAACTTTTAGACACAAAGACACAAAGCACCAGGCCCAGATGGTGTCCCTATGGACTTAATAATAGATTACCCAGATTCATGGATCCCGGCTCTTAGAGTCCTGTGTAACCATGCAATTGATAAAGGTATAATCCCTAGAACATGGAAAGAAAACATAATTATTCCCATCTTCAAGAAAGGAGATAGAAGGATACCAGAGAACTATAGACCTATTAGTTTGCTAGATAACTCATTGAAGATATATACAAAAGTAATATTAAACAGAATGATTGTTTGGTTAGATAATTACAAAATAATAGATAAGGCCCAACCCAGCTTCATGTCTGCTCATTCAACAATAGATCAATGTTTCATCTTATCACATTTAGTACATAAATATATATACATAAAAAAACAAAAATTATTTTCTGTTTTTGTAGATTTAAAATCAGCTTTCGACAGAGTTGATAGAACTAAATTGTAGGAAGTATTGGAAGAATACGGAATGGAGGAGGGAATTTGTAACATCTTAAAAATTGTATATGAGGATAATTACCCAACAATTAGGTACAGTAAAGAAGGAGATACTATACTCAAATTCCAAACAAATATAGGGTTAAGATAGGGTTGCATATTATCCACGATACTTGTCAATATATTTTTAAATAAGACATTGGAGAGACAGTTTGACCCAGAGCTTCACATGCCATGCTTGGGCACCAGGCGATGCCACTGCCTGGCATATGCAGATGACGTGGTTCTGATGTCAACCAGTCATCTGGGAATAAAATGGAGTATTAAAAGATTCAATGAAGAATGTATTAAGATGGGTTTGCAAATAAACATTGCCAAGACAAAGTACATGATATTTAGTAGGAATACGGTGAGAAATTGCAAGATATGCTCCATTAAATGTAATAACCAGATAATAGAAAGGATGAATAAATTCTGCTATTTAGGCATAACCTTCAATTTTATTTTGAAAGGGAAGGAACATATAACAGCCATTATACAAAAAATTGGAAGAATAATACTTGCAATAACAAGGTTTAGATATAAATAAGGAGGACACTCAGTTAGAGGACCAATTAGGGTTTTAAGGGCCAAAGTTAAAAATTGGATGCTTTATGGGGCAGAAATTTGGGGTCTAGACAATGTTGGAGGTTTGGAAATAGTAATGAATAAATTTCACTGACACATTTTGGGACTCCCTAGTGGAGCTTCAAGTTGCATCACTAGAATGGAACTAGGACAGTTACCAGTTAAAAGTAATATTGAACACAGATTATGTACATATTGGATTAAAGTATATACTATGCAGCAAGAAAGACTTCCTAGAAATATGTCTTATGGAAATGTTGGTAAATAGATATAGAGGTTTTGTGTACCCAAGCGCATACATTCTTGAAAAAAATTATCAAACCATATGGTCTATTATATTGTCTCACTCTGAGCATTAATACTCCTTATCAGGTAATTTAAGTTATTATCAAGGCCACTGATTTACGGTGATTAAAACAATTAAATTCCGTTTTCAAGACTTAAGATTCCAGAATTTCACCGGTGATTGTTACTCTAATTTCCAGATTTTACCGGGATTCTGCTATCATTCTTTTAGTATATGCATAAATAATCAGAATTAAAGAAGGCTTAATATACAGAGCATTAAATAAAGCAAACTGAAAATAGTACAGGAAGGCATTAAAAGAAAAACACACTTTTTTATAGATTTACTGATATGATAGAAAATGCCAGATTCCATGAAATCTTCGTTTTAACCGGTCTTCAGGCAGCCTTAATTCCGGAATTTTACCAGATTTTCCGGTAAAAACCGAAAAACAGTGGCCTTGGTTATTATTAAGAAAAAAAAATTGAAGATCTATATATTCAACAAGAAAGGGAACTCACAAAAAATTATAAACATAATAGTTGGTTATCCTCTAATATTAACAGAATATTTGGCATCCAAGAATATCTTTTAAAATTAAGAAATCCGAAATTGAGGAAAGCATACACAAAATTTAGATTTGGTTATGTGGACAGTGAGAAATTGAAAAAAACTATGGCTTCACTAATTATAGTGTTTGCGCTTGAGGATTGTATGAAGATTCCTCCATGTATTTATTGTTTCTCTGTCCATTATATTTAAATGAAAGAAAGACTCTTCTGGGTAATATTCTGTGTAATTTAGTTGATGAAAACTAATAATGTCTTACATTTGGAAAACATAGCTAGACTGTAGGATAATTGAAAGCAGAAAAAGACATGTTATATAAATGGAATGTGAATTTATTGGGTTAATAATTGAGAATGATAACTCATTTTTTTTAAGTACATATAGAGGTATGATAAAGTATTTATCTTTCATAGCTGTCGAGGTTTAAATTGTTTTGGTATTTTGTAATTTGCAGTTTTGCAATTTTAAAATAAGTTGTGATATGGATGTATTTATTATGTATATTGTAATGGCAACATTATTTGTCAACAATAAACTGAAACTGAAACTGAAAAAACTGAATTCTGCTGCCATGCAGTGTAAAACTTTTCTAGCCCCAGTAGGAGCAGAGTTTGCACAGTGAAGGTTGTCTGCAATAGGATCCCAAACCCCACTGAAGTCTCCCCCCAGGAGGAGACTGTAACCTTCCTGATAGATGTTAACTATAACCAGGGACACCTCTGGAAAGAAGGAAACTGAGTCCATATTAGCCCCATAGATATTTACCAAGAGGAGCGGGATACTATTGATGAGCACCCTAGTTAACACTTATCTGCTGCCTGTAGAATGGGTAATATTGACAATTTGTATTTGTAAATGATTGTGAAATAGAATTGCCACTCCTCTAGCTTTTTTGGAGAATGAGTTCCCTCCGCTTGCCCCACCCATTCTCTAGAAAGCTTCTGAGTTTCTGCTTCCAGCAGATGGGTGTCATGCAGAAAGGCAATATCTGTATGTTCTTTTTTACTGTGTGTAAGGACTTTTTTTCCTTTTAATAGGGGAGTTTAGCTCTTGCACATTCCATGAGATAATTTTATAATGGTTAGTCCCCACAGTTGTTGATAAGTAAGCTGGTAAAATTTTCAGGTGCATTTAGGGCGAAAAAGCCAATAGGCTGATTCTGTCAGTATAAATAAAACTGAGATAGATGAAATTGCAGTAACCATGTAATGTTGGGGGCATCACTGCTTTATTTAGTATCCATCCATAAACTCATTTCCCCCAAAAGAAAACACAGACACATGTCTTGGAGGAAATTGCTGCAGCCATGCGTTTATTGATTACAAACCAGATTGACAGCAGTGTGCGCACATGGGAGGATCTATGTTCTGAGAGTGTAAGGGTCAAGGCTGCTCAGCCACCCCTGTCAGGCTCCATTAGCCTTACAGGATAGCAGTACCTGCTGGAGGCAGACCTCGACACCTGCCTCGGGTCAGGATAATCTGTTTCCATCTCCACGTCAACCCGAGCAGGGGGGTCATGAGCCTTTCAGCAGAATACAGCTCATTACCACCTCTAATGACCATTCCATAACATCATGATCCTCCCGAGAGGCCATCAACATGACTACAACAAATTGACATTCACCTATGCCCTGACTATTTGCTCTGACCTGTTTGGTTGTCCAGCTTCTAACTCAGTTTTACACCCTTTTGGAGGAGGTGAAAACCCCAGGGAAAAACCCTTCTGCATTGAAAACCAGGATTGGCCACTCCCCAACACCTATTATGGTCACCCTTAAGGGGTCAAAAAGGGAGGACTTAGCTGCCTGGCCCCCACTAACCTGCTTTTATGATGGTGGGCAGGTGGGTGATCCTGCAAGGGTGAAACAAGAAAGAGGAAGGACTGCTGGCTACAGTCCATGATATCCCCTTTCTCCACTCCCCCACAGGATGTGACCACCTTTCCAGCTGGGAGGCCTCAGTGGTCCCTGTGTCCAATCACTGGACTCTCTGTAAATCCTCCCTCAGGACCATCTTCTGTTCTATTCCCTCCCCCACCTCCTCCTGAGTCCAGGGCAGGATGGTCCCAGACAAAACATGGCTGCTGCCATCTGTTGCAGCCTCTGCATTATCTGGTATGCATCCATAAACCCCTTTCCCGAAAAGAAAGCACAGACACAAGTCTTGGAGGAAATGGCCACAGCCATGCATTTATTGATTACAAGCAAGATTGACAGCAGCATGCACACATGGGATGATCTATGGTCCAAGGTTGTAAGGGTCAAGGCTGCTTGGTCATCCCCCATCTGGCGCCGTTAACCTTGCAGGATAGCTATACCTGCTGTAGGCATACCTCAACCCATCCCCCAGGTCAGGATACTCAGTTTCCACCTCCACATCAACCAGAGCATGACAGTCATGACCCTTTCAACAGAATACGGCTCATTACTGCCCCTACCAACCATTCCATGTCATCATGATCCTCCCGAGATGCCACAGGATGGACAGCATACGACTCCCCCAAGCCCATTGCTCCCTGACTTCCTCCAAGACCCACACTTTGTTCTCCTAATACAGATCTACCCCCCCTTTGGGTCCAAAGCATGTCTCAGCTACCTTACTTTGCCCAAAAGCCTGCGTCTGGCTGTGTTTTCCCATGATCCCCTGAATGCCTGCTTGACCCCGCTCATCCCTCGAGCTGATCCAAAGGTGGGCCATACTTGAGAAGGACCACCACTCCCCTCCGGCCTGGTAACTACTGGATCAACTCAGCCAGGTGAGCGAGGCATGCTATGGCTTCTTCCTTATGGTTCACCTCTTTATACCCCCAACAGCAAGTCCATGATCTTCTGCCTTCCAACCACTAGATGTGAAACTTCAGATGACCCCTTCCACCAGAGCTACCTCCTTTTCCTGATGTTCTTGCAGCATGAAGTTCTGGCCCCAAACTAGCTTGAACCCTCCACCTACAGGGGACCCTAGAAAAACAAAAAACAAAACCTGTTATTTCAAATGTGGGCACACATATTTCAAAAATGTTTGCGACTTCCATCACCCCAGCACCTGAATTTGGCCATCTGCCCAACCCAGATACCTAACATATGTGGCTGCTCCAATTGTGAAGGAGTGTGTCCCGTAACTCCTTTGAATCCATTCCTGCCTCCTGTATAGCCCTAGCCAATATGGTTCTAAACTGATAAGCCGTGACTGGGGCCCCATCTTTGTGTCAGAAAGAGGTGCTCTCTATTCTAGGGATGGCTATCATATAGGCCCGCACCCTGTCCTGGACTTTCCAAGCCACCCCAGGTGGGGCATGCACCAGGCACCAGTGGCCTTTAAGTCCCTGGTCAGTTTTGCTTTTCCAGCACCTCAACCAGGGCCCCCAGTGCCAACACCAGCATGTCTACCACCTGCTGTCTCATATGCTTGGCTCTCTGGGATGACTGGATAACCTCCGATACCCATAATACCCCACAGAAGGTCAACAGAAACATGGTATCGAAAGAGAGCACTTCAAAAGGAGTCCAACAGACCTTTTGCAAGGCCCCTCTAATGTTCTTGAGAGTCGCCAGGGTGATTGGGAGCCTCATGTCCTGATGATGAGCGACCATCTTCACCCATCCTTTCAGGACCTTCCTCACTTTAAATGCCTTTGTGGTGTCAATGACCACCAGGACCCTGGAAACCCAGGACAAGCCAGTGAGGTGCCCATCCACCACCCCAAGTGTAGCCCCCTTCTGCTTTGACCGCATGATGTACTGGCACAGCCGCTCCACCAGGATGGGCCAGTTCTACAGCCAAGCCGCCTGTGCCCTCATGCTTATAAAATGTTCCACTACCTTCCAGTATACTTCCCTTGTTCTAGGTGCAATGGAGTTACCTGCACATTTCCAAGTCGAGATGTCACTACCCTCCACTAGAAGTGGGGTACCACCCATGGCTGCTGCTCTGCTGCTGGAGCCAGCTTCCAAAACTGTTGCCAGTGTGAAGGAGACAAAGCATCAGCAATCCCACTATCAACCCCTGGTATTTGAATGGCCTTAAAGGAGATGTTCAAGAGCAAGTATTTTAGGACAAGGAAGTGCATCAAGTGCCCCATCATGCCCTTTGGTCCCTACTGCCCATTAATAGTGTGCATCACCCATATATTATCTGATCTGAAGAGGACCTTGCAATCCTTCAGCTGTGCACCCCATAAATACAGGGCAACCACAATGGGAAAAAATTCCAACAGAGTGATGTTTTTAAGCAGCCCCACCGCCTCCCATTCTGGTGGCCATTGACCTGCACACCACTCCCCATGGAAGTATGCCCCGAACCCTAATGACCCCACTGCATCTGTGAACATCTGAAGCTCATGCACTTCGCTGTCCACCTGCCATAGTGCCATGCCATCAAAGTGCTTCAAAAATACTTTCCATATTCATAGGTCCTCTTGGAAATCCTCTGTGATCCACAACCTGTGAAGTGGCCTGGTGCACCTTAGTCCCAGCTTAGCCATGCATCGCAAGAAGAGCGCCCCATGGGGATGACCCTGCAAGAAAGGTTGAGGTGTCCCAACAGCTGCTGCAACTGCCTCAAGGTTACCTTCCTGGCCCTTTCCAAGAAGTTGACCAGGTATGTTAGTGCCTCCACTTTCTCTCAAGATAAGTGGCAGAGCCTGTTGATGGTGTCAATTTCAATCCCCAGGAACACTAGAGTCCTGGCTTGGTCCTCGACCTTACCTGGGGCTAAGGGGACCCCAAAGTTCCTACAGATCACAATAAAGGTAGCCAGTGTCCTCTCACAATATTTTTCTGCCCTGGTGAACAGAAAGTCATTGAGGTAGTGGACCATGACCTTGTTCCCCGATAACTTCTCAGTCATCCAGTGCAAGAACCTACTGAATGTCTCGAAGGCTGCACATGCTATGAAAAACACAATTGGCATGCAGTCGTTGATATAATACTTACTCTGAGACTTCATGCCCAGTAGTTCCCTGTCATCTGGATGAATGAGAAGCAACCGTAATGCAGACTTGATGTATGCCTTTGCCAGGAGTGCCCGAGGCCCTGCCTCCTGCACCACCTGGACCACCCTGTCAAAGGATGCATACTGCACTGCCATATGGTGTGGGTTGATATGGTCATTCACTGAGTCAGCCTCTGGGTAAGTCAGATGTTTTGTCATACTGTATTTTCTGGGCGTTTTCTTCAGCACGAGCCCAATGGATGATACCATCAGTGCCAGTCTTAGCAGGGCAGCAAATGGCCTGCTAATCCTCCCCAGCTGCCTCTCTTTCTCCAGTTTCTCCCAGACTATCTGCGGGCGATCCTGGGTGAATTTCAGATTCTCTGCCTCCTGGACCCCAATGGGGCCTGTGTATTGGAGCCTGAAACCCACTGTGAAATCCTCCCTGAGTAGGTTGGCAGCCTCCCTGTCTGGATACTGGCCAGCCACTGGCTAATCCTGTCCACCCTTTGTGGAGTAGGCAGGTCTGTCACCTTGCTGCTTTCCCATCTTTTTAGTCACTCCACTGAATCCACTCTTGTGGGCTGAGGTGATGTACACTGGATGAAGGGATGCTGCCATCCCAGGCCATGCATAAGTGTCAAAAGCGGCACATGGTCCTAGCACACTTCACTTGGTTGTACGCGTAGCATGCCTGTCCAACCCCCGGGACCCCTTCTAGCTTGGTAAAGGCTCTGACCTAAATGGCAAGCCACTATCAGTGTGCACCACTCCACCTCCATGCATGTCATGTCAACCGTCCCCCACCCCAGGGACCCGTCTTCCTGTCTCCACTTTCAAAACTCCTCATCATACTCGAACCATGCCATTCCTCCCTTCCTATGGTGCATGAGAGTGATCCTATTCTGATAAGTGTAAAGTCCTAGTCCTTTGTCCTTCTTCACCTACAGGATGGTGCCTGCATAGATGGGGAAGGCTGCTATCCAATTTTCAAAGGTGTGGGGAACCTTAGTTTTTTTTTTTATGTCTCCTCCCCTTTTTTCTTTCTTCTTGTCCTCACTCTCCCCCGGTCTGTTTAACAGAGAACATCTCTACATACTCCCTGTTCCTGATTTTCTGCCTGACCTTCTCCATGAGGTGGGACCCCAGCTGCTTTTCCAAGCCAACGTATGAGCTGGGGGAAGAAGGAGGGAGCACTGAAGCAGATTGAGCCACCGGGCCCGCCGTCCACGTGGCCACGTTCTGTAACCTCGCCTTCTCTACCATCGCCAACTTGAGGTCCAGCAGCTAGTCCAGCTTGGCCTCCACCACACTTGCTGGGGAAGCCCCCAGATCCCTTTCTCCTCCATCAGTGGCCTGCCCCAGTGTCATGGGGAGCCCCTCTCACCTGTGATCACAGACCTATGAGGGGATTGCCCACCTTCCCCTAATGCCACATCAACGACTTGCTGCTCTTCCCCATTGGTCAGCTCCTGCACCCTGTTACTCTGCTTACCTCTCCCTGGTGTCCTAGGCACCTTGACTGGAGGCACCACCTTCCCTTTTGCTAGCTGATTCTGTGGTGGCACCCCCTTCCTGGCAGTCGATGTCGATTGGCCCTCCAGCCCCTCCAAGCAGACTTCCAGCCAAGTGGCTCCCTTCTTCTTATACATCTCTCGAAGCTGCCCTTCCAGGCCCTCTGTGTTTTCTTTTATGGGGTTATCTGCCAGGCAGCCAAACACCTGAAAAACAATGAGAGCCTCCCCGACCAAAGAAATCCATTAGTGGTACAAGCCAATTCAAACTCAGAACAGGGGTCCAGAGGGAGCCCCCCTAATTGGCGGACCTCAACCCCCAACCCCCTGGATTCATCAAGGCTGTGCTCCCTCCCTCTATGAAAAATGGAGGGGGGGCAATGACCCACTTCTGCAACAGTCTCCTCTGGTGTCGAACTACTGTGGAAGGTCCGTCCCGGAACCACTATAAATACATCTTCTCTCTGCAGTATTAAGGTTCTTTTTGTTTTATTTTTATTTTTTTTACCTGTGAGAAGCTAAACCAAATGGGAGCCCATCCCGTGCACATGCCCAGCCCCTCATTACCTCATGGCACCTCCCCACCTGGGCCACCAGTCTAAGCTGCTGCTTCAATTGGGGGATGCCCCGGGAGGCCAGAAGGATTCCCTTCAAAACCAGGACTGCTCGCTCCATCCTGCAGTGAAGTAGGAAGGCCTAGCTGCGGGCTGCTGGTGGGAAAAAATCCAGGCAAGATGGCTGCCCCCACTCCCATGGGAAGAGATGAGGTTTGGAAAAGGCCTATGCGGCCTGCCAGACTCAAGTAATATGGCCATCCCCATTCTCGTGGGAGGCCAAGAGGCAAACCAAGAGAAAACAGCCCCTGTCCAATATGGTGAACGCACTGACACGAGAACTGCGTGAGAATACCCCTCGGCCCTAGAGGATGAGACTGAGTCCCAAACAAGCCCAGCCTAGGTTGAGGTGCCACCGTATACTATGGCCATCAGTACCAGCCTCCTCCAGCATGCTTGGATGCCCCATCCACCAGCCTGAATGTGGTGCTATTCCCTGGGAGCTGTTTTGCCTTTTGTCTGCCTGCACAGCTCCCCGGGGATCACTGGGACCCTTGCGCAGCCTATTCGCCGAGATGCAGAGTTACAGCCTGGGAATCGATCCACAGCCCCCTGCATCTCAAACTCCCAGGAAGAACCCCACTCTGCTGGCTTGCATGCCCAGAGGATTGCTGACAGAGCCTGGAGACTGGAACTCCTGAGCAATCTCCAATCCTGGAGCAGCAAGCTGAGGTAGGGACCATCCAAATCACCATGTCCTACTGTAACTGATTTATTTATTTTTTGCTACTTGCCAGAGGCCAAGGGTTGCAGAAGGTCCCGCATTAGAATGCCTCCCAGCCCTGGGTTTTGGATGTCTAGAGTCAAATAAGGAACCCAGAGTCTGCCGCTAGCATTGCTATACCCAGGCAGCCTACACACAGCCAAACGCTAATAATCAAATGTTTTGCATATTTAAAAGGCTATCTGGGGATTATTTTATTATTATTACTATTTTTTTGCTTTAAATCAGACTACATAATCCTCTCTCTCTCTCTCCCCCTCCCTCTAGGCCCTGATCCCACTCCAGCTCCAGGGTTGGGTACCCTAGGCCCTTTAGGTTCTTACCTCGCTGTCCTGGCTGTCCTAGCCATCTTGATCCTGCAAGACTGAAAGGAGAAAGAGGAAGGACTGCTGGCTACAGTCCAAGATATCCCCTTTCTCCCTTCCCCCACAGGATGTGATGCCCTTTCCTAGGTGGGAGGCCTCGGTGGTCCCTGTGTACAATCACTGGACTCTCCCTAAATCCCCTAACGGGACCACCTCCTGTTCTCTTCCCTTGCCCACCTCTTCCTGAGTCCAGGGGAGGATGGTCCCCATCTGTTGCAGCCTCTGTATTTTGCCAGAGCTGGCCTATGGTAAAGGTATAGCATCACATAAGAGTCCCCACTATCAGACTGATAAAACAGTGTAAGACCTAACTTAACCAAGATACCACTTACTAGATAGAAAAACACACTTATAAACTGACCTACCACAAAATGCAATTCACTTTGGATGGAATAACATATTTTAAATGGAAACTTTTGTAAGAAGTACATCTTACACAACAGGGAAGGAACCTATTCATATGACCAAAAAGCTGAGAGAAAAATGAGAGAAATTCAAAACCCATGGGGAAAGGAAATAATTCCCAAATGACTACCTCTAGTCTCTGACTTAGACTAAGCTTCTACCTTCAGCTAAGCTGTTCATTCTCGCCTCGGGCTGGAGAGTATGGTTTAGGGATTTTATGGTACTCTACATGCCCTATGCACAGTGGGTAACTGGTATCAGGTGCTGGCAGTCAGGAGGTCAGATGTAAGGGGAGGCTAAGGGATTTGACAAAAGATTGCTAGGGATAGTATCCTGAGTAGAATTATTTGCTGGTTGTTTTCCCTTTATTCTTAATTTAACTCTTTTTGTATCCTCTTTTGTTATATTTTTGTTGATTCCTTCCCCTTTTCTGCCCCTTGTTGTTATCGTCAGACCTGAGCAGATGGAGTCAAGCCCACCTCGAGAACTTCACCATCTCCATGACTCCCTCTCATATTCCTTCTCATCCTAAAAAGGGTGCACATGGAGCAGATATTTATAGCTCCCTCATTTTCTTTCTGGGCTACAAGAGGCATGTCTCCTACTTGGGTCAGATAGTGTAGCTCTATGGGACAACCGCTTTTCCCAGCAGTGAGAAAATAGCAACTGTGCTGTGTTTATCATCTATTTTTAGAGCTGTGCGCTGCCTGGACAATGGCCTCCTCTTCCAGGCTAGGGCAGAACAATCAAGTCAGCCACTTTTTTTGCAGCATCCATGAAAGCCTTCCTCCAAGTGGGATCTAATTCACAGCAGCTAAAAATTAGTAGTTTGCAAACAGGATACATCTTCCTCATCAGACAAATACATACATTTGATCATATATAGCCAGTCTTGGCCTGGAATCCAGCATGTAATTAGGGTTGAACACCTGGTAGTAAGCGGCTACTGTGACCCAAGACACTAGGTCAGAACAGCACCTGTATGGACAGCGCTGTCAAAAACAGCGCCATCCATACAGCGCAGACAAAAAAAGCGGCAGGAGACAATGCCGCCAACAGAATAAGCGCCAATAGGAATGATCACTGTAAAACATTATTTTTGCTGTAAGCTCCTCCACCCACACACCCCATAATTAAAATAAACAACTCCAAATCAGGGTTGGATTATGAAGGGAAGACATAAAATTGTGGAGACTTGGATTCAAACCCTGGTCTTCACCATCTTTCCAGTGAGCTGCTCCTGCGTTACCACTCCACACCACGGGAACAGCTCAACCAGCCTCCAAAATTCCTTGGCCCTTGACTCGTGTACTAGTGTCACAGATAATGACCAGTGAGGAACTTCTTACATGCCATTCTACTTCCCTTGTCGCAGTCTGTGGTAGCTCGGTATAGACCACGCTGTTTTACCTTGTTCTATTATTGAAGTGCTATTCAAACCAGGTACAGTGACCCAGCTATCTCCTGAGACCAGTGAAGATGAATCAACTTCCAGGTCTATTCATGAAGCAAGCCCAGAATTTTCAGGACATAGATAGAGCCCATCGAAAAGGTAAGAGGGGTTGGGTTTAATATTTCATAGCAATGTTTGGACTGTAACACTTGCCAGCTGATGCTAGAAGTCCCAGTACTCCAGATTTGCAAGGGCTTGGTGTCTATAGCTAACAGGCCATTCAGCTGTCTTGTAGGCACAGGCTTATTAAGGTGACATGGTGCATCAAGTCTGAGGGCACATACAATAATCGGCAATATAGTCACAACAAATTGAGACAGGTACCACACCTGGCAGCACTCTTTTTCCTGGTGTGCAGAGGGGGCAGAAAGGTGCATTGAAATAAAAAAACTGTCACATCTGTGCTGCTGCAAGCATGAGATAGATCACACTGAGAACCTTTGAGCTGCCAAAACAGGAAACTCCACAGAGGAAATGATAGTGTTCCCCCCATCTCTGCAGTTTTTTGAATAGCCTTATGTGTCCATAGAGTGGACAGAAAAAGGGGGACAAATTACATTAAGACTCACATTGCAAGATGGAAAGAGGCAATACAGCCAGCATAGAGAAAGCTGTTTCTCTGGCAAAAGTATTGTAAGTGGAGGGAATACATTTTAAACCATATTTCTGTATTACTGACTAGGGGAGAGGTAGGCGTAGGTAAACCACGACACATTCCCAGGACCCTAATACCCACTGCCTCTGAAAACACAGACAATAGGAACAAGAAGGGAAGATACTTTGGGGGAAACAGAGGAAGTCAAATAAGCTGCCAATATGATAGGGCAGTCAGCGGGTTCACTGGGTGGGGGGGAGGAGAGGATTAAGCCGAGTTCCCTGGACTGATCTGGTCTGATTCACAGAAGGTTTGGGCTGGTGCAAGCTCCGGGTGTGCTGAACTCAGGGCGCATGGGGCTTATGGTGGTCCCCAGCCAAAGGACAGGATTCACAGCCAGTGCATCCATTGCCTGATGTTAGACCAGCTTTTATGCTTTTCTCTGGCCTACTGCTGCTGCACATAATACGGGGCTTGTGCCACATGTGTGGCGTGAGCCACTGTAAATGGGGTAAAGTGTCACAAAGGCACGTGACCTTTGTGGATTGGGTGCATGGTGAACAGAAGTGGTTGGTGAAGCACCAGGGTATATGTAGGCTTGACGTAAGCCTTGCATCTACCTTTGTGAATCAGGCCCACCATCTGCTGTTCACAAAACCTCTGCATCACCCAGAAAGTAACCTTCTAACTGAACTTAAGATTAATTCAATAATGCACATAACAAGTACATGACATAGCTCACCCATTCTGCAGCATGCCGCAGGGGGCGGCTGCATCAAGACTGTGGTCTCACAGGCTGGCCCAGTGCATGGTGGGCTGAGGCAACATGTCTTACCTCCTGCCATGCCTGTGACCCATGTTCGCAGTACTAGTGGGCCACCGGGGATCGGCTGGGGAGGGAAAGGATCAAGCATCTGAAGGACATCTTTCCTCTCCCGGGGAGAGATGCGGATGGAGTCTGCTGAATGCTGGACCCTGAGTGGTGACTGGGGGCTGGCACAGCAGGCCCACATATAGGAGGCTGTTGCAGAGCAGATGCCTGGTGTGGCACATATGAAGGTGTGGGAAGTTCATCCATTGGCATCATTGCATGCCGCTGCGCCACGCTTAGAGATGGGCACCAAAAAGGAGGAGAAAACTTTTGCCAGTAGGATGAAGGCGGCCCCTTGCAGGATCCACACCTGGCTAGCTGGCACCTCACTAGTTTGAGAGGTGAGTCCAGTGGACGCCAGGTGATGGGGCTGGGGGGCCAGGAGAGAGCATAAAGAAATGAAAAAAAAAAACTGTGGTATCAATTTTCTAAGAACCCTTAGAGTGATGCAAGTTGCATCACTTCATGGCTGTGACAAACTCCGTGTGTGCCAGGGACACTGTGGCCAATTTTAGAATAATCAGGGACCCAGCACCAAAATCCCAGGGTTTGCTGCAAGCTGACATCTGCGCCAAACAGTTGGTGCACTTGTGACAATTGCCACATGGATCCGCCCCCCCCCCACCTGGTGCAAGACAAGAGGGGCTGGGATGGTTGGAGAGTGATGAAACTGCTTGTCAGGAGGAGGCAGGGGGCAGAAGTGGCATACGAGGTGACACAAGAAGAATCGTGGAGACAGCTGGGCATGAAAGGGAGTGATGTGGCACCCGGTGGGATGCATTTGCTTTACTACTTATTTGTCTAATGTCTATCAATTCCTGTTAGATTACCGCTAAGTACAGTATATATTAGTGATACTGTGGTGGGGTAGTAGTCTAGGGATAGAAAGTGACATGGCACCAGGTGGACACAGCCCTGGAAACTACACTTTCTGTCCCTGTACAACACCAACCACGTTATCATTAATAGGTGCAGTTCTTAGTAGTACTCTAATAGGAATTGATAGACATCGGCAAATAAATACAAAACCAAATGCACCACACTGGGAGTCACGTCACTCCCTGTCATGGCCAGTTATCCCCTCGCCCGACTCCCCCATGTCACCTCCTGTGCCACTTCCAACCCAGCAGCCCCGTGTTAAATACCATCCCTATTCACCCCAGTATGTGACACAGGCACACTTCACTAAGACCACAACCTGGCTGGTCGAAGTGGAGCCCATGTTGCATCCACAGGGGGGCCTGCAAAATCCCCAAAAAGGGGATGTTGTAACCCCACAGTGGTGCAAGCCCCTTTGCAACCTGGTGCATGAGTGCTTTTGTCACAAGGTTGGTGCAGGGCAAGTTGGACACAGGGCATACTGATTTTGATGCATTCTGTGTTCAAATATCGGGACTGCCACACAGCTTCATGCAAGGTGCCACTTGTGTCATACTGATTTGGCACAGGCACCTTGCATCAAACGTTCCCATTTGAAAATCAGGCCCCATGTCTTTTTGGCAATGAGTCCCAATGGCCTTGAACAACATCTGTCCATGAAGTCATCAAGGACTGCTGCATCAGCAAAGATGCAGGGATGCTTCTCTGTCCCTGAAGGTCATCTCATAAATGGTTCTTGGCTGCTTCCCATTTGGCTGAAGCTGAGTTCCTAGAGGAATGCTGCTGGGTCTGCTCTGAAGCTGGTGGTTTCAAGATGGTCACAGTGTCTAGAACTCGTTTCAGGAGGGTGGACTGGTCTTGGGGTGAATTAGTGGTGGAATAGTTGTTGCCAGAGCCTCTGGACCCTCATGTGTGACTTCTAAGGGGCTGACTCTTCTGGGGTTTCTTGTCTGTAGGTCCAGGATGTCCCATCATCATTCTCCACTGTCTGCTACCCCTTCTTTGCCATTACTCGGGGAAGGGGCATACTCATGGAGGGTGGATGGGAATATGTGCATTTTCCATGGTGGTAGCTTTCTGGGTCTCAAGTGTGCCTGCAGATGGAACCAATGTATTTGTTTCTGATAATTCCTTAGCTCCCCACATCCATCTGTTAAAATCAGCAGCATCTTGTGAGTCAGAGAAGATGTGGAAAGCACCATTACACTTGCTCTTGAATTGGGCTGGGTAAGCCATCTGATAGCAGACCCCCATCTGTTGCAGTTGATGTCTTGCTTCTGTGAAGGCTGCCCTCCATTTATATAATTTAGCTAAAAAATCTTGGTAGAGGGAGATTTAGTGTCCATGCCAGTACAAGGGTCCTTTTTGCCTGGCCAGTTGAAGCAAGTGCTCTTTGGTGGTGTAACATTGAAAGTTTACCATCAAGGGTGTGGGCTTCTCACCCGGCTTGAGCTTAGGTGCTAGGGAAATGTGGGCTCTCTGTATCTCCAGGGGATAGTTGCTTAGTTGCAGGATCTTTGACAGAAAGTGCTGAGTAAATTTCATGATATTTTCCCCTCTGCTTTGTCAGGCACTCTAATAATTCTCAAGTTATTGCACTGTTCCCAAGACTCAATGTCATCTAGTTTGTCCCAAAGAAGGACTGTTTCTGTTTTTATATGTAATTCCATGTCACTCCTGCTACCTTGTATGTCAAGCTGACGGAGGATGAACTCTGTGTCAAAGACCTCAGAGTGAAATTTTCCATTCAGTCTTCAAGGGATGTGATGGAATTTTTAACCCCTGAAATGTCTTGCATTATACACTCAAACATACTGAGGAAAGCTGGGTCAACCACCACCAAGTCAGCCGCCATCCTGATCGTTTATGTATTGGCCATCTTGAAACATATTTTGAAAAATATTTCTGTGAGGAAAATTCTTACAAAATGGCTGAAAGCTGGTATTTTTAATTCTGGCAGAACAAAAGGAAATTAAATCTGCTAAGTATAGAGCAAAGAGAGCCCTTTGAAGATAGGGATTTTTAAAAGTTTAAAGCCCAAGGTTGGGAGGCAGCACTTCAAATGGCCATTTTTTCAGTGATCAGACCCATGTTAGAGAGAACATGAAGAATGTTTGGTCATTCACAGTGGTGGCAACTGCAGCAAGAGCTTCACTGGCTGTGGTAGAAGGCTTCTTCATCGAGTCAGTCAAAGTGCCCACATTATGCTTGGTGGTGACAAGAGGTTCTGTGAAGGAATTAAGTTTTTATCCAGCTTTTGGAATGATATAGTAAGCATTGTAAAGGCATGGTGCAGTGAGTCTAGAGGTGAAGGGGTCTGATTAGATGAAAAATGTTTTGCTTTGTCTTTTCTGACTGCTTAGATGAGCCAGTTTGAGACTGGAAAGAATACTGTTTTACAGTGTTTTTGGTCACCCCATCATAAAACCATCTTCTATATCATTTGCAAGGAAACACTGTGAGAGTCTCTCTATATGCTGAATTCAGTCCTTCTGATTTGCACTGTATTCCTCCGTTTTTCCATAAGTAGCAATTACTGTAAGAAAAATATGTAAACTACCACCACAGGAGAAGTCCTACAGTTTATTCCTCATTGCAAATGTGGTGTATCAAAATAGAGGAGTCCAGTTGATGGGAGTTAGAATCTTTTTCTTCATCAGTTGCATATGTACATCTTTGAAGTTTCCATCTTTATTCTATCTGACCCCAAGCAGCAAGCTCAGTACAGCATAAGCATTATTAAAATGACAGTGCTTATCACCGATATGCCCACAATGTGGGATCTCCTAGTTACTGTAACTCACATTCTCTGTTTTCAGTGCTACACATCTGTTCCTCATCTTCTGGGTGTTCATCCACTTTGCAGTAAGGTGTTCTTTCCTTCTTTTTCTCTTGGGCTCACTCTGCCTCTGGTTGGCTGGTAGGTCATGCTGCTTATGGGGTTTGCCTTCTGTTTGGTATTTAGTTTCATTGCTGACCTTCATTCTTTTGAATGCTCTCTCAAGCTTGTCCCTGAGTTTTGGATGTGTTTCTGGATACAAACCACTGAGGTATGAAACGTCAGACTGCTTAGCATCACACACGGCTGCTATGCCACCTCGCTCCTGGTCATGTACGTACTGGCTCTGGTGTCTCCTATCTCTTTATGAATGGAACAAGCACACTGGAGGGGCAAATTGGCCTGAGTAGGTTGTGAGGAAGATGGATATTGCTTCCCCACTGTGGATCAGAGATAGGAGGTCTGGCAGAGTATTTGAAGGTATGTACTATGCTTTTGGTCTTGGATGGTTGGTTAGGGAGGGAGGATTGAAGTTCTTAATGCTGCCAGTTTCTGGCACAGTACCAGTGCACTGGTGATTTTTTATTTTAAATTGAAATGGGGCAACTGAATTTGGCAGCGGCCAGCTATCACTATGGGGGGGGGGTAGAGAAGTAATAAAAGTTGGATATGAAGTGGATCAATAAGATGAGGATATGAATTGCTAGAGCAAACCACAATCCTGACCCTAATAATGGCAGAAACTTATGTTAATTTATGACCTTTAGCACAAAGAAGAAAAAATATCCCTAATGTGGAGAAAACCTCTGGGGGATCCAAGACCTCTAGTTACCATCACTCCAGGGTTACTATCTTCTTAATTTTCATTGAAAGGAAGCCAAACCTTTGACATGCTGCTTAATGACAACAAAGGTTAAAATTGTTCCCTCCTTCTAACTTAACAAGTTTCCACCTGCTCAAAAGTACTGCAGAATGCAACCCTACAGTCAAAATAGTCCATGTAAGTGTGGACCCCACTCCAGAAGGTGCACATAGGCTTAACCAGTATGCTGAACGAATGTCAGAATGCAGTATGAACCCCTACGGGAAGGAAAAGACTTAGTAAAATAGCTGCTTCATATATAGCTGTCCTGATTTTATGAGTACAAGACATATGGGAAGAAATATTTGAGAGGAGTCCTTGAGAGGCCAGAAATGAAGTCATATGATGCATTTTGGGGTGAACCTGTACAACACCCTTAAGAGGCATGAATATTGGTCCGTATGTCTACTGGTCACTGGGATGTGTGCTCAACAAGTTTGAAAGCATAGCAGGAATGAAAGTATTGTAGAATGGTTGGGTAGGACATAGCCCTGAATGAAACATGATATTATGAGTGCTGAATCCCAAGGGGAGAAGTGGAGTGACCACCTGGGTCAGCTTGTCAGCAGCTAGCATGAAGAAGCAGCAGATCAAAAGTGAGGGATTGTAAATTCCTAAAACATCCAGAGAGGTAAAACCTGGCCAAGGCAGCCAGTGGCTAATAGATGCAGAGGAAGAACAAAGTTAGCACAGCAGACTTGATAGGATTTGAGAAGGATAGCTGTACAGTAGATGTTACCTTTCAATGTGCATCCTTTAGGAGTTTTGTCCTCCCTGTACTTTGCATGCTTAGGTGATCCATTGGGTGAAGTACCATGTGATTTTATTTTTCTGAATCGAACAAACTGAACACCTACTAAGCAGTAGAGAAGGAGGATGCAGAGGGAAGACATGCTGCCAGACTGCAGGACACTGATCATGATAGTGGGACTGATTGCATTACTACTGGAGAATGTAAGTAGGAGAGTTGGTGGCTGCAGAAAATGGCCTCACAACGCATCAAGAACCTGGCAGGAGCAGCAGACTATCATAACCACTAAAAATATAAATATTAGCACAACTAGAGCTTCAAATAATGGTGACAGTAACAAAATGTATGAATGTCGCATATATAAAAAATACAGCAGTAATCTGCCTCATGCTTTGCCTCTCAGCTTCATCAGAGGACCCATCAGAACTAGCAAGGAAACAACCAAACCAATCAACATGCACAAGCCCCAGTGATCACTCAGCCACACACAGGCCTTGAAAGCAGCAAGAGTACAACTGGGAAAAGACGAAGATGCATGGCAGGAAGGTAAAGATGGCAGGTAGATAAGAACAATAGCAATGCTGCCAATGCTCAGAGCAGCACAGAAACAAGTGTCTAATAGATGTTTATATCATGCATATTAAATAGTCACCCATGACCCCACCACATCTAGAGATATTTGATCAATTCTAGTTATGTTGAGTAACCATACCTTACATTAGTCACCAAATGAACAAGTGTAGTTATAATAAAACTTGGCTTCTGGAAGATTGCACAGAAAAATACAAACAATCAGAAATATACAGTACTAGAAAATGTCACTCTTTATTATTATTTCAGATCTAGAATTTCTGAATCATTCCCCTTGCATTGTCTTTACCTTAATTTGCTTTATAATATATAATGCATCATTTTTCTTATTTGAAGGTCCTTTCTCTTGTGGTCTAGCAGCTGTGCTGCTTGGAAGCTTTTTTTCCATGTTCTTATTTCCTTTGTATTTGTCTGCCTAAATAGCCAAGTCCTCCTATTGGGGTGGGTGGTTGATGTGGGTACACAACTCAATCATTATGTGAACCAAAGGTCTACTAACTTTTGAAACTGTGTGACTCCTAGCTTTGATGTTTTATCTGTATGTGCAATTCAAGGCAAAAAGGTTTTTGTCATTGAGTCCTAATAATACTTTTACTTTTAGCTTTCAACCTACCACCAAGTTAACTGTAAAAGTCCTGGAATCTGCTACATTTCCTGAAGCATGAAACCTGTATAGACGATGACAGTAAGCAACACTGACAGCTCTAAATGTCACAGCACAAAATTTGTTGAATATGTTAATTAATGAACGAACTTCTGAGGAAAATAATGTTTGCAAGCAGAAGCTAAAAATCATGACCAGATATCAAAAGGTATTCCATCATGTGCTTGGTAATTTAATTGTGTTCATGTGCATTTTTGGTAAGCTGTCTCAAGAAAATTAAATATGTGAATCTTGCAAGTCATCTAGGAAGTGTTAGTTAATAGAAAGACTCCACCTGCATTTATATGTGTGTGTGTGTGTATATATATATTAATTATAGGGGCTCAGTCACGCCCCGATAGTTAGGGTTGAGTAGGCACTTTAATGTTAAACCTCAAATTGTGTGCGTTAATAACTTTGAATCCATTGAATGGATTTGCACAAAATTTGGAATGCACAGTCTTGTATGGTAGATCTCTTGATTTACCAAGTTGCATTTCGGTTGGACATATGGTTTCTATGTAGCAAAATGCCAAAAAATGCACTTTTCGCTAGTTTTGACATGTTTTTTGCCTTTGGTGCTGTACCACAATGTGCAATTCTTTGCTCTGAAACTTGGAAAATAGAAAGAGGTTTGGTCAAGGAACAATCCAGCATTGGTTTGGTAAAAAAAAATATGAATCCATTCCAAAGTTATTACATTTTTAATTTTTGAGTTCTGAGCATGCTCAGTTCACTCAAAAATTAATATGTATATTTTGTGAAAGATAAATGGCTTCACAGTCAAAGATTTTGTCAGCTCGTGAAATAAAAATCCTAGTCTGTCAGAAAAATTATTTGTTTGCGAGCCGCCATCTTGTTTTTAGTTTTCCAGTCAAACAAAATGTTGTAGCTTTAACCACGGGTGACTTTTGGGCCAAATTAGGCATGGGTTTTGTTCAGGGTGACCCCCTCTACAAAGCCATGCCTCTGGTTTGCTTTATTTCTGTAAAAAAATCGGTTTTTAAAAATTAAAAATTATTTTTTCACCACTCGCTGACAATCTTCTTTCGCGAGCCTGCAAAATCCTGGTCCACGAGATGATCCTAGTCCGTGAGCTTTGTTCATGAGAGGATGACCAGATAGCCAGAATTTCACAACCAGATGTCCCTGGGGACAACCAGATGGCCCTGAGGACGACAAGATGGCCTAGATTGGCGTGATCAGATGTTTGCTCTTGGACTAGGATTTTGTTAGGCCGCGGACTAGGATTTATCTTGTGGCTGAGGATTTTGCTATCTCATGACTGAAAATTTTTAAAGGTGTAAAAACTTCAGAATTGGATAGTTCATTAACGGTTTGGTCTTTTTACTTGAAATTTTCAGAGTGTTGATGGGATGCCATACAGGTGTGAATTATGCTGTGTAGGTGATGGGGAATTTAGTGGTTGCATAGATATGCCATGACAAAGTTGATGTTTTCCCCATAGGATTACATTGTGGTGTCTGTCATGCCTTTCAGCGCCGTTATCTCGAAAATGAAGCGAGATACAGAGTTTACGCTACTGGTGGCATAGATTACCTATCTATGATGCTAAAACAAGATTTTAAACCATATAGTAAGCCTGCAGTGGAATTTTTTTTGTAGGTTACACAGTTAATGAGATATTGTCAAATTTGTGTTACAAAGATTCCTTGCATATAGGGCTGCTGTATAGCTATGCATAAGTGGGGCCCGTGCTCCCACAGATGCATATTGTAATGTAGTAATGGGCAACTTGGTGGAAGTGTAGGGCCCAAAGGGCCCCGTGCTCTCACAATACATGTTTTTTACTAGTTATATTACACTTTTTCAAAAAGTAAGGAAATTCATAGCAACAAAACTGCATTAAATGCATCAATTAGGTTTAAAGTGACAAAAGTGAGGAAATGAAACTTTAGGGTTGAGCACTTAACCCCACCAGAACCCACGCATCCATCCTCCACAGACTGACAGATGCCAGGGTATGCCATGGGGTCATGAGGCCTAACTAGCACCCCGTTATTCTTTATTGTAGCATGCAAACCTGCTTACACATGGAATGGAGTGTGAGTTGGGCCTGATGGCCCCATGGCACACCCTGGCATCTGCCAGTCTGTGGAAGATGGGTGTGTGGGTTGTGGGGGGTTAGATGCTCAACCCTAACATTTTGTTTCCTCACTTTTGTCGCTTTAACTGTAACTGATGTGTTAAACACAGTTTTTTGTCATGAATATATATATATATATATATATCTATATCATATAGATATATATATATATATATATATATATATATATATATATATATATCTGGCATTCAGTATGCTAGTATGTGAGATCTGCATATGTTTTTATATTATTTTATTTAGTTTTATTTACTTATTTGACTCTAGGATTACAAGTACCTTTGAGCCAAAGGTTCTTTTACAAAGGTTCCACGTCAGTTGAGAGACAATAGTAGACAAAACAATTAGAAGAACAAGACAACTTGAAAGAGCAATGTACTTTGAAATGGCAGAGAGCAAAGCAGATTACAGTCAATTCCAAACAGTTACATACATACAGTACTGTTTTAAAAGGGGCCATAGGGAGAATAAGCTAGGAGGACAACAAATCAGGTACAGCCAGTGGCAATTGTCAGTAACAAGAAAAGTTCAAAAGGGGAATGGGGGAGAGGGTAAGGTGGGAGGTATGGTAGAGGAGGTGAATGGGGTAAGTAAGTGCTGTATTAGGAGGAGCAGATTCAGCCAGACAATCACAGGAGCTAGAGGCAGAGAGGAGGAGGTGGAGGTTGCTTTTGAAGGGGTCCAGTTTAGGTGGGGAGGAGATGTCATAGCTGAGGCCATTGAATCAGCTGTAAGCTCAATAAGTTAAGGATCTTTTCCCCTGTGTGGCACAGCATTGTGGGATGTGCAGATGCTGTAATTCAGAGACCCTGGTGGGGTGTGGATTTTGCACCATGTGGAGGAGTGCTTGGACACCTGGGGGGGGCTAAGCACGATGTTATTTTTTTTTACCATTAAGCAGATCTGGTACTTGATATGATTAGACAATTGGAGCCATCTGGTTTGACAGTATAGATTGCAGTTGTGACTGAGGCAGTGGGATCCAGTGATAAGCCTGCATGCTTTGTTAAGGATTAAGGATACATGCCTAAGGGCAGAAGCTGAGGTCAAGCCATAGATGATGAGGTCATAGTCAATTAGGGAAACCACCAAGCTCCATACTGTGATCCTTAAGGCATCTGCAGTAAGGCATTGCCTATGCCTGTAAAGAAGGCCAATGAGAGAGTTTGCAGCTTTTGAGACATTTTCAATGAAGGTGCAATATGATAGATTACTGTTAATAGTGACTCCAAGGTAGTTCAAAGAATGAACCTGTTCGAGGGCTGCACCAATGCCATTAGTGATCAAGAGGGGTTGGGACCTGTGTTTGTTGTGAGAGCTGCTGAAAAGCATATACTTGGTTTTCTTGTAGTTGAGAACTAATTTATGTGTACTAAACCAGTTTTTGATTGCAGAGAAACCAAGCTGAAGATTGTGTTGAAGGAAGTATGGGTCCTTGTGGGTGGAGTAAATGACGGCAACATCTGCATAGAGAAGGATTTGTTCAGTAGAAGATTGTGGGAAACTGTTTAGGAAGATGCTAAACAGGAGTGGCCCAAGGATGGAACCTTGGGGGACTCCTGAGTGAACTGGTCTTTCCGTGGAAAGGGCATCAGCTATCTTCACTCTTTGAGAGCGGTTTTCAAGGTAACTCCGGATCCAAGTAGAGGATTCAAGGAAGAGTCCAGCAGTATCCAACTGAGTGATTAATAGACAATGAAGGATGGTGTCAAAGGCCTTGGTAAGGTCTATGAAGACCGCCCCAGTGAGGAGACTGTTGTCCAGGGAGTTGTGGATGACACCTGTGAACTCAAGGAGGGCAGATGTAGTGCTATGACCTTTTCTAAATCCATGTTGTTGGGTGCACAGGATGTTGTATTTGTCCAGGTAATCAGATAGCTGGTCTCCAACTGAGTGATTAATAGACAATGATGGACGGTGTCAAAGGCCTTGGTAAGGTCTATGAAGACCACCCCAGTGAGGAGACTGTTGTCCAGGGAGTTGTGGATGACACCTGTTAACTCAAGGAGGGCAGATGTAGTGCTATGACCTTTTCTAAATCCATGTTGTTGGGTGCACAGGATGTTGTATTTGTCCAGGTAATCAGATAGCTGGTCAGCTATTATACGTTCAAGGGCCTTGGAGAGTGGGGGTAGTTTGGAGATGGGCCAATAGTTTGAGTGAAGAGCCCTGTCCCCACTCTTGTGGACTGGTGTTATAGTGTCAGATTTCCATTGGTCGGGAAACTGACCAAGGGAGAGAGAGAGAGAGGTTGAAAATCATAGTTAGAGGTGATAGAACTTCAGTGAGAGTAAAGGGCAACAGTTTGAGGTCAAGAGAATCACCACTTGTCCTGTATCTGGCAATTGCCTTACTGATGTAATTGTGGACTTCAGGCATCCTGGCTGCTTTGAAGTAGAACTGGGGTTAGTTAGCAGGGCGGGGAGGTGGAGGTGGGGAATGTAGGTGGAGTATCAACATCGAAGTAGTCCGGTGGGCTAACACTAGTGAGGTCTGAGAACACGATATTAAATGTATTAGCAATAGAGGTTGGGTCGAGAGTTATTGCCCCATCAACATTCAACATGGTAGGTGACATATGAGATGCCTTTCCAGTGACTTCTTTAAGATTGCTCCAGAAGGATCTCCCCTTACCCCAGGAGTTAGTGTGAACTTTGTTATAGTATGTACTTTTGGTCTAGCAGATGGATTTTGTACATTCGTTACGACCTTGTTTGTAGTTGTGTAGGTCAATGTTCTGTATATGTCAAACAAAAAACAAGCTTCCTTGACATCACTTCCTTTACATGTTCAATAAATATAATATGGTATCACTAACATTACAGATTGCTAATGAATACACTATTACAAATAAATATTAACCATGTGATATTCTCTATATGGTGTTGCTATTATGATATATATCTTGCATGGCAACTGGTCATATTCAGCTACCATCTTTATTATAAGAGTCATTCTAGAGGAGCCCTTGCAAATGAGTAAATTAATTAAAAATTAGCACAAAATGGTAGAGACCAATGCAAATAATAAAATAGTATGGATTATGCCATTCGTATAGTATATCAAGAGAAAGCATTTTTTATTAAATAATTAATCAGTCTTAAAAAATATAGTCAAATGGATAATGGGACATATTTTCAGCATTCAAGTGTCAAGGTCAAGAAGCATAGGGCACCTACTGACTTTAGGTTTGGCTAACCATGACTACTATGACCTCTGTGATGTCCTATCCTCCCTGGGATGGCTCCCCTATGAATCTAAATTAAGGTATGCTACTCTAAGCTTCATACATAAACTGGTCCACTGCTATACTCCTCCCTGACTTGCTGACATTATTCAACGTTAACACCCATGAAATGCCCTTAGATCTGCCTCCCTACCCCTTCTCCAATTGTCAAACCCCCAGCTCCCATGGCCCGGAGATCCTTTGCCTTTTCTACTTTGTCCTGTTGGAACCCGCTGCCTCCTGCTATCCTGACCTGTACCTCCCTCTCTCTCTCTCTCTCTCTCTCACTTTTTCAGTACTTATTGCTATAGTACCCCACCTTGCTGCCACATCTTCCTCCTGTTTTCAGTGACTCTTAACTTTTCCAGCCCCACTTGTCACATTTTTCTTGCTCTCTCTTGTACTGTGCCTTATTCAAAAATGTGTATAAGATTTTGTTTGTTAATTAGTGCATGATGTTTTGCTTTACCATTTGGTTTAACTGTAATAGCTGCTCTCTGTAACTGTATCTGTACAGGTTCCCTGTACCAATCTTATTATCAATGTGTTGCACTGCCAATGTACTGCACTTTCTGGGTTACCCCTGAAAAAGGGACTGTCTTCACGCTGTGGGCCCACCAAGTGACCAAAATTCAATAAATAAATTCACATTCCCCTGTGCTATCCCCACCCACTCTCAGCTTGTCTCTCTCTACTTCAACATCTCTCTCCCAAATCCCACTCTCCAATCTTCCATGTGCAGTACTCTTAGTTCCCCCTAGGAGTCACTGCTGACCCCTCCACAGCCCCTACTTACAGCACACATTTGATGGGCTCTGATGCCCTGCCAACCCAACTTTCGTAGGTCCAAACCAGTGCCCCACCTCAAGTTCTGAACCTTGTACTTTCCGCATCATAGCCCGTGGTTCTACTGCTGCACCAAAGGTTCCCTCAACTGGCAAAGTGCCAGGGAGCTTGTTGATGTGACTACTGTGTGCATACTGAAGATTTCCTGCAGTATTTTGTGGAATAAACCTGAATTTTTTGCAAATAGCAAAAAATGAGCTTGGTATTATTTGTAGCATCTTCAGTACCTTCACTGGAGGTCTAAGTAACCTCCTGGCTCTGGAGTACAGGTGGTTTCTGTTGTTCTTGCTGAGCCAAAGTGGCTGCTACATTTCTGAGAGAAACCTTATCTCCTTTAAGCCTTCAGAACATGACCACCAAATATGCAGTCTGGGCACCCGGTCCATCTGGCACTGCTCGTCCTTATCCTTATCCACATCCACTCCTGCACCTCCCCTCCCCTCCCCACCTCAGACACCGCAACATTGCCTACCCACCCATGCTCACACCTCACACAACTGCTCCCCAGCTCCTTCACCATCACCACTCATCCACCTGTACACCCCCCCAGCTCATCTCTCCCCACCTCCTCCATCTCCTGATTCTCCTTGGTCACCATGCTACCTAGCCATCCAAGCGCTTCATTCCCTCCCCATAACTATCTCCCCCCCCGGGGACAGACCAGTAAACCACTCAAAAGCCAAGGACAACACTTGGCACTCTTCAGGCTTGTCTCCCTCCTCCTCCTCCTGCTATTGTACAATGTCCACTCCAAACCAGGCCCAGCCACATCTAACCCCAGCCCACCCTCCAACATCGGCTGGTCTCTGCCTGGCCTCAGTGAACATATGCAGTCTCCTTATGAAATTCACTGACTTCCAGGGATGGATTGCCCAGCACCAGCCTGATGTCCTAGCACTAGTTGAGACTTGGTGCTACAAGTCCACCCTGGACTCTTTTATTACCCTGCCAGGGTACACATTAGTCAGGGATGATAGAGTAGGGAAGTGGGAAGGAGGCTGTGCCACATACCTCCATGATAACCTGCAAGGGATTGCCCTCCCACCCAGCCAACTGGAGCATGGAGCCCAAGCTCTCTCCATTAAAATCACCCTGGCTACTCCAGAGCACCACTAGTAATCACTGCTGCATATATCCCCTCATGACACCAGAACCCTGCACTTTAGTCACTACTGCAGCATCTCATCAACCTTCCAGCAAGTTGGAGCAGATCACTATGAGAGACCTTAATATCAACTGACTTGCCAGCTCTGCCTCCCATGCTAAAGATGCTATTGCAGCCCTTGACCTCACTCAGCTAGTTACTTCCCCCATCCAGTCCCACCCTACCAATGGCACTGCCACATTACTGGACGTTGTCCTCTCAAACCAACCCCATAAAATCAGCAACACCACCGTGTTGCCCAATGCTCTAAGTGACCACTCCCCCATCATCCTCTCCTGGTCCTGTAAAATGAAGAGACCAGTGCAAAGAGTTACCTCCCAATGTCACCTGTGACCTGGTAAACTGGCCAAACACAGAGAGCACCTTGCCCGCTGGGACTGGACCCTGATTAAGCTAGTCCTGGATGTGGACACTGCTTTCAACTACTCTGTCCACTCATTTAATGCCGCATGTGACATCCTTGCTCCCATTACACAATGAGTAAATAAGAGGCATGACTCCCTGTGGATTACCCCTTCCCTCATCAACCAAAAAAGGAACAGAGACAACCACTGGCACAAGGCCCTAGAATCTGGCAAGCCCACGGACAGGCAAAACTTTAGTGCTGTACGCAACAAATACACCTGGGCCATCCGCAAGCCAAAATCAGAATACTACAGGTCCATCCTTGCCTCCACATGAGGGACTGCCCGTAAGTTAGAAACATAGAAACATAGAAGTTGATGGCAGATAAGGACCGCAAGACCCATCCAGTCTGCCCATTTCTTTTTCTACCTTATGAATGTGCCATTGGCCTTTGCTCTGTCAATGGCTTATCTATTCATACTCATCTGTATTGCTCCCTTATGCCTATTCCATGCCTGTTTGAAGCCCTGCACTGTATTCATATCCACCACTTTCAGAGGTAAGCCATTCCATGCATCCACCACCCTTTCTGTGAAAAAGAACTTTCTCACATTACACCTTAATCGGCCTCCCTCTAATCTCATGCTGTGTCCTGTTGTCCTGCTATTTTGCTTATATAGAAACGTGTTCGACTCCTTCACCTTGTTAATGCCCTTAAGGTGTTTGGATGTTTCAATCATATCACTTCTCTCCCTCCTTTGCTCTAGGGCATACATATTGAGCTCAGTTAATCTGTCCTCATATGTTTTCTGGTGCAGTCCTTCCACCATTTTGGCTGCCCTTCTCTGGACTGCCTTCATTTGGTTAATGTCCTTGTGAAGGTGTGGCAACCAATACTGCATGCAGTAATCAAGATGGGGCCTAACCAGTGTCTTGTAAAGAGGGATTATTACCTCCCTCTTCTGACTTGTGATACCCCTACTAATACACCCAACATCCCTCAAGCCTTACCTACTGCTTTAGTGGTCTGCTTGGATGATTTCAGGTCATCAGTGATGATGACGCACAAGTCTCTTTCTTCCCTTATGACTGCCAGCAACTCCCTTCCCCAGCCTATAGGTGTTTTCAGGGTTTCTCTTCCCTATGTGCATGATCTTGCACTTCTTTGCATTAAACCCCAGTTGCCACTCTTCCTACCATTTTGCTAGTTTATCCAGATCTCTTCTCTTTCTGCCCACCCCATCTGGACCATCTACTCTGTTGCAGATCTTGGTGTCATTTGCAAACAGACAAACCTTGCCCTCCAGTCCATCTGCAATGTCACTGATGAAGATATTGAAGATGACTGGCCTCAGAACTGATCCCTGAGGTACCCCACTTGTGACTTGCATCTCTTCTGACCGTATACCGTTTACCACCACTCTTTGTTTTCTGCCTGTCAACCAGTTTGAACCCAGTTGACCAACGTCTGACCCACCCCGAGCCTACCCAGCTTATTAATCAATCTTCTATGTGGAACAGTATCGAAAGCTTTGCTGAAGTCAAGGTATGCAACATCAACTGATCCCCCTTGGTCCACCACTCTGGTTACTTAGTGAAAAAAATCTATGAGATTAGTTTGACAGGACCTTCCTTTTGTAAACCCATGCTGTCTTGGATCCTGTGCTCCTATAGATTCCAGGTGTTGCACTATCCTTTCCTTAAGGAGTGTCTCCATAATCTTGCCCACTACTGTAGTTCCCTGCCTCCTCACTGCTACCACTCTTGTGAAGCGGGATCACATGAGCCCTTCTCCAGTCTTCTGGGACCTCTCCTGTGCTCAGAGACTCACTAAGCAGTTCTGATAATGGCTCTGCTAGTTCCACGCTTAGCTCCTTTAGTACCCTGGGATGTATGCCATCAGGTCCCATTGCGTTACCCACCCTGAGCTTATCGAGCTCTTGTTGGACCCTTTCTTTTGTGAAGGAATTAGTGTACACCTCCCCCCCCCCCCGTGTCCATGGTGCTGAGCTGCGGGCCCTGCCCTACCTTCTCTTCAGTAAATACTGAGCAGAAGTATCTATTTAGGATAGATGATTTTACATGTTCCTCCTCCTCACATGCCCCCTTATCCCCTTGGATCTTAGCAATGCCCCCTCTGGACTTTCTCCTTTCACTAATGTATCTATAGAAAGTCTTGTCACCTTCTTTTACTGTTCATGCTAGTGTTTCTTCGGTTTGGGCCTTTGCCTGCCTTACTGCCTTCCATGCTTCCCTTAGGGAGGTTTGGTATGCCTCCCTATCTTCATCCTGCTGTGTTCCCTTATATTTCCTAAAGGCCAGCCTTTTGGCTCTGATATTTTCTGCTACTGTGTTTGAGAACCAAAGTGGTTTCCTTCTTCTTTTGCACTTCCTTTTCTCACTAACACAATGGGATGTTGCTTCAAGTATTGCATCTTTAATGCTTGCCCACTTTGCCTGTACCCCCTCACCTGTATTTCTTTTTGCCAGGGCTAGCTTAACTCTGCTGGCCATCTTATCAAAGTCAGCTCCTCTGAAGTCCCATATTTTTGCCTTGGAATGGGATGATTTTGATCTAGTGGCCAAATTGAACCATACCATGTGATGGTAACTGGCATCCAGGTGACCTTCTACCTGGAGATCTGTGATCCTTTCCCTGTTAGCCAGTACTAGATCTAGGATAGCTCTGTCTCTTGTGGGTCATTGTACCAGTTGTTTGATGCCCTCCCCCTGCAGGGAATCCACCATGTGTCTAGTTCTGGAAGATGTCCCTGCTGGTATTGACAAATCTGTAGCTGGCATGTTGAAGTCTCCCATTATCAGAACCTCACCTTTAGCTGTCATGTTTTGTATATCTTCTAACAGTAATGTGTCTATGTCCTCCCCCTGGTCTGGAGGCCTGTACACAACCTAGTTCATATGGAGGTCCCATTTCCTGTTTCATGAGTGACCCACAGTTCTTCTGGCTCCTTATGTGTATTCTGAATTTCTGAAGCTTTGATATTTTCATTAACATAAAGGGCCACTCCACCCCCCCCCTTTTTGCACCTTGGTCTCTTCTGAACAGTACGTTGCCAGGTACTGAAGTCTCCCAAGTGTGGTTACTGGTAAACCATGTCTCGCTAATGGCTACTATGTCCAGTTTAACCTCTATCATTATTGCCTGCAGGTCTGGGATCTTGTTTCCCAGACTGTGAGCATTTGTGTACATGATTTTTCATTGGCCAGATTTCAGTGTGTTAGTTGTTGGGCGTGGTCCAGCATTTCTCCTGTGCATTGTATGGGGAGCCAGACCTTTTTCTCGATCTGGTGATGCAAATGAACTACAAACATGTTGAACTCCTGATTGACCACTAGCTGAGGGGGGAGGAGTGTTCTTCCCATTTGATGTATGGGGTGCTGCACCCCTCTCCCCAATTGCTAGTTTAAATATTCTGCAAAGATGTCAAACTTCTGCCCCAATGCACTGACTCCCTCCTTAGTCAGATGCAGTCCATCAAGTTCAGGGACAATATAAAACAGTTCAATGGAAAAACCATATCACCCCCCCCCGTCCCAACTTGATGTCAATGGCTCACTCTCCACAGACCCATAAACTACTACTGATGGTCTCAATGTCACCTTCACAGACCTCAGCGCAGTCCACCCCACTAATTTCTTTGACCCTGCTCCTGCCTACCCCACCCACCTATCTCACCTAACCCCCCCCCCTTTCTTCTTCCAGGCCCTCTCTCCAAACAAAGTCAAACCCTACCAGATTAAAGCCCTTAATGGTACTAACCACAGTAATGACACCCTGGACCTCAAGCTCCTATGACTTGCCCTGGACGTAGTGCTTGTACCCCTCACCAACCTTTTCAATTGTTCCTTCTGCCTCAGCCAATTCCCCCATGTCTGGAAGATCACCGTGATCATCCCTATACAAAAGGCGGGGACCGTACCTCCCCTGGAACTATAGATCAATATCGACCCCCCCCCCAAAAGCCCTAGAAAAGATTGTAGCAAACTAGCTAACAGACTACCTCACCAAACACAAGTTCCTCTGTGCAGAACAGCATGGCTTCCGACGGGGGCACAGTACCTCCACTGCCCTCCTTGAATTTTCCAACTATTTACACATAGCCCTTGATAAAGGACTCCTCACTGGTGCAGTTTAAATCGACGTATCAAAAGCTTTCGATACCATCAGCCACTCACTTCTCATAGCCACCCTTTGTCAACTAGGTCTCTCACAAGGCCCTCTGGCCTGGTTCGCCAACTACCTCACCTCCCACTCACTGTGCGTGAAAATCAATAGCACACTCTCCAGTAATCAGCAGGTCTGCTCGGGAGATTCACAGAGCTCGATCCTTGGCCCACTGCTTTTTAGCCTGTACTTGAACTCACTCCCAAAATCATGTTCCCAAAAAATACTACTTTATGGAGATGATGCAGTCCTCTTCTCATCTCATCGGGTCACAGACCACCTCAAAAGTGCCCTCCAAAATGCCTTCAACCAGGCTGAAAACTGGTTCCTGTACTGAAGGCTCATAATCAATCTAAAGAAGACAAAGCTCATGCTTTTCTCGCACAGTCAGAACATGTGCAAGGACACCCACTTCTCAGTCCTGTCTAGCACACTCCTTCCCCTTGAAAGAGTCAGCACCTATAAATATCTAGGCATTACTTTTGACACTGCCCTCACTTTTCATGACTGCATATGCACCCTTGCGTCTGCTATAAACTCACATGTTGGCCTGCTTACTGCCACAAGAACTGCCCCCCCAAGCCCTGAGGCTGGCCATCACCTTCTCAGTCCTCTCTTTAGTGAACTATGGCCTACTAGTGTATGGCTCAGCAGATAAAACAGCACTCAACAGAATCAAAATTGCTCTAAACAAGGCCTGCTGGGTACTTCAGGAGGCCACCAGACTCACCCACACCTGTACATTATACTGTATGCACAAGCAGAGTTACTCAGCTTTGATGAGAGACTGCACTACCAAATGTGTCTTTTTGCCAAGATAATAATAGCTGGTTTAATGCCGCCTGGCCTGTCTACTGTACTCAGACCCTCTGTCTCTACTATCTCCAACTGGAGATCCCACAAAAGGTCCTTTCAGGTGCCCAGAGTCAGGACATCACTCACCCAAAGATCATTTCTTTGCCAAGCGCCATCCTGGTTCAACTCCCTTCCCCCGATATCTCATTAATATAAAGGATTGGCCCTTTTAAAACTGTCCTTAGGCACTACCTGGTCATCACCTGCTTTTGTGACTGCACATAACTACTTGGACCCGACCTGTTGAGGCCCCCCCCCATTCTACCTTAATTGCTTATGTAAACAAAACTTAAGACAAATGTTGTTCCATGCATCTATGCTTTGCTACCAACTTGTATAGGATCTTACCCTAAGCTTAATTATGCACATACTTGTATTGAAAAGTTATTCCCGCCTTGTATGTTTTCACTGAAACTGCTCTGTACCTGTGATTGTTTGTGTACCTGCCTCTGTACCTTGACAAGGAGCCTTTGTAAATGAGTCCTTGACTCAAAGGTTTGCAATTCCAATACCATTAAAATAAATAAATAAATATGGTACTGATAGGCATAAAGCATTTCAAAACCATAGAACATGATACTAGTACTGTACAGTATAGTAGCTACTATTATTACAAGAAAGCACACTTCAATGGCATCAAGGAGGAATTTGCAATATAGGGTTGGCTAAAGGATCTTAGTGTTTCTACAGAATGCGGGTGTCCACCCCCTGTAATTCAGATGGTGACCAGCCAGGTAGTGAGTGTAAGATTTGCACCTAGCATCATCTACAACACTAACCACAGTCAAGGATGGGATTTTGGTGGGTGAGACAGTGCTGGATGAAGGTGAAAGGGTAGTGGGTGCTGAGCTAGTGGGAAGGGGGTACCACTAGAATACCAGAGAAGGTTTGGCTCATTTAATTGGGGACTGGGTGGGGAAACCAAAGGACTACCAAGAAAGGTTTTTTTTATTTAAGCAGGGATCAGGCAGGAGGGGGTACCACTGAACTACCAGAGAAAGTTTTCATTTCAGGGACTGGGGGGTGGGTACCACTGAACTGCTAGGTAAGCATTACTTTATTTAAATGGCGACCAAGTCAGGGCATGAGTACCACAAAGGAAACCCTACTTTATTTAACCATGGATTAGGGGAGGAAAGAATGTCACCAACATCAGTGCTCCCCAGTGTGTGTGTGTGTGTGTGTGTGTGTGTGTGTGTGTGTGTGTGGGGAAGGGGATCATACATGACCGTGCACATTGACAGAAGCAGGGTTTTGGAAGCATTAAATAACAGTGCCATGGCAGCCTACTGGTCCTTCCAAAATCATCTAAATATACCACTGCACCTTGTGTGCAAAAGGTCTCCTATATATACAGATAGACACTGTAGTGTATTTAGTCTGATTATGCTATCTACTGTGAGCCACAAAAACAGCCCCTTTAAATATGCCCCCCTTCACTCATACTACATTTGGTTAGCACAGGACAGTACCTGGTAGCATCATGCTCTGTAGCCATAGATATAAAAAAAAACCTCAAACTTTACCTTCTCCACTTTCCTTTTTAAATGAAACATGGAGAGGCTGCATGCATGGACAATGAGCCAAATACCAGTCTAGAAAAAAAGTGCTGTCCTGTTCTTCTGTATGACTTACGTTTTCATGGTAAAACCAGCATACTACTGATTAGCATCTCACATGTGTGTCAGAACATTCAGTGAACATACTCGAAGATTCTGGTACTGCTGAGACTGCTTTCTTAACTTGCTTTTTGGACTTTGTCAGACTCGGGCTGTGAAAGCAGGGCCCTTCGCTCTATGCGGTTGGCATTGTAGCAGCTCAATCACAGGCAACAGTTATGGCAGAAGGGGGATTACCAGATCTCAAGGGAGGCACTGAAATTACATCACTGGGATATATCACTAAACTACTGGAATTTCTTGTGGCATACATGGCCTAATTAAAGACTTATAATAACACAACCGCAGAGGAGGTTAGTGCTCTTCATGACTGCAAGAATGCCACAGAATAGCATGTCATGAACCTTGAGGATTCCCAGCACACTACCCTGAGGTGTTAAAATGAACATGACAAAAGTCTGGAACATCCGTGGAAGAGGGCAAAGAATCAGGAAAATCATAGCAGAAGAAACAACAAAAGGATCCTCTGTGTCCCAGAGAAAGTAGAAGGGGGAAACATGAAGCTATTTTTGTCATCAGAGATGAAGGAAACAATCACTGCTGAAAAGATTAGTGGGCAGAGTAGAGATAGGCAACAGGGTAAAAGGAAATGGGGAAGAAACACAACATGGAAAGCCATGTGTACAAATGCACCAAGTCTGAGCATCAAGATAGGTGACCTGGAGGCTACCATGGCAGAAGCAGATCTGGACATAGTGGCCATCAGAGATCTGGTGTAATGACAACCGAATCTGAGAAGTGTATGTACCAGGTTACCCTCAGTTCAGGAGGTATAGGACGGCAGGAAAGGGGGTGAAGTGGCTCTTTACGTGAGAGACAACGTAAAGGCCATGGAAATTCAGGGGGAACAGGGAGGGAAGGAAATATTGTGGGTCATACTGGAGAGAGGAAAAGGGGTGGCTAACCACACAGGTGTGATCTACAGACCTCCAGTGCAAGGGGAGGAGGGAGATGAGGAAATGATGCCAGCAATCCAAAAGATGGTGCATAGGGGAGAAGTGTTGTTGGTAGGAGACCTCAATCTGCCAGACATGGATTGGAACCTCCCTGTGGCAGCAGCAGCTAAAGCAGGAACATCTTGTACTCCCTGCTGGAGGCATTCCTCAAACAAATAGTCATGAAACCCACGCAGGAGAGGGCAATACTAGGCCTAGTGATTAAAAATGGGGACAGTGTGATGGAGGTTACAGTAGGGGAACACCTGGGGAACAGTGATCATCACACAGTATGGTTTGACATAATAGATGGGTCAAAATCTAACCACACGAGGATGAAGATCCTGGACATTAGGAAGGCAGATTTCAGAAAAATGGGGTATCACCTGAGGGAATCCCTAGCAGAAGTAGGGAATATGGGGGGAGTGGAGGAACTGTGAACAACTATCAAATAGGGAACTGAAACAGTGACACATCTCTGTGTCAAACAAGTCAGCAAGGACAAGAGGAAAAAGGGACCACTATGGTTCTCTAAGGAGGGAATAGGAAAAGTAAGAGCAAAGAATATGGCATTTAAGAAATACAAACAAACCCAGAAGGAGGGGGAGAGTGAGAGTTACCAGGAAAAGCAAAGGAAGACTGGGAAAGCAGTCAGGAGCGTTAAGGCGCAAAGAGAGGAAATAATTGCAAATTCAGTGAAAAAAGGCGATAAAACTTTTTATAGGTACATAAATTAAAAGAGGAAGGCAAGGGGTTGGATAGTAAGGCTGAAATATAAGGAAGGGAGTTGTGTGGAGGAAGACCACCAAAAGGCAGACATATTGAACAAATACTTTTGTTCAGTATGCATGGAGGAGGAAGCAAGTAACTGGCTAATGATAAAGGACAAATGCATAGGTGGTGAGAGCTGGACACAGGTCCATTTACTGAAGAGAGGGTCATTAGGGAACTAACAAAATTAAAAGTTGAGAAGGCAATGGGATCAGATGGGGTGCACCCCAGGATACTGAGGGAACTAAAGGATAAGCTGGCTGCACCTTTGACAGCTCTATTTAACCTTACATTGAAAACAATGGAGGTACCAAGGCACTGGAGGAAGGCAGATGTAGTCCCACTGTATAAGAGTGGAAATAAGAAAGAGGCAGGAAATTACAGGCCAGTCAACCTGATCACAGTAGTGTGCAAGGGGAACACTATTGAAGGAAAGGGAAGTGGAACACCTTGCTGTCAGTGGTCTGCAAGACCCGAGGCAACATAGTTTCATGGGGGCGGGGGCTATCATGCTATACAAAACTTATAGAGTTCTTCAACTGGTTAACAATGAAAGTGGATCGGGGGCAGTGGACATGGCATACCTTGATTTTAGTAAGGCCTTTGAAGCTGTTTCACATAGAAGGCTAATTATTAAGTTGGGGAACTTTGGAGTAGATACCAAAGTTGTGACATAGGTAGAGAATTGGCTGGGAAATATGACTGAAACAGTCATTGTAAATGGCACACACTCTGGAGTGGGCAAAGAGTCCAGCGGGGTGCCACAAGAATCAGTGCTAGATCCAGTCCTCTTCAATGTCTTCATCAGTGACATCACAGAGGGTCTAGAAGGGAGAATATGCATGTTCACACATGACACAAAGCTCTGCAACAGATTGGACACACCGGAGGGGGTGGTGGATAGAATGAGGAGAGATCTAAAAAAGCTGGAGGAATGGTCAAGGGATTGGCAGCTGGGGTTCACCATTAAAAAGTGTAAAATAAAGCACATGGGGCACAGAAACCCAGTGGCAACATAGCACATGGGAGGGGAGGCAATAGCAGGCTAAGAACAGGAAAGGGACCTGGGGTAATCATCTCTGATTTCTTGAAGGTAATCAGGCAGTGTGATAAGGCAGCTAGGAGGGCTAGCAGGATGCTGGGATGCATAGGCAGGGGAATCACCAGCAGAAATAAGGAAGGAGGCAATAGGCCCATTATATAAATCATTAGTGAGGCCACACCTCGAGTACTGTGTCCAGTTTTGGAGACCTCATCTTCAAAAGCACATTAACAGGGTGGAGGCAGCGCAGAGGAGAACAATCAAAATGGTGCGGGGCCTGCATCAAAAACCATATGAGGAAAGGCTAAAGGAATTTTTTTTATTTTTATTTTATTTAAACAGCAGTTTGGAAAACCTTTGAGCCATAGGCTCATTTACAAAGGTACTTGTCACAGTAAGACAAACCAAAATACACAGTATAGCAGTACAACACATATGTATAACAGTAAAATTAAGACATAGATACAAACAAGCTGGTACAGGTAGGATGGATGCAAACAATACCAGAGTTATGTCGTCCTTAACAGCACTTAGTAATAAGCTTTGTCATAAGTATTGAGTCCGGCTTTGACTAGTGGCAGTTACAGCATCGGGTGTTAATAAGGTGGTTACGTAAGGAAGTTTTGAAGCACGATATAGTTGGAACTCCGGAGATGGAGGGCAGTGTGTTGAACCAGGGAGGGCCCTAAAGCTGAAGGCTCTTTGGCCGTGAGAGGTCCTAGCTCTAGGGATAACAAGAGAGGTTTCCCAGAGGTCCAGTATGAACTAGTGGGACACGGCGGCGTGCGGTGGTGGTCAATCCTGGTGGGAAAGCCCAAGGAGGGTCTTTTGTAAGGGTACAGGTAAGATATTTGAGGGGCTCATCGAGATCAAGTACCAGCGCTTAGCATACAGTAGACAGGTGTGTGTCATCCTAGGTGCTCCAGTAATAACCTGCAGGCCTTATTCAGAGTAGTGAATTTTATGGAGTGCGGTCTGATCAGCAGCACCATACATCGGCAGTCCATAGTCCACTAGGGACAGGATAGAGGAGGTGATCTGCGTCAAGAGTCCTCCGGGGAGGCAGTGTTTATACCGGATGTAAGATGCCCAATCGGATATTAGTGGCAGTGGCTAGGCAGTGATGTGTCCATGGAAGGAGAGGGAGGGTCAAAATGGATCCCTAGGTATTTATAAGAGCAAACTTGTTTGAGTGGGAATGAGGACCCAGAGTGAATGAGGAGTTTGAAGTTGCAGGACTTGTTTTGGGGATGAGTGAAGAACATAGTTTTGTTTTTAAGATTTATCACCAATCTATGTTCCTTGAACCAGCCCTTGGCTTCAGTGAAGGACTTCTGCAGCGAGTCCTGGAGGGCAGTAGGGTTACAACTTGAGGCAAGATGACTGCATCATCAGCGTACAATAGAATGTTCCCGAGCAAGGCGTGGAAGGGTGTTAAGGTAACAGGAGAATAGTAAGGGGCCCAGAATGGAGCCCTGGGAACCCAGAAAAGATGGGACAGATGTCTGAGTAGGCCCCATTAATTTTACACACTGTGAGTGGTCAGACAGATAACTGGTGCACCAGGAGATAGGCCCAGCAGCAAAACCAGAGAGACTAAGGGCATCAAGAAGGAGGGTGGGAGACAGTGTCGAAAGCTTTCGAGAGGTCAATGAAGACAGCACCAGCCAGAGAACCAGTGTCTAAGGAGGAGTGGAGAAAGTTGGAGAACTCTAGGAGGGCTGTGTTGGTACTGTGGCCGCTCAAGCCATGCTGCTCAGGACAAAGGACATTGTAGGTGGAGAGGTAGTCAGAGATTTGAGAGGCCACCACTTTTCCAAGGCCTTGGAGAGGAGAGAGAATGGAGATCGGTCGATAGTTTCCAGCCACAGTCCTATCACCACCTTTAAAGATAGGGTGACAGTGGTGACTTTCCAGGCAGTTGGAACCTTCCCAGGCAAAGAGAGCGGTTGATGAGGCTTGTGATCGGGGTAAGGACTGTGTCTAAGACCAGCCGTAGGATACACGGATCCAGGGTGTCACTGTCTGTACTATTACTCTTGAGGGCAGTGACAAGGTGCGGCCTAAGTTCTTGGGCAGAAACACGGCGGAGGAGAAAATAAGGACGAGAAAGATTTACGAATTGAATATGTACTTCCTGGAAGAAAGGAGGGAAAGGGGAGATATGACTGAAACATTCAAATATCTCACAGGGAAGAACAAGATGCATGAGGGCAGCAGTTTTAAAAGAAAAGGATGCTTAAGGATGAGAGGGCAGAATATGAAATAAAAAAGGGGAGGAGGTTCAGAAGAGCTGTGAGGAAGTACTTCTTCATGGAGAGGGTGGTGGACAAGTGGAACAGCCTACCAGCAGAGGTGGTGGGTGCAGAAACAGTTACTGGATTCAAGAAAGCATGGGATAGACACAATGGTATCTTGGGAGTTAAGGGGGGAGGACCTTAAGCTGGTTATGGCCTGCAGTGTTGCTATACAGTACGTAGGAAAATAGGAAAGACTAGCAGGGCCTGGAGGCCCATATCTGCAGACAATTTCTATGTTTCTGTGTTTCTTACAGCAGCTAGTGGGCCCACACTAGCAAGAGCCCAATGAGGTGGAGCCTGCTCGCAGAGCGAAAGGACCACCCACAGTGTCAGGCTCCCAACCCCGGTCGATAATTGCCTACCTCCTTCGATATTCCACTAAAGAAAGGCTATGCAGAGTGGTCAGGGAAAAAGGTGAGCTTTTCTGGAAAGGAGCTCGCATATCAGTGTACCAGGATTTCTCAAGTGAAGTCATGCAGTCTCAAAAGGCATACAGCCACATTAAAGCGATGCTCAGAGATAAGAGGAAATAGTAAAGGTATAAATGGCTGACCACTCTATTTGTATTAAGTAATGGACAATTCCTGGAGGGGAGAACACATGCAGAACTATTAAGACTAATTCAGAGACACTGGACGGACTTGAGATTGCACACTACGAGTCCCAGAAAGCTGTGAGATGAGCAGGGGGATAGATAGACAGACCTACGGTGTCCCCAGAGTTCTCAAAGCAATCACCACAAAGGAGGCAAACATTTGCAGAACAACCGTATGGCAGTGCAGAATGGCATGGATCACCACAAGCCCCCTCAGTCAGACGGTCTTGAAGCAGGGAGAAGAGACACTGATGGCTCCAGTCAAGCATCGTGTAGTCACAGTAGACTATGATCGAGAAGTCCATGTCCAAGACAGCCACATGTTGAAGCCACACTGGCGTCCCCTCCTGCTAAAGCTGCTAGAGAATCTCTGAGACCACCACATGTTAACAGGAAAGCTACAGAGCCAATAAAGCAGAACACAGAGGCTTCCCCGGAGCATGGCACATTCATACAGGGCAACACTGTAAGAGGATATTTCAGACATGGACTGTGTCTCTGCAGCTGCTGAGTATGTTGTCTCAGATGAAAGATCTTTTGCTAAAGTGGCAGCAAGTAAGCGGACTTGAGACTTTTCCTACGGAGCTGCTGGTCCTTTCAGATGAAGCTTCATTGAGGTGCTGCTATGAAAGCATGAAGAAGCAACTTCTATCCTTTTTCATGCTGCCTGGTTTTAGAATACTTTGGGATATATATTTTTTTTTCTATAAGGGATGGGATTAGGTTACTTTAGCTTAGTTTGGTGTGCTGTGCCGAGTGGAGGGAGAGAAGGGAGGCAGGGAGTGCACAGGGCGAGAACAGCTGGTATCAGGAGGCAGCATGCTCTCTCTCCTCCTTTTCTGTAAGCACATACTTTTGAGGAGCAGTCCTTTATCCACACCCCATTTGAGTCCTGTATTTCCTCCTCCATCCACACAACCTCATTAGCACCCTTAACTCTTCCATGATTGCACCTCATGCTGACATTCGCTTTAGACTGCAGGTCAGAGGGAGCATGCATAGTGGACTGCTAAAGGCAATTCTCTTGGTCCCATGCAGCTTTGGTTCCTGAGTCACCTAATGGAACCCAATACTATTGCTGGTTTGCAGGTTGATCCTGGGTGTAGAATTCCCCTCTCCCACCCAGGAATATTAAAGCAAACAGTATGTGACAGTCAGGGAAACAGAAGGGTAAAATGACCCCCCCCCCATGTCACAGCTCAGCCTGATCCCCCCTCCCCACTCAGAAGCTGCAAGGGGTGGAAATCTTGTTTCCTGTTTATATCAGGTCTCGCATAATTGGTAGTACTGTGCGGAATGCGGAATTCCACCTGCGAAATTAGTGTGGAATGACCATTCCACTGACAGAACTTCCTCTGGAATTTCACTTGCTCACCTGTGGAATTCCTCCTACTGTGATCCGTGGAAAAATATTCCATGGAACAGTAATATTTCCTCAGAAAATTATTTCGCAAGAATTTCCATGGAAAATATTGAGATCAAACAATTCCACCATTCTGTTTCAGGCGGAATTTGGTGGAATTTCAGCAGAATTTAGAATATTCCAAAGAATTTCATTCCGCCTGAATTTGAAAATTCCACACAGCACTAATAATTGATTTCATCCTCACCCCATTTGTATGGTGTCTATTAATTGGTGCATTGTGTGTGCCTTACCTATAGAGGAGGTATACGCTTAGTTGCAGGCACAGTAACTATCTACTACTTGGTGTAAGCTCCCCCCCTGGATATATAACTCCCTTTATATCCTCACCACTTCTTTTCCCCTTCACCAGGTACACAGGCCCCTCCCCCCCACTCATCACCCGTCTTCTGGGGCCCATCCCTCACATGAGATACCAGGGGGACAGCATCGCCCTCAGGCTCAGCACAGCATTATACTCCTAGTTGATGATGATGTACATTGTCACACAGAGATTGGTGGTTTTGTGGTTAGCGGCCTGTTGATGGAGCACCTTTTACTACAGGAGGATAGGATAGGTCAGCTCAGTGATCCATACCACCATGATTGTAGTAGTTCACAGTGGCAGAGCTGATTGTGCACTAACAGCCTTTCTGCTCACACTGTTTGAACATTTAAACAGTTATTTATTGATAGTTCATATTGTTCATGTTTCTAATTGTGTATTAGTGGTTCTGTTACAGTTTTTAAATACAGTGCTAAATTACTGTTTAATGCTCTTTACCTTCTGTTTAGGGCTTTCAAGGGCTCTAGTGGCCCACTTGACTATATGTTATTGTCTACAAGAGTTATATTTCCATTACCACAAAGTAGCTGAGAGAGAGACTATTTATCTATAGAATATGCTTTGGTTTTTGGCAGTTTAGATACAATATAGAGGATAATGTATGGTCCTCTATCGTTAACCAGTCAGTTAACAGTCGAGAGGTTGCCAGGGCGACCATGTAAACCTCGAGAGTGAAGCTCGAGAGGTTTATGTCGCCATGGCAACCTCGAGACGGTTAAAATTGTCCGGTTGCCAATAGAGGGACCATACATTATTTTTTATAGTGTATGGTCCCAGCTCAAAAGGCTGCTTACTTTTCCATAAGTAGTCACTGCCGCGGCCCTTCAGTCCTTCCTAACCACTGCTGTTCGTGTATGGGTTCCCGTTGAAATAAAAAGCGTGCACATCGCGAGACCGCACTGTTGTTAACCTATCGATGTGGCGTGGGATCGATAGGTTAACAACATATCTACGTCACATCGATAGGTTAACAACCTTAGGAAATGATGATTTCCTAAGGTTAAAAGCGTTCTAACATACATTATACAACTCTTCTGCTCCACATTCACCCTTCCTGATATACAGGCAGACACTGGATTAAATTTGGGGATCTTTCTAACCATAGGACTACACCTGGGTGATAATTTCTCTTCGAAGAGTTAGACACCAGTTTGTTTTTTGCCTATCCACTGAGCTGTGAGTGGATTGAATTTGCCCCCCTCCCCCCGTTTGGAGCAAAGAGATAAATATAAATCTCCCCACCAACCAAGATGGCTAGCTTAGAAAACTGAGAGGTCCTGTGGGGTGAGATACATTTCTTGGAATGTTAACCAGCTCAATCACACAGAGAGGAGAAACAAGGTCTTTCAGCATCTCAAAAGCCTAAAAGCAGAGGTAGCACTTATACAGGAGACCCATCTCACCTCTAAGTGTATACAGAAGAGTTGTGTAGGGCAAATAATCCACAGTTTGGCCACTTCCAAATCTAGGGGAGTGGTGATACTGATTCACAAAGTGCTATAGTGGAGGGAAGTCCAAATTGTGACTGACAAGCAGGGTAAATGGACGTTGACCTTATTTTCCACCACTGATGGTCAGATTATAGTGTCTAATGGCTATGGCCAGAATACAGATGATTCCACCTTTTACCATAGGGTCAACCAGGCCATCACTGACCTCACGAGGGACATCTCAGACATAACTACCCTAATAGGTGGAGATTTTAATCTAGCCCCTGATCTGTTCCTGGATATATCAGCAGTAACTACTGATCCCCACCCTAAGGCTAGGGTTGCTTCACAAACTCTCATGTCAGAGTGGAGATTGACTGACCTGAGGAGAAGAGACAACCTTAAAGGAAGGACTACACTTTTTTCTCCCTAGTCCATGGTTCCTATAGTAGAGTAGATGTGTGGTTTGCCAATAATATAGGTGCCAATGGCATAACAGACTCCGCCATTGATAATATCTTGCTTTTGGATCACGCACCAGTGGGTATTACCTTCTCACCTCCTGGGAGACACCTGAAGTCACCCAGATGGCAATGCAGTCCCCTACTATTAAAAGACATGGAATTCCGTGTATGGATACGGCAGTAATTCAAGTTCTATTTTTTAGGAAAATGCCACAGGGGAGGTATCTACAAGAACTGAGGGAAAGAATCATTGCTTACTCTGCTGCAAGTCATAGGAAAACGACACAAGAGGTGGCCTCCTTAAAATTAGAACTCTGCGTTACAGAAACTGAGTGTAAGTTTGATCCCCAACTTATCCTGACCTTGGCAGCAGAGATTGTAAGGATCAAATACAAGATTAACGCATTGCTTCAGTGAAAAAAAGGAATGGCTTCTCATATGCTTTAAACATAATTTCTGGGAATCAAGGGATAAAGGGGGTAAACTATTCACCTTTCACCTCAGGAAACAAAAAACTGAACCCCAGATAGCAGCCATGCACAACAGACATGGAGACGTAGTATCTTATTATAGGGGAATAAACAAGACTATGCATAAATTTTATGAGACATTATATGGCCCCCTGCTAACTCCAACTCAGCCTCCCTTACCCTCATGGACTTTTTAGGCAACACTCTCACAACTGTTATGTGCCCTGCCATATGTCAGTATCTAGATATGCCACTGTGAGAACAGGGGCTCCTCTCCATCCCAAAGCAAATGAAAGTTGGAAAAGCCCCTGGCAGAGACAGGTTCACTGTCAGTAAGTAAGTACATTTTTATTTACAAAAGGTACTCTTACAATGTTCAGAGCACCTGTACAGTACAGTACAATGATAAAAATATCTAAAACAGCTCACAATTCACGTAAAAACATACAATCATAAAACAATTTTGTCCCCAAAAATGCTTTCTCAAAAAAAATGTTTTGAGGGAGCTTTAAAACCCCTCCACGGTCGGGCTTTCACATATCTGATGAGGTAGAGAGTTCCACAGGGTAGGAGGCATAAAGGCAAAGGATTTTCCTCCAAAGGTCTTCAAATGTACCCTGGGAACCTCTAGCAATCCCTCATCAGAGGATTGGAGTGAGCAGTAGGGAAGCTAGGGAGGTAAGAGGTCTTGCAGGTACAGGATTCCCAGTTCATGTAAGGCTTTGTATGTCAGCAATGCAAACTTGAAAGGGATTCGCCATTGTATAGGCAGCCAGTGCAGTTCACGCAGCACTGGTGTTATGTGACTGGATCTAGGGGTTACAGTTAACAACCTGACCGCTGTGTTCTGCAATAGTTGCAACTGGCGAATATCCACTCCCGGTAGCCCCAGGTAAAGGGCTTTGCAGTAGTCTAACCGAGTAGTGACAAAGGTGTGGATCAGTGTTGGCAGATCTTCAGACAGAACCAGATGCTTCACCCTAGTGATATTTCTGAGATGACAAAAGGAGGGCTTGACTAAGTCTGACACCTGAGCTTTCAGAGTCAGGCCTTCATTAAGTACCACCCATAGGTTACGCACCTGGTTCGAGGCCTTGAGCAGACTACCTCTGAGTTGTAAACTGGATGGTTTTCCCGCCCATGACCTGGCTGTTCTCAGATCCGGGTCCATGACCAACACCTTGGTTTTCTCCAAGTTTAGCCTCAGCCAGCTAGCACTCATCCAGTTCTGTTTCTCCTGCAGGCAGTTGTTAAACATCAAGACAGTGTTGTACTCCTGGGCAGGCACAAAGGACATGTACAGTTGAGTATATTCTGCATAGCAGTGAAAACTAAACATGTACCACCTAATAATGGCTCCCAGTGGTAGCATGTATACGGTGAACATCATGGGGGAGAGCACAGAGCGCTGTGGTACCCCACAGGGCAGACTTTGAGAGAATGAGGAATAAATGCCCGATATCACCCTCTGTGATCTGCCCTCCAGGAAAGTTTGAAACCAGTTGAGGGCTGCTCCATCCAATCTGCAAAAGAACCGCAGGCGTTCCAGCAATACTTCATGGTCCACAGTGTCAAAAGCTGCTGAGAGAGATCAAGGAGAACCAAGCTGGAACAGGCTCTCCAATCTCTCACCACCAGGAGATCATTAAGTACTCGCACCAGGGAAGTTTCACTGCTGTGCCTTTTCCGGAAACCAGACTGGAGAGTGTCATAGATATTGTGGCTGGATAAATCATCTTCCAGCTGCAGAGTGACCACCTTCTCAATAACCTTTCCTATAAAAGGTAAGTTAGAGATTGGTCTGTAGTTGGTAGGGCAGTCTGGGTCCAAGGAGGGCTTTTTCAGCAGTGGCCTAACTATTGCTACCTTTAAGGGGTTAGGAAAGACCCCTCTCACCAGGGAAGCCCAGACTATCTAAGCAAGAACAGGGACAATAACCTCAACACACCCCACCTAAAGGTGTGTTGGGCATGGGTCCAAACTACAGCAGGTTGGTTGCAGAGTCTAGATGATCCTCACTATATCCATGACTACCGGCTGGCTGAAGGTAGACCAGGTCAGTTGGGTGTTTGTACCACTCAGAAGACCACCACAATGCCCTATGGGGAGACGTTGGCTGATCTCTATCCTGATAAAGGACACCTTATCAGTGAAGAACTGAGCAAACTCTTTAAACTTTGCCTGTGACAATGCTCCTCCAGCTTATAGACAGACTGGATTGCACAGTCTGTCCATGGTCCAGAGGAACTGAGTTGGTCTGTTCTTCACTGCAGCAATTTCCCTGGACAAGGACTCTGCCTTCTTATAGGAAATTGCTGATTGGTAGACCTCACAATGGTCCAGCAATCTAAGTCTGTCCTGCTCCAGGTGAGTTTTCTGCCAGTGTCTCTCCAACCCTTGCCTCTGCCCCTTTAGTTCCCTTAGTGGCCCATCAAACCATGGGACACCAGATGAGAAGTCAGAGGACGAACACGAACTGGAGAAATGACATCCAGGGCCTCCGCTACTGCACTATTACAATCCAGCACCAGGGGCCCTGGGTCATCACTATTGAATGGAATACCCGAAAGGTCAAATATCTACATAAGGCCTTCAGGTGTTACCTGTCTTAAAGGACTGTACTGTACCATTTCCTTGGGGGTAGGCCCTTTTTGGGGATCACAAAACTAAACCTCAAGGCGTGATGGTCTGACAGTCCGACAGGATCCACCTCCATATCCAAGATCTCCATCTCCAGGTGGAAGACCAAGTCAAACGAGTGCTCCTTTTCATGTGTTGCAGAGGTAAGAATGTGTAGCAGTGTCAGTGGCTCAGTAGGTAGCACACTCGCCTCTGAGGCCACGAAATCAGAGAGCTGTGGGTTCAGTTCCCACATCTGGCTCTTGGGTTAATATCCCAGTACTGACACTGTAGTGCAGCATGAGAGGGGTGCTGCACTTCTGAGGTGCCGTCTTTCGGATGAGATGTTAAACCGAGGTCCCATCTGCCTGGATTGGTGGTAGTTCAGGTGGATGTTAAAGATCCCATGGCACTTCTCGAAAAGAGTAGAGGAATTTCCCCGGTGTCCTGGCCAAATTTCCCTAATTCACTAAAAAATTACCACCCACAGCTTAATCTGGTTCAAGATCAGCTGGCATTCATCTGTATCCCCCTCCCCCGGGTCGTGCCTGAAAATAGATTTGTCTGGTGCACTTACCCGGTCAACAAAAACTAAATGAAATGAAAAAGAACCCATGTCAGGCCCCATGAGTCCATCAATTGGAGGAGGTCCTTTCCAAAGTGTGAGAGTTCATTGTCGACCCAAGCCTTGAAGTACCCCAGAATTAACCATCTGAGGGACTCCAATACCATCTCGATGATGAAGCCTGCAGCCTTCTTCAGGAATGCCCTCCCATCCCCGGGTGGACGGTAGATGAGAGAATCCTGAGTCCTGCACCTGCAGCAACCATGCACTCGAAGGAGTTGATGCTCCCCACTGGCACTTCCCTGAGGCTCAGTTCCTGTCTAAAACAGAATGCTACCCCCTGTCCTTCGGTCCACTCTCGGGAGGTGTATCACCAAGATCCTGGCTGGAATTGCAGCAGCTAAAATAGGTCCTGCATTCTCATCCAGCCAGGACTCAGTGATGCAGGCCAGGTCTGCAAAGGATACTAAATCTGCAACCACTGCATACCCCAACTACAAACCCATTTCACCCATTTCAACTGACACAAAGATTCTGGCCAAGGCACTAGCAAACAGGCTAGAAAAGGCCTTATTCTCATTGGTATATCATACAAAGGCAGGGTTTCATAAAGGCCAGACAGGGGCAGACAGTCTGTGAACACTGATTAACCTTAAATGGCAGGCTCTAAAGTCATCCACTCCCATGGCAGCAATAGCCATTGATTTCCAAAAAGGCATTTGATTCCGTTACCTGGGGTCACCTACAAATGGTGTTATAGACTTATGACATAGAACCACACTTTATGAGCTGGATTACAGCACTTTACAGCACCCCAATGCCCGCCATCCTCACCAACAATACCACCTCCTCCCAATTTGTATTTCACAGAGGCACCCACCAGGGTTACCCGTCATCCCCCTTACTTTTCTTAATTATCATAGACCCCCTCTCCAGGAAGTTATTGGATTCTTAAGGGGATACGGGATATACAGGTAAACTCCTGTATTTACTTAGCGAGCACATAAGCCAATGACATGCTCCTGACTCTTGCTCATCCCTCAGACTCTGTACTGAAGGTTATGCAGGTACTTGAAGCCTTTGCCTCTACCTCAGGACACTCAGTCGATTGGAGTAAGGCAATGCTTTCCCTTCTCAAATCAGCTTGTGACAACCAGTGCATGGCAGGAACCAATATAGTTTGGGCTCCAGAGGGTTTCTCATATCTTGGGGTCAAAATTCACACTAGCTGGGAGAAAATCTTACACGATAATTACATGCCAATGCTACCAGCTCTAGAGCAAGAAGTCATGAGATGGGGCAAATGCATTTGTCACTCAAGGGAAAGGTTGAGGCAGTCAGAATATTCATTCTGCCAAGACTGGCCTACTTGTTTTTAAACACACCTATTTTAGTGCCTGAGATAATCTTGCAGAAGTTCCAGAAGTTAACTTCACACATATCCAAAACTGGCTAGTGGGCCATAAGCTGATCATCAACCTAGATATGACCCAGGCCATGTTATTTGGCTCCTTGGCCAAGACGAAAACCAGCCCTGCTCCTTACATATCTATGGAGCTGATGGTATCCTCCTGCAGGCCGTGGATTCAGTCAAGTATCTGGGAGTAACCCTCGACCCACAACTGGACCTCACCCTGCACATTTGGAACATATGCAAGACAGCAAGCTGCAAGCTTGGACTTGCCTACAGAGCAAAAAGTTGCCTCACCTCAGCCGCATGGGTTGCCCTAGCCAGAGGTGTTCTCCTGCCCACACTCTGCTATGGGCTTGTATCATTTGCCCCAGTTCTGAAATCAAGTCTCATGAAGTGGGACACTGCATACAACAATATATGCTGCTTTGCGCTCTTGGCACCTCGCCTCATGCATCGCTATGATCTATACTCACGACTGGAGTGCCTCCCCCCTGAAAAGCACCGCACTTTTGTACTCAGCAATTTCATCGACAACATAGTAAGAACGGCAACCCCTTCTGCACTTGCCCTTGCCCTCAAACATGGGCCCCCTACCTACCACTTAAGATCCAGTGCCACATTGGACTGCTTGGTTCCCAGGACCCGTACCCTTGCTGGGGACCGAGCCTTCTCTGTCCATGCACCCAGGATGTGGGACTCCCTTCCTGCATCAACCCGCTCTTCCTCCTCCTATCCCTGCTTTAAAACCTCCCTATGGAACTTCCTTAAATCGGCCTCTGCCTATCTATGTGCCATATTGACCCCAGCTGAGGCACTCTCTTCCCTAACCGACTGTAGGGGGTGACTCTCCTGCAAGCCTGGTGCCAGAACTTGGTGCCACAATGTGCTGAAAATTGCCCTGGGCACTTATCCCTGCCTACCTGTTCCTAAATGGGGTCCCCAGTGGATTACCACATATCGTTAGCCTTGTTGACAGTGTCTGTATTTGTTGTTTGCTGTACCTGGCAATATGTTATATATCTTGTTGCTATCTTCCTATCAACCTATTATGCCTGTAATCCCACATACCATTTATTTACCCATCTACTTGTTATGCTGGATGATCCTGTATGTTACCTTGACTATGCTTGATGCTTTGTATGTACCTTGTATCCTCCCAGGTCACACCTGAAAATAGGCACTTGGATGTCTAGTGTGCTTACCTGGTTAACAAAGGCAAATAAATAAATTGCAGTCTTCCTATGGAACAACAAAACCCAAGGTTGAGCAAATCTAAATTAAGGGCACAATGGAAAAAAAGGGGAGCTAGGGTTTCCATGGCTTCAAGCCAATGTGTGGGAATATCTGATGGCACAAGCCACTAAATGGTATCTCCCCGTCTCGGACTCCACCCCGACATGGGTTCAGTTAGAAAAACATTTGTCAGATGTACATTGGCTAAGGTTATTGTTAGGTGCTAAAGGCAAAAAGGGGTCTATAACTGACTCTATCATTCACAACACACAAGCAGCATGGGCAAAGTGTCTTAATCTTACTCACAGTCCCAATGTGGTGAGAACCCCCTCCCCCATACAGTATGCAAACATTAGGCGGAACCCTAATATTCTAGTTGAAGGTAAATCCATACACTGGGGGAACTGGGAAAAGATAAACATTAGGACAGCGGTGGACATATCCTTGCCTAACGCTGACACCCTTCTATCGTTTGAACAGCTACAAGACAAATCTGGGCTTAAGAAACAAGATTTTTGTCATTATCTACAGCATAGAGGGGCCTTGGTAGGTGTGCGACAAACTGTGCCTGATTCACAAGAATGGTCTTGGCTGCTTTGAGGTCATGAACCGAATGCTGCCAAAGGCCTCGCTGGTAAAATATATGCCACCCTGAGGGATGATCAGCCAGACCCAATTAGCAAGAGTAAGAGTAAGTCTGATTTGGAAATGGAGATACAGTCGGACATCTCCAAAACTCATTGGTAAAAATGCATTCATGAAGCCCACATGGCATACAGTGATACCAAAAATCAGCTAATCAAGTTTAAACTCGTACACCACTCATACAGAACCCCTAAAGCTTTACAGCAGTGAAGAATGTTTCCTCACTCTCAATACTGGAGATGTCAAGCACCCAATGCTGGACTTTAACACATCCTCTGGCTCTACCCCAAGCTTACACAGTCCTGGGAAAATGTTCTCAGTGACTGCTCTTCAGTTTTGAAAATACAAATCACACCCCACCCATCACTTACCATTCAGGAAGACACCTCACACCTTATACAAGGCTCTTTGCTGGAGGTAGACTGGCTGCTCCTTGCATTGATGGAAGTCAGGAGAGCAATACTTATAAAATGGAGGTAACCCCTCCTCCCAATCCTGCCCTGGCACTCTGCTTAGCTAGGGTTGCTATGTTTGAGATGCTTTCCCTCATCTCCAATGATAAACTGCCCCTATATACAAGAAAATTGGCTCCCTTTTTCCAGTCCCACCTCTGTTCGGTTTTACTATGGTGCTGCGACATCCACAGCGCTGCCATCCCTGACAGCATCAGCTGCAATGCTGAGTGTCGGCATCACACTGTCGGGGATGCATCTTTGCTGTATAGGGGGCTGCGCCCCCCAAACCCTCCCATGTGGGGTGCTCTGCCCCCACACACCCCCAGACTCTAAGTATCCAACTCCTAGTTGGAGTTGGACCAGGAAGGGGGTGCAACACCGAGAGCCACGCTGCCAGTGTCTACCTTGCACCAGCACAGCAACTGTTTGCAGACAGGTGAAATCTATCGCTGTGTTGGTGTTCACTCTGGGGGAGTTGACCTTGTCTCTGCACACCCCTCTGTTCACTCACTGTCCCAAATCCACTCAACCCACCCACATGAAGGGGCCTGGACTCTAGACACCACCTCTGCAGCCCCGGCATATCAAGAACAGCCAGCAACCTCCTGGTGAGGTACAGTATGTATCACAGTGGGAAACTCAGAATCCTCTAAAGGAACAATACAAACTGTAACTTTATATATTCAACATTAAGATAACCAGTATGGGTTATCAGTTAATAATCCCCCAGTCTGAAAGGAAGAGGAAAGGTCAAAGAAGACTGAAGTACAGTATATAACCCCCCCACCCTGGTTGGATACTCTGTCAGTCAGTAGGTGAAGGGTAAGACCCCTAGACAGTCTTTCTCTCTGAATAATAAAAGCTACAGAGATAGATGCATGTCTATTAGTTGTACAGTTGTACAGTATGATATAGCCATGTAATGTGAAAGAATGGTATGATCATGACACAAATTTCATTGATTTATAACTGACTTGTGTGTTATCCTGAACAAATTATATCTTCAAATGTAGCTGTATTCTTGGTTGTTAAGACAAAACATTTATAAAATATTACATGATAAAAATTAAATACAACACGAAAATAACTCTCTGGGTCAAATCCAAGAAAACCAATATTTTTGGCTTCTATGTCGGCATGCCCCTATAGTTATCTATCAGTACACACAAGGCCAAATCTTCTAGGGATATCAATTTCTAGATCAAAACTACCAGAGTATGTTGTACTTCCTTCCTGTTCTACATTCCATTGGTATTGGAGCAGCTTGTGTACTATTTGAAAATACTCTAAGAACAGTTTTATTCCAATTCTCATAGATGCAACCACCAGATGGGATGAGGCAGTCCAGTTCCTCCTCAACTTTTTAGGCTCTGCAAAATTGCCAATGATATTGACGTCGGCATAAAAAGCTTGGTAGATTCATGCCATGCCCCCAACTTTTTAGCTGTAGTTGTACCCATGCCCTTTTTATCTATGTATAATTGTTTATCATTATTACGTATGGTACAACAATAATGTTTACCGATAAAGAGAGTTCTTAATGATGAAATGGTCTCAAAAGAAAGGAAGACAGGATTAAGAGGGTCAGTGGGATCATCTACATAGAAGTTGAAATCTTCAGCTGATGTGTTCAATTCCCTCTAGTTCAAGTCCCTCCAACAAAGATTTTTACTTCATACTGTAAAGTTGTATGCAACAGTTATGATAAAAATTGAATATGATCTTACAAGTTTCAGTATTATGCTAATTATCTATTTGATTTTATTCTGCCCTGTTTAATCTGTCCTGATTACAACTCTGAAGTGCACTGTTTTGTATGTTGTAATAAGTCAGTTTGATATGTATGTAGTTTATATGTGCTTCATTTGACTGAATTCAGGGTTGTCCTTGAAAATGGGATTGTTGTATTCCAGTGGCTTTACCTTGGTAAAAAAATATAAATTAATATACTAACTAGATAACACTGTTGGGTGACATGCTAAAATAAATTGGTGATCAGGGAAATGAAAGAAGCATGACAGTATAACTTTTGGGGTACTGTACTAGATGACAGGAAATTTAAGATTAGAGTGGAGAATGGTGGAGAGGTGTTCAGAGGAAGAGATTAAGTGAGTGGAGAGGGAACAAAATTTAAAGTTGGTTTTAGCACCAATTCATATTAAAATCAAAGAGCTAAAACAAAACATGGCTGTACGATAGGGACTGATGTAAAAACAAATTTAAAAAAAGCCAGATGTGGACCCCAAAGAGGGATTAAATTCAAAATCGCTAATCAATACATATTGGGTGGGATATTCAGAATGTGCCAGGCAGGGGCGCAAGCCTGGGCGCAGCACAACTGAGCTGCACCAGGGCATGGTCTGGACGATATTCAACAGTACTGCTGCCATGGCTCATCACCATTGAATATGGCACATTGGCTGCCCGCATTGTGCAGGGTGCAGTGGCACTGCACCAGCGCAAGTGGCAAGTGTGGAGCAGGGGGATGCGCCAGCACAAGTGTGGGTGCACCAGGTGCAAGAACTGCGATAATCAGTGCTGGGTATGCAAATGTTGCCATAATGCATGCAAGATGCAAATGGGGCCATTTGCATGTCATTATGGCCCCATTTGCATGTAGGTGCAGGGATCCCCAGATACTTGCACCTGGTGCCCTGCCAGGCTGCAGCCAATGGGGACAAATGCCCCCTGCCCCATGGTGGCCAACGCCCCCCAATGCCCAAACGTGGGCATATGTACAATACAAATATCCCTGGTGGTCCAATGGACCTGCTCCCCAGCCCGATTGTGGGCTTAAATAAAATTAAATACTCTCTGGTGGTCCTGAGGACCTGCCCCCAAGCCAGATCATAGGCTTAAATAAAATTAAATACTTCCTGATGGTCCAGTGGACCTGCTCTCCAGCCCAATCAATGGCTTAAATAATATTAAATACTCCCTGGTGGTCCAGTGGACCTGCTCCCAAGCCCGATTGTGGGCTTAAATAAAATTAAATACTCCCTGGTGGTCCAGTGGACCTGCCCCCAAGCCTGATCATGGGGTTAAATAAAATTAAATACTCTCTGGTGGTCCAGTAGACCCGAACCCAATCCCGATAGTGGGCTTCTGAAAATGTAACATCCCTGGTGGTCAGAGGTACCCCTCCCACCCACCCACTCAGACCCACCACCCTGTTTCCCCCTTTCAGCGGCGGTTGGCAGCTCTCCACCTGCAAGCCGTCCGGCCACCCGCTGACTGACAGCATACAATATGGCTGTACGCCCATTGGTCCACTGTATGGGCCAATAGGTGTACTGCCATACTGTACTACACAGTCCCGAAATGTGAATGAAGTCACATTTTGGGACTGTGTAGTACAGTACAGCTGTATGCCCATTGGCCCATGCAGTGGACCAATGGACGTACAGCCATACTGTATGCTGTCAGTTGGCGGGCAGCCAGGCAACTTGCGGGTGGGGAGCTGCCACCAACCGCTGACTGGGGGAGGAGCTGGGTGGTGGGTCTGAGCAGGATGATGGGGAGGGGGTACTGCTGGACCACCAGGGACATTAAGTTTTCAGAAGCCAGCTATGGGGCTTGGGTTCGGGTCCACTGGACCACCAGGGAGTATTTAATTTTATTTAAGCCCGCGATTGGGCTTGGGGGCAGGTTCACTGGACCACCAGGGAGTATTTATTTATATTTAAGCCCGCAATCAGGCTTGGGAGTGGGTCCACTGGACCACCAGGGTGTATTTATTATTATTTAAGCCCACGAGCTGGCGGGAGTCTCGACGACGACTGGACTGTGACTCTGGAGGTCGGGTGGCCACGCACAGCTGGCTGCTGCAATGTTTCACCCTACAATATGGCAGCTCAGCTGTGGGTGGCCAGGCCTTGCTCCTTTTTTTCACGGCGGATCTTTGCAACCCCTACCTGCAGTGCAAGGCGAGTGTGTGCCTGCATATGCACCGCACATCCCGAGCTGAATATCAGGATATGCCACATATGCATGGGCACATCCCCCACACTTGCACTGCATACATTACTGGTGTGCCCCAGTGCATCGGGATTTGCACAATTCAACATCCCCCTTTGAATATCGTGCCGGGGCGCATCAGTGGGTTGTGCATGGTGCAACACTGTTGCGCCTTGCGCAACCCCTTTGAATATTCCTCCCATTGTATTTAGTAGTGGACATTTTGTAGATGAAGGATATAGCTAATCCTGTAATGAAACACTACAAGTAGCAGCATCAGAGTCTCACAGCTGTATTAGTGACACTTGGACTTAAACATGGGTCTTGATTTACAAAGCCATAAACCCTTGGTTACGCTGCTTTTTCTGTCATGTTCCATACAATAAGTCTGGCAATATTTTTGTAAAATACTAGAACAGGAAGCATACACATCATCTTGAGAATATAATTTTCCATAAAACAGAAATAACTTTCCTACTGTAAGGCTTTTTTTTAATTCATTGTAGAACACAAGCCAGGCTCTGTCTCTAAATTTGGGATCTATCATAAAATGACATGAAGGGTACAAACACAGTAGCTTAGTAACAAACAGATGGGACCATAGGATCATCAAGTCTGCCCCCCCTTCCAATTCATAAGATAACTATAGGACTATGATGTGAAAACACATACTCTTTTATAGGGTGTCTCTAACTCTTTATACTTGGAGTATTTGTGTGCCATCTCATCCATACAGTCTACTGTACAAGGGCCATTGGGTGATGATTATACAGCAGTTTATTTCAGAAAATGTGAATCTTATTTGAAGACAATACTTTCATTGACCTATATTTATTGTTGAATTTTTCTTTTGCCAATACAAGTAGTCCACATAAAATTACTCATTTAAACAGGTAGGAAATAATATTGGCAAAAAAGCACAACAATTCAATGTTGCCATTAATAACTATCTTTCTAACGGAGTGTCCCTTCCCCACAGGCACTTTCTTTTCTTTAGCCTCATTTATATGCAACTTTATTCAGTATATGCCTACAGTTTAATCCTTCTTCATCAGGAAAGTCCAAATTTACTCAGACTGATTCTCCCACACAGTACTCAGTGGTAATTCGATTGCTTCCTCGTCACCTGACTGAAATTCAGATCAAGGCCCCAAAGAGGTGGGCTTCCTTGGATTGAACATGATCTTCTGGGTCATTGTTCTAAATATTCAGGCCAGAATGAGTCAGGTCACACAGCTGCCTCTCCTATCCCTCATTCAAGGCTTTTTTCTTTGTAAATAGCACCCACATTTTCTCAACCTGATGTTACCAAGCTTAAGCGCAAGCACGTTCAACAGACATTAAAACAACAAACTAGTCTTTGTCTGTTTACTCACAGTTTAGTACCTTCTCCAACAGTACTTCAATGCTTTTCTTTGCATCTAAAATGCTAATAGTAAACTACATTGACCTAGCCTCTTAGTCTGCATGCAGTAGTTTGGAACACACCACACATGGAACATGAGATCCATTCATATAATGAAGGGTAAATTATCTTCCTTCAATTTGAAAGTTCATTGCCACCCATGTAGAGTGAATGATTTAGTTTTTTTTTTTTTTGTGAACTTTCTTCATCTCTGCACCATGGAACTCTTTCAGGCAGACCTCACGAACCGCTGACTGCGCTACCACCCACCTGAACTCTGCCCCACTGGGAAACTGGGGACAGACACTCCCCACCTACCTTGGTCCAATGTGCCCTGGCCTAGCATGCCACAGCCAAGGCAGGGTGAGGGATTGGCAGAGCCAGCGAGTCAAGCCCGGCATTGGGTGTGTGGTGGTGGGGCACTGGAGGTTGCCATTGCCTATCCAGGGACCAGGGCTTTTTCCTTGTGTCATTTCCCCTGGAGAGCAGGTGTGTAATTATGTCTGCTCACCAATGTGCTGACATCTGCCACCGCTCCACCCCATGACAGCATTGCTCCTTACAGTGCCTCCGATCTCCATGGGGGGCCACTATGGAGTGATGCAAGGTCCACTATCCAGCCTGGGAGAGGAGAGCAGTCCTCTGGATGCTCAGTCTTCTCCATCCCCAGCCAACCTCCAGCTGCCCGAGTCCATTCCCAAACTTGGGTTGACAGTGTGGTGCGAGGTGTGGCATCCAGCGCCTCAACCCTCAGTGCCTCTGGGCCAGCATGAGTGACTGATTTATGAAGGCACAAGTTACTAATACACATTTCTGGCAGTTTAGAAACAGCCTAAGCATGCCTATGAAAATGGGGACAGCTTTCTTTTAATTTGAACAGAAAACAAAACTTTAGTCTGATAGCCTCCTGCGGTAGCTACTAACCAATGCCAGGACAGTGCCATATGCATAGTTTTGATATAAAATAGAATTCCATCCTGAAAAAGAAAACCATTGTGACTTAGCTATGGGGACATAATTGGAATAATTCTAAACACAAGCATACAAGGAGTTCATAGCTAAACATACAATGAAACTACAATGTTATTGCCCTGGTGAAGACAAAGCATAAGATCAGTTTGATGGTTGTTTAACATCTACCACCTGGAAAACAAAACAGAGTGAGAAAGACTGATTTGTATTTTATGCAGCCAAATGTTAAGATCATTCCTTTACTGACTTAAACAAGGAACAGTGGCACTGCAATGAGTCATATTTCATCCCCGTTAGTTTCACACATAGTACTTTTTGTTGCTGATGGTAGAGAATATCAAACAAGACCACATATTTCAGAAAAGTACTCCAGGCCATCAGAGCTGGGGATCACAGGACAGAAAGAGCACATGTAACATTTTGATCCCTCACAAGATGGCTATCAGCTTGCATCAGGATCTTAGTAGGTGACTAGCACAGCAGAGACTGTAGTCCAGAAATGCACTGGCAGCTTGTTGCACTGCATGCTGCCAATCACTTACATGACAACAGGCAATTACATTTCCCCATGAGAGATGGGGAAAGATGCACTTAGACCCTTAATTAGGCACTAGCTGTCCTAGTGAGAAGATGTAACAAAGCAGATTATAATAGACCCCCATACTACTGTAACCCAATAATACATTGTTGTAGCCTAAGAGCAGAGGCAGCCTTTTAACAAGAGTCTTAGTGTAAGATACCAGAGAACATTCAATGATAGCTTTTTTTAGAGAGATTTTTCATTTCCATACCACACCCCCATACCTCAGGTTGGGGTCCTACCCTATCAATATACCAGCCCCAAGGCTAGAACTATTGATCACACCTTTGTGCAGGACCAAGAAGTGAAGCCTGAGGGTACTATTAACCATCATCCAGATCATAACGTATTTTTGCTGCCATTTTTCTTCTGCCTACCTCCATGGTACCACAAATACACTGCTGTAGATGTTGTGCTCTCACATGCACACAGCCAACCCTCATGCAGAGAAGTAAGCTCCCTGACACATCACACAAATTGCTGTGGTGGCAGAATATAGTGCCAGTCCTCCCTGGCTGGGAGTGCTGATGCTCGACAGCTCTACACCAGCTGCCTGTTCACCTCCTCAGTCTACTTCTACACCAGGGTTGCCATCACAGGAGCACTTTAAGATCGCCCTGAATTATATTTTTTAAATGAAACATGAACCTTGTATTTTTACATATTTTATTAAAATTGAAAATCTGGACATGTGTGAGAACTATTAAATCCCCCTGTAATAGGATAGTGGGATTTAGACTCAGACACCAGATTTCAGAACAAACTTAAAGCAGCTTTATTCATCAAAATAAAATAGCAAATAAAATATGAACTGTTTCGACAAAGAAATAAAAGAGGATATTTCTCCAACATAAACTTCACTTATACATTCAACAGATTACCACTAGAAAGTACTAGGGTTATGATAGGGTCAGCTCCCTGCTGAGGCCTACAAAGAACTGACTCTTTACCTGCAACAGCTTTTTATTTATAGTGTCAAGAGGTCAGGTGATGTGGAAAGCCCTTCCCCTTGACTTAACTTTCACAAAAAAAATCCTATATGCAGTTTTTATTGTCAGTTTATAATTTTAACAAGTTCACTAAACATAGATAAGTACACACATCAAAAGGAACATGATTTCCAGCAATCTGAGCAGTTTTCATAGTATACAGACTCCTCCCTTAAGGCCTCTGTCTATGAATAGCACAAAGATCTGGCTGGTCGGCTCTATATGGATGAGACAGAAACTGAGAGGAGTTGCATGCATGAAAAGTGCTTCAGAGCTTGATCAGTAAACATTAAACAAGTAAGCCAACTGAGAAGGCTTTAAAACAACTTATTTCATTCCCAAATACAAAACAAAAGGTTGTGCAAGACGTTCTGTTTCAACTATATGCACATATTTTATTCTGTAGTTGAAAATGCTGGCATTTTGGTGCAAGGCTACATAGAAACATAGAATTTGACAGCAGATAAGGACCGCTTGGCCCACCTAGTCTGCCCATTTTCCTACCTAACAGATAAGCTGCAGATCCTAGTTAACCAACAGCTTACTTCTTCCTACCCCCACTAGGACTGCCTTATGCCTGTCCCATGCATTCTTGAAGTCCCCCACTGTTCTTGACTCCACGACCTCCTCAGGGAGGCTGTTCCATGCATCCACAACCCTCTCAGGGAAAAAATACTTCCTCACATTACCTCTGAGCCATCCCCCCTCTATCTTCAAATTGTGACCCCTTGTTCTTGCACATCTCTTTTTCTGGAAGATGCTACCCTCTTGGACTTTGTTAATTCCCTTGAGGTACTTGAAAGTTTCTATCATGTCCCCTCTCTCCTTCCTTTCCTCGAGGGTATACATATTAAGCTCCTTTAGTCTTTCTTAGTATGTCTTCTGGTGCAGACTCTGCACCATTTTGGTTGCCCTCCTCTGGACAGCCTTCACTCTGTCTCTGTCTTTGCAGAGATGGGGTCTCCAGAACTGCACACAGTACTCCAGATGGGGTCTCACCAACTGTCTGTACAGAGGGATAACAACTTCCTGTTTTCTACTACTGATGCCTCTTCCTATGCATCCCAGTATCCCCCAGCCTTCCTTACTGCCTTCTCACATTGCTTGCCCACCTTTAGGTCATCTGATATAATTACCCCCAGGTTCCTTTCTATTTTTACTGTTGTCAGTATCTCACCCCTCCCCATTGTGTATGCTTCCCCTGGGTTTTTGTTTCCCATGTGCATTACCTTGCACTTCTTTGCATTGAATCTGAGCTGCCATACATTTGACCATTCCTCCAACCTTGCCAAGTCCCTTCTCATCCTTTCCACTCCATCTTGTGTATCAACCCTGTTGCAGATCTTTGTGTCATCTGCAAAGAGACATACTTTTCCTTCCAGTTCCTCTGCAATGTCACTTATAAAGACATTAAAAAGGACCGGTCCCAGTACTGAACCTTGTGGTACCCCACTAGTACCCCTCCTTTCTTCACTGTGTATTCCATTTACTACTACCCTTTGTGTCCTGTTGTCTAGCCAATTGTTTATCCAGGCTACCACCTTGGCACCCACTCCAAGGCTGGCTATCTTGTGTATTATTCTTTGGTGTGGGACTGTATCAAATGCCTTGCTAAAATCTAGGTAAGCCATGTCCACAGTCCCTCCCTGGTCTACTACTTTGGTCACCCAGTCAAAGAAATCTATTAGATTCGTCTGACACGACCTTCCCATCGTGAATCCATGCTGCCTTGGATCCTGTGCCCCACTGGCCTCTAGGTACTCAACAATTCTTTCCTTCAGAAGTGATTCCATCATTTTCCCTACCACTGAGGTCAATCTAACTGATTTGTAGTTTACTGCCTACAGCACAACCATGTTCTGCTACACAAAGCCCACTCTGCCACTTTAAAGCTTTACTTTATAAGGAACTACACACCACAGTACTCTGATGTATAAAACAACCATGCCGCAAGCAGCAGCAACAAAAGGCTAGAGGAACCTGTCTAAAGAAATCTTTTAGATTTCTAGTCTTTTCTTTACCATGTTGTATTTTCCAACACTTCCTGGGCTTTATATAGGGCTATGCCCTCTTTCTTTATTCCTGTATGATGATAGCACACTGGGCTAACATGTGTAAGACTAAGGAGTTCTGCTTTATCCAAGGCTTTCTACAGAACCCTTGTCTCTAACTTTTGCATTTTTCTGTTTTTTAATAGACACAGAATCACTACTGCAACATTCACACATGCGAGAAGGACTTTGTGCGAATGGTCGCATAGACAAGTGTGTGCATGCAGGGGAAATGAGTATTACAGCTCTCAGAGACCAGAAACAGACAAAAAGGGGAGTTTTTATGACTGGGGCAGCAAGAACATCAGACAGGTGGCCTACCTGTCGATGGGGGAAAAAAACGAAAATAAAAGCAGATAGGAGATAAAGTTTAGATTGCTGTTGCAACAGACTTAAGGCAGGTCTCTTTGGCATTCTGCAACCCTTTCACAACCCCCATTCTATTTGTGTTTTTTTGTTTGTTTGTTTTTCTTTAGTGTCTCTTGATAATGCACTCTGTTCCACATGCAGCATTTGGTTTTAAGGCTGTCTGGTGCAGCCAACTGTGCTACTGTGGGTACCCAAGAGTATGTCTACAAAAAGAAAGAAAGCGATTACCCAGTGACTGTTGAACCCATTTCTGCACGTGGTTATGTCTAAACTTGCCTGCCCAAGAATATCTCCACCGAGAATGTATACACAGACCTATATGGTATACTAATTTCTACATACCCTCCTATGCAAAGCATCATGGGAACTGTATGCAAATCTTCATGAATATACAGCACTGTTCACCTAGATCATATACATTATCACAGTTTTTGCTGTGAAGTCTTGCAGTATATTGCATGAACTGAATGTAATTCAATAATATGCATTCCAGTTGATCATGCAGGAAATTGTGAAATCTCACAAACTGAGTGATTCTGGTAGATGGCATTGTGCTTCCCATGATGCTTTGCGTTAATGAAGTATGTCTCATTTGTTGTTTCCCTAAACTTGGTTTTGTTTTCAGTGCCACTTCCAGGAGAAAAACTTTCTTCAGTGCACTGAGTTTCTTGTCTTTTACCTTGCTTTTTTGTTTTCTTTTATTTTGAGTTTATCATGACAAAAATAAATGAGATCACTAGACAGGTTCCATTCTCTCCTTGAAGTGCTATGACAAAGGCTTTTGGCACAGTTGCAGTATTTGGTTGTATTATCTGGGCATGCACCAAAACTAACTTACAGTATGGGTATTGCAGGCTATAGGAGCATATTCTGAAGCAAAGTGTATTTCTTGATATTAGTGGTTATACAAAGGCTGTGCAATATATAACATACTGGACTGTGATCACCACAGGTGTGACTCAATGAATGGTGTTTGCTTTGTGCTCATTGTGATGCCAATGAAATTGTTTCTCCTTACTCCATACCTCCATGGCTGTGACAGTATGTATAGATATCATTCCTGGTGGTAAAATAGCCTCAGAATGCCGAGAAGTGTGTGTGCATTAGCCTAATCCCATTACATTCTGTTATTGTTATCTGTAGCTTTCACCTTTATGCAATAAACATTCAGGATCACAAGGTTGTGACCCATGTAATATGTGGTAGAGGCTGTTGCACCTTCTGACAGGTAGATGAGGGTGCATGTAGAAGTTGTGCATTGCATGGAGCCTCCATGCATACATGCATCTCCGGATTCTGGGGCTATTTAACCACCAGGAATGGTATCTATACATACTGTCACAGCCATGGAGGTATGGAGCAAGGAGAAACAATTTCATTGGCATCACAATGAGCACAAAGCAAACACCATGCATTGAGTCACACCTGTGGTGATCACAATCCAGTATGTTAGATATTGCACTGGCTATGTGCAACCACTAATATCAAGAAATACACTTTGCTTCAGAATATGCTCCTATAGCCTGCAATACCCATACTGTATGTTAGTTTTGGTGCTACCTCTGGGTTTGGTTTGACCGTCACCTGTCCTTCTCTGACCACATTGATTCCATCATGAAAAAACTGCGCTCCAACCTCGGAGCCCTTTACAGGAACTGCAACTGCCTCCCTCTCATGGCCAGGCGTGAGCTAGTGCATAAGATGATCCTCCCCTCTTTTGACTATTGCAACATAGTGTACAGTGCCACTCCCAAATCTACCTTATCCAGACTGGACATACTTTTCCATGCCTTCTGTCGCTTCGCCCTCAATGTCACCCCCCGCACCCATCACTGCAACCTCTATCATGCCCTCGCATTCCCTTCCCATGAAAACTGTCACCTGTAGCACTGCACTAAATTTGTAGCCAAATTCTGGCATGACACCTTGCCCTCATACCTCTCAATTTTACTTTCCCCAGCTCCCTCCCCTTCTCATGCCAGCAGATCCCTCGATGACCGGAAGCTTCAAATCCCTAGGCAGAAAACCACTATTGGGCAATCTGCCTTCTCCTACCGCTTCCCCAAACTCTGGAATGAACTCTCTCCCCAAATTCACCACTCCTCCTCTACTCATTCCCTGTCTTCAGCACTAGCAAACTACCTTTCAGTAAATTGCTCCTGCACTTAAGCCACAAAGGTGTCCCCCTTTATCCCCCCCAATTGCCTGACCAGTGGCACCTAGCTTACGCTATGGAAGCTGGCTTATCTATACCACCTTCAGCACTTCTAGTACATGGGCTTGCCCTGTCCTAAACCCTCCTTGATACTGCCTGATCTTCACATTTTCTCCACTTAGTGTCACACTTCATCTATCCAATACCATCCCATTCTGTAATATAATCTATGCCTGCCAAGCGTTGTTGTTGAACTGTACTGTTTGTCTTGTCACTATTCCATCACACAATTGTATCCTGCAACTGCATAACTGAAACTTTCTCTGTAAACTGTTCAACTGAATCTGACTAATGTATTGCTGTAATTGTGCTCAGCTATATTCTACTGTTTTTCCTCGCATATGTAACTCTTGATAACCTGCGAGTTATCTCCGACTGTACCCTCACCCCCCAGGCCGCATTGGGAGATGAGCATCTTTTTGCTCAGTGTGCCATCCTGGTGAAACAATTTCAATAAATAAATAAATGTGCCTAATGAAGACTGTCATCCCTTGCCACTTTTCCTCTCCTGGTGCACTGACCATTGTCCTGTAGCAGGGAAAGTCTTATGATACCTTTATTAGCACAAAAGGGGCACTATTCAGAAATGTACCTCAAAGTGATCATAAATTTACCCTTCACTCATGGACAATATTTGTGTGTGCCTTCATTTGACCCTGCCTGCCTAAGGATATTCTCATATGGAGACTGCATAAAAGGACTTACAGTGTATTTTTTTATACAATTATACATAACAATCTCTGCAAAACATCTTGGAAAATACATGTAAATCACCATGCATAACCTTCCCATGATGATTTTTATTAAAGTATGTAATACTTGGTATTTCATTGAAACTTGACTTTATTGTCAATGTTTCTCCCAAGTAAATCTTAACATCATTGCTTTTGAACTAAAGGTGTAGTTAATTGCCTTTCTATTTTATTGTCATCATGATCCACTGGTACTGTAGCTGTTTGATTCTGATTCTGACCACACACTAGGAGCATCTCTGCAAAATTTTAGAAAAAATGTATCAGAAATGTGATAACCTCTCTGTGTATTAGCCAAGATTGAGTTTACTAAACCTTTAACAACGCATTAATGAAAAACAGAGGTGTGGCCTTCTACTAATTACTGAGCTCCCCACAAATCACCTGTGAGCCTCTTATGGACCAAAACACACTGCATAAAAGATGCAAGTGAGAGAGTGGCTTCCACACAAGAAAGCAGTGGGAACTCAGTTCGTATTGACAAATTAAAATTTAAAGTTTAGGTACCTGACCAAGGAGGGGGTCTGTGGTCAGAATAACCATGATTCAACCAAATGATAAGAACCCCTTTAAAATGTTAAACTGATGGAGCAAAGACTAAAGGTAAGAAAACATAATTATTTTAATGAATTGCAGTCTTTTCATCAGCGTATCAGCCTGCTTTTTTTGGGGGGGGCACAGGTCCTATAAACATTATATATGTATATTTACATATACAGGTATACATACATATATTTGCAGAAAGTAAGAATAAATAAGATTTTAGATATTGTAGATATTGGCATAGTGGATTTGGGTTAATGTTATTATTAAGAGCAAGCTCCATTTGTGCATAGCAATCAAGTCAAGTCACAGTACACATGAAAGTCATTTAGTAGGGCTGTGCAAAACAAATACCTTTCAGGACAGATACTATACACACAAATGCTGCATATTTTACAAATACAACTGCAAATGTAACTCTTAGATATTTGCATTTGTTTTAGACCATGTAAAGTAGTATAAGACCTGAGGCATATGTACACATATAACTATCGTTCATAATATGGAAGCATATTTTACTGTTAACTGCATATGTTATTGAAACCTCTCAAATGCTTAGTCTTGTGTCACCATGAACAACAAAAACATGTCTGAAGTGTAAAATAAATATTTCACTAACACTAATATGCAAATACAAATACAGATACAAATAGAAATAACCAGACACACAAATACAAATATAAAAATATCAGCCCTGTACACAGTCCTACAATTTAGACACCTTGTGCTGCAATACCTTACATTACTATTTGTAGCAGCTCCAGACTACACTTCTCCATCGGACCACCACCAACCTCTTACTGACATACACCACCTCTAACCTTGTCCGTTTAACAGGGAAAGCTCTGCTGTTTAACCTGATGACTGTAAAACAGAAGTACTGACTTATTCAGAGTCCTTCTGTTGTGGTAGTGTGGTGGTAACATTCCACAGGTATGACTTATTAGAGATTTGCATTCTTGAAAACAATCCATAGTAAAAATACATTTGTAAAAGTCAGAAAAACAGAAAGAACAAAGTAAGAAATGAGAAAAAAATACCATGATGACAAGGTAAAAATTGGAGTATTAAGTAAATGGGATTGCTATGGAAAATAAAGTTTAGAAAAGGTTGGGATGCAAGTCATTTGAAACTAAGATAGCATGGCACTGCATTGTATTGCGGGGCTTATTTCAGTGTTACTGGTATTGTACATCTACTTTTGTACACAGAATTCCTTACAATGCATATAATTTTAATCTTCTTGGTTCATGCCACCTGACTCAGCACACTTACAAAAAAAGGACCTGTTTAAGAAACTGAATATGACAAACTAGGCTATACTTTGTTATGTGATAATGGTACAGCATGGCTGGATAACGACACTTGGAAATACCTTGGACAAGAGTTTCAAAGCCCTGGATACAGCACTATCATCTGTATTTTGGATGCATGCTGCATCCAGATAAATGCATCAGGATACTTACAGCACATGTACAAACATCCCAACACACTTCCAACAATTCCCACAGTTTACAGCAATTTCTCCCATATTTGTGGGAATTTGTTTTAATTTTTCTGATGTGATTGTGGAATTCCATCCCAGGAGCTGAATCACCTTTTCATGGTCTAACTCCCAGGATGGATTTTGGCAGCCACATTCAAAAAATAGATGTGGCTCATTGAAAATGTGCCCTTGTGTCTCACAACAAACCCAATATGTTCCATTATCATGCCACATTGAACAGTACAGTATGTCATGCAACTGAAATTCTCATACTTCACATTGAGATAAATAAGACTAAACACTTTGTGATAACCATATCTGTGATAAATATATTAAGTACACAAAATAAAACGTATTGTAGCTTGTATTTTTTTTTACCTGTTATCATGCCTCATCAATCTGTACAGTATGTTATATCATGCAGCTTAAATGTCCAACTCCATACTTCACATTGAGACAGCTAAGACTAAACACTTTGTGATAACCTTGTTAATTACACAAAATATGGCTCGGATTTTGTTTATCACATACTTAAAAATGTACATTTTAACACATATGCTTAAAAGCAACCTTTCTATCCTAGACTGAAGCATGCAAGAGTTACCACATACTAAGTTTCACTTACCCAGGGCTCTTTTTAAGCCTTAATGATGCCTTCAGATCCTTCCCATTTCCAAAACATTCTTGTGAAAAATGGGCATTACACAGTACAGAATAATGTCACCATGAAAAGTTGTTCATCTTCAGCTACATAAATGCAATTCACTTTCTCTACAATGCTCATCTGATGGGAAGAAATGAGGAGAACCTGTATTTGAGGCTATATTGCTGCAGCTATGACTCACACAGTGCATTGCCATGACCCGCTAAAAAAGTTCAGACTACCTATATTACAGTTTGCAATTGGAATTCCATCAAAATATGTGGTGTGTCAGCAGTAGAATAAATTGTCAATGATTTCAGTAATATTTACATTTTTTATCTGTATATATGTGAAGTTTAGCCAATAAACCTGGATTAAAAATACACAGAACAACAGTAAACATTTAATGAAATTAAAGGATAAAAATAATGACAAATACACTGACTAATATTAAATGCCAACACACAATTTGTTAAGTCCAATGGTGCAGAGAGAGACAGACCTTCTGAACAGAACACCAGCAACATGGTTTTGGGAACAAAGTCAGAAAATAACTTAATGATCATCCCAGTGGACTATTACCTTCTTGAGGGATGGTGGGAAATGTCATCTGCTGCAATATTGATTATACAATGCCATGAATAAATCACATGTTCTGACTGGCCAAGAGAGACGCACAGAAAGAGACAGTGTGAGAGAGAGAGAAAGAGAGAGAGAGAGAGGTTCAGATCATTCTGTGCATGTGTGCAGCAAGCCCTGGATGACCCAAGACAGTAAAAGCAATTGAATTCTCTCATCTGTGTATGGCAGTTATAGCGAGTGAAGCCATAAGGTGAGCCATTGTCTTCACAAATAAGGAATTCCTCATCTTCTTGAGATCAAACACTAAATCCCTAATCATACTGCTCAAGTGCTGTGGAATATTATATAGTGTTATACTGCATGTACCTACTGCACATTTACTCTTTTTCTACAAATGCTTATTCTGATGTTGTATACACTGTTGGAGATATGGAGAGCAGCCAAGTTAAATAATCTAACTGAGTGAAAGCATTTTTGTATTTTCTTTAAATTAAGAAATATGTCATATAGACTGAACATTTGCTCTATATTTTAAAGGACATTTTATTGCTACATATTGCATTCTTACAAGTTGAAATATGTCCTCAAGTTAGTTAAGGTAGGATTTTTAGATGTGACTCTTATAAGACTGTTGAAGGTAAGTCACATACTGATTGTTTTTTTCTCTGTTTACCTCATCAAGACCCGGGCTGTCATTGTAAGAAGTGACCATCCCTTGAAGGGCCTGCCTTGCCTGTGCTAAGCTGCACATTGACCATATGCCGTATCCCAAAATTCTGGGGGCTGTTCTATTGCTTAGTGCACACTCATATTGTAGGAAGGCCAGTCAAATGTAAATAATAGCTTTCAATAGCTGATACTACCAAAATTATTATGGCATAGTAGAGTCATGGCTTCAATTAACTCCATTTTGGGAGTATTTGACTTCCAAAGATAAGGCAAAAAACTTCTAAAATAAAGGGAGAGGAAGTCATTGACTTCCAAATGTAAAAAATAAAACTGGATGACTTCTAAAACTGAAAGCATGGAAGCCAAGAAAGTATGACTTTTTCTAAATGAAATTGAATTTTACCACTAATGTTTATCTTAATATCCATATATTCAGCCTTTCTAGAATAATAGCTTCCAAATTGTAGGATCTGGGAAGTATTTTGACTTCCAAAAAATTGAAATGACTTCCAGATTTTGACTCATGGAAGTATTAGACTTCCAGTAAAAATAAATTAACTGAACCCTTGACTACAGTGGGTAAGATATATGCCCAAATTAATATTAAGCAAGCAGTAACACACAATGAGGTGTGCGTTATGTCCTGATAAGAGCACACCCAGGTGTGTTATAAGGCATGATGTGCTTGCACCAAATACCCTATGCATCTGAGCATGCTCTTATTAGGACATAATCCACACCTTGGAGTGTGTTATTGCAATTATAAAATGGGCCCCCAAGTAATTACTTATTGGGTCTCCAACTAATTGTTTAAAAAGAAAAGAAACAAAAAATAGTCAAGAAAAGGAGGCTTGAATAGGTTAAATAGTAAAAAAATAGTCCCATTAAAGTAATTTGGAAACTGTTTCAATAGCAGTACAGGGCTTGCTATGTATTCCTCCCTATATTTCTGATAGTTTTACTCCCATTAGACCTCCCTACAACTTTCATTTTCTTTTGTAGTACCTTTTGTAGGTACAAATACTGAGATCCTCCATTTGCATGAGAGCAACCAGCCACTTTCACTGACAGCCCCTGACACATTCATTTTTTTTGTAGTGAGTTATTTATTTACAAATGGAAATGTTGAGAGTGTCTGTTTGCCTGAGAAGAACATCTGCTTCCATTGACACCCCCTCATACATTCATTTTCATTTGTAGTGCCAATTATGTGTACAGATGCTGAAAGCATCCATTTGTCTGAGAGGAACTGTCTGGTTTCACTGAGAGTGAGTGTGTCCGTACTTAGCATGTTTCAGACATTGATTGCAACTTTCAACTGCTGACGGACATAACATGGATTTTCTTTCTATTCTATTGATAAGAACATACAAAAGTAGCGGTGGAGGACTGGGTCTGTTTTTTTATGTAAAGCCAATGCCTCATTCACAGGATCACTAACGGAGGAGTAAGGGTGGCTCTGTACCGGGATTTGAAAGAGTCATCACACGCTTCGTTCCCTTTAGTGCAATCAGCTTTACCCCAGCAGTACAGGTTAGACTTAAAAACAAGAAAAAGAAAAACATTGTGAAGTGGTGTACACTGAAACCGTACAACATCTTGGAAACTCAGAAACTGGAGTTAAGATGCCAGCTGTCACAGCTGTATGTCATTTCACTCTGGTCCTGCATGGTGTGTGCTTGCCTGTGAAACCAGTTTTGACTTCTGATAGATATTGATATTTGCCTGTTTTGAGGTCACCCAGGGAAGATTAGTGCCAGTTGGCATCAGTATCGGTTGCTAAGGACATGGCTCAAAAGTCCTTTCAGCCAATCAGATTAAGGCAGTTTCTTTGCCCATTTTATAAACTGTAATAATAATATGATGCAGAATGTGGTGCATATAACGTACACCAAAATGAGTACTGTTACACATCTGATACAAAAATGTTCAGGAAAACAAATCAGAAAAAGACATATGATATATCATTGTGTGATGCTTCTATTAGCATAATGATGCCTTTAATTCTAGGTTGCTCTGGCAATCACAGCATATTGCAAAGCATCCCATCAGTTACCATTAGGTGTCTCTGGACCTGACAATGGTATAGCAAGCGATAGCTGTCCTCCAACTTGGGGGACACTAATTAGATTTAGAGGGGGCCTGTGCCATCATTTTTCAGCTCCTGTCACCCCTGGTACTTCTGTCCCATGTCAGGAGCTGCTGCAGGCATCAATTCAAAGAACCCATGCAAGGAACTGCCATGGGCAGAGCCCACTCAGCAGCCTATGTTAGGAGCTGCTGTGTGTGGCAATTCATGGAGCCCTCTCAGTGGGCAATGTCAGAAGTCCCCATGGGCAGAAATTCATATTGTCCACTCTTAGGGACATGTTGGGAACCACAGTGAATTGCAATGCACAGACTCAGCATACCATGACAGGAGACACCATGGGCTGCAATGCATGGGATCCACCATAAGCAGCAATACACTTTCTTCTCTAAAGAGGAAGCAGTATAGTGATGTGGTTTAGGACACCGAGCTGCAAACCTGGAGACCTGGGTTTGAATCTCACAGCCCTTACTTGCAAACTGTGTGACCCTGAGCAAGTCACTAAGCTTTCTTGTGTTCCCAGGTCACAGCTGGAAGCATGCTTTGGCTTAGTGTGCTTTTCCTGGTTAAACAATGTCCCCTTTTCCTTTCCCTTCTCTTCAGTTAATGACATTATCCTACTGGTGGAGTGGGGGTGTATGACTAGAAACAACTTAAAAGTTGTCATAAGGTAACTCAGCTGCTTGCTGGGTGACTTCATGCAGAAGAAAGCATCAAGCCACTCTCATAAAAGCAACTCAGACGTTTGAACCACTAGATTCTTTCATCCCACAATACTGAACTGTGTCATGATCAGCCTCACTGTTTACTGGCCTGCCACTGCTTGAGCTGCGTTAGCCCAACAGTGACAAACCTTTGAAAGTGAAGCACACATAAAAATGAGTTTATCACATGCCATTCCAGTTCCATCCACAACTCAGTATATAGTGTATAGGACAACATTGTTACCAATGGAAATTGGTTAGTGGAATCAGCTTGTTGTGTTGCAGTACCTATGTCACGATCTTGTACTGCACTAGCTACATCACTAGTGCAGCACAACAAGATAGAAAGTCATTGCGCATGCGTGTTCCTGAACCCTTCACAGTGAAGCAGTCGCAGCTGTAAAAGATCATTCAGGAAGTGAACAGAGATGAAATTTATTTATTTATTTTTATGTTTTACACAGTAAGAGCATCTCTTAGATGAAGTCGATGGCATTCTCAGTTACTGCTTGCACCAGATAAGATGTTTCTGTTTTATTGATGTGTTTAGGAATTTCAGTTAGTTTGACAGTGAAAAAGTAGCACACTCAAATGTAAACTTATGAGAAACAGATTCAGACTAAACCAAAATGAGTCACATTCCTCAACTGCTGATTTCTCCCCTTTTTTCTTGTTTTTTTTTGTAATACCTGCCCATACACTATGAAAGATTATATATGAGCAAGTATACTGAGACAAGAACCACTAAAAATCTGGCTACAAAAAGTGTACCAGAAAAAAGACCATTGATCTTGGTCTAATAAAAAACGCTTTATTACAGAAAGCTTTAAAACATAGCAAGCAGCATCCTCACCCTCATGGCTTGCACATACCATGTGACCAACACGTTTCACGTCACTCTGACTGAAAAGCATCAGTGATGTGAAATGCGTTGGTCACATGGTATGTGCGTGCCACAAGGCTGAGGGTGTTGCTTGCTATGTTTTAAAGCTTTCTGAAATCAAGCATTTATTATTAAACCAAGATCAATGGTCTTTTTTTCCTGTATGCTGGTTTGTAGCCTGACTTCTAGTGGTTCATGTAAGTTTTGAGACATCCGTGGCTCCAGTGGCGGTCTTATTAGTCGTCTCTCTTTTGTTTAGTTTTTGTTTTACACAGACAAGGCTGTGCTTGACTCTTGGCAAGAGAAGACCTCTCAAGCTGTGCTCTCAAGGTGTCCTGTTACCAAAGAAACTTCTTGATTCAAGAACTGCCTTGTTGTGTATACCTGATAATACACAATCCATTATCTCCTAATGATACTGGCAATGTAACAGATCAATAGGTAAAAAGAAACCATGGTAATTTAAATACAATGCCTATTTCAGTGTACAAAACACAAGATTTAGGAGATGCATCTGGCTTCTTCATTTATCTCTTGAGCAGGTGAAAGAATGATTGGGGTGTTTTTTGCTACATGAAATGATTATATTACAGGTAGTTAGATATCTACAAAGTCAGCTGTCACCTCTCATTACTTAACTCAGATCAAATAAATTAAACACCCCACAACAGACACTATTGTTTATTTTTTAGCTATCAAATTTCCAGCATGTCACCTAGTCTCCAAGTTATACAACACATAATACTGTATGCAGATAGAGCTACATTCTATAAGAAGAATGTTGATCTAAGTCATGTAGTCACATCATGCAGCATCAGCGGCTGTTTTAAACAAGCATTTGTCAATGCCGAATGTTGTCTCACTGGCATTGGCATTGGTAGTGCCAGAGTTAGAGACACATAATAGGCATGGTAGTGAAGTATTAAAATGATGCCAACCCCACCCCCACCCTTTAGAGAGAGACAGGCATTGGGGTGTGCCTTTGGGTCATCAGCTATGACGCTCATGCTATTTCACCTCACCCTACCCTGTAGACACTGACAAGTGTTGTGGTGTGCTTTGGGGTCTTTGGGCATTCTACTTACCCCATTCCATAAGGAAATACACTGAGGTGGGTGCAGTATAGGAGAATGAGGTGAACTTTTTGGCCGAACAGTGCAAGACACACCATGATGCCTGTCACTGGCTGCGGGGTGGGGGTGGAATGGCGTGAGCATTACAGCCGATGATCCCAAGTCACACCCCTGATGCCTGTCAGTCTCTAGAGGGTGGGGTGCTACAGCTGGAAACCCTAACACCATAGGCATGTGTTGGTATTGTCACTCCAAATTTTCAACATGGACTTTTGTGAGCCCACCTCATGAAAAGTGGCACTATCAGTTTGTTAGCTGAAAAGTGGTTTTGCACAGTGGCTATGCCATTTGGTGACACAGGGATGAAAACACATTTTGGGCAGGATGTGGAAAATGACAACTGTATTGTTCATGAGGAGATGTAAAACAACGGCAACGTTGAAAATCTGAAGTGAAAATATGAAAAATCGGTGAAGGTATGAGCATGCATAGAAACTGTGCAACACACATCAGTAACCCAATTATTTTTTGGATTTTTTTAACCACATTTTTAACATAGGCATTTTGGGACCTCACCTCATGAACAGTGGCAGTGTGATTCTGTTAATGTGTCCGACACATTGATTTCGCACAGTGACCACGCTATTGTGTGCCACAGGTGCGAAAACACATTTAGGGCAGGATGTGAAAAATGACAGCTGTACTGTTCATAAGGAGGTGTAAAAAAATGCCAGTGTTGAAAATCTGGCATGAAAATAGTGCAAATGTGAAAAGTTACAAGGGTACGTGGAAACTGTGCAATGCACACTTGTAACAGTCATTTTACGGAAATTTTGTCACCAAATTTTCAACATAGGCATTTTAGGACTTCTGCTCATGAACAGTGTCACCGTCATTTCCTGAAACTGTCCCAAAAACTGATTTCACACAGCGACTGAGTTATTCTGCCCCGGACGTACAAAAACACCTTTTGGGCAGGATATGTAAAATGACAGCTGTACTGTTCATAAGGAGGTGTAAAAAAATGCCAGTGTTGAAAATCTGGCATGAAAATAGTGCAAATGTGAAAAGTTACAAGGGTGCTTGGAAACTGCCCAATGCACACTTGTAACACAGTCATTTTATGGGAATTTTGTCACCCAATTTTCAACATAGGCATTTTAGGATTTCTGCTCATGAACAGTGTCACCATCATTTCCTGAAACTGTCCCGAAAACTGATTTCACACAGCGACCGAGCTGTTCTGCCCCGGACGTATGAAAACACCTTTCAGGCAGGATATGTAAAATGACAGCTGTACTGTTCATAAGGAGGTGTAGAAAAATGGCAATTTTGAAAATCTGGAGTGAAAGTATTACAAATTCATGAAGTTACGAACGTGCGTGGAAACTGCACAACACACGCTCAATAAACAGTTATTTTTAGGATTTTTTTCCACCAAATTTTCAACATAGACTTTATGAGAGCCCACCTCATGAACACTGGCACTGACATTTCATTAATCAGTCCCAAAAGGTTGTTCCGTGCAGTGACTGCAAAATCACCTTTTGGGCCAGTTAATGCCATGACAGTGCCAGAATTCATGAGGAGGGGTCCCAAAAACCCCATGTTGAAAATTTGGTGCCAAAATTCAAGCAAATGCCTGAGATATACATCAAAGTTGAAAAAGCCCTATTTATCCCATTATACAGCTTACCAGCATTTCCTCAGTTCGCGGTCAGCTTTGCAGAGTGCAGACGTGTTCCTGGTCCACTGAAGATCATTGCACCAGACTCTGGAGGTACGTATGGGGTGAGGGGTGGTGTGGGGAGACAGGATGCACTGTGGGTGGGTGCGGGTTGTGGGGGGGCAGGGAAACCATGAGGGACTCTTTTCTTTTTGATAGGGTTAAAAAAAAAAAAAAACATTGTGGGACTGTTTTTTTTTTTAACAGAAGCATGTGGTACGCTGCGGTGAGTTCCCAGTGTGCCAACAGACTCTTTTTTTGAGGGGGGCAACTGTATCTGAGAGGGATTGGGTACCCCCATCAGCACACAACAAAGGGGTACATTATGCCGATGAGTTGTGCACCCCATCAACCACCACAACAAAAGTGGGGGGTGTTACATAATGCCAATGGGGGTGGGCTCCCATCAGCATACATCACTCGCCACTGAAGCTGACAGGATCGGGCCCCATCGGCAAAGAAAACTGTTGGGGGCACGCAAGATGCCAAAGGGGATTGAGCACCCCCTCGGCATACATTGTAAATGGAAGGGGGATTATTATGCCAATGGGGAGTGGGCTCCCCATCGGCATTCTGACAGAAGGCGGTGGCAGTGTTGCGTGCACGTCGGGAGGTGTGTTGTGGTCACACTGCATGAGAGATCTGCTCTCATTGCAGTGGACCTTTTCTTAGATCTTGTGGCCACATTCCAAATTGCTGATGTGGTGCCTGCATGCTGTCTTATTGGGGAATGAGGGATGCACCTACTGATACGTGCCCTGCATTCACCCAACAGTGACCGTGCCTCCATATCTGTTACTACCGCAATATGTTGGCTGCGCATGTGTGAGCCAACATAAAAATGTCAACATGTGTTGCAAACTACCAATCATCAGAATGAGCAATCAACTGTACATTATGCAAAAATTAAGCAATAAGGGCAACAGACAGTTGAATTACATACTTTCATCAAGCTGGAAGCAGCAATAAGCAAAATAACCCCAAGAATTCCCAGTCAACTTTCCCAATGAAGAAATTGCCTAAAACAACCCAATCCCTTTAACATTCAGAAACCCTGCAGTTAAAATTTTAGCATAAGGGATCTTTTGCTATGCAACTCCCATTCCACACTAGAAACCTGTCTGACACACACCTGAATGGTCAGCATGGCACATAAACTCGGCAGCAAAGGCAGATAGAGCTGACCAAACACATCCAATGTAGTGTTGGTGACCAGAAGCAGAGAAGCATTGGCTTCATGTGAGGCAGGTGATGGAATGGCAGAGTTGCATGAGTTTCTTTCCTCAGACTAGAGTGAGTGATTGATCAACCTCTTCAGTGCTGGTGATACAAGGACTGCAACACAAGGCAGGAATGAGCCAAGCATTTTAGCAAAATAACCCTGACAATTCCCATTCAATGTTAACAGTGAAGGAAGCCAGTCCATAAAACAGTCCAATCCCTTCAGAAACCCCACAGTTACAATTTTAGTGTCAGGGAACTTTTGTTTTGAAACTCCTATTACCAGAAGTCTAGCACAGAAAACCAGCCCCAAAGCCAGTCAGACAAGTTTGAATACCCCCAGCATGACGTTGGCAACCAGAAATGGAGCAGTATAGGCTCCATATGAGGCAGGTGGAAAGGACTGTGAGAGTCTTGTCAGTTTCTCTTCTCAAGTAGAAATGAGCAAATCCAGAAAAAACACTCCAGTCTCATTCAGGAACCCCATGGTTATAATGTTAACATCAGGGAGCATTTGTTTTGAAACTCCAATTCCACACCAGAAGCCTGGTTGGCACCCATCTGAACCATCAACATGGTGGGAAAAAATCAGCAGTAAAGGTGGAAAGAGCAATGTGAACACCTCTGGCATGGTGCTGGCGACCAGAAGCAGAGCAGCATAGGCTCCATGTGAGGCAGGGGGACAGACTGCAGGAGTAGCACTGGTTTCTTTCCTCAGAAAGGAGTGAGCAATCAAGCAGGTTGTTTAATGCTGGTAAAGCAAGGACCACAATGCAAGACAGGAGCAAACTGAGCATTCCACATCCACACCCATATGTGCCCATGCCATCTACCTTGCCAAAAACAAATCATGTGCCTGTGCCCACTCAATGGGCCATGTCAGGAGCTGCCATAAGTGGCATCACACAGACTCAGCATGACATGTTAGTAGCTGTCATGGGCAGCACTACAGAGGCACCACCCAAGTAGCAATGCATTTCCTTCTGTTCAGTTGGTAACCTTACCTACTAAGGGATAGTGGGGATGTATTAGTAGAAGCAGCTTAGATGTTGCCATGGTGCCATTCAGCTGCTTGTAGGGTGGCTTCATGAAGCTGAGAGGATTCAGCCACTCTCTCATTGGAAAGGCTTGATCTTTTTAACTACAAGAAGTTTATGCCCCCCCAAGCAGTGAACACTGTCATGAATAGCCTGGGTGATCATTGATCTGTCACTGTTGACCCCACTTCAACCTCAGCTGTATTGGACCCACCGGTGACACACCTCCAAAACCCCATCTTGTAATAACAAAGTGTTTGTTGCACACACATGCACATGCAAACATAAAAATTACACTGGTGGTCACAACAAATAAAATTAATATTTTTGAATGTGCCTCTTCAAAATAAGCATACAGTATTCATTAGAAAATAAATGATCTCTGGGTGTATTTCCCCAGTCCTGTCTGACTCTAGTGGGGTTACAGCCATGGCACAGTGGAAGATGGTGACATAGTGGGTCAAGGGTCTGAAAGAAACATTGTCATGGAAGCATACGACAGAGACATGTCTCTGGATTTTCAATGGATTGTGCAGGACTTGGCTGAAGCCCTGTGCCACTTCACTTAGCTTCTGGCAGTGTGCCAAACAGATTTGCTGCAACTGCATCCAATTTTAGTGGGTCAGATGCAGTTGCAATAGTTTATCTGATTTATGGCAGCTTGTGCTAAATATTTGGAGCAAGCACCATAAAAAGACTCTCTGGGAATGATTCAAGCTAGACCACAAAAAGGGGGCCTAACTTGTGGCAACTGTCACACAGGATGTATTATTCCATTAGATTGCTGCAGGCGTGGGGTGCCATATGTTTAGTGCACCTGGGCTTGCAGCAATTGGACCCCTTAGAAAATCTGGCCCAAGAACTAGAAACACAGAAGCAAGCCAGAAGAAAAGATGTGATCTAGCATGTCTGTTCAATATTGAGGGGCTTTCACTTTACAGGCCCAAGCCCCCACCCTCTTACTTAATCCACCTGTTGTATTTGTCCTGCCTCCTCTAGAAGTGCACCACAGACTTTATATTTATCACTGCCTATGTTAGCATGTTTCACACCTGCCTCTGCCTACCCGTAAGCAATACTTCCAGGCATTAATCCCAAAGCCACCCTCTACCAGTTTGATGTAGTTCCACCATGGACAAGTAATATTGCTGGGTCTGACCAGTTAACTTGAACCCCATTTGTTGATGCCCCTCATGTACTAGAATGTTTATATCATGTCACCTCTCTCACTCCTGGTGTTCAGTGAGTATATGGTCAGGATTTGAAGCCTACAATATGTAAATGTATGTGTTTCCTACCTGACACTGTATCATTCTTTTGTCTCTCATTAGCAGAGCCCCCATCCTATTCAAATACCAACACAATAAAATGATCCGCCTCCTCAAATTCAGTACTCATCATCCCTCCATTCCATATCCATCACCATTCAAAGCTTTCTTTCCTCAAACTATACCTGTTTCCTGCTATCCCAATGCTGTCCCACACTTCTCTCCTGATCCCCTCTTCTTCAAGGTATTAAGCAAGTTTCTACTGCAGAGCTGAGCACATTGGGAGCCAGCAGCAAGGCTTGGCTCCCTCCCCCTACACAAGCCATCTCCAACTGCAGAGTAGCATGCATCACGAGCCAGCAGCAAGTCTTGGATCCCCCCACATACAAGCAAGCTCTGACTGCAGAGCGGAGTACATCGTGAGCTAGCAGCAAGGCATGTAACAAGCCTGAAAGCCTGAAAAGAGCCATGAAGCACTGGACTACTGAGAATTGCTGGGTGTTGTTAGCCCATCTATGCTATGTGTTGACTGCCCACCCACCCTCTCATCCTGAGCCGTCCCTACCTTTATAGGCAATCTGTGGTCATATAAAACTTTTTCTAAGTGCCCAGATTCCCATTTGCAGCATATACTCGCTCACCACTTGGATTCACTAGTGAGAACCCTTTTTGTCCTCCATTTCCTCTGATCCATTCATTTAAGCCTCCTATATTTCCTTCCCTGACCTCTAGTGCTATCCTTCAGCATAACCTTATCCCATCCCTTCTAGCACCTAGCTACCGCTAGATTTGAACCTCCAACATTTTTCATTAAAGGTGGACACTGTACCACTGCGCTATCCCTGCAGTCTTACTTCCATCAATTCACTTATATTCACAGTCCCAAAATCAGAGCTTTTAAATGTAGTCTAAACGACTCCCCCATCAAAGAGCATCTCACCACTTTAAACTTCCCCCACTTTTTCCCCTGCTGCAACTGTACCCCTGGCAAGTTGATAACCCCAGTCAGCCAACAAGATGGAAACACTCTCATTTGATCTCACACTGCTCTTAATACTGACCGTGCCTCCAGCCATTCCTTCTGACTCCATAGTGCCCAGTGCCCCCTCCACCAGCTTTAGATTTCTATTTGTTTAGGACACACTGTGCCTTCCCAGTCCTGCTACTAGTACTCCACCAAAGAACTCAAGCCTGCTAATTGGACCCCCTACAAATCCTAGTTCCCACTACCCCCTCCCCCCAGTCCAAATGGACATGCTCATCCTCTGTGACAAGCCAGGGGAACCAAATCATCACAACTACACATGAGCAATCATTCTAAAACTCCTCAAAAAACACATTCTACATCTAGCTTGGCTACTGTTACTGCTTTCCAGCAACAACAACCTGAATCCTGGACCACAGCTTGGACCTCCCAAATATGGTGGTCAGTGCCAGAATGAATATCTGCAGCCTTCAGGCCATGTTTGATCCCCTTCAAGCCTGGATTGCTCAGCATAAGCCTGACATCTTCTCGATTGTGGAAACCTAGCTAATGGCAAGAGTTTCTGACATACCTATCCAATTAGATGGGTACACTTCCTTCAGGCAAGATAGGGTTGAAAATTGTGGTAGTCGTTGTCTCCTATACATCAGAGACACCCTTTTGGGCTGGGTACTACCCTGTTCTGCTAGTCATGGAAACCCTCAGATTCTGCCAGTTCAGGTTCAGCTTAGACCACAGAGCATATGTCTCACAGTACGCACGGTGTATACTCCCCCTAAAGCTCAGTCTGAGGGTTTCAAATCCACCCTCGGCTACCTTACTAGCCTTCATAACAACACCGTACTACTCATCCTTGGGGGACTTTAACATAAACTGGCTGTCCCCTGAGGTAGCACCCTACAACAATGCCATCTCCTCAATTGGCCTGACCCAACTTATCAATTCCCCGACCCGCATTAACCACTATTCTGGAACTGGCACCCTGCTTGATTGGCTGATCACCAACCACCCTGAAAAGTTATCAGGCACCACAGTCCTCCCTGATTGTATAAGTGGCCATTCCCCCATCCTCTGCAAATGGACTAACAAGATGCCCCAAATCCTCCCTAGAACAATAGCCTTAAGAGTTCTAAAACCTGGGCAACAAGATCTATTTAAAGAGCTACTGACTCCTCAAAGAAAACTTTAAAAAGCATAATAAGTAGGTACAATTCTGCCTGCATTCTATTTATAGTTTATATATTTCTCCTCCTCATTATTTATTACTAAGGAAAGTTGCATGAATATATGATCTTATCCCTTAGAGATTCTTTAGAGTCCATCTGCCTCTATATCTTACTCCCTACTTCAAGTCATAATCCTCTGTTGTGACATCACAGTCTGTTGCCATGGTAGTAATTGTGATGTCACAAGCAGTGCTCTGATTTAAGGTAAGGAGAAAGCAGGAACAGACAAACTCATCAGGAGCAAAGATTCTGTTTCCATACAGATGACCTCAGCAATAAATAATGTAGAGGAGGAATACACCACTAATGGGAAATACAAGCTGGACTGTGTCAAAATATTAGGTTTTGCTAAAGTTGTCTTGAATGTGTCACCAGCTCTTTAAGTCCCACCTCAGACTACAAAATTGGTCACCTGTCTATCAAACTAAGGATATAGACAAGGCACTCAAGTGCTTCATTAACATTTCCAATGCAGCATGTAACACCTATGCACCCTTTAAAAATTAAAAGTGAAGGGCACTAACAAGTTGTGGGTCACCCCATCCCTTATCCAACTCATGAAAGAAAGGGATAACCTTTTGTATAGGGCCCAGAGTACAGGCTCCCATTCAAATACTCTAAACTACAAAGCTGTCCACAAGAACTGCACCAGAGCTATCCATATTGTAAAAAGCTAACACTTCAAACAGGAGCTAAATAACTCTTGGAGGGGACCTCAGCTTCTGGGAGAATATAAAAACTTTAACTGGTAAACCCAGCAAAACACCCGCTTCCATGATCAATTTGAATGGTACTCTGACCTATGACCTCAAAGTTATCTCTGACACCTTAAATAGGACATTCACAGACCTCAGTGGGGTGGTCCCTCCAAAACTTCTCAACCCCCATACAGACCATAAGCCCGAAGTTGATGAACAATCTCAGAACCCACTGCTCCCACCCTCCTACTTTAAAAACATATCAATCTCTGAGGGCAAAAATTACATTGCAAGAGCCATAGGGAAATCAAAGTTCAGTAATGACTCCCTGGACCTTAAATTGCTCACACTTGCCCTTAATGAAGTAATCCACCCACTAACCCATATATTCCATATATCATTAATTACTATCAAATTCCCCAAATTATGGAAAAAAGCCCTAGTTACCCCCATTTTCAAAAGTGGAGATCGGAGCAACTTCTCAAATTATTGACACATCTCCTTACTCCCACCCCTTTCTAAGGCACTTGAAAGGATAGTCAATGACAAGTTTGTTGAATACCCTTATAAACATAAGCTCCTATGCCCAGAACAACATGGTTTTAGGAAGCAGCACAGTACTTCCTCTGCACTCATAGATTTCCTAGCTTTATCCACAAAGCATTAGACCAGGGTCATATGGAAAGGGCCCCATTTATTGATTTAATGAAGGCCTTTGACACAGTCAATCATAGAATTCTGCTAAACCAACTGTCCTCCTCTGGTATATCCCCTGTATCAGTTAAATGGCTTCATAACTACCTTAGCAAACACACTTAGCATGTCAAAATTCATAACACACTCTCTGACTGATAGGTACCCCAGGGCTCAATCCTGGGGCCCCTCCTATTCAGCATATTCCTAAACAAACTTCCCTTGACCTGCCATGGACAAACTTTTCTATATGCTGATGATGTTGCACTATTCTCAAGCCAATCCCACCCGACTGACCTAGAGGGGCAGTTGCAAACCAGCTTTGCAGCTGTTGAATCTTGGTTTCTAAAACACAAGCTACTCCTCAACTACAAGAAGACAAAGACAATGCTCTTTGTTTCCCCCAGAAAAAAAAAATGGAGCCTACCAACTCCAGATTAGAAACAACCAAATGAAGTTCTGGAAATGGCCCCCACATTCAAATACTTAGGAGTCACCCTTAATTGCTCACAATCCTTTGTTCAACACATCAATCTGGTTGCCAAAAAAGTCAATGCCAGAGTTGATATCCTATACAAGCACAGGCACTGTCTTACTTATGAAGCCCTCAGACTCCTTGTGACCAGCTTCATTACATCAGTCATCGACTACAGTCTCATAGTATATGGAGCTGCAACTGACACCACCCTACAGAGCATTAAGCTGGCCCTCAACAAAACTTGTAGGGCTTCTACTAGGGACCCACCGGTTAACGCATACCTGCGAGTCCTATTCATGTAGTTTGCTGCTCATCCTAGATTGCAGCATCAAATATTTTACTTGACTAATTGCCAAAAAATCATTAATGGGGCTCACCACTCCTGGGCTGCTCAGCCTCCTGCATCCGAACAACAGCGCCAGGGCTATGAGAAGTTGGGATAATTGGGCGATGAATATCCCTTTTTGGCAGACCTCCCAAGGTCAACAATCCTTTGGGAATAGAGCTCCTAAATGGATATACTCACTCCACCTGACCTACTGGCCTGTACCCAGCTTGGCCAATTTAAGACAAATCTGAAGGTCCTCCTGGTGAGCAATAATGCAAGTGTGGCTGCGGTCCCTAATCTCCCCTTCTATAACCCTAGAGAAGGCTTACCTCTAGCTGCTCCTTCTCCCCTACCTGCACGCACCAACAAGATCTGGTTAAGCTGCACCCAGCCATACTTGCCTGTCTCCCCCTTGACCCTACTTATTAATACTATCTTTTGCTTCTACCTCCAAACTATAATGATGCCTTTGTTTTTGATAATCTTAGCTTACTGTTAATACTAATTGTATATTCTGCAACCAAGAGTAATTACCTCATGTGAAAGCTATACTCTCTATTTTATTGTTAACTTGTATTTTATGTAATTATTTATGTTTCTATGTTTTACCTTTCTGTACCCAAATGCAGAACCTGTGTTAATGAGCTTTTAGGACAAAGGTTGTATAATCCTAGAATCCATAAATAAAAATAATTAGATAAATAATTTATTAACTACTGCACTTATGGTTTGTAAATCTCGCACCTATAATCTGACCAATTATTGTTTATGTGTTATTACTCTGTGTTTACTGTATTGTTGTAATTCTATATTGCCTGTTAGTTTCAAATTGTTCTACCACACTTTTCTGTTCAATATATTGCTTTAATTTGTACTTTGTGTATGCAGACCCCCTGTACCCTTCCCCCCAGGTCGCACCGGGAGACAAGCAACTTGTTGTTCAATGTGCCTTCCTGGTGAAACATTCCAATATAAATAGATAAAGATGATGAGAAACAGTATTTGAATCTCCCTAAACAACATGACCTATTTCTGGTCTCCGCACTGCATTTTGTCTCTGTGATTTTTCATTGCTGTATCAACATTCATTATCACTTTTTTGATGCTTTATCACCACAATATTTTATTTTTAAGCATGTTTCAGTGTTCTGCAACAGTAAAACATATACTTATTTCTGCACCATGCAGAAAAGCAGTATACTGACAGGAATGAAATTTGTTTATGCAGCTAATCCATAAATGTATCAAAGACATCCTCAAATCAAATGTATTCTGGCCAGGGCAATGTTCCTAGCCCCAATGCCTGTCCACACCACACAGCATGCTTATCCCCCAGCCTCCATGCTTCATTAATGCTGAGCTGCATGGAAAGGTGGGGGAGGCATGGATGGGTGAATGGACATTTGCCCTCAAATAGATACCTCGCCTACACAGTGGGAAGCCCATGTAATGATATGAGAGTCCTCCAGGAAAAAATATTAGGTCAGTTACACAGCATCCTTTTTTTCTTCATGGCAACAAGTAAGAGCCAGTAAAATTTAGTCCATGAGAAAGTGCAAAAATTACAAATGCAGGGGTGTATACCTGCCAATCATACATCAGATGAAAGGGAATGAACATATGCATATTTTTGGGGCAACAACGGATATATAATGGCTGTCAAATAATGATTTGAAATTGTTGCAGCTAACATGTTCTCCTAACCTATGTGTATTCTGTAACTTGTTTCATTGAGTGGGGACACTGAGTAACAGCAGGACAAATGAAAGCTGATTTCCCATAAGAAAAATGATACCTTAGGGCATCAACATAAATTACACTGTTACTCTGATGCCACATAAACAAATTACTGTGCATGTTCTTCCCATGACGATTTACATTAATGAGGTATAATTTGTATTGCTTTGAATCTTGGCTTTGTTGTCAATGTCCTTCTATGGTGAATCTTTCTTTAGTGCTTTTGCACTTAAGTTCTTTAGTTTTAAATTGGTTTCCTATTTTGGGCTCACCATGACCCAAATAAATCTGATTATGATTCAGGGTGAACCCTCCATTAAAGCTGACATTTCATTCATTCATTTGAAAACTGGTATTTGGGAAACGAACTCTGAGCCAAGCCTTGTTTCCAGGTGCAACCCTGGGTAGGGAAGAGCAGGAGGGTAGAAGCACAATACATAGTTGCAAAATATTGAACAACATTCTGTAAAAAAAAAGTATAAAATTGGAATATAACACAAAGCTTGTATGTGCAGGGAATAAAGTGCTGAATACCACTTAATAAGAATGCATAGCAAGTGCATATTCAGAAGTGGCTGCATCCCTTGGTGAATAAGATCAATATTGACAACTGGCAACTAACCTGAGGGGCAAAGTATTGCCAAATCTTGTAAAGGAGGGAGAAACTGTAGTGGCGTGGAAAATTACCCAAGTCAGGAGCAGGGACCCAGCTGGCTGCTGAACAAGATAGTTAAGGCACAATCATGGAGATATCAGGAAGCAGGTAACAGGAAGAGATGGGGAAAGGTTGAAGTTTCAACTTATGCCAAAGGGAGCCAGGGGGTGGGGAGAGGAGGAGGGAGGAGGGGAGTTGATTCCAGAAAGTAGGAAGTCAACAGGAGAAGGCAGATTGCCCAGCAAGGGAGCAGGGGTGAGGAGTGGTGTAGGTGCAATAGTCCCTGGAACAGAGGGTAGTGGAGGAAGAGAGAAGTTGGGAGAGGAGAGGTAAGGGAGAAGTGAACCAAATTGTTATTTGAATATGAAGGAGGTACAGTGAGCCTGGTGATGAGAGGGCAGATGAAGGATGAATAGGGATGAATAAAACAATGGTGAGTGGGAAGGGAATGGTAGACAACAGAAGCACCACAGACAGTTACACTGTGTGCTGTTCTGGGGAAAGCAGAGGTCCCATTACTCTCATTCAGTTGCATAAAGGCTGTGTGACCACTAACATACTAGATGAGACAGCCACAAGGATTGGCCCATGGCATATGCCCTAGCCACATGGTGCCTTCTGTCAAAGTCATTCCCCTCACACCACACCTTGATGGATATAACAATATATACAGTGGAGCCCACCATGTTTCAGTGTAGTGTCCAAGTTACTGCATGACAAAAGGGATTAACTATCATTAAAATTGCCTTGTTTCCTGCAGTAACTCTGTTACTGAATGCTGCAGTATTGCATTGCATCCTGGAGGGCTCCACTGTCAATATACTATTCCTTACCATTCCTGCTGCTGCAATGGTCTTGGAATCCTGCGAACTGGTTGTCCACATTGCTGGCCTCAAGTGGATCCCCCCTAGACACATACAGTCACAGCCAAAGACATGGTCAGATATTTCCTGAAATTTCTGTGATACTTCTGGAGAAATCTTCTGCTTTCTGCATTTCCACAGTAGGGGCAGCAGAGAGAAATCCTTTAGAAATGTCAAGAAAAATCTGGAAATATCTGACCATGTCTGTGGCTTCTACTGTAGCACTCCATTACTGTTGTTGGTGGTGTTTAACCCATCCTCTGCCAAAATTAACATTCTGGCTCACATTGTGTAATTTTTAAGAAAATATAACTGCAGCTATTGTTGGCAGCTGCTAACTTTTGTTTTATTTACTTACAAGTTCAAGAACCTGGTGACATCAGCTTAGTAGAAACCAGTGTGCAGCTTTCATTGCAGGCATTCCTTCAAATGATTTCACTGGCTTCCAGAACTGATAAATATCTTTTTAAGTATATTTGGTGGAAAAAAGGCAATATCAACACACAACTCTACATAAAAGAAAAATTAAATATTACTAAACAAACACATGAAACAGTACACTGGGGAGATTGAAGAGGCTATATACATCCCAAATGTTGCAATGTACATATTAAAAAATGTCACAAACAAGTTAAATGTTACCTTGGACATTCTTTTTTTTAAGTGTTTTTTTTTAATAATCAAATTCAACTTGAAACATAAAACATCATTAATAACACATTAAGCATTACATGTATCCACAGATTACAAATTTTGTCTTCAGTTCATGGAGGGCCAATTGTTATTTTATTTAATACATTTTTCTATGAGGTTAATTGGCCAATATATAAAGAAGAAGTTAATCACATGATATACTGTGGAATCAAGTTATGATTATTATTGCATGGTTTTAAATCTTGTTATTTTTTATTTGCAACTTTGTATCTTTGAGATGTGAATGAGGCAATTATAAGTGAACTGTGACACATGTGTTGTTTCTATTAATATAAATCAACTGATTACTAACAAGCACATAAAGTTCTAAAAAATGTAGAGGAAATGTTAGAAAAAGAAGAACCTCCTGGCAGATCTTGTTAGTATGGTTTCAGTTATTATTAGTACATAATTACATACCCTGTCATGTCTTACTGCTTACTTAATTTATTCATATCCTTCTAAGATGAAGTATTCAAAAAGTACACACACACACGGAATACATTCAATGCAATTTATTTATTTATTTAGATATTTTCACTGGGATAGTCACAGGAGATTAGGCTCATTTCCAGAAGGCAGGAGGGGTTACAGCAGAAGAGAGAGGTATAATAAACATGAAAATTCTCTGTATACAATAAAATTAATATATATATATATATATATATATATATATTTATATATATATATATATATATATATATATATGCAATAAATGTATATATGTCAGACTCAGATCCAAGGAAAAAAATATTAACATTTCTATAATTATTTTATTGTTCTAGTGTTACAGTTTGAAGGACAGACAAATGAAAGGCATTAACAAATCAGGGGTGAGTAACTGGTATGGGTGAGAATAAGCATGCTAATTGCAAGAGTGCATGTGTGTGAGTAGTGTTTGTGGAGGACAGCTTTAAAGGAAATGGAAGAAGTAGTGCTATGGAGAGCAGGAAATAGTAATTTGAGAGAAATGGAAAATGAAAGGATGCTTCTTCTCCAGCAAAGGCTTTGAAATCATGGTTAGAGAAGGAGCAGGAGCTAGTAGAGAGAGGGAACTAGCAGAAAGGAGGGAAAGGAAAGGGAGAAAGGAGAGATAACAGGGTAGAGAACCAAACCACAATTGGGAATGAAAGGAGGCTTGTAGGGAGAGGTGATTGGCCACCAGAGACAGGAGCAAGAGGTTGGATTACAGGGAACATTGGATAGGGTGATTATGGTTTAAAGCAAAACAGCAGCAGGTAAAAACCGTGGGTGTACTGTCTCCCAAAAACAAATTTGGGGTTGGGGATGTATTCCACAACTACATAGTCCAACAATGTGATGATCATTGTGAGGATGATGTATACGTGGACTGGGAGTGGGAAGCAAATTTTTTGCACTACAGGCTTTTAAGTTTGAATGGAGCTTTTTGTGGAGGGAATCAATATGGGAGGAAAACGTGATGCTGTGATCCAAACACAGACCAAGAAGCTTGAAGTAGTTGAGTCCTTCAAGAGAAGACAGTGGAGGCAGGGGTGTAGAAAATAGAACACTGCCAGATTGTGATGGGTAGATCACAGGTTTAAACCTGTCTAGAGCCAAATACTAGTATGACCACTTTACCTCTCCTCTCTTCTCCTCTCCTCTCCTCTCCTGCCCTCTCCTCTGCTTTGTGCTCCCTACTATCCTATGCCTAATGAAGATGGCATTTCCTAGGATACACAGGTCCCGGTTTTCATTAGGTATTGCCCACATTTCTTTGAGCATAATAATATCTAGCTGTTACTTTCCTGCCATTGCCTAGATTCTCCTATGTTTTGCCCACACCACAGATGTTTGATCTAGCCACTTTCAGGTAAAATTTTCCTAATCCTTCTCTTGCCTATTCTTATTGCCCCCTATGGTTCATCCTCATTTTTATCCAAATGTATACTACTATTTCTTCTTTTCATGGTCCATACTTGGTGCCTCTGAACAGTGGTGAACTTGCCTAATCTTGCTTAGCTACTCATGGAAACAGAGAAAAATGATGGCAGAAAAGACCATTGGTCAATCAAGTCTTCCATCATGTATCCCCCGGGGCACTGTTAAGCCCTTAACTCTGTCCCAACTGTGCCAGAAGCCATAAATTGTTTTGGTGCCAAACACTTCCTCTGGCAGGCTGTTCAATAGTTTGACCACTCTTTCTGTCAAACAAAACTTTCTCGCATCCCTCCTGACTTTCCCACCAGCTGGCTTCCACTCAAGACCTGTATTGTAGATTTACTACTCCTGGTGAACAGTTCTTCACAGTTCACCTTGTTCATTCCATTCAGGAACATAATGTGTCTGTCCTATCATATTGCAGTATCCCTTCTGGTCTCCTGTGGCTGCCTGCTCAGTGCACTAAACTGATCCTAGTAGGATCTGTCCTGCAAGCCATGAGTCATTTTTATTACTCACCTGGGCAATACAGGGTCACATATTTTCAGGTCATGTTTGAACTTGGGTCATATGTCTGGTGCACTTACAATGGAAGTGATGTTTTATTTCAACTTTTTTTACACTCTTCTGAAAGCAAGCCTGTCATTTCTGTCAGTTGAAATGGCTGAGCAGTTTTTTCTAAGTCTAGTGTAGGGATGGGTGAAGTAGGCAAATTAAACTCTGTGGATTAATTAATGGATTTCACACAATTTGCAAAATGCAATTTGTGAATTTCTCACAAAGTTTTGCCACAAAGTATGGAATTTTGTGGGCAAAATTTCACTCTTTGCAGCAAAAACTCATGAATTGGATGAAGTCAAACTGTCTCAGATCTGAGAAAACTTCGCAAAGCTCTGTGAAGTATGAATTTTTGCCACTTTATATAAGAGAATTCCTGTCTTGCTCCATCTGTGAAGCCATCCCTCTTCCCATGAGCTTCTCGTGGTCCTAATTTCCATTCCATTTACTATCGTAGTCTATACTGGGGTACTGTACACTCCCCCCAAAACAGCTCATGACTCGCTTGTCACATGTATCTCTCCCATCTACTCCCACACAGATAAGGGCAAGCTCATAGTGCTCTGTGATTTCAATTTGAACTGGCTCTCCCCTTTTCCAAAGCCACCATCCTCAAGATTGAGTCACTAAATCTCACACAACTGATTTCCAAGCCTACCTGCCTAAACTCTCAATTACCAGACTACTCTCTCTATCTCTCTCTCTTTGATTGGCTGATAAACTTTCACCCACACCACATTACTGCTGCCGGTGTCCTCCCAGATGCCCTCAGTGATCATTGTATCATTTTCTGTGTAAGAAAAGTAAATGTCCCACAGTCAGCCCCTAAATACATTTGGTATTGTCCTCTCTGCATGCTCAACTCAGCCACACTTCTCCAGGACCTAAATCGAGCTAAATGGTCTTCTATGCTCTTGGCCCCTGTTATCAACATGGCCCTCTGCTACTTTACAAACACTTTAACCTGAATCTGGAATGAACACGCCTTTTAAAAAAAGCAAGTGCCAAGTGTCACCACCACCCATGGATTATGTCAGACCTTTCTACCCTTTGCAAAATCAGAAACAGATACTGAGCTTAGTTCAAAGTCTCCCCATCCTTGGCACATCTACAACTTTACAAATCCCACAGAAATGCCTGTACAAAGGCCATCCACATAGCCAAAGCTACCTATTTAAAATCCCAATTTCAGGCAAATGCTGGCTGTCTAAATAACTTTTGGAACATCATTCACATTCTCATTGACTCCCTTGCAACTCACACCCCCCTAATCTTTAAATCTGAAGGCTCAGTTATCGACAACCCTTCCTGTATTGCTGAAATCTTCAACAACTTTTTCACAACTTGCACTCTCCCTAAGCATCCCACTGCTACCCCCGAAGGACCCCCTCCCTCTGGAACTGGCTACCTCTTTCCCTCCATCTCACCTTTGAAGTCTACCATGCACTAATATCACTTAACCCTGTGAAATCCAGCCCTGTTGGACTCCATATTAAGCTCCCCTCATCTCTGCTCCAGAAATTGCCACCCCCTCACTCACCTACTTAATATCTTCGTCTCCACTAGCTCCATTCCTCAGGCCTGGAAATTGGCCAAGGTGCTACCACTCCATAAAGGAGGGGACCCCACTCTCCTGGCAAATATAGGCCTATTTCTCTCCCTCTCCTCCTCTCTCCTCCTCTCCTCTCCTCTCCTCTCCTCTCTCCTCACTAGCCAAACTACATAATCACTGATCTACTCCAGGCTTTTAGAATATCTCACAGCTTCTGGTAGTCTCTCACCTTTCCTATCAGGCTTCAGGAAACAGCACTCAACCGTTTCCTCCCTGCTATGAGTCACTGACTCTATACATACAGCAATGGATTAAGACCAAATCGCTGCTACCATTTTTGTGGACCTGGCAAAGGCCTTTGATTCTGTTTTCCACCACCTTCTGCTCCATAAACTTCAATAATTTTGTCTGGCTCCATCTGCTGTCAATTGTTTCAGATCCTACTTACACAATTGACAGCAATCTGTTCTAGTTGGAAATGCTCTCTCCTCTCTCTCCTATCTATTCATGCTGGAGTCCCCAAGGATCCATACTCAGTTCCATTTTTTTTCAGTCTTTATAAATGACCTTCCCTTGGTTTGCTTTACTTCCCAAATTCATATGTAAGTGGACTATACTGTGAGCTACTCCTCAGGCTCCACCACCGCTGCTGTATTTAACCCCCTTCAACATGATTTTGATAATGTTCGACACTGGTTCCAGGAAAACCAGCTTAAACGTAACACCAAGGAAACTGTCTCAATGCTCTTGGGCTCCAGGCAGAGGTTGTTTAAACTCCAGACCACCCCATCATTTCTCACTCTGGATCCCCCCCCCAGATGTGGTCCATGCATTCAAATACCTTGGGGTGTGGTTGGATAGAAATCTTGATTTCTCATCCAATATTGATGCTGTCTGCACAAAACTTTTTTCCCAACATTTGCTGTCCTCTACTGCCACAGGGACTGCCTTCCTCTACCAACCCATCATGATCTAGTTACAAAAACTATTTTATCCATTATTAATTGCACCAATGTTGTCTATGGCTCTTTCCCTGCTACCTCCCTTGATTTGACATTCTTCTTAAATCATTTTGCCATTTTTCTACATCTTCCCCCCCCTACTCACCACTGTCTTCTCTGCTTCTCCCTCTCCATCAAGCCATTATCCCATAGGCGTATGGTCCATAGCATCTCCATCATTGCCAGATTCTGGGTCAAGACACTCCTTTCCTACCTCACTTACTGTGTAGCACCAGCAAGCCCTTCCACATATTCCCTTCACTCCAGGGACTCTCGATGTTTCTCCCTCCCCCACCCTCCAACCGGTGCAGGTCAGTCAGCCATTTCTGATCGCTTCCCTTTTCTCTGGAATCAACGTCTTTGGGACATTCGTCACTCCCCTTTATTCACCTCCTTCAAATCCCTACTATGACATCTCCCCAGCAAAATATGATCTTGCCAGTATTCCCTTTCTGTCCCCCTTCTGCACCCTCCAGCCTAGCATCCTTCAACTAACCCAGTCCTCCTGATGATCCTTCCCTGTTGACTCTGACTTGTATGATCAAAAATCACTTATTTGCCTCACAATCTTGTGTCCCATTTTGTTATGCTATCCTTTGATTCTGTTGCTTGTGTATCATTTTGTATTCTACTGAACTGTATTTGCTTGTATGTCATATCTCACTCTACTGATCTGTATACTGCATTACCTTTGTACTTTATGTTCCACCTTATTTGTGCCCCCAGGTCACACCTGGAAATGAGCATCAGCTCAGTGTGCTTTTTCCGGTTACCAACTTTTAAATAAATAAAAATAAAATTTTGCCCAAACTTCAGTGGCGAATTTAAATTTTGCCACATATCTAGTCTAGTGTAAGATTCAATGTCATCTTGAACCTTGTTTAGGAACACATGAGATAGCAGCATTAAATGTGCATCATCAAGTATGTCACCTGTGTTAGCAATTTTGGTAAATTACGCTCTAGTACCCTCTAGTGTTTCTTGTTACAAAGCCAATGTGTGTTAAAATTTCATGAATTAGGACAAGGTTCAAATTATGTTTTGTCAACTTTAGCAAAATATATATTTATTAAATTAGCTGAAATGTAAGCACAATTCAATTTAGCCATCTTAATCTGATGATGTGAGCTGAAAAATCTCATTTATAGGAACACAGATGTTGATGGCAGATAAGGACTGTCAGGTTCATCCAGTCTGCCCATTTTTTCTTGCCTAATATAAGACCTTGCATGGTTTCCATCCTCTACCCTTGTTCTGTAAAAATATACTGTATAAAAATGTAGCCATTTCTAAAGAAAGATGATGGTATATCTGGACAACAATATCATCTTGATGGTACTGCTTGACACCTATTGACATCAAGAGAGAAGATATTTCTCAAAAACAATGCTATCAGCTGTGGTATTTTTAACACCCAAGAATGCCACCAACTATAGTGTTTTGAATATGAAGCACCAAAAAAGATGGCATTTTCAACATCTGATGTCATCATCATCATGCCATCTGGGAGCAGTAAGTCTTTCTGCAGCAGCTCAGAGTTTCAGGAAATTAGGAGAAAGACAACAATATGTAGACTCCTGTGCCATCTGCCATGCCTCAAAATCATGATGCGACAAATGAGAGTCAGCAAAGTTTTCTTCCATGGCCGAACATGTGGCAAAACCAGCAAATTTGCCTCCACAGAGCAGTTCACAAAATTGTCTCAAATTAATGGGAATTCTCCATTTGTGTGACTTCTCTCTGCTTTTGGTGATTTTTAGATCAAATTACACTTAAAAATCCCAAGGCAAGTAGAGGTTACAAATGGGGACTCCCCAACACCACCCCTGATCTATCCCTGGTATCTAGTGTTCCCCCCTCTACTGATCACCGGACACAGTTTGTATAATTAAAAACAATCACCCCCTTCCCCCACACCCACCCACAGATCACAGGCCAGTCAGTCACATATAAAAATATATGTCATTTTTTTAATTAAGTTCCCCATTCCCTGGTGTCTTGTGGATCCCCCAACCAATCACTGGACACAGTATGTATAATTTAAGACAATCACTCCACACACACACCCCACTGATTGCTGGTCAGTTGGCCACATGTAAAAATATATATAATTTGTTTAATTATTTCCCCATTCCCTGGTGTCTAATGAAGCCCAATTCCTCTGCTGATTGCCAGACAGAGTTTGCATAATTTGAAACTAACAGCTCTTACCCCCACATACATCCCCACTGATCATTGGCCAGTCAGCCACATGTTAAAATATATATTTTTTTTATTAAATACCCCATTCCCTAGCGTTTGGTGAACTCACCCCATTAGAGAGTACCCCACATCAGTGTCACACCACCCTGATCCCCCAGTCCTCCCCAAGTGTACCACGACACAGCTCTTCATTCACCTCCATGGCTGGCAGTCTGACTCAGCTCTTAATGAATGAGTGCTTGCTTGTACAAGCATGTTTTCATTCATTGACAGCCCCTGGTCATTTAGGCAGCTTTTCAAGGAGATAGAAAATGGGAGGGGGCTGCTCCAGTTCCCAGCAGGGGGTGGTAGGATGGAAGGTAATGCCTTGTGGACCTAGGGTCCACAATGTCATTTCCCCCATCCTACCCCCCTGCTGGAGACCAGAACAGCCCCCTCAGATTCTCTATCACCCTGAAAAGCTGCTCAAAAGACTATGAGCTGGCAATGAATGAGCACGTGCTTGTACAAGCATATGCTCATTCATTAAGAGCTCAGTCAGGCTGCTGGCCATGGAGGTAAATGGAGGCCTATGCCAGTGGCCTGCTCAGGGTGTACTTGGGGGAGCAGGGTGGTGTGGCACTGGTGTGGACAGAATGGGGTGGGTAGGGGGTCCACTAGACACCAGGAAATGGGGATTTAATTTAAAAAATAAATTTTACATTTATTTTTACATGTGACCAACATGATCAGTGTGAGGATGTTGGGGTGGGTGTGATTGTTTTAAATTGTTCAAACTGTGTATGGTGATTGGTGGAGGGCTACAAGACACCAGGAAATAGAGGATTTAATTTAAAAAATTATTATTTATATTTTTACATGTGGCCAACTCTCTGGCAATTGGCGGGGGCGGGGGTGATTGTTTTAAATTATTCAAACTGTGTCCAGCTATCGGTGGGGGGGGGGACCACTAGACGCCAGGGATTTATATACTTCTATAACATTGTGGCTAAAGTTTGTGTGGGAAGTGTGGAAATTTGCCCATGCTAATTGTTTACTTACCATATTTTTCATTTCAAGTCTGTTTTGAATAAAATAAAACCTAGTGAATTGTATAGTATGAGTTTCTTGTTATCTGCTTGTCCTGTGAAATTCACAACATTGTGGGATTTATGTGAGTTTCACTAATCTGGGATGAAGATTTGCTCTGTGGGTAGTATGAAGTAAATCAGGTTGCCTCCCAAACATTTGGCTCCCAAGTTTGGGTATGAGAACAAAAGATGGATCATAACACTCACATTCTGCATTACATGATTTCCAGCCTGTCTCAGTCTTTCCCTAAAGGTGGGCTATAGAAATGGGTACAGTACTCCAGGTGTAGCCTCACCAGTGATTTACTGAAAGGTAATAATTTCTATGCTTTCCTGCTATCAAAACTTTTCCCAATAAACCCAACATCTTAGTTGCCTTATTGTATTCCTTTTTACATTGGCTAGGTTGTTTAAGGGAGTCATCCCTTCCCTCAGTAGAAGTGCCCAGCTTAACCCCTGCCATCTAATATTCTGAACTGGTGAACTTGTTCCATATGTGCAAAACGTTTCATTATTTTAGCAGTAAAAGTTCAGCTGTCCTACCTTGGATGACCTCTCCAACATTTTCAGGTCCCTCTGCAACTCCTTTACCCTTATTTGCTATCTACCCTACCACAGAGCTTTTTGTCATCTGCAAAGATACACATCTTAACCTGGATTCATTCTTCCATGTCACTAATGGACATAATCAAAAGGACTGAACCCAGGACTGAACTCGGTGGCACCTGCTTGTGACCTCATTCCCCAGATCTGACACAAATTTCCACCACCCTTTGATTTCTTTCCTCTAACCAACTACCCAAATATCTAACTACGTTTGTCACCATACCTAGATCCTCCAGCCTACAGAAACCTTCTGAGTGCACTGAGTGGAATGCCATGCTGAAGATGAAGTAGAATAAATCTACCACTTGTCCCTTATCTATTGCCTGAATCACCCAGTCAAATACTGTCAGGTTGGTCTGACATGAACTCCATGCCAAAGACCCATGCTGTGTACTATCCTGGAGTCTATTACTTTCCAGGTAGTCCATCATGCCCTCTTTACATAGTATCTCCATCAGTTTACCCACATGATAAGAATGACAGGTCTGTGGATACCTGGTAACTCTTTGTCTTCTCCCTTATAGAGTGGAACTACATCTGCTACCCTCCAATCATTTGTAATCATCCATGATTGAATTGTGCATTTATAGCCCTGCCAGGGTTAAAGCCAGATCTGATGCCAGTTCCCTGCTTTCCCACACCATCTTTTCTCTAGCTCACCATTCTCCCCCCTCCTCACGTCTTCGTCGTTGACAACGCCACATGGCTGCAACCATTTTCCCCTTCCTGCACTATCACTACTTTCTATCTCTAATTTTTCTTTACACCTTTCATTCTCTGTGTCTATTGACCCTCATTGTAAACTCTACCATAATTGAATTGCTATCACTGTGACATTTTACCCTCACTGTAATTTCTACTGTAATTGAATTGCTATCTTTGTTTCATTTAGCCCTCCCTGTAAATACTGCTGTAACTGAAATGCTAATAACTGTGTAATATTATTATGCCATGTAATGTGTTTTGAAATGTATTCTCCTCTGTCTGTTTTGTTACCCCCTCCCACACTGACATGGAACCTTTGTAAATGAGCCTCTCTATGCTCAAAGGTGTTGTAATCCAAGAATGAATAAATAAATACAATTTTACTGAAAGACCTGAGGAAGGTCAAAGAAGTTGGGATCACCTGGGGTGGGTCAGAGGTGGTGGAGCTCTGTCACTTACCCTTAGTTGTACCTGTGTAACCCCAATAACGAGGATGTGATATGTCTTTGACAGAAGTGTTAAGCCAAACCAAAGCAGGAAGGTTCAAACTGAAGTCAAACCAAAGTTGCCTATATCCACATTTACTCACTCTTAATGGCAGGTTTCACTAACCCTGCTTAAAACTTGCAGCATGCCCCACAAGACAAATCTCTTCCCTTGAAACACTGGAGAGCAGTCAGACAGAATTGCAAGGCATCCAAAGTGGATTCTTTTCATTGACTTCGTCACTAGGTGCTCAATGCCCCAGGCTTCAAAATAAATCTGGGTCACCAACTCAATTACCAGTAATACTATTAGACTAGCCAGCAGCCTTAAAGCGAGGTTTGGAAATTTTGTTGGCTTGCTTCCTATCGGCTAAGGTCTAAAATAAAATTAGTAATACTGATACCAAATTAAAATATTGGGCACATTGATCTACTAATGGCAATGCTTATGCACTGTTACCATATTTGACTGCCTCTAATTGGCTGAGCATCACGGGAATTAGTGAATATGTGATTCTGCATGTATATGAATTTTGAAATATTGACCTACATCAGTGCACCCCTTTTCATTGACAACCTGGCAGCGAAACAGGAAAAAAGATCATTACGGCAACATTTGCGGTAATGGTCCTTTTTCTATGTTTCACCTTCCACCAGTGTTCTGCCCCTTCCCCAGATCAAATCCGACCTAGAGTTTGAATCCTAAAGTCTGGGGGTGTGTGGGGGGCAGAACCCCCCCCGAAAACAGTCATAGAACAGGCAGCACAATAGCTGCATCGGTATTATGCCATCGCTGAGGGGGAGGTCAGCATTGTCACTGTCAACAAAACTTGGTGCTTCCGACCTACATCAAGGTAATGCTAAAAAGTGAATGTTTAGTGTTCCAGATCCTTTTATTATGGATCATAGTAATAGTGAGGCTGAAACTCATCCACGTAAGACCTTCAAAAGGGAAGGAAATACTGAGCTGCATGAATACAGAAAAAGAGCCACACATGTCTACTGAGCCTCATGGTGCAGACCTTTGAGTTAGAGGGAAGCTCCCAACATAGTAGCCATTTAGTGGTCACTGATGGTATCTGGAAGGATGATTGATACCACAAAACTGTGAGGATGAAAGGAGAGGTCTAAGTATATAATTTATTTATTTCTTTTACAATTTTTCCCAGAAGAAACTACACTGAGCTGTGAACTCATGTTTTCAAGTGCGTCCTAAGGGAGAGACATATTGGATTAACAGAAACAAATGCAGAAGTATAGTAATTTAACAGTCAATGCAATGTACAGCAAAAAGGTAAGGTAAACAAGTTTGTGTGCACATGAAAAAGAAGACAGAAACTGCAACTACAAAAACAGCAAAAAAAAAAGTTTATCAGATAAATTAAACAGCATGGTCTGTTATCTCAGTCATATGCAGGTTTACAAGAAATGTCTAGAAACATGTATGCAAAAATGTGATGATTTTTTGCAACCATTGCAGGGAAACTGAAGTGGTTCTACTATATATGCCCTGTAGACCACAATAAATACTTAATTGTTTTCTGCAGTGTGTATTGGTCAGTATAAATTCTCTCTCTCTCTCTCTCTATATATATATATATATATATATATATATATATACACATATATTGCAAAAACTGTATTAATGCACCAGATAGGGTAAACTTAATGGCACAAAAGTAGAGAAATGTAACATTAGAGTATCCAATCTTAACTCCCAACCCCTACCCCCCAAGCAGCAAAAGGAAAAAAAAATAAGGATTTTGGGTCTCTGGAGTCTTGGCAATTCAGGTCTTCCTAGGGGTTGTCAATCTTAATGTTCAGCCCCTGAGCTTGTAGCCTGCCATCTGAAGCACAAGGTACAGCTCCAAGCCAGTGCATCATAGTGATACATTCTTCAAAGACAGAGAATCATGTCTTACCAAATATTGCCAGCATAATCTGTGTACCTTTCTTCACACAGGGCCCTGTGGACACTGCATGAAGAAAGGAGATCACACCTGATGTTGTTTTCTCAGGAAACACAATGGGCATTTGGGTTGAATCCCCAAGGAAGAACCTGCCACTGATTTGTCAAGACTCCAGAGACCCAAAACCTTAATAGTTTTCCCTTTTGCTGTTGAGGGTTGGGGAAGTAGGGTTGGAAACCCTAAGGCCACATTTCTCTACTTTTGTGGCATTACGTTCAACTCTAACTGGTGAATTAACAAAGTTTTTTTAAAATAATTTTCTTTTTTTTTTTGACATAGTGGAAACACATCCTCATTCATATGGGTTCCTGCTGGACCTGCATAAGGAGATGCAGATGTGCAAGACCCTTTGGGCTCCATGCCTTGGGAAGAACCATTTGCCTACAGAAGTGCAGCAAAGGATGTCAGGAGATCATGGGTCTGTCTGTGGGCTACAGAAGTGCAGGACCCTCTAATCCCTGCACTTCCATGTCACTGCAGATACAAACACACAAGGCAAAGAGTCCTTCTGTCAGTCAATGTACAGGCCCACCGCCACCATGGATGCAGAGGAGCAGGGGCCTATGACAACAAGACAGCTGCCTTCATTATGTGGCACCCAGGCCTGTATGAATAACCCTGCAGCCTTCATTCCCTGGCTGGAGGGGGTGGCGTTGTATAACAGAGCCATCACCCAATCCTTACCCCACTCAGCTGGTCTCTGAGCTCAGCCCAAAACTCAGCTCACTGGCATGGGATCACAAAGCATACCGACTGGGGTCAAGACTGGCACTACTGTTTTTTTTTGTTGTTGTTTTTATTTTGACCTCACATTTTCAAGATAATCATTTTATGACTCTCCTTACAAACATGGCATGTAGTATTTATAGTATACTGGTCGAAATGTCATTTCACACCAGAAGTGTGAAAACACTTATTGTGCCTGATTTGGAAAATATCTATCACATTAATGACATGGTGTGGAAACATGTCTATGTTGAATGTTTGGAGTCAATATATTGAAAATGAGTGATGTTTTGAATGAATGTTGAAATGCTGCAATGAACATTCGTAACATGGGCATGTTTCTGTATTGTTGCATCACAGTTTCAGGGTAGCCTTGTTACCCCACCTCTTGAAACCAGTAGGTGAAGATTTTCAAATCCCCACCCGCCATTCTACATCAGAGGTGCAAAAACACATTTTGACCAGGATTTGAAAAATTATAGGTGCCAAATTCATGAGGTAGTGTAAAAAAAAAAGATTATGTTGAAAATTTGTGGTTAAAATATTTTAAATTACCAAAGTCATGAGCAAACATAGCAAAATTATAATGCACATTCATAACATTGTTAGTTTTACATAGGTTGACCCCAAATTTTCAATGTAGCCTTCTTATGATCCCATTTCATGACCAAGGGCAGTGAAGATTTTCAAAGCCCTCCAAAAAGGTGATTTTGCAAAGTGACTCCAAAATTGCCTTCTGGTATAGATTTGCATAATTTCACCATACCTGGTCATTAGATGGTGTCTGAAGAAGACAATGTTGAACATTTGGAGACAGGCAATGTCACCACAATCCGCACAGGGGTTGTATACAGACCCCCTTCTCAGGGGGAGGAAATGGACAAGGAAATGATAGAAAGTATACTTAGAATGGCAGAAAAAGGGGAGATATTGCTGATGGGTGATCTGAATATGCCAGATGTTAACTGGAGTGCAGTTGCAGCAGCCACTTTGAAGAGTGGGGTTATTCTAGATGCCCTAGAGGGGGTCTGCCTTAGACAACTAGTATTGGAGCCCACTCAAGAGGGAGCAATCTTAGACCTGGTTCTCTCAAATGGAGATGGAGAAAGGATCACAGATGTAGAAGTGGGTAGCCATCTGGGAACTAGCGACCATTGAACAGTATGGTTCACAATAAACACAGCAATAGAGTCAAGTCTTACAAAGGCAAAAGTACTGGACTTTAGGAGGGCTGACTTTGTCAAAATGGGTGAGTGCCTAAGGAATGCACTAGCAAATGGGCAGGAAGGAGGGGTGGAAGAACAATGGGGAATAATAAAAACTGCCATCACAGAGGTAACGAGCCTTTGTGTGAAGCAAATAAACAAAACAAAACGATGTAAGAAACCACTATGGTTCTCAAAGGAAGTGGCAGTAAAGGTTCAAGAGAAAAAGAAAGCATTCAGGAAGTACAAGGAATTGCAGAAGGAGCAGGATAGAGAACTGTATCAGTTAAAGCAAAAGGAGGCTGGGAAGGCAGTCTGAACAGCAAAGGCCCAAACTGAGGAAAAGATAGCCAACTCAGTTAAGAAGGGGGATAAAACCTTTTATAGGTACATCAGGGAGCGAAGAAAGATGAAGGGAGGGATAGTGAGGCTTAATAAAGGGGAGGAGGGTGGGCAGAAGGAGACTGTGAAAAGGCAGAGATACTAAACAAATATTTTGCTCAGTATTTACAAATGAAGAGGGGAGTACCTAAAACAAACCGTGAAACACTCTGGATATAGAAGTTGATACCAGCCCATTTACAGAAGAAAGGGTTCTGAAAGAACTCTTAAAACTGAAGGTGGACAAAGCAATGGGGCCCGATGGGATTCATCCCAGAATTCTAAAGAACTAAGGGTAGAACTAGTGACATCACTGACTACCCTTTTTAACAAATCATGGGAGGATGGGGTGGTACCCGAGGACTGGAGGAGGGCAGATGTGATTCCCTTCACAAAAGTGGGAGCAAGGCAGAAGCAGGAAACTACAGACCTGTTAGTTTAACCTCAGTGATAGGGAAAATGATGGAATCACTTCTGAAGGAAAGAACTGTCAAGTATCTAGAGGCCAGAGGGGCACAGGACTCTAGGCAGTATGGATTCACAGCGGGAAGGTCATGCCAGACGAATCTGATAGATTTATTTGACTGGGTGACCAAAGTAGTAGATCAGGGAGGGGCTGTGGACATGGCCTACCTAGACTTTAGCAAGGCATTTGACACAGTCCCACACAAAAGATTAATATACAAATTAGCCAGCCTGGGAGTGGGTCCCAAGATGACAGCCTGGTTAAAGAATTGGCTGGAGAATAGGACTCAGAGAGTAATAGTAAATGGAGTCCACTCAGAAGAAAGGGGGTTACTAGTGGGGTACCACAGGGTTCAGTATTAGGACCAGTCCTCTTCAATGTCTTTATAAGCAACATTGCAGAGGACTGGAAGGAAAAGTATGTCTCTTTGCAGATGACACAAAGATCTGCAACAGAGTTGATGCACAGGGTGGGGTGGAAAGGATGAGAAGGGACTTGGCAAGGTTAGAGGAATGTTCAAATGTATGGCAGCTTAGATTTAATGCTAAGAAGTGCAAGGTAATGCACCTGGGAAACAAAACCCAGGGAAGAGCACACAATGGGGGTGAGATACTAACAACAACAAAAATGGTAAGGGACCTGGGGTAGTCATATCAGATGACCTAAAGGTGGGCAAGCAATGTGAAAGGGCAGCAAGGAGGGTTGGGGGGATGCTGGGATGCATAGGGAGAGGCATCACCAGTAGAAAACAGGAAGTTATTATCCCTCTGTACAGACAGCTGGTGAGACCCCATCTGGAGTACTGCATGCAGTTCTGGAGACCCAATCTCTGCAAAGACATAGACAGGATGGAAGCTGTCCAGAGGAGGGCAACTAAAATGATGCAGGGTCTGCACCGGAAGACATATGAAGAGAGACGAAAGGAGCTTAATATGTATAGCCTCGAGGAAAGGAGGGAGAGGGGGACATGATAGAAATGTTCAAGTACCTCAAGGGAATCAACAAAGTCCAAGAGGGTAGCATCTTTCAAAAAAAGAGGTGTGCAAGAACAAGAGGACACAATTTGAAGATGGAGGGGCAGCTCAGAGGTAATTTAAGGAAGTATTTTTTCACAGAGAGGGTTGTGGATGCATGGAGCGGCCTTCCAGAGGAGGTTGTGGAGTCAAAAACAGTGGTGGAATTCAAGCATGCATGGGACAGTCATAAGGCCATTCTAGGGGGTGGGGGTAGGAAGAAGTAGGCTGCTGGTTAACTAGGATCTGCAGCTTATCCATTAGGTAGGGAAATGGGCAGACTGGGTGGGCCAAGCGATCCTTATCTGCTGTCAAATTCCATGTTTCTATGTTTCTATTAGGAGTCAAATTACGTAAAAATTTAAAAGCTATAAATCAAATTTCAAAACCCCATTGAAATACATTTTATTTATTTATTTATTTATTTAAATCGGTGGAAGAATTCAAGAGGGCATGGGACAAGCATATGGGGCTGAGTAACGGGAGAGGGAAGGGGCTGGCAGAGAGGGGGAGGTGTAGGGGAAAAAAGGGCAGACTACATCAAGCTTCTATGATTCTATGATTTGTTTATTTATTTGTTGACAGGGTAAGTACACTGGTCCAGAGGACTGTTTTCAGGTATGACCCAGGCCATCTAGATGGCACCCAATACAAAAACATGATCAACATTACATTAAAAGACAGTTCCACATAGGTTACATAGGTTACAGGGAGAATGCTTGAGATGAGTACTTAAACCACATTTGCATGATTTTCCTATATCTCAGCTGCTGGTTCCAGCAGCAAGATGTGCCTTCAACTGGACAGTGAATCTACTCTGTGGGACATGTTCAAGTGAATAATGGTGTGTGAGGGAGTGTGGACAGTGTAGGGAAGTGGATGCTGAGTGAGAGATCAGGGAGTGGTGTGTGGTGTATGAGGGATCATTTTCTTTTTCACAGGATTAAAAAAAACATTGAGGGATGGTTTTCTTCTTTCAAAGGATGTTCTGACACTGGGGATTGGGTTCTCCAATGTTGCAGGTACTCTTCAGTTGCACCAGTGGTGGTCATCCCAGTGCTGCCAATTACTTAGTAGGAATGGGGGGACAACCTATTGGGAGGGGTTAAAATGAGAAACAGAATGAGAGTGGGCACCCCTGTCTGCCTTTATAATATATTTAATATATGTAAGGTTGGGAAGGGTGGGTGGGTAACCTGGAGGGGAGGAGGAGAAAGAAGTTGTACCAGTGGTGGGCACCCCAATCTCTTGAAATAGAGAGAGATAGATAGATAGATAGAGAGATAGATAGATAGATAGATAGATAGATAGATAGATAGATAGATAGATAGATAGATAGATAGGCAGACAGACAAACAGACAGATAGGCAGGCAGACAGACAGACAGACAGACAGATAGATAGACAGACAGATAGGAAAAACAGACAGACAAAGAGAGGTCAGAGACAGACAGAGAGAGGGACAGAGAAAGGACAAGGGATGCCCGTGTCATTGGTTGAACTGAAGCTGGTAGCACAACTCCAGCTGAGGCTTCAGCATTCAGGAAAGTCCTGTTTTTCCCATATGGAGAACACGGGTGAATGACTCCTCTCACTAAGCCATGTACCCTGGGTTTTGTGGTGCCAGAAAAGGTATTTCTGGCATAAAAAAACAGTAGAATATAGCTACACAAGTCCCATTTAGCTAGGCTTAGGTGTTTTCTTTTTAAAACCATATCATTTTTGTGTATTTTCAATGCTGGTGATTTAAAAAATGGCAGCCATCATAATCAGTGTTTTTTTTTCCACATGACAAATAAGTAATGACAATAAGCATAACTAAAAAGTTGAGCACTCACCAACCTCATAAATACAAGAGCACAGGTCTCTGGTGAACAACAAATTTATTTATTTATAAATGTTTAAAACAGAGGCATAAGGTTGCCTGACATGTTTTGGATGGCTAACCATCCTTTCTCAAAGGCCTTTGAGAAAGGATGGTTAGCCATCCAAAACACATAATGCAAACTTAAATGTCAAGCATTTATGTATAAATAAATGTGTTGTTCACCAGAGACCTCTGCCCTTGTATTTATGAGATTGGTGAGTGCTCAACTTTTTAGTTGTAGTTTATGAGCTTTGGTCTTGAAGCACAACCTTACTTGTGTGTGCTCCAGTCTCTTGATAATGACAATAAGCACTCATGACAGTTTTTTTTATTTGCATTTCTCAGTTATCAAAAAAGTCCTTATTACTCTATTTTTTCACAAAACCTTTGAAAGATACATCTATGGTACATGCCCTTTCAACACTGAAAATTTCATGAAATGATTCTGCAGTGTCTAGGTTGTAAGAGAGAGCAAACAAATACACAGTGTTATGTATAGGGAAACCAAACGTGTCTTTCATTTTTTTTGGCAATATATAGCTTGAGAACTGAACAGGATACCATCTCAAAACTTTTTAAGTTTTGAGACTCTGACAGGATGATCATGCATGACACATTTTGTGTATTTCATCAAATGACACCAACGTTAGTAACATACAGAAATTGCAGTTTAACATTAAACAGCCTACTGAGCCCTAACTATAGGGGTGCTGCTGTGCCACTATAAATCAGAACTTTTTCCTATAATGAACATTATGTTTATTTTTCCATAACACATACTAAATAAGTATGTAGTGTACTGTATATTGAAACACTAATTAATCAATTAAGCTATTGCCAATGGATAATGTTGTAAAATTTCTTTCGTCAGCATAAAAAAAACTTTCTCATCAGTTTGAGTTATACCCACAAAACTACACCCTCAAATGACACTTTTCTAAAATGAAATAAAACATTTAAATGCATCTTTTGAAACATTATTTAAACAGAGCAAACAAGCAGTATGAACAGTTTACAACTTCAGGGGTTTTAAAGCAGTTTCTTTAAAGTTACAACCTTCCAACAGCACAGAATAAAAATGTTTAAAACAAGTAGTGCGTATCTTCAAACTAAGAGTAAGGTGCCTTACTATACAACATGGTTTGATACAGTGAAAGCGCTTACCTACACAAATGAATTTCCTAACCCAGACAAAAATGTCCCAATCTGGAGAATGAATCACTATATTGCAGAAATTGATGGTTATCTTCTTTCACTTAGTTAAGGTACCAGTGCCCCTCCCCCCCTCGATGCTTTAAAGCCTGTAATTGTTTTCAAATAACTCCAATATACTTACTTGATATAAATTATTGGAGGGGGTTTTTAGTCTCATCATCTGGCTGAATTATGATCAAGCCTGACCACCACAATAAGGTGACCACTTCCATCTGTCAGGAAAAAGTATCACATTTTATCTTGCCATCCTGAGCTGACATCCCCCTGCATTATCTCTTTCTTGTGGGGAAACCACTCTCCGGCTTTATTACTTGTGCAGTGTGCTCTGGCAAACAAGAGGCTCAAGGGTGCTTTTTTGGCAGAGAGCAGCAAGAAGGTGCTGCTAGAACATTACCTTTCTACTACTGGGACTAAATAAATAGAACTTTACTACTGAGACCTTCAATTAGGGTAAAAAACAAGCAAACAAAAGACAAGAGTTTGTGTCCTTGTCTGAGTTGGGTGAAGGGGACTGTTATCTGTGTAGTTAGCTAGGTGAAAAAGAGAGCTTCAAATTAGGGGGTGTGGCTTAGGTAGCAGACTATTAGGTGATTGCATTTAAAGTGCCCTAGATAGCTTTTGGCAGAGAGCAGCAAGAGGAAGATGTTGCTGTTAGAACTTTACATCTCTACTACTGGGACTATATAGCCCTTCCTCCCTCTACCTCCCCACCCTTAGCCAGCTGCACTTGTATAGGCACTGATTTTGACTGACAACAGGAACTTCCTGTTTGGAAGCAGGAAGGGAGAGATCACAAAGACACAAAAGACTCATCATCCTTGAAGGAAAAGAGTAGCACACCCTCCTATCCTAACTGCTGGAGGTCTGACTCTGAGCAAGTCAGAAGAAGACCACTGAGGATTATAGGAACTTCCTGTCTCTGAACAGGAAGGACAGGAGCTGTAAGGGCATGAAGGCAGTAGGAAAGTAGGGAGAAAAAACAAACAAAAAAAACAGAAGGAGGAAAGAGTATGTATACAAAGCAACAGGAGATGGACCACAAATAAGACATGATGAGAGTGGTATATTGCAGTGGCTATGGAGCGGCAGTCTTCCAGAAGACATTTTGGAGGATGCAGTATTCTCCCATCTGCTGGCACCTCTCTGGGCTGATGGAGTAGGTTGCTCGTCTCAAGGCTGAGTTGGCCAGGATTCGGGGCAACTCCTCTCCCACCCAGGGATCACCAGTGCTTATGCCTCTGCCTTAGAGGTTTCCAACAAGAAAGGACCATGGTGGGCTCAGGGAGGGTGAGAGTGGTGGAACAGAAGAGCATCCATCCAGTTGTATCTCTCCACAATTCATTTGCTGTTCTGGCAGAGTATGCTTCTTCTATGGTGGCACCCACAGTGGAGACCAAGAAGGATGCTGGGAACCTCCACAAAGGAGACCCACAGGAGGGTGGCACAGGACCTCACAGGGGAAGGAAACAACTCCTAGTGGGGTACTCAATTATTAAGAGGGTAGAACTGGGGGAGGGAGGGGAGAAGGAGGTAAGGTGCCTTCCCAGTGCCATTACTTGGAGGGACAGGGAGTGAATCCTCAGGATCAGTAAAGCAACAGCACTGGAGAGGGAACTGGACACCATTGCCCACTTAGGGACAAATGACCTGGCTTGGAATGGAATGATAGCAGTGCAGGAAGAGTTATGGAGCTGGGAGAGGCCTTAGAGAAGTAACACACATGTTAACCTTCTCAGAGGTACTACCTGTCTATGGCATGGGTGAGTCTAGGCTGCACCACACCATGGGATTCAATGAATGGTTGAAAAACTGATTCAAAACTCAAGGTTTTGGCTTCATTGGGCACTGGGGGTTTGCCTGAAGGGATACAGGCCTATGCTAGTGCAATGGTGTGCATCTGTCCAGGAGGGGAGCCAGAATTCTAGGAGATAGGTTGACATGCTTTATCAGCAAGCATTTAAACTAGCTAAGGGGGAGGCACTGCAAAGGAGCAGGGAAATCCAAGCCCCCCTCCAACAAAACAGGGTAGTTAGTGAGACAAACACCAAGGTAGAGAAGTCCATAGGGAGGACAGAGTTAAATGGAGAAAAAGGCAAAGGCAGTAAGGACGGGGATGGCCTAAAAGGGGTAAAGCCATCAAAAAATGAAGGCAATAAGTACCATTGCCCATAGTTTCGGTAACAAGCTCCCTCAACTAGTGGCCTTGATGGAAGAGGGATGCTTGGATATCATGGCAGTCACAGAAACATGGTACACAGAGAACCATGACTGGGATGTCAACATACCAGGGTGCACAATCTACCGGATGGACAGGTAGGGTAAAAGAGGAGGAGGAGGAGTAGCTCTCTACATGAGGGAAGGGATCAAAGCAATGAAACTAAAGGGTAAACAGAGAGGAGAAAAGGCACTGTGGGTCACCGTGGAGAAATGAAATAGTGCCACAATCCACTCAGGGGTTATATACAGACCCCCATCTCAGGGGGAGGAAATGGACAAGGAATTGACTGAAGGCATCCTTAGGATGGCAGAAAAGGGGGAGATATTATTGATGTGGGACATGAATATGCCACATGTTAACTGGAGCACCACTGCTGCAGCCACATCCAAAAGCAGGGTCATTCTTGATGCCCTGTAGGGTGCATGCCTCATACAGCTAGTGTTCGAACCCACTCAGGAGGGAGCAATCTTAGACCTGGTACTCTCAAATAGGGACAAAGAGAGGATCTCAGATTTAGAAGTGGGCAGCCATCTAGGAACAAGTGACCACCAAACAGTGTGGTTCATGATAAACACAGCTGCAGAGTTAAGCCATACAAAAGTGAGGGTACTGTAATTTAGGAGGACTGACTTTGGAAAAATAAGAGAGTGCCTCAGAAAAGCACTAGCAAATGGGCAAGAAGGAAGGGTGAGGAATAATGAAGAAAAATCAAAACTGCCATCACAGAGGCAACAAGCCTTTGTGTGAAGCAAATAAACAAATCAAAACAAAAGAAAAAAAACACTATGGTTCTCAAAAGAGGTAGCGGGGAATGTAAGGGAGAAAAAGACAGCATTCAGGAAGAATAAGGAAACACAAAAGGAGCAGGACAGAGAACTGTGCCAGTTAAAGCACAAGGAATCAGGGAAGACTGTCAAACTAGCAAAGGCTCAAACTGTTGAAAAGATAGTCAACTCAGTTAAGAAGGGGGATAAAACCTTTTATCAGTATATTAGGGAGCACAGAAAGACCAAGGGAGGGATAACAAGGCTTAATAAAGTGGAAGGTGGGCAGAGGGTTATAGTGAAAAAGCAAGGATACTAAACAAATACTTCTGCTCAGTATTCACAAAAGAAGAGGAGGGGGAGGTACCTAAGCCAATCAATAGAAGCACTCTGGATCGGAGGTTGATACCAGTCCATTCACAGAAAAAAGGATCCTGAAAGAACTAAAATGGAAGGTGGACAAAGCAATGGGGCCTGCCAGAATTCACCCTAGAATTCTAAAAGAACTAAGATTAAAAGGTTAACTATTTAACTACGGATCTAGACACTAACACTTTCGTAAATACAAAACAAATTCAATCACAGGATAACAAAACACAATTTCAAAATAAAGATCACTTACACATACTCCTCGTAAATGCTCTCAGCCTTTCAAATAAAATTGATGAACTTAGACACTTTATGTGAACACACAGCATTGATATTTGTGGGGTTACTGAGATGTGGTTCACTGAGGGTGATTGGGGTACTCAGATTACTGGATTTTCAAAATCTGAAAAAAATCATAGGCATTCGAGAGGTGGTGTAATTGTACTATATGTTTCAAATGGTTTGAAATCATATGACGTTGATAGCAGATCTGATGATACCTCAGACATTGAATTATTATGGACTAAAGTCATCTTTCCAAACAAACATAGCATAACTATAGGCTTACGATATAGGCTGCCAAACTTAGATAGTAATGCAAATAATATGTTCATGAATAAAATTGAAATCATGGAAATTGAGGGTGATTACATTCTAATGGAAGATTTTATCCTCCCCAATATTAACTGAGAATCCTGGAAGGGTTCATCTGCATGGACAAAAGGTTTATTGACTAAATGACCTTATATGACATGGAACAATTAATTAAAGTCCCAACTAGGGATCAGAATATTTTAAAGAGAGGAAGAAATAAAGTAGAAGTAATACATCCTTTTGCAAATAGTGACAACAACATGGTTCTTCTAGAAATAAAAATAAATCAAAAGTTAGGGACACGTGGTTGCACCTTGGTCAAATATTTCTTTAAAGCAGATTATAAGTCAATTAATGAATTCCTTAAAGAATGGGACTGGGAAACAGAACTTGCTAATTGTGACCTTAATGATATCTGGCTTAAAATTCATGAAAAAATACAGTAATGTATAAATATGTGGGTACCCACCAGAACTAAATATAACAAAAATAAGAGAGTGCCACTACGGTGGAACAAATGTAATTAAATGGAACCTAAACAAAAAAATAGAAATTATACAAAAAATATAAAAAACACCCATCAGCAAGTAGTTGGACAGCCTATAAAAGATATGTGAATAAAAATAGGAGCCTAATTAGAAAATCAAAAAAAAAACTACAGGAAAAACTTGCCACAAGAAAAAGAAATGTTTTAACTATATTGGAACCATGAAAAAAAGTAGTCCAATAATAGGACCCTTGCAGACAACTAATGGATTAATAATAGATGATGAGGTGGAAACTGCTACAGAACTAAATGAATATTTCATTAGTGTTTTTGGTCCTAAAGATTCTATGCCTACTATTTTCACAAAAATATCTAATACAGTGAAATAAATTAATATAAAAGTAGTATTAGACGTCATTGGCTAGATCAAATCTAATAATTATGTAGGCCCTGATGGAATTCCTTTGAAATTTATTAAAGAAATAGCACAACAGATAGCAGACCCTTTAGCTACTATATTAAAGTGGTAGCAAAAATAAGGTAATAAATTACAGACCTATAAGTTTAACAACAGTCTTCTGTAAATTAATGGAAAGATTACTAAAAGAAAGAATAATGACACATCTGGCAGAATTAGGGCATATTGATATAACACAGATGGTTTTGTCCAGGGCAGATCATGACAAACTAACCTTCTAAATTTCTTTGAGCCAGTAAGTGAAGCTTTGGTAATGGGTTATCTGTTGATGTGATCTTTCTGGATTTTTTGAAGGCCTTTGGCGCAGTATCACACAAAATACTAATAGAACAGAAGACATATTTAAATATCCATCCTTTAATTATATGCTGAGTTGAATCATGGCTTTCAAATCGAAAACAGAGAGTCATTAAAAACTTACCTATCTCCTTGGGGCTCAATTACAAGTGGTGTTCCCCAGGGCTCAGTACTGGAACCAACTCTTTCTAATATATTTATATCCTCTATGCTTCCCCTTAATAAAAGTTGTTGGATGGGAAAGTATGCTAATGACTGTAAACTTGGATGTATTATAACAGATTATACACTGGCACTAGAAATTCAAAAAAATTTTACTCATCTTGAGAAATGGTCAAATGTTAATAAAGTATTGTTTAATGAGCTCAAAGGTAAGGTGATGCATCTGGGAAAAAACAACCCTTTTTATAATTATAAGCTGAATAACATAATTTTACAAACATCCAAAAATCTAACATTTGACATGAAAGCAAAAAAATGTGCAAAAAAGGGTAATGAAATATTGTGCTGCATATGGAAAAATATTAAAAGCAGAAAATAAAATGCCCTGGTCCCCCTGTACTCTAGACTCGTAAGACCACATGTAGAATATTGCTCATCTGTATGTGCCCCTGAATTGGTCAGAGGGAACAAATTAATACAGAAAATTCAACATAAGGCAACTAAAACAATCTTCTCAGTAAGTAGTCTGGACTATAGTAAAGGATTTAAAAAATAAGCCTTTATTCAATGCAGTATAGGAGAATGAGGGGAGATCAATGCTTAACATATAAAGCAATAAAAGATGAATCAATGTTGGAAACCATTGAATTAATTAAAAATATCTCAAACATGAATACTAGAATGCATGATATGAAATTAAAAGAAAGCTATAATAAAACAAATAAGAGGAACCACTGGTACATCCAGAGGATTATTGCCACATGGAATGCCTTACCAAAAAGTGTAGTGGAGAGTAGTACAATCAATATTTTTTTTAAAAGATTGGACGTACAGTATATATGGGAGACAAAAAATTTGATTTTCACCATTAATAATGGTGGTGAGTTCATAAAAAGCAACTCTGCCTACCAAATTCGTAAATTTCCTATGATCCTATGATATGATAGAAACTATTATGTACCTCAAGAGAATCAACAAAGTCCAAGAGGGCAGCATCTTTCAGAAAAGGAGAAGTGCAAGAACAAGGGGGCACAATTTGAGGATAAGAGGGGGGACAGCTCAGGGGCAATGTGAGAAAGTATTTTTTCATGGAGATGGTGGTTTACATTGAACAGCCTTCCTGAGGAGGTCATTAGGGCCCAAAACAGTGGAGGAATTCAGGAATACATGGGACAGACATAAGGCAATTCAGGTTGGGGGTAGCAAGAAGTAGGATCTGCAGCTTATCAAACAGGTAATGAAATGGGCAGACTGTGTTGGCTGAGTGGTCCTTATCTGCCGTCAAAGTTTATTTTTCTTTGATTCTATCTGGAGCTCACCAATTAGAAGAAGCTCAACCCCTGCATTTACAATACATCTTGGTAAACCACGTGTCCCTAACTTTAGATTGATATTTATTTCTAGAAGAACCATGTTGTGGTCACTGTTTGCAAAGGAATGTATTACATCTACTTTATTTCTTCCTCCCAATTTGTTAGGAATAAATCTAAAATATTCTGATCCCTAGTTAGGACTTTAATTAATTGTTCCATGTTGTATAAGGTCATTTAGTCCCTAAATCTATTTTCCAGCACAGATGAACCCTTCCAAGATTCCCAGTTGATATTGGGGAGGTTAAAATCTTCCATTAGAATATAATCACCCTCATTTGTGGAGAGGAACCTGGTGTGTGACCTAATAAAAGCATATAGTTAAGGTACCAGTGCCCACTCCCACTCTGCTGCCTACAAGACTGCCCTTTGTTCTAATCAGTATAAAGGGTTTGGCACCTCATCAATTAGAAGAAGGCCTCAATTCTCCTGCATTGAGATCAGTATGAAGGGTCTGGCAAGCTCAATCACTGCATTTACAATACATCTTAATAAAATGTGTGGGGAGGCACCTGGTGTGTGAGCAAACAAAAGCATATAGTTAAGGTACCAGTACTCTCCCCACCACCACCACTCAGCTGTGGGATGAGACTAAGAACCCCTCCAATAATGTTTAATGAGTAAGAATATCAGAGTTATTTAAAAACAAATTTCAGGCTTTAAAGTAGCAGTGTGTGTGTGTGTGTGTGTGTGTGTGGGGCACTGATACTTTAAGTATATGCTTTCATTTGGCCACACACCAGGTATTGCAAATGCAGATGCCGAGCTTGCCAAACCCTTTATACTAACTTATTCACTGCCTCACAGTCATATGATCTACAAGTCATATAACTGACTTGCACTGTCAGCTGCTACCACTTATGTCATGCACTACCACTGATCTTTTAAAGCTTATTAACTGATGCCTCTGATCTTCCCATGGTTGTTAATACATTTCCTCATGCACATTTGTATACAGATGAAAATAAAGCCATTTTGTGACAAAAGATAATATAAAAAACAAGCATTTGTCAATGCCGAATGTTTGCTTGCTGGTATTAGCACTGGAAATGCAGGCATTAGACAGATGCAGAATAGTAATAGCAGTGAAGTATTGAACTTCACATCAACCCACCTCTATCCTATAGAGACAGACAGACAGGAATTGGGGTAAGTGTTTGGGTCATCGTCCGTGACGGTCATGCCATGTCACCTCACCCTATTCTGCAGACACTGACACGTGTTGAGGTATGCCTTGGGGTGTTTGGCTTTACAGTCATTCAATTCCATAAGGACATACACTGAAATGGGTGCAGCATAGGACAATGGGGTGAAGTCTGGAGCTGAAGAGTCCAAGGTACACCTTGATGCCTGTCAGTGGCTGGGGGGTGGGGGTGGGAATGGCATGAACAGTACAGTCAGCAATTCAAAGGCACACTCCAATGCCTGTCAGTCTGTACAGGGTGGGACATTATGGTTAGAAACACTAACGCCACTGGCCAGGTGGCACAAAGGGCTGGATATCTCACCTCGTAGCACGCCAGTGACTTGGGTTCAGGAGCGAGCCTGGGTCATTGGAGGTTGGCACGGGGGGCGGGCAGAGCAGGATGGAGTAGCCGTAAGGCAGTTCTCCTCTCCAGGGAGGTGGGGTGGCATCCCCCACTCATGGCTACTCCCTGGTGGAGCCAAGGGGTTGCACAAGTGAGGGTGCCAGTGATAGGCCAATGGGCTAGGTGGAGGAGGGCCGTTACTGGGGCTGTAAGGCACATGCATGCATCCTAATCCTGGGGTCCTCTGGAAAATAAGGGGAGACAAATGGAAAAAGGCAGCTGGCGGCAGGATGGCGACTGACTCTCCGAAGGCACTGCTCCCAGACCAGGCTATAGGTAAGTCCTGGTAATTCCAGGGGATGAAGCTGGGGGAGTTGGTCAGATAGGGGCCACATGGAGTGAGGAGAAACAAAGTAGTAATAAAAAAAACAGAAACCCTAATGCCCTGGGGCGAATGTTGGTATTTGCACTACAAATTTTCAACGTGGCCTTTTTGTGACCACACCTCATGAAAGCATTTGGGATCTCTTCTCATGAAGAGTGGCAATGAGATTTTGTCAATGTGTCTGGAACTTTGAGTTCCAACAGTGACCGTGCCATTCTGTGCCACATGTATGAAAACACAGATTGGGCAGGATGTGAAGAATGACAGTTGTACCATCCATAGGGAGGTGTGAAGGGATGGCAATGTTGAAAATCTGTAAAGGGAATATTAAAAATGCTGGCACTTCCGCGCATACGTGGAAACTGCACAATGCATACACATAACACAGTCATGTTATGGACTTTCATCACCAAATTTTCAACACAGTCATTCTAGGAACTCTGCTCATGAACACTGTCACTGTGATTTTCTTAATGTGTCCCGAACAATGATTTCTCACAGCGGCCATGCTATTCTGTGCCGGAAGTGCGAAAACACATTTTGGTCGGGATGTGAAAAATGACAGCTGTACTGTTCATAAGGAGGTGTGTAAAAATGGCAATGTTGAAAATCTGGAGTGAAAACATTGCAAATTTGCGAAGTTATGATCATGCATGGAAACTGCGCATCACACGCTCGTAACACAGTCATTTTATGGACTTTCATCACAAAGTTTTCAGCATAGGCATTTTAGGACCTCTGCTCATGAACAGTGTCACTGTGATTGTCTTAATGTGTCTCAAACACTGATTTCCCACAGCGACTGTGCTATTCTGCACTGGAAGTGTGAAAACACTTTTCGGCCAGGATATGAAAAATGACAGCTGTACTGTTCATAAGGAGGTGCAGTAAATGGCAATGTTGAAAATCTGGAGTGAAAATATTGCAAATTCGCAAAGTTACGAGTGTACATAGCAACTTCGCAACACACATTTGTAAAACAGTCATTTCTTGTATTTTTCCCACCAAATTTGCAACACAGACTTTTTGAGAGCCCACTTCATAAACACTGGCACTGTTGTTTCATTACTCGGTCCTGAAAGGTGATTCCACACAGTGACCGTGAAATCACCTTTCAGGACTGAGTAATACCATGACAGTGGCTGAATTCATAAGGAGGGGTCTCAATAACCCCATGTTGAAAATGTGGTGCCAAAATTCCCCAAAATGCCTGAGATATGCACCAAAGTTGAAAAAAAAAATGTATTTATGCCATTATACAGCTTACCAGCATTTTCTCAGTTCATGGTCAGCTTTGAAGCTTCCAAACATGTCCCCGGTCTGCCAAAGATCATCACGCTGGGCTCCAGAGGTAAGTATGGTGTGAGGGGTGTGTGTGTGGGGAGGCAGGGTAGGTGCTGGTTGGGGGGGTGGGTCTACCAGACTCAACGAGGAACCGTTTTCTGATTTACAGGGAAAAAAAGAAAAAAAAACATTGTGGGACATTTTTTTTTTTTACCATGGACATTTGCATGTTTGGGTTGTCTGCCAGCATGCCACCAGAGTGTTTTATTTTGGGGGGAGAAGCCAACAGAGGATTGGGCACCCCCTTTCCACATATGAGGCAAGAGCTGAGGGGGATTGGGCACCCCATCAGTACAAAACCAATGTTTTGGGGGGGAAATTATGCCGATGGGGAGTGGGCTCCCCCATCAACAAATTACACTTGGAAGGGGGGAATGAAGCTGACAGGTTTGGCCCCCCGTTGGCAAACAAAAACTGTTTTGGGGCTGGCACCAGATGCCGAGGGGGATTGGGCACTCCCTCAGCACTGGGGGTTGTCTAATATTGTTTGTGAACATGGTGGTTTGCCGCCGCATTCACAAACAATATTACACTGGGTAACGTTCCGATCTGCAATGAAGGGTAGCTCTCTCATTGCAGCAGAATGGCTGACGCTGCAATAACGGGGTGGCTCCTGATTGCTTCAGTGAAAACGTTACAACTTGGTGGCACTTTTGGAAGCCAATGTCATCAGCACACTGTGCCTCCATTGGTCCACCAGTGCCAAGCCCCAAAATGCAATGCCTCCATTGGCTGCCACAGTGCCGCGCCTCCACAACCAGCTTCTCTCCTAAGCTGCCACATAATGTTTCTTGCACATGCGTGCAAGCAAACATAACAAATACTAGAAACATCCAGTGTACTATATCTTATTAGTGGTCATAAGATCTTATAAATCCACTCACCCTTTGGAATCATCACTTATGACCATTTTAGACCCCCTTAAAGGCATTATATCCTTTTACACCATTTTAAACAGTCATCTTTATTGCTAGAGCTTCCACCCAGTAAACAAAAACTAAGTAAATAAAACATACATATTACACCTGTGGAATTTTATTGATAGACAAATCAAACCAACGTACTTGGGAGACCAGTATGAGGACTCACAATTTATAGTAATACATGTAAAATACTCATCAGAAAATATCTATAGCTGTCCAAGGAATTTGGGTGACAGTTGTGGAAAAAAAGCCAGCCTTTAAAGCGTACAGATGGAGGCATCAGAGAACTCTACCTTGTCATGTCAAGTGAAGCTAATAAGGAAATGAACAGTGCCAAGGTAGGAGTAGAAATAAAGGTTGCAGATGGGAAGAGGGGAATGGCAAGACCATCTTTTTGTATGTCAGGTAAAGGAGAAAAGTAGAAAGGTAGAACAGAGTGAGCGAGGAAGGGCAAGGCATGATAGTAAGGGGAAAGCAAAATGCTGATATTCCAAATGGAACTTTCTTCTCAGTCTTCAAAGATGAGAAGGAAACGGGGCTTCTTTCAGAGTGCAATATCCAGGTAGGGTAGGGGACAGATATGAAAATGGATAGTACAGTATAACAAGGAAGGATGTTTAATGGGCTGAAAAGTGGGTAGATCCCAGGTACTGGATGGCTTGTACCCACAGGTACTTAGGGAGCTGGGACAGGGTCTAGCAGCACCACTGGAAAAATAATTCAGCTGCTCAACTGAGTTTTGCATAGTCTCCAGGGAATGCGTAGTAGCATACATCATGCCCTTGCACAACAGTGAAGGTCTTTGATGCCCTGAGAAATTTAGACTGGCTAGTCTAACTTTCATAGTCAGGAAACTCCAAGAGACCATAATGAAAAGCAACTACTGTAGTTGACTTTCCTGAGTCTTGTGAACTTCAGAACTGCATGCAGCATGGTTTTGTGATGCCAAGATCCTGCCAGATTAAGCTTGTGATTTAATATACAGTAATAGCAGATGTGCTAGATAAAAGAAAGCATTGGATAGCCTTCACCTTGACTTTAGCAAGACCTTTAAATCTGTACCCAAGATGAGACTGGTAAAGAAATTGGATGTCTTGGGTGATGGGGTGATGGAGAGGAAGTCACTAGATGGGCGTGGTATTTACTGGGATATAACCCAAAGGGTGGTTATAAATGGTACATACTCTGAGAACAGAGGATTATGAGCATGGCCACTGGATTTCTGCAATTCCATAGCCAGAAAATGTTCTACAGAACTTATATCATGCTGCAGAATGTATATAGTGCCATTTAATTCATTACCCTTGGTTAATTATCATTCAGATATACAGGTTGGCATAGTGCCTGGCTCCCTTCCCTTCCATGCTTTTTTTTTCTGAAGCCTCTGCAATATACTCAGCATGTGCAGTCATCAATGACACTGCATAATATTTTAGCCAATTGCAGTACTGTATTCAGCCACAGAAATTAATAAAGTGTGCCACAGGAATCAACAAATGCTGCCACTGAAGCTATGCAGGCCTGCTGCAGAAATCAAGCCTGAACCGCCATGGAGAACTAGGGACACTGGTTATGTGAAAAGAGTCTCACAGTGGTAGGACCTAGATCTTGGCTTTTAAGTGTGTTCATCTCTGACACTGGAAATCTGATCCAGAGTACAATGTGCCTATTTGGAGATGATGATGTGACACAGTGGATAGTGAGGAAGATAAGACAGAACTGAATTGAGATAGCTGTGTATGGTTCTGGAACCCTTACCTAAAGAAATGCAATGATCACTTGCAGTTCATCCAAATCAGAGTGACAAAAATTATTCTTGGACAGCAGATGAGAGCTTACAAATATGAATACAAATACAAACTGCAAGGAAAAATGATCAATGCCTCCTGTTGATTTGTGATAATATTTTGGAAATTAATTGCAAATATTGCATTTTCTTACAACTGTTTAGATGAACTTCCATATTGGGAACTTTATGAACTTGATAGATAACTTATTGATTGATATACTAGATAATAAATCGAATAAAGTATGGGTCGGTGTGTGTAACGAGAAGTTTAAACACAACCGAGGTTTATGAATAGCATCTAATCCCAAGGGTGTGTGTAAACTTCAAGTTTACACATAGCAACCCATATTTTATTTTATATAATTGCTAGGTTTCATTGTTTTGCCACAGCAATTATATAAAATAAAATGAAGATGTATTTGTGCAGCTGCCGACTGACTGGGTTTCAACAGGGTGGTCGGATACAGCTGCTGGAAGGAAGGGATGCCTTTTTTTTTTTTTGTTAGGTAATTTTAAATTGTTTAATGTGGCTGTTTTTTGTTTGCTTTTAAAGTTTTACTTACCGCCGAATCAGTGTTGTGGTCTGGTCTCTTGTCCTTTTTCGCTTTCGGTGATATGCGAAAGAGCAGCTGCTGGTGCTGGCACATGCGCAGCAGAAAGGAAACCTGGTGCATTTTTGCCGTAATAAACACTCCTTTATTATGGAAAATTACACCATGGGTTTCCTAAGGAAAAAATGGAACCCACTGATTATAATACAATTATGTATACATGCAAATCAAAGGATACTCTTGGTAATGATAATGACAATAGACAAATTAATAAAGAAAAATCAACTTTCATCCCTGAACAGTAGACTTTACCTGGATACCAAGGGTGTCCCAACTTTGTTTATCTACTGGTTCTTCAATAATTGACTTTATAATATGTCCAGCAATTGATTTTGTTTCTTACCACTAGCTGATGGTAAATTGAAGGCCAGAGAGTGGTCATTTCCTAACTGTAGAGAGAACTTTGTCCAATAAGGCATTTAAAGAAAGTAACTTAAATATGCAGTAGCAGAGACCAACCATGCTCTGCCATTCGAAATTTATAGTGATATACCTTATTAAATTAATGTGCTGAATATGTTAAGAATCAAGTCATAAAAGCTCTTGAATGTGATTCAGTTATGGAAATTTATGACTCCATTACACATGAAATAGAGTTGAATATATTTTTAAGATTTTTGCATATAAACATGAAAAGCCAGCAAATGAAAGCATTAGAGTCTATCGAGTCTGTTCAATATGTAGTTCATGTAGCTTGTGTTGCATGGTGCTGTGTTTCCTCTTCTGCCACCCTCTCACTTTAACCTTACCCCACTCCCTTTTAAAAGCCCCAACACGTTTTGGCTCACCAACTCCTCTGTTAGTCTGTTCCACCCTATGGCCACTGTCTCTATAAGGAAGTGCCTCCTTGCCTTTCTCCTGATAATTCAACCTCTCAGTTTGCAACTGCTTCCCCATATGTTCCTTTTCTCACCAAACCTAAGGAGATCTCTAAGGATAACCCTGTTAATACTCTTGCAGTATCTGAAGTTCTGTATCATGTCCCCTTGTTGCCTTATCTCTTTGAGCAAGTACTTGTTTAGGACCCCCAGTGTCTGATCATATGAGAGCACGTGCATGCCTTGAATCATCTTTGTGGATCTCCTTTAGATTTCCTCTGGCAGGTTAATATCTTTTTTGTGGTACTAGCTCCAGTACTGCACACAGTACTCTGGGAAAGGGGGCAACACTGATGTATGCAGTAGCAGTGTGACCTGTTTCTGTCTACTGGGGAAGCCCCTACTTATGTACCCCATCATCCTATTTGCCCATGATGTTTCCATGACTCTTTGCACTGTGGGAGTTTCAGATTGCTTGTGACTGTGATCCCTAAGTCTTTTACTTCCTCAGACCTTCTGACTCCCAGTCACTCTGTCAGCAATCCTCACTCACAGTATGCATGACTTTGCCTTATTTTTGCATTGAAAACCAGCTGCCAGATTGCAGGCTATCTTTCTGACTTTACCAGGTCCTCCTTCAGGTTCTTAAACCCTCCTCAATGTCTACCCTACCACAGAGATTCTCATAATCTGAAAAGAGGCATGTCTTTCATTTAAAATAATTCTCTGTGTCATTAATGGACACACTGAATAACACTAGGCTGAGCACTGACCCTTGTGGGAAACCGCTTGAGACCCCCTCATTTCTGAGAACTCCCCTGACCACCACCCTCTCCCCTAACCAGTTTTCAACCCACCTTGTCAACTTCTCCCCCAGCCGAGGTCCCCCCACCTTGTCAACTTCTCCCCCAGCCAAGTTCCTCACAAGAGATGCGAAACTGAAACTGGTTCAAACTACCTTTCTTTCCCTATTGGATTACGCAGACTTTCTATATAGACCTGCAGGTACCCTAGCCAAACTTGATACACTTTATCACAGAGCCATAAGATTTATCACGGGTCTTCCATACTCAACCCACCACCGTGCATTGTACACGGCTGTGGGATGGTCATCCCTTGCTTACAGACGGCAAAAAAGTGCTACAGTTTGGACATACAAAGCTATCTCAAATAAACTGCCCTAGTATATCTCTGTCTGTTTACCTTTGTGCACTCTGGGGAAGTATGCCCTGAAAAGCACCTCATATACCTACTTTTATATTTACAAAGCAAAATCTCGCATTGGCAGAGCAGCCATCAGCTTTGTGCTCCCTCAACTGTGGAACAAGCTGCAAAAAACTTTGAAATCAACTCACCTCATCAGCCTAGCCACTTTTAAATCTCTATATCTACATCATAATAAGGAGACCTGTGCTTGTCTACCCTAAATAGTGGCTCCTATAAGTCCAAGCACACTCTAATTACTACTGTTAAAAGACTGATCACATCTATAATCGACTCTTCCCTCTCCCCTTTTTCTACCCCCATATCTGTCCCTTCCACATTCCTTTGACCCTAGTCCCAGCTCTACATTTTCCATACCATATCACTATATATATATATTTGTATATTTTGTTTTATTTGTTTTTGATGCACCTGATATGTATATTTCTTTACTTTTATGAAAAATTGTGTCCTACCCAAAACTAGCTGTATCTTCTGTTCCAAACATATACTACTGTCAATGCTACCTGCTGATACTTTGTATATACTGTATTATTGTATCTCACATTATTTGTATTATTACTGTTTTCTTGTGTGTTGCATCCTATGTATATTGTCCCTTGTTCCTTGTTAACAAACCCAGGATCACCTCGAAAATGAGCTTGCTCAATGGTGATCTCCTGGTTAAATAAAGACTTTGATTGATTGATTGATTGATTGATTAGTCTCTTTTCAGGGACTGAGTCAAAAGGCCATTAACCATGTAACCCAGAAGAAGAAATTGATCAAGTTAGTTTGGCACAGCATTTCTGTCATAAATGTGTGCTGCCAAATGTCTTGGTGTCAATTTGCCTGAAGTAATTTGACTAACCTTTCTTTATCATAGTTTCCATCAGCCTGCCAAGTATCAATGTCAAGCTGACTTCTTTGTAGTCTCCTGGCTCATTCTTGTCATACTGTTGTACAGGGACACTACATCTTCAGTCATCTCTTCTCATGGTACCACTCCTTTGTGTAGGGAGCTGTTGAAAATGTCATCCAAAGGGGAATCTATAATGTTCACCAGTTCCCTAAGTACCCTAGGGTATATACCATCAAGCCTCACATACTGTTCAACCTTAAAGACTCGGAGCCTCTTAAAAACCTTGACCATTGTAATTTCTTCCTGACTCATTTTAACTCCTCCTTCCTCATTCTTATCTTTCTCTTTGGGACTGGGACTGGTCCATTTTAGGACTGCAGTGGGTGTAGCCCTGTAGACCTCATGCTATGAAAAAGGACTCCCACATTCCTTTTGACTGAACAGCATGTTGGTTTTACATCACAGTCACCTCTGCATCTGTGAAATACTCAGCTCGCTGTCTCTATAGGCAGTAGCACTTTTTTTCCAATGGTCACGGTGTAACATGATATACTCTTCCATGTCCAAGATGGCCACCAAACTGCATTCTACATGGGCGACTACTAGTACCATGTTTTGCCATGACCACTGAAGAAAAAAATAGTTTAAATTAGAGAAACCCCCACCCAACCCTCCCTCTCAGCACCCACCACCCCATCCCCAGAAACACACGAGTGACACTGGGGGTGCCCAATCCCCAGTGACCAAACCAGGCATCCTTGTTTTTTTTTTGTATATTAAAGATATCTCCCCACACCTGACCATCCCTCTCAGCACCCACCATCCCACCCCACCCCCCTCAAGAAACATAATATTTACAGTATGGGTACCAATTCCCCCAGTGCATGAATCCTCGCTCATTTTATTTTTAACCTGTCAAAAAAATATAAAAATAAACACATCCATCTATGTCTTTTGTGACAGTTAGACTCCTCTCAAAAACCCTCCCCTTCAACACCCACCACTCCACACCAACCCCAAGCCTTTACTTACCGATCAAGAGTCCAACACCATAATTCTGTCTGGACTGCAGACACATCTTCACTCTTCAAAGCTGCATCATGAACTGAAGAAACAGGTATGCAGTTCAATGTATTTCAATGTGGTTTTGAACTTACTGGCATAACTTGGGCATTTTTGCATATTTTTGGACCAAATTTTCAACATGCCTTTTTTGGGACCTCACCTCATGAACAGTTGCACTCATATTAGGCAAATCTGTCTTGACAGGTGATTGTGCGGTCCCTGTGCAAAATCAACTTTTGGGCAGGAGTTGAAAATCTTCTCTGACTTTGTTCATGAGATGGGGTCATAAAAAGGCTATGTTGAAAATTTGGTATAAAAATATTAAAAAAAACAATAAATTATGAGCCACCATTGAATGTTGTGATTGCAGACTCATAACTTTGGTAATTTTCAATATTCTAACCCCAAATTTACAACATAACCATTTCTTTACAGCACCTCATGAATGTGACAGCTATCATTTTTCATCTCCAGCCCAAAATGTGTTTTTGCATCCCGAAGGTTGATTTCACTGTCCCTGCGTAAAATCACCTTTCGGGCAGGAGTTAAACATTTGCTGGGTCATATTTCTCAGATAATGTACTTGCTAAAAGCATTATTCTATCCTGCATTTTGATCCTGAAGAGCCCTGGTCTTCCTTTGAAGCTGATAACATATCAGACAGCTCCATGACTCTACTTTTAGTAGTCTTTAATTGTTTACCCTGGGCCTACATTATTTGTAAGTATACTCTGGCACAAGTGTGCTATGGTAGAAAAAGGCACCTTTTTGATCTAGTAGTAAAGGGTGAGGCCATATTAATTGTACTGAGGCATTAATTACAAGATTAGAAGTAAAAGCTGTTTAAAAATACCCAACAGAATTTGAAATACACAGAAGATTAATCAAAGTATTTCAGACATTCACTTCTGTTAAAATATATTCTGACTACTGATAAATATTGCTGGTAAAATAGCAAAGTATAGTTAAAAGGAAATGCCTCCAAGAACCTAGGTGCCCAGACTAAGTGAGTAGTCAATAGAGAGAAGAGTCAGCACCTATGACTCACATATACAGTAGCACATGCAAAAAAGGAGGGAAAAACAAAACTTGCCATACTATTCCTCACATTCCCTTTTTATGTAAAATCAGTTGTAGGTGTTGTGGAAAATAGTGCAACAGAAGATGCCCCCCCCCAACAGTTGCCTGATTCGTTTTACTGTAGTGCAGTCAGTGCTTCATCAAAAGGGGCATGGTTGGCAGACTGGGAAGTGGAAGTTAGCAGCTGTCTGGTAGTTTGGCCAGCATTATGATCCCTTCCTTTCCTTACAGAACAGTATTAAAATGTATAATTTTGCCACAGAGGGACTATTGTCATGGCAGGGTAATGGGCTATGAAGCCTAGTACACAATTTGACAAATTTCCTTTACAGAGCAATTGGCTGATGTACAGTTTACAGCTACCCAAGCAGAACATGGAATGTAATTAACATTTAGATAACTGACAATGTGCCAGGTTTGCTGGTGGCAGATTGTGGCTACTGAGGGTGGTGATAACTGAGAAAATTAATACAGAAGATGATTGATACAGGAGAGAAATTTACAAGTAGAGAGGGTGGTAGATAATAGATGGACATATAATAGAGGGAGCACTGTACTTATTAGTGTTTTTTTTTATTTTATTTTTATTTATTTGATAACCGGGTGGGTACACCGGTCTGAGGTACTATTTTCAGGTACAACCTGTGCTATCAAGAAAGCATATTCAGCACATTTAAAGCATTATACATAGCAGTTTGTACAGGTAGGATAACAAAAACAAACCTTCTGCATGACAGTAGTTTTAGGATTAGTCTTATGTTGCATCCGCAAGAATGCAGCACATACTGGTGGGGATTCTCCAATAACATGCTTGAGGTGCATATTCAGCCCGCGGAGTCCCACACCCACAGAATGATGCATGGTGGCCATATTCACAGGTGCCGGCCACTGCATGGCACCCTTCCATGGCCCTGCCCCACTGGTGCACAGGGCCACACAGGGCAGTGTAGCAGACCCAGGTGTCCATCCAATGAGGTGCCTGTCCAGGGTCCCACAGAGGACCCCATGCACTGTGGGCATGGGGCTGGGTACACAAATGCTAACCATGGGTACCTGGATCTGCGTGAATGGCCCAGTCAACCTGTGTGTCTCCCAGCCATGCCTATGTGCAGGAGCACCCATGTAGCACTGAACACCTCCCCCAGCACCTGTGCCACGGCACTATCAGGCAGGTGAGGGGGCAGGGGGTAACAGTGTCCCAGGGCTGGGGGTTCATATAATGCTGATGGGTGCTGGGTGAGCTGTGCTTAGTAGTTGAGGGGCATGGCTGGGGGTGAAGTACTGGGCAGGAGGGGGGTCTCTGCTGTCACTCTTGATGAAAGGAGGGACGGGGGCATGATAGAAACTTTCAAGTACCTCAAGGGATTCAACAAAGTCCAGGAAGGTAGTATCTTTCAGAAAAAGAGATGTGTGAGAACATGGGGGCACAATTTGAAGATAGAGGGGGGACAGCTCAGGGGTAATGTGAGGAAATTTTTTTTCATGGAGAGAGCAGTGGATAAATGGAACTGCTTTCCTGGGGAGGTCATTGGGTCTAAAACAGTGGGGGAATTCAAACATGTATGGGGCAGACATAAGACAATTATAGTGGGGGGTTGCAGGAAGTAGGCTGTTGGTTAACTAGAATCTGCAGCTTATCCAGTAGGTAGGGAAATGGGCAGACTGGGTGGGCCAAATGGTCCTTATCTGCTGTCAAAGTCTATGTTTGTATGTTTCTATGGGCCAGTGTCCCTAGATGTGTGATGGGGGTGCTGGCATCTTGGTGCCAGGGCATAAATGTCAGCCGGGATGTGTGGCATTGGCAATCAGGTGTGGGTGGGAGTAGGGGCAGTCGGTGGAAGATGGCAGCTTTTGGCCATCACAGCAGTCCGTTCTGGTAGGGGTGGCCTGGTGGGGGGCACTATGGTGTTTGCCACTGCTGGCAGCATACAGTCGAGAAGGGTGCACAGTGGCTATGACTGCCTCACAAATGTGTAGACTGTACCCACCCCACCCAGCGCTCTGTGCCTATGAAAATAGTGTGGAGTATGGGCATACCCCCTGCACTGCCCCTCATGGAAATCACTGGCCAGGCTGGGGATTGGGTGCATGGCAGCCCCTAGCACCCTGGAGGATTGGGTGCATGGAGCACGGCAGCCTTGGAGGGTCAATGCATCCCCAGATATACCGCATGTAGACACTTTGTGACATGGAGAATAAGGCTGAGTGTGAGATTCCATGGTTTATTGCATAGCAAGTTGTAGTAATTGCCATTGGACTACATTGAGTTCCTGTAGTATCCTACAAGATACCACAGCAAAAAGAATAATAAGAGCACTTGATCCTAACAGATGGTACTGTATCTTACATACAGTGGTACACTGCATTAGGTCACCTCATGTCAGTCAGTATTTTGAGTGAAGAACAGTTGAGAAATGTAAGGGCCATCACTTTGCAATTGTCTGTCTTCTTGCAATTTGGCAGCTGACTACTGCAGCCTGCAGTCTAAAGGGCTTGTGGATACACCTGTTGACTCTTTAACAGCCCTGCTGATGATGATGTATCTTTAGCATTTAAAAACAGTCACAGCAAGTGACATTAAGCATTGCAACTAGCTGCGACTGAGGACATCATAACAGCAGTCTCCAGATATATGTAGTCATGTTAGAACTTTACTCTAGATACTAATGTAAGTCACCTGATGAATTAGTGAATAAATGAAATTTGGTACCCTTAACAACTGTGCCCCAAGATTTGTCCTGGGCATAATCAGAGATGTGAACAGTTTCACAATTCCTAGTTGGTAAACGGGGATGGGGTTGGGGGGTGGAGGGTAGCCAGTGATCAGGCAGGATCTGTTTGGAAAGAATAGGAGAAAAAATTGGCAGACTGAGTGGGACAAGTTGTCCTTATTTGCTTACAAATTGTATGTTTCTGTGTGGCTTTCACTAAACAACAGGATGATCCTTCTATGTCTCTTATGCAGTTTTAAAGGTTTTCAGACTAGCTCTTCTTCCTGCGCAAGTCTCTTATTTCACCTGTCCCTCTGCACAAAATATACAGTATCATCAATAATGTTAAATAACCCAAAAGCCTGTGGCTCTCCTGTGTCAAGAAACATAAGTGTTCATGGTACCTCTCTGTAAAATGCCATATCATTTAACATTTGAACATGTACAGTAACTGCCTCAGCATCTGTGTTTATTGGCTATAAACCTATTTTTGACCCAACTTAACTATACCCAGAATCCCAGTCATGTTTCTTTCTAATGATTTGTATTGTGTTTATGATTAGATCTCAATTAATTGTGAAACTTCATGTTTGCTTTTTTCTTTTTTACCTCAGTGAAAATGAGACTTGTGTCAAAATCTTCAAAGTCGTTGGTGAAGGGGCATGTCTGAGGTGCATCTGCCTCTATCTCAGTCCCGCTGTGCCCATCGCTTGCTTGACAACAGTAGGCACAGTTTAAAAACTGCATCAGACTGTTGCCATCAGACATGCTATATGGTAACATGCATTCATTTTTAGACACATCAGTCAGTGAAACCATCAAATTGATGGTCTAAGCTATCATACAAAAAGTTATTGGTGCATGTGGAGGGGGTAGTGGTGAAAAAAGCCCATTGACCCTTCACTCCCCACAGCTCCTGGTGGGCCCCAAATTTTCTTCACAGCATGACCTCTGACAGTTCTGTTCCCAAAGGTTTGTGGATGCTACTTAGCTCTTGCTCCATGGCACCTGGCTTTGAAAAGTTAGTATCTTTCCTCAGTACATAACATCTTCCTGTAACCTCCAAATAAATGAATAACATAAAGTCCACTTCTTTTCCTGGCTGTAGCTTTAAAATCTTGCCTTTGCATTTTGTGCATTGCATTCCCCTGAGAATATTTCTTTCCAGTCTTTCTGCAGGTGAGAGAGTTTGTTGTTCCATGCCTGCAAGCTGTTACATACTACTATTTTCAGGACATTTCTAAATGTTCACAACAAGTTTACTCCCATATTTCAGAGGGTGAAAGAAGTATCAAATAAATGAGGCAGGCTCTGCAAGTCCTTTTGCTGCTTTGCCGATGCTGTTTTTAATGCAGTGTTACTATCTAGTGTAATGTCAATGCCTATTGTAAATATGGAACTCTAACATCAGTGACTGTAGGGTCCAGTATGAAAGAACACTTTTATTCCCTAGCATTGATGGTTTTAGTTTTCCTGGATGTTCAAATGAAGATATATTGAAACACAAAACTGACTCTTAGTCCCTAAGAGTGTTGCTAAGTAATAGCAAAGTACCTCTCAGTGCAAGTGTGACCTTTGTGAGCCGGTTGACTCATGTTCAGTTGGGTATCACACTTTTCTCTTGTGTCTGCATGTGTCCAAACCGTCTATTGGGAAATCCTATAATAAGGGGTCAGGACCACTATGAAAATGGCCTGAAGGATCATTCTTAGTCATATGGCAGTGGTTGCAGGCCCACAGCAATGCTGTTACACCTTCCATTGGTTACTGCCTAAAAACTAACTGATGGAAGGGGAGGCACTGATTTCTTCATTGTTGGAGAGAGGCATCATGTGAATTAGGACATTAAAGTAAAGAAGGGTAGAACCACTGATCACAACAGTAAGGATGAGCTGGTGCCAAATTTGTATTATGTGAATGTGCCAAAATTCAGCACTTTCATTTTCTCTTCAGCTCAATCATGCAATTCAGTCACTTTGAATTACTTAAACCATTGGCCAAATAATTTAGAAAAGAACCCTTTCATTCTTACCAGGTGGCCTGAGCTAGCCCTATAGCCATTCATCCCCACCCCAGTCACTTTGCATCTTCCGTCATCTCCCAAGACAAATTATTAAAAAAAATAGTAGGGAAGTGTCAAAAGCAATCCAGAGCCCAGGGTCTGCATCGTGGTTATTCTGAAGTTGCCAATATAAACATTTTCTCACCTTACACCAAGGATAGTAGACGGGGGCAAGCAGGAGAGTGGGTCACTTGACCCAGAAGGAGTGCTAGGATGTGGGGTTGGGAGTGAACCACTCGACCATCAGGGAACCATAGACTGGTAGGGGTTGGTGGAGGACACACAGCTTGGTTGGCCTTGTACCCAGGACTGACAACATGGCAGACAATTATGTACTGTGACATGTGATGCATGCTTGACACAATGCTATGGCATATCATAGTTGAGATTGCATACAACAGTGTTACTGGGTTAACAGTTGGGCAACCCAATGTGCATTTTGGGGTGAATTTGTATAGTGTCCCCACCAACTTCAGCCAGATGGATTTGCCTCTAAGTAATGAAGGGGCTGGACTCAGTTTAGATCAGCTCCAGAGGGACAATGCATTTGTACATTACTTGCTTTGAAGTGTTATGGGCGATCCACTTCCTCAATTCCCCTGCTGTCCCACCTGAGACACTGTAAGAACCACCACCCCCCCCATGGTAGAGGGCCCTATATTATTTAACTGCCATGGGTGGACTACATCTGGAAGAACATGTTGAACTCCTCCTAATTACAGAGTATGCTGTCCATTGTGTTTTGCAGTGTTAGGTGGTGGCCCAGCATTACAAATACAAATCAACCGTTGTGTACAAGCACTGTCTATTATTGCAGCATCAGGTCCATCATGTTTAACCTAATTATAAACTTGGAGCTCACCATCTATAAACTGTTTGACAATCATGTTGGCCAGTGTATGATTAAAATTTCTATTGCAAAAAAAATACACAGTACACTGTACAAGATTCCCTGTCCCTGAATAATAGTATTTACATTTTTCCCCCTCAAAATATTGTTTTAATTTTTTCCATCCAACCAAAATCATCCTTTCCACTATGTCAGCCTCTGGAAACATTGAAGCTAAACTTGGACCAAGGTCAGCTCCTGACAAGGCTTTAGACTGGTTCTGACAACTGTTAAAATGTCTGTGACATCTGTCTATGAGACTGCAGCTCAGTTTTTTTCCTATCTGAACTGACATGTAGACCTTAGTCTCTCTGTGTCATTTCAAAAGGCAGCTTCCCCTTGCAGCAAAACAATTTGCTAGTCACGTATGTTAGCGAATGTCAGGAACTGTCCACTGAGGCTAAACTGTTAGTTTGCTTTCTTTATCTAAATACTTACATATGTTTTTGAATCTGTATTCCAGTTTGTCAGAAAATTTATGAATGGTCATTTATTTCTTGAATGAGGCACCAAGTGATCTTCTGTGCTCTAAGTTACTGCGTATTGAACATAGTAGCATGTCTTATTTCTTCTCATTCTAACTTTCATTCCTTTAATCAATCTGCATTTTAACTTGATTCATTCCAGGATACTACCCATCTTCCTGTCTCAGATACAGGCAGTGTTCAAAAATGCACTTAATAGGTCTCGATTTATAAAAAATGGATGTGGCATAGGTACTGCACACAAAACACATTCTTTAAAAGTCAAGCCACATGTACTAGGGAACATGGACGGCCTTACAGCAAAGAGTACAGAATCATTTGTCAGTCCAATAATACATGGGCAGACTACAAGCAGGTACCTCATCTGTGCAGAATCCCACATCTTTAGAACTTATAGCCCCTTAATTTGCATTGAATTTCCTCATAATGATACAGACTAAAGTTCTTCTCTGGCATGATTTTGCAATTAGCATACGTTTAAACTAATTTTAGTGTCTTTATTCCACCATTAAGCAGAGAATATATTTTCAGCTATTTTTTTAGTTTTTAGTCTATAATATATTGATTGACAACCTGGGCTAGCATTACAGCATAGGAGTTAGAGTAATGAGCTGTAAATAAGCTTGATTCATCCACCAGACTTGGGTTTGATTCCCACAACCTTCACATACATACAGTACTGTGGGACCTTAAACAAGTCACTTATCCTCCCTACTGCTACTAGGTCACTCTGAAACAGGCACTTCTACCTAGTGAGCCAGAGATCAAGTAGGATTTGCAGTGTACTATAGGCAGGGAAACATGGGTAGACTAGGTGGGTCAAGTGGTCCTTAACTGCCACCAAATTCTATGTTTCTATGTTTCTTACTTAGTTACCGAAGAATAAACATTTTTTTAATTAAACTTGACTAGATTTATTGTTTCTTTAATGCTTGCATCTAGAAACACAGCAAGGTAGCCTCGTGGGATATGGTACACAGGAATGTCTTATAAACAGTGATTTTTCCCTAATGGCATGTATCATCCTGTATAAAAATAATACGTTGTCTATCTATTTATTTATCTAGTATGTCAGTGTCATGGGGGTCCTTGCAGGGTACAGAGAGTTGCAGAACAAACAGCAGTACATCAGTTGCAATAGTTTCAGCAGTGACATGGAATCTGTATACTGCAGATAAAGGAGTATGCAAGAAATACACTCCACCAGTGCTTTACAAACTAAATATTACTTTAAGTGGATCAGAGAAAATAAAAGATGCAAACAATATTCATTGTGCTAGATTCATTGGTTATGGGGTACACCATGTTTGGAGAGGATGCCTAAGATTCTAAGAAATGCTGATGTTGATCGGTGGGGGGGGGGTTAGGGCAGTAATATTTTTATTGAGGCTAAACTGAAGTTTTGCTCCTTAAAGGACTATGAAATTGAGTCATTTTGAGGACTTTGGAAGTTGTTCCAGCTGTCTGGATTTAAATTTTAGAAGTATTGCCTGCTTTATTCTCTTTTATTGTTTTTTGGAGGCACAATTAGGTGCAGCAGTAGCATTAGAAAACTGGGAATTGCAAATGCCAAAACAAGATACTTGAAATAGGGAATAATGAGGCTGTAGATGCACCTATGGAGGAAGAAAAGGTTATGGACAATGAAATGGTGGGATCTGCTTTACACTGAAGGGAAAAATTACAGATTGTTTTATAAAAAGGATTTGTCAATGCTGAATGTTCACCGCTGGTATTGCTGTTTTACCGAGTCTTGTTTGTACACATTTTTGCTAGATATTTACCCAAGACAGAGTAGATGAGATGGAATATCACATTTTTATTGGCGTCCGTAGAGATATGCAAGCAAAATTGCCATACATCACACTGCACAAACATCCATACATACTCATATGATCATACGAACATACGAAGAAGCAAGCAGAAGAAGGCCATTTGGTCTATCAAGTCTGCTCGTATTGCAGGGTCTACAGCTTGAGATAATAATGTCCCTGCCCTCTCTCCCCACTATTACCATCCTCCCTACCCATGATTCTTACCTTCCCCCATACCTATCCCAGCCTCTCTTAAAGCTTCCCACTGTCTTCAGTGAGGTCACCTCTTCTGGCAGCACATTCCAAGTGTCCACCACCCTCTCTGTGAAAAATTGCTTCCTCACTTCCCTACTAAACCTTCCACCCTTCAACTTAAGACTCTGCCCCCCCTCGTGTTTTGGTTGCCATTCAGCTTAAAGAGACTCTCCTTATAAACCTTATTTATCCCTTTTAAGTACCTGAAGGTCCCAATCATGTCCTCTCTCTCTCTTCTGTCTTCCAGGGAGTACATGTTCAGTATCCTCAACCTCTTCTCATATGCCTTACCCTGCTGACTGGCTATCATCTTTGTTGCCCTCCTCTGGACCTTCTCCAGCAGGTTAATGTCCTTTTTGAGCTGTGGGCACCAGTACTGAACTCCGTACTCTAGATGCGGCCTTACCAGTGACCTGTACAAGGACAGTATAACCTCCTCTCTCCTACTACTGATCCCCCTTGCTATGCATCCTAGCATCTTATTTGCCTTTGTTGCTGCTTTCTTGCTCTGCATGGAGTTCTTCAGGTCACTAGTGATCATCACTCCCAGGTCCTTCTCCTCCTCCTCTGATTCAGATACTCGGACTCCACCCAGGTAGTACTCTGTCCTGATATTCTTGGTTCCAATATGCATAACTTTGCATTTCTTGGCATTGAAGTCAAGCTGCCAGATCCTGGACCACCGCCTCAGCTTTTCCAGATCTTCCTGTAGGTCCTGTATCACTTCAGCTGTGTCCACTCTCCCACAGAGCTTGATATCATTTGTGAATAGGCACATTTTGCCCTTAATGGTGTCCCCAATGTCATTGATGAAGACATTAAACAACACCGGCCCCAACACCGAGCCCTGTGGGACCCCACTTGTTACCTCTCTGGTGCCAGATAACTCTCCCCCCACAACCACCCTCTGAGTTCTGTCCCTCAGCCAGTTTTTCACCCATCTGGCCATCTTTCCTCCGACCCCAAGATCCACCAACTTCCTAATCAACCTTTTCTGAGGCACAGAGTTAAAGGCCTTGCCAAAATCAAGATAGAGGATGTCTACCACTTGGCCCCTGTCTACTGTCTTAGTGACACAGTCAAAGACGTCAGTCAGGTTTGTTTGACACAATCCCCCATCAACCCATGCTCCTCTAGATATTCCACCAACCTTTCCTTCAGTATGGTCTCCATGAGCTTGCCCACAATGGAGGTCAGACTGACTGGTCTGTAATTCTCTGGGTCATCCTCGGGACCGCTTTTGTGGAGGGGCACTAAATGTGAACAGTCATGAGTGAAATCCATACATATAATACAGATTACTAAATACATTGCATAGCAGACTTATAAATGTATCAGGAGTCAAAACAGTTACACCATAATGCTGGAGGGGATGCTTGTAAAGCAGAGGACAAAAATAAACTGCAATTTTAACCACTGTTCTGAGTATTCCTGTCTACTTCCTTGATGGGCAATGCTTAGGAGAAAAAGAGTTGAGGAAGTAAGGCATAAGGAGAAAGCACATTATTCATTCCATTTAAAACTCTGCTGGTTATAGCTACTGTAACTCTCATGCATTCATCTACAGATTTGACTACACAGAGAACAGTAGCTCTTAATATCTGTGCACAGTAATTAGAAGCTTGACTTACTCCACCCACCCCACAGTCCCTGTACTTAACCTGTCCTGCAAGCCTGGATATCTAGACTGGGTGCGATGCCCTGTTTTAGTTCAGAGTAGGGCGTTAATAGTTAGTTGACAGCTCATCTCAACACTGTCAATCATGGAGAGATACACATACACTCACATCATCTTCTTCATCCATCTATCTCCCTGCTCCAGTCTCGTACTCCCTCCCACTGTCCACTCTTGGTCTCATGCATCACATTTGCTAGGTGGTGCCAAATAGTGCATGCATATGTGTGTGTGTATGGATGGACTGGCATGTTGGAGGGAGACAGCAAGTGTACCATGCGCCAAAGCCCAGTGCCACTAGAGGCTCTCTTCGCTCATCAACTCAGAGTAGTGATTGACTGGGAAGTTACTTGGAGGCTGGAGCCCCTTGTAGCTGGTTGCTCTGTGCTCAGTCTCAGGAACTCTGAAACTCATCTCAGTGTCTTTCTGTCCTGCCATTAGTTTGCCAATCTGTCTGCACACAGTATGGGGAATTTTGCTGTCATTGGGAGTGCTGCTGCTGCTGAGAGGAGAACATGGGGTGCCCTAAGTTGTGGAGGAGAAAGTGGCTAACTGGCTAAGTGATAACAGCAACAGGAACCTCCCAAGGTAGGCGAGAGCTGGGCAGGAGGCTCCAGCCATTACTCCATTCTTCAGCTGTGGGTCTGGTCTGCTTGTCCACTGTCCATGGGTGACTTTGTAATGTGACTGTTTGGGGCAGGAGCCTAATCCCTGGTTTGCAGGGACTGAGAGGGATGGAGGGAGCAGTAACATGACCCAGGAAGGTGAACAAACTACAACCAAAATGCACACAGGGCTACCCCTGAGCTGGAATTAGACTGCCAACAGAATTATAACATATAGAAATTCTGGACAGATACATCTGTCTGTGGCACAGAAAGACATGGATTGGGCTTGGTGGTTGGGGGTGTAGGAGTGGCAATTATGGTGGCAAAGCAAGGGTTAACATGGGTTGGGCTTGGGGGGGAGTAGTAGCTACCACGACAGCTGCAACAGACATCGATGGATGGTGTTCTCTTTTTTAGGCTATATTAAAACTATGAGGGCCTTTCAGGTGGGACACTGGGGGATTGGGCACTCCCAATGCCAGTGTTATCTTTGGTGGGCTAGTGGATGTTAAGAGGGAGGGTTTGGGGGACAGTAACTGGGGTGCCAGTAAGAGACATTGATTGATGGTTTTCTTTGATACAGCTGACATCTGGAAGAGCATGGGGCTCTTCCTGGATGTTTGAAATTCCTTAGCAGACTGATAATGACAGATCAGCTAAACTTGCTGGGCAGTGCAGATCAAAGGAAATAGCAGACCCATGACTCGGTCAGATTTTTCTTTTGAAATGCACAATGTTTCCACCCAGCAAGCCAAAACTGTATCATAATCAGTCTGCCTGTTGTTTGGTGTGGCACTGACCCACCCCTTGTATACTGCTCTGCATTGGACCAACAGTGTCACACCTCTCCAAAAGCAAGACAAGGCAAATTTTATTTAAAAAGATGCCCAATCCAGGAGACTCTGGTCACCATACATAAAACCAACCATCAAAATATCAATAAATACTGTACTCCTAAAATTAAAATATAATTGTATAGAAGCAAACAGTTAAACATAGCAATAATGTAATAGGTCAGTTTATAACAATATTTACAATGCTGGGTTTGGGAAGACCTGTTCAAACAGGAAGGCCTTGAGGCGCGCCTTAAAAACCTCCATTGAAGGGACCTCCCTTACTGATGGAGGAAGCGAACTCTACAGGACAGGGCCAGCGATGCTGAAAACTCTGTCGCCGGCTGTTTTTAACCTCGTCCTGGGAATCACAAGGAGGCCCCTCAAGGAGGAACAAAGGGAGAGGGGTGATGGTGCAAAACCCACTTGCATAACAAAATGTCCGCTGTGCTTCACAGTGAGTTTGCTAAGGCCAAATGGTACACCATAGTCCAGGAGGAGGAGGAGTAGAAATTGTTTCATGACCTACTTTCTGGAATGCAATATAAGGTCTAATTTTGCCCTGTAAAATGGGTTGGGGGGGCTACAAGATCAAAAATGACTAACAACCAGTGACCACTCAGTCTGCCAAGAGACAATGACTTGTTCCTCTCCCACCTCCCTCTGGGGTGTGCTGCTGTCATATGACAGACAGACAGACAATGTATGAAATCATGCTATACGTTAGGAAGGGTGGATCAACTGTCCAGCCTTGATTTTGTCACTGCAGCCCACATAATGGATTGGGGGCAGAAGTGGGGGCTGCTTGTACAAATTATATCTCTGTAGCTATGCAGTGCAGGCTCAGAACTGGGACAGGGGCTCTTTTTTTTAATACAGACTTTGTGCAGGAAGATGGGGTCTAGTGCAGGATATAACTGGGGTGGAGTTGCCATAAGACTTCCAGTAACCACTTGGTGAAGGATAGGGGGGATTATAATTTGCTTCTGTCTTTTCCCTAATTTCTGGACCATACAAACAATACTGAATTTTCTTTGAAAGAAGGTACCCTCACATCTCTACAAATGACCCAACTTTTGGATGACCAGTAAGTTATCAACCTGTTCAAATGCTTTTCTGAAGTCATATGATGGTGCCATGATGTATTACCTTTCAGTAGCAGCAAAGCTTTCATTAGTGAACTTAAATAAAACTGTTATGAGGCAAGGATTGAACCAGAACACAGACTGGACTGGGTTGTTCAGGTACCGTTTGTACAGATACTGTACTTGCTGATTTGAAGAAACAATTCAGTCAACTGTGCATAACCCCCCCCCCATACACACACACACGCACATATTTATTCTTGCATATAAAAAAGTTTTGTAACAGGATCCCAGTTGTAGTAGAGCTGTTGTTGATTAAGCTCTAACTGCAGCACATTGCATTTCAGCAGCTATGCGGTACTCAAACAGTGGTACAATATTTTGAAATTGTTATATGGACGATACCATTTTGTGAACTTAACCACTTCATTACCTTTTGTAGAGCATTTATCTAACAACCAAATACAGAGTTATCCTTACTGTGAATAACAGGGCTTTGACTGTGGTTCAATGGAACAGTGAGCAACACACACATTACATGCAGTATTTAAACTGCACATGGTCTTGTGCTTAATGGATGCTTGTTTTCGATACAACAGTCACATGGCTACCGGTCTTCCTGTTCACTTGCTTGCCATACAATCTGCCTCACTTGCCTTATGTTTTTGTTTTTTTGGGGAGTTGGTTTGTTTTTTTGTTTGTTTTTAACTGTTACTTGTCTTTTGTCTAACCTCTCTTTCTGCCCAGGTGTGACTTTGTTGTGGCATATTGCCTTGTTCTTAGCTGTTCCACTCTCCTTCTCTGTGCCTGGCACTTGTTGCTTTTGTTCCTCCACATGCTCAGGTGCTTCACACATATGACTCCTACCTACTGCAACTGCCATTGCTGGCTTGTTATGATTTCCAAGTTGGATTGCTTGGCCCTTCCTGATACTACTACTTTGCCTCTTTCTTAACTGTTGGACTGTTGATGTTGTGCTTCTGTCCCTTATGCCTCATGGGGTTCTTGCTTTTCTGCTTCCTGGTCAGCTTTTGCAGTGCCTACTAGTATCCAGTCTTCCTTCTCTACCACTTGTCTCTGTCTTGTGGTATTGTTTCTGCTGTCACTTGCCTTTCCCTTTCTCTGGCCTAGTTTCTGGTTTGCTGGAGAACCCCAGCTGGTCTGATTACTGCATTTACCTACCTATGTTCTTTACATTTGGTGTATTGCCCTTTCTGCTGCTCATTCCACCATCCTCATGCCAAACTGACCCCAACTTGCTGCTTTCAGACTGGGGGTGTCCACCTACCATCCACAGCTCTATGTCGCTTGTTTAGGAGTTACTGGATTTCTCACTGCTGCCCTGGCCATCAGCTTTCTTGGCCATGATTCACCCGTTGGACTTTTGGAGCCTTAGCTTTGGATTCCTGTGCTCATGGTTTGGGTCACTAGTCCATTGTTTTCCCCCTAACTAATGCATCAGCTAACCTGCACAGGTGACCATCAAGGATATTTCATCGGGGATGGCACTCACACAATTATACCTCTATTTTTCTATTCCCTCCTTCTCAGACTAACTATCCTATTCTCCATGCTTTTACACAATACTTTCTTCTATCAGACCCTCCTACCTTTCAGCTTCTGGGCATACACCTCAACTGCTAACTGCCCTCACAATTCATTCACCCCAACAGGTACCAGACAATCACTCTGTGACTATTAGGGTTTTGCCCCAGTGCTCACCAGCTTCTTATGGCCTTCCTACCACAACTCTTAAGGGCTTCATCTATTTGGGGATTTGTCCATAATGGACTGGCTCCAATGTTGTCTCATGCTTTCCTTCTTGTGGGCATGACTCCAATGTTTTCACCAAAGAGCCTTGTTCTCAGAGGAGAGTAACTGGACACACAAGCCTGAATCAGCTTTTGTTCATCCACTGATCTCCTTGTGGTTCCTTTAGCAATCCCATCTTTCCATTAACACCTGGCTCTGGCCTTTGAGCATCTCATAAGTGGTAGAGTTCTTCCATTTAAGGATTCCTTCAGTTGTATGGCCAGCCCTGCCTCACATTTGGTAAGGTAAAAGTCAACCTTGAGACAGAAGGTGAAGACCAAATCACCCTTTACTCAAAGCAGTGTATTTCATACACCAGTCATAATTAAAATAATCCTTAGCCTTGAAGGATGGCAGTCCCTTGCTTTTCTCAGATGTTTTGCTCCACAGGTGTTGGTGGTGGTTGATATCCACTGTGCCAAAGGTCGCAACAACTTTATTTAATGTGTACAAATTCCCCTAACAGTTGGGCCTGGATGATTGATCTGCAATCTAGCAATCTATCAACAGTGGCGTCTCCATAATATTGATCAATAAGGCTGTATTTCTTCCTTCTTTATGAGATGTAGGTTTCCCAGTAAGTTCTATTCATTTGCTCCTTTGGACTTTCTTCCCTAGGATATATTTGGCATAAGGGAATATCATACCTACAGCACCTTTTTGTGTTGAACACACCTCGTGAGGATTCCTTTGTCTTCAGAGCACCTCAAATGTTTGGTAGTCAATGCTGGAGGAACAGGCAAGTCTAAGTTGCACACACATTCAAACATCCTAAAATTGTACTCTGAATTGTCATCCTAACCTACCTCAGCATCTAAAATTCTGTCCACCAGTTGTTCCAGCCTTTCACTAATAATCCAATTTTCCCAATCATCTATAATTGCTACCATCACTCCTTCATATTGCCATAACATTTCTACATACGTATTCCAAAGGGCCATTGAGTAACAGGGCTTTGCCAATGGCTGAGTGTGGCAGTGGGTAACACAAACCATTCCCTCTTTGAATGGTATTTCAATTGACATGTCCATCATTTTTTGGATGTTTGTTTTCATTGATTCCACCATCCTCTCCTTAAGACATTCTTCCATAAGGTACTTTACTCAAAGAGGATGTTAGCCCTGTGGCACCACCAGAGCTGGAGCTCTCCTCAAGAGGGTTCCTGTGTCTTTACAGCACCACAAAAGGGTATTCAAGTCTGAAGCAGGGATACAAAGAACATAAATCTGTGTTGCACACACACTCAAAAATCCTATCATACAACAACTGTACTCATTCTGTCAACCAATTCAATACAAATGTACTCAGTACCTTCAATTTTAACCAACTTTCATGCTTAACATCCTATATCCCAATCAATTCAACCTCTCATGAATCATCCAATACTGCCAGTCATCCAGAAGTCATCCTATCATTCCCATAAGTTACCTAAGCAGCATTCTTAAACACTGTAAGTAGCCTTTTTGACTGAAACATTCATCTTTATTTTGTTTTTCTTAATCAGCTTTCCATATTTAGATGATTCTAGAAAAATCTCTGGCATGTAGGAATTTGTGGGTTGGAAAACATTTGAACAGATGTTTGCCTCACAGGTACTAGCAGAATGTAAGGGGGGGCTCTAAAAATGTATCCACGGGTCTGTCAGGAATAGTAGCGATGACATGGCTAAAGATATTTGTCTTTGAAGAAAAAAAAAACATATCTGAACTTTACCTGTATGGTAATGACATTCATACTGACAACCCTTTTTAAAACAAAACCAGGATAGCAGAACAAATAAAGAAGTGTTTTAGTAGCACACATACAGTGTGTCAAAATATAAAATCATATTTTGCAGTTTACTTATACAGTATGCAGCTAAGGCATTAACAGTGCCCCCCCCCGCCCCTGCTGATTGCAGAAACTATTGCTTATAGGTAATAAAATGGGGTGATGACAGTGCTAGAGTTTCAGAGCCGTGGAGCTCCAAAGAGAGAGGAGTTTGTGGTGTGAGCAATTGGTCCGTCTGGACTGCAGTTTGGGAGAAGTCTGCAGAAAGCAGCCAGTGTAATTTAGGATCCCATCTGAGACTATAAAGGAAATAGTATGGGCAAAACGACTAATACAGTATGTTCATACAAGTAGGCAGTTAGCAAATGTGGAGTATAAAAATACCTATGAGTGCCACTTGAGGATTGATCTCTGAGGCGGGTCCCTCCCAGGTGGAACTAGATGATGGTCTGGTTTGTGTCAGGACAAATACTCATCAGCCTACTTATGAAACTCCTATGATGCAACTAGCAAGATACACTGCCCATTTATCAGAATACTACTGATCTGCAGATAACAGCAGAAATGAAGCACGCAAATAAACTGAAGTCCACCATCCAGAATACTGTATCAGTCCAAGAATCCATGGTGGCTTAGGTTTATCTGCCCCATATCTGACAGCAGCGATGGAAGGCATCCTGTACTGAAAATAAACCCCTACTTCATGAAATGCTGCTTTTGTTTAGATGATAAAGTTACTGTATTGTGTTTCAGTGTTTAAGGTGCCCCTTCTGTCTCATGTCCTGTGGTGACACCAGAAACCTGGATGAACCTTGCCCATCACTCTCCTACTGTATGGTTGGATTGTATTATAGAACATGACATTTGGGATCAGCTATAAAACGGTACCTGAACAGAGACATGGGTGTAAGTGAGATTATTAAGATGTGGGATGACTGAAAGTGAGGAACATAGACTCTGAAGTTATTGCTGACCCTGTTGCTGGGAGGCCCTCTTGTGAAGCAAGAAACTCTTATGACAACAAGAAGATTGGCCTTGAAGTGTAGTGCTCAGGTGAGGGAGTGTCTCATTGTCCCCTGTTTTCATGACTGGAATCTGCTTGGTTATGGGAGTCAGAGAAGACAGTGGTGCTAAGCAGATCATCCAATATCCAGTGGCATGGCTGGAGTGTATGCAGGAGCATTCTGTGCGTGAGTCAGTATGAGATGTGAGTTCTTGAGTTGAAGATATGCTTGACAGTAGGTGGAACTCCATTTTTGTTTGAGTAGTAAAACTCCAGATGGAGAGTTGAGACTTTGCAAGTTTAGAGTAAAAAGTATTGATGACATTACTTGTTTTATTATGGTCAGAGTAGACAGAGTATGTTCAGCCTTCGCTACACAGCCAGATCTGCTCCTCCAATACCTCATGGAATTCCTGTTTGTAGAAAAAATGCATTTTGTTACTGTAGTTTGAATTTCGCCTTGAGACTATGGCCATACAGCCCCTGAAGGTTTCCTCGGCAGAGAAAGATCACTGGCAGTACCACCCCCATGGACTGAACTGACAACTTGCAAAATGGATCTGCATAAGAGAGAAGGCAGTATGTTAGCATCAATGTTCTGCAAACAGCAATAAAGGAACAAAAAAGACAGGTATGGTTCAAATGTTTTCAGATAACAGCATGGCAGGAAGAAGGTGAGGCAGTGGAGCACAAGGAAAAGAGAGAGAGAGAGAGAAGGAGTGAGCCAGGGAGTGCCAAAGGAGTGAAGGACGTCCAGAGAAGGCCACAGTCTACCTGGAAGTAAGAGATCAATATTTTATTTTACTGTAATAGGGAGTGGTGCTCTGCAGCATGCAATTGTGTCAGCCTCAGGGGAGAAATGTAATGCTTGTATACTGTTTGCGTATGTGCCATGCCTCCCTATATTGATGGTAGAAGCTGACACTCAGGCTATGACATGGTCTGTGGCAGTTGTGTCAGAGTACCACAATCTTCAGTGAAGCCCATTGATCAGTAGGTGTTCCTCCAGGGGTGTTGCCTTGTCTGGTTTACTGACTGAAGTCAGGGAGGATATGAAGCAGTGGCTTGTTCCCATTAAACCTGTATAAAAGTGGAAGGCCTAATTGTGATTGGCTAAGATGGGGACAGCTGGAGCTAGTGGGTATTTGATTCTAATAACCAGTGTAGAGTACAGATCAGTGTCTGCCAGCCCCTTTAAAGTTTGTCTCAGACATAAGGTAGACTTTGATAACTTTGGAGTGAGCAGTGTGTGCAGGATCATGGGTTAGCATTGCCTTAGGGCCAATCCACTAAGGGATGGCAAGGGCATGGTTTATTGATAGAACCCACAGCCTTTAAAATTCTCCCCTTGAGCCAGCCCCAGAAAAGAGTCTAAATCCACAGCCCCAGTCTGCAAACATCAAAAGACAACTCTGGTTCTTCCTAGCTATAGCCTCAGGATCTCATTACCCTTGAAGAACAGATTAAACACTTGAACCAGACTTTGTACATGCTCTCCTTGAACCAGTATCCCAATCATCAGGAAACCAAATAAGATGATTGGAAACAAGCCACCTGATTCCAGGCAGTGAGGGCTACCAGGCATCTAATCAAGTATAATCTTAATAAGGCTGAGAGGGTTCCTAGTAAACAACGAAACCTCACAGTTTGCTCAGCATTTCCTATAGCTGATGGATTCACTGTCCCTCATACAGGTTGTATCCTCTGCAATCTATGACCATGACAACACCTTGAACCTCATCTTCTCTCTGGGGTGAGCATCTTTGATGTCAGGGTGGATCTAGTGGGAAGGTTGAATTTTCACAGTATTAGCTTTCTGGCAGGGGCTCCCAGATACCATTCCCCCTACATAGATGGTTTAATATCTAAAATGTACATTGGAGCTGGAAAAGCTTCTGACAGTGTTGGACATCTTGGGTATGGAGGCGGCATGCAATAAAGGACTCAAGGCAGACACTGATGGTAATAATTTGGCAATCACTGTGGTGCTTGGCACTTTCATACTTATCCATGTATTCCCATTGACCTCCTACTATAATTTGCTATGGTATAACAATGAGTAGAGGTTGTTGATGGTGATGGGGTGGAAGTTATTACATTTTTTGAAGAGGACTTGCATGCTGGATGACAGTATGGCTCTGATGACACACTACAGAGACTATCAGAGGTCTATAATCCTAAAAAAGGCAAAGTTATTTCAATGGATCACAGATACAAGAGGAACAAGGCATGGTCAACTCATCCACACTGTGGACAGGTTAATCATTCTGTCCTGTCTTCAGTCCAGAGTTGTATCACAAGAAAAGTGTGAGGAATTTGAGTCTTTATTCCTGGACAAATTGACCTCCTTTCAAGCTGGGATCCCAACAGGTAGCCTGTCATGGGCCAACTGTGGAACAGAATGACTCATTAACACTTCATGGGTTTGGAGTGAGTTACAGCCAGTTAGAAGGGAGCGCTTGAAATGTTTGCGATGTTGCACATAGGGCTTTGCAAAATGAAAATTCTGCCTGTGGAATTTCTGCGAAAGTCAGAATTTTGCTTCCATGAAATTTCGGAGTGCCCTTTGGCAACTTTTGTGGAAATTTCAACTTAGAATGGTGGAATTAATGTATGAATTGCAGATTAATATAGTAAACTGCGGAAAGAAATTCCACAGAACTTTTTTTCTGCAGTTTAATGCATTAATCTGCAATTCATACATTCATTCAACATTTCAGTGAATCACTGCTCTGCAGAGTGAATAAATGAATTGCAGAATAATGTATTATACTACAGAAAGAATTTCTGCAGAACTGATCACTGAAGTGCAGACTGATTACATGTATTGCAAAATGATGTCTTATACTGCGGAATGAAATTCCTCAGAATCATCATTCCACAGTTCTTGTGTATTATTCAGTAATTCAGCCAGAACATCTTGTGGATCAGGGCCAAAATTCACCAAATTCAGAAGATTCAGATTTCACAAAAGTTAGAATTTCAGAAAATAATGTGAAATTTACAAAATGTCATCAAATTTCGGTGACTAGAGAATCTTCAGTTGTTGCCCAACTCTAGTTGCACCTCACTCACTCTACTTCTGATCCTGGGCCCATGTTGCTCTTGGTGGACTGCCATGAGGCCCTGGGTCTGACATTGGCTAGCATTATCCAGTGCTCTCATTTGAAGGGTTGTTTCCCCATGGCTCTTAAAAAACTCATGTTGAGGCCCCTCCTGAAACAGAGAAACATAGAATTTGTTGGCAGAAAAGGAACATTTGACCCACCCTGTTTGCTCAGATGTTCCTTGTCTAATCTGCCTCTGCAGAACAAAATTGGTCACTGATGACCCTTCTTTCTTCCTCCCCCCACTGTTTTTGTCTCCACCACTTCTGCTGGTAATCTGTTCCATGTGTCTTTGACCCTTTCAGTGATGAAATATTTCCTCACATCTCTCTTAAACTCCCCTTTCCCAGTATCATCTCATGCTCCCTGGCCCTGGTGCTTCTTCTTATATGAAGCAGACTCCCCTCCTGCACCCTGTTCAGCCCTGAAAGGTATTTGTACTGTACGTCTTTATCATATCACCTCTTACTCTCCTCTTTTCCAGTGTGTACATCCCTTCATCTCTTTTCATAAGGTTTTTCAGGCAGCACCTGCACCATTTTACTTGCTTTCCTTTGGACTGCCTCCACTTTGTCTATGTCTTTTTTGAAGTGTGGCCTCTGAAATGGAACACAGTATTCCAGGTGGGGTCTCACCAATGAGTAATACAGTGGCAACACATCCTTCTTCCTCCTACTAGAGATACTGCACCCCTCCTGTGCACCCCCACATCCCACTAGCCCTATCCACTGCTTTGTCACACTGATCTGCCATACTGAGGACATCAGCTGTGATAACCCCAAGGTCCCTTTCCTGTTTAGTGATTGTTAGTATCTCCCCCCCCACCCTACACTCAATGCCTGAGTTGCTATGCCCTTAGGTGAATGATTTGCAAGTTTTGATACTGAACCACAACTACAATGCTCTTGACCACTGCATGAATTTCCCAGGATCACTGCACATTCTCTCGACTCCCTCCTGGTTGTCCACTTCATTGCAGATTTTGGTATCATCTGCAGAAACAAAATATTCTCCCTTTCAGTTCCCTTAAAAAGTCACTAATGAAGACATTGAAGAGGACTGGTCCTAGTACTGAGCCTTGTGTCATCCCAATGGTCACTCTCCCATCATTACAGTGAATGTAGTTTACCACTACCCTCTGTCTCCTCTCTGCTAAGCAGTTTCTGACCTCATTCACTATTTTGAATCCCTCCAGTCTGCCCAGTTTCTTTATCAACCTCTTGTGCAGTACAGTGTAGAAGGCCTTGCAGAAGTCTAGATAGGCCACATCCACTACCCTCCCCTGATCTATTTTTCATGTCACAAAATCAAAAAAAATCTATCAAATTTGTTTGACTTGACCCCCTCCCCCATGAAGCTATGCTGCTTGTGGTCTTGCAGTCTTTTTGATTCAAGATACTCTACCGATCTGTCCTTTTGAAGGGTTTCCATTAATTTCACCACCACTGGAATTAACCTCCTTTCTGCCTCCATTGTTATATAGAAGGACCATGTTGATGTTTAACAGTTCTTTGGAGTCATGTGGGCTTCCATTGAGCCATTGAATAAGGCTGTCATGGACAGCTAACAGTCCCTGAGTTCTTTTCGAAACCTTGTGTGTATCCTGTCTGGTCCCATAGCTTTGTCCACCTTCAGAGTTGTAAACCCCCTTCCAGACTTTTTCCTCTGAAAATGGACTTATGTTCACCTCCTCCCCTGTTCCTGCTACTCCACCCCACTGTAAACACTGAGCAAAAGTACCTGTTTAGGATATCTGCTTTTTCTTGATCTTCTTCTGCACAGTCTCCACCCTCTACCTTTTTGCTCCTTGCTGTCCCTCTCCTTGCCTCCTTTTTCTTACTTATGTATCTGAAGAATGTCTTATCCCCCTTAGTGAGCTCTTTGTGATTCTTTCCTTTGTCTGCACCTTTGCTCCCCTCACCAATGACTTAAAGAAGCTATCTCTGGACTGACATTTGCTGGCTAGTTATAGGCCTGTCTCAAACATTTAATTTTTAAGGGAAGATTATTGAGAAGGTGGTGGTGATGCAACTGAAGGCTCACCTTGAGAGATATGACACCTATGAACCTTTCTAGCTGGGTTTCAGGTGTCATAATGATATTGAGAGCACACTTATCAAGTTGTTTGATGAAGTGTTCCTGGTGAGGGATGGGGGAACATTCCATTCTCATTCTCCTTTAGCTGTCTCCAGCGTTTGAAACTGTGGACCATGGGGTTTTGATAGAGAGCCTTGGGGGTTATGGAAAACTCAGTATGACAACTTTGAGATGTCTTGAGTCCTTTCTACCCAGCAGATTACAACAGATCATGATAGCTACTTACTTGTCATGACCAGCTGTCATCTGCTGTGTGGTTCCCTATGGTTTGATTCTGTCTCCTATGTTTCTCACTATGCATATGATGTCATTAGGATGAATGATGAAATAGTAGCATGTAAGTTTTCACTGCTATGCAAATGGTTAAACAATCACCTGCTTAAACAATTGGAATTGGGAATGACATTCAACTGTACCTGTCCTTTACATCAGATGGGCAGGAGGGGGTTGCTGTTTTGGAACCATGACTACAATGGTTTTACTATCGCATGGTGACAGCATCCACACTGACATCCCTAACATTAACAGACACAATGTCCAGTGTAAGCATTGTACTGTTGGGGATATTGATGTGTTTTCTTCAGGAGCTGTGCCTCCTGAACCCCCCCCCATGTGGGGGGCTCTGCCCCCACAACCCCCGGTCTCTAGATATACACTCCAAGTCGAAGCTGTCTTGGGGAGGGGGTGAAACACTGGGAGATGCAGTGCAGGTGTCAGCGGGGACCATCACAGCAACCTGATGCTTTCTGTCAAATTCTGTCTCTGTGATGGTCTTCACTGTCATGGTGTCAACATGTGGTCTGTACACTGACTACAAGAAATTTCTAAATGGATGGCCTCCAGCTGGCTAAGTCTTAACCAGGTTAATCATCTCTTAATGCACTGTTCTGATGGGTGTGGATAGGGTGAAATCTGGGAATCATTGTGGACTCAAGTCTAACATTAGAACATCAGGTGTTGGCTACAGTCTGCAGTGGATTTGCCAGCTAAGGGTAAACTCTTGGATTAAATGCCTATCTCGAGCAAGAGGATTTGGTGATACTAGTGCATACTTTCATGAGCTCTAAGCTGGATTTCTGTAATGTTCTATATCTAGGGCTGTCTGGAGGGTTGGTGCATTGTCTGCAACTGGTGCAGAATGCCATGGTCAGGCTATTATCTGGTGTCTCCTATAGTCACCATATCTCCCATGTGAAACAGCATGAGATTAGGTGGTGAACCACCTTCAAGATCACTTCTGTAATATATAAAGCCCTGCATGGATTGGTCCCTGCCAAAATTAAAGATCTCTTGGCCTGGTATACTCCAGACTATGCTCATCACTGCACTGCTGACTGTTCCAAGGTCATGTATGAAGCAGTCTGGGTATAGAGCATTTTTGGTGACAGCTCTGACAATATGAAACTCCTTGCCCTTCCATCTGAGTAGGCAGAGGCATTCAGATGGGTCCTTAACAGCTATCTATTTGACCAAACCTTTGGTATTGATCTGTGATCTCATTGAGATGTACCTCTAAATTTATATGTATTTTCGACTATATATTTGGGGATTTTATTTTTTAAATGTTTAATTTATTGATGTGCTGAGTGATATATGTTTGTAAAGAACCCTGAACCTTTGGTAAAGGGTGCCTTATAAATAAAATTGTTTTGCCATGCCTTGTGCAGATGAGCACTGGCCTTACAAGTAGTTACACCTGCCTATGTGACTCTGGGACAAACTAAAGAGGAAAAGAGAAGACTGGCTAACTAAACAGGCAGTTTTATTATCACTAAAGGGCACATTGAACTGAATCCTGTTTAGGCCATTAAGATGTCAGGAGTTGTGTCCCATATGGTCAGATAGAGACATATAGGGCACAATTTCTGGTGTGATGCAGTCATCTATGTAGATGTGGATTGGCACCAACATTTTTGTATCATCAATGTGCAAGGACCTGATGGCCTGTTGGTACAGAAAATTCATTCTGGCTGTTACAGTGCTTGAGCTCTACAAGACTAAGGAACCACATCCACAGAAGAAGCATTTGATTAAGTCCAAATGATCAGATGTTGAGATAGTAGAAATTCACAAGCACCACCTGCAAAGAGCACCATACTCTGACCCAAAACCCATAATTGTTGCAACACCCTCCAGCTTCATGTGATCAGATTTAATGAAACTCTTATGACATCTTTGAATCTCCAGATTTATTGCAACACTCTACCAAGCTCCAGAGATCAAAGCTGCTACAACACTCATTAGTGTTGAAAGATCAGCAATTGTTGCAAAGCTTTCAAATGTCCTACTTTTTTTTAATTACTGTTTATCGCCTTAGTCATCATGAATCCTCAACCAATTCAATCCCACAGTGGCCTTACAAACCTGTCACCCCAACCACCCTTGCAGATTGTCCATGACTTGCCAGTCATAATAAGGTCCTTGGAGCTCCACCATAAACCATGGGGCACTCTGAACTTTATGTCTGTATTATTGGGAGTTCTGCAGGGTGTTATTATACCACACAGCACATCATTATTAGGGCCCATGTTTTTCCATTTAGTGTTCCCTCCCAGGATATCAGCCTCATGGGCTCTAGCCACATACCCTGGGACTGAATGATCACTTTGAGTATATTCCTTATATTAAGAATATATGAATATTTCAGCCTTAAAATGTAATGAATAAACATATGTCATGTTTATCTTTCATTCCAGTGCTGCCAGATTATCAATAGACTAATTCACAAAAGGAAGAAGAATGGGATATGGATATCTGAAATCTGCATGCAAAGAATTTACAGTAGATAGAAATGTACTTAATCCAGATCTCATAACTCCAAATGAAATTAAGCCTCACTGATGCATTTGGTTGCATTTTTAATTTTAATATTGGCAGTATAGGTGTTATTGGTCTGCACATTATCTGTACTCTCTACGGTTCTTACTGTCACTTTTTAAAATGTCTTCTATAAATGACCAGTGGCACAAGGTAAATCTGCATTTTGCACTTATGCACATTGCATACTAAGAAACTAGTGACTGCTGGAAGTCAGAGGTCTGGTGCCATCCTTCTTTGTACTTGGATTCATGCCCAATATGCCTTGGGTGAGAAGTGTCACTTATCATGTGGGGCAGAATCTGCCAGAAGACTAGGCATGATTGCCAATATCTGCAGCTACAGGTTCACTGGCTATGGTGGTGGTGGTGGTGCTGCTCATAAGTCAAAAAGGTCAAACACCTTAACAAAGCACCAGGAAGTGGGTGTGAAATGTTGGGCATTTTTTGAGTGACCTCCGCAAGACACCAGATGAATTTGGGATGTCAGTTTTATTGTTTTATGAATGTTAAATAAATAGTACACTGAGAGCATGTAGAAAGAGTGAACGATGTGTTTTTTGTGGATGGGTGGTGAGTCTTATAGTCAGATGATTGCCAATATGTCTACCAATCAAACAGACTCATGGTTCTGTAGCTATTCTGTTCAATGAGTGTTGTGCCACCCCCCACCCCCACCCCAGGAAGGACTGTGCATAATGTCTCTGATCCATGGTTCCTCTGCCTGTGCTGGCTGCATATAAGAGAGTGGAAAAGTGTGAAGCCACCTCTGAATGGGGGTGCCTGCAGGGACAGCCTTAGGCACCCTCAGTCTCAGTGGTCACAAGTGTTCCCTCTTCTCATAGGGCCCCCCAGACAGAAGCTGTGCAGGTTATCAGTCTTTCAAATTTTCCATTTAATGTATGTGTATAATTAAAAGGGACATCACTGGGCAGGGCAGAACCTTTCAGAGTTGCATCATAATGCCATAAAAATCCTAGCCAAGGTACATTTAAGGGCCCCTAGTGGCTAACCCTTCTGTGTGTCCCCAGAAACAGAAGGCCAGGTCTGCCTTGTGGATAGTCCGGGTGAATCATTCTTGCTGTGAAAAGCATGATATTCCAGTGAGGGAGAAAATTATCCACATGTGCAGCTAATGTTTTGACAGTGAGGTCTGTCTCCTCCCTGAGTGACAGGAGACATTGCCTGTAGCTGATAAAGAAGGGCAGAGACAGTGCTAGAGGGGTCCAGAGTTGCAGAGCTCCAAAAAGAGAAGGCGGGGGAGGTGCTGATGTCTATTTTCAGGCCTGTCTGACCTGGGCGGCACAATAGGTCTCTGAGTGCTCGCTTACAGCTATGGAAGAAGTGTCATTGGATTGAAAACAGAAACACTTTTGGGGCTTAGACATGGATCATCCAGTTGGGGGAATACAGTATCAGAAATGGAAGAAATCAGCAGAAAGTAGCCAGCGCTGTGTTTGAGTAGAGATGGGAGACTACTAAGAAATTAAGATACTGATTGGCATGGTGACCTGAGGCAGTTGAGGACAAAGGCACAGAGGTTGGAGCATTTCTGACGTTGGTCTAGATCTGAAGAGACTAGAATAATACTGAGAACTCACTATATGGTGAGTACCATGTGGCAAACATCCTGGAAAATTCAACATTCCTGTCACCAATGATTAATGTTAGAAAGAACTATCCGGCTCAACTCTTTCACAGTGTAGACAGTTTGTTAAATCTGACCTGTCTGCAGCTGGGAAGAGTTTTTTTGCTTTATTTTTTCCTGTTAAAACCCACGATGAATTCAGTTTCATTTGGTTCTTCCTGAATAAGTTACAGTATTATCTATTCAGGCAAGGATCTCATCATGTGATTTGGTATGGGCCAGCAGTGCTCATTTGATTGTGGGCAAGGGCACTTCATAGAAGTGGAATAAGTTTGAGACAGTTTTGGTGGAAGATGTCTTTCAGGTGGTCTTGGGACTGCATCTTACCTACTGTATATTGGATCCAGCACCTACCAGACTTCTTTTGGAGTGTGGAGGGAACTGGATCTGATATTCATGGAGATTGTTAGATGGTCCCTGAGGGATGACATCATTCACATCACACTGAAAATGTGGTGGTGAAGCCCATCCTAAAGAAACCATCTTTGGACCCTGGTGTTCTTCTGAACTACAGACCTGTTTTGAATCTTCCCTTCCTTTTCTGGGAAAGGCTATCAATATGGTGGTAGAGCCACAGTTCAAGCACTGCTTAGAACATTATGACATCTAGAAACCATTTCAGTGTGGTTTCTAGCATTTTTATAGCACTTAGATTGGACTCATCAAGGTGCACCATGATCTCCTGGCAAGGGATAGTGAACAGTATTCTATTCTGGTTTTGCTTGAAATTTCTTCATGTTTGACATGGTTGACCATTGAGTGCTGCTAGAATGGCTGAGGAACTCTGTAGAACTCTTAGGGATGGTGTTGAGGTAGTTTGAGTGCTAATTGTCCGGTAGGGTACAGCAGGTGGTGTTGGAGTCTTACATGTCAAATAGTACAGTGCTCAGCTGTGGAGTGCCTCCAGGCTTGATCCTAGCCCCCTGTGTTATTGCCATGTACTGTACATGTTCTAGTTATGGGAGTCTAACAGATGCTATGGGATGAATTCTCATAGCTATGGTGATGATACCCAGATTTCTTGTCTTGTGCACCAGACAGGAGAGTTGCCTTCACAGGGCTGAGTGAGTACAGTACTTTAGAGAAATCCAGGATTAGATGGCCACCAGCTGGCTTAGTCTGAAATCAACAAAGACAGAGGTGCTGCTGGAGGAACCTGCCCAATGTGGGTCAGCAATGAATGCTGGTGGTCTCACTTTAACATCTTTGAATGATATCTCTCTTAGAGCTGTAGATAAGATGAGGAATGTAGAGGTCACTGTGAACTCCAAAATGATGCTAGAACATCAGGTGTTAGTTGCTGTCCTCAGTGGCTTTTTCCATCTGTGAAACCTCACCCAAATAGAACCATTTATAGTGGCTACTGAATTGGTGATCTTAGTGTATGCCTTCATCCACATCTACATGGGATTGTGACATGTGGACAGCCAGTTCTGAGTAAAATATGATTTTTTTGTAATATAAAAATGTGTTCTGGACTGTCTCGCATGACAGATGCTGAGACAGCATGTGAGATCACACACACACACCCAGGTTTTAGATACAAGGTGTTACCTGGAAGGCCAGAAGCTGATTACAGACTAGAACAGGCCTTAATCAAGAATTTCCTGTTTATCTAAGTTAAATATAGCTTTAACTGCTAAGAGGGAAATCAGTATCCATTTTATGACATTTCGAGGAGGAAACCAGGTTTGGCACACTGGTGCAAAATCATAAATGCTTTGATGTCTGTGTGAGAGGGGATACTGCTCATAGATGAAAGGAAATTTACAGACTTGATTGGGGAAGTCACATAGGGAAAGGAGTTTCTGCTGATGTAACCTTAATTAACTTTCCTTCTAAAATGATAAAACACCCTGAGTATATGATTTTTAATAAACAGAGGAGGAGCTAGGTGATATCACACAAAGGGGTTGGCGAATACTTTTTTTAAACAGTATTCTATTTTCCTTCAGGGAAACTTTTATCTACACTCTGACAAAGAAACATCTTTGAGCACTTTAAGCAAGTATAGAGGTAGAGAGAGAGAGACAGCATCAAGTACTGTAGTAGGAACTGCACTGTTAAAACCTTGTTCTTTTAAAATGATTGTATGGTTCTTGAGGTATATGGTTCTGTATTTTATGTTTTACATGCTTTTATCTATTTTAGTAAAACTCTATTTTTAGAGTCTACTTGGTCTGTCTTTGAATTTCTTTTCTTTAACAAGTGAAGTACATATGGTTAAAGCAAACACTGTGCAAAAGCTTGAATGGTGATACCAAACTGGAAAAAGGTAAGAGTAATCTGAGGTCTTTATTAGAGTTTTTAAGGGTTGATTTTATATACCTGGTTAGGTGACCTTAGGCAAAGATATCTGGCCCACGAAGACAGAATTATCTGAACATGTGCATAGGGTACACTAGCAAAAGGTTCACAGTTTGAATCCCTCCAGAACTGAGACCAAAGGTTGATTCAAACACACAAAACAGACAGGAGGGTTACCCTGTTTCTGTTAACTGTTCACAAGACTGTGCTCGGAGGTTGGCACTTTGGGAGTAGATGGCTGACCTGTTGAGTGGGTTTGTGACAGGGATTACTACAAATTTTCTTACCTAGGGCTCTCCATGAGGTTGGTGGATTGCCAGTACCTGGTGCCAGAGATACCAGCCCAGCTGATTGCTGGCACATCCCAGTGTGAACATATCACGCCAGTGCTCTGTGGGCTGCACAGGCTGCCAATTCGGTAGTGTACCAACTTTAAGGTGTGTTTGGTAAGCTACAAGGCACTTGGGCCTTGGCTACCTAAAAGACCAGCTGGTTCCATATGCTCCCAACTGCTCCCTCTGGTCTTCCAAAGTGGGTTTACTCTCTATCCAAAGATCACCTTAAATCATCAAGGGATCATGCATTTGGGATTGCTGCACTAAAACTTTGAATGCACTAGCCCCGGAGGTGACAGGAGGCCCCTCTGTGGACAAGTGCAAAAACAGCTGATATCCCAACTTTATAGCACCTGCTATGGGGCTGGCTATATATGTTAAGTAAGCAATAATACCCAACAGGGTGGGTGGTATTGCCTCCCACCCTGAAGGGTATTACTATGCTTAGAAAATGGGTTACCACTGGCTTTTTTTTTATTGATTTAAAAGAATTAATAAAAAATATAGTAAGAATAAAGTGTGACTTGCTTGTAAAGTAATCCATCTGTTTCTGTGCTGTTCCGTCTTCTGTTGCCCCCACCGAGCATTCTCTTCTACCCTCCCACACCACCACGTCTAGCACAACACATGATTATGCTGTAAAATTTCCCCAAAGCAGTCTCTTGGCATAACTGTTGTTTGTAAAACAACAACAACCAAAAAAAACAGTTTTCTGGCCTTCCTGGAAGAGTTTTTTATTTGTTTTGCGCTGCTAAGCTGTGGAGAAATAGTGTAGAATATCAGGTATACCTCGCCATAAAAGCTTCCTGAATACAGCGCTGCTTTGGTCATATGTCTTACTTGGTTGTCAGTTTATTTATACTGGAGGGCTTCGCCATCCACACCCTCCTTGTTTGTTTGTTTTGTTTTACAGGGTGGTATAGGGGTGAACCCCAACCCAAATGAACTAATAAAAAAGTAAAGTAATGGGTGACTGTACCATACTTGGTTGTCAGTTTATTTAAGCTGGGGGGGCTTCACCCCCCCACACCCTCATTGTTTTTTTTGTTTGCTTGTTTATAGGGTGGTGAGGGGTGAACCCCAACCCAAATAAACTAATACAAAGTAAAGGAATGCGTGACTGTACCAAATAGCATAACATGAGCTCTATACTAATAGCGTAGGTCCTACGCATACCCGATATTCTACACTATCACCAGTTGTGGAAGTTAGGTGCATGACCTTGCACGAGGCTGCCACATAAAACTAGGAAGTGCAGACTGAGAGGCACGATGTGGCAGCCAGTCCTCTAAATGTTTTTTTGTTGTTTTGTTTTTTTTATGTGTAAGATCAACATACCACCAGTGGAACCTGGCAGTGGGAGGGAGATCCAAAGTGGCGCCAGGGACAGAATGCATCTTCAGCTCATCAGAAGCAGAGCAGAAGAGGTGATGTCTTCAGTCTTGACAGCTACCTCTCCCTGCCTTGTCCCCTCCTACCTGCCTACCCCTTGCCCCTCTCCCTTTCCTCCCCCAGGCATTTCCTGACTTTTATCCCTCCTCCCTCCCCTTTAGAGCTCTTACCCTCACCCTCTACCCTCCAACAATGGCTTTCCTGCCTGCATACCCCTCACTGCAGCACTTATTTCAAGATTGCCCTTGGCTGGTATGTCATGCTACCTAACATTTGGCACATTTTGAATTTCTGGAATTTCCTAAGCCTCAGTCTCTTACTACTTTTTATTGTGTAACTATGTACTGTATTACTATGTTGACCTTTGTATGTATGTATACCCCTACTCCTTCGACGTGGAACCTTTGTAAATGAGCAGTTCCTGCTCAAAGGTATTTGTAATCCTAGATTTCAATAAAATAAAATAAAAATTAAAAATGTCAGCAATCAGCGCTGACTGCACTGGCATTCCACTATTGATTGATTTATATGTTTTACTTATTTTTTTTTGCAACTGTTTGAATGCAGTTGCAAGTTCTGCAGCAGCAGGCAATGACGGGGGGGTGAGTTCTGGAGGACAGTGGTATGAGTAACAGTTACTTGACATGGAGCACAACCATGTTCAATTAGGTAAAGTTACATTATTTAAAAAAAGAACAAAGTTTACTGCTGTTTTTGCAGGTTTTTTTTCATTACAGGGAGACTGTGAGATTAACTGGAGGATAGCTGGGGGAATAGCACTAGCCACACAAGCGTAGGGATTGCAGGGGCTGACAGCCACTCACCATTAGTGAGGCAGAAAACATAGTGGTTTCTCTGTTTAAAATTTTGGGGTGCCCAGGAATATCCCAAGTAATGGGGCACCCTGAATGGGAACCTGTTTTTCAGCAAGCTCTATTGAAAAATATCCACTCACTAAGATCAGTGTCCTAGCCAGTTGGAAAGCTAGGATTCATTAGCCCATTTTCTAATTATGTATAAACTCTGCACCCAAAGTTGTGTGCTGTTTTTATTTATGTAAGGCACCCAGATCCCCTGGGATTGGATGTCATACAAATTGCCTTGTCTGCCTACAGTAAATACAATCTTTGCTGACAGCAAACAAGGGTGGAGTCTGAAAAAAATAATTTAATCTCCTTAACATCTTGTCTCTGAGCATGGGTCCCTCCCAAGTTGAAGCTGGTCAGGATTGTGACAGAGAATATATTCATCAGCATGGTATCGATCCTTCAGATGAGACATTAAACAAAGTCCTTCTGCCCTTCACTGGTTACTGTCAGGAGTGCATAACCATGGGGGGATTTAAACAGGCTCTTAAAACCTTTTTTTGTGGTATCAGGTCTATCAGTGACTCATTGGTGTTTGGAGCTGTTGTGTTATTTATTACCGTGTTTGTTGTTTTATGGAATTATGTTTTTTATTATTGTAAAGCACCTTGATATTTTGAAAGATGCTTAAAAATAAAGTTTATCATTATTATTATTATTATTATTATTATAGTTGGAAGTTAAAGATCCCATGGCACTTATTGAAGAAGAGTAGAGGAGTTTCCTTTTGCCATGGCCAACACTCCCCCCCCTCATAAAAACAGATCCATGCACCCCACCCTTCAGGACACACATGGACACATACTATAATAGCTTAGCGTGCTTTTTCTGATTAAAAAAGACAATAAACAAATACATTTATGAAATTCCTGTGAGGCAGCTAGCATGACTGTTATGAGCCCATTTACAAGAATGCTACTGATCTGTATGTTTCAGTGAAAATGATGTGTGTGAAGTAACTGGGCTCCCGCTCTATGGTTCTGTAGCTGTTCAAGAGTCTGTAGTGGCTTTGCTGATAAGTAAATTTGTCTAGAAGCAGCCAGTGAGTATGATATGTACTGAAAATAAAAACTCAGCTGCTTGCCTGGAAGGTTTTCTGTGGACAATGAAATCACTGCATCCTGATAAAGTGTTTAAGGTGTCCCTCCCACCTTATGTCCCATGATCCTACCGGTAACCAAGAAGAATCCTGGCAATCCCCTTCCAATTGTAGGAGGGCCCTGCTATGCCCAACATCTGGGGGCTGGCTACACTTACTCCCCTGCATTATATATTTTGCCCGTTGGATATGAGCTCATGGGCTGTAGGGCAAATTTGGCTGACGTGACAGCATTTGCCAGTTACAATGCACACTCAGCCTGTAGTCTTCCTGCTAGTCTCAGTGCCACTGAGTCATTATTGGTTTTGAGGAGTTGAGTGAAAATGCTTGTTATTTGCCATAGTATTTCTGAATTCTGTCACAGTCTTTATTTATATACTTTGCTCTGAGATGCAAGGAAAAGAAAGGAGCTATAGAATTTGTCTGGCAAAGTACAATATAATTTAAATTGCATAAAGGATTTGAGTGGTTGGTACTGTATTATATATTCTCTGTCACACACACATATACAATACACTGACATAAACACATATTTACATGTACATTTGTGGGTGTCTATTTGTTCTTTGTTCTTTAAAGTAGGGTCTTAGTTACAGATTTTAAAATGCACAGTAACTATTGCTTTATCACCAAATTGTATTACCTGCGTTCTTTTTTCTTCATAGAAAGTAAAGGCAAGGAGATACTATAAAACCTGTAAATCATTCCATGACAATTCTTAAAGAGACTAACACACTCAATACAAATAAATACCTCCATTCTACTATAGTATTGCAGCGAACAGCCCACTCTCAAGGACTTTTTTATATGATGTGAAATTTGAACACCAATTCTGTAGCGAAGCCTTTAGGCACATAATTCTTTTTTTCTGAAATGTTTTCTCAACTTCTAAATGTGTTATTAAGTGTATTTGACATATAATAATGTGTTCTGGAATAAAGGCCCTCTCAATACCAACATCTCACAGTGGCTAAATCTTATAGAGGAGACACATAACAGTGGGGGCACAGCTGTGGGGCTCTCACTCTCAGTCATGTACAGTGGAAATCTCAGAGTGGGATGCTTTTGATGATAACAGCTTCTAGACAGCCCACTCTTTCTACATTCATTTCAACTTAAATGCCACTGCTAGTTAAACAAAGCTCCGGTGATCTATGACTGTGAACATTTTAAAGCCTTTACAAAACAGAGTATGCTCAGATTTGTTTATTAGTCTTGCAATTTTGAAACGCCAAAGCTTAGGCTTCAGATACATATTTGCATTAAATGCCTTCTGGTATTTCAATAAAATAACTTACCATTATATGAATTCTGTTTTGAAAAATGTGTGTGTGTGTGTGCGTCAAAATACAGCTAACAAAGACAAAGCCTGTTATAATATTGTCATTGAGTAAATCGGGTTCTACTGTGTAAGTACAGTACATATGTATTTTTTATTTAAATACAAATAAAACCAGAAGAATTAGAAAAATAAAATTATATATTAATAAAGATACACAGGATACATGCAGTTCATATGCATATGCAGACTAATGTAAGAGAGTATAGCCCTTAATTTTTAGCTCACAGTCAGAACTGTATTTTTTTAAGCCAGTCCACTGCACAGCAGTTGTGCTATAGTTTGTGGTACCAATGACCCGAGTTCAGAAGCAAACTCAGGGTATCGGAGGGGAAGTCAGGGAGTGGTGGGTTGAGAGTCCATCAAACTGCTCTCCTCCTCCATGGAGATAGACAATGCATTGTCTGGAACAAGCCTGGCCCCTGATGGTGGTTAGGGGGTCTTGAGAAGCAGCGGTCATCAATGCAGGGTGCATAGAATCATGTACAGTGCACCCTGATGGTATTGCACATTTGCTGCTCTGTGGGGGCAGGTCCTGCACCCGTAGACTTGGCACTGTTGCCTCCAATTGGATCTGTTACATGGTGTGCATTGGGGAACCCCTCTGTCACCACTGGAGGGGACAAGCCCTGCGTTAACACTCGGTGGCAATGGTAAGTCTCAAAGGAAGCCAAGGAGACAGGACTGGGGAGACTGACAGGAAGGGGGCTGGATTGGAGGGATAACAAAAGAATACCTAAAAAAAAGAACTATGTTTTTGAATAGCTTAAGGCAAAGCCAAGTCAGCTCACAAATCAAGCAGATAAGAGATATTTAAAGAGAGAAAGCATGGAAGGGGTGGAACCTCAGTGCAATTGACAGATGAATCACTCTGAAATAAAAGGTACAGGTAAGCCAGTAATAAGTCACTGAGATATTTTCAAAGTGCATGCAGGAACCGGAGAGGGCATTCTTCTATTGTCTATTATAGGCCTCACACTTGGGTACACATGAAATGAGTTTGGTAGTCTCAGCCAGTCTACCTCTGCTCATGTGCACTACTCCAGAATCACAAAGTCATGGCTTACAATTTGGGAGAGATTTTTAGCTTTTTTTTCACAAAACAAGCCTATGGGCCAGATCCACAAATCCTCAAGCAAGCACCTAGGGAGGAACATTACAACTTAATCCCATTTTCACAGGTGTGGAGACCTTTGTACATCTAAAAAGGGAAATACCAACTGGAAATGGCAGCCCCACTCTGATAACTGAATGTGCAATGCCTATCTGGACAGGGGCTACAAGAGAACATGGATGCACTCTGCAGTGATACTAACTAGAGTGCTGAAGGGAGACAGAAAAGTTCCTGGGTCATATTGGGGGGGGGGCTTGCCATAAGTCTTCCATGACCCCTGCCTCAGTACTAATGGATGTTTGATGGCCTGAATGCCCCACTCCCAACCCCAACCAATTGTTTTTCTGCCTTAAACATGAGATGGAGTACTGGGAGGCATTTTAAATAAATTGTTTGTAAAAAAAAAAAACATGATAAAAGCGAATATGGCAGGCTAGGAAGGGGATCCACTTGGTGGCAGACAGACCCAATGTCTTGACTAGTTCCACCCTCAGACTGCCCCATGTAATTGCACAATGCTCCATGGGCACAGACATGGGCAGTTTAAAACTGCAGTTGTCAAGAGTGCTCTGTGATCTGGATAGACTAATTTGGATTGGGCCCTATGTCTAAATGAACCAGGAGGTTACGATACAATTACTGAGGAATAATACCATCAGGTAAGGTTCTAGGAATATTCACTGGGCATTGATTAAAAGTCTGGCATTTGCACTTTAGCTGGCTTGCTGATAAATGGAAAGCAATCATTTTGCGTGCCATTAGTTCCTCCGTGTCATCAAAGGTTGGCTTCTGCAGGTCAGTAAGTACTGGGTAATGATCAGTAAAGTGTTGAGCAGAAGCATGCACTACACCTCCAGATATTGCATGAAAAAGTGGTTAGAGGGCTTCAGTCTGCAGACTGAAAACAGACCCTGGGCAGTCACAGCCTCTCTGTGGCTACAAGTGACAGAGGTTCCCATTGCTTATAGGAGAAAGGCAGGCCCAAGCACTTCTGAGTATTGCTGGGAGGGTCTTTCATAATCATCTGCACTGAAGGGAAGCTTTCTGGATATAAAACCATCTAAAGGCCTTGTCGTAATTGGGAGTTGGACCTCCAGCCATTCTAAAAATACCTCTTATTTCCAAAGATGACTCCTTTCTGCTAACTATATTGTAATTCATCTGTGCTTAGAGAAAGATCCATGTTCTTATGATACAGTATCTGCTTAATTCTGTCTTCTCTTTTTTTTTTTAAATCCTTTCTGCCAGTAAGTTCTCGAGTTTGTGAATGCTGTGCTATTTCTGGTGTTTTAAATACAGCATGTTTTAGTCATTTGCCATGTATTCACTTTTTGTACTTTTGCATCTTTGTGATGGCTCCAGTTCTGCCTGTGATATAGTAATGATTCTTGTGTAGTATCTTGTTAGACTACATTGTATCATACCTCTCAACCTCTTGCCTCATGAATCAGGGACAAGGCTTAAAAAAATCAGGGACAAAGATCCAAAATCAGGGACACATCTTAAAAACTGATACTATCCTCTTAGAAAGCTGATAGAATAAGGGAATTTGTGTTAAGATGTGTTTTCTGAAAAAGAACAAGTCTATAACTTTAATGTTTGACATTATTTTGTGATTTTACTCCCCACTGTTCTGTCACAAAAATGCAAATTTTACGAGGGACAGAGGAAACTTCTGAGGTGAAATCAGGGACATCCCTGAAAATCAGGGACAGTTGAGAGGTATGCATTGTATCTGAATGTGGTACCTTTAAGAAAGTGCATTGGACCTGCAAGAAATTATAGGTCAGCTTGATGTGGGTCCACAAATGATTGTATTTCATTAACTCTGCACACCAGTTATAGTGCCCAAAGTTAGGGGGCACAACAACAAAACGGGGACTGTTTCCCTAAAGTGGGATTTTTAAATGTTTTTCTTCCATTCCAGTTCCCTATATTCCCTCCATCCTTTCCTGCAGCTTCCTCCCAGTCCCTTTGTCCTTGTTTTTGTGCCATTTGGCACTGAGAAGGGGGGTCGTGGGCAGCAGACGCTCCCTGTTGGGCTCATAGTGCCCAATCCCCTGGTCAAAAGCCAGGACTTCTCCTGCCATACTAAAGGGCCAGGGAGTGGCTAAACAGTGGCAGTCAGCAACTTGGTAAGGAGGGTGGAGGACGTGGAGAGCACAGCCATGGGAAAAAATCTTAAGGTGGTCCATGGCTTCTCCAGCGTTGTTCCCCTCCAGGAAAAGGCAGCTGCCACATCACAGTCAGCTGGGTCATAGCACGGTTCCCTGAGACAATCTGTCCTCCTCTCTTTGGCCCCATGGAGTAGGGGAAGCAGTTCAAGGGTCATTGGCTTGGCTGGTAGGGTGGAGGATGCGGGGAGCAGAAAGGTAAAGCACTCACCTTTGGTTGATGTATGACTCCCCTGCCGATGCTCCCCTCCAGCGTGGGACCTTGGCAGCAGCAGTCAGGTGTGAACGTAGCTCCCCAATGTGCATGGACCTCCAGTCCTCAGTGGTGGCAGCTGGAACAGTCTTCTGGGATGGACCCTGATGTGCTACAGTGAAATCAGTTTGGGTGAAAATGATCGTTCAAGACCTTAGTTCCACCTGCCCAGTTCCCATATCAGTGCTAAAAGCCAGGTGGGAGCAAGGATCTCTGGTAACCCTTCCTGACCCCCCCAGCAGAGCAAGAGACCTGGGCCATGGTGGTGAGTGGGCCGTGGGCCTAATTTTGTATTTTACTTCTGGCACAGGAGCCATGAGTGGAGGGGGAAGTAAAAAAAAATGTAAAGGCCAGAGCCCTAAAGCAAGAGGGGACCAGCAGAGTACAAGGGTGGTTGGAGCACCCACACCAAAATAAACAGAGGGACCATGATTTTAAAGCCCCAGGGCATCTACAGGAGAGGGAGGAACTCAACTAGACTGGGGCACATTGGGTTTCTTTCTTTTTTTTCTTTTTATTTGTGGCTCCCATTTTGATCCCCTGTAGGGGATCTCAGCTCCTGCTCACTGCCTCTCCATGCCAAGACTTGCCCCCCTTGGTAGGGCTGCTGGGCAGGCACCCCCTCCCCAAGGTCAATGGTAAAGGGGGCACAGTGATTTTGAGGCTCCATTGTTCTGCATGGGTGCCATTCTGCCCGAGGCAGAGACCTTTATTAATACTCATTAAAGGGTGGACCTAAGTCAGACCCAGTTGAAGTCAGGATGAAAGGACCCAAATTAATATTCATGAGGGAGGTGGGACCAGGAAAGGGAGTCCCATAGAACCTGCAACAGGGGTAGTTATTAAGATTTATGAAAAAGTGGTGCCACTGCAAAGACAACCAGAAAAAGAAAATCCTTAAGAAGTACAGCACCCTTTGGGGAAGGGGATGGTCCTATGGCCTTAGTTGCCCACAAAGTTATGTGTAGGTGTTCTGGGCCCCACTCATTCTGAACTGTGCTGCAGCTTAACTGGCATCCCCTAGAGACTGCATACTTTGCAAGAATTGAACTGTCTGGTTAAAAATCTGAATTGTGTTATCGAATTGCATCCTTGCATACCTGACACCCAATGTTGTCTTTGTCACCAGCTTCTTCAGAGCCTGACGCTGACCCAGAGTGGTCCCCAGTCCATCCTCCGTCTACAGCAAAACTGTCTCCAGTGATGTCAACCCACCTCGATGTTCTACCACAGTGTTCCAGCATCAGTCCTGCAACAGTAAGTGTAGAGAGATATTAGTCAGGTGTTCAGTAGTGAGTCAGCTTAGGAGCTGCCCTGGCCCAAGCATGAGGAACCATAGTTATGTCGTGCATGCCCTTTTTCTTATTTTGTGGCCATCTGTAAGTGTGCGCATATCCATGTTGCTTCACAGTGGCCACCTGAAGATTGTGCCACCAGCAGTCTTCTTGTTGGAAGGTGGTCAGGGTGCTGGGGACCTGCCAGTGGTCATTGCTGTGGATTGTTCAGAGAACCATCTGCCAACCAGCAATCTTCAGCTTTTGCCCAGAGCCAAAGAGGATCTCCAAGTTCTTCCTTGCCCAGCTAGCAGAGTTGCTCCTTGTGCTCTGTTCATCTGCAGACTGCACCTTTATGGCCTGTTTCTAAAAAGCACTTTGTGGTATCAATGCCCACCTGCTGATCAGCCGACTCATTACAAAGCCCAAGCTTGATTCAGCCACCATTTGTCATCTCAGCCAAGTGCTCACAGGACTTGGACTAAAAGGGTTAACTCCCTGTTCTTGGTTCAACCAATTGTTGATCCCAGTCGAATTGTTTTGTTGTTTATTCCATTATCCCATAGTGTTGTAGAAAACAGTTATTTTGTATTCTTCTTGTCCCTTGTAAAAAAAAAACTCTGGCATCGTGGTCCCTGAGTAAGCTTCCTGCCTCTCCTTCCAGATTCATCTAGCCTATCCTGAAATTGTTAGGGAGACTCGAACCCCCACTCCACCAGGAACTATTCGGCCCCCTACACAATAATAAACATTTGAACTGCACTGTATTTTAACAGGGAATTCTTTAAATATTGTAAAGTGCTATTGTGGCATCAACTGTGCTGGATAAGTGCCAAACTTGTCCTTCATATGAGTTTTTCTGTGTCCAAGCACACAGGGTCTTGGTGCACCCAACTTTGTCTGTGTTTTGCAATTACTTCCATAGAGCCTGAACTGAATTTCTGTATACAGTAAAAGGAGGACACAGCAGCCTGGTACAGTAAAAATAGCCATGATTAGATTTGGTGGTTATTATTGATTTTCTTTTTAGGTTAACGGCGCCACTGTGCACTTAAGTAAGTTAAGCTTGGGCATTGTTAGAGGCTAACAAGATTGAAAAGAGCCTTTGTATAAATAACATGAAAGGATATTAAAAAAGATACTGGTAATTCAGTAATATTCCCTCACTGTCCCTTTTGACCAAGCTGAGACAAACACTGGCATGATTGTGGGGGAGTAGAAGAAGTTAGCCGTTTAGTACTACTCCTCCCCCAAGAGTCACAGTGTTGAACCTCCTGTCTCTGCAGCATTAAAAGGTCACTTTATAACAGTAAAGGGTTTCCACTAACTTCCTAGAATACCAGAAATGCTAATCAGCAGTTCTAGTCTGAGGCACATTCATTACTCCCTGACACACCAAAGACAGCCTGTTACAAATAGAACTGCCTTGTGAAAAATGCTGCTACTGTATTTTATAATAAAGTGCACCAATTAGACACATTCATTAGGACAAACTGCTTGTCTTCTCGTATATTAGCACTTCTAAAAGGTACAATGCATTTAGTAACGCTCTATGCCTTATGCATTAAACACATTCTACTGTGTGTGATTGTAAGATGTCCTCTGAAATGTATAACAGAAATAATTGCTTCTTATACTGCCAGACACTCAAGACTTCTCACCTTCCACATGAAATGCATGCAATCACTGAGCTCTGCCATACATGGGGTTACAAAGGATGACAGAAAGAACACACAGAAGCATTACTTTGGATGAACTGATATTTATCACATCTGAGTATAAACTGTGTTTCCCAGGAGTAGATGCTGGATGGCTTATTGCATGGGCCAGGGGTTACAGGGCCTTTCAATCACTCTGCATATACTGGGAGACAATGTGCATGTGTGAATAATAGTAGCTGAAATACAAAACCTGAGATGTCAGGTTTGAATCTCATCAGAGTCAGTGACTTCCCTAAGCAACTTAGTTGACCTCACAGTCAGTCTACGGAGCTGTAAAGAGGGTGGAAACAAGGTCCTGCTGTGGATTAGATGTACAGTATATCTCAGATGTGCCACTGAAAGCAAATAAATTGCGACAAAAAGTTGGTCACCAATTTGCATCTGACTAAGGTTAGTAGGGAAGCAAGAAACTGGCCAAATTTGATTCAGTAGGATGTTTTAAGAATTTAGGAATTTCCAGTACCAATTACGAAAAGGACCTTGGATGTTAAATCAGAATGAGATGTGTAATCCTAGTTCCTCAATTCTACTTTCCTATGTAAAAAACATGTTTTAGCCATTACATTGGGAATTAGGATTTTTCACACTTCATTACTCAAAATCCTAATTCAGAAAACTGGGCAGGAATCCAACAAATCCAAATCTGTGACTTGATATGTGAGCAACCCTAGTTAGTAGTGTCCGAAAACCCCTGTCATCTTATAGGTGTCTGGTAACCTAATGCATGTGAATTAGTTTAGTGTGGAGTGGTTTCATTCTAGTTCCATGTAGTACAGTGACAACATCACAAAAAGATACCACCACTGTAGGCACTACTGACACCCATTCTGACAGTCCCATGATAGGCCAGGACCTGACGGAGCATTTTGGAATGAGAATGGAAAGCACTCTCTCACACAGGACTAGTAAATCATGTAGGGTAGGGTTGAGACACATAGGTGGAGCAGTGTAAGGAACCCAGTACCAAGAAGTAAAACCAAAAAATGAGCCTTTCATGAATGTCTGCCATTACACAGCCAATCAGTTAATAAGATATTTTGTGGAAAAAAGGCATATGTTTTAAAGCTAAAAAAACATTTCTGCCCAGTATACCATGTGAACCATATGCTGACCTAAAATACATTTTTAGCACTCAGGCATAAGCAGGGGTTGGGTTACATAAGTAATAATCTAATCATGGCATGCATTTCTATGGAACAACTGCACAATCTTAGTGAACTGGATTAATTCCCAAGAAACCTATGTACTGGAGTGTATTATTGCACTAATAAAGTAGGAAAAGGTTTTAGTTTTTTGTAGTTAGGTTTTTGCTAGAAAGAATACTGTGTGCATTTTTGGTAACAGAGGCTGAGTGTCTGTGCATGAACCTTGGAAGAGTATTTGTTTGGAAGAAACATGAGCTGCTTTGCGCATTTTTTGTATTTAAAAAGTCGAACATATTTTATTTTAATTAAAAAAGGTTTCTTTTTGTTTAGTTAGGCTGTTGTTAGGTAGATTAAGGTGAGTTAGCTATAAACTGTGTATATATCAAAGATAAATCAATTGTCAGGCTATGAATTTTGACCTGTTAAGTAGCTAGGAATCTAATGGGCTCTGAAGCCCATTTATAATGTCAGTTAGAGTAATCCTATTGGGTCATGAGGTAAAAGGTGAAGCCAAGGGTAAATTTTTGTGCTGGTAACAGAACTTCCGAAGTGCCTTAATTCTGTTAATAAGATAAACTGTTAGAGGATTATTTATAAACATGTCTGACACAGCAGTAAATAAACAGCAGCAGATACGCAGTGCACTGCAGGATGTGTACAATTATATATGCACACTCCAGAATATATTGGAATGGACTATACTACTTTAGAATATAATTAGGACTCATATACTGCCTTCTGTGGAGATTTATGTCACAGTAAAAGCTGCAGAGTGTCCCCTCTGCACAAGCAGAGCACCCAAGGCACACTTAGTGGGACTTATTCCACCCCTACACACCCAAAGCTGCTCTGCCCATGAGTCTACATGTGTGGTCAGTGTGAGCAAGCACATGGTCATGTTTGTACACCATGTGAAACCTCAAACAGTTTGCATGCCAACATTGTCCTGAGTGGGACCCTGTAGTAGCAACTACATGCCTTCCCTGCATGGCCTGTGCTGTACCTTTGTGGGGCCTGGTTCCATCCCAAACAGAACTTCTGCTACCTCTCCTCCCATGTGACTTGGAGGGCCCAGAGGTAATAACTGGACATTTTTAATTTCCGTTAAGAATATTACACTGTAGTGTGGGACACCTCATCCACTGCCATGCTGGTTACTGGGTTTGGAAACTGACTCAAGATCCTGACAGGTGGCCAAATGGAGATTGCAGAAGTGCCATCATGTGACCCATTCCCAGGCATGGAGGGATGCCAGCTTTCAGCACTACAGCAATTCTCTTGGTGAGCAAGAAGCCTGCTCTGCCACCGCAGCCATCTGTATGAGAATGAGTCCATCAGCTGGCTCTGTCAGGCACAAGGGTGAAAAGGGAAGGCCAAATGCTGGGGTGTGTTCAGGCCCTATGCTGTTTATTTATTTACTTAGCTTTTGTTAACCAGGTAAGCACGCTAGACACAAACAAATGCCTATTTTCAGGTGCGACCCGGGTGATTACAAGGAGATAAGGACTCAAGTAACAATCAGGTAATACAATGCTCAGGTAAACAATAAACAGGCAGTTCAGAGATGAGACAGAAAGGCAATTCAGGGCAACACAGAGTGCATGCATGAGGAACAGGTAAACAGTACACAGACATTTCAAAGAGACAGAGTGGCAATTCCCAAAAACATAGAGTACCTGCACGAGGCACACCATTAGAAGGCATGGCCAGGAGAAGCAAACAAACACATAGTTCAGGCAGTTATCTCCCCTTAGGAGTGACTAGTGAGACTAGCAGAGGTCATCTGAGAGCTACACCACACCGGGGGTGCCTCCGGGCCTGCAGACTGGGTAGAGAATACTGGAGAAAAAAAAGCTGTATGTAAAAAAAATATTCTGCTGTGTATGGGAATATAATGGCTATATCCAACATGGAGTGGGGGATCAGCTCTTGTGCCACCCTAACTTCAAGCCTTTCCCTGGAACACCTCCAGCCCCTATGCACTTCCTTACATGAGATGCTCAGGCTGGCTGCCTGCTGTGATTTCTGCCACATGTGTCCAAATCTGGGGCCCACACTGAGTATGCATCAGGAAAATGCAGTTCTTAAGTATCCAGCCTTTTCCTTGGGGATCAGGCCCTTATGAACTGCCTTGCATAAATGAATTACCCCCAAAGCACTGTACAACTCAACAAGTTGAATATCTTTTAGCACAGTGCCTGTATTAATTAGAATATTTTTTATACTCTCACCAACATCCCAAACACAAACATGGAAAACTGCATTGGAACTATTTTTGGGTTACTGAAAGAGTTAGCCTGGCAACTAGGGTAAACCCAATCTCTTTTCATAAAGTGTCATGGGATCATCATTAACTTTCTACTGGGTAACTACTAGCAGTGGACAGCAAGTACTTTGTTTTCAGATGTCGTGCAAAGGAAGGCATCCCAAGTGGGCAGCAACCCCTAGTACAGCAGTCTAGAGTCAGTATAGGGTATTCACCTTTGCCTTTAGTGTGGTAAATGAGCTCAAGCCATGACTAGGGACACGGTTTTGTTTTAGAGTCAATGATGTGATTGAAATTATTTCCATCATCGATATTACAAAATTTTTAGATTGCCCCAGTGATGGCTAAATGAATTGCTTTGCAGCAATGTTTCTGCTGTCTAGTATGTGTTACTTATGTAAACAAAATTAAAAGTAATTAAATCTACAGCACAATAAAGACAATTTAAATAGTACAGGAAATATTGTCATACTATATATATGTATTGTAGATGCACTTCCCACACATACAATGTCAACATCAGTAGAACTGTGTGCAGATAGTCACATTCTGTGTTTTTTGTGTTTGTTTCTGGAGTATAAAGTAAATTATTGGCCCCATAGACTGCCTAGAGATGCTACGGAGAAGGGCTACCAAGATGGTGCATGGACTTCACCATGAGCCATATGAGGCAAGACTCAGGGAACTAAATTTGTGCACCCTTGAGCAGAGAAGAACTAGAGGGGACAGGATTGAAACTTTTATGTACGTTAAGGGATTCAACACAACACAAGCAGGAAATCTCTTCCAGCAAAACAGTGATGAGCGTACAAGGGTGCATAACTTGCGTCTGGTGGGAGGCAGGTTCAAAAGCAACCTCAAGAAGTACTTCTTTACAGAAAGGGTCATAGACCCATTGAACAGTCTACCTCAGGAAGTGGTGGAATCAAAGACAGTATGCAAGTTCAAACTTGCATAGGACAGACATTGTGGACACAGCACGGTGTAGTCTAAATAGGGAGGTGGGCAGAAACATGGGCAGACTAGATGGATCATGAGGTCCCCAACTGCTGACACAATTCCTATTCCTATATTTCTGCTCATGAGTCATAACCAACTAACAGTGTCTAGTATGACTCTACCATAATTTTCACTTCATTGTGCTAGAATAGCACAGCAAAGACAAGGGCCTGATCCCAAGAAGGGCTACGCCAGCGTAAGCTGAGATATGCCAAACCTCATGATGTATCTTGTGACTTACACCATGCGTTATGCCAGCCCCTATTCCAGGAGGCACCCTGCGCCATGTTGGATGCGAGCTATGATATTCATGGGTTACATCTCCCACTACGCCACAGCCAGCAATGACATGGTGCAAGTGCAGGTTACAACAGCAACTGCACCCTATTCCAGGAGGGCGGCTGTCGTAACCTGCCTGCATGATTCCAAAAGCCACACTGGTGGAGCATCATTAGGGCAGCTCAGAGCTGTCCTAAGAGGATTGTGCAGCACTGCAACAATGTCACCAGTCTGCACTCCATGATCCTGCAAGCACACCCATGCCCCCCACAGCCCCGCTCGTTGAGGACCCCAAGGGTTCCCTACACCTGAGTGCCCCCTCTGGGCACCTGTGCTATCTGTCCTGCTCCCATTACCTCTGGTGTCTGCCATGCTGTTCTGGGATGGGGGGCTTCGGGGGAGGCTGCCATTTGTGGGCTACGACTTGCGACATGTGGGGCATTTATGCCATGCAAGTGGCGTTAGCTTCCACATGGCATAACCCACATGTCACAAGTGCCGGGGCCCTGGCATTCTTGGAATGTGGTGTAGAGTCCCGAGTGTAGTGGCGAATGGCGTAACTCACAGCCACATGCAAGTTCCACCATTCGTTCTGGAATCAGCCACAAAATCACGGCAGAGTCCAATTAAGGCACACACACACAAAAAAAAACTACAAAATGGGTGGTGCAGTGTAGTTCAGCTGGTGAACTCTGTCTTACAAAGTGCAGACAGGAACCCTTTGATGAAGGGTATGACGTAAAACTGTATTATGTAAGTGAGCCCACCGTGGTCGCATGCTGCCACCAACACAATTTTGTGCAGATACGAAAGTCCTTGGAGACGTAATTTAGAATATAATAGAACTGGTAAATTCTTACTTTGTGGTAATTTAGTACATGGTGTAAGCAGTTTGTGTTAAATGAGATCAGAAACTTGATTTATTGTACACAGTGTATAAGAACTTTACAATATCAGGTACTGTGTCGGGGTGAAAAAAATTAGAATGACTTTACCAGTACATTATAGTGATTGCACTTTGAGGCAATTGAGGTTTAGGGCTTGAAAGCTACTGGACATATGAATTCAAAAGGTTGGGTTATGGTTTCCTAAAGGACAGTAAGTGACACTAAACTATGCTACACAATGCCACACTGCAGTATTAAGAGATAGCTGATGAGGAGCCACAGTAAGTAAAAACAGAGTTTACAGAAACACAATAAAAACTAGCTTCATTTCTTGTTTTCTATCTTCATAGTGATAGGTTGTTAGTTCGAAACACAGTCAATATTTTTTGCATATTTTCTTACTTTTCCTAGAAAAAAATTAACTGCAGTGGTCAGCGAGTGACAACAACACGCTACAAACCAATGTTTGTCAGTAGTTTGCTTGCTGATGGCATTCAGGGATACAGGGTCTTAGTATTTTTAGTCTTATTTTTCTAAAGAGCAATAAAATGCACATAAAAAACTTTAACTGTGATTATACATAGGCAAGAACATTTCTTGAGCTCTGATTGGTCAGTGCCCACCTTAAACAATGATGTTATCCTAGCAAATTATCACTGTATGAAGGTACAGCACACACAGGACCACACCAAAAAGAAAATAATCCCTCCCTCCCAAATGTACAGTCCCAGGCTAAGTCCCCCACTCCTTAGCCAGTCTGAACATTCACAGTTTTTTTTTTTTTAATGCACAACTTGTTTCAGTCATTGATCCCCATTATACAATGGTGAGAAAGAATCCTGGCTTCTGATTGGTCAGTTGGCCATCACAGCAGGGATGTTATCCTGCAATAACATCCCTGCTGATCAACTAGATGATGCTGCCATATATATTTCCTTTTCCACTTGATGATTGTTTGCACCTTCTCTTAAAAAAATATTTTTAAACACTAAAAAAAATTCTTTAAATTTATTTTTTTCTGTATAAAATGAGCCATTGTATAATAGAAATAATGCCCTCCAGGGTGGGTGTTATGCTGGGATAACATCCTTTTTCATGTGTTAGCAGCCTCGGCTGGTGGCCTTGGGCCCAACCACCCAAGGCAGGATGTTACCCCAGCATAACTCCCACCATTTTATAAAAGTAAGCAATAAGACATGACCGGGTGTGCATTATGTTGTGATAACCGCACTCCTAAGGGTGTAGTTAGGCACGAGGCTGAAGACCAAGTGCCAGTTGTCCCTAGGAGTGCGGTTATCACACCGTAATGCACAACCCTGGAGTGTCTTATTGTGCTTATAAAATGTCCCTTTATTTTTAGAAGCAGTTTTTTTTATTTTTAAACACATTTTAAATAAGTAAAAATGTAAGTGAATCTGTGCTTTTAACATAAAATAGTCCTTCCGCCTATTGGTGCTAGATTAAAGCAATGTTATACAGTGTGTGTGCCTCCCTGCCCACTTTAGCTTCATAATCCCCTGCCAGCCACAACAATTCACAAATGCTGTTTTCCTCATTCTATGTATGATGCGTAGTCCCCTTTTTTATTTCATTCTCCTCACTCTGTAGACAAAACTAAAAGGAAGCCATAACAGAGGCTTCTCAGCTCCCCAGTGCTGCAAGCATGAGCGTGATTCAAAACTGCCACACTCACTGACAGCATCATGAACTGCTCATTCTGTCCTAAAAGATAAATAGCAGGGTGAGTCATTTACCACTTTTTCTCTTTGTTTATATAGTATTATTGCTTACTTTCTTCATTCTGTTTTTTTTTTCCCTCTGTGTTTCCCCACATTCAAGAAATGGAATGTTTATCATGGAATAAAGGGATTCAAAATTCTGCTCAGTTCTGTACTGTACACACAGACAACAAAGATCTGTTTTAGAGCCAGAGATTCAATTATCTCACTTGTCAGGGAAAGCAAAAGAGATTTCTCTGATGAGCAGGTAAAGATAGATGGGGAATTTTTTACTGTTAGCAAACAAACAGTTGTAATGAATACTATAAACAATACTTAATGTTTCTAATTTGCTTATATGTGTAAGGAGAGTGTGACAATCTGGTAAACAACATTTAATTAATTTGTTTTATTTTATATTTAAGATCATTTTAATTTTAGGACCCAGTTGAAGGTTTCTACAGTGTAAAGGTAGCAGCCATGTTTGTGGTGGAAGATCAGTTCTGGTTGTAGGGAGACTGATGGAAGATAGTTCTGCTTGTAGGAGGACTGATCTGCTCATTGTGTATGGTTTAGGACCAGGATGACTGTGCATATATAGAGAATTAATGTACAGTCAGCTGATCTGTCTTGGCCAATGAGATTTCTAGATTTTTTCTTTCCATTTTATAATCCTTTATTAGGCCAGGAAAATCATGACCGTAATTAAAAATGTTTTCAGCGAAGCTCATCGGCTTCACAGTCCCCTCTCCTGTCCACCGATCTCAATGGTTTCAGTTTACAAACTGATCACACACAGTGGGCACACAGCCACATAATCCTTTGGTCACTGACATCTTGTACAACCCACCTTTCCTTTTTCATCAAATTTTTGTAATACTCCTGGTAATGTAGACACTTATTAAACGAACACCAACCTCTAAACCCACTCACTCCTCTGATCCCACTTCTATCAAAAACAGCACTCCATGATGCAACTGCCCATTAAATCATTGGCAGCCCTATTGTATAGAATGTGCATTTCAAAACCCAGTTATTTCTGCTCCCAGTACAAATAATAAATCAAATAATAAATGCAATGGACTGTACTGGGAGAATGACAGACAGAATCATGATAGGACACAAAACGGGTGTTGTGGTGGGGGATGACTGCACCAGATAGGCAGACACAAACAGATATCTTGACAGAGCGAAACAAAGGGAGACATAACTGCACCGCCTACTGAAAAATACAAAAGATATGCTTTGAAAAAAAATATATGCCTCCACACTGAAAAAAATGACTCGTATAATAGCAATAATGCACTCCAAGATGTGTCAGTGTTGAAAAATATCACTTCTTGGGTGGTAGAAGTACTTGGCCTGTGTCTTTGTGCTTCAACACACTCAAGGCATGACATGACCCCAGCACAATACACGTCGTGTTGTTCATGACTGTTTAATTCTGCTTATAAACCGGTATCAATACCGTATAAACAAATGTGAGAAATGAAGTCAGTTTGTGTAGCTTTTCTAAAAAACCTACTTGAAATTTTGTGACATAAGTTAGTGTAAAAAACTCTGTAGTTTATCATAATGTAGTATTGTGTGGTGTCAACCATGGTTTACTTCTCTGACAAAAAAATATGTAGTACAATATGTCATAATGGCTATTTGTTAGTTTTACCACAAAGGAATTAATTAAAATTCTGTTCCTTCACCACTGTGGGGGCCATATTGATTCATGGAATATGATACTTTAGGGTGTTGGTAGCTGTACCCCAACTGCACATTCAGGGGCATAGTAGCCATGAGGCTATAGGCTGAGTGCCTTCTGTCCCAGGAAGTGCAGTTGTGACACAACTACAAACATGCTGGAATGTCTTATTGCACTTATAAGATGGTTAACTAAGCAAGCTGAAATAAAAAAAAAATATGAAAGAATATTAAAGACATTTACAATGGAGGATCCAAGATGGCAGAGTGGTAGCAACTATGCTACAGAGCTCTTTACCAAAGCAGACCTCTTACATCTAAAATCTCTTTAGAATATGATAAAATCAGCAGCAAAAGCTCAGAAACCTTCTAAGAAGGAACTAAAGAAGCAGAAGAGGAAGAATAACTCTTTTTCAACTGAGTTTGATACTGTGGCTTGTAAGAGGCCTAACAACCATTTTTCTCTTGCTTGGTCCTAGTCCCTGGGAGGCAAGTGCTGGTGAGCAGATGCCTGTATGTACAGCTGGCCCATCTTTAGCCTCAGAGGACTCTTCAGACATCGGTCACCATTGACACAACAGAAAACGTAATGGAAAATTCCTGGAAGTGCCACCTGTTCACCATGTATTATACTCCGAAATAAATGTGACAGTTAAATCTCTAAGCAACTTACAGGTGTCTTCAGGTGCTCAGTAAGCAACTTTTTCCATGTCTCCAGCTAGAAGGACATTGTACTGGAGCTCAAAATCAATGGAGTAAGCTATGGAGCAGACTTCTGTGGGAGATGATGCATCTAAAATAAAAAATACTGGAGGAGAGTCTGTGGTTAAGCCAAACATGTCTATGTTGAGAGACAGCACCCATTTCAGTGGCCTTGATAATTGCATCCTATCCTTCAATGAGTGTGAAACCAGAAATTAAGAACCTAAGGGAGGTATCCACTTTGTTTTCTGATCTGTTTGTGTTCTTGCAGTAATATGATAAAAAATTGGATAATTTGATATCTTGTAATGATGCTATCAATGCTGTTTTCAAGAACGTAACAACAGAACGGCAGACTTTAAGTAAAGCACATATGGATTTAAAACAAGAAGTGGAATCTAATAAATCTCAAATTGAATAACAACTTAAAATGTTGCCTGTTATATTCAGCACTCCAAGCACACATGGCATGTTCATGCCATTTTATTTTCACTGGTGGAACACTAGTGCTACAGTTGTATGGTGATTCACTTAATATTTACTGCCTTTTATTTTCACACTAATATGAAACCAGCAAATATAGAGAAAATAAAAAGACAATAAATATTTCCTATTATACAGTATGACAAATAGGTTTGCCATTAAAAGGCAAGCCCAGTTGTCTGATGGTCCTGTAAGAAACAAGGCAGGGGGAAGGGGGGAGGAAGGAGAGGAGGAGGTGGAGTTAGTGACCTCACAGGGGCATCATCTGACGCTGACTAGGAGGCTTGCAGCCCTTTGGCCTAGGGGAGGGGCTGGAGGAGGTGGCCCAGATGAGGGGTCCTGGGGGTATATAGGAGCTGGTAGCCTGCCAGTCACCCTCTTTTGCTAGGAATTTTTATCTTAGCACTTCATAGGTGACTGGTTCAGGTAAGGCACAAGTTTGATCGTTAGTATGGAACCCAAACTGGACAAAGGAAGGCTGGGTCCTGATTTTTTAGATGTGTGGTTCTGGACCAGGGGGGGGCAAGTGATTTTTACATTTGTGAAGGAAGCCCGAGACCAAGAGTTCATGGGGCCCAACGCCACATGGATCAACAGGTGGGCAGAGATTTGCACATTGTGGTACATTTTGTAAAAAGAAAAAGGAAATTTTATGGTTTGGGTGAAGGATAGGGCACCCGGACCCTCGTGGAGTGGAGGCGACAGGCCTGTATGGTGTTTGGATACAGGAGTAGGCCTGGTTGATAGGGAAGAGCTAGTATGGTGTGGATGAGCAGGTTGCTGAATTGGGCAAGGAGTTTTTGAGCTTGCCCAGGTTTTGTGCAAATGGTGTCCAGTAGGCATCTAGGCCCATTCTCCTTAATAGGGCAAGACCAGGCACCATCGATTGTGGTAAGCTTGCTGTAGCAGTGTTTTAGGGCTGGGCAAAGGGTTGGGGTGTCCAGATGCTGATGAAGCCTGGTTTGTGAGGGATGCACTGATTTCAGAATGGGGCACCAAGGTTAGCAAGGCTGTTCCACTGTGTGATTGGCTAAGAAGGGCTAAGCTAGCTGTTGTCCCGGGGGACCACATCCGTAGTATCAGGCAGACTGTAAGGCCAGTTTTTAAGCTTTTTTTTCTGTGGAAAACAGACAATGAACAAAGCTGTAGCGGGGACTGGAACATGGGCCTCCAAGGCAGGGCAGTGGAGCAAGGGCCTAGGACCCATGCGGACCACTGGCTGCGATTAGCGGTGGCTGGGAGGATGGGGTAGGCCTGGGCAAGGTCTCCATGGTGATCGCAGTCTAAGGCTCAGTCGAAAATCTGGTGTGCTTTCTTTTAAAATTAAGAAAAATAAATCTTTCACAGGGAAGCTTTTGGGAAGACAGGCAACAGGCAAGGAGATGAATAGCAAGCATGGGGGGGCTAGAAGGAGCAGGGGCAAGCATTGGCATGGGGAGGGACAGAATGAAGAAGAAGGAGTCCAGGATCTGAGGGCCAAGGGGACAAAGTCACATGGTGGCTGGTAGGGCGGCTGATGGCACTATTCCTTGGGGGCTACGGACAAGGAGGGTTTTTGGAAAGAATGCCATGAGTGTCAAGTAGTAGGGCCAATAAGGAGGTGCACTGTAGGGTTAACAGGTGGTGCTCTAAAAGGATTTGGTGGAGGCAAGTGCAGCCCGAGGGGGGTGGGGGTCTGGCAACGGGGAAGGAAGGTGGCAGTTGGGGAGCAGTGTGTCACTTGGCCCACCCAACGGGGGGTGAGATGGGGGGGTTCTATTGGGGGCTGCAGCATCTGGGGAGAGATGTTGGTGGCCCCTTGGACAAGGGCTGTGCAGTGCGGAACAAGGCATGTGGACAATGGGAGAAACCAGGTAGAGGCAGACAGCATGGGTAGCAAGGCCCCAGGAGGGTGGCCAGGCAGCGTGGAACTGTAGGGGCACAGCTGAATTGGGCACTGTGAGATGGGAGGCACATGTATGGGAAGGGGGCCCAATTAAGTGATAAGGACTAGGGCAACTGCAGAAACGGTGGGGGCACTGGATCAGCCTGGCCAGTCCTATTACAGGCAGGACAGGGCCTAAAAAGGGAAAGAATAAACTGAGTAGGAAAAGGGTCAGGTGCCCCGGGAGACTGGAAGGGAGCTAAGAAGGGACGTTTGGGGGGGCAGATCTCTGAGGGGAAGACCAGGATGCCAATTTAACAGAAGACTGAGGGGAGCCACCAAGACCCAGTGGGGGCAGGGGATTATGAGACAAGCTCTAGGGGACATGGTAGTGGCTGGCTCTGAGCAGTAATAGGCAAGAGGCAAATAATTATGTTATCGATTCATCCCATAGTATCTCAGCAGAGGGAGGATGGCACCAAAGAGAGCCCGAGCTCCACCACCAAGTTGATGGAGGAGGCCTCCAAGCTCATGAGCAAGATGATGGAGTTGGTAGAGGCAGCAAAACGGAGAGAGGAAGAGGAGTCGAGGAAGGAAAGGGAAGGAGAGGCAGGTGAGGGCAGGGAAGGGGAGGGAAAAGGCCATGAAAAACAGAGACAGGCCCCTTGCCTGCCCCGCCACCAAAACCCGCACCAGTACCAGCAGGACCAGGCTTGAATGGGGGTAAGGGCAATGTGGACATCTCAAATGAAGGGGATTTGAAAGAGTGTTTAGAAGGCTTAATAGGTTATATGGTGGACAAGGGTGTGGAAAAGATGGAAAATGCATTACTGGCCATAAAGGAAGAGGAAACTGTACGAAGGCCCCCCTGGGGTTTATATTGGGGAAACCACATGCCAGTCTTACTGAAAGAAAAGATTTGGAAGGGGGAGTATGTCGACATCTTTGGGTTAGTGGACGAGGACACGGCCAAGAAATTTGAAAAGAAGGAGTTGGTGGGGAAGTCCGAAATGGCAGTAGCCCTCACGGTAGTGGAACACAAAGAGAAAAAGGCAAAGTATAGTTGGAAGAGCACTGATACTTGACAGGCTGGTTTCCTGTTATAAAGTGCGTTAGTTTTAGGGAAACAACCGGAACTGGCAATCCCACTGCTGACGTATACAGGTATCATCAAGGACGCACATAAGACAAAGCTGGGGTATGGATGATTAAAATACGATGAGGCATTCAGAAAGAGGATGGCAATGGAGTGGGACCTGAGATGGAATTGTATGCATTCCAAGCTGTGGGTGCGTATACTATTGGGTCCAATGGGGGGTACCACAGCAAAAAAGCAACCCCCCGCTCCTGCAGCAAAGATGTGTTGGGGATTCAATAGGACATCCTGCACCTGGGCAAACTGCAAATTCAGGCATGTTTGCTCTCGTTGCGAAGGTTTGCACCCAGCGATGAGCTGTCACCATGGGGAAGGGAGGGCAGCAGGGAGGGCAGAAACAAGAATCGTTTTTGGGGGTGGGGGAACAGGGAGGGCAGGGGGATACCACATAGGAGGTTACAACTCCAACTTTGGATGGAATTGAGGGGGGAGCAGGGGGGATGAGGTGGGCTTTTCCATTGGCATGCACACCTATAGACAGAGGTATAGTGGTGGCTTAGATGAAGGAATACCCAGACTTGGTGAGGGTGGAATATTTGAGGAGGGGTTTCCAGCAAAGTTTCAGTCTAGGCTGTGAAGTGGCATGCAAGACAATGAGGGCAAAAGATTTAGGGTTGGTCAGGGGGAAGGAGGACATTGTCTGGGCAAAAATCCAGAAGAAAGTGATGGCAGGGAGGATAGAGGAACCCTTCACCAAACCTCCTTGCCTGAACTTCTGGGTTTCACTGTTGGGTATATTGCCAAAGAAAATAGAGGGGGAATTCCAGCTCATCCACTACCTCTCCTATCCTGGAAGGGGCCTCGGTGAACGAGGGGATCCTGACTGACCTGTGGGTGATCTCATAGGCATCACTGGACCAGGCAGTGACATTGATCAAGGCTCTACAGGGGGCATGGTTGGCAAAGATGGACATTGCATCCACTTTCACGTTGCTGCCAGTGAGACCCAAAGATTAGGACCTATTGGGTTTCCAGTTTGAGGGGGGTTTATATTTCAACAAAGCCATGCTGATGGGTTGTTTGGTGGCTTGTTTGAGATTCAAGGCATTCAGCTTATGGATACAGTGGATGTTCGGGTGGAGATATGGGCACATGAGGGTGGTTCATTATTTGGATGATTTTTTTAATCATAATGGCAGCAAGGGGGAGACAGAAGGGATGTTGCAGACTTTAAGTGGATGTGTGGGCACATGGGCATCCCTCTGGCAAAGGACAAAAGGAAGGGCTGGTCGCCAGAATTTCTGGGGATTGAGGTAGACATGGTACAGGAATGTTTCTGCCTGCAGGGGACAAGTGGCACAGCTCCAGGGGCTCTTATCTCAGATGAGGGGAAAGAGGAAGATGCCACTGATATTAGTTCAGCAGCCACTGGGGCACCTTAATTTTGCCTTTAAGGCCATAGGCCCATGCAGGGAATTTACCAGGAGGCTGGCAAGGGCCACAGGTAAGAGAAAGCAACCACATCATTGAGTGTACATCACCAAAAGGTTATGGGAGGATCTGGGGGTGTGGGAAGATTTCCTCAGCAACTGCAATGGGGTAATGTTCTGGCAAGAGGAGTGGTCATACAACACTGACTTGGAATTGTACATGGATGCAGCTGGGACATTAGGGATGGACGATACTTCAGAGGGGAGTGGATATCAGAAGCCTGGCTGGCACATTGGAAGCAAAAGGGAGTATTGAGAGACATCACTTTTCTGGAAATGTTTCCCATATTTGTGGTCCTGAAAGTGTTGAGGGATAGAATGAAGGGGAAGTGCATACTGTTTTGGTGCGATAACAAAGGAGTAATGGAAGTGATAAATAGGCAAGGGGGGTGATTACGGAGACTCTGGGGAGGTACTGTGCCGAATGGTACTGTAGGGGCTGCAACTGAATCTGTCTTTTAATGTGCAGCATATCGAAGGGATTAAAAATGAGGTGGCTGACAGTCTTTCCCATTTGCAGTTGGACAGGTTCAAGGAGCTGGCTCCACAGGTGGCAGCTCACAGGACAAGGGTCCTGGACCATCTATGGGTGGTTGGAAGGACAAAGCCAGGTGGTTGTACAGGAGAGCATGGGTGCCCAACACACTAAGGGCATATGAAGGGTCGTGGGGAGCATTTAAGGAATTCAGGGCTAGGGCAGGATGGGACACAGAGGCGATGGTCTCTGAAGACCAGGTAATGCAATATGCGGTGGAAAAGTAGGAAGAAGGGATGGCACACTTACCATGGGTGTGCAGCTGGCAGGCATAGGGTGGGTCTGCAAAGACAGGGACTGGCAGGACACCACAGCAGGGAGAGCAATTAAGCACATAGTCACAGGCTGGCAGAGGGACCAAGGAGTGCAGCCAGACAGGAGGCAGCCCATCATGGGGCAGCTCCTATGGGGGGGGCGAGGCCCTACAGGACATGTGCACTACAGCAAAGGAGGCCTGTTTGTACAGGGAGGTCTTTGCAGTCATGGTTAGGAAGGCCCTCAGAGTCAAGGAGGTGGTGGCCCCGAGAAAATCGGGGGCAGAACATGGACTGCAGGTGGAGAACATCAAATGGGGACATGGTGGTCATTTGGCTATATAAGTCCAAAACGGATCAAGGTGGAAGAGGTGAGGCAGTAATCCTGCACAGGCAGGAGGAGGGGGAAGTGTGCACTGTTATGGAATAAGAAGAATTTATGCAGATCCAGGGTATAGGTAAAGGAATATGGTTTCACCATGGGGACGGCAGCCCAGTGACATGTTTCAAAGTTGGCAGAGTCCTTAAAAAGGCACTTGCATTCATGGGGGGAAGAACCCAGTAAATTTGCACCTCAATCTTTTCTCATAGGGGTGGCATCAAAGGCAGCAGCAAATGGTGGGTCCAGGGCAGAGGTAATGCAAGTGAGGCACTGGAGATCCAGTTGCTACAAAAAATTTGTGAGATGTTGACAACCTGGCTTTCCTCACCTGGTTTCTTTCTTGTGTTCTCTTCCCGGCAGGATCAAAGCAAAGAGTGTGGATCATGGGGCATTTCTTCATATGTTGGGCTGAGAGATTCACAGCTATCATCAAGGTGGGACACAGCTTCGGAGTGACCTGGAGCACACTCAGGTGTAAATAAGGGAGATAATGGGCATGAGATGGGCACAGCTGATTCCATTATTGGAAGTACTGTGGGTGCAGTGGGGCAGTCTGCACTACCTAATCATTCATTTGGGGGATGACCTAGGAGGGACACCATAGGTGGCACTAGTAAAGGCCATAACAGCAGACTTGGAAAGGGTGAAGGGGTGGTAGGCGGGAGTGGCCATCAGCTGGTCTGAGATTACTTCCCATAGGGTATGGAGGGGGGCCAAGGAGTTTAGAGCAGTGGAAAAAAGTAGGAAACACCTCAATACTAAGATGGCAAGGACAGTGATTGAAATAGGGGAGAACACTGGCAGTACAGGGACATTCCCTTTGAGCTGGCAGAGGTCTACAGGTCAGACGGGGTCCACCTGTTGGAGTTTGGCATGTGCCTATTCCTCAGACCCATTTTGGACCTATTGGGGATGACTGAGAAGAAGGGCCTTAGGTATCAGCCTGCAAAGGGGGGGCCCATCTTCCATAGCAAGCAAGAGATGGGTCAGTGGAGAGAAGGGAGGAGCAAGGGAAGGGAAATGGGGGGGTAGGCAGAAAGGTGGAGGGGGCAGGGCAACATGGGCTTTGGGCAAATGGAACCCAGGTGTGAAGTAAAAGGGGGGGATAGAGAGTAGGGGTCGGATCCTAGTGTCTGGACCTAAGGGGATGGAGGTCTGGGTAAGTTTGGTACCTGGTTTTGATGATGGTTTGGGGGGTCGGATCTGAGTGTCTGGACCCTGAAGGAGAACAGACAAGAAAATGAGAACTGGAAGGAAGAAAGTTCCAGAAGAAAATAATAGACTGATGTTATTGACTGTTTGAATTTGAAAGTAAAATGTGAAATGAATAGAGATGTAAATATAATTTTAGTGCTTTAATAAAATGTTGCCTATGAGCACCCAAAACAGCTGGTTGTGGAGAGGTTTATTTCTAAAAGGGATCAGATGACAAATAAGGCACTGTCTAAGGCTAATGTAAAATCTGTCTTTGACCTACTATACAAAAGAGACGTGAAACAACAAAAAATGCATTCAGATATAACAATTTGACATTAATTGGGGTTCCAAACTCCTATGAATCAGTGTTTCCTGATCTAAGATACTTAATTAAAGATTTGCTAATAACTGTTTTGAAACTTCCCCCTGAAAATCTTCCATTCATCATGAAAGCTTTTTAAGTATCTTTGAGAAAACCCCTAAATACAGAAACAAAAAGCAAACTAAACTGGCTGAACTCAGTGAAATGAAAGGTCCACATAATGAGAGCTTTTTGTCTTCTTTCTCCTGATTCTGCACAAGTTTTCAAAGAAGCCCAAAATATTGCTTCCTTCTTCCAAGACAGACCTGGCCCATGATCAACAATTATATTTACTATGGCCTTTGATTCAGACAAATATTTAATGTTTACTACTGACAGAAAAATGGCAGCTTTATGTATTAAAGCAGTGACATGATATATTCTCAACAAGAAGAAGACAATGTCCATGCTTTTTGGCTCCAGACTCAAAATTCAAGCCTGCTGCCTGCCCTTAAGCATAAGTGCATCTGATGACTCTCTACTCACCTGTCTCCTCTTTCAAATACCTTGGGGTCACTTTGGATCCGGCTCTGAACTTTGACTTGCATCTCTCTCTACAATTACTAAATCTGTCAACCTACAACTTGGTCTGGTGTGTAAAGTTAGGCACAGCCTCACTGCTGTGGCAAGGCTGGCTATCACACAAGGGGTTCTGAGACCTGAAGTGGCCTATGGATTGATTGTCCTTCTGGAATCTTCAAAAGGTCTCCTTCACAAGTGGGGTATCTGCTATAACAAAATCTGCCACTTTGCTCTGTCAGTACCCAAGTTCATTCTTCGCTGTTCACTCTATTCCAGCCTAGTCTGGCTTACCCCCACAGCTTATCATCAGTACACTACTACTTGCTTCACCAACAACATCATTACCACTCAGAAACTGGACAAGCTGGCCCTACTTCTAAAACCTGCTCACTCTGCCTACTCCTTGAGATCTGCTGACATGTCCTACCTTGCTCTGCCTAAAAGCAACACCAAGATGGGCAAAAACACCTTCTCTGTCATTGCTCTGAAATTATGGAACTCCCTCCCACTGGCTCTTAGGAACTCCCAAACCCCCCAGAGTTTCCAGCATGATCTCCGTACAGTTCTTGCAAGCTCTGAGCTCTGTTCCTATGGTGGGTGCCAAGTCATTTCCTTGCCTGACCCACTTAGCTCTTGCCCTGGTGCTTGATCCTATCTCTATGTCCTGCTCTCCCAGAGCTGTACTTGAACCAATTATCACTCTTATTCACCTTCTATTTGCACAATGTTTTAAAAGCCCCATGCAGGACAACTGGATCTGCCTATTTTATTATCTATGCCACTGTTATATGCACTTTGTTGTAGTCCCTTGTCTGACTTATTGCTACATCAGTAGTTTTCTGTTTAGTTCTTGCTTATTGTACTGCTTGTTAACGCTTGACTTTTACTTTGTATTCACTGTTGTTTCTCACCCACTGTATGTAACCTCCTGGGACATGCCTGAAAACAGGCAGCTTTGCTGTCTAGCGCACTTACCCAGTCAAGAAAAACGAAATAAATAAAATAAATAAATATGTTTCTGGACAATGTACCAGCGATACAGAATAGAAAGAGACATTCAAAGCTTATTATGGCAATGGTTCGGACACCTGACATACAATCATATTTGGATAATATACACATTCCAGAAATTTCAGACTTAGATGCCAATTCTTTACATAAAGGTATTATCTTAGAAGAAATTTCTGCAGTTATTATGGAACTCCCTAATGGTAAAGCCCAGGACCCGATGTGCTACCTTTTGAGCTATATAAAATTTAGCTTGTACTATTGTACCATTATTAAGAGATCTTTTTCAAAACTTCCTCACATCCAACAAAATACTTGTCTTTCAATCAAGCCATCATAACTCTGATTCCTAAAAAAGATAAACTACTTGAACAATTTAAATCCTATAGACCAATATCACTTCTCAATAGTGATTATAAGATTTTTGCTAAAATACTAGCTAATGGACTGTCAAAAATATTACCCAAAATAATCCACTCTGATCAGGTGGGATTTATAGAAGGGATGAGATTACAACATAATGCAAGAAAAGTACTTAATGTTATACAGTCAAAAATGGAGATGAACACAGCACTTGTATCATTGGATGCAGAAAAGGCCTTTGATAGGGTCCAGTGGCCCTTCCTATTTGAAACTTTAAAAGCATTTGGTATAAAAGGCAAATTATTGGACTGGATTAAGTTAATTTATATAGAACCACAAGCTAGGGTTAAAACTAACCAGCAGGTGACTCAGCCATTCCCTTTGATGTGAGGAATCGGGCAGGGCTGTCTACTCTCCTCCTTTATTTTTGCTCTTTTTTCTAGAGCCATTGGCAATAAAGATAAGATAACAGGGTGGAACTTTATTAATTAGGGTTCATAATCAAAACCATGTCATAATGCTTTATGCAGATGATATCTTGATCTCCTTGCTTAATCCTGATGTTACATGTCCCTTGTTAATTCAGTTAGTGTGTCACTTTAGTGTATACTCTGGATATAAGATAAATTGGGATAAAAGTGAAGTACTATATCTGGGAGACCCAAAATCACTTACCAACTTAACATTACAGAAAATAAAAAATATATAGGGGTTTACCTGACACAAGATATGAAAAGGCTAATGCAGGTAAACTATGATCCTCTCATTGACAGGATCAGATTGGATTTAGAGAGATGGCAGCATCTACCTTTGGTGCTGATCGGAAGAATTAACTTATTAAAGATGAATGTTCTCCACAGATTATTGTTCCACTTTGAAGCCATTCTATACTAATAAAAAAAGCATTCTTCATAAACTTGGAAAAGATAATAAGGAAATTTGTATGAGTAGGTAAACAACCAAGGGTTGTTTTAAATAAAGTTTTCCAGAGTAGGGAAAGGGGAAGCATAGGGTGCTCTACTTTGGGGTTATACCATATAGCTGCTCAGCTGGAGGTGACTTATTTTTGACTTCACCACCCTGAAAATGCTACAATGGCTGGTTTTCAGATAGAGGAATATAATTTGGAGGCTTTACTCTAAGACATTCTTTAGCAGTCAATCTAACAGAAGCTTCACTTTATAAATCACTTTGAAAACCACTAAAACTACTAATAAAATTGGGAAAGTGGCTCATAGAAACATAGAAACATAGACTTTGATGGCAGGTAAGGACCACTTGGCCCACCCAGTCTGCCCATTTCCCTACATATTGGATAAATTGCAGATTCTAGTTAACCAACAGTGGGATTCAACTCATCTTTCAAAATATACTCCGGCAATTAATAATGCTATGTTTCCACAATCAATAATGGACAAAATATTTCAAACCTGATATAGAAATAATTGAATATATCAGTTAGAAAAATGTTTTGAGAGTGAGGAATTTCTTACCTTTGAAGCCTTCTAGAGAAAATATAACATCTCTGGAACACAAAGATTGCAATATATTCAAGTTAAGAACTTTATTTTTAGGAAAAAACAGAAATCTTCATAGCATAAAAAACTCAGGCCTAGAGGAGCTCCTAACAAACTTACACACAAACAATCATCTCATCTCTAGAACCACATGGCCCTTAGGGAGACAGGATTATTTAACCTTAATAAAACTGAAGAAGCCTGGGAGAAATACTTACAGAGCCCAATCCCAGAAGAGTTGTGGTCTAATATATCTAATTTGTACAAACTGGAGATAAAAAAAGTATAGATTGCTGCAAATTCATTTCAATATCTTACATAAAACTTATTTGACGCCCTCAAGAGTGAATAAATCTGATAAGAACATATCTGAAACCTGTCAGAGGTGTAAGTCAGTCAAGGGAACACTGTGCCATGTGTTAGTGAGATGAGATCAATTTACTGAGTATCAGGGTAAAATATTGTTCCTATTTAGAAGGATTCTCAGGCATGACTTTCCATTTGACCCTGGTGTTGGGGTATTTGGTAAGAGCATAAGTTTGAATATTCCAAGAAAGTAGATACACATTGCTTAACACTTGGATTTTAGTGTCCAAAAAGAATATTCTGCAGCATTGGAAAGATACAAATCCACCAAGCTATGTAGAATGGATAAGTCTAATGCTAGATCACAGCAGAAGAGACAAAGCCCTGTACATTATGTAAGAGGCCTATGGCACATATGAGGAAATATGGTCCCCATTTTTGCTACGTATTGATTCTTGAATTTTAATGCTCGGCAATGATGATGAGTTGTGACTTCAGGAGCATGTACTATAATTGAAGCACCCACACTCTGAGCTAAGCCTAAAGAAAAAAAATAGAAGGAAACAGTTTTAAGCATATATGATTTGCAGGAGATTGGAGCAACACTTAAGTTACTTTTTTTCTGGCTAAATGTCTAGTAGTACGTGGGCCAAATAACCAACTGTGTTTTGCCCCAAAGCAATTGAAGCAATTTATACTGAAAAAAAAAGAAAGAAAAAAGTGCAAAGAGAGGATGGAAGCAATAAGAGAAAAGAGAGAGATGCTGATGGACAAGAAGAAATGCATGCATTACAGGACATGTAACATTGTAATGAAAAACAAAAGTAAACTGGACTATATAAAAAGAAATGCCCAGCTCTGAAGACAGAGAGACATCATGTTTTTTTTTTTTTGGTTTGTTTGTTTCTTATGATTTTTTAAAATACTGTAACAAACATAAATACAGGTAACACAATATGTTTTTGAATTTAAGAATGAGATACAACTTTAAGCTTGTAGGTATGCCTTTAGTTTTATAGTTAATTATGTCTATATAGGCATGAATACAGTTTTCAAGAGACTCATACCTACTGCACATTGACACCCTGCAACTTCTTGCTGAATTGTTAAAAGGTTCACATGACACACCTAATTTGTAGTCCCACATTAGGAGAGAGATTAAACATAACATAAGCCAGTTTTGTTCCACTGTGTTCTTTCAGTTTTATCACAAACTTCGATTTACCCCTTCAAATAGCGTTCCATTTTGTGACATTGCTTCCATTCCCAATATAAGTATTTAAATACAGCCCTTTATTATGCCTTAGAAACCCAACTGTTGATCATGTGTTATCTAATTACTTCATTTAAGCCTCCTGCAAGAACTCCTTGTACAGAATAAAAGTTTTTGCCTTTTATTTAATTATTTTATACAGCTGTAACATTCATTACATGTAGTGTCCATCAAAACCTCATCCTAAGCAGACTGTGCCTTTAATTTGCGAGAACTGTGGTCCAAAATCATTATTGTGTTTGGTGACCTTCTTTTTGTTACTGACATGCTGCCAAAACCTTGCAGTTTGTTATAACTCATTTATTTAGAAAATTCCCTTTTCCCATGGCGTGTTATTTTTGTGTCCTTTTGTAACCCATATTACTATTGGTTTCTCCACCAGTCCAGAATGTTGAGAACCAGAAATGCATGCTGATACCATCAGTCATCACCCCATGGCTCTTTAAAGCTGTGGAGATGGTGGGTCTGCATTCTTTGTACTGCCACCTCCATTCTGGACAAGACATGTTGTCCTCCTGAAGTTTGGAGTTATACACATTATGGGCAATACAGTGGGCTATTCTCTGTGCATCTCAGCTGCTCTTTTGTTCCACAGTGTGCCAGATGTCTGCAGATTGTAAAGGTACACATTTGCTTTTTGGGAGACACAGAGACATGTAGTCGGACCTTGCCTCATGGTCCCAAGATGCTGGGCTAGGGGATTGAAGGGTGGGGTAGGGGCAGAGAGAGTTGATTATAAAGCATTTTAAAGTTGAACAACTGCAGGATTCCTAGATTAAATGGTTATACATATTTACCTATTCTATAGACCAAGTCTCTACATGGGGATCATTCTGTGTGGCCTGGTCCCTGTGGGGGGGTGGGCATTTTGTGTATTCCTTTTCTCTATCAGAGGCCCCTTTAATGTTACTGCTGCCAAATAGTTTGTTCTGTACTGGGCAAAAAACCTGAAGTTTTGGGGTGTATATCAATTGGACCTGGTTAGTGCTGGGACTCGTTTTGTATTAGGCATCAGAACACCATATCTACAGTTTTGAGAGTTCTGTAATGCGAAATAAAATACATGCTGTATTGGGGAGTAAATGAATAGGACTTGGTCTCTGCAAGTGTTCAGTTTGTGTAGACCTGATCTCTTTAGGAGCTTATATTACGTGGGAGGCATCAGAACACCAGAACTACTTTTAAACTACCTGCTTATCTGCTAAACTTAAAAAGAAATCCTGGTTAATATCATATTTATTTTGGAAAAAAACAGTTGTGTAGAACTTAAAAATGGTCAGCACTCCAAATGTACTCACAGTACTCATTCATTTCATGTGCAAGTGCATTGAAGCCATTTAGCAGCAGAAAAGCAAATAACAGCAAATAAGAGCAGCCGTAAATGAAGTGTTGGGTAATCCACAAATTTCTCAGATCCACAGAAGTCTATAAGATGGCAACTTTCTTAAAAAACATATTGCACCTGCTGACTCAACACTGAGCACCCAAACGCCAGCACAGAACCATTTACATTTCAGCAATATGTTTTGTGATCATTAGGAGTGCCATGTGCTGCATGTTAGACCAAGAGTCTAGCATGGCACATTAAACAATTACTGAGATTCACTGCAACAGTAAAATGAGCCTAAAAGGGCACAAACACCAAAAATGGATGTAAAATGACTGCAATTGATGGTAACCAGGTTGCAGTCACCAAAAACATCAACCCTGTTCATTGATTTTGTGCAGTTTTAGGCTCATTTGGCTGCTGTTGCAGCGTATCACAGTAACTGGGCTATGTGCTACATGGTATGTCTTAAATGGCTTCCATGGCAGTACAAGTGAAGAAAAATACTGTTTTTTCCTTACTGGGATAATTGCTGTCAGTGACTGTTAAAGTGTTACCCTTTGTTCTGTATTTTTTTTTCATTCAGGTTTTGGTGTGCACTTTTAGGCTTACTTTGCTGTTGCAGTGAATCACAGTAATTGTTTGGTATGCCATGTGCTACCTGATAGGCTGAGGGCCTAGTATGGCATATCAAACAATTACTGACATTCACTACAATAGCTGAAGAAACCTAAAAGTGCACCCTCTCCCAAAATGCACTGGTTGCCATATGTACCTGCGGGACCATGCTGTGGACACAGTGAGTGACGGTACCATGGAAGGGTCCATTTGACAACAGGAAGGGGCTGTGTCTTCAGTTGTGGCTGTGATCTGGGGGATGGCATCATTAGTAACAGGGATAATTGTGTATATATGCACCATACAAGGGGACCATGCAAAATTACCTTGCACTCTGTGATTACAGGACTTCACCAGATTTCAGGTCTATGACTTTCCATTTGCATTGTGCCAACCTCAGAACATCTCCTGGACACAAACCTTGTTTGCCCATAACAGGGCTTTGGAATATGGACATCTGCGCTAATCTGGGTTTGTGCAGAAAAACTAGGCTTTGCACATGGGCAAACTTTTGAAGATCTGGCCCCTGAAGTCAGTTTTTAATTTCATTTTAATTTCTTAAAACACATTTTAAGATTGAAACAACCCACTCAAGGGTGTAGTTCTATTAGTAGGAAGTAACCCACTCCAGGGTGTGCAGTTATTAGGGATTAATCAATACTCCGAGTGCATTGTGAAGCATGAAGCTGCTGGCTGAGTGTCCTCACAACACCGGTGTGTTGATTAATCTAACTCTTTCACCCTGGAGTGAATATTACACTTATAACAGAGGGTACACTACAAAACAAGGAGAAAGCAACATACATGTTTTTTCTCCTTTTATAAAAGACAAATTATTGTATTCTGCTGCCTAAAAAAATAGTCCCCAACAAAATGGCTGTCATGTACATACAAATGTCAGGAGGAAAGTGTTGCTATGCTTTCTCTGACATTTGTTGTTCATGATATGCCTTCTGAGACAGCACAGTAGCTCTGAAGTGCAAAATATGGAGTTGCCTCTTGTGGTACAGACACGGTGTCTATACCTCTACTGGCTTAGCTGCTCTGTCTCTCTGTCTGTGGTTACATTAATGCATGGCAAGCAAGTAAACATTTTCCCCAGCAGTGCAGTCACACAGTGTACCAGACTGTATTCTACCAATTAGGAAATGGCAACTAATGGGACTCAGAGCCTGCAGATCTTGATGGAACTTTGTTTCTCTGTCCACCAGCATAAAACTCACTTTCAGATCATGGCATCATTGGGGGGGTCTCCCTTTTCACACTGTTCCATCTGACTTTATGTCACAGCTATGGGATTTACTTGTCAATTTGGCTGTGCGACAGAAAAATGACCATGGGGACCACACACTTCACTCTGGGAACAAGCTTGGGTAAGAAGCAAGACTACAAACTTTGAACACTACAGTTACTGTTGCTGCACTGCCTGGGACTATATGGCAGGCCTCAGCTCTCACTCATTAAGCAGGGATAGTAATGGCTGCTCCACAGACTGCAATTTTGCACTATAACAAGATCAGAACAGAAACACAGGCTGATCTCTCAGAGGGATGGTTCACCACTAGCTGTCATATATTGTGGAGTAAGCAATGGTCACCTGATGGTTGTTTACCACTCACCTGCCTTTATCTACTCCATGTTATAAGTTACTAATACACTTTCAGTGTTTTGCCTTCAGCTTTGAATATCACAAGCAGCAATGGCATGCATTAATCCCAAACATCCCCATACATCTCATAAAGATATGGTTGGTTTTCTTCTCTCTTATTGTAGGCTTGGGACCAGCTGGTATGTGTAATAGACAGACCAGGTGAGATTCAATCCATACTACACTGTAACATAAAACATTTGTGAATATCTTAAGTTAATATAATGTGGTGACTACAGTACAATCTTCAAAATGTGCAAAAAATGTTATATCAAATATCCATAGTATGACAATCATTTTTTGGTTGAACATTAGCAATAACTTTTGGTATGACTTAGTGAGACACTTGGTATGATACTAATACTGTTGTTCTGGTGTCCATGTTACTCATGTGACTTCTTGTATTGTGTCAGTGTTACTCGAGTAACGTCCTGTGGAGTCTGAGTTACACATGTGACATCCTGTGGAAAAAACCCTTGTAAATAAAGTATAATTCACTTTCTGAAAATTCAGTGATTTCTATCTTTTCCTATGAGGGTAATATAGTTTTGCAAAAAAACAATGGGCTAGAAAATCAAGAACATGAATGTGGTAGCCAAACTTAAACATGTCCAGATTTGGGCATACAGCGATCAGGAAACATATTGTGGCATAATTACCAACACGTTAAGTTTATGATAAAAAACTGAAAAGTTAGATATTATGCTACCTAAATAGATACCACAGACATAGTAATAACAAAAAATATGTATTTGATAATATGACAAATTTGCTGTCAAGGACACAATGTTACTCACATTATGTTGCCCTTGTGGGAACTCTTAATCCCATTTTTTAGCACCTCTGAATTACAAATTATCTTTATATTGGGGACTAAAATACTACCACATGCACCCAATGTAAATATGATATGGTTATGACAATTGTCCCAAATAAATTTTGGAACCTGATTGTCACACTTTGTCTCTCAAGTAGCATATTGGTACCTATATATAAATTATGTATAGTTTAATGTTATCAGGTAGACATGTATTAATTTAAATCAATAGCAAAAGGTATAATTAATGTCAATATTCTTTGGTTATCCTGTGGAATAATCTTTACAATCTTATGGTCTACTCATATTTCTTGTGGACTTGAACTTTAAATTTGCAGATGACATTAGAAGAAAGTATTTCGGTATTAGTGCTGCTAAATTAATTCTTAGGCATTACCAGTGTTCAAATTGTAAGGTTTCAAACACTGTGCTTACAACTCTGTAAACTGAATATGCATAAATAAGAAGTGCGACAAAAAAATGCTTTACAAAATTGTCAAGAAGTCCCACTGCTTGGCTGCCATCCTTCTATGCCCCCATCTCTTTGTGCCAAGTCAGGCAAAAGTCTATGCAGCCTGTCAGTTCAGACAAGGGACTCATGGAGCAGTTAAGGGTGCTGTTGTGTGCTCTGTTACTTTTTCTGGTTGTTGTTTTGCTCCCAGGTTTTGAATCCTGGCAGGCTGCCAAAAAGAAATTAAACTTTTTGTGCTACATCACAAGTGAGAGACCAATCTAAAGCACTCAGCAGCAGCACAATGTTGCTACAATGTTTATGACTACAGAAGTCAACAGATTGAAACTTGCCATGGTTCAGATTCCACTTGGAAGACTTTATGTAGTGCACAGAGAGTGATGGGACTGCTAGTGGTTGGGAATCAGATAAGCTGTTCTCACAACGTGATGTTCACCATTGGGAGTGGTGCAGCTAAGTTGCAATGGTGCAGATCAGGTCATGTAAACAACCTAAAGAGCATATAGGTCACTACATTGTGGGAAACTGCAATCCCTGTTTTTTGTGGGTATGCGTACAGGTGCAGGCATTATTATGAAGCATGTAAACACACAGTTCCACCTGCACTGGTGCACCCCAGTTGTACCCCACACCAGTTAAACTGTCCTTCCTCCTGACACTGCATTAGTTAGTTGATGTCACCCTCCATCTGTTAACATCTCCTCTCTCACTATTGAACTTCCCCCTTTTCAGAATCCTCAAGTAGCCATGGCTGCTGGTAATTCTGCTAATTTTTCTGCTGCCCCAACTGTCCCCAAACCCTGCTAGAGGCAGAAAGTGCAGAGCTGCAGCAACCAATGCTAACCCATGGCACCATAACCAGGGAAACATGATTGATGACCAGGGAGAGCACAAAGAGCCTTACTGTTTCAACCACCAGTGGAAATTCAGTATAAATGGCAAAAGTAATGAATGCTACCCTGCAATGGTGCACAATTGTGTCTGTGTAAACAGCTGCCATTAAGCAGTGTGACTGGAGTGGCATGCGAGTGGCGCAGATGGGAATGATCAGCTAGGCAAGTGTGACCACAGCTAATGGGAAGCATGCAGTCTGCAGTTTTTGTTAATGCTTTGTTTCCTTCTTCCAGTTAGAAAATTAAGAGACTGAGCAAGCAGGGGTGTAAATTATGGAGTGAGTGTTTAGCTGAGAAAGAGTGGCTAGCAGGTTGTTTAGTTTAGGGGTGAGAGATTGTGAGTGTGCAGGATAAAAAAAAATCTTGGAAAATAAATTTGCTACACAGAAAACAAATGATGCAGGATCTGAAGAGTGGAGTCTCACAACAAATTGGTCTGTACAGCAGGTATGTGTTAAATGGTCTGTTTTTAAAAAAGTAAGTAAGTAGTAAAATGTTTTATTCCGTTGCCATTAATCAGAAACTCAACAGAGCCAAGCTCATTTCCAGTCAGGTCTTTCTTGCATAAGTTACAAACAGCTACATGTTATGTTGCAATAATCTTAAAATCAGTGGGCTATACATAGCTAAGCGATGCTAGGTGTATAGAACATTAGGGAATTAAATGAAAATATTATGAGACTCGATCATTTTGCTGTGTTGATTTGAAGACAGAATAATATTTGTACTGGCACACCAGCAAAGTGCCAAATGGCATGATTGATATTTGCCCAGTGTATTCCAGGTTCCACACTGGCACATTAAATGTTAATCACTTGACATATGCACGGTGCATGCTTTAAAGCACTTAGCATGATTCTGAATTATCAACACTATGGTAATCCAGGTTACTGATGGAGAAGCACTGGAATTCCAACAGCAATGAACCAGGCCGTATTCTCAGTCATATGGAGTGGAACTACAGTACATTGTCAGTGAATTACATATCACACCCCAAAACATTTTGCAACCACTGCAACCGTCTTAAACTATACTCACCAAGGGTTGCAGGCTTGCAACCCCTTCTCAAGTAGTCAGAAAGCTCTAAGCAACTTGTCCGGAAAGAGGAGATTGGCTGATATGCAGATGGTATGCAAGAACATTCACAAAAGCATAGCAGCCCTTGCAAGCCTGGTGACAGTATTTACCATGGGACATCAGCTGGCAAAACCAGGTGATAATGGAGGCACGGTGCTGTAACTTAGTATGATAGTCCACAGAAAGGATAAAGACTGGGAGGTGGACCACTGAAATAGTCCAGTACCTAAAGAGATTCAGTGGGGTCTAGTAGGAGAGGTTCACAAGATGTCAGGGACAAAGGGATGCCTAGGTGTTGAATGGGGGTCCATTGGACCATCAGGTGATTGAACATGGAACAATGAATGGGGAGGGTGAAACACTGGTCGACAAGGCTCAAAACACATCATGCAGTTAAGGAGGGGGGATCACTTCTGGATAGACAATGATGGTTGCATCAGTCTGACCAGGTCACAGTATGTGTATTGTGTCATGTGCATTGTGCACTGTCATGCAGTTCATCTTTTTGCAATAGTTAGAAATGGTTTCCAGGTTCTTGCTTATTTCAATAAATCTGTCTTTGCTATATTGATTCATTTATGCTTCTGCTATCTGCAGTTCAAAACATGCAACAATGTACTCTAGAGAATAGCTTATTTGTGCATTGAGCACTAGCTGCTAACAAACCACATAATACTTCAATGGATCTGCTAAATGTTTTAGTATAGGAGCTATAGTAATGTGTTAATTTTTGCATATGAGAAAAGACTGACAATTTTGATTAGACTGTTCTCCTCATAATAGTACATGAATAACTGAAACTGAAAAACAAATGTAACTTGCAGCTTCTTCAGCTTGTTTAGTAACCAGAAAAGATCACAGTGGTAGAGCGAAAGGTAGAACCATATGGTTAAATCAAGCTATATGCCTACATTGCCAGCATTTGCAAACTGTTATAGTTTTGCGAATAACTTTAAATTAATTTAATTTATGTAGGAAAGCAAACATCACAACTAGAGGACACTATTTATTCTCTTTGCTGGCAACCAGTCAAGCTGTGGCAGTACACGGACACCATCCATGGGACTTGAAATGTTTGAAATACAAAGGGAAACACTGACAACAGGGATAATATTTTATTCACTGAAGGAGGATGAAATGCTTTTATAAACCTATTGTACAGTTACAAGTCCCATAAACAAGGGCAATGACAAAATCCAAGATCAGGAGGCAAGGCACAGTATTCTGAGTTCTGTCTTTAGTGTACAAACCAGAGAACTAGAGTGCAAGAGAATACAGTATTTGCATGCCCATTCCAGCATTGAGCTAAGGGGCTAAACGAGAGGGTTTTGAGAAAGACTTCCCAGCTGTATGTAATGACAGAATTGCTAATTATACAAAGAATTATGGGATAATTATGCACTGACACATACTGCAAATATTTAAAACAAGTTTAAAGATTATTTCCACATATAAATTTAAGAATGCTACTCTGAGTAGATAGATACTATGAACATATTGGTTAAACTGCAGCAATGACCCTTTTAAGTGAGCACACACTAGGAGAGAATGAGATTAAGATGCATGGACTATTGCATGTTGTTAGAAGTAGCCTGAATAGGAAGAGAAAGCCAGAATGATTCAACTAGACTAGATCAACAGTAATTCATCAGACTCAAGATAGATGGGGCAGTTGTACTTTGAATTTTCAGCCAGTGCTGGCCTCTTTCCAGCTCTCTTTTAAAGTTTCTTGGCAGTGTTGTCATACACTGCATGAGCATACTAAACAACACTCTGGGCTGTGCTACAGCTAATGTAGATAAATAAATAGCTGCAAAAATCTGTTTACACATGCAAGCACACATACATGCACTCCACACACACACACACACACACTCCAATTGTATCAAAGCAAGATTGTGAATAGATAGTTCAAGTAATCCTATTAGAGTTAAAGATTCAATATGGACTGAGAAAAAAGTTTAAAGCTCTACCAAACATCCTAAAGGAGTAACATCAACTCAGACTGTAGGAAGAACAGAAAGTGCTGCTGCATACAAAAACACAACATACGTTTTTACATGACATTACCAAAAGGGCAAGGAAGTAAAAAATAGAAATAGAGAAAAATACTGCTGAAAAGACCTGACTACAACATGTTCAGGGGCCATGTATTTAATCCTGTAAGTCACCTACTGTGCTCTATAGGGGAGGGTTTGTAAATAATCTTAAAATAAAACACTTTTCTTGGTAGCCAGTTCCTTAAAACATTGAACATCAACTCTGACAACTGAGTAATCCTTATGGAAGAAACTTGGAGTCAAATGGTAATAATTTGTCTCTGTGGGGCAGAAAATCTAATTACTTACTACAAACATGTCTATTTTTTTGCAGAAAGATGTAACACCCCAAGGACTGAGGCACAGGCCGGGGACTGAGCCAACATGGAGGTAAAGGAGAATACAGTTTTTATAGGGGATGAAAGCGGATAAAAGGGGAGCAATGCAGAAAGTGAAATGGGCAAAGAGGAGTCAGTGGGGGCTTCAGGTAAAAACACAGGGAAGAAAGGAAGGAAGGAAGAAAGGAAGGAAGGAAGGAAGGAAGGAAGGAAGGAAGGAAGGAAGACAAAGAGTTTCGGGGGGAGGTGTGGAGATAAAAGTGTAGCAAAACAAGGAGCCTTGGAAACAAAATCCCAGACTTGAATGCTGTCATTGTGGAGGCTAACCTGGATCTAGCAGTCATAATGGAATCAGAGTGTATTGAGAATCATGACTCAGATATTGCCATACTCTCTATTCAGTAAGACTGGGAAGAGAAGAGGAGAGGATGGGTGGCATTGTTTGTAAAGAAAGGAATAAAGGCCACAGAAGTGCAGATTCACCAAGGTGAGAAGAGGCAGGAGGTGTTCTGGGTCATTCTGGAGACAGTCTCTGGGCCTGCTATCAACAGCCAGATAGTGTACAGATCTCCAGCACAAGAGAATGAGTTGGACAGGGCACTAGGGGAGGCCATAATTAGGATAGCAAGTAAAGGGGAGGTGCTACTATTTGGAGATTTCCATCTTCCCAATTTGCAGTGGTGGTACCAGGGGAGTCTTTCACAAGGACATCGGTTTCAGTGAAACTTTAACCAGGCTAAGCATTAGCATGAAGCACCCAAAGATGGACCTGGGTTTGAGTGAAACCTTAGCCAGGCCAAGCATTTGCAAAGGGCAAGTTAAATTAAAAATTACACGCAAGGCAATTACAGAAAATTTAGCTAATCACAAGTAGCAATTTTTATTATATTTATTTAGCCTAGCAGTCACATACAGTGCTACATACACTTTTCACCTTTAGCAATACTGCTTTCTAGGTAATCTAACAACCATGTGGTTGATGCTTCTTCAAACATGCCCCTGCAAAGACAGTATAAAGATCACAAACGTTTGATAAATCGGGAGGACAGTACAAGCAGATCGGTGGGAAGACTGTTGCTGGTTGCTAGTCTTAGTGACATTGGCTGCAAGCTGCTGATAGGGTCACATGAGGGGTAATAATAATTGTTCAGCTCTTGAATCATATATTGATCACCTCCCATGCAACATTTAGTAGCCTTGACTACAGGTCATCGAGTTTACTGGCTTGGGAGAATAACTGATTTGTAACATACATACAAAAATTATGGCATAGGTTAATTTAAGGTAATGGCTTTGTAACATGAATGCTAACATTGTGATCCAGTTTAGTTGAGTTGGCTTGCTTTGTAACTCAGACTATGAGTTAGGGCCATAGGTCATAAGATCATGGGGCATAGGAAACAGTTATTCTGCTGATTGCTTTTACTGGGTAAAGAACAACTAGCTCCTGATCATGTTTTTTTAAAAATATTTCTCATATGAGACTTATGAATATGGACTTTTATCTAGTTCAGTGATAGAAACAGACGTTAGTAATAATAACCATGTGAACTATGCCAATATGGTCCAGATGCCTTCCATAAATACAAAATACACAACAGAGTACTCATACTCATACTGTGTCATTTGAACCCATGACATTCTGGCACTGAAAATGTTCAGACACCTTGGATAGTTTGTAATGGAATTGACAGGATTATATCTTTCTAATAAAAGGGTCCAAGAATTTTGGAGGGAAATAAGTAATGATTTTTGTGGTCAAAGTTGAATGATAGTGGGCACTGCAGAGTTTACTAGACTTCCCAGGAGACCCACAACCCCTCCCTTAAAGACCCCAAAACCAAGGCATCGGAAAGCTGAAAGCCACTAGCACACCTGCCACTATGGCCATGGGGTGCAGTACTCTGGAGTTCAAAATGGGACCTATAGTAAACCACCCAGTTTCTCCACCATCATTGAACTGGATCTACCCCACAGCTCCTCCATCAGTCCCTGTGATAGATTCTAAGGATCCTAAAATGATCCACCTAAACCTGAATCCATATTTGAATAGACCTGCTGGAAATTTGTATAATGATCTAAGTCTAACACATAGAGCTTTGAATACTATAAATGGTATGAATATGCCACCTGAGTTGAGGGAAAGGGTAGATGAAGGAATAATCAGGGGAATGCAGTTTTACCTACTATGTGCAATATGAGGATTGGAAAATATGGCTAGACAAGACTTGAATCATTACAGAAAAAGACAGGAAGAAAAGGTGAGTAATTTAATAGTGCCCTAAGAGATTTTATGTTACTATAGGACTCCCACAAATAGATGCTTAAACAGTCGGAGAACACAAGAGGTGAAACTAGGGAGAATATGCAGGGAGAAGCTACTAGTCATGAGATGGGTACTATCATAAGGGGAGAAGATTGGATGATACTTTTAGAAGTTATCCATAAGAATAACACTTTATGGAAAAATATATCTAGAGTTAATTGGGACTCTCTGGAGTTCCATAGGGACCCATGTAATTCCCCATTAGGTGATAAAACCTCTTATGGTGCCATAAACTCCCATTTCCTCCAAACAAAGTTAGTTTTTCTTGTAGATGACTTACAGACCAACTCCCCTTACTCAAACTGCAGTCCAAGGAGACCCCCCCATCTACTCAAGTCCACAAGGAGATGGGGACAACCCTTTAACCAATTTCACATAGAAAGTCAGCTGTCCCACACCAACAGAAAGTGGCCAGTTACTATCCTTCAGGGTTTGAAGGAATGGAATTAATTATACTCTAGTCAATCCCCAAAAATGTGAAAAGCATAGCTAAAATGTCAAAAATGTGAAAAAGGAGGACAAGCAGACCTTAACATGTGGAGATGGCAATGTATGAGGGACTTGGCAGACCTTCAGATTGGAATGAAATTACTAAAATGAAAATTATCTGTGTTTTGTATGGCATTGAAGGCATGGGATGAAATTGCAGCTATAGAAGGGTTGGGGAGATCCAGACAGGAGATAGTAGATTTATTGACCACCACTCTTAATATATACCACATGGTGGGCAGAGCTATGGAAAATAAAATGAAAAAACAAAATGATGGATCCCCTAGTATAGGCCTAAGTCAGTATTCTTTCAATGAGTTATCAAGCAAAATCTGAATAACAGAGAGTTGATTATGTGCTTTGCCAAAGACTGCAAGCCATACATCCAGTGGAAATTAATTTCCACAGCACATATGGGAGATGCCTTTTTTTGCTGCTCTAGTTAATGCTGCTCAATTGATGGCCATGATAGGGAAAGCAGATGAAATGGTCCACAAGACAAGTAGAGAGACATCGCCACATAAAACAGATCAACAGGCAGATTGGAACCAAACCCCTACAGGTGCCCCTTCAATAACTTAACCCTAAATTCAACAGTTCCTTCAGGGTACTGCCCAAACTATTCAAATCAAGGGAATTTGACAATGCCAAATTATAACCTGTTTAACGGAGCAAATATTAGGCCTCCTGTGAGGTTCTACCCCAGACCCAACCAATACCATCCACCTAGCCAACAGGTATAGGATACAGGCACCCCTGACATTAGACCCAGATAGTTAACATTGTAGGTTCAGAATACAATGCTCTTGTAGATACTGGGTTTACCCATACTTTAGTTAATTTTGCATGTAATATCAGGGACAACAAAATTTTTGGAAGGGCCTCAAGTTATAGGGATAAATGGAAACAAGCTCCTGTCACAGAAAGTCAACATGACCATAACATCATGGTTTGGTTCACGTAACATAGAAATGATGGAGGTAGACATGACTGAGGAAGCGGTACTGCGAATGGATTGGATAATGTTGGTCCGATATCCATTTGCACTGAACTGCTCAGTCACATATTTGGTTTGGTGCCATGAGCCTCTTGCAGTATAACCACACACAACTTGATAAAATAAAGTTCAGGAATATATTGCAAAAATAAATGTCCCTATATGCACAGACAAAAAAAACTAGGTAGGATTGATTAGACATATCCTATGAGAAATCCTAGGAGGGGTAGACAAACCACAAAGACAATACCCAATCCAAGTATGGTAAGGAGTCAGAATCACAAACTGCTGAACTCGTGGAGTTAGGGATTTAAAAAAAAAATAAGGGCTAAGACAAACTCTTCTTTGCTACCAGAAAAAAAAAACAGATGGCACTACATGATTAGTGGTTGATTATAGAGCTTTACATAGACAGACTGAACCTTACATAGTACAAAACGCTCACATGCAAGTCACCCTAAACACACTGGATGTAATGAAGTATAAGACCACTTTGATCTGGCCAACAGCTTTTGGTCAGTCCCTCTTCAAGAATAAGACCAAGAAAAAAACAGCCTTTTCCTTCAGAGCCAGCAGTATGCATGGAACAGGCAGACCCTATGCTTTATGAATTCTCCAGGGATATTCTCAGAAGCACTGGAAAAAACTTTGAATGGCATTGAGGGTGTAGTTTCTTACATGGATGACATACTTTTCACATGACTTACAATCAGATCATTTGGCATGTCTTGAACTGCTCCTTGCAAAGTTGCAATCTGATGGTTTGAAAGGCAGCCTTAAAAAGAGCCCGATAGGGAGATTATATATAGAGTTCTTAGGTACTATAATACCCCCACAGTGAACAGGGTTATTTTGATAGTTTAAAGACAAGATTTCAGCCTTAAACCCTCACAATAAAAAAAAAGTATTATAGAGCTGTTAATAAATGTCAATGTCGTGGCTCAGCAGGTTGAACATTCACCTCTGAGGCTGGAAGATTTAAAGGTTGTGGGTTCTAGCCCCACACCAGGCACTTGGAGTAAATCCCAATAATGACACTGTAGTGCATCATGAGGGGGATGCTTCACTCCTGAGGTGCTGTCTTTCAGATGAGACATTAAACCAAGGTTCTGTCTGCCTGCTCTGGTGGTTGTTCAGGTGGACATTAAAGATCCCATTGCACTTCTTGAAAAGAGTAGGGGAATTTCCTCCGTCTCCTGGCCGTATTTCCCCCAGTCACTAAAAATGCCACCAACAGCTTAATCTGGTTCAATTTCAGTTGGTTACCATCGGTATCCCCCCCCCCCCAGGTCACACCTGAAAAAGGGACTTCTAGTTTCAGTGGCCTACCCAGTCAACAAAATTCAATAAATAAATACATTTTGCCAGATGTCAAGTCTCAGATTATAGCAGATAGAGAAGCCCCTTTATCAGAAAATCAGAGGGATGTTCAATTTTAATGGACCACTGAGGACCAGTCCCATCTAAAGTTATTAAAACAGCACTAGAAGCTAAAGTAACTACTTTGGTTAAAGATATTTCCAACCCCTTCTTCATTCAGATCACAGTAGGCAATGAGTCATACTGTGTGACACTCGTGCATGGACAGACGTCTGACAGGTAAGTATTTTGGTTTGTAGGGAAGATATTTACCTCAACAACCCCAACAGAAAGTACTTTTATGGTTGAGGAAAAAGTGCTGGTGGCTATTACTCAGGCACTTATAGTTTTCTTATCCAGTTAACAATCAGAATGGATCACAGTGCTAGTTCCAGTCACTTTCCCCAAACATACTTCAAAGGAAAACAGATAAGTTTAGGAAATCTGTGGGCCAAAGATGGTATTTATGTGAAACACTGTTAAGTGATCCAGTGTTATACTTTGAGTACAACCCAGAAGAAAACAGCTTACCTTCACTAACTGACCACTACTGAGATGAATATTTTCCCATCACAACTCCTTGTTTTTTGTGACATATCCTACAAAACATGTCAAGGCAATGGCTAGGCAGGAACAGCAATAGTAAAAAGGAGATACCAGGATGGCAAAGCAGCCTTGGACAACCAAATTTCTCTGCTGGTTGCTGCATCGGTGGCACAAGAAGTGCAGGTCTGTGCCCTAGAAAAGGCAACTGCTTGTCTGGCAGTCAGCCTGAGGTACTAACACTTACTGACTCAAATTATTGCCAAAAAAACTCTCACTATTTAGCCGATTGAGTTAACAATGGCATTAAAGACTGTAGGCATATGATCATACCCCAATGAAAAGTGCTTGGAAAATATTGCTGCTTTAATGAAACTCCCCCACCTTAGGGTAGTACATATTAGGGGACATAATCAGGAGAGGGGTACACATGTTGATGCAAATGCTAAGGCAGATAGAGTAGCAAAGGAGGCTTGCTATAAAGAGCTGACCACCTCTGTGGCCTGTCATGCAGTCCTGACCCATCACCATGCCAAACTCCTTGATGAGCAAAAGGACAATGTCATGGTGCAGTCAACCCCCGCCTCAAGACCACTATCACAAGGATGACCACCTCCACAACCTCCAAAGTCATCTGCCACATCTAGTGTGGGGATCACTGCCTCCACCTGGACTGGAACCTTACCCGAAGGGAACAATTCTTTTGGTCTGAGACAACTAGATATGTAAGGACACAGAAAAGATAACTCATATTAAAGGGGACAGGAAATCTGTGCTAACTGGCAACAGTTAGTAATATTCATAAAAAGAGAAATGCTAAACTTGCCTCCAAATGAACCACATTTAAATGTACCTTAATAAATATTAATGTGAAAAATTGTGTTTTCAACTGTTTTCTTTTAATGGACAACATTCTGCAGTGTTCTCTTCATGGAACAAGTAATTTGGAGGGTTTATTATGACACGGTTTGAGTACAGAATGCTAAACATGAGCTATTATTCTATCAGAACCATGCTTAGAGTTCTTTCCTCAAACCATGACATAGTTAAAACTCCAGATTACTGGTTCCGTGAAGAGAACTGCAACAGAATGCTACCAATAAAAACAAAACAATGCAGAATACAGTTTTTCATGTCACATTTTTTTCAGGTACAGCTACATATGGATCATTTAGGCTTATGAATATCATTTCTGTAAATAGGAACATTATAAACAGCTAACAATTAGAAATAATTTCTTGTCCTCTTTAACATAAGGAGGTCTTAATCAAACAAGCACATCTAGGCACAGGGGGTTTACATGGTTCTGTGGATAACACCTCAGTATTACTGGACAACTGGTGGTGACCAATTAAAAGCAAGGACATTTAAACCTATTTACATAACTGCATTCCTTGTTTATGCAACATATCCTAGTAGGATACAGAAAAGAGAAACCCAGTTCCATGTTCCTGATTCTGGAATTTAGGATAGACTATACATGGACTTTATAGGACGATTACCAATAGCCAAGTGAGGATTTAAGCATGCTGTATTTGTGGCAGATCAATTTTCTGGATACCCTTTCATTTCCCCCTCTAAAAACAATACAGCTACCGCCATAACTGAACATTGTTTAAAGATACTCATCCCAGACAATGGGGTAGCCCACATTACTAAAAGAGACAGAGGCAGACATTTTGCAAGTGACATTTTCAAAGGCATTTGGGAAACATTGGGACAAAACAGATCTTGCATGTCCCACACCAGCCAGAAAGTTCAGGGAAGGTGGAAAGACTAAATCAATCTACTAAAATAACCTTAACAGAATTGTTGTAGTTCAGAGGAACAAAGTGGATGGACTGGATACCTTGCATTTTTTTATATAACTTTATTTTATTTATATAAACTTTTCTTATAAATTCCAACAATAAACAACACAACAATCAAAAATAAGAAAAGGAAATACACATGAATTTTGACAATGAGATTTTGCAATGAAGGTATTAAGAAGTTCTAAACCTCTCAACTGCCCCCCCCACCTCCAACCTCAACCTCTAGGCTTACCCATAACTTCTATGATATTTTTATAAATTTGTAACATGTTATGTAACAGTTGCTTGGGTCCACAAGGATAAAGGAATCTTCCTAATATCTCTTTTCTCTACAAAATAGATGCAGTATTCAACTCAGAGGCTTCTATTTGCCAATGTTACTAATCCCAGGTAGAGTTAAAGAAATTAACTCATAGATCTTTCCCCATTTTTCATAAAATGTAGGGATATTGTTATGAAACAAATTTATTAATCTGGTAATCTGTAGGTTGAACAGAATGTGTCCAAACCATTCTTTTAAACCTTGTTGTTCTTTATCCAACCAGTGTTTTATTATTAATTGCTTTGTAGTAATAGCGTTTAATGATAAGGTGCTCTATTAGCTATATCTTTAACCAAATGCAGGTTTCCCAGGATACAATTTTCAAAACTAATAGCACTGTGTAAATCTTGCTTTTTCCTTATATCATGTTCAACCAATTTCCAATATGTTGTGCTATAGGACACAATCAAAGTATATGAGTGAGTGATCCCTTGGCTGATTTGCATTTGGTACACATTCCCAATTTCAACAGTCCAAACCTAAATAGTTTTTGAGGGGTCATATATGCATTATGCAATACTTTAAATTGAATCATTTTTAAATTTTCCAAAGGAATACATTTATAAACAATGTCCCATAAACTAGACCAACTTTGTGGAAAGTCTTTTGTTTCCTTGTCCCAAAAAGATGAGATAACCAGATTTAATTAATATTTTGATGTCAGTATCCATTGATATAAGTTAGCTATGGAATGAGGCCTAGATCTCCTTTGTTTTAGAAGTGACAGAACATCCTGAGATTCCAGAGTCCTGACATTAAATCCAAAATGAGCCTTTATAGCTACCTTAGTTAATAATAATCTGAGTAAATGTTTCTGTTTAGGTTCTCTTTCTCAAATCTATCATTAAGAGGAAATATCTTTCCATCTTTTAAAAAGGAAGTTACTGTAAAATGTCTGGACTTTGAGAACTATATTGATGAGATAGTTTTGCCATTTATTCTAAAATTTAAATTTTTGAAAATAGCTTGGTTACAACTCTATTGGGGTTTTAAACCCAAAAAAGAAGAAATTTGCTGGTGTAGTTAGTGAAGTTTCTATTACCAAAGACTTAAGTATTGAGGGAAGTAGATTAAGTTTAATATACAGTATAACTTCAGGTGGTATTTTAAATTTCTGCATCAAGCTTAATTCAAAGTCTAACCAAATAGGAATATAGCTTCCATCCTCTGGTGAAGGCTGTAACTGTCACACACGTACTCTGGGGGATAGACCCTCTACTACCACAGTGTTCAACCTCAAAGTGCAATATGTGAACGGGAGACAAACAGGGTAACCATCCTGTCTGTTTTGGGTCTGAACAACTACCAGTCTCAAGTCCAGGGGCCAAATAAGAACCCCTTTTTTGCAAGGACGCCCAGATAACAGATCCAAATATCACACCATCTTCAGGGAAATGCAGTGCGATACTTAACCCAGCAGGCACACAACCTGGTTCACAATCCCCCTTCTGACTCAATTGAGACCTTGGTATTTTCCTTACCATGGTGCATATGGTATCACACTGTAAGAGTTTAGCAGTTCTGTCAGAATTATCAACACTGTTCCAGCATTCACACTCAAAATGAGGAAAAGGCCTAGGCAGGATTTCAAGGAAAACAAAGTTTACTAGAATTAAAAATAGTAACTAAAATTCAAAACACAGAACATGTAGCATTAGTGGTACAGTCATAAAAATAAATGGACAATCATAAACAAATCGCCTTATACTGGGTATTTAATACTACCCTAGTTTCAATTAGTAAATAGTGATAGTTGAATTACATAACTTTGGTAGAAGTGCTTCTTGAGAGTGTGTTCTTTCAGGAGTCCAGAAATAAAAAGCACACTTTTTCTCAGCCTTGACAATATCTATGAGGGGAAAAAGGGACCCACCCAGCTTGTGAGGTCACAGCTCTGTGGGGATGCTGGCTGTGAGGTTACTCACATTCCTATATACTTAACGGTAGTTTCAGGCATCTGCACATTTGCTAAACATCACACTTAAAAAAATATATACTTTTTTTTTTTAATTAGTGAGCCTGCTTTATGGCAGGTCAGAATTACCCCTTTGATCTTCAGAGGAACTTTCTGACAGCTATTTCTCCTATCTGTGTGAAGATTCTCACATGTATCTGTCAGAAGTTGCTTTCCTCCTAATAGGTCTTAAAATGCAATACTTTATACAGGTGGCTGGTTTACAACCTCTACAACCTGGTTTTGTTGTAGCCCCAGGAAGCTGGCTTTCACAAGATAGATGTGACAACAAGCAAGGCCAGCGCATATTGTTTTTTCTTTTAAAAATCCAGTATCCCATGAGGCTGTTCTGCTTGCCTGTGTTTCTAAGCAGAAGTCTAAACATATATTTATATCACAAATATAATTTAAATGATAACAAGCAGATTGACTATCCTTCACAGTCCTCCCTCCTAGACTGAATATATTGGAATCTATTCCTAGGCATGGGATGAGTTTCCCAAATTCAATTCACTGCTCCAAATGACATGATAGCCCATCTGCATTTGTGTTTGCTGCCCCTGCTCTGTGATTGACAGTCATATCATAACCCTGCAAGGCAAGGCTCCATCTTAAAAGTCTACCATTTGTTTTACCCATTTGTGCCAGCCAAACCAGGTGGTTGTGATATGTTTGTACCTTTAAATGCCACCCATATAGGTATGACTCTATTTTCTTTAGTGCCCACACCATTGTAATGCATTCTTTCTCAACTGTAGAATAAGCCTGGTCCCTGGGAAGTAGCTTCTTACTGAGGTGCACTATTGGGTGATCCTTCCCTTGGTTAGAAGTCTGGCTAAGTACTGTTCCAATACCCATGTCTGAGACATCTGTCTGGACAACAAATGGCTTACTGAAGTCTGGACTGGCCAACACAGGAGCAATACACAGTGCCTCCTTTAGCCGTGTAAAGGCTCGGACACAGACTGGTTCTCAGTTAACCTTTTTAGGCATTCTTTTCTTTAGCAGGCCAGATAGGGGACCTGACAGGGCACTGTAGTTTGATACAAATTTTCTATAGTACCCAGCAGTCCCTGGAAAACTCTGAATCTGCTTCTGTCTTTCAGGTCTGGGCCATGCCTCGATTGCCTCAATTTTTGCTTGATTAGGATGGATCTATCCCTGCCCTACTACATGCCAGAGGTATGCCACCTCAGCCATGGCCACCTGGCACTTTTCAGCTTTTACAATGAGTCCAGCCCTCTGTATCCTGCCCAGCACTTCCCTAAGTTGGGACAGGTGTTCCTTCCAGCTTTCCCTGAAGATGACAATATCATCCAAGTACACCATGGTGTACTCTTCAGTACAATTTAACACCTGGTTCACCAGCCTTTGGACGGTGACAGGGGCATTCTTCATTCCAAAAGGCATTACTTTAACCTCAGATAACCCTATTGGAGTGATAAAAGCCAATCTCTCACTAGCTCTTGCAATTAACTCCACCTGCCAATACCCTTTTGTCAGGTCAATAGTGGTAAGGTATGTCGCCCCTCCCAACTTGTCCAGTAGTTCGTCCATCCATGGTGTTGGGAGGGCATCTGACTTCGTGACTGCATTGAGCCTATGATAGTCAACACAAAAATAAGTAGAGCCATCTGGCTTGGGAACGAGGACTACGGGTGAGGCCCAGGGGCTGTGGGATGTCTGGATTACCCCTAAATCCAGCATTTCTTCCACCTCCCTCCTAATGTTCTTTTGGACAGCCTCTGGCACTCGATATGCTGTCCACCATATGGGCACTTGCATCTCCTTCTCTACATCATGTGTCATTAAGGGGCTTAGTCCAAGCTTGGCATTAAACAATGGGGCAAAGTCTGCTAAAATCTCCCTTACTTCCAGGATCTGGTCCAGGGTCAACTGAGGTGACATTTTGATTGCTTCCACAGAGGACTCACACTTGCTTTCTTCCAGCAAGTCCAGAAGGGTGTCTTCTTCATCCATCCGCTACCCAGGACTACACACTGCAAAGACCATGTCAGCCATATTTGCATATGGCTTTATCATGTTGATATGGTACATCCTTTGGGTATGTCTCCTGTCAGGCAGTTCTATAATGTAATTTACATTATTCACCTGTCTGATTACTTCGTATGGTTCTGCCTACTCAGCCTGCAGCTTATCTTTCTGGACTGGGATTAGGACCTTGACCTCCTGACACACAGTGTATAAGCAAGCTCTGGCTCTGCAATCATACCATACCTTTTGCTTTTTCTGGGCAGCTGCCAGTTTACTCTTTGCAGTTCCCATAAGCTTGTTCAGCTTTTCCCTAAACCTAATGACATAATCCACTATGGGAGTTCCCTGGGTGGTATGCTTGCCTTCCCAGTCCTACCGGATCAAGTCTAGGGGCCCACACACCCTCCGTCCATATAAGAGCTCAAAGGGGAGAACCCCATCGACTCTGGGGGCACCTCCCTGTATGTGAACAACAGGTGAGGAAGGAATTTCTCCCAGTCCCTCCCATGCTGTTCAGCAAATTGCTGAAGCATCGATTTAAAGGTACCATTAAATCTTTCCACAAGCCCATTGGCTTGTGGGTGATAAGGTGTCATGCATCTCTGCACCACCCACACTTCTCCCACAAACATTTCATCAGGTCTGAAATGAAGGAACTTCCTCGATTGGTGATAACCTCCTGTGGGAACCCAACATGGGAGAAAATCCCTAGCAAGGCATCTGACACTTTGTCTGTCCTCAGTAAGGATAGAACGAGTGCCTCTGGGTATTGGGTAGCAAACTCCATCACTGTTAGGATAAACCTCTTCCTGGAGGAGCTAGAGGTATTCAAAGGCCCCACAATATGCATTCTTACCCTCTGGAATGGCTCCTCCACTATGTGCAAGGGAATAAGTGGAACTTGGGTTTTACTACCCACCTTCCCTATTTCTTGGCACCGGTGACAAGACCCGCAACAGTCCTTCACCTGCTGTGTGAAGTTGGGACAATAGAAATTCTGGGCCAATTGCTGCATAGTGCATGCAATTTCCAGATGTTCAGGCATGGGGATATCATGAGCAATCTTGAACAACCACTCATTGTACCCCTGCGGAATGGCAAGCTGCCTGCCCATCACACCTCCCTCTGTCCTTACATCCTGTGTATACAGCAGTCCCTTGTCCCAGTACACTTTATGTCTCCCATCACCTCCCTGTGCTCCGTCAGATTCTGCCCAAGCCCATGGCTTCTCTAAACCAGTGTAATTTTTCTGAGTAGCTGCAAAATCTTTACACATTCCCAAGGTATGGGACAGGTCCCCTCTAGTTTCTAAACTAGGGTCCCTAACTCTAGAGTCAGGGCATTCAGGGTCACTGCCATCCCTAACCCTCTGACAATTGGCTACCCCTCCCTCCTCAGGGTAGCCTTCTGTAGCTGTCCTGTTAACTGCTACCTGGGGAATTTCTACACCCCTTTTACTATTCTCCATATCATTAGACACAGGCTGGGGAACCAGCCTCACAGTGTTTTCCACAGAGGCTTCCATGGGGTCCAGGGAACTACAATTTGCCTTTTCCACCTGACTACAGGTAACTGCACACACCATCCACTTTTGGAGATTGTTGCCTATAATCACATCTAGTGCCAGATTTTCTGCCACTGCAACTTTCTGCACAGTCTTTCCTGTCTCATCCCAGTCCAGGAGAACACTTGCAAGTGACAGAGTTTTCTCCTCCCCAGTAAATCCCTGTACTGTAACACACTGATTGGGTATAAGCTGTTCAGGCTCAACCAAATCTTCTTTTACCAAAGTAAGGGATGCCCGTGCCTTTAAACCATGGGTCTGCACCCCATTCATACTAACTAGGTGTATGTGCTCCCTCATGTTCACTGCCATGCTTGCATGGATTCATAAAAAAAAACACTTCTTTCCCAACACCACTTTGTGCACTCTCTGCCTTTTTAGGACACAGTCTGTCAATATGCTCAGGTTTTTTGCAAAGCCAAGAATAATTTATTTTATTAGGCTAATCTTTTCTTTGTAAACTGGGGCCGCCCACTTTTGGGGGAGGCAGTGAGGATTTTAGTTGCCCTGAAGGCGTGTTTTTCCCATTCGGCACTGCCACGCCCATCCCACTCCCTCTCAGAGCTGGTCTGCTCCTGGCATAGCAGTCCGAGAACTCGGCAGCCTCCTGCACTGTTTCTGGATCTCGGTCCTCTAGCCAGGTTTTCAGTTCTGCTGGGCAAGCCCAAAAGAACTGCTCCAAAAGTGCAACATTCTCAACTTTCTCTACAGAGTCTGCTTGTATCCCCTCAAACAAATGTTCCAAAAACTGACATTGTTTTGTGGCTAACTCCTCATAGCTCATATAATGGCTTCTTCTGAGCTTATGAAACTTAACTCTGTATGCTTCAGCTGTCAAGTCACACTTTTTTAACAATGCAGCTTTAAGTTTGCCAAAAACATTACTGTCCTGATTGCCCATTTGACCCAAATGTGTCAGTTTGTAAAGCATGTACGTAGGTTGTCCTTAAACAGTTTATTAATGCTGATGTTGAGGGGTTGCAATGAGTAGGTGCAAGAGGCAGGGATAAATATGGGTACAATGTTAGATGTCTCCAATAGATTTAGAAACGTGGATGTTGTGTGGGCTCAGAACAGATTGAGCAGTGCCTTTTATTCAGATGGGAGACCCAGCTTCTGTTTCATACCCTCAAAATATGGAATTAGCACAGCATGTATGTAATCTACCATGGTGTACTCGTTTGCCCAGTGATTGGCTGAGTGGATAATTAACCACCCTTTGGGAAACTTATGTGCAGGATAACACGCCACAGTTTTTACTTTATAAATAACCTATGGTGGCAGAAAATCTTTAGACAGCGTACACGCCAGCAACATCAAGACTTGTCTCTTGTCCCCTAAGCCTGCAACAGAGACTTTTCTGGAACTGGTGGCAATCATTCTCCACTTGGACACCAGAATCATGCTTACCCTAGTTTCATCTATGTTTATTATTAATTCAGGGGTATGAGCTCCTGTGCCACACACTTGGCTGTTCTTTTTAGGAACTATGTCTTCAGTTAAAGAAGTCAGAGAGAGTTTTTCTAGCTGTTTTATTTCCCTTTCTTTTGCTGTATCCCATCCTGTTTAAAAAACTCCAATCCCACTTCATACTGAGCTCTGTTGTTGCACCATTCTCTTTTAACAAGTATGGGTCACTGCTTTTAATGATGCCATGAGCTATGGTGAGCACAACTGTGGCATTAACAACTCCTCCCCAGTACACAGAGTGCACAGTTGTTTTTTAACTGATCCATTATGTCAGACATGAGTAGAGTGGAGCAACCACCTCATTAAGGAAAATGGGACATGGATCACTTCCACTGAAATACTGGCCAAAGCCAGTATCCCAAATTCCAATATTTTCAAAGCTTATCAGCTTCGCCAGCAGAAAGGTGTGAAGGGTCAGGAGTGTCTTTCAGTTGTTCAAGGTAGTCTTTTTTAAACTTGTGAATTGTCCCCACTCGTCTTCAGAAACTAAATCTAGACCACTCATTCACACAACTAAACAAGATCTGTAAAGATGGTATTTTCTCCTGATATCTCTCCGGGGCAAAATTAACCTGTTAAAAATGAATGTTTTCCTCACCTCCTTTACCCCCTTAACTTATTACATCTCTGGCTCCCCTTAACTTGGTTTAAAAATATACATGGGCTCTTTACAGACTTTATCTGGGCCAGAAAAAGATTCAGATTGGCTTTTCATAAACTTGTCGCTCCTCAAGTTAAATGTGGTCTACAACTACCACACATTGGTCTTTATTACTGAGCCAGCCAGGCCAATAAATATCTAAGATGGATAGATTCTGGAAACCAGCAGACCTCTTCTCCTTTTACATCAATTTGGCTTAAGATCAAAAAGGACCACCTAATAGCACAGGGACTCTCCCCAGCTTCTCTCCTACACATTAATATGAAATCTCTCTCACCACCATTAAATACATCTCCCATTGCTGTTTCCATCAGAATCCACTCTCAGCTTTGTAATTTCCTTAAATATGTTCATACTTGTGGCATGTCCCAAACCATACAGGGTAATCCCAATATCAAGATAGAAGGTAAAACCCTCTTATCTGAATGGTTACCACAGCTAGGAGACTGTCCACTTAGCTACAGGTATTTTATTAAGGAAAATGGGAGGAAAATGGGACATGGATCACTTCCACTGAAATACTGGCCAAAGCCAGTATCCCAAAGTCCAATATTTTCAAAGCTTATCAGCTTCGCCATCTTCTGGTTTAAACATTCTGACAGGTCCACCCAAATCCCCCTAACTCACCTTTCTGGACAGAATTATGATCATTAGTGGGACTTCCACATGCAGTCTCCAAAATGTATGAGACCCTATATAACCTGAAATATCCAGAATGCTTTGGTCCCACAGTTTTCTGGTCCACTCTTTTCTCGGGAAAGACTATTAATTTGTCTCTCCTGTAGCAGAACTGCCACCATTTAGTTACTCAAGATAGGCTGTGACTTATGCAGTTTCAGATACTGCATAACTTATACTATCCCCCTCAGAAATTAACTAATTTTGTCTACTCAGACTCTTCTACTTCTGCTCGGTGTTTACAAGAAGAAGGTAACCTGCTCCATATGTTCTGGATCTGCCCAAAAGTGGCCAATTTATGGACCCTTATTAAACAGAAGGTGGACCCTCTTTTGGGGTTGAATGATTTGTTTAATCCAAACATTTGTCTATTAGATGATCTCTCAGAGGTTCGTGTACTTAGCCACAAATATCATATAACCTTAATGTCAATGTCAGTCAAGAATCTAGTTCTGAAACATTGGAAAGACAGTGAAGAAATTACCTATACGGAGTGGTTACATGAGTTTCTGGTGACTCTCAGGACTGAAAAAAACCATAGCAAGTCTTAACCATAGACTCAAAAGATTCAACAAGATATGGGGCCCCCTGCAAACTTTATGCTCACTGTAAATGATTAATAGCAACCCCTTTTCTGTATTGTGATGTGGCTCATTAAAATGGTTCAGTGCTGGGTGGTGGGGGAGGAAAAGGGGGAGGGTTTCGGGGAGGGGAGTACTGTTACTCTAGCCTCTTGAATCAAGCATGTATGTGTCATATATACAATGGATCAGCGCTCTGTATTTGTTATAAAAAATCAATAAACTTTGAATTGAAAAAAAAACTTGTGAATTGTGCTTTCATTAATTTCTGTATTTTTTTTGTTTGTTATATAGACGCACCACAGACATGACTCCATGGTCTGTGGCATAGCGACCAAATTCAAAATGGGTTTCTGGAATATAGTGTGCGTATGCTGATATGCTGATGGATGTCTCTTCTTGGTAGGTGATGGGATACAAGCAAGCTCAAGGGCAACAACAGCTGTGACTGGTGCACCTGCACCAGAAGTCTGTGTAAGCTTGTTCTGATTGATATCAGTAACATCCAACTGGTACTTCCACTTCGCTGGTGTTGGCTTGGTTTTCAACCAGGATGGCAAATGCACTGTGCTAAAGTTTCTAATGTTTAACAGCATGGCAAATGAAGCAGACTTTAACATAACAGTGTATAGTAGCACTACAGCAGCCTAACAGTGAAATAATGAAGCAAACTAAATGCCACAATGCCGATTTCTTTTGTTGCCTGCTAATTGTCAGGTGCTATGCTATGGCCCTTATGCTAAATCAAAGTGCCATGAAGTAGTTTACCAAGCTGTCCATGCAGTTTCTAGTGGTCATGATTTGAATGTATTCTACAGTAACTTGGGCACTAGGATAGAACTCTTGGGAACACTGCAGTTAAGTGTCAGTTTCTCAGATAGAGCATCAACACATCTTACTCATTGTGATATATTGACAAAATAATCCAAATCCCATGCCACAGTCTCATTGGACAGGCCCATCTTCAAAAGTTTTTTTTTTAATCATCAGATCATGGTCAACCAATCTGAAGGCCTTAGAAAGGTACAAAAAGCCTGCATCCGTGTATTCCTTTGTGTCCAGAGCCTCAGGGAATCTTCACTCAATTTGATGAAAGCAGTAGCAGTACTATGATAATTGCAAAAGCCATATTGTTCCCTGTCCAGAATATCATACTTGGATTTTGAATGCAGCAATTGATCATTCATGGTTTTCTCCAGAGCTTTGGACAGAGAGGACAACAGGGAGATGGGCTTGTAGTTAGAGACAACGATATGGTCACCTGACTATGCACTGGTACAATAGTGGCCTGCTCCCAAATATCAGGTAAAAACCCATCCTACAATAAAAGTTTAAACAACTTTTAGATCATGATTATGAGTTCATCAATACTTAACCTGAATGATTTCATGTCTATTTGGTCATGACCCATGTTAGTCCTGGTTGGGAATATCTTCAAATATTTCCTAACTGTGTTTATTGATCAATATTTTAAGTAAAATTTAGGTAAACTAGTACAGAATGTACCATGAGAGTCAAAGCCAGAAGATTCAGTACTCACTGAAACATTGTTTCCCAGGTTAGTGAACAAAAGATTAAAATCTTCAGCAATAGTGGCCACCCAATGGTTCAGTGGAAGCATGTTGTGCTTTCATGCTGGTAACCCAGGTTCTGAAGTGAACCCAGAGATGTCAGAATCAGGTGGACAGGCTGGGTAGTGATCCTGAGGGGAGTGCGAGCCAGCCAGAGAGGGAGATGGCTGGAACCAGGTGCAGAAGTGGCCCGCTGCATTGAACTAGGAGCTTGCTCCCTTGCAAGGGGTAGTATCAGCCCAGCATGGACTGCTGATGCCCAAGGCTAACAGTAGGCTATGCCTAATGTCATAGGGTGGTGGGCGGGGATCAGGAAAGAGGGAGAAAAACTACAAAAATCCCTATGTGCCTCCACCGCCAAATATGACAATCTCCTTGGTCCTAGGTCCCCGCGCCAAATGGAACCCACTGGCCATGACAGAGGGGCAGTAGTCAGGGCTGGGGATTGGTGGGAGACCTGAACATCAGGAGGTGGCAGCAGTTGACAGGCCAAACAGCTATATAGAAAAATTAATCATCAGCAATATCCCTAGCGTCAATTAAATTATTGTTTTTGAACTTTAGGAAAGTAGGGGTCTGACAACAATTTCTGCCTAGAATTCAATTTACATTGTTCCAGAGTTTGTTAAGGTCATTAGTGGGACTCAATTGTCTAGTGTTAAAGAAGTCATTTGTTTGCCTTCCTGGTTATTTTTATGTGTTTTTTTTTTGTTTGTTTGTTTGTTTTTTCAGTGGTTCCTCTGTTCCTTGTGTATTATAAGATGAAACTGTGAGCTGGAATTTGTGTAGGGTTCCCTCTACTTATCTCTTTTCATAAACTCAGCAAACAGCTCAGGGGTCAGCCAATAATTCTGGTTACCTTTTATTCTTTTCTTTGGGGGGATGAAATAGTTTTCAGTATTCTAAAACGATGTTATAAAAATAATCAAAGGCAAGATTTAGATCTGTGTGGCATGGGAAAATTCTAAATCTTCAGAATTTTGATGAAATTTCACAAAGTCCATGAAATTGCACCAAACTTTGTGGAATTTTGACACTTTAGTAATTTGGGGATAACTCGGCAACCAGTCAAGCCAGAGTTCTGAAATTTGGAATGTAATCCTTTTGGGTCACTGGCCATGAAAGCAACAAATATTGTGAAATTTAAATGGATAGTTTCAAAATTATATGTGCTCAAATGTTGTCATTTTATTGTTTGTTTGAACTTTCGTGAACATTTTTATCTGCATATGCCTTAACCGTCTATTGGGTCAGGGGTCTTAAATTTGGCACGATTTCTTGATGATAGCTGTACTAAAAATATACCAGTTTCATGACAATATGATGCATTGTCTCAAAATCATATATTCTCCAAATCTGTTATTTTATTTTTTTCAGGAAATGTCATGAAAACATTTCCTCTGCATATAACTCAGGCAAATTTGGAGCTAGGCATGTGTAAATCAGTATGAATAACCTTTTTATAATACTTATAGAATGATCTAAATATGGACAGAATTAGATAAGAGATTTTTAAGTTACAGGGGTTCAAAAATTTACTATGTAAATATTTGCAAAACTTTGCGAAAACTATCAAAAATGTGGATGTTTGTAACTTCTCTGCTCTTGCATGCATACAGAAAACATTTGACATGCATATCCATAGTCGGTGTATCCTGATGTCTAACACAACTGGATAAATTGATTAAGCAGTTTTAATTTTGCAGAAGAAAAACATGATTAGTAATATTTTCTCACATATTTATGATAGCACATGCTATAGATGAAGCATCCAGAATTTTGTGGAATTTAACATTAACAATGCAAGTAGTACTACTTCATTTGATAAGTAAAGTAAAGTGAAATATTTATTTATATAAAGCACCCTTCCTGGGCTCAGGGTGCTTTTACAATATCACATTTTTATAGTATTCCATTCAACAACATAAATACAATATAATTTAATACCAATAAGACCATAACAGCAATCAATACAATCATTCACCAAATCTCTGAGAATGCCTGGTTAAATAGGAAGGTTTTCAAAGACTTTTAGATGCCTTCTATGGTCAGGCTATATCGTATCTGGCAAGGTAGAAAATTCCACAAGGTAGATGCCATGAAAACAAAAAATCTTCCTCCAGATGTTTTTAAGGATATCCTGGGACTCTCTAGCAACTCCTTGTCAGAGGATAAGAGTGAGCGAGAGGGACAGTAAGACACCAAGAGTTCTTTCAGGTAGTGAGGTCCCAACTTGTGCAGGGCCTTATAGGTCAGCAATGTGACCTTGAAGGTGATCCACCACTGTATGGGCAGCTGGTGTAGTTCACACAGCATAGGTGATACATGACTGGATCTAGAGATTCCAGTAAACAACCTGGCCATCACGTTCTGGGCTAAGCTTTTTGCAGTCCTGCTGTTCCTCTCTGGGTGACTATTCCCACCACCCCTTCACTTTTGCCATAGCCAGATTGACTCAGTAGAACTACTGATACCACTGATATCCTCTTTGTTCTTTGCAGTGACAAACTACCTTAAAATGTGAGTCACTTACTCCTTTTCCTACCTACCAACTCTGTTGGACTAGCCAGAAATATTTCTTCCTGCTGCCCAAGGCATTGTCTTCCCCACTACATCTTTTTAAGTACCTCTAAGTCCTAGATTTACATGTACACAAGGCTCACTGGATTATATATTTACTGGATGTGATCCTTAAATATCCTGCATTCAGGTTGGAATTGTTGACACTCTGTGCTTTCTTGCTCCTACCTGGGGATCTACCACTGTTGTGCTTCCAAGCTCAGCTGTCCATTTCTTGGTGAAACATTGCTTCTAACTCCAGAACCTGGTGACCCCCTGCACTACTTGCCTCTTACAACCCTATCCTTTAATTAGAATCCCCCAGATAAAGCTGAGTGAAATTAGAAAATTCCAGTTTTATGGAATTTTTCATGAAATTCTACAATTTCCACGAAGACTTATGGGATTTGACTTTAAGTACACATGCTATTTTGCCATTTCTCACATCAAGTAATTAATAAAATTGGCACTCACAGTCTCCTTTTAAGGTCTAAGAACCTGCCAAATTTAATGGTATTTCATTCTCTAGTTTTAAAGTTTCTGGGGTTTAAAAAGTTGTAGTTTACATTCTTGCAAAATTAAATTTTTAATGTTGTGAAAGTTTGATTACTTTAATTCAATCCAACTTAAAGCTGAAAATATTAACTTTTTCAGAAATGACCATGTGGTATAGTAGTTTAAATGTTTCAAATCTAGTTAAATTTGGATATGTAGTTTTAAAATTAGAGGGAACTAACTGAAATTTACATGTTGGCAACATGTTTGGCAGGCTAAACTCAGTCCCATTTAAGGCTAGAAATTTGAAACTATTTGCATGTACAAATGTAGTGATAACCTGTATTCCTGTTCATTTGTGTAACATTTCAATGAATACAATCAAAATTATACTAAAATTACAGAAATCCAAATTTTGGAAAACTATTTGGCTACTTATAACTCAGCTCCCATTGAAACATGAGACTTATAACACAGTGCCTATACACATTCTAGGTGCTTCTCTAAATCCTGTTATTGTGGAGAAATTTGTATAAGAAACTAAAAAATTATCTCAAAATAACTAAAAATTAAATGTTTGGCCACCCATAATGCTGTTCCCTTTAAATCCACAGCTCTGAGGTTTGGTACACTCCTGTAAGCCATGACATACTGTGTAAGTTCAAAATTTGGTATTATTTGGACATGTACATTTAAAATTATAGTGATATAACTGAAATTTAAAATTTTACGAAATTCTGTGGAATTGTCACAAACATTCTGTGGAATTCCATGGAATCAGAATAGTCATTCTGCAGGCAGAATGTTATATTCCACAGCTCTAGTAAGATTAATATCAGGAATGCAATCTAAGACCTGCCAATCTATGGAATCCAGGTATCACTTGAAAGCCAATAAACTGTCATCTCATGTACCATATCACCTTCATAGACCATATGTGCTCCAGATGGAGGACAGAAACTGAGGTTGCTATATTGCTGCAGAATTGGGAAGGGACATAGGAGAGTACTTGGAAAGTCTCAGCCTCCCCAACATAGCAGGAATTTAACTAGAAAATCCTACTGCCATATTTCAGACCCTCAAAAATTACTAAACATTTTGGCGTAACATACTTAGATGCCTGCTGAATACATTGTGGGGTGAGAGGGTCACATTCACATATGATTTGGGTATGCCCAATTCTTTCAAGGAGTGCACCAGGCAATGCAGTACATTTTTGCAAATGACCATACACAAAACTTTTTCAGAAATGGAGTAGGTCTTCCCACCTTTTGTTAATGGTCCAAAACAACAACAATAGAAATTGGAGCAAATGCTTAGATTGGCAGCACTAAAATGCATCTCTGTCAAGAGACTGAACTCCACTTTCCCCCATGTCAGATACTGGTGCCACAAGGTACAAGTGTTATAAACCATGGAGAAGATTATCTCTTATCTACAACTTTGGGGACAGCAGTTTCCGGCTCCTTGGGGCCCATGGCATCAATATGTTGCTGCTACTGAAAATTGAATAGATAGTGACATTGTCATAGAGGTAATTGGAAGTGGGGACAGGACAAATTTATCTTTTTTTACAAATGTTTTACTACCGTTTATCTAGAAACTCTAAGGACATCATGCATGGACAATGATACCAAAATGGACTTTTGCTGTACTAGTAGTAGTAGTAGTGGTAGTAAATCTTTATTTTATACAGGAAAAGATCTTACATACACATCATTTGGTTAAAGACCAATTTTCAAGATGGTCCTGTTTTATATTTAGAAGTTACAACATAAATAAAATATAGACAAATTCATTAAGTGCCCACAAACATTCTACAAGAGGACTCTGGCAAACTTCTAAAGGTTAAATTGAAGTGCAAGTTTCCTTAAGTAGTAACTGTCATTAATCATTACACATACATCTCAGATTTAACTCATGTCTAATAGAGTTCAAAAAGTGTTTAGTGCTGGGCTTTAATACAGGACATTTGTACATGCCATTGCTTCTGTATATTTAACTGACCCTATGGCTATTGCTACTAATGGAAACTCTGACAGGAGATGTTTACTCTTACATAATTGTTACTAGTTACTACTGTATATAGTTATTTTCTTTTACTGCTTTTGGAAAATGGCTATTTCTCATTGGCCATATTGGTCTAATGTAGTTCATGCACATGCAACAAAAGCTTATGATTTGAATAAAGATGTCATTTAAATAAAGACAGAGGGGAGGCTTCAGCTGGGACTAAAATACATGCAGAATGGTGAGAGGAGGGGGAGCAGGGGAGCTGGAGGGCCATTTCTCCAAATGGTCCTAGAATCACATCCAGCACTGGAAATGATACTACTCTGCTATGGCATCATGATCTATCACCATGGAAATTACTATGATGTCATAAGCACAGTATTATGACCTCAGGTAGGGAATGGGCAACTGAAGAGCAAAGCTCTAGTTTTCATGTTAATGACCTTAGCAGTAAATAATGGGGAGGGGGGAATGCTGAATTATTGTAAAATATACAACAAAATGCATCTAAAGGTAATGTCTCTCAGTGTGGTCCTGAAGGCATTGGCTGCACTTTAAGGTTGGCACATGCAATATACTGTATAAGGGATATACAATGGTGAGCTGTCAGATAAATGATTTATCTGCACAAGTGCTGTTTGACCTTGGGTAACCTCACGAGTGGTGTAAGCCAGGAGTGACGTGTCCAAGGTCTTACAGCACAAGTGTAGATAAATCATTTATCTGACAGCTCACCATAGTATATTTCATTTTTGGAATAAGAATGCTTTCTGTCAGTGCAGTGACATTTGCTTTTGACTGTTTGTCCTTTTTTAAATTATAATTTCTTAGACTTTTTTTAAACTTTCCTAGTGTATGTCCTCCTAGTGTAGTGGTTGCTCTTAAGTGAAACACCATTCATTTTGTAGAAAACTTTGTGCTGAACAAATGGCATGCTCACAGTACCATGCTACTTTTTCATTTTAAAGTTATTTGCATTTGTTTGTTGAAAAAGTGGATAAAAAATTGAATTTTCTGCTGCTTTTTTGCTAATTATAAAAATAACTAAAAGGTATCTATAAATGAAACACCACTCATTTTGAAGATATTTGTGTGCTGAACAACTTCCATGCTCACAATATGATGCTATTATTTTTCATTTTAAAGTTATTTGTATTTGTTTGTCAAAAAGTGAACAAAACAAAATTGAATTTTCTGCTGTTTTCTGCTAATTATAAATAAATCTATAAGGTATCTGTAAATGAAACACCACTCATTTTGCAGATAATTTTGTGCTGAACAACTTTCGTCCTCACAGTACTATGCTATCTTTTTTCTTTTTAAAGTTATTTGCATTTGAATATAGTTAGTACTGATATTGAGGCTGAACATTCTAAATGAGTTCTGGAGAGATTGTGACATATCCACTATGGCCCAGATATTCAAACTGCACCCAAAAAGTACGCAACAGCAGGACCAAGCGCAAGTCCACTGCACCCATGTGCAAGAAGCGCGATATTCAAAAAACGCGCAGGCCAAGATGTACCTACGGCTGATGACTGAATATCACACCACCTGCACCATAGCGCAACTAGGGATGTGAAGCTGAGCATATCTGATGTGCCACAGCGCAACAAGGGATGCTCAGTGGAGCAGTCCAGATGTGCCATAGCGCAACCAGGGACACCCCCTGCAGCAGGGCAGCAATGCAACAGCACAACCAGGGATGCAGGGGCCCACCACCTATGCCACAGATAGGCAGAGGAGCACACAGCAGAACAGACATCATCCCCCACACCCCATGCACTGCAGAACTGGGGGAGGGCTGGAATAACATCCAGCCCATGGATACCAGCAGCCAATCCACAGCCAGGCCATGGTGTCCCAGCACAGCCCCTGGCAAGCTGTGACTGGCACACAAGGAGGGCCAACCACCCTGTGCCACACCATCCCACCAATGCAGAACACACCCTGCACCATGATCCCCATACAATCTGCCCAGGAGTAGTGCCCAACAGTGCAGGACACCCCATGCATGCCACCACCCCCACTGTGACAATGCAACCCTGTGCACCATGCAGCCATGCAAGGCATCCCCACCATGAGCACCCTGCAGCAGGCGGCAGCAGACAGCAATGCAACAGATGCATACACAGTGCCACCCTCCATGTTCCCCTGAGATACAGCTGAGAGACCGACCATGTATCGACACACGAGGTGCCCCACATGCAACAGGGCATGCTCTGGACCCCACCTCCAGCGGTACAGCACCCTGTACACCCTCCCAAGGACACATCCCGTCCCAGCACTGGCCACAACAGCCAGCACAGACACACACAGTGTAGCATGGAAGCATGCACCACACAGGATGCAACACAGTGCATGGACAAACACCCACCCGTACCCAAGGGCACACCAACACAGGGACACAGTAGTGGGTCAACCAAGCCACTGGCATGTGGCCACTGCTGACATGTACACATGGCCAGCATCTCTACATTGCACAGGTGTGCCAGCCACCCTGCGCAGGCACCATGAAGCTGTATGCCACCAGCATGCTGCTGGAGCACAGGTGACAGACACTGGAGCATATCCCCTGCAACAGACACAAGCAACAGCATGGAGGGGGGACAACAACAGCGGAGGCCACAGTGCCAATGGAGGCAGAAGAGCATCATACTGGTGATGGAAGGCAACCTGGCATTGTGCCGGGTACAGTTGTTATCCAGCATGGACAGCCATCACTGACATGCCAGCAGATCATGCATATCACAGACATGCAAGGGTGTTAGCTGCACAGGTCATGGATGGTCTGACAGGGGTGCCATGCACACAGTGCAGGCCCCGTGGACCACTGCACACAGGCATCCAGTGCACAGAGTACAACACACAAACCACAGACAGTGACTGATCCCCCTGCCCACACCATAGGCGGTTCACCTCTGCACACACACACACACACACACACACACACATATGTCCATGCGTGCACCACCCCTGATGCCATGCACACCACTGCAGCTGAGCACCTGTAGCCTGCTGCAAATCAGAGACCACCACAGTTGTCATAACAAAATGCATATATTTAAAAGATGTAACAAAAAACTATTTACAAATATTTACAAGAGGGGGGAAGAGCCACATAACAGGTGGGGGCAGGTAAGGGGCAGGGGTGAACATATGGAAGAAGGAAGAAGGGGTGTGAGGGTGGGTCAAAGGGGGAAAGGTGGTAGTCAGGGCATAGGGACATCAACGTGTGCCCCGGTCCTCCTCATCATGGTGCCGACGTCTGCTTCTCCTCCTCCTCCTCACCTCATGGGGGTGGATCCTATGAAACAGCTCCAAGGTATCCCTCACCACCTGGAGCAGCTCATGTATACCCCTGTGTATCTCCTGGAGTCACCTTCCACCTAGGACGAGGGAGCAGAGTCAATAAGTGTGACTGTCCAGCCCCCTGCAGCCCACGAATTGTGCATGGCATACAGCCATGTGCCACGCCCCTGTGATGGTATGCGACCACCCACAGTGACCATATCCACAAGACCTGACCACCCAGGCAGCCACAGCCATGTGGACCACTGCACACACACACCGCCCATGTCCTGCACAGCACCACCATGGCCGTACAGTGACTTGGCTATGCGGTGTGAAGGCAGTGCCACAGCCATGTGCCCGGTGCACACATGGACCACCACTGATGCACTCCCAGACATGCACTGCCACTGGACAGTGCTGACTGTAACAAGTTGCGTGCATGTCAGTGGTGTCAATGGATGGTGGCCATGCCCCGCTGCCCACCCAGTTATACAGCATGCAATAGTAATCATGGATGTAAGGCACTCACCATCATCAGGCTGGTCCACGCGCCGCTGACCACCATCATCCCTCCTGGACTACTGCTCCTCCGCCTGCATTCTTCGGGCCCTAAGGTGCAAACATGGAGAGAGGAACATCAGTACAATCCGGTAGCAAAGTCCCCCCGGCCCCATGTGTGTGCAATCCCACACAGCCATACCCATCCACCCAACACCCTGATATCACCTCCACAGCCAACACCAGATGGCCCCCCCATGTGCCGGACACATGCAACCGTGATACCCGTATGGACGATAGTAGTGTATGGAATTTGCACCTACCTGGCTGTGGCATCATGCCCCTCTTGGCACGTGCCCACAGGTGGGCAAGCAGGTCCAGGTCCCTGTGCCTCAGGTCCCCATAATGATGGCAGCACTGCTCTGCCATGTGCCCCATACCAGTGACCTCCTCCAGGGCGTTGGCCACCTCCTGCCAGACAGCACTCCTGGCCCTGTCCAGGGGTTCCTCTCCATACAAAGCTCCAGCATGGGGCTCAACTATTGCCACCAGGTTGGCTAGCTCAACCCTATCTCCAAATGACTGCACACCTCCGCACCATCTCTGCTGTGTGGTTGAATCAAAATGGTGCTCGGCAGAGCGGCCCTGCCATATGCAGATGCTGTGTGGTACAGCGCTGCCATTCCCTTTCATGCTGTCACCAAACAGCGTAATAGTGGTGCACCCATGCCTGACGCATGGCGCCTAGGGGGTAAAGGTCAGGCACAATGTCAAGGGTCTCTCTGGCACATGGACAGCCACAGCGTGATTGGAACCCAATGCGTGTAGCTTGATTGGGTGCCTGTGTGTCACCTCCTGTAGTGGCCTACAGCGCTGTTGCCCCAGTGCGCCTATGATGCCCCAGTGCCACAGCGCCATATATGTGAACTGCGCTGTAGCGCCACTGGCACAATGGTGGCCGTGCCCTGCATTGCCTCCCGTGCACAGCATGTCAGCAGCGTGGCAGGCGCCTGTGTCATCAACCCGGGCATGCGCAGTTCTGTGTGTACTGCGCCTATCACAGAACTGCGCCCTTGGCTCAGCACGTTCAACACAATTGCGTAAAGGCGCAACAGGCGATATTCAGCTGGCATATGCAAATCATCTAATCAGCCATTCAATGGTGCAGTCACTGCACTTGCATCCACTTAAAGATGTGCCTCACCTCATTTGCATGGGTTGCACTATAAAAATGCGACATTGGGCTGCACTGGCCATAGTCAGTTACTGCAGTCTATTGCGGTGAGTTGCATGCTGTTTGAGAGTGTGGACTGTGGTGTTTGGGACATGCGTGGGACTGCACAGTCGCAGGTAACACCTGTCATTCTCACAGGATGAATCATGACCGATTGTGTGGTGGAGGAAGAGGAATAGAGTCGTGGGAGGAAGAGGAGGCCAAACTTCACAAAGGCAGAGACAGATGCCCTATTTGAGGCCTACCTCAACCAGGAGCTGCTTCTCAGCGGATGCCATGGAACACCACAGGCCCATGCTGCTGCATGGGAGGAGGTGGCGCATGCTGTCAACCTGCATGGCAGCCACCAGATCTCCATGCAGGAGTGCAAAAAGAAGATGGAAATGGACAGGCAGAGAATTAAAGAGAGGTGGCTGCCATCAGGGCAGCATAGTCTGCGACTGGTGGGGGACAGCTGGAGGTGCAACACCTGACCCCACATGAAGAGCAGGTTGCTGGCAGCATGCAGCGTTGTGCCTTTGAGGGTGTTCCAGGTGGTGGATTCCAGATGGGTGGTAGCCCGTCACTGCATGGTTGGTCATGGTCTGTCTATTGGGGGGGACAGGGTAGGTCACATGCAGTAATGCTACTTTTTTTCCCTTACAGCTCCTGAGCATCTACATGGGTCAGTGGTGGTGTGCTTCTCCACTGAGGCCAGTATCATGGAGATGGAGGAGGGCCCATCCACTTCCACAGGAATACGGGGGTCAAGGTGATAGTGGGTCCGCCTGGATGTCCGGACTGATGTTGGTGGAGCAGGTGTGGAGGAGGCCCTGCCCGTGTCCCAGCATGCCAGCGTCCATGGATGCCAGCTTACTGAGACTCGGTTGGTGCCGGATCCGTCACCGATGATGATGGAGCTAACCTCATGGGCAGTGACACACGTGGGCCACAGGATGGCCACACAGCAGGTGACATCATGTCCATGGCTGTGGGTGGTGCCGCCGTGGAAGCCTGCATGTCATCACAGTCCCAGCCTGTGCCTGTCTGCACCAATGGGGCAGCACTGGTGTGTGTCCAGGACACTGGGACTGTTGCAGCTACTGCGGCAGCACCATTGAGCCCTGGAGAGCAGCAGCCAGAGGGGCAGTATCAGCAGTTGGCCAATGGCCATGGGGGTACAGTGTCAGAGGGCAGTGTCAATGCACCACCTGTGGACATGCCCAGGCCTGGCCCTGGTGTGCAGTGCCCACCCACAAGGGGTGATGAGCATCAGGGCCATGAACACCCTGAGGGACAGCATGCCGATCAGGCAGATGACCTCTTAGATGAGCACACCCGCATACCGCAAGCATCAGTCAATCAGCAAATGTAGCTTGTGACGGCAGTGGATGCACTGAGTGCGGCTCTGCGCCAGGCAGAGGAGTGGCACAGCAGAGACACCACTCTGCTCCTGGCAGGGATGGACCGGTTGCAGGAGGATGTGACCGCTGCCATTGACAGGCAGACACAGGCATTCACAGCTGTCATGGCCACAATGAGCACACAGTTATTTGCCCATGCGTCGCAGACACTACACAGTGCAATGTCCACCCCCCATTCCCGGAGTCATTCGACACCATCCTTATCAACACCAGATTCAGCTGTGGGCATCCCGAGCACGTCTGGCTCAGGCATGTTCGGTGTGCTGCAGACCCCTGCATGAGTACGGTCATGTTCACGCAGTTGAACCCCTGGGGGACCATCAGTGCCACCCCACGAGGCCAGTGGTCAGCCTGTCACTGCTGGTGGGTCTCAGTGGGGCTGCCCATGCATCCATGGTGGCCGTGGAACTGTGGCACGTGACTGACCTGTCTCCCAGCACGGCTACTGTCTGATGCTGCCCTGTGTGCATTGTGTCGTTCAGTGGGCAATGCATGGGTGGGGTATCCGGCCCTGCACGCACACACACATTCCATTTGCACACACTCCTGGCTGCTGTCCACTGTGGCATGTGCATGGTGATGCCTGCATTGGCTGTATGCCACTGTGCAATGGTGCCCAGCGTCTGACACATGCACAATGACAGGCAGTGGGCATGGTGGTCTGTGGACGTGTGTGTGACTAGGGATGGCAGTCTGGGTCGGCATGTCTCCTACTGTTTGTGCATGTCTGGTGTGTGTGTGTGTGTGTGTGTGTGTGTGTGTGTGTGTGTGTGTGTGTGTGAGCGTGCCATGTTAGACCTCACCAATCCCTGGTGGTGTGTGCAGTTCCATGCTTGGCCACTTCCCTTGACAGCAAGCACCCCTGGTGTGTGTGTCCATGCATGTTTGTGGGTTGTGCCTTTGCCACTGGTGGTTGCACATGGCCCCATGACTTACCTGGGTTGGCTGAAGTGCTCCTCTGTGATGGTGTCCCGGTGCAGCTGTGCCAGGAGGAGCAGTTGGGGGTCCTGTCATCCAAGAGGGGGCTGCCCATCACCATCTTCACCAGCGTTCTCATTTTCCCCATCGCTGTCCCCCTCTTCAACCTGTACAGCTATCCCACAGTCATTGGCCATGTTGTGCAGGATGCAACAGGCCAGGAATAGCCCAGAGGCCTTTGAGGGGCTGTACTGTAGGGCACCGCCGGAGGTGACCAGGCAATGGAAACATGCCTTCAGCATCCCGACCACCCACTCGATGACATTGCATGTGGTGGCATGCGCCTCATTGTAGCATTGCTGCGATGGGGTTGCAGGCTGCCGGTATGGTGTGAGCAGCCAGGGACAGAGTGGGTATCAGTGTCGCCCTGCCTTGGGCCATGTAGGCCAATACCCATGTCACCTCTGACCATGCCCCTCCCAAGCTCTATGTTTTTCCATGTGGTTTGCATACTCACCCACTAAGTGGCCAGTGAGAATGTCCCCACTCTTGAATCTGTGGCACAGAGTCGACTGGTGCCAGATGAAGGTATCATGTGCTCCCCCCAGGGTGCATGGCAGAGAAATTGATTATGTGCCCCCTGGCATCGCTCACCACCTGGCAGTTGATGCTTGCATAGCCCTTCCGATTGATATATGCGGCCCCCTTGGGGCCAGGTGGTGTGCAGATGGCCACATGGGTGCAGTCTATTGCCCCTAGCACGCCAGGTATACGTGCTACCCTGTGGAACTCCTGTATGTTTGCTGTGTGCTCGGCTGGTGTGCTGGGGAAATGAATGTACTCCACAGCATGTGGCAGCAGTGCGCTGAGGAATTGGGTGAGGTGGCGTGACACGGCCAACTGGGTTATGCCTGTGGTGTTCCCTGTTGGTCTCTGGAAGGTACCCATGGTGAGCAGGCACATGCAAGCTGTCACTTTAGTCTCCACTGATAGAGCATGGCTCCGTCGTGTGGGTGCCTGCATCACATCACTGCACAGCTCACAGAGCCACCTCAGAATTGCCCAATTCAGGTGGTACCGGCCCATGATCTTGGTATCGCTGTACAGCTCGAAGCTGGTGCAGGCTTGGTACTGCCTGTTGGGGGCATACCGCCGACGGGCCCTTCCACGGCCGCATCCCCCCTGCTGCCTGCCTTCTCACCCCCCTCATTACTGCCTCCATCTGGATGGTGGCACTGGCCATGTTCCTGGCTTGTGTCCCCCCCCGGCAGCTGTTTCTGTGTTCCCCCAGCTGTCCTGGCTGCTACTTCTGCACTGGGAACACCTTCCTGTGGTGGCCTCAGTGCTGTGTGGCACTTCTGCCTTCTGCACTGTCTTTGGCTGTGGCTCCCCACACCTTCCCTGTGCCTGTGGGTTCAGGGGTACCCTTTCCCTGTCCTGCCATGTGTGTCTGTCCTGCCCTGTGTGTCTGTCTAGCGGTCAGCCACATGTGTCTTCCCTGTAGCGTTCTTGTGCCTCTCCCTTGTTCCTTTTCATTTTGGCTCATTTCCGCTATCACGCAACTTCCGCTTGCTTCCCTATTGCGCATGACGCATGTTGTTAAATATCACACTGTGCCATTTATGCATGGTTCCTCCCCCTTCAGTTGTGCATGCATTCATTATCATTGCGCTCTTGCTCAGGGTGATTTGGTGGGCGCATCTGCCTCCCACTGAATATCGCAGAATGGCACATTTTCGGACTTGCGCTGGAGCAACCCTATTGCGCATGGCGCAACCCTTTTCAATATCTGGGCCTATGTCTATAAGTCTGTGATGATGCATCTGCTATGTGTATAAATGTAAGATTTCACATTTACACACATAGTAGCTCAGATTTTATCACATAGGATTAATGTCCATGCCTATTGCATAAAAATGCATACCTGGTATTATAAATTATGGTATGGTGTTATATTATGTTGCAGGCCTTTCACAGGACTTATCACATGCAACTTCTTAAGCAGGGCTATTGCTCCAGAATGTAACCTGACCTCTTGCCTGCTGGCTTGCATTTTAATGTCTGGTGACTGGAGTGTTGTCTGCACACTGCATTTAAGTAAGTTACTGCTGTAGAGTCACAGCAGTATGTTGTAATTATGTAATCTGTTGTAACACTGTTCTGTATTGAATGTCTCTTATTTTGTTGCATATTATCTGTATTATATTGTAATACTGTTCACTATTGTATCTTCCCAAATCATGTCTGAAAATAGGAGTTGATTGTCTAGTGCATTTGCCTGGTAAATAAAAACTGAACAAAATAAATTGCTGGCTGAATTTCAGAAATTAGCATAATGGAATTTCTGTGTTGGAACTTACAATTTCTGTGGAATTTCATGGATTTGCCTTAAGAAGGGGAATTATAAGGGGCTATTGGTGCAGTCACAGAATTGTTGTTTGCAGTGTAGAATACTTGGGTTTGGGAAAGAGGTCAAAGTGTCAGACTGTCAGAATGGGGAGGCGAATCAAGAATCCCAGAGGACGCTTGCATTCTCCAGTGATGGAGGGACACCAGCCATCTGCTATACCACCACCTGTGTAACCATAGGTTGGGGTGCAGCTGGAGCAGCATATGTGGATGGGAAGAAGCCAAGAGACTCCATGTAGAACACAATGCTTACATTCACCACAGGGCCCATGCCATTTGCGTTATGGAGGGGGGAGCTCAGAAAAACAACAAGAAATATTAGTGCAACACCTGGAATCCATAGGGGCACAGAATCCAAGACAGCATGGGCTTACAAAGGAAAGGTCCTGTCAAACTAATCTTATAGATTTATTTGACTGGGTAACCAGAGTGGTGGACCAAGGGGGAGCAGCTGATGTTGCCTACCTTGACTTCAGCAAAGCTTTTGACACTGTTCCATGTAGAAGATTGATAAATAAGATGGGTAGGCTCGGGGTGGGTCAGAAGTTGGTCAACTGGGTGGCAAACTGGTTGATGGGCAGAAAACAGAGAGTGGTGGTAAATGGCATACAGTCAGAAGAGATGCAAGTTAAAAGTGGGGTACCTCAGGGATCAGTCCTGTGGCCATTCCTCTTCAATATCTTCATTAGTGACATTACAGATGGACTAAAGGGTAAGGCTTGTCTGTTTGCAGATGACACCAAGATCTGCAACAGAGTAGATGATCCAGATGGGGTGGGTAGAATGAGAAGAGATCTGGATAAACTAGCAAAATAGTCAGAAGAGTGGCAACTGGGATTTAATGCAAAGAACTGCAAGATCATGCACATAGGGAAGAGAAACCCTGAAGCCACCTATAGGCTGGGAGGGGAGTTGCTGGCAGTCACAAAGGAAGAAAGAGACTTGGGCATCATCATCACTGATGACCTGAAATCATCCAAGCAGACCTCTAAAGCAGTAGGTAAGGCTAAGGGGATGTTAGGGTGTATTAGTAGGGGTATCACAAGTCGTAAGCAGGAGGTAATAATCCCTCTTTACAAGACACTGGTTAGGCCCCATCTGGAGTACTGCATACAGTACTGGAGGCCACACCTTCACAAGGACATTATCCAAATTGAGGCAGTCCAGAGAAGGGCAACCAAAATGGTGCAGGGACTGCATCAGAAGACATATGAGGACAGATTAACGGAGCTCAATATGTATACCCTAGAGCAAAAGGAGGAGAGAGGTGATATGATCGAAACATTCAAACACCTTAAGCGCATTAACAAGGTGAAAGAGTCTAACATGTTTAAATACAAGAAAAATAGCAGGACAGGAGGACACAGCATGAGATTAGAGGGAGGCCGATTAAGGGAAAATGTGAGGAAATTCTTTTTCACAGAAAAAGTGGTGGATGCATGGAACGGCCTACCTTAGGAAGTGGTGGCTATAAATACAGTGCAGGGCTTCAAACAGGCATGGGATAGGCAAAAGGGAGCAATACAGATGAGTATGAATTGATAGGCCACTGACAGAACAAAGACCAATGGCACATTTATAAGGTAAAAAAATAAATGGGCAGACTGGATGGGCCTTGCGGTCCTTATCTGCCATCAACCTCTATGTTTCTATGTTTCTATGAAATATATTTCTGTCATAAAGAATAAGAGCTCTGACACTCTCACACCTCACATCCCAAATGGTAAGAATTGAACAGATTTCCTGACTGGGGACAGCCTCCAAATACCCTGCCATGTGGGGTAAGTTGTAGGGACCCCGCAGATGTGGTTGTTGGAGCTAGGACATAGCCATATTAAAAGCCTGTGGAAGACAGGGATGATAGAAATAGAATGATAAAAAAGTGAAATCTGCTGGTGGAGTATTAGTAGTACCCGATGTCCACCATGGATATCCAGGTGAGTTCACAAGTGAAGGAAAATAAACTGAAAGCTTTCCCCATTCACATTTCACATTTCACCTGACCTATGCCTATGGATGGCTGACATAATTACCCAAGTGCAATCAGGAAAGTCCAGAAAAAAATATGTTTTCAGAAAGCTTTGAAATATACTGGAACTTTGAAGTTTGTGTGGAGTGGGTTCCTAGGATTTCATGAATTCATTGTATTAAGCATGGTGCGTTATCTTAACTTTGGCACAATCTTCCATAGAATGAAAATACTGCATATCAAATATCAACACACAAAATAAAAACATGTTCCATGCTTTGAGTGAGGGTACCAAAGTTACAGTTACACTGACTGATTAATGGAATGGTTATCCCCAAGATAAACTGTACTGCACAATCTCCATGGTTCAGTTTCCTTTGTACCTTAACATCACATGTCCCTGCTTTTGAAACATTATACTGCGACATTAAATTTTGTCTGACGTATTTGATTTTGCAAGTGCAGTAGTAATTTTTTTTTAAGTCCCAAACATTTCTTGAGGAGTTATGGATGCCATATTCAAATGTTTAGTACAGCACTAACCGGGTTAGCGCTGACAGATGGGGCAGGGTCTTAAAGGACCCCAGTGAGCCATGCTGACCTTGGAATCTGACTGCAGAAAAGTGACCTCTGTGCCCATGCAAATGAAATAACCCCCTTACATATGTGGTGCATTGGTATATTCAGGGGTTTTGGCAGCACTGAACAGCCTTCATTGTGCACTGTCTAATGCTGCCAAAACCCTGCCCTTATCTAAATGCTATGGTGTGCTACCCCCATTGCTCAACTGCTGAAGTGATAAACACATTACCCTGTCATCTCATGGTCTAGCAGTCTTTCCACCCCTGATCGCCTGACAGAATGAGTTATACATATCATTCACCCTACTGGTGGCCTAGTGTTGCCCAAGCCCCTGATTACCTGAATGAGTGATAATACATCTTCATCCTGGTGGCTTAGTGGTCCCCACAACCTCAGTCTGTCTGACTGTCCAATTTACAAACACATCACCGTCCCTTTTGGTGGCCAAGTAGTCCCCTCACCCCATCATCACTTGACTGTCCAAGTTATTCATTAACACATCTTCCTATCTTGCTTAGTTAGTGGCCCCAAAAGTCACCTGCCCCCCTCCTGACCCTGCCACTTAGCACCCCTCAATGCTCACCCTCTGTCCCAGTCACTGATGTCATTCTACGGTATTCGAGTTGGTGACCATAACAGTCTTTCACTCACCACCTTGGCCAGCTGGAATAACAAGGAAGTTCAGTTCTCTCATGAGAATTACTGTTGTGTCTGGTGAATAGGTTTTAATGCAATTATGTCAAAGCCAATACCAGATAGGACTGCAGATGACTTCTGGATGAGTTCTGGAAACCACTACTGAGCCAACCTCATCTAAGATTTACCCTCAATGGGGCCTATACACAAACGCACATAAGTCACACCCATATAGGTTGTACTGCTGGTGCACCCATATGCACCGCTGAAGCAGGTGGTCATACATGCCATGCAAAAACAGGCATGCAGGACAGCCAGTGCATCAGTGGAGCATACAGACACTCACAGGCTTGTGTGGAGCAGACACAGGGTGGGTACCTTTACATGGGCATGCCTCTTGACCCCACCATATATGAACATAATCAACAGCCTTCCAGGACACAGTAAACAGTATGCACCTGTGGAAGTGACTACTATCATGGATGGAACAAAGCAGATCAAGTAGGGTCTGTGGTTTTGGCAGCAGGTAGGGAAAATGGGCAGACTGGATGGGCCTAGTGGTCCTTATCTATCATCAAATTCTATGTTTCTGTGTGGTGGGACAAATGGAACCAGAGGATGGCAGGTGAGGGGCACCAGCTGTGTTACTGGGCACATCACCAAACCCCAATGGAATGGATCATGACCAGACACCATCCTGGGGATGTTCGCTTATATGGGATACTGGCTGGTCATGGTTCACTAACATTTTCAGGGGTCAGCTGGCAGCCATGGTAGCACTCATCAAGGTGTACTATGCAACACTGTAAGGGGCACAGTCCCTGAAGGCACCTGCAGAGACCAAGGTCAGGCTGTGACTTTTTATCCAGGCTGCCGAGAACATTACCAGGCAGGAGGCACATACACTGACTGGAAACAATCACAAGTGACTTGACCTTTAGTCTGCCATTAAGAAAACCTCTTGGCTGTCAAGCAGTCATAGACTACCACAGGCAGTGGCCCACCCACCTATCAACATGGCCGGTCACCAACAGAGTGAATAGTAGTGGATGCAGTTACTAAGGAGTTCCACCACAGGGAGGAGTAGGGCGTGGATATAGTGCCAGTTAATCACATGGGCTGTCTAGGCGGAGATGCACAGCCAAGCAAACCACCCTGTGTTGCATTCCACAGATCCTGGTTTGGAGCACACACCCAATAGGTAGGCAGTGTTACCTGCGAACAAGAGTCAATGGTCCCTGCCTAACACTGCCAGAAGAGCAGGCCAACACAAGTAGGTGGTACCAACTACAGGACTGCAAACTTCCTAATGAACATCACCAACAGTGCCATGCCAGTAACACATGCCTTGCCTCTAACCCCACAGGCAACCTGCAGGAGTGCATGAACCTTGCAGAGGAGGAAGTTGGACTGGAGGACTCAGAGAAGGATGGGAGCCAGGTACCAGACACAGAAGTCCAAGAAGGAGTTGGACATTGCCCCACATGGCATGCAGCTGCCCGCTATACACAGGCACAAACCTCACCCTCAGGTGTACCCAGAATATCCATCCGAGCCTGGCATATAGGACAATGCAACCCCAGGTGTACAGGACGGACATGAAGGGTTTGCAGGCACCATCATCCATCAACATCGTATAGCATTTGGCCACAGTACAGCTGGCTGATGGGGCAGACAGTGGCACAACAGTCGCAACAGGGACACACAGCGACATAGAGACAGTGGGGACAATGGTCCCTTAGGCCATCCCATGCAAGGTAAATAATGAGTGGCCCAGAGGAGGAGAAGGAGGAGTCTCCACTCCTACTACCCTGAGGTATGGCAACTGGGATGTGACAGGAACCAGGCACAACAAGAACGCACAACAGCTGCAGTAGCTAACTGCCTGGGTGAAGGGCATGTGTGGTGGAATAGACTGCATCAGTAACATCCTCAAATGCATAGGAAACACCATCCTAGCCACAGTAAATATCAGCCAGGGCTGAGGCCATACCACCATACCACCCACGCCAGCACAACCAGAGAATATTCAGGTGCCCCCCAAAACTCCTAGGGACAGGAAGATAGCACCATGTCACTGTCATCAGTGTTGTGTAACAGCACAGGTGGCTGGGCAGGTGGAAAGGCTCCTAGAAAGACTCACCACCTTGGCATGTGGACCTTGACATGTAGAGGATGACAAATAGCCAAGGGACAGCATTGCTCAGCCAACCCCCCCCCCACCCCCACAAAACAGCTCAAGCCCAGGTAACACCTCTCCCAGTACAACAAAACATAGATTACACCCCAGTACCATGGCCACGTGGCTCTCAGGGTGGATCTTTATTAGACTGCCCTACATCCCCACACTGCACCCCCCTGGCATCAGCTGCTGAATGTCCCCTGCACAATTCTATGCCTCACCCTATGCCTCACCAATGATCCAGACATTGACTGCATAGTAGGGCCATATAGGGCCTGCCATCCCAGATAACTCGATGGATCTTCCTCAAAACAAAACAAAATGATAATATTAATTCACAATGAAAATAGAAAATAGAGTTAACATCGATGCTTTGACCATAGGTCTTCTTCAGGAATTGTCTAAAAGAGAAAAAAGCAAAGTTAGTGGAGAGGTAAGGCGAAATAAGGGATATATGTGTGGGGAAAGAAAAAAGGGGAGGGCTCTAGAAGAAAAAGTGATAATAAGCAAGGTATGAAAAGAAACTGGAAAACAAATCAAGGATGAGGGGTGTGATCAGACGTAGTAGGAATGAATGAGCTGAGGAGTCCTCAAGAGGGACTACTTGACAGGGTCAGTATGAAGTCTGAAAGGTGTCAAATATGGGGGAAGGAGACAGAGATAGAGACATCTGTGGAAAATGAAAATATATGTGCACACATAACTGGAATGCCCATATAAGTATGCCCACCCCCACACACACAGTATGGAAATGTGTGCAGGCATACCCACACATGCAAACATACCATGCACACATGCAAGCAAAGATCTGACAGGGGAAGGGGTAAAAAAGACAAACTACAGTGGAAAACCGTAAGGCAGCTGAGGGATGTTAGTAGATATGTCTGTCATTTAAACCAAAGGGCAGCTGGGAACATAGGCAGATAATCTGCTTGGTTTCTATCCTTCCTCATGTATGTTCCTGCCTTGGCCATCATGACCTTCCTCATGCCCCTCCTATGGCATTGATATACGCTGCTGTATAGCTATGTTATGCAATACGACATCTGATGTAAACACTCTCCATGCCTTCCCAGGGTGAGCATCATAGTGCCACTGGTTATGTCGAGACACCGGAACCTCATCTTCAAAAGGCCTATTGTCCTCGCCACAAAGGACTGGACAATGGACTTTGGTAGCTCATTGTAGGCCTCATCTGCCTAGCCATCTTTCACTAGGTATTGGCTCATATGATATAGCTGTGGTACCCACTGATCAACCATCCATCCCTCCCTCTCCTCATGTGCCTCAAAGAAAGTGCTGAGCCCAGAGCTATCAAATATATAGGCATCATGGCATGACCCTGGGTATTTTGCACATATGTTATTGATCATACCTGCCGAATCAAACTACCTGGCAGTTGATGCTGTGATAAAACTTGAGGTTTTGGTTAGCATCTTCATCCAGAGATGGTGCCAGGATTGTGACATGCATACAGTTAATTGCCCCAAATACATTGGGCATGCCATGCATGGCAAAGAAGGCCCCTTTGGAGACTGTATGTTGCATCTGTGGTGGGAGATATGATGTGCTTGTGCATACACAAGAGCAGGACATTGATGGCTTGGTGCATTGCCCTCAACACAGAGGACTGACTGATGCTGGTGACATCCCCCACCACCCTCTGAAAGGACCCCATGGCATAGTACACCAATGCACATAGCAACTTGGTCTTGACTGACATTGGCTCAGACCAATGGGTACATGGGGTGACATGGGCACTGACCATTTCACACTGCCAAGTGAGTGTTGCATAGTCCACAAGGAACTGTTCTAGACGGTGTGTGTCCCTCAGGGCATAGGCATCCAACCTGGGCAGAAGGCACACATGGCCATGACCAGGCCTTCCATGCCTGTTTGTGGTCCCTCTCCATGTCCAGCAGAACATTCAATAGCCCTGGGAACATCTTTTGTGTCTCTTTGTCTGGCACCACAGACAGCAAGCATTGCGTGTTTGACCACCAGTCTTCCATATGTTCCCTGACCACAGCCCAGATGGGGTTGCAACCACACCTGCAATACCTAATGGAAGCCCTTGAAGAGGACATGCACCTTGCATCCCGGCAAGGCAGAATAGCATGCACAGGTGTTCCTGATTAGTGTTGACTGCAGCACTTGTACAGAGTGCTGGTACCAGGGTCAGCGACTACCTCTGAAAACTGTGTTGAATGTCACTGTGCACCTACCATGTGGAGGGAAGTGCTGTCTGGGAAGTGGCAGAGCCTGGACAGGTAAATATACTACTTTGCAAGGAGGTAGGGAAAAGTGCATGCCATGTGATGTGTGTACTGTGACACTTTCAAGGTCCCATTGTTTCTGTTTCTGCAGGCCTAACATGGTACTGTAGGTCAGACAGGATGGTGCTGATGTAGAGACAGAAGCCAGATGGGGTGGTACCTGTCATTGTCACCCGAAGGGCTCAGTGGTGTATACATATACTTGACTAGTGGTCCTGGAGGATGAGGTCAAGTGATACCCTATTACAAGGATGATCTGGGCAGGTCCTGGGCTCTGGTGGAGCACTCCAAGGCAGGTGGTGCTGTTCTGGTGGGGGGAGGGGGCTTTGTGTCAGCAGTGTTCTGCCATGGCTGTGACTGTACATTCTGCTCATGCCTATCCTCTGTGTCCTTGTCTTTACAGGTCTACAGATGACTGCTGAGGATGCTGGTGGTTGTGGAGCTGGACTATACCACCTTGCTAATGGAAACCAGTGAGATCTTCCAGGAGGAGGAGAGTGTTAAGCTTTTGTCCCCTGAAGCAGTGGCCTGTATAATGCTATGACTGCGTGAAGAGGCCTGTTCCCTATGCCTCCCTTCCCAGGAAGGTAGAAGCTGGCAGCATAGGACACTAACACGTTTCATTGGAAATTTCTCTGACATGTGTATTACATTTCTTTTCTGACACATCTGATTTCTTTTCTTATCTGTTTGTCTGGTCTGTTGATGGTGTCAGAGTTGTGTATGTATCATGCATGGTTAGTGCTGTGTGCTGTGTCATTAAAGCAGTTTTGTGCAACATGTCTTTTGTCGGAATGGTCATTCCAGTTAGAAGTGGCATGCTGCTCACTGCAGTTGTTCTGACCATGAGGATTGTTGTGTGTCTGGCTGCTGTGCAGGGAAGGAATCGTGATGCCGAATGTTGCAGGGCTGGTGACCCGTTGTATGGCATGCAGCCATGTCGACGGCACCCTATGAGCCATGCTCTATGCAAGGGGGAGGTGTCTGTTGCATGCCAGTGAGTCTGAAGCATATTGTGGTAGGTTGCATATGACAGGCACTTAGTGTGTGATGAATTTCAAGGGTACAGATGTACAGTGAGGGTGCTCATGCCATGTCCAGGAGCATAGCTGGCGGTGGACTATTCTTACAATATGCCCCAGACTGCTTGTTTTGTGTTTTCACTAGGCAGGGTGGGTGTGACTGATGCCAACCCTACTCCTATGGCTGTGGCAACCATGACTGTATGCCATCTGCTGTATTTGTGCTGCAGGCCATCATGCAGGCCCTGCATTGTTGCAGTTTACCACAGGCTTTGCCATAGCATAGTGCTGCACCTGTTCACCTATGCACTGACCAGATATACACCATGTTGTATATGCATATGTGTGGGGCATGCACATGCCGGTTCATGTCCAAGCCCCTATGGTCATGTGTAGTACTGCTGCGGAGGTCATACTCATATATCTGCTACATGCACTTATGTGCTGCACATGTGCATGCCACATGGCCAGGGATGGCACATTTCTGTAATATATCAAAGGATGAAAGCACTTTTCAGTTGTTTCAGTTATGAAAATGGAAAGTAGGAGATGCTGTAGCTGACTCCTGGTCAGGATTATGGCCAGCATTTACTCTATGTGCTTTAATTACAGTGATGACACAAATGTTATGAGACCTGACAAACCTGTTTCAGCAATGTGACAGCAAACAGCATGGGAGACTAATGAATACGATTAGTATGGAGAGAATATAGTGATGTTTAAACTGGAGCCATGATCATGAATAGATGCCTATGCTATTTATTCCTTGGGGCAGTATCACAAGAGTTGACTCATAGAATATTTTACACTGCTGCAGTCACTCTAAAATCCAATGAAAGCCAACATATTCTACAAACTAAGACCTCTATTCAAAGGTATTCAGTGAATAAGATCTGTATGTGCTCTGCAGTCATTTGATGAGGTATGTTGGCCCAAAGGCTTTGCCCTAAGACATTCACAAGAAAGTAAACAGTTTGCTCCCCAAGAATCCCCTCATTTCAAAGCAAACTAACTGCTACTGACATCATAATGATGCAAAACTGAAACCTAGAGATCAAAACACTATTCTTAGAAGAAGGCAACACTACAAATTTATGCTGATTAAACCATCCACAGTAGTGGTTTGACATCACTACCTTTAGCTTATCTTTAAGATGTGATAAAGTGGTAATACTGTTGGCATTTCAAGTAAGCATGACCTGAATAATGATCATTTTAATTCAACGACTGAGGAGTTCTGTGTGGCTGAAAATCCGAATGGTTGCATACATTGTATATGCTATGTAAATGGATGGTATTAAATATAAGTAAAAAGCTTTTTTTTTCGTAACAAAAAGAAATCCTTGAAACTCTCTCTTTGTGGCAGCAAGTGGTAGAGGATAGCTTGGCATGTTTTTAATCTGGGTTAGTGCCTGAGCACAGAATGTCAATAGTGGAGGCTGCCAGGGAATGGATTCAGCTACTGACTGCACCCTCTCCTTCTTGGAGGAAGGGTTCACACTCATCATTTCACAGCTGCCTCCTAGAGATAGGCAGAGGCAGCAATATGTAGCATCATAGCAAAGTGAAGGGTATAACATGGACCATGAATAGCACTTGGAGGGTGCCATGGCATCCTTGCTCACTGTGGGGGGTGTGTGTGTGTGTGTGTCTGTATGCTCACACATGCCTTTTGGCCACTAAACTGAAAAAATGCTGGGCCTTGGAGTTGATTGAAAACCTCTTGACCGGCATTTCAGAATGTTCCATGCTGTTCATGGGCCTTCCTCCTCTATTGTCCAGGATCACACCTAATCAGTAAAGCTTGCTTTTCTCCTCCATTTGGAAACTTACCACATTAGGGAAGGGAGTCCCACAACTAGCAGTAAAACATGAAACCACTAGTGGCCCATACCTCTTAAGGATCTGGAGAAGAGGCAGCCCTGTACCTAGTACTAGTAGATGGTGATGGGATGCTAGCAGCACCAGAAGGAGTAACTATGAAAGAAACAAGGAGCAAGGAGAGGTGGCTAAATAAAAATTAATAACCTTACTGCCCAGTCTGCAGAGGACAGGCAACTACTTACCTCTCTTGCGGTTCTGAGATCAGTGTTCAATGTTTTTTTGTGCCACAATCACCAGAATATGAAAGAGTGCTTCTTTAAAGAGAGGTTGCCACTTTTTCAAAAACTTTGAAAAGATCATTTTAAGCATAATTTATTCTTATATTTGACAGGTTTGATATTTCTTTTGTTCATCATTACTCAATTGATTTACATGAAACAGGCACTATCCCTATTACCTAGGGTCAGTCTGTTCCTGCTGCTTAATCTGTCCTGGAACAGTGTACTATACTGATGCGATGCTGGTAGAGAACACAAAGGAGGTGCAGAAAGATCTGGAAGTGGTGATCAGTGTAAAGGCGTGGCAAATACAGATGGACACCAACACAATATTTTGGTGCAACCCACGTTTTCTAAGCGGGATGTTTATTTTTTTTTAATCATAAACAACAACAGTTTTGCACCATATATAAATTAAAAACAAAACAAACAAAACAATCCAAAAAGAAAAGAACTGTAAATACTTTTCACAATGTTCTTTTAGTGCAGCACAGGACTGTACTAGTCCTTCACCTACACTCAGTCAGAAGACACTGACTCTATCTAACATCTGTTAGAAAATGGGCTAAGAAATCTCTGAGCTATGATTGGCTGATAGCCCTGGCAAGGTGGGCATCTATCAGACAATAGATGCCCACCAAATAAAAAGTCCAAGCTCAGACCTGCCTCATGCCCACCCAAGTATGCCTGTGCCCAACCTGATTCATTATTGGCTGAAGCACTGGGCATGCAGTTTCAAACTGCCGCCATTTTTTTTTATCGGTTAGCAAGAGCGAGTGAGAGCCTCTCCAGACCCCACACGCACTCTGACTCATTAGACCACACACCACCCAGTAATAAAAAAAAAAGTCACAACACTGTACATATAAAATAAATGAAAACAGCACTTTTTTTATTTATTTATGTCTTATTCTTACAGACCAAACATGGAGCATGACACCTGGCACAGTCCGAGTCTGACTATACTATGTCCCTATAGAAAAAAATGCTTTTGCCTTTTGTATTGTAGCTGGCATATTTTGGTAACTTATCCTATGCCTGCTCAAAAACCAGTACCCTCTCTACAATGGCAGTCGCTCTCAAAAGTACCTCCTTACCACATCATGTGGTTTGTTGCTGCCAGAGTGTTCACATCTCCCAGCCGTCATGCCAGATCCCACTGTTCTCGCTGCAATGAATACAATCCCTGCCATGCTGTAAAGTGGTCACTGACAGCAACACGGAACACTAGCGAGTGAGTTTTTTTTTTTTGAGGGTGCGGGAATCGCTAGCAACAAGCTTAATCGGGCATAGTGCTACAAAGACATTCCTGCCATTCTGTCAAATAGAAATGGGATCGATCATCAAGCAATGAGATAGGTAGGGTAAACAGTAGAAAAATGTTATAAGAATGAAATAATAATGAAAAAGAAGTACAACATTTTAACTTAAGCCCTGAGTGTGTTTGCGGTTGGGAGGTGGTAACCATGACAACTATGTCTAAAGTAACAACTACAGAAGCTGCATTGGGACAGAAGTCCCTAGGTAAAAAGCAAAACAAAACACTGTGTTAATGTAGGCGGAGGAACTATTTTATTACAAAATAATTCAAACAGCTGAGAGTTTTAACATGTAAACATAAAAATTTTTTTTAACAAACATATAATTTGGTGGTCCATTTTCTAAGCGCAATAATACCCTCAAGGGTAGGCGGTATGGGCTATACCAGACCTTCCAGGGGCTATAAGGCCCTCCGCCTGCGGCGGCGGGCCTCATTACACCCCTGGGCAGTCCGGTAGAGCCCAATACCGCCCACCCTATCGGGTATTATTGCTTACTTTGCTCAGGCAGTACTATTTATACCGGCCCACCTGGGTCAAGTGAACAAGCATCATCATGGCCCTTCATTTCATTAAATAACAGGCTACCAGGAGTTATATATCCTTCTATAATGAGGAACAGCTTTAGACAATAGAAGGGACTTTCCGAGAATGATTTTCTCCTTTTTAAAGGTGGAAAACTTTCCACTGGGACTTGAGTGACAGACCACTTACTACAAAAAGGGACCACAAGGGGCCGCTGTTCTCCTATAGACGGTATTTAATTTTTTCCCCTGTTTCAGGTAAGAATAGACTTAATGTATTCCTTCTCCTTCCAGAATTCCCTTAATTTAAAGCATATTATGTTGCCAAGTTTATTAGTATGCTAGAGTTTCCCATGCTCTAATCTTTATTATGCAGTACAATATTCCTTAGCCTTTCATATTTATCCTAGGGTAGCAAGAAAATCCTTTATCCTATATCTCTTACTCACATAGCACAAGGCTAGCCATGCGTTTCAGGGCATTTTCCTCCTAATTTGGGGAAAGAAAATGTATTTTTGGATGAAATGTCATGCCGAAGGCTAAAATCTTAAGCCGTCGGCTGACACTTTCACTTTCCTCTGCACAGGCTTCTACAGGTTGCTGAGTAGCTTTCTCTCTCTATTAGACAGCATACCTAATACTCACTCTGCATCCTTTTTGCTAATCTCTGGTGCAGCTAAGTAAAGTGCGTTGCTGAGTAAAGGCTGATCGCTGCTTCTTACAATTGGGATCTGGAACCTAATATGACATAACTACAACAGGGTTCCTTCTAATTTCTACATACAGTATGCAACTACAGTTTAACAGCAGCATAATGCATCCAATAGATAAACTGCAGCATTCAGTACTGGTTCTAACATTTCCATAGCAGCAACAGGGTTACAAAAAATAAAAGTGAAAGGGGTTTGCCACTTTGCAATAAATACTAATGTACAGGCTAGTCATGTAGGTCTTTCTTTGTCTACACACCAAATACTCACTGTATCCCTTTTGATTAGGGTGCTTTACTGTATACAATACATATCTTTCATTCTAGCTAAAATAGCCAGCCATTCTATAGAGCTATAGCTATAACTATTCCATTTTACTGTCCCACTCTGTCTGAGAGCTCGAGGTCACTGGAAGTTGACCTCCGTACATACGGACCCATGGATGGAAAAGAAAAGAAAGTTAAAGAGAAGCACACAGGTTTGTCTGGAGGTAGTCTGCCTCCAAATGGAAAATAAAGTGATAGCTTTATTAGATAAGAATATAAAGAGAGAAAAGTTGCAACCTAATAACTCAAGGGGTCCTACTACAGTGGAAGGGACGTACCCTGTCACAATCAGCAATACCTAAAGCAGACTACACAGTGCAGGGTATACAGGATGAATAACAGAATTCTGAGGTGGACAAGGAGTAGCGGGATAAGATTTACAGAAGGAAGGAACTGATATTGCTTCTTTAATAGATCACTGAGGAGACAGCAATTGGAAACCTGTGTACAGTTCAAGGACCCACATCTAAAGAAGGACATGGATAGATTAAGGACAGTGCAACAAAGGATGACAAAGATAATCACCATGGCCAGAAGGACATGGCATATGGTAAGAGACTGAAAAGTCATTTGTACTGCAGTCATTGTAGGACAGAAAGGAGAGGGGGACATGATACAGGCTTTCAAGTTAATGACATTTTTTCAATAGGGACCTCTGGTGATGTCACCATCCATGAAGTAGTGGATCATGTCAGCTCCAGGTACAGAGAGATCTTAATCTAACTTAATCCTCCCTTAGAATTTCAGAAATCAACAAACAATGAACACAGTGGCATTAGTAAGAATGGCAGTCAAGTCCCGAATGAAGAATTTTGCAGTTGAAAGCCCTAAACCAAAGCGATTTTTAAGACATACCACCAGCAGCTCCTCAGATCATACAACAGACAGAGAGAGGCAGATGAAGGAAATAATACAGTCATATCAAGGTCTCTGGCAACTAAATTGAGGAATATCAGCTCCGCTCTACAAAAGCTCAAAGAGGTGACACATGTGACTCAGGCTGATTTAAAAGAAATCAAACTCTCACCATTGAGATGAAACAAGGTCTCACTTATATAGCGGTCCAAAACAATTGCCACAACTCTGCCCTCCCATACCTTCACAAGAGGGAGCAGCAGCTAAAGGAGCAAATCAAGGGCTTTGAATCTCATTCCCACAGGTACAGTATGTGGCTCTCTAATCTCAGTGAGGGCACTGAAACAGAGGAGATGGTGGATTTATGGTGACCCTATTTTGGGAATAGCTTGGCATTACATCAAATGTTAAATTGGACCCTGAGTAAATGCACAGGGCTTTGGCACCAAAACTAACCACAGCAGAAGCCTGACTCTGTTCTATCGTGATGTGCTTTCTGGACTACATATCTAAAATGTGTGTCCCTCAAAAGACAAGTGTGAATTGACTTTTGGGGATACTAGACTGTATCTGGATTCCAACGTCACTGCCAGAGAGATGTAGCAATGCCAGCAGATCCTGCAAGTGATTAAACAATTGAAAAAGAAAGAAGTCCAGGCACAGCTTTTTGACACAGCAAAGATCAAAACATTTGAGGAAAATGGTCTTAAATTCATCACAAATCTGGAAGTGGCAATAGACACCCTGCAAAACTTAATAATCCTTCCAGTGACCCAACCGGAGGCTGAAGCCACAGAGATAGAGCAATTAAAGAAACAAACATGGCTGATGCACCAGAATGGATCATGATTCATGAGGCAAGAACAAGGATTAGTCTACAGCAGCAGATACTTGGAAGACCTGGCAATGGGGAAGGCAGGGAGCCCCAGAACTCAAAAAGCCATAGCCCCACCAGACTTAGAGGGGCGGGTATAACTATGCTCATGTTGTTTATTAACTTGTTTCTTTTCCCTTAGGTCACTGAGTCTGGGACTGTCATTGTAAACTCTTGTCCAAGAAGGCCCACAAAAAGCAAATTTGGTTTTACTGCAGCAATTATTTTTATTGTTACTGTTGTTTGCTGTTCTGTTGCAAAGCTCTATTTTCTGCTATGAGTCCTCCTAATTGACAAGAATGGAGGCAATCATTTTGACACTTTTTGGGGAAGGTCTAGGAGGAGTAAAAATGCAAGTGTTGCAGCTGGATAGCGGTGTTTGGTAGGCTGTGGGGTTAAGAGGTGCCTCTGTCTGGACAGCAGGTCCAGGAACTGTTGGCCTGGGTTACTGACAGAAGGAAGGTGAAACCACAAGAATTTGGAGCCCGTGTCCTGCTCATTGCAGTAAAGTTGCATCCTGGCAGTAGAAGGGATGCCAACTGCTAAGAGATCAGCGGGGAATCTGTTGGGGGAGCAAGTTCAGATGCTCTTGCCCAAGGAGCATCTTTGCCCTCCTGCTTCCCATTTTTGAGGCCCAGACACACGGAAATGGTGAGCTGGATATATGCTGCTCCATAACAAAACTCAACAATGCCACATTCTGGCAAATTCTAAGACTGCATACATAAAAACTGGAAGAAATGCTAGTAGAATCATTATAATTGCTGTGCCTATGCACAACAGGCCACTGATTGCCCCTGGAGACTCTTCTACTATAGTAATTGAGACCTGTCTGACGTAGCCCCCTCCACACAACCCACCTAACAACCTTACCACCACCAGTCCCAGTCTCACTGCAAACCATGCAAAGGCATGCCTAGAGAGAGAGTGAATGAGATAAGCAGGTTGAGGCCAGGCAGCATGGAGCGGAGGGGCTAAGGAAATGAAGGATCACCAATGAAGGGATTGATGGTGGATGACATGGAGCAAGTAGACTCCATGAAGGAGAAAGGCTCCTCAAGGGGCAGGAAGGTGAACTGGATGAGGTGGCATGGAGGCCCGGGTTGACGGAAGGTTGGATGGAATCAGCTATGGAAGGCCAGAGGATATGAATGGCAAAGCAAATGAATAGAGAAATCATGGCATGATGAGATAGAAACCATGACCAGATTTATTTATTTTATTTATTTAGTTTTTGTTGACCGGATAAGTACACTAGACAAATTCTGCCTATTTTCAGGCATGACCCAGGGAAGGGGGATGCAGTTGAATGCCAACTGACCTTGAACCAGATTAAGCCGTTGGTAGTATTTTGAGTGAACGAGGGAAATTTGGCCAGGACAGCGGGGAAATTCCCCTACTCTTTTCGATAAGTGCCATGGGATTTTTAAAATCCACCTGAACTACCACCAATCCAGGCAGATGGGACCTCGGTTTAATGTCTCATCTGAAAGACGGCACCTCAGAAGTGCAGCACCCCCTCGTGCTGCACTACAGTGTCAGTACTGGGATATTAACCCAAGTGCCAGACGTGGGAACTGAACCCACAGCCCTCTGATCTCCCGGCCTCAGAGGCAAGTGTGATTGAAACCAGGACGGCTGAATTTGCTGAAAGAGCTGAGGAGAGGGAGCAGAATGAGGGCAAGCCAAAGCAGGAGTAGTGGATGGGGAAAATGAGGCAGGAAAAACAAAGCTCAGAGTCAATGGAAGTAGATGAGCACTGGATAACCAAGTCAGTTGGCCGCAAGGGGAACAAGAGCCATACAAAACACTGGAGATATACAAATTATCAAACCTAGTAGAGAAGGAACATGGACAAAAAGGTTGGAACACTACAAGGAACAGACAGGGGATGTGTACATACCTTTTGAAGCTGGTGAATGCAAGCAGAACTACAGGGCATATCCTCAGAGTGGGGGGAAAGAGAAGGGGAAACATCGGAAAGCACCAAGAGATGCAGAAGGCAATAATCACATGTGGAGCAGACTACTAGGTGAGAGACTGGAAACTAAGAAGGGTGACACCTGCAGTGCAGAAGCAGAGTGACTCCCAAGGTATACTAGTACTGAAGATAACACAGAAGGATGCAGCTGGTAGCATTGAGTTACTAGTGTTGTAGGATGATAAGGGCACCAATGGGGAAGGAAATAGGGACAGCATCCAAAATCTGGCAAGCTGCGTGGTCAGAAAGATCAGAGAGGCAACCGTGAAGGAAGACCCCAAGGATTCTGAACTGTTCGATCTGGGAGTAGGCATGTTGGCACGCTGGGAGTTTGCAGAGCCATGCAGGGACTGAAGGAGCTGGGACTGCAGCTGCCGCCAGTTGGGGTGGCCTGAAACCTGAAGCAGGGATCATAAAATCAATTGAGAGGTACGCCTGATTGAGCAAGGTGAGGAAGTAGACACTGAGGTCGATAAGGCATAAACAGGCAATATGAACAATGAGATCAGAGGATTCAATAGAGAGATGCAAGGAATGAGGCTTCTCAAAAGGAGATATACTCTGAGGCCAAGAAGGCATGTCTGGGACCAGAGGGTAAGCAAACTAGAGGATTGATAAGCATGATAGAGCAATGTGACCAAGTAGACTCCTCAAAAGGAAGTAGAGCCAGAAATGACTAGAGTGATGTGATGAAGTAAGCTCCTCGAAAATGGCCAGAGATGGTCAGTGGCAATCTAGGAGCAGCATAGATAGGAATGATAGGCAGGCCAATGTGGAGGTAGTATGAGGAATGAGGGACAGCCGGTTGGAGCTGGGTGAAGAGGGAAGGCTAGTGCCCCAATGACCCATGGGCACAGACCAGAAGAGGGAAGCAAGGCCCCGGAGGCAGCAGAAAAATAGGTGTCTGAGAGGAGAACTGCAGGAGAGCAGTAGAGAGGGCAAGGGGGAATCAACAGAGAAAGATGATGCCCTGTATAGCTTTTTTTTTATTTTTATTTATAGAAACACACTGAACAGAAAAATTGTTGTGGAAAAACAAAGTGAGAGAGTTCATGTCAAGCACTACCAGAAACCTATGGAGGGAAACATGCAACTTACTGTTAATAGCAGCCACCCACAAAGCCCAAATAGCAACATTCCTAAAGGCCAGTGGGACAGGGTCAAGTGTTCCCAGAGGACACAGAAATTTTCAAACCAGCCAACTGCTGACATGGAGGCCCGAGGTCACGAAAGAGGCTATAGGCGATCTGGCACGTGAAAGGCAAAACAAAGCACAGAGCAAGGAGCAAGGAAAAACGTCCGATTGCAAAACAGAGAAATACCCCACGCTCAATAGGAATTGTAGGTGGCACTGAATGCACTCCATGTGCAAAATAAGTGCAGGAGATGAAACAGGTACAGGAACTGCATATAGGCAAGTGAATGAAACAGGGATGAATCCTCCATTCAATGGGCAGAAGAGCAGCCCTGAGTGACAACCAGTAGGAAGGTACAGGAAGAAAAATGCACAGCAGAAAGTGTCACCTAACCAAAGAAGGTCAGCAGTGCAATGCCACAAAGGAGTGGCGGAGCAAGCAAGGTCCAGATAGCAGTCCCCCAGAGATAGCAATACTGGGACCCGAGCTAGTGAAGTGGAGGAGCACATGAGCTCCACAGAGGGACAGGAAGGGTTGCCATCTAGGTGGGGTGAGAGGAGCAAGGGAGGTGACAATGGAGTTGCAGAACGAAGGAAACGGGGCAAACCAGGCTGAGCAGGTGACATCAAACCCATCAGTGTGGGTGGAGAGACAGTGAGGGGTCGGCCACTGCACTGAAGAGGAGAGGCAAGTAGGAAGCCAGGCATGGAGGAGGAAGACACAACCAAAGCGCTGGAGGGCGATGGATAGGAGGAGTGGGCAGCCAGGAGGAGGAAAGGAGAACCAGGAGCACAACAGGGAAAAACAAGGTATGGGAAAGAAGCAGAAGCAAAGGGGAGCAAAACAAGATGCTTACTTGGAGAAGGGAGCTAACGAAGAATGGGGCGACCAGGGGAGCAAACGAAGGAAATAAGGGGGAAACAAAAGAGTTGAGGAGGGGAAGAAAGCTGCGAGCCAGTGGTTAAATGCGATGCAAAATGCAGCAATGTGGAGGGGAGCTACACAGAGTCGGATTAGCCAAAGTCTCAGCACACAGAAGGTAAAGCAGTGGTACTGCAGATCGAGGCAGTAACAGGCAGCAAGACATTTAAACCACCCCAAAATGCAAAACAACTCAACGAAAAGCACACAGTAAAGGCGAGGCAAGAAACAGGCAAGCAAGAAAGAGAAACGGGACTGAAAACATGAAGCATAGGGAATAGATGCAGGTAGGATAACTGGAGGACAGGAGGAAGGGGGACAGAAATTAACCTGCAGTTGGAGGCAAGCACCAAAGCAAAGGACGGGGTAAGCCAGCTGGAGAGGAGCAGCACCTCCAGCTGCAAGGAAAAAGAATCCTGGTAAGCCCAGGATGTTGTGACGCTTTAAGCCTGATGGGGCAGTGATATTTGTTGCTCTGCCCATAGAACCACAGACTTAAAGCCCTCCCATTAGAACAGTTACAAGTATATAAACAGATACAAGGAGGTTCCATGTCTTAGAAAAACATGAGTACGTCAGGTTACAGAAGTTACATAATTACAATAACAGGGATTACATAAGTAAAAATATACAGATACATAGTTTATAGCAGGCTAGGTTGACAAGAAGTTTAAGTGAACAACTTGAGAATCTACAGGATATAGAACAAATCAGGTAGGGAACAGAGGATGATATAGTCTGTAAAATAATTAACTAATACTATATGCAAGGAGGTAAAAACTTGATGGGCAGCAGTTCTTTTGTCTTAAGTGCTAAAGAGTGTAGTCATAGAGGATGGCTAGACTCATTGGGGGTGTGTGCTGAGGTGGGGACCTGGAGCCTACTGAGGGAATGTTAGTTAGCAAGAAAAGAGGATGAGGCAAGGGGGCAGGTTAGAATGAGGGTAGCAGGAAAGAGGAGGGAAGAGTATGGGAGGTTCAGATCTCAAAGTTACAGTTACTGTTTGTGGCAAGGGCCACTCAGAATTTATCTTTAAAGGGGCCTATTTTGTCCTCTTTTGTGTTGTCTAGGTCAAGTGTATTGAGCCAAAGTGGTGCCTGGTATTCATAGGACCGTTGGCCTTGTGTGGTTCTATGGAAAGGGACACAGAGGGCTGAGTTGTTTGTACCCCTAGTGCATCTGATGGAATTAGGTCTGCTAAGACACAATACATGGAGAAAATGGGTCCAATATACTCACTGGAGATCCAGCAGTACCTAGATAAGATCCACCTGCCTTCTCTGACTCCCCACTGTTTATGATAATGTTATTGTTACTCATGTATGTAGAAATGTCTGTATTTTTTTCTTTGTACTTTCCCAGGTCGTGCCTGAAAATTGGCAGCTCTATTGCCTAGTGTACTTTCCTGGTCATCAAAAGCAAATATATAAATAAATACATAGGAGAGCCTTGAGGCACCAATAACAGAGATGGAATTAAAAGACAGAATAAAGTATTTAAAAAATTAGAAGAATCCAGGAATAGATGGACTAATGTTTGTATTTTATTCCTCATTCTGTGCAGGTCATTGCAGGAGGGGGCCACCCCTTACATGGAGTAGGTACAGGTCTCGGTGATACTGAACCTGACAAAGATTCGGCTCTGTGTGAGTCATACAGACATATATCCCTTCTCTCTTTTGACCGCAAGATTTTTACTTCAGTATTAGCTTGTAGAGCGCAAGAGGTGGTGGGGAACCTAGTCAACTCAAACAGGATTTAGCAAGGGGCAGAATCTGCACAACAATATCCAGTGTCTCCTTGATATCCTGCATGCCCAGAAGTCAACCAAATTTTTCCAACTCGCAGTATCAATGGATGCGGAGAAGGCTTTTGACTGGGTTGACTGGTCCTTCCTTTTCCATACCCTGCAGGAGTTGGGATTTGGCAGGAGCTTTATGCAGTGCCTCTCTTCATTATACATACATTTTTTTAAAGATGAATGAATGCCTCAGGCATGCCCTGGCAGGTGGGGATGGACTTGTTGGGGTGGAAGAACAGTATGCAAAGCAAAAAGCAAGCACAGCAAAGGCAACAAACCTCTGCATCAAACAAATGAGGAAAAGCAAGAGAAAAAAAAAAAGACCACTATGGTTCTCAAAAGAGGTGGCTGAAAAGATAAAGGCTAAAAGTGCAGCATTCAGAAGGTATAAGGAGTTGGAGAGGGAAGATGACAGGGAGGTGTATCAGGGAAACAGAAGAAAGCAGTAATTAATGCAAAGATGCAAACTGAAGAGAGAAGAGCCCAGGAGATAATGAAAGGGACAAGACATTTTTTAGGCATGTAAGTGAAAAGGTGAAGACCAGTAGTGGAAAGGGTTGATATATTTCCACTACAGAAAAGTGGTAGCAGGGAGGAGGCTGAAAATTGTAAGCCAGTCAGCCTGACATCAGTGGTGGGAAAGTTAATGGAACCACTGGTGAAGGAAAGTATTGTAAAATATATTGAGTCCAGTGAGTTACAAGACCCGAGGCAGCATTGGTTCATGGTGGGGGGGGGGAGGGGTCATGTGAAATTAAACTGATAGAGTTCTTTGAGTGCATGATAAAGGATTTAGATCAGAGTGGAGCAGTGGAAATTGTCTACCTGGATTTCAGTGAGGCTTTCAACACCGTTCCACATAGGAGACTAGAAAGCAAGCTGGGTAGCTTAGAAGTGGGTCCAAAGGTGGTAAACTGAGTAAGAAACTGGTTAGGGAACCGGTGACAGGAGATGATGTTAAATGGAGTTCACTCTGAGGAAGGGAGGGTGGCCAGCAGGGTGCCTCAGGGATGAAATCTTTGAGTTTGACTGGATCTCCTTAATGTCTTTAACAGAGGAGCTGGAAGGGAAGGTCTGCCTCTTTGTGGATAACACCAAAATCTGTAACAGGGTGCACACTAGGGGGTGAGCAGACACCTGAGAATATTAGAGTAGTGTCCAAGGGTAGGGCAGCTGGGTTTCAATGCAAAAAGTGCAGTCACTTAAGGCACAGAAACCCAGGGCAAAGTACAAAATGGGTGGAGTAGCATTGATGACTACCAAGCAGGAAACAGACCTGGGGGTAGTCATATCGAATTACCCAAAGTGGCCAGGCAGTGCAACAAGGCAGTTGGAAGGACAAGTTGGATGATGGGTCTCATAGGAAGTGATATCACTAGCAGAAAGAGGCAGCTCTGTATAGATCACTGGCAAGACCCGATCTAGAGTACTATGCCCATTTCTGGAAACCACATCTCTGGAAGGACATAGACAGAGTAAAGTCAGTCCAGAGGAGGGCAACAGAAATGGTGCAGGGTCTGCATCAAAAGCTCTAAAAGGAGAGACTAAGGGACCTGAATAAGTATACCCTGGAAGAGAGGAGGGAGGGGATATGAAACAGACCTTTAAATACCCCATGGGGGTAAATAAGGTACAGGAGGGAAATATTGTTCAGAAGAAAAGGTGCTGAAGAACAATTGGACATGCTATGAAGTGGGGTGTACAATTCAGGAGAGATATGAAGAAGTACTTTTTCACAGAAAGAGTGGTGGATTACTGGAACAGACTTCTTGAAAAGGTGGTGGGAGTGAAAATAATGGTGGGGTTCAAGAATGCATGGGATAGGCACAAGGGAATCATGGTGGAAAGGAAGGGGGAAGGAGAAAGAGCTGTAGATCAAGTATGGTCTGCGGTTAATAATGTAGGTAGAGAAAACTAGATTAACTAGGTTGGCCAAGCAGTCCATATCTGCCATCAAATTCTATGTTTCTATTCACTGCCCCAGAGGCCATGGTCAGAGTTAATGGAATCATATAACTAAATTGTCCCCTAAGCAAGGGAACTAACAGGGCTGTACATCTCCCCCTTCCTCTTTGCCTTGTACATAGAACCCCTGGCAGTGGGACTGAGATCAAAGAATGTAATTCAGGGTGTCAGGGTGGGGGACTGTGCAGAAAATTTCAGTCTATGCAGATGACATGCCTTTTTATGTAAGGAACCTGGCCCAGTCAGTCCCAGATCTGGTACAGGAGTCAAACCTCTTTGGCTTGATCTCTGGCTACAAAATTAACTTCACAAAGTCTGAGGTGATGGTGATCTCTTGCCTCTGCCCACAAGAGCTTAAGCAGAATTTCTTCTTTAAGTCGGCCTCCCTCAACACATTTAGATATTTGGGAATTAAGGTCACCGCTGCCTTAAGCCAATCTTTACAAACTAAGCCATTTGCAATTACTGGAACTGGCTAGTGATTTACATACTTGGAATCAACTGGCCCTCTTATCAGGAGGGAGGGTAGAGGCTCTGAAAAAAAAGATCCTCCCAAGGCTGGTGGTTTTGTTTCAGGTTCCATCTATCAGACTGCCTTGCATATTTTGGAACAGGCTTAAAACACTTACAATAAAATAACCTCTGACAGGGACATAAGACTAAGAATAGGACTAAATATGGTCCATCTACCAAAAGAGAACAATGAGTTGGACCTTCAAATTTTTAGCTATATTACCTAGCTACCCAAGCCTCTCAAGAGGTCACAATCTTTAAGCAAATGGTTGACACAGGATGATACCCACTGGAGAATAGAGCTACCCTCCCAGCACCAAGTTTTACACTTCTCACAGCAAAACTCACCCCCACTCACCTAAGACAGATACCCAACCCCTGGGTTGCATATACACTGAGGGTCATAAGGAAGATCAGGACAATAACAAACACCCCAATGACACTGGGACAGTCACTAATGTAATAGGAGATCTGGAGTTTACCCCAATTGATTAGGATAGGGGTTTCGCTAGGTGGAATCCAGCCACTCTTACCAGCTAGCATCAGTGTCCAATTCGACATGTGTCACATTTGAACACTTGAAAAGGGAAAATATGCTCCCAAATAGCAACCTGTTCATGTATTTCTATGTCAGGCATTACCTTTCTCTGGAGCAAACTATAGCCAAAGTCACCAGGACACTGGCCAGGTGGGAAAACTTCCTTGTCTGGGTGACCACACTACGCACTAAATGCAGATACATCACAATGATATACAAGCTGCTGTTGGATAAGAAAGGGTACTCTCTTCATGGGGTGATGGATAAATGGAAGGTAGAGTTGGGAAGCATTATTGCAGATGCAAACTGAATCTCATAGCACAGTTGGAGGGTTATCTCCTCCGCCACCTGGCAATAATACAGGTGGAAAGTCCTGATAAGATTCTTCCACACCCCTACAAAACCTTCTCAATTTGGGGTGTCAACAGACAGATGCTGGATGGTTTATGGGAACAAAGGGTCTCACCACCATATCTTCTGTGAGTGTGCAGCTATTCAAGGCTACTGGTGACAGATCCATACTGAGCTATGCAGGATCTGGAGGCCAGATACCCCTATAATATTCCATAACTGTATATTTGTGTTCCCATACACCTCCACTGCTCCTCAGTAAAGCAACTGCCCCACAGTGAAGCAAAGACCTATTTTATGTTATGTGTTTGCTGGCCATAAAAGGCATCACTCCACACTGGCTGATCCCTGCTGTCCTTCAATCACAAAGTGGAGGACCATAAGGAAGGAGGATGGATGGAAAAAAATGACAGCAGCCCTCAGGATTACTCATGAAAATTCCTACAGAAATGGAACCCCTAACATGAGAATATGGTTCTTCAGGTGCCCCCTCAACTGTCCTGGATGAGAAAGAATAATGTCACAATGAAATGGTACCCACTGACTGGTTTGCCCCCTCCCACTTTACACCCAATCTCTTACTACTCACTTTTAATAAAAAGTAAATAACTCGCAGACACAAATATTTTCATATTACCTGGGTTTATTGAGTTGCCTTTTTTTACTATTGATATTCTAGGTTAATGAAGTTAACATCTGGTACAGCAGAATAACAGGTATTAACTACAGAATCATCACTGTGGATTTCTATTTCTATAGGCCTTCTGGTACAAGAACATGTACTCCCTGGAAGACAGGAGAGAAAGAGAGGGGATATGATTGGGACCTTCAAGTACTTGAAAGGGATAAATAAGGTTGATAAGGAGAGTCTCTTTAAGCTGAGTGGCAACCATAACATGAGGGAGCACAGTCTTAAGCTGGAGGCTGGGAGGTTTAGGAGGGAGGTCAGGAAACAGTTCCTCACAGAGATGGTGGTGGACACTTGGAATGTGCTGCCAGAAGAGGTAATCTCATTGAAGACAGTGAGAAGCTTCAAGAGAGGCTAGGACAGGTGTAGGGGGAGGGTAAGGGTCATGGGAAGCAAGGATGGGAGGAGTGGGGAGGGAGGGCAGGGACATTAGCTCAAGTTAAGAACCCTGCAATATGAGCAGACTTGATAGACCGAATGGCCTTCTTCTGCTGGCTTCTTCGTATGTTCCTATATACAGTAAGGGATGGTTGACCAAGTTACATAAACCACCTAACATGGGTTGTGAACCTATAAATATACATAGACATTGATTGGTCACTCTGGCATACTAAGAACATGATGGACATTGTAACAACCTCTTGATATTAACTGCACAGTCTGTCACTGCACATATATGTTTCAGACTGTACTGAATCCATCTATGTACTCCAATGTACCGAATACAGTGATATGTATCGATTATGTCTGCTATCCTGAGTAAACAGCAGGTCTGTTCTAACTAAGAAACTGTGAGTCCACCAGGGAGCAGGCAATCAAGCTGGCGGGGAAAGGGTCCAAAAGGACATTACAAAGAATTACTTAATAGACTGGGTAGTGCTTAGAGGTGGGAGAAGTGGCCCAATTTTCTCCGTGAAGTGATCCGCGGAGTGAAGGCGAAATTGCTCCACAACGTGGAGTACTTCGCATTATTAATGGGTAACGTGAAGTCCATTGAAAACAATGACTTCGCATTACTCTGCCTTCCCAAACCTCTACTCCATCAATTCTTAAGGTGAAGTACATTAAGCAATGTACTCCATACTCACTCTGCTGTTTTAAGCTCCAAAAGGAATTTTTAAAGTGATTCATGGGATTTCAGGTCACGTGGGCTCTAGATTGTTCTGCACAGCCTCAGTTTGGGGTAGTGTGTGTATGAAGCTGTAGGAGACAGTCTGCTCTGAGAGCTCTGTGATTCAAACCTTCTAAAAGCTGTTAAAAAAGCCTTTTGGAGTCATTTGTTTTGCTGAAAGTTTAGTTCATCGATTATAGGAAACCCTCCTGCGCTCCTATCATCGAGCGTTTGTTGTTTGTGTGTGGATTTTGAATGTTAATGTACAATATTCAGTCTGTGTACTGAGATACAGTGGAAATATGCTTTGGGGGAGGGGCAAATCTATGGAGTAGGTAGATTAACTTGGAGAAAGACAGTGCTTTCTGTTTTGGTGATATTTTTCTTGTATAACTGTGCTAATGTACACACAGTAATATTTTCAATAATTCTTGCCATTTTTTTGCTGATTGCTGTGGTGCAGCAGTGCATAATTTTAGTTTGTTTAAAATATGTGGTTATATTACTGAAGTTTTCAATTTGCTATGCATTATTTAGTGTGTGTGTGTGTGTTTATGTGTGTGACGCGTGTCATCAAATCAGACACCTTTTATTGTGTCACATAATTTCAGTAATGTGAACCTGCTATCCACTGCAGCTATGTAATTTTTGTACTTCTTTGTGGTATCTTTACTAGTACTAGCGACTGTTACTGCAGCAGTGCAGTACACTGCCCTCCCCCCATGGCCCGCCCCAACTGGCAAAGGAATTCTTTTCCAGATTTGAATTTTTGATGGTGAGCACTGGTTAGGTGTTGTTCCTTTGCATCCACATCTCTTCAGTGTGTAGCACAATTTTAATCTGTCTGTGCATTTGCATCTCTTTAGGGCCCAATCTCCATCTCTAACTTAAGTCACAGTTGTTTCTTTGGCTTCCCTTCAGAGTACTGGACAGGTGTGGTGCATAGTTCTGCATGAACATTGTACTCATTAATATGTGTTTTTAAGTCAGGACCATCATTATGAGTCACTCATGATACAAATCACGTTCTTCATCATCACGGTCACAAATGCAGTCACAAATCATGATTTACGATAATGTCACGAATCACAACATTAATTTTTTTTAATAGTTACTTAGATGTTGCTAGCCTTGCTTGTAGAGCAGAAAGCAGATAACTAAAAGAAGCTACATTTTCTTATTAATTTAACACTTCTATCTCAGCAGGAGTCACTGTCTGTTGAGATTAAGCAAAGAGATACTTTATTAGAAGTAGAAGGGGTCTTATTTAGGGTTAAAAAAAGAAAGAAAAGAAAGAAAGTCCGTGTGTGTTCTGTGCTGGGAAGGGTACTGTATCAGTTTACTTTTCTAAACCAGTAAGAGGAGAGAGAGCTTAATTGGGTGTGTGACTTAGACACTATAAAAGCAGGTGACTCAAATTACAACTTCCTGGTTGCTAGCCTTTTTTGTTACTAATTGCCCTCAATCCCACCCCCTAAGTCAGTTCTACTTTTATAGCCGCTGGATTTGACTGTCAACATGAGCTTCCTGTTTGGCAGTAGGAAGGGAAGGATCATAGAGAAACATTGGTTTTGTCAACCCTAAATGAAAAAAGTAGCTCATTCCCCCCCCCCAGCTGCTGGTTGTCTGACACTGAGCAAGGAAGAACGAGGCTACTGCAGAATATAGGAAGTTGCTGTCCCAGAACAGGAAGGGTGAGAGTTGTAAGAAGAGGAGAGAGTAAGCATACAGAGAAACAGGAGAGGGGATACAAAATAAGACATGATAGGAGTGGTGCAGCAATGGCTGTGGGGTGGCAGTGTTCTGGGATACATTCTGGAGGCTGTGATGCTGCCCTATTTGCTGGCACCTCTCTGGACTGAGGCAGGAGGTTGCCCATCTCCAGGTTGACCTAGCTAGGCTTAGTGAAACCTCCTCCCCCACCCAGGGACCACCAGGGCCAATGCCACTACCTCAGAGGTTGCCAAGAAAGAGGAGAGGCTGGACCAGGGTGGGCTCAGGGAGGGAGAGGGTGGTGGAACAGAGTTGCATCCCTCCAGCTGTACCTCTCCACAATTCATTCGCTCTTCTGGTGGATAGTGGTTCCTCTATGGAGGCACTCTCAGTGGAGACCAAGGAGGATGCTGGGAACCTTCACAAAGGAGACCCACAGGAGGGTGGCATGATACTCCACAGGGGAAGGAAACAACTCCCGGTGGGGGACAATCATTAGGGGGTAGAAATGGGGAGGAAGGGGAGAGGGAGGTAAGGTGCCTGCCTGGCGCCATGGCTTGGAGGGACAGGAAGCGAATCCTCAGGATCGTGGGAGCAGCTGCACAAGGGAGGGAGCTGGATGTCATTGTCCACCTAGGGACAAATGACCTGGCTAGAAATGGGATCAGAGCAGTGCAAGAGGAGTTTGTAGAGTTGGAGAGGGGCCTTAGACAAGTAGCGCATATAGTAACCTTCTCAGAGGTGCTGCCTGCCGATGGAAAGGGTGATGCTAGGATACTCCTCACCAGGGAATTCAATGAATGGTTGAAAACCTGGTGTGGAGCTCAGGGATTTGGCTTCATTGGGGACTGGGGAGCCACCTGAATGGATGCAGACCTATAGTGGTGTGATGATCTCTATCTGTCTGGGGGGGGACCAGGATCCTAGGTGAGAGGTTTAAATGCTTCATTGGCAAGCATTTAAACTAGCCAAGGGGGGAGGCACTGAAAAGGAGCAGAGAAATCCCAGCCTCCCCCCATAAAACACAGTAATTAGTGAGGTAAACACCAAGGTAGAGAAGTCATTAGGGAGCAGGACAGAGGTAAATGTAAAAAAGGGCAAAGGCAGTAAAGACAGAAATGGGGCTAAAAGAGGTAAGGCCATCAAAAAGTGGAGGGTGATGAGTACCAATGCCTGTAGTCTGTGTAACAAGCTCTCTGAACTTGTGGCCTTGATGGAAGAGGGTTGCCTGGATATTGTGGTGGTCACAGAAACATGGTACACAGAGAACCATGACTGGGATGTCAACATACCAGGATACACAGTCTACAGGAGGGACAGGGAAGGTAAAAGAGGAGGAGGAGTAGCTCTCTATGTAAAGGAAGGGATCAAAGCAACATAACTAAAAAGTAAACAGGGAGCAGATGAGACACTCTGGGTCTCCCTGGAGATTGGAAATGGCACCACAATCTGCATGGGGGCTGTATACAGACCCCCATCTCAGGGGGAGGGAATGGACAAGGAAATGATAGAAGGCTTCCTTAGAATGGCAGAAAAAGGGGAGATATTGTTGATGGGGGACCTGGATATGCCATATGTTAACTGAAGCACCTTTGCTGCAGGGACATCCAAGAGCAGGGTCATTCTTGTTGCCCTACAGGGGGCATGCCTCAGGCAGCTAGTATTGGAACCTACTCGGAAGGGAGCAATCTTAGACCTGGTACTCTCAAATGGGAATGGAGAAAAGAATCTCAGATTTAGAAGTGGGTAGCCATCTGGGAACAGCGACCACCAAACAGTGTGGTTCACGATAAACACAGCCATACAATCAAGCCATACAAAAGCAAGTATTGGACTTTAGGAGGGCTGACTTTGGGAAAATGAGAGAGTGCCTCAGAAAAGCACTAGCAAACAGGCAAGAAGGAGGGGTGGAGGAACAATGGGGAGTAATTAAAACAGCCATCACAGAGGCAACAAGCCTTTATGTAAAGCAATTCAACAAAACACAATGAAGGAAAAGACCGCTATGGTTCTCAAAAGAGGTGGCAGGTAAGGTTAAGGAGAAAAGGATAGCATTCAGGAAATATAAGGAAACAGAAGGAGCAGGACAGAGAACTTTATCAGTTAAAGTAGAAAGAGGCTGGGAAGGCAGTCAGAATAGCAAAGGCCCAAACCGAGGAAAGGATAGCCAACTCTGTTAAGAAGGGGGATAAGACCTTTTATAGGTACATTAGGGAGTGAAGAAAGACCAAAGGAGGGATACTGAGGCTTAATAAAGGGGAGGGAATGTGGGTAGAGGGTGACAGTGAAAAAGCAGGGATAGTGAAAGAATATTTCTGCTCAGTATTCTCAAAGGAAGATGAGGGGGAGGTACCTAAACCAAACAAGAGAAACACTCTAAAGATGGGGATAGATACCAGTCCATTTACAGAAGAAAGGGTTTTGAAAGAACTAATAAAATTGAAGGTGGACAAAGCAATGGGGCCTGATGGGATTCACCCAAGAATTCTAAAAGAACTAAGGGTAGAACTAATGACATGGCTTACTATTCTCTTTAACAAATCATGGGAGAATGGGGTGGTACCTGAGGACTGGAGGAGGGCGGATGTGATTCCTCTTCACAAAAGTGGGAGCAGGACAGAGGCAGGAAACTACAGACCAGTTAGTTTGACCTCAGTGGCAGGGAAAATGATGGAATCACTTCTGAAGGAAAGAATTGTTGAGTACCTAGAAGCCAGTGGAGCACAGGACCCAAGGCAGCATGGATTCACAGCAGGAAGGTCATGTCAGATGAATCTAATAGATTTCTTTGACTGGGTGACCAAAGTAGTAGACCAGGGAGGGGCTGTGGACATGGCTTACTTAGATTTTAGCAAGGCATTTGATACAGTCCCACACAAAAGATTAATACACAAGTTAGCCAGCCTTGGAATGGGTCCCAAGGTGGTAGCCTGGATAAAAAAATGGCTAGACAACAGGACGCAAAGGGTAGTAGTAAATGGACTCCACAGTGAAGAAAGGAGGGTTACTAGTGGAGTACCACAGGGTTCAATACTGGGACAGGTCCTTTTTAATATCTTTATAAGTGACATTGCAGAGGAACTGGAAGGAAAAGTAAGTCTCTTTGCAGATGACATAAAGATCTGCAACAGGGTTAATGCACCAGATGGAGTGGAAAGGATGAGAAAGGGACTTGGCAAGGTTGGAGCAATGGTCAAATGTATGGCAGCTCAGATTTGATGCAAAGAAGTGCAAGGCAATGCACCTGGGAAACAAAAACCCAGGGGAAGAGTACACAATGGGGGTGAGATACTGACAACAGTAAAATGGAAAGGACCTGGGGTGAGTATATCAGATGACCTAAGGTGGGCAAGCAATGTGAGAAAGGCAGTAAGGCTGAGGGATACTGAGATGCATGGGGAGGCATCAATAGTAGAAAACAGGAAGTTGTTATCCTCTGTACAGACAGTTGGTGAGACCCCATCTGGAGTACTGTGTGCAGTTCTGGAGACCCCATCTCCGCAAAGACATAGACAGAATGGAGGCTGTCCAGAGGAGGGCAACCAAAATGGTGCAGGGTCTGCACCAGAAGACATATGAAGAAAGACTAAAGGAGCTTAATATGTATACCCTTGAGGAAAGAAGGGAGAGAGGAGACATGATAGAAACTTTCAAGTACCTCAAGGGAATCATCAAAGTTCAAGAGGGTGGCATCTTTCATAAAAAGAGATGTGCAAGAACAAGGGGGCACAATTTGAAGATAGAGGGGGGACGACTCAGAGGTAATGTGAGGAAGTATTTTTTTCACAGAGAGGGTTGTGGATGTTTGGAACAGCCTCCCTGAGGAGGTCGTGGAGTCAAGAACAGTGGGGGAATTCAAGAATGCATGGGACAGACATAAGGCAGTCCTAGTGGGGGGTAGGAGGAAGTAAGCTGTTGGTTAACTAGGATCTGCAGCTTATCTGTTAGTTAGGAAAATGGGCAGACTAGGTGGGCCAAGCGGTCCTTATCTGCCGTCAAATTCTATGTTTCTATGTTTCTATGTATTTTAAGCCTGTTTTGTAGTATCTCTTCATGCTTCACCACCCCACCATTGTACTCATTAATGACTGTTTTTAAGTAGGGGTGTTTTGTGCTACACCTCATTGGGGCCCAGGGAAGTACAGCTGTAGGCATTTGCATTTCTTCATCATCACGGTCACAAATGCAGTCACAAATCATGATTTACAATTATGTCACGAATCACAACATTCATTTTTTTACTAGTTACTTGCATGTATTATAAGCCTGTTTTGTAGTATCTCTCAAGGCTTCACTATCCCACCCTTGTACTCATTAATAAGTGTTTTTAAGTCAGGGATTTGGACAGTGTCTGCAGTACATACACAGACTGGAAAGAAGACTGACTGCACACATGCAGTTTAGCACAGTATATTTGCACTGCTCAGAATACAAAGTGTCACGCATATAGAAGACAACAAAAAAGGGCATAATTACATACAAGGGTCGGGGATGGTGGAGGAATACATTTTATAACACAGCAAGGAAGGTGTGGGGGGGCACAAGGTGTGTGGAAAAAAAAAATGATGTGGGATCCCATGGTGATCCAGCAGCAGTTCCAGCATTGACATAATTTGCAACTGATGTCCCTTTATGTGATCCTAGTGGAACAGCAGGTACTGCTGTGGCCCTCCCCTTCTTAGGGATGCTGCCATGCACAGCTGCACCCTCTGCCACAGAACAGCCAGCAAGTGCAGGCATGGTCTGTTCTGTGGCAGCCTGCCACTCCAACTGGTGGTGATTGAGCATATGGTTGCACTGCCCCCCAGTCCCCAGGTGAGTCCCCTGGGGGTCACGATGCACCTCCACCTCACCTAGACAGCACCTGACCACACTGCTGTCCCCCCCGACACAGTCAAAAAACTGCCAAACAACGGAGGTGCAGGGAGAACCAGGCACAAGCAGGTGAGGGCCAATGAACTGGCAGCTGACTGGTCCCGGTGCTGAACAGGGATGGGATCCACACCTGGGCCAGGGGGAACAGGCACATCCTGCTCCAGAGGACCTGGTGCTGGACTTGGTGTTGGTGGTGGTTCAATTGCCTCAGAGTCAGGCCAGGAGGCGGTGCTGATCCTGCTTCCGGGGAGGGGGGACAAACAACTAACTACTTATAAAGGTAAGAAAAACAAAATTTACAGAAAGAACAAATTAAGTAAAAAAAGAGTACAGAAAAGACAAAAAAATGTAGCTTTTAAAAAAGCTGTTGGGTCTAAATCAAAGTTTAAATCTCCTCCTCACTCTGATATCAAAGTATCAGCAGTCACAAAACACAACCATCTCTCTCCATCTGCACAGGAGAAAGTAAAAGTGTCTGCTTCTATGACTCACTTCCTTCCTGCCTGGCTAAAGAGCATGTGACTTACAGTACTGTAAGCCATGTGATGTGTGGGGGGGGCTGCCAAATTTGAAACATCAAGTGGATCACTTAGAATCATAATGAGGAACACGAAGTCCATTAAAAACAATGACTTCACCTTATGTCGCGTTGCCATTGCGCCTTAATGTGAAGTGGTAATGACAAGGCAGAGTCAGCACTTTGCATTGCCCACTCCATGTAGCGGAGTGGCAAAGTGAAGTGCCCACTTCGCATTCACTTTGCCAGTGGAATTTAAATTTGATGCATCTCTAGTGGTACTTGGGCTTCAAGAGGAAGAGAGACACGTGGAAAACAGTTATCAGATGAAAAGTGGACAGAGGGGAAGCGATGATTGGGTGTGAGGATGGAGCAACCTAGAGCATCCCCAAGTAGAGAATCTTGGGACAGACAGGATAGACTGTTCAGGTTTTTTACAGTCTGTGACTGTTTATGTTTCCAGTAATTTGCTGCAGTAATAACCATCTGCTTGTGACATTGTTTTCTTTTCTCCAGCAACAAACCGTGACATCATGGACAGACGGTTATGACTACTACAGAACACTGAGCAGCAGAAGCAGATGGACTCTAGGAGAGAAGGATCATGTTTTTATGCAAATTAATCTTGTAACAAAGAGCAAAGGGAAGAGAAATTCAGACAACATAAAAGATAAGCTGAATTGTGTTTAAATTGTGTATTTCAAAGTTTTTGAAAATGTGAAAATTAATTTCAAACAAATATTTGGATTTTATTCACAAATGTTTTTCTACCATTTTGCATCTATGGCAAAGCTTTTGTAAAACAGGAGTCAGGAGCATTTAAATTTTTTTTTAAACATCCCCAAAATGTCATCAATCATTAAGCAGTGGAGTTTTATAGATAATTTGGTAGGTAGTGGTCTGTTTAGTGAAATATATAAAATGGTGGTCATGAAAAATAAATCACACCTTATCACCTTAATTTTCTGAGAGTAGAGAGTGAATCTAATTGGGGGTGTGGCTTAGCAGCTTAGGTGTACAAAAGCAGCTGTCTCCAAATACAGCTTCCGGCTGTTTCTGGCAGAAGAGAACTGGTTGCAGAGCAAGAAACAGAAGTCCAGAACTACAGAATTTTTACTAATTAATCACTTCTGTCTCAGCAGGAGTAGTACCTGTTGGATTTAGCAAACAGATACTTTATTAGAAGAAGGGGGTCTCATTTACGTAAAAAAAAAAAGTGTTTTTTTCTGAGGAAGGGGGCAGTATCATCTTAATTTACTGAGAGCAGAGAGTGAATCTAATTGGGGGTGTGGCTTAGCAGCTCATGTGTACAAAAACAGCTGTCTCCAATTTCATCTTCTTGCTGTTTCTGGCAGTAGAGATCTGGTTGCAGAGCAATAAACAGAAGTCCAGAACTACAGATTTTTTACTAATTTCCCTGCTTCCCACCCAAAGCCAGTTCTAGTTTTATAGCCACTGAATTTGACTGACAACAGGAACTTCCTGTTTGGCAGTAGGAAGGGAAGGATCACTGAGACACATTAGTTTCAGCAACCTTGAAGGAACCTAAAAAAAAAAAATTCTATCCCCCCCTGGCTGCTGGAGGTCTGAATCCAAGCATGGAGGAAGGAGACTACTGAAGACTACAGGAAATTCCTGTCCCAGAACAGGAAGGGTGAGAGTTGTAAGGGCACATAGGCAGTAGGAAAGTAAGTGTAAAAATACATAGAGGAAGGGGACAATAAGCATACAAAGCAACAGGAGAGGGGACACAAAATAAATCAAGATGGGAGTGGTGCAGTGCAATGGCTGTGGAGCAGCAGTGTTCCAGGAGACATTCTGGAGGCTGCAATGCTGCCCTGTTTACAGGCACCTCTCTGGTCTGAGGAAGGAGGTTGCCCATCTCCAGGCTGACCTGGCTAGGATTCATGAAACCTCTACCCCACCCAGGGACCACCAGGGCCACCATCATTACCTCAGGGACTGCAAATAAAGAGGAGCAGTTGGACCAAGATGGGCTCAGGGAGGGAGAGGGTGGTGGAAGAGAGGTGCACCCCTCCAGTTGTAGCTCTCCCCAATTCATATGCTGTTCTGGCAAAGAGTGGTTCCTCTATGGAGGCACCTGCAGTGGAAACCAAGGAGAATGTTGGGAACCTCCACAAAGGAGACCCACAGGAGAGTGGCATGAGACCCCACAGGGGAAGGAAAAAAATCCCTGGTGGGGGACTCAATCATTAGGGGGGTAGACATGGGGGAGGAAAGGGATAGGGAGGTAAGGTGCCTGCCTGGTGCCATGGCTTGGAGGGACAGGCAGCAAATCCTCAGGATCTTGGGAGCAGCTGCACGAGGGAGGGAGCTGGATGTCATTGTCCACCTAGGGACAAATGACCTGGCTAGAAATGGGATCAGAGCTGTGTAACAGGAGTTTGTGGAGTTGGGGAGAGGTCTTAGACAAGTAGCATGTACGGTAACCTTCTCGGAGGTGCTGCCTGTCTATGGCAAGGATGATGCTAGGGTATTCCGCACCATGGGATTCAATGAATGGTTGAAAAACTCGTGTGGAGCTCAGGGTTTTGGCTTCACTGGGGACTAGGGAGCCACCTGGAGGGATGCAGGCTTATACTGGCTCGATGGTCTGCATCTGTCCGGAGGGATCCAGGATCCTAGGTGACAGGTTTAAATGCTTCATTGGCAAGCATTTAAACTAGCCAAGGGCGGAGGGACTGAAAAGGAGCAAGGAAATCCCAGCCTCCCCCCACAAAGTGCAGTAGTTAGAAAGGTAAACACTAAGGCAGAGAAGTCAGTAGGGAGCAGGACAGGGATAAATGCAGAAAAAGTTGTTAAGGACAGGGATGGGGCTAAAAGGGGTAAGGCCATAAAAAACAAATGGAAGGTGATGAGTACCAATACCAGTAGTCTGTGCGACAGGCTCCCTGAACTAGTGGCCTTAATGGAAGAGTGATGCCTGGATATTGTGGCAGTCACTGAAACATGGTACACAGAGAACCATGAGTGGGAAGTCAACATACCAGGATACACAGTCTACAGGAGGGACAGGGTGGGTAAAAGAGGAGGAGGAGTAGCTCTCTATATAAGGGAAGGGATTAAAGCAACAGAACTGAAGAGTAAACAGGAAGTTGATGAGACACTATGGGTCACCCTGGAGACAGGAAATGGTACCACAATCCGCATGGGGGTTGTGTACAGACCCCCATCTCAGGAGGAGGAAATGGACAAGGAAATGATAGAAGGCTCCCTTAGAATGGCAGAAAAAGGGGAGATATTGTTGATGAGGGACTGGAATATGCCAGATGTTAACTGGAGTACCTTTGCTGCAGGGACATCAAAGAGCAGGGTCATTCTTGATGCCCTACAGGGGCTATGCCTCAGACAGCTAGTGTTGGAACCTACTCGGGAGGGAGCAATCTTAGACCTGGTACTCTCAAATGGGGAAGGAGACAGGATCTCAGATTTAGAAGTGGGTAGCCATCTGGGAACAAGTGACCACCAAACAGTGTGGGTCACAATAAACACAGCCATAGAGTTAAGCCATACAAAAACATGAGTATTGGACTTTAGGAAGGCTGACTTTGGGAAAATGAGACAGTGCCTTAGAAAGGCACTAGCAAATGGGCAAGAAGGAGGGGTGGAGGAACAATGGGGAATAATCAAAACAGCCATCGCAGAGGCAACAAACCTTTGTGTGAAGCAAATCAATAAAACAAAACAAAGGAAAAAAACACTATGGTTCTCAAAAGAGGTGGCAGGGACGGTTAAGGAGAAAAGGATAGCATTCAGGAAATATAAGGAAATACAGAAGGAGCAGGACAGAGAACTTTATCAGTTAAAGCAGAAGAATTCAGGGAAGGCAGTCAGAATAGCAAAGGCACAAACTGAGGAAAATATAGCCAACTCTGTTAAGAAGGGGGATAAAACCTTTTATAGGTACGTTAGGGAGAGAAGAAAGACCAAGGGAGAGATGAAGAGACTTAATAAAGGGGAGTGAATGTGGGCAGATGGTGACAGTGAAAAAGCAGGGATACTGAACAATTATTTCTGCTTAGTATTCACAACAGATGAGGAGGGGGAGGTGCCTAAAGCCAAACAAGGGAGAAACTCTGATTAGGGGTCAATACCAGTCCATTCACAGAAGAAAGGGTTTTGAAAGAACTCTTGAAACTGAAGGTGGACAAAGTAATGGGGCCTGATGGGATTCACCAAGAATACTAAAAGAACTAAAGGGTAGACAGTAACACCACTGACTACTCTCTTTAACAAATCATGGGAGGATGGAGTGGTACCTGAGGACTGGAGGAGGGCAAATGTGATTCCACTTCACAAAAGTTTGAGCAGGGCAGAGGCAGGAAACTACAGACCAGTTAGTTTGACTTCAGTGGTAGGAAAATGATGGAATCACTTCAGAAGGAAAGAATTGTTGAGTACCCTAGAGGCCTGTGGGGCTGGGACCCAAGGCAGCACCAGTTTCACAACAGGAAGGTCATGTCAGACGAACCTAATAGATTTCTTTGACTGGTGACCAAAGTAGTAGACCAGGAAGGGGCTGTGGATATGGTCTACCTAGATTTTAGCAAGGCATTCGACACAGTCTCACACAAAAGATTATTATACAAGTTAGCCAGCCTTGGAGTGGGTCCCAAGGTGGTAGCCTGGATAAAAAACTGGCTGGACAACAGGACTCAAAAGATAATCGAAAATGGAGTACACAGTGAAGAAAGGAGGGTAACCAGTGGGGTACCGCAGGGTTCAGTACTGGGACTGGTCCTCTTTAATATCTTTATAAGTGACATTGGAGAGCACCTGGAAGGAAAGGTATGCCTCTTTGCAGATGACACAAAGATCTGCAACAAGGTTGATACACAAGATGGGGTGGAAAGAATGAAAAGGGACTTGGCAAGGTTGGAGGAAAGGTCAAATACATGGCAGCTCAGATTCAATGCAAAGAAGTGCAAGTTAATGCATCTGGGAAACAAAAACCCAGGGGAAGAGTACACAATGGGGGGTGAGTTAATAACAACAAAATCAAAAGAGACCTAAGAGTAATTGTATCAGATGTCCTAAAGGTGGGTAAACAATGTGAGAAGGCAGTAAGGAGGGCTGGGGGGATACTGGGATGCATAGGGAGAGGCGTCAGTAGTAGAAAACAGGAAGTTGGTATCCCTCTCTACAGACAGTTAGTGAGACCCCATCTGAAGTACTGCATGCAATTCTGGAGACCCCATCTCTGCAAAGACATAAGACAGAGTGGAAGCTGTTCAGAGGAGGGCAACGAAAATGGTGCAAGGTCTGCACCAGAAGGCATATGAGGAGAGACTAAAGCAGCTTACTATGTATACCCTTGAGGAAAGGAGGGAGAGGGGGGACATGATAGAAACTTTCAAGTATCTCAAGGGAATTAACAAGGTACAAAAGGATAGTATCTTTCAGAAGGAGAGATGTGCAAGAACAAGGGGGCGCAATTTGAAGAGGGAGGACGGCTCAGAGGTAATGTTAGAAAGTACTTTTTCACAGAGAGAGTTGTGGATGCGTGGAACAGCCTTCCTGAGGAGGTTGTGGAGTCAGGAACAGTGGGAGAATTCAAGAATGCATGGGACAGGCATAAGGCAATTCTAGTAGGGGGCAGGAGGAAGTAAGCTGTTGATTAACTAGAATCTGCAGCTTATCCATCAAGTAGGGAAATGGGCAGACTGGGTGGGCCAAGCAGTCCTTATCTGCCGTCAGATTCTATGTTTCTATGTTTTACACCCAAATGCCAAGCTGGCCACCACCATGCAATTGCATTTGTATGTAACTTTCTTCACCAATGTACAGAAAATCTCAGTGTGGCACTGATGACCCAAACAAGGTGGTCTACTACCACTGAAAACCAAGTCTTAGCTGGGCAATAAGTCCATGCCCCCACCACCTTGAAGGCAGGACAGCTGTACTGCAGCCACCCACCCCTGTGTCAACCCTTTCCTACCCTCCACATCTCCCAGTTTCATGCAGTACAAGAGACCCTGGTGGTCCAGTTGTTCCCCCTACCCCTCTGATCACCTGTTCTCATGCAAAACAAGATACCCTGGTGGTTCAGTGGTTCCTTCCACTCTCAGTTTTGCAAGAACCTCCAACTGCCCACCTGCTGAGAAATCCACACCACACGCTCCTACATCCTTAGAGCTACTCCTGTGACATCAGCAGTTGACACAGCCCTCTTCTCACCTCATCAGCTAGCTGCCAACTGACAGTCAGAGAGCGCAATAACATATGTGACTATCAGTGTCTCTTGTGCTGCATATGAACATGCAGTTGGGGGTTGGGGGGCATCACTGGACCACCAGGGTATCTTGTAAGGTAGCATGTCAGGTCCTTGAAAAGAATATGGCGGAGGTAGGAAACAGCATGGAGAAAACCAAGGAAGTCAAAACCGCGCCTGTCAATTACACAGAGGAAAGAAACACAGCATAAATGAAAATAAATTACACTGGAGTGGTGATCCATGGTGGTGTGGGGCTTTACTAGCAAATCTGCAATCAAGCCAAACATTTACTGGAGTGGCATTCCATGGCAGTGTGGTGTTTTAACAGTAAATCTACAATCACTGTGTGTCTTTTCTTCGGTGTTATTGCAGGTGTGGTTTTGACTCTACAGTTTTCGCTATACTGTTTCCTACCATGCCATATTCTTTTCACGGACTTGATGTGGAACGATCTTATAATGCATGTGAACGGGCAATCAGGGGTAAGGGTAACCACTGGACCACCAGACTATCTTGTAATACATGTGAAGTGGTAATCATGAGGTGGGGAATCATTGAACCGACAGGGTATCTTGCAATACATGTGAACAGGCAATTGGGGGATGGGGGAATCACTGAACCACTAGGGTATTCATTTTCCACTGAAAGGGTGCTAAGGGGATGCAGCACTGCATAGAAATGAGCCCATAATGGACATGCAGATGGCTTCTTAGCGCTTTGCATTGTCAATGAGCTCATTTGAATGCTCGGGCTGAATATGACCCACATAGAACCTGACAGTATCCCATTTCGGGCAGTGCTCACTCCTGTGGGCCATATGCAGCCCTGGTCCATGCTGACACAGCCCAGATCCACTTAGAGCTGTACCAGCATGGACAAATAGTCAGATGGTGCAGCTCAGTCTGCGAGTGCTATCCATCTGAATATCGCCAGAGTCAGGCGAGTTCAGGCACAACACAAACAACCGCACTGCACTTGCACCAGGCTCTGAATAATGGGGCCGTGGTGTTCACCTAAAAAGGACAATAGAAGGAAAAATAAAACTTTGTTGAATGAGGAGGATTGATCTGCATAACTTTTTGGATAAACCAAAAAATATTTGCTTCTACTATAGGTCTATCCATTCAGCAGAGGCAGGAGAAGCTGGAGTAATGGCCTGGGTATGCCCCATGAACCTCATGATTGGTAAGGTAAAAAGAAAAAAGGTGCTGGTGGAAAAGGGCTTTGGGTCACAGTTCAAACATCTAAAGAAATAAATAAACAGATATTATTTGAAAATAAAATTGTATTAATATTTTTGTAGATACTGTAGTGGTCTATATAGAGGATGTAAAATGGTGTGTTCATGAAAATGGTTCATTTGCTACAGAATTTGGAGGCATAGCTGCACAAAATTATTCAGAGAACTGAGAGCCTTGAGAAAAGTTAAAAGCTGAGGTTCATCAAATGAATCAAACCAGGAGGCAGTTGTTAATTTAAAATAACTGAAGGCAATTAAACTCTCACTTTCTGATCCAGATCAGTTTAGTATTCACAAGACACATCACTGCTGCCATATTCATTGCTCTAATAAAGGCATTCAACTCAGTTTCCCCCCTCCCCCTCCTTCTGATTAAATATCCTCAGCTGGCCTCAATGCCCCAGCATTTGTATGGTTCTGCTCCTAACTCATGGGTTGACAACAGTCTGTCCAGGTGGGTGGCGAAATGCCCCCTCCCATCTTAGCTGCCATACCCAGGGCTCCGTCCTGGCCCTCATATTGTTTTCCATATTTCTCAATGATCTCCCCTCTGCATGTGTTTCTTCTCATTTACACATGTATACTGATGACATGGTAATTTACTCATCAGGTCCCTCTTCATCTGCAGTTGAAACCTCATTCCAAAGTGATTTCTTCAATGTGCTACACTGGTTTCAAGAAAACCAGTTCAAAGTTAATACCAAACAGACAGTGTCTATGACATTTGGCACATCCCAGAGACTAGCAAGGCTATCACTTCCCCCAGGTTTCTCCACCCTGGATTGCACCCACCTGAAGTACTTCCCTGCCTTCAAATACTGTACCTTGGTGTCTGCTGGATAGCAAAGCAGATTTCTCCATCTACATTTATGTCATTCATGCCAAACTCCACCTAAGCTTTATGTCCTTTACCTTAACAAGACTGCCTCCCCTTCCACACCTGCCCGAGAACTGTTAACCAAAATGGTCCTCCCAATATCTGATTACGCTGATGTGTTGTATAGCGGTGCCCATTCCTCCTCTCTTGCCAGACTGGATACCCTCTGCAGTGCCTTCTGTTGTTTTGCCTCTAAGTCCCCACCCCACACTCACCACTGCTCCCTATACTCATCCTTTTCCATTCTCCTGTACCCCTTCATCACCAGTGCCACTGCACCTCTTTCTTTGCCAAATAATTGTTTGGTTCTCTTCCCTCCTACCTATCTTCCATTCCCTTCTCTTCCCCTTCCCTCTTCTTCTAATCGTTATGCTGTAGGGACCCCAGCACCTTCTCATTACCTCACCCCCACTCACGTGCCTGACAAGCTGCCTTCTTCTATTGACTTCCCTCCCTGTGAAACCTGCTCCCCATCATCTTCACCTTTCCCCCTCTCTCCACTCTCTAGAACATCTACAATGACTCTCTCCTCCCCTCCCTATTCCTGCAACCCCCTCCTCATTTCTCATTTCCCTTTCTCGCCACAGCCTCCTCACTCCCTCTGTCCTTAGGTCCTACAATTGGAGTCCCCTGATCACTGTCCTGTCCCCTTCTTCAAAGTACATAATCTCACCCAACATTATCAACATGATTTTGTACCTACAAGTTTAGTGTACGCCTCTCAGTTTGTATCCCTGTATATCTGTGGCTCTGCATTGTTGCCAAATGTATTCCACACTTGCTTTTTGCCATTCATGCTCTTCTAATGATTGTATCTGCCTGTATGCCTAATCCCTCTCTCCTTCCCCAGGGTCACACTTGTAAACAAGCCTCGGCTCATTGTGCCTTTCCCCATTATCAAACTTTTAAATAAATTAATTAATTAAATAAATATAGCATACCTAGGGAGTTCAGCGAGGAGTAAGAATGTCAGGAATATTGTACTGCCATTGTTGGAGTCAGAATAGGATTGTTAAACACTATGGGCCAGATATTCAAAAGTGCATACAGGCACAATGTTTGCGGTATGCTACCATTTAGATGTGTGCCGGCACACCAGCCTGTTATATTCAAAGGCGTAATAACAGTGCTAAATCATCTTAATACAGGGTAGAATGCATGCAGTGCAAAGGACAGGTAAGTGCACAGTGCAGTGTACCAGTGCAGCACTGAATATAGTTCGAAGGATTATATGGACCAAAAGGGGATGTGCAGTAGCACAGCCCTGACAAGATCACTGGGTATTGAGCTGCACACTGGAGCTGGCTGAACGTGAGCAAGCAGGGCTCCAATGACAGACACACAACACAGCTGATTCAGTATCGGAATTATACTTTACTGGCAACAGCAAGAAAAGGCAGCAGGCCATAAAATATGGACAGGGAATACAAAAGGAAAATGGGCTGGGGAGGCAGAAAGGGGTGCAAGCAGTCCATTACAAGTGGAGAGTTGATTTGAATGCCTGTGCTGCAGGAATGCTCACGGTGCTGATGTTGGAGGTGGTGGTTATGCAGGTGGTGCAACTGATGATGCTCACCTGCTACCAGCTCTTGGGAAGCCTCTGAAATATCTAACAACTGATGGAGGATCAAGCTCTGCTGCCACACCAGCTGGTGCAGCAGGTCATCCAACCCCTTGTATATTTCTGGCTAATGGTGATGGCTTCGACTCCTCGGGACAGCATTGGACAGAAGAACAATGAACTCAGCCAATAGTGCACACAAGCAGGTCATGCACATATTGCCTACTGCACACAGTGAAGTTATAACCAGACAGCACAAATGACACCATGCCAAACAGGGTTATCCGGTGACTGACATCCACAATAGTTCAGATGTGGCATACCAAAAACAGCACTGTGCATCTATACACTGGAGGCGTGAATATGCCATGATCATGCCATACAGCACAAGACGAGGCCTGGCCGTGGCATGGACACACTCCAGCAGGCATGGCAGGGGTATGTCTGTGACTCATGAGTCAGGAGCACCACGTGGAGTCTGATAAGTAATGTCATGTCCTGAGTGGTAGTGAGGGGCACCCACACACCCTGCAGCAACTAATGATGTGCAAAGTTGCTGAAATTTGCTCCACGAAAAATCCATGAATTTCAGCAATTTCACAGAGCTGTGGACTGCGATTCCCCTTGTGATTCATCAGGTGGAAGGGCCAAATTTCACCTGGTGGATGTTCAGTTTGCTGGTAAATAACAAGATATTGTTGCCAAACTTTCCAGTTACCTCCCTCAACCACCTCCACCCACTGAAATTCTCTGTCCCTCCCCAACCCCTGGAAACTTCTTGCTGCTGTGTCAGTGTCATCACTTTAGGAATCGCTCACCCAACCAAAGTCCCTGGTGTTCCCGTTGTAGTCAAAGTCCCCCATCCAACCCCTTCTGGTCCCCAGCACCCTCTTTCCCCCATGAGCACCCATATAGGCTGCCTGCCAATAAAGAAAATGGTCCTCCAGTGCAGAGCATATACTCTGTTCATTGCTGACTCCCATCCGACTCCCAGCTCCAAATGGCTTTGATAAATGAATGGTGATGTCTTGGCTCCCAGTAGTAAAACCTGATTGGTTGAAAATTGAACACAGACACATGCAGCATAGTGTAGATGGGTGGGGGACAGGTCAGCCCACTCTTAGGCCAGGGATGTATGGCCCGCATACCCCCATCCCTGCCTTGGGTCGCCAACACTCATAGAGCCAACCTGAGCAGTGGAACAGGGGTGTTGCATATCTCCACACTGCCGACAGCATTACCATGTGCCTTGGACCCCCCAAGGCCTTGCATATCAGGGACACCATGATCAGCCACCCACTGTGCATGTCCTAGTGAAAGAGGATCACACCCACCTCTATCTGCAATCCCAGCAGCACTGCTATTCCCTATGCCACTGTCATCCATCATGCCACACAGATGGTGCATTGTCCATAACCCACTGGACAGCACGTGCAATAGTGTCAAAGCACACCAGCCAGTGTTAGATATACCCATGAGTACGATGGGGAGGGCTAGGTTCAACATCTATGACGGTGGTAGGGCCATGGCCAATGCAGAGCCACATGTAGTAGTACCCATATGTGTACACATGTACCCCTTATTGCCACATAAAATGCAGGTTACTCACCTGGAAGCCGCTCCCAGTGGCACTGACATGTGCCCTGTCATGGTCCAGTGAACTCTCCTGTGCCTCCCTCTGGCACTGCTGCCCCAGTGGCTTCTGGTCCCTGTGCTGGAAAGGTTGGAGGTTGAGATATATTGCAGAAGAAAAGGGAAATATGGTTAGTCTACCACAGTGGTACACAGTACTCCATTCTGTACACCCTTCCCAGTGCAAATGACCATCTGTACCATGCCCCAGCCACAAAAGATGCCTGCCATGGGTGGACAGGCCAGGCAGTGCTGCAAGGTACCTGTGGTACCTCCTGTGGCACCACACACAGGTGTGCTGTGACGTGCATGTCTATGACATGGACCTCCCCCAGTGTGAAGTGGGGCCTATCGTAGTGTACGCCAGCTTGTGTAGTGTCTGCAACCTGTTGGCTCCCCAGCCATGGTACCACTGACAATACATGACAGCCTTAGACCTGTCCAGACATTGTAGTCATGAGTATGCATGGTGTACAAGTGAACAGATGACATGGGCAAGCAAGGCATACCGGTGCAGCCAAGTGGTCTGGATACAGTAGGAGTGTGCCCACACAATGCCAATAAATGTCCAGACCCCTCATGTAGTAACATTGCAATCCTTGCAGTACCAGATACATGAGGGCTTGTGGCCACATGGTGTATTATATACATTGTACACAGCACTACTGAGAGCCACTGCCGTGACCTGCTGGGTATAGCACTTTGGACAGCTACATGTACAGCACATGTGACTGTCATCCTAGTCATATGTGGCAACAGGCACTGACATGTTGGGGTCACCATAGTCAGCTTACTGTGCCTGCCATCAATGCAATGCCACTAAACATAGGTCTGTCATGCCCGTGGCACTGCCACCATAACCCTGTGTTGGCCCCCACTGTGTTACCAAGACTGGTGCACCCCTCAGCATCCATTGCAGTTCTGGTCATAAACAGGGCACAAGGACGTCCTGTGGGTCAGGGAGCAGGGTCAGCTGTAGATATCTGGTAAGCTATGCAATGGCGCATGTCCCCTACTACACAGGGGAATACCAAGGGCACACAGGTGATGGACACAGTGCCTGGGAGACCAACCCTAACGCAAACTATCATTTCACAGGCCTGCACGCAAGCCAGTACACCCATCCACCCATCATACAACTAGCTGTACTCACCTGGTCTGGAAATGGTGCCACTGCCGACCATGGCCCTCAGTTTGTGCAAGCGGCACTCATCCCTCCATTACAGGTCATTGTGTCTATACCTGCATTGTTCCCCTGTGTGGGCAACCTCTGTCCTGTGTGTCAGATGCCACCACACCAAGACCCAGATCTCACAACACTGCCTGTTCCCACCGTCACCTCCCCCAGCAGTTGCTCCTCCCTGGCCACTACTAAGTCAACCAGGTTGGCAAGCTCGATTGCTAGCCACCTGTAGGCACGCTGTACAAGTGCTCTCCGTCGGTTTCAAGATATGGCTGTTGCCTCCTCTGTGTTCCACAGGCTGAAACCATGCTGCTTACTGTACAGGGCCAGTGTTGCAGTTGTATAGAACATTGAAGTGGTTCCACAGTGCTATGGCACATTGCACTGCATAACACGCACATCCAGAGGTGGGGCAGGGCCTGGGGCAAATGGCTGGTATGGGGTGGCACATGCATGGGATGTACATGCGTGTGTTGCACATGTGCTGTGCTGTACTGTGCACCATGCTTGCACAGTGGTGCTTCACACATGGCTGAGCAGTATGATGATATCATAAGTGGGACACTTCACCTCATGCCACAGTCATAGGATACAGAAAAACAGATGCAGCACAAACCCCATGTGCAAATACAAACCTATTTTTTGCTCCAGGCAAACCTGCAATAGTCAGCCAGGGTATACAAATGAGGTCATTGTGTAGTCCATTGGCAAATATTTATATTTGCATGTCATTAAAGGCAGGTCTGAGTGTGTTGGACCCGGTCATGGATCACTCAAGGGGGAAAGGGAGAAGGTCAGAGGCACTAAATCAGTGGTGGATGGGTATGTTAGACCTTGAATTAGTAGATAGCTGGAGAACAGTAAACCCAGGGGCCAGGGAATATATGTTTTTCTCGAGTCCTCATGGGACATGGACAAGAATCGACTATATCTTGGTCCCGCATGACTGGAATGATAGGCTGATAGATGTATCACATAGTCCGATTCAAATTTCGGAGCACGCTATGGTGATAGGGAAGATCAGGATGCTAGGGATAAGGGACACACCACTGCAGTGGAAATTCCCTACATATATGCTTCCTAATAAAGAATTTAAGGAATACCTATCATAACAGTGGTGCTTTTATAAAGAAACTAATAAAGGATTGGAGGTGCCCTGTGCTGTCTTTTGGGACACTGGGAAGGCCTTCCTGTGAGGTTCCATAATAGCCTATATGGCCAGGGTTAAAAAAGAGAAGCAAATAAAGAGACAGAGATTAGAGGAGCAGCTCAAAGATCTGGAAAGATGTGTGGTCCAGGGAGAGGGAGGTGCAATAAGTCGGTTTGCTAATAGCTACAAGGGAAGCATTGAATTCCTTGGTGTGAGGGGAAGCTAGAAAGTCATGGTTCTGTGCTACATGCCAGATGTATGAGTGGTCTAATAAACCGGGCCTACTTATGGTTAGACTTATGGGGGGGTAAATGCCCCACTAGGATAGTGGGGATTAAGGATAAGGAGGGCAAGGTGCATAGGGAGGCTGGGGAAGTGAGGGACTGCTTTCAGACATTCTGTGCCCAGCTCTACAAAGCAGAATGTAGGGGTAGGGGGCAGAGAACGCAGCAATTCTTGGATAAGATAGAGCTACCCAAGCTAACGTTGAGTCACAAAGACTGCTTAAATCAACCTATAACAAAACATGAGGTTATAAAAGCTATCGGCAAAATGCAAAAAGGTAAGGCAGGTGGGCCAGACGGATTCCCATTGGAATTTTACAGGGCACTAGGGGGTCAGTTAGCTGATACACTGTGTGAAGTATTCCGGGGGGATAAGGGGGAAGAACATTTACGGATACAGGACACCTGTTATGATGCCATGATATACGTGGTGTCTAAGCCGGGTAAGGAGTCATCGGAATGTGCTTCATACAGGCCGATTTCACTACTAAATTGCGATCTTAAAATTTTGGCCAAGATCCTGACGATGAGGCTTGAGGATTATCTGCCTACTTTGATACACCCAGACCAGACCGGGTTTATAAAGGGAAGGCTATCCTGTCATAATATGCGTTTATTACTTAATGTGGTCTGGAGGGTGGGGCAAGAGATAGAAAAAAGATGTTATATCTATGCACACAGAGAAAGCGTTCAATAGGGTGGAATGGGAATACGTTTTTGAGGTGCTGGCCCGGTTTGGTCTGGGTGGGTCATACATCGGGTGGATTAAAGCTATGTACCAGGCTCCTAGAGCACGCATCTTCGTTAATGGGATACCTACCATACCATTTACCCTGGAGAGGAGTACTAGGCAGGGGTGCCCGCTGTCGCCGCTGCTGTTTGCTCTAGCACTGGAGCCCTTAGCTACAGCAATAAGGCAGTGTCAGGGGATTCAGGGTATCAGGGGGAAGGGGAAGGTTATGCACAAGGTCACCCTATACGCAGTTGATATGCTCTTATTTTTTAGAGGCCCTCAGAGATCTATGCCGCTACTGCTAGAGTTAATAGAGAAATTTGCCACATTTTCTGGGTATAAAATTAATTTAAATAAATCTGAAATGTTTTGTTTCCCTAAGCTGGAGGCTATAGATATGCGATGGGGAATACAGGGTAGGGAGATTTGCATTACTTATTTGGGTATCAAAGTGGGTAGAACAATTGGGTCCTTATATGGATTGAATTATACGCCATTTATTAAAGTGATAGAAGCGGATTTGAGGAGGTGGACGCAGTTACCCATATCTTGGTTAGGGTGAATTAATTTATTAAAAATGAATATCCTACCAAGGATCTTATACCCTATGCAAATGATCCTGATGCACCTTGTTAGAGGGGACGTAGTTAAGACAGAGAAGTTAGCTACTCAGTTCATATGGAGGGGCCAAAAACTGAGAATCCACTTACAGAGACTTAAGGCAGAGACAACTAGAGGAGGCCTAAACTTCCCCGACATAACAAATTATTACTTAGTCATTCAGCAATGATATATTGCCAACTGGGTTTATTGCCCTGCAGTGGCAAGTTGGGCTACGATGGAACAATGGAGATGCCCAGGACGTTTATCTGCCGATTTACATAGTAAAGGTGCACAGGCCTATACGGCCCGGGGGGGGGGGTCGTAACCCCTTAGTAAAATCAGTATTAGAGGCATGGAATCTTCTTAGGAAATCTAGAGGGATTAATAAAGGGGAAACACTATTATTACCGATAGAGGGAAATCCTTTTTTTTTTTTTACCGGGATTAGAGGATGGAGGGTTCAGGGATTGGGAAAGAAGAGGAGCTAAATGTGTGGAAAACTTGGTTAGTAAAGATACATTGCACACATTGGAAGATATTGTACAGCGGTTGGGCCTACAAGGACAGCAAACATTACGGTATTTGCAACTTCGGGCATTCTTATCGAAGGTAGAGAGGGCGGGGGAGAGTCACATGGGTGGGGGCCAGGGGAGGCTATGATACATAGGATGCAGTGTGACCCCAAGGGGTTTATTGGTAAGGCAGTAAAGGTAGGGAGAGAAATATATCCAGATTATATGCAGAGAGTTAAACAGCTGTGGGAGAAAGACCTGGGAACCCAAATTTCAGAGGATAGCTGGCGACAAGTGCTGGTAGGCCACATGGGCCTTTCAATATGTAATAAGTTCAAGGAGGCCTTTTATAAGTTCCTGCACAGAGCGTATTATCCACCGATGGTGGTGCATATGGCATGCCCCTCTGTTTCTCCTCTCTGTGGCAGGTGCAGAGAGGACAGAGGAACATATATGCACTCTTTTTGGAATTGTAGGGTTTTAAGGGCCTTTTGGAGTAAAATTTGTAAAGAAATAACGCAGATGGCAGGGTTCCCCATTCAAATGGATCCCATTGTGGGATTGTTTGGTATGTCTCCTGGGGAGGCAGGTGAATGGGAGCCATTGCCACTGTGGATTAGAATAATGTTGGTGATGGCCAGACACTGTATCCAGAACACTTGGGTCAATCATGTAATCCACACCCTGCTGCAATGGCACCAATTGGTGTCACAGAACTTGGCAGTAGAAAGACTGTCAATGATGCTTAGTAATAGACAGGATGCTTTTCATAGGGAATGGGCTCCCTTCTTGACAACATTAAGTAATGAGAGATGGTTATTCTACACTGTGGCCTGGAGTAGAATCAGATAAAGAACGAGTTTCGGGCTTCCCCATGCCTCATTGCTCCACCATTGCTCCACTGAGGAGATATAATAGTTAAAAGATATGGTAAAGGAATTATAAATAAGAGGAATTAAATGACAAGGGAAAAATAATGAAGAGGAACCTCAGAATGCAACAATAATGAATTGTGAGATGCACTTGTCTGTATGTTTGTATGTCGCTGTGTATTGTCTTTGTTGATCATTTTAAAACCAATAAAAAAACAAGCATTTGTCAATGCCGAATGTTTGCTTGCTGGCTTTGGCATTGGTAGTGTAGAAGATACAGAGCTGCATAATAGGAATGGCAGTGAAGTATTGAACTGAAGCCAACCCCACTACCACCCTGCAGAGAGTGACAGGGATTGGGGTGTGCCTTTGGGTTGTCAGGCATAACGACCACGCCATTTCACCACACCCTAACCTGCAGAAATTCACAAGTGTCACAGTGTGCCTTGGGGTCTTTGGTCCTTATGCGCACCCCATTCCATCAGGAAATACGGTGAGATGGGTGCGGTATAGGAGAATGGGGTGAAGTTTGGGCCCGAAGAGTCCATGGCACACCTTGATGCCTCTCACTGGCTGCAGAGTGTGGGTGGGGGTGGAATGGTATAAGCATTACAGGCAAGAATCCCAAGTCACACCCCTGATGCCTGTCATTCTCTACAGGGTGGGGTGCTATGGTCGGAAACCGTAATGCCTCAGGCATTCGTTGGTATTTTCACTCCAAATTTTCAACATGGTTTTTTGTGACCCCACAACTCATGAACAGTTGGGATATCAGTTTGTTAGCCGAAAACTGCTTTTGCACAGCGACTACGGCATTTGGCACCACAGGTGCAAAAACACATTCCGAACAGAATGTAAAAAATGACAGTGGTTCTGTGCATGGGGAAGTGTAAAAAATGGCAATGTTGAAAATCTGCTGTGAAAATCTTAAAAAAACTGGTGAAGTCACGAGCTTGCATAGAAACTGTGCAACTCACACCCGTAATGTAACTAGTTTGGGGATTTTTTACAGCAGATTGTTAACACAGGCATTTTGGGACCTCTGATCATGAACGGTGTCAGTGTGATTTTCTTTATCTGTCCCGAACAATGATTTCCCACAGCGACCACGCATTTCTGCACTGAAAGTGTGAAAACACATTTCGGCCATGTTGTGGAAAATGACAGCTGTACTGTTCATAAGGAGGTGTGGAAAAATGCCGCTGGTGAAAATCACGAATGAAAATATTACAAATTTATGAACTTATGAGGGTGCGTGGAAACTGCGCAATACTCACTCATAACATAGTCATTTTATGGAATTTTGTCACCAAATTTTCAACATAGCCATTTCAAGACCTCTGCTCATGACCAGTGTCACTGTGATTTTCTTAATCTGTCCCAGACATTGTTTTCGCACATCGACTGTACCATTGTGCGCTACATGTGCAGAAACAAATTTTGGGCCAGATGTGAAAAATGGTAGCTGTACTGCTCATAAGGAAGTGCGGTAAAATGGCATTGTTCAAAATCTGGTGTGCAAATATTACAAATTCGCAAACTTACCAGCGTGCGTAGGAACTGCGCAAAGTGCACTCCTAAAACAGTCATTTTTAGGAATTTTTTCACCAAATTTTCAACATAGCCATTTTAACACCTCTGCTCATGACCAGTCTCACTGTGATTTTCTTAATGTGTCCCATACATTGATTTCGCACACCGACTGTGCCATTGTGCGCTATATGGGCGGAAACACATTGTGGGTGAGATGTGAAAAATGACAGCTATACTGCTCATAGGAGGTGTGGTAAATGGTATTGTTGAAATCTGGAGTGAAAATGTGAAAATCTGCAAACTTATGAGCGCATGTAGAACTGCAACGACGCTCATAAAACAGTTCATTTTAGGAATTTTCACCAAATTTTCAAAATAGGCTTTTTGAGAGCCCACCTTATGAACACTGGCAGTGTCGTTTCGTTAATCGGTCCCAAAAGGTGATTTCATGCAGTGACTGTGAAATCACCCTTCGGGCCTGATTAATGCCATGACAGTAATAGCATTCATGAGAAGGGGTCCCAAAAACCCCATGTTGAAAATTTGGTGCAGAAATTCCAAAAAATGCCCGAGATATGCAACAACATTGAAAAAACCCTATCTATTACATTATACAGCTTACCGGCATTTCCTCAGTTCGCGGTCGGCTTTGAAGAGTGCAGACGTGTTCCCGGTCCACCGAAGATCATCGCACCTGACTCCGGAGGTAAGTATGTGGGGGGGGGTGTGGAGAGGCGATGCACAGTGGGTGCTTGGTGGGGGCAGGGAGACTACGAGGACGTTTTTAATTTACAGGTTTTTATTTTAATTATTACTAAGGCAGCGGGGCGTTTGCCATGCTGGGGTGTAGGCTCTCCCAGTGTGGCTTGATTATAAGGCTTTTGGTACGGACTGGAGCTGAGGGGATTGGGCACCCCATCAGCCATATCGGAGTGTGCCACGCTGGGGTGGGCTCCCAGCATGGCATCAGGAAAGCTTTTTGGGGGCAGCGTGAGTAGACGGGGCTTTGGGCACCTCACATTAGGCTATATATGTGCATGGGGGGAGCACGTCAGCACACAATATGCATGCTTGTTGAGGGGGGGAACTCTGCTCACTGAAGCAGAGCTCTCCCTTTCAACTGTATGCCACTGCATTTTCAACTGCTGTCACAGACAGCTGGAGCAATGAATGGCGCACTGCGACTGTGCCTGCAAATACACTGACTGAACTGGAAGAGGCTGACACACCTCTGGAAAACTCAGATGATGGCACTATATTTCTTGCACATGCGTGCAAGTAAACATAATTATACAAAAAAAAAGGCAGGTCTGCATATATTAGCATAGGCAGATTGCACCTGGGCTTTATAAGGGAGCCCATTGCACCACCAAGACAACACAAATGAACTGCAGGCAAATGGAAGTAAGTGTCCGGTGGAAAGGTTTAGAATGGAATGTGTGTGCAGAGGACTGTGTACATGTATTGGCCTCAGTATTTCCCCTAGGTGCATGTGGTATGCACAGTACTCCCAGAATGTTTTGGCTTTGCCCATGTAACTCAAGGATGATTTTGTTGTGTTCCTGTAAACTACATCAAGTCCTGTGCATGCCAACACACTCTATTGTCCTTAATAACCAATTCAAGTCCATGGGAATAATTTCCCTGTAGATAGCTCTAAAGCCAAGTAAATTATAGAAATCACTGTAGCTCTGGGAGCCCTTTCTGTACTAGGAAGGGGTACCAGATGTACAGGGCATTGTGTACTGTACATGGACCTGGAGCCTTGTAAATTATACCTGCTCCCGTAGCCATGTAATAGCTTTGTGGAAAAACAGAGCCTGAATGCTTCTATAGGCCATGCTGTATGCAACAGTAACATGGGCCCCGTGCAAAGGACCCACAGGGTACATGCCACAGTGATCCAGGAGCATTGCTGCTGTGTCCCCAAGGTAGGGTCCACAGTATTCCAGAAAATTCCATGTTGACCTATGGTCGACATAGTAGGCAGTGTACCCATGTATATACTCTATCACCATGGACATATTGTCCATATATATATATGGTTCCCTTGACTGTACAATATGGGTGACAGCTGGAGGCCCTGCTACATAGGAACTGCAGGGGTGGTGGACCCATCACATTTCTGTTTCAAGATGTTTTTTGTACTGTGGTGGTTGTGGCCATTGACAACAGGTCTACCTCTGGCTGGGTGATGGTGGATGTGGGTCTGTTAGCCATGTGCTGGGGACATGCTTGTATGGAGGTCCTGTTAATCCCACCCACTGTAACCCTGGTGTGGCTGTGTTGTACAGCAGTACCATGCACATATGGTAGTGCTGTATTATGGCACCTACATCCAGTGGTAGGAGTTCCACTGTATATGTCAAGGGCCCCCCCATAGTCCATGATGCACACAGCCGGGGGGGGTCATCCCAGCACAGACATGCATCCGTGTCAGCAGTCCAGGGGTCCATGGGCCCATGCCCCTGTCCACCCCTTTGTGTCTGTGCCCATTACAATAGCTGTGAACATGCATTGCCAGCCCAGTGTCAGTGGGCCTAGGCTTATGGGGGTCAGGCATTGCTGGGATGTCTACATGGTTGGGGTAGGGGGCGTACATCACTATCCCATTCAGCTGTGTCCCACTGCCTGTACTCCTTGGTCACCTGCGTTCCACTCCCTTGTCCAGCATGTACCATGGACCATGGACGATATATACAAGCTTTTGGCCTTCTGCTTCACCAGGCAGGAGTTGCATATGCTGACACAGGCCTACCATCTAAGCTAGGCCTATAAGCTGCTGTGGAAACCAGCTTACAGCATGACTTCAACCAAGTTCAGTTCTGGTTTGCTTCTCACCAGCTTTTTCTAAATGCCAAGAAGACATTCTCAATGACCTTTGGCACCAGCCAGAGACTTTTTAGGCTCCCGACCCTAGCCAACTTCCACACCCTTGATGGGACCATCCTGGAGGACAACTCCTCATTGAGATATCTGGGGGTTTGGCTGGACCAGCACCTCACATTCTCTGTGCATATTGATGCTATCCTGAAGAAACTGCACCCCAAGCTTGGTGCTCTGTACAGGAATCATAGTTGCATCCCACTGACTGCGAGGCGTGAAATTGTCCAGAAGATGTTACTCCCCATCTTTGACTACTGTGATGTAGTCTATGGTGCTTCTCCCAAATCTTCCCTGACCAAGCAGGACACGCTCTTTAACTCCTTCTGCCACTTTGCTATCGACTCCCCTTCCCGGTCCAACCACTGTGAACTCTATCGCTCTCTAACCTTCCTTCCACTATCTCACAGATGCATCTCACACTGTGCCAAACTAACCTCCAAATTCTGGTTCGGAGTGCTCCTCTCCTATCTCTCATTCTCTCTCCACACTCCACCTCCCCCCACCCACTGTCTCAGATCTAATGATGGCCGCACCTTGACAGTCCCTTGCCACTCCACCCTCATTGGTCAGACTGGCTTCGCCCATCACTTCCCCAAAATCTGTAATTCCCTCCACTCTGAAATTTGAAACTCCTCCTCCTCCAACTACTCCCTTACCTCTGCCCTACACAATTACCTCTCCTTCAACTGTTCCTGCTTTAACCCTCCTTAATACCTATCCTCAGTTTCTGCCTTTCTACCCTGACCCCACCCCTGGAAGGTTTCTCAACATCCTGAAGAGGGAATCGGGAAATGGCTACCCCTTCTCCTCATATTCAGTTCTTGCCTCACCCCATATTCAGTTCTTGCCCCTCCCCCTCTCTTCTCCACCTGCCCTTCTGGTCACCCATGTGCACAACCTACCCCATCCTTTTAACTCCAACAACACTTCAGTACTACCTCAAGCCTGCTCCTGGTACACTCATGCACTATAATGATTATGTTGCATTATTACTTTTTGTACATTTATATGTTCTTTTGTATGATTTTGGACATGCATTGTAATTTACCCAATGTTCCACTAATGTTTATTGTACAACATAGAAACATAGACGTTGAAGGCAGATAAGGATAGCAAGACTCATCCAGTCTGCCAATTTCTTTTTGTACCTTATAAATGTGCCATCGGCCTTTGCTCTATCAATGGCCTATCTATCCATACTCATCTGTATTGCTACCTTATGCCTATCCCATGCCTGCTTGAAGCCCTGCACTGTATTCATATCCACCACTTCCTGAGGTAGGCTGTTCCATACATCCACCCCCCTTTCTGTGAAAAAGAACTTCCTCACATTGCCCCTTAATCTGCCTCCCTCTAATTTCATGTGTTTGTCCTCTTGTCCTGCTATTTTTCTTATATTGAAACATGTTAGACTCTTTCACCTTGTTAATGCCCTTAAGGTGTTTGAATGTTTCGATCATATCACCTCTCTCCCTGCTTTGCTCTAGGGTATACATATTGAGCTCTGTTAATCTGTCCTCATATGTTTTCAGATGCAGTCCCTGCATCATTTTGGTTGCCCTTCTCTGGACTGCCTCAATTTAGTTAATGTCCTTGTGAAGGTGTGGCCTCCAGTACTGCACACAGTACTCCAGATAGGGCCTAACCAGTGTCTTGTAAAGAGGGATTATTACCTCCCTCTTCCGACTTGTGATACCCTACTAATACCACCAAAATCCCCTAGCCTTACCTACTGCTTTGGTGCTGCTTGGATGATTTCAGGTCATCAATGATGATGATGCCCAAATCACTTTCTTCCTTGTGACTGCCAGCAACTCCCCCAGCCTATGGGTGGCTTGGTTTCTTCCTATGTGCATGATCTTGCAGTTCTTTGCATTAAACCTCAGTTGTCACTCTTCCGACCATTCTGCTAGTTTATCCAGATCTCTTCTCATTCTGCCCACCTCATTTGGATCATCTACTCTGTTGCAGATCTTGGTGTCATCGGTAAACAGACGAACTTAACCCCTCCAGTCCATCTGCAATGTCACTGATGAAGATATTGAAGAGGACTGTCCCCAGGACTGATCCATGAAGTACCCCACTTGAGACTTGCATCTCTTCTGACTGTATATCCTTTACCACCACTCTCTGTTTTCTGCTTGTCAACCAGTTTTCCACCCAGTTGACCAACTTCTGACCCACCCCGAGCCTACCCAGCTTATTAATCAATCTTCTACATGGAACAGTATTGAAAGCTTTGCTGAAGTCAAGGTAGGTGACATCAACTGCTCCCCCTTGGTCCACCACTCTGGTTACTCAATCAAAGAAATCTATGAGATTAGTTTGACAGGACCTTCCTTTTGTAAACCCATGCTGTCTTGATCCTGTGCTCCTATGGATTCCAGGTGTTGCACTATCCTTTCCTTAAGGAGTGCCTCCATAATCTTGCCCACTTCTGAGGTAAGACTGACTGGTCTGTAGTTCCCTGCCTCCTCCCTGCTACCAGACTTGTGGAGCGTGATCATGTGAGCCCTTCTCCATCTTCTGGGACCTTTCCTGTGCTCAGAGACTCACTAAACAGTTCTGATAATGGCTCTGCTAACTCCACCTTTAGCTCTTTCAGTACCCTGGGATGTATGCCATTAAGTCCCATTGCCTTGTCCACCCTGAGCTTATTGAGCTCTTGTAGGACCCTTTCTTTTGTGAAGGGACTAGTGCACACCTCCCTCCCCCCTGTGTCCATGGTGCTGAGCTGTGTACCTTGTGTTCCAACTGCTGCAAAATCCTACAATGTTGTATTGTTTGTACTACCCGTGTACTATTGTAACTGATCATCCTTCACAACCCTATGTAACCTCTTGGTGAAACATTTCAATAAATAAAAATAAATAAAGACCGGGGGGAGGTCATGTCCCAGTGCAAAAGCATAGTTGCTCAGGTACAGCATGCCTGGGATGAGGTCACAGAGGAGGCGAATGCTGTTGGTGCATGGAACAGGCCTGTGGAAATGGTGAGAAAGTGCATCAGGGACCTGAGGGGAGGCACAAAGGTGGTCATAGCAATGGAGCACATGGAGCTGCAGGCCACAGGTGGGGACCCATGGGCATCATTGGCAGCACATTCTCTGGATCATGGGGAGGAGGCCATAGCATCCACTCTTCAGCCCATGGAGGTGATGGGAGTGCAGGGTGGCAGGTATGAAAGCCAAGTGGGACAAGGCCAGCCATGTGAGTGTCTGCCAGTGCGATGTCCAGTATGCCACATGAATATGTGTGAGTGTCTAGAGGTATGGATACATGCATAAGCCAGGCCTAGGTAGCACATTTAGATTAGGCAACACTGCTGTGCCCCTGTCACCCAGTGAGTGTTATTGGTGTGCATGCCCACGACAGTGCCCAATGGTATTATGCCAATGTGCACTCCAGTGCTGGGAGATGTGCACCATGGGGTGGGCAAGTGTGCCCAGTGCTGCTGCAGTTTGTGTCTGCTGGTGCTGAATGTGTGTTCCCTGGTGTTAGAATTGTGCTTACCAGTGCTGGGAGAGTGTCCACTGCTTGGTGGGGTGTGTACACACTGGTGCTGGGTGTATGTACACTTGTGTGGAGATGCAAGCACATGTAGAGGTCTGTTGGTACCTGCAGGGCAGGGGCGATACACTGCACTCAACATGTGGGTGCATGGAACCATATGTGAGGAATGTATACTTCCTCAGCCTGCACACCACTCTGTACTGTACAGTTCTGTATAACTCCCTTATTGTCTCCCTGCAGCACAGCTCATGAGATTGGACACAGAGAAGGATGCCACAGGACCATTCTAGCATGTGCAGTTGCTGCCACCCTCCTGTCTGTGTCAACCGGATGACAGCAATGTGGGGGCTGTGGAAGAGGATGACAAAGACAAAGCATACCTGGAGAGCTTGGAACAGGCAGGGCCCACCCCAGACCAGGAGAGGCTGTCCCCCCATGACAGCCTCCAAGCCAATGGTTCCCAGCTGCTGTCCACAGGGGTGCAGCCCAATATTGTCCCTGGCACAGCCATCACTGTGCCACCACCCACATCACATTCAGTGTCTTAACACCACAGCTAATACTGCAAGGCCAGCCACCATTGCACCTCCCCATGATGCCTTCAGTGGCACGTCCACATCCCTGATGATCCATTCCCATCACATCAGGCTGGCCACAGCCAGGGTGCAGCCCCCCCCGAACAGTCCTACCATGGTGCAGCCCCAACCCTTACTAAAGCTGCAGATGCAGCCCGACACTATCCCACTGGAAATTCCCTGGAGACACAAGGACACTGAGAAGAAACAGCAAGTGCTGTGGTCCTCTGGAGTCACAGAGTGCTGGGCAGCAGGAGCAGACATACCTCCTCCACATGCTGCATGATTACATGCAATGTGCTGAGCAGTGGGTGGTGGCATGGCACACAGATCTCATGGCAGTCCTATGGGACATGTGTGGCACCATACTGGAGGCTGCAGCCATGGTGGTAGGAATTGAGAGGGCTGCCCATAGCCCCAGGCGGTGCAGTGTCAGAAGTACCACCCCACAATAAACACCACAATGTAAACCAGTGTCATGCAGTGCCAGGATGAGTATGCCCAGTACACCCAAGACTCCCAGGTCACTGAGGACATTGTGCATACCAGGTTATGACAAGCCTCTCCCCAGGGTGGGTTACACCACCTCCATGGTTATCCCCATATCATGACCAGGGATGCAGTGAATTTAAATTTCGCCGGCGAAGTTGCCAAATTTGCCTGGTGGAGTAATTTGTGAAATTTTCCCACATAAGCTGGAATTTCACCTGCTGCAGGTGAAATTTCACCACTGAAGGTGGAATTTCACTGCAGAAGGTAAAATTTAGCTGTTCTGCCAGGTGAAATTTTGCATTTCGCTCCGCAAAATGGGTGGAATTTCATGGATTACTCTACAAAGCAAATTTCACTCACTTCACCCACCACTAATCATGACTGAGGTAACCCCCATACAGGGGACTGTGCAGGCAGACTGTCCATTCTCAGGTGGTGGTAGGGAGCAGATGTATTGCATGGCCACCCCTCTGCCAACATGGTTTCCCAACCACCTCCTCTGCACCTCTGTAACACAATCCATCTGCCCTTGTGACTTGGCCCAGGCTGTCCAGCTCCAGCATTAATGGACTATAGTACAGCTCCACCCAGCCTGGATAGCAGGTATCCCTGTTTACATCCCTGGTTCCCCATCCCATGTGGCCAGTATTTGTGTACAGAGTTTGTGCTACCCCAATGCATGGTAGGCCTGTTGTCCAATGCACAAGAAACCCCTGCCACCCCTCACATGGATGGCATTTTTCTCTGTTGGCGCCCCTTGGGACCAATTGCTAACATGGACTTGTGTCTGTGTGTACCTTATTCACAACCTGACCCTTGCCCATTAGCAATTCATTTGTGTGATGTCCATCTTGTTACCCCTGTGCCTAGCATACTGCGCTGTTTGCACTGTTGCTATTCTTTTTGTGTGATAATACATTTCTTAACCATGTGACAGTCTCCTGTGTGGTTTGTACTCACCCACCATGTCCAAAAATGTCTCTTATGATTCCAGTTTAGTACTACTGGGCACTCCTGGCCATTCTGGGATCATGCTTCTTGAGCTGCCTTAGTATTCCTGGTCTTTTGACTCTGTATCCAATGCAGGATGTTCCTCTATGACCATCATGCATATCCCACAGTTGAGTGCCATGCTCTACAGTATAAAAAAGGCAAGGAATATGGCATAGAGCAAAAACCTCAGGTGCAGCTCAGCAAGGCTAAGAATTCCAAATGATCAAAGAAAAGATCAGCACACACCAAGGCAATGGCAGTACAAAGAGTTTTTTTCAGAGCTGGTCCGGTGGCGCTAAGGGCTAAGGTGCTGGATGCCTTACCTCATGCCACGCTGATGGCCCGTGTTCATGAATGAACATGGACCATTGGACGTCTGTGGGGAGGGAGGGAGGGCACAGAGCTGGATGGAGATGCTGAAATGCAACTCTCCTCTTTGGGGGGAGTAGGTGGTATCCCTCAGCTCTTGACTGCCCCATAGTGGAGGCCAGGAGGCAGCGCAGGCCAGAGTGAGCACCAGGTGCTAGGCCAAAGGTTGGGTGGATGGGGCCATCACCGGAGCTGTCGTATGCATGTGTGCCTCCACATGCATGTATCTCTACTCCTGGGACCCCGGGATAAAACTGGGACCTCAGAAAAATGGAACATTACGGCGCTGGCAGCAGGATGATGCCCGACCCTCTGCAGGCTCTGCTCCTGGGCTGGGATTAAGGTAAGCCCTGGTAATTCTGGGAAGTTGGGGCTGGGGGGGACAGTTAGGCTGATGGGGACTGCAGGGCAGGACACAAATAATCAGAAAAAAAGAGAAAGAAAGTTTTTTTCACCAACACAGACAGCTGCTCCATGGGTTCCCAGCACTTCAAGTCACTCTGACTTTTCATCAGGGAGTGGAGTCACAAAAAACAGGTGCATTCTTTTATACAAAAAATGTTTGTAATCACTTAAAACTGCAGTGCATGACAATGTATCACATGGAAAATGGATACAGCTGAAATCTGTTAATATATATTTAAAATTTCATGACTGAGTACTGAGTAGCACTAACAGAGGTAACAACCAAATAGTAGGATAAGCCTAAAAAGGCAACCACCAATGGAAGGAGATGGGTGGGAAGGGAGGGAGGGAGGGAGGTGGGCCAGAAGGAAGAATATCAAGTGGTGTTCATGTTGTAATGGTGGTACAGCTAAAGAACAATCAAAACCATAGACTCAAGAAAAAAACTAGCAATAAGAATAGAGATTATATGGATATACAGAAAGAAGTGATGAAAGTAAAACAATGCGCTACTGGCTAGGAGACATGAAGGGGAGCAGAGAGGCAATGGGTAATAACTGAGGGAGAACAATGTGAGGCAAATGCTTAATCAGTGTTGAGGAGTAGACTTAAACCCTTGTACTAGAGAAATATTATTGCTATGAATTCAGAGAGTGATGTCACACAGTGCTGGAAGAGTAGGATACAAGTTGCTGGATGAGGAATCATATTAAAAAGAAAACAGAGAGATTAATACACGTTATAAAAAGCTACATATAGACAATAAATACATACATTCCCCAAATTTATGGGGAATCAAAAGAATAAACAAGTGGTATTCATGTATGCAGTTATGGACTACAGGTATACAGATATCTCACTACCAACAGCTCCTGTGACTACCCAACTTAACCTTGTTTCTCCACTTCCCTGCCTGTTCTAGTGGTTCCACCTCCTCTCACTGGATTCTACCCTCACATCTTGGTATACCCAATGCTGCACTTTTCACCCTCTCCCCACCCTACCTACATTCCTTCTTCCCCTCCTCCCCCCTCCCCTCTTCCCTCTCCCCTCTCTCTATGACTCTGGCACTTCTTAGCTCTTGTCTGTTTTCTCTGACAAATGCCACTGGCTGCCTTGCTTACAATGTTACCCTTGAACTGTATTAACCTGTAATCTGTTTGCAATGTCCACATTGTTGTAATGTCTGTCTTGATGTTTCCCATAATTTGTATTTCTCTGACGTGGAACCTTTGTAAAAGAGCCTCGGCTCAAAGGTATTTGTAATCCTAGACTTGATAAATAAATAAATAAAGTGTAGTCAATTTCCCTGTTGAGACCTTTAGGTGCTGATGAGGGCTGGGCAATGCATTTGCTACAAAATGTACATTGCATAAGAAAGGAAACAGATTTATATGGATCACCACAGATGTGGCATCTGTATACACCTGCATTACCCACACCTTAGGCATCAATGCACTACAATATTTTTTGGATTCTAAAACTAGTACCAGTGCCCCACCAATCACTTTCCTCACTTACGCTGTTAACTTTATTCTCACTCATAATGGTTTTACTTTCAACAACATATTTCTGAAGAAGTGTGGTACAGTGATGGAGATGTCTGTGGCACCAAACTACGCAAATCTGTTCCTTGGTTGGTGGGAAGAACAGATTATTTTTCAGGGTAATAAGTGGTACCTGAAGCACACACAGCATTAGCATTGTTACATTGAAGACCTGGTTATAATTTGGAAGGGCACTGAAATGGAAGCTAGTAAATTCATTGACAAATTAAAAAAGACATCCTTAATCTTAACTTTACATCTGAAACAGACAGATAAACTGTAGGACTTCTAGATCTGTGTCTTTTTGTAGCTAACCAGAACAACATTGTTTCATGCTGTTTCAGAAAAGAAATGGCTGGCAACACTATCTCATATGCCAAGAGTGCCCATCCACCTGCCCTTATCTCAAGCATTCCTTATGGTCACTGCCTTAGTTTATGTAGGAACTGTTCCTCTGAATAGAACTTTAACACACAGTCAGACAAAATATGTAACACATTTTTACAAAAAGGCTATGGCAAGAAAACGCATAATATTGCCCTACAGAAGGCTAAATATCAAAACAGAAACTATATATTGACTCCCCAAAATGAGAATTCCAGATAACAAAGAAAATCAGGTGACCTTTCTCTTGCCATGCTGTTTCCTTGTGAGGTAAGAAATGGTTTAGAAAATACAAAATACAGCTTTCTTGATACTGACTAGGTGACTTACTGAGAAACAAGCAAATGAAAATAGCTGAGAATGCTTCATTGTTCCTAGACATTAGAGGAGGGGGGAAACAGAGGACAGAGATGGGGAGTGGCCACAAAAATGTAACAGGAGCATTGGAGGGAGGAAGTTGGACACTAGTCCATTTTTGGACAAAAGAATCCTGAAGGGACTCGCACATAAAAGTAGAAAAAGCAATGGGGCCAGTTGGGATCCACCAAAGGACATTGAGGGGTCTCAAGGAAATACTGACTGCACCTCTGATTGCCTTATTTAGCAGCACATTGGAAAAAGGAGTGGTCCCGGAGGACTGGAGGAGGACAGATGTTGTCCCACTTCACAAAAGTGGTAGCAGGGAAGAGGCTGAGAATTACATTTTGTTTCCAATTATTTAACCAGGTGAGACACACTAAGCTGAAAACTTGTTCACAGGTGCAACCTGGGAGCACAGGAAAGTTAAGTGACTTGCTGAGGGTCACACAGTATGCAAGTGGGGACTGCTGGATTCAAACCCAGGTCTCCAGATTTGCAGCTCAGAACCTTAAACCACTGTACTATACTGCCTCCGTAAATATATAGGCCAGTTACCCTGACCTTGGTGGTGGGAAAAGTAATATAATCACTGCTGGATGAAAGGATTATGGAATTTCTTGAAACCCATGGGATACAAGACCTGTGACAGCATGAATTCATTTGGGGGGGTGTCACATCAAATGATTCTGATAGAGTTCTTTGATTAGGTGATCAAGGTACTAAATCACTATAGAGCGGTAGATTTAGACTACCTAGATTTCAATGAGGCATGCTACACCTTTCCATGAAGGATACTAGCAAGCAAACTGGGTAGCTTAGGAGTGGATCCAAACTTGATAAACTGAGTAAGAAAGTGGTTTAGGAATAGGTGGCAGAGGCTGGTGGTAAACAAAGTTCATTCAGAGGAAGTCATACTAGAGGTCATACTAGAAAGTAATGGAGCTAAAGGCTAATGCCCATTTGTGCTCCTTCAATTTCTTTACTTAAATCTCCCACCAGATCTTACAAAATTATCCAGCCTTTTTCTAAATTCAGTTTTTGTATATCTCCTGGTAGCGAGTTCCAAGTATTAGCCACTCGTGTGGAGCAGAGATATTTGTATTTATTTGACTTAAACTGTTTCGCCCTTATCTGAAGAAGGTGTCCTCTGGTTTCCATATTTCCAAGTTTAAATTCAATGTCCAGTTCTACCATTAATTCTGGGTCATGGAAAAAATCACATTTTTGCTGATATATTGCATTCTTTGTAAAAACAAACAAAGATAATTGTATAACAATCTTTCTGATGAACTATGTAACAAAAGACTAACAGCAATATGTTAGCATATAGTCACATTTGAATGCATTTGAAAAAGTATTTTGATATTTGAACATTTTTGAAACTGCACACGTAGATAGAAGTTTGAATTATTTTACAAAATCAGATCCAATGGTATATAACCGAGGGTGGGACTTGACCCGCCAACCGTCTGAATGAAAAAAAGAGTTTAAGCTCTTTTAGTGCATCTAGCTATAGGATAGATACTGCTTGTTTCCAGGTTTTAAAACATTAAGTAATATTTAAACATTTATCAGTGTAGTTGAAGAAGAGCTCCTCAATAATGTACACTTAGGGCCAGATATTCAAAAGGGTTGTGCCATACGCAATAGGGTTGCTCCAGCGTAAGTCTGAAAATGCGCCATTCTGCGATATTCAGCAGGAGGCAGATGCACCCCCCAAATTATGCTGAGCAAGAGCGTAATGATAATGAATGCATGTGCAACTGAAGGGGGACGAACCATGCATAAATGGCGCAGTGTGATATTCAACAACATGCACCATGCGCAACAGGGGAGCAAGCGGAAGTTGCGCGATAGCCGAAATGAGCCCCAAAACAAAGGAACAAGGGAGAGGCACAAGAACGCTACAGGGAAGGCACATGTGGCTGATCTCTAGCCAGACACACAGGGCAGGACAGACACGTAGGACAGGGAAAGGGCACCCTGAACCCACAGGCACAGGGAAGGTGTGGGGAGCCACAGCCAAACAGAATGCAGAAGGGGGAAGTGCCACACAGCACTGAGGCCACCAGAGAAAGGTGTTCCCAGTGAAGGGGAAGTAGCAGCCAGGACAGCGGGTGGAACACAGAAACAGCTGCCGGGGGGGGAACACCAGCCAGGAACATGACCAGTGCCACCATTCAGATGGAGGCAGTAATGAAGGGGGTGAGAAGGCAGGTAGCAGGGGTGCGTGGCCATGGAAGGGCCCGTCGGTGGTATGTCCCCAACAGGCAGTACCGAGCCTACACCAGCTTTGAGCTGTACAGTGATACTGAGATCATGGGCCGGTACCTCCTGAATTGGGCAATTCTGAGGTGGCTCTGTGAGCTGTGCAGTGATGTGATGCAGGCACCCACACGACAGAGCCATGCTCTGTCAGTGGAAACAAAAGTGACAGCTTGCATGTGCCTGCTCTCCACGGGTACCTTCCAGAGATGAACCGGGGACACCACAGGCATAACCCAGTCAGCCGCGTCACGCCACCTCACCCAATTCATCAGCGCACTGTTGCCACATGTTGCAGAGTACATCCATTTCCCCAGCACACCGGCGGAGCGCACAGCAAACATACAGGAGTTCCACAGGGTAGCACGTATGCCTGGCATGCTAGGGGCAATAGACTGCACCCATGTGGCCATCCACACACCACCTGGCCCAGAAGGGGCCTCATATATCAATCGGAAGGGTGTTGCAAGCATCAACTGCCAGGTGGTGTGCGATGCCAGGGGGCACATAATCAATGTCTGTGCCATGCACCCTGGGGTTGCACATGATGCCTTCATCTGACACCAGTCGGCACTGTGCCACAGATTCAGGAGTGGGGACATCCCCACTGGCCACTTAGTGGGTGAGTATGCAAACCACGTAGACAAACATAGAGCTTGGGAGGGGCATGGTCAGAGGTGACATGGGTATTGGCCTAGATGGCCCAAGGCAGGGTGATGCTGATCACCAAACTAATCTCCACCCTCTACACACAGGTGACAGTGGATACCCACTCCGTCCCTGGTGGCTCACACCATACCGGTGGCCTGCGACCCCATCACAGCAACGCTACAATGAGGCACATGCCACCACACGCGATGTCATTGAGTGGGTGTTCGGGATGCTGAAGGCACATTTCCATTGCCTGGACATGTCTGGCGGTGCCCTACAGTACAGCCCCTCAAAGGCCTGTGGGCTATTCCTGGCCTGTTGCATCCTGCACAACATGGCCAATGACTGTCGGATAGCTGTACAGGTTGAAGAGGGGGACAGCGATGGGGACGATGAGGACGCTGGTGAAGATGGTGATGGTGAGCCCCCCCTTGGGTGACGGGACCCCCGACTGATCCGGCTGGCACAGCTGCACCGGGACACCATCACAGAGGAGCACTTCAGCCAACCCAGGTAAGTCATGGGGCTATGTGCAACCACCAGTGACAAAGGCACAACCCACAAACATGCATGGACACACACCAGGGGTACATGCTGTCAAAGGAAGTTGCCGACTATGGAACCGCACACACCGCCAAGGATGGGCAAGGTCTAACATGGCACGTGGTCATCACACACACACACACACACACACACACACACACACACACACCTCACAAGACATGCACAAAGGGTAGGAGGCATGCCGACCCAGACCGTCACCCCTAGCCACACACACGTCCACAGACCACCATGCCCACTGCCTGTCATTATGCGTGTGTCAGACGCTGGGCACCATTGCACAGTGGCATACAGTGCAACACAGGCATCATCATGCACACGCCACAGCAGACAGCAGCCGGGAGGGTGTGCAGATGGAACGTGTGTGTGTGCGTGCAGGGCCGAGTACCCCACCTGCGCATTGCCTGCTGAACGACACAATGAACACAGAGCAGCATTAGACAGGAGCTGTGCTCGGAGACAGGTCAGTCAAGCGCCACAGTGCCATGGCCACCATGGACGCTTGGGCGGCTCCGCTGAGACCCGCCAGCAGTGACAGGCTGACCACTGGCCTCATGGAGTGGCACCAACAGTCCCCCAGGGGTTCCACTGCGCGAAAGCGACCGTGCTCATGCAGGGGTCTGCAGCACACCGAACATGCCTGCGGCAAGCTTGCTCGGGATGCCCACAGCTGAACCCGGTGTCGACAAGGATGGTGTCGCATGATGCCAGAAAGGGGGGTGGACATTGCACTGTGCAGTGTCTGCGATGCATGGGCAAATAACTGTGTGCCCATTATGGCCATGACAGCTGTGAATGCCTGTGTCTGCCTGTCAATGACAGCGGTCACATCCTCCCTCAACCGGTCCATCCCTGCCAGGAGCAGAGCAGTGTCTCTGCTGCACTGCTCCTCTGCCTGGCGCAGAGCCTCACTCAGTGCAGCCACTGCCATCACAAGCCGCATCTGCTGATTGACTGATGCTTGCAGTATGCGGGTGTGCTCTTCTAAGAGGTCATCTGCCTGATTGGCATGCTGTCCCTCATGGTGTTCACAGCCCTGATGGTCATCACCCCATGAGGGTGGGCACTGCACACCAGGGCCAGGCCTGGGCATGTCCACAGGTGGTGCACTGATGCTGCCCCCTGACACTGTACCCCCATGGCCATTGGCCGACTGCTGATACTACCCCTCCGGCTGCCACTCTCCAGGGCTCAATGGTGCCACCGCAGTGGCTGCAACAGCCCCACTGTCCTGTACACACACCAGTGCTGCCCCACTGGTGCAGACAGGCACAGGCTGGGACTGTGATGTCACGCAGACCTCCACAGTGGCACCACCCCCAGCCATAGCCGCGATGTCACCTGCTGTGTGGTCATCCTGTGGCCCACATGTCTCACTGCCCATGAAGTTAGCTCCATCATCATCGGTGATGGATCTGGCACCAGCCCGAGTCTCAGCATGCTGGCATCCATGGACGCTGGCATACTGGGACATGGGCAGGGCCTCCTCCGCATCTGCTCCACCAACATCAGTCTGGACGTCCAGGCGGACCCACTGTCAACCTGACCCCCATATGCCTATGGAGGTGGATGGGCTCTCCTCCATCTCCATGCTACTGCCCTCAGTGGAGAAGCCCACCACCGCTGACCCATGTAGATGCTCAGTAGCTGTAAGGGAAAAACAGTAGCATTAATGTATGTGACCTACCCTGTCCCCACCAATTGACAGACCATGACCTACCATGCAGTGACGGGCTACCACCCATCTGGAATCCAGCACCCGGAACACCCTCGATGGCACAATGCTGCATGCTGCCAGCAACCCGCTCTTCCTGTGGGGTCAGGCGTTGCACCTCCGGCTGTCCCCCACCGGTCGCAGACCATGCTGCCCTGATGGCAGCCACCTTCTCTTTAATTCTCCGCCTGTCTGTGCCCATCTTCTTTTTGCACTCCTGCACGGAGTGCTGGTGGCTGCCATGCAGGTTGACAGCATGCGCCACCTCCTCCCATGTAGCAGCGTGGGCCTGTGGTGTTCCCTGGCATCTGCTGAACAGCGGCTCCTGGTCGAGGTAGGCCTCAAACAAGGCATCTGTCTCTGCCTTTGTGAAGTTTGGCCTCCTCTTCCTCCCACGTCTCTGTTCCTCTTCCTCCACCTCATGATTGGTCATGATTCATCCTGTGAGAATGACAGGTGTTACCTGTGACTGTGCAGTCCAATGCATGTCCTAAACACCACAGTCCACACTCCCAAACAGCATGCAACTCACTGCAATAGACTGCAGTAACCGACTATGGTCAGTGCAGCCCAATGTCACATTTTTATAGCGCAACCCATGCAAATGAGGCGAGGCGCATCTTTAAGTGGATGTAAATGTGGTGACTGTGCCATTGAATGGCTGATTAGATGATTTGCATATGCCAGCTAAATATTGCACTGTTGCGCTTTGTGCAATTGTGTTGAACGTGCTGAGCCAAGGGCACAGTTCTGTGACATGCGCAGTACGCACCTAACTGCACATGCCCGGGTTGATGACACAGGCACCTGCCGAGCTGCTGACATGCTGTGCATGGGAGGCAGTGCAGGGCACGGCCACCATTGTGCCAGTGGCACTACAGCGCTGTTCACATATATGGCGCTGTGGCACTGGGGCATCATTGGTGCACTGGGACAACAGCGCTGTAGGCTGCTACAGGAGGTGGCACACAGGCACCCAATCACACTACACGCATTGGATTCCAATCATGCTGTGGCTATCCGTGTTCCAGAGACCCTTGACCCTGTGCCCGACCTTTGCCCCCTAGGCGCCATGCATCAGGCATGGGTGCACCACTATCACGCTGTTCGGTGACAGCGAGATAGGAAATGGCAGCTTTGTACCACACAGCATCTGCACATGGCAGGACCACGCTGCCGAGTGCCATTTTGAATCCACTACACTGAAGAGATGGCACGGAGGTGAGCAGTAATGTGGATCCAGGTTGAGCTAGCCAACCTGGTGGCAATAGTTAAGCCCCATGCTGGAGCTTTGGATGGAGATGCACCCCCAGGACAGGGCCAGGAGTGCGGTGTGGCAGGAGGTGGCCGATGCCCTCGAGGAGGCCACCGGTATGGGGTGCATGGCAGAGCAGTGTCACCACCGTTATGGAGACCTGAGGCACAGGGACCCAGACCTGCTTGCCCGCCTGTGGGCACGTGCCAGGAGGGGCACGGTGCCACGTCCAGGTAGGTGCCACATCCATACTCTATTATCGTCCATACAGGTATCACAGTTGCATGTGTCTGGCACATGGGGGGGCTGTCAAGTGTTGGCCATGGAGGTGGTATCGGGTGTGGGGTGGATGGGTATGGCTGTGTGGGATTGCACACACATGGGGGTGGGGGGACTTTGCTACCAGATTGTACTGATGTTCCTCTCTCCATGTTTGCACCTTAGGGCCCGAAGAATGCCAGCAGGCCAGGGAACGGAGGCACTGCCTGGAGGAGCAGCAGGGCAGGAGGGATAATGGCGGTCAGTGGTGCGTGGACCAGCCTGATGATGGTGAGTGCCTTACATCCATGATTACTATTGCATGCTGTATAACTGGGCAGGCAGCAGGGCATGGCCACCATCCATTGACACCACTGCCATGCACGTAACTTGTTACAGTCAGCACTGTCCAGTGGCACTGCATGTCTGGGAGTGCATCAATCGTGGTCCATGCATCCACCGGGCACATGGCTGTGGCACTGCCTTCACACTGTCACTGTACGGCCATGATGGTGTTGTGCAGAACATGGGCAGTGGGTGTGTGTAGTGATCCACATGTCTGTGGCTGCCTGGGTAGGTAGGTCTTGTGGACATGGTCACTGTGGGTAGTCGCACACCATCACAGGGGTGTGGCACATGGCTGTATGCCATGCACAATGGGTGGGCTGCAGGGGGCTGGACAGTCACACTTATTGGCTCTGTTCCCTTGTCCTAGGTGGATGGTGACTCTAGGTGCTGGAGAGGAGTGTTTGGGAGCTGCTCCAGGTGGCAAGGGTGACACTGGAGCTGTTACAGAGGATCCACCGCCACGGGGTGAGGAGGAGGAGGAGTGGCAGATGTAGGCACCATGTGGAGGAGGACCGGGCCGCACATTAATGACTTCATGCCCCTACTACCACCTTCCCCCTCTGACCCACCCTCACACCCCTTCTTTCCTCTCCCATATGTTCACCCCTGCCCCTTACCTGCCCCCACCTGTTATGTGGCCCTTCCTTCTCTTGTAAATAGTTGTAAATAGGTTTTGTTACTTCTTTTAAATATAACCATTTTGTTATGACAATTGTGGTGGTCTCTGATTTGCAGCGGGCTACAGGTGCTCAGCTGCAGTGGTGTGCATGGCATCAGGGGTGGTGCACACATGGGCGTGTGTGTGTGTGTGTGTGTGTGTGTGCAGAGGTGAACCACCTATGGTGTGGGCAGGGGGATCAGTCACTGTCTGTGGTTTGTGTGTTGTACTCTGTGCACTGGATGCCTGTGTGCAGTGGTCCACGGGGCCGGCACTGTGTGCATGGCACCACTGTCAGACCATCCATGGCCTGTGCAGCTGACACCCTTGCATGTCTGTGATATGCACGGTCTGCTGGCGTGTCAGTGGTGACTGTCTATGCTGGATAACAACTGTACCTGGCACAATGCCAGGTTGCCTTCCATCACCAGTATGGTGCACTTCTGCCTCCAGTGGCACTGTGGCCTCTGCTGTTGTTGTCCCCCCTCCATGCTGTCGCTTGTGTCTGTTGCAGGGGATGTGCTCCAGTGTCTGTCACCTGTGCTCCGGTGGCATGCTGGTGGCATACAGCTTTATGGTGCCTGTGCAGGGTGGCTGGCACACCTGTGCAATGTAGGGGTGCTGGTCATATGTACATGTCAGCCGTGGCCACACGCCAGTGGCTTGGTTGACACGCTACTGTGTCCCTCTGTTGGTGTGCCCTTGGGTATGGGTGGGTGTTTGTCCATGCACTGTGTTGCATCCTGTGTGGTGCATGCTTCCATGCTACACTGTGCGTATCTGTGCTGGCTGTTGTGGCCAGTGCTGGGACAGGATGTGTCCTTGGGAGGGTGTGCAGGGTGCTGTACTGCTGGAGGTGGGGTCCGGGGCATGCCCTTTCACATGTGGGGTACCTCGTATGGCAACGCATGGTTGGTCTCTCAGCTGTACCTCGGGGAGGACGTGCAGATTGGCACTGTGTATGCTGCTTGTTGCACTGCTGTCTGCTGCTGCCCACAGCAGGGAGCACATGGTGGGGATGCCTTGCATGGCTCCATGGTGCACAGGGTTGCATTGTCACAGTGGGGGTGGTGGCATGCATAGGGTGTCCTACACTGTTGGGCTCTACTCCTGGGAAGGGTGTATGATGATTGTGGTGCAGGGTGTGCTCTGCATTGGTGGGATGGGGTGCCATGGGGTGGTCAGCCCTCCTTGTGTGCCGGTCACAACTTGCCAGGGGGTTTGCTGGGGCACCATGTCCCGGCTGTGGGTTGGTTGCTGGTATCCATGGGCCAGTGGTTATTCCAGCTCTCCCCCAGCTGTGCAGTGCATGGGGTGTGGGGGACGATGTCTGTTCTGCTGTGTGCTCCTCTGCCCATCTGTGGCATGGGTGGTGGGCCCCTGCATCCCTGGTTGTGCTGTTGCATTGCTGCCCTGCTGCAGACGGCATCCCTGGTTGTGTTATGGCACATCTGGACTGATCCGCTGAGCATTCCTTGTTGTGCTATGGTGCATCAGATATGCTCAGCTTCACATCCCTAGTTGCGCTATGGCACAGGTGGTGTGATATTCAGTCATCGGCTGTAGGCGCATCTTGGTCTGCGCAGTTTTTGAATATCGTGCTTCTTGCTCATGGGTGCAGTAGACTTGCGCTTGCTCCTGCTGTTGCGCACTTTTTGGGTGCAGTTTAAATATCTGGGCCTCAGTATTAATGTACAATTTCTATATATGTATGTGGCAAATTTAAGAAAAGAAGACAAGAGGGCAGCAAATCATTATTCCATTTTGGAACTTGTATTTAATTTCCTAAAAAAGCATGTCAAAAGTTAAATAAATAAAAAGGATCTTTATCCCATTTAAAATAGTAATTCAAACTGTAATGTGTAAGTTAATTTCCCTAAATAGATTGTTATAATTAACAAGATGAACCTTAATTATAAAAACCAAAAAACATTCAGCAAATAGCCGAGGCCGGAGGGCGAACCTCCGACAACCTGATTGCCAGGGGGATTCTCACATCATCTACCGCTTGGTTATAGGGTGGATCAGGCTGTTTCACCTTTATCTTAACATCTAGGCATCACCTATTCATATAATGGGAATGATGTTACAGGTGACGTTTGTTCCCCCTGCCGTTTTCGCGGTCTTTTTAAACTGCACATGATCAATAGGTTAGACCGCTCCCTTCTCTGTAGAAGACAACTTGGGAATGGCATTTTAGTCAGGTAGGAATTGATTTAAACTTCTTGAAATTATCGGAGTAAAACAAGTACAAAATAATTAAGAGAACCACCAATTGATTATAAGGTGCAATGAAATATTTTATCTTTTCTGTAGCGTCAGAATGCATCTAAATGGGGAATAAAGAAGTATTAACTCAAACAGGTAAAAACCTTTATCCTTTTCAGGGAAAATCAAAAGTAAACAAGTTTAAATAAATCACAAAAGAACCATCACTAGATTTCACGATGCATGTATTCTCTCGTAACATAACAACGTAACTAATCGGGAAACAAAGACATTTTGAGAGTTACAGGTAAAAACATTTATTCCTTTCAAGGTAAGTGGTGAAAAAACAATGAGACATATATCGAACAATATAAGAGCTGAAAGAAAGTGATTTGTTTCTCCTATAGAGAAAGCTATAAAGATACGTTGGTCCATAAGGGGGCTTAAAAACAATGAAGTTCTAGACGATAAAGCTGGAAACAAGCTAGTTGAACAAGACCTTACTGATATATGAGTGTACCTTAAGATAACAAAGTAAGTTTTGTTCACAGACATATACATATAAATAATTAAATATTAGACACACAAAGAATGATATCATAATAAAGTTTATTCTTTATTAGGAACAAAGTAAACTAAGACTGAACTTTGAGAGCATTATGTGAATCTTAAAGTGATATGAAAATACCAGAAACAGGTATGAACAGTGTATACTGGAATGACTGTGTTATAATAAGAAAGTAAAAAAGTATCAATTAAGTTTCAAGTTCCTAATGGTAAAGATACATAGTCTCATTATTATAATCAAAATGTAACTGAAGAATAGAATTTTGTTGTCTAGTAATAGTGAGGTATCTTTATGACTGTATACTAATGAAATATAAAAAATACAAGAATATCATTATGAGAAAGCTTATGATTTCATTGTTTGTTTATGTTTAGAATCATCACTGTATTATAAATCTGGCCTGAAGAAGTGGTGTGAAATTACGAAACTGTAGCCGGTTGAACATGTTTGGTGAGAAGCTATAAGAAGAATAAAAGATTATTTAAGTTTTTTTATGGACTTTTTGGACTGATGTCTTACTGATTTATGATTGAGTTCATGAATGACATCATACATAAAGAGGACATCACCTCGTGTACGTCTAGTTTCTAAGGACATTAAGTCAAGGAAGAGTAAACGGGTTTGGTAATCTTATTCTTCTAGACCTTTGATTATTTTAGTAAATCTCCTCTGTACTTTTTCCAATCTATTTCTTTCATCTTTTTCTTGTGATACTGTTTCTCTCCTGACATACCTGGACTGCTCCCCTTTTTACCTGGCGTCCCCATGGGACTCTGGCTGTTGTCCGTCTACTCAGCACCCCCTTAGGTCCTTGCAGTCTATTCCTGCAGCTTATCCCCCGCAGCAGGGTGGTGGGGAGCCCCCCAACTCACCCACCCTGTCTGGATTCAGTTCAGACTATGCCTCCAGAGCTGGAGTTCCACTGGACGGCCATCAAGCCACTTGGCTAGGATGCCTTCTTTTTCACTTTTTCTCTCTCCTGGGCAGTGGAACATGAAATGCCATTTGGGGACATATTACGCATGCGTCCACCCACAGCACATCCAATGGCTGCTTCTCTGCCCCCCTCTTGCAGATACAGCATCAGTGCACCAGCCCCTAGCCACCATTAAGGCCAGGCAAGCACTGACTACTGGGACACCCCCAACACCGGAGAAGGATGAGGATGCTCCATCCTTCTCCACCCCTGCTGACTTCCATCAACCCACAACCCCTCCCGAACATGGGTCATCGGCATGGCATGAGGTGAGGCATCCAGCACCTCAGCCCTCAGTGCCACTGGGCCGGCATTCTTACCATCTTTTTTGTAGGAAGAGAGGGTGACCAATTGGTGCCTCAGGGATCAGTACTGGTACCGGTCCTTTTAAATGTCGTTTTTTTTTTTTCTATTTATATTTTCTGCTCCAGCCGCCGGTAGCCCAGTACCATCTGCCGTTCACGCTTCCACCCCCCCACATCAGCCTCGCACCCTTCCGATACCCCGTGGCTTACCCCTCACGGTGGGGCTGAGGCACTGGGGACACATGCTGCAGGCGTCAAACTAGGTCGGAGGGCTGGCCTGAGGGGGCTAATTGAAGCTGTGACCAGCTTCATCAAGGGCCCCAGTGGCATACTCCCATTTTTCCTTTTTCTGGGAGGCGGGGACATGCAATGACGTGGAGTGTCCTGCCCCGCCTCCAATGCACACACTGTTGAGGTCTGTAGTCGCGCTACACCTGGTCTCCACCAGGAGTCGCGCAGACCTCGCCTCCCCATCCCTCCCCGGAGAAGGAGAGCAGTCCATAGGGCGCTCTATCCTTCTCGGCCCGACCCTCAGCGGCCGAGTCCGTTCCTCGAACCGGTCGCCGTGTCGCGAAGCGGAAATCCCACCGCTGTGCTGGCGGGCCGGCCCCTTTTAAATGTCTTTATAAGTGACATTGTATAGGAGCTATAAGGGAAGGTCTGCCTGTTTGCAGGTGACACCAAACTCTGCAATAGGGTGGACACTCTGTGGGGTGGAAAGGATGAGCAGCAATCTGAGGAAACTCAAGGAGTGCAAAATAATGCACTTGGGGCACAGAAACCAAGGAATGGATTTCAAAATGCAGGGGGTACTGATGACCACCAAGCAGGAAAGAAACATGAAGTTAATCATATTGGATGACATAAAGGTGACCAGACAGTGTGACAAGGCAGTTTGGAGTAGAGGTGTATGAAAAAAACACTTTTGCAGGTGGAATTTAAGAGAAATTCAGACTTTCACAGAAATTCTGCCTGCCCTGCACCCTATCTGCAGCATTTACTTGTTCCCTGCTGTCTAGAGCCCCCCATCACTGATCACCACCTGACAACCCAATGACTGTAATTTCCTGGTGGCTAGTGGTCCCTACCCTCCACCTGATCACCTTACTGAGGTGTAAATCCAAAAGACCTGATGGCTAGGGGTCTCTCCCCCCCGATCACCTGCCTGAGGTCTAAATGAAAAAGCCCTGGAAGCTAGTGGTTCCCCCCAGCAGATCACCCACCTGACATTTCCAGTGACCCTCCCTTCAATATATCCCATACAGTATTGTATTATAAATAAACATTCTGTCCCTGGTGATCTAGTGAACCCCTCTGCTTGTCCCCAATCCATGTATCTCAAGTTATTCCCTGGTAGTCTAGTGGATCCCCACCCCACCATGGCAGGTAGTTTCACATCACTTCACTCCCCCATCCCAAAATGGAGTGGCCAACCAGCAGAACTCTACACATTCCTCCATGGCCAGCTTCCCACTGAGCTACCAGTGAATGAACTCATGCTTGTACAAGCACATGCTCGATCATTGGCAGCTCAGTAGTCAGCCAGCCATGAAGGAGAGCAGAGGGCTGTGCTGGTGACCCATTCTGTTTTGGGATGGGTAAGTGGGGTAGTTGGACAGTACCTTCTGGGGTGGGGGGCAGGGGATCCACTAGACCACCAGGGAATAAAGTGAGATATAGGGATCTGGGATAGTTAGGGAGGTTCACTAGATCACCAGGGGTAAAATGTTTATTTATAATACCATACTATATGGGGGATATGGATGGGAGGTGACTGGACATGTCTGGTGGATGATCAGGTGGGGGGAGGGACTGCTAGCCACCACAACTTTTAGATTTACACCTCGAGTGGGTTATCAGGTGGATTGAGGGACCACTAGTCATCAGGGCTTTTGGATTTACACCTCAGGCAGGTGATTGTGTGGGGGGAAGGACTGTTAGACACCTGGTATTTATTATTTTTATTTCAGACAGGGCTTGGTGGGTGGCACTGGACACCAGGTAACTTTTTTTTTCTTCCACCTTTAGGTGAGCCAAACAGTGCAACATTTCAGCCAAAACCTTCTGAAGTTTTCCGATCCACCACAGGCGGAAGTTCATAAACTTCTGCGAAGGTTGCAATATTTCACAAAACTTCTGCTAAGGTGGAAAAGCAACCTTCACACACCTCTAATTGGGAGATCAAGTGGGATGCTGAAGTGCATAGGGAGGGATATCAACAGCAGAAAGAGGGAGGTGGTTTTGCCTCTGTATAAATCAGTGGTAAGACCCCACCTAAAGTACTGTCTACATTTTTGAAGGCCACATCTCAGAAAGGACACAGACAGAGTGGAACCAGTCCAGAGGAGGGCAACTAAAATGGTGCAAGGTCTGCATCAGAAACCCTATGAGGAGAGATTAATTGACCTAAATATGTACACCTTAATAGTGAGGAGAGAGAGAAGGAGGATGTGGCTGAGACCTTTAAATACATGACAGGGATATTCAAATGACAAGAGGAAAATATTTTTCAGTAAAAAAGATGTTCAGGGACAAGGGAGTGAGATAAGAAGCTGGAGGGGGTAGATTCAAGAGAGATGTAAGGAAGTACTTCTTCACAGAAAGAGTGGTAGATTCCTGGAAAAGTCCTCCAGCAGAGGTGGGGAGGGTGTGAAAACAGTGATGGGGTTCAAGAAAGCATGGAATACTGTTGGCATAAGGGAATCTTAGGGAATGGGAAGGTGGGGGTAAATGGGCGAATGATCAAGTAGTATCTGAGATGATACTATAGGCTGGGAAAAATGTGCACACTTGGTGGGCCAAGCAGTCCTTATCTGCTTGCAAATTATATGTTCCTATATTAAGCCCAGATTCTACTTATTTATTTATTTCACTTGATCTTTTTATTGAAATTCGAGTATATAAGAAAGCACACATATTATACAATTGACTATCCTCCGTGTAAGGTATAAAATATCACTTAACAAAACACAGTATTTAGGGTAAACATATTGGAGAAGCCTTATATACATGTATTGATAATAAAACACAAACCTAGACAGGATGTAAGTGGAGAGCAGAAGGGTTACAATCAATAGGGTATTATAGGATCAGAAACAGTAACCATGTATGAAATACATGCTAGGGCAGGCTATGGTAAGGCATTCAGTAAATTACAAAAAGTGTTAAATGTGGTAATATGAACAATGTTCAGTAATGAACAGGTGAAGATAAGAGAAAAGTGTGCAAGGAAAGAAAGAAGAGAGAAAAAACAAGGTAGAAGGGAAGGAGAGAAGGAGAAAACAGGAAAGAAGGGAAAGAAGAGGAAAAATCTGTGCACAAAAGTTTTGAGAAAACTTAATCTGAGAGCAAAATAAGATGGAGGGCTAAATATCCCTAAGAATTAGGGTCTAGAAGAACTAGGTTAATGTACTTGAAGTAATCCTGCCAACATCTGTCATATACAGTGAGTTGGTTATGAGTAACATGAGATAATCAGTCTAAAGAGGCATACTGAGAGAGGCTTTGAAGAACATCTGAAAGAGAAGGCACCAGAGCTGATTTCCATTTCATAAGAATCAGATGTTTGACCAGAAGAGAAAGTATGTTTAGCCATCTAAAATGTGCATGTGAGAGGAGAGAGCTATTGGGGATAAGGATGCCTAGAAGGAATAGCTTGGGGTCAAAAGGTGTTTTTGCCCTGTTACTCTGGAGGCAAGTAAACAGACTTTATGCCAGAGCTTATTAATGTGAGCGCAAGACCACAAGGTATGAAGCAGATCCCCATTGGCCAAATTACAGTGCCAGCAATTATTTTTTATTTAATAGTCCCATTCTTGAAGCACAGAGGAGGTTCTATACCAAAGATATAGGATTTTAGCTTGTACTAAATAATTATGGGCATCTTTGAAGGTATAATGTGCAATACACCAACAATTACTCCATTGTGCATCTGAAATATTGTAGTTTATTGTAGAAGAGTACTCCATTTATTTTTGGTCTGTATAGACTGATCAAGTAGATTATCAATAATTAATATCTTTGTAAATGGAGCTAATTAATTTTACTGATAAATTAGTCCAGTGCGAGATGTATGGGTTTAGAAGAGTATGCCTATACACTAAACTAGAGAGAGTTATAAGCTGCCCAAATTTGTAAAAACTTCCAGAAGTCCTGTTTAGGAAGTTTCCATGTGACCTGCACATCTGAGAATGATCTAAGAGTGAGAGAATTCTGGCCCAAGATATCTCCAAGATAGAAAATGCCTTTGTTCCTCCATGTATGACAGAAAATTGGGTGATCTTCTACAGTGAGCAGTGGATTGCCCCATAAGGGGGCATAAAACCAGGGTGTTGGATTGGATTTCAGGAATTTGTGGGTTAGTTTCCAATAAAGAAAAGAGGATGATATAGTCAGGTGAGATTTTAGTTTAGAGGAAATGGGATTAAAAATGAAGGAAGTGGGAACTCCTCCCAGGCACAATGCGGATTCCATTGCAAACCATAGCGGTGAGTGAGGGGAGGGTTTCTGAAATCATTTAATGGTTTGGGCCATTTGGAAAGCCCAGAGGTAGCCTTTGAACCAGGGGAGTCCGAATCCCCCTTTTTTCCAATTTGATCAAAGTTTGTTGCAGTTAAATCTCGGTGGTTTCCCATCCCAGATAAAGTTACCTATTAATTTATCAATTTTAGCAAAAAAGAAGGATGGTAAGACTAAAGGAATATTGGTAAAGAGGTAAAGAATCTTGGGAGAAATGGACGTCTTAATGGCTGCAATTTTCCCCATGAAAGAGAGATTAAGAAGCTTCCATCTGTCCAGAATTGTTCTGATGTTATCTAATAAGTGGTTAAAATTAATGTCCCATATCTTCCCTAAGTTACTAGTAAGTTTGATTCCTAGATATGTTGTACCCTTTGTGGTGACCATCGAATCGGAGGTATGTTCATAAAGGCTTTTTGCTAGTATCGTTATAGTATAGTTTATGATTTGCCATAATTCAAAGCAAGGCCAGAAATTTTAGTAAAATTATTAAGCAAATCAACCAACAGGGCCCAGCCTCATTCAGGTTTCGTGTAAGATTAAGAGGTCATCCACATAGGAGAGAGAAACATATCTTGAATTGCTCACAGGTATGCCCATAATGCCAGAAGATTGATGTAAACAAGCAGTCAGGGGTTCCATGGCTAAAATAAACAAGGAAGGTGACAGGGGACAGCCTAGTCAGTTCCCCTTACTAGATGAAAGTAAGAGGAAAGGGTGGAATTAGTAAGTACTTTAGTAACAGGGGAGTTATATAATAGCTTGATCCAGGAGCAAAAGGTATGAGAAAGACCGAAATAAGATAAAATTGATGAAGGTAGTCCCAGTTTAAGGAATCAAAGGCCTTCTCGAAATCAATAGCTATGGCTGCAGCTGGTGTCTTGGGGGATTTGGCTATGTGAATTAAATTAAATAAGGAACGTAGGTGATCAGAACCAGATCTATGTTTAATAAAACCAGCTTGCAAACAATGAGTTAGCTTGGGAATCAAGGATTCAAGTCGAGAAGTTACTGGTTTAGCAAATATCTTCCCATCCATGTTTAACAAAGAGATGGGCCTTTAACTTGCGGGGTGAGTAGGGTCTTTTTCTTTCTTAGGGATTAGGGTTATGATTTTTTTTGGTGCAAGAAGGGGGAAGCTTGCCAGTATTGGAAGCTTCTTGATAAACATTAAGAAGAAGGGGGCATAAGGTGTCAGAAAACATTTTATAGAAATCGACAGGGAATCCTTCACCCCCAGGGGATTTGCCGGATTTCAAGGAAGACAAAGCTTTCTGGATTTCCTGAAGTGAAAAGGGTTCATCCAAAGAATTTGTCTTAAGAGTAGAAAGATGAGGAAGATGTAACAATTTAAGGAGCTGTTGAATTTGTAAAGTAGATGGAGGATTTGTGTTAGAGTATAGTTTTTGATAAAAGGTTTTCATGATACGGTTTATAGAGGGGTTGTCGGAGTGAATCGTACCTTGTTCATCTTTTAGACTTAGGATGTGTCTTTCCATTTGTTGTGCTTTGAGCTGGTAAGACAGGAGTTTCCAATTTTTATCCCCATGGTCCCAAAACTTATATTTAAGTTTAAACAAGGCCAGTTCGGTTTTACGATAAATTAATTTATTAATTTTAACTCTAAGTTGAATAATTTCAAGATGAAGTTGAGAATCAGGACAGTACTTATTAGAAGAAAAGTTTAAATTCTCTTTAGCCTTAAGAGATTTTTCCAAGTCAGCCAGCTGTTGTTCTCTTACTCTTTTCCTATGTGCAGCATAGCTGATAATTTTCCCTCAAATCATAGCTTTAAGAGCTTCCCATACAGAGGACATAGAAGATTCGCTTGGGGTATTGCGAAAGAGGAAGTCCTGAATTTGTGCTTTGATCATGGGTAAGAAATTGGGATCCTTGAGAAGGAGAGGGTCCAGCCGCCAGTATGAGACTTTAGGTGCTATTATTCCACAAAAGTTGTAATTTGACAGGAGAATGGTCCGGATTATGATGGAGAGATGGATGAATCAATAGTTTTTCCATTATAACAGGAGAGGCTAAACAGTAGTCAATTCTACTGTATGTCTTATGTAGAGAGGAGTAAAAAGTAAATTCTCGATCACGGGGGCGAAGGAGGCGACATACATCAGCTAATCCAACATCTTGCATTAGTAATGAGAGGGCTTTAATACTTCTTGGGTGGGCATCTGTAGTGGGGCTATTTCTGTCAATGCTGGCTTCTAAAGCTAAGTTAAGATCCCATCCAAGAATAACTGGTGTATTATCAGAGTTAAAGGACATAATCTGTTGACCTAAATTATGAAAAAACTCTGGAGAATTGGAGTTGGGTGCATAGACATAGACATTAACAAGCAGAAGAGGACCAAAGTTGGTATTCAGTTTGACCATTAACTATCTGCCATCAGTATTGGAAATGGAGTTTACAAGGGACCATTTGAGACTCTTATGAATGAGAACAGCAACTCCTCTTTTTTTTTCAGCTGTAGCATGATTCGTAGATCTGACCGACCCAATCTTTTTTAAGTCTATGAACATCCTCTGCTAATAATTTTGTCTCTTGAAGGAAAGCAATTTGTTTCATGTTTTTTGAGATGTGAAAGAATTTGCTTCAGCTTACAAGGAGAATTAAGTCCCTTCACATTCCATGTATATAAAAGTATGTCACTCATATTGTTTGTGTTAAAGAAAGGGAATAATTGCTGGAGTGTGAAGGGACAAATAAATGAGGCAGAGGATGATTAGAATTCTAATATAGAGAGCTTGCGTATATGCAGAGAGTGGCAGGAACATTTAAGCCAAAAAAAGTGAGATGTATGATACATGAGTAGCACAGATATCTTATTAAAGTTAGAATAGAGATGGGGAAGGAGAAAGGCTATTAACAACAACAACAACAACAATACTAGTAAGCTAAATAACAAAGGAAATGTTTTATGGGTGTGAGGAGATATGAGTCAGCCAGCTGGCTAAGAGACTCTCTCATCACATTCTGGGGCATTGATGAAGGGAGGAGACTAGGGAGGACCGGTTATAAATATCCGCCCAAACCTAAGTCTGATCCCAGTAGTATAATAAAGTATGTATTCCTGATAAGCTAAACTGAAAGGGAATAATACCAAGAAAGACAGGGGACTGTAATAACCTCAGCTTAATTCTAAGTTAACAGGACAAGGTATAAGGATGAAGCTAAACACCATAACTTATTTATAATATTAGTAGTAATAATACAAGATATGCCAATTCGAAATAACAGTAAATTAAAGAACCATGTATGAGATGCCAGTACAGCCTAGACATAGAGCAAGGAATTCAGGGAGACAGGTGGAATGCAAATTAACAAATATAAAAGGAAAAGTAGATCATTACCACATTAGAGTGACTCTGAGAATACTTTGCAGTGCAACAAAATAAGTACATAATAAATACAATATTGAGAGGGAAAGAAGAAAGGGGAGATCAATTTAAACCCTTACGCCCTGAGCCAAATGCAAATTGGGATTATGTGGAGAGGTATAGGCTTCGGTGAGAACTGTAGACAGAAGAGATAGTCATAGCAAAGATCAGCTCTGATTACTCGAAAATCGCCTAAATAGGTGTTATATGGGGTGACTAGGTCTAGAGACTAGGCCCAGTGAGCCCCAAAACAGGAGGGACAACACAGCAATGGATTTCTATAATATCTGTAGGCTTCGAGTAAAATAAGAAGCATACGGAAGATGTAGATTGACAATCCTTTGCAACAGTACACCAAACATAGCCCACCTCTTTGAGTGCTAATGATAGTTCCATATTGTAAACAGGAGGTAGTAATAGAATAATGGAGCATAGGGAAGGAGATAGATTAAATGTAGTTGCCAGTAATACTTAAGAACCTGTCATCAGTAGAGAGAACGGGTAAGTTGCCTTGTAATATATAATAATTCACATATGAAAAAAGAGAAGGCAATAATCATGTTACATACCAATTGAAGATATGCAACAGAACAGCTTAACGACAATAAACCTGATGCTCTGCTAAACTGGAGAGTAAAAGGCTAGATACAGAGAGTCTGTTTAGTGAGGTAATGTATAAGATCTAACACTAAAATAATGGGTTAGGAAAGCATTGTTGATATACCAAAGTTCGCTTGAAGACCTTTAAGCTGCTTGTTTAAACACTGCAACAAAAAGTAAATTGATCGCACCGCGATGTACAGCCTTTGCTTTCTGCACCCACTGGGAGCGAAAGCAACCAGGTAGCATAGACTGTAGAGTGGGCGGCTAGGCAGAAAACATGTACTGGTACTCCCTTTAAGTATCATGGAAGCAAAACCTACCAAGATATAGCAACTGTGACCATATAACTGACCATATAAGCTCATGACACCTTAGATTATTAGCAGGATTGTGACTATTGATGTTCTTGCTTTTGGTCTTTGCCCTAAGTTTCTTTTAGGGTGGCTCTAAAGATTTGAGGGGGGAACTTGCAACAACTTCTGCCCATGAAGTATCAGCACAAATACATCCCTGAGGCACAGGGCACAAATTAGAGGGATGTTCGTCTGAAATTTGCTGGGAAAGATCCTCCTGCGAGGAGTGCATGTCATCCTCCAAGAGAGCAAACTTATTGCTCAAGGGAATAGAGGGGTTGATTTGAAGGTGAGAGGCTGCAGCTTGGGGTGTTTAGGGTGAAACCTCACTAGAACAGCATGAAAGTCTTGAAGAATAATGCCCCGACAGAAGCTTCTCTTGCAGTCATGTTGATTGCCTTGGGGTCAAATCAGTTGCAGCATTGCTGCATGGGGCTGCAAGTTCTGCAACACTTTCCTCACCTTCCTGTACCTCGTCGTCCACCCTCCATGCAGATACCAAAGCTGTGTTTGGGTTGCCAATTGCTGCTGAACCTCCCAAGGTAAGTTTGCAGAGAGAGACCTCCAGATAGTTGGCTAAGGTGTCAGGGGTTTCAAAATCCTTGAAAGAAAAGCCTGAGAAAAGGCATAGTGTCGCAGGGTAACATAGAGCAAATTTAATGCTTCTTTGGTGAAGGATTTGTTTAAGTGGATTGTAGGCCTTCCTTCTGATGGTTAAATGTTTTGAAAAGTCTCTGTAGATGGAAGTATTAAACTCTTGCCACTGAAGTTTACTCATTTCTCTGGCTTGTTTCAGTATTAATTCTGTGTGGGAATAGTTCAAGAAACGAGCAATGATAGGCCTTGGTTGCTGGTCTGATGTTGGCCTGGGACCCAGAGTGCGGTGAGACCGCTCAATGATTAATGTTAGGTCAGGAGGCAGTTTAAGCATTGCAGGCAGCACATGTAATAAAAGCACAGTAGTGTCTCCTAATTCTACACCTTCAGGGAAGCCAAAAAATCTTAAATTGTTGCGACGATTACAATTTTCAATATCATCAATTTTGGCTTGTAGGGATTTAATAGTTCGATCTTGATTGCGGACAGAAGCCTGGAGGTCATGAATAGTAGTGGTGTTACAGGCCATTGCTTTCTCATTAAATGCAATTTTCTGGCTAAAAATTTCAAGAGTGGTCGCTTTTTGTTGCGTGGAGGTTTTTAGATCATTAATCTCAGCCATCAGTTTAGAAAACATTACTTCCACTCTAGCAAGTGAGCTTTGCTGTACTTGGATATCTGCCATAATGCTGAAGGATGAGGCCTAGTATGCTGCAGTACAATGTAGAATAATTGAATATAAGTAGATAATGGATCAAAAATTACTTACAAACTGTGTCAGGCAGTAAGATTACAGGATGGTCACAGGAGTTGGTACCAAAGAAAGGTCTGGTGAAGGCTGGATGAGATGAGATTGCAGTCATTCCAGCAGAGATTCTGAACTATGCTGCCATCTTCTGCCTGATCAGGCCACACCCCTCTATTTATTTATTTATTAACTAGGCAGGAACACCTGACAAAATAAATTTATATTTTCTGGTACCACCCAGGAGAGTACAAAAGAAGTAACATCACAATTAATCAGGAATTACAGGTAAAGCAAGGCAGGATACAATTATGGGTACAACAGACAATGATTAGACTTCCAGAAACAAACTAAAACACAATAAGATTAAATATAACAACATGTAGCAGACAATAGATAGTCACAAATAGCAGTTGGCCAGCCTAGAATGAAAACACAGTCAATAATAGGCAGCAGTAAGCAAGTTCCCAGTCTTAGAAGAGAACATTTTTAAAACAAAAGTGACAATTAGTCCTCAGGTACAATTACAAGTAGAGGAGGTCTGGAAATGTTTTCTCACGGAACCTCAGAAGAGGTGCTTGGAGAGACTACATTGTAAGGACATTTGGAGGGAGTTCCAGAACATTTTTTACAAATGAAGAAAAAGCCTGTACACTCATCCTGAAGGCACACTTGGGAACATAGAGACTTGTCAGAGGATCTGAGGAGGTAGGCCTCATGGGAGCACTGAAGGAGCAAAGTGATACAGGCTGGAACAGAGGATTTTAAGAGCTTATCAAGGTAACACTCAGGATCATAAGAGTGTCCAGCAGATGCAGATAGCCATCCAAGGTTAGAATACAGGTCACACTGATTAGTGAGATGGTTGTAGGACAGTGTGACATGTCAAATATTATTATATGCCACATCCTATTTAGCCAGGATATGTTTAGAGGCATAGAAAAAGGTCAGAAGGCCATAGTGTAGGTTAAGGAACAGGACTCCTTTAGTGATGGCAAGTGGGGCATGTACAGTAGCCACTCACTATAGCAAACCTCATTATACCAAACTCCCACTTATAACGAATGGTTCCCATGGCTCATGATTGTGCTTCTGTTTTCAGTACTGCACTGTGGCTCATGATGTTAGCTGTTATACTTTAAGCTGGCTTACAGTATAATCAACATATTGTACAGTACTATAAGCCCATGTGTCAGAGGGATCGGGTGGGGGGGGGACAGAAACTACTTGCAAGTTCTACTAGCACAAGGTGCCAAAGCTGAGAGATGCAAACTGAGAACCACCGTTGGGCACAATGAAATGCTTGCTGTTCTGTTATCAATGTAGGTAAACTGAGCAAAGCCATACATTTTGTTTTTATTTTATTTTTTTAAGCAGGGTATGTGGCATGCAGCTCTGATCAGCCAAGAGTGAGTGTGGATCTGTGTATGCATTTCATGGGGAATGAGAGCAAGCATCTAAAAGCAAACAGTGCCTAATGCAGACAAATACACCGCCATCATCAGTTTAACTTTTTTACTTAAAATAATAGCAACAAGATAGTGAAAGTGTAATAAAACGCAAGCAGAACACAAAGGCTATGATGTGGCTAGGACAACTGGTGCACTGGCAGGTAATGCATCTAGTGTTGTACTGAATTCTAGTATCACTCATTGTAATGAATAAGTTACTGTAATGAATGGCTGTTATGGCTCCTTACTTGTTTGTTACAGAGAGGGGCTACTGTATGTGCCTAGTTCTGTGGTTTATGCTACACTTAGAATTAACTGCCTTGCAGATAGTGGGGAGAATGTAGGGAGAAATCCAATGAGGGGTCATAAGTGACGCCGGTATTGTATTTTAATTGTCAACCATGGCAAGTAAGGATCCATAAGCACAAATGACTGCTAGTGCATCTGCAGAAGACCTAACCTTGTCATTGGAACTATCGGGCACAGCCTGGGTCTTTTATTTATTTATTTAAGAGTTTTACCAGGAAGGCATACTGAGCAGTGTACCACTCGATTCCAGATGCACCCTGGGGGAATATGGGATGGGCAGGATACAGTAATAGTAGAATTAACACATGTACATGATTCAATACAATCATAATAGAGCAGGCAAAAATCCTTATAAATAAATAGCAATATACAGACAGGGTAGTAAAGGCATGGTAGCAACACCCACAGAATTACATATTACACAGCAACCCACATCATAACAATTCAGTTACAAAACAGACAGTTAACGCATCCTTTCATGTATGCAGTGTAATCTAAACAGTTATATATAAGTACTTAGGAAAATCTATTTAGCTAACTGCGTACAGTAATAATTTTAAAGTAAAATAAAATATTCTGCATATGTATGTCAATTTCCAATAAATGTATATCTGACACATTTATACAATTAAACATTTAAAACTAATTAAATTAGATGAAGCATATATACAGTAGTTCTTACCTTGATAAAAATGAGAAAAGAGAAGGATAAATTTAAAAATTGAAAAATTAGATTAGTCAAGATCAAACTCGAATGATACATGAGTTCCAGTTCTGTCAACTTTAAAAGAGGGCATGTGTATTTTATTTTCCCTCTGTAGCAGTGCACATCACACATTATATTTTCAACCATTATCATTCAAATCCACAATTTCAAAGTGATCTAGAGGAGGAAGATTTTGAAAGGAGGGAGAGTCCATTATATTCAAAAAGCCAGCCCAGCAGCTAAGGATCTGCTTCATAAATATCATCTTCTTTTGCATATTTTCCATCTTGATGGTATAAGTAGTGGAGACATTCTGTTAACCGATAGGGTTAAAAAATAGGTGTTCCTTTCCTTTATAAATATATGCTTTGGAGGGCTTTTGACCCATTACTGACTGTGCTGGAGCTGTGTTCTAGAGTTTCCATAAAGTTTTTAATATAGTACACATTCATATGCAGTATACTGCAAAGCCTGCATTAATATGGGTAGAAGTGTAGGATGGCAACCTGTGACTATTTAGAACAAGCATTTGTCACTGCTGAATGTTTGCTCACTGGTATTAGCTTTGGAAATGCAGGAGTTAGACAGATGCAGAATAGGAATGGCAGTGAAGTATTGAACTTTACACCAATCCCACCTCCACTCTACAGAGACAGACAGGCTTTGGGGTATGCATTTCGGTCATCGCCCATAACGTTCATGCCATTTCACCTCCTCCTATCCTGCAGACATTGACACATGCTGAGGTGTGCCTTGAGGTGTTCAACTTTACAGTCACCACATTCCATAAGGACGTGAACTGAAATGGGTGCAGTATAGGAGAATGGAGTGAACTCTGGGGCCGAAGAGTCCAAGGCACACCTCAATGCCTGTCACTTGCTGCAGGGTGGGGGATTGGGGTGGAATGGCATGAGCATTACAGTCAGCAATCCAAAGGCACACCCCGATGCCTGTCAGTCTGTACAGGGTGGACCATTATGGTGAGAAACCATAATGCCCCGGGCGTTTGTTGTTATTTGCACTACAAATTTTCAACATGGCGTTTTTGTGATCACCACCTCATGAAAGCATTTGGGACCTCTTCTCATGAACAGTGGCACTATGATTTTGTTAATGTGTCTTGGACTTTGAGTTCCCACAGCGACTGTGCCATTCTGCACCAGATGTACAAAAACAGATTTGGCAGGATGTGAAGAATGACAGCTGTACCTTTCATAGGGAGGTGTGAAGAGATGGGAATGTTGATAATCTGTAGTGAAAATATTAAAAATGCTTGAACTTCTGAGCGTACTTGGAAACTGTGCAGCACACGCACATAACACAGTCATTTAGTGCTGTTCATAAGGAGGCCTGATAAAATGCCAATGTTGAACATCTGGAGTGAAAATACTAAAAATTTGCAAAGTTATGAGGGTGCGTGGAAACTGCACAATGCACAGTCGTAACACAGTCATTTTATGGATGTTTGTAACCAAATTTTCAACATAGGCATTTTAGGACATCTGCTTATGAACAGAGTCACAGTGATTTTCTTAATCTGTCCCAAACACTGATTTCCCACAGTGACAGTGCTATTCTGTGCCAGAAGTGCAAAAACACATTTCAGCCAGAATGTGAAAAATGACAGCTGTACTGTTCATAAGAAGGTGTGGAAAAATGCCAATGTTGAAAATCTGGAGTGAAAATATTACAAATTTGTGAAGTTATGAGTGTGCATGGAAACTGTGCAATGCACACTTGTGAAACAGTCATTTTTTTGATTTTCGGCACTAAATTTTCAGCATAGGCATTTTAGGACCTCTGCTAATAAACAGCATCAATGTGATTTTTATAATATGTCCTGAACACTGATTTCCCACAGCGACCGTGCTATTCTGCGCTGGAAGTGCGAAAACATATTTCGGCCAGGATGTGAAAAATGACAGCTGTACTGTTCATAAGGAGAGGTGGAAAAATACTAGTGTTGAAAATCTGGAGTGAAAATATTACAAATTTGCTAAGTTACGAGTGTGCTTGGAAACTGCAATGCACACTCGTAAAACAGTTGTTTTTTTAGATTTTTTCACCGAATTTGCAACATACACTTTTTGAGAGCCCACCTCATGAACAGTGGCACTGTCATTTTGTTAATCAGTCCCAAAAGGTGATTCCACACAGTGAGTGTGAAATCACTTTTTGGGATCGAATAACACCATGACAGTGATTAAATTCATGAGGAGAGGCCCCAGTAACCTCATGTTGAAAATTTGGTGCCAAAGACCAAAAACTGGAAGAGATATTCACATAAGTTGAAAAAAAACTGTTTCTGCCATTATACAGCTTACTGGCATTTCTTCAGTTTGCAGTCAGCTTTGAAGAGTGCAGACATGTTCCTGGTTCACCGAAGACCATCACACCAGGTTCCAGAGGTAAGTATGGGGTGAGGGTGTGTGTGGGGAGGTGGGGTAAGCAGAGGGGTGGAGCAGGTTGGGGGAGAGAGCACCGGACACAACATGGGACTGTTTTCTACTTTTCAGGTGAAAAATAAATTGAAACCATCATGGGAAGGTTTTCCTTTTTTGAAGGTAGATTTGGCACACTGGAGTGTGCTTCCAGCATGCCAACTGTGTGTTTATTTTTGGGGAGAGACAGAAGCCAATGGGGGATTGGGGACCCCATTGGCAAAGTAAGAAGGGTCTGTGTTTTGGGGGATGATGCTGAGGGGGATTGGGAACCCCCCTCAGTAAACAAAATGTATGGGGCTGTATTATGCCGACCGGTAGTGAGCTTCCTTGTTGGCAAATGATCTGGGGAGAGAGCATGCAGACAGGGGGATTGGGCACCCCATTGGCTTTTATGGGGACTCTGAGGTGGCGACAGCTGCTGCCATGTAACCAGAAATGTTACACCAGGCAAGGCACTGCCCTGCAATGATGGCTCACTCCCACATTGCAGCGAAATTCCTGATGCTGCAATGATGAGGTGGACCCTCATTGTAGTGGCCAAATTGTCTCAAGTTGGTGGCACTTTTGCAGAACCAGTGTCATCAGGACACTGGGACCGCAATAGGTGAACAGTACCAAGTCCACAAATGCAGTGCCAACGTTGGCTGCCACAGTGCCGCACCTTCACAACCTGCTTCTCTCCTAAGCTGCCACATAATGTTTCTTGTGCATGCGTGCAAGCAAACATAAAAATAGTGGGCTATGCTGAGCCATGTGTTATCCTCAGGTTAGCTAGTTTACATAGAAATACATATGGGTTACTAATTGTTATAGCTTTACATGTTACTTTGCAATAATTGCAATATGTTTAAAGAGTAATGTTCACATTATTTTTGCTTTCCTGAAAAGCATTTTCTGATCTACTAATTCAAATGTCTTTTTGAAAAATCAATAATAGTAGCACCCATTATCCAGAATCACAATGTTATTGTCTGTAGGGCTGTTGTTGAGTGTTGAGGCATTCTGCCAGATTGGAATGGGATCAAAAATGTAAAAGCTTTTGCATATTCTGGATATAATTATATACCATTTTTCATGAATGCTTGCTACTGTAGATGGAGCAAAAAATTGTTCGTGTAATTGTTTACATATTGGATAGGATTGGATAGGAATCATAAGAATTGTACAAGCTATATCTGGCAACTGAGCTAATGTTTTAGCTTGTCATTTCTCAGTGGAGATATCTGTTTATATTATTTTTCATCAAATATTCATACAGGGTTTTCTTAAATGTTTCCAATTTCTCATATCCCACTACCATCTTTGGGCAGACTATTCCAAACTCCCACCTTTCTCTGGGTCATCCAAGATTACCTTGTATTCATCTTGTACAGACCTCCTCTCAACTGCCTACAATGAGCTTTATTTTTGTATGGATTACTTTTTAATTCTAGTCCAAAACAGTCACGTGTACCTTTACATTGAAAAGCCTGATGCACCAAGAACAGGTCACCTCTCATTCTTCTCTACTCCAGAATATACAAATAATGTATTTATCTTCTTTATTTATACGTCATGTCCTTCATACACACCAACATCAGGGTAGTCCTCCGCTGCACACCCTCCAACATCTTTATAGCCTACTTTTTCTGTGGTGCCCAGAACTGTCCAGAGTATTCCAAATGTGACTTCATCAGAGGTCCATGAAGTGGCATTATAACCCTCTTGTCCCTATTAGCAATACTTCAAGCAATACTTTCAAGCAGTTTATAACATCTCATTGTAAACTCCCTACAGTGATTTTCAAAACTTAGGTCATTTGAGACCAACTTTGCCTGTTATCTCGCCAAACAATACTCCCTTAATTCCTTTCCCAGAAAGGTATACTTGACTCTTCTGCTCCTACTGTCAACATGCATAACCACGTATTTGCCAACACTGAAATCAAAATTGTGCTCTATTGCCCAGTTTCCCAGCTGAAGAAGTATGTTCCTAACTCTGTCAATAGCCTCATCTCTATTAACAATGTAGTTTTCATTGGTGTCATCTGTGAATTTGCACAACCACTCCCTGCTCACTTTTTATTGATGGCACATATATATTAAATAAAACTGGTTCCAGCAGCAAACCCTGCTCCCTCCACTTGTTGCCCTTTCCCACTTAGGTATATGCTCCCTTATATTAACTTTCTGCCTGTGATCGTCTATCCACAACTGAAACCAGCTCACCTGCCTCTTATTTATTCCTATATGTCCACATTTTAAAATAAATTATAACAGACTGTGAAAAGCCTTGCTATAATATAGAAACCCTACGTCAGCTGGTAGCCCTCCACCCAAGGCCTTACTAACTGGCTCAAAAATCCTGATAAGGTTTGTTTGGTATGACCTTCCCCTCCTAAAGCCATGCTGAGTTACATCTATGAGTTTTTTCTCAGCAATGAAGGTTTCAATCACTTCTTTTATAATGACCTCCAATATTTTACCCACCACTGACATAAAACTCACAGGTGTATAATTCCTAAATGTTGACCTTGCACCTTTCTTAAATATTGGGACCATTGTTGTTTTTCTCCAGTTTGCTACCACCTTGCTAATGTCCAGTGATGTTTGAAATATTTCAGTTAATGGGACTGCTAATTCCCTAGCCAACTCCCTGATCACCCTTAGCTACATCCTATCTTGGCCATGTGTCTTATTTTTGTTAAGCTTTCCAGTCTTTTCCAGTGTTGGAATTATACTTTATGAGCTTTGGGAGCTAGGGGGCCCATAAGGCCCTATCTTTAAATGTACCCCTCCTTATTTTAAGTCAATAGCAGTGATGCATGAGCTACTGGGACTCCCTTCAGAGCTAGCAGGGCTGACTCTGGCAAGTCCTCCAGTAATTCCAGTACTGGTTTCCTAATATTTTACTGGTCCAAGACTACTATTGCACTGTTTCATAACTCCCAGCTCCCATTTTAAACTGTTGTTTATCCCAATACACACTGCAAAATAATTCAATAAAATTCAATTATTTCTGACTGATAAGTTACTTTTTGTTCCCTTCCACAAATTGCCCAACCCCGTATGACTTATATCCTCTTTTCTCATTAATGTAACAATAAAAGGATTTACAGTTGTCCTTTCATTTTGTTGCCAGTTTCACTTACTGCTCTTGTTTGGCTTTCTTAATCCCTTTTGCCGTTCTAAACTTAATTTTATAATCTGCTCACAGTTGCTCTTAATTTCATAGAAACATAAGTTGTCAGCAGATAACGACCACCAGGCTGACCTAGTCTGCCCTAAATTTTCTACCTATAGTGCCACTGGAGACCCTACATGGATTCTGGCTCACACCACCCTCTTTCTTCTAAGATTCCCTCATGCCTATCTCATGCATTCTTAAATCATGTGACCATTCTAGCCCCATCACTTCCTCTGGGAGGCTGTTCAAAGTGTTCAAGCACCTCTCTGTGAAGAAGTACTTCCTCACATTTTCTCTCAGCCTCCCCTTCCAGCTTCATATTGTGACCCCTCATTCCTGAGCATCTTTTCTTTTCTTTTGGAAAATGCTCACTTCCTGTTCCTTGTTTATTCTTGTGAGGTACTTGAATGTCTCTATCTTATCCCCCCATTCCCTCCTGTCTTCTAGACAGTACATATTTAAATCCTCACTCCTTCCTTCATAGGGCTTCTGATGCAGGCCCTGCAACATTTCGGTTGTCCTCCTTAGCACTACCTCCACCATATCTATGTTCTTTTGGAGATGGGGACTCCAGAACTGTACACAGTACTCTAGGTGGGGTCTCACCAGTGATCTGTACAGGGGTATTATTACTTCTCTCTTTCTGCTGTTGATACCCCTCCCTATGCATCTGAGCATTCTGCTAGCTTTTTCAAATGCCTTGTCACACTGTTTAGCTAACTTCAGATAATCAGAAATAATAACCCACAGGTCTCTTTTCTGTTTTCTGACTGCTAATTCTCCCCCCTTGAAAGTGTGTTAGTTGGCCTCAGATTTTTGTGCCCTAAGTGTATGATTTTGCACTTTTGTTGCATTGAACCTTAGCTGCCAAACTCATGCCCATTATTCTAACTTCTTTAGATCCTCCTTCATTCTTTCAATCCCCCCTCCCAGCATGTATATTTTTGTGTCATCTATCTGTGAATAGGCACACCTTCACTTCCAGTCCTTCTGCTATGTCACTAATAAAGACATTGAAGAAGATCAGGCCTAATACTGACCTCTGCAGCACCCCACTAGTCACCTAGCCCTCCCCATAGTGTACCCCATTTACCATCCTCTTTGGCTCCTATCACTAAGTAACTCTCCACCCATTCTGCTGTTTTAGGACCTACTCAGAGGCCACTCAGTTTATTTAGCAGCCTTCTATGTAGAACAGTGTCGAAGGCCTTGTTAAAATCCAGATAGGCCATGTCAGCCACCCTTCCCTGGTCCACTTCCTTTGTTACCCAGTCAAAGAGCTCAATCAGGTTTATCTGGCAGAACTTTCCCCTTTGAGAATCCATGTTGCCTTGGATCTTGTAGACCTCTGGTAACAAGGTATTCTCCAACCTGTTTCTTCAGTAGTGATTCCATTACTTTGCCCACTACCAAAGTCAGGTTGACTGGCCTGTAATTTCTTGTCTCCTCCCTAGTTTCAGTTTTTATGGAGTGGGACTACATCTGGCCTCCTCCAGTCCCCCCCGGTACCTCCTGTTTCTAGTGACCAGAAGAACAGGGCTGTCAGAGGTGCAGCTAGCTCCTCTCTGAGCTCCCTCAGCAACCTGGGGTGTACCACATCTGGACCCATTGCCTTGTCTACTTTTAATTCTGACAACACCCTTTGGACTCTTTCTACTGTGAAAGGGCTAGTGTCAACCTCCCAACCCTTTATGCCCTCATCTTGTAACAAAGGCCTGTTTCCTGTTTGCTCCTCTGTGAATACTGAGCAGAAGTATTTGTTAAATGTGTCCAATTTTGGTAGCCCTCAATCCCCCTTCCCCTTTCAGTCATATTGTCCCTCCCTTGGACTTCCTCTTTTCACTAATATATCTAAAAATGTTTTCTGCCCCTTTGTACTGATTTGGATATTTTCCTACGTTTTCACCTTTGCACTCCTAACTGCCTTCCCTGCTTCCTTTGTTTCTTCTGGTAAATCTCCCTATCCTCCTCCTTCTATGTTCTTTCCTTTTTTTCCCTTATTTCCCCTTTATAGTCCTATAAGCTCTCTTCTTTTGTTATATTTTCTTTTTTATAGCCCTAGTGCACCATTTTAGGATTTTCCCCTTTAAATTGTATTTAATTCTTTCCAGCACATTTTCTTGTATCAGAGCTTGAATTTTCTTACTGTGAATATCCCACATTTTCTACAGTTTTCCACTTTTAATCAACACCTTCCAGTCTCAACTCCCTGGCTACTTTTTTTATTTTACCAAAATTGGCCATATTAAAGCATTTCATTTTTGTCTTGCCAGACAGTTTAGTCCTACAATTTTTTTTATCAACTCAGTTTTACTTGGGCAGCTATTTTGAATCAAGGTTAAGCAATGGAAAGCTCAGGCATCAAAAAGCACTCCAGATAGTAAAGAGTTAAAGGAAAACTACACTCTCATATCTTGTAAATGTTATTTGTTTCCATGTCAACAGGCAACTCTTTTGGTGTGGCTATTAGTGATACATGTGATTGCTTTAGTTTATTGCCTCTGTTCATATTACTGTAGTTCCTGTAATAATCCCAGAGCATTCCATTTTCTGGTTGTTTAAATCTCATTGTCCCTGACAAATGCCTTAACATATGAGCATATGAAGTGTCAGCACCCATTAGACTTCACAGTATGCCTGTCTGCTTAATTAGAGTTCAACAAAGTGACTTCCAGCAAGATGTGAAATACCACATTTACCTTCAGTTAGCTTTGCAAACTGTCTAAGTAGTAATGCAGGGTTTTCACTTTAAATTGTATTTAGTTTGTGTGTTTCCAGACATTTTTTCAGGATATTTTGTAATTTCAGAATAGAGATACATGGTCTAAATGGTTATTGTGACATCATGCTCTCTTATGCTAATACAGCTTAACAGACAATGAGAGTTCAACATCCATAAAATGGCGACCTCAAGGATAGTTACTGGAGACTAGCAGCTAAAGGAAAAGAGTTGTCTGCTGACATGGAAACAAATAAAATTTACAAGATATAAAGGTGTTGTTTTTCTTTAAAACACATGATAATGTGGCCACTTCCTCCTACTGGTTCTATGACCCTGCACTCTGTTATTTCTTCTTCTAAATTACTTAGCACTAAATATAGGTTGTACCCCACCTCTTGTATCTTTATTGACATATCGATCTACATTTAGTGTTATCAAACTGCCAATAAAATCCTTCTTGTAGGCTGTGTGGCCTCTTTTCTACTCTTGTCAATACCTGGGTGATCATGCTCTCCTAAAAAACAATTATACTCTCTACTCCTAGGGCTTTTAGTGTGTTTAATAAATGTTCATTCAAATCACTCCCCTGTGAAGGTGACCTGTACAGAATCCCAATGTGTGACGCTTGATCAGCTGGTTCTGATCGTTCTATGATTTTTGTAATATAAAAATGTGCTATTGAGTGTCTCTCATGAGACATAGAAGGGGTGAAGACACAGGGTTTAAACTGTATTCTGTATTTCCACTTACTGACACATTCCTGTTTTGATTCTGTCTTGAAACAACAGCTACCTAAAGCACTGTAAGAAGGTACACATTAGATAGAAAAGATCTAACTGTATGTTGGTAGGAGTTTGCACTTTAACCTTGTTCTTTTAAGTGATTGTATGTTTTGTGATATATGGTTCTGTGTTTACATTTGCCTATTTTTATCCATTTTCTTAGTAAACCTCTTATTTTAAAGACACTGCCTGTGTCTTCGAAATACTTTTGCCTGTGAGGTACAGATGGTTAAAGTTGACACTGTTCATAAGCTTAATGGTATACCAAACTGGGAAAAGGTAAGAATTTATCTAAGGTCTTTCATAGAGTTTTTAAGGGCTCATTTTGTATAACTGGTTAGGTGCCTGTAGGCAAAATATATCTGGCATTCCCCAAAGAGCAGAAATATCAGAGCCTGTACATTTGGGTACACTAGCAAGAGGTTCACAGTTTGAATTCCTCCAGAACTTGAGACCAAAGGTGATTCCAACCCACAAAACAGACAGGAGGGTTACCCTGTTCTGTTACCCTGTTCACAATACTGCACTCGGAGGTTGGCACTGAGAAAGCAGAGGGCCTGACCTGCTTAGTGGGGTTGTGGCAGATTGGTTGGCAGCGGTGCTGATAAATTTGGAAAACACAAGCTTTATATTGTTCAGTGTCAGCTAATACTATCAGCTCACTTGCAAAACGAGGCAGTGATTCATTTAAAAAAAAGGAAACAGAACTATATCACTTGGCTTACAGTCAAGTTCCTACCTGCAAGTTAGAGTAGCCAGAGTTAGGGAAGAAGATGGCTTCCAACTACAGCAGGCACACTATAGGCTACTTAAAGCAGTTGTGCAGGGACAGAGGAGTACTGTACGAGGTGAAAGCCACCAAGCAGAACCTCATGGATCCCTGATGGTAGCAGATACCCAGAGCATCGAGTCACAGATAGTGACTGTAAGGGACCAGACCTAAAGTGTGGAAGAGTTAGCAGCCAGTGCAGTGTCCAGATTTGGTGAGGAAGACAGCAGGGACAGTGCCAGCAAAGGGCAACAGCAGCAGGGGAAGGTCACCAGCATTCTGGAGCCAGAAGTACTCAGGCTGCAGATTGAGTTATGCTGAATGGAGCTGGAGTTCATTCACAATTCAAGACTTTTAGAGACAGTATGGTCTGCATGTCCATTGGCCCATACTGTGTACCAAAAGGTGTACAGCCCTACTGTATGCTGTCAGTTGGTGGGTGGCCGCATGGCTTGCAGGTGGGGTGCTGTCACCTGCCACTGACAGGGGGGTGGTGCAGGGTGGTGGGGTCCTCAGTGGGCAGGTGGGAAGGGGGATTACCACTGGACCACCAGGGATGGATTTCACTACTGCCCATGATTGGGCATTGGATAGCAGTCCACTGGACCACCAGGGATTGTTTATACACATGCCCATGCTCGGGTGAATGGACTGGAGCCTGCCATGGGGCTGCAGGGCATCGATCCCTGTTGTCTGCAGCCTGGCATGGCACCAGGCCCAAGTCATGGGGAATCAGCACACCACATGCAAATGGTGCCATAATGACATTCATATGGCCCCATTTGCACCTTGTATGCATTATGGCCTCATTTGCATGCCCACAGCTGAATACCACAGTTGCTGCACCTAGTGCAACTGCACTTGCGCTGGATCAGCCCAGTGCTCCCCTTCTGCCACTTGCCCTGGTGCAGTGCCACTGCACTGTGCACAGTGCATGCATCCTCAGTGCCATATTCAATGGTGCTGAGCCATGGCACAGCACCATTGAATATCACCTGGTCCATGCTCTGGCTCAGCACAGTTGCACCGTGCCCAGGCTTGCGATCCTGCCTGGCACAGTCTGAATATCCCACCCAAGGTTTATTGGGAAAAATGGACTGATGTATACTCAGGCTGTGCAGACAGAGAGAGGGGTGCTATGCAGGCAGCTTGTTGTTCCCCAGGGTTATCGTGAGCAGTTGCCCAAGACTGCACATGATATTCTCTTGTCAGGTCATCTGGGAATCACACACACTATGCAGCGGTTGGCCCAGAATTTCTATTGGCCCAACTTCACCCAGCAGGTAAAGGAGTATTGCAGGTCTTGTCACTGGTGCCAAGAAATAAGGAAGGCAGGCAAGAAAACTCAAGCTGCCCTAATTCCTTTGCCCATAGTGGAGGAGCCATTCCAGTGGGTGGAAATGGATATTGTGGGTCCTTTAAGTACTCCCAGCTCCATATGGAAGAGATTCATCCTTACAGTGGTGGATTATGCCACCCGGTACCCAGAGGCAGTCACCATATCCTCAGTGAGGACAGATAAAGTGGCAGATGCCTTACTTGGGATTTTCTCCCTTGTTGGGTTTCTGCAGGAGGTTAGCACTGATCGAGGGGGTTCCTTCATGTTGGACCTGATGAAATGTTTGTGGGAGAAGTGTGGGGTGGTGCAGAGATGCACTACACCATATCACCCACATGCCAATGGCCTTGTGGAAAGATTTAATGCTACCCTGAAGTCAATGCTTTGGGTGTTTGCTGAACAGCATGGGAGGGACTGGGAGAAATAACTTCCTCACCTGTTGTTCGCATACATGAAGATGCCCCAAGAGTCTAAAGGATTTTCCCCCTTTGAGCTCTTATATGTACAACAGGTATGTGGGCCCCTAGACTTGATCTGGGAGGACTGGGAAGGCAAGCATGCCACCCAGGGAACTCCCATAGTGGATTATGGCCTTAGGTTTAGGGAAAGGCTGAAGGAGCTTATGGGGACAGCCCAGAGCAATCTGGCAGGTGCCCAACAGAAACAAAAAGTGTGGTATGACCACAGAGTCTGAGCTCACTCATACATGGTGGGTCAGGAAGTCCTGGTCCTTTTTCCAGTCTGGAAAGACAAGATGTAGGCTGAGTGGGCAGGACCATACAAATTAGTTAGGAAGGTAAATGATGTGAACTATATTATAGAGTTACCTGACAGGAGACAGACAGAAAGGATGTGCCATGTCAACATGATGAAGCCATATGCTAATAAGGCTGACATGGTGTTTGCAGTGTGTAGTCCTGGGGAGGGGACAGATGAAGGAGACCACCTTCTGGACTTGCTGGAAGAAAGCAAGTGGGAGTCCTCTGTGGAGGCAGTAAATTGTTTCCTCAGCTGGCCATGTACAAGAATCAGGAAGTTAGGGAGGTTTTAGCAGACTTTTCCCCATTGTTTAGTGCCAAGCCTGGACTAACCATCTTAGTGATGCATGATGTGGAGACAGGGACATAGATGCCCATACAGCGGACAGCATATTGGGTGTCAGAGGCTGTCCAAAAGGATATTAGGAGGGATTTGGAGTAGATGCTGGATTTAGAGGTAATCCAGAGATCCCACAGCTCCTGCGCCTCACCCATAGTCCTTTTGCTGAAGCCAGATGGCTCTACTCATTTCTGTGTGGACTATCATGGACTGAATGCAGTCACTAAGTCAGAAGCCCACCCGATGATCCAGATGGACAAACTACTGGACAAGTTGGGAGGGGTGACCTACCTTACGACAATTGACCTGACCAAGGGTAATTTTTGTAATATAAAAATGTGTTATTGAGTGTCTTTCATGAGACAGCCTGTGGGATGACCCCCCCCCAAGGTTTCAGCTACAAGATGTTAACCTGAAAGCCAGGAGATAATTAAAAGCTAGAGAGACATAATTAAGGGTCTCCTGTTTATCTGATTTAATTGTAGCTGACCAGCTGTCAGGATAGAGATCATAAAGTTTTATGATGTTTAGAGGAAGAACAGTTAATTTCAGCTGGTGTTAGAAAGCTAAATGACAGCTAAGTGAGAAAACTGCAGAGTTGTAAAAATTCTCTGATGTCTTTGGAAAAGCAGGAAACCACTCAAGGTCAAAGAAGTCATTTGAGAAATGAGTTTTTGCTGATGTCACCTTATTTAATTTACCTCCTGAGTGATAAGACATCCTGGTTGTATAATTTTTAATATTTTAAAAGGAGGAGCTAGGTGGCATCATAGAAGGGGTGGAGACACAGGATTTAAACTGTATTCTGTATTTCCACTTACTGACACATTCCTGTTTGAACTCTCTCTTGAAACAACCGCTAACTAAAGCACTGTAAGAAGGTATACATTAGATAGAAAAGGTCTAACTGTATGTTGGTAGGAGTTTACACTTTAACCTTGTTCTTTCAAGTGATTGTATGTTTTGTGGTATATGGTTCTGTGTTTACATTTTACCTATTTTTATCCATTTTCTAAGTAAACCTCTTCTTTTAAAGACACTGCCTGTGTCTTCATGTAACCCCTAGATGGCGCTATCCCAGGGGCTACTACCCCTGCCTGATTTGCCACTAACAGGTTGAGGGGCCTGGATCCAATGGCGGGTGCCTCCACCCAGAGGTCAGGGTTTGCAATAGTTAAACTAACTTGGTCACAGCCCTCTGGGACACTGCAACCCCCCTTTCTTCCCACTAGTGGCCCACACAATATATCAGAATTACCTTCACAGTATACACTTACCCCCAGGTCTGGTTCCGGCACTGGGACCTCCCGTGAAATGAGATACAGTGCAACAATCACAGTACAGTACTTTAACATAGACAAATACCTCAGGCAGTATAACTTTGCTGAAACAAGCAGCTCTGATTTATTTAGGGGGATATAACAAGGACAGGGGGAAATCAGGTTAATTAGCTTATCACTCTAATAATCTATTTCCTATGGCTCTGTGCACAGGCCTATCCCTATCAGTTACTGTCCCTGGGTACCCAAGCCCTAGTGGCTAGTCCAAACCGTGGCAGCTGGTAGGGCCCTTTCACACAGAGAAAAGGAGAATTAAACAGTCAGCAGTACAGTAATTCCATTTGGATTTAATGTGGCAATTCAACAGGAGCAACCCTGAATTAGTACTCACGACCTCCAAATAAGATAGGGTCCTTCAATGTCAGCAGGGCTCACTTGAGGTACACAAACCTCTTCACACATCCATATAAAAGAAAGTACTATACCAGGCAGGCTGCATCTGTATCCCGATCGCAATTACTGCACAATACCGGAGAACACACAGCAGATTCAGTTCCTGACAGACCGAGGTGCAATTTTCAGCAATTCTTCCAGTCTTCTACAGGGTGAGCCTGGTTTCTACTCTTCAGAGATCCTTTGATTCTTTTCACAGGACGGATTCAGTCCTAACAAGCTGTTACACAAGCTGCAGACCGGAACTCTGGGCCTTACACACGTTTTTTGACTAAAACTGCACACTGAAAAAGCACAGGGCTCCTTCCTTCTTCACTGCCAAAGCTCAACTGAAGCTCCAACCGACAAAACTGGGCACTTCCTTTGAGTTCCTCCCAGTTCTTGACTGGATTGGCTGTCACTCACAATAGACTGCTGCTGTTGGTCCAAAAGGCACTGAAGTCTAAACTACATCTCCCAGAGTCACTGCCCATACAATCCTCTTGTGGCTGGCTCAGATTATGAGTCCAAGTTCTGATTCGTCAAGGCACCATTTTAGAGCTAGCTTACCCCACTGATTGGTCCAGTTCAGCAGTTCAAAACTAGAATGGGAACTAGCAGACACAGTTCTGACTGCAAAGAAAGCAGGTTAGACAAACTGTAATTTCATTATTACTCTAAATATTTGGCAAAACAGTTACATCTTTCAGATAGGTCCCTTTGCACTCCTAGTGACTGCAAAAATGAAGTGAATTGGCAGCAGCTCAAGTGGTACTCAGAGAAGCAACAGTCCCCCATACAAACTAATTATGTCTGCAAGCAGACAGCTCTTAAAGAGACAGTACCAGAGGCTCTAAAACACTCACTGATAAATGGCTTAAATGCCAAACACCATTCAGGCTTGGAGCATTCAAGCAAGCTCCTGAAGTCTTTTGGGAACCCCCATTTGCAGGGGTTACACCCTTCCTAGCCTGGGAAAGCTTGACGTCGCGTCAAGCAAGTACCCATAAGTTTCAACTGCAACCATATACATTTGCATTAGGCTCGCACATGTAATCATCAGTCAATATATCATTTTACCAAGAACACATTTCTGAAACATTGCAGTACGTCACTCTTTACACAGTATTACATACACATTGTACCATAACTCAAGTTATTACCTCTTGTACATGAAACCTGAAGAGAGGGGGCCCTTCCCTATCAGTTACCTTGGGGCTGGACGGGGCAAGGGCACCATACTTAGAGGGCAACACAAGTAACTTGGAGTTAGCACTGACGCTCAGTTTGGGCAATGAGCTCGGGACACATACACTCCTTTATGGACAACATTGAGAGCAAATCCACAGGCCTCCCAAGGGAATCATAACTGAGGTGCACCACAGGCTTTACAGCTCGACCAGTCTTTCTAGGGGGAACTGTTACAGTCTCTGCACTCTGAGCCTCATTTTCAGCATTGTCCACACTTGTCAGGGAGTCTCCATGGGGTAGAGAGGCTAGAACTTGGGGCACTTTCAGCTCCAGGAGTTACAGTTTCTGAGTCCACAACACTTGGCTCGCATGGAGAGCTTTCGGACACTGGCAGTGGACTGTCAGGGCACTCAAAATACTCTTCTTGTTCGGGTGTATCACCAGTCTGCCCCAATCTATCATTTCCTCCCTGAAAGCTCAAACAGTTCAACCATGCACAATGATTCCATTTCATCTGATCTGATGCTTTGCACTTCACTTTCTGGGAGCATTGGCTCCAGGGATGAAGCTGAGGGCTTCAAACAGTCCAGAAGGCCCAGCTTTGTCTCCAGTATTGACTAGGGGATTGCCCCGAAACAATTGACTCAGTTCGTAAGAAGGATAGTATTCAAAGTCACTCTCACTTTCTTCCGATATGGACTGACAGTCATGCTCAACTGGGACTTGTGGAGGGGAACACTTTAACTTTGCTTCTGTAGGTGCAGACTTTCTTGATCTTTTCTTAGCAGCAGCTCTAGTCACTGGTCCAGAGGGGCATCTTCTAGGGGCTCAGACTCAATTAAGATTTGTCCAATGGGCAGTAAATGATTTCTATGCATTGTTTTACATCTTTGAATTATTCTCAGGCCTTACTTTGTACACTGGCAGATCATCTAGTTTGCCCACTACAATGTGAGGGAGATGGTGCCATCTGTCAGCAATCTTGTGCTTGCCATGCAATCCCAGATTTCTTAGCAATACCCGATCTCCCTCCTGGAGTTCCTGTGCTTTCACCTTTTATCATACCTTTCTTTGTTGGCCAGATTTCTTTTGGCAGCCATGGTTTGAGCCAGTTGTCGCATGAGTTAGCGGGCCTTTAACTTTTGCACATACTGTAAATAGTTGTCAGCCTGAACCCCATCAGGAGAGACCCCAAAACACACATCTACTGGTAGTCGAGCTTCTCTTCCAAACATCAGGCGGTAGGGGAGAATCCAGTGGCATCACTTTTGGTGCAGTTATAAGCATGTACCAGGTGCTAATTTGTTGGCTCCATCTAGGCTTGTCCTTTGGGTGCAGGGTGCCTAGCATATCTAGCAAAGTGCGGTTGAAACGTTCAGGCTGTGGGTCCCCTGGGGGTAGTGAGTGGTTCTGGACTTTCGCACTCCCCACAGAGAAAGCATCTCTTTGATCAGACGACTCTCAAAGTCTCTCCCTTGATCAGAATGGATTCTTTGTGGAGCCCCATAGTGAACAAAAAGTTTTCTACAAGTACTTTGGCCACAGTGGATGCTTTCTGGTCTTTGGTGGGGAAAGCTTGGGCATATCTCGTGAAATGGTCAGTGACCACCAGCACATTACTGATATTTCTTTGATCTGACTCCAAACTTAGAAAATCAATACAGACCAGCTCCATGGGTGCACTGGTGGTGATGTTAACAAGGGAGCAGCCCTCTGGGAAAAGCTTTCCTCTATGCAGTGACTACAAGTTCAGAATGTGTTGCTCCACATCAGCCCCATCTTAGGCCAATAGAATCTGGATCTCACCAAGTCAAGTGTTCTGTCTATACCAAGGTGCCCCATGTGGTTGTGCAAGGACCTCAGTACTGAGTCTCGAAGGCAGTGGGCAGCACTAGTTGTTGTTTGTCTACTTGTCCCCTCTGTCTACTGTTTCTCTGTATAACAGTTTATTGATCAGTTTCAACTTAGGACCTTCTTTGTATAACAGTGCAGTTCTCAAATCAGTGGAGGCGTAATTTGGACACATCTTTTCCTGCATAGAGGGCTTCTAAAGCTGCTTTGATCATGGGATCGCAGGATTGAGCCCGCGAATACTGTCATTGTCCAGCTGAGGCAGTGCACCAATGTCTATTGCAGAAAAGTGGCAATAAGCAGCAGGTATGCATTCTCAGAGGCTCCCAAGCAATCCACCATGCAGTCCACTGCGTCCGTGGACATTTGTTCCTCCCTGTCAAACTTCAGCAGAGTGCCGAATGTCAGGTTCTGCCAATCGGACCCAATCATTCTGGGGAACAGGCCTCCGGAGAGAGCATCAACATCTATGTGGTTCAGACCTGCTCGGTATTCGAGAGCATAGTCATTGTAGATAATGCAGAAAGCCACCTATGGCCAGTGGCATCCAACTTAGCTGAGGTCTGCACATAGGTCAAAGGATTATTGTCAGTTTTACTAGTATTTTAGCCCCATACAAGTACTCATGGAATTGGTCAACAATAGCCCACTTCAAAGCTAGGAACTCTAACTTATGTACAGGATAGTTCTTTTCGGATGGGGTCAGGCTTCTACTGGCAAAGGCCACTGGTCTCAGGCCATTCTCGTGCTCTTGGTACAACACAGCCCCCAACCCTTGCAAGCTAGCATCAGTGTGCAGGACGTAGGTTTTCTTGGATCGGCATAGGCCAGCACTGGAGCATGGGTGTTAATATATGATCTCATGAAAAGCAGTCTCACAATCAGGAGTCCAGCGGGCCCCAAATACTTCACTCGGATGAAAATACACTCTTTCAGTCTTGAGGGATGCTGACTTTGTATTTTTGTGGGTTGGGGATACCCTTGAGTAAGGTTAAGTAAAGGCGGATCACTCTTGAATAGTCCTTGATGAAGCGCCGATAATAACCACAGAATCCCAGGAATCTTTGCAGTTCTTTTAGATTTTGGCTGTGGCCAGGTGGTCAAGGCCTCAACTTTACTTGGTCGGTCTCTATTCCTCGGTGGATACTATGTGTCCCACATACTTTACTGATGTTTGAAAAAATTGACACTTATCAATGGACAGTTTAAGGCCAAAGTCCTCCAGTCGGTCCAATACCTTAAATAATCTGCTCTCATGTTCCTCCAGTGAGCTGCCAAACACAATAACATCATCTAGGTATACCAGGCACTCTAGTAAGTTCATGTCCCCCTGCACGCTCCATCAATCGCTGAAAAGTGGCTGGGGCACCTGAAATCCCTTGAGGCATCCTCATGAATTCATAGAAGCAAGCGGACAGATAAAGGCTGTCTTTTTCACGGTCCTCTGGGAGCCATCGGGATCTGATAGTACCCACTCGCGGAGATCCAGCACAGAGAACCACTTGCTCCCGTTTAGGCAGTCCAAAGCATCCTGAATGCGGGGCATTGTGTACTGATCAGGGATAGTCCGCGGTTTAAGGTGCGATAATCCACACACATCCTTACTGTTCCATTCTTTTCCTCACTACCACAATGGGGAAGCATAAGGCTTCTGGTTCTTGTATTACACCAGCAGCTAACATCTCTTGCAGATGCCGTCTCTCACATCATCTATGTCAGCAGGTGCCAGGCATCGAGACCTCTCACGAAATGGTCTTCGTCATGCAGTCGGATATTGTGCTCAGCTCCTTGCACGCATCCTATATCCCATTCCTTTAAAGAAAACACCTGGTCTCTCTGGGCAAGCTTCTCACTGATCTTCACTTTCCATTCAGCTGGCAGCGGGAGTCGCCGAATCAAACAAGTCAGGCGTTACTCTGTCATTCTTCCTTGAACTCTGCTGCTGGGTAGCACTGCAGTGTCTGCACAATGCACATTAGCCAGGATGCAACCTCTGTTTATCGAATGTCTCTTTCAGACACATTATGAACTTGGACCATTACCCTTCTGGCATAAGCATGGGCTCTAGCGGGCAAAATACTAGGCTTGACCAGCAGTCCCTCTGGCAATTTTCCATCGCCTGGTGCATCCAACATTAATATTTTATTCTTAACATCCTTCTGTGACGGACCTCTCCTGTAAGGTACACTGGGCATTTGGCGCCAGGATCAGAGACTCAGGATCCTTCTTCCATACAATCCAATCGTTCCTCTGGTTCTGTTTTTTCAGCATCTCTGTGCCTCATAGGCCTTCTTAATTAAAGCCGGAACTCTTAAAGCTCTACTAGTCTTTGACCCTGTTTTTCATAACACAACTGTGCCAGCCTTCCAACATATGAGCATTTGTTCCAATCAACAAAGGACACCATCATACAGTCCAGTGGGGGACACACTAAGGCTAGGGTCTCTACTTGTTTGGCCACTCCAGCCACGGAGGTGGGGAAAGACAGCCAAATTCGGATATACCCGAATAGGGGTAGGCCTTCTCACTTAACCCCACATGCAGTCCTTCTAATGGTTGTAAGGGTAGTCTGACAAATGCTTCTGATACCAATCTTGGAACATAATTGTCACTTGGGAGCCACTGTCTAATATAGCTCTTTGTAGACACTGTTCACCTTTACAGTGGTCTCCATGGAGGGACCCACTATTCTGGACCAGTCTGGAGAGGCGGTAGGGGGGCCTGGGCAACTGACCTACACAAAAGGACGTGAATTAGCATTTTGGTGCCTCACTGGGATCATGTCGGCACCTCTTAACACTGTTTCTTCTCCGAAGCCTCCTTGTAGCCTATATGCAACTTTGTCAGTGTCTTTGGGGACTGGCATTCCCTTTTCATGTGCCCATCTTTCCCACAATTATAGCAAAACATACTTTCTGGAGTTTGAGGCTGGCGGGGGCGCCACACTGGGAGCCAGGGCGGGGATACTAACTGGAAACCTGGTGCCATCTCTGTCTGCGGCGTGATAAGCATTTGGAGACATCTCGTCAGTTTCTCCACTTCCATGGTCAAGGAATCGAGTTTGGAGCTGTTATCAGCAGGAGATACATGGGTGGGTACCCCCCACCCCCATAGCAGATGCAGTCGGATATAGGTCAGGGCCCGTACTTGCAGGCGTGGCCTTCATAAAGGGACTGTTTTTGAATTCCCGGATCTCTCTCAACAGTTCGCCCCATTGTGACATATCTTTTTCCTTGTCAGAGCACTCATTGACTGCCAACCTCTGCCCCTGAACTTCACTTGATGGGTCACCCTCAGTCACTCGGGTAAGTAGCCGCAGCTATTGGTGCAGGTCCCTCCCGAGGTCGCTCTTTTCTCAACTCCTCGAATTTCTCTCATTAACTCATCATAGGAGGGTGGGGATTCCAGTCGATCTGCCAGGTGTAACTGAAGCAACAGCAGTTCTGAGAAGGGGCAGACTTAAGGATCCTGTCCAGCCTGGTTCGGTCCAGTTCAATCGCTGGCAAACTACCTTTTCTGAGGCATTCTTGCAACAATTTTTTCCAGCCGAGATACATACACAGACAACAACTCCCTTGGTACTGTTGTGCATCTCTTACTCTCCACCATAGGTCCTCATCAGAATCTGGGCTCCCATACACATTCTCCAAGGCCTCAAGATAGGCCTGTGCAGTCGCTCAGGGTTACTGGCCCGTTGCCAGCACGGATGGTAGCCAGGAGCCGGGACCTCGGAGGCTCTCACTAACCCTCTTTCGCTTTTCACCTTCCGAGCATTGCCATTCCTAGCACTTGGGGCAACATAGTCTATCCAGGTCTCCCAGTCATCCTCCCTTTGGGGGTGGGAGGGTGCCAGAGAAGATCTTCAACCTTCGTAAGAGTCGTGACTAATGGCAGTGCAGAAATAGGAGTCTGCATTGGTTCAGACACCATTACGGGCACTGGAGCAGGAGAGGGTGTTGGGGAGGAACACCCCAGGTGGCAAGAATAGTTTCTTCAAGTCCTCCACAGTTTTCCCTCTCCCAGCAACCATTCAGCAAATTTCTCCTCAAAAGTTTCAGATAGTGGTGGGGCTGATTCCCCGGTCTTTACTGTCCTTAGTTATCACTCTCAAGCAGTGAGGGCTCCCTCTGGGGTAATGGTCTGTGGCACTTTGGAGCTATCTATGGGATCCTTAAACTCTACTAGGGCCAGGAAAGTGTGGGTGAGCAGATTAGCATGCCGACCCACCACCACAGGGTTTTGTAAACCTTCCACCTTGGAAAGTACTCCTGCACAGTGTCCGTGATTGATACCCAGGGGATGTCCAGGATAAGCATAGCATTTTGGGGTCGATCTCCTCCCAGTACACCACTCCACCAGCCGGTGCACAGCCACTTCTGTCGGGGTACCCATTTTTTTCTTAACAGTGGTTCGTAATATGGCCACTAGAGGACACACCAATCCCAGCGGTGAGCCTCCAAGATGTAACCCTAGATGGCGCCTATCCCAGGGGCTACTACCCCTGCCTGATTTGCCACCAACAGGTTGAGGGCCTGGATCCAATGGCGGGTGCCTCCCACCCAGAGGTCAGGGTTTGCAATAGTTAAACTAACTTGGTCACAGCCCTCTGGGACACTGCAACCCCTTTCTTCCCACTAGTGGCCCACAATATATCAGAATTACCTTCACAGTATACACTTACCCCAGGTCTGGTTCGCACTGGGACCTCCTGTGAAATGAGATACAGTGCAACAATCACAGTACAGTACTTTAACATAGACAAATACCTCAGGCAGTATAACTTTGCTGAAACAAGCAGCTCTGATTTATTTAGGGGATATAACAAGGACAGGGAAATCAGGTTAATTAGCTTATCACTCTAATAATTCTACTTATGGCTCTGTGCACAGGCCTATCCTATCAGTTACTGTCCCTGGGGTACCCAAGCCCTAGTGGCTAGTCCAAACGTGTGGCAGCTGGTAGGGCCCTTTCACACAGAGAAAAGGAGAATTAAACAGTCAGCAGTACAGTAATTCCATTTGGATTTATGTGGAATTCAACAGGAGCAACCTGAATTAGTACTCACGACCTCCAAATAAGATAGGGTCCTTCAATGTCAGCAGGGCTCACTTGAGGTACACAAACCTCTTCACACATCCATATAAAAGAAAGTACTATACCAGGCAGGCTGCATCTGTATCCCGATCGTAATTACTGCACAATACCGGAGAACACACAGCAGATTCAGTTCCTGACAGACCGAGTGCAATTTTCAGCAATTCTTCCAGTCTTCTACAGGGTGAGCCTGGTTTCTACTCTTCAGAGATCCTTTGATTCTTTTCACAGGACGGATTCAGTCCTAACAAGCTGTTACACAAGCTGCAGACGGAACTCTGGGCCTTACACACGTTTTGGACTAAAACTGCACACTGAAAAAGCACAGGGCTCCTTCCTTCTTCACTGCCAAAGCTCAACTGAAGCTCCAACCGACAAACTGGCACTTCCTTTGAGTTCCTCCCAGTTCTTGACTGGATTAGCTGTCACTCACAATAGACTGCTGCTGTTGGTCCAAAAGGCACTGAAGTCTAAACTACATCTCCCAGAGTCACTGCCCATACAATCCTCTTGTGGCTGGCTCAGATTATGAGTCCAAGTTCTGATTCGTCCAAGGCACCATTTTAGAGCTAGCTTACCACACTGATTGGTCCAGTTCAGCAGTTCAAAACTAGAATGGGGAACTAGCAGACACAGTTCTGACTGCAAAGAAAGCAGGTTAGACAAACTGTAATTTCATTATTACTCTAAATAATTTCTGGCAAACAGTTACATCTTTCAGATAGGTTCCTTTGCACTCCTAGTGACTGCAAAATGAAGTGAATTAGCAGCAGCTCAAGTGGTACTCAGAGAAGCACACAGTCCCCCATACAAACTAATTATGTCTGCAAGCAGACAGCTCTTAAAGAGACAGTACCAGAGGCTCTAAAAACACTCACTGATAAATGGCTTAAATGCCAAACACCATTCAGGCTTGGAGCATTCAAGCAAGCTCCTTGAAGTCTTTTGGGAACCCCCATTTGCAGGGGGGTTACATTCAAAATTATTTTGCCTGTGAGGTACAGATGGTTAAAGCTGGCACTGTTCATAAGCTTAATGATATACCAAACTCAGAAAAGGTAAGAATTTATCTAAGGCACTGCAGGAGCAAAGGGCCTGACCTGCTGAGTGGAGTTGTGACACTATGAAACCTTTTTCCCTTCAAACTGAGATATTTGAACACATAATTATAAGTAAGATAATTTTTGTTCTGCATTGTCTAAACAGCCTTAATACTATTCTTAATTTACCAGGTGACTCCTCCCCCTTATATACCTCCTCTGTCTCTTCTAAAGAGGTTACAGCTTTCTAGTCTTTCCCCCTACTGTCCTCAGCATTCCACCAAGTTTCAGTGAATTCACAAAATAATATTCTTCTCTTACTAGAACACACTTCAGCTCGTCCTTTTAATTACCTAAACTTCTGACATTCAATAGTTAGCAAGACCATATCTTTGTGTTATCTCTTTTGAAGCCCTTGTCCTATTTCCTATATATTCACTGGTTCAGCGATGGAATCTCTAAGTCACCCTGCTTTATAAATTTAACACTGACTTAATGCTAAAGTATATTCTGTCTCCAAACACTCCAGACCCTGATCTATTTAAATGTAAACCATCTGCACCAGTGTCCTTACACTTCCACCTGCTTACTTATGGTAGCAGCATGAATAGTGTTTAAATAGGCTAGCAAAGTAATTTGATTATGAAATATTTTAACAGTCCGTATTGATGAATTATGCCTTTGGAAAACCTGATTATAGTAATGAAAAATTTTTTATAGAGACAAAAGTCAAATATATAATAAAATGCAACATTCTGAAGACACAGAAGCCAAGGATGCTTAAATCTTGTAAACCCTGGGGACTTTGGCACTTGTAATCAGGGCCACTGGAGAACTGCACTTGCAATTTTTTGTTGAATTCTGCAATTTTCACCATTCTCAACAAAAACTGCCATGTTATATTGGAATTTTTGAGTTTTTACTTTGAACTGTGTAAAAAAGCATTAACAATTTTGCATTCAGACTTGGGTTTGACTGAAACACTGCAGTGCAAGGTGTGGGGAAGGGTTTTATGTGACACTGCTTTCTTTTAAATCCTTGTCTGGTTTGGTTACAAAATCCACTGGCCAAGCATAAGTATACTTAAACACTTAACATTTGGTTTGTTTTGAAGCAGTCTGTCAAAAAACATTTTGTTGCCACACAGACTAAAACAAAAGATGGGAGAAAAGGTGCAAACTATCCCATTCACATAAATGGGGTGCTAACTATAAAGCCTTTTTTTGTCAGTGGTAGGGCAAGTTTTTCCTTGTGAGCATACTTTCATTCAGACTAGTTTTGATTCAAACAGCTGAGTATTTTGGATGCCTTGCTGATTATAAACTTGAATAAGCTAATTGGTAACAGTGATCTCACTATTAGCAATCTACCATCTAGATGATCAAATGCAGAGACTACAATAAAAACCTGACTAAAGTCTAAAAACAAGATCATAAAACACACAAACTGTATCTGAACATTCATCTTTAACTAAACAAAATCACTGCAGCCAGAGTAAAACGAGCATTTGTCAATGTCGAATGTTGTCTTGCTGGCATTGTCATTGATAGTGCAGGAGTTAGAGAGATGGATAATAGGAATGGCAGTGAAGTATTGAACTGGTGTTAATCCCAACCCCCACTCTGCAGAGACTGACAGGCATTAGGTGTGCCTTTGGGTTGTCAACCACAATGCTCATGCCATTTCACCTCACCCTACCCTGCAGACACTAAGTGTAGTGGTGTGCCTTGGGGTCTTCAGGCCTTGCGCTCACCCCATTCCATAAGGAAATATGCTGAGATGGGTGCAGTGTAGGAGAATGGGGTGAACTTTGGGGCTGAAGAGTCCAAGGCATACCTCGATACCTGTCACTGGTTGCAGGGTGGGGTGTGGGGTGGAATGACGTAAGCATTACAGACGACAATCCTAAGTCACACCCCTGACACCTGTCAGTCACAAGCATGTGTAGAACTGTGCAACGCATGCCCGTAATGCAATTATTTTGAGGATTTTTTTAAATAGATTTTCAACATAGGCATTTTGGGACCTCCGCTCATGAACAGTGGCACTGAGATTTTGTTAATCTGTCCCAAAAGTTGATTTCCCACATTGACCATGCCATTGTGTGCCAGATGTGTGAAAACACATTTTGGGCAGGATGTGAAAAATGACAGCTGTACTGTTCATAAGAGGTGTGAAAAAATGGCAATGTTGAGAATCTGGAGTGAAATATTAAAAATTGTCGAAGTTAAGAGCATGCATGGAAACTGCACATTGCATGATCATAATGCAGTATTTTTTTTAGAATTTTTTCACCAAATCTGCAACATATGCTTTTTGGGATGCCTCCTCATGAACAGTGGCACAGTTGTTTTGTTACTCATTTCTGAAAGGTGATTCCATGCAGTGTCTGAGAAATCACCTTTCGGGACTGAATAACAAGATGACAATGTATGTGCTCATAAGGTGGGGTCCCAAGAACCCCATGTTGAAAATGTGGAGCCAAAATTCAAAATATGGCTAAGCTATCCATTTAAGTTGAATCGCCCCCACCCACCACTCCCACTGATGCCATTATACAGCATACCGGCATTTCTTCATTTTGCAGTTCGGCTTTGAACAGTGCAGATGTGTTCCTTAATTCCTAAGTCATGTGTTCTTGTATCCCACCTCCCCTGAGTCAGTCTCCCATCCCCAGATTCATAGCATGACCCCATTGGTCTGGAGCATTTTTATTGAGCTCTCAGCTAGAGTAATGTGCCCAGTTCTGGAAACCACAGCTTTTGCAAGGACAAACACATAGGATAGGTGGTTCAGACAAGGGTAACTATAGAGTGCAGGACCTATATCACAAGCCCTATGAGAAGAGACCAGAGGACCTCAATATGTGCACCCTTGAGGAAAAGAGGAAGAGTGGAGATATGACAGAGACTTTAAAATACCTCTCAAGAATAAATAGGGTTCAAGAGGATAGAGTTTATAAAAAAATAACAAGCATTTGTCAATGCTGAATGTTTGCTTGCTGGCATTGGCATTGGTAGTGTAGGAGAGAGAGCTGCATAACAGGAATGGCACTGTCACTGGCTGCAGGGTGGAGGTAGGGTGGAATGGCATGAGCATTACAGCCTACAATCCCAAGTCACACGTCTGGTGCCTGTCAGTCTCTACAGGGTGGGGTGTTACAGTTGGAAACCCTAATGCCCCTGGTGCTTGTCAGTATTTTCACTCCAAATTTTCATAATGAGCTTTTTATGACCTCACCTCATGAACAGTGGCACTGTCAGTTTGTTAGCCGAAAGGTGATTTTGTACAGTGACTACACCATTTGGCACCACAGGTGTGAAAACACATTTTGGGCAGGATGTGAAAACTGACAGCTGTACTGTTCATGAGGAGGTGTAAAAAATGGCAATGTTGAAAATCTGAAGTGAAAATATAAAAACTGGTGAAGCCATGAGCATGCATAGAAACTACACAACGCACACTGTAATGCAATTATTTGGGAGATTTTTTAACCACATTTTCAATATAGCATTTTGGGACTTCCTCTCATTAACAGCGGCACTGTGCTTTTGCTAATCTGTGCCAAAAGTTGATTTCCCACAGTGTCTGCATCATTGTGCTCCAGATGTGCAAAAACACATTTCAGGCAGTATGTGAAAAATGACAGCTGTACTGTTCATAAGGAGGTGTGAAAAAATAGCAATGTTGAAAATCTGGAATGAAAATATTAAAAATTGTTGAATTTATGAGCGTGCATGGAAACTGTGCAATGCACACTCATAACACAGTCATTTTTGGGAATTTTTTTCACCAAATTTGCAACATAGACTTTTTGGGATCCCACCTCATGAACAGTTATACTGCCGTTTTGTTAATCAGTCTTGAAAGGTGATTCCACTTAGTGACCACAAAACGACCTTTTGGGACCGAATAACGAGATAACAGTGCATGTGTTCATGAGGTGGGGTTCCAAGAACCCCATGTTGAACATTTGAGCCAAAATATAAAAATGGCTGAGATATCCACCTAGTTGAATCCCCACCCCATTGATGCCATTATACAGTTTATCAGCATTTCTTCATTTTGAAGTTCAACTTTGAAGAGTCCAGATGTGTTTCTGGTCCACCAAAGATCAGAATGCCGGACTCCATGTGATAAATATGAGGTGAGGATGGGGTGTGGAAGGTGGGTGCACAGATGGTGGGGAGGGTTGGAGGAGGTGGTGCCAAAAACAATGAGGGACCATTTTCTGTTTTTCAGATACAGAAAAGAAAATGAACATTGAAAATGGTTTTCTTTCTTTACAGGTAAAATAAAAGAAATGTTGGGCTCACGGGGGGGGGGCTTCCAGTGTGCCACACAATGTGAGGGAGTGGTGACATGCTGACATGGAGATTGCACCCTGATGTTGGCTTTGTTTGCGGATTATGTGGCGATGGCAGGAGCCGCCACCATGTTTCTTGCCGCTACCATATTTCCGCCATGTTTATTGAAATGTTCACACCAGGAAAGGCACGTACGGGAGGTGTGTCATCTCTGCCACTGCATGACAAGCTTGTCTCTGATTGCAGCAGCACATTTCTTTCAAGTTGATGGCACTTTGCATAATTCTTGCATCAGCACTAGCATGCTGGCTAATTAGGGAATGAGGGACACACCTACTAAAGCATGCCCTGCATTCGCCAACACTGACACACCTCTGCATTTTTGCTGCTACCACAAGATGTTGCTTGTGTATGCTACATGCAGGACAACATAACAAAGATAAATTAAAGGGTACCATGACTTTTTGGTAATCAGTAAAGGCTCACCAGGCACTAGTGCCTGTTTTCAGGGCAACCCAGGAGCACTAAGGAGGTTAAATGACTTGCTCAAAGTCACACAGTATACAACTGGATATTGTGGGAATCAAACCCAGGTCTGCTAGATCTACCCAGCTCATTCACAATGTGTTACTCTAACCTCTAGTCTATACTGTCAACCCCAATAAGCACCAGATTTAATGTTTTAATATGTGATTTCAAAAATAGTGTAAAGTACCTACAGTTCAAATTAAGAACATTAAACACTTAAATAACATTTTACTAAAACTCAATTATTCACCACTCTGTCTGCTTATTTTATCTTGCACCAAAGAGGGCTACTAGCTGACAGAGTACTGTAAACAGCTATTGGTGAGGGTTCATTATTCTACATCCATAAACAGAAAAAAAATGTTCATTCTGTATTTATTTAATAATGATTTGTTCTGGCTCACTAATTGCATCTATTTAGCACTGTATGAGGCAGATGTTTTTAAATTTTGGAAGATAGGCATTGCTTACTATAGCTTATCAGATTAGTATTCATTTTAGGAACATAAGCTTCTCTTTATGTTTAAAACATATTCAAGTGGCACTGTATTCATTTAGCAGTTTATACTGACTAATACATGCTGCAGAAAACAGTGAAAGATTTATTCTGAAACACTCAATGTCTATAGTAGAATTCCCACAATTTCCTGCAATTTTTGCAAAATCTCCTCAATTTTGGGTAACTTTTTCCATAATTTTCCAGTGGCCCTGCTTATAATTCTAATTTGTAATGAAACTGTGACTTTGGTCTTAACTCCAGATGGATACCATAAGGCTCAGTACTGGGACCAGTCATGTTCAATGTCTTCACAGGAAACATTTCAGAAGAACTGGATGGGATATCCTTTTGCAGATGACACAAAATGTGTAATACAGTAAGGTGGATGCTCAGTGGGGAGGGGGAGGATATGCAGGGATCTTAGGAAACTTGATGAGTAGTCAAAAAAAGACATTTGGGGATCAATGCTAGAAAGTGCAAATCATGCATTTACTGTAGGTTACAAGAACCCCAGTGCAGATTATAGTGTGTGGAGGTACTGTCAGTCACTAGACAGGAAACAGACCATTGGATAATAATAGAAGAGGAACTCAATGTGGCAGGGCAGGGATACAAAGCATTAACTAGATCTAGTAGGTTGCTGTTTACATAGGGAGGAATATCTACAGCACAAGGAAGAAGGTGATTATGCCACTGTATTGCTTGCTGGTGGGACTCTATCTGGAGTACTGTGTCCAGTTTTGGAAACCACAACTCAGACAGGACTGAGAGTGTGGGCGGGTCCAGAAGCAGGCAAGTAAATGGTGCAAGGTTTTTACAGGAATCCTAAAAGAGAGACTGTGGGATATCAAAATGTACAACCTGGAAGAGAGGAGAGAGAAAGAAGTGATACAATAGAGACTTACAAATACAGGTACCTCACAGGGGTGAAAAGGGTGCATGAGGGGAGTCTCTTTCACATGACAAAGAGCACCTGGACATGGGGTATGTGATAAAGTTGTAGAGGGAGCTAAAGAAAGCTATAAGAAGTATTTCTTCACTGAAAGGTTGGCAGACATCTATAACAGATTGCAGCAGAAGTGGTGGAGTCCAGAGCTGTAGAGAGTTTCAAGCATGTATAGGATATTCTTAGGGGAATGTTAGGAAAGAGGTAGGGAAGAGGTAGGGTCACTGGAGACCAAATAGGGTCTGCAGAGGCAGAACAGGCAGAGAACACTTGGGTTGATTATGTTCACCAAGCAGTCTTTTTCTGCCAACAAATTCAATGTTTCTATGTAACTGTTCAATGTTATTTCTAGTTACAATATACTATAACCAGTAGATTGTTCTGCATCTGAAATGCAGAGAAGAGATCAAAATACTTAATTATCGAGATGCCCTAAAATCCCTACAATAGTTTAAATGCATTGTCTTTGTCAGTGTGCATTGAAACATAGAAACAAAATTGACAGAAAAAGACATCTTGCTTGCCTGACCCTACCTAAAGTAATGTAATTATATTTACATAGTAGTAACTTAAAATGATTATTCACATTCAACACCTATTTCTGATTTTAATACTAATTGGCATGATATTATTTTGAAACCTCATATCAGTAATAGTACTAACTGGCAGTCCCCATCTGTATGTATTCAAGAGTATAAATATATAAAAACGTTGATAAATATATAAATAAATTAATAATTAATTATATCAAAATGTAGCAATGCATATAACCTTTATCTATATTTTTTAAATGCTAATTTTGGAAAAGAAATACCCTTCTGCCATCTAGATCATTAAGTCATGTTTAAAAATATTTGTAACCCAGTGTCCTTTTCTGAGATGTTGGAGTAGGCTGCTTGATGTTCCCCCAGCTTGGGAAGTGGCACAAAGGAGTAATATGCTCCTCACTAGGCAAAAATAGAGGTCAGTCTGAATAAGGTTTGAAAGACTGGTCAGTGGTAACTTGACTACAACTCCGTGTGACTGGAAGAGGTACAGGGATGGTGCCTGGGAAAGAACATATCCAGATTGTGTTGGCTTTTTAATGAACCCTTGCCATATGCCAGTCTCCAGAGGCCACAAACCATGCCTGAGCAGTTTAGATCTGGAGCAGTCAGCCACACCATTTCTAAAATCTTACTGACCACTGGTGACAAATCCCATCCTGCTGAAATGCACTATTTTGGCATTGTCCCCATGGGGAAAGCTGACCTCCTTCAGCTGATAGGGCTGCAGTTACCAGTAACTGAAAATATTTACTAGAATTCTGTGTAGAAGCTCATCTGTGGGGACAATTAATGAATCATTGCGCTTGAAAACAGTTCCTGAGGAAAGCATTGGATGGTATTTAAGAAGATCTCTTATTTCCCACAGACAGCACCAAGAGAAAACATTGTAGACTAGGCATGACACCTCACTCCCATCTAGCTGGGACTTTGTAGTTTGAGGTATTGGGACTACCATTTTGGCAGATTAACTGATAGATACATCGCTTATAGGGCTGAAACGCTTTAACAGATGTCATGAATTCTATGTGTTTTCCCATTTTCTGAAGACTCGTGATTTTTGTTCTTTTCCACAACTTCACCATGATTGCTGACCTTTTCCATGAAAACAACATGATGTTTGAGCATTTCCTATGACATCACCATGTTTTTTGGTATTTCTGAAACCCTATAATTTTAGTGTTTGTCATGACAAGTCCATAATTCTGTTCCACATGTCTTTGATATGCCTGGCTCACAGTTAGCCATGGTGTGGGAATCTGGGGTTCAATGAACCTGCCTCCCAAATGGAAGAGCTATGTTGTTACTTCTCCACTATATGAGTCAAAATAAATGAAATAATTTAAAACACTGTAATCTTTTCTAAGATCTTGTTAAAAATATAATAAATAAAAGTAGTTTAGTGAACATAAGAAGGATCCATGACTTTCTGTGATTTTCTGAAATATTTAACATAGCAAAAACACAGCCCTAGTCATGGGCATTTATGTCATGACAGTGCCTGGAGTAATGAACTTCAGTTTTTTCTGGTGAATCCAACTATCCCTTTCATTTGAATTAACATTTGTTTCTGGAGTTAATTATTGTTGTGAGTAATGACTCATGGTTAATATGTATGCTATTCAAGGCATGAGTGAAAGAGTGTTTTACCCTCTACTCCATGTTGACCCTGAATGTGCCAAGATATCAAAATAAAACTTTAGTTAAACTCATCTCCGTGTCAGCAATACTCTTTCTGCAGCTGCAGCAGCCTTGGGGACAATGGAGTGAATGTGGGGTTTTGAATTGTTATGCCCCTAACTCACCCTTGGGAACATTTTGTTGCATGGGAAGTGTTAGCCTGGTTAAAAACTTCGGAAGGTCCCCATGATGGCTGAGTCCTTGCCTGAGGTATCAGTATTAAGACCCCTGGCTTACCTATCCTCATCCTGCATTATGTGCAGTCCTCAAGGTTGCCGATGATTGCTTCATTTTATTTTAAAGTTTATTTTGGCACTGACATTTTCTTGTACTTCTATGATAGTTCAAGGTAATTCCAAAAGGAACAAAATGAATAACCCAATAGTGCAAAATACAGAATAACCCATATAGTATCAATAACAAAATTATTCTGAGTGGGCCCATCGGAGCAGGAGCATCACTGTCATGCTCAACTCTAGCTAGCTGGGTTTATGCCTGAACATAAGATCCTGGAGAGCTGGCTAGAGGAAGATTAAGCATCCTATAGGATATTCTACTTCTCCAGGAAGAGATGGTCCCACTTCTTGATTCACTACTACCATCTGGCAGACCACAGATGGCAGTGAAGGAAAGATACACTGGAAGGGGGTGCAAGTGGTAATTGGTGCTTTGGATGTGCTGGCACCCAATAGCATTATGATGCAAGCTTCCAAGGCAGGGAGTGCTATGGGACTACGAAGTCTGACAGGATGATGATGCTCAGCCAGCCTTCCTCTGACAAACTCATGTCACAACCACCACTTCAGCGTGGTGGAAGACTTTCTGCTTTGGTTTTCCTACAGCTTGGTCACATATAAGAACATTGCCTGTCAGGGTGTTTCAGGTAGTGCTGCACTCCAGAGTGCAATCATGGAGGGGTGATACCAATCCTGTGGCTGGATGCAGTGTCCCAGCCTAGGTCCCAGGAGTGATACAGGAGTTAAATTCCAAGGTCAGTGGAAGTACCCTGGTTACAGCTGAAGGAAACTTCAGCATGTGAGTCTGATGGGAAACTTTTTTTTTTAAAAAGCAACCATCTGAAGGATCAGTATTTATGTTTGCATCAGTATCTGATAAATCTCTTCCACCATTACATACTGTTCCTCTGTGGCAGGAGGGAATGTTTTAATTACTTGTTAGTGATAAACAGTTTGATTTTATAGTAAACTGAGGAGAAAATTGGTACTTGTTTACTTTGGACTGTTTATCTTGTGAAATGGTTTTCATAATGTATTAAAGTGATTATCATGTAATGAAGAGACCTTTCAAGAGACTGGATTCTGGTTTGAGCCCTCAGATGACCTGTCCAGTAGCCTTCAGGAATGTATTTTTCTTTTTGGGTATACCATTTGCAACAGTAGTCCAACAGTTCTGTTTAGGTTGCAAGTATTCTAAGAATTACACAAGTTTGAAGATGAATGCCTGCATGTGGTCTATATAATATTAACCATCAGGTAAAGCAGAGACGTTCACCAAGTAACAAAATTATTAAATTATCATTCCAGTTCTCTTGCAGATAAAATAATTATGAAAATAGCTCAAAGATGCAGCACATGTCTTTGTTCTACATGAGAAGACCGGTTTCAGTTGATCTACATTTGCACATTGAGACCAGAAGGACCAGTTAGATTTCTTTGGAGAGATGTTGGACCGTGCCAAATTTAACAAATAAAGTTTCAATAACTTTGTCTGATATTAATGATGCCTTTGAATCTTTCTCCATGTCTTTTTCCTTGATCACCATATAGGGACTTAAGACTCTTCCCTCCCTCTCTTCTGTCATCCCCTCTAGCTTGGTCCCACCCATGTTGTTGACTTCATAACTCCCCCTTCTGTCAGTCTTTGCTGTACGCTGCTTGCACTGTCATCTACCCCATCAGGCACTGAGCACTTATCACAGCTCTCTCTCGAATGTCCATTTTTATTACAATGCACATTGCTGCTGTATTTAGACATGTTATCCACATGCTACATCATATGCTATGTCTATTGTGACCACCATTTTTTATTGTATTCTCAGATTTTTGTGGGCATCCAGATACAGTTCTCAGATACTGTATTTTATTTTCTCTGTATTCCCCTCCCCTGGGTTGCATATGAAAATGGGCCTTGCCTCAGTTTGCCTAACTTTGTTACCATTTTTAAATATATAAATAATATAATAAAAAATGTTGCTTAAATTCTGTTCATATCACTTATGCATGCAATTTTTCTCCCACATTCAGAAAGCCATGCACAGCAGTCTTGACTTGCATCCATTATGGGTTAAAGCTAAAAGCAGACAAAGCAAAGTAAATCTATGCCTGCTTGAAATATGATAGTTTCTTCTTGAGAGTTGTTCCAAGGGTTTTGGCCAAATGGACAATTTCTCAAAGTCTTCCATGAAACAGTTATCCAAATGTTGAAAAATACTTTGTTAAAGAGTGTGATATCAAAAGACTTTATGAGTTTCCAGAATTTAAATGATATGATCTTATACACTTGGAGAAAACTGGCAATGCTATGTGGTCTGTCTGTAAATTAAAAAAGGCAATTAAAGAGAACAGGAAATGAGTTCTAATATGCAGTTGTTTATAATGTTACCACTTACAGAAATAATATCCATTAGTCTGAAAGATCCATATGTAACTATTCCTCAATAAAAGGTGATGTGAGAAACAGTATTTTTCATTTTTTTGATTTTATGGGCAGCATTCTGTTACAGTTCTCTTCATGGAATCAGTGATCTGGAGTTTTAACTATGTCACAGTTTGAGCAAACAACTCTAAGTATGGTTCTGATAGGACAATAGCTCACAGTTAACATTCTGTACTCAAACTGTGACACAGTAAACACTCCAAATTGCTTCTTCTATGAAGAGAAATGTGCAGAATGTTGTCCCTAACAAGAAAATAATTGAAAACACAGTTTTTTCACATCACTGTTTATTAAGGGACAGTTAAATATGGCTCTTTTGGAGGCAAGTTTATCACTTCTCTAACTAGGAACATTACTAACTGTTGCCAATTAACAAACGTTTCCTGTCCTCTTTAATTGAATGACATATGTATAGGACTTTATCACAAGCATCTTCAGTGTGATAGGAGATGTCTGCAAGGTCAACATATGAAGCTTCCCTTTAATATCAGTTATGACTCAGTTCAAAAAGGTGGTATTTAAAAATAGTTTTCAAACTGAGATATAAAAAGGTGAATCAAATAAAGAAAATGCAATTTATTCTGTATACTTCCTTGCTTCTCTCTTAATGTGTTTCATGGTGGGGAGACGCTGATAACTTTTAAAAGATTAGTTTAGTGTAGTTTATACTATTATATGAGTAGATGTACTGGACCCAGAAGGGACATTCTTCAGGCACAACCTGTTATAAAGAAGTGCATCTTGCAAACAAGATAAAAAAAAGATACAAAGTACAAAATTCCATGCAAAGATCTGTACATATCCAAATGTAAGATTATCTGATACATCGAAAGAGAATGGGGAGGGAACCTTCATCCTTATGGATTCATTGTATGAATTATTTTATTTATTTTGTTTTGTTGACTGTGAAAGGAAGGCTAGATAATACTGCTTATTTTCAGCATTGCCCCGGGGTTACAGATGAAATTCAACTCAATTAAACCAGATTAAGCTGTTGGTGGCATTTTTCCTAAATGACAGACATTTGGCCAGTTCATTGGAGAAATTCCACTATTCTTCATGTGGGTGAGCTGCCACTCATCTTATTGCAAGATGGCTGACCCTGATATGGAAAGTGGAGGTGAATTGTTTGCAGAGGTTGTTCAGGGGCAGCTCCCACACCCTCCACACCCCCCACAGTGACTGAAGAGGTCAAAGTTTTGGATTTTATAGTAATAGAACAAAACTAGGAGGAAATTATGCAGAACCCTCCCATAAATAATTCAATAAAAGAAAATGAGATGCTTAACTGTACTGCTAGAATGGATTCAGACCTGAGGACTTGTGTGGTGGATGGTTCTATCTGATAACGGCGATTGCCAAAGGGTGATCGCCATTATGGCAAATGTACATCACAGACAACAAAAAAAAGGTGATGTACATTCCCAGAGAGAAAAATAACTTAAAGTGTTTCATGCAGTTGGCTTTGCACCCTGCGCACCTGTACCCCCACTAACTAAAATAACTAACTCCAGGGGGGTTCATATCAGGGAGGGAGAAGAACCAGGATGCAGAAAAAAAACACCACAGTAAAGCACAAAAACATTGTACTCAACCCAGCCCCCAGCCCCAAACCCTGTACCCTTCTCACCAGAGCCACCTTCCCTAACCACCACACCACCAGACTAGCTTGGCAGCTTCCCCTCTTGCCACCCCCCCCACATACCTCAGGGATACCTACCGATATCCTGTTGCTGTCCTCTTGCACTGCCCTTTCCTGTCACTACCCTTGCAGGGTAGCCCACAATAGAGGCACTGGTATTGAGTCACTCATGTTTCAGTCACTCAATCTCAGTTGCCCTTTTGATGGGATACCGTGGTGGTTAGGGAGATTCCACCTGAGGGAGAGCAAATCAATGACATGGAAATGTCTTCGGAAGAAAACACTGATGTTGCAAATTCAGAAACTATTCTTGCTAAGGCCATGACTTCAAGAAAAATACTCCTGCTAAAACCTTAGGCAGAAGAGGAGTAAAAGACTGCCAGTGGGACAAAAAATAAGTTCCTTTCTAAACAGAAACAAGCAGCTCTGAAATCAGTGACCCCACTGTCAACACAGGAGCTGACAGTCTCAACATCAAAGGGAGCTGCCTGTCAGCAGCCCATCATCATCAGCAAATACCTGGATGTGAGCCATGTTCTTCCAGGGGAAACACTGCCAGGAAAATCACAGAGAAACCCCAAAGACATAACATGGAGTAGAGCCAGAGTTCTTGAGGCAGCCAGGTGTAAAAAAATCAGAAGACTGACTCAGCTGGCTACTTGGGAAACTGCCGACAGCTGCAAAAATCATCAGAGCAGTGGTATCCCCTAAGGTAAGCAAGCCAGCTATTGCTAAAGGAAAAAGAAAAGAACGCCTGAAACAGAGACATTGGAGAATGTAGGGGTAACGGCAGGGAACTGAAAGTATTTTACAGGATCAGGAAAGAAAACTTCTCTAAGTAAATCATTCTCTGGAAACAAGATGATTTCAACAAAACTGCTCACTCATCCACAGTGAAACCAACCGCTACTGATACTGTGCTGACATATGCAATAGTGCACAACCCCCCTCCTCACCTGTAGTCTGTCAGTCTCCTACAGAACATGAATACTGAAATTCAGTGAAGTGTTAACCCCTCACATGACATACATACTGTGAATGAACCTCATACTGTTAACAGAGTTGAAGTAACTGGACAAGAGGAATCTATTAACCCTACATAGAACTCAGTAACTAAGCAGAACTCTCTTCCCCCTAACAACCATAAAGACAGCTTGTCTCCTGAAAACCTTACCCTGAGGCCTGAACCTGCTACTAATCACAATCAGGAAGCTCCTGGGAATGGAAGTGATGCTGAACTGAAGGAATCAGAGATGCTTAAATGGCCTGACTTATCCTTCCCCTAAACAGTCCTCATTTAAGGACATGCCAGTGGACTGGGAAGCCAAAACCTCCAAAGACTGCCTGCATTATTAAGGGGGTCTGGAACAAATACCTGACCAGATTTATATTGCCAGATAACTGTTAAAGATCTCATTTAAGTTTTTCTTGAATTAAATTTAGGCTTTGCTTCAGGTTGCCAATGAAGCCACTTATGATATAAGGTTTATGTCATTTGCTGCTCTTGACAGGTTTTGGTATAAATATCATCAGCTGAAAGACACTCCCTTATGGACTCCCTTTTTTGCCACCTTCTGACAAAACCATATTTTAAAACCATCATGGTGTTGTCCAGAAGTGAAAGAGTGAGCATGTTAGATAGATATGGTTTATTCACTCAAACAATGGTGTACTGTCCTAGGCATTCCCACTGCAACCTAAAATCTGAGCTATTCGGAACTGTGGGGGAAATCAGAATTAATCTTTGACTATTAAAGATGAGGGTACAACATCTGCCTGAAAGTTTCTTCCTAGGAAAAGACAGAGGGGTGTTGTTTTACCCCAGACAGCTAAAGGTTTGTTAGAGATGTAGCTGAAAATACCATTTAAGTGGGGCATGCAACCAACTAAAATGTACCCTGTGTGATGAATTGAGACACACCAGTTTTCATTGTGTCATTGAGTACAAAGGCAATTTGTTTGATGAAAGCAGGCAGTCCTACCATAGTTGCTCATGGGTGTCTCTCAGTCAATCCGACCAAGGGGATGATTTAGGACAAAATCTATTTGTGACACTTGCCCAGAAGCAAGATAAAATATGCAAAAACAGAACACTCTGGTAAGGGTCAAAGTCTGAACCTCCTGAAGCTAGGACAGAAGTGACAACAGAGGATGTTCCTATATCAATGTTAGAACCTGCAGCTGACACACTGGAGAAACTACCTGATCTCTCTTCTAGCAAAATAATTTCAAAACTAGCAGAATCAGACATTTAGCCATCATCAGTCCAACAGCACATGGGGATGGACACAGGAAGTAGTATGATGGAAGGACAGGCCCCACTGATAAACAGGTATTAGTTATCCCCCCCCCCACTTTGAATATCGACAAAATGAGGATGATCACACAAGCCAAACCTAAGGTTTGGAAAAAGAAACAATTCCACTAATCAAAAGACATAAAGCTTTGCAGGCACCTAATGACTGGGGGGAAACAAAGGAGGATTTCAATGCCTCATCTATTGCATCCTCCCAACAGGACCCCTCCTCAGATACTGGGTACTCTTCGTCTGATGACTCAAATAGAAATCACAAAAATGCTAAGTATGAAAAGAAATGGGAAGGAAAACATAATTGGTTCTAATGTATTTAATGTGATTTTGCCTACTATTCATGTGTATTAATGCTGTTGACCTAAATATATCCTTGGCTACTGCCAATTTACATAGTTTGAATAACTTGACTAAAACTAAGGTTGTTTTCTCTTTTCTCCAGAAGGTGAGGAAAAGCATTGCCTTTTATAAGACGCTAGACTACTCACTCTGTTGGAAGTATGTTTGGCCCAAAAGACCTGGTATAGTACCTTCCTTTTGGTAACTGGTGTGGAACCATGCACAAGAGTGAGAATTTTATGTAACACCCCAGAGGAAGAAGTTATTAAATTCCTGGATCTTAGCCCATGGCGAGTAATACTACTGGCTATAAAAGTTAAAGGAACTGTTCTCAGGATAATTAACATTGGTGTCCCTCAGTCCAAGGTGGCCAGGACTGAACTTTTAAAATTAATCCAGCCTTTCCTCTTCACCAGTAAACTGGTACTGTTTGATGGAGTTTATTAATTATGTAAAACTAAGGTAAGGAAAGCTGAAAGTGATTATCTTAAGAAGAAACTAGGTACTGGATCTGGTAATACTAAGGCCCTTTGGAAAATATTAAATAGTTTAATGGGTAAGAGTAAGAAATCAGAGAATATATCCATTCAGCTTGATGGGCAATTAGTTAATGATCCAATCAAAGTTGTGAATGGGTTTAACTCTCATTTTACTAATTTGGAGAGGTTTAATATACAGGGTCTGGTAACAAATTCTGAATTAAAGGAGATATTGGCTGAAAATGTGGATAATATGGAACAGATGGGAGTTCTAAGATTCTGTTTTCAGACATTGACTGAAGAGGACATTTTGACATATTTATTAAAGATGGATCCCAGACCTAATATAGGGGTAGATGGAATAGATTATAGGATCCTGAAAAAAGCTGTACATTAATCGCCCCAATGTTGACTAAATGTTTTTATTTTTCCTTAAGTAATAATGTTTTCCCCACAAAACGGAAATGTGGTATTGCTAAGCCCATATTTAAATTTGGTAGTTTGTTATATGTAAATAACTATAGACTGATAACATTGTTAGCTCCATTACCTAAATTGTTAGAGAGGATTATTTCAGATCAGATTAAGGAGCACTTGGATAAGTATCAACTTTGGTCCCCATCTCAGCATGGTTTTCGACCTGGATACAGCACGGAGACTGCCTTGGTGAGGTTCACAGGCCAGGTATATAAAGCCTTAGATGAGGGTAAAATAGTGGCTTCTGGGTTTGTGGACCTCACCAAGGCATTCAACCTTGCTGACCATAGGAAACTATTGTTGAGTTTACTTAAGGTAAATTTTTCTAATGAAGTGATATATTGGATTGATAATCATTTATCTGAAAGGGTGCAGAAAACTTTTATTAATGGTGTAATGTCAGATGAGGGTAATTTGATATGTGGTGTCCCACAAGGGTCCATATTTGGCCCTTTGTTGTTTTCTCTTTTATTAAATACTTTACATAATGTATGTAATTACACTGAGCTTATTTTATTTGCAGATGATGCTGTTTTATTATGTATTGGAGATTCTTGTCAATCTGTACAACAGCATTTGCAAAAGGATTTTAGCTTACTGCATAATTGGTTTATTGGGCATAATTTAGTGTTGAATCATGTTAAAACAAAATGCATGATTTTTAAAAATCCTAGATCTAAACTAAATTTTGAGCTGACCTTGAATGATAATTATGATAATAAAATCGAAAAGGTTTTTGAAATATGTTATTTGGGTTTAACTATAGACTGTAACTTATCTTTTGAATTACACATATAGAAATTAATTAGTAAGTTACATCAAAGATTAGGAATGCTGTATCGATTAAAAAGATATCTAACATATGAGACCAGGGCAGTATTTGCACATAGTTTGTTGTTTTCAGTTATTGATTATGGGTTATTAATATATTTTTTTTCTTCAGATAGAATACAAACTAAGCTTACAACAACTTATAATATCATTCGATTTGTTACTGGTTAAAGAACTCATCATTGTTTTCTTTATAGTACTTTAGGGTGTCTGCCCTTTGTTGATAGAATTAGAATGTGTGCTACAGTATTTCTGCAAAAAATACATCTTGGATTTTTACCAGGTATTACTTGTAAGATGTTTCCAAGATTGTTAAATTCTGTTCGGACAAGTCACAGGTTAGCTATAAATTTCAAATTCCTTTTTATAAAAGTACAGTGGCTCAAAATTCACTTCAATATTATGCAATTAAATTATACAATGATTTGCCTTGTAATATTACAAAGTCTGTTACCATTTCATTATTTAAGAGTGTTCTAGCAAAACTTATGACAAATGAAGCAAAATGCCGTTGTTTTAATTGATACATTTATTGTATGATTTTGTATGTTTTGTATTATATATAGTGTTGTAATTATGTTGTGCCTGGGCACCAGTGAAAATGGGTATTTTATGCTCACTGGTCATACAGTATAAAAATAAACAAACTAACAAAACAAATAAATATACTTACCACCTTGGATAATGGGGCACAGACACAAATACAAAAGGTTTTTTGTGGCATGACATTTCTTACTAGTCTTACCAATTCTAAACAATCAGATGCCTATTGACTCATACAGGGAAATGGGATACAACGTTCATCAAAGGATCTTTGGCTACCTGTATAGTGTATTGATTTATTTCTGCCTCCTTACATACTACCTCTGCATCTTTATTGCCTCTTGAATTTTCTCACCATGAGATCATCTGCATAACATTAGGAGACTTTTCAGCTAAGACAATGGGACCTGAATATTGGAAACATAACTAACCTTTACTAAAAAACGAATAAACATTAACATCATTAGGGGAACTGGTGGGTACAAGTAAGTCTGTATTTGATATTTAATATTTTCTGATATTTGATAACCCGCTGGAATTGTAACAAGATTCCAAAAAGGACATTTGAAACTTTTTCCAAACTTATGGAAGGTTATAAAAAAATTTGAATATTTTCAATACTTATCACAAAGACACCAACTGCAAAAATCAATATCATTGGCTACATCTACAGCAATAAACTATACATCTCAGATTATGCTTCTCAAATAGAAAATGGCCATTTTTCACACATAAAGAGTCATTATGCTGAGTCTCAAACAGAGGATTAGTAATCAGGGGAAACAACCACAGGTCTGTCCACATGAAAGCTGTACAAACTGGTTAGAAAAAAATAATTATTAAAACCCTTTAAGACAAAAATAGTAAACTCTGTACCACACAGGAGGAAATTAATCATATTGCAGAAGGCTATTCAAGTTCAAGTTCAAGTTTATTAGAGGAAAACTCCATTGAGCAAGCTCATTCACAAGGAGGTCCTGGGGCATGTTTACAAGCATATACACAATACATATAGGTAACAGCATAACAATACATTAAATGCAGACTAGGTCCTGTAAGATGCATAGGCCAACAATCAGAAGATAATGATACTTAGCTGAAATTCAGAAGTGGCAGTGTAGCAAGAGGAAGCATAGGGGTGGAGAAGGATGGAGAAGGAGATTAGAAGCAGTTACAGGTGTCCTTTATTTTGGAGGCAACTAGTCTTTTGAAGACTATAGTTGAAGGTTATAGTTCTAAAACATTTGGACCAGTTTTTGCTTCCCTCTCACACAGATGATATTACTTTTTTTTCTAGTTGTCAAATTCCTCCTTTATCAGTTCTTGATAGTTCTCTGCTACAATAGAACATTCACCCCTGGGAGATAGAAGAAGCTATAAATTATTTAAACTCAACTTCCACACCAGGATGGACTTACAGGTAGAGCTGTGTGAAATTGGAAAATTTTGCCTAGTAAAGTATTTTGCATAATTTCCACATTAAGTGAACTTTTTCACCTAGGTAAAATGTAATTCACCTCTAATGGCACTTTCATATAATGCAAACTTTCACCAGATTTTGCCAATGTTTTTCAATTTCTCCTACGACATTGGAGTGCATTGTGAGTAAATAGCTGAAATATCACATGCAGGCTGTTTTCTGCACACTATATTGTCTGTTGAGTCAGAATGCAGTTCATTGTGGTGCATCACAGACAATGAACCCTTCAAAAAACTCTTTATTTGTGATTTTTGAGAGTTAATTGCTACCAAAATCTAAATTTAGTTCCTAGTGCTGCAAGTGAACATTTTTATGTTTTGGTATCTTTGGACAACACTTAGTTAAACTTAAGTAGTTTTTTTTCAGCTTTCTCTGTGTTTGTGTCTGTGAGGGAACTGAGTGGGAAAGGGTGGACTGTGTGGAGAGTGTGTGTGTGTGTGTGTGTGTGTGTGTGTGTGTGTGTGTGTGTGTGTGAAAGCAGAGCAGGCTAGTTCCTAATATTTTACAGATTTCTCAAAAGTTGTGAGTGAGTTTCTGTAATTCCTTTTAAGTCTTAATATTGTTGTTGGTGCGCTACTTATTTGTTATATTTTTTCTTACATATTGACCCTTTTTTGGGTAACTTTATCTGAACAGTTATTCAGTCTGAGTAGTTCTGTTCCTGTTTCCTTTTGCTTAATCACTTTTGTGCTTTATTTTTTTATTGGACATATTCATGTACATTGACCACTTGCACATATACAGGTACACGGCATTGTTGAATTGCTCACAGAAATGAATATTGTGATCTAGCCTCTGCATTGCAGTATTCATATCTTTCTGTTTAATTTGCTTACCATATTAACTCCTTCCTCCCTGTTACAACACTGTTGCTTACTACCTGAGCTGTACTATATAAAAAATGACATAGTTTTCAACTGAGTGGTGGTCCCTGCATGATTGTTGAAGGAGATTTTGTTTGTTCATTTCAAATCTTGTTGTCCATTCTGTCTGATATATCTATAAGCCAAAACTGTATTTAGTAAGTATTAACACATTACAGTGCTTGTCTTCTCCAGACACCACTTATCTAGACCGTAGCAGTTGGAAAGGCTAACAGAATGCTAGGGTACATAGGGAGGGGTATAACAAGTAGAAGGAGGGAAGTGGTGGTACCATTGTACAACTCCCTAGTAAAGCATCATCTGGAGTACTGTGTTCATTTCTGGAGGCCCCATCTCCAGAAAGACATAGACAAGATGGAGACGGTACAGAGGAGGGTGAAAAAATGGTGTCAGGGATGCAGCACAAATCGTATGAGGAGAGACTCAGAGATTTAAATATGTACTCCCTGGAGGAAGGGAGAGAGTGGGAGACATGATAGAGACCTTCAAATGTTTAACTGTGATCAACAGGGTACCAGAGGGGAGCATCTTTCACATGGAGGGAAATAGCAGAACAAGGGGGCACAGCATGAGACTAAAAGGGAGAACACTTAGATGGAACTTGAGGAAATTCTACTTCACTGAAAGGGTGGTGGAGAGATAGAACAGTCTCCCCAGGAAGTGCTGGGGGTGGCCACAGTTCAGGGATTCAAGAATGCATGGGATAGGCACATGGGAATTATCAAGCTAGGATAAAAGGGGGGAATTGTAGCATCTAGGGTACCTTAAGCATTAGAAAGAGGGATAGGGCAGACTGGATGGGCCACAAGGCCCTTATCTGCTGACAACATTTATGTGTCTATGTATATATGTAGATCATGTTTTGACTGTGAGGTGTTCTGTGCGGTTGGTTTACAGTTTAGTTTGCGTGACCCTACCTGTACTTACCCAGTTATTATCAAGTTGCATAATATCTGTTCCATTTAAAAACTAACATTTTATTAAGAACTACTTAAGTATTTTTTCAGTTACTGTACAACCTTGTTGTGGTGGTATTCTCTGTTAGTTTGATATTTAAAGTCTCTTACTCAGGGTTCAATGTTAACATTGTTTTATTAGCCCTGAACCTAGTGCAAATTGATCAGGGCTAGTGCAGCTAACTCTCTACTTGTCCATCTTGACTAGTGCAGGTTTTTCAAGGCTGATAATGAAGTTGAAAATGTCCCTAATTTAGCTGGCTGTAGTCCTTTTGCTAATCTCCCTCAGTGTTCCAGGTGGTCTGGTGTGATTAGCAGCTCATTAAGAGCTGCAATTATTTAGCAGTTCAAGAGGGGGATCCAACAAAAGACTTGATGTGAGTAATTATCACTCAATTGTTAGGATGGTCAACTACTGTGATTGCTATGATCAAGGGTAGAGCGGTTAAGATACTAGCTTCCAGTTTGCTGAACTTGTCTTTGATTTGTCCCACAAAATTAAGACCAGTGTGCCTCGTTTTCCAACCTTTTGAGTGTCTGTATCCAATATGGCAGTGCCAGAATGCTATGATGTATACACTGTCTGCCCAGCCTGGTGGTCTGTCAACTCTATACTTTCCCTTGACACTAGGGTTACCACCTTTTAAAAAGTCTAAAGTGGGATATTTCTTACTGAAACATGATTTTTTGTAGGCTGATATGTAATCCCGACCAATGCAACAGACTTGTTTTCTCTAAATAATCAGAATTAAGACTAAGTGTTTTTGTTTTTCAGCTGCTTCTAGTGTTACTTATCATTTTAAGGTAATGTATTTAAGTTATTACATTGTTTTGCAGCATTTAGAGGAAAGTCTGAAAATATTTTTTTCTGCTATAATGTCAGGACATGTAGCATTTTTCATGTTGTTTTGCAGGACACAGCTGCCCAAATCAGGACTGTCCTGTGAAAATAAGGACAGGTGGTAACCCTACTTGACACCACTGCAGACTAGACTCTGAAGTGGCCATCCATAGACCCATAGCTGCCATTACTGACTGATGCAGGGATCCATAGCTCCTCTTAATGCATCACACCAGTCAATGCCATCCATGCAGTCCCAGCCGTATACCACCTGGCATGTCATTTCATCCTAAAAACAATGCTTTGGAACATGTATGTTACAATACAAAACCTTAGAAAAAATACATAATTTGAAAGGTTATAATAGGTATTCCTGGTGCGCATAGATGATCCTATATAGAAAGAGAGGTAGAACAGCATCATGTCTGTATACTGCTGCCCCTTTGGCTGGTGAAAGGACACCGTTATGAAAAATCAGTTGTTGTTAGGGCAGAGCATGTTTAATCAATACTTTTGTGCCTGGTATATATAAACAGAAATGTCAAAATTTCTTACATCCCAAGCCCCCTGTGTTTGTTTAACTCTCTCCAAAGAAATTCTAGAACTGCTCCTGGCTCACTTTGCAGTGTAAGAAAGCTTCCTGAAGTGCAGGTCTGGTTAATCACAGGGTAGGTGATAAGAATGTCATTCTCTGCCTAACTCTATACATTGCACTACTGGTCAGAGGGGGCTGTGGTGAGGTGCATGATGATGCTGGTTGTTGTGTGTGCAGAGCTAGAACTGCTTGATTGAACATTTGCTATTATGGTATTCTCTGGTTTGGTGGGGAGGAGGGTGAAGAAAGAGGAAGCAAGGGGCACATAATAAAAACTGAGGGGGTACACACTGTGTGTGATTGAATTGCAGCCTTTATTTTGCTGGGGCAAGAAGCAATGTGGGGGAGCAGGATAAATATACAATAATCCAAGTATTTATTGGCTTGCATTTTTCCTATATAACCCATCAAAATTTGCCATTATTATTGTGGGCTAGTGCAATCATCTGCAGGCTAGTGCAATTTTTAATCAGCTTGTCTGACTGGCTAATGCAAAAAAAAGTTAAGGGTGACCCCTGCTCTTACTTCTGTTTTCCTGTTAGCCCATGTTACTTAATTTGTTTTTTTGTAATTGAAAAAATAAATACAGTGTTTTAACACTTGAATAGGCTACAATAGCAGTTGTAGGTAGTTGTATAGACTACAGTGCTGCTACCTGTTTTGATTTCTGTTCGCCCTCTGCAGATAGAAATGCAGGTGTTAAATCACACTTATTCAATAGAAATACATTATCATATACTTCCAAAGGAAAGCAAATGGAACAAGCATATAAATATGCCTGCCAAGAGATGTTCTAATTCAGGGAAAGGTGCCCAGGTGGGAGGTGGCTTAAAGAAGTCTGTTGAAATAAGCAAACCTGTTTCTAAATCAGTGCCCTCTGTGGGCTCCACTGCTGATGTGGCAGCCAGTAGCAGCAAAATTAAAGTTAGAAGTAGCTCCAAGTCTGTGACTCATTTTTTTACTGCCCAATCTGTAGCTGGTATGCTCATTGGGGATGATACTAGGAATAAGAAAGACACTCACACTAGTGGAGGCACAGAGGTCCTGGAGGAGGTCGAAAAAGTTGTCAGTGTGACTGTTGTTCCTGCTCAAGGAGGAGCTGATGGTGGTGAGGGTGATAGTGTCCAGCTTCAGTCTGTTACTCTTTGAGAAGGAGATAAGGAAAGTCAGCTCCCTACAGTGAGGAGATGCCAAACAAAGGAAAAGTTTATCTTGTAGTAGACAGTGATAGGGAGGAGGATATAATGTGTTTTGGTACAGATGATGACAAGGTGTTGGATCCCCTGTGGGAGCCAGAAGTGAAAAAGCTGAAGGGTGATGATGTAGCCCATTTAGATGACAAGCCTGAGGGTGAGGACATCAGCAAGCCTACAATAAGCAGTCCTGTAACCCCCCTCCCAAATGTAGCATGGTGGAAGTCATGCAAGTGTCCCAAAAAGCAAAAACGTCCACACCTTTGGATCCATTGTTCAAGTCCCAGTGCCATGTCAAATCTAGAGGTGCAAAGTCCCTAGTTTGGGATTTTTTCATGCTTGATGCAGCTGATAACACCATGACGATATGTCATCTGTGTCAAACACATGTCAGTCATGGAAAAAGGGGCAGCCACATAGGCACTGGTGGCCAGCACACCCACTTGAAAAACAAGCACCCATTATGCTGGCTCCAACATCAGAAATATACCAGAGCTGTTGGTGGGACTTCCCTTGTCAAGCTTAATATTAGTAAAATTAGTGCACTAAAGCAGGAGAGAGGACAGAGTGGGTCGGTGGAGGATGAATGTAAGGAATTCTTTTCTCTCTTGAGCAGTGGGAATAGTAGCAGTGTAGCTGCCACTTCCTTGAGTTATAAAAGTACACCACCAGGCACCAAATCCACCAAAATAACCAGTTTCATACATGCTACACAACCCAGGCCCCAAAACTCACCTGGTACCCCAGCAAGAACAACTTTGGTGGTGCAAGTAAGGCATTTTTGTTGATCTGCCCCCAAGATGTAGCCCACATTGAAGAGTATGCTTGAGCAGCACTCAAAGTACCCCCCATCATGCTGCTGCCTGTGAGCTGAACACAGCCACCACTGAAATGCTCACTATCAACCTGTTGCCCTTTTCCTTTGTGGAGAATCCTAGATTCTGCCATTTGATGGCCTGTGCCTGTCCAAAATGGCAGGTGACATCATGGATGTATTTCTCAAAATGTGCCATGCCCGAACTTTACAGCAGAGTTTCACAGTATGTCCTACACGCCATGAGGCATTCTGCCTCCAAATATAGCCACCTTAGCATGGATATGTGGACAAGTGGACAGACCGTGGGCAGTTCAAATCTTTGCATAACAGCACACTGGGCATAGGCACCTGGGGTGGTCGATGATTTGGAGCCTGGCAAAAGCTGCCTAAAGTGAACTGTTGGTGGTAGCAACACACCTGGTATTCATCAGCATGCCACCATCACTATGCAAAGTGTTACCGGGTCTCACACTGGTGAGAAAATGATGAATGTGCTGCTAAATCAGATTGTTGAGTGAGTAAATGCACATTCATTTACACTGGGGTTTATTGCCTGTGACAATGGCTCCAATGTGGTGAAGTGCATTACTGAAGGTGTTTTTTTCAGAGTGCTCTGCCTGGCCACTGCCTTAGTCTAGTCATGCAGCAATTTCTGAACCATGATGAAATGAAGGAAACTGTGTCTGTCGCCCAGCGCATCTGTGTGCACTTTGCACATTCTGCAATGGCCTGTGACCATCTGTGTGAGCTGCAGCACACTAACTATCTGCCTCAGCACCGTATAAAGCTTGATGTTGTTGCCAGGTGGAACTCTACACTGTACATGCTGGACCAGCTGTATGAGCAGTATAAGGCAGTTTCAGATTACCTACTGCTGCACATGACCCAGGACAGTGCTGGAGTGTCCATCGCTCTAACAGTGGAGCAGTGGTGACAAATTGATGACATAATACACATTCTGCATCCATTTGAACATGTAACACAGGCTGTGAGTGGGGACACTGCATGCATAAGTCAGTCAATACCCCTTATACATGTGCTGAGGTAGACACTGGTGAATGTCCATCACCAGATGAAGGCAAGTGATGATCACAGTGCTATTCATGTAATGAATCACATGCTCTGCATACTGGACAGCAATACTCATATCTTTGGCAATATGCAGAGTAATGAATTTGCTATTGCTACTATGCTGGTTGCACGGCACAAACATGACTTGCCTGCCATGATTGAAATTGGTCATGTGCGACTGGAAAAATTTACCTATTAGCTTGTCAGACAGGGACATGGTGCACAGATGAAAAATGCAGAGACACAAATGGCACATATACCAGGTGTTGCTACTACCACCACCACCAGCAGCTCATCACAGGTCACCAAATCTGAGAAAATGTCCAAGTTGCAGCACAACATGGCAAGTAATCCCTTTTGGGATGCTCTTTACCAGGTGGGCATGGAAGAAATTGAAGACAAGGAGGAGGAAGAACCTGATGAGGCAGCAGGACTCAGGACAGCACAACGTATGGTGGATGCCTACATGGGAGATACCAAGCATCTTGGCATCACTGATGAGCCACTGGTGTACTGAAGCAGCAAAGTGAGTGATTAGCTTGCACTGGCATCAGTTGCTTTTAAATACCTCAGCTGCCTACCATCCAGTGTCAGCGTGGAACGGGTGTTCAGTTCTGCTGGGGTCATTGTGCATGACCGGAGGACACATCTGTCACTGAAGAATATGTCCATCCTAACATTTATAAAAATGAATGAGGCTCACATTCCACATAACACAGTTATTTCAATTGTGTTGCCACAAGAACTGTGTCTTGGAGACGATGATGACAATGAAGACGTCCACACTGGTAAGGCCTCTACCAGCAGGGAGGTAGATGAAGCAGCAATGATGACTGAATTTCCACCTGGTGATGACTCCAGTCTTAAAGACTGTGAGGGCTGCTTCATGGATGATGTGTCACTGGAGAAGGCTAATGTTGTTATGCCCACCCCCGCATCCCCCCACCCATTTCCACTGAGTATGCTCATTTATGCTATTGTTATACATTTTATATGTTATTTTGATGGTTGTTCTGTGTTTCACATCCTGTTACTCCATTTAATTTAATTACCCTATCTAGTAACAATGTTTTCCTCAGTTTATTTTTGAAAAAATTTATCACCCCTGCTATGCTAACCGGAATGTATGTCAGCAATACACAATGGCCCCATCGAGTGACATTTACTGAACAACATCTTCTCCATTTCCACATACACCTCCTCCATGAGACCCTGAATGTGTATATAGTAAGTCTGCCACCACTGTATAATCGATATAACAAGTTTGTCTGACAGTGCACAGCCAGTACTATGTTAATCAGAAATGCATGCATACTTCATCCCTATGTATACAATTAACCATCATGTAATACACCTCCTTGGCATCTATCTTACTGTGTATAACACAGACTTCAACAGTGTGGGCCATCACTCTCAGGGTGCCAAGAAATATAGCTGAAAGGATATGAAGCTGACAGATACATGCTCCAGCATAAACAGCAGTCACAGACCAGTACTTCAGTGCTGCCTCTGAGTCCTTCTAAATTGATCCTCCTCCTCCTCCACTAGCAGTCTTCCACCAAGAAGAACCACAGCATTGCCAGCTCATTGTAGGCAGTATGTCAACCAGCACGATGTAGCATTTTCATCCCAGCAAGCACACTTGGTGATGTTTTCCCTCCAGCTGACCCCCCATGATGACAGCCTTGCCAGAATATTTTGGGCCAAGTCATCAACCAGCACGATGCAACACTTTCAACCCAGCAAGCACACTTGATGTCGTTTTCCCTCCAGCAAAACAAATAGCCACTCAAAAAGCAACACAGATCATCATCAAGCCAGAAATATATATGTTCTTCCTCCATGGCCTGTATTCTGGTCAAGTGATTCGTGGTAATTAGATTTCATTTGTTGTCGTCTTATTACTTATACCTCCATTGTGCTGTTTTGCATGCCTTTGTTGCCATAGAATGTCAAGTATGCATGCAAGGCAGCCCAACTTAATGTATAAGTTATCTTAAGTATTTCCATTTCACTCTATACAGTGTTTGCCATGATCACACTATGTGAGGCCAGGACCCAGGAATAAGGCTGATGTATCGACATGGCACCTTCCAAGCCTAGTCAATCCACAATGCAAGCATTATTATGTACAGGTCAGTACTGTAGTGTTTTTCACTCATTAGATTTTGTGTATTCCATTGTAGGTACTGTATGTCCTGGTAGGTTTCCCGATAGGCTCATAATTGAAATCATTTCAGGGTGGAAATTTTTGTTGGACATCACCAACATTGATGGTAAGTATCACCCCAGGTAAGTATCAATGCAAATTTTTTTTCCCTTTCATATTTTTTTCTCCACCTTTTTTACAAATGACATTGGTTCAAACATCATCTGTCGAGTCATGACTGGCAAATGCAATTTCTGTTCAAAAGGAATTCATTCTTTAATATTGGTAACAGTGTTAGTTCATGTGGCATCATAGTGCAGGTGATGAATGGTTATGCCTCCGTTTACAGTGTCAGTAGTGCATTCTTGGATGAAAGTAATATATTCTTCATCCAACAGTGGTTCAAGGGACTTCTGTAAGCACCATATCTGTGCTTCCACAGTGGCAATGGCCAAACACATGTGCATACTATCCAAGGTCACAATTCTCAAGTCAGCTAAGTAGTATTAATAATATGTTTCTTTTCCTTTACAGGTGTCCGTTGATGATGATAACGTATGTTTTTAGTTGAAAGCAGTGTCTCGCAGCTGCAGCACCTTGATCCAATGTCCACACACCAGGGTGGAAGACTTGTATTTAGTCACCAATGCCATACAGAGATGGGATGCATCACCAAATGACCAGAAGACTAACCAACCATTCCAAATGAAGTACTTTGTACTTGGCAATAAGAAAAAATGAAGACATTTTGAGCATTGTTAAAACTAGGTGACCCCTCACACCACCACCATCATTACATGAAGCAATACTTACCTCAGAGAATGGCTGTTAAACTGGAACTCTTCACATGAATAGACTATGTCTGATGAGTATAATCAGCATCCAGATTAGGGGTAACAGACGCACCCCAACAGCAGAATTCCTGAATATTGACAGAGGCATATTGAACATAGTTACTGTCAAAGTCAGACATCTCTGGACTGCAGTAACCTCACCCAAAAATGCAATGAAAAAGTTAATACTTAACGACATCCACCAACCCCCCCCACCACCTCTACCCACCCACCAAAGACCATCACAAAATTAAGAAATACTTACCACAAGTTAATGAATTGCACACATGTTGAGCAGCAGCAGGGGTATACCAGGATTTAGCATCACCTGAATTCCTGCATGTTGACAAAAGCAAAAAGAATACAATTACAATCTGACTCAGACATCCAGACTGCAGTCACCAACCCCAGTAATGAAAAAGTCAATGCTTTCCATGTGTATTTGGAAATGCGGTGCATTCCAACATCCCATATCTAAATCATGGCATGCATGTCATGATGATGATGTAATCCTCAGCACACTGCCAAATAATAGAAAAGCAGCACACACATATTAGAATTCAAGACATCACAACAGCAACCCACCATCACCTTTCTCTTGCACCGGAAAACATAAATACAGACAGATACTTAAGTGTGCAGCAGCAGCAGCAGTACTGATCGAGAATGTGAAGAGGATCCATGAACCAGACAATGCATTACTTCTCGTTGCAACTCGTCAAAGCAGAAGGCAGCAGCTACAGGCAACAGCAGCAGCACACAAAATGTCATTCAATCCACACTGACATAAACTCACAGAGCCAACCAGGACAGAAGCATTGTGAAATGATAATTCCACAGTTCTCAATAAATTGAGACACCAGCAGCAGGAAGAAGCAAGTGCAACTTAAGTAGTAGGACCATTTTGCAGGAGGATTTATTTTTCTCTGTGTGGCAAACTGGCTGCACCCCCCCCTTTTGCCTAGTTCTTCATAATTCACTAAATAGTTGTATCTCCTTTCTCTCACAATTTTACCATTTGATTGTTATCAACTTACTGTATAAGGCCATTTTTGCACACACAACAACAGCAGCTAGCAGCAGCAACATTAGGCCTGAAATACTTGGTAAACAGTGTCTGAATTTATTGTCACATTTTTTGTGAAACATTTTTGGACATGTGGGGCATGTTAGGCAGTGGCACCATCAAGATTATGCCTGAAATCATTGTTAAACAGTGGGCCAAACACCATGTTGTGGTCTGCGTGGAAGGCGGGCTACATTTAACAGCATGAATGAGACCTGATTTCGGTCTGAATTTATTGTAACATTTTTTGTGAAACATTTCTGGATGAGTAGACCCTATTTGGAATTAGCAGCACCGCAATTCAGGCTTGAATCCTTGGCAAACAGGGCCCAAAACTGCTGTTTTATGTCTGTGTGGGGGGGCACCATTTCACATCATGACTCAGACCAGAATTCTGTCTCAATTTTATGTAGCATTTATCAGGAAACATTTCAGAACATGTACAGCCTGTTCTGTGCTTGGAGTCGCAGAAACAAGATTCAGCATGAAATCAGTTATAAACAGTGGACCAAAGGCCATCTTTTGATCTGAGTGGGTGCTTGGGCGCCATATAAGAATATGGCTGAGAACTGATTTCTGTCTGAATTTACTGTAACATTTTTTTGGGAAACATTTCTGGACTTCTGGGGCATGTTAGGCAGTGGCAGCACCAATATTAGGCCTGAAAACTATCGTAAATGGTGCAGAAAACAGCAGACTTGGTCCTGGTCGTGGATGTGAACCATCTAACAGCATGACTGAGACCAGATTTCTGTATAAATTTACTGTAACATTTTTTGTGAAACATTTTTGGACTTGTAGGCACTGTTTGGCATGAGTAGCACTGCAATTCAGGCTTGAATCCTTAGCAAACAGGGCCCAAAACTGCAGTTTCATGTCTGTGTGGTGGTGGTGGGGAGACACAACTTCACATCAAGACTCAGACCAGAATTCTGTCTCAGTTTAATGTAGCATTTATCCTGTAACATTTCTGGACATGTACAGCCTGTTCTGCGCTATCAGAAACAAGATTCAGCATGAAATCACTTGTTAACAGTGGGCCAAAGACCATCTTTTGATCAGAGTGGGGGCTTGGGCACCATATAAGAACATGGCTGAGACCTGAATTCAGTCTAAATTTACTGTAATATTTTTTAAAAAACATTTCTGGACTTGTGGGCCCTGTTTGGCATGAGCAGAGCCAATATTCACTCTCATATAACTTTGGAAAAAATGCTTGTTCATTGGAACAAATTACAATACTTGACATTTGTGGATAGAAAGAGGAAACATATAATGAAAGATGGAGTAATATAAAAGAAGAAAGGTACACAGTTTATGGGAATGATACTACAACAGGGGTCCAGGGAGGTGGGGACATGCATGGTCAGGCCAAATGTATTCATATAAGAGGGGATGGGAAAGGGGGGGGGAGCATAAACAACTGGACAAGCAAAAATAAATAAGAGGATATAGAACAGAAGATGAAGAGGACAGAACATTTATTTTTTTAATTTTTTAGGGGAGGGATGCAGAAGAAGAAGACTAACAATAACAAAGAAAGGTGAAGGAAAAGAAAAGAACACTGGTCCACCACAGGCCATTACATTATGCACTGCCACATGTGCCACAACCATCACCACCACAAAGCTCCACCAGGAGGTCCAAGACCTTCTTCTGGTCCTCCATTACTTTTTGGAGGTCCCACCTGAGTTCCTGGCAGGTCTGATCAATGTCCTGATTGACACTTTGGACCTTGGCACACATGGCCTCCAGGTCTGAACTGCTGATCACCTGACTTGGGGGGGCTGCAGGATGTTCACAGTGGAGGTGGTGCCACTAGGTGTGGCATGCATTGCTGCAGGGGATGGGGGATGCTCCTTCTGTTTCCTCAGGGTGTGTCCTGCTGCTAGACCTCGTAGTATGGTGCCCCCTAGACTGGCACCACTGAGTCTCAGTACTGCCTTCTGCTGCTGTCTCTCACTGTTTTGCAAGCCACTCTGAAGCATGGTGGTGCTGCAGGTGGCTTCTATGACCAGTAGTCCCAAAGTGGGACTCTGGTTTCCCCCTTTTAACTTTTTTCCCACAAATGTTGCAGACGGCAAAACTTTTATCATCAGCCTTTGTTGTGAAAAATGACCAGACTGCTGATCTTTGGTGGGGGTGGGGGATGCCAGCTGACATCCCGGTGGGAACCTTGCCCTCTACATCATCCTGCCCTTGCTGGGGGGGGGGTCGGGGCCACATGCTCCTGCTGCTTTGAGGGACAATGGGTTACAAGTCCTGATGCTGGTGGTGGCAGGGTCTCTCTCTCTCTCTCTCTCTCTCTGTCTCACACTCTGTGCTGCTCTCTCCAGACTGCAAACTGCAGGAAAAGGATTTAGATTCAGTGGCTTCCTGCCTGAGTGCAGTCACACATGTGAACTGCAGTCTGCTACAGACAGCAAGTCATGTGACAAGTCTTTTTCCTTAATTTCACCCTAGTAAAACACTAAGATGAAATTTACTGGCAGAAGTGAAATTTACAGTAGAAATTTCACCTCATGGTACAGGCAAAATTTTACCTCAAGGTCTTAATTCTGCAAAAATTTTTGTAAGGCGAAATTGGTGATTTTGCCAGAAGTTCGCTGGCAAAATTAAATTTTGCTGCATCTCTACTTACAGGTGACTTTTATAAATTTATATTCTCATTTCTTGTGACAGAACTCACTGCTCTGTATAATTTTATCCTTAGCTCAGTAGAGCTCTCATGTAGTATGAAGAAATGGATGCTAGTATTTCTCTATAAATCTGGAGACAAAAATCATTTAGATAATTTGAGACTAATCTGACTTTTAAACACATACCACAAGATCTTTTCTAGAATACTAAATGAAAGGCTATTAGAAGTGGCAAGGCATCAAATGAACATGTCACAGACTTGCTCAGTACTGGTTTGGTCTATTCAAGACCATTTCATTCTACTTAGAGAAATGGTTGAAAGAGGAAATAGGGAACACGTGTCTGTTTTTTATTTTCCGTGGATCAACAAGAAGCATTTGATTGTATTTCAGACAAATGATGTTTGTAACACAACAATATGGTTATCCCAACAGATTCATTCAGTGGATAATGTGCCTGTGTAATAATGTATATGTCTGAACAAACAATAACGGGTGGTTAGAACAGGAATTCAGAATGGATAGAGGAGTTAAAAAAGGTTGACCATTAAGCCCACTACTAATCATGTTTGTTTAGATGCAGTGTTATGAGGGCTAGAACATGATGTCTTAATGAAGTCTTTGAGTAATCCAAAAGGTACAGTAAACCTCAAAGTAATGGCGTATGCAGATGATTTCTACATTTTAGTTAAAGACACATAAACTGCAGAGAAGGCTATTTCATACTTTTCAACATTTGGAGCATTCACAGTGGCTATTCTTAATCAGACTAAAAGCATGGGAAGACAATTTGAAGGAAGACAAAGTGCTCATTCAACTATGAAGAGGGTATGTATAACTACAGAATCTATACATATTTTAGGTTTAACATTTGGGGATGGTGATTTGGTCATATTAAGTTGGCAAGAGTGCATAGAAAAGGGAAAAAAGACTAGAACAGAGGAAGAAATGGCAAATGGGAAAATAAATGTGTATACTGTATTCTACTAAAACTTTTCTATTAATAGTATTTATTTAGAGAAGTCAGATCTTTCCAATACCACAACAAATCCACTGTTCTAATCTTCTTTTTTCAGTCCCTCTGGGGGAGTTGTTTAAATCAAATCAACCTGTTAAAAAAGTGGAATAGATATGATTAAACCCATGTTGTTCTTTTAGCATATTTTGTTATACTAATCTATGTCTCATTATCTCCCATAATTTAAAACATGGGTTCCTTGAGTCAAATTTTCTTGCTCCACATGTTGTACCTGTGGGTAACAGGGAAACTATCAGTGGTCAAAAAGAACCTCACTGTGCCAAAATAACATAAATATGTTTTTCATAAAATACAAAAAGAAAACAGCAGCTCTAGAGTCTGTGAGGTACTGCCATTCACTATTCCAATTACAAATTCCAAAAGAAGAGTAGCATTCAATAACCTTCAGTAGACAGGGATATACACTAAAAGAGATTATATTGTACAACTGCCTGTATATATATATATATATATATATATATATATATATATATATATATATATCACACATGCCCCCTATGCAAGCATCATGGGCTGCATATGCAAATCACCACAGAATATGTGGTCCACTTAAGAATGCAGGTGCGAAAGGCTCTAGCACAGTTTGCAAAGGGTGCCAACAGGCCTCTGTTAGCACCCTTTGCAAACTGTGTGAGAGGGCCTTCGCACCATGCAATTCTGCTTAAAGTTGGACCAGCATAACATTCTGTGGTGATTTGTATATGCAGCCCATGATGCTTTGCATTGTGGGGCATGTGATTTTTGTATTTTCTGAAACTTGGCTTCCCAGCCAAATGCCCTTTGGGGTAACCCTTGCCTCAGTGTTTGCGCACAGAGGTTCTTTGTCTTATATATATATATATATATATATATACACACAAAAAAAAAAGCTTTAACATTTGTAATTGGAATATAACTCAAAAATCATGCCAGAACAGAGATCAGAATTACATACCAAACCTAAACATTTTGGGCTGGATATTCAAACTGCACCATTCATAGGCGCAAGCCCTTGCACTGCACAAAATAGTTGTGCAGGGGTGTGTCCGGGGCGATATTCAAAGGAGTTGTGCTATTGAGCAACTCCTTTGAATATCACCCCCCAGCCACAGCCACTGTGCATGGCGCAGTGGAACTTGTGCCACTGCAAGTTGACAGAGTGGAGCATTCAACTTGCGGTGGCGCAAGTACCATTGCGCCATGCGCAAAATCCTGATATTCAAAAGGTGACATGCAAATGGGGTTATAATTCATGCAAGGTGCAGGGGGCATTTGCATCTGATTATGGCCCCATTTGCATGCCATTAGCATGCAGGTGCTCCGATCCCCGAGGACTTGCGCCTGGCGCCCTGCCAGGCAGCAGCCGCCAGGGACCAACACCCCCTGCAGCCCGATCGCAGGCAAAACAGTGTAGATTCCCCCCCCCCCTCACTGGCCCGATCACGGGCATGGTTTAATTCCCCAACAGCCCGATCGAGGGCAGAAATGTGGCTCCCCTGAACATATCCCTGGTGGACCAGTGGATCGAAAGCCCGATCGCGGGCAGTAGTTTGTAAACCCCCTCCCGAAATCAGCCTGGTGGTCCAGTGGACCGAAAGCCCAATCATGAGCAGTAGTGTAGAATCCCCCCCTCCCGAAATCAGCCCTGGTGGTCCAGTGGACCGAAAAGCCCAATCATGGGCAGTAGTGTAGAATCCTCCCCTCCCGAATTCAGCCCTGGTGGTCTAGTGGCACATCCCAATTGCGGGATGTAAATGCTGCACAAATCCCCCCCAACATTGCCCTGGTGGCTAGTGTCCCCCCTCCCCCACCCACGAAGCCCCACCACCCCGCTCCCCTCCACAGCCAGCGGGTGGCAGCATCCCTCCCACCTGCCGCCCGCCACCCACTGACTGACAGCCTGGTAGGACTGCATGCCCGTGGTGCAGAGAAGAGCCAATGGCGTGCAGCCATATGATTATATGACAGTCCAGCTTTGTGACTCATTCACAAATCTGACTGTCATGTATCAGAGCTGCACGCCCATTGGCTCTTTCTCTGCACCATCGGGCGTAGCCCCACCGGGCTGTCGGTTGGTGGGCAGTGGGGCGACAGGCGGGAGGGATGCTGCCGCCTGCTGGCTGTGGGGGGGACGGGGTGGTGGGGCTTCGTGCATGGGTGGAAGGGGGGACTACCCACTAGGGCAATGTTGGGGGAGGATTTGTACAGCATTTACATCCCATGATCAGGATGTGCCACTAGACCACCAGGGCTGAATTCTGGAGGGGGGGATTCTACACCACTGCCCGCGATCGGGCTTTTCGTCCACTGGACCACCAGGGATGATTTCAGGAGGGGTTTATACAACTACGCCCGTGATCGGGCTTTTAGTCCACTGGACCACCAGGGATACATCTGGGAAGCACATTGCTGCCCGCGATCGGCTGGTGGGGGTATTAAACTATGCTCGCGATCAGGCCAGTGGGGGGTGGTGGGGGGGATTTACAGTCGGCTGCCTGTGATCGGACTGCAGGGGGGCACAGGAACTGGGTTGGGGGCTAGCCACAGGTGGCAGCTGCTGTGTTGCGCCCTGCAATGCAGCAGCTCACCTGTGGGTGGCCCTCAACTTAAGCCTTTTTTTGGCTCAAAGTTGTGCAGGTGCAGGTTGGGGGTTGTGCCTGCACAACTCTGCACAGTCCTGCTGAATATTGGGCTGTGCAGTTTATGCATGGTTCCTCCCCCTCCAGTTCAGCATGCATTCATTTGCATTGCACTGTTGCTCAGCATGTTTTCTGTGGCACGACTGCCTCCTGCTGAATATGGCAGAATGGAGCAAGTTCAGACTTGCTCAGGCACAACCCTATTGCACATGGCACAACCCTTTCGAATATCCGGCCCTTTCTCTCAAAAAGAGTTTTCCAGAGATCTAGTTACCTTACAAAACAGTGCATTTAAATAGTGCTAACAATAAACACTATCCTGTGAACTATGTAAACATTTCACATACAAAGAATAAGGTGTGTGCTAAGTAAAGTGTTCGATAGTTAAGAACATGAACAATCAATTAAAAACAGCTAAACTCAATGAGAGGACTTGATTCAATATTCTGCATGAGCACTTGATTACTAATCAGATGGCTCTTTCCAAACTGATCATTGACTGACATCTTAATTTTGTTAACTTCAAGAAACCTTTTTGACAAACAGAGCTAGAAAATGAGACAAAAGTTACAATATCATATTATAACATGGCATATTATTTAGAAAATCAAGCCCTTTAATGAAAGTGCTCAGCTGATATAATAAGTGTTTTCAAGAACCTATCATCCATTATCCTATTTAGCTGTTTTTTCTAATTATTGTTCTTGTTAGCATTAGTAACAACTTTAAATTCCAACATTGTCTTACCCCTATTAATTTCTCTTTTACAGCGCCTGCACCATTTATCTAATACAGTAAATACCTCAATGTAAATCACTATCACTCTTCTTTGCCCCACTGTAAGCCTTCTTCTTTTTCCAAAGAGTCATTTTAATGTTTTAGTGAGCCAAGGAGGAACTTTCCTCTTTTGCCATATTTCACTCTTTCTGGCAAATTAATTTTGACTAATTCTTTGATTTTATTCTACTTGTCTCCCTGGTGTCTTCAACATTTAAATCCATTATCTCCCACCTTCAATTCCATTTTTGAAAATCTTTCCTCATTCCTTCAAAGTTAGCCTTAGAAAAATGTGTAATATTGGTGTTCCCACTCTCCAAACTCTCTTTCTTGTTAATCACAAATCTGAGTGCATTTTTATCACTACCTCTCAATAGTTCCACCACTGTGCAGCATGTAAAGCTCCCTTCCACATTGTTTAGAACCAGGTCTAATATTTTCCCTTCTTTGGTATGGTGTTGGATATATTATTCCAAGTTCAGTTTGTTAGTGATGTCTATGAACTCTTTCTCATGACCTCTAGTACAAGATATCATCTCCTGTTCTATCCCTTGCATATTAAAATCCCCTACCAGGTGTAATCTGTCCACAATATTTTTTTTTTACCATAAATGTTTTTATTGAAATTTTTCATTAAACAGCATCAACAATCAATATAGAAAAGTATCAGGCACCAAACAGACAATAATCAAAAAATAAATCAAGTAAGGAAAGAAACAACTGATAAATTAAAGAACAATACAGCATGTACACACATTACAGGACACCCTAATATCCCATCCAAACCAATTAAGAGTAAAACAGGTAAGTGATCACAAGGGTCAGCTATCTTAAAGACCAAATGTTTTGAAAGGTCAAGCCCTTTAGTAGGTTACAAGAGAAAGATAAGAACCTGGGGTAGTGGTGGAGTGGTTGTAAAACAGAACTGAAAGATTAGACAGACAATAAGCTTGGTTCCCGGGGGAGGGGGGAAGAAAAGGGTCAACTGGAATGGGAGGAATTCATTGGTCCACCACTTATGGACTCACTGGGACTTTAAGGGGTGTCTAGAAATGGTGACCTACATGTCCAGAACCCAAAACGTAAAGAGAGACATGCTACTGTGAAGAACTGGATACGTGGATAGGGGGTATCCAAGTGGGGCCAGGAATCACTCCCTAGCCTGTCTTGGGAACTCTAGCAATGATATAGTAACAACACTCCAAAAAGAGGGGGGGAATGGAGCTTTCATGTTGTTCATCCATTATTTCCTATTGGCCAGACTATAGGGGGTACAAACCAAGGGAGAGGGAAGCAAATCAGAGAAACAACTCATGAAAGCAGACAGTAGGCTGCATAAGGAGCCTGTCACTAGGAAACTGATCAGTCAAGAGATTTGACAAAATGAATTAATAAGGGATGGCTTCAACCATTAGGTCTGTTCTGGAGGGTCATCCGAGGAAATTTGCCTATGAAAGGTTTCCAGATACTCTGGTAAGTCAGGAGCTTGCCCAGTATTTGGTGAGAGGTTTTTTCATATGGAGCAGTGAGGGACAAGAAGTGAAACCAATTTTCATAGGATGGAGGATCAGGATCTCTCCAGTTCTTAAGTAGCACTCTTTTGGCAGCTGCCTTTGCTCAGTTCAGTCAAAGAAGTTGAGGCCTAGTCAAGGGGGAGTTTACTTGGGGTAGACCAAGAAGTGCAAGCTGAGAATTCTGAATCCCTAAATTGGAGTGAACTAAAGAGCAGATAGCCCATACCCAGCTCCAGAAAGGGTATATACTTGGGCAAGACCAGAGGATGTGTGTTAGTGTTTCTTGGGGGGAACAACATCTCCAACAGTCACTATTATCCAGCAGACCTGCTCTATAGAGCCATTTAGGGGTTGCATAGGCCCTATGCAGGATGCTGAATAAAGGGATTTAGCTTGTAATTCCCTAGAGGCCTGCAATGCACTGGTCCTCACTTGGACCCCCTAAAGTGGGGGAATCGTAATGCCGATCTCCAATTCCTACTTGTCTCTTGGGCCTGCCAGAGGGGAAGGGGGGCAGCCATGTGCCCAGAAGGCCCTAAGTTTGGCAGTCAGATGTTGGGAACTGTCCAGTGTAACGACCAACTCAACAAGTATCTGTGGTTCTGAAAGTACAAGATCACAAGCAATCTTTTGTCTTATGAGGTTATGAATATGCAAATATTTCCAGAAGTAAGACGGAGGCAGACCATATTTTATTTGAAGGTTGTCAAAGGAGTAAAAACAGTCTCTCACTAGATCAAAATGTTCCGGAATGACTTCCTCCAATAGAGTTGTTTACCATCTATAAAGCAGGCTGGGGATTGTGCAAGATGGGCCTAGTCAGAGGCATTTGAGGGTTCCAGTCTAGCTGACTGGCATACTGATCCCAAATGTATTTTGTGTAGCATAGGCATGGGGAAATTTCAGTCTGAAGAGACCAGTCTGGAAAAATTAAAGCTGGTACCGATGGCAACCGACCTTGAGGTAATTCCAGGGGTATCCACCTGGGCATAGGCAAGGCTAACTGGGGCACATAACTACTCACCACTTGACATAGGATGGTAAAGCCATGATACAGTTTCAAGTTAGGAAGCCCAAAACCTCCTTCCTTCCGTGGTGTTTGCAAAGTCCTGAACTTTATTTTAGGAGGTTTGCAATCCCATATAAAAGTAGACATTTTGGAGGCAAGCTTCTGAAAAAGGTTGCCTGGAAGAGCAAGGAGCAAATTGGCCAATATGTACTGTAGCTTAGGGAGGGAAATCAATTTCAAAGCATTAATCCTGCCCCACAAGGAGAGGATATGGGGCTTCCAAAAGATATATCAGATTTTAAAGTATCAGCATTTTTTGAGCATTAGCTGTAAGCATGGGAGGTATTGTAGGTTTGAGAATAACACCAAAGCAGACTACTCCTGCACCCGCTGGTAAGAGTAGGCCACAAAGATGTCTGCGTTACAAGCATTACTAAGGAGTAACAGTTGGGAGTTTGTGCCATTCAGTTTGTAGCCAGAAAGGGAGGAGTATTGAAAGATGATTTCTTGTAGGGCTGGCATGGAGGAGGCAGGATTAGTGAGAAAAAGAGTGATATTGTCAGCAAAAGTACAATTTTATGGGAGATGTCTCCTACTTTTAAACATGTAAAACAGCTATCAGCCCTAATTTTAATAGCCAGGGACTCCACTCCCAGAAGAAAAAAGAAGGGACAGGGAGGACACCCCTGTTTGGTTCCTCTCTGGAGGGGGATGTAGGGAGATAGTACAGAGTTAGTGAGGATGGCAGCAGTAAGTGCAGTGTGCAGGGGTCATAACAAGGAGATGAATGGAGGAGAAAAGCCAAATCTCACCATGGCATCAAACAAGAACACCCACTCCACCCTATCAAATGCTTTCTCAGCATCTAGTGAGAGGGTAGCAGTGGGATGAGAAAGGGTACTGGCCTCCCATATACAGAACTGTGGACTTACCTGCAGACATCAGACAGTCTTTTATTTTTTAGGCAGATATCCCACTCCTTCACTGTATGTGATGTGACTGTGATGGGATGTTTAAGGAGTGGCATCTTTTAAACCCCTTCTAGCACTTCCTCCTTGTTCAAAAGACTTCCCACTTCATGATAGGCTGCTAATCTGCAGCCCCCCTACATGATGGTGAATGGCAGCTTCCTGAGCCCTATAAGCTTCACTTTCAGGCCAAATCAGAAACACAGTTAAGCAAGTTCTACAACACTGAGTTTTATACCACACCATCTTTAACCTCACATGGAAACATTGTGGAAATAAAATAACTCTATTAAGTGAGTTGGTTGGCTTAACAGTGTACACAGTGTATGGTAGCTATTCGGAGGTGGGTGGACCAGCTGGCTGATTTGAATTAAACAATAACAAAATTCATGAATTCCCCTCCAAATCTCCTGATTTTCACAGAGAGCAACCTCCCTTACCTGCTTCTGCCACCCAGCGCAAGCAAATCTCACTCTCTAGCCCATTAATCAACACTATTAGAGATAATAAACCCAAGCTGAAATGTAACTTTTCCAGTGTGGAGTGCATATAGAATAGCTGCAGTGTACCCGTACTGCTGAAACATAGAAACATAGAAACATAGAATTTGACGGTAGATAAGGACCGCTTGGCCCACCCAGTCTGCCCATTTCCCTACCTGATGGATAAGCTGCAGGTCCTAGTTAACCAGCAGCCTACTTCTTCCTACCCCCATACCCTAGAATTGCCTTATGACTGTCCCATGCATGCTTGAATTCCACCACTGTTTTTGACTCCACAACCTCCTCTGGAAGGCCGTTCCATACATCCACAACCCTCTCTGTGAAAAAATACTTCCTTAAATTACCTCTGAGCCGCCCCCCTTCTATCTTCAAATTGTGCCCCCTTGTTCTTGCACACCTCTTTTTTTGAAAGATGCTACCCTCTTGGACGTTGTTGATTCCCTTGAGGTACTTGAAAGTTTCTATCATGTCTCCCCTCTCCCTCCTTTCCTCGAGGCTATACATATTAAGCTCCTTAAGTCTCTCTTCATAATAACTTTTTTTCTTCAAGCGTTATTACTGAGAAAATGAAGAGGAGTAATTCAGCCCCTGGACATGACTGTGGTTATGGAAGGGAAACAGTAATTTGCAGCCACAGACTGCTGGAGAAGGGAAAGGACGGGGTGTCAATTTTCCTGGGTTCCAAACTGGGACATACTCACTAGAAATAACTAAGATGATGTGCAGCAGGTCAAATCAGTCACCTCCAACAAAAGCTTCAAACAGGGCACTCCTGCAGTCTTATAGTGACAATTATAACAGCAGTAAAAATACAACATTGGTAATAAGTTTACAGACACCGATGTCACTGTTTTGCAAAGTCTTCTATTTGCTTGAGTAGAATTTCAGATGACTTTCCAATGAACAATGCCAACCTCCAGACCCAGGTGGAAAAAAAGGCTAGCAGTAAGATACTGATAGCAACAACCGGGCCTGTTGTGATTAATCATTTTATCAGGGGTGATGCTGCAAGCTGGATGGTCTCCTTATATTGGATTCTTACAAGTGCTTCATGAATAAATTACGGTAGCTAAGACCACCCACAAATAATAACCAGGACAGTGCACATTTGCACCCCATCAGTGAATAGTGGCAAGTGCAAACATGAATTAAATATTGCTTAAAAAGAGCATAGATAAAATACATGATAATGGTTTTTTACAAAATAGCAAAACTGCAGAAAGTTTAGGGAAAAAAGTAGTGCAGATACCTTGTCACTTATAATTAATTGATGTTATTACAAAATGTGCATGCACTGTTGCTTTAATAGTTTTCAAACAGAACTATGTGTAATGCACATCCAACACCAAAAATGGTGCTAGTAATACCAAATAATAAAACTAATCATAGAAGGAATATTTTTATCACAAGCAAAATATTTATATGGCAAAACCTGAAGCCGAATCTGTTAACAGCATTTAGTAGGGCCATGGTAACTGATTGCAGCAAATTGTTAAATCTTAGTATACATGATGGAAACAACGGTGACAGGATCATTTTTATTACACAGTGTACAGTCTGTCTAACAAAATATCAAATATTATTTGTGATAGCTAGAAGATCCTTCATTGTGATGTGGCATTTAAAATTCATGTGGGTAATCTCCTTCTCATAGCTTTTCAATTTTTGATTTGTTACAAAAATGTCACGTCATTGCTGCCACTGCCTCAATGCTAGCCTTTTCTTCCCACACATGGTCTGCATGTTTATTTATTCATTACAAATCGGGTTTACAGCCTTTGAGTCAGAGACTCATTTACAAAGGCACCGCATCGCGGGGGGGGGGGCAGACATCAAGACATTTATTACAGTACAGATTAAAACAGAGGATAACATTACAAGTGCAGTAAAAGGAACATTTAACATAGATACGCTTAGGTTACATAATGTAGTAGTTTGTATGTTACTTAGGTTACATAATGTTACAAAATTGTGAGTTACACTCATGGATAGAGTAGGTCCTCAGAGAAGACAGTGGGTTACATCCCTGTTTGGACCTAGTAGGGAAGGGTAGGTCTGGGGAGGGAGGCTGTCCAGTGGATGTTGTCGAGCCAGGGGCAGGCGAAGTGACCGAACCCCAGGTTACAACAGGGGTTAGGTGCACCTACAACAGCGGGTATTAAAGATATGGTTCCGAAGGCTGTTTTGAAGGATCCAATTTTTGGCAAGTTGGAGATACAACTATGGAGGGAGTTGAACCAGATGGGGGCTCGGTAGAGGAAGGATCTCTGGGCAAGAGGGGTCTTGGTTTTGGGCACCTTGAAAGTGGCCTTAACAGAGCTACGGGTGGTGACTGACGAAGATGGCTGCTGTAGGGAGGTGGAAACCACCAGGGGGGAGAGTCCTAGCAGAGATTTCTTAGCGAGAAGGCAGGTCTGGTAGATCAGTTGATCCTCAAAGTTGAGAATATTGGTGGTAGTATAGAGAAGGCAGGTTTGAGTTCAGCTGGGGCACCAATCAGGAGCCTACAGGCCTTATTGATGGAGAGTTGGATTTTGGAGAGCGCAGTGTTGTCAGATGCAGCGTAGATGGGTGAGCTATAGTCCATGAGGGACAAGACAGAGGAGGTGATGACCAGCCTGAGGGCAACCTGAGGCAGGCAGTCCCTGTGCCAGTATAGCAGGCCAATCCAAGAGTTAATGGTGGCTGACAGGACATTATTGTCGGTGTGGAAGGAGAGGGCAGTATTGAACATGATGCCTAGGTACTTGTATGTGGTCATTTGTTTTAGTGGGTGCAGAGTGCTGGGGATAATCAAGAGGGGGGTATTTTTAGCTTTATTTTGATGGTGGGAGAAAAGCATTGATTTGGTTTTCTTTAGGTTAATGACCAGTCTGTGGTCTCTGAACCAACTTTCGGCTTGGTTGTAAGCTTGCTGGAGGGATAATTGGAGGGAGGCGGGATTGGGATGTGAGGCAATGAGGACTGCATCATCAACATAGAGGAGCATTTTAGGGGTACATGAGCTGGGTAGGGTGTTGCGGTAGAGACTAAAAAGTATTGGACCCAGGATGGAGCCCTGAGGGACCCCGGAGCAAATGGGAAGAGTGCTGGATAGGGAGCCACTGATCTTGACATGCTGGGATCTAGCAGAGAGGTAGCTAGAGAACCAGGAAATGGGACCACCAGAGAAGCCACGTTGGTGGAAAGAGTTGAGTAGAAGGGGATGACAGACAGTGTCAAAGACCTTGGAGAGGTCAATGAACACTGCTCCTGCAAGGCTGCCAGAGTTGAGAGCAGCACGCAAGCATTGAAAGAATTCCAGGAGAGCCATGGTTGTTCTGTGTCCTGGGTGGAAACCGTGCTGCTCTGGGTACATAATGTCATACTTGGTTAGGTATTCAGAGAGCTGGATCAACACCACTTTTTCAAGGGCTTTAGAGAGTGGGGGGAGGATGGAGAAGGGCCGGGAATTGATGGGGGTGGATCGGTCCCCACTCTTATGTATGGGTGTGATTTCAGCAGTTTTTCAAGCACCTGGGAATTGACACAGGCATAGAGACTGGTTTAGAAGGTCAGTCAGGGGGACTAGGACTTTGTCCAAGACCATACGGAGGATCCTGGAGTCGAGGGTGTCACTGCTGGGGTTATTGCTGCCTAAGGCTTTTAGCAGGTGTGGCCTGGCTTCTTGGGGGGATAGATTGCACAGGTAGAATGGTGGGAGATGTAGGACCAGAGGGAGAGAGGTAGGGATTGGGTCAAAGAAGCTGCTGTGGAGGACTGAGTTTAGGTCAGAGAAGGCAATGTTAAGGCAATCAGCTATGAGGAGTGGATCTGTGGTGGGGGTACCATTGATGGAGAGCTGAGATGGTGGAGGGGAGCAGAACTTCCCATTTAGTTCTTACATATTATCCCAGAAGGTCCGGGCTGAACCCCAAGTGGAAGTGAGGGTGGTCTGGTAGTGCTCTGCCTTGGCCCACCTAATGGCCCAAGTGCACTTATTGCGTTCTGTGTTGTAGGCCTGTCTGTCAGACACCTTTCCAGATTCTACAGCAATGTGCAACAGATTATCTCTGTTTTTGAGTCTCTGGAGGAGGATGGGGTGATCCATGGGGCATTACATTTTTTGGAGCGGATCCTGATGAGGGGGCCAAAAAGGTCACAAACCTTACAGAAGGCATTTGTGAAGTGGTCAAGAGCTGAGTCAATGTCAAGGGCACACTGGATAGGGGACCAGTCTAGTTGGGCTAGGTATTGTTTTAATTTTCTGAGGCCACCGGGGCATAAACGGTGGTGTAGAGTGGCCTATGACACTGGCTTCAGAGTGGAGGATGACCAGTGACAAAGGACTGAGGAGTGATCACTAAGAGAGTTGGGGAGGACAGTGACATCCCCGATTTTGTATGGGTGGTTAGATATAACAACATCTAGAAGAGTGCTGGTGCCAGTACAGCAATTGAATCTGGTGGGCTGGGTGACTAACTGGGACATATCCAGGGCAGCAAAGGAGTCCCTTATATGAGAGGCAGTGGAGGCAAGCCAGTTAACATTGAGATCACCTAGGATGACTTGCTACACTTTGTGAGGGAGAGATGTGAGATAGTCAATGAGGGACTGGACCCCTTGGTTTTGTTTCTTCGGGTGTACGTAGGAGACCGTGAGGAAGAGAGGGCCTCGGGCGGGGTCAGGTGTGATTTTTAAAGTGAGGGCTTGGGCTCCAAAATCAAGTTAAGGAGCTGGGAGTGCCTGACCTATAAGGGAGTCCCGTATGAGTAGTGCGCAAAACCACCGCGCTTTGCCTACTCGGTCTTCCCTGTAGATGGTATATCCAGGCAGAGTGATAGCGGAGTCAGGGGTGGATTTGGAGATCCAAGTCTCTACCAGTGCAGTTATGTCAGGTTGATGTTGAATGACCCAGCACTGGAGGGCAGCAGATTTCTTTAGGAGACTGCAAATGTTTAAGGATGCAAAGCGGAGGCCAGTTGCAGTACAGGGTTTAGAAGGGCTGGAAGCAATAGGTCCTGGGTTTGTGTGTACATTACCAGACAATAATAATAGCAGTGTAATTATTCTGGTTAGTGGCCGGTGGTGATGGAGACCCTTGGGTCGACACCCAGCTGAGGACTTTAGAATCAGGGTGCATGGGATAGATAAAGTGTGAAGGGTGGGAATGGCAGGGGAGAGCTGGGTCCAGGTCAGGCCTTGGAGGGTGGAGGGAGTGGGGGTGTTGGCAGGGTGGGGTGTTGGGGGTCAAGGGTGGGGGAGGGCCGAGTCACTGTGGGGTAGTCTGGGGATGAGGTGCCTAGTATGGAGGAAAGGTGCTCCAGTCTGTGTGGGGTCTGTACCAAGAGAGTGAAGGAGAGCAGACTTAGTAATGGAGTGTAGGTACCCATAGCAGCTGAGCAGTTAGGGAAGAGTGCCAGGATTAGTAGAGAGTAAGAAGATGTAGAGCAGCTGTGGAATGGTTGGGAAAAAACACTTTAGTGGGTGAAAAGTCAATAAGCTGCAAATGGGAAAAATCAGTAGAAGAGGGAGGGGCAAAGACAAATGAATAGTGACAGACTGACCACACAATAAGTGAAATGAGACAGGAACTATATTGTGTTGGATTGGGTAAGTGTGCCTATAACTGGGCCCTCTAGTGGCTAAAGGATATAATCTGCTAATGGAAAAGTCAGCACTTTTCGGGGAACAGTCAGGGAGGTTCTGAATCACTTTTTTTTTTTAGGGGGGCACTGCAGCAGCCTCAATGGTCAAGGGTGCAGCCCACAGACTTACAGCTCTAAGAGAAGGGGCATAGTACTCAGGGCACATAGCAAAATCACAGTACCTTAGGACCTCTCTCAAAACTTAAATCTACTCTTAAGAAATCTTTATATCAGACTAAGCATTACTTAAAGCGAGAAATCAAGAACATGTCAAGCAGAGGTCAGTCCTAGCATTAATTTCTTGGCAGCAGTTCCTAGAAGACTTCTGGATTGCTGCACAAAGTGTGAGAAACACTGACCAACAGGGGCAAGTGATATTCCTCCAGGGGTAGATGACAAAATTCAGGGTTCCAACCCGTACCTTGCTTGGAGGGTGAGTGTCAGGCAGCTTCTCTTTGTTCTGCTTACCAAACTGCAGAATGCAGTTTGTTTGAGAGGAGAGAGCCTGAAAGGGCAGAGTTGTCCCCTTGCTTGGAGGGTGAGCGTCGGGCAGCTTCTCTTTGTTCTGCATACCAAACTGCAGAATGCAGTTTGTTTGAAAGGAGAGAGCCTGGAAGGGCAGAGTTGTCCCCAGAGCTGTTTGTTGGAAATTCATGTGAAATCCTCAGGAGTAAGTAAATGACTTTGCAACACAGTGACTGCAGTGTCTAGGTTTATTCACCAGAGGAGGTAGAGGAGATGGAAGAGTCACATCAGAAGATTATATTAGGGATTCTACCAACTAATAGCAATTATGTGACACCAGATGACAAAGCAGAAAGGAGTAGATGGCATCTGATGAAGGCAACAGCACTGATGTTAATAATCCAGTGGCTGACGTTTATTAGGAGCCAGAGTACCATTTAAGTAGCCCAAATGCAAAAGGCCCCATTTTCTATCCAGGACAAAGAAAACTAAGGAGGAGGGGAGGGATGAGTATTCTCTCTCTCTCTCTCTCTCTCTCTCCCTCTCTCCCTCTCTCTCTCTCTCTCTCTATCTCTCTCTCTCTCTCTCTCCTCTCTCTCTCTCTCTCTATCTCTCTTCCCCATCACTCTTGCAGGTATACCAGCATCTCCTATGCTCTTCCTGACAAACTTATATCTCTTCATGTGCACTTTGGATTCTGCATGGATAAATATTTTTCTATTTTATTTTTTTATTTACTTTTTTCTTGTTCCAGGTTTTGCCATGTAATAAAATGATAATTTCTCTCATTGTTACGTCTAACCAAAAATGTTGAACTAATAAGGACTCCTCCAACAGAGGGACTTTGGGAAGGCCAAATGTGTGTTCACCACCAAATACAAACCATTCTTATTGGAAAATATCAAGTGATACTGACAGATATGTATCTGATTTGACAACTATATTATTCTGCAGTACTGTAGGACAAGAAGAGTTTTAACTAATGCCACCAAATTTTAGATCTATGTGTCCTCCAAATCCCTATCACAATTGTGTTTTTTCATGATTCATGTCTCCTTCTCTCCCATTTTTGTATCTCCTATGTTCTTTTCCAGTGTTACTCAGCCTTCTCTGACATCATTCTTCATGGAATAACCAAAAGTCTTTTAAAGCACAACTAAATTGCACAGTCACTCAGCCCATTATCTGCTACAGCATGTTGAATCATTAAGTGGACTGCACTGAAATTATAAATTTGTCAGGCATGTCTATCTCAATGGCACTACCAGTTTCTTACCACCTCCTACACCCATCTGGCCTGGTGCTCCCATACTGTTATGATGACAGTCACAGTCAACACAGAAATACTATGGATTTTTAAAACGAATATGCACTATTGAAAATCACAATGCAATCAACACAAACATATAGCTATTTAGAAACAGTAGCAGTTCTTCACAGTAAGGAACTATTTACTCTGAGGTTATATGTGTGGTGGTAAGGTGGATGCGGCTGTTCTGTGCTAGCTACTTTGTTCATCTCAATAGCTGCCTCTCCAATTCTTTTTTAGGTCATCTATATTCTTGTTAGGATCAGCAGTGTTTTTGGTTACCATGGTGACCTCCACTTGTCATTTCATTTCTTGCAGGGGCCAGTCCATAGCCATTTTGGCTTTGGCACCAGTTTTAGTGGGCTGTACGGGGTGCCATGCAAGGGCCCTGTGCCACTGCTGTACCATTTGATGCCTGTTTTTCTTGCCTCTCTTCTTCCATCATCGTTGCTTCAAAAACTTTATTTGCTTCAGCTGCTGGTTTGCTGCATGGCAGCTAAGCTGCTTTGGGACTGATGAAGAAGACTCTGTAAAGAAACAGAAAATGGGAAAAAAACATAATCCTTGACTGAAAATTTCCTCAACTGAAAACGGTGGTACTACATTTTTTTTTTTTTACTTGTGCGGGTGTCTACACATGTGCTGCCACCCATCATAACCTTGGGATGATAACTTAAGCTGTTTTAAGGAAAAAAGTCTGCGAACTCAAAAAGAACACAGGATCTACAGCTGCCCTCCCCACACAGTCGCCGATGATGGACCCCCGCCGAAGCACAGGTAGGACATGGGAGCAGGGTTGCAGGGGCACAGGATCTACAGCTGCCCTCCCCACACAGTCACCGATGATGGACCCCCCCAAAGCACAGGCAGGACACAGGAGCAGGGTCGCGAGGGCACAGGATCTAGAGCTGCCCTCCACACACAGTCGCCGACGACGGCCCCCCCCGAAGCACAGGCAGGACACAGGAGCAGGGTCACGAGGACACAGGATCTACAGCTTCCCTCCCCACACAGTCACTGACGATGGTCTCCCCCCGAAGCACAAGTACGAGGACACGCGGAAGGAATACTACTCAGACACCACAGGTGCCATTTTTAAATTAATATAGTGCCTGTTGAAGGAAGCTCTGCTTCCACTGTCTGCTTGCTTGCTTCTGTAAAAGTAAAAGTCGGCACAGGTGTGCTGTTAGTATTATTCAATTTAAAATCTGTTAGATGCATGATTTTAGTGCAAACTGGAAGGTGCTTTAAGGACTTTTTCAACCTTTTACTCCTTTTCCCACCGCGGAAAGCCCTTACAGAAATTTAAAGCAATAAATTAGCGAGTTTTACTAAAAGGGGTTGCTGGAGGAGGAATCCTGCTGCTCACAGTCTTAGTATTATTCAATGTGAAATCTGTTAGATGCATGATTTTTAATGCAAACTGGAAGGTGCTTTAAGGACTTGTTCAACCTTTTACTCCATTTCCCACCGTAGAAAGCCCTCACAGAATTTTAAAGCAATAAATTAGCGAGTGTTTACTGAAAGGGGTTGCTGGAGGGGGAATCCTGCTGCTCACAGTCATTTACTGGCCACAGTATCAACGTTAAAACACCAAATGGACAGGCACTTTGTTAAATGGCTGCCTGCTTAAAATAAAATAAAAAAAAAAAACAACACTTCTGCACAGCCTCTGGGTTTAAATTTCTCCTAGCCTTTAACACCCTCTGGGTTTTAAATTTCAACTATCCTTTGTACCGGGGGACAATAGAACTGTAGCTGGGCCAATAACAAGCCCCACATACCTCTCTCAGCTCTGCTTAAATCCACTCCTTCTCTTCACAGGCAGGACACGGGAGCAGGGTCGCGAGGGCACAGGCTCTACAGCTGCCCTCCCCACAAAGTCACCGACGACGGACCCCTTCCCCCGAAGCACAGGTATGAGAACACGCAGAAAGAATACTACTCAGACGCCACAGGCGCCATTTTTAAATTAATATAGTGCCTGTTGAAGGAAGCTCTGCTTCCACTGTCTGCTTGCTTGCTTCTGTAAAAGTAAAAGTCGGCACAGGTGTGCTGTTAGTATTATTCAATTTAAAATCTGTTAGATGCATGATTTTAGTGCAAACTGGAGGGGGCTTTAAGGACTTTTTCAACCTTTTACTCCTTTTCCCACCGCGGAAAGCCCTTACAGAAATTTAAAGCAATAAATTAGCGAGTTTTACTAAAAGGGGTTGCTGGAGGGGAATCCTGCTGCTCATAGTCATAGTATTATTCAATGTGAAATCTGTTAGATGCATGATTTTTAGTGCAAACTGGAAGGTGCTTTAAGGACTTGTTCAACCTTTTACTCCATTTCCCACCATGGAAAGCCCTTACAGAATTTTAAAGCAATAAATTAGTGAGTGTTTACTTAAAGGGGTTGCTGGAGGGGGAAACCTGCTGCTCACAGTCATTTACTGGCCACAGTATCAACATTAAAATACAGAATGGACAGGCACTTTGTTAAATGGCTGCCTGCTTAAAATAAATTAAAAAAAAATCACTTCCACACAGCCTCTGGGTTTAAATTTCTCCTAGCCTTTAACAGCATCTGGGTTTTAAATTTCAACTGTCCTTTGTACCAGGGGACAATAGAACTGTAGCTGGGCCAATAACAAGCCCCACATACCTCTCTCAGCTCTGCTTAAATTCACTCCTTCTCTTCACAGGCAGGACACGGGAGCAGGTCGCGAGGGCACAGGATCTACAGCTGCTCTCCCCACACAGTCACCAACGATGGACCCCCCCCCAAAGCACAAGTACGAGGATACATGGAAGGAATACTACTCAGATGCCACAGGCGCCATTTTTAAATTAATATAGTGCCTGTTGAAGGAAGATCTGCTTCCACAGTCTGCTTGCTTGCTTCTGCCCCATTGGCACTGTGCGCCGGCTCCCCATCACCCCCACCACTGCCCTTGGTGAGCTCCTCCTTTTATAGGGAGTGTCACATGACTGCTCAAAACCTATCAGCCCACTTCTCCACTTGCAGCTTATCAGCTGTCACCACCAGAGGGCTCCCATCCCAAATCTTTGTCCACCCAAATAAAGTTCAAGCTAGGATGCTGCTGCTGCCAACTTTAATCATGCTCCTACAATTGGGAAACAATTCCCCACCACCAACCATCCTCTTTTGCAAAGCGCAGCCATCACCTATGCCCCCAAATCTAACACCAAACCCCTGCTGCTCTGCCTTCGGACACACGCCTGTTCTAGCAGTGACAGATGATCATTACAGTATCATTAGTGCTACTCTTCCACGCCCTCAGTTTCACATGGGCCTTATGGTTCTAAGCACTTCCTCCTGCCGACCCCTCCCACCTCCCCTTATCTCTCGAACCACAACTACTGTCTTTAAACCTCCCTGGGTCAAGTTTAAACATCTAATCACCCTTCTCCTACTCTTGTCAGGGGATATAAAGGAAACCTTGGTCCCAACACCCCTGTTTCTGGCACCAGCTCCCCTTTCTCTTTCCCAAAAGGCCTCCATATCCTTCATTTAAACACCTGCAGCCTCCTATCTAAATTCTCACTTATCCAACCGCTGGCCTTAACCCTGCACCCCGATATCCTAGTCATCTCAGAAACCTGGTTAAAACCGCATAATAATGATGTGGAGGTATCCCTACCAGGGTATGCCATAATCAGGTCTGACCGCCAAGAAAAAAAGAGAGGCGGAGGCACAGCTATGTATACCGAAAATAGCCATCAGTTCTCTGTAGTGGACATCCCTGTATCCCCTGGGAACACTGACGCACTACTCATAAAAATCTCCCTCCCTATCTTAAACCCCATCTATGTGGCTGGCTCCTACTGTCCCCCCTGCACTCCGCCCAAGGACATTCTCTCCCATCTGGGCAATCTACAATCACTCGCAGCGGGGGGGGGTGAGCTTCATATCACTGGCTACTTCAATATAAACTGGATCGGCCCTCATAAAGCACATCTAAAGACTAAAATGAAGGCCCTAAATCTATCTCAGCTCATAACAGACCCCACCAGGCTAAACCACAAAACCCAAAATCACACCTTACTGGACTGGGCACTCACCTCCCACCCACATAGAATACTAAGTGCAGGCCTCCTACCTGATTCCATAAGTGATCATCATATGATCTATATGATCAGGAAGGTTCACAGTCCCCCTGCCCCACCCCCAAAGACATTAGTCACCAGGTCTTAGAACTCCCTCATCCTAGCCACCCTCCTGTCTGACCTAAGACAGATAAACTGGTCCTTCATCTCAATGGCGCCCACCATTGACATAGCTTTCGAGGCGTTCAGAACAAACTTCCTTAAAGTCTGGAATAAACACGCCCCTCTGCGTATGAAAAGAGTTCGAGGAGCGTATTTCCCCAGGATCTCGGCGGATATACTCAAAATATGCCACACCAGGGACCACGCCTGGAAAGTATATAAAAAGAGGGGCACTCAGGCCTCCCTCATTACCTATAGATCCCTTCGAAACAAGTGTACAAATAACATAAGACTAGTGAAAAAAAACTACTTCCAATCGACCTTTAGCAAAAATTTAAATCACCCAACTGATTTCTGGAAATCTCTTAAAACCCTGCTCTCCCCCCCACCCAACCTGCCCCACCTACACTACTAGAACAAGGTTCCCTTATCTCCGACCCTATCCATGTAGCTGAAGCTTTTAACACTCACTTTGCCAGCTGCGCCAATAAGCTCCTATCCTACTTTCCCCACACCCACCCCACGGATCCTCCCCACAACACATGTGCCCCTCGCTCTACTTCCTCAACCACACCATTCTCCTTCCGTACAGTTACCCAAACAGATGTCTATCACTCCCTTTGGGCGCTAAACCAAAACAAAGGGAAATGCCCCACTTTCATGGACTCAAAAATGCTCTACCTCTCTGCCCCAGCTATTGCCACCCCTCTAGCCGACCTTTTCAATCTATCCTTCTCCCTGGGCAAATTACCAACAGCCTGGAAGCTGGCCACCATTATACCTCTGCCAAAAGCAGGTGACCCCTCCGCCCCAGGAAATTACCGACCCATCTCCCTACTTCCTATCCTGGCCAAACTCCAGGAATGATTGGTACTGTCCCAACTCACCCCATACCTAGATGCCTCCTCCTTTTTCACACCATTCCAATCAGGCTTCCATAAATGCCACTCAACCACCACCTCCCTTCTTCGGGTCACAGGTGACATCCTTACGAGTATGGACAAAGGTCACATCACCTCTGCCATTTCATTGACCTAGCCAAGGCCTTCAACACAGTCTCCCACTTCCTACTTCTCTCCAAACTCACCGTCGCAGGGCTGTCTACCCCAGCCACTAACTGGTTCCATGACTACCTAGTAGGCAGAAGACAGGTAGTCAAAATAGCCTCTCACACCTCCCACCCTTTCCCTGTCCCAACAGGTGTCCCGCAAGGCTCAGTCCTGAGTCCCCTTCTCTTCTCCATCTTTCTGAATGACCTCCCAGCAGCATGCTTACACTCCTCTATACAGATGTACGCAAATGACACTGTCCTATACTCCTCTGGTCCCAAAACCCTCAGTGTAGCATCCCAACTCCACGAAGATTTCAACGCTATCCAGAACTGGTTTAGGTCTAACCAGCTAGTTCTTAACTCTGAAAAAACCATATCGCTAACCTTTTGGCACACCTCAAAGACTGTCCCGCCAAGTCCCTTCCCCCCGTTCAAAACCCTGGAGGGAACTCCCCTGGAAAACTGTATGAGCTTCAGGTACCTGGGAATATGGCTAGACCAACACCTAGATTTCTCTGCTCACATTACCTCTCTCCATAAGCGGTTACTCCCTAAACTTGGGGCACTGTACCACAACAAAAGCTGCCTCCCCAAACCAACAAGGCATGCCATTGTACAAAAAATTATCCTCCCCATAATCGACTACGGCGACATAGTTTACTCCACCACCCCCGGGTCCGCCTTGGCCAGCCTAGACACCCTGTTCCACTCATTCTGCCATTTCAACCTCGGCTGCCACCAATCAACCCACCACTGCAATCTCTATACTTCGTTAACTCTACCATCCCTACATGACTGCAGACAAACCAACTGTGCCAGATTCGCAGCCAAATTCTGGTCCAACTCCCTCCCCCCCCACCTGACCTCTGCCCTCTCCCAAAAACGGCACTAATGTACTCCCTTAGATGGGTTGACCATAAACTGCTCCATGTCCCGTTTATGTGCACATCCAAAGGCCAGGCCGCTTTTAACTACCGATTACCTCAGACCTGGAATGCCCTACCTGCCCCAATCCGACACGCACCAAATACCTCCCTATGGAACAATTTACTCAGAATACATTTCACCTCCAGTTGCTCATGTATCAGCTAAGAATTCTTACTTAAATGTCTCGCTGCTATATTCGCATATGTATTGAACAGTATCTTCCCTCTGTTTTCTCTATACTGATTGTATGTATCCTACCCTTGACTGTAACTTTCCCCAACCATGTAATTTTTCCCACACAAATGTACTGTAACAATCCTTGCACAACTCTGTACTGTCTAAGCATTACTGATATGTAAGTGGGTCTCGGCCCCCAGGTCGCATCTGGAATCGAGCATGTTGCTCACTATGCTTTCCTGGTAAAACTAGAAAATAAATAAATAAATAGATACCCGAAGCAATGTTTTTGACTTGGAAAAGAAGCACTCTTCAGTCAAAGATAGCATGTTATGGTGATATTATGAGCATTTAATAAAAAAAAAATCTTACATATATAGGCTAGCTACTTTTACACTGCAGATAACAATATAATCTTATAAAACACAAAGTGTTACCAATATAGTCAAAGGTGCTTATAGCAAGTGCAAAAGGAAAAAGTGCATAATACTCTATGAAAAAAGTGTTACCAGCTCAAATAACCAGGCTGCCACCTCATACCCCACCACTTTGCTCCTCGTGATCATCATACCAGTGGTCATGGTTTTACTTAGTATTCTCTAAGCTAAAATAGCAAAGTACTTGTCATAGTAACTACAGCTATTGACAAAAGCTTAAGGATTCCTTTTTTCAGTAGCATCATATCAATCGTTCCCATATTATTTTATCATGAACTTAATGACTGGGATGGCATAAAGACCTATGATTCATTTCCAGGTGCAACCAGGAAGAAGGGATACCAGGAAAGATATACAGACAGGCAAAAACAAAGCATGATACAGTCTAGAACAACTGATACAAGGCAGTGCACATAGCAAAAGGCAGAATTCAATATGGAAGCAGAACTGAAATATGTAAACTAATAATGTAACATGATTGTACCTGACAATCTTGATGTCTGTGTTGAACTAATGTAATGCAAGTTGATCTTACCAACACTGCAGGACTGTAATAACATGTAACAAAAAAAAAATATCATCATAGGTTCCGAATATCCAATTCATGATAACATAAGAATTAAGAATACAGATTGTGTTGAAGGAAGTAACCTGCCACAGAGCCAGAAGCAGTAGCTGTAGTGAACAGTTTTTTTTAATAGAGTTGTTTGCACCTCAGGTGTTGCTACCTGCTTCAGCTTTGTTACTCACCACCCCCAGACTTATCCACATGTACCCCACCACTGCACCAGTTCGGATTCACATGGGGTGGGACCCAAGGGGCACCAGACCATTATTCTTGGTGGCTAGTGTACATATGGTTTTCTCCCCTTTTCTTTCTCCAGTTCTCTGCTGAGACAGAGTCATATGCAATAATACATGTGCTGACATAGGTAAATGTTACAGGCAATCTTTGTTGGGTCCCCTTCCTGCGGTGCTCACTTAGTACACCAGCCAGCCTCTGCTAGGTGATGTCAGTGAAGTAAGTTGCACTATCCACTCCCCAAAAAGTGAGAGCTGGTCATGAGATGCCCAGTCCTCCTTATCCTCCTTCCTCTGCCCTTCCCCTGAGCTACTCTGGTCCGTTCCTAAACCCAGATCACCAGCATGGTGGCAAGTAGGCCACCAGTACCTCAGCCATTCATGTAACTGGGCTGGTTTCATGAGCAATGTTTTAACACATATTTAGATATACTGTTCAGCCAAGAACCCATGGTGGATATTGACAGTGGGGAAGATTATGCGTGTCCAGTGCACATACAACATCAACAACACAATCTCATGCCACCTCTGGTAGCTGACTACTTGTAAAAATATTTCCTGACAGGCAAATAAGTACCAATTGATGAACACTGCAGGGTACATAACATCAGTTGGAATTATGACTCTCAAATTCTCACCAGCCAGCTTGACATCACTGGGAAAGGTTTTTCACTTTGATACCTTTATAATGGATAATAGAGCACACATAGTTTGCAAAAAGGAAGCATGTTTGGTGCACACACAAGCAACAACTGTCTTTTTATTGTAATGTCACACTCTGAGGCATGCTTCCTTGTTCTGTTCAAAGAAATTGAAACCTTTTTATGATACATTTAATGGCTGTCATTGCAATGTTACATGGTTGGAGATTATCCCGGTGTAATTCAGCTCATTGATCAGCAGCTGAGTATTTTACAGGACCTGTAAGCCTGATGTTTAATGGGCCCAATCTTCTCACAACAACAGTTTGTAGATTCAACTCCCTCCTTCAACCATTGCTTCAGCTGTGACAGGGAAAATACCCATGTTACCTTGCAGAGGTAATGGGTTTATGGGATGCTTAACAAATCATAGGAAGGTTCATTTAAAAAATGTAAGCCCTATTTGACAAAGGGTCTGAAATATCTACTGCACAATTTACAGACAAGAACCAACAACACTCATCAGCAGTTTAAAAATTGCAAGAAATTTCAGGAAACCATAAGATTTGGATGGATGATTTTTTTTCCTCACTGACTGCCAGGTGACACTTTGCTGAGTACAACCATTAAGTAAAAGTGTAGTGAGCTTTTACATTTTAGTAGCAAACCAAAATCCTAATGATCTGTTTAGTAGCAATCATTCCATGTGGTGTTGTCCAAGAAAACCTCACCAACTAATTCACTGACCTATGCAGCCAGTATAGTGTTATGCTTGTGCAACTGTGTTAGTTTGGTTTTGGCCGTTCACACTCTCTATTCCAGAGGAATTACCACCCTGTAAGGGTACAATGGCAAGGAACTCTCAGAGAGAGTTCCACTCCTAGAAGTGCCACGGGACGGTTCCCATGGCGAAAGGTACCTTATGAATCCCCCTAAGGAGAGAGTGCTGCCACTGGGGGAGGAGGAGGGGAGAATGGTGGGGCAAAGAAACTGGGGCTTAGAGGAACTGCTTCTGTAGTTCAGGAAGTGGGAGTGGCTGGCTGCTTGGCCACTGAACTCCAGGCATAGCCTTACATTTCACTGACTTGCACAGCCAGTATAGAGCTGGTGCCCTAGAGGTGCCACGAGACAGTTCATGTGGCTAAAGGTACCTTAGGAATCCCCCCCAAAAAATGTAGTATCATCCCCAAAAAGGAAGCAACACGAAGCATAATGCAAACAGTAACAGTGACGTAGAAGCAGTAACTGTAATGTAGTAGTAGAGAAGCATAGGCAGTTTGATAATGCAATGATATGCTCAGTTGTCATAGTAACAGCCCAGGTTTGTGTAGCATGATACTGATGGCTTGCTTTGAGAGAAGTGGATCCCCTGAGGAGAGGGAGAATGGCAGGACATCATCTACCTCCATCCAACAATGGAACATACCTAAAAAAATAAATAAATAGGGAAAACAATTATGCTAACTAAATGTTATGACCTGAGGCAATGGAGGAGAGAAAAAAAAACCTATGAGGAGGAAATCTCTGGGGATCCAAGACCTAGGTTGCATTCCCTCCAGGCTTGGGAAAATTTACTTTGTGAAAGGCTCTGTGGCTGCAATTTGGAAAACCCAATTAAAGGGAGGTGGAAAATATTCCAATTTGGAGGGAGGCTCTCACTCAAACCCTCTAGCAGGAACGTCCTGGAAGGTTGCCTGAAAACTCTGCAACAATACATGCATCTAAGGCACAGGAGGACAGCAACAACTGCTGAGGCACTCACCTGGCCTGCCTGCCCTAAATCAAACCAGGTGAACCAGAGGCAGTCATAGGGAGAATTCAATGAAGGTACCTTGCTAGGGAAACTACTAAAGTCAATGGCCAACTGTTTTAGTGGAACACTAGAGCCAAAGGAGATCATCGTAACCACCCTTCACAGCTAGTGTTAAATTCTACACCAGGAGCTGCTGCCGTGTAGCAGGCAGCTAAATCCAAGCCTGGGGTGAGGACATTCCCAGCTATGGGCCAGATGAGAAGGATCATGCCCCAAGTTGGACATGCTCGATGATGTGGACTAAATGCAGAGCGAGACCATCGGCTGCAGGAATCCTTCACCAAATTAGAATGGCTGGCATGCCCCAGAAATTGATTGAGAGCTGAAAGCTGGTGAGCTGAATGAGCATGACATGCTAAGATTGTAATGAGCATGGAGTGCTGAGACCTTGCAAGGTCGAATGTAGATCGAGTGCAGCAGAATCCCAGGCCGAAGCCGAAGGGATGGCAGTATGCATGAAGTAATGGATTGCATAAGCAAGGATTAACAGCTGTTTAAGCAAGTGTAGACCTGCACATAGGTCAGTAAGCAGTAGTCATGATAGGAGAACAAGCATATTAAACTGTATAGCAATTAAACAGCACTGAACTGGGAGCAAGTCAGCCAGACAGTTCAAAGCCAAATCAAGGTGACAGACTATGAGGATTTTTGGCAGCAAAGCAAGATTTAATAGCAAGCTATATTAACAACCTCAGCAGGAGCTTAGTTGGCTGACCTCAGAGTTATAACTGCAATGAAACATGGAGACTAATGCTTTGAAGCAGGTGTAGTCAGGCAGTGCAATGAAGCTCAGGTAGAATGAGAGCAGGAATGAACAGCACAGCTAGGGTCAGAGTAAACTGTGTCAGGTGAAAATAATTAAGTATGCAACATGGTGACGCTATGGTTGAGCTGAAATATACAGATAATAATAGCAGTTGCATTGCAGTAGTTTGAGTGTGGTGAGAATAGTGTAAAACATAAGCACTGGGTACAATAGTAAGTAAAGTAAATAGCAGTGGCTGTAATTGTAGGTAACTGAAAGCAGTAGCATGAGCTCTGAGTAGGTTCACAGTAGCAGTGCAAGTAATTTGAGAGTTGCAACTGAAAGTAAGCAGTATGAGCTCTGTAGTAGCAGTATGCTAGGAGTTTAGAAAATAAAAGCCCCTCAAAAAGACTAAACCAAAACACAGCCAAACAGAACAGGGAAAGGCCCAAAAAACAAGAAACAAAAAATACAGGGAAGCACACAGCCAGACAAAAGATACAAACCAGAAGCAGGAAAACAAACACCGAAGTCCAGCAGAGACACACATAAACAGCAGGCTGAGGGGGGTAGGCCCCAGCCAGCTCAGAGGACAAACCAACATAGCCTCCAGCTGCAAAGAAAAAATGCTTCTCAGTGAGGCTTAGAGGAGCTGCTTATATAGCTCAGGAAGTGGGAGTGGCTGGCTGCTTGGCCACTGAACTCCAGGCATAGCCTTACATTTGTAAAATGGAAGGTGTAGGATGATTTAGTTGTGCTTCATGAATTCATTTTTGGAGGAACCGCAAAAGTGGTAATGCACAAGCTAACAATGAGTATTGGGTGGGAAAACATAACATTAAAAAGGCTGCCCTAAAGCTAGGAAAAAAATAAGACTTTTTCAAAATAAACACATGGAACAGTAAAGTGGGGAGATCAACCAGACTACACATTCCAATATTTACAATTATATTGTAAAATGTTGGAAACGAGGTTTATACTCCCTTTAACAACAGGCTTAAGGCATAGGTCCTTGGTTGCTTCTGTGATTTGTGCCATTCCCCCACCCCCACCCCCCGATTTTATGAAAGAACATTTAAGAAGTGAGAAGTGCCCTACTTAATGCAGTAGTACAGTCAAAATTAATAAAAACGTGGTGCAGTATGTGTTGATTTGTACAGTATATGTAGCACTGGTGTGTACTTACCCTTTATTTGCTACAAAGAGGTTTTTCTTAATTAGTCTGCTAGTTATAGGGTAGTTTTATGGCCACTGTGGGTCTCCACCTTGACAAGTTTTCTAGCTCTTCTTTTTCCTACAATTCCTCCTGTCCCTTTTAACAGTGATGCATCTGGGATCACTGATTCAGCAAGTACTTGAAATCGGAGCCTGATGTTCTGGCCTCCACTAAACAGCTCTAATTCAGTATTTTTGTTTCCTATGTAAGTGGCATGTCTAGCCAGCAGGAGTAAGTATTTTCCTTTTAAAATGTTTCATTTCATTGGACTACACATAGCCATAAAAAGCACACAAATCACCCCAGATCATCAATGATATAATTAGTAATGACTCTAGCTCTTTTCATATGGAATAACCCCCTCAATTAGCCCTCAAGTATTTGTTAAACCACAGTAGCCACTGGTACTCACTGGATAAGGAAAGTTACACAGCTCTGCTGTTTTATTCTGACTCTAAACCAGTGCTTGCCAGATCCATGGTCCAGGATACATCACTGTCACATGAGACAGCAGACATTGTGGGAACAAGAACAGCAATAAATCATGCTGAGATGGAGATCCCCAGGGGCCATAAATCTACTGTAAAACTAAAATGCTAATATGGAAAAAAAACTCCTTATAGCAGACAAAGGGAAGGACACACTAACATTACAAACACACAAATCAAAACACTCTGCATTAATATATGTTTTTGCAAATTCTGACCGTGCTACTCCATTAATTCCTTTTCTCCTTGGTCACCAGGGGACAGTAACTTTCAGCTCACCCTTCATGATGGCATTCTGTATCCAATTTGTACTGTGCCAAGAATCTGCTGGTCATTACTGGGATCCGAGGCCTGGGACATGAGCTCAAGTCCACTGCCTATTAAGTAGACACAGTTGCCCATGAATGGCTTATTTTCATTTTACAATTAATTGACTCAGCATCAGAGGCAACATACCATTTACAGTTGGGTCCTGCATCAGATATATTATGTAGCTGGACAGACTAAAGCACGGGAAGTTTGCAAAACATCCTCAAGGTCACCTAGTGTGTAAATGGTTTTGATGAGATCTGACCATGGAGGCACCAGTTTAACGTTCTCAGCTGTAACTAGTGCTAAGTAAATATCTTAGTGTTCCAACATCTACATATTTTTATACACTGAGCTGAAAAAGTCAGAATCATTTGATTCACATTAGATGGTTCTCTGCAAATGGTATGCCTCTTTCATGTCTTTCAGCTTCTATAAGTGAAGTTAACAACACAACAGATTAACTTTCCCAATCCCCCACCAATAACCCCCAACTTTAAAGCAGTAGTTTTCATTAGTCAGCAAAGAAAAACATATATTTTTTTAGTAATACTGCATTTTTGGCAAAAACATCAATGTCTTTATTATGTTATCTTGTGCACGTGCAAGCAACATCTTGTGGTTGTAGTAGAAATATGGAGGTGTTCACTTTAGTAGGTGTGTCCCTCATTCCCCAATTAGTCAGCATGCTAGCGGTGACACAAGTATTATGCAAAGTGCCACCAATTTGAGAGAAATGTGCCGCTGCAATGAGAGACAAGCTCGTCATGTAGTGGTACAGATGACATGTCTCCCATATGTGTCTTTCCCGGTGAAACATTTTGGCAGCAGCTCCTGCTGTCCATCACACAATCCTAAAGGAAAGTCGACTTCGGGGGTAAAATCCCCATGTCAGCATGCCCCCCCCACATTGTGTGGCACACTGGGAGCACACCTCAGTGTGCATCCACTAACAGAAAGCTGCTCACATAGGCATGTTACTCTCCTGCCCCACCCCCACTATGTGTCACACTGGGAGCCCATCCCAATGTGGTCAACATACCCCCCAAAAGTCATGGGGCACACTTGGAGCCCACCCCAGTGTGTCTATTTGTTGTATTTCACCTGTAAAGAAAGAAAATCATCCCATAGTGAAGTGTCCATTTTTTTTACCTGAAAAAAAGAAAATGGTCCATTGTCCATGGTGCCCACCCTCCCCCAACCCACATTCACCCGCTGTGCACCCCACTCTCACATCTCACCCCTACACCTACCTCTCCAGAAGTCCGGTTGTGATCTTTGTGAGCAGGAACACGTCTGCACTCTTTCAAAGCCGAACTGCAAAACAAAGAAATGCCAGTATACTGTATGATGGCATCATTGTGGGGGGGGAGGGGTTCAACTTAAATGGATAGCTCATCCATTTTTTGAATTTTGACTCCACATTTTCAACATGGGGTTCTTGGGACCCCACCTTATGAACACACACACACTGTCATCTTGTTATTCAGTCCCGAAAGGTGATTTCTCAGTCACTGCATGGAATCACCTTTCAGGATTGAGTAACAAAACAACAGTGCCACTGTTCATGAGGATGGGTCCCAAAAAGCCTATGTTGTAGATTTGGTGAAAACATTCTGTAAAATGACTGTGTTATGAGTGTGAATTGCACAGCTTCCACGCATGCTCTTAACTCCAACAATTTTTAATAATTTAATTCCAGATTCTCAACATTGCCATTTTTTCACACCTCTTATGAACAGTACAGCTGTCATTTTTCAAATCCTGCCCAAAATGTGTTTTCACACATCTGGCACACAATGGCATGGTCACTGTGGGAAATCAACTTTTGGGACAGATTAACAAAATCACAGTGCCACTGTTCATGAGCGGAGGTCCCAAAATGCCTATGTTGAAAATTTGGTTAAAAAATTCCCCAAAATAATTGCATTACAAGCATGTGTTGCACAGTTTCTACACATGCTTGTGACTGACAGGTGTCAGGGGTGTGACTTAGGATTGTCGTCTGTAATGCTTATGTGATTCCACTCCCACCTCCACCCTGAAGCCAGTGACAGGTATCGAGGTGTGCCTTGGACTCTTCAGCCCCAAAGTTCACCCCATTCTCCTACACTGCACCCATCTCAGCATATTTCCTTATGGAACGGAGTGAACGTAAGGCCCAAAACACCCAAGGCACACTGCAACACTTGTCAGTGTCTGCAGGGTAGGGTGAGGTGAAATGGCGTGATCATTATGGTCGATGACCCAAAGGCACATCCCAATGCCTGTCAGTCTCTGCAGAGTGGGGGTGGGTTGGCATCAGTTCAGTACTTCACTGCCATTCCTATTATGCACCTCTCTAACTCCTGTACTACCAATGCCAATGCCAGCAAGCAAACATTCGGCATTGACAAATGCTTGTTTGTTTACTGTATTCCATTCTTTAAAGGAGAAATGTGGTTCTGAAGTTTTTGAAAGTTCTTGCACTCCTGCCATGCTTACCATTGAAACTATTGCACATTTTGGTGTGGCACAGTGATGTTTACCTTCAGAAATGTCTACTAGCATCAACTTCATATATCCACTTTATAGATCTATTAGGTAAAGTCTAAATGTAACCTCAACTGAAGAAGTTTATAAAAAGCTGCTAGTGGTGTCCATCTTTATTGACTTGTAGGTTTAATTATAATGTAAGAAACAGAAAAACATAGAATTTGCCCACAGAAAAAAGCTCTGTAGCCCATTGCATCTACCCACCCCACCTATCTGTGTGGAGTGTGAGTGCCTAATGGCCCTTTACAGTTCCCTTCCTCCTGCTTTTTAACCAGTGTCTCATTCTAACCCAGGAGTCTGTCCCACTCCTCTTTGAATACCTTGTCTAAGTTTCACAGACTACCTCCTTTTGTAGTTGATTCAATCCCTCCACCACCCACTCCATGAAGAAATGCTTTTTGATGTCCCTCTTGAATCTCCCCCACCAGCTTAATTGTGGTCCCACTCAGCATGAGCAACTCTCTGCTGTCTATTTTATTAATTCTGTGTAGGAACTTGCCCTTCTCAGTCATACCCATCATCCTCTTGCCTCCAGCATGTACATCTTGGGACCACAAAACCTGCCCTTGTAAGTCTATTCATGCTAACCCTTGATCATTCTGGTTTCATTCACTTGAACTGCCTCCAGTCTATTCTGTCATTGTCCTTCTTCAAGCGCAGGCTCAAGAACTGCACACAGTACTCTAGGTGAGGAAGGAACAGGGATCTGTGTATTGGCTAGACCACCACACTCATCATATTGATGATTCAATAAATAACTCAGAATTGTATTTACCCTCCCTACTGCCCTGTTGTTGTGCTGTGATGTGGCTTTAATGTTCTCTGATATTATTACCCCTGGTTGCTCTCTGCAGTTGTAATTGCTACTGCACCCCTTCTCCTCCCCTTCTGTATTTTGCTTTCAGATTTTTTTACGCTGTGAGCATTAACTTGTACTGTTTGGCAATGAATGTCAACTGCCACATCCTTGACCAGTTTCCCAGTCTTTCTTACTATTTCTTCATTCCCTTTTCCCATTCTTTTCCCATTTTTCAGTATACATTCTTCTGCAGATCTCTATATCATCTGCAAATAGGCAGAGCTTCCCCCGGACCCAAACTCCAATAACACGAATCAAAATTTGAAAAGGTCTGGTCCGGGAATGAATCCCTGGGGCACCTTATGGGTAAACCCATGACCTCAAAGTGTTAGCCATTTAGTACAACCTTCTGGGGTCTGTTATAGAGCCAATCTCTTACCCACTTGATGATTTGATCTCCCACCCACAGGTCTCCCATCTTCTTAACCAGTTGACTGTGTGGAACAGAGTCAAAGACTGCTGAAATCAAGGTACAGTGCACCAGCCACCAGCCCATTGCCCATCACCTTCACCACCCAATCAAAGAAGTTGATTAGGTTTGTATGACACAATCTCATATCTGTGAACCCATGCTGTCTGTTGTCCTGAAGCTCATTCACCTTAAGGAAACCCACTAGCCACTCTTGTATTACAATTTCTAGCAGGTTTCCTACTATGGATGTCAGACTGACAGGATTGTAGTTACCGGTTCATCCCAGCCCATCTTTTTATGTACATGTACCACAGTCATTCAAACTGTTGCATTAACATGATAAGGAGGCCACCAGTATGGGTTCACTTCAAAGTATACTACCATCACAGTCATCATAGCTGGCTTGCTGAATCCTTCCCCCCACCAATCCCCTGACAATGTATAACCTAACAGGAATTATGACAGAATGTGGGAAAGCTTTTAATGGTCCCTAAATACTATCAGGAATTAATCTACTGCCTGTTATTACAAGCCTAGTAGGTCCTGACTCCCAGAGCCACCACCATTACATCTGCTCTCCAATGCTGATGGCTTGAACAAACCTTTGCCAGCCACCTATCACTGCCAAAGGTGGCAGGGGTGTGGATAGCACTATGGAACCTTACAATAGCCCCTTAGTACTGATGGGACCTGCTGCCCGTTGCTCTGGCAGGTCTGGCAGTTCTTGACCCCTTGACTTCCATAACCATTGCCTTTTCATTCACACTCCATTAGTATGAATGTGCCCTGGCCATTTCTACATTAGTGGCTGATGCTTGTGTCCCATACAATCCAGGTAAATGGTAGAACAATATACAATACTAGTATTTTACACTGAAGCTATAGGACAAAATTACCCTCTGCTAGATAGGACCATTTTACCCTCTGGAGGGTGGATAAAAAGTCAGCAATTGTGGATAAAAGACAGTGGCAGGTCTGGACAGTGCTGGAGGTGCCATTGTAAGACCACCATAATACTATCCTAATCCCTCCCAGGTGTCATAATGGCAGGTGGATAAGGGATGTTTGAACAAGCCATTGAAATACTCCTTCCCAATTTAATGCTAAAAATACCTTTCAGGTCAGGCAATAGCAAGGTAAGAAGGAACTGAAGCAGATGGCATGGACTGTTTCTGTCGTAAAATAAAGCAACAGACATAGCTGGATTCAGAGTGATAGGAAGCTTCATAGCTATCTTAAATGTAAAACTTTAAGGGAGGAATCTGAAGTGGAGGTCTACTTTTATTTGTGTTCTTTGCTGTTTATGGACTGAGGACTTTTTCCACCAGAAGAACTGAAACTTTAAAGTATGATCTGGTTTGACTGGTTCTTTCAACTCTTAACAAGTTTATGAGTCATTTGAAATTTTGTCCAAAAGTTTGAAATGGCCAAAAAGTACTTGAACAGACAAAACTGGACCTCTTAGATTCCATGGTAAAAACAATCTTTTTTGTATTCTAGTTTTGGTCCTCTCCCACGGCTTCTATAGGGTTGTCTGCTGCTCACCAGATACCCAGTCTGGTACTCCACTACTCATTTTTGACATCCTGTAAGTTCAGAATCACCACTGCCTATGCTTCACAGCTTGAGTTGCTCCTAAGAAAGGGTCCCTTTTCAGCATGGCCAGGGCATACTTCAGAAAATATCATATTCAGCATGTTAATGCAGAGGAGGGCCTGACATATCTGTTGGATTATGTGTGGCTGAAGAGATATAATAATATTAACAGTCACGTTGATCCCTCAACAAACTGTTTTAGTCTGTGTTAGTAAAATGCGCTCCATCCTCCCTTCCAGTTTTGTAACGTTTGGAAAGAAATGGTATATATACCTGAAAGCATTATTGTTATAAACAGTTACTTTTCTTCATTTCTTAACAAGCATTTGTCAATGCTGAATGTTTTCTTGCATTCATTTGCTGTGTAGTTGTTGGGCATAGATAGCGCAGAGGCAAACATTATGAAATTAATGACCAGTCTTCCACATTAACATGTTTTTTATAATGAACTTCCCTTTTTATGATCATGAAATTGCATCTTCATTCTTTCAGGTTCCTTTAGAAATGGAATAAATGGAATATTGGAGATATTTTAAGGTCCATTTTTCATGCCAACCCACTTCTCATGATGCAGTATGTGTCCCCATCAGGTCATGACATGTACGGCTACCTCTTGTGAGGGAAGGTTCCCCAGCCCATCACAAGGCTTTGCTGTAGGAAATAACACTGTACAATACCTTCCTACTGTAGGCTTAGAGCAGTGACATACAACAGTGCTGGCCCCCATTCCTTGTGTTTCCCAGACAGCTCACTGAGCTTGTCCCTGAACTTGAGTAGCCAGCAGAGGAACACACCCCGCCACCCACTGGGCCAATGGATGGCCCTGTAGACAACATATCTTCACAGTTTTTTTTACATTTTGACCCCACATTTTTAACATATTCTTTTATGACCTCACTTGAACATGACAGGTGTCATGTATTAAATACCGCCTGAAGCATCATATAGCGACACAAGTACAAAAATGCATTTTGGCCAGGATTTTAAAAATGACACCTGTCCTGTTCAGGAGGTGGTGTGAAAAAATGGCTATTCTGAACATCCGAGTCAAAATATTGAAAATTAATAAAGTTACGTATGATTATTAAAACATGTCACTGTACCTTCGTAACTTTGAAGATTTTATGATTTGGACACCACATTTTCAACTTAGTCTTTTTATGACCCCCTTTATGAACCTAGTATGTTAAATTATTCATTTCCTCCCTGAAAGATGATTTCACTGAGCAACTACAAAATCACTTTTTGGGAAGGATTTGAAAAATGGCATGTCATGTTCTTGTGGTGGTGGGAAAAAAACAGCCATGTAGAAAATCTGGGGTCAAAAATATTGAAAATTATTAATGTTAATAGTAAACATTGAAAATTGGCAACGTATCTTCATAACTTTGGTGTTTTTTTTAAAGATTTTGACCCCCAAATTTGCAACATAGTATTTTTATGACCCCACTTCATGAACCTGACAGGTGAAAATTTCAAATCCAGCCTAAACGATGATTTCCTGAAGGGACCATAAAATCACCATTTGTGCCAGATGGGAAAAATGTCACCTACCTTGTTCACATGGAATGGTCAAAAAAAGATCATGTTGAAAATTTAGTGAAAGATATTAAAAATTATAAAGTTATGAGTAAAAGTTCAAAACATTCAAAATACATTAACCACACTTAGCTCTTTTTTCAGTTCTTGGTTGGCCTTAGGGAAGAAGTATGTGTTTTCCTCACAGAGCGGATTTGTGGTGTTGGACTTACTGTATATGAGGTGAGTGAGGGGAATGGGGGTCTGAGGAGATGAGTGCTGAATGTGGAATCAGGATAAAGTGAACGGGGCTCAGGGAGCTTGGGAAGGCCACAAAAGACATCAGTAGATGTTTACTGCTTTTCAGGTCTTAATTTAAAAAGTCAGATGGAACAAGCATGACAGAGAGGATTGGGTGCCCTAGTGTCACAGGAGGGGGGTAGCACATCCAGGGACCAAGGGTGACACAGGTGATTGTGCACCCCAGTGTCACAAGTGGGGAGGTGCACATTAAATATGTGGAGTCTCAGTGGATCATGCAGCTGGAGACAGACAATTCAGGGAAACTAATTTGGCAGCAATGGGATCTACTGGTTCATCTATCCATTTGGGACTGGTAACCCACATAGATAGGGCAAACCTCTAACTTAAGAATAAAGAAACATCTGTGCAGGATGGAGGCAGATAATTTAGTTGTTGTAGGCAGGCAGGTTTCTTTCACTACCTTCCACCTAGCAAGCAGAGAACAGTGTCATAATCAGCCTGGTTGATTAATGTGCTGTCACTGTTGAGCCCACTTCAGCCTTAGCTGCATTAGACCAGACAGTGACACACCTCTGAAACACCATTCATTTTCATATAGAAAGTTTGCTCTGCGTGTATCCACCAGCAAACATAACAAGCATTTGTCAATGCCGAATGTTTGCTTTCTGGCATTGGCACTGGTAGTGTAGGAGTGAGAAAGAAGCATAATAGGAATAGCAGTGAAGTATTTAAGTGAAGCCAACCACACCACCACCCTGCAGTGAGTGACAGGCATTGGGGTGTGTGTTTGGGTCATCAAGCATAACGGCCACGCCATTTCACCACACCCTACCCTGCAGACACACCGACAAGTGTTGCAGTGTACCTTGGGGTTTTTGACCCTTATGCTCACCCCATTCCATCAGGAAATATGGTGAGATAGGTGTAGTATAGGAGAATGGGGTGAACTTGGGGCTGAAAAGTCCAAGGCACACCTTGATGCCTCTCACTGGCTGGAGGGTGTGGGTGGGGGTGGAATGGTATGAGCATTGCAGGTGACAATCCCAAGTCACACCCCTGATGCCATCAGTCTCTACAGGGTGGGGTGTTATGGTCAGAAACCCTAATGCCTCAGGTGTTCATTGGTATTTTCACTCCAAATTTTTAACATGGGTTTTTCTGACCCCCACCTTATGAAAGGTGGCAATATCAGTTTGTTAGCCGAAATCTGATTGTGCACAGTGACTATGCCATTTGGCACCACAGGCACAAAAACACATTTTGAACTGGATGTGAAAAATGACAGCTGTACTGTTCATGGGAAGATGTAAAAAATGGCAATGTTGAAAATCTGCAGTGAAAATATAAAACAAGCATTTGTCAATGCCGAATGTCATCACGCTGGCATTGGCAGTGGTGGAGCTAGAGATGAATAAGAGGAATGGCAGTGAAGTATTGAAGTGACACCAACTCTACCCCACCCTGTAGAGAGTGACAGGCATTGTGGTGTGCCTTTGGGTCATCAGCTATAATGCTCATGCCATTGTACCTCACCCTACCCTGTAGACACTGACAAGTGTCATGGTGTGTTTTGGGGTCTTTGGGCATTATACTCACCCTATTCCATAAGGAAATAAGCTGACGTGGGTGCAGTATAGGAGTGTGGGATGAAGTTTGTAGCTGAACAGTGCAAGACACACTATGATGCCTGTCAGTGGCTGCAGGGTGGGTGTGGGGGGTGGAACGGCGTGACCATTACATCCAATGATCCCAAGTCACAGCTCTGATGCCTGTCAGTCTGTACCTGGTGGGGTGTTCCAGTTGGAAACCCTAACACCGTATGCATGTAGTGGTAGTTTCACTCCACATTTGCAACATGGGCTGCTTGTCAGACCACCTCATGAAAAGCGACACAATCACTTTGTTAGCTGAAATGTGGTTTTGCACAGCAACTGTGCCATTTAGTGACAGAGGGATGAAAACACAGTTTTGGGCAGGATGTGGAGAATGACAACTGTATTGTTCATGAGGAGGCATTAAAAATGGCAGCATTGAAAATCTGGAGTGGCAATATGAAATATTGGTGAAGCAATGAACATGCATACAAACTGTCAACAGATGTCTGCAACACAATTATTTGTGGGAGTTTTTTAGACACATTTTCAACATAGGTATTTTGGGACCTCCCCTCATGAACAGTGGCACTGTGATTTTGTTAATGTGTCCCAAAAGGTGATTTCCCACAGTGAGCACACCATTTTGTGCCACAGTTGCAGAAACATATTTTGGGCAGGCTGTGAAAAATGGTAGCTATACTGTTGATAAGGAGGTGTGCACAAATGCCAGTGGTGAAAATCGGGCATGAAAATATTGCAAATTTATGAAGTTACAAGGCTGTGTGGAAACTAGGCAATGCATGCTTGCAGCACAGTCATTTTATGGACTTTCGGCACCAAATTTTCAAAATAGGTATTTTAGGACCTCTGCTCCTGAACAGTGTCATTGTCATTTCCTCAAGCTGTCCCAAAAACTGATTTTGCACAGTGACCATGCAATTCTGTGCTGGACGTGCAAAAACTAATTTCAGCCAGGATATGTAAAATGATAGCTGTACTGTTCATAAGGAGGTGTGGAAAAATGCCAATTTTGATCATCTGGAGTGAAACTATTACAAATGCACGAAGTCATGAGTGTACATGCAAACTGAGCAATGCACGCTCATAAAACACTAATTTTATGGACTTTTGGCCCCAAATTTTCAACATCGGCATTTTGAGACCTCTGCTAATGAACAGTGTCACTATCATTTTCATAATGTGTCTCAAACACAGACTTTCTACAGCAACCACGCTATTCTGCACCAGAACTGCAAAAACATGTTTTGGTCAGGATGTGAAAAATGACAGCTATACTGTTCACAAGGAGGTGCTGAACAATAGCAATGTTGAAAAGCTGGAGTGAAAGTATTATAAATTTGCGAACTTATAAGCGTTTGTGCAAACTGCACAATGCACGCTCATAACACAGTCATGCTATGGAATATCGTCACCAGATTTTCAGCATAGGCATTTTGGACTTCTGCTCATGAACAGTGTAACTGTCATTTTTGTAATGTGTCTCGAGCACTGATTTCCCACATTGGCTGCGCTATTCTGTGCCAGAAGTGCGAAAACACATTTCTGGCAGGATGTGAAAAATGACAGCTCTACGGTTCACAAGAAGGTGTGGAAAAATGCCAATGTTGAACATGTGGTGTGAAAATATTGCAAATTCACTAAGTTACGAGCGTGCATAGCAACTGCGCAACGCACGCTCATGAAACAGTAATGTTTTTGATTTTTCCCACCAAATTTACAACATAGGCTTTTTGAGAGCCCCGCTCATGAACACTGGCACTGTTGTTTTGTTCCTCACTCCCAAAAGGTGATTCCACGCAGTGACTGTGAAATCAACTTTCAGGACCAAATAACGCCATGACACTTCATGAGGAGGGGTCCTAAAAACCCCATGTTGAAAATTTAGTGCCAAAATTCCCAAAAATGCCCGAGATATGCATCAAAGTTGAAGAAAACCTATTTATTCCATTATACAGCTTACCAGCATTTGTTTAGTTTGAGGTCAGCTTTGAAGAGTGCAGACGTGTTCCCGGTCCACCGAAGATAGTTGCGCCAGACTCCACGGGTAAATATGGGGTGAGGGGGGTGTGGGGAGGAAGGGTGAGCAGAGGGTGGGTGCGGGTTGTGGGAGGGAGACTATGAGAGACCGTTTTTGTGTTACAGGGTTAAAAAAAAACATTGCTGGACTTTTTTTTTCCTCAAAAGATTTGGCACGCTGGGGTGGGCTCCCAACATGTCACCTAACTGTTTGGAGGGTGCTGCAGCCAATGGGGAATTGGGCACCCTTGTCAGCACACAACAAAAGGGGGGGTTAATTTATGCCGATGGGGATTGGGCACCCCCATCGGCACACAAGGAAAGCAGGGGGGCAAGAGCCGAGGGGGGGACTGGGCACCCCTCTCAGTATAAAACAAATGGGGAGGCTGCTTTATGCCAATGGGCAGTGGGTTCCCCTGTCAGCACATACATTAGGGCCATGGTAAGCCAGCAGGGGGACTGAGCATCCCCAAAGTCGGCAGTTGGGCAGCTGCCAGGTTTACAATGTGGCAGAGCACATTGGGAGGTCTGTTGCATCTGACGAGCTTTGCTCAGATTGCAGCGGACCTTTCCTTAGATGTGCTCTCCACATTATGTATGCATTGTGTGGCACCAGCATGCAGGCTGACTTGGGAATGAGGGATGCACCTACTGATGCATGCCCTGCATTCGCCCAACAGTGACTGCGGCTCCAAATCTGCACTACCGCAAGATTTTGGCTGTGCAAGTGCACCAACATAAAAACTGAGGAAGTCACAAACTTGTGTAGAAACCGCACAACGCACACCCATAATGTAATCAGTTTGAAGATTTTTTACAACAGATTGTCAACACAGGCATTTTGGGACCTCCGCTCGTGAGCAGTGTCACTGTGATTTTCTTAATCTGTCCCGAACAGTGATTTCCCACACCGGCCATGCATTTCTGCACCAGAAGTTTGAAAACACATTTTGGCCATAGTGTGAAAAATGACAGCTATACTTTTCATAAGGAAGTGTGGAAAAATGAAAGTGGTGAAAATCTGGACTGAAAATACTACAAATTCATGAACTTATGAAGGTGCGTAGAAATTGCGCAATGCTTGCTCGTAACACAGTCATTTTATAGACTTTTGTAACCAAATATTTAACATAGCCATTTTAAGACCTCTGCTCATGAACAGTCTCACTGTGATTTTCTTAATTTGTTCCGAACATTGATTTCGCACACCAACCGCGCCATTGTGTACTACATGCACGAAAACACATTTTGGGTGAGATATGAAAAATGACAGCTTTACTGCTCATAAAAAGGAGTGGTAAAATTGCAATGTTGAAAATCTAGAGTGAAAATATAAAAAATTTGTGAACTTACAAGCATGCTTAGGAACTGCGCAACACAAGCTTGTAAAACAGTCATTTTTGGGAATTTTTTCACCAAATTTTCAACATAGGGTTTTTGGGGGCCTACCTCACGAACTGTGACAGTCATTTCATAAATCTGTCCCAAAAGATGGTTCTGTGCAGTGACCGCAAAATCACCTTTTGGAACCAAATAAAATGAAGGTGACTAAGTTCATAAGGTAGGGTCCCAAGAACCCCATGTTGAAAATTTGGTGAAAAATTCCTAAAAATGCCCAAGATATGCACCAAAGTTTAAAAAAAAACTATTTATGCCATAATTCAGCTTACCAGCATTTCTTCAGTTTGTGGTCAACTTTGAATAGTGCAGACGTGTTCCCAGTCCACTGAAGATCATCGCGCTGGGCTCTGGAGTTAAGCTGTGATGAGGTGGGGTGTAGGAGGTGTGGCACTCAGAGGGTGGGTGTGGGTTGGAGGAAGGGGGAAAGACAGTCAGTGAGGGATTGTTTTTTCTTACAGGTGATTTTTTTCCTTTTTGAAAGACGACATGGGACTTTTGCCACATTGGGGTGGGTTCTCAGCGTGGCAGCTGGAAGGTTGTTTGGGGAGGGACAGTGGAGCTGATGGGGGGGTTGGGCACCCGCAATGGCCTTATGGACATTTGCCAAGCTAGGATGGGCTCCCAGTGTGGCTCCTGGAACTCTTTTGGGGGGCACAGTGGAGCTGACGGGGGATTGGGCACCCCAATCGGCCATACAGTGTGTGGGGGGGAGCGCATGAGCACGCTAGGGTGGGCTCCAAGTGTGCTACTTGTTATGGGGGATGGAGCTGTCTATGACAGCTGATTCAGTGCAGTGCCAATGTGTAGGCACTTTGCATACTGCCTACGCGGCAGTATGCAAATTGCCTATGTTACCACTGCTGATTGCAGTGGTTTTTGCCTTCAACTGTACGCCATCAGACCTTGAAGGGCTGTCATAGACAGCCCCGACATTCATTGGTGGTGCGCCATGCCTGCAAAAGGCAGCAGGGCATTGGAAGTGGGGAGGCACACCTACAAATTCTCGTATGGTGGCACTATGTTTCTTGCACGTGCGTGCAAGCAAACATAAAAATGTGTTAGTGACATCTTTTTACTAGAGATGCAGCAAATTATTAATCTGTCTGTGAAGTGGACACGAAGTGGGCACTTCACATCCACGGAGCACAACATGAAGTGGGCCCTGTAAAGTGCTCATTCCGCATTATTAATACTACTTCAAGTTCTCATTATGCTTTAACGTGAAGTAGGGCGAAGTGAGATGAAAATAGGCACATCACATGGCTTGCAGTACTGTAAGTCACATGCTTTAGCTAGGCAGGTGGGAAGTGAGTCAGAGAAGCAGTTTCACTTTCTCCTTTGCATTTGTAGAGGGAAAAAGCAAAATTGTGAGAGGAGAGGAGTTTGCTTGGCTTTCGTTTCTTTTTACTGTCAGAACCCAGAACAAACAAACAGCTTTTTTAAAAGCTGTTTTATTTAGTTTTTCTATTGTCTTAGTGTTTTTTCGTTAGTGAATTTTTTTGTATAAGTTTTGTTTTTGCTTTGTTTTGTGCATGTGACTGTCTGACTGTGTGTGTGTGTGTCCACTATCTGTGTGTGTGTGTGTGTGTGTGTCATCCTGTGGATTCAGGAGGATGGACGGTCACGTTGGAGAAAGTGAGTCGCTGGCCCATGGGCGCGTTAGGAGGGGAGGAATGTGGACCCATTGGGGCGAGGCAGTCATGTGATGGACTGCTCCAGACTCCTGGCTGTTGTTGCTTCCCCCATGAAAGCAACAGGAGCAGCAGCAGCAGCACCACCAGTGCCACTGGTGGCTGTTGCACGTCCACCATCTCCGCCACTACCACCACCACCACTAGCAGCAGCTGTTGGGGCTCCAGCAGCACCCCCTCCACCATCTCCACAGCCACAGGAGGTGGTCCCAGCAATTGTAGGTGGTGGTGGGACTCATGCCGCACATGTGTGGACTGTGTCTGGTCCCCCCCGCAGCCTCCCAGTGTGGGAGTTTTTTAATTGTGTGGGGGGAGACAGCACAGTGGTGGAGTGTCATGTGTGTGTGGTGTGCTGCTGCGCTGTGGCCCCCTGGGACACATTTGGGGACTGGCGGCCAGCACACTCACATGCTGAACCACCACAGGGCAGAGTGGCAGGCTGCCATGGAAGGGGCCAGGCATCCAACCTGCTGGCCCTTCTGTGGCAGTGACTGAGTGTGCTGCTGAGGTGGATGAATGGAGAGGAGAAATGTTGAAGGGCATGTTTTACTGAGTCAGACACAGTGTGGAACTACTCGGGGACAGAACGGGTAGATAAGTATGCCTGGATGGGACTTTCCATTTTGGACAGGCACGTGCAGCAAACCTCCGGAACCCAGAATTCTCCACAAAGGAAAAGGGTAAAAAATCAATTGCCAGCATTTCTGCTACAGCAGCATTAAGTTCACGTGACACTGTATGATTGGGAGGATACTTCAGCTTATGTGCAAAAACACTCTGTAACGTGGGCTGACTTAAACGTTTTACACGTCGTGTGTTGCTGGTCACAAATGGTTGTGCTCTGTGATGAATGGCATTGGCAGGGGGTGGTGTGTGGACATTTGATGAAGACGGCTGCACAGGTGAAGATGACAAACCAAGAAATTATGTTATTTTGCCAGATTTGCCAACCGGGGTTGATGTACCACTTTCACCAGACATACTGCGTTCACCACCACCACCACCACAAAAACTGCTACTCTCATGAGAACTGCATAACATTTCAAAGTCATTATGGCCCTCCACCTCATAATGCCTGTAGTAATCCTCTGCTCTTATTACCGCACTACTGCACGTTTAATTTCCTACTGAGCTTAACAGTCATGGAAGGGGATAACATGCTTGCTATGGTTGCCAGTGACATGGGTGAACGCCCCACTGTGGTATTAGCTGCCAGCTTGTGCTGGGTCCACAGTGCAATGTGCCTATTCTTAAGATGCGTATGCTGTCCTCCTGTCCCCAGATGGCTCCCCTTTTTACCTCAACTCACACGCACATGGCAAACCTGGCAGATTGCAACTGAATCATCATTTGTATCTTGAACAAAAAAATCCCAAACAAGGGAGTGTGATGCTCTGCTTTTAACATGTCCACGATGATGTGGCTTATTTAAGTCTGTTATTTTAAGCACTGAAGGGGGGGCACGTGATGTTTCTGGCACTGTACACCTGGACTGCAACTGGCCACCATGACTACCTATCATATTGATTACTGGGTCATCATCATCATCATCATCATCAGCAGCAGCTAAAAGCGGTAGGTCACAAGTTTTTATGGGGGGGAGGAATTCCTGCAAACAGACTCAGACACAGCCACTTTTAATTTCTTTTACTCCAGTTCCCAACTGGGGTCAATTACATCATCATCATCACCCACATCCACATCTGCTTGGATGCTAGTATGTGGACTGCATGTTGCAACAACAGCAACATCATCATCATCATCACATTCATCATCAGCGTCTTCACCACCATCACCTGATATTTTTTCATCACACTGTGAATCACTGCATGGAAAATGCGTGACATTAAGTGCCACGGTGGATGGAATATCACATTGTATGCTATTGTTGACAAGATCATCAGAATCCTTAGGTTCAGTTACTGGGAAGTATGACATCATCTACGCTTCCACTCACTTGCACTGCTTCACACTCAATATGTTTGGATATGGTACTCTGGTCAGAATTAGAACTTGATGCAACAATACTAATACTACCTCCATCACCACTAACACCAGTAACACTAACACCACCAGCTGAGAAAACATCATCTCCTCCAACTATGAGTGAAGCTACTGATTGGGCTGTAAAAAACATTGCAGAAGAAATACCTTTCCTCACATCAGCAATGCACTGCTGCCTCTGCATACTACTACCACACCCACAGACCATCTTACCGCCAATATTGCCATGGCGAGAAACAGCTTTGATTGCATGTCTCTTTGCAGGCATTTTGGGGGATCAGTCACAAACATTATTACCAAATTCAGATTTTGATATGTTCACTTTCTGACTGGAGGGATGCTGGCTGGATGTGAAGCAAAATAAACAACTGTGGTTTCAGCAACAGATAAGAGACTACTCAGAGAATGTCATGGAATTAAAACACTTCAGTAACCATTGATGCTGATGGGGTCACAAAAACAATCCAGTCTGGTAAAAAATACCTTTTGAACATGGTGGGGATGGTGGGGGTGGGAGCACTGAATACAGACAGTGCTGATTTTTATGGCACTACAAGCAGCAAAACTAAGAATAGAGAACACAATCGCAGTACAAAATCAGGCAGCTGCAGTGGATAGCAGGTTCACACTGCTGTGCTTAGTTGCACTTACACTAGTCTGTGTCACAATAAAAGGTGTAATATTGGATGCACGCAACACTGCACACATGCTCACACACAACACAGAACAGTTTGTGTACAATGCTGAATGAGGAATGTGACGCAAATGCAAAAGTTCAGTGCACTGTGCCACATTAATGTAAATTTCTTAATTTAAACAACCTGACCTTATGAAATGCTGCACCACATCCACACAACAAACAGCAAGAAAATGTGTACTATTACACACGATATTAGTATGTGTACATTAAAACAGTCAGTTATATAACAAAAATATAACCAAAAAACAAAGAAATCACTAGTTCTCCAACTTAAATCTACCTACACCACAGATACGCCCCTTCCCAACAGCACACTGTCACTGTCTTTCACCACACACACACTCAATGTTGTAAATTAACATTCAAAATCCACACACAAATAAAAACGCTCGATGATATGAGCACAGGAGTGTTTCCTACAATCGATGAACTAAAGTTGGATCCCCCCAAAAAAAGCAAAAATGCTTTTTGAACAGCTTTTACATGATTCCTATTACAGACACCTATCACAGCACACTGTCTCCTACTTCTTCCTACTCATACTACCCCGAACTGAGGCTATCCATATCAGTATAGAGCCCATGTGACCTGAAATCCCATGAATCACTATAACATTTGCCTTTGGAGCTCAAAAACAAGGCAAATTGAGGCGAAGTGAACTGCCACCAATGCACTTTGCCTTAAAATTGGAAGAGTATTGGCCCAGGGAGGTGGATTAATGTGAAGTCAGTGTTTCTAATGGACTTTGCATTCCTCATTATAACATGAAGTACTCCGCTTCACGTTGTGGAGCACTACACGAATCCGTCTTTGCTCCGAGAAACAATTCGCAGAGCGGATTGAGCCACTACATCCACCACTACTTGCTACATAACTCGAAACTCCATTCCCAAAACTGTCAAAGTCTTTAATATAAATTATCACCCCAAAAATATAACCACTTCAACCCTCTTTTCTTCTGTATTAACTAACTTCTCCAACATGTGCAAGTTGTTGCTAAGAGTTAAAGGAAGAGAACCACACTTTGTGTTCTCTGTGCTGAAATGAAAGCTGGCAATCTGTTGTCAGCTGATGTCAAGCTTTAATTTTGAATCATTATAAACCCATGGTTCAGAAAGAAGCATTCTGATTGGATGACTGCATTCTAGCTGAATTCCACCAATGGCCAGAAACCCTCCTGTACTACAGATCAATTTTAAAATTTTTACTTTAAAAAAATAATTTAAAAAATAAAAATATTTTAGTTTAATAATATCATTAAGTCACTCCAGGTATTGGGTTACATTTGTTAGTCTAACCCTAGGGGCAAAAGATAAATGGCAATGTCTTCTGTGTGAAGACCCCCTCCTCAAGAGTTAGCGTAAAAAATAATCCAACCCCTCGTCATGCCTTAAGGCTTAAATAATCACAATTTGTGGTTACACAGAAACATCAAATTTGAGGGTAGATAAGGACTACATGGCCAACTCACTCCACCCATTTTTCCTACCAACAGTATCACTGCAGACCCTAAACAGTTTCTGGCTCTTTCTTCCTCCCACCCTTCTTTTCCACTATGATACCCTAATGCATATCCCATGTATTCTTGAACCCCAACATTGTCTTCAACTCCATCACCTCTTGTGGAAGGCTGGTCCAGGACTCCACCACTCCTTCTGTGAAGAAGTACTTCCTAACATCTCTCCTGAATTTACTCCCCTCCAGTATCAGAGCATGTCTCCTTGTTCTTGAGATCTTTTTTTTCTGAAAAAAAAACTTCTGTCCTATGCCTTACTTAAGCCCGTTACATATTTAAAGGTCTCTATCATATCCTGCATCTCCCTCTTATCTTCCAGTGTGTACATATTGAGGTCCTTTAGTCTCTTATCATAGGGCTTTTGGTGCAGAACCTGCACCATAATAGTTACCCTCATCTGGACTGCTTCCATTCTTGTTTCCAATGAGCTGCTAACTAGGACTGTCACAGGTGCAGCCAGTACCTTCCTGAGCTCCCTAAATACCCTTGGATGCACTCTGTTTGGCTCCCTGGCCTATCCATAACCTGAATACTCCTCCATATGCACCCCAGCATCCCACTAGCCCTCCCAGATGCCTTGCTGCATTGCCTTGACACCTTTAGGTCATCTGATATGATTACTTCCAGATCTCTTTCCTGCTTGGTGATCGACAGTCATCAATACCACTCCAACCATTTTGTATTTTGCCTGCAGATTTCTATACCCTAAGTGCATTATTTTGTACTTTTTTGCATTGAAATCTAACTGACATACTCTTGACCACTCCTTGAGTTTTTTCAGGTCTCTTATCATCTATTCCACCGCTCCTTGAAGTGTACACCCTGTTGCAGATTTTGGCATCATCCTCAAAGAGGCAGACCTTCCTTTCCAGATCCTCTACCATGTAACTTATAAAGACATTAAAAATGACCAGTCCCAGCACTGACCACTGAGGAACCCTGCTGATCACCTTAATTTCCTTGGAGTGAACTCATTTACCACCACCCTCTGTTCCCTTTCCTCTAACCAATTTCTTACCCAGCTTACCACCTTTGGACAAACTCCTAAGCTAACTAGCCTGCTTACTAGTCTCCTGTGTGGAACAGAGTTGAATGTCTGACTGAAATCTAGCTAAGTCATGTCCACTGCTTCACCCTGATCTAATTCCTTGGTCATGCAGTCAAATAAACTATGAGGAAAGTAGGGTGACCAGCAGTGTGCCTCAGTGATCAGTGCTGGGATTGGTAATTTTTAGTGTCTTTATAAGGTTAATTTGACATGTATCATCCAATGAATCCATGCTGTCTCGGGTCTTGTAATCCATGGGATTTAATGCATTCCACAATCCTTTCCTTCAGCAAAGTTTCCATTAACTTTCCCACCACCGATGTCAGGCTCACTGGCTTATAATTGTCAGAGTCCTCCCTGCTACCACTTCTATGAAGTGGGACTACATCTCCCCTCATCCAGTCCTCCTGAACCACTCTTGTTTCCAATAAGATGCTAAATAGGACTGTCATAGGTGGAGCCAGTACCTTCCTGAGCTCCCTAAATACCCTTGGATGCACTCCATCTGGTCCCCTTGCCTTGTCCTCTTTCAGGTTAGTGAATCCCTTCAGGACTAATTCTCTATACAATACTCACAAAAGACAGTCAGCTTCAGCAACAGCTTATGTAATTGTGTGTGGGAGCAGCTGGGAGGGTAAGAATGGGTGAATGTTTTTGTTATGTGTGGTTCATAGCTCAGTGCTTATGTTACACACTGTAGCCAAATGATGTAGATTGTGCTTGGATACAGAGGTCAGACCAGTAAGTAGGACACTGCTTGCCAGGTATTAGTAGTATGAAATGATTAGTACTTAGATACTTCGGCATTGGCATGAGCAAGCCAGTGATTACAGTACATGTGAACTGGATAGTATATGGAAGGTATTTAGATGCTTAAACTGATGAGTCACTTGTTATGACTTGATATTTTGTCCTTTCTCTGTATCCCACCATAGGAAGGATGCTTAGTCCAGTAATATGAGACCCCCCAAAAAAATGATATCATACGATTTTGTAACCGACAGTTGGAAGGATGTTTGGTTGAGTAGGATGAGACCCCCAAAAGAAATGAGTAGCAGTATGACTACCTCCTCCAACTCCAGAGAGTGTGACCAGTATCACGCAGGAGAGGAAAAATCCCCTTGGGGGGAAACCTCTGAGGACCCATGGCTGCTGACCTGCCCATCCTTCTGGGCATACTAAAGGAGAGTAATCCTAAATATTCAATTTAAAATGAATCGGCTAATCCAAAATCTAAAGGCATAGATCCTGATCCAGTGAAATGAAAACTGAAGAAAGCATTGATGGAAAGCATCTGGTGAACATAGCAGCATCCATCAAATAAACTCCTAGTCTGAGTGTCCATGTCCAGGGCAGAATCATAGAAATGGGATGCATGGTCGATAAAAAGTTGAAGCGTCGAAGTAGCATTGACGAAGTGCTCCTTGTGAGGAAGTCTTCTTCGAGGAGAACCAGTAACCAAAGGTGAAGTGTCCATGTCAAATGTGGAGGACAATTAGTTCATGTTCTGCATGGCAAGCTGTGCAAATGAAGGCCTCGGTGAGGAAGTACAGGAGTTAGCGCATGCTGCATGATCTGGAGAGGGTGGAGCAATAGGAATCCTAATCTGGAATGGGAAGCAGGTTAGTGGAGTAGGTACATAGTGCAGTGTGAATAGGTAGATAAAAGCTAGATGTACCTCCAGATTCCAAGGGGTGAAGTAAGTAGTAGAATAGGCAAGTCTGACTGGATGTACCCTTAGGCCCTGCAAGGGCGAAACAGGAAATATGAGCAAATAGTGTACAGAAGCGTACACGTACGTAGGTCAGTAGTAGTGGCAATGAAATCTGCATGATGCAGGTGCAGTAGCAGAGGAGTAGTATGGTACAAATTATACATGACAAACAGTGAGGAGCATGAGGAATTGTAATAACACAGGAATCGAAGAGCTTCATCTGGTGATCCAAATAGCAACATAGCAATGTAGATATCAATGTTTCTAAAGCCAGAATGGTACAGCAGTTAGAATTGACTTTTTCCTTTTTTTTTTTAGTTGTTTTTAACCAGGTATAGCACACTAAGCTGAAAGCTTTTTTACAGGAGCGACCTGAGAGCACAAGGAGGTTAAGTGACTTGCTCAGAGTCACACAGTATGCTAGTGGAAGCTGTGGGGATTCAAACCCAGGTCTGGTCTGCTGGATGGCTCAGAGCCTTAGACCACTGTGCTATACTGCCTCTTCTGTCTTCTCTATACTGACTTGGTGAGAATAGTCTGACAAGTCCTGAATAATCAAGCTTATGTGTTATATATGGTTAAAACTGAAGAAGCTGAGTCGAATTAAGTAGTAGTGATGGGGTCCAGGCATACCTCTCAACCGTACCACATTACGAGGAACGTTCCTCATTTTACTTCACAAAAAAGCTCCCTGTTCCACATTGTGATGACTTGTCCTACATTCAGTGTCAACATTTTAAAGCAGAAATCTTTAGTAAATGATGCAAAAATATGTTATTCAATTAATAACAGACTTTCTGAACATAAATACAAACATTTTAACAGTGTTCTGAGCTTCTTAAGCAAAGATTTAGTTAAGTGTTCCACATTTTGCTCATTTGTTCCACATTTTGAGAAGCAATGTTCCACATTTGGGGGACAGAAGTTTGAGAGATATGGGTCCAGGAAGCTTTAGAGCATAAACCATGAGATTGAAAGTCTTCTGGATAAGCTCAACTAACTGTCCAGGTAAAAGTGTAGTAGTAGTAGTAATCCATATGATTGAAGTGGCAAGGCAGAAGCATTCAAAGAATAGGTGATGTGTGGCTAAACGATCCTGGTCATGAGTCCATAGTAGAAAGGAGCTCCTAAGGCTGGCAGACATGGGGGCAGGCAGGCATATAGTAGAATGTGTGAACCTGCAGGCCCCGAAGCTGGGTGAGGCAGGTGTAGAGTAAAAGTAGGTAAACCTCCAGGCCCACTGGGCAAGGCAGGTCATAAAAGCAGGAGAACATGATGTAGCAATATAAGTTTAAGGGACCTCTGGGCCCATAGGGGCACAGGTCTTTTGAAGTGCAATGTTGCGAAACTCTGGCCCATGGGCAAGGCAGATTGTAGAGCAGTGGTAGATAAAGTGCTAGTAATGTCTAACTGCATGCAATGCAGAAATAGTAGCCACATAATAAGCAATAGATTGCGAATAGTACTGTAAATGGTAATGTAATCCTGAGCTAATTCCATGCAACATAGAATTCATTTCGAGGCATACTTATGAGAGCAGGAAAAGGGTGCTGTAGACTGACATTTCCTGATGGTAGAGGATGGTAAAGTATATAATGAAGTCCTGGGTGGATGAGTTGGCAACTCGACTAGAGGTAATAAGCATCCTAAAAATGTAGTAGTAGATCAATGTCTTAAGCTTAATTTATGATAAGGAAGGCATAATGTAGTAGTTCTATATCTTAGGTTTAAGTTACGATACGGAAGGTAATATGGAATAGAGCTCAGCTAAGAATTCAGCAGATAATGGGATGGTAGTAGGCTTGAATGAATTGAAGCATCCTGGAAGGCAGCATCCAAGGAAGTAAATGGAAGCTAAGCCCATACAAGCAGAAGTTGTGTGGCTGGACCAATGTGGGTCAGCTGGTAAGGTTAGTAGAGTGTGGCAGCTAGCCCACGTAAGCAAGCATGTGCAGCCGAACTGCACGTAGGTCAGCCGGAAAATGAGGTAGTAGCAATAAAAGTAAATGAAGAGAAGATTCATGGAAAGCATTCAGGAATAATGATGTAAAATCCTGACATAGTGCAATAGGAAATCCATGAAGGAGTGCAGATGGTCCAGGATAGATGGAGAGATGCGAACAGGAAAGGTGAGTTGCAGCATCCAGAACATGATTTTAAACTAGTCAAGGGGGGAGGCACTAATAAGCAGCAGGAAAATCCCAGCCTCCCCCTACAAAACAGGGAACTAAATGAGAAAAAGACCAAGGTAGAAAGGTCAGTGGGAGATGCTGCTACAGAAGGTAAAGCCATCAAAAAATGGAGAGCAATGAGTACCAATGCCTGTAGTCTGGGTAACAAGCTTTCTGAATTAGTGGCCTTGGTGGAGGAGGAACATCTGAATATCATGGCAGTCACAGAAACATGGTACACACAGAACCATGACTGGGACGTAAACATACCAGGATACACTATCTACAGGAGGGACAGGGAGGGTAAAAGAGGAGGAAGAGTAGCTCTCTGCATAACAGAAGGAATCAAAGCAACAGAACAAAAGGGTAAACAGGGAGGAGAAGAAGCACTGTGGGTCAATTTGGAGGCAGGCATGGCACCACAATCCGAACAGGGATTAGTATACATCCTCCTCAGGGAAGAAATGGACAAGGAAATGATAGAAAGTATAGTAAAGAATGGCAGATAAAGGAAGAATATTACTGGTGGGTGATCTTAATATGCCAGATGTTAACGGAGGTGCAGTTGCAGCAGCCACTTCTAAGAGTGGGGTTATTCTAGATGCCCTACAGGGGGGCATGCCTTAGACAACTAGTATTGGAACCGACTCGAGAGGGAGCAATCTTAGACCTGGTCCTATCAAATGGAGATGGAGAGAGGATCACAGATGTAGAAGTGAGTAGCCATCTGGGAACTAGTGACCATTGAACAGTATGGTTCACAATAAACACAGCAATAGAGTCAAGCCATGCAAAGGCAAAAGTACTGGACTTCAGGAGGGCTGACTTTGCCAAAACGGGTGAGTGCCTAAGGAATGCACTAGCAAATGGGCAGGAAGGAGGAGAGGAAGAACAATGGGGAATAATAAAAACTGCCATCACAGAGGTAACAAGCCTTTGTGTGAAGCAAATAAACAAAACAAAACGATGTAAGAAACCACTATGGTTCTCAAAGGAGGTGGCAGTGAAGGTTCAAGAGAAAAAGAAAGCATTCAGAAAGTACAAGGAATCATGGAAGGAGCAGGACAGAGAATTGTATCAGTTAAAGCAAAAGGAAGCTGGGAAGGCAGTCAGAACAGCAAAGGCCCGAACTGAGGAAAAGATAGCCAACTCAGTTAAGAAGGGGGATAAAACCTTTTTTAGTACATCCAGGAGCAAAGGAAGACTAAGGGAGGGATTGTGAGGCTTAATAAAGGGGAGGGGGTGAGCAGAGGGTGACTGTGAAAAGGCAGAGATACTAAATAAATATTTTTGCTCAGTATTTACAAATGAAGAGGGGGAGGTACCTAAAACAAACAATAGAAACTCTCTGGATACAGAAGTTGATACCAGCCCATTTACAGAAGAAAGGGTTCTGAAAGAACTCTTAAAACTGGAGGTGAACAAAGCAATGGGGCCTGATGGGATTCATCCAGAATTCTAAAAGAACTAAGGGTAGAACTAGTGACACCACTGACTACCCTCTTTAACAAATCATGGGAGGATGGGGTGGTACCTGAGGACGGAGGAGGGCCAATGTGATTCCCCTTCACAAAAGTGGGAGCAGGGCAGAAGCAGGGAAACTACAGACCAGTTAGTTTAACCTCAGTGATAGGGAAAATGATGGAATCACTTCTGAAGGAAAGAATTGTCAAGTACCTAGAGGCCAGAGGGGCACAGGACCCAAGGCAGCATGGATTCACAACAGTAGGGTCATGCCAGACAAATCTAATAGAGTTCTTCGACTGGGTGACCAAAGTAGTAGATCAGGGAGCGGCTGTGGACATGGCCTACCTAGACTTTAACAAGCCATTTGACTCAGTCCCACACAAATGATTAATATACAAGTTAGCCAGCCTGGGAGTGGGTCCCAAGATGATAGCCTGGGTAAAGAATTGGCTGGAGAATAGGACACAGAGGGTAATAGTAAATGGAGTCCACTCTGAAGAAAGGAGGGTTACTAGTGGGGTGCCGCAGAGTTTAGTATTAGGACTGGTCCTCTTCAATGTCTTTGTAAGCGACATTGCAGAGGGACTGGAAAGAAAAGTATGTCTCTTTGCAGATGACACAAAGATCTGCAACAGAGTTGATGCACATGGTGGTGTGGAAAGGATGAGAAGGGACTTGGCAAGGTTAGAGGAATGGTCAAATGTATGGCAGCTTAGATTCAATGCTAAGAAGTGGAAGGTAATGTACCTGGGAAACAAAAACCCAGGGCAAGAGTACACAATTGGGGGTGAGATACTAACAACAAAAATGGAAAGGGACCTGGGGGTAGTCATATCAGATGACTTAAAGGTTGGCAAGCAATGTGAGAGGGCAGCAAGGAGGGCTAGGGGGATACTGGGATGCATAGGGAGAGGCATCACCAGTAGAAAACAGGAAGTTGTTATCTCTCTGTACAGACAACTGGTGAGACCCCATCTGGAGTATGTGTGCAGTCCTGGAGACCCAATCTCCTCAAGGACATAGACAAGATGGAAGCTGTCCAGAGGAGGGCAACTAAAATGGTGCAGGGTCTGCACCAGGAGACATATGAAGAGTGACCAAAGGAGCTTAATATGTATAGCCTCGAGGAAAGGAGGGAGAGGGGGGACATGATAGAAACGTTCAAGTACCTCAAGGGAATCAACAAAGTCCAAGAGGGTAGCATCTTTTAAAAAAAGAGGTGTGCAAGAACAAGGGGGCACAATTTGAAGATGGGGGGGCGGCTCAGAGGTAATGTAAGGAAGTATTTTTTCACAGAGAGGGTTGTGTATGCATGGAATGGCCTTCTGGAGGAGGTTGTGGAGTCAAATACAGTGATTGAATTCAAGCATGCATGGGACAGCCATAAGGCAATTCTAGGGGGGTGGAGGTAGAAAGAAGTAGGCTGCTGGTTAACTAGGATCTGCAGCTTATCCATTAGGTAGGGAAATGGGCAAACTGGGTGGGCCAAGCAGTCCTTATCTGCCATCACATTCTATGTTTCTATGTTTCTATAAATGAAGTCCTGATGATAAATGACAGAATACAGCAAGACGAAGGTGGATGAGCCAGGAACATTAATCGCAATCCATAGGCATATGGCATAACATAGGCTGGATTTGAGGCTTGCCATGATATAGGAAGGAATAATGGAGTAAGGTTCGGCTGAGAAGCCAGGCAGGAATTGGGAGTGGTATTTAGACCCAAACAAATTGAAGCATCCCTGCAGGAAGCATCCAAGGGAAGTCAATGGAAGCAAAGTCCATATGAGGTGTAGGATGTGCAGCTAGAACCTCAAGTAGATCAGCTGGCAGAAGTAGAGTGGTATCTTGACCCCATGAAGGTTAGCAAGACCACAAACTATAGTGCTGGGTGGAAAAAGCAGGGATGCTTGCCAGGTGAAGCCTCGCACGGCCAGCAGTAAGGCCTGACCCCACGTAGGCCAGGTGAAAGGAAGTATAAGTCAAACTAGACCCCACGTAGGCTAGATGACAGGTAGCTGCCATGGAAGGCATCCTGGTGCAACAGGCATGCTAGAGGCTGAAGCTGAGGATGAAATAGACTAGCAGCATCATGGCCGGCAAGGTTGAGCCATATGCAATATAAAAATTAGACTTTTGAAGGACGGACCTGTAGAAGATGGTAGGTAGCAGTAGGGAGCAATATGATAATGCTTGAATTGTAGTAGTCATATGTTTAGCTAAGCAGACAGGAGCTTGTAGAGGAGAAGGGAGGTGGTGCCAGCAACCACTCCCAGCATACTACAGAAAGGGGAGGAAAAGAGGTACACGTCATGACTAAATAAAATCAAAGAACTGGGCCTTGTGTCTAATCGGGCTGAGCTGCAATGAATGGTCCTTAAAATGAATGCTGTTGCTTTAAGCCACATGTATGCACAGCAACTGTTAGGTGAAGAGAAGGTGTCGTGATGGATACACGCTCAGCAGCAGTCAACAATGTCCCAGTCCTCGTGTGCTGGTTCTATGGACAACTAGAAGTCGATGGACATAAAGTTTGCTGAATGAGCTGGCAGTCGGGAATGCGGCATGGATGCCAAGGCAGTGAAAGCTCAGATGTCCAGTGAAGTAATGAGGAACAGAGCCCAGTGTGGAGGGACGGCATTTGGCCGCATGAGGGGTAGGCAGCTGAGCCAGAAGAGGGTAGTCCAAAGATCCAGGGGTAAGGACACCAAGCAAGCTGACGGTATGGACTTGGCGTAGCATGGGCAATGGCTGCTCGGAAAGGAGAGGCAGGGAAAGAGCAAGATACAGCAGAGAGATAGCATGTAGAGAGCTGGAGCAAAGAATGTAATCCCCAATAGAAAATGAACAAAAGAAGCAAACAGCACATGACAGGCATGGGGCAAACAAACAAGCAAATGGAAAGGACAGATGAGCAGGGAGGAACAGGGAAGGGGAAGGCAAGCAGCAAAATGAAGAAAAGAGCAGCCAAGCACCAACAGCACCACAGGCGAGTGTGATTCGCTCTAGGCAGAGCGGTGGTCAGCTGCTGGCTCAAATAGGATGTGTGGGAGGAGCTCTTCCCCCACATAACCACGGGCATGCACCCTTCAATTGCCATTTTACAAGACAGACTACCACAATTCCAGGAAAGGGTGGATGAGTCATGTAAGTGTGCCTTTAACCACTTTTTAAAAAAAAGAATAAAAATATGTTTTTATTCTAATAATGTTTGTAGGGACTCATGACCTTTAACATTTCAGTGTTGAGAAAGCGGACGTGATAATGGTGCCACTTTAGTATCACAAGACAGGACTTGGGACAGTTTTTGTAGGGGGTAGATGTAGTATGATGACTGAGTTGGGGATCAGTAATTAACCTAAAATAAATTTGCATAAATGTTTTACTGCTGTGCTTGTGTGGCAGTTCAGGCTTCCATTGGCCTCTCTGCCAAAGCTGCGCCTTGGCTCAAAAACTATCTGGTTGACCACTCTCAATGGGGGAAAATATCTAATGTCTGTATGAGCAATCATCTCGGCTTCAGTTTAATGTGGGGATCCATTACCAAACATGCTTGCTAACAAAAAAAGCAATTCTTCGGCTCATGCCTCCTGGTGTTGCAAACCTTCTAAACCCCTTCTGCTACTCTCAGTACACACTTAGCTCAGTCAAACAAATAATCTCTGTTCTAAGATGCCGGAATACCCAAGGGGAAACACTCGTTTGGTTATAGGGCACCACTGTGGTTTAACATGCTACCTATTGAAATCTCCTCCATACCAAAAATGGGACTGTAGGAAACTTCTTCGTCAACACCTCATAGCTAACCATTCCTTTGATTGTTTCACCTAACTGGGCTCTCTCAAAGTAATCACTGACCATCCATGAGTGCTTCACCCACTCTATGCCCAGTGGCCTGACCTCCCCTCCCTCATAGTTCTGTCCTATGCCCTGCCCACCTTCCCTCCACTTGTACTTTCACCCTCCACTCCTCCATCTCCTGCCTCCTGCTCTATCCACTGTCACCTACCCTTAACCTTTGTTTTCATCCCTCTGTTCCCCCCATTTGACAATGTCCTCTGGGATGCAACATTTCTTTAGGATTTGCTGGGTATTCATTTATGAGACATTGTATAGCTGGAATCTCTGCAACTCTGCTAAGACTGTTTATATGTTGTAAAGATGATACTGTATTCAATATCCTCTTGTATGTACTGTATGTATGTTCATCCTTCTCCGCTGATGTAGAACCTTTGTAAAAGAGCTGGTATGTGCTCAATGATTGCAATCCAGGACAGAATAAATAAATCCCAAATATAGTAAAGTATTTAAAGACATTCTTCAAAATACAAAAAATGCTTGACTGGTTATATCAAAGTGTATATGTATTGCTACAGATAACTGCTGTCTAATTCAAATGGCTGACAGTTTTTTTTTTCGAATTCTTACAATTTTAAACCTGATCATTTTCCCCAGTGCCAGATTATGGATCTACAGTCCTTTTTGTGATAAGGCTCCAAACTCACATAATGTAGATGTTATGAATGTATGTAAGCCAATCAGATTCTGAATTTTGTGTGCCTTTTTTTTCTCAGTTTTGTAGAACAGCTTGCTTTAATCACGCAACCTCTGTACCTGATTCTAATATAATATATGATTTGATGTTTCACACCTTTGGTGTTGCTATATGTATGTATTAACCATTACAGTCTCTGTACTTAGTCACTGTCATATAGCCTACTCTGTATCTGTCTTCATTCTATGTATGATGTGGAGCCTTTGCAAATGAATCCCTGACTCAGAGGGTTGTAATTCCAAGACCTGATATAAATAAAAATAAAAATCTTATGTTTAGTGTCATTCTTTCCCTGAAAATAGTCACGTCATTTCTGCTAATGTATTTATGATTCTGTCCTGTAGCTATTTTTATTTTAAATGAGTTAAGACCCACAGTATGTATTTTGTTATTAATCTTGCTGTGTGTAGTTTAGTTGCAATTTTGCTATTTTAAGCATGTTCTAGTGTCCAGGAAATCCTTTCATATAATTCAGAGAGTTTACCTTACCTTTCATTAACTTACTCTGTTTTGCCCCTCGTTCTTTTCTACTGAGGAAATGTGCATGAAAGAAGGATAAATGGCTGCAGACATCTTCTGTTTCTCCTGCTTTAGACTCTGATGACATCAGAGTCCTCTCCTTGTGACAACGCAGTTTGCTGCTGTGCAAATGATTATGTATCTCAATCAGTGGAGGATGACTTCATCAGAAGTTAACACAAGTGGATCAAGGGACAGAGATCCTATTTTCTTACATAGATACATATACAGTGTCAGCAGATAAGGGCCTGTGGCCCACCCAGTCTGCTCATTTGAGCTTGTAAGTTCAGTTTATGTTTTCCTAGAAGTCTGTTGCCCCTTACCCCTGACCTCCAGAATTCCTTTATGTCTATCCCATGCATTCTTAAATCCCATGATAGTTTCAGCCCCCACCACTTCCTCTGGCAGGGTGTTCCACTTGTCCACCACCCGTTCTGTGAAGAAATTCTTCCTCACGTTTCCTCTGAATCATCCTCCTCCAACTTCTTCCCATGCCCTCTAGTCCTGGAACATCTTTTTCACTTAAAAATAGTGTATTCCTGCACCCTGTTCCTCCCTGTAAGATACTTGTATGTCTCTATCATATCCCCTCTCTCCCTCCTCTCCTCCAGGGAGTACATATTCAGTTCCTTCAACCTGTCCTCATAGGACTTGTGATGCAATCCATGTACCATCTTTGTTGCCCTCCTCTGAACCTTCTCTACCCTGTCTATGTCCTTACATAAGTAAGGTCTCCAGAACTGTACACTGTACTTCTAGGTGAGGCCTCACTAGTGTCTTGTATAGTGGAATTATGACCTCCCTTTTCCTGCTGGTGATGCCCCTGCCTATGCATCCCAGCATACTATTTGCTTTACCTGCTGCCTTGTCACACTGTTTCCCTACCTTGAGGTCATCAGAGATGATAACCCCAAGATCTCTTTCCTGCTTGATGCATGCTGTATCCTCACCCCCAACTGATATATTGTGCCAGGGTTTTTGTGCCCCATATGCATTATCTTGCACTTCTTTGCATTGAATTTCAACTGCCAAACCCCTGACCATTCTTCAAGTTTCTGCAGGTCCCTTCTCATTCTGTCTACACCCTCTGGTGTGTCTACTCTGTTACAGAGCTTTGTGTCATCAGTGAACAGTGAAATCTGCCTTCTAGGTCCTGTGCAATGTTACTGATGAAGATGTTGAATAGGACGGTCCCAGCACTGATCCCTGGGTACCCCACTGGTCACTCCCCTCTGTGGAGTGACAGCCATTTACCACCACCCTCTGTCCTGCCGCCCAGCCAGTTACCTACCCACCACACTACTGTCCTGCCCACACCCATATTCCCCGTTTGTGTAATAGTCTTCTATGTGGCACAGTGTCAAAGGCCTTGCTGAAGTCCAGATAGGCCATGTCCACTGCCCTCCCTGATCCACCTCCTGGTCACCCAGTCAAAAATTCAACAAAGGTTGGCCTGACATGACCTCCCTGGTGAAACCATGCTGCCTTGGGTCCCTGTAGTCCGTTGACAACCAGATGTTCCACCAGTCTCTCCTTCAGTAGTGCTTCCATGATCTTCCCACTACCGAGGTGAGGTTGACTGGTTCTGTAGTTTCCGCTTCCTCTTTGTTCCCACTTTTGTATAAGGGGACTACATCTGCTGTCCTCCAGTCTTTGGGTACCTCCCCTGTTTCCAGTGATCGACTAATCAGGATAGCCAGAGGTTCAGCCACCATCTCTCTTAGCTGTTTAAGGACCCTGGGTGCACCCCATCTGGTCCCATTGCTTTATCAACTCTTATTACTTCCAGTTCCTTCAGGACCCTTTCTCGAGTAAAGGAACTTGTGTCCATTTCTGCACCATTCTCACCCTTTGTACTCCCTTCAGACCCATTACCCTCCTCTTCCTCAGTAAAGACTGAGCAGAAATACCTGTTCAATATGTCAGCTTTACTGTTGTCATCCTCCACACAGCCCCCATCCTCCCCCTTCAGTCTCACTATCCCTCCCTTTGCCTTTCTTTTTTCACTTATGTACCCATAAAAGGTTTTGTCCCCTCTATCCACTGATTTTGCAATGTGTTCTTCTGTCTGAGCTTTGGCTTCCCTTACTGACCTCCGAGTCCCTGCCTCCCTTTGCTTCTCCTGGTACTTCTCCCTATCCCCTTCTGCCTGTGTCTTTTTGTATTGTCTGAATGCAATCTTTTTGGCTTTCACTTTCTTTGCTACCTCTTTGGAAAACCATAATGGCATCCTCTTCTTTTTCCTCTTGCTAACCTGCTTAATGCATAATTCTGTTGCTCTTGTACTCCCATTTTAAATACTGCCTACTGTTTCCTCAACCCCTGATTCCTGCCCCATTCCCTTAATGCCTCTTTCAAGTATCTCCCATTTTCCCAAAGTCTTCCCCAAAATCCAGGATATGTGTTTTTGTGGTTTGGTTCTGCTCTTTCTGTGATTTCAAACCACAATGACTGGTGGTCACTGTTCCCCAGGTGCTCCCCACTGTTACCCCCATCACACTGTCCCTGTTTGTGAGCACAAGGTCCAGTATTGCCTTCTGCCGAGTTGATTCCATGACCAGTTGCTTGAAGAAGGCACCCTGAAGGGAGTCCAGGATAAATCTGCTCCTAGTTGATGCTGCTGCTGGGATGCTCCAGTCCACGCCTGGAATACTGAAGTCTCCAACCAGTACTACCTCACCCTTGTCTGCCATCCTTTGGATGGCTAGCATCAGCTCCCTATCTGTTTCTTCCTCCTGAGCTGGTGGTCTATAGACCACACCTGTGCAGATGGCTGGCCCCATTTTCCTTTCTAGCTTAACCCACAGTATCTCTCCCCCATTTTGTTCCTCCTGGATCTCTGTGGCCCTTAAGTTATTTTTCACATACAGTGCCACTCCTCCTCCCTTTCTACCTGCCCTGTCTCTTCTGAATATGTTGTAGCCAGGTATGGCCATCTCCCAGTCATGGTTATCATTACACCAGATTTTAGTGATGACCACAATGTCCAGGTCTGACTGCACCATGACAACCTCCAGATCTTCCATCTTGTTGCTAAGGCTCCTGGCATTGGCACACATGGCTTTCCATGATTTGACCTCCCTAGACTGTTTCACTGTTCTACTCCAGCCCCTTCTTTGGTTGACCTTTATCTCTGGTTCTCCTTGCTGTCTGCTCTTCTGCTGAATTTTGCCCCTTTTCTGCCGATCCACCTCTTGGGCACTAATCTCCATCTTTTGCACAAGAAATATTCTCAGTAATAAAGAATAAGAAAAAATAAATATAAAAAAATTAACTAAATATAACCTGAATTGTACATGAATATGGTAGTGTGAAAAGTTTTCTTCAATACCGGGGTATCACTTTAAGCTGGCCTCTACCAAAATAACTTTTTAAAGCATACTGTATGATACATGAACAAAGAATATGATGTGGATGGTCTATGGTGCTTGATGCTTGACTTTGACAGGTTGCTGTCTCCAGAGTTCTGTAGGTTCAATGAAGATGATGAATCTCCCAATGCAGTGTACAAGCTTGGCAAGCAGAGAAATGTTAGGATAGGATACCTGCCCAGACTGTTTTCAGAATACTGGTACATCTGTGATCCATTGCACTATTCAGACAGCCTGGTAAAATGAATTAAGTGCACGCATTGATCGTGGGGTATTAGTGGCAAGGTCTTCTACTCTGCAATTCACATATCTAAGGGAAGATAGCTGAAAGAGATCTTGTAAAACTCTGGCTCAGACTTGTAAAGGTGAATACTGGTGTGGCCACAAATAAACTGATTCATCACCAGCATAATGGCCCCTTACACATTGCTGCCTTTACAGCTGATTTCTACAGCTGACAAAGGTTACATCATCAGACAAGAGTGAGCAGCACTGTGCTACTATATAAAGACTACTTTTGATGATAGTGTGATTGCAGGAGACAAGAAGAGAGCATTACCAACACTATACCAAGCAAGTGAGGATTTCAATACTTTTAAACTTAAAGCATTTATTTCCAAACTGCAGCTGTTTCTCTTCTGTGATGTCCCTTCTGGGGTTATGATTTTTATTTTAGTATTATTTTTGTTAAAACAAAAATACGGTAGACTTCCCCTTACAAGTCTGCATTCTAAGCTCCTCTTATCTTTCTTCACATGGCCTGTACAATATGCCTCCTTCACAACTACCACAAGTAGACACTACAGATTAAGAATCCTGAAGTGTGTGTTTATTAAGAGAGTAAACTTTTTACAGTGGACAAGCTATTCCCTGACTGGAAAGGTGCAATAATTCTGCAAGTTCAGTTTTAAAAGAAACAATGATTTGCACCTTGAATTCATTAGGGAGTTAATTAGGTTTCACATTAGCAGTCTTTGCTTAATTCCTCCTCTATCTCCTCTTCTTCCTCTGTGTCTAACATTTACACTGGACCATTAGGGGATTGCTGATAGCTGTAAACATGAATCATGACAACCTCCATTATTGGCAACTTAACTTAAGGTTAAGGTCACCTAAGCTAATAGTTTACCTTGCTTGGCAAAATACTTCTGAAGCTTAATTTAGAAATGAATGCATTGGCTTAATGAGCACTTTTCTTGATGATGTTTGCAAATTTGTCTGTAATTAGGTTTTGGCATCCAAGTTTGTATTTTATCTATTCAATTGTGTATATGATTATCAATCACTCCCCTGTGTGACATGATTCTTACTGCACAATCCTAGACACATGTAGGTGTATAAGCACAAATTCAATACTTGGGTTCTAAACCTGCATCACCGCTTTACAGTAAGTGACAAATAAAAACATTGCTGCCAGAGTCTGACAACATCTGAACAGCAGATGTTTACGGGAGAAGACAGCATTGCAGCCACAAAGCACTTTTTGCACATTGGTTTTAGCCCATGAGATTTGAAACAAAGGTGCTCAGATAATCTGTTGGCTATTCTGGATTCCTGGTCAGATTTCACAATTTGTGAGCTGCATGGGTAATACCAATAATGGGATCACTGCACTGTGATCAACACACACTATATACGTTTTCTGGAGCAGATTCCCACTGTCTGGAAAACATGCGCAACCTGTCTTGGAGTGGTGACTGAGATTGCAGATAACTATGGCTAGATATTTACTAATAATCTGATGACAGGATAATGATCAAGATATCTCATTTCCCAAACCAATCTGAACTAAAAATCTTGGGCTATAATTAAGCAATATGGGGTTTTTGTTACTGTGAGATAATGGCATGCCTGGGAACTGAGGCATGAGGAAATGCAGAGTACCTTACACACAGAAGTGCCATTATCCCACAGTTAGACATAACCTTAAGTGCCTTTTTGTAATTATAAATCACTTTATCTGTTTTTTCATTTTGAAAATGAAACATGTGTTTTAGACAATTAAACTTTTCTGACTTGTGCTGTTGTGCTGGAAGATAACACCTGACTAATAGCATGCCTTGGTATCTTACACATTTTAAAATTTCTATTACATAATCATGAGTATCCATGCCTCTCTGCAATGGATACTGAACCTCACAAATGGTTAATGAGCATAGGATAATACAAAATAACCCTGGAAATTTGACCCATAGCAGATGTACCCTGAACAAGGTTATCCACTGGATCATGTGCAGTCATTGCCCTATCCAAGCACTTCTGATTTGAAACCAATATGTGTTTCAAATAAATCACTAGTATGAACTAATTCAAGACAGACTTTTTAATTTACATTATTAGAAGCCAAGCTACAATGGATATGTACATTTGGAATGTGACATAAAACTTTTTTATACAATGTCAGAGAATAGAAATATACCCCCACACTCAGTGAAACATCTCATCATCTAATTCTGGTGCCTGGTTTTATCTGTTTTGTTTGTTTTTTGCAGTCTCCTTCTCTTGCTGTACTGTATAAATGCCTGCATGGCAGGACTTTCAGTAGTGCATCAAGCAGCACCTATTACTTCAAATGTTGCTACAAGTGCCCTTAGTTCTTTACAATCCTGCCTTTTGAGGATTCCCAAGACATTCTCAGTCTGCAGGTAGCAAGGCAATCTTGTAAAAGTCAACATTCCAGTGCAGCCTTCTTCTTGTCATACTACAAGCCACATACTCTGAAGTCTCTGAAATTGTTCATCAAGACATTTTCATTGCATAAACTAGGAATGCAGAGCACTTTTAAACTAAGTATTATTAACTGGCCATTGATTTTCTCTGTACCGCTCAATGCTAAAGGACAAAGTGAGAACTCTAAAAAAATATTTTTTGTCGGTAGTGGAAGTAGTGGCTGCATGTCAATATTGCAATGTCCACTGCAGTTCTTGGTTGTAGAATAAATATTGCAGTATAGGGAGAGATGCATGTGTTTGCTTAGAAGATTCATGTTAAATTATTTAACCCAAATAAAGTTATTAAAATTAACAGTTTCAATTGCACCAAAGGCCACGAAGCAGCCAGTTTTACATATGACATTTGGCAGCTTAATACATATCACCTTTCTAATAAACCAGTCATATATGAAAAAATAAATGTGCGCTATTACTAGAAATTTAAAGTACAGTTGAATTACCTTTAATACCATATGTGATAAAATTGATTACCTTAGTCATGCAGCAGGATTAAAATTATTAGTATTTTAATGTCTGTCAAGAAAAAGACAGTTGTGATGTGGAACAGACCTGCTTAGATCTGCCTAGTATCACATAGCCTTTTTTTAGACTTCATTTATTCACATTAGAGAAGTTGCACAATTGCAATTACAAGGGAAGCAGTGACAGTTTGAAGTAGTTTAATAAGAAACACCAGCAAGTAGTTTAATAAGAAGCACTACCATTTTAAATTGTATCTCATGGATGGACAACTCTGGTCTTCAGTAATGCAAAGAACTATCTGCATTGCAGTTTGGATGAGTCTGACTAAGGGCCAGGAAATAAATCTTAGCATATAAAATATGCAAGACTAAACAAAAGCTGGCAAGGTCCACAATGCACAGGATGCTGTTTGCATTTGCACAATTGACACGGGGTGGGGGTGGGGTTATGTGATAAGTTCAGAGACCAAGATTGAGGTAGTGGTGATGGGATACAAACCTGGCTGTCCAGTGTTACAAGTTGTCCCTGTAACTCTCCGCACTACCACTGTCACCACCACCAATGTGGCTTACTGAGGATCATATATATTTATGTATTTATTTATGCTAAATTTATATCATGTAAGCAAAATTAAAGTTTTTTTAAGCACAGTTTATGAGATACATTGTATAAACAGCATTTTGGTCTAGCAGCCAAGTTGGTCCCAAAATGATGCCATCTGCTGCCAATTATATTAGTCAGCAAATAACATTAAAAAGGTCATAGTTTTAATAAATAAATTGCCATGCTGGAGGTGGGAGGGTTGCCTTTTTTTCTTTTATGTCACAGTTGGGTCATTTCAGTTTATTAACTGACCAAAAGATCACTAGGATTTAGTACATTACCTACATAACTTAATAAACAATTAATACAAAAAATAATAATTTATATCCCAAAACAATATAGAAATATGAGAATAATAAATAATTAGCAAAATAATACAATAAAGCTGCAGAAACTGGTAAAAATGAAGCTGTGAAATATTCTGGGGTAACAGCAATTTAAAAGTCACTGTTTTAATTTTTTATTTTCAAGGTATTCTCCTTTGGTCCCACACAGAATGTTGCTTTGTTCTATTAAGTATGGACAAGACTTGGGCCTTCTGGGTGATGAAACTGAAAAAAATATTTTGGGATGCAGGACAGTATTCCTAATGCATTGCTAAAGTTAACAGTGCTGGGCCTGACACAAAGACATGGATTTTGTAATGGTGCATATTCCCAACTGCACTGTAACCACAAACAACATCTGTAACAGTGGCCAGGATAAAGGCAGATGCAGTTGCATCTTTTGGAATGACCAATGGATGCTAGAACAGGTACTGTATGCCTGTAGCAAGAGTGGCTCACGGCAAGAGAATGGAGTGTAACCATCCAGCCACCATCCAGTACATAATGGGCATCAGCTCTCAATGGCCACAAGTAACCAGGCCATGAAGAGGAAAACTCTGAACACAAAGGTATATACCTTCGAGTACAAACAACATGCAAGCAAAAGGGCCTCGGTGTGAAATGTGTAATTGTCTGCCTGTAATAACCCTGCGTGTTGCATCATGTAGAATACCTCCCATTCGGGCAGCAGTCGGTATAGTAGTAATGGTAGTAACATGAGAGAACTACAGCAGTGGAGTTACAAGAGACAGAAAAGAATCTGAAACAAATTGGAACTAACTGATATTCCATTGCAGACCTACATTTTTCAAATACTATAGTTCCCTGTCAGTGGCAAGAGCACTCTGACTTCACCTGTCACCAATTTGAAAGGTGGGAATCAGTCCATTTCATTCAGACCTTGGCTTGGGGATCAGATTATTCAAATAGATACTCAATTAAATGAGTTTGAGGATCAGCTGAATTTTTTTAACTAGCCACCTGTTAGTAACTAACCCCTGATGAAGAGGGATTGCTTCCTTAAATCGCTGAGGAAACTTGTTTGGATGCCTGAATACATTTGCCTTTCTGGAAGTCTATGCCTCTGTGTAGTGCTTCATGCAATATTTGATATTTTGACCTGTTAGTAACTAGTACTGGGGCCTTTCTTTGCCCTCAAAGTAGTATCCTTGATCTCATTTTCATCATACAATGGATATGTGTATAGTATACCAGCACAGATATAAGGAAGTCCTTTAGGGGTGGATAATGAAGAGTGGCCTGCTTACAGTACTTTGGTATACTGTTCCTATCCATCTAAAGTACAACATGATAACATGTATAATAAAGTTGCTATTCATGTTTAATGTGTTTACTTTGATAACAAACATATAATACTTTGAACTGGATGTGTACCATATGTAAAGCAGGTGTTTCATCCTTACACAGTGGAAGTACTTTTTATTACACTGGGGTAGATGATGTGCTTTTTTTCCAAGTTGTTATTGAAATTGTGATTATACAAAAGTATGTGCAACTTTTTTATATTGGAGGTTTCATTATATGTCAGCATTTGGACCAAGATGGCTCACCAGACTTGAAAAAAATAAATCAAAGATCAGGAGGGATCTGCGGCACAGCCTCAAACTGTAAACCTCAGTGGAAAAAGGATCCACTTACCAGTATGTGCTTTAGTGTTTCTGGTTTATATCATTTCCTTATCTGCCATCAAATTTTATGTTTCTGTAGGAACAGTGGGAGAATTCAAGAATGCATGGGACAGGCATAAGGCAATTCTAATGGGGGGTAGGAGGAAGTAAGCTGTTGATTAATTAGAATCTGCAGCTTATCCATCAGGTAGGGAAATGGGCAGACTAGGTGGGCCAAGCAGTCCTTATCTGCCATCAAATTCTATGTTTCTATGTTACATGAGACAATATCATTCTACAGAATAGGCTGCTAAAATATCAACTGAACAGTATCAAGATTTTGTAATTCACTGACTACGTCCTCAGGATTAAATACATCCTAATTAAATAAAATTTAATATTTAAAATTAAATATTTTCAGCATCTCATAATGTATTTGATTAAACTGCATTAAATCTGGTGTCATTATAACCACATAAATCACTGCGTTGTTTTGTCCACATCAATTACTGTTTCTTTCAATACTGCTTATTATTAATAAAATATCATTATTGAACTTAAAATGTTTCAATTTCTCCATTTAATTTAGGTTTGCAATCTATTATGCAGTTAATCTCTATATTGCCTATTCCATAATTCTTTCTTACCTAGTTTAACAGCAACATCAGTTTTTCTTTTAACAAAAAATTTGAAAACACCTGCACCAGTGTAACATTGTCATTCTGGTGCATGATAAAGTGTAGTATCCTGTTCTGCTCTGTAGTGCTGCAAGACAATTTAACACAATGCAGTGTTCCCAACAGTTCAGTAAAAATATATACAGCTACTTTATATTACTTGTGTCATGTTGACATTTACTAAATGCTTACCAGTGCTATACTGTTACAGCTTTCAACATTTTTGTAGGACTCTGCCTTATAGCTTTTTCTTACACTATCTGTATTGGCACATGCACAAAACGTAGTCTGTTAGGTTCTGCAAAACTATGTAGAACCCCTTACCTTATATCCACTATCTAAACAGAGTATATTTACACTTAGTGCTTTAAACTTTTTTCTGGCTCTCAAGACTGTAAAGCAATGAGGGAATGAAAATAAGACATAATTATTACATTTGGTGACTGAATTCATTAATGGTTTTATGTTTCATTCCGCATGTCTAACTTGTTCTGGTATTCACTTTTGAAATTACTCAAGTAGCAAGACAGAACTGATGCCTATCCCATTTATGGGATGCAGGATTACCAGAATGCCAAGTCACTGCACCAAAATAGCCATGTATGTTCAGCTCCCAAAATGTCACTGACTGTCATTTTTCTTCATATTCCCTCATATGGGACCCTATGCATGAATGGGGTGGAGTGGCTATGCTCACATATTTGGGGCATGTAGCCACTCTGCACTCATTGTGCCCCCTCCATGTGAGACGCATAAATGAGGGGTGCACAATCCCACACCCAATCTCCCACATCCATGGACAGCCCCATGCTGGGGCCATTCCAGGGGCATACCAGCACCATGCAGTATGCATGAACCCACATAGTGCTGGCCGCATAGATGTGGAGTGGTGCACTGGTTAGGGCAGGGGGGACCCTGCCATAACTCACTGAGGGCCTCTATAGACACAGACCTCCAGTCATTTGGGGACCAGGACACAGCTCACTGTGCTGCCTCTGACTGTTGGGCAGCAGGAGGCAGCAGGGGCAGCTGGAAGGGACAGGATGGTGCCATGTGGGTCTGGATGCCTGCAATCGGCATGCATATCCCCGGACCTGCACCTCCCTATGTGTGGCATCTACTAACGGTCCCGGGGGGCATTCCATTGGATGTCCGCCTGGGATGACTACTCCTCCCCAGCCACAGCCACCCTGCAGAGTCCTGCATGCCAGGGGAAGGAGCTGCAGACAGGTGGCTGGCATTGGAGAATGCCGATATGGGTGCACCTGTCTGCAGGGTGCATGGCTGAGGGCGGGGTATGTCACATTTCTGCATACCCATGCCCACTTGGTGAATAATGCCCATAAGTAATATAATATGATCTAAGTAAGCATTAAGCCACTACAAAGGAGGATTCTCCTGGAGAATTAATGCCTGGTTGAGGGGGAGGGGTTGAGGTATGAGGCAGCAGGCCGAGTGCCTCCAACCACCCAACCAGGCATTAATTCCTCAGTAGAACCCTTCTTTGGAGTAGCTTAATGCACTTATAACATGGCAAGCATTTCCAGAAATAAGCAGATTTATTATTTGTACTGCTAACTTGTAATGCATAAAAGACACACACACATTTGCTATATTTCTTATCTTTAACAGTGAATTAATAGTACAGTTTCTGCTGAATGTAACCTGTCTTACATATATTGTGGGTGTAGAAAGGCATTACTTTATAACATTTTGATTTAAGTGCATGGTGTTATTATTGCCAAATATACTTTTATAATTTTTACTATTATGGTACTTTTTCTCATTACTTACTGTCTGTATCAGTGCTAGATACTTTGATTTTCACCTGTGTGTATTACAAGATATGGGTTGCACTGCATAATGGGACCATGGTAGGGTACATTTTCATGTTTTGTTTTTGAAGTTCCCTTAGCAGTCCAACAGATGGCTGTGATTGCTGATAACTGTAATATTGAGAGTACAAACTGAACGATTTTCAACCAGTAATTCTATACATATTAGCTTTACATTTACTAATAAGGTACTTTTTCTCCTAATTTTCCATCAGGATTGGTGCTATGTACTTCGATATTCGTCTGTATGTATTACAAGATATGGGCTGCACTGCATGATGAGACCATGCTAGGGTACATTTTCATGTTTTGTTCCTGTAGCTATGCCTTAGACAACTAGTACTGGAGCCCACTTGAGAGGGAGCAATATTAGACTTGATTCTCTCAAATGGAGATGGAGAGAGGATTACAGATGTAGAAGTGGGTAGCCATATGGGAACTAGCGACCATCGAACAGTATGGTTCACAATAAACACAGCAATAGAGTCAAGCCATACAAAGACAAAAGTACTGGACTCTAGGAGGGCTGACTTTGCCAAAATGGGTGAGTGCCTAAGGAATGCACTAGCAAATGGACAGGAAGGAGGGTGGAAGAACAATGGGAATAATAAAACTGCCATCACAGAGGTAACAAGCCTTTGTGTAAGCAAATAAACAAACAAAACGATGTAAGAAACCACTATGGTTCTCAAAGGAAGTGGCATTGAAGGTTCAAGAGAAAAGAAAGCATTCAGGGAAGTACAAGGAATCGCAGAAGGAGCAGGACAGAGAACTGTATCAGCTAAAGCAAAAGGAGGCTGGGATGGCAGTCAGAACAGCAAAGGCCCAAACTGAGGAAAAGATAGCCAACTCAGTTAAGAAGGATAAAACCTTTATAGGTACATCAGGGAGTGAAGGAAGACCAAGGAGGATAGTGAGGCTTAATAAAGGGAGGGAGGGTGGGCAGAGGAGACTGTGAAAAGGCAGAGATACTAAAATATTTTTGCTCAGTATTTACAAAGGAAGAGGGAGGTACATAAAACAAACAGTAGTAACACACTGGATACAGAAGTTGATACAGGCCCATTTACAGAAGAAAGGGTTCTGAAAGAACTCTTAAAACTGAAGGTGGACAAGCAATGGGGCCTGATGGGATTCATCCCAGAATTCTGAAAGAACTAAGGGTAGAACTAGTGACACCACTGACTACCCTTTTTAACAAATCATGGGAGGATGGGGTGGTACCCGAGGACTGGAGGAGGGCAGATGTGATTCCCCTTCACAAAAGTGGGAGCAAGGCAGAAGCAGGAAACTATAGACCTGTTAGTTTAACCTCAGTGATAGGGAAAATGATGGAATCACTTCTAAAGGAAAGAATTATTGAGTATCTAGAGGCCAGAGGAGCACATGACCCTAGGCAGCATGGATTCACAGCGGGAAGGTCATGCCAGACGAATCTGATAGATTTCTTTGACTGGGTGACCAAAGTAGTAGATCAGGGAGGGGCTGTGGACATGGCCTACCTAGACTTTAGCAAGGCATTTGACACAGTCCCACACAAAAGATCAATATACAAGTTAGCCAGCCTGGGAGTGGGTCCCAAGATGACAGCCTGGGTAAAGAATTGGCTGGAGAATAGGACACAGAGAGTAATAGTAAATGGAGTCCACTCAGAAGAAAGGAGGGTTACTAGTGGGGTACCGCAGGGTTCAGTATTAGGACCGGTCCTCTTTAATGTCTTTATAAGTGACATTGCAGAAGGACTGGAAGGAAAAGTATGTCTCTTTGCAGATTACACTAAGATCTGTAATGGAGTTGATGCACAGGGTGGGGTGGAAAGGATGAGAAGGGACTTGGCAAGGTTAGAGGAATGGTCAAATGTATGGCAGCTTAGATTCAATGCTAAGAAGTGCAAGGTAATGCACCTGGGAACAAAACCCAGGGAAGAGTACACAATGGGGTGAGATACTAACAACAACAAAAATGGAGAGGACCTGGGGGTAGTCATATCAGATGACCTAAAGATGGGCAAGCAATGTGAGAGGGCAGCAGGAGGGCTGGGAGGATACTGGGATGCATGGGAGGCATCACCAGTAGAAAACAGTAAGTTATTATCCCTCTGTACAGACAGCTGGTGAGACCCCATCTGGAGTACTGTGTGCAGTTCTGGAGACCCAGTCTCCGAAAGACATAGACAGGATGGAAGCTGTCCAGAGGAGAGTAACTAAAATGGTGCAGGGTCTGCACCGGAAGACATATGAAGAGAGACTTAAGGAGCTTAATATGTATAGCCTCGAGGAAAGGAGGGAGAGGGGGGACATGATAGAAACTTTCAAGTACCTCAAGGGAATCAACAAAGTCCAAGAGGGTAGCATCTTTCAAAAAAAGAGGTGTGCAAGAACAAGAGGGCACAATTTGAAGATAGAGGGTGGGCGGCTCAGAGGTAATTTAAGGAAGTATTTTTTCACAGAGAGGGTTGGGGATGCATGGAACGGCCTTCCGGAGGAGGTTGTGGAATCAAAATGAGTGGTGGAATTCAAGCATGCATGGGATAGTCATAAGGCAGTTCTGGGGGGTGGGGTAGGAAGAAGTAGGCTGCTGGTTAACTAGGATCTGCAGCTTATCCAGTAGGTAGGGAAGTGGGCAGACTAGGTGGGCCAAGCGGTCCTTATCTGCCGTCAAATTCTATGTTTCTATGTTTCTATCTTGGCAGTCCAACAGATGGCTGTGATTGCTGATAACTGTAATATCGAGAGTACAAACTGAATGATTTTCAACCAGTAATTCTATACATATTAGCTTTACATTTACTAATAAGGTATTTTTTCTCCTAATTTGCCATCAGGATTGGTGCTATGTACTTCGATATTCATCTGTATGTATTACAAGATATGGGCTGCACTGCATGATGGGACCATGCTAGGGTACATTTTCATGTTTTGTTCCTGTAGCTATCTTGGCAGGCCAACAGATGGCTGTGAAATAATGCTAGCAGAATAGCACTGTTTTACAGCTATCTGTTAGGCCACCATGGGAACTGCACTTGAACAAATAATTTACTCTGGTTCACAAAGAGCAACAGGGCATTACTAGGGAATTAATGCCTGGTTGCTGCTTGGCCAGCTGTTGCTATTGCTCCATTGAAAAGTGCTTGTTTATGTCTAACATTTATTGCTATGTTACAATAAGCCATATTTTCATTCACCATGAACTGGATTCATTCTTGTCTTTATAGATGGTATGTTAGATATTTAGAATGCTTACTTTCCATTTCATGCAATAGCCTCTAATATTAATTTAGCCCAATATCTTTTATCTGTCCTGTTGCTGTATCAGTTTATTTATACCATATTGTTTTTAAGTCCCCATATCCATCTTGCTAAACACATACTTCCGTATATATCACTTCACTGTTTACTAAACTCTGTCTGTTTGTTTCCCATCTTATTATTGGGCTATGCATATGTAATACCACCATTAGAGATGTGTGAAAATATGAAATTTTGTTATGCAAAACATTTTGCAAAATTCACGCATTTCATGAAATATTTTGAGGGTGCAAAATGTGAAATTTCACCTGTGAAATGTGAAATTTTGCCAGCGGAATGTTGAAACTCAGGTGAATGTTTGCCATTTCAAGCAAAATTGTGCATTTCACGGTAAAGTTCCAGGTTCTGCAGGCAAAATTTTGCAACTCTGTACCTGGCAGAAAATTTTGCAGAATGGCAGAATTTGGCAAAATATTTCATGTGGTGAAATTGTCAATTTCACAACAATTTTGCCATAAAATTTAATTTCGCTACATCTATAACCACCATGCACTATCTAATATAATCTCTTATTAATTTTCTTCTAAGTGCCACCATTCACCAACACTGACTGTCCTGTAGTATTTAAACCCCTCTCTCCAGCCTTTCTCCCCAGGTTTCATTGTCTGGCATTAATCACTCTCCAGAATGCACTTTATCCTGTTGCTAATATAAATCCCTATGGGTAGACTGCTATTATGTAAAAAAGGGACCCAGCTGTGTGAAATGGCGTGCAGTATGTTCTATGCTATACATTATTGTTGGGATGTAACAGCACTCCCACCTGAATATCCTAGCACAAATCTGTATATCACCAATGAGTAAGAGACAAGGTGATTCCCTATCACTTCCTATACCAGTGACACTGCAATGGCATTGCGAGATGATGTTTGTGAAATTGGCGTTAGGATTTGTTGGACCAAAAGGGCACCTGAGATGTAATAGTATGCATCACTATCATGAAGTAGGGCAGAGTGGAAATACTGGCAGATGAGAGCATGCACATAGATAACTGGGGGTATCAGCAAAGGGGATGAGGTCTGTTGATTGGCTAGGACATTTGGTGTGATGATGATGGTGGGGTGAGGGTGAGGGTGCAGAAATATATGAAAAACTGGAGCAGTGCAATAAATATTCATCAGAAAACATAACTCTAAAACTGTTTATTGAATATTAAGGTGAAGAATTCTTTCCATTTTTTTGCTGTTGTGTTTTAACATCCTCTTTCACTCATGTGTTACCTGATTTTGCTTTTAGTGGTCACCTTCCTCTTTGAGTATCATTGTAGTGTAACATAATTAAAAAAAGAAAACAGGTAGTGTAGCCTAGGGGTCAGAGTAATGAGCTATGAATGAGCTTGGCACATCCAGCAGATCTGGGTTTGATTCCCACAAACTCTAGTTGCATTCTGTGTGACCCTGAGCAAGTGACTTAAACTCCCCAGTACTCGTGAGTTGCCCCTAAAAAAAGGCACTTGTGCTTAAAGGGCCTTACCTGGTTGCCAAAAGAATAAAAAAAAGGAAAATAACATTGTTACTGTATTTTCCTCTGTGCTTGCTTAACTTCCCAAATACAATTTCCAAAAGCAGTCCAGGTTGCTTGTACTTCTGTATAAGTTGTTTACAGGTTATGTCTTCAGTCATCCGCTGGACCATCAATATATCAGTGCAGAACAAATTGGATGAACACCACTCAGTAAGTCCAGTATAATATTCTTTATTTCTCATGAAACACCACTGGATAATATTTCATAGCATGATATTGAATCAGATCCATTCCAGTTGCTATGTTATCTAATAGTAGTTTGTTTCTACAAAAATTCATGTACACCTGTTCATTACAGGTTGTAGTTTCATTGTATGGTATACCTTCTTATGTGGCCATAGGACCACATCCCTCTTCTATCTGACTTGAGTGTGTACTCCTTCCAGAATTATTAGGGACCTCACACTGTCCACTGTCCTCAGACTGTCTCCCCTATAGAAAGGAGCCTTTCTTCTGGGGAGACAGCCTGAGGGCAGCACTTGAGTCACATAGAAGAGGGATGTGGTCCTATGGCCAAGTAAGGAGGTACTGTATACCAGATAAGGAAACTATGACCTGTTATGAATACTGCAGGTGTACATGAATTTTGATAGTAAAAAGCTACTATTAGATAATGCAGCAAATGGGTCTGACAAAGTAGAATCTCATGCTATGAAATGTTATACAGAGGTGTTTCGTAAGAAACAAAAACTATTATACTGGATATACTGGGTGGTGTTCATCCGATCTGTTCAGCACTGTTAACATCCCTAAATACCATACCATAGTCATTGTAAGGGTCCCAGACCATCCCCCATGAACATCCCCACAGGTCATGCCAGCGCAACTGTACTTCAAGCTTCCTTAGTCCACAGCATTACCACCTTCCTCTGGCCAGAAGCTGGACAAGCTGCTAGAGGTGGTGGTGGGGCTCACTGCAGTGGTTCAGGCCTAACAACAAGAGGGAGACCTCAGGCTAGACTAAGTCAGGGGCAGATATCAACAGATCTTAGCAGGCATCAGAAACTCCTGTTCCAGGGCAATAGGTCAGCATACCAGAGCAAGTGGAGACACATCTTTGAGACAAGATCCACCAACAGATATATGGGCATGAGTGCATGGACATCATCTTGTTGTTAAGCCAGCCTAAGAAACTGGAAGAGAACATGTGTAAGAATGAGAAGGACATGGACCATAAGATGGTAAAGGTGTATCGAACATTTAATAATTAATTGGCAGGGTTCATAGTTTTTGCCAATGCAATTTGTCAGGTGGACCATTAGAAAAGCACTAGCCTGTTCAATTATTTAAACATAATCAAGTGCACCCAGATGCATAAAGGGGTCTCAAGTTGGCTTGAGTATGACAAGGAATTCTGCCACCGCATGTAGTATGACCTATCCAAGGACTGGGGCATTTTGAACATGCTGTTTTTGGTAGAGGTCATACATGGTGGTGGAGTCTTCCACATTAGTAGTGCATTGACAAACAGAGTATCCCAGTCCCACATAACAGATCTTGGTAGGTCCCAGGCTCAGGTATCATTTCAATCCACAGGTCTTTCTCTTCCTTAGACACTGTGATGGTCACATTCTCTAGTCTGTACATGAGCCTGAGGATTTTGCTCCCTATGGTGCCTATTCACTAAAGCAGGTGGGGTTATGCGTCGAAGGAACGTAACCCCCTGTGCAGCTCCGCACCCATGGGAGTTCCATGATTGGGCCATATTCTTGAACACCAGCCAATGTGCAGCTCCCATCCATGGCCCTGAATCCCTGTCATGCAGGTTCATGGGGGGTGGTCTGATGTGGAGCTGCAGACACAGGAAGGCAGCCAATTAGCTGTCCACCCCAGGTCCCTTGCTGGATCCCCTGTGCCCATGGGGCACCATGTAGGCAGCATGGGTGAACACGCCTACAGCACAGGAGGGTGGGGGTCCTCCAGATGACTGTCCCCCAGTGCTCTCAATGTGCCCAAACATCAGGGGTTGCCTCAGTGAGGGGTCCGTTGTCCCTCACCATCCCTGCCACAACCAGCAGTGGCATCTGGGGGGGGCACATAACACTTACAGCTGCCTTCAGAAGGTGTAGCCATTACCCCCCATGCACTGCACCTGCACTGTTGTGAATGGCGTGGACTGCACACATGAACCCCTGGTGCCGGCTCCCGGCCCACCCCCATGTGTAGCTGTGCATTCAGTCAGGGTTTCGGCCATGTAGGAGGCTGTAATGGGGTCATGCATAGCATGCAGGTGGCACAGTGTGTGCAGCCAGGTGCCTATTCACTAATGTAGGTGCGGGTGGACTATGCGCTGCATTTACGTGGTGTGTAGCCCATCCAACCTTTCATGAATAGAGCCTGATATGCATGATCTTACACTAATTTCCATTTAAACCCAGTTGCCAGAATCCAGGTTTTGGACCATATTTCTTATTTTGCCATGTCCTCTCTCAGATCATTGATCCCTTCCTCAGTGTATACTTTCCCACAGAGCTTGGTGTCATCTGTGGCAGATCTGACCATTTTTGCTGTTCCCAATGTCAATACTGAACACATTAAACAGCACTAGACTGAACACTGCCCCCTTCTGGAAGCTCCAATGGAGACCTCCCTCATTCCTTTCCCCCACTTACCTTTCCTTCCCCAAACTACCGATTTGTTCACTACTTTTGATCTTTTGTAAATTTACTTTACTTTAGGCATCATGCTGTAATGCATTACTACATGGCTGATATTTGTTTGTGGGAAGGAAGGAAGGAAGGAAGGAAGGAAGGAAGGAAGGAAGGAAGGAAGGAAGGAAGGAAGGAAGGAAGGAAGGAAGGAAGGAAGGAAGGAATCTCCCCTGACCACCATACTTGGGGTCCTCTCCCTTGCCAGCTTGCAACATATGTAGTCATGTTATCCTCTGCCCTCAGTTCCTCCAAATTCTTAGTCAGCCTGTAGTGGGGGACAAAGTTAAAGGCCTTCCTGAAATCCAAGTACAGTTTGTCCACTACCTTTCCCCTTTCAACTGCTTTTGTAACTGTTAGGGGGTCTAAACCTCACTTTCAGGTTCTTGGCAATATTGGGAATGTAAGTAATCACAGACACATTGCATAAGAGTAATAAATAAGTTTATTACTACCAAAAGGATAAATCACAGTTGCCCTAAGCAGTTCTTACCAATACGAACTGGGAGCCAGTTCTAAGCATTCCCTATACCTCGAAGTTTCTCTGTGTCTCCTGAGATCTCCAAGGTACAAAACTAGTATATTACATTATATACCTATGATAATTACTATGGTTACTGTAAGATAGTAACATTTCTAGTTACAGAGATGAGCTCTATTGGCTAAATTAGAGGTGGCTCCATGGTCCATGATAACATTATACAATTTTTTATAGTCATCAGTTTGTGAACAAAAGAGTTCTTATACAGAGTCTTACATAACTGAGTGTAGTAGTACAAATCTCCAAAATGTGGCAATGCCGACTTACATATCATAATTATTCCAAGAACACAGATGTCTTGGCATCTTATAAGTAAGAAATACACAGAAAATACATAGAAGAATATATGTATTAGCAAGCAAAGTGTATTGCAACAATATGCATTCATATCCTGACATCTACTCTTGTACGGTAGATGCCCTTAGCCCTATATGTTAGTATAACATATACTTAAGTGCTAGCTGTCTACGGTGTATGTCTGAGGGTACCAATTAGGGTGCAGAGACCCCGTGTAACATTCCCCCCTTGTTACCTCCAAGGGCAACACAGGCAATATAGGGAAAGGCCAGGGAGCAGTGGTCATTTACAAACCTGATGCGCGAGCTTTGTAAAGGAACTCGAGCTGCTCATGGTGTTGGCGCAGTGTGCTCCATAGGCAGCAGAGCATAATAATCAAAATAAAGATTAAAAATGCTTGGATAATAACAAAACCTTTAAAGGTAATCTCTAACCAGGTGTTAGTCAATGCATCATTCATGTCACCATCATTAATCATTGAGAGGATAGCTTCATTGGCCTTGGTCATATTATTTCTGATGTAGATGAGGTGTGTGTCTTTTCTGTCTAAAAGTGACTTTAATGTAAGTGTAAGTGGGTCTATGTGTACATTAAAATATGGTAAGTATTCAGAAAGTGTGAGCAGATAATCAGGGTTACCATCAATGATGTCTGCATCGAGCAGGGGGATGGGGGTTATGACCGTATGTCCAATGATAGTCCTCTGGTGGGGGACAAAACAGAAATTGGGGTAATCAATATCACATGTAATAGATCCATAAGTATAGCTTTTAAAATTTGTAACCACACAATACTCCCCATCAGAATTATTCTGAAAGTGAACAGTGGGGAGTCTCCACTTTTGCAACTGGACAGGGCAGGTGTAGGACGTCTTCGAAATCTGTGTTGACAGGCGATGAACCTCCTCATGATATGATTGGTAGAGCTTATCCGGAGCCAGAGTTGAGTCCAAGGAGTCAGTGCCATTCTTGGTGATGTCATCATCCATGGTGAAAGTCCAAGCAGTGCTAACTGGAGAATAACCACAAACAGGTTGAATAACATCAAATACATCACATCGGCACAAGTAAATGCATTGATTCTTCATGCAGCAGTCCGTGTGTGGATCCATCCAGGCATCCAGGAAAGGATGGAAAATCAGTAGAGGCAGTAGATTCAAGTGTTCTCTGTAGATGTCTTCATCAAGGTGCCCAATAGAGTGTACCAGTGCAAGCTTGTTGAACAAGGCTGCAGTGGGATCAAAACATGGTAAAGAGACAGTAAAAGAAACAAACATGGTATCTGTTTTGGAACATTTCTTAGCAGTGAAACAAGGACCAGTGTTAGGGTGTCTGGTCACAAACCCCAAATTCCTAGCTATAGAAAGAGGAATGGTTAAAGCTTGTTGCATACACATAGCAATACAGCCAGGGGTTTTACATCATGGACAATATAATTTGGAAATGCGTCTGTCATGTATGATATCAGGGATTCTTCCAGATTCCAGATCACGGAAGAGATTGTTGAAGGTAGTGATAATGTATGAGCCATAGGCAGAGAAAAGGATTTCTCTAGCAATGTATTTTTTTCTGCTTCTTTATTGTTTTGTTGTATGAGTGCGTTGATCTTATCTCTTGAATCAGTGAATGCCTTAGCAATGTCATGCATGTTGTATACAGTGTATCTTTCTTCCTGACTAAGGTCATCCACACCATGCAATAATGGGGGTAGTACATCGTTAACCAAGCCAGTGGAGAACTTGGCAGAATGAGCTTTGGTAGCAGCAATGTCTGCTTTATTCCAAATAGACATAGCTGTAGCAAAAAGGCCTGTGACAGTACCTGTTGCACCTGTGACATCAGAACTGTCAACTTCACGTATCTTATGTTTATGAATTAGATCATCAGGAGTGGGTTTTCTCCTGAAGTTGCCTCTATGTTCAGTGGAATGGACCCTGGCAATAGGGTCTTGAGTACAAATCTGAAATGCAGCTAAACTATCAAGCAATAATGAACTATAAAATGCTGAAGTGTTAATATTGTGACACATAGCCAACTCTTTCATATTCCAGTAAGATTAAACAAAACAGGTATATGCATAAACTGTAACTTATTAATCAATGAACCTGGGAGGGCAGTGGCTGTTAGACCACTATGGGGGCCAGGGGTATGCTTTGGACATTCCAAAAGCTGTTTATCAGTAGGTGGTAACACAGAGAGGTACATGGCTGCAGAAGCCATGTGGTGTATAGCACAAACTTTCCAAGCAGCATCTCTAGACAAAGTATTGCAGTATGAAGGATCAATTAAGGCTGTAATGTTGTACAAACCAGAATGTCTTAATGCAGTTTGTAGCAAGGACAGAGAACCGTTTGGGGATAATTTAGCATTGGGCCAACCCTGGAAAATCCCTTTGGAGATTTTGGCCACAGGGAGGATTTGTCCTTGCGATGTGGTTTGCCACTCAATTTGTATGGTAGATTTATCAGGAGCAACAACCGAGGCAGTGAGATAAGCATCGGAACCTTCCTGGACAGTGATCAGACTATCTGGTATATTGATGGATACCTCCGCTGGAAAAGGTGCTGGAGGATCGAGGTGTCATAGGAGGTTCGGTACTGTGCCTTGGATGCAAAGGATAGCTCCTGAGATGAGGAGATAATGGAACAAGATAGCCATCTTGTCAGTGTATCTGAAAAGGAAGATCAAAGATTAGTATGTTAGTACTATTACGCCCAATGGGGTGAGAAAAAGTAGTTAAGCTCCTTTATACAGTTTCAGCTGGTTTACATGTAACCATTTGTCAATCAACTTATTGTTATGTAGGAGTCTAACCTGATAGACTGCTGGACTGAGTTTGTTGACAATGGGGTATGAGCTTTCCCACTTGTTGGAGAAGGAGTGAGTGGGATGTGCAAATCGGAGTACCATTACCTGATCTCCAACCTGCCCATCCACTTCTTGTGCATGTTTGTCAAACTGTATTTTTGATTGTTGCTGGGCCTTGTCCATGCAGTTGGCAGCATACAAGTGTGTGTGTATGAGGTCTTTTCTGAGTTTTTCCACATATTGGTCTATAGACACACGGTCTGCAGTGGGGGCATGCAGGTCAAACAACAGCTGTTCAGGTAATCTCATCTGTCTGCCAGTCATCACCTCAAAGGCTGTGAGCTGGGTGGTGGCTGAGGAAGTACCCCTAATTGCCACAAGGAGTAAAGGCAGTAGGGAATCCCAGGTTTTGGGATTGTCCTCAATGAATTTGGAAAGCATTTGCTTAATCCACCTGTTGCCTCTTTCTACTTGCCCTGAGGATTGGGGGTGGTAAGGTATGTGGAACTTCTGTTGGACTCCAAGGAGTTCAAGGGATTCTTTCATCAACTCACCTGTAAAACTGGTTCCTTTGTCAGAGTCTACCTTAAGAGGTAGGTCCCACCTGGAGAAAATCTGTTCTACCCAGATTTTAGCAGTAGTCTTCGCCGTGCATGTCTTAGTGGGGAAAGCTTCAACCCACTTATAGAAGAGATCAGTTACCACAAGAGCGTACTTATTATTTCTGCTGGTGTTGGTCAGAGGGCCAATAAAATCAATTTGTATGGCATGCCAAGGGTCAGAGTGTCGTTGTGGTAAGAGTCTGGCATTTATTTCGTTTGGTAGAGATGGGGTTGTTTTGTGCACAAATGAGACAATTGTCTATGTATTGTTTAACATCTTTGGTGACATCATGCCACCAGGCAGTGGTCTTGAGCCTTTGGAGGGTATTTTCCACTCTCTGGTGTCCACCAGTGGGTGTATCATGCACTTGGTGCAATAATTTGCATCTTAGGTGTCTTGGACCACCCACAACTTGGTGGTGGAGTCATCTGCTTGGAACCAGATGAGCTTGTCATCTGATGAGAAGCGTAACTTACCTTCATGCCTCTGGTAGGGGTTGTATGTGGGAAGTTTCTCTTTAGTACCCTTGTCAAGGAATCTGAACACTTCTTTGAGTTCAGTGTCAATATGCTGGGCTGCTGAGAGGTCCAAGGGGGAAAAAGGTTCAGGTTTCTTCCTGAGTGCTGCAATCTGTACGGCCACATTGGCCTCTGGATGGTACATCATCCAGGTGTCCCCCCCTTGGGCCCCTTCCTTAGCAATGGTGTCTGCTGTGTCATTGAAGGCATAGTAGGGGTCATGGAGAGGGTGAGCTTTGACTTTATGCACATCGAGTTTGTGTGCAAATTTCTGTGCCAGTGAATGTATGTATATTAGCAATTCCTTGTACTTCACTGGTCTGCCATAAGAGGAGAGGAAGGAGTTCTTCTGCCAGAAAGGAAGACATTTTGTAAGAGAACAACAAACCCAATTAGAGTCTGTAAAAATGATAGTATCCTCAGTTCCATGCTGGATGAACTCGAGGGCACAGGCCACCGCTGCCATCTTTGCATATTGTGATGATGCTACACTACAGCGTTTGGATATTTTAGCAGTATTCCCATAAGGGTAGATCACTAGAATGCCCATCCCTGCGATTTGTTCTCCCTGATAGTTGGATGCTGAACCATCTGTAAAGACGTGACACAAGGAGGTGTTATCCAGTATTTGTGGTGTGGCAGGGAGGAAAGAAACTGGATCTGGAAGATCAGATGACTACAGCATACAGTCATGGGGTTCTCCTTGGAAAAAGAGTCCATGAGCCAGCATAGATGGATTTTTTGTCAGTTGCACCTGTATGTCTCTATTCTGGAGAAGCAGTGACCAGTGTGTCAGTCTAGTATTAGAGACTGATCCATCCTTCACTCTGTCTGAGAGCAGAAAGGTAGTTGGGGTGTGGTTGGTGTTGATGACCAGTGGTGAGTACCCAATGATGTACAGGAAGTGCTTGACAGTCCAGTAGGTGGCCAGAAGGTTCCTTTCACAAAAGCCATACTTCTGTTCCACTGGGGTCAAGAGCTCTGATGCATATGCAGTGGTTCTCAGGGTGCCGTGCACCTTCTGGGCCAGCACTGCTGACATGGCTATGTCAGATGTGGCACATTCCAGATGGAATGGTAGTGCTGTATTGGGGTTGACCAGAGTTGGGGCGGAGGCTCACAGCCTGGGTGTGTATATGTCCCCAAGTCCATGGGATGTCCTTTTTGAGTATCTCATACAGAGGAGCAGCTTTCTGAGCAAAATCACAAATAAAATCTCTCGAGTAATTCACCATACCTAGAAACCTTTGAAGAGTTGCCACGCTGGTGGGCAATGGCAAGTCTTGCAATCTCTGTACCTTCTTCCAGGTAGGGCTTCAACCTTGGTCAGTTATTTTTAGACCAAGAAAGAGTACTTCTTTCTGACACAGTTGTGCTTTTGCTGGATTGCATTTCAAGCCTGCTCTCTGAATGAGTCAGTAGTTCGTCCAAGAGATCCAGATGTTGTTCCTGCATGGCAATTGCCAGCAACAGATCGTCCACATATTGTAAGAGACATTGGGGAGTAGAGAAACTCTCAAGGGCATCCATCATGTGCAGATGGAACAGGGACAGACTATTATGGAATTCTTGTGGTAAGCAAGTCCACGTGTACTGTCTTCCTTCAAAGGTGAAGGCAAACTTATATTGACTCTTAAGGGCCAATGGTAATGGCCAAAAACCATTGAAAATGTCCAGGGCACTGAACCATTTCAGGTCAGGGGTCAGAAATCATAGCACATCAGGTGCTGATGCCACAGTTGGAGAACAACTGGGGGTAACCTGATTCAGTTTCCTGTAGTCAATAGTAAGTATCCAGGCACCTGTGGGTTTTTTCACTGGCCACACTGGGGAGTTGGCAGTGGAAATACAAGTTCTAATTACTCCTTGCTTAAGGAGTGACTTGATTGTTTCTCTAAGGGAAGGCAAGGCCTCAGCTGGGAAAGGATATTGCCTTTGCCTCTCATGTGCTGGGCCTGGCACTTCGATGACAGTGTGCATTCTGCCACAGTCATGTTTGTTAATTGCAAACACTTCCAAATGTCATTGAAAAATGGGGAGAAGCTTTGGAAAAAGTTCATGAGTTTTGAGCAAATCTATGACATCATACTACTTGTCATTGGCAGATATTGTAGCCACAAGATGTGAATCAGGAATCAAAATGGTATGGTACTGATCCTGAATCTGTATCAGTAGCATGTTAGCTAGGTCCACCACACACCTGTGTGGCACAAGGAAGTCAATCATTATGATACTAGAATGATTATGCAATACCATTAGTTGGAAAGTGTGTGAGGCCTTTAGATGGCCTAGCTCTACCGGTAGGGGTAGAGAATGAAATGCAGATAGCCTAGCACCATCAACTCCTGACATGTTGGTCCTCCATCCGGTGGACCAAGGGAATGTGTTTGGGTGTTCATCATGTAGCACGGATACAGCTGCACCTGTATCTAACAAAACTACTAATAGGCAGCTGCCGACCTCAGCCTTGGTGCAGGGCCTTTCGTTTGTATCCAAGACTAGCTTGTTACAATCTAGACTGTGGCCTGTAATTGTCAATCTGTACTATTAGGAGCATAGAGAGGTTGGGCCTGACTCTTGTGAATCACTTCACCATGCTGAACCGATGCTATATAGGGAGGAGCTTCTGGGTTCAGGCCAGTATGAGCCTGAGGGCCCACGTCATCAGTGTCCCCATGACCCGTTGGGGTCTGGGTCACCAGTTGGACTGCCACAAGGGCCTTCTGTGGGAACAGCATCCGCTACAGAGTGCACTTGTCCCAGGAGCTCTCAGAATTTCTGATTCTCTTTGACTATCTCCCTAGATGAAGGGCCTGTTCTTTGCTGTTGTGGTTTACCTTTACCCTTATGCTTTTTATAGTTATGCCAATTCCAGTTCCCACCCCACTGCTGTTGCTGTTGCGGGTGTTGTTGATGGGCCTGTTGGGGGTGTTGGTTATCAGCTGAAGGGGCCTGTTGGTGTTGGGCCTGCCCTTCAGCAGTGTAGTGCATCGTGGCCTCTGGAGTAGGTTCCACGGTGGCTACCTTCTTGGAACCGGAGCCCAGATCACGGATATAGAGTTGATACACTCTCGGTTTTCTGAAGGATGTCGGCAAACCTATCTGTATTGGGGTAAGTGGTTGGCTCTACCTTTTCTCGTACTGCTGGAATCATGTTCCTAAGGAACAGGGTCTTATATTCAATAAGATCTAGATCTGCAGCTTCTTGTGCCAAGTGCTTTCCTGCTCGGTAGGCCATCCAAAGTCTCTGGTGGTAAGTCGCTGGACTTTCCTTTGCATTCTGTTTTACAGGGTATGCAAGCATCACTCCTACTACACCTGGGCTGTGAGCAGAAATTAGCTTAGCTGCAACCTCATCAAAGGAGGCGTTCCCATCCTGGTGGATGACATCTGGGAGTTTGGCCTACAAACTATGATCAATGGTTTGGTGTAGTATTTGGACCTGGTATTCTGCAGTGAGGCTAAGCATCTCACATTTAGAACGCACCTTTTCCAAGTGACAGCTGAAGTTGTCAGACGGATTCATCTGACCGATGCTTTCAGCTATTTGTTGAAAAGAGTAGGCCATTTGTAGGGGATTACTGGGTCGATCAGGCAGAGGTAGATTGTCTCGAGGACAGCCCAAGCTGCAGCCTCAGCCGCAGTATGGACAATACCCTCCTGAGTGCCAACCTCTTGCAGAAGCTGCCTAATCTGGGTTTTAATAGCCCGTTTAATTCTCTCAGGAAGGGGTACATTGCCTATTGCAGTTTCAATCATGGTTTCTATCTCATACCTATCTTCCACATTAATAAGGGCTATCAGTGGTGCTGTCGAGACCAGGCCTGGGCCTGCTCCCCCCCGTTCTTGGCAATATTGGGAATGCAAGTAATCACAGACAAGTTGCATAAGAGTAATAAACACGTTTATTACTACCAAAAGGATAAATCACAGTTGCCCTGAGCAGTTCTTACCAATACGAACTGGGAGCCAGTGCTAAGTGTTCCCTATACCTCGAGGTTTCTCTGTGTCTCCTGGGATCTCCGAGGTACAAGACTAGTGTATTACATTATATACCTATGATAATTACTATGGTTACTGTAGGATAGAAACATTTCTAGTTACAGAGATGAGCCCTATTGGCTAAATTAGAGGTGGCTCCACGGCCCATGATAACATTATACAATTTTGTATAGTCATCAGTTTGTGAACAAAAGAGCTCTTATACAGAGTCTTACATAACTGAGTGTAGTAGTACAAATCACCAAAGGTGGCAATGCCGACTTACATATCATAATTATTCCGAGGACACAGATGCCTTGGTATCTTATAAGTAAGAAATACACAGAAAATTCATAGAAGAATATATGTATTAGCAAGCAAAGTGTATTACAACAATATGCATTCATATCCTGACATCTACTCTTGTACGGTAGATGCCCTTAGCCCTGTATGTTAGTATAATATATACTTAAGTGCTAGCTCTCTACGGTGTACCTCTGAGTGTACCAGTTAGGGTGCAGGGACCTCGTGTAACAGTAACCCAGTCAAAGAAACTGATCAAGTTTGTTTGGCATGACCTCCCTGCCATAAACCCATGTTGCCTGTTGTCCTGGAGCCTGTTGACCTCAAGGAACTTGACCAACCTTTTCTTGAGAAAGGCTTCCATTGGCTTACCAACTACTGATGTCAAGCTAACTGGTCAGCAGCTTCCTGTCTTATGCCTTTGCCCTGCTCGTATGCAAGCATATTACATCAGCAACCTCTACTCAAGTGGCACTACAGCTGCTTTAGGGGAGCTGTTGCACCTGTCAGTCAGAGGGGCTACTACCACCAGTTCTCCCAACACATTACAGTGCATGCCATGTGGCCCAGGAGACATACCCAGCTTGAGGACTCTAGCCCCCAAAGTCTTGTTCTCCAGAATCGTCTCCTCGCACATCCGTGCTCTCCCCAAACCTATCTTACCCTATGGAACTAGTCCATCTTTTCCCATTATGAATACTGAACAGAAGTATTCATTCAATACTTCTGCTTTTCCACTGCTGTCCTCCACCCAGGTAGGCCTTTTCTTAGCTTGACAATTCCTTCCTTTGTTGCCCTTTTCTCTCAGATGTAAAAAAACTCTTCTTACCTTCTTTGACCCCCTTCACTATACTCAGTTTGTTCTCCACCTTGGCCATTGTTTGCCTCTCTGCTACCTGTTTTTAGCATTTCTAAGTAGCCTACACCATTCTCTTCATGTTGAGTCTTCCTGTCTTTCTTGAAGGATGCCTTTTAATCCCTTATGGCACTGCCACCCTCCTCTGTAAACCAGAGTGATTTCTTGTGTGTATTCTTTTTTCCCTTCTTCTTGACACGTTTGTGACTTCCTGGACCTATCCCAAATTATGAAAATGTTTCATTCACTCCCATGGGTGCCTGAGCTTGGTCAGGCGCTTTCTCAGATTTACCTCCCTTCTGGTGAAACTGACCTTTTTGATGTCAGAAACACATGCCTTGTGTTCACTACTTCCTTTCCCATATCAAGATAAAACCATACTGATGTGTGATTGCTGCTTTCCTGTGGTTCAGTCATGCTAATGTCTCTGACATGGTTGCAGTTCATCAGTACTTAGTCTAAATGGCCTGATTCCTAGTCAGCTCCATGGCCCCTGGATTAACAACCCATCTTGGACTGCTTCCAGGAGTGATTCCTCATAGCCAAAAAAGAGGACATGCGAGAGCTGGGGCATTAAGTCAATCTGGGATCAGATTCAAACAGGGACAGGGAGAAGCATAAGGACTGGGGTGGTGTATAGGCCACCAAATCAGAGTGAAACCACAGATGGGGTATTTGGGTGAAGAGATCAAAAGACTCCAGAGCAGGGGGTGGTGAGGATAGTGGGAGACTTTAACCTGCTTGGCATGGATAGGAGGATACCACTTGCAAGCAGCAGTACATTAGGAGTCAATCATCCCTGGAAGCAGTCCAAGATGGGTTGTTAACCAGGCGTCTTGAAGGATGCTGTCTAGCAATGCTAGCAGATTGGAGAATAAGATGGATGATCTCCAGGCACCCCTGCCACCTTTAGCCTGCTCTGTCCTATCTACAAAGAGTGAACCCCGAAACAGAGAGATACCAGTAAAGGTTCTGGGTTGCCCAGGTCTCAATGACTGACACCAGATCCACTTGACCCTCCATTACCATGGCCTAGAGGTTATCCATCTTATTCTCCAGACTTCTGGCATTGCTAGACACCATTCACTTACACACCTGTCTTCCCACTCCCTCCATCATACTGCTGTTTTCCCACCTCTTCTGTTGACCTATCCTTCCCTTTCCCTCTATTTGACCCCACCTTTCACCTTCTCCACCTATTTTTTTCATATTGACCTCACATTCCTCCTCTTCCATACCCTTACTTCCCAAGTTCACCTTACTTGATGTGCCCATATCCTGGGGAGAGGTTTACAAACCTCCTCCATGGGAGAATTTTGTGTTCTGAGCCCCATAGTATCCCCCCCAACTCAGTTTAAATGTAAGCTGTCTTTGATATATTTTCCAATCTTGTACCAAAGTATCCTGATACCCCCTGCTAAGATGTAGTCTATCTGGCAAGTACAGAAATTTCTTAACCTATGAATATTCCCCATTTCCCTATGCAGTTCTAGCCCTCTTCCTTGTACTATTCCTTGAGCCAGTTATTGATGTCTGAGATCCTAAACCTTCTAACTGAGCTGGGTCAATGCACCAGCAGCAGTTCTGAGAATGCTACCAATTTTGCCTCCCCTTTTGGACTCCACTCAAGCACCCTTCACCTGTCCTGGACTACCCCATCTAACCCCCTGCCAGACCACTGGTATCCTTGTGGATGACTACATGGGGTCTACCCCCTACTCCTTAGTAAGTGAGTACTCCACAATCCTTTTATGTGAGCCCATTTTACCCTTCATCCACCCCAATCCTTTTACTATGAAGTTTCCAATGTGAAGGAGTCTGTTACTCCTCCTCCGCTTTTGATCCCCATGCCCAGCTTTTCTATGTGTGAAATTTTTACTCTCTCCCCTGCTACCTCCACATTAATTATTTTTTTCCCTCCCTGGCATTATTCTTTTGTACTAATAAGTATGTTTCTCCAACAGAGCTTCTGCTACCACCTAAAGCCTTTTTATCTAGCTTACAAGTGCAAGTTTGAATACATTGTCACATATTTTTGCACTATATACCCTTTGTGCTGTGCATTATTAAACTGGCAAGTGAGTGTTAAGTTTCTGCTTCTCCATTGATTGTATTTACTTAGAGTACCACATGGATAGTTCTGGAGCAGCTATTCTTGGTTAACAAATGTTTCTCAAACTCCCCACTCTCCTCCACTTCCTTGACTCCAGCCTCGTGTACCTGTCAGGTGTGTTTTTTTCCCAATTGCTCCCTCACCACCACTGTTTGGTATAGTTGCTTCTTCACTCCCTTTCTATCCTCCAGTGCTCAAGCTCTGCCTAACTTGATCACCCCTCTCTGTTTTTGTCCCCATTATCTCAGTGCCCATTCCATGACCAGTCCTTGGATTACCAGTTGTCCCCCAATTTCATCCCCTTCACTTGTCGTGCCTTGGCCCCTTACCTCCTTGTCAGCCTCCTGACATCTCCAACCTCTTTGACACCCCTTTCATCCCCTTACAGACCCCAATTTTTCTTCCATCCCCTTTGACTCTTCCAGACTTTTTGTACCCTTGCCATTTCCTCCACTGCCTCTCATCCCCACTTACTGCTTCTCCCAAGTCCTCCAATCCCCTGTTCTTCAGTATTCTCTCAGTTCTGATACTTCCCTGCACCCTTATATGCTGCCCCCCATATGTACCTCCAAATTTTCCTTTCCCACCTCTTCCATTCTTAGACTTTCTGGATACAACCCTTATCTGTACAGCCTAGAACCTCATAATGATTTTTACTAGTATCGCTAAGAGTTGTATGAAATATGCATATCCCTTCTCTCACTTCCCACGAGATCTACTCCAGACTGCCTCCCTTAACCTTTTTGACCTTGGCAGCAGAGGGGTCCATGACACTAGGGCCCTCTCAGTTCCTAACATTCTTTTGAATTCTGCCTGCTGTGTTCCTAACATTTTGTTAATTTCTGATCTGAGCAGCAGTAATTTAGTCATCATGAACCCTATCAATCCTACACACAATGTAACCTCCAGCTTTCCAGAAGGGGGTAGGATTTAGCATGCAATGATATTGTCATTCAGAAAACTTGATGACCCTCACAAACTCAGTCCCAATTTTAGTGGCACCCCCATCTGTAAAACTCTTAAAGGCAGTTCTAAGGGATGTTGCTAAATGACAATCAGTGGGAGTGGGAAAGAGATCAGTGAAGAACCTGGCTCACAGAGCCACATATAGTATGAAGGAATTGGGCTACAGATATGTAATCCACTGGACACCAGGGAATGCTACTGGGCTGAGATAAGGGAGGGGACACTGAACCACAACAGAAAGGTTAAAGGAGGCCCAGAGGATCCCCGGGGGAATAGTAAGAAACTGGTGGTGGTGGTGGTGGTGGGGTTCAGGAGGGATGTGAGAAAATACTACTTCATAGAGAGGGTGGTGGAGAGGTAAAACAAGCTGCCTGAACATCTAGTCAGTGCAGAAATGGTGGAGGGTTTTTAGAGGTAATGGGACAGACATGGATGACTAGCCATGGAATCAGAGGAGGCAGGGAAGGGGGTAGGGGGAGGCCATTCATGATCACGTAGAGGCCATTTACAACCTCATGGGGCAGGCTAGATAAACCATAAGGCCTTTCCTCAGCTTACAGTTTTCTAAGTTTCTATGTTTCAATGAATGGTACGCACTTTGTCTGACAGATGAACCTAGAGGTATGGGTCAGATCGGTGTGGTTTGACATAAATCACTTTGGGTAGATCAATGCCACCCACAGTCACCATGGGTTTTGAACCACTGGTGTTAATATGTGCAAACCTCTGGATTTGCTAATCAGCTTCATGATTAATATAGTCACAAGGGAAATTCCTCCATTATACAGCTAACCTTTCTGAATCACAGCTGAGTGTGTGGTTGCAATGGTACAGCAGTTCACATCCTGTTTTGCAGCCCAGCACCAACTGCTTGTGAATCAGCCCATACAATCATTTCCACTCACAGGTAGAGTATATACAGGTCTACAGCTTTCCTAATGACTTTAACATAGAAACATTAGAATTTGAAGGCAGATAAGGACCGCTTGGCCCATCTAGTCTGCCCTTTTCCCTACCTGATGGATAAGCTGCAGATTCTAGTTAACCAACAGCTTACTTTCTCCTACCCCCACTAGAATTGCTTTATGTCTGTCCCATGCATTCTTGAATTGACTTTCTTGAAGAAAATGCTAGTGTCTTTTCTCCCTTTACTTATGAACTTTGTCTTGTTCTTCCCTAACCCAGACTTGCCATCAAGGTGAACTTGGCCCTTTTAAAATTGGAACGTGAACTGCAAGACAACTTAGGCAGCAGTCACTGGAGTTGCATTGTGACTTAGTCACATCCTCATAGGGGGATTTCTCCCCCAGCAGTAAAATAAGTTTTTTTTTATATGTACTATGTAACAATCTGTACCTAAATAACAGAAATTAAGAAAGACATTATTAAACATTTGCCTTGGCTGAATTGTTGTTAAGGTTTAGAACATCATTCCATAGTTTTCCAGTACACATAATTATTTATAATCATGATGATGATGAAGATGATGCAGGGTAAAAGTGACTCTATTGAAATGTGCAATCCCCTTCAGCCTCTCTCAGACTTGTTTACTACAGAGTCATATATTCCATAGATACTATGACACTCAGTTTAAGAAACTGAACATTTAAACAATGGACCAGCTGTGAATGTTACTGGCTAGGTACTGGTTAAAAGTTCAACCATTTAGCAAATTGCAGACAGTCTCCTGAAAGGATGTTCAGTAGCAGTCTGCAGAGGCAACAAGCTTCTTAGATTTAAGAGATGATTTAATGTGATCATACTTACTTTAACATAACACTTCACATGCCAGATAGATTCATTAATGGAATAAAAAACACTTGTGTTCAAGAAACAAGAGCATAATGTATGTGCAGAGCCTTTGCTAATTAACATATTTCTTTAAAACTGGCAGCAATTGTTACAATGAGCCATCGGGGTACTTTAGTACAGTTGAATTTCTGCTTTGAATATGGAGTTCTAATTGTAGAGTCATCTCTGTGTTTGATCTAAGCTTTTGTTTTGCAGTTTAGTCAAACAAAGCCTTTCACCTCTTGCTGTCATGTATTCATCTTTTAATCACTGCTATAGGTTATTTTTAAAACCATGGGAAATATGATGTGCATTAATATTTGTTTCATTAAGTCAATTAATAAAATCATTAATTTTACTGCTAATGACTGAGCCTTTCACATGATATTTTTTATATCTGCAAGAGAATAATTTGCATTGTTGAGCAATTTAATGCAGGTACAAGAATAGCATACACTGTCATAAACTTTAATCCATTTAAAAGAAAAAGCTCTTCCAGCACTTAATGCTATCAAGTATTTCCAGCTTCAAAACTTTTTTTTTCTTTTTTATATATTTTTTTTGGTTTCTAGACTTCAAGGTCAGCATTCTTTTGTTTTTTCCATAATGCTTTGTTCCCACTGAATCAGGTGGGCAGGCTCTCAGCCTCATCCTTGTTCCTCCTGTCCAGCATCTGCCTCCACTGGTCCTTCAGGCTAAGTCCCCCATAGATTTCACTCATGTTGGGGCTGGGAAGGGTCATCCCACCCCCTCCAAAGCACACATCAAAATATGTCCAGGGGACCTGGTGGTGGTATGGGTCGAGAGGAAGTTAGGGCTGTATTTAACTTGCATTATCTCTTTTCTGTTTTCTTCCCTCCCCCCAATTATGGCGGCATGTAGACACATGCATGTAGAGACACACGAGCAGCATGGAATCATAGCCCCTTCCTTTGAGTCACTCCCACCTCCATTACCACTGGGCCTCCACCTGGTGGCAGTCAGAGGGCAAGATGGCTGGCAACCCTTCCCCTGGGACTCTTGATCTTCTCCCTCCTTCTGACCCTCAATAACTCGAGTCCATTCCCAAACCTAGGTCACCAGTGTGGTAGAAGGTAAGACGCAAGCGCTTAAGCTCAACAAATCACTGGGCTGGCCCAGGTTGGTCCTTTCAAAGAGTCTGAAAAAGATGCACAGGCATACTATACCTGCATCTGCAGCAGACCACTTGTGCCCAAGCCACATACCCCTATGTTTTTTAAACTTTGTAGGCATTTTTGTGACTCAAACTGTGGTTTGCAGCAACATGCATCACAAAATGATGCATACTTTTCATTTTAATGCAAGTGCCAGTTCCACTGCAGAAGCTGTAGCTGAGCCACAGATGCTGGTAGACGATCTAACAGATATATGCCTGCTTCAAATTGCAGCTTACAGATCTGAGATGGTTTTGTTCTAATAATCATCACACCAATATCTATAAATAGAGGGTGGACAAGAACTAGGGGACATGATATGAAGTTGAAAGGAGGTAGACTCAGGGATAATGTAAGGCAGTACTTCTTTACAGAAAGGGTGATGGATGCTTGGAATAGCCTCCCAGCAGGGGGTAATGGAGGCAAAAATGGTAGAGGAATTCAAAAAGGCATGGGACAAAACAGAACTGAACATTAGAGGCAGGGAGGAGAGTGAAAACCGCAGGTCATCAACAGTCTGCTGCATAAGTAAAAGGCAGGAAATATGGGCAGACTGTGGAAACAGGCATTTGGAGCCATATACTGTATGCAGTCAGGGATCAGGACTGGCTGGAAGGACCACTATAATTTGGGAAACATGTACGGCACACCACTATACATCACACAGGGATCCTGGTCTTGGTTCGATTATGGAATATACGTCGAACCAGGATTCGGGTGGTGGTGCATGTATAGTGCAATGTGATTGGGGTTCAGGAATCGGGGACAGGGTGGGGAATCAGGAGGGCACTACACTATGATAATTGGGGGGGGTTGCTGTCCATGTTTCTATGGGTCAGGGAATGGGACTGGGGGGAGGGTCCGCCACCAGGCTGCAGGGGCTGGTGGCTGTTGTGCAGCTGTGTGCAGTACATCAGCCCACCTGTGGGTGGCTAGGGGTTAGACGTGTGTCCTACACATCTAACTTCGTATGACACATCTCCAAGATGTGCGGGTAGGTGTGCCACACATCTCTGCTGAATATGGGGATGTGCCTCATATTCATGGGCATGCCTCCTGGAGATGTGCCACATACATTATGGCTGCACTCGGAAATGTGTGACACATCTCCACCATTTGAATATCATGCAGCGGCACAATTCTTGAGATGCGCCAGTGGAGCTTCTTGGAAAATGCCCCCCTCAGTATCTATGTATAGCTAATTATTTTTCTTAGGGTATAGGATCCTATACAAAATGACAGATTTGCCTACACACTTTCCAATTCTGTTGAGATAATTAGTGAACACTACAAAGACTGCATGATCAAGGTCATAACTACAAGATAAGGTCATGCTATGGCCACTTCATTTGCCTGCTTATGAAGGCTTGCATGAGCAAGTCTTGGGCAATAGTGCTTCTGATGTTGTTGAGGAGGGGTTTGCAGTTTAGTTTCACAACAACAGGAAATTGTTTTCCTCCCTGTGAGAAATTTTAGCTTTCTTTAATAGTTCGGTTGTAATGATTAGTAGGTTGTGATGGTAAAAACATTAAAAAAACATGTAAATTCCTTCAAATGAGAATGCTGATGCAGTGTATTACTTGTATAGAAGCATTTCCACATATGAATATCATGCAGTGCCTATACACAACAGCAAAAGGTGCATGTGTTTAACAGTATTAGAGTGCAGCAGTCTGCAGGTTAACTGCTGTTTTCTTCTGCTGCAGTATAGCTGTGACTGATGGCTGTGACCTCACTTTATCTGTCCACCCTGTTGACACTTGCCTCTGAGGCCAGGAGATCTGAGGACTGTGGGTTCAGTTCCCACATCTGGCACTTGGGTTAATATCCCAGTACTGACACTGTAGTGCAGCATGAGAGGTGTGCTGCACTGCTGAGGTGCCGCCTTTCGGATGAGACGTTAAACCGAGGTCCCATCTGCCTGGATTGGTGGTAGTTCAGGTGGACGTTAAAGATCCCATGGCACTTCTCGAAAAGAGTAGTGGAATTTCCCCGATGTCCTGGCCAAATTTCCCTCATTCACTAAAAACACCACCAACAGCTTAATCTGGTTCAAGGTCAGTTGGCATTCATCTGTATTCCCCCTCTTCTGGGTCATGCCTGAAAATAGGCAGGATTTGTCTAGTGCACTTACCTGGTCAACAAAAACTAAATAAAAATAAAAAATAAAGGGTTTGGAGCTGCCTCTCCACTACCTGGGTCACCTACCTCTTCGGTGATCTACATCACCTGTCCTCCAATTACAGCAGTGTCAGAGCTGTTGAGAAAAGGTTACATAATGAAGAAGCCTCCAGTGCCTAGACAAAGTGGTTATCTGAAAATGTGGCAGGGTCCCAATCAGTTTTATTTTTCTGCTGTAGTAAAGCTGTGATTGTTTGCTGTACCTGCACATCATTGGTTCAGTCTGTCAGGGAACTTCTCTGCCTCCCCATTACTTGTGTGTCTGCCCCTTTACTTAGCAGGATCACCTGCCTTCCAATCACAGCAGCAGCAGAGTGATAAAGGAGAGGCTACACCAGTTCAAAAAGCTGCATCATGCCAACAGTGGAAGAGCTGGGTAAAGACATTACTTGGAGTACATCATACCTCTCTAAAATGGTTCTTATCAGTAGTGTGTAAATCAAAGCACCCACTGCATTTACTAAAAGGCCAATAAGAATAAAACAATAACCGAATGTGAACCAGTATTTTGAAATAAGCATATCCACATGTATGCAGATGACACAGCCATCTACACCTCCAGTTCCTGCTCCTCAGCCATGGAAGATTTGCTTCAGCAAGACTTCCACAATGTTCTGTGTTGGTTCCAGTGAAACCACTCCATGTCAACACACACACACATACACACACACACACACACACACACACACACACACACACACACACACACACACACACACACACACACACAGTACCCATGACCTTTGATATCAGTCAGAAATTGGCCAGACTCCCAACTCTGCCCTTTTTCACCACCTTGGATAGCAACCTTCTAGAAGTAGTCTAATCCTTCAAGTAGTTCAGTGTGTGACTAGACAGCAAGTTTGACTTCAGTGCCCACACTGATGCCAAACATGCAAAGCTCCACCCTAAACCTGATGCCTTGCAAAGCAATAAAGAGTGTCTGTCTGCTCAGGTGTACAATAAGCTTGTTACCAAAATGGTGCTCCTGGTCTTTGACTATGCAGACATGGTCTTTGGCACTGCCCCCTCCACTTTCCTGGCCAAACTGGATACTCTCTGAAACTCCTTCTGCTGCTTTGCTACCAACTCCCCTCTTCATGCTTATCATTGCTCACTATACTTCTCCTTATCCTTTCTCCCTCTACATTCATGTCACCAGATCGATTTTACCTCATTCATTTCTAAATGTTGGTTTGGGTCCTTTCCTCTACTCTCTCTTCCCATTTCTCCCTTATCCATGCTGTCTACTGTTCTTTCTGCTCAAGGGATCCACACACTTGCATTATTTCTCATTCTCACTCTTCTATGGGCAATCAGGCTTTTCCTATTACTTCCCATCACTCAGGAACCAGCTCCCTTCTGACCTGATCTTCTCTGTCTCCCATGGCTCCCTGAAGCATCATTTGAGGCTCCTTCCCTACCCCTCTTGCTCTTGTTTCCCCTCCCTGACTGCTCCCCTTGCATATGCCTCATATCTAGTTGGAAGTGTTGCTGATATGCTCATTTGCTAATCATGTCTTGGTTGATTATTTTGTACTTATTTTTGCACTTATTCCTGTATTTTAGCCATGTATCAGAGTGCACTTTATTGTAACCACAAAACAGGGCCAGTGCTATATATTACATAACCTCTGCTTCTTTCCCCCAGGGTGTACCTGGAAACGAGCCTCTGCTCAGTATACTTCTTCTGGTCACACATTATCAAATAAATAAATAAAGATGTAAATGCCAGCTGGGTTAGAAAGGTACAGTAGGCCCAGACATGTGCAGCTGATTAAATCCTCACCAGAAGAGAAATATGCCAATACTAGTGCAAGTGTCATTGGCATGGATGCAGAATGGATGATCCTGTAGTATGTGTCAGGTGTACAGACTACCACACACAACCACACTCATCATGAGGAGACGGAGATATATGCCACTGCATTACATGACTGATGCTTGGAAGGGGACACTGACAAACAAGAAGGTGTTGTGGGACACCATACTGATCATATTCCATGACACTGCACTTTGGCTGGCAACAATCCACACACCATCACTGCCAACAAGCACAAGTGACATGAACTTCTCGTCATCTTATTATTTCTCCTCATTACCAGTTCTATATAGTCACCAGTGGAAGGGTGACAATGGCCCCCATGATCCCTACCCAGTGGAGGACACTACAACTGATATATGTAAGCTGCTGGCCATACATTATGTAGACAGTTGTCTAGCCAGCATTGACATCATGCTCCTCTCTATGGCATGATAACCAAGACAGTATGTAAAAGTATGATCTTACTGACCTCTTTCTACAGAGAAAAAGGTGCTCTAGAACAAGGTGGCATGCCATGAAGCTGGAGAGGGTAATTTAGAGAAGGATGTGAAGAAGTACTTCTTCTCAGAAAATGTGGTAGATTCCTGGAACAGCCTTCCATTGAAGGTAGTGAGAACAGAAACAGTGGAGAGGTTCAAAAGTGCCTGGAACAGACACAAAGCAATTGTAGGGGTAAGAAACAGTGGAGAGGTTCAAAAGTGCCTGGAACAGACACAAAGCAATTGTAGGGGTAAGAAACAGGGGAGAACTGCAGGGGTGAGACAGGGAGGGGAAGGGGAACAAGAATGGTAGAGATGGTGCCATAGATCTGGCAAGGTCTGCAACATAAAAAAAAAAAAAGCATGGGCAAACTGGATGGGCCCAATGGCCCTTATCTGCCATCACATTCAGTGTTTCTGTATTTCTGTTTCTCTGTTTTACCCCACCCACTGACACACCATAGCACACCAAGCCCACCAGCACCATCACAGTTACCTCATACCCCAGCAACTGTACCAGCAACAGATGTACCAGATAGGACACCCAACACATACCAGCTTGTAGAGCCCTCTCAATACACAACAGGTCACTTAAAGGGACCAACTCTCAATGATCTGGACATGTTCCAGAAAGGGACATAAACTGCACTATGAAATGAATAGAAGGAATCCAACAACCTGATTGGCTAAGACCTCCATTCAACTGATTCCTTCCCAACATATATGTAATAATGGGAAAAATGTTACAACCAACAGATTTCTCACTTACATGGAATGATTCTGCCCATCTGCCCACCGTTTGTCCACATACAATATGGCTTAACTGGGCTAACTGTATTTCTGTCTCAAATGCCATATATCACACTGGAAGCCATTACTTCACTCCCACTTATAAACTCACACTAGCTAGGCCCCTGATTTTGATTTTTAAGTAACGTCCACTCATATTCACACAAATAGCCTTTCTGCACCCATCATAGAAAGACTTCTTCAAAACCACGGTGCCACTCCAGCACTATTTTATAGCCATGCCTGCCCACTCCTATAAAAACATATTCAAAACAATTGCTCAAGCAGCATCCCTCAGCACTGTTCACTTGCTTGTACCTCAACTTAATAATTTTCTGTCAATCTGTACACACACCCTGCCTCTCTTTCTTCTGTTCTAAAACATTATCTTATGAACACTTTCAAATGGCTACTACAGAGAAGAGAAGTGACTGTAATGGATGACCAAACTGATACGTCCTGCTCCGTAAACATATTTATTATATATTTATTTAGTTTGTTTTTAGTTATCTCACAAGTACATTAGGTGATGAATGCCTATTTTCAAGAATTACCTAGATGACGCAGAATACACAAAACAAATAGAACATACTATTAGAATAATAATAATTAGATAAAATAATTAGGTTCACCTTTTTCCCATAGGGAAACCATGGTGTAATTTGCCATTATAAAGGAGTGTTTATAATGGCAAACATGTACACGGTTTTCCTTGCTCTGAGCATGCGCCAGCCACACTCTTCCAGCCGGACCTCTGGCCACTCACTGCTTGGACTTGGCAGTAAGTGATCTTAAAAAACAACATCTACTACTACCAGAAAAAAGCTACTTTTGACTGCTGAATAAATAAAAAAAAGTTTAAACAAGTAAAGGTGACCGCATGCTGAAATGTAACCAAGCCGTGGCTGCAAATGAATGTCTTTGTATTTTATGAAATTGCTGGGCAAAAAAAGTCAACCCAGCAATTTTATAAATTAAAAATATGGAGTGGTGTGTTTAAATTTGAAGTTTACACACACACTCAGTGTTAGATGCTTTCACAAACCCCTCAAGCTTCGCTCTCACGGTTTATGTAGCATCTAACACCTTGTGTGTATAAACTTCTTGTTACACACACCACCCCATACTTTATTCTATATATAATCTCCAAAACTCAAAGTAGACACCCCATGAAAGCACTGGTTAACATAGTTTATTTGTTCCAAAATAAGTCGCACTAGGATGTGGTGCTCAAGAACCAACAAGTGTAGTAAGCGATAAAGGTTCTGGCACACACCAACTCATGAGAGGAACACATAAAATCATAATAAAAGTTAAAATTTATTACACCAAACGAGACAGAACATCTTGCCTGACATGTTTCAGATTGACTGCCAATCCTTTCTCAAAGGCTGAAAAAAATCCCTCAAAACACTCCTATTAAATACACATTACTACAGATGGTACAATTTACATGTTAAAATCAATCAATTAAACAATTGTTATTAGAATCCATCACAAACAGTCTATACTACTACAAAGTGACTACCACTTTATAAAGCAGAGAATACCAGTATCAATTAATGTGGAAAAACAGCTCATCAAGCTATTTTCTAATCATCCATGATATCACCTGATGAATTTTGTGTGATACCACTAGCCAAACAATCAGATTCCCACTGACCAAGTTCACAAAAAATACACAGATACAATTTCACAAATACAATATATTTAGAGACCAATATAAATAACATAAAAATTACAGCATACTTATGGAACAAAAAGTTGGAAAAGAGGAAACAGACTATTTGTATCAAAATTATAACAATAAATTCTGAAGGGCTTCAATCAAAAAACATGGTGTCATTTTTTTAAATACGGATAAATATCTATTTGGTCATGTAAACCTGGGCTTGTATTGGCCTGTAACTTTAAAATCCAATAGTTTTCCCTTCGTAGCACAAGATTATTGTAATCTCCTCCCCTTGGGTTGTGGCATATTTTATCAATAGCCATAAATTTAAAATCATGTAAAAAGTTGTCTTTTGCTGTAAAAATATGAGCCACCATAGCGTACAAATTATCTTTCCTTTTTATGGCTCTAATATGTTTGCCCACTCTAATCTTAAAACTTCTAGTGGTTTTACCCACATAAAAAGCATTGCAACTACAGATTGCTAAATATATGACACCATCAATGCTGCAGGTGACACATTGTCTAATTTCAAAAGATGTATCACTGCTAATACTAGAAAAATATTTCTCCTGAATAATATAGTCACAATACATACACTTTTTACACTGAAAATTTCCCTTACTTTTAGATAGCCAACATTCAAGTTCTTTAGGTTTAAATGACTGTGCGTAAGTAGATCTCTTAATGTGACAGCCTTCTTATAACACATTCTAACTGGCTTTGTAGCTAATTCTTTCAAACCAGACTCAACCCCCAAAACATGGCAGTGTTTCTTAACAATATTTTCATAAACTCTGGCTTGTGCTGAATATTCCATTACAAAATTAAATCTATCTTTCAAATCATCTTTGGCATCATGAACTTCAAGTAATACTTCTCTATTGACATTTTTAACTCTATTTTGAGCTGTTTGAATACACATTTTACTATATCCTCTCTGTATTACCCTTGTAGTGAGGTCTTCTGCTCCCTTTCCAAAGTCTTTTGTTTCTGAACAATTACGTTTAATAAGTAAAAATTGTCCATATAGAATATTACTAGCCACATGGGCTGGATGGCAACTACTGGCTAGTAAAATGGTATTACCATCTACTGTCTTCTGATAAATATTCATTTTTAAGGTGCCATAATCTGTTTTTTGGATAATTAAGTCAATAAAAATTATCTGATCTTTAGAAACAGAAGACGTAAATTTAAGATGGGGGTTGGTACTGTGTAAATATGTTATGAATGAATTAAAACTACTCATGTCACCTTGCCAAAACACAATGATGTCATCAATATAATGTTTCCATAGCAACACGTTGTTCATAAACATATTGGTCTCACTACAGTGAATAAAATCCTGTTCCCACTTGCCAACATATAGATTCGCTATAGAAGGAGCACATCTTGCTCCCATAGTGGTCCCCTTAATTTGAAGAAAAGTTTCTTGATTGAATAAAAAAGTGTTACATTTTAGAACGCATTCTAATAGTTTTAGCAACAATGCAGTCGGTGGGGGTGTATGAAATATTGAGTCATTTTCAGAAAATTGATTTAGAAAAAATGCCACTGAATCCAATGCTCCTTCATGGGGGACATTGGTGTATAGTTACTCAATATCTACTGTAACTAACAGGGTCTCACTTTGTATTTGCACATTTTCAATAATGTTCAGAACCTCCTTAGTATCTTGAATATAAAAAGGTAAATTCTGCACCAAAGGTTTCAAAAAAGAATCACAGAATTTAGACAGTGGTTCAGTTAAAGATCCTATACCACTAACTATTGGTCGTCCTGGTGGATTATTCAAGGTTTTATGAACCTTAGGTAGCATATTCAAAGTAGCCCTGGTGGGATTAGAAATAGTAAGGTATTCTCTAGTCTGTTTATCTATGGTTCATTCCTGAAATGCATCTAAAATAATTTCATCAATCCCAAACTTAAAAAAAGTTGTCTTTTGCTGTAAAAATATGAGCTGCTGTAGCGTAAGCCCACGTTACAAGATTTAAAAATCCTTCAGTGTGGTGCCCCCATGTGCTGCTGTTACAATTTTCAGAGAACTGGCTGAAAATGAACTTGAGACTTTTCTATCCCCCCAAACCTGTGTTTTTAACAATATAAATAAGTAGGAAAGAGAAGCTATTCATACTTTACAGCAAGATTTTGATTTCATTGTGAAACAAGCTGATAAAGGGGGTGCTGTGGTATTAATGGATAGAGACATGTATGTTAGCGAAGTATACAGACAGTTGAATGATGCACAGTTTTATATTAAATTGAAAGAAGATCCGACTATAGATTTAAGTTTGGGATTGATGAAATTATACATATACAGCAGCAAATTAGCATAAAAATAGGATACCAAAATCACAAGTGTATTAGTAATTCCATAAATATATTCATAAGTACTATCTCTTCCATATGATAAAAAAAAAAAAATGAAAAAAGTGGGGAATACAACAGTCAGAAGTAAAGGAGGAGGGAAGAGAAAAAAGGGGGAAGATCATTTTTATATGAAGAAAACTGCATGGGAGGGGAAAGAATCTCATAATCTTGATGCAGATCTTAATAAAAATAAAAAATAAAATCCAAGGAGGAAGGTAATGGGAGAGAATCTGAAGTCTGAAGTACTATATACTGATAGAGACAAGGCACCAGGAATAAGAATCAGTTAAAGAATTACACCAAGCCAGATGGGAGGGCGATGGGGGGAGGGGTTGGAAAAAGAATAAAACATGGACAAGAGAGGAAATTCAGAGGTAAACAAAGTGGATTGGTTCAATTTAAACATTTGGAATGAGAAATCCCTTCCCCAGTCCAATTCCAGTATTGGCATGTTATCTGTCACTAAATAGGAAACCAGTTTAAGTTCCCACTTGGATGTAGTAGTTCAGATATATTGCGGGCAGAGGGTATTCCTCACCAGTAGTTAAACATTACAAGATTAGAATTCCAAATGCTGAAATAAAAAAGGAATGAATGGAAGAAAATATGTAAAAATGTGAATAGCACAATAGCTCGCAGGTGGAAAAAACAACATCATGGCCAGGATTCACAAAAAGAACCCACAGTGAGCACAAAAGTTTGCGCTGCACGTACTTGCTATGCCGGTGGGCAATGGAGCTATTCACAGTCGGATAGTGTGGTGCACATTCTGACTATGAATAGGGTCAGTGGGGGCAGAGTTAATCCATGAAAAGCAGTGCGATACCCACTAGCGTTGCCCCCAAAACCAGGTAGGACAATGGCCCTGTAGCCAATAGCCCTCAGGCACTAATGTGCTATTCACAAAGTTAGCAATGCAAATGAGACCTTTGGGCATGCAAGGTGCTAGTGGCCATTAACATGCCCATTATGGGCTCATTTGCATGGCATTGGTGTGGTGTTGTGCACCCCCACACCAGCCCAAGCCCCAGGAAGCTGCATTCCCTGGCAATCTAGTGGAGTCTTGCCCCCACCCTGATCACTAACCCAATATGTTATATTAATATTGCCATAGTGTAGCAGTTCCCTGGTCCCTGATCTCATACCTGATATGTTTTATGAAAGTTTCCATAATGTAGTGCTCCCTTGCCCACCCCCTCGGTCGCCGATCTCCCACTCAATATGTTTTCGTACAGTTTCCATAGTGTAGTGGTCTGCCCTGCTCCCAATCTCCCACCTGATATGTTTTATGAAAGTTTCCACAGTGTAGTGGTCCCTCCCAATCCCTGATCTACCACCTGATGCGTTTTCGTACAGTTTCCAAAATGTAGTGGTCTCCCCTGCTCCCTGATCTCCCACGTGATATGTTTTATGAAAGTTTCCATAGTGTAGTGGTCCCTCCCCCCCCAGTCTCAACTGCTTTCATCATATGAATACATGATTTATATCCCTGGTAGTCTATTGCCCCTCTCCCCATGGTATTGCCACCCCCCTGTGAATATATTCTGAACCCTTGTAGTCTAGCTGCTCCCCCAGCTCCGATCACCCTCTGTGATATTGTTACACATACCTGGTAGTATAGTGGGCTATCCACCCAGTCAGGCATAGAACTCCACACCGCTCCCCCCAACCTGACCCACAGCTGGTGACCAGCACAGCTCACCTCACACTACCACATTTGGCCACTGACTGAGTCCTCACAGAGTGTAAACTGTATACAGTACGGCTCGGCTCCTTGACTGTGATCGGTCAGTCACAGTCAAGAAGCCATTCTGAATACAGTATGCACTCTGTGAAGGCTCAGGTAGTGGCCAGCTACAGTAGTGGGAGGAGGGCTGTGCAAGTCCCTGGCTGAGGGTTAGAATGGAGGGAAGTGGGGTGGGGATCTATGTTTGACAGGGTGGGGAGATGGTGGGTCCACTGGACTACCAGGTATATGTAAGTATATCACAGTGGGTGATCAGTGATTGGGGCAACTGGACTACAAGGGTTAAGAATATATTCACACAGTGATTGCAATACCGAGGAGGGGGAGGAACAGTAGACCACCAGGGATATTAATCACGTATTCATATGGGATGGCGATCAAGACCAGGGAGAGGGGAAGGACTACTACATTATGGAAACTTTACTAACACATATCGGGTGGGAGATTGGGGACCAGGGAGGGGGCTGGAGGGCCATAGTACCTCTACCAAACACTAGGCTTGCATGGATTATCCCCAGGTTTTTTCCAGCGGCATTTTGCTCCACACAAGGACCATCACAAAGGTCCTTACATGGAGCAAATCCTTTTCGAATGGGATTGCAGGGATATGCATATCCCCTCCCTTTCATTTGCATAGCAGACCCCCTCATACCTTTGCCTGGGTGCAAACACAGTTTGCAGGGGCAAACTGGGCTTTGTGAATATCAGCTATTCACAAAGTCCAGTTTGCACCAGGCAAACTGAGTTTGTGCCTGGAGCAAAGCTTTGTAAATCCTAACCCATATAATTCACAAATAAGGACTGAACTCCACTTCTTTGTTTAACCATAATGGAAATGAAGCTTTTAAGATCACAATTGATTTTGTTTCTCTTTGTAATAGACTCCTTTGTAATAGACTTTTAAGTCTATTACCTCCCCTTGGGTGTCTAACTAAATGTTTGAGTACCACAAATTGAATGCAATCCAGTTCTGAATGATGGACTTCTAAGAAATGAGCACCTAAAGCATTGTGTATGTTGCCATTAGTAATAGCTCTTATGTGTTCTTGTATACAGAGCTTGGCTGGTCTTGTAATTATTCCCATGTAATATTGATTGCAAGTGTGCCAGCAAACATCTACAACAAAAGGTGTAGTACATGTCAAAAAATCTTCAATTTCCAAAAATGGCATTATTCCTAATAAATCTATCACCAGTTTAACTGTATTGGCAGGTATTACATCTGCCACATTTGAAAACCCCTTTAGGTTTATTCCAAAACCAGCTGTTACCTCCCTCCATTTTTGTTGCTTGAAATGATTATTGACAATTCTGTCCCCATTCTTCTCCCTTTACTAACAGTCACCCTTAACTGAGGTCCATTGTTTTCCTCAAGAATTGGGTCAGTTAGGAGAAGGGGCCAGAGTCAATGTACTATTCCTCCCACCCTATCTGTTAACGGATTGTATTCTGTGAAAAAATTTACAACTGCTGGGGAGTTCACAATGGTGGTATTGTTGTGTCTATACTTGGAGGTCAAAAGGTCATTCCTGTCTAATGTGACCAATTTCTGGTATGCTTCTTCTAAGACCTGTTCAGTATAGCCCCACCTAAGGAATCTATTTTTTTTAAATCAGCAATCTGTCCATGAAACACCTCATTGTCTGAGCAATTCCTTCTCAGGTGGATAATTTCTCTATACAGCATTAAGGAAATCAGTTTCTTTGGATGTGAAATAGCTGCATGGAGAACAGCATTAGCTGCTGTGTCCTTACGGAAACCAGAAGATGAAATCCCTTTTCCAGGAATACCACAACATTCAAGATCCAAAAGGTAAATGTCAAACTGTAGTCATTACTGTTCGGGTACTCAATAAACTTTGTTATCTCCCTTTCATCACCTGATCAGATCATTATAACATCATCAATAAACGTGAACCATAAAAAATATTATTCACATATTGATTTTTTGTTTAATTGAAACCCACTTTTTCTTCAAATAAACCCATGAATAAATTGGTGTGAGGGGACGTCGGCTACCCCCACAGAGTGCCACAGATCTGAGGATAAAATTCTTTATTAAAGTTAAAATATTTAATGCCGAAGACTAAATTTTAAAGCCTTCAGTAAAAAAGTAAATGGGATATCAGACTGTGGCATTTGAAAGGAAGGCACCAGCAGCTTCAAGGCCCTGATTATGTTGCACTGATGAATATAAACTGCATACATCAGTTAAAACCCATCTATAGGAAACGTCCCAGAGAAGGCCTCTGAGTTTTCCCAGCAGATCCCTGTGGTCTTTAATGTAGGATGGAAGGTTGAATACAAATGATTGTAGGAAAATGACCACAAAAATGCACACATTTTGAGTTAATGACCCAATCCCCAAGCCAACTTGTCAGTCAGGTGGTCCTTTACACTTTTTGTGTATTTTTGGTAAAATACAAAAAGCTGGCACTACTGGATAGTCCATTTTAATTAAATCAGCTTCCTGCTCAGTTATCTACCGACACTTGATGGCTAAATCTGTGACTTTAAATACTGTAATTCACTTTGAAAATGAGTGGCAGGGTCCCCTCGTAATTTCATATAGTTGCTTTCTACATTCAACAACTCTATACATTTGTTCATATAAAATTCTTCAGCCATCATTATTATATTACCACCTTTGTTTGAGCTTTTAAAAATACCCAAGGTGGGTTTTCTAATTCCTGGAGTGCTTTACAATAATTTTCATTAATGTTCCTATGCAATGCAGTTGGCATGTTGTTAAATGTGCTTTCAGTTTCATTAATGCTCACTTTCTCAAAAGTAGCTATTGCAGGGCTTAAGACATGTCGACAAATGAGAGACTTTGATCTAAACCTGCTTTGTCTTTCCCTTTCTGTGTTTATAGTGCTATACGAGAATAAGTCAACTTCATTTAAAAGCTCAGAGACATCAACATTATCAATTATATTCTCACTAGGTTCAAAGTCATTAAATAGGTCCATAGTGTGTGTGTGTGTGTGTGTGAGGTCTATATGATGGTTCTCCTGATTCAAACTCCCACTATCGTAATTCAGAACAGCAGTTTCCACTTCCTCATTGCAGAACACCATTGTAGTTAATTCAGTGTTTTGTGTAATATCCTTAGTTTTCCAAAATAATAACAAAGTTTAATTTTCATAATTAATTTGAAAATGTCCACTCTTAGTTGAAAAAGGTCAATTTTTGGTGTAGGTACAAATGAAAGATCTTTATGTAATGCCAATGTTTGTGCTTCAGTCAATGTGATAGCAGTTAAATTAATTATGCTGATGTCTTGCTCCTCAGGGATCTTTGTGTGGTGCTTGTTTCTTTTGCCACGCCTGACCCATCTTGTCTTTTTGGTAAAGTGTGTTGCTTTTGTTGTTTTCCTTTGCCCTTCTTGTTTAAAAGAAACATTCAGAACTCCTGTAGAAGTAGACTAACTAGCAGAGTTGTCTGTATCGCTTAATATAACTTCATTGGCTGTATCCAGGATATTCACAACTTTAGATTGCTTGCTTTTGTTAGTATTATTAAGCTGTCTCCCCTCTGGAGCAGGAGCATCCTCTGCTCCTTCACCATTCTCTTCTTTACAAGACAAAAACTTCTTCTTTTTCAAAATCTACAGTATCCCTACTTAATTTATTTTTCTTCCTTACAATTAATTCATTTTTCATTTCCTGCTTTTTTTAGACTAAGCTTTACTCAAGGAATCGAAGTCCTGCTTGCCCTTATAGGATACCAATTGACTTTGTATAGCTTTAATGCTTCGTATTCGCTATTTCCTGAAATTTGATGTCCCTCTTAATTAAAGCAATCATTAACTTACTGTATTAGTGCACTCAGTAATTGCCATTTCACAATCTCTTTTCAACTCCTCCTCATCAAAACCAGATGAGGGAACTTTCTCAATTCTAAGCCCCCCTTGATGAAATCACCAATTCATGATAATGTTCTAAAGCTATTTTATTATAATAATGATTTAATTCAATGATTTTCTGTCATTCCAACTTAATAAACAACAAATCTTTCAGATCAGCTTTTTCTGATTCAGCTGCTCCCTCATTAAAAATAATATGTTCCCATTGTTCCTGGTGTCTGTTTAACAGATCTGGATCCTCCAAACAGTCAGACTCTTCCTCCTCCTCCTCCTCCTCCTCTGAGCTGCTATCTACCAGCAAGATCAGTGTAGCACTCAGATTAGTCATGCTCCTGTAGATCAAAACTTGAAAAGTTCAGAATAAAGGTACCTGAGGAGGTGAGTTGGGGGTGAAGGAAAAAGCCTGGTATGTAACCAAAATTAATGGGTCTCCTCCATCTTGAAAACCAGTTAGTAAATTCTGCCTGCTGCCACAAAAGCAAGTATCGAAAACTGTAACAGGATAATGTGGCATGCTTAAGGGTGTAACAGGTGACGGTGCAAAGCAAGGTGGCTAGCCTAAACAACAGCTGAAGAGACAAAAAGCTCAGCACTCATGGAGTCAAGTACTCCAGACATATAAAATGTGTGAAATTATTTATTTGAAAATCATGGAGGTCTGGATTAACACCCAAAAGTCCCAGTGCTTCAACCCAATCCAGCCTTTGTCAGGGGGGTTGTCTAGTTCATAACAGACAACAGACCCTTTTTAAAGTCCCACTTAAAAGTGACACATACAGGGTACTTAAAACAATAAATAATACAAGCCAGTCATGAAATTCTTGTGCAAACAGTAAATAGACACTAGTAAAAAAAAGAAGTGCTGCAAAAACTGGACTGGTATTGAAATATATATAGAGGGGCAAATTAGCATAAAAATAGGACATCAAAAACACAAATGTATCAGAAATGCCATCAATCTATTTATAAGTACTATCCCCTCCATATGATAAAAAAAATAAATGAAAGAAAATGTGGGGGAATACAGCAGTCAGAAGTAAAGGGAGGAAGGAAGGGAAAAAGAGGGGGAAAGAAAGTTTTGATATGAAGAACACAGCGGGTGGGGGAGGACCTCAGAATCTTGATGCAGAGATTTTATCACAGAATACAATCTGGCAGCAGGTAGGGTGGGAGGAATAGTACATCACCTCTAGCCTATTCTATTAACTGACCTGATCTTTAAGGAAAACATTGGACCTAAACCAAGGGTGACTTTTAGTAAACAAAGAAGTATAGGGGATAGAATTGTCGATAGTCGTTTCACAAAAACAAAAATGGGGGAAGGGAACATCTGGCATTGGAATAAACCTAAAATGTTTTTCAAATGTGGCAGATGTAATCTCTGCAAATATGCTAGAATTGGTGATAGATACATTAGGAATAATTACATTTCTGAAATTGAAGATTTTTTTGACATGTGCTATATCTTTTGTTGAGTATGTTTGCTGGTGCAACTGCAATCAAAATTAAGTGTGGAGAACAACAAGACCAGCCAAGGCCCGTATGCAAGAACATGTAAGAGCTATTACTAATGGAAACATACACAATGCTTTAGGTGTTCATTTCTTAAAGAAGAGGGCATCAGACACGCACAGTAAAAGATTTGTCCCAAAAGCACTGTCTAAAGGTTTTAAATCCATGCTACACAACAAGTCCCTTTACATATACCTTTATAACTCTGAAGCGCTGTTGATTCAATGGCACCATAATGTTACTATGTTGCGGCCATCTTATGACACCTCCAAAGTGCTAAATTTGAAAGCTTAGCTGATTTGTTTACTTTTTTATAACATGACAAAATGATATAAAAATGTAATGTTTGGACTATACCAAGATTAGCACATAAAAGGTAGGGGATTATACTACACACCTATGTTTTCCTATTTTGGCAGTGATATTTAGAAAAACAACATGTTTAGTTGTCCTTTAAAAGGTTTGACTCTACAAGAGCATTTTCCTAAGTGAGTGCTACTGGCTGTTGTGTCATCTGGAAACAGTTGTATATTTTTTATCTTGTTCGATGATGCTGTATGTGGTTGGTTACTTGTGCAGTCCTATTCTTTTGCTGCTTTGGTTGGATTCTGGGTTGGAAACCCTAAAGCCACATTTGCCTACTTTTATGGTGATAAGTTGAACCCTAACTGGTGCATTAAAGCAGTTTTTTGCAATTATTTTCCTTTCTTTTTGACATTGTTTTGTATCCTTATTCATGCAAGTCCCTTTGGGACCTGTGTGAACAGATGCAGATGTGTAGACCCTCTGGACCCTGCACCAAGGGAACAGTCCAACTATCTGTGGAAGTACAGAGCCCCTCCGTGCCCTACACTTTCTTATGACAATGAATGTCAAGAGTTTATGGGGCTCTTCGGTGGGCTTTGGAATGGGTGCTGGACCCTTTGGGCTCTACACTTCCATGTGTCTAAAGATACAGATGTGCAGGGGCATCTGGCAGCAGTGGGTTTATAGGTGCAATGCCCTATGCCAAGAGAAAACTTATCTTCACTATATGGTACTTGGGCCTGAGCAGTCAACCTACACCTTCCCTTCCCAGGCTGGGGGTGGTTCTGCATGGTGATGCCATTCCCCCAGCCTCAGCCTATCCAGGTGGCTCACTGAGCTTGCCCCCAATCTTCGCTCATCAGCACTGGATCACAAAGCACTACCAGCTGGGCTAAAGACTGACCCTGTACAAAGGTTTCTTAATAATTATTATTTTTTTTATTTTGACTTCCAATTTTCAAAGTAGTAAATTTACGACTCTCCCTTATAAACATGATGTGTGGAATAGTAAAAAAACTTGTAATATCCATGCTTTATGCTTGTAGTAATGCCAGCACCAAAGCTAGGAAACACATTTCTTTAGTTAATGTTTATTCATCATTCTGGAAAGTATGCATTTTTACTTCCTCATACAAAGAGTCAGAAATTCTGGAATTAGTTCAAACAAGAATACACTTTTTTCATTTTCATTTGATAAAGACCAACCATATACAGAATAAGTGCAAATATAGTGCAACAAAAAGTCCGGGGCAGTATAGACTATGGCAAAATTTATAATAGGACTTTTTATACTTATTACAAATTAAGATACCCTGATGGAGCTGAGTCATCATTTTCCAGTTATCTTCTGAGAGGGTCACCCCCATGTCCCTTTCCCAGAGTTGTTTAGTTTTATCCATCATATACGGAAGCAGAAGTTTTCTCTCTCTCTCCATCCTATGGATAGGTGCCTTTAGGATTTTTAAGACCTTCCTGCTCTGTTTAAGCTGTCCCTATACAGGGTCTGTTCTTTGTGCCCTATCCAGATTTTGGCAATATGCTCTGACTTGTAGGTATCAAAAAAAATATTGGTGACCCAGCCCTCTTCTTGTCTGTATATCCTCAAAGGAGTCCAGCCCATCCCTGGTATATAGGTTACTTAGGCATAAAATGCCCTTCTCCTTCCACTCTCTAAATACTGGGTCTTCCATACTGGGTAGAAAGAAGGGGGTCCCTACTACTAGGAGGAGCAAGGTGTCCTCCTGTCCTGTCCCTCATAGTTGGGTCATTTTTCCCCAGCTCTCAAGTGCTGATCTCACCAAAAGGTCTGGCCTGTCTAACGCAAGGTATGCTCTCCGGCCCCTCCTGGATAGATATGCTGACACTAGCCCAGGGCAGTCCCTTTCTTCAAGGTCTAGCCATCCTGCTTCTCGGGGTCTACCAACCCAGTCTTGCAAGCATCTACACTGTGTGGTTAGGTAATAAGTTTCAAAGTCCGGGAATTGAAGATCACCCCTATCATTCATTGTTTTTAGGCAGGCTAGGCCCACCCAAGGGTGCTTACCCTGCCAAATAAATTCTGAGAAGGCTTTTTTCTAGCCTTTTAGTGTCAGCTCTCATTAAGCCTACATGGAGCATCTGCATCACATAAAGTATTCTGGGAAGAATATTCATTTTAAATAAATTAATTCATCCCAGCCAGGTAATGGGCAGTTTTCCCCATCTTGTCAGATCCGCAATTACTGTCTGCAAAAGTGGGGTATAGTTAAGATCATATAAGGCACTAATGTCCTTCTTCACTTTAATTTCAAGGTACACAAAAGATTTCTGTACTCTTCTGAATCCCCAATCTTGGCTCACTATAATAATTATTCTCCTGAACTGCCCTTTTCTCGACTCCTCAAACATTCCCAGATTCAATTTGTAGCCTGAAAATTTAGAGAATTGGTTAATCAGTTTTAATAGGGGGCATAGACTGTTGTGGTTTAGCGACATATAATAACATATCATTCGCATACAGTGTGATCTTGTGTTCCTGACCCGATTTGCCTAGGACTTCCACGATATCAGGATGCATTCTAATTGCTATAGCCAAGGGATCCAAAACCAGGGCAAAGAGGAGGGGGCGACAAGAAGCACCTCTGCCTCATCCCCCTGCCCAATCTAAAACCATCAGAAAGAGTTCCATTAATTAATACCCGGGCCGTGGGGTCTCTATAAATTACCTGGACCAAACAAATAAATTTGTCACCCAGACTAAACTTGACCAGAACCTCCATCAAATAAGTCCACTCCTCATAGTCAAATGCTTTTTCAGCATCCTTTGATAAAATATGTGCCGGTTCATGACCGTTTGATGCACCCCAGACCACATTCAAGAGAGTTCTCATATTATGATGGGAGTATCTATTCGGGACAAAACTGATTTGGCCTGGGTGAACAAATCCTGGCAAGAGTTTATCCAGCCTATTCACTAACATTTTGGCTAGGATTTTGGAATCACAGTTTAGGAGGGAGATTGGCCTGAAGAGGACACATTCTAGGGGCCTTTCCCCTCCTGAGGGATGAGGCGTATTACCGCATATTTCCAAAATGCTGGTAGCTCTTCCCCCTCCTCTCTGGCCTCACCAAGTACTGCCCAAAGATGATCTGTTAACTGGGCTTTCATGGCCTTGCAATATTCGGCAGGGAAGCCATCGGGGCAACTTGCTTTACCTCTCTTCAGATCTGCGATGGTTTTAGTTATTTCCTCCTTTGATATCCTAGAATTTAGTCATGTCCTCTGAGATCTGGAGAGTTTATGTAGGTTTAGGGCATTCAGAAACTCTTGCATATGTGGACCCCCATCGCCACCCTGGGTCTAGTATAGTTCTTGATAGAACCGTCTAAATCTGTCCCTGATAGACTTCTTGTCTTTCTGAAGAGTTCCATTCTCCCCTCTAATTGCTCATATGCATTCCCCATTTTCCTCGAAACAGATTAGCCAACATGGTTCCACGTTTGTTCTCCCATTCATAAAAATGTTTCCTAACAAATAAACACGTCTTTCTGGCCTCCCCTAATAAAAGATTATTCAGAGCTTCCCTAGTCACTGTTAGCATTTGGAGTACACCCCCCCACCCCAAGCTGCCTTCTTCTCTAATATTCTAAGCCATATTTCAAGATTCTACCTCCTTTTCTTGACCTTTCTTTTGTAATGTGCCCCATAGCTTGTAACAGCCCCCTCATGTACGCCTTTCCAGCATCCCAAAAAATAGCCTTGGACAGGGCAATGTCTAAGTTAGTCTGCACATATTGCCTCCACTGATCTTGGATATATTCCTTAAAGTTCCTATTAGCCAGCAAATAGTTAGGGAACTTCCAGGTTGGAGGGCCGTCCCTATCCACAATCAACTTCAGGGGCATCATAACCATGGCATGGAAGGAAACATGAATTGGACTATGCTTAATATAGGTTAACCTAAAGTACAAATTTCTGGGAAGATAAAGATAATCCAGTCTCGACCAGGTCTTGTGTGGGTGTGAGAAAAATGTATATTTGCGGAGAGTTGGGTTAGCTGTTAGCCACCTATCAGTCAAGTCCAAATCAGCCATTCCTGCCTGCCAGTTACAAATGGCCCCTTTGGAGCTACCCTTACTATCCAAATGATCCAGCTCTGGGTTCCTTAGGCAGTTCAGCTCTCCACCCAAAACCAGACCTGGAAATTGTTGTTCAACTAGAATGGACATAATGGTATGGCAGAAGTGGGGGTCATGAACTGCGGGGTGGGGCATAAATGCTTGAAAACGTATCTTTTCTCTGAGTAAGTTACCCACCACAAAAATGTAGTGGCCATTGTCAGGATCTGTTACTACCCATTCCATGGTAAAAGGCAATTTTTTGTGGAGAAGGATGGCCACCCCTCTCTTATGGGAGTTATAAGATGCTGCGTAGCAGTCCCCCATCCATCCCCTTTGTAATCTAGCATGTTCTTTGTCTGTAAGGTGGGTCTCCTGGAGGAGTGCAACCTGAGCATTCTGTCACTTTAAGGCAGTCAATAACATTGTATGCTTAATTGGGGTGGATATCCCCCTAAATGTTCCATGAAGCCACTACCTACTTCTTTGGATTAGCCATAATCATTGGTGTGGCCTTTTTCTTTTTCTCTAGGCTCCCATTCTAGTTTCCTCTCATTTCCCATTTGGAGCTTATGATAAAAATATAAAACATTTATGGATCTTGTAAAAAATGCACAACGAAACAATAAAAACAAACATCAACTATATACTTCCCCCCTTTCCTTCCCTCCCTCCTCCCCACCCCATTTAACTGATGTAATATTAACAATAGTTTTCCCTCCTCCTCTGTATCTTGCATGTAACCAGAATTGCATAAAGCAAAAATTTTACATATTACCCCTTAATCAATAGGTACGCTTCCCCCAAACCCCATCCCACCGCATACATTGATCAGCTTTTTATATTATTGTTCCCTAAGTTTTGTCCAGTATCCCTAGACATTTCCATTCCTTCGAATCACTTGTTCAATTGTGCTCTGCATACGCCATAGGCTCTGCTGAGTTTTTGAGCATGGGTTAAGCTTCTCTTCCTCCCCCCCAAAAGGAAAATCAGACTACAGAAGTATTACCAGGCTTCTTAAATATAGAATTGTTAAACCCAACTGAGCACTGGTCTGTAAGTTCCTCAATTGTCCAGTATTCCTCCCCGAGTTAGCCCCTGTCCAAGTGGAGGGTACGCAGTGTGATTACAATCTCACACGCTGCCTCTCCCTCCCCCAGACAGGCCTACCTCTCATGCACTTCTGATCAGCACACCAGGGTCTCCTTCAAAGCACCACAGGTTCAGTTTCCATCTCTATTCCCCATCAGACCAGTGACTGAAGAAAGTAAAATGAAAAAAACTAACAAGAAAAGAGGGGAGATAACTGGGGAATCACTCCCTTCCAAGACACAGCCACGTGAGGAAAAAGAAAATACTGACTGCTCCCCGCTGGAAAAATGTATCCCTACTAAATCTCAGCACAATCTCCCTGGATGGCTATCTCCTCTCAAGGCCAAGCCAAGAATGTGTGAGGGCTGGAAAAGGAAAAGAAAGTCACTGAGCTCCTCAATAACCAGGATAACACAGAGAGTACTGTACCTAATGAAAAGGTCTCTTGCAGCCTTACAGTTCCCATGTAACACAGTAGAAACACTGCAGTTCAAATCAAGATCTTTAACCTTGCAAGCCTCCAATGACTTTGCTAGAGATTTCTATACTTGCATCCACATCACTCACCCCAGCTTTTTCCTGAGCTCTCACACAAAATTCTCCACTTTCTGCACCTCCCAAAAAGAATAGGTGGCTCCCTTGTGCTTTATCTTTAATGTGGCCGAATAAAGCAAAAAGCATTCAATCTTTACTTCATGCAATTGCACCATTACAGGATTGAAGGCACAGCACCGCTTCAGAAGGCTTGCTGAGTAATCTTGTGAAAGGTATAGCTTATGGCCTTCGTATTGAAAGTTAGAGACAGCTCTGTACGCTCTTAAAATTGCTTCCCCTGTCTTCAAAATTTGAAAATGCATCACAATTTGCCTTGGCGGTTGATCCGGAGCGGGTTTAGGCATTACTGTCCTGTGGACTTTCTCCAGTTTCATCCAGCCATTCTTAGGGAAGAGCCCAAATAGAGCTGGTAAAGTTTCTGCAAAGAATTCAAGCACATCGGACCCCTTCATACCTTCTGGGAGTCCGCGGAGCCGTAGATTCAATCTCCTATGGTAGTTTTCCTGGTAATCATATTGGTCCTTGAAAACATCTAATTCTCTTTTTGTAATGCAGCTATTTGGTCAGTGAGAGGGGCTGTAGTATCCTCTATGTCGGAGATTCTCTGCTCCATTTCAGTCAAGTGGGTGGCATGAGATGCATGCAAGTCCACTAACTCTTGGAGTTTATGTCAAAGTCAGTAGCCAAACTGGCAAAGCGTGGTTGAAACATAGCCAAGACTTGCTGCATAAACTCACGGCCTAAAGTGATCACTTCAGCAGCAGAGAGATAGGCCCTGCGTTCTCCACTTGCAACGTCGGCGGCTGATTTGTTTTATTTTTGGATGCTGCACGTGAGTTCTTCGCTGGATTTGGTATCACAAATTAGTCCATCCTTTCACATACCAGGTCGTCTCATTTAAGGCTGTTTTTTTGTTCAAAATCAGGTATTTTAATACTTTAAAAGTGCAGTGGTTTGCAGAGCAAAGTAGGAACATGTCCTCACTCTAGCTGGCTCATTGGCACCCCTCCCCCCGTCCCGTGCAGTAATTTTAATTACACAGGTTTGGAAAGTGCCTTGAAAGTCTCGGAACTTGTTTTCTAGGCTGACCTAACTATATTAAACTGTCACTACACTGCTTTGGAATTCTCAGTAATTGTGGCAGTTTGGAAAAACAAGAAACCATTTAATTAACAACATAAGTTACTTATGCACCATCCAATCTGACCTTTTCAATGGAGCAAACACACCAGTTTGATGTGAGAACTGATTTACCAGTTATGAAGATTTATTTATTCTTAATTTAAAGATTTATTTAGTATTGTGTTTTTTTTTTATTTTGGTGCCATCTTATAAATGCAGTAATACACTCCAGTGCTTGTGGTTATTGGGTAATTACTGCACAACCCCCATTTCATGGGTTGGAGGCACAAGACATTGGCAGTTTGTTATTATTGTCATAGTTCCTAGAGGAGGAAATCTTTCCTATCAGAGAGTGAATCTATGATGTGGGACCCTCATTAGGTGAGTGAGGGTGTGCAGGAGATGTGGGGAGGTGGATGCTGAGTGAGATGTTGGGGTGTATAGGTTAGGAGGTGTGTGGGGGGAAGCAGAGATTGATGAGGGCCTGCTTTCTTCTTTTCAGATAAATAAAAAACAAAGTCCTTTGTGGGACAATTTTCTTTATTTCAAGAATGCTGATACTGGGGATTGGGCAGCCCAGTGTCGGAGGACAGTTTTGTGGTGCCAAGGGGGACTCTACAGTGTCACTCAGTATTAGAGAGGGGTGGTTAAATTCAAAGAGATCAATGTAGGGGGGAATATGTTATTTACAGTGGTGCCGGGGAAGGGTGGGCACTCCAGTGTCAGTAAGAACTATTGAGGGGGGGGGATGTTAGCTGAAATCAGGGGTTGGGCACCCCAGTGTCAGAAAATTAAAAACAAATAGACAAAAAAAAAAAAAGAAAGATAATAATGGCAGAAGACTGGGCACCCTCCAGCCATTAAAATGAAAACTTGGGTCAGGAAGGTGGGGGGATAATGGATGCAGGATTGAGCACTCTCACACTTTGAAAATCATGCCCCACATGTTTTCAGAACATACCTCCCAGACAACACATACAAAATTTAGGGCAATTTTGTTACACACCATTAAAGTTATTAATGTGCAAAATTAGTGGTTTACATGGAACACTGTACTCAACCCTAATTATATTGGCACTACAGCACCTGTATAATATAGAAATAACACAGAAACAGAAATTGTTGGATGATAAGGACCACCTGGCCCATCTAGTCTGCCCGTAAGCCCTTGTACTGGGTTACTGCTTCCGATCCACCAGCTGCTGTTCATCTATGGTTCCGCTATGCCTGTCCCATGCATGCCTGAATCCATCCACAGTGCTCGCTCCTACCACCTCCTGAGGCAGACCATTCCATGCATCCACCACCCTCTCTGTGAAGAACTTCCCCACATTTCCTCTTAGCCTCCCACCTTCCAATTTCATGTCATGCCCCCTCATTCTTGTGCTCCTCCTGTATTGTAAAATGCCTCCCCCCCTGCACCTTGTTTATACCCTTGAGGTACTTAAATGTTTCTATCACGTCCCCTCTTCCCCTCTTCTCTTCCAGAGAGTACATACTGAGGTCCCTTAATCTCTCCTCATACATCTTGTGTTGCAAGCCCTGTACCATCTTAGTCACTCTTCTCTGGACCGTCTCTAGCCTGTTAATGTCCTTACGAGGATGTGGCTTCAGAACTGCACACAGTACTCCATGTGAGGCCTGACCATGGTTTTATATAATGGCATCACTACCTCCCTCCTTCTGCCTATGCACCCCACCATGCCACAGGACCTCACAGGTGCCTTAGCACTCTGCTTTGACATTTTTAGGTCTTCTGAAATAATAACCCACAGGTCCCTTTCCTTCTTTGTGACTTTCTGCAACTCCCCCCCTCCATTCTATAGCTTTCCCCAGGGTGTCTATGTCCCAGGTGCATAATTTTGCACTATTTTGAATTAAACTTCAGTTGCCAGTCCTCACACCATTTTTCAAGCTTCCCCAGGTCCCTCCTCATTTTCTCTACCCCCTCTGGGGAATCCACTCTTTTACATATCTTGATGTCATCTGCAAATAAGCAGACCTTTCCTTCCAACCCTTCTGCAATATCACTAAGTTGGTTTGTCACTAAAGGACAGGTCCCATTGTTCCAGGCCTGACGACCCTGCAAGAGGCAAAGAGAGGAGAGGGGAGGGAGAGGGGGGAAGGGGAGGAACGAAAAAGGGGGAGAGGCCAGGGAAGGATGTGATGAACAGGATAAGAGGAATGACATCACAAAATGGGCAGGATGGTCCTGGACCTAGGAGGCAAGGGATTGGTCAAGAGGGAAAAGAGAGAGAGAGCGAGAGAGAGGGAGAGGGAGAGGGACAGAAGGGGTGGAGAAATAAGGGTTTTTTAAGGGACAGACCAAGGGAGCTCTCCCTCACTTCAACTGCTAGGACAAGAAATTTGTTTTCAGGTCTTGGCACATCAGTCGGAGAGTTCCTGAGAATTTGGTAAGGTACAGCAGGTTTTTTGTTAAGGAGTGTTTCATTTTGAATGACTGTTTTCAGAGAAGCTACGCCTTAGGCATTTATGTGGTGGAGAAAGTTAATGAGTAGTCAGTTGGGACATTTGTACAAATGTGACTTCAAATTTCCGGGTTTTTGGTGAGTATCAGGTGAATATGACTGACGTGGAGCCAGTTGGTGCAAAATGCGAATTCAAGTCGCTGTGGTTTTGGCACCTATGAGATGAAGAGTGTTAAGATAGAGGCATTGGGGGCCAATACAGAGCTGCGTACAACCGTGTGGCGGATTTGGAGCTTTGGAAGCAGGCACTTGGTTTGTGGTGGTGAAAAGGGACAGCACAATCCCTGGGTGTGCAGATGATGTTTGGTTTGGGTAAGAGCTGCAACGGGGGGGAAACTTGGTAGAGGAGAACCACGTGGTGGTTGCGGGCGCTTAGGTGGCCCAGGGCATGCAAGCTTTTCTTACTGTCTGTTGAATTTGGGACATTTTTGGGGCTCAGGATAGCCAGCAGTGAGGGCAGGGCATTTGTGAGAGCCGCAGGTGAGCTAGTTGGCTCAGTTGGGGCTAGGAAGTGAGGCAATTGAATCGAGACCCAGCAGGCATGGGGGTGACCTTGTGGATGGTTGAAAGAGAGAGAGTCAGCCATAAGGTGTTCGGCTGACTGAGTGGTGGCTGGGGGCCAGCGTGTGGTTTTGGTTTGTGGCAGCAGTGCCAGAGCGTGGGTGCAGAAAGCACTCATTTTTAAAAGAATAAATAAATAAATAAAAGGAAGACACGCAGAGTTTTTGCCGGTCAGATCCAAGAGTGTGGGCTGAAGAGCCCAAATGAATGAGGGAGATGGGTAGTGGATTGGGGACAAGCGAGTAGAGCGAGTGGCAGAAGCTGACTCGGGGGGGGCAGCAGAAGGGTAACTGATGGCAGGCTAATTGGGCAGAACTGGGTCCTACCTCACTTTTCCCTGCAAGGGAGTGGGGGAAGGAGTTCACCAGGCTGAGAATGTGACAGTCAGTGAAGAATCCAAAGCTGGTGCTGCAAATTCTCTCCGACGCTGGAGCTCTCCTCGGCTGGATGAGTGCCAAGAGCACCGGAGAGACTCCTTTTATTCTGCTGCCTCGGACCTGATGGGGGATAGAAAAGCATTTTTTGACAGATTGCACAACGGAGGACATGTGGGCAGAACAGCTTAAGATTGCCAAAGCTTTTGTCGATGATGCAGTGCAGAGGGTGATCCCCTCATGCTGGGACTTGGAGTGGGACATGTGGGGGCAAGAAAAGGATTTACCAGGCCTGGGCCTGGCTGTGGGGGGCCACAGAAGGCCAATGGGGTGGTGGGGGGTCCACGTGTGGGATGCCATTTTGTAGTACGGCTGCATGGCAATGGCCATTTTGTGATAGGCCGATATCCCCCATTTTAGTATTGGGAGTCTATTGCGGATTAAAAACCAAAGGGATGAGGAATGGGGCCTAGATGAGCTGGCCACAAGGCGCCAACATGGCTGGGAAGCAACCGCATGGTGGCCTCCATTTTGTGATGTGACCATGGGGCAGCCACCATTTTATAACGGGCCACTTAAGCTGCCAACTTGAGAGGGACCGCATGGCAATAGCTATTGCTATTCCTATTACTGTTACCTTTTGAGGATTATACCTTTAAATTAAAAACAGGCTTCTACAGTGCCAATTACCTGCATGCTGTGCTGAGAATTTTATAGCCCCCTGTTTAAACAGGATAATAGCAAGGGGAAAACCAGGATGACAGCAGCCATGTAGGAGACGGGGGATAAGGAAGGGCCAAAGATGGATAATCAAAAGAAGTATATATTTTTTTCCTTTTTCAGAAATAATAAAAGGCTTTTAGAAACAACCTCAGATGGTGAGGGTAGTAGCCAGAATGAAGGGCCTATGCGGGAAAAGGGGGAGGGGGAAAGGGCACAGGCTACTACTCTGGGTGCATTGGGGGACATGTGGAGGCCCTGAGCAGAGCACAGGAGTGCTCTGGCAGGTGACAAGAAGATAACTGGGCTTTATCATTGCAGACATGAATACAAGAGGCGCAACTGCCATGAAGGCAGATGCAATGAAACTGATTATGTTTTTGGTGGACAGGGCACACAAGGTGTTGGATGCAGTGCATGATTCGGGAGTGGATACAGTGCCCAGAATGGGTTTGAAGAGGAAGGAAAGGGAAGGGTCCTGTGGGAAGGGAAATGGTAACAAAAAGCGGGGGTTCCAAGGGCTCCCACCTGAAAGTGGCCAGGTCTGAACACTCAGGACCAGACCCTGTCCCAACTCCAGACCCCATCTCTGGTGGCATACTACTTCTGGAGCCCAACCCAGCTCCAGGGCCAGCACCCTCTCCTGACCTAGAACCCTTGCCAGGACCATCTCCAATGCCAGCGCCGATGATCCCACAGCCATTTCCGATGCTGAACCCATGGCCAATGCCAACCCCATTAACTCCAATCCTGGATCCCCTACCTGGACCAGCAAGAATTCCAGGAAATAAAGATGGTCAGGGGCGTCAGCAGGCGTACACAGTCGCGTACATTCTGGTGCGGTGGGGGTGCCGTTTTGTGCTGCGATGCCTGCCCAGCCTGCTCTCATATTTTTACACAGTGCACTGTCTGTCTGGGGCGGGGGAAAACTATGGTGCTAATTTGGATGTTACAGCCGGTGGAAGGGGTGTTACCTTGTCATCTCTGACTCAGTCCCGAAATTCCTGCAACTCATTTCTTGCTGTCCTCCCAGTCCCGATAAACCTTTCCTGAGCTGAGCAGTCTGACTCTGAGCAAAGCCTGAGAGCCGCCACGCGGTCAACGCCACCACGCCATTGCCGGATTCGCCGCATCTCATTTTCTTTGTCACTCCCCAGGCCTCCTTTCAGGCGGAGATGGCTTAGACAACTCGAGCACTTTTAAAACGTCACAGGTAGTGGCGTCATGGCGTGTGTGCCCCTTCTGACCAATAGCAGGGCACCACTTGGTCCGTGCTTTTTCTTGCACCTACGCCCCTTGAACCTGCACTTTTCTGTCCCCCCTCAGGTCCGAGGCAGCAGAATAAAAGGAGTCTCTCCGATGCTCTTGGCACTCATCCAGCAGAGGAGATCTCCAGTGTCGGAGAGAATTTGCAGCACCAGCTTTGGATTCTTCACTGACTGTCACGTCCTCAGTCAGAGCAGCAGAGCCAGGAGAGCCGATCCTCAGAACCTGTCTTCAGTGTGTAGACTAGCCTAGCTAGGAGGAACCAGGAAACTCGAGGAAGAGTGCAAACGTCGCATAATAAAGCCACAAAAAGAGCTGTTTCACTTTCCTTATTAGTCACTGTGCAGCCAGTGATAGGAGCAAAACAGACCACCAGCCACCCTTGAGAAGAAGAAAACAGGGGAGGCAGAGCCAGTCATCAGTCAAAGAGTGAAAGAAGTTTTTTAAAGACCAGTAAGTTGGTTGTTGAGTAAGTAAGCTGACCAAGTGTGCTTTGTTATCTAGGTTTGTTTTTGTTCTATTTTACAATGCTGAATTTCTTGTGGGACTGGAACAGAGGGTTTGGCTTTTGTGTGCACTTTTTCAGGGGGGGTGGGGGTGTTTAGAGAGAGCCTTCTTCCACCCCTATTTATTTATTTAATTTATTTGTGTATGTTATTTCTTTAATATCTGTTCAATTTCTGGACACTAATGTAAATTGTTTGCCATAAACAGTAAAACCCTTTTAATAGATAACAGAAATTAACCTCATTCTATTATCTGTTTAGATGACATAGTTAGAGGCACTGTTTCTTGTGGTGGGCTTTACAAGCTGCCTTATTTAGGCAGCATGATATGGCAGTGCAACTTAATAACACATCATGACAGGGTGTGTATTTTGGAATAAAGGCATGCCTTAATTAGGAAGGGAGACAGCATCCATGAGGCAAAGCTGAGTATGTCAGGCACTAGGAACTGCTGTTAACCCACAGTTATGCACGTATTGGAGTGCCTTTAGCCAGTGACAAAGCCAACAGGGTTGAGAACTCTGCTGCATTTCTCTCTGATCCTGGTCACCTAGGTGGTGGTCACACAGTGGAGTTGAGCAGCTACGCTCCCTGTAGAAGGAGTGCACCTTAGTTTGCAAATTCTTAATACTCCTTCCAGAAGACATGAAACAAACTAAGCAATAAGGCATGACAAGGGGTGCATTAGGGTGGGATAACAGCCTACCTTGGGTGGATTGAAGCAAGAGGTAAAGTGGAGTACTTCCACACCCAAGAGGGGCAGTTATCTCACTATAACACACCCCCTGGAGTGCCTTATTGTAATTATGGGTGGTTTGGGACTTGGTTTTGTCTTTTTTTTGTTTGTTTTCTGGGGTCTCCTCATTCTGTCTTATTTCCTATATGTGGATGTGGCTGGAGGCTTGAGATGTGTATGTGTGTGTGTGTGTGTGTGTGTGTGTGTGTGTGTGTGTGTGTTTACTTTTGCTTCTGATTTAGCATTTTAGAATATTATGGTTGTAATAGAGTCTGAATTCACAGCATGTTATTTGTAATGGGAGCAGAGAGGTATGACTAAGATGTAAAAGCCTGTGCATATACAGGGTGTTTAGAAGACAAAGCCTTATCAGCCTACATCCATTAGTATTAGAATTCATTCTGGTACTGGCAAGCCTGTCATTCCAGTGGCATGTCCATGTTTTGAACTGGCATGCTGATTATTCTGTGCTATATGCTATGGTTCTTGTGGCCCATTGGTGTCGAGCGTGTGCTCGGGGGAGGGGTTGCAGAGTGAGCAGCCTTTTTTCTATTTTATTTATTAGGTAAATGTCTTGGTGGTCTGGCAGTGGAAGGCTTTAGCACCGGGAATGGCTTTGGTCTGGGATGTGTGGCTGAGTGCCTGGGTGGGTGCGCATGCTTGCCCTGTTCAATTCTGATTTAGCATTTTTAGGATATTATGGATTTCAGCTCTAATGTCAGAATTCACAGCATATTCTTTGTATGGGAACAGAGCCAGAGAGATATGGCTGGAGGCTTCCCTCAGCTTAAAAAGTTATTAGCACCCCAAACTTGCATCCCATGAAAACAGAGCCATATCTGACACGCCCCAGCCCCCTTTAGTGATGTCAGAAAATGAATACAGAGGGCGCATTCATTAACCTGCATGTTTGCCATATATCCATAGCTTTTAGTACTATGCAGAGGTGCCGTGTAGAAAAATCAACGCAGGCGCTGGAGTAACAGTCCTGTTTAACTAGAGTGGTTACTTTCATTTTTCCAAGTGGCAACTCTAAATAGTACTAACAGTCATTGACAAATGGCACCAGTACAGATCTATGGAACACACACAGCCTTCATTTTCTGATATCACAAAAGGGGACTGGGGTACTTTAATATGCTATGGTTCTTGTGGCCCATTGGGGTCGTGCTATCGTTTGAGATGCCAGTGGTCAGACCAAAAGGCCATCCTTGTCTAGTTAGGCTGCTTGAGATTACAGCTAGCTCCCTTTTCAGAAGCTGCCCCACCCCACCCCCTTTGCCCTGTTTCACCCCTTCTTGAAACATTCCACTTTTACATGCCACCACCTCAGCCAGTAGTGCATTCCACTTTGCCACCACCCTCTCGGTAAAGAAATACCTCCACAAATTAGAGGGTCTCGTGTCTGTTACCAGTACAGCAGCAAGTGATTTACCATTGTCGTTTCTAATTTAAGTGCACATCTCTCGTACAGCACTGCTTTCAATTACTGCCAATCAAGTGCTGTATTAGGAATGTGCAGTTAGACAGCTGCGACCAAACAGTATAGTATTCAACACTGTGTATAATTCCATGCGGTTCACTGTTTTCAGTACCTTTTGTATGTGGACACTGCCAGTATTTATGATTGCTTTGCTCTGTCATGCATCAGGGGTTAAAACTGGCACCTGCCCGCTAGCCAAATGCTGGTAGATTTTGTATCGGGCTAGTGAGATTTTCATTTAACTAGCCCAGAGGGGTTGTACTGGAAAAGGCAACACTTCAGTATATACACCAGCTGGTCCAGAGGAAATGTCTGTAGGGCCAGTGGATTTTCCCAATCACTAGCCCTGCTGGCTAGTGGCTGCGAAACTTAATTTCAACCCCTGTGCTTGTGTGCATGCATGCATGCATGTGTATCTCATTCAAGCCCTGTTGTTGTGCGCAGGACCTTGATCCCTCCGCTGGTGCAAGTGCAACATGGGATGGGCCTGTGGTGGTGGTGATGGGGGCTAATCCATGCCCGGAGAGGGGCTGGGGCAGGAGGGACATAGGATGGTTGTTGTGTCAGCAGGGAAGGCAGGCACAGGCACCTACAGGATGCAGATGCCTATGTATAAGATACGGAGGCATATGTACCCTGTCAGGTACCAACACAATCCTTTACTGTCCCGCTTACAGAAAAATCCTCCCGATGCCTCTCTGTGCCCTTACTGCCCACCGACCCCACATGAAGCCCACCTAGAACAGTTTCCCAGGCTGTCGCAGTAGGTTTAGACTGCCTCCTGGCAGGTCTAGGTGGAGCCCCTTGAGATTGTGACTGCCACGGGGTGACTTTTGGAATCAGAAATGAGAAACCTTGAAATAAAAAAAAACAAACACACAGGCCACTGTCAAGTTTAAATTTTATTACACTGTAAAGTACAGCAACAATTTCCTAGCTCCTTTAAAGGGCGCCTTCTGTAATAACAAGGCATAAACACTGGATTCACACTAATTATATTTTTAGCTTTACTGCAACATCACATTTATGAATACAGAAACTGAGTACTGCTTAGTAGTAATTCAACTCTACTTCACTAGATAAAATGTTGACGCACAGTCATTTTCTGCTCATTATGAACTTTCCAAATGTGTGAGGCAGTGTGTTTGTACTAAGTTAAAAACTCATTAACAGTTGTTTATATCCAACCAGGAATTGGTAACAACACAATCAACTTAGAATATGGTGCTAACTGCTAGTAAGTAATTCTAAGGAGAAATGCATTAACACACATGCATGATAGTATGCTGCATCTGCATCATGACAAATCTTTCTGTACGAAGTGTTTCTGGAACTTGGCCCTATAGTTTGATTTTCATAGTGCAGGACACACCATTACCTTCTGGTTTCCATCCTGAAACTTTTCTAACACAGCAAGTGAATAGCTAACTGGAAAAGCAGTGGTCTCTTATGCCAAACATGTAAGTTGCAAGTAATTGCATGTGTATTATAATTCCCAGCCCGCAAGATTTCCTGCGAGATTTCTAACAGGTTTTGTACTTGCCTTTCTAGGATGGAATCCACACAGAAGAGAAAACTGTCTGGTGCCCAACAGAGGAAAGCTAAACGTGCCTGGCAAGGAGACAGAGGGTTTGGCCTCTTTTCTAATTTGGTAAGTGAAAACATATAGTAGTGGTAAGCTCTATACAGTATGCCAACCCTCATGTGTCTAACAGTATTAAGATGGCAGGTATATTTGTCATATAAACTAGCACACCTCTGTGACTGTCTTTCTCTTGTAAGACTTTTTTGCCATATTTTACACTAGCCCCCCCCCCCCGTATCTTTTAATTTTTACTTGTGTATATTGGCATAGTTTTTGTCAGCTTACTGTTTCATACCAGTAACCGCTAAATTAAAAGGTATCTTTGTGTTAATTAGAAATTCTGTTGTTGCATTTTGTATGTGCCTTTTTGCTGCAGTTCACATCACTGTTATTTCATTGCAGGCACGTTGAAAAACCTGCATCTGCTGTGACACCAGTCGAGCAGCTTGAAGAACCGTCCTCAGCTTGGTAAGTTATTGAGATACCAGCCATTAACATTCAATGAAATGGCTGTTGTATTCATTGCAGTATAGTTAGTTTACATCTGTGTATCTCTTTCACTTCTAGGTCTTTTGCTACCTTGTTAATAGTACACTAGAAGCATTTATTTTATTGTTCATTACATTGTGCTTCTGTGTAATGTGCTGTACGGTTTGGTAAGTGTATGGCCTAATACTGGCAAAAGGTACGATATAATAGGTGAAGTATGCTAATGATGACATTTTATTGCTCTTCAAACACACCTTTGTTCTACAGTTTATATCTAACACCGCTGTTTCATTTTAGCCCAGTTGAAACACCTGCATCTTCTGCGACACCAGCACACCTCCATGAAGGACCATCCTCAACTCGGTAAGTTATTTTGATGTCCTTTTTTTTTATTTTTTAGATTTTTCTCAGTTCGTACAATGGTATGTAATGATTGGTGATTTTTGTTTCGCTTGCTAATTTAATTTCAAAAGGAGTGTCCGTCTTTTGGTATTCACATTGGGGTCCTGCTGTGAAATAGACCCACCCATCTGGTGGGTCACTACCCCAAACTGCATCTGCCTTAAATGGATTACCTTGATATCAGGTGCATTGGCCCAAAAACAGGCTTAAGTAAGGTGTGGTTCCAAAGCAAATATGAAGGTAACTGGTGAGGAGCTAGTTAAATGAGAAAGTTATACTTCTCCCTTTTCAAACCTAATCCACTGTTAGCTTCTCTCACTTGCACATTCACAAACTATAAATGGGATTCTAAATGATGGGTGCTATTGCATATGGGAAACAACCAAAAAAACAAGTGTGCACCAGTCATCGGCTTAATTGTCACAACTAACATATTATTTTTCCACCAACTTTTGGATCTGATTTTTGATCAGGAGTGGGGATCTTTTGGTATTCACTTCAGGACCCACACCACAGGTAGACCACACATCAGCTGGGTCCATAACACAAACCGCGCCTGCCTACAATGCTTTACCGTTATATAGGGTGCATTGGTCACAAATTGGTAGGTGACAGAGTATCCTGTTGAGTGAACAGTGTTTTGTAGGCATTGAAAGTGACAAATTATCATTCCTCTAATGTTACTTTTTCTTTCATCGTGTTTTCATTATAGGCAAGTCCTTGGCAATGGATCAGAATCTGCTGTGGCAGCCCAAGTTTATGTCCCTGAAAAGGCAACTGAAATTTCTGTAGTTGGAGCCTTAAATATTGATACTGCAGCAGGACCTGTACCTGGGACCACATCTTTGGGTGAAGAACCTGTTACACCACAGAGCAGCAACACAGAGAGCCATTTAAGAGGAGATCTGCATATGCACGATGAAGGAGACATTGGGTTCTATGACCGCCAGACACTGACAGAAGTGCAAAAAAACATCATCTTAACAAGCCAATGGCAACCACCGCAAAACTTCCAGTTTCCAAAATGAATGATGAAATCTTGCAGTGGCCAGAAGCAGCAGTATCGACGTTTCAATCCTCAGCTGCACGATACTCCAAGCATCTGGATGCAGTCTTCTGTGGACCATGTTTTGTGTTTAACACCTGCAAGGAAACGGTGTTGGTATCTATACCAATTATGGACTGGTCAAATGGGAAAAAGATTCTAGAGAGGCACAGCAATTCAAAAGAACATGGGAATGCCACTGCAAGGGCAGAAGCATTCGTAAGCGTATGTGATGGAAGACAGACAACGGCTTATCAGTGCCTTTTAAAGCAGGATCAGAAAACAACTGAACGAGCAAGGCATGGTCTGCAACGGATTATGAACATCATTCTCCTTTGTGGAAGGTACAATATAGCACTGAGAGGAAGGCTTCTGACCACTGGAAAGTTTGGTGCACTTCTGCAGTACACAGCTGAGTTGGACATGCTCTTCAAAGAACACCTGGATTGTGCACCACGAAATGCACAGTATACTTCAGCACAAATTCAGAATGAGTTGATACAGTTGATGGGTCAACAGATTCAAAGAACAATTCTGGCACAGGTCAAATCAGAAAAATTCTTCAGCTTGATTGCAGATGGGACCACTGATATTGCCACAAAAGAGCAGATAACCCTTGCGGTGCGATACATTCATTGAACTGAAAATGGAGCTGTGCAACTGCAAGAAGATTTCATTGAGTTTGTGAAAGCCTTCCAGACAACTGGGCAAGCACTTGCAGAACTGTTCTTGCAAAGACTTACTGCTTGGGGTATTGATAAGGAATACATGAGGGGCCAAGGCTACGATTGAGGCAGCAACATGAGTGGCCAATTTAATGGAGTGCAAGCCAGAATACGTGCAGTCCTTCCTGAAGCTACCTACAGTGCCTGCAAAGCACATAATTTAAACACTGCAATTGTTCACTCCTGTAAAACATGCCAGATTTTGAATATGTTTGACACATGCATAAAAGTAATTGCAACCCTGAAATCCTCCGCCAAGCGCAGCAATGTGTATCTGACAGAACTGAAAGAATTCACAAACTTGCCATGTGACTGGGAAGATGAGGAGGAGGAGGAAGACCGCAGTACAGTCTTGCCGGCCCCTGGGAATACACGATGGATGAGCCAAGCAGATTCACTTAGATGTTTCAAAGCAAAATATCTTGTGCTAGTCAGCACCTTGGAGAAAGTTGCCGATTTTGATGAGGATGCCGACAGATTTAAATTTTCCATCACAAAATTTGATTTCCTCGTTTGTTTGGTGTCTGTGGAAGCAATTCTGAACTTACTAAACCTCTTCATCTGTACCTGCAATGTGAGGATATTGACTTGATTCAGGCATGTGAAGAAGCAAATGTTGTGGTTCAGACACTTCGAAGCATGAGAGAGGATGCGGATACCAGATTTTGTGCTCTGTATGATGAGGTGAAACGGCTAGCAAGTTGTGCATTTGTTGAAGAATCCATGCCAAGAATATGTGGATGACAAATGCAGAGGAACAATATTGCTGCATCGGATCCACAGGAATACCACAGAAGAAACAACTTCATTCCTTTTCTGGACCACGTTATTTCAGAGCTGTCAGAACAGCTGATTGAATGCCGCCCACGTTTTCTCGTGCAGTACTTGATGCCACATGAACTACATGCTATGGACTCTGAAGAAATGGTGACTGCTGTGTATGATGCATACAAGGGTGACATCTCCAGCCTGGACAGCTTTAGAGCAGAACTGCAGAGATGGAAAACTAAGTGGATGTCTGCCCCAAAAGAAAAGCGGCCAAACAGCATCATGTCTACATTATCTGTGGTAAATCCTGCATTCTACCCAGATATTAACACAGTTCTTTGTATTTTGGCCACAATGCCAGTCAGCGTTTCTACGGCAGAGAGATCATTTAGTGCACTGCGAAGAATAAAGACCTGGCTACGGAACAGTATGGGTGAAAGTCGACTGACCGGTTTAGCACTGCTGCATCTACATCACGATATCCCAGTCAACGTGGAGCAAATACTGAAGGATTTCAACCCATGCAATGATCTTCAGATTAACTTTGTGACAAGGTGACCTCTGCCAGCGGAGCTTGTTTTACTGTCTGTGCTGTGGTTTTATGTGTTGCTTGGTTTCTGCTGTATTTGTTAAATTAGAAGAAATTTATTATACATTCTTCTGTTGATGGAGTGGTTATATGGGTGTGTATGAGTGAGTATACTAATTCTGATTGGTGTGGGTGGTCAACTTTTGATGTGTCTTGTTTTGTTAGATTTGTTGCCAATTCTTAAATGAAACACTCAATTTACACAATTTGTGATTTTTAAACTGGAAATGTACCTAATTATGTAAGGTATGGGATTAGTTGGAACTAGCACACTGCTGTGGGTATGCTACCATTTTGTTGAGTGGGTGATTTTGGTTACTTGGGTATGAGTGGGCTTCCGGTTGGTGTCGGGCTCTGCATTCTTTTTGCTTTTATTCTGTTGGTGTTGCATCCCGGCAAGATTCATAGTTGTATTTTAAATTGCAAATTGTTGAAGTAAGAAAGTCTGAGGTACTAGACTAGTTGGTGTGAATGGTATAGGTGGTTAAGGTGATTGAACCTAAACCAGAACACCAAAACCAAAGCACCATCTAGCTTACCCAGCCCTCTCCTACAGAAAGTCATGTACATAATTCCTGTAATTGTAACAGTAATAGCACACTGCTGTGGGTATGCTACCATTTTGTTGAGTGGGTGATTTTGGTTACTTTGGGTATGAGTGGGCTTTCGGTTGGTGTCGGGCTCTGCATTCTTTTTGTTCTTATTCTGTTGGTGTTGCATCTCGGCATGATTCATAGTTGTATTTTAAATTGTAAATTGTTGAAGTAAGAAAGTCTGAGGTACTGGGCTAGTTTGTGAATGGTTTAGGTGGTTAAGGTGATTGAACCTAAACCAGAACACCAAAACCAGAGCACCATCTAGCTTACTCCAGTCTCTCCTTCAGAAAGTCATGTACATAATTCCTGTAATTAGACAATAATAGCACACTGCTGTGGGTATGCTACCATTTTGCTGAGTGGGTGATTTTGGTTACTTTGGGTATGAGTGGGCTTTCGGTTGGTATCGGGCTCTGCATTCTTTTTGTTTTTATTCTGTTGGTGTTGCATCTCGGCATGATTCATTGTTGTATTTTACATTGTAAATTGTTGAAGTAAGAAAGTCTGAGGTACTGGGCTAGTTGGTGTGAATGGTTTAGGTGGCTAAGGTGATTGAACCTAAACCAGAACACCAAAATCAGAGCACCATCTAGCTTACCCAGCCCTCTCCTACAGAAAGTCATGTACATAATTCCTGTAATTGTAACAGTAATAGCACACTGCTGTGGGTATGCTACCATTTTGTTGAGTGGGTGATTTTGGTTACTTTGGGTATGAGTGGGCTTTCGGTTGGTGTCAGGCTCTGCATTCTTTTTGTTTTTATTCTGCTGGTGTTGCATCTCAGCATGATTCATAGTTGTATTTTAAATTGTAAATTGTTGAAGTAAGAAAGTCTGAGGTACTGGGCTAGTTTGTGTGAACGGTTTAGGTGGTTAAGGTGATTGAACCTAAACCAGAACACCAAAACCAGAGCACCATCTAGCTTACCCAGCCCTCTCCTACAGAAAGTCATGTACATAATTCCTGTAATTGTAATAGTAATAGCACATGGCTGTGGGTATGCTACCATTTTGTTGAGTGGGTGATTTTGGTTACTTTGGGTATGAGGGGCTTTCGGTTGGTATTGGGCTCTGCATTCTTTTTGTTTTTATTCTGTTGGTGTTGCATCTCGGCATGATTCATAGTTGTATTTTAAATTGTAAATTGTTGAAGTAAGAAAGTCTGAGGTACTGGGCTAGTTTGTGTGAATGGTTTAGGTGGTTAAGGTGATTGAACCTAAACCAGAACACCAAAATCAGAGTACCATCTAGCTTACCCAGCCCTCTCCTACAGAAAGTCATGTACATAATTCCTGTAATTGTAACAGTAATAGCACACTGCTGTGGGTATGCTACCATTTTGTTGAGTGGGTGATTTTGGTTACTTTGGGTATGAGTGGGCTTTCAGTTGGTGTCGGGCTCTGCATTCTTTTTGTTTTTATTCTGTTGGTGTTGCATATCGGCATGATTCATAGTTGTACTTTAAATTGTAAATTGTTGAAGTAAGAAAGTCTGAGGTACTGGGCTAGTTTGTGTGAATGGTTTAGGTGGTTAAGGTGATTGAACCTAAACCAGAACACCAAAACCAGAGCACCATCTAGCTTACCCAGCCCTCTCCTACAGAAAGTCATGTACATAATTTCTGTAATTGTAGCAGTAATAGCACACTGCTGCGGGTATGCTACCATTTTGCTGAGTGGGTGATTTTGGTTTCTTTGGGTATGAGTGGGCTTTCGGTTGGTATCGGGCTCTGCATTCTTTTTTGTTTTTATTTTGTTGGTGTTGCATCTCGGCATGATTCATAGTTGTATTTTAAATTGTAAATTGTTGAAGTAAGAAAGTCTGAGGTACTGGGCTAGTTGGTGTGAATGGTTTAGGTGGTTAAGGTGATTGAACCTAAACCAGAACACCAAAACCAGAGCACCATCTAGCTTACCCAGCCCTCTTCTACAGAAAGTCATGTACATAATTCCTGTAATTGTAACAGTAATAGCACACTGCTGTGGGTATGCTACCATTTTGCTGAGTGGGTGATTTTGGTTACTTTGGGTATGAGTGGGCTTCCGGTTGGTGTCGGGCTCTGCATTATTTTTGTTTTTATTCTGTTGGTGGTGTGTCTTGGCATGATTCATAGTTGCATTTTAAATTGTAAATTGTTGAAGTAAGAAAGTCTGAAGTACTGGGCTAGTTGGTGTGAATGGTTTAGGTGGTTAAAGTGATTGAACCTAAACCAGAACACCAAAACCAGAGCACCATCTAGCTTACCCAGCCCTCTTATATGGTAAGTAATGTAAATAGTTACTCTCATTTTCATGTAATTGGTAAGGGTACACTGATGATGGGAAGTTGCCATTCAGAGTTTGATTTGACTACTTGACTTCTTTTGGGTGGTGTGGCGATTCAGCTTGAGTGAGTGGGTAGAGTGTATGAGCACAGGCACTGGTATTAATGGACCTCTGTGGGACTGGCTACCTTGATGTGGTACAGAGGCTTGTCACAATGCAACATTGTAACCAAAAGCCAGTCTGTGAGTCTGACACCGAGGGTGATAGGGGGTGTATGAGAATAAGAGTGTGGACCGGGGCTAGAGTGGACCGGGGGGGGGCACGAGTGTGGACCAGGGGGTTGGGGCTCAACATGGGGTGGTGCAGTGTGGCTGCTCTGTGTACAAATTTTAAATCCCTAGCTACACCTCGATGATGGTACAACAGTAGAAAGCACAATGGAAGAATATGTGGAGCAACTGTTGTTGGGCATGGGGGCAGACTGGATTAGCAGGCTGCAAAAGGTCTCAGGGGAACTAGAAAAAGGGAAGACAGCTGAGAAGGCACTAGGGGAAGGGGGGCTCAGAGACAGGGAAGTCAGATGTGGAGGGGGGAAAAGGGGATGGGGTGCAAATTGAGGACCACTTGTCACTGGCCACGAAGCAGAAGATTTGGAAGAGCGAATTTGTGGACATTTTTGTATTGATTGACACGAAAATGGAAGAGTAGTATGAAGAAAAGGAAGGCTTGGGGTAAAAAGAGCTTGTTACTGTGATGGTCCTAGTTAAAAAGGGGAAGAACCGAAATGGCCTACTTATAAGGGAAAACTGTGGGATGCCTGGTCTCTGGGTTTTACATAGTACAATGCAATAGTACAGGAGAAAAAGCCGGAAATGGGAATTCCTCTGTTAGTATATCCTTTTATCATCAGGAATGCATATAAGATAATGGGGGGAGGGGCACAAATTGGCTGCAATACAATGAGAAGTTTAGGACTAGGATGATAAACTATGGAGTAGACTGTCACTGGGATTCTCAACTAATGACTTGTGGTGACAGTAGTGGAAGGGGGTGAATGGGGATTTGTCCAGGGAGACCGAGATATACCAGAAGTGTTGCTGGGGGTACAATAGAGCATAGTGCTCATTTCCCAACTGCAGGTCTAAGCATCTCTGCTCCAAGCACGGGGAGCCCATCTGGCTGCAAAGTGCAGATCATATGAGGGTGGCAGAGGAGGCTCGCTATTGAGCCATTCTTTTCAGGGGGCCACGGGTGAGCACAGAGGAGGACACTGGGATAATTCAGGGAGAGGAAAGGGATATGGGGTATGGGGTTTCAGCATGGGGGAGGTAAGAAGGAGGGTGTTCGAGCCTTCCCGATGGCCTGGACCCCTCTAAGACCAGAGGTGGTAGAGAGATGGACCAAGGGGTATCTGGATGCAGAGGCCGGTGGTGCATTGGTCCAATAGTTTAAATATGGTTTTAATTTACAATATCAGGGACCGAGAAAGGAGATGTGGGCAGAGAATCTCAAGTCTATAAAAGGGAAGGAGCACTTATTGCTGGGGAAAATACGGAAGGAAAGTCTAGTGGGATGAGTGGAAGGCCCTTTCTAAGTACCACCCTTTAGGCACCTTATGGTGTTGCCATTGGGCCTGGTGCTTAAAAAACAGGAAGGGGAAATCAGGGTCATTCACCACCTGTCTTACCCAGACAGGGAGTTGGTTAATGATTCCATTGGGGAGGAAGAGAGCAAGGTGTCATATGGGACTCTAGAGGATGCAGTCAGTTTGATCAGGACAAAGAGAGAAGCTTGGCTGTCAAAAACAGATACTGAGTCAGCTTTCCAGCTTTTACCAGTCAGGAAGGAAGATTGGGACTTACTGGGTTTCCAAGTGGAGGGGAAGTACTATTTCGATAAAGCCATGCCGATGGGCTGCTTGGTGGCATGCACCATGTTTGAAATGTTCAGTACATGGTTACAGTAGATCTTCCAGGAGAGAGGGGGGCATCAGGCAGTGGTCCACTATCTGGATGACTTCCTATTCATTGGAGAAGAGAAGGCAGGGGTTCAGCAAATGCTGGTGGATTTTGAACTCATGTGTAAGGAGTTGGGAGTACAGCTAGCTGATGATAAAATGGAGGGTCCAAGTAGGTGCCTGGAGTTTTTGGGGATAGAGGTGGATGCCGAACAATGTTTATTCAGATTGCCAGAACAGAAGATATCAAAGATACAGATGTTGCTAGGGGAGGTGACCTGAAAGAGAAGGGTACCTTTGAAGAAGGTGCAGCAGGTACTGGGTTATTTGAATTTTGCATGCAGGGCTATAGGACCTGGACGCATGTTTACACATCGCCTGACCAGGGCCACAGTAGGGACACATAAGCCACACCATTGAGTGGACTTGAGAGCTGAGATCAGAGCAGACATGTAGGTGTGGGAACAATTCTGGGCAACACATAATGGAATCGCATTCTGGCAAGAGAACTGGTTGTTCAATACTGACCTCGATCTGTATACAGATGCAATGGAGGGAATAGGGGTGGGGTGTATTTTAAGGGCAAATGGTTTGCGGAACCCTGGCCAGCACAGTGGGTGAGGATAGGGCTCACTCATGACATCACGATGTTGGAAATATTCCCCATATGGGTGGCGACAGTACTGTGGGGGGAGGCATTAAGGAACCAGAAGGTAACCTTCTGGTTCGACAATAGGACAGTGGTCGAGGTCTTGAACAGCAAGGGGGGCCAAGTCTGACATGGTGATGAGGGTGCTACGACAACTGGTTTTGCAGAATTTGAGGCTCAACATGAGCTTTAGGGCCAGGCACATAGTCGGGGTCCAGAACACAGTGGCTGACAGCCTCTCCCATCTGCAGATGGACAGATTTTGAGCAGTAGCAGAGGAGGCAGACCCGACAGGGACCAAGATTCCAGAGGTATTGTGGGAGATTGGTTGGAAGGAGCTGAATATCTCTTCTGGAGCTCTAGGGAAGACAGGACGATAAAGGCTTATGAGAGTTCTTGGAGGGCATTCCAGGCCTTCAGAGTGCTGCACAGCATGGAGGTGAGTGGAATGGTCATGGAACAGCAGGTGGCCGGTTTTGTGGTACAGGGATGGCGGACACTGGGAGCTCATGCCTCTATGGGGTACACCTGATGGTCATTGGCTGGGTGTGCACCATGAAAGGTTGGGTAGACTCCACAAAGGGGGTTCTGGTTAGAAGAATGATGATGGGATGGCAAAGGGTCAGGGGCAGCATGCCAGATAAAAGACGGTCTCTCACAGAGCAGCTGTTGCTGGGGCTGGTTAGGACCTTGCCAAGGGTGTGTCACTCAGGCTATGAAGCCAGCTTATTCATGGCAATTTTCACATTGTTGTTTGGGGGGGCTTTCAGAGTTAGTGAATTAGTCTGGCAAAAGAGGTCTCTGGAAGGGTAGGATTTGCGGGAGACAGAGATGAAGTGGAAAGGGGGAGACCTGTGGGTCTACCTGAGGAAGTCTAAGATGGACCAGATAGGGAAGGGCACCTGGGTGCTGATACACCGGCACCCGATGGAAGCCATCTGCCCAGTACAGGCGTGGCAGCAATACCAAGCCGTCAGGCACAATAAGGGGGGGCATTCTTTGTCCACCAGAATGGAAAAGGGGTGAATTGCAACCAGATATCCAGGGTGCTGAAGAAGACCTTCGTTGCTAAAGGTGAGGACCTCAAGGGATATTCCTTGAACTCATTTAGAATTGGGACAGCCTCGGGGCAGCAGCAAGAGGGGTGCCCGAGGAAGGGCTGAAGGCCTTGGGCCAGTGGACATCAAGCTGCTACAAGAAATATGTGAGATGTATAAAATGTTAATGATATGTCTCTTTCTCTCTCTCCACAAGGGGCAGCATGGGAGAGGGCACAGGGAGGGTGGGGGACGGAGGTGGTAACTGGTAGTGACAGTAACTCATTCGGGGTTTCTTTGTCTTTGTAGTGATGGAAGGCAAAATGCACATCTGAATCATCGGGCATTCTTATGTATACTAGGCAGAAAGACAAGCCGAATGGAGGCCTGGGGGAAAGTAGCAGGGCTGGACCATCGTAAAATAAGAGTGCACTGGAAAGGAATTCGAGGAATGAGATGGGGGCAGTTCATGCCATTGATGGAAGAAATGAGGAGAAATCACCTGGAGCCATAATTGATAATTATACATCTAGTGGGCAATGATTTGGGTACTCGCCCCTAGTTGGATATATTTAACCATATACAGGAGGATTTGAGGGTATTAAAAAGATGGTGGCCTGGAATTAAAGTGCTATGGTCAGAAATGGTGGCCAGGAGGGTATGGTGGTATGCCAAGAATCCAAGGGCCATTGAAAGGGTGAGGAAAACAATGCATGGGAGGATAGGAAGAAGTGTACAGCAAATAGGGGTTGGGGTCATACGGCATGATGAGATACTGAAAAAGATAGCAGGATTATACAGATCCGATGGGGAGCATTTGGCAGACATTGGGAATCATATCTTTATTATGGAACTGGGGAGAGGCATAGACGCCTGGTGTGAGACCTTGTTTGAAGGAGAATGAAAAGGGGGAAGCCCGTCATCCAAACACAGGCTGGAGATGGGCTAGTGGAGAAAGGAAAGGAAAAAGGCTCATGGTGGGGGGATGGTAGAGGGGACAAAGGTGCAGGACACAAAAAAGGAAAAAAGGAAAAGGGGTATGGACACCCCAGAAGGAGAAAAAAAGGGGGGTCAGGAAAGGTACCTGCCCCAGATGGGAGACAGAGAACCACCCCAGGTTGGCACCTGGGAGTGAAAAAGAAGAAGAATGCAAGAGAAGAGCCCTGCTGTTTACACCAGCGGAACAGAAGTTATGAAATATGACGAAAGGTTGTATATAATGGACAGTGTAAAAGATTGTAGGATGGAAATAAATGAGATAAAGGAACTTGTATTCTAAATAAATGTTTTGATGTGAAGAATTAATAAAAGGTGTGCCGACTGAGCAACCAAAGAAATACGAGTTGTGGTGTGTTTTTTTGCAAAGGGGAGTGGGCTCTGGAACAAGTTGGTTTGTCACTAAAGAACAGGCCCTATTGTTTCAGGCCTGGGGACCCTGCAAGAGGCAAAGGGGGGGGGAGGTGGAGGAAGGGAAAATGGGGAGAGGTCAGGGATGGATGTGATGGACAGGATGAGAGGAATGACATCACAAAAAAAGGGCAGGACAGTCCTGGACCTATGAGTCAAGGGATAGGTCAAGAGGGAAGAGAGAGAGAGAGAGGGCGAGGGACAGAAGGGGTGGGGAAATAGGGGGTTTTTAAGGGACAGCCCAAGGGAGCTGTCCCTCACTTCAATTGCTAGGACAAGAAATTTGTTTCCACCCACCACCCAACAAGGAAGGACAGAGGTGAGGATAAAGAAAAGGAAAAAAGCCTGTGTTGGGGGAGGGTATAAGGGACAAAGGAGCAGGACACAAAAAGGGAAAAAGGGAATAGGGGTATGGACACCCCAGAAGGAGAAAAAAAGGGGGGCAGGAAAGGGACCTGCCCCAGAAGGGAGACAGAGAACCACTCCAGGTTGGCACCTGGGAGTGAAAGAGAAGAAGAACGCAAGAGGAGAGCCCTCCGGTTTATGCCAGGGGAACAGAAGAAGTTATGAAATATGATGAAAGGTTGTATATAATGGACAGTTTAAAAGATTCTATGATGGAAATAAATGAGACAAAGGAACTTGTATAGTAAATAAATGTTTTGTTGTGAAGAATTAATAAAAGGTATGCTGATTGAGCAACCAAAGAAATACGAGTTGTGGTGTGTTTTCTTGCAAAGGGGAGTGGGAACTGGAACAATGAAGACATTGAACAGGATTAGCCCCAGGACCGATCCCTGAGGCACCCCACTGGTCATCCCCCTCTCCCCAGACTGCACCTCATTTACCATCACCCTCTGCCTCCTGTCTGTTAGACAGTTTCTAACCCAGTTTACCACCCTGTCCCCCATGCCCAGCCCACCCACATTGTTTATCAGCCTCCTATGTGGGATGGTGTCAAAGGCTTTGCTGAAATCAAGGTAAGCAATGTCCACTGCCCCACCCAGATTTACTTCCTTTGTCACCCATTTGAAGAAATCAGCCAGATTTGTCTGACATGACCTCCCCACTGTGAATTCATGTTGCCTATGATCCTGAGCTCCAATGGTTTCTAGATGCGCCACTGTCCTTTCTTTAAGCAATACAAACAGACAAAATTTTCCAGCAGATAAAGGCCTAGAGGTCTATCAAGTCTGCGCGAATGTGCAGCTAGCATCCCTTATTCTGCAGCTGCCCCTCCCTTCTACCCTTCCCCTTCATTGACCCTCCCCCTTGTCCTGTCCCATCCCCTTTTGAAACAGTCCACTGTCCTACTGGATACCACTTCTGCAGGTAACGCTTTCCACCCAGCCACCACCTCTGTAAAAATGTCTCCTCATCTCCCTCCTGAACCTTCCTCCCTTCAGTCTCATATCATGGCCCCTGGTGTCTCTTCCCTCCCTTACTTTGAACAGCCCCTCTGTACCTGTCTTGTTGATTCTTTTCATGTACTTAAAAGTTTCAATCATGTCCTCCATGTCCCTCCTCTCCTCCAGTGAGTACATGTTCAACTCCCTCAGCCTCCTCTTGTATGATAAGTCCCCCAGCCCCTTGATCATCTTTGTCACCCTGCGCTGCACCCCCTCTGGTAGCTTAATGTCCCTCTGCAAATACGGGTGCCAGTACTGCACGCAGTACTCCAGGTGTGGTCTAACTAATGGCCTATACAGTGGCAGAATCACCTCCTCTCTCCTCAAGGATATACCCCTTGCAATACAACCCAGCATTTTGTTGGCCTTTGTAGCTGCCTTCCTACATTGTTCCTAGTTGTTCATTGACCCTGTAATGAGCAACCCCTGATCCTTCTCCTCCTCTGTCTGGGCTAGCTGCACTTCCCCCAGCTGGTAACTCCTCCTTGGGTTCTTCATCTCAAAATGCAGCACCTTGCACTTTTTGGCATTAAACCCCAGTTGCCAGGTTTCTGACCAGGTTTCAAGCTTTGCCAGATCATCCTGCAACCCCTACCATCCCCCTAGGTCATCCACCACTGCTCCTACCTTGGTATCATCCGCAAACAGACTGATCTTGCTCTTGATGTCCAATGATATGTCCGTAATGAATATCCCAAACAACACTGGTCCCAACACCGAGCCCTGTGGAACACCGCCCGTCACTACCCTTGAGTATGAGAGCTCCCCACACACCACCACCACCCTCTGTTGTCTTCCCTGAAGCCAGTTCCCTACCCATCTCACCAGCTTTGCACCTGCCCCTGTGCCTACTAACTTACTTCCCAGCCTTCCATGTGGCACCGAGTCGAATGCCTTACTGAAGTCCAGATACAGGACATCCACTGCATGGCCCCTGTCCAGTTGCCTAGTTACCCAGTCATAGAACTCCACCAGATTGGTTTGGCAGGATCTGCCTTATGAAGCCATGCTGTCTGCTGTCCTGTAGTCCTTTGGCCTCTAGGAGGGCCACCAGCCTCTCCTTCAGGATAGTCTCCATTAGCTTACCACGATGGATTTGAGGCTTACTGGTCTGTAGTTTCCCGGTTCATCCTTGGGGCCACTCTTGTGGAGGGGCACCACATAAGCCATCCTCCAGTCCTGAGGTACACACCCTGAATGTAGTGAGGCATTAAATAGGTCTGCCAAAGGTCCTGCAGGGACCTCTTCTAGCTCCTTCAGTACTCTGGGGTGGATGCTATCTGGACCTGGTGCCTTATCCACCCTCAGCACCTTCAAACCCTCCTGAACTCTGCCCTCCATGATTTCCCCATCTGTCATCCCATGCCCCATTGTTTCTGCCATTTCTCCCCCCTTGGGTGTCACCCCCCTCTTCTCTTTAGTAAATACCGAGCAGAAGTAAGTACTCATTTAGTACTTCTGCCTTATCTCACCCTGCTTCCACCCAACCCCCCTCCTTTCTAATCCTTACTATGTGGTCCTTATAGCTCCTTTTCTCCCTGATGTACCTAAAGAAGTCCTTCTCCCCCTTCTTAATGTTTTGTGCCAGCCTGAGTTCCATAGATGCCTTGGCTCCCCTTACTGCCCTTGTCACCTCCTTCGATTACGTCAAGTACTCCTCCCTGTCCTCTCCTCTCCCTGTTTTCTTGTACTTCCTAAAGGCAGCTATTTTTCTCCTTACCTTTTCCATGACCTCCTTGCTCAACCAGCTCGGTTTCTTAGCCCTAGCCTTCTTGCTCTGGGCCTTGCAGCAGGTTTTGGTTGCCTCCACTATCCCCAGCTCTATGAGACCCCACCTCTGGTTAGTGTCCATACTAGATTGAATTCTGGCAGGAACCCTTTTACCACTTCCCCCATCCTCCCAATGTCGGCCCTCCTGAAGTCCAGCACTCTTGTGCCAGATTCCACTCCTTCCTTGCCCATATCCAATGTGAGCCATACTGAGTGTGGTCACTCACTGACAGTGGTTCCTCCACTGTAAGTCATTTGCCAGCACAAGGTCAAGGGTATTCCCTAACCTGGTTGGTTCACTGACCACTTGCAGCAGGAAGCTGTCCTGGAAGGCATCCAGCAGTACCTGCTTCCTTCTGTTTCTGGTTGTTGGGGTACTCCAGTCCACTCCTGGCAAGTCTCCCACAATCACCACACTACCCTTCTCACAGGTCCTGCTGATCTGTCCCACTAGTTCCCTGTCTAACTCCCCCGTCTGAGATGGCAGCCTGTACAGCACTCCCATTCTAAGAATCCTATTCTTGGAATCCTGGATTTGCATCCAAAGTGACTCTGTACTACCCTCCTCTCCTTCCTCCCTTACACACTTCAGTCCTTCCTTCACATATAGTGCCACACTCCCTCCTTTCCCAATCACCCTGTCCCTATGAAATAACCTGTACCCTGGTACAGACAGGTCCAAGACATTGTATTGGGTGGCCCATGCTTCTGTGATGGCTGCAATGTCCACCTCTCCCTCTGCCATGAGCACCTGTAACACTGCAGTTTTCCTCCCAAGGCTCCTAACATTAAGGGTAACCACCTTCCTCCCTTCCCCCCCCATCCTGCCCTCCTTTGCTTGCATCACCAATAGTACTTGCCATTTGTCCTTTGTCACTGTTATTGGGGGTAAGCTCATATGGTTTCCCAACCTGTGGTCTCTGCATTTCTCTTGCCCAATTGCCAGCCCCCACTCCTAGTTTAAAGTCTCCATGATCTTTCCCACTACTGAAGTGAGGCTGACCAGCCTATAGTTCCCTACCTCCTCTCCTCTGCTGGATTTGTGTAGAGGGACCACATGTGCCCTCCTCCTGTCCTCTGGTACCACTCTTGTGTTGAATGACTCTGTGAACTTGGCCACCAGAGGTTCTGCTATCTCCCTTTGCAGTCCTCCTAATATCCTTGGGTGTATGCCATCTGGTCCCATCACTTTGTCCACCTTCAATTTAGTGAGCTCCTGCAGGACTTTTCCCACTGTGAATGGACTATTGTCCACCTTTTCACCCCCTTGGCAACTGCTGTACTGCTGTGGCCCCTGTTCCTCCCCCTCTTCTGTGAAGACTGAAGAGAAATATTTATTCAGTATTTCTGCCTTTTCCATGTCACCCTCCTTGCATTCCCCTCCCTCTTCCTTGATCCTAGCAATCCCATCTTGTTCTTCCTCCTTTCGCTGATGTACCTGAAGAATGTCTTGACCCCTTTCTTAACTGACTGTGCTAAACCTTCCTCAGTTCATGCCTTTGCTCTACTTACTACCTTTCCCACTTCCCTTAGACAGTCTAGGTACTCCTCCCTGTCCTCCTCCCTTTGGGTCTCCTTATATTTCCTGAACCCTTTCCTTTTTGTCCTGACCTTTACCACCACCTCTCTCTCGAGAACCACAGTGGCTTTCTCCTTCTCCTGTCTTTGGATACCAGTCTGATGCATTGATTTGTTACTTCTAGTAAGGGTTCCTTTAGATGCTTCCACTGTTCTTCCACTCGCCTTCCTGCCCCCTTTCTCTCCAGGGCTATTTTGATACCCATTCCCATTTCAGCGAAGTCAGCATTTTTGAAATACAAAATCTTTGTCCTACAATAACTTGTGTGAGTCTCTGTCCCTATGCCGAACCACACAATGTTGTGATCGCTGGATCCCAGTTGCCCTTCTGGCTGGACATCTTAATGTTAATCTATTACACTTTTTTACTGCAGCAAAAAAAAAAAAAATTACAAGCTACCCAGGAGATAAAGTAACTGAACAGGCTTAAATTTAGCAAAAGTGAATTTTTTTTTTCCAAACATTTTTATAACTCTTCAGCCCCTAGGCTAAGACCTCATTCTGCAACTACCAGTGCAAACTTCCCACCATACTGAAACTCCATTGTGGCTGCTCCTGATCCCCCACCCACCCGTAAGACACCTTTCATATGCACCCTAACTAACCCTCTGCGGCTGGATACACTTTCAGCTACTTTGGCGTATCTTCCCTATAGAAATCTGGCAATCTGAGGCAGAGGTGAATGTGAGGAAATTCCTCCAGGAGGTCAGTAACTTCTATCTGGTGTGGATGTGGGCTACTGGTGGTGTACTATCCACCCAGCACGGTGTGCATTGTTTCCTTGCTCTCCCCACCACCCACCAGCAGCTGATAGTGTGATTGGCTGTCAGTGAGTCCAGATGCAACCAATCCAGAAGCACACTCCAATGGTCCCCGTTGTCAATAGTCATTCCCCTGCACCACCACTTGTGGTCACCAAGGTGGCAGTAGAGCAATATGAAGTGATAATCCCCTCCACAGAGGAGATGTGCATCCTCTAGGATGTGTGATCTTCCTCCCCCAGAAGGCACGCCAATGGCCCAAGCTAATTCTAGGACCAGGATTACAGGCATTGGGAGTGACAGCACTACTGCTGCACCAGCGGGCCAGCATATGACAAATTTATTATATCTCAGTGAACATGGTAACAAATGGTGAACAGCACAGTGCAAACAGACTCAGAGTGGCTTGTTTATTTTTTTTAACCAGGCACCTTCAAAGGCTGACATTCTAAATAGACTTCTGCATGTCTTATACTTGTATAAAATTAAACATATTCTTGCACTGAATAAGTGCTGGGTAAATACGTTAATATGTCAGTCAGACATGGATACCTGTACCAAAATGTGTATAAGTCAAGGATTGCCAATACAATAAATACATGTACCTTTGAACACAACACACAAACCACCCATGCCACACATACACACACTGAAGTACTGTGTGGAGCACAGCAGTTCCTGAAACAGTGCATTTGTAAAGTGTGGCATGTTACACCATAGCAAAATAGCACACATGGGTGCATATCAGTATGGTACAGTAACACTGCAACTTCGGCAATTGTGCACAACTTGGAATGGAACTAAACACTGCAAGAATCACATAACACAGTACACAAGTAAAGGCATTAATAAGTACAGCAACAGAGGGTAATGCATGTCATGATTGTTTCAGACAAGTAGGAAGAAGCATTGTACCATTCAGTGGCAGACTGCTACTATAGTAATGATAATATGCCAACAGTGAATGCATACATCATGATGCAGCAGCATAAAAACATGGAAACATATACAATGATGGCAGAAAAAGATCAAAGGTAAAAATGACAGGTCTGTAGAGGTCTACCCAATAGAGGTAAAAATTACAGATCTGTAGAGGTCTACCCAATAGAGGTAACAATGACAGGTCTGCAGTTCCCTGCTTGTTCCTTGTTGCCCACCCTCCCCAAAGGATCAGAACTACATCTGTCATCCTCCAGTCCTTTGGAACTGCCTGTATCATGAACCTGTGTGTGACCACAGTGTGGTCCATCTTCTTCTCCCGTATGCCCCATTACACCCAAAAGCCCCCATCCTCCCTATACCTGAGTGACTTCATTATTTTATTTTCATTTTGGCAACCAGGTAAGTGCACTGGCACCAAGTGCCTTTTTCAGTCATGATCCGGGTGCAATTGCACAGATATTTGAGGACATACATACAAATATTTGAGTGCTTGTTGCAGAAAATGAAACATACACACATCTATTTAAAATTACATACTTGATTCAATACTTGTGGCACATAGAAAGCACAGTTGATTAGTACAGATACTACATTGGGTGCAGATGCATAGGGGTATGTACAAAAAGTATTTACACAAAGCAGTCACAGACACTGAGTGATAGATACAAGTCTTTCAAATTGTTTGAGAAAGCAGATATAGTTGGTGATTCTCTAATTGGGGGGTGTATTCCATGGTGAGGAGGCATGGTAGCTGAAGGAGCATTGTCCAGTGTTTGTTCATAAAAGGGAACTTTTAGGTTATGGTCACACATACACACACTGAAGTACTGTGTGGAGCACAGCAGTTCCTGAAACAGTGCATATGTAAAGTGTGGCATGTTACGCCATAGCAAGACCAGAAAAACTGGTCCATTTTGGTCCTGTTGGATCTGTCATCAGCATTTGACACTGTAGACCATGGGGTACTGCTTGAGCATCTGGAAAACATCTGTGGGCTTTCAGGTTTGGTCCACAGATGGTTTACATCTTTTCTCACTGGTAGAACACAGAGAGTGGTGTCGGAAGTATTTTTTTCTGACCATATCGCTCTGTCCTGTGGGGTGCCCCAGGGCTAGGTGCTGTCCCCCATGTTGTTTGCAGTGTGCATGCTTCCCCTTGGAGACATTGTAAGATGGTATGGGCTGGAGTTTCATTGTTATGCCGATGATACTCAGCTCTACCTGTCTTTTGCACCAGACCAGAATGGAGCACTCTCGGTGTTTAATAACTGTCTTGATGAAATCCAAGGATGGATGAGGTCCAGCTGGCAGAAGCTGAATTCCGGAAAGACGGAGGTGATGATTGTGGATCCTGGTCGCCGGATAGGGGGTGGTGGACAGACCATCCCTCAGGTTTATTCCTGGGGGCGGTTGAGCTTCCTATCTCTGAACAGGTGTGTGACCTGGGGTAATTCTTGACCACCGGCTGACACTGCGTGCGCAAGTGTCGGCTGTCATTAAGCTATCCTTTAACCAACTTAGGAATATCACTAGGATCAAGCACCTTGTTCCATCTGGAGACCTACCCACGTTGATCCACGCCTTTGTGACCTCGCGCTTGGACTACTGCAATTTACTTTACTTTGGGCTTTCAGGGGTTGATATCTGCCACTTGCAGCTGGTGCAGAACTCCACAGCCTGGTTGTTAACTGGGACGCCTCATTCCTCCCATATTACCTCGGTGCTGCGGGGCCTGCACTGGCTGCCGTTCCAGTGGCAGATCTCCTTTAAAGTCAGTTTGCTGACTTACAAAGCCCTGCATGGTCTGGGCCCTGACTACATGAAAGAGCTTCTGGTTCCTTACATCCCGGAGCGACCGCTCTACTCAGTCAACGAGGGGTTACTAGAGATTCCAAGGGTAGTTCTGAAATCTTCCAGTGCCCGGGCCTTCGTATTCGCAGCACCGACCTTTTGGAATTCTCTACCCCATTGGATTAGAGAGTGCATGATGGTGGGGGGCTTTAAAAAAGCTTTGAAATCCTTTCTGTGGAGGAAAGCATTTGAGGAAGATATTGAACCAATTTGATTTTATTATTTATTATGTGGCTGATATTATTTATTTTATTGATTTTTATGATATGTTATTTAGATGTATTTTAAAGACTGTTCTGCGCCTTGATTTTTTGAAAGGTGCAATAAAAATAAAGATGATTATTATTATTATTATTATATTATTATTATTATTATTATTTTGTAACGTTGATCATGAGGAAGGCAAGTTGACAAACTTGAACTGTTATGCTAAATAGATGGGGAATTTTTACAAAGTTACTTCTTCGCCAAAAAACATCCAAGCTGCAGTAAAAACTTCACCATTTCAGTGAAATTGAAGTTCCTAGGGTCTGCAGAAATTTCCCGAAGCTTTGTGAAGGGGAATTGCATCCACTTTGTGATCACTTCAGCAGCAACGTTTAAAGAAGTGGCTGTCTTTAAGAAAGCTTAAGGTAGAAGGCTCTACCAGACACTTTACTGATTCAGGGTTCAATATTTAAGGTTCTGTTTATTGGATAACATAAAATCTTTTGATTGTCACATGAACACAGGTGAAAACAAAAGTTCATACATATGCAAAATATACACCAGTACTAATGTAATGCAGATCCATTCAAGACTCTTGATGCTTTCTTGAGGATGACATCTTTTGACTGGATCAGTGGCATTGAGAGTTGAGGTACTAGATGCCACACCTTACAACACGCCAACAACCCCAGGTTCAGATGCAGACTCGGATCACTGGGGGTTGCTGGGGAGAGAGAGGATTAAGCATCCAGAGGAATGTTCTGCCCTGTCCTGGACTGGTGAGGAAGGGTTTCAGTGCCTGGTACTTGTGTGGCCCCTAATGTTGGCTGGGGGTTAGGTAGGCTGGGTCTGACAGTATGGGGAAACAGTGGCAGCTCCTGACATACCATGCACAGAAGCGTGCGGTGACATCTAGGCAGCATTTCACGCGGCCTCTCTGGGACAAGAAAAAGGCAAGAAAAATGATGCTGCTCCGAGCTGTTACTGACACCAGCCACCTAGTAGCCCTTCACCCCATTGAATACCCAGGCCTTGGTGCAACCACATGATGGTGAGTCCCAGAGGAAAAATGGGAGAATGGGGCTGGTGTGGCAGGCCATCAGGAGGATGCTTAGGCTCCATCGGAAAAAAGAATTAACTGCAAAAAGAGTATGACATCTACTTTTGACTACCCAGGGATTTCTTTAGATTAATCACCTACCCAGGTCACTAGGAAAGAAGGACAGATGTGATGCTGGTTGTATGGGGAAAGAAGACGGACCACTCAGCTTGCACTATAAGTGGACTGAAAAAGCCAGATATTGTAGATCTGCAGCAGTCAAAGTAAGGTCCTCTTTGGGAAAGGAGTGGGGAGATTTTGTCCTATGAATCAGATTTGGGGCATGGAGAGTTGGGAGTCAGACTAGGGGCCAGGGACCAGGTTACTTGGGGCAAGGTATAGGAAAAGTGGTAGAAATTTGCTTCGCAAATTAATAAGCAAATTCCACAGAATTTGCGATATTTTGAATGTCGAAGTTGTCATTTTTACAGCAAATTTACCAAAACCTGCTCACAAAGTTGCTACTTCACCAAACTGCAGTAAAAACTTGGAAACATAGAAATAAAGACTTTGATGGCAGATAGGAATCACTTGGCCCACCCAGTCTGCCCATTTCTCTACCTATTGGATAAGCTGCAGATCCTAGTTAACCAACAGCCTACTTCCTGCTACCCCCCCATAATTGTCTTATATCTGTCACATGCATTCTTGAATTCCCCCACTGTTTTTGACCCCATGACCTCCTCTGGAAGGCCGTTCCATGCGTTCACCACCTTATCCATGAAAAAATACTTCCTCACTTTGCCCCTGTGCCGTCCCCACCATATCTTCAAGTTGTGCCTACTTGTTCTTGCATATCTCTTTTTCTGAAAGATGCTACCCTCTTGGACTTTGTTGATTCCACTGAGATACTTGAAAGTTTCTATAATGTCCTCCCTCTCCCTCTTTTCCTCGAAGGCATACATATTAAGCTTCTTTAGTCTCTTTCTTTATATGGTTTCTGGTGCAGACCCGGCACCATTTTAGTTACCTTCCTCTGGATTGCCTCCATCCTGTCTATGTCCTTGCAGAGATGGGGTTTTCAGAACTGCATGTAGTACTCCAGATGGGGTCTCATCAACTGTCTGTAAAGAGGGATGACAAATTCTTGTTTTCTACAGGTGATGCCTCTCTTTATGCATCCCAATATCCCCTCAGCCCTCCTTACTGCCTTCTCACATTGCCTGCCTTCCTTTAGGTCATCTGATATGACCACCCCCAGGTCCCATTCCATTTTTGTTGTTGGTAGTTCCCCCCCCCCACTGTGTACTCTTCCCCTGGGTTTTTGTTTCCCAGGTGTATTACTTTGCACTTCCTCACATTTAATCTAAACTGCCATACTTCTGACCATTCCTCGAACTTGCCAAGTCCCTTCTTATCCTTTCCACTCCCCCTTGCCTATCAACCTTGTTGCAGATCTTTGTGTCATCGGCAAAGAGGCATACTTTTCCATTCAGTCCCTCTGCAATGTCACTTATAAAGACATAAAGAGGACCAACCCCAGTACTGAACCCTGTGGTACCCCGCTAGTAACCCCTCCTTTCTTCAGAGTGTACTCCATTTACTATTACTCTCTGCGTCCTGTTTTCCAGCCAATTTTTTACCTGTCTACTACCCTGGGACCCACTCCCAGGTTGGCTAACTTGTTTATTAATCTTTTGTGTGGGACTGTCTATAATGCCTAGCTAAAATCTAGGTAGGCCATATCCATAGCCCCTCTGTGGTCTACTACAGTACTTTGGTCAGCCAGTCAAAGAAATCTATTAGATTCATCTGACATGACCTTCCTGCTGTGAATCCATGTTGCCTTGGGTCCTGTGCCCCGCTGGTCTCTAGGTACTCAACAATTCTTTCTTTCAGATGTGATCCATCATTTTCCCTACCACTGAGGTCAAACTAACAACTGTAGTTTCCTGCCTCTGCCCTGCTCCCATTTTTGTGAATGGCAATCACATCCACCTTCCTCCAGTCCTCAGGTATCACACCATTCTCCCATGATTTGTTAAAATGTGTATTTCAGTGAAGTCAACGTTCCTAGGGTTTGCAGAAGTTTCCCAAAGCTTTGTGAAGGGGAATTGCATCCACTTTATGACTACTTCACCAGCAAAGTTTAAATTTGCAACATGTCTACCCAGAGTGAGCTTAGCAGCTAGCTGAGGAGTGGGTAATTTTGCTTTTGTGAACTTAGGGGGAATTTAAACTGATGAAGATGCTGGACCTTCACTATCTACCTCCTGCATCCAGCCTGAATCTGGACTAAGGTAATATGACATGGTTATCCCATTAGAGGACTAGCAGTGGAACATTAAGGTAAGACGAGGAACGTTATGGTTGGGGAGTGTTTTCCTTTCCCAGTAACAGGCTTCTTGGTCATTTACTACTTGTATTGGGTGGGGGTATTTTCATATGCATTTAGATACAGAGTTGGAGGCAGACTCAGAACTTCCAGTTCTGACTCCAGTGTCTTATCTGGCATCAGAAAGGAAATGGATTCAGAATTGGAAGTTCATATTATCTGGCATACAGTATATACAATGGAATTGAATCAGCAGATTCCAAGCAGTCTTAATGATAAAAAATACACACTATTATATTGTGAGTGGCATGGTGGGCCTCATTGTACTTCTCCTGCTAAGAGATGTAGGATAAAGCACAGGTGTGGTCCCCTATGGCTTTGGGGGTGAGGGAGTAGTCACTGTTACAGTACCTGTAGGTGCAATACTTGCATATTGTAATGCCATATTCAGAGTGGGGGCCTAGTTATGCAAGCATATTTGTGTACTTCCCAATCAGTCAACAACACTGTATTTGTGCTTCCTCAAACATACCCATGACATGGAGCTGAAGGGTGCCAGAATGGCTACAATTTTGAGGGAATGCACTAATCCTTGAAATGGCTGACTGTGTGATCTCTTTTGTGGCCCCAGTGGGTTTTTGGAAGGAATCAATCGACAGAAAGCACATGGCTGCTGTCATCTCAAGGTCTGCTGAGAGGACTAGGCTCCAGAATGTGGTGCTCTGCAGATTATCCCTGAAGATGTCACATATTCTTATGATAGTGTTCTTGTCTAGCCAGCACCAGTCTACAGTCTGGTCATCAGATCACCTAGGTATGTGCAGCCATCATTGAACACTTAGTTTGGGGTATATTTATGATTTTCACCAGGAAGGACATACTGAGCTTTAAAATAGCTTGTTTCCAGATGTGTTGGGGGCATAAATACAGAGATTAAATTGCATGTACAATAAAACAGTAGTACACAACATTACATAGAAACATAGAAACTGTTGGCAGATAAGGACCACTAGGCCCATCCAGTCTGCCCGTAGGCCCTAAAAATTTGTATGTAGCCACCGACCCTATGTGATCAATGGCTTGTCATCACTCCCTCCCCTCTCAGGCTTCTCTTGTGCCTGTCCCAAGCATGCTTAAACCCCTCCACTGCACTTGCCCCCACTACCTCCTGTGGCAGACTATTACATGTGTCAACTACCCTTTCTGTGTAGAAGACTTCCTCACATTACCTCTTAATCTACCCCCTCCAATTTCATATTGTGTCCCCTTGTTCTAGTACTTTTTCTACATTGGAAAAGGTCCCCTGCCTACACCTTATTTATGCCCTTGAGGTACTTGAAAGTTTCAATCATGTCCCCCTGCTGTCTCCTCTCCTCCAGTGAGTACTTATTGAGGTCCTTTAATCTTTTCTCATATGTTTTGTGGTGTAAGCCCTGCACCATCTTTGTTGACCTTCTTTGGATAGTCTCCACTGTATCTATGTCCTTGTGCAGGTGTGGTCTCCAGAAATGCATGCAGTACTCTGGGTGAGGCCTTACCAATGGTTTATACAACGGCATCACCACCTCCTGCCTCCTGCTAGTGATACCCCCGCCTATGCACCCCAGCATACTACTGGCCCTCCCTGCCACCTTTGTCCACTGCTTTGATACTTTAGGGTCATCAGACATGATAAGCCCTAGGTCCCTTTCCTCTTTGGTGACAGTCAGCTATCCCCCCACACCTGTAGCTCTACCCAGGGATCCCTCTAGCCAGGTGCATTATTTTGCACTTCTTTACATTAAACGTCAATTGCCACATCTCTCACCATCTTTCAAGCTTCTCCAGGTCCCTCTTCATTTTCTGCACCCCTTCTGGAGTATCCACCCTGTTGCAGATCTTGGTGTCATCTGCAAACAGGCAGACCTTTCCTTCCAGCCCCTCTGCAATGTCACTAACGAAGACATTGAACAGGACTGGTCCTAGTACTGATGATCCCTGTGGTACCCAACTGGTCACCTCCCTCTCCCCAGATTGTACCCCATTTACCACCACCCTCTGTCTCCTGTCTGTTAACCAGTTCCTAACCCAGTTCATCACCTTGTCTCCCATGCCCAGACTACCCATCTTGTTAATCAGCCTTCTATGTGGGACGGTGTCGAAGACTTTGCTGAAATCCAGGTGGGTGATCTCTACTGCACCTCCCTGATTATGTTCCCTTGTCACCCAATCAAAAAAAACTATTAGATTAGTTTGACATGACCATCCTGCAGTGAATCCATGTTGCCTCAGATCCTGAGCACCACTGGATTCCAAATGTGCCACTATCCTTTGTTTCAGCAGTATCTCCATGATTTTTCCCACCACTGAGGAGAGGCTGACTGGCCTGTAGTTCCCCGCCTCCTCCCTATTGCCACTTTTGTGCAGTGGGACTACGTTTTCCCTCCTCCAGTGCTCTGGAATGACACACGTGTTGAGTGACTCTGTGAACAAGGCTGCGCAGATGCTGCTAGTTCCCTTCACAGCTCCTTTAATATCCTTGGGTAGATGCTGTCTGGACCCATGGCCTTATCCACCTTTAGCTTTTTGAGTTCTTCCAGAACTCTCCCCACTGTGAATGGACTGGTGTTCACCTCTCACCCCCACCCCCATTGCCTCTGCAACCCAACTGTGGTCCTTGATCCACTCCCTCCTTAGTGAATACTGAGCAGAAGTATTTGTTCAGTATTTCTGCCTAGTCCAGATCCCCCTCCTTACACTCTCCCTTCTCCCCTTTGAGTCTCACAATCCCTTCCCCGTTTTTCTTCTTTCACTGATGTACTTATAAAGTGCCTTATCCCCTTTGTTTGCAGACTGTGCTAAGCTCTTTTCTGTCTTGACCTTCGCCCTCCTAACAGCCTTCCCTGCTTCCCTTAGACATTCAAGTTACACCTCCCTGTCCTCCCTTTGGCTCCCCTTATATTTCCTGAAACTCAGCCTTTTACCCCTGACTTTGTCCATTATTTACAAATAAGATTCAAAGTCATAAGAATAGATACAGAGATTGACTTGCATGTACAATAATACAGTAAACCAGTAATACACCTCGCTATACAATAGTACAATAGCTATACATTACTTAACACATAGGATTCTAGGTCATAAGGGAGTAAGTATTACCAGTGTATGAATGTGCTATGGGTTGAAGAAGTACCAGGCTCACACATGATGTTAATAATAGTTTAAGCGAGGCCAGGAAGTTGGGGGGATAGCGGAGACTAGTATTGGAAGTGGGGAAGTGAGGGAGTGGGGGAGAGAGGGTAGGGGCTCGGAGAGGCCAGAAGTAGGTGGAAGTGTGTAGAAAGAAAGAAGTTAAGTGAGGGGATGGGACAATTAGCTAGGGGCAGTTTCAGGAAGAGGGAAGTGAGGGGGAAGAGGGGGTTGGGGAAGGCCAGGAGTAGGTGGCAGCATGAAGAAAGGAAGAGTTGGGTGAGGGGATGGGGCAATTACATAGGGCAGTTACAGGAGAGAGCAGAGTAGAGAGGATAGAGGATGTCTGGAGGGGGCAGAACAAATGGTTAGAGGGAGAGAATTTGGGAGTTTAGGAAAATGGAAGGAGAAGTCAGCCTGACCAGCATGTGATTTATGAGAGGGGAGTTAAAGGGTGCATATGGGTGCAGTACGTACCTGGGACCTTCCCCAGCTCATCCATAGTGCCTTCATTGTCTTCTTTCAGTATGTCTATACATTACAATGCAACTTGTGTTTGGCAAACCAGTAGTAGTATAAGCCCAGTCTCTTGTTTTCTGTAAATTTTGACCTTTTTTCTCACCTTTTAAAATCTGCATTTTGTGCCCCTTAAACTGTCCCACATTGTAGGCACTTAACTTGTTTGCCAGTGTTTCCAATACAGATTACCACTTGTTATGCATGAATCTGTCTCTCATTTGCATCAGCGATCTTTGCTTTGTGCTTGTTTTGTGCCCCATACATCTCCATTAATTAGTCTGTGAGTTGCAGATTCACTTTGTGATGTGCAAACTGCTAAGACAGTGTTTTATCAAAAAATACAAGAGAGAAAGTTTAAGTATATGTTTAAAGAAGGACACTTTAAAATGCATCAGTGTTTTCACAGTGTGAGGACACAGTGTTTTTCGTTATAGTTTTTGATATATTGCCTAAAGTAGGCCTCAGCAAAAAGATAATGAATCCTGAAATTTATTATTGCCAATAACCTGCATGACCTTTACTTTAACTGCATCTGGGCTGTCAGTAATGATCCAAGGCTGCACTCTCAGTGATAGAATGAGAGATTTTGCATGTTGAATCTCTAGTTCTCCTTGAAATTGTTCAGAAATCGCAGCCATTATTCCTGTTGTCAGTGCAAGGTCCATTATGAAAGCCCATTAGTCTCTAGTTGAAGATGAAGAGTGGAGAAGCTCTACTTCTCTTGCATCAGGCAACAGCACCAGTGAGCTTCTCATATGCAACAATACACTACATTCTGAAAAGGTCTGGGGCTTGTTGTATCAGCCTGCTGTTACCTGACTTGGAGACTCCTTTCTCATTTCCATTTGTGAACAGCAACATACACAGAATGGGCACTTATCCTTAATGAATCATCTGCCCCATTTTCAGAGTGTAATTTAGATTGGCAAAAATGCTAAAAAAAAGTTCTGCACATCTGTTCAGTATGAGAAGTTGAAATTGTTGTCGAAGTCACCATGGACAAATGGTAGTACTTCAAATCAAAACAATGGATAAGTTGTGAAATTGTGTTGTGATGCCGCTTGTGTAGGTTAATGATGTCCTTAATAATATTTATATTACAAGGCATTTTTTTTTTACATGTTAGCAAAAAATGGTCATGGCAGAGCTCCTAATCCTATAACAGGCAGCTATTATGAATAACAATGACAAGACAAGATTTATGTCAGACCTACTGTAGGGCAAACAAAACAATCTATATTATACCCTTCTAAAAAATACAATTTTCTGCAGAGCATATGAGAAATTCCAAATGTGTTTTTTCTTAAGAGTGTCAAATCTCAGCACATATGAACTAGGACTGAAATATGTTAAAAACAAATAAAGTGTATGATGGAACGTTGTCACCGATAAAAATCAGCACCTTTCAAAATATTGTTGTGCTGTAGTAGCTGCGTCATCATAGCTGTTATGCTGCACTAACCACATAGCTACTACAGCATAACAACATCAAATGCGCTAGCGCATGTGCTTTACGCATCCAGGAGGCGGCCACGGTGAAAAGAAGATTGAAGAAAAGCTGCACCAAGGAAGAAAAAAACAGTAGGACCTATTACTTAATTAACTTTTACTGCTTGTGGGAGCATCCTACATTATATAAAACAATGGCTAGTTAACTCAGTAACAAGCCATGCTAGTGCATCTCAAGGTTGCCATTCATGACCAAACCTCTTGAGCTTCGTGCTTGAGGGTAATGCAGTCACCATGGCAACCTCTCAATGCACTAACCAGCTTGTTACCGATAGGTAGCTATCCATTATTCTCTACATTAACTCTAAATTTTTGACAAATTCAAAGGTTTCAGTAATAAACAGACATAGAAAATGACAGTAGAAAAAGACCATTGGTCCAACAAATATGACGAAAATAAATGAGAACTGAAACTAAACTAGTAGTGAGTCCAGCTCCTCTCCAATAAAAGTGACAATAGGAAAACACATAGAAAGTTACAGAGAGAGAAGGCAAAATCCATCTTTCTTGTCTGCCATTAGATGAACAGACACAGCCATATATTTCCCTTAACAGTAGATGTGTGTCTACTCTACTCTTAAAAATGATCAGATTATCACTTTCTACTATCTGAACAGGTAGGTTGTTCCAACTATCAGCTACCCTTTGGGAGGATCAACTCCTTATTGTTTCTGTTCCAAATAAACTCCCATTTAATTATTGACTATGTAGTCTAGTTGTTATAAAGCTAGCTTTGAATTTCAGATATAAACATATCTACAGTTTTACTAAGTGTTTTCCTTTTTAATTTTTATAATCCTATAGTTTTTGTTTTGTTTTGTTAGTTATTTAACCAGGACTAGCACACTAAGCTGAACGCTTTCTTACAGGTGTGATCTGGGAGCACAGGGAAGTTAAGTGACTTGCTCAGGGTGGCACAGTAAGTAAGTAGAAGCTGTGGGGTTCAAACACAGATCTGTTCTGCTGGATGTCACCAGATTTGCAGCTCAGAGCCTTAAATCACTGTGCTATACTGCCGTCCATTTTCCTCCTGGAGCTCGCAGTGTTCCATATCCCATTTGATTACGTCTGTAACCACCAGGTCATGTTACCTGCTGCCACACCCCAGGGTCTGCTGCAGCTTTCCCACTGTGGTGGGGTTAGAGGATAAGCTGATGCCACTTTCCCCCACCAGAGCACTCTCTGGCAAGGGGTAAAATAGCAGATGCAAGACCTGAGTGTATCATTACCATCATCTGGTCAGCTGCTCTGTTTCCATTTTTTCCCACCCCATGATGTAGTCAGCCAGGCCCCATGATAGTCATTCATGTGGTGATGTGTCAACATGGTGTCAGGAGGTTTAAACCTCACTCTCAGGTTCTTGACAATATTGGGAATGCAAGGAATCACAAACACATTGCATAAGAGTAATACACTTATTTATTACTACCAAAGGATAAATCACAGTTGCCCTAAGCAGTTTTTACCAATGCAAACCAGGAGCCAATGCTAAGCATTCCCTATACCTTGAGGTTTCTCTGTGTCTCTTGGGGTCTCTGAGGTATAAGACTCAGTGTCTCACATTATATACCTATGATAATTGCTCTGGTTACTGTAAGATAGAAACAATTCTAGTTACAGAGATGACCCTATTGGCTAAATTAGAGCTGGCTCCATGATCCAAGATAACAGTATACAATGTTGTAATAGTCATCAGTTTATAAAACAAAAGAGTACAGTACACAGAGTCTTACATAAGTCAGTGTAGTAGTACAAATCACCAAAAGGTGGCAATGCCGACATATATTATAATCATTCCAAGGACACAGATATCCTAACATCTTATAAGTAAGAAATACACAGAAAATACATAGAGAATATATATGTATTAGCAAGCAAAGTGTATTACAATAATATGCGTACATATCCTGACATCTACTCTTATACAGTAGATGCCCTTAGCCCTATATGTTAGTATAACATATACCTAAGCACTAGCTGTCTATGGTGTACCTCTGGGGGTGCCAATAAGGGTGCAGGGACCTCGTGTAACATTCCTCCCCTTGTTGCCTTCAAGGGTAACACAGGCAAATCTAGGGAAAGGTCAGGGAGCAGGGGCCGTTTGCAAACCTGACATGCAAGCTTTGTAAAGGAACTCCAGCTGCTCATGGTGTTGGTGCAATGTTTGCCGTAGGCAGCATAGCATAATAATCAAGAAGAAGATCAAAAATGCTTGTATAATAACAAAACCTTTAAAAGTAATTTCTAACCATGTGTTAGTCAATGCATTGTTCATATCACCATCATTGATCAAGGAAAGAATAGCTTCATCAGCTTTGGTAATATTATTGCTGATGTGGATGAGGTGTGTGTCCTTTCTCTCTAAAAGTGATTTTAATGTAAGTGACAGTGGATCTATGTGTGCATTAAAATATGGTAAATATACAGAAAGGGTGAGCAGATAATCAAGGTTACCATCAAGAATGTCCACATCCATAAGGGGGATGGGGATAATAATGGTATGTCCAATAACAGACTTCTGGTAGGTAACAAAACAGAAATTAGGAAAATCAATAACACATGTTACCATTCCATATGTGTAGGACTTATGATTGGTCACCACACAATACTCCCCATCTGAATTTTATTGCATTTTAATGGTGGAGAGATGCCATTTTTGCAGTTGTACTGGGCATGTGTAGGTTGTCTTGGAAATCCGTGTAGACAGGCGACGAACCTCCTCATGATAAGACTGGAAAAGTTTGTCTGAAGCCAATGTTGAATCTGAAAAGGCAGTGTCATTGGTGTTGATGTCATCATCCATGGAAAAGGACCAATCAATGCTTTTGGGAGAATAACCACATACAGGTTTAATAACATCAAATACATCACATTGACAGAAGTAGATATACTGTTTCTTCACACAGCAGTCTGTGTGCACAGCGACCCAGGCATCCAGGAAAGGATGAAAGATCAATAGGGTAGGCAAGTCCGAGCATTCTCTGTAAATGTCATCATCAAGGTGCCCAATTGAATGTACAGCAGCGAGCTTGTCAAACAAAGCTGTTGTGGGATCAAAACGTGGTAAGGAGACAGTAAAAGCAACAAACATTGTATCTCTAATAGAACATTTCTTAGCAGTAAAACAGGGACCAGTAAATTCCTAGCTGTAGAAAGAGGAATAGTTAGAGATTGTTGCATATACATAGCAATACAGCCAGGGGTTTTACATCGTGGACAATACCATTTGGAAATACGTCTGTCATGTATGATATCAGGGATTCTTTCAGATTCTAGATCATGGAAGAGATTGTTGACGGTAGTGATGATGTATGAGCCATAGGAAGAGCAAAGGATTTCTCTAGCAATGTATTGTTTATCTGCTTCTTTGTTGTTTTGTGCAATAAGTGCATTAATCTTTTCTTTAGAATCAGTAAATGCCTTAGTAATGTCGTGCATATTGTAAACTGTGTATCTTTCTTCCTGACTAAGGCCATCCACACCATGCAATAATGGGGGATAATATATTATTAACCAAACCAGTCTGACATTTGATTGAATGAGATTTGATAGCAGCAATGTCTGCTTTGTTCCAGATAGACATAGCTGTACCAAAGAGACCTGTGACAGTGCCTGTTGCACCAGTGACATCAGAACTGTCAACTTTATGTGTATTGCATTTATGACTTTGATCATCAGGATTGGGTTTTCTCCTGAAGTTGCCTCTATGCTCGGTGGTATGTACCCCGGCAATAGGGTCTTGAGTATGAATCTGAAATGCTGCTAAACTATCAAGCAATAATGTACTATAAAATGATGAAGTGTTAGTATTATGACACATACCAAATTCTTTTATGTTCCAGTAAGTAAGATTAAACAACACAGGTATCTGCATAAATTGTAGATTGTTCATCAGTATACCAGGCAGAGCAGTAACTGTTAGGCCACTGCGGGGACCAGGGGTGTGCTTTGGACACTCCAAAAGCTGTTTGTCAGTGGGTGGTAACACAGAAAGGTACATGGCAGCAGAGGCCATGTTGTGTACAGCACAAAATTTTCAAGCAGAATCCTTAGACAAAGAATTACAATATGCAGGGTCAATTAAAGCAGTGATATTGTATAAACCAGAATGTCTAAGACCAGTTTGTAGCAAGGACAGAGAACCATTTGGGGATAATTTGGCATTGGGCCAACCCTGGACTGTTCCCTTGGAAAGTTTGGCCACAGGGAGAATTTGTCATTGCGATGTGGTTTGCCACTCAATTTGAAGGGTAGATTTATCAGGAGCAACAACTGAGGCAGTGAGGTAAGCATCAGAACCTTTCTGGACAGTAATCAAACTATCGGGTATTTTGATGGACACTCCCTCTGGAGCTGATGTTGGATGATCAAGGTGTGGTTGGAGGTTCAGTACCATGCCTTGGATGCTGGGGATAACTCTTGAGATGAGGAGAAAATGGAACAAGATAGTCATCTTGTCAGTGTATCTGAAAAGCAAAATCAAACATTATTAGGTTAGTGCTATTCCGCCCAATGGGGTGAGTAAAAGTAATTAAGCTCCATTATACAGTTTTAGTTGGTTTGCATGTAACCATTTGTCAGTCAATTTATTGTTCTGCAGGAGTCTAACTTAATAGACTGCCAGACTGAGCGTGTTAACAATGGGGTACTGGCCTTCCCATTTATTAGAGAAGGAGTGTGTGGGATGTGCAAATAAAAGGACCATTACTTGATCTCCAACCTGCCAATCCACTTCTTGTATGTGCTTGTCAAACTGTATCTTGGACTGTTGCTGGGCCTTGCCCATGCAATTGGCAGCATACAAGTGTGTGTGTATAAGGTCTTTTCTGAGTTTTTCCACATATTGGTCTACAGACACACGGTCTGCAGTGGGGGTGTGCAGGTCAAGCAACAGGTGTTCAGGTAATCTCATCTGTTTTCCAGTCATCACCTTGAAGGGTGTCAACTGAGTGGTGGCTGAGGGTGTGCCTCTTATTACTATAATAAGTAATGGCAATAGGGAATCCCAGGTTTTGGGATTGTCCTCAATAAATCTGGAAAGCATTTGCTTAATAATCCATATGTTGGCTCTCTCTACTTGACCTGAAGATTGAGGGTGGTAGGGTATATGGAACTTCTGTTGAACTCCAAGAAGTTCTAGGGATTGTCTCATTAACTCACCTGAAAACTGGTTCATTTGTCTGAGTCTACCTTAAGAGCTAGACCTCACCTGGAGAAAATTTGTTCCACCAGGATTTTGGCAGTGGTTTTCACAGTGCATGTTTTAGTGGGGAAAGCTTCAACCCACTTAGAGAAGAGATCTGTTACCACAAGAGCATACTTGTTGTTTCTGCTGGTGTTGGTCAGAGGACCAATAAAATCAATCTGTATGGCATGCCAAGGGCCAGAGTGTCTTTGTGGTAGGAGTTTGGCATTTTGTTTGGTGGGAATGGGGTTGTTTTGTGCACAAACCAGGCAATTGTCTATATGCTGTTTGACATCTTTGATCACACCAGGCCACCAGGCAATGGTCTTGAGCATCTGGAGGGTATTTCCCACTCCCTGGTGTCCACCAGTGGGTGTATCATGCACTTGGTGCAAGAATTCAGACCTAAGGTGTCTGTGGACCACCCACAACTTGGTGGTGGAATCATCTGGTTCATACGAGATGAGCTTGTCATCTGGTGACAAGTGTAACTTACCTTCATACCTCTGTAGGGGTTATGTGTGGGAAATTTTTCTTCCGGTACTCTTGTCAAGGAATCTGAACACCTCCTTGAGTTCAGTATCAACATGTTGGGCTGCTGAGAGGTCTAAGGGGGAAAAAGGTTCAGGTTTCTTCCTGACTGCTGCAGTGTGCATGGCTGCATTGGCCTCTGGATGATCCATCATCCAGGTGCCCCCCCTCCAGCCCCTTCCTTGGCAAGGGTGTCTGCTGTGTCATTGAAGGCATGGTAGGGGTCATATAGGGAATGGGCCTTAACCTTGTGTACATAGAGTTTTGTGTGCAAATCTTTGTTCCAGTGAATGTATGTATATTACCAGTTCTTTGTACTTCACTGGGCTGCCATCAGAACAGAGGAAGGAGTTCTTCTGCCAGAAAAGGAGAAATTCTGTAAGAGAACAACAAACCTAGTTAGAGTCTGTGAATATGATGGTATCCTCAGTCCCATGTTGGATGAACTAGAGGGCACAGGCCACTGCTGCCATCTCTGCATACTGTGATGATGCTACACTGCAACGTTTAGAGATTTTAACAGTGTTAAAATGGGGTAAATTACTAAGATACCCATCCCTGCAATTTGTTCTCCCTGGTAATAAGAAGCTGAACCATCTGTAAAAACAAGACACAAAGAGGTACTCCTGAGTATTTCTGGTGTGGCAGGGAGGAAAGGACCTGGATCTGGGAGATTAGGCAGTTGCAGTGTACAGTCATGGGGTTCTCCTTGGAAAAGGAGTCCATGTGTCAGCATGGATGGAATTTTGGTTGGGTGCACCTGTATGCCTCTATCCTGGAGAAGAAGTGACCAGTGTGTGCCAGTCTGGTGTTAGAGACCGACCCATCCTTCGCTCTGTCTGATAGCAGAAAAGTAGTTGGGGTGTGGTTAGTATTAATAATCAGTGGAGAGTACCCAATGAAATACAGAAAGTGCTTGACAGCCCAGTAGGTGCCAGAAGGTTCCTTTCACAAAGGCTATACTTCTGTTCGACTGAGGTCAACAGCTGTGATGCATATGCCATGGGTCTCAGAGTGCCATGAACCTTCTGGGTCAGCACTGCTGACATGGCAATGTCAAAGGTGGCTCCTCCAAATGGAATGGTAGTGCTGGATTGGGGTTAATCAGAGCTTGAGTCAAGGCCAAGGCCTGTTTCAGTGACATCACAGCCTGGGTGTGTATGGGACCCCAGGTCCATGGAATGTCCTTTTTCAGTAGCTCATACAGAGAAGCAGCCTTCTAAGCAAAATCATAGATAAAATCTCTGGAATAATTTATCCTACCCAGAAACTTTCTAAGTGTTGCCACGCTGGTAGGCAATGGCAGATCTTGCAATCCTTGTGTCTTTTTCCAGGTAGGGCTGTGGCCTTGGTCAGTAATTTTTAGGCCCAGAAAGAGTTCCTCTTTCTGACATAGCTGTGCTTTTGCTGGGTTACATTTGCGGCCTGCTCTCTGGATGAGAGTCAGTAGTTCATCCAAGAGATCCAAGTGTTATTCCTGTGTGGCAGCTGCCAACAGCAGGTCATCCACATACTGCAAGAGACACTGGGGAGTAGAGAAACCATCAAGGGTGTCCATCATGTGCAGATGGAACAGGGACGGGCTGTTATGGAATCCCTGTGGTAAGCAGGTCCATGTGTACTGTCTACCTTCAAAGGTGAAGGCAAACTTATATTGACTTTTAGGGGCCAATGGCAGTGACCAAAAACCATTGGAAATATCCAGGGCACTGAACTCTTTTAGGTCAGGGGTCAAAAGTCATAGCACATCAGGTGCAGATGCCACAGTTGGAGCACAACTGGGGGTGACCTGGTTCAGTTTTCTGTAGTCAATAGTAAGTCTCCAGGTGCCTGTGGGTTTTTTTCACGGGCCACACTGGGGAGTTGGCAGTGGAAGAACAAGTTCTGATTACCCCTTGACTGAGGAGTGATTTTATTGTTTCTCAGAGAGAAGGCAAGGCCTCAGATGGAAAAGGATATTGCCTCTGCCTCTCATGTGCTGGGCCTGACACATCAATGATGGTGTGCATTCTGCCACAGTCATGTTTATTGATAGCAAATGCTTCCAAATGCCTTTGCAAAATGGGTAGGAGTTTTGGAAAAAGCTCATGATTCTTGAACAAATCTAATGACGTCATACTCTTTATTGTTGGCAGATATTGTTTCCACAATGTGTAAATCAGGGATCAAGATAGTATGATATTGGACCTGAATTTGTATCAATAGCTTGTTAGCTAGATCCATCGCACAGCCATGTTGGGCAAGAAAGTCAATTCCAATGACACTAGGGTGAGCATGCAATACCATCAGTTGGAAGGTGTGTGAGGCCTTCAAGTGACTGAACTCTACAGGTAGTGGTAGAGAGTGATATGCAGGTAGCCTAGTACCATCTACTCCTGACATGTTGGTCCTCCATCCAGTGAACCAAGGAGATGTGTCCGGGTGGTCATTATGTAATACAGACACAGCCGTGCCTGTATCCAATAACACTGTAAGTAGGCAGCCCCGACCTCGTCCTCAGTGCAGGGCCTTCCATTTGTTTCCAAGACCAGCTTGTTTACAATCTGGACTGGGGCCTGTAATTGTCAATCTGTACTGGTGAAAGCATGGAGAGATTGGGCCTGGCTTCTTTGAACCACTTCGCCATGCTGCATTGATGCTATATAGGGGAGTGCCTCTGGGTTCAGGCCTGTGTGGGCCTGAGAGCTTGTACTTCTGGTGTCACCATGGCCTGTTGGGGCCTGGGTTCCCAGTTGTATGGCTGCAAGGAACTGATCAGGAACAGCATCTGCTATGGAATGCACTTGCCCCAGGAGCTCTCTAAACTTCCAATTCTCTTTGGCTATTTCCCTATATGAAGGGCCTGGTCTTTGTTGTTATTTACCCTTATTCTTATGGTGCTTCTTATTCTTATGATAATTCTAGTTCCCACCCCATTGTTGCTGTTGCTGTTGTGGTGGTTGCTGGGCCTGCTGGTGGTGTTGGTTGTCCACGGGGAGGGGCTGTTTGTATGGGGCCTGTCCTTCCATCCTGTAGTGCGTCATGGCCTCTTGGGTAGGCTCCACGGTGGCTACTTTCTTGGAACCAGAGCCCAGATCACAGATGTAGAGGTGGTAAACTCTCTTGGTTTTCTGAAGAATGTCGGCAAACCTTTCTGTGGTGGGATAAGTGGTTGGTTCTACCTTTTCTTTTACTGCAGGGATCTTGTTCCGAAGGAATAAGGTCTTATACTCAATAAGATCTACATCCGCAGCTTCTTGTGCGAGTTGTTTTCCTGCTTGGTAGGCCATCCAGAGTCTTTGGTGGTAAGTCACTGGACTTTCCTTAGCATTCTGTTTCACAGGGTATGCAAGCATCACTCCTACTACACCTGTGATGTGTTCAGAAATGAGTTCAGTTGCAACCTCATCAAAGGTGGCATTGTCAGCCTGGCAGATGGCATTGGGGAGTTAGGCCCACAAGCCAGGATCGATGGTCTGGTGTAGGATCTGGACTAATAATCTGCAGCGAGGCTAAGCATCTCTCAGTTGGAATGCACCTTTTCCAAATGACAGCTGAGGTTGTCGGATGGGCTCAACCGACCAATACTGTCAGCCATTTGCTGGACAGAGTAGGCCATCTGTAGGGGATCAGCGGGATGATCAGGTGGAGGTATTTTTCCTTGAACACCATCCAGGGCTGCCTGAGCTGCAGCCTTCACTACCAAGTGGACTATGCCCTCCTGAGTGCCAGTTTCTTAAATGAGCTGCCTGATTTTGCCTTTCAAAACTTGTTTATTCCTCTCCGGAATGGGCACACTATTTACCGCATTATCAATCATTCTCTCTATCTCCTGCCTGTCTTCCACATTAATTATGGCTATCGATGGTGCCGTCAGGACCAGGCCTGGGCCTGCCCCTCCATCATGGGGGCCGCCATGTTGGCGTCTCCTATGATGTGCATCACAACATTGACGACGTATGACATGGTGTGGGTGGAGTGGGGACCCACCATGCTGTGGATGGCTGGTTGGGGTCTCTGGACCATAGTAGGGGTGTGACTGGGTGTTGTACTGTAAGGTGTCATCATCTGAGACTTCCCCTTCAGATGGCGTAGTTAAGGCAGGGGCTAGGCCTACCATCACCTTAACATGGCCAGCCAGAACCTCTCACTGATGGCACAGTTTTTCTGTCTTGGATTCACATTCTGCATGACTCACATTTGCAACATCCATATCAACCTCATCTTGCATTTGTTTCTTCAACACTCTATACGCGAAGCTCAATTCACGATTGTCCCTAGTAGCCACTTCTAAGTCATTATGTACCTGGTTTATCTCATCCTGTAGCTCTCCCTTCTCCTCACTCAACTCTTCATTCACTCTACTCAACAAGTCATTCATATTTAAAGCCTGCCTCTTATCCTGTCTCAAACTTTCACACTCCTGCTTCAACATACACATTTCTTGCTCTCCAGCCTGTGCAGAATGATGCAAAAATGAATCCTTTTCATTGTGCAGTGTTTGAAGTTCAGACTCCAAATTCTGCTGCAGTCTAATACATTCCATTTCCTGCAAACTCATCTCTTGCTTAAGAGACAAAATCTGCAGATCAAGGGTTCAAAACCTCGCTTAGGAGGCTTCCAGAGCAGCATAGAGAGCCACGACTAACAGCCCTTTGGCATGACGCTTATTGTCTCATCTCAGAGTACTGGGTTGAAATCCCCAGTATAGGGTTTTCAGATTGACTTGCATCCCACATGAAGTCAGCCCATCCTCCATGGGAGGCAAGGAAGTTAGAGACATCGAGTCTCAGTTCTGAACAGTTATTTGATACAGTGACCATTATGTGGAGGGAATGAAAAATCAAACTGTGAAAAAGGTGCTGTGCTACATTTCAATCCATAGCAGGAACACTTTACACACAGTCAGGCTACTGTATACTTGGTAGGCTTGCAATTCAAAGCTGCTGTGGAGTGGATCGAGTCGGCATCGACCACACCCAGGAAAGTCAGCCAGATTTTGCAAGTGACTACAGAGTGGTACAAAAACAGGAGAGGTGCTGTGGAAATACACACCTACAGTCCCTGTAGGGAAGGGAAAAGTTTTAGGTGACAAGTGAAGGCTTACAAACACCAAATATTGCCTGCACACAGTCTCCAATTGTCAGGAGGTCTAAACCTCACTCTCAGGATCTTGGCAATATTGGGAATGCAAGGAATCACAACCATGTTGCATAAGAGTAACAGACTTGTTTATTACTACCAAAGGATAAATCACAGTTGCCCTAAGCAGTTCTTACCAATGCGAACTGGGAGCCAATGCTAAGCATTCCCTATACCTTGAGTTTCTCCGTGTTTCTTGGGGTCTCCGAGGTATAAGACTCAGTGTCTCACATTATATACCTATGATAATTACTATGGTTACTGTAAGATAGAAACTTTTCTAGTTACAGAGATGAGCCCTATTGGCTAAATTAGAGGTAGCTCCATTGTCCAAGATAACATTATACAATTTTGTAGTAGTCATCAGTTTGAAAAACAAAAGAGTACAGTATACAGAGTCTTACATAACTCAGTGTAGTAGTACAAATCACCAAAAGGTGACAATGCTAACTTATATATTATACTCATTCCAAGGACACAGATGTCCTAACATCTTATAAGTAAGAAATACACAGAAAATACATAGAGAATATACTGTATATGTATTAGCAGTCAAAGTGTATTATAATAATATGCGTACATATCCTGACATCTACTCTTATATGGTAGATGCCCTTAGCCCTATATGTTAGTATAACATATACCTAAGCACTAGCTGTCTACGGTGTACCTCTGGGGGTACCAATAAGGGTGCAGGGACCTCATGTAACAGTGGGGATGATGTCACCCCTAGTGCTTGCATCTACACCCTATGGAAGAAAGGAAGCAGTTACATCCTGGAGGATGGGGCATTCAGGTAAAAGCCTTGCCAACCTTCCAGCAGATTATTGTGAGAACCCAGTCTCAGGTCATGAATTCAGGTTACTGACATAACAAGTGGTTTGTGGTTCCCCAACTACTGTGCTATCTGGACACATTTATCCATTGTTTTTCAGTACTTTATCATTGTTTATTTTCACGTGACAAAAAGTGAAAGAAATAATAAAAAAAATGCCCCAACTGTTCAAGAAGTGGAACAGCTAAACTTTGGAAAGCAGGAAGAATTATGAAGTAATGTGCTAATTTAACAACCAGCACATTCAGCCTAACACAATAAAGAGAGTGGGTGATAATTTTGTTAATCGTTGCTCTTGAAAAAGAATTTGTTCAAGTAAATGAATGTGATCAAAAATAGAACTTTTGATTATTTTATGAAAGAACATGCCATAATCTATCTTTGAAATGTGAATTTTTATTAGTTGCATATTGTGCTCTGCTCCTGTAATTAAATTTCAATTTTTTAATACTTCTGTAAGTCACATCCAACATACCACTCACTCTCGCCATCATTATATTTCTGTGTTATTTTTTTTTTTAGTTACCATTTCCTTTCCACTTCTTGTTCATGAAATTCAAGATAACTGATAACTTCATCAAGATAAAGGGGGCAATATTCAATTAAAATGCCACAGTGTCATGTCCTTTTATTAAGTCACAATGTCTAACTGTAATCTCTACTTGAAATTGTATGCATTAATGGTTGTTGCTGAAATATGTGACCTCTTTAGAAAAATAAGTCACAGCTTTGTTATTAACAGATGATACAGGTAATTTTTCTAAATTTTCTGACATTGTTTTTTATTGTAAGTCAAAGAATCTAAGAGAGGTAATGCTAGAGGTGGCAGAAAATGGGCCTTTATTGCCATGTCCTCTATGAAGTGCAATCCTTTTTGGACAGTTAACAAAGAGATGCCTGCTACCTCATATTCTGTATGTGTAGAATAAAATAAAAATAATACTGGTGCCTTAAAGTTCCATGTTTTTATGAAATATTAAAAATGCCCTATATTTACACTGGAAAGACATGCCTTCTCTAAACTTCAAAGCTTCCATGATAAAATTCATAAATGAGCAGAAACCCATAAACTGTGGCCTACAACCTTTTTTTGTTGAATATGAAATTATTTGACTTAAGTACAGTGTGCAACAATGGGAGACAGTCAAATATAGTTGCTTCAGTGTATTCAGTGGTATTTCACATATATTGGTGAAAGCATAAAATAGTTTGCCTTTTTCAGTGAAAGTTTTTTTTTGTATTGGTCTTGGACAGCCAAATGCTATTCCTATAATCCCCTAAGTGGCATTAAAACATTCATTAAACCATCACACCACTGAGCTGTTTCAGCGTTTCTTAAAAAGCTGCACATATGATGCTGGATCCAGCTCAAAGCCTTGCAAACTCTGTTACCTGGGGTAGTATCACAGTTTTACATAGCACTTCAACAGAACTGCCTATCCATTCCAGGAGAGCTGCAAAACGTTTTTTCAAAGTTGCCCTTGAGTTGTTTAGGTGTTGACAAACTATGCAATGTGAGTTGCAAATGCATTGTTAACTTAACAGAAAAATGCAAAAGTAACTCATTGGCATGAACGTTTTATGCAAATTGTTCTGTAGATCTTGGAGGTGAAGACCAATATCATAGGCAAGTCATTTCTTCTGTTCCACCTAAGATACACATTGATGACTAAACAGCCCATACTGCATTTATCTATTTAGCTTTTATTGACCAGGTAGGCACCCTAGACAATCACAGTTCCTATTTTCAGGTGTGAGCAGGGAGAATTACACAGCACTACAAAACCATACAACAACAATACAATGATATTTACAAGCTGCAGAAAAGCAGATTGGCAGTTTCAAAGGCAGCGAGTTTAAATTGCAATACTTGATCAAATACAGTTACAAAACAATTTAAAGCATGGTGTACCAGCTAACTAACCATTAGCAAGCAGGAGCAGTAAGCCACCCTGAGCAGAACAAGTGCTACAGGAGGAAAACAAGGTACTCCAGTCCATAGAATATATACCATACAGTTACAGTAAGTGCACGAGTAGGCTGAGTTAGCCTTTGAGAAATCTCAGACGAGATTGTTTAAAAGTGAATGAGAGACAGCTCCATGAGCCAGGGGTGGAAGGAGTTCCAGAACCTCAGTGCCTAGGTAACCTAAAGCAGTATGTAGCTTAGGAACCACCAACAGGGACTGGTCAATGGACCACAGTTGGTAGCTCAAAACAGACATTTTTAGCTGGCATATCAGGGTAGGTAGGGTAGTAGTTATGAGAGTATTGTCAACAAAACAACTCAGGGAAAAAGAATGACTATTTGGAACGGATGACCAGCCCAGTTTGCCATAGAGTGTACAGCAGTGTGTGAGACAGGCAAATGATAGAATAAACCCACAAATGTTATTATAATCTACATCCCATTTACTGAGTGAAGCCTTATCCATATTTGTATAAGTGATGAGCCCAAAATTAAGGCTAGGGAGGAGCACCCCATAGAAAGGGCGACATGAGTCTTGGGGTAAGGATATGTTTGGTTCTATAGGCCTAACACAGTTTGCAGTTTATGGCTCTATACACATTTGAGATATAAAGGGAAAGGTCTAGCTGAGGGTCCAGGGTCATTCCGAGGTACTCAAAGGAGAGCATAGTGTTAATGGAGGACCTCTTAGAGTTAGAGACTACCAAATGTGCAGGGTAGGACTTGATCTTACCAGGTGAACTGAACAGCATCATCTGCACCTTCCTCACATTCAGGACCACGCTATTTGCTGTGACTAAAGACTGGATACAGTGGAAATCATCATTTAGCTGTGAGTTAACATTTCTGTTTTTGTTCACACTGGTTAGCAATGCAAAGTCATCTGCATACAAAGTGGGGCTACAGAGAGCAGCCACTCTAGGTAGCTCATTTATGAAAAGGGAGCAAAAAAGAGGCCCTAGGATAGAGCCCTAAAGGACCCAGCTTAAAGGATGTATGCTCAGACATCACCCTGATAAATTTAACTAGCTGCTACCTACTATGAAGGTAATTAGAGAACCAGGCAACAGCATGGGTGGACAAGCCAGAGGAGTGCAGCTTGTGACAGAGGGTCTTAAGGTGCATGATGTCATGAGATTAATAGAGATCCACAAAAATCACCCCCCCCTCAAAGTTTGCTATAGCCCATAGAAGCCTTGATGGCAGAGGTAACTCCGGAAGAAGCAGTGTAGGTGCAATGCCCCTTACAGAAACAATGCTGCCCTGAGGCCAATCCATTACAGGAGTAATAGTATTCAGTGACTTGGGAGGCAATAATTTTCTGAAAGACCTTGCTGATCACCAATAGTATTGCAATTGGGAAATAATTACCTATAGTTTTAGGGTCTCCTTGCTTGAAAACTGGGACTATCCTAGCCAGTTTCTACATGTCCAGGACAACCCCAATAAGCAGGGAGAGATTGAAGATGTGGGCTATGGAGGGGACAAGAAGAATAACACCTAAGTGTATAAGCTTGGGCTCCATGTTGTCAAAGCCAGCACTAGTAAATGGTGAGAGTCTATCTAGAAGCCTAGGAATTTCTGGTACTGAGACTGCAAGTAGAAGAGGGGTTGTTCGGGCGAGGATTGGAGGGAAATGTGAGTGGGCATTGTGGATTGGCACTAACAAATGAAGAGGCAAGAGAAAACAAATCAGAGAATTGGTTATTGAATGCCTTGGCTATCATAAGAGGGTTATCACAGTTAACCCATCCAGGAGGAGTTCATTTCTGTATTGAGAGGTGGGGCCACCAACCACCTTTTTGATGTTCTGTCATAAACTGCAGGAATCCCTAGCAGATGCAAGAAGGGTGGAGCTGCAGAACTTATTTTTAGCCTGCTGCATGGCTTTCTTGCAGACATTGCTAAGTTGCCTATATTTGAGGATGAGTACATCTACCATAGCATGAGTGGACTTAAATGTAGTCTGGGACTTATTCCTGGATTTCATCAGTGTTAGCAGATCACTGTGCAACCACTTTGTGACCATGCCCTGCACTGTCCTGTTGATGAAAGGGGTATCTTTTTCCTGCAGGAAGAGATGATGGAGAAGAAATTGAAGAAAACAACAGACACATCAGCCTCCATCAATACAGAGGGGCAGGTAGTGTGGGTAAGGTCACTCAGGAAATAGCATTTCTCCAGTTTGGATAGGTAATGTGGGGAGCTGACCTTGGAAGGAATTTTAGGCAAGATTACATTTATACACATTAGTGGCAGTGTGATCAGAGATGGTATCCAGAAAGGTTCCAGATAAGGGGATCTGCTGTACTGTTTGGCAGGACCTAGTCCAGAAGAGAATGCTGATATCAACTAGTGGAGAGTCAAGTTCAAGCTCAAGTTTATTGCAGGAAGAATCGGTTGAGCAAGCTCATTCACAAGGAGGTCCTGAAGCATATATACAGTCAACGAGACATTACATAAGAAAAAAAGGCATCCTATAAATACAGTTAAAGTTCATGTGAACTACTATATAGAATAGTACATCATAGTTTAATAAAGTATAGTTAAGGTCATATAATACATAATGTTCAGAAACACAAGGAGAGAATTATAAACATATGCTAGGAAAAAGCAGTAAATGTGGAAAGTATAGAATATCAGGAAAGAGAAGCTGGTCTAGAAGGAAGAGTTAAGGATTAATGGAGAGCAGAGAATGGAAAGTGCTAGTGAGAATAAGGGGGAGTAAGATATAGATAAGGAGTGCAAGGGTTGCGGAGGGTAATAAGAACAACTGAAAGGGATCTTATAGTTTAGCTGCAGCAGATATTTTAGGGGTCTTACTGCCAGAAGCTAGATAGATTCAGAAATGGAAGGCACTAGTTCCTGGTAAATGGGATGGTGAAGTTGGAGCCAAAGAGTGAGGAAGAGGCTTAAAGACTGCTGCAAATATCTTTTATTTTAGATGCATCCAACGCTTTGTAGAACTTAACATGGACAATGCTAAATAGTTTCAGTATGGATTGCAGTTGGTTCCAGATAGTTGGAAGACCAAGTGATAAGGCACATTTGCCAAAGGTGAGAGTCTTAGGACCAACGAGGAAGATAAAGTTTGATTTCCTAAGTGAGTATGCACTACAGGAGATGCAGATGAGAGATGTTAGGTAGCTCAGGAGTTTGTTCAGAAGTAGTTTAAGAGTCCATACACCAGCATGCAGCAACCATCTAGTGGTGAGTGATGTCCAACCAACAGCTGTGCATAGAATGCAATGATGGGTCTGGTAAGGGGAGTTTTTAATGAACCGCAGTGCGCAGTGATAGAGGGCGTCCAATTTGTTTAGGCTTTAAAGTGCAGAGGAAGTGTAAATTAGATCCCCTTAGTCAAATAGGAGAAGGAATGTGGCTTGAACAAGCCTGACATGAGTCTGTAGCAGGAAGAGAGACCTATTTCTGAAAAAGAACCCTAACCTGGCTTTTAGCCTCCTGGCTAGGTCCTCAAGATGGTCATCAAAAGAGATCATGTTATCTATCCACATGCCAAGATATTTAAATTTGGAGACGACTTCCAGAGGTTCACCTAGAAAGGTGACAACAAAGTCTTTAGGTGAGTCGGGTGGAGTGGTACTGGAGGTGCTAAGAGAGAAGATCATTACCTTAGTTTTCTTAGCATTAAGTAGAAGCTTAGCATTGATAAGAAGAAGTTCGAGCTGAGCAAAGTCAACTTGTAGCACGTCTCTAACTTCGGACAAGGTTGAGCCTGAGGTGACAGTACTGTGTCATCCACAAAGAAATGCAATTTGAATTTGGTTATGTGAGAATCCAGGTCATTGATGTACAAGGAGAAGAGGATAGGGCCTAGGATGGAGCCTTGCAGGACTCCAATGGCAATCAGCAAGGAGGCTGACAATAGGCCATCAGCTTTAACTTTATGGGTCCTCCCTGATAGTTAACTGGTAAACCACTGAGCAGTGGAAGGGGTGGCACCTAATTTAATAAGGCTAGAAACAAGTAGATTGTGATCGATGGTATCAAACGCATTACTAAGGTCTAAGAAGACTGTACCAATAGTCTTCTTAGCATCCATAGCAGTAACCCAGTCATTAGTAACTTTAGCCAGTGCTGTGATGGTGCTGTGGTTAGACTGGAATCCGGATTGTCCTGGGTTAAGAAGAGAAAAGATTTCGATGTGGAGTTTTAATTCTGTGTAAATCAATTTTTCAAAGACTTTGGAGAGAACGGGCAGGATTGAGATAGGTCTACAGTTATTTAGATAGCAAGGGTCCCCAGACTTGAATAAGGGCAGGATATAGGCAAATTTCCAACAAGATGGAACTGTGGCAGTGGTGATGGAGAGATTGAATTGTGAAGAATAGGGGCAGTGAGATGCGGGTAGCCAAGTTTAAAAAAAAAAGGTTCAAGACCATCATCCCCGGCACTTTTCTTAGTATCTAGGTAAAGAAGTCAGTCTTCAACTTCTTTGTAATTAAGTGTATGCAGCTGGAAGGGACAAACTGAAGTATGGGAAGTGGGAGTAGTACTGGCTTGAATATTCCCAAGGCCTGCATAAGGTGAGGAGTCAAAGGCTAAGCCGGCTGTGACAAAATGTGTGTTAAGTTCTTCAAGGATTTGGCAATTATTTTCAACAATCTTACCATTGGTGAGGATCTTGGCTAGGATGGAGGGAGCAGCAGGCCGACTTTTGATAGATTTAATTGTCCTTCAAATTTCGTAAGAATTTCTGTTTGCCTGTTCAGAGCTGGAAACATAGAAGTTTACCTTTACAGAATGAATGCGTTTTAGGCAAGCATTCCTAGCTGCTCTAAAAACCTGCCAATCTGCAGGGCTCTTAGTGCACCTAGCCTTAGCCCAGATCTTGTCACAGTTTGCAAGTGTAGCCTTCCGATCTTGGGTGAACCAGGGATGAGAGGTGTTGCACACCCTAGCCTTAACAAAGGAGCATGCTTATTTACCAGGGTGACAAAGTTGTCGTTGAGGACAGTGACAGCTTCCTCAGCTGTTTTGGCAAGATAGAGATCTTGCCATCTTACCTTGCCTAGGTCAGACAAGTAATTTGCTGTGCTAAATTTATGAAAAGACTGTTTTGTTATAAGCTTGGGTTGGTGACTAGCCTTGGCTTGCGATCTTATGCATACTACAACTCCATGGTCGCTCATGTCATTGTGGAAAACCACAGAGTGTAACATTTTATGAGAATGAGTGGTTAACATCTAGGAGTGAACTGTTGGCAATATTCAACGTATTAGTCCTTGTAGGTTCACTAACTAGCTGTATAAGGCCAAGCTCATTGCAGAGAGATTTCAGGCTGTGTGATTCAGGGGTAGGCCAGTCCATATTGAAATCCCCAAGGATTATTATTTCAGTAGTGGTTAAGGATTTAAACACATTACGGAAGTCAGTGCCACCAGCGGAGGGCCTATAACCACCGATGACAGTAATGCATTCTGTGGAAGGAAGGTGAAGCTTCAGGGATACAATCTTGTATTCTTTTGGTTTGATTTTCAGTAGATATCACTAACTGAGTACTTGGTTTTAGATTAAACAGCCAACACCCCCAGTTTCCCTATCTGCCCTATATAGTTTATAGCCAGGAAGAGTAGTTTGTTGGTCAGTACTGGCCTTTTTAATCCACAACTTGGTAATAATGATAATATCTGGTTCAGTATGAGCAGCCCATGCTTGTAACTGATCAAATTTTTTGGTCAAGCTTAATATATTGACCAGCACCATTTTAAGTCTGGGGGGCAGCTGTAAATTCCGTAGGTGAAGTAAGTGGCAATGGAGGTCCAGGATTTAACTACACATTGTCCAAGCAGAGGAGGAACAAAAGTAGTAATTTTCTTAGGGAGCTCATCAAGAATGTAAATGCTTTTTTTCTTTGTAACCACCCACTATTTATTGACAGAGGCATAGATTTGGTGTTAGGTAAGGTGAAGCTGATTTGACTGTTCACTGATAAGACTGAAAATGCTCAGAGAGACACAGCTGAAGGGAGTAGAAAGTGGAGGGGGGAAGAATGGGGAGTGTGAGTCAAGGGAAGGTGGTGTGCTACATAGAGTGAGGTACAGTGTGAAGTGGCAACATAGGTTGGAATAAGGAGTTCCAGGATAGGACCAGGGCCTGATGCTTCATGTTGAACTGATACACTAAGTATGTTATTTACTGCAATCAAAAGTACAAAGATAACACATGCCATGATTCCAACATAATGCAGTCTGTGGGGTAGAAAGGATGGGATACCTCTGCTACATGGGTGTCAGGAGCACAGCCTAATACTCTTTAACAATTGAAGGGCTAATGTAAAAGAGTGCCTAAACAGGTAGAGAAATGGCAGGGAGAAATTAGCTGGGGGGCAATCGCAGGCTGGGAGATACAGAGCAGCTAAATGAAGTTATAGCAAGAGGGCACTGCTACTCTTAAAAAGGATTGGAGTTGAACATGTCCGTGTTAAGCCAATAGGATAGTAGAACAACAAGAAAGGTGGAGCAAGGCTGTATTTAATGGTGGCCTAGGAGGGGATGGTGGGACAGGAGAAAAAGCAGGGAGTAGAAATTAGGAGGTGAGTTGGGAGCAGAGGATTAAAGAAAGCACGGTTTAAGTCAATGGCAAAAGGTGCACCAATCAGAATGGAGCCAGTGTCTGCCTGCAAAAGTGCCACACCAATCGGGTTCTGCCAGTTGGGGTGGCTCTGGGATGAATTCAGCGGCCGTACCTGAAGGGCTAGATCCGATTCCTGGGACTCTTGGTTTGGTGCAAGCTGGTGGAGGTAGTCGGGCAGTGGCCGCAGAGACGGCTGAAGTGCACCACCCTCTGGAGTGGAGTGCCACTCAGGTATGAGTCCCTAAGGGGTAAGGGAGAGAAGGCAAATTAAATACAGAGCTAGGCAAGAGTCTGGGGTGGCAGACTGGTGGCAGACCATCAACAGGGGGTGGGGATGAAGGAGATTAAACAAAAGACCAGCAAATTAGTTAGGCAAGAGTGGGGTGAGTTAGAAATAATAGTCAGGTAGGGGAGGAGATGCTTCAGACCAAGTCCTCCCAGTAGAGGCTAATAAAATTCAACATTCTTCCCCAGCCAGTTCAGGTTTAGGTCACCCATCATTAACAGCTCATTCAAGCCAACCGTAGCTCCAACAGCCTCCAGGAGATAAGTTAACCCTTGTAGGCCCACGAGAGATGGTTATAAGTACAGACCAGATGCATTTTCTTAGTACCACTCCCAGCAGAATTACATGTAAAAACTCACAGACTGAGGATGAAGGAAGAGCCTGCTGGATCTGGAAGATATTCAGAGGACATTTTACGTATTTTATTATTCTGTTTTTTCCCCTTCCACACCGGTGTGGTGGATATACTTGCCTTTTCGGTCTGGATATACCAGACTTATAGGAGGCAGTAAAGGGCAGTGAGTTAAGGCTCTGAGCTTCAGATCAGGATATCTGGATTTGAATCCCACAGCCACCTAGGTGCATACTGTCTGATCCTTAGCAAGTCCCTTAACTTTCTTGTGCTCCCAGGTCGCATCTGAAAACAAGCTTCAGCTTAGTGTGCTACTCCTGGTTAAACAATGCTCCCTTTCCCTTCCTTCCCTTTCACAGAGCTAAGGGCAGAGGGTTCTTTTTTATCATTTTATTAGTTTCTTCTGTTTCTTTGGGCCTTTTGAATCCAGACCCCATGGGGATGCCAACATTTGGGATAAAGCCCCAACATGAGCATGCATCAGCAGCTCTGATAATATGCATCATAAGTCTCTCTTCCTCACTCCCTCCTTCTGTCCTGAGCACTCTGCCGCCTATACATCTACAAGTGGTAGTAGTTCTGTAGAATGCAGCTTCCTTGCCCTGGGTGGGGGGGGGGAGCATCCACTGAGACACTTGATGCTCCTCCCCCTGACTGGCCCTGGATGACCTAGGCTCATTCCCAAACCCGAGTTGCTGGCATTCCGAGTGGTAGCCTTACTACTGCGCTGACAGGCTTGCCATAGTCAGGTGACTTCTATAGTAAAACATAATACCCCCTCCACACTTAGATCCAGGATTGCCAGACTTGACTGGGTTAAAGCCAGGAAGGGCACAAGCATGCATCTGGCACATTAGGCTTGAGTCATGTCTCAGACCCAGTATATCAGGAATATAGTGTCCAACCCATGCAGTGAGCCTCAACAAATTAAACATAATACTGGGGACATTCAGGTGTGCTATTTTTAGGGGGTTGGCATTATGGCAGGCTGGGAGAGATGCATAAGGGAAAGGGGTAGCCTGGGATTAGGTTCAAAATCATCAGCAATTACAGTCAGGGAGCCAGGTAGATATGATAGAGACCAGTTTAGGGGTATCAGTGGGCACTTCAGTCAAAATGGGTCAGGAGTACCACATCATTTTTATAGCCCTTAAGAAAGCTGCTAGGCCTTTGGCCATTAAGGTAGGTGGTAGTGGCTTGCAGGGCCAGCAAAATTGTTCCTAGGTTGACAAGATGGTACATTTTCAGTAGTCTGTGTAACAAGATTTGGGAGGCAGTATAGCGCAGTGGTTTAAGGCTCTGAGCTGCAAATCTGGTGACATCCAGCAGACCAGACCTGGGTTTGAATCCCACAGCTTCCACATACATACTGTGTGACCCTGAGCAAGTTACTTAACTTCCCTGTGCTCCCAGGTCGCACCTGTAAAAAAGCTTTCAGCTTAGTGTGCTACTCCTGGTTAAAAACAACTTAAAAAAAAAAAAGATGCCACACCAGCAGAATTCACTTAAGAATAGCCAATAACCAAATTAGTAATAAATGCAACAGTGATAACAATTAACAGTAAACTGAGAGAAAACCTGAAATGAAGCAGACCCTAAAGGGTGCAGGCTGTAAAATAACCAGTAAGATGCAGAAAAACAGAGCAGCACATAGTCCCTTAAACAAAATTAGCTACTAACTACACTACCCTGTACGCAGACCCCTGATTATGATTTACAAAGAACAGATAGGATATCACCGTAAAGAAGCTGACCAGAAGGGATCAGAGAACCATTGTGCAGTTAATGGATACTGCAGTGGAACTGCTGTTAAGTAAGAGGAATATCAGCTGACCCAAGACAAAATAGTAACCAGAATCAAATTCAGAGTTCACAGTAGTAATGTTCTGCAGAGTACTTTAATACGTCCTGCATGAGCAGCATGCAGTGAAATCACAGAATGATTGCAATGTCTAGATTTGAGCAGCAGGACTGACTGCCAAATTAGAAATTACAAACCAAATTACAAATCTGCAAGATCAGCATACAGTATGCAGTATTTTTCAATGGTACAGTATTCTGACACTTTAAGGAGAACAGAAACACTGCCATATTTCTACTTCATTTTTGCTAGTCCAGTGTTCTGTTACTATGCATGCCTCTCATTTGTTTGTTTTTTGTCTCCTTTTTCTCAAAAAAAGTGTTGTGTATATAACACTCATTGCACCATTAAAAATGCTCCACCTAGTGACCTCACTGTTTAATATAAGTCTATGGCTCCTATAATGATACTCTTTACATGTGTTTACATGTACCTGACTGATGCACGTCCATCTGCATCACTCTCCTGCCACTCAACTCGCACCACTCATGACAGCCATTCACATGGGTAGAGTTGTGCATCACCGGGTTTTTTGTTTGTTTTTTTACTATATAAGTATTTGTAGCAACTGTGTCTGGGGGACAGGACATCAACCTGGTCCCCAGCTCTCCTAAGCCAGCTCTCCGCCTCCCTCAGCATGCACCCAATCATTAAGTTCCTTATGACTTCCCATCTTGTGGCAGGGCTGGGGAAGGAGGGCTATTTTCCCCATCCCCTGTACAGAATGTACGAGGTGGACCAGGGCACCTGCCAAGTGATGGTGTGGGTGGGGAAGCAACTTGGTCAGTCTTCATGAAGCCCCCACATTATACCATTGTCCTCTTTTCTGGTTCCCCTGCCCCTACTGTGGAGTAATGTACTCATGTATGAAGGCATACCCATGTGATGTTCCCCACAGATCCCGAGTGTAATTTTGCCTTCAGGACCTGCTCTACCCCTAGGCCTCAATCTGGGGGCAACTAAGGCCAAGGTGACAAGCCACCCCTCACCAGGAGAGGAGAGCAGTCCCTCAGGTGCTCGATCATCTCCCTCCACTGCTCACCCCCGATGACCCAAGTCTTTTCTCGAACCTGGGTCACCGGTGTTGGAAAAGGTAACATGTGCGAGGCACCACAGCCCTCTTCGCCACTGGGCTGGCATTGCACCTTACATTTCTTAACAGCAAAAGCCCACAGACATCCTTTAGTTTCACTTGTTTTTGCTTACATTATATAATTTTTCACTTCTATCAGAATTTAGGATCTGTTCTAGTACCAAAAAAGAAAAAGAAATCTTAGTTGTATTGGTCCTTGGAAACAGGCATTGTGGAATAGCTTGATACCTTTTATTAGCTGAACATGTATCTTGTACAGAACAATGTGTAATAATACGCAAGCTTTTGGGACCACACAGATTCTTCATTGGGTGCAATAGCTTATTCTTACCTTATTCCACACCTGATGAAGGGACCTACATGGCCATGAAAGCTTGTGCATCATATCATCCTTGTACAAGACATATGTTGGGCCAATAAAAAGTGTCAAACTATCCAGCGACTCTGGATTGTTTTTTAAAGTTTTAAATATGTTTTGTTTTTTTGAAAGAAAGGCACTTGCCTGGCTTAGAAATCTTCAGGTTTAGGTCAAGAAAACACAGAAATATGGTGTGTGTATATATATATATATATATATATATATCTAGAGTGCTCATAATGGGAAGCATCTGGAAATCCAGATTAACACAAATGGTAGTATTATTTTGTTTTCTATAAAGCTTTTTCTCCTGGCAGTTGATGCCGGCAGGCTCTTGGCCCTGTGCCCACCACCACTGTCTGGCATCCACCTCCCCATTATTCACCATGCCTAAAGTCCATCACAAATTGCCCCCATGGTGGGACTTGGAAGGGAAGGGCTGTCCTGTGCCCTTACAGTGACTCACATCCAGAATTGGGCCGGTGGTCCAGGTAGCATGCAGGCATGAAAGTTGGAAGGAAGGGCTTCATGATGCCTGAGCTGATCATTTTCCATTTTCTACCCTTAGGTCCTATCCCATGCAGCACATAAGCATATGCATGTGGAGGTGTGCACATACTACAGAACTGCAGCCCCTCCTTTTTATGCTGCTTAATGCTGGTATTACCCCAGGCCTCCACCTGGTGGCTGCCAAGGGCCAAGTCATCATGCCTCCCACCCTGGGAGAGAACATAAGAATTTGCCAGCAGGTGGAGACTATGTGGCCCATCTAGTCTGCTCGAGATGTCTACCTCCCCCCATCTACTGTTTTTGCAGCTCTGACCACAGTTACTGTCCCATGCCCATTTGAATTCGATGACTGACTTAGCTGCCATCACCTCCAATGGCAGGCTGTTCCACGGGTCCATGACGCTCTCTATATGAAAGTACTTTCTATCATTGGTTCTGAACTTTCCGCCTACCAGGTGTAAGTTGTGTCCACTTGTGCACGCAGTCCTATTTTCATGGAAGAGGTTTTTGGTTTGTGCTGCATTTATCCCTTCAACATACTTAAAAGTTTCTATCATGTCTCCTCTATTTCTTCTGTGCTCAAGGGAAAATAGATTCAATTGGCTGAGCCTATTTTTATAAGGTTCATGGTGCAGACCCTGCACCATATTTGTGGCTCTCCTCTTCATGGATTTCTGATGGTCTATATCCTTTTTTAAGTGAAGCCACCAGAACTGCACACAATGCACCAAGTGTGGCCACATAAATGACGTACAGAGTGGGTTGATTACCTCATGCTTTCTAATGGTTATACCCCTACCTATGCATTCAAGGATGCTGCTTTCCTTTAGCGCTCCTTTTTTGCATTGCTTTCCTACCTTTAAATCTTCAGATATGAGAACTCCTAGATTCCGTTCCAACTTTGTCTCTTCTAGTTGCTGCCCTTCCAGGACATATCTATTTCCTTGGTTCCTCTTACCCAAGTGCATTACCTTGCACTTTTTGGTGTTGAATCTCAGCTGCCAGTTCCTGCATCATTCCTCTAGCTTTCTGAGGTCTTCCTCCATTCCTGAGACACCTTCTTGAGTGTCCAACCTGTTGCAGAGCTTTGTATCATCTGTGAACAGGCATACCTTTCCATTCAGTCCATCAACAATGTCACTGATGAATTTATTGAAAAGGTTTGAACCAAGCACTAAACCCTTTGGAATGTCACTGGTCACTCTTCCCTCCTTCGACAAGGTGCCATTTACCATAATTCTCTGTCACCTACTCTGAAGCCAGGTTTTAACCCATTTGACCACTTTCTGATCCATGCATGTTTATTCCAACTTATTTGCTAGCAATCTGTGTAGAACTGTATCAAAAGCTTTGCTGATGTCCAGATACACTATGTACACAGCTGCACTTTGGTCCACCACTCTCATAATCCAGTCGAAGAATTCTATCATATTCTTTTGGTATGAGAATTCTGCAGTGAAGCCATGTTGCCTCGGGTCAAGTTTTTCACTTCCTTTCAGGCATTTCACTACCCCTTCTTTAACTAATGTCTCCATTATTTTACACACCACTGAGGTCAGGCTGACTAAGTAATAATTTTCTGCTGCCTCCTTACTACCACTCTTATGTAAAGGTACTAGTGGCCTTTCTCTAGTCATGTGGTACTGAGCCATATCCTAGTGACTTGTTAACTGTAAGGAATGAATGTACCCGGGTCATCTGACTTGCTAAAAACATTACTATTTGGAAGCACTCTTGAACTCCTGGAAGGACAACAAAAACTTCTGGAATAACATAAAGGAGATCACAGGGAATGAACCTAAGTGGGCAGTTACTATGCTCAGCATAGATGGAACTCCAATGCTGGACCCATTGACCATAGCAGACACATTCAGCAATGCCTTTTCGGACCTTAGCACTGTCCTCCCTCCTGATTTTCTGAATGTGCCCGCCTCAACCAATGCACCATACACACACATGCTAAGCACCATGCTACTCCACCCCCTTTCTACTTCAAAGAGGTCCCTAAAAGCAAAGCCAGAAAATACATACATAAAGTTCTTGGCGAATTTAGATTTAGTTGGGACAGCCTAGATCTAAAACTAATTGCCTCCACACTTGAGGAGATTCTAACACCCCTGACCAAGGTCCTGAACCTTTCCCTAAAATTGGGGCAATTCCCCAACAAGTGGAAATTGTCCATAGTTACCACAGTTTACAAAAGTGGAGATAGAGCACTTCAAGCCAATTTTAGGCTTATCTCCATTCTCCCACCACTATCGAAAGCCCATGAGTGTATTATTGCAGATCAGCTTGTTGACTACCTGGACAAGTACCATATTCAATGTCCTCAACAACATGGCTTTAGAAAAAAAACACAGTACCACCTCTGCACTGCTTGAATTAATGGGCTTCATTCACAAATCCCTAGACTAAGGTAAACTGGCAGGCACTGCCTTCATCAACCTGACGAAGGCTTTTAATACAGTGAACCACTCACTGCTGCTTGAGCAACTATCAAGTGCCGGGATATCATCTGACATAGAAACATAGAAACATAGACTTTGACGGCAGATAAGCACCACTTGGCCCACCCAGTCTGCCCATTTCCCTACCTATTGGATAAGCTGCAGATTCTAGTTAACCAACAGCCTACTTCCTGCAACCCCCCACTATAATTGCCTTATGTCTGTCCCATGCATGTTTAAATTGCCCCACTGTTTTAGACCCCACAACCTCTCCAGGAAGGCAGTTCCATGCGTCCACCACTCTCTCCATGATCAAATGGTTTTAAAGTTGCTTAGAAGGATGCTCACAACAGGTAAAGATATCCAAAATTCTATCAGAGCAGAAGCTTGTCAGCTCCAGAATACCCCAGGGATCAATACTGGGACCACTCCTTTTCAGTATCTTCTTGAAGAACCATCCAAGTGCCTGTCACAAACATATCCTGCTGCAGATGTGCCATATTCTACACTTGCAACTCCAATCTGAACCGTCTTCAACACAACTTTCAACTCAGCTTTGAGCAGGTGGACAGCTGGTTCGGTGACCATAAGTTTTTGCTAAATTATAATAAGACTAAAGTAATGCTTTTTAATAGCCCCCACAACAAGCATAGAACCAAACCTTTGGCCATTAGTAACTGTTTAGGCACTCCCCTTGAACAGATACAATATTTTAAATACCTTGGAGTCACTGTCAATAGCACTCTTTCGTATGTGCAACACAAAGATAATATTGCCTGAGCTGTTAACATAAGGATCATACAACTCCACAGGGACAAGCACAACCTGACTCCTGAAGCTTTAAGAACAGCAATTTCCAGCTCCATCATCTCAATAATTGACTATGAGCTAGTCATATATGGCTCTACCTCTGCAACAGCCCTTCAAAGGATCACTGTTGCCCTTAATAAAGCCTGCAGACTCCTGACAGGTGTGGCCAGCTTCACACATACATGTGACCTATATGCCCAAACCGGGTGGATTCAATTGTCTGGACGGATACAATACCCAACCTGTTTGCTAACTAAGAAAGTTTATCTCAGACTTTTATCTCCCAGGGTCCAAAAGCTCCTTAGCCATTTTTCTAACCCGTTACATACCCTCGGTTTAGTAACACAGGTATTCAATATTCCCAGATGCCTCACAACTCAATGTCAGTGTTCTTTTGCTCACAGGGCCCACATTTAATTAAACACTCTAGCAAGAGACACCGCCAATGCACCAAAACTGGGCTCATTCAAACACAAGCTATGTCAACATCTTGTTGCGAACAGTAGGTGTGACTGTCTCCCATACATACAAAACATAGAAATGTAGTCTTTGATGGCAGATAAGGACCACTTGGCCCACCTAGTCTGCCCATTTCCCTACCTACAGGATAAGCTGCAGATACTAGTTAACCAACAGCCGATTTCTTCCTACCACCCACAAGAATTGCTTTATGTCTGTCCCATGCATTCTTGAATTCTCCCACAGTTAGACCCCACAACCTCCTCAAGAAGGCTGTTCCATGTGTCCACCACCCTCTCTGTGAAAAAATAATTCCTCACATTGCCCCTGACCCATCCCTGCTATATCCTCAAATTGTGCCTCCTTGTTCTTGCACATCTCTTTTTCTGAAACATGCTACCCTCTTGGACTTTGTTGATTCCACTGAGGTACTTAAAAGTTTCTATCATGCATCCCCTCTCCCTCCTTTCCTCAAGGGTATACATATTAAGATCCTTTAGTCTCTCCTCATATGGCTTCTCTTGCAGACCCTGCACCATTTTAGTTGCCCTACTCTGGACTGCCTCCATCCTGCCTATGTCCTTGTGGAGATGGGGTCTCCAGAACTGGACACAGCACTCCAGATGTGGTCTCACCAACTGTCTGTAGAGAGGGATAACAACTTCCTGTTTTCTGCTGGTGATGCCTCTCCTTATACATCCCAGTATACCCCCATCCCTCCCTCCTGCCTTCTCACATTGCTTGCTAACCTTAAGGTCATCTGTTATGATTACCCCCAGGTCCCTTTCCATTTTTTTTGTTGTTACTACTTCCCCTCCCATAGTGTAATCTCCCCTGGGTTTTTGTTTCAGGTGCATTATTTTGCACTTCTTTGCATTGAATCAAGCTGCCATACTTCTGACCATTTCCTCAACCTTGCCAAGTCCTTCTCATCCTTTTCATAGTCCTTGTGTATCAACCTGTTGCAGATCTTTGTATCATCTGCAAAGGCATACTTTCCTTCCAGTCCTTCTGCAATGTCACTATAAAGACATTAAAAAGGACTGGACCCAGTACTGAACCCTGCGGTACCCAACTAGTAACCCCTCTTTGTCCAGAGTGGACTCCATTTACAATTACCTTCTGTGTCCTGTTGTCCAGCCAATGTTTTACCCAGGCTACCACCCAGGAACCCTCTCCCAGGCTTTTTAATTTGATTATTAATCTTTTGTGTGGGACTGTACAATGAAATAGCCTTCCAATGTCTGGGTAGGCCATGTCACAGCCCTCCTGGTCTACTACTTTGGTGCACCCAGTCAAAGAAATCAATTAGATTCATCTGACATAACCTTCCGCTGTGAACCTATGCTGCCTTGGGTCTGTGCTTACACTCTAGGTACTCAACAATTTATTTCCTTCAGAAGTAATTCCACCCGCTCCCTACCACAGAGGTCAAACTGGCAGGTCTGTAATTTCTGCCTCTGTCTTGCTCCCACTTAGTGAAGGGGAATCACATCCACCTTCCTCCAGTCCTCAGGTACCACACTATCCTCCCATGATTTGTTAAAATGGTAGTCAGTGGTAGTCATTTAGTTCACCCCTTAATTCTTTTAGAATTGTGACGTGAATTCCGTCAGGCCCCATTGCTTTGTCCACCTTCAGTTTTAGGAGTTCTTTCAGAACCCTTTCTTCTGTGAAAGGACTGGGATCAACCCCACTGTCCAGAGTGCGTCTGTTAATTGGATTAGGCACCTACCCCTCCTCCTCTTTTGTGAATACTGAGCAGAAGTATGTGTTCAGTATCCCTGCTTTTTCACTGTCCCTCTCTGCCCACCCACTGTCCTTTCTATTCAGCCTCACTATCCCTCCCTTTGTATTTCTATGTTCTCTGATGTACCTATAAAAGGTTTTATCCCTCTTCTTAACTGAGTTGGCTATCTTTTCCTCAGTTTTGGCCTTTGCTATTCTGACTTCCCTCCCTGCTTCCTTCTGCCTTAACTGGTACGGCTCTCTGTCCTGCTCCTTCTGTGTTTCCTTATACTTCTGGAATGCTATCTTTTTCTCCCTAACCTTCACCACCACCTCTTTTGAGAACCATAGTGGCTTTTTCTTTCATTTTGATTTGTTTATTTGCTTCACACAAAGGCTTGTTGCCTCTGTGATGGCAGTTCTGATGTTTCCCCATTGTTGCTCCACCCCTCCTGCTAGCCTGTTTGCTAGTGTTTGTCTAATGCACTCTCCCATCTTGCCAAAGTCAGCCCTCCTGAAGTCCAGTACCCTCACTTCTTTATGGCTTGACTCTGTAGCTGAGTTTATCATGAACCACACTGTTTGGTATTCATTTGTTCCCAGATAGCTACCCACTTCTAGATCTGAGATCCTCTTACTGTCTCCATTTGAGAGTATGAGGTCTAAGATTGCTCCCTCATGAGTGGATTCCAAAACTAGCTGTCTCAGGTATGCCACCTGCAGGGCATCGAGAATGGCCCAGCCCTTGGATGTGGCTGCAGCAAAAGTGCTCCAGTTAACATCTGGCATATTCAGCTCCCCCATCAACAGTATCTCCCCTTTCTCTGTCATCCTAAGGATGCCTTCTTTCATACCTTTGTCCATTCCCTCTCCCTGACATGGGGGTCTGTATACAACCCCTGTGTGGATTGTGGTGCCATTTCCAGTCTCTAAGGTGACCCACAGTGCCTCCTCTCCTCCCTGTTTACTCTTTTGTTGCCAATAGCTTGGCAGAAGACACCAGGAGAAAGGACTGCTGTGTGACTGAACTTCTCTGCTGGGACTAAAGTAGAAGAACTGTTGTACTTGGACCTTTAATTTAGGGTTAAAACACTAACATACAAAAAAAAAGTGTGTGTTTGGGTTAACTGAATTGAATGGGTATCTGAAGAGTTATCTAGGTGTAAATCTCAGGTGACTGAAAGGAATTAACTGCTGTGAGGTTTAAATTACTTGTAGAAAGATCTGGTAAGTAGGGGGAGTGGCTTAGCTAGAAGGAAGCTACATTTAAAGACTGCCTTAGAAAGATTCTACTAGTAGCTTGGCAGAAGACACCAGGAGAAAGGACTGCTGTGTAACTGGACTTCTCTGCTGGGACTATATTGCCCTCCTTCCTCCTCTCCACCCCCACCCAAAGCTAGTTCTATTTTTATAGGCACAGGATTTGACTGACAGAAGAACTTTCTGTTTAGGGCAGGAAGTGAGTGATCACAGAACCACCAAGGACCCACCATCCTAGAAGGGCAAGAGTAGCTCTCCGGCCCCCTTTAGCTGCTGGAGGTCTGCCTCTCAGCAAGTAAGTGGTCTACTGAGAAATATAGGATATTCTTGTCTCAGAACAGGACAATCAGGAGCTTAAAGGGCACACAGGCAGAAAGTAAGGAGAGAGAGAAAAAAACAGAGGAAAGAGTAAGGATTGCAAACAGTTAAGGGGCCAGAAATAAGACATGATTGGAGTGGTGCATTGCAGAGGCTGCGGAGCAGCAGTCTTCCGGGAGATGTTCTGGAGGATGTGGTGTTGTCCCATCTGCAGGCACCTCTCTGGGCTGAGGGAGGAGGTTGCTCATCTCCAGGCTGAGTTGGCCAGATTTGTGGGACCTCCTCTTCCATCCAGGGACCACCAGTGCCACTGCCGCTAGCCTCAGAGGTTGCCAAGAAAAGGAGTGGTTGGACCACAGTAGGCTCAGGGAGGGGTGAGGGTAGGAACAGAGGCATCCACTCCAGTTGTACCTCTCCACAATTCCTATGCCATTCTGGCAAAGTGTGGTTCATCTATGGAGGCACCCACAGTGGAGACCAAGGAGGATGCTGGGAACCTCCACAAAGGAGACCCACAGGAGGGTGGCAGGGAAAGGAAACAACTCCTTGTGATGGACTCCATTGTTAGGAAGGTAGAACTTGGGGAGGAAGGGGAGAGGGAGGTGAGGTGCCTGCCTGGCACCACGGCTTGGAGGAACAGGGAGCGAATCCTCAGGATTTCCAGAGCAGCTGCACAGGGAAGGGAGCTGGATGTCATTGTCCACCTAGGGACAAATGACCTGGCTAAGAAAGGGATTAGAGAAGTGCAGGAAGAGTTTGTGGAATTGGGGAGGGGCCTCAGTCAAGTAGCACGACGGTAACCTTCTCGAGGTGCTACCCATCTATGGCATAGGAGAAGCTAGGGTGTTCTGCACCATGGGATCTAATCAGTAGTTGAAAAACTGGTGTGGATTCAAGGATTTGGCTTCATTGGGGACTGGGGTCCACCTGGAGTGATGTGCCTATACTGGCATGATGGGCTGCATCTGTCCGGAGGGAACCAGGATCCTAGGTGATAGGTTTAAATGCTTCATTGGCAAGCTTTTAAACTAGCCAAGGAGGCACTGAAAGAACAGGAAAATCCTAGCCCCCAAATAATCATGGTAGTAAGTGTGGAAACACCAACATAGAGATGTCAATAGGAGAAGGGCAGGGGTAAATGGAGAAAGTGACAAAGGCAAGAAGGACAGGGATGGGAAAAAGGGTAGGGCCATCAGGAAATGGAGGTTAATAGTACCAATGACCGTAGTCTGGGCAACAAGCTCCCTGAGCTGATGGCCTTAATGGAAGAGGGATGCCTGGATATCATAGCAGTCACAGAAACATGGTACACAGAGAACCATGACTGGGCTGTTAACATACTAGGGTACATAACCTACAGGAGAGCAGGCAGGGGAAGAGGGGAGAGTAGCTCTCTATAAAAGAAGGGATAAAAGCAACTGAACAAAAGAGTAAACAGGGGAGGAGAGGAGGCACTGTGGGTCACCTTGAGACTGGAAGGGCACCACAATCTGCACAGGGGTTGTACAGACTCCCATGTCTGGGGAAGGAATAGATAAGGATATGATAGAAGGCATTCTTAGAATGGCAGAGAAAGGGAGATACTGTTGATGGGAGACCTGAATATGCCAGATGTTAACTGGAGCACATATGCTGCAGCACATCCAAGAGCGGGCCATTCTTGATGCCCTGCAGGTGGCAGGCATTAGACAGCAAGTTTCAGAACCCACTCATGGGGAGCAATCTTAGACCTTGACTCTCAAATGGGGGCAGTGAGAGGATCTCAGATCTAGAAGTGGGTTGCCATCTGGGGACAAGTGACCATCAAACAGTGTGGTTCATGTTAAACTCAGCTACAGAGTCAAGCCATACAAAAGTGAGGGTACTGGACTTTAGGAGGGCTGACTTTGGCAAGATGGAGAGTGCCTCAGAAAAGCACTAGCAAACAGGCTAGAAGGAGGTGGAGCAACAGTGGGGAATTATCAAACTACCATCACAGAGGCAACAAGCCTTTGTGTAAAGCAAATAAACAAATCAAAATGAAAAAAAAGCCACTATGGTTCTCCAAAAGAGGTGGCTGTGAAAGTCAAGAAAAAGATAGCATTCCGGAAGTATAAGGAAACACAGAAGGAGCAGGACAGAGAGCCGACTCCAGTTAAGGCAGAAGGAAGCAGGAGGGAAGTCAGAATAGCAAGGTCCGAACTGAGAAAAAGATAGCCAACTCAGTTAAGAAGGGGGATAAAACCTTTTATAGGTACATCAGCGAGTGTAGAAAGACAAAGGGAGGGATAGTGAGGCTGAATAGAATGAACGGTGGGTGGGCAGAGGGGGACAGTGAAAAAGCAGGAATACTGAATGAATATTTCTGCTCAGTATTCACAAAAGAGGAGGAGGGGAAGTGCCTAATCCAATTAACAGACGCACTCTTGGTAGGTGGGTCGATCTCAGTCCTTTCACAGAAGAAAGGGTTCTGCAAGAACTCCTAAAACTGAAGGTGGACAAAGCAATGGGTCCTGATGGAATTCACCTCAGAATTCTAAAAGAATTAAGGGAGAAACTAGTGAAACCACTGGCTACTCTTTTTAATAAATCATGGGAGGATGGTGTGGTACCCGAGGACTGGAGGAAGGCGGATGTGAATCCCCTTCACAAAAGTGGGACCAAGACAGAGGCAGGAAACTACAGACCTGTCAGTCTGACCTCTGTGGTAGGGAAAGTGATGGAGTCACTTCTGAAGGAAAGAATAGTTGAGTACCTAAAGGCCAGTGGAGCACAGGACTCAAGGCAGCATGGGTTCACAGCGGGAAGGTCATGTCAGATGAATCTAATAGATTTCTTTGACTGGGTGACCAAAGTAATAGACCGGGAGGGCTGTGGACATGGCCTACCTAGACTTTAGCAAGGCATTACACAGTCCCACACAAAAGATTAATAGTCAAATTAACCAGCCTAGAGTGGGACCCAGGGTGGTAGCCTGGGTAAAACATTGGCTGGACAACAGGACACAGAACGAATCGTAAATGGAGTCCACTTGAGGAAAGGGAGTTACTAGTGGGACCGCAGGTTCAGTATTGGGTCCAGTCCTTTTAATGTCTTCATCAGTGACATTGCAGAGGGACTGGAAGGAAAGAATGCCTTTTGCAGATGACACAAAGATCTGCAACAGGGTTGATACACAAGAGGCGGAAAGGATGAAAGGGACGTGGCAAGGTTGGAGGAATGGTCAGAAGTATGGCAGCTAGGATTCAATGCAAAGAAGTGCAAAATAATGCACCTGGGAAACAATAACCCAGGGGAAGAATACACAATGGTGGGGAGGTAGTAACAACATCAAAAAATGAAAGGGACCTGGGGGTAATCATATCAGATAACCTTAAGGTTATCAAGCAACGTGAGAAGGCAGTAGGGAGGGCTGGGGTATACTGGGATGTATAGGGAGAGGCATCATCAACAGAAAACAGGAAGTTGTTATCCCTCTGTACAGACAGTTGGTAAGACTCCATCTGGAGTACTGTGTCCAGTTCTGGAGACCCCATCTCCGCAAGGACATAGACAGGATAGAGGCAGTCCAGAGGAGGGCAACTAAAATGGTGCAGGGTCTGCAAGAGAAGCCGTATGAGGAGAGACTAAAGGAGCTTAATATATATACCCTTGAGGAAAGAAAGGAGGGGACATGATAGAAACTTTAAGTACCTCAGTGGAATCAACAAAGTCCAAGAGGTAGTATCTTTCAGAATAAGAGACTTGCAAGAACAAGGGACACAATTTAAGATAGAAGGAGGGCGGTTCAGGGGCAATGAGGAAGTATTATTTCACAGAGAGGGTAGTGGATGCATGAACAGCCTTCCTGAGGTAGGTTGTGGGGTCTAAAACTGTTGGGAGAATTCAAGAATGCATGGGACAGACATAGGGCAATTCTTGGCAAGAATTGGGAAGAAATAGGCTGTTGGTTAACTAGGATCTGCGGCCTATCCTGTAGGTAGGGAAATGGGCAGACTAGATGGGCCTAGCGGTCCTTATCTGCCGTCAAAGTCTATGTTTCTATGTTGCTTTTATCCCTTCCCTTACATAGAGAGCTACTCCTCCCCCTCTTCTACCCTCCCTGTCCCTCCTGTAGGTTGTGTACTCTGGTATGTTAACATCCCGTAACAGCCCTGCTGCTTTTGGGTACCTCCAAGCACTTTACACCAACCCCAAATTATTAACCTTGGCTTCCCTCCCCTCCTCCCCTACCCTATTCCCCTGCTTTCTCCCATTCTACTTCCTCCACCCCTCCCCTTTGATTTTAATCCCCTATTCTCTTTCCTTAACATTATCATTCCCCTCTCTACTCCACCCCATCCTTCTTTTACTCTCCCTCCTTGCCCTCTCTACCTATATGCCCTACAAGTTTGCTTGACAAGGCCTGTTTGACTGCTCCTCCCACCTGGTTCCCATTTCCACTACCTCTTCTCCCCCCCCAATTATTTTTTGTTCCAACCAGTGTGTCAATATGATTTACAATGTATTATATTTCTGTTTAATCCTGATGTTACTTTATTTAGTTTTCCTGTTGTTCACCTTTGATTGTCCATATCTTATGTTTGCTGATGTGAAACCTTTGTAAAAGAGTTTTGTAACTTAAATGTATTGTAATCCAAGACTTAAACAAATAAATATCTCAGCTAGTGGGGCAGCAAGTTCCTCTCTGAGTTCCTTTAGAACTCTAGGGTGTATACAGTCCAGCCCCATTGCCTTGTCTAGTCACAATTTAGACAGTTCCTCGAGTACCCTTTGTTTTCTAAAGGGGCTGGTGTCAACTCCCCTTTTGTGGTGATGTGTATCGGTTGTTGTTGGACATTACTAACGTCTTCATGAGTGAAGGCTGAGCAGAAGAATTAATTGAGGACTTCAGCCTTGTCCTTGACATTCTCCACTAGCTGACTCTTCTTGGTTGCCAGCCGGGTTATTCCTCCCTTACTCTTTCACTTTTTTCATATATATCTATAGAATGTTTTGTCCCCCCTCTTCATGCCCTGCACTATTTTTTCCTCTGTCCGGGCCTTGGCTACATTATTTGCTTTCACGGCTTCATTAAGTTTAGCTCTGAATTCTTCTCTGTCCTTCTCTGATTTGGTCTCTTTGAACTTTATAAAAGTTTTTTTTTTCTTTTCTGTAATTACTGTTGCCACCTCTTTGGAAAACCTGAATGAGTTCTTTTACTTTTTGGATTTGTTGGATTTGTTGATTTATTTTGTACATTGTGCCTTAACTGTAATTATAGCATTTTTCAGTTTATCCAGGTGTCCCCCACATTCCATGTGGTATTGGTTTCCAGCAGCGGATTGATATTCTCTCTCTTTCTTGAGAAATCTGCCTTACTGAAATCGAGCTTGGTATGACAACGGTCCTTTGCTTTGTTAATGGAGAACCAGACTGACCTGTGATCACTGGTTCCCAGATTGATCCCCACCTGAATGTCTGACACCCTGGCACTGCTTGTGAGTACCTGGTCCAGAATAGCTGATTCCTTAGTCAGTGAATCCACTAATTGCTTTAGTCCCACCTCCCATAGTGCAAGGAGGAATTCTTTACTCTTCTCTGAGGAGACAGTGAAGGTGGACCAGACTACATCTGGTAGACTGAAGTCCACGACTAGCACTAACTCTCCCTTATTGGCCTTCCTCAGTATGATTTCTAGGAGTTCTTTATTCTTCTTGATCTCATTGTTTGGGAGTCTGTAGATGATTCCTATTGGAATAGGGTTTCTGTTTCCAGCTCCCAGAGTAATCCATAGGGTTTCTGCTTTGCTGTGCATTCCCTGGATTTCACTTGTGTTGATGCCCTCTCTAATGGAGAAAGGGACAGTTGACTGACAGACACTTGATCCTCTCCCCCAGGGCCGACCCCTGGCAACCTCAGCTTGTTCCTGAACTCTGGCTGCTGGTATGGAAGGAGATAAGGTATGCAACACCTCACTCTCTGCACCACTGGGCCCATCTCTAGCTAATATATATATATATATATATATATATATATATATATATATATATATATATATATATATTTTTTTTAAACTGTAGCAGGAATTTAGCTTTCTTTTTTTTTCTCTTCTCTCCTGCTCTTTCCCTTATGCCCATCTCTAATCCCAGCCCCATCACCCCACTGTCCTCAGGACTCTTGTGGGTCCCTTCTTGTTCCCCCAGAGCTTTCCTCTTCTGGTGGAGTGGACAGAGGCCCCTCCTTACCTTCTGTTGTGGACAAGATCTGGTTAGTAATGGACCATGTCTCAGTAGCAAGGTGTGGGGCCTGTAAACCATGTGGCTTCAGCCTGCTGTCGGGGAGTGTTTTTTCTAGTTCCTGAGCACTCAGAGACATCGGCGTCAAGGATGCATCAAGCACATCCCCATGCAAGCATATGGCATGCAGCGCCTGCCAAAATCTCCCCTCTCAATAATCACTCCAGCTGCTTTATTGCCACCTGTGGTCAACCAGGTAGCAGTAAAATGGCAAAGTCAGCTGTCCTCCCTCCCCAGAGAAGGACAGTGTTAATTGGGACCCTCGATCCTTCTCCCCTTGGCCAGCCCTCTGCAGTCCAAGTTCATTATGGAAATTTGACTGCCGGCACAGGAGAGATAAAGTGCAAAGCACCTCAGCCCTCGCTGCCACCAGGCCAGCCCAGGAATCTTGCTTTCTGTGAAAACATTATTGGTGCACTGCTGTTTTCATTGGCCTTCTTAGCTGACAGTTCACAAAGAAGTACATCTAGGGTGACTGCATTATGGTACTGAAAGCGTTGTTTACTTAAACTGTGCATGTGTTTTGTGTATGTAATCTTGTTTTTTTTGCTCAGATTATATGTAGTGGGATTTAGCAGTGATATAAAAGTTGATGTAGACATTACAACTCCAAACATACAAGTGGGAAATGAAACCTATCTTGCTCTGTAGTAACAAACAGTATACATTTGGGATAGGAAAAGATCCAACCATTTTAGAAGCCTCATCCCTACTGTTAACTCATGCCATGAATTCCCTCATCCAAAATATTTGTAAACTATTAGAATAACTGTACAGTCAGAAAAAAGGAAACCAAAGGTGGTAGGGTTACTACTTGTCCAGATTTTTGCAGGACAGTCCTGATTTTGGCAGCCCTGTGTTGCAAAAAATGTGAAAAATACTACGGGCCAGATATTCAAAGTATAGCACGGCGTGCAAACCAATAGCGTGGGAATAGCGCAGGAATAGCGCATAGCAGTCATATTCAAAGGACCAGTTAACGCGCTAACAGCATTAGCGCAGGGCAAACCAATAATGTATGCAATGGGCAAATGGAAGGGGGGTGGCCAAGAGAGATGCGCAAAGGGATATTCAAAGGCCCAGTGCCACGCTAGGACACATAGCGTGACACGTAGCATGGCACTAGATACCACCTATAAAAGGCTGTTCTTAACCCAGGGCAAAAACACAGAGGAGGAGGGACCACAAGAGGAAGTGGGAATGTGTGCAGTGCCAGTAGCAGTGATGCTGCCATTGATGGCAGCTGTGGTGGAGGAGGAGGAGGAGGGAGGGCAGGCTGGCATGGGCCTAGCAGGCCAAGGAGGCGGTATGCTGCAAACAGGTGGTACTGGGCCAGGGTTCCCTTCGAGACCCTGCCTAATGACCACATCATTGGCCGGTACAGGATGAACAGGCGAATGTTGAGGCAGCTCTGTGAACTCCTGCATGAGCAGCTGCACTCAAACACCAGATGCAGCCATGCCATGACAGTGGAGGAGAAGGTGACAGCAGCGATGTGCTTCCTTGCCACAGGGATATTCCAATGACCAGTGGGGGACACCATCGGGGTAACGCAGTCTGCCACCTCACACCTCCTGACCCAGTTCCTAGAGACTTTCCTGCCACATGCTGGGGAGTTCATAGTATTCCCCAGCACAGCAGCAGAGTGCAGAGAAACAATGCAGCAGTTCCATCGAGTTGCGCACCTACCATCCGTACTGGGTGCCGTTGACTGCACCCATGTCCCCATCCCTGCAAAACCTGGCAATGGCAATGACATGTATGTAACAGGAAGGGGTACCACTCCATCAACTGCCAGGTGGTGTGCGATGTGGCTGGGCACATCAGCAATGTCTATGCACAGTACCCCAGCAGTGCCCATGATGCCTTCATCTAGCACCAGTCCCAGCTGTGCCAGGCATTTAAGGAGGGCAGGATACCCAGTGGGCAACTAGTCGGTGAGTAGTAGCATACAAGGCATACACACAGCAGCATGGATGGGGGCAGGCATTGTAGGCCAGGGAAGGGGTGTGCAAGGGCTACACAGAGGTGCAGGACAGCATCTGACAGACTGCAGTACGGCACTAACAGGTACACATCTCTTGACAGGGGACAGTGCCTATCCCCTGTGACCCTGGCTGCTGACACCAGTACTCTGACTGGCCACAGTGGCCAAGGAGATGTACAGCGAGGCACATGCCAGCACAAGGAACAGCACAAGGAGAGGGTGTTTGGCATCCTGAAGATGTGATTCAGATGCCTAGACACATCAGGCGGTGCCTTACAGTATGCACCTCAGAAGGTATGCCATATCTGCCTAGTCTGTTGTATGCTGCACAACATGGCAATGAACCATGGGATACAGGCACCTGAACCTGAGGGACAGTCCAACAGTGAGCCAGAGCCAGCAGTCAGGGGGATAGTGGAGCAACTCAAGAGGAGGGACCCTCGCATGGCACGCAGGGCCATAGAGCACAGGGACAACATCATCAGGACACTGTTACAGACAAGAGGGTAAGTACAGACTGCACAACAACTTGAAAGAGTACAATGAATAATCTATTTAATGTGCACAAAGAAACAGAACAGTGACACCAACAATCACAACAGTAACACAACACAGTGGAACAGACAATATGTGTGCATGTGGTGTGATGTTGGGGGTGTCCGGGACACACGTGGGGGGACAGACAGAAACGGTGTACTGACAGTGGGGAAGCAGGATGTGTGCTGTGAGGGTAAGGGGTGCAACTGTGGCAGTGGAAGTGTGCGTGTGCATGTGATGGAGTGCGTGGGTGTTTGCTAGTGTGTGCATGTGCATGTCTTTATGCATATGTGGGTGTGTCAATGTTGCAATGGTGGGGCGATGACTGCGCAGTGACGCAGTGTGATTGTGACCATCACTGCCACCTACCACCATGCATGTGACGTGCACCAGTAACGTGGGTCACAGACCCTGGTGTGCTCTGGGCTGAGGACAATGCTGATGAGAATGGTGAGGCAGGCAGGGCCGGCCTCCTGTGCCGCCGGGGGATGGTGGAGCTTGACAGGGTGGGTGGACGGCCACGGCGGCACTGTGTTCCTGATGGTGTGCATGATGCTGTGGAGCTGGACCCACTGGCAGCCCTGCAGCCACTGGTTGCCCACCTGTGTGCCCCGTGCCTTCTGCACCCTGACCAACCATCTCATGCTGGTGACCCCCATGCACCCCATGCAGTACGTTACCAATGTCGACCACTGCAGCCATGAGACCAGCAAAGCCGCAGTCTATCGCACCCACCCGGTGGCCCAACCTGTCCTCCACCTGCTGTTCAGCACGGGCAAAGCCCACTGAGATGGCCTCCCTCATCTGTGCCAGCTCATGTCTCAGCTCCCTCCGTATGCCATGCAGGTCCATACAGGCCTCCTGCTGGGAAGTGACAGCAGCCTGCAGGAGTGGGCGGGCCCCTTGGGCATCCTGCCCCAGGGGTACAGACCCCTCAGCTGCAGGTGGCACAGGTGTCTGCTGCACAGGAGGAACTGGATGCTGTCACATGCCAGGCACGGCCTGCTGCTGGTGACTACTGGTGGTGATCTGTTGCACTGTATGGACAGGGAACCCAATATGGGTTGAACACTGCACATCCTCCGGTGCAGAGATGTTCCCCACACTGCCCACCACCGGATGCGCAGGGACATCTACACTGGCAACACTGAAGACACCACTGCCACCTGTTCCACGGCCTGCCAGAAGCCCCTCCCCTGCATCCCCCTCCACAGGCACATCCGGGTGTTGGGAAAACTCTGACATGTCAGTGTCATCGCCACTAGTCACAGTGACTAGTAGGACCTCCTCTACATCCACATCCTCCTTTTGTGCATCATCCAGATACCCAGTGTATCCCAAGCCCCCTACTGAGGTGTGAACCCCCCTCCCCAGGCAGTTGCAGCCTCTGTCCATGGAATTGCCACACATGCATTGTCTCTGTGTGGCTATGAGTGGCACACAGCCCGGATGTTGATGGGTGTTCTCCATCATCCTCCTCCACAACCTCCGGAACATGGCCTTAGATCCTTGGCTGCTCCTGTTGTTCCACAGGCCTGGCAGACACCGCTGTGGAGAAAATAGGGACAGGGTCAGTGACCTGTACACGGACAATGTGCCCTAATACCACCACCACCACCACCACCACACCATGCAGACCCCAGGACACGTACTTCCTTCACATAAGCCCTTGACCACATGCACCCACCTAACCCACAGTGACCATGCCATTGCCATACAGCTTTTCAGCAGCCCACAGTGCACCCTGTGCAGGACACCAACAGCAGGAACATGCACCCATGCCATCACAACATGCAGGGGATACACATGTGAATACAGACCTGTCCTGTGCAGTGCAAGAGGCATCTCACATCCACCACCCGGCACACCTCCGACTGCCACCGTCCTCAGTGTCAATGCCACCACAGCCTTGAGTGGCTCCTCCACTGGCTGCTGTTGTTCCTGTGGTCCTCCACCGGTTGTCATTCGGTCCCTCAGTCGTTGTGCCTCCTCCTCCTTTGCACATCGCAGAAAGTTGTTCCAGCGTTTTCGCACAGCCTCTGTCATCCTGCCACGTCCTCCTACAGCATTGATAGCAGCTGTCACCTCCTCCCAGGCTTGGCGCACCACTGCATCCGTGGCCCTGTGTATGCGTAGCACCTGCTCCCTCTCCTTCACAGCATGCAAGAGTGTGTTCAGCTCATCTTGGGAGAACTTATGTGCACGTATGCACTCTTGCCATGCTGCTAAACCTATAGGACAGTTGAAAGGGGATATGTGTCAGCAGCCGTGTCAGTACTGCGTTGCATTATGCATAGACATCACAATGCCACCCCCTACAATGACACAGGCCACATGGACATGTCACAGTGCATCAAGTACATGTACGGTGCACATGGCCACATAGTCACTGTCCGTCCTGTGTCTGGGCAGCGAGCCCTGTACCCACATGTGCACTGCTGTCGCCCGTGGCTGGCATGTGCACCCATGACTGGGGCCACCCCTATGCCAACCACCTGGCACTGTACTGTGCCCTTCGTGATCACTACACTGGGTGCGTGGACAAATGCATTGGCATGTAGACAGTGTCACGACACCAGGCACAGTCCACACAGTGCATGGGATAGCACAACGCCAGGAACCTGTGTACTTCCTGCAGGAGGGCCACAGCCTACCACGCCACATATCCAGGGAGTCATGTCAGTGAGCCACTGTTGCAGGACACACCATGGTAGTGCACTAGTGCTCCTGCCTGGCACTGACAGTGTGTAGGCAGTGCCACATGGCACAGTTCCATGCAGGGGAACGTGCACAGTGCACTGGACAGTATGATGCCCAGGCAGACGTCTAGGGCTGTGCACCATCACACAGCACAGTGCTTGCCTGAGGTCCAACATGTGTCTGACCATTCACCAGAAGGTACATCTGTGTGCTTCATTCCGTGCTGACCCTGTTCTGAGCTCTTGCCATTCTGAGAGTCCAATGGCAGTCATATGTACCTGCCTCTTGCTGCTCATCCCCCTGTTGCATCTTGCCACCAGTCCCTTGTTGGTAATCAGTTTCTGTATTATGCTGCTTTACCACAACACAACACTGGTGGTGCACTCCTTGCCCTTTTATAGCCCATCCAGGCAATCAAGCCTGTTAGGCATGCAAATCAGCACATAATGATATGCTAATCACACAGTTTGCCCAATGCATACACAGTACCCCTCATTTGCATACTCCCAGTTGAATATGGCCCTGAGTAGCACCGGTGTATCACATTAGCCAGTAAAGTCAGCGCAGGGCTATTGAGGGCAGCAACTGCGCTATCCCATTAGCGCAGTGCTGAGTGCTTTAACGCAACCTACACACATGCCCATGAGGCCCCCATGTCCACGCTATCACCCTGGCATAGCACGATGTAGTGCCACACTAGCCAACACAGCACGGCGCTATATACATGCATGGTACACAACCTCAGGGTCATGCTGGGGGTCATGCATGCGCAGTGTGAATACTTCCAGGCAGCACTGCACTATGTCATGTGATAGCGCGGCGCTACAGTGGTTGTTGGGGGAGAGTCCTGGGAGTGACAACCTTGCGAACAGACAGGTTTTGGGGTCTACCAGCTGGGTGAAAGATGGCAGGACATTCCAGACAGCATGCAGTGGTGCACAGGGACAGGCACTGGGGGGAGGTTGAAACAGCCAACCTTGTGCAGCTTGTGATGAAGAGGCATAGGAGGCTCTTTGGGGAGGTGAGGGAGGGGGACCTCTCACGAATGCAGGTATGGGACACAGTGGCTAGAAAACTCACTGCCCACACTGGGATGCCCAGAAAGCTGAAAAATGCTGCCACAGGTACACGGACCTGAGACGGAGGCAGCAGCTGCAGCTGGAGCACTACAAGTGCATGGTGCGTGATGACACTGTGCCTGTGCCAGGTAAGTGGTGTTGCATGTTGATTGTACCAACATGTCAGGCTGCGTGTGTGTGTGTGTGTGGGGAGGAAGTGTGTGTGTGTGGAGGGGGTGGTGTGTGTGTGTGTGGGGTGTGGGGTGTGTGTGTGTGTGTGTGTGTGTGCGCGCAGGTGTGTGCAATGATGCGTGGTGCTGCTGCACACTGTGAACAGGCGGGTTGGCACATTTAGGCCCCCTAGGGGCATGGTACATGCTGTGCCCATTGCTGTGGGAGGTGGGTTGGGTCATGCTATTTGGCATGTTCTGGTGCATCACCAGCCTGAGGCTGGCAACACCATGTTGCAGGGAACCCACTCCTAGTGGACTGTCGAAGTACACACATGGGTATGCGGATGTTTGCATGGGAGCTGCAACTGCCACTATTGCAGTACTGTGGCACCGTTGATCACTGCCGTATGTGCCCGGTGAATGCGCCATGGGCACTGCAACCCTCTGTGTGGGGGTCCTCCCTGTTCACTCCATGTGTGTGCATTGCTGTTAGGGTTGCATGTGCATCTTGCTGTGTTTCACATTGCGTATGCTGTGTCATGCTCTAACACCACTTTCTCGTCTGTCCACTGTACAGCGGATCGAGCAGCCCATGGCTGGAGGAGGGAGTCAACCTAGGACCCAGGAGCAGAGACGAGGCAGCCTGAGGGTGCCATCCCTTCTGCAGCTGGTGCAGGAGAGCAGCCCTGAGAGTGGTGGCGTGTTGCGTGAGTACCTGTTTCATTGCTCTGTGATCTGTGCCCTTTCACTAGGCTGTGTGTCACATCTGGGTGTCCAGCCACTGACTGGTCTGGTGGCATTTCTGCAATGGGCAGTGGGCCAGTGGAGGTGTGGCAGTGTGCTGTACAGTACATCTGTGTTGCACACCACAGTTGGGTGCTGTCAGTCTGGCCCGGGGGGGTACTGTCAGCTTGCATTGCTGTGCGGGTAACTGATGGTGGTGGTTGCTCTGGTGGTGAGTGTTCCGTGGGGACTACATGCTGTCAGCTGACCTGCCCACCTCTGTGTTCCATCCATACCATCACCCACAGGGTGTCCACATTTGCACAGGTGGTGGTGTCTTGCTGTGCATGCGGGGACAACATGCACCATGCCTTACGGGCATACTGCTCCTCCTTCTGTCCACCAGCTGTGGAGTGTTGCCTGTCACACTGTGCTACATCCTGGCACTGTGCCGTACACATTGTGGAGTCCTTCCATGTGTATCTCATGGTGAGGTTATTGTGTTGCAGTTTAGTTACAGGGTACTGTTATCACTGTGCTATTGTATTATGTGCATCGTTGCCTGCCAATATTGACCATGGCTGTGGAAGTAGTACTCACAGGGTGGGACGGGGGGTCCTGTTATGTGGGTTGGGGACACTTTCATTTACCATGTCACAGTTGGGTGGTATCCTTTCAGTGGCCTTGCCCGGTGTCATGTGACGGCCCTTCACTGACAGCATCTGTGCCCTGGCTGACTGTTATCCCCTTGGCCTGGGTCGGTCATTGGCAGGCCACTGTCAAGGTTCATTGATGCTCATGCATGCCTGTCATTGTTGTTTGTTCTGCACTTTGCATTACTGTACATTTCCATGTTTGGGTGGGCAGCATGTCCCAACGTGTGGATGCCCTTGTGCATGTTGTGGAATGGCCCTTGCACTCAACTCTCCGGGTTTCCAGCTGTGTGTCTGCCGTGTCTCGCTGCATACCTCTCAACCTCCTACCTTATAAATCAGGGACAAGGCTTAAAATGATCAGGGACAAAGGACCAAAATCAGGGACACATCTTCAAAATTAGAGATATCCACCCAGAAAGATGGCAGAATATGGGGCTTAGACCAAAATGCATTTTCTAAAGAAGAACAAGTCTGTAACTTTAATGATTGGCATTATTTTGTGCTTACAGTCCCCACTGTTTAGCCACAAAAACACAAATTTTAGGAGGAACAAAGTAAAATTTTGAGGCAAAATCAGGGACGTCCCTGAAAATCAGGGACACTTGAGAGGTATGTCTCGCTGTGTGCTGTATCGGGGTGGGCAGTGTCACATGTTCCCTGGTGCTGTCAGGATCATTGTCATCCTGTGTGTTGGGTTTTGTGTTGGTGCCTGTGTTGCCCTGTGCTGCTTTGTGGGGATCTTGCATGTTGTCCTACCAGTGTGGAACTCAACTCCGCCAGGGATTGCCCATTGGGACATGCTGTCCATCTCTGAATGGCCACCTTTGGCTGCTGTTTGCCTCCTGTCTGGTGTACCATCCTCATGCTTTCACCCTTCCTCTTGTAGGTCCACTCTGGGCATCGCTGTGGGTGACAAGGCCCGAAGAGTCAGAGGGCACCGAGGACCTGCTGCACCGCATCGTTAGGCAGCAGAGGACACTTATTGAGCAGCATGCCATCATAATTACGGAGACACAGAGGGTGGGTAGTTCTGGAGGCTCGTCTCCCTGATCCAACGGGCAACTAGATATGCCCTGTTTTCTTAATGTCTTTCCTCACCACACCCCCTCACTGGACTTGTTTATCCTTTCCTTGACTATTGTCATCTGTCCCTGTGTGCATCCTCCTCCCCTTTGCACCCTTGTCCTGTGTCTTCCTGGCCCTCCATTTGTTATCATCCTTATGTTTTCCTTTGTAATCCTTTTTTAGCTGATAGTGCTTACCTGTTTTTTTTTTCCTGTAGTGGGCATTTGGGGTTGTGTGTTGGGGGGGATGTTTCTTGGTGGGTATGATCTTGTTCTGTTTCTGTGTTGTGGGGAGGGTTGTACAGTGGTGGGTGGGGCATTTTTGATTCTGGGTTTTGTTCTTTGGTTTGTTCTGTGTTTGATTCACTGTAATGTTTCCGTTGCCTTTACTTTTCATTATTGTTCATTACAGTGTTTTACAACATTTCACTGTGTCCTGTGTCATTCTTGGATGCTGGGGTTCTGCATGCTTTGTACTGTTGCTGATGTTCTCCACATGGGTCTGGGTTGTTGCTGGACATCCTCATGCATGTGTAGCATCCTCCTGGATGTGCACTGTAGTGTGCTCCTGATACGTCATTCCGGCATGTGTTTCCTTGCATGTGTACCAGGGTCAGGCTGTCTCTGCACTGTGTTCCATTGTGTGTTTACACTGCTTGCCTGGGGCTATATTCAGTGCTATCTTGTGTGCTATATTCAGTGCTGTCTTATTCATGGTCTGTTTGTATCCTGCACTCCTGGCCCTGTTTGCCCGGCTTCCTTTGCTTGCTATATTCAGCTGGTTTTGCCCCAGGCTATTCCTTTTGAATATGGCTGGCATTTTGCTCCGGGCTAAGTTTGCACGCCGAGCAGTGCTAATCTCAGCCAGGGGCTAACCTTTGAATATGTGGCCCTACATGTCCTGACATTATAGTAGAAAACAATATTTTCAGACTTTTCTTTAAATGTTGTAAAAAAAATATAATACTTTAACTAAAAAAACATAAAATTATAATAACACTAAACTCAACTAAAAAACTACAACACTTAGTCTTAATTCTTATTATTTAGAGAAAACAAGTCTCTTGCATTTGTCAAGGTTACATATTGTCCTGCGAAAAATCATGTTTCAGTAAGAAATGTCTCACTTTGGGCTTCTTAAAAGGAGGTAACCCTAAAAAGTGAGTACATGATTTACAGTAACTTACCATTCCCAAGATTTTCCATTGAACTCTGTGAAGTTTTCCAAAGAGAAAAACTTCAACATCACAAGTGCTTGTACATACTTTCTAAGGCTTTCATGGAAAACAGGATCATGATTAGAAAACATGCACGGCCAGATATTCAAAACTTTGCCTCAGGGCTAAATTGGCACTGCCCAGCATGCTAAATTAGCCCAGAACCAATAGCCCACTATTTACAAAAGGGATAGCCCCAGTGCTAAACCTGCTTAATATAGCATGCTAAGGAAGCTGGGCAAACTGGACTGGGAGTGCAGTGCAAAACTAGCCCAGAAAATAAGACAGCTCTGACTATAGCAACCAGGAAGTGAAACCACAACAGTAGCCCAGTGCAGAACAATGTGAAGGAAGATAAAGGTGAACTATGTGACCAATGTGTGTGCTAGTAAAGGAGTGAATTTATTAAAGCTACAAGCACCAGCACATGTGAAATTCTGCAGAAATGTACCATGTTTTCAAAATGTTTGCATGGCACAGACATGTTTGCAGAGGTTTTGCATGGACCTAAGACGTTTGCCCGGTGCTATCATGTTTGCCCAGGGCAAAAATTTGCTATATTCAAAAGTGACATGCAAATTAGCTTACTTAGGCAGTCCAAGGGAAAACATCCAGATTAGCATCTCACTGTGGTCTGATGTGCATGCTGTTTGCCCAGCAGTATTGCAGGGCCCCACAGCTCCACCTGTGGATCAGTCTGGAAGTACAGGAGCAGGCTGGGTCTGCTCACAACTCCACCTGTAGGTCAGTCTGGAAGAGCATGGTGGTAGCTGCAGGCTATCTTTGTACACAGCTGCATAGACTATCGTACCCCAGGGGACTACACAACACAGGCACAGGTGGTAGTGTTGCATGCAGTAGTCAAACTGTAGTACCTTCTACAGTGCATAGCAGACCCTACAGTAACAAGATGGCAGGTAGTGTGAAGGATACAGCAACGCCTATGGTGTGTAGGGCAGCAATGACTGCTGCACTCCACACAGTGACAGGCACATCTGGTAGTTGTTTTGTGATAGTGGACATTACTGTCATGCTGTCATGTGACTCACAGGTGCTGCACTACTGGCATGGGATACTCAGTGATATACACATGGCTGGCTGTGTCTGCTGTGGTGTCTGTACAGATGTGCGGTATATGGCTGGGGGGGGCTCATACCATCAGACAGGCATGCTGGCATTAGGGTATTCCCTACACTGGACCATTTGCACTGTGTGGATTTTCCCAGCCTTGTGGCAGCATCCGATATGTGATGCAGCCTGGCCAATTGTACACCCTCCTCTCAATATCCTCCATGCCTCCAGTGCTGCATGTGTGTGCTGGATTCTGTTGGTGTCTACCGAAGGGTGGTCTGCAGGTGTGTGCTTTATGGACACACTGCCATGGTGTCCACTGGGTGCTGGTTCACCAGTTAATCCCTGGCATGGTTGGGACCAGTGGCAGAGGATGGCAACATATGAGGTGCCATCCGTGTGCAGCATGTTTATATCCTGTCTGTTGCCTGTCAATGTTTATTTAACACCTTGTTGTCCAGATAAGTACACTGGGCCAAGGCACAGTGCTAGACACCTCCCAGAGTCACAACATGTGCTGCTGGGATGATACAGAGTACACTAAACACAGACCAGTAACACAATATGCAATTCACACTGTGCAACATATTGTCACATTGCAACCATTACTGCTGCAGGTGCTGTTTCAGCGTAGTTCTATCACTGACTCACTGGTTGGCTTCTAAGCAATATAACTGCATTGTATTCCACAGTTTGGGTGCCTGTGCATATGGAGTGGCCTAGGGAGGCAGTCCGCCCACACTGTCTCCTCATTGGCTGCAGACAGCCTTGTTCCCTGTTGCTGCTGTATCCACACATCCCACCTTGGTCTGCCCAGAGTTAAGACTACCTTTTCCTTGACTGTAATTTGCACCATGCAAAGTGTTGCGCTATGTCGCACAACAACACTTTGCACAGAGCTAATGCACTGAATATAGCATTGTGCCTGTATTCATGTACATGCCCCCTCTTTTGGCCCCTTGCATACATTACAGTTTTGGCTGGCGCTAATGCAGTTTTTCCACGCTAGTTGGCCTTTTGAATATAGCACCCAAGTGCAAACCCAGTGCAAACCCAGTGCAAGCCAAGCACAAACGGTTTGTGCCCAGCACAAAGTTTTGAATATCTGGCTCCATCCTGTGTTTTATGATTAATTGGCTTTTCTGTTGGACACATTTTTATAGGAAGGAAGGAAGGAAGGAAGGGAGGAGGGAGGGAGGAAGGGAGGAGGAGGAAATCTTAATTTATGCTGTACTTTTCTATATTGAAAGAACTGTACATATACTATTTGCATTGTACTTAGAATACAGTATGCATGAATGGAAATTATAAAACAGCATGAACATGTAAACCTAGCCATGAATTATCTGAAATTGGTACTGACATTAATCATTCAAGCATAGGTGAAAGATGATTTCTATAAAAAAAGGTCCTTGGCAATTCTGAAAATTTAGCTTTTCTAAGCTATAGTTCAATAGATATTTCTTTTCATAATATTCAATTGTAGTCACTGTGAGAACAGCCTGTAAAGTCATGAAATAAGGAAGTGATTTAGTTTTTATTTTACTGGCTCCATTTGACTAGAATAATTTATGTGTTGATTTAAAATTAGCTCTGTCATTCAGTATTTCTAAAAGCAAGCTGAAGAGTATGCTTTACTTATACAATACATATAAACATGTGACGATGAAAAGTAAGGTAAATGCACTGCTACTTAAAGGTTTTTAATGTGCTTTAAATACTCCATTGGTTGTATGATTGATGTCACATACTACGCTGCAATCCCCTGAGACTCTCTGGTAAATGAACTATTTCATATTAGGAAAGCTGTTCAGTGCATGGAAATTTGAAATAATTATATAACCAACCAGATTCCTTAAATAAATTATTGAAGGTGATAGGATATTTCACAACACTGGATCTTTTCAGACTCTAAAGATACCAAATGTACTATCAAAAGCTAGTGAAGTGTGAGGATAATGTGTCTCAAATTTTAGGGCTGTGGTTAGTCTAAAGAACAAAATAAGTGCTTACAAACTGCATATTTCCTCGAAGCAACTGAGCTTGTTTCCTTTGTTTAATTGAAGTGCAATCTTTAGGCATGTTTCTACTACATGCTGCGATATGTGCATTCAGGCTTACATCATGGTCAGTAGCAAGCCAAATGCATCCAAGTGCATCCAGACAGAAGCTTCCTGCAGCATTGCCAGCTCTAACAGTATTTTAAGTTATGCATTTTTGTGTTATGGTTGGGGGGGGCAGGAAAGAGGTGCAACAGACACTAACATTGTTGTGATAAACCTTCCCTCTCTGTTTGTGATCTATTTTCCTCCAAAGAGCCTGGTGCTGTTTTTTTTTTTTTTAGCTTCCTAGCACACTCTCCCTCTGTGTGTTCCCTACCTCAGAGTACTGTAGTTCAGTCACAGACAATTAAAAAAAAAATTAAATTAACTTTTCCTTAGTCTTACTTATTGTGCATTATCCCACACTTGGTCCCTGCCCTATAGTACAACAATCAGGCAGCTCCAGGAGGCAGCGGTTAACTGTAAGCAATAAGAAGCATCTTTACAAGGGTGATAACTATATGCAGTGCTACAGCGATCAAAAACACCTGCAACAGATGGGCTCTGTACTATAAGTCCTATCCCAGCTAGTCTGTACTGCTCACAATGTTGCAAGGAGATCAGTAAAATATCTTTTGACATCAACATGAAACACCACTCAGTAGTCCTCTAGAAACAGGGATCCAATATGTGATGTAGAACCCACTGTTGAGTGCATTCACAGGGAACTGCTAAACTGACAGACATAAAGAAGAAGCTGTAGTTGACCTTCAAATTCTCTTTTACAAAGATTGGCATTCGACTGTAGAATTGAATAAGTAATATGTGCAAAGTTTTCTTAGTGTTGAAATGTGGTTTCAGCATTTCTTGGAGGCTACTATAGCCCTTTAGTCATTCCAAGGTTTTTTTTTTATATATATATATATATATATGGTTACATCTCCCATAAAAGAGACAGACAGGGCAAAAGGGGGAGAGGGGTGTTAATCTAAATGAAAGACACCCTTAACGCCGTACAGATAAACTTGAATCAGACCACCTGTACGGAAGGTGAATCGATCTTTGTGTGCATCACTCTTGGCCCTTGTAAGCACCTTAATATAGGATGCATGTACAACCCCCCGATGAATGCTCGGTCATCTCTTGAGGCAGTCCTAAGGGATACATCTGAGGAGGTATCCTCAGAGCTACTCATACTGGGGGACTTTAATCTAGACTGGGCCCCCTAAGACAATCACTCCTTAATAGGACTGGTCCAGGATGCAAACCTAGAACAGGTCATCGCTGGGCCCACCCAAATGAATTATAAGACGGGAAACCATTCCACACTCGATTGGATACTCACGAGCAAACCCACCCATGTACAGGTGGGAGGCATCCTAGCGGATGCCCAGAGTGACCACTCCCCAATCTTCTGTACTTGGAAAAACAGGGTCCCCAGAGTCCACCCGCGAATCCTGGTGGCAAGGGATTTCACTAACCTACTACCTGACCACCTGTTAGGGTACCTCAACAGTATAGATTGGAGTCCCATCAAACTACTCCCCACACTGGATGAAGCTGCTGCCTTCTTCCAGGGAGCAATCACCATGGTGGCCGACCGGCTGGCCCCCATGAAGAAATTCCGCACCAAGGGGAGCTGTTACATTTGGACCACCCCCCATGTGAAATCACTCATGAAATACCGGGACTCAGCTTGGAAGAAATACAAGCTCTTCTCACTACCAGTTGACCTTACTAACTATAACGCGCTCAGAAACAGGTGCAAACTGGCCATAAAAATGGCAAAACAAGAGTATGTCACCAATCAACAGAAAAAGAACCTAGGTAACCCTAGACTCTTTTGGGCTCTCATAAATGGGCTAATAAAGGGGTGCGGAAAGACTGTACATGGCCCCATAGAGGTGAACGGCCAACTAATGAGCGATGACACAATCATTGCTATGGCACTCAATCGCCAGTTCACTAACCTGGACCAGATCAAAGCGGGATTGCCTATCCACCCCCAAGGCCCTTATGACCCACACCTCCTTCCACCTTAGGCTAGTAAGACCTAAGGAAGTCCTCCCACTATTAAAATGCCTCAAAGTAACGGGATCCATGGGACCTGATGGCATACCCCCCCCGAATTCTAAAGGAAGGGGCCTCAGCACTCACTAGGCCCCTAACCTGGCTCCTAAATCATTCCATCACTGAAGGGTCCATCCCTGGAAAAAGGAAACTGGCTCACGTAGTCCCTGTCCATAAGGGAGGTACGAGGGAATCCCCCAACAACTACAGGCCAATCTCTCTACTCTGTAGCCTTGGTAAGATCCAAGAGAGATTGATATACGGACAACTCCGTGACTACCTAGAGATCCACCAACTACTATCCCCCTCCCAGCACAGATTCAAAACCAATCACAGGACTGACTCTGCGCTCATCAAGTTCTCTACATATGTACTCAGAGAACTGGATAAGGGAACCCCCACTGGGGCTGTCTTTATAGGCTTATCCAAAGCATTCAACTTCATCAATCACAACCTGCTGCTCTCCAGACTGAGCCATGTTGGGCTAGACAGCCACTCCCTGTCGTGGTTCTCCAGCTACCTCACCGGGAGATCACAGAGGGTAAAATGGAAAGACTCCCTGTCAGAGCCTCTTCCTTTAACAGAGAGAGTGCCCCAAGGGTCAATACTTGGCCCCCTTCTCTTCTCGCTCTTCACCAATGACCTCTGTAACCACTGTAGCGTGAGCTCAGTGGTACAGCATGCGGATGATGCAGTCATCTACCGGCCCTCCACCAACATAGGGGAACTCTGTTCTGGGCTCCAAGATGACTTGGAATCCCTAGAGGAATGGCTGGTCTCCAATAGAATGATCATTAATCTGAACAAGACTAAGGCCATGCTGTTCGGCCCCAGAACCCTCAGTCGAGACAGAAGCCAACTCCTCCAACTGACAACCACCTCAGGCAAGAGGCTTGAGGTGGTCACATCTATAAAATACGTTGGCCTCACCTTGGACCAGGGCTTCATCCTCAAGGAACATGTAGACCAGATAACCAAAAGTATCCACTCCAAACTTGGGACCCTTTACAAGTTGAAAGACCAGCTGATACCAGCGGCCCAGACCTCCATCGCCACTAGTGTTCTGCTCCCCACCATTACCTATGTGGCTCCCGTAGTCCTGGGAGCCGCTAGACAAGAGCTAAACAAGCTACAAGTTCTCTATCATAAGGTGGCACATTTTGTCACATTATCTGGCCCTTGAACCCACCACTGTGACAAGCTGTCCCAATTAAACTGGCCCTCCTGGGATGCCAGGCTCCAGTACCCCCAACTCTGCCTCACCTATAAACTACTGAACTCCTCCCCCCCACCCAGCCTTGCTGGGCTCATCGCCAATAAGAGGAATCCTAGGCACCTCCGTTTGACTGACCGGACTCTCCTCGCTGTGCCCAGGGTTAGAACCAAGGCAGGTGGCAAGTCGTTAGCCTTTACTGCCCCCACCCTATGGAACTCCCTGCCCCCTGGTGTCCAGGAAGCTACCTCCCCCAACACCTTCCGCACTAGGCTCAAGGCTCACATGACAGCCTATACTAAGTGCAATTGTTAAGGTAAAGTACTCCCAAGTGTAAGCCCCACACTCCGTGTTCCAAGTCCAACACTGTTGTTATCTGTTGATTTGCTTCTATGTTTACCCTGTTATGTGACTATGTGACTTATGTAATGTATCTTGCTGTATACAATCCCTTGTAAAATGTATGTAACCCCCAGGTCGCCCCTGACAAAGGGACTCTCGGGGCCCAGTGGGCTCACCCGGTTATCAAAATTTAATAAATAAATAAATAAAAATATATAAATCACCACTGTAGATTTAACCAATCAGCTCTGACATTTAGATGAATGTGAGTAATGTTTAGAATCACCAGAGCTCTCCACCTGCAGCATTTGCAAAACAATGGTTTGTTCCACCTTTTTTCCTGTGGAAAATGGAATTTTTTTATATTTTTGATTTTCATTCATATTTTATAATTCAGATGATTAATAAAAATAGTATTATAGCTGCTGAAGTGTCTCTACACCTCTTATATCCTCTGGAAGAATATAGAGATGGTTCAGCATCTGTAGTTACAAATTAACAGGATATAATTTCATTCATAATACATGATTATGAACTATTTTAAAAAATATCTATGGTTGTACAGAGGAACTGTGACTGTACCTGTGCTCATGAACAGTAACTTAACTCCCTGCAGTTGGAAAAATGAACTGTGCCTATACCTGTGTTCATGTAACACAACTCCCTACAGCTGTACAAAGGTACGGTGCCTATACCTGTGTTCATGTAACACAACTCCCTGCAGCTGTACAAAGGTACAGTGTCCATACCTACGTTCATGTAACACTACTTCCTACAGCTGTGCAAAGGAACTGTGTCTATACCTGTGTTCATGTAATACAACTCTCTACAGCTGTACAAAGGTACGGTGTCTATACCTGTGTTCATGTAACACAACTTCCTACAACTGTGCAAAGGAACTGTGTCTATACCTGTGTTCATGTAACACAGCTTCCTACAGTTGTGCAAAGGAACTGTGTCTATATCTGTGTTCATGTAACACAACTTCCTACATTAGTACAAAAAAACAGAGTTTGGAAGGCTACAGTCTGTAGTTCAAGGGGGTGGTGCAACTGGCCACACCCCCCTTTTGGCCTATTTAAGGGTTGCTCTCCTCACTTCACATATAAGCATTTTTCATTACAGCTGGAGGCTCTGTCGGTCTGTCTTAATCTCCTGGGGCCTACTGGGGCTTTACCCCCAACATTCTGCATGTTTCAACTCTGCTTGGTTTGTGCTGGACTTCTGTTTTTCTGTTGTCCTACTTTTGGTTTGTATTACTAGCCTCCGGCTGCTCCATGCTTGTGTGTGTGCTGGTTCTCTTCCTTCTCCTGTCCTTCTTTTTGCCTTGTTTGTTTCTTTTGGGCATTCTAGTTTTCTAGTGCCCTGTGTATAAATTGCTACTTGTGCTTCAGGTTACACTCTGCGTTTCTTTGCCTCAAGCTGCCCTGTGCCTGTACCCCCAGGCTCCATTTCTCACTTGCTATTGCAGACCTCTGTTCACTGCATTGTTCTCTGTATACTTTAGCTCAACCTGTTTCTACCTAACAAATCTCAGTCCCTGCTATTGTCATTGTCTCTTTCATCCTGCACTGCTATCTGTTGCCTTGCTCACCTTAATTGATTATACCTGGTTCATAGATTTGATGCCTAGCTAATAACTGCTTCCTGTTTTACTGCTTCACAATAACCTAAACAACCTAGTCCATGGAACTCAATCCTGCTTCCTGAACTGATACCAACCAAATATTGTTGCATTTTTTCAGTGCATTGCATCTTCCTACAGTTCTGTGTTCATTTAGATTGCTACCCTTACAAGCTACAGTTAATTGCTGTTGGATGCTGCTCAGTTACTTTTGCATACTCCTTTATTATACTCTGGAGGTCAGCCCAGCTCCTGCTGTTGCTGTAAACTAGCTTTAAAATCTGCGTGTGGGTCACTGTGTTTTTCCTTTGCTTCCTTATTTTTCCCATGGCAGGGCACTGGGGGTTTTGTTGAAGAGCCATGGCCCCATGTGGCCTAATTACCTTATGTTTGGCTATTGCCTCTGTCGCTAAACTCCTCTGAGTATTTGTCACCTTTATTTGGCACTCATTGATGGACTGGTTGGCTAGCCTTGCACTGCTAAAGGTCCAGGTTCCCTTGTACTGAACCTTGCTTTAAAACATGTCTGACCCCTGTATGGTCTCCAACACTCAGCGCATCCATTATTCCACATGCTTATCATGCTACTCATTGCTACCTGTGTCATACCTACTGTGTTTCTTTTGCTGCTTAGTATCTGATATTCTCTCCAGTACCTTGTGTGGTCTGCTCCATTGCTACATGAGATTAGCCGACCATTCCCATCAAATGGCTTGAGCTCGTTCACAGTCGACTGTCTCGCTCTGCACCATAGTCTGCATCCTGAGCGTGTGATACCTGGTGTGGGGTCCTTCCTTTCTGGACCATAGTGGGAATGTACTCACTCCATCTGAAGCTTTAGCAATTAGGTGTGAATGTCCATGCACAGCAGCACATCTTGTTGTTGAATTTTGACTAAGCTGTGACAGGAGGATTTATTGCTATCCCTTGCCTGCAGCACCAGCTGTCTAAGGCACCTTCTACACTATTCTCCTTATGACTGCCTCTGGTTCACTTGGTTTGTTTTTAGATCGGTAAGCCAGCTAAGTGCCTTGACAGTTGTCATTCTCCCTTCCCCGCCTTGGAGGAGCTGTGTTGCAGAGCTCACTCGCAACCCTTCACGGCATTCCCATTAGAGGGATCGTGTGAGAGCCTTGCTCCAAATTGAAATATTTTCCACCACCCTTTGATTGGATATTTAGATTTCAGCAGCAGAGCTGTCACTAATCAGAAAACATCCCAAGCCTGGAGGGAAGGCGACCTAGGGCTTTGAGCCCCAGAGATTTCTTCCTCAAGAGTTTTTTTTTCTCTCCTCCGTACCACCAATCATAATGTTTTGTTAGCGTTAGGCAATAATCCCCATGTCACATAGGTAAGTTTCTGCTGTTGGATGGAGCGGGTGGCCATCCTGTAAGTAGAGATGAAGCAAAATTAAATTTCACCAGTGAAATTGCCGCAAAATTGGCAATTTCACTGGGTGAAATGTTACGCAAAAATGCAGCAAAATGTTGCAATTTTACCCACCGCCACTGGCCACCACAAGTCCAATTGAACCCCCAGCCCCCCCACACACATTATCCTACACCCCTGATTTGTTTTATTAAAAAAAAAATACCCTCCACTCCCTGGTGTCTAGTGGTCCCCCCGGCTGTCAATGGCTGTTATAATATGAAATAAGCACTCTCCCCAAGTTACCCTGTGCCTCCGTCTGTTTTATAAAAAAAAAAAAATCACCATCCACTCCCTGGTGTCTAGTGGACCCCACCCCCACCCATCAATAGCTATCAGCACCCACCCAGCTCCCCGTAACCTGATTGGGCCCCAGCACAACCCTCCACTCACCTCAACAGCCAGCAGCCTGACTGAGCACCAATGAGCACTTGAGTGCATGAATGAATGAGCACACATGCACACTCATTCATTCTCATTCATTCAAGTGTTCAGTGGTACTCAGTCAAACTAGGCCATGGAGAGTGAGAGAAGCTATGCTGGTGGTCCAATTGGTTACTGCCAGGGGAGCTGGGTGTGCTGATTCATTGATGGGGTGGAGGGGTCCACTAGACAATTCAGAGAGTGGAGGGGGTGATTTTTTATTTTTTTTATAAAACAGACAGAAGTGGCAGGGTAACTTGGGGGGGTACTTATTTAACATTATAATGGCCAGTGATGACCTGGGGGGCCACTAGACACCAGGGAGTGGAGGGTGATTTTTTTTTTTTTTTTATAAAACAGAAAGAAGTGGCAGGGTAACTTGGGGGGTTCTTATTTAATATTATTATGACCAGTGATGGCTGGGGTGGACCACTGGACACCAGGGAGAATTTTGGCCAGTGGGCAGTGGCCACAACATTTCACCATGGGAGGCAAAATTACTCCTGCAGGTGGCGAAATTTCACCATGGATAGTGAAATTTCATCCGCAGGTGCGAAATTTTGCCCGTGAACAAAATTTCGCCAGCTTGGGGCCAAAATTTCACATGTTGTCCAGTGAAATATTTCATGGAATGCACTAATTACACTAAATATTTTGCTGGGTGAAATTTTTCAGTTTGCACATCCCTACCTGTAAGTGTCCTGTCTCCCCATTTGGCTGTTCTCTCTCTCCTAAGGAAGTCAGGCCTCCACACCTTACAGTCAGACCTCTGAGTGGGTCACTATTCACATGTTGTTTCCTGCATACTCTACTCAAACATACTACCAACTGACGCATGCTACCAACTGAACCTATGTTATCAACCGACCGATGTACAGGTCCTCGACCCCAGTAAGTGTTCACTAACTTGTATGCTTTGCTTCACGCTCTTTTTGGTCTTGTTCCTAAGATACCTTTAGCCAAGAGAATCAGTCCCCCAGCACCTCAAGGGGTGAAACCCTCCATTGGGTTCCCTGCCTTCATACCTCCTACAGGGTGGTATTTCCCATGGATAGAGAGAGGTGAACAACCAAAGTTTATCTGTGTTACACAAGCACAAAACCAGTTGCACAGGCACATTGAAGTGGAAGGCTACAACCTGTAGTTCAAGGGGGTGGTACAACTGGTCACACTCTCTTTTTTGCCTATTTAAGGGCTGCTCTTCTCACTCCACACACAAGCATTTTTTTCTTGCCTCTCCATCCACCCCTCCTCCACCAGTGGCACATCTCTCTCTCTCTCCTGTGGGATTCTTCCTAAGGTACCTTTAGCCAAGGGAATCACTCCCATGGCACCTCAAGGGGGTGGAACTCTCCCCTAGGATTCCTTGCCTTCATGGATAAAGAAAGTCTACTTCTCTTGAGTTGTATTGCTTGACCTTGGATAGCACCAGTCCACCCTTTGCTATAGAAAGCAGATTCAACAGTGCCATCATCTCAAAACCACTGCTCTAACTACAGAATCCCCAATGACTGCTACTGTGCCTTCCAATCAGTTTGCCCAGATTTCTTTCTTTCTCCTTTGCAGATCAGCTGTTCTGATACCTGAATGGTCCCCATCAGCCACAGTCACTTGTTGCCCCTCCCTTATACTGCCCACATAGCAGTAGAGAACTGTGAAACTAGGAAATTTTGTTACGCAAACTATTTCGTGAAATTTACGCATTTCGCTAAATATTTTGCGGGTGCGAAATGCAAAATCGCACATATGGAACGCAAAATTTCAGCCATGAAATGCAAGATTTTGCCCCCAGAATGGTGAAATTAGGATGAAATTTTGCTGTTTCGGGTGAAATTGTGCATTTGCAATGAAATTCCACATTCTGTGGGTGAAATTTCACAACTTCGCACCCGTCGAAAAATTTCGCAGAACAGTGGAATTTCGTGAAATGTTGTGCATGGCAAAATTGACAATTTCATAGCAGTTTTGCCGGTGAAATGTAATTTTGCAACATCTCTACACAGCAGACACATGCAGTTATGTGTTGCATGTGTCTACTGGCAATGGTGCCCTTTTATGAACATGCCTGCTTCCTCCTTTCTCTAGTGTGATCTATCTCCATCCTTGCCACTATAGATAACAGTTCTTGTCACTCTCCTTCCAACCCTTACTTTCCTAGAAAAGTGCCCCACTCATGCCTAAGGCCCAGTTTCCTAACCGTCTTTCTTCATCCTCCTTGGCTTACTGTTCTCTTTCCTGCTTCCTGTAATGTCTCTTCCTGCTGCTTATGCCTAGTAATGTACCTCTTGAGACTGTTGACCACCAATTCAGTGGCTGCAGATGTATCTCCTGGCAGAGCATCAAGTATGAATCCTTCCAAGTGTCTTGCTCAGCATGCTTTATTCTCAATTCCACCCTCATAATTCCTCACAGCCTCCCTAACCCCACCATCAGCCCTTCTCCCCTTGCCCCTAGAGTGTAGCCAGGTTCTTTTCCAGACTAGCAGCATCCCTCTAAAAAGCAGCAAACAGCTTGCAGTAGTTGCAGATGTAGCCCCTACTCTCCGCTGACAAGAATAAGCAATAAATCATGACAGGGCATTGGATATTATGGGCTATACTGATGCCTTCTGTGATGTGGTGCAAGTCAAAGCCAAGTGTTTTTAAGCATATAAATCATGTCTTAATCTCACAATACATATGAAATGGAATGCCTTATTGTGATTATACAATGAGATCAGGATAAGAAAAATGTAAGCATGTAAACAAAATAGTTTCCAGCACAATTTTGTTTATTATTTATTAATCTTGTCTGACTCTGGCCATTTATTGTTTTTTTTTTCAAGTTCTTCAATCACTTTAGTACCATTCCCTGTATGATAGCAGGATGAGAAGGATGGCAGTACAAGGCATAGTAAACTTATGAGGAGCTGTGAAGCGGACCGGTGTGGTCACTTATGGTGGTGATGAACAAGTCTACAATGATGGCCAGTGAAGATTATAATGCACTGCTGCCAGTGGTTGAGATAATGATAATGAGAATAGTGGCTGTGGCAATTTGAGCAGACCCTGCAGTACTAATGATGACTCTGTGAGGCTACAAATTGGTTGGTGATGGCAATGGGGGCTATGCACAAAAGGGTAGGAAGTAGTGCCTGAGGCGAGTACCCCACTCGCGTATCTACATTGCCCTGGACAGGCACAGGGTGCACAATATGCATGACCGCATGCACCCATGGAGCACCTGTCTGTGGTCTCACCCCCTCAGTGCACAGGGTTGCACAGGTGGTCAGGGGTGAAGCCTTAGACCTGGGTGGGCTTCCAATCAGATTCCCATATCAGGTCCCTCAGTGGATCCCTTGCACCCATGCAGCGGGCATACAGATCAGGAGCAAGCTGTGTAAAGCAGCAACATATGAACACCTGCCATGCACTCACCTGAGTCACTGCCCCAGCCCTCCCCTGCAGCCTAGTGGGCTGTGGCAGCACGGAGGTCCATAGCCCAGTACCACCACATCTGGTAGATGAAGAACACAGGGCCACATACTGGGTTATGCCTGGTCTTGGCTGGCATGACTGGCACCCCCTTGTGCCTGGCACTATGCAGCTTAGTGAATGCCATGTAGAGCAGACATGCCACCAACACCCCCCAGTGCAATGTTACCCAATGGGCTAGGGAGGTAGGCATGTAAGTGTCTTGTGTGCCCTTGGTGAATGCCACCGGGATCCGTAAGACCCCTCCCCCGCTGTGCAGCATTCACACGTTTGGTTGCCTATGCACCTCAGATACATGGTGCATAGGCAACAATTTTGTTAGTGCATAGGGCCCCATAATTACTGTATCATGAGGACCTGCAGTAGTATTTAGTCAAAATGGTCAGACACACTTACACCACTACTGATATCTTTTTTTTTTGTAAACTTTGTTTCTTCACTGGCTTTCAAGGGAACTCTCTCGGCCATACCCCTACACTACTGCTGCTCTGCCACCCTGCCTAAAGTCACCTGTCGGGAATTCAAGGGCTGATACCTCCACTCTTGTCCAGTCTGATGAACCCCCTGGTTGTGAGCACCCTGAGGTAGGGCCGCCTTCCACCCTAGTGCTCTATCTAAAATCTAATGTACCCAGGCCAAAGTCTGGTGAGGGATCGGGAGAGCTGACAGGCAAGCCAAGTGTTTGGTGTGTGGCTGCAGGGTTTTGAGGGGCCACCATCACCTATCCCTTGGGCCAGGATTTTTTTCCTGCGCAGATTTCCCCCTGGAGTGTGAGCATGCAATGACGTCTTGCGCACCTATGTGCTTATGTCCACTGCCACCCCACCCCCTAACTGCATCTCTCCATGAAGGACCCCCGATCTCCTTTGGGGGCTTCTGCAGAGCGATGGAAGCCTGCAACCCACTCCAGGATAGGAGAGCAGTCCTCCAGATGCTCTATCCTCTCCCTCTCCTGCTGACACCTGATGACCTGAGCCCGTTCCCAAACCTGGGTCACCGGCATGGTGCGAGAAGTGGCATCCAGCACCTCAACCCTCAGTGCCACTGGGCCGGCCCACCAATATCTTGTTTGGAGAAAAAAAAACATTAGTCATGTCACCTTTTAATTACTAATGTTTCACAGCACAGTGCTTCTTCCCCAGGATAGATGGCAGTATATGGCTTCTCTCTGGACAGCCTCATTTTCAATGTAATGCACAAACTGGTGCTGCACTAATAATTAAATATGCTATGCTTCTGAGTGTCCCAGGTTCCCAGTTGCCTTGATGTCACAGCTGGTAGTACAACCAGAATGGTATTTTGAGTGCCCTGGGTTCAAATTCTAGCTAAGCACTTAACTCTTTCACTCTTCTGATTGTTTTGGTTCCACGTGTATGCACACTACACCCTTGTGAATACCAAACCTATTATGTGTCTCTGTATCAATGTCTGCTAACATATTTAAAAATGTTTAATTAGCAATAAACACTATACCAGTGAGTCCTACATAATTCCTTGGGTGATCCAACAGCATCCTATAGTTCACCATGTCAAACATTGATCAGAGTTCAAAAAGAGCCAAGTTGGACCTCTGCCCTCTTTCTATTGCTGTAAGCCTGACACCAGCAATGTCAAGACCCAATGAGAAGACCAAACACAAGGCTTGGCCATGCTGTTGGGTCCCAGAGGCAACTGCCTGTGCAAGGTGCAGTGATACCATCAGCTCAAGGAACTGTTGACCAAATATAGAGGCTTCATTGTTGACCCAGGTGTTGAAGTTCCCAACCCCTACACCAATAGTTTAGGGGATCCCATGACTAGGATGCTATGAGGTTTGACTGATCTTGCAGGAATTAATTTCCACGTCCCAGAGAACTGTACATGAGTATGAGCTTGCAAACTGCACCTGACTCACCTTTTACTGCTAGCCCGTCACATATTCAAATGACCTATTCATTCGCATGGTATTATTTGTGAGTTCCATGGTGGAATAAAAAATGGATGCCCCCACCCGATACTCACATCTCAACTTAGAAACAAAACACTACCTTACTTAATTAACTCAGCCCTCTTACTCAACAGTAGTATTTAGTCTAGTAGTTCCTTAGGATTGAATGTGCGAGATAAATATACTAAAAAGAGGGGCAAAAGTAATTCCCTTGGGTATACATAATATCATGGCCATTGGGTCCTTATGCTGCTGCTGGGAATGGTCTGGCATCAGTCTGTTAGCAGTGTAAGTGCTAAAGGAGTATGAAGAGACTTGCCACTAGGCGGTATGGAAGTTGTTATAGTAGCTATCACATGCTGAACCTATGAATAAACAAATGCATAGTCATAGGCGATCAAGGGTAAATTGAGTATTTGGAAGGTTAAGAATTCAAAATACTGTATGCTGAACCTAGCCTTCAGTAATGTTCTGAGGGAATATCCCAAGCTGTATTGAAAATTATTTCCTAAAGAACTCGCTTTAAATAGGGTTTAACCCGGGCGATGTTTCAAAGATGAAAAAAGCCACTGTGTATTACCACTGAAGCATTATGTCCAACAGTCAGCTTGCAGTGAACAATGACTCCCAGATTTCATGCTGTACTGCAGCAAAATGCAATAGTGTCCATGCCAGTGCTGGACTTGTGCATCTTTCCTCATGCATAGCAACTGACTGAATAGTACTAGACTGTTTTGTACTGCGTGACTTAGGAGCATTATACAGTGATTAAAGGTGGACCAGCAATTGTTAGTGCCCCCACACTGGTGGGTGTGACAGCTGTCATATTACTCGTATTAGATGAACAGGGACAGTGCTTGGTTTTACATTTACAGAGGGATCATTTGTATCATGGCTATTGGAAGTGGAACTAATAATGCCGCACCAAAAGAGGAGATGAAGCAATTCTGGCATCTTTTGAACTGGTCAGTTGGATGCTCTTGTAATTATCTTGACCAGGTGGGCAACCAGCTCCATTAAGCTGTATGGGGGCCTGTAATGCACCTCAGTAAGTTAATCCCAACCCATTAGGAACTGCAGTAGTTTCAACTGAGCACACATAGAGAATAATCTTGCAAAAAAGCATGCACACACAGGCAGGTTGTGCATGTGAGCAACTGAAGTAAGGAATCAGCCAATTGCTCTTCTCTGTCAGACACAGTACTGAGCCTGTAACCCGATAATGAACAATACCCATGAACTGTTGTGTCAAGCTTTGACCTTTGAGAACAGTAACAGTTGACAAAATTGAATTGCATATGCTAGGATCAGAGTCAAAAAAATAAACTGACAAAAAAACAAACAAACAAATAAACATGCAAGCATGAGCAAGTTGTGTGCATTGAGCTATGAGAGGGGGAGATAGTCAGTTGCCCTCATCTGTCATAAAGTACATGATAATAATTCCAGAACTGGATGACAGAAACAAAAACACCCACCCAAACCCCACAAAACAAGAGACAGACACACACACACATGTACAGCAGCTACACTGTGTGTATTCAGTTGACGGGGTGTGACAGAGGGAAGTCAGCAGGCTGCTCTCCTTGGATGCTGACACACCTGATCTCAGCTACAGACAACCATAAAGAATACTAATGCCAGCAAGCCGAGCCTGACTTATAGACAGCAATGAGCCAGACCAACAATTGACCAAAGAAGAAGCCTGTGTAGCAAAATAGTGTTTTGTACATTTTGGGTATAAGGCAGCAGAGCTCAGCTCAGATACAACTGCCTCTTCCTCTCTACCTTGAGAGAATGCAATTCACATCATCTGGCTTCTGTGAGACATGCTTGGGCAACCAACATTGCCTAAGAGGCAGCACTTTTACTGTTGCATTTTTTTTACTCTCAGAACTAATTCCCATTTCCTACATACTTACCATCCTAACTAGAAGCTGACATGAATAACCAATCTAGTGGCAATGTAGCAGAAAATAAAAAAAGGAAAACCAATATAAAAGCCCCTGTTAATATTCAAACCTTGCTCTTTTGCTGAAAATACAAAGTTGTTTTTGGCTACCCGAATTTGAACAACCAACCTTTTGTTTATTATCCTGGCACATTTTCAGAGCACAGTGTACACTGAAATGCAGCTTTTGAGGTATAGAGTCACAGATCGAGAAAGGCCTCCCAAGCAACCTGAGTTTGACTACAGAGCAGTTCCTTTCAGGTAGAATATAGCATATGGGAAGGAGCGACCTGCCTTGGAGTGAACACTTGTTACCTGTCTCTTTCATTACCTTTCTGCCAACTGATTAGCCCAGGAAGCTCTGTGACATTTTGAAATCTTGCTGAGTGCCTTTTTAGTAGAGAACAGTTTGGACAATTATTGCTGCCTCAGAAGCAGGCCTGCCTTGGAGGCAGCATTTTGTTTCACTTATTGCTGCTCAGCACTAATATTAGGGGACCACCAAATTACAGGGCCTGCACTTTATTGCTGAGACAGTTAGGTGATGCAGAGGGAATAGCAGCAAGCTACTATATTAATTGAGGGACCATGGGTTGGAATCCATGCAGAAACAGCTACAGATCAAGTAGGGTCTGCATCAAGATTAAAGGTAGATAAAATGGGCAGACTGGGTGGGCCAAGTGGCCCTTATCTGCCATTGGATTCAATGGGCTCGATTTTCATAGCCTGAGGAATGACACAAGGTAACTGGGTCAAATATAAATTATACAGGTGGTACCTTGAGTCAAAAGATGCTACATTCCCAATTTATGAACATGGTCTGTGTCAGAAAGTGGAGCCGATGCACTAAAGTGGCACTGCGCCATTCTTTTGACCAGATTGGGGTGTGCCAGGTCACAAGGGGGCTTGCACTCTGGTGGGGCTGTAACATCTCTGTTTTTGAGAATTTTGCAAGTCCTGCTGTGGACACAGCAGGTCACTCAACTTAGACCAGACAGGAGGTGGTCTAAATGACTTGTGCCAGTGCCACACACTGTGATGAATAAGGCAGAATCTGAATGTGGGGCAGGGGACAGAGGGTGCTAGGAGGTAGCATAGGGGTAGTCGAAGAGACAGCTGGGCATCTAAGGTAGTGATGCCTTGGATTAGATATGTTTCTGTATGTACAGTACAAGTAATATGTGCTGTACTTTGTAGTACACTACTACAAATTGATGGACATTTACAACATTAATACAAAAGTAAATGCACCCCACCTGGTGCGACATCACTACCTAACATGCCCAACTGTCTCCCCAACTCCACCTATGCCACCACCCATGCCACTTCTTTCCCAGCCCCCCTCCTGGCAAGCAGTTTCACCATCCCCTCCAACCATCCTGTCCCCTTCTGTGTTGTGCTGGGCAGACGGGGGCCTCATCCCTATGGAAATTCCTGCAGGTGCACCAACTGTTTGGTGCATCTGTCGGCTTGGGACAAACCCAGTGAGTTTGGTTCTGGGATTCTTATTTTTGTAAAATCAGGCACAGGGTCCCTAGCGCACCCAGAGTTTGTTGCAGACCTGGAGTGATGCAATATGCGTCACTCTGAGGGTTCTTTGAAAATCAAGCCCTATGTTTCTATGAAGTCTATACTGTGATATCTTTAGCAAAAGAACAAGTGGAAGTCATACTAGAAACTTATACCTTTTAATGTTTTTAAATGTGTCCTTTCTGGCCAGAATCTCTTCCAGTGGGCTGTTGCAGTCAAGCAGGGTTGAGCATACATGGCCCAGATGCATTTAGTGGTCATATGGGGAGAGTTGAGAATGGTGACAATTGAAGAGGTGAGTGGGGTAATCTCTGAGGTGTGGCCAATATATCGTGAGCTTAGTCCAGGCCTGACAAAACTACTTGTGAGTTGTGATGAGCAGCTAGTCCTGGTGTTTGCCAAGATTGTCCAGTGCTCCTTATCAGAAGGGGTCTTCCCAGCTGAATTGAATGATGTAATGGTGAGACCTCTTCAAAAAAAAATAACTTTGAATCCAGAAGACCTAGCATATTACTGACCAGTCTCTATCTTGCCCTGTTTGTTTAAGGTTATTGAGATGGTGTACAGCAACTTGATGCACACTTCATTGCCTTTGACATCTATGAGTCTCTTCAGTCTGGTTCTAGGTCAAAGCCTAGCATGGAGACCACAGTGGTCAGGGTATATTATGATCTACTCAGGAGAGAGAGCGAGAGAGAGATATAGGACAGTGGTCAGTTCTCATCCTGCTCGATCGCTCCTCTGCTTTTGACACCATGGACCAGGAGCTATTATTAGAGTGGCTTGGGGGAACATGGGACTCACTGGCAAAGTCATCTGCTAGCTTAAGTCCTACTGTATCTCAGAGACTGGGCATAGACTATGGTGTTGTAAAATTTCTTTTCAATCCCAGTGTCACTGCCCTGTTGCATACACCAAGGATCAGTCCTTTTGCCCATGTTGTTTGCGGTGAACATGCTGCCTCTGGGTGGGATTATTTGACAGTGTAGACTTGGGTTTCACTGCTATAAGAATGCCACTTAGCTCTACCTGTCATTTGCACCTGGGACACCAGATGTGGTTAATGTGTTAAACAAATGCTTTGCTGAGATTCAGGATTGGATATCATTGAGCTGGTTAGGACTTAACTCTGATAAGACTGAACCACTAGTAGTGGAGTGAGGCTGAAGGGGGAGAAGGCAGATACTAAGAGGGAGACAGGGCTTTTGATCAGTTGTTCTAGGCTTTTGGCTGGCAGTAAGGTGAAAAATCTGTGAGTCGTTATGGACGAGTGGCTGAAATGTGAGGCTCTGGTGTCAGCCATAGTCTGGAGTGGCTTTTACTATTTTAGGAACATCAGCCACATTAAATCCCTTATCCCCCAACCCCGGAGACCTGGTGATGCTGCTATACAAGGCATGACTAGTTCAATATGGTGTGCCTTGCGGTCTGCAGCGGTATGCTGCAGCACCTGCAGTTGGTGCAGAACACATCTGCTGGGATGATTGTCGGTCATTCTAGGAAGTGTTGAGTCTTTCTGGCACTGTGCAAACTGCCCTGGCTGCCGGTAAAGTGATGTATCTCCTTTAAAGTTGGATGTTAACTTTTAAGACCCTACATGTGGTTAGGCCTATGCTATCTGGCAGATCTCCTGACCCTTATATGTCCTTACACCTTCTCAACTCCACTGAGGTGGGCCTTCTTGCTGTACCCAGAACGAGCTTAAAAAACTTGGGCGACTGGACCTCTGAAATGGCTGGGCCAGTCCCTTGAAATTTTCCCCCAAGGACTCTCTGGGAGGCCCCCTTGGTGGAGGCCTTTAAGAGAGGTCTTAAAACCTTCTTGCTTAACTAAGGTTTTGGGGATTAACAATCTCTTCTCTCATGGTAAAATACTAGTTAATCTGTTTTATGTTGAAGTTTTATAGTTGTAATTTATTGATACTGTTTTTTTTATGTTATTCGAGTAATGAGCTGTGAACGAGCTTGGTACATCAGGCAGACCAGACCTTGGTTTGATTCTCACAACCTCCACTTGCATACTGTGTCACTCTGAGCAAGTTACTTAGCCACCCAGTGCTCCCAGGTCACCCCTGAAAACAGGCACTTCTGCCTAGTGGGTCTTACCCGGTTACCAAAGACTAAAATAAATTCTATTTATGCTGCTCTTGCACTTTATGTAGGGTAGGTCAAAAGGGAAGGGCACCAGATATAAATAAAGCTGCTACTACTACTACTACTACAACAAATATGTTTTTTTGTTGGAATTTCAATTGAGTAGTGATCCATGGTGGTGTGGTGTTAGAATAGTAAATATAATGAAAAATAGATTTAGTATAAGAAACATAAGTGTTTCAGTAAAGTGCTGCCTTGGAGGCAAGCCAACCTATGGGCCGACTTTGGTTGCACAAACATTACTCCTGTGTATAATCCCTAAACAACCACTGAAGAGTGCAAATCAGTCAGGGCTGTATTTTCAAAGGTTTGTGACTGACGCAAGGATCTTGTGTCAAAAGAAAGTGACACAGGGGGCACCTTGTATCAGACTTTGTGGCAACTGTGATTTTCAAAGAGGGCTCACGGAAGCACTGGTTCCACCTGTGCCAGACCACCCAGCACCATGCTTGTGGCAGCCGCACAGCTGTAGCAAGGTGGTAGGGGGCTTGCACCATGCCCAGGCTGCCACATCCCCTAACTTGGCATTCCAGACCCCAAAAAGTTCTCGTGTGCCACTGAAGTTAGACCAGCCAGGAGGTAGTCTAATGGACCATGCACCAAATTTGGGTACTGTGGCAGGGTGGGAGGTTTTCCATGCCCCCCATGTAGCAGCTGCCAGTGGATGTCTGTGCCCCCCCACACCTAGCCAAGTGTCCCAGCAGTGGCAGAGTCACATCTGATATCTTCTAGTGCTTCCCCACCAAACACAAGTCATGCAGCTGATACCCCAGTCCTTGGCACTGGTCAGCCATACCCTTACTGTCTGGGATCCATTGCCACCCCCACCTCCCAGGCTGCTCCAGCCAGCCATCCATGGGCTCTGCCAGACATCAGATGCACAGTTGGTGGGTTCCTGCCATGGCCACTACATCTGTCCGACAGTGCCGCAGCTTTCGGCATTGCCCTCCCATGTGCCAGTTTTGAATCACACAGGACAGCTTGTGGCAAACTTGGGGATTATTTTGCTGAGACCCTACTTTTTGCAAAATTTGGTGCAGGGTCCCTGGCACACCTGAGTTTGCTATTGTTAGGGTTTTGCACATGATGCACCGATCTAAGGGAAAAGCTTTTAAAATCGGGACCTTAGTATTCAGTCCCAAGTACTTAGAATCCTATAATCTGTGGTTTTAAGCAATTAATATTCAGTTTGTACAACACCTTGAGCTCTCCTTAGTATTACCACTCCAGATTGTACATCCCTTGAATAGCTTAACACCTTTTAATACTGGTGTGTTTAGCTAGAACTCTCACTTTCCTAGGGAATTAAAATTGATCATAGTCTAACTATGGTAGTATGATCTCTAATTTTAGATTGAGATCCAAGCATCATCTAAGTGCCCAGACTGGGAAATGAGTCATGTCATATCTTCTACTGCCATCATTTATTTATAGTAATTTAATTTATAATACTGTCTGCAAGTCTGTGTTGCTTACCTCTAAATGAGTTCTACAACAAAACTATGGTGTTGTGTTCCATCTCGTGAATACCTTACAACACTGTCCCCCTTTAACCAGCTCAACTGTTTAAACTCCACAGTCCACAGAAATTGCCATTGTTCTCTACATGTTTTTATTGTAATTGGGAGACGGTATATGCACTGTATACCTTGTGCCCTTAAGAACACTCCCTGCAAGCTGTTACTCTCTATAACCCTACTATTCCCAGGTTTAGAAGGGATGCAGGTAGGGAAAAGGTGCATCCGTTGCCCTCTAACCCATGGAATAAGTTCCCCTAACTTCTCAAGTGTACAACCACCTTAGCTGCCTTGAAATTTAACCTCTTCCTTCATCTGATGGAACCTTGCACCTGCCCATACTACAGGAAGGCATGTTGTGTTTTTATTGTTTGCAGTATTTTTGTTAACACGTACTGAATGGCTTGAGTATGTATTTTAATATCTGTACTTAAAGGATCTCTTATTTGTCCATTGTCTGTTAATGGTCTCCCTAGGACCTCCATGATGCTGCAAAAAAACACCCAAGTATAAAATGTCTGCTAGCATCTTTCCAGAAAGCTCATTAAATCTGACCAGATTTGTAAAGATCTGACTCCTACAGGGCTGGTTTGTTTGTCATGAAAAAATGCTGAACTAGCTTCAGCCAAAGTTTCAGCCAAAAAAAAAAATCTGTATTAGGAGTAATAAACTAGATGCCATAATCCAGGAGGGCATAAATTCAGAAAACTTTTTAAATGCCTTGACAAAACACTCAACGCCACTGTTTTTCAGTTCCATCATGAGCCAGTAATGATTTCTGTACTTTATTGCACACATGGGGCCCGATATTCAGAATTGCACCTGGCAATGGTGCAAGTGGTGGGGCAGCACAACTGAGTTGCACTGGAGCAACTAAGGTTTATATTCAAAAGAGATGTGCCATGGTGCATCTCTTCTGAATATAGCAAATAATGCGCATGACACAAATACAGTGCGCTGGTGCATCCCTCAGACAGGTCTTAATACCAGGAATGGGAATGCTCCAGTGCAACTGGAGCTGTGCCAGGTGCAAATTCCAGATATTCAGACCTGGATATACAAATGGGGCCATTATGCATGCAAGGCAAAAATGGGGCCATTTGCATGTCATTATGGTGCCATTTGCATGTGTTGTGCAGGGCTGATCAGTGAAATGTGCCTGGTGCCCTGCACAACATGCGGTCCCTGTAAAGTTGTGAATGACTCTTACAGTATGCACTGCAAGCTCACTGGTCTACAGTGTGGACCAATGAGCTTGCAGCACTTACTGTAAGCTATCATTCGATGGGCAGCCATGGAGGTATGCGGGTGGGCATGCTGCCAGCTGATGACTAGGGAGAAGCTGGGTGGGCTGGGGGTCCTGTGTGGGTGGGGGATCCACTAGACTACCAGGGACTGACACTGGTCTTTTATTTCGGTGATCAGGGTTACTGGATGGGGGAGGGGGGTACCACTAGAATACCAGGGATCTTACAGAGGAGTCATATTACGATTGGGGTTACCAGCAGGGAGGAGGAGTCTACTGAACCACCAGGGATATTAAAGATATATTTCTACTACACTCGGAGGTATGGGATGGAGAGGGGGAACCACTCGACCACCAGGGAGTTTTGTGGGTGTTTGTGTGCAGTGTTCTGGGGGGGATGCCACCCACCCCTGGGAACTGCTGTGCTGTGCCTTGCATTATGGCAGCTTACCTATGGGTGGCTACCAGTTGAGCCCTTTATTATGGGCTCAACTTTGTGCATAAGCATGGACACCTCCCCCGGAGATATGCCGTATACATTATCTTTGCACCCCGGCACATCGGGAATTGCGCTGTGCAATTCCCCCTTTTGAATATTGCACCGGGGCACATTTCTGGGGTTGTGCTGGTGCAACTCAGTTGCACCAGGTGCAACTCCTTTGTATATCTCTGCCATGGACTAAAATAGGGTTAGTATTGGAGGTGTTTTAGTTAAAAAATTGCAGCATTTTGAATATAAAGCATACCAAAATGCATATGACACCCTAAGATGGGCACACACATATTACAGTAAGTATTACAAATTTTGATTTGAGTATGAAATATGCCACAGTGAGTTTAACTCATACCAGAATGAGTATTTCTTTTACCAAAATGGCTCTAACACATACTGTATAAAGTGTAAGACATACTGAAATTAGTATAAATTATATTAAAATAAGTGCACACATACTAATTTAAGTGGAACACATACAGAAATGCATATGGAGTATAGCAAAATGGAGCAGACATATACTAAGTGAGCATAACACATACTGAAATGAATGTGACACATACTAAAATGAGTATAATTACTGGCTCATATTTTTCCTCTTCGTAAAAAATGGTTATAATTTGGCATTATAACTAGCTGGTCATAACTGCAAGCATGCACCACTTTCACTATGGGAAAAGCACAAGCCACAGCAGCTCCACTTCTTGGGAGCTTTTCTTTTGCACAATTTATTTACCTCTTATGTTTCTTTATTTTTATACATTAAGCAGTTGGCAAAATGGGGGCTTGAGGTATTTTGATGTTGGTTTAGTGTTGTTCTGCCTGACACTCTCTTCTGTCCATTGTCATTCACTGCCACAGCTCCGTCACTGTGTCTCCTGCTTGGCTCTCTTCTTCTCACTGCTGCAGCTCTTTGCAAGGCTACCACCAAGGGAACAAAGAGCTTTCACTAAAAAAGCAACAACCGGGGCTATATAGAGCCCTCACCACCATCGCCAGATCGCTACTGTCAGGGAACTGCCAACTCTGCTACAGGTACTGCTCCACCCCTTCTTGTCACTGCCTTTCTGCATATTTTATACAATTGCTCATGTAATTGCTCAGGTGAAAAATGCAATCCCAGCAATTATGTAAAATAAAATATGGGGTGGTGTAAAACTCAAATTTTACACACACCCTCCATGTTGGATGTTTAGATAAACCCTTCCAGCTTCACTCTCATGGTTTATGTAGCATCCAACATCTCAGGTGTGTGAAAACTTTTCATTACACACACCACTCCATATATTCTTTATATAATAACTGGTTTCCCTTTTTTCACATAGGGAAACTGAGGCATAATTTGCCATAATGAAGGAGTGTTCATTATGGCAAACACATGCACTGTTTCCCTCACTGTGCGCATGCGCCTGATGGAGTTCCTCACCTGCTGACTGCTCCAATTTTGCTTTCTCGTTCAACCACCGCCTACAAGGACCCACCACTTGAGTTGGTGATAAGTAATTAAAATGTTTGTCCCTCCTAACCTTTGGCAGCCCAAAAGAAACCAAAACAATTTAAAATAAATGAAGAAAGCCAACTGCAGCTGACCGCTGTAACCTAAGTGGACTGCAGTCGAACAGCAACTACCTTTTATTTTATATAATCGCTGAGGCAAAAAAAGGGAAACCCAGTATTTATATAAAATAAAATATGGGGTGCTGTGTGTAAACTCGAAGTTTACACACACCCTTGGGGTTAGTTGCCTGCACAAACCCCTCGAGCTTCACTCTTGGGGTTTATGTAGCATCTAATCTCTTGGGTGTGTGTAAACTTCTCATTGCACACAGCACCCCATACTTTATTCTATATATGATACACACCAAAATAAGTTTATAAAATGGGTATGGAAAATCATTGAAAATCCAGTACGCTGACTGGATGAAACACGTCACTTGACCGTGCATTATCCCATAACGACCGCACACCTTCCAATACGACTCCACACCTGTACTACTTTCCAGCCCTCAAAACCTTCTCATCGGCACTGCAGTGAGATCACTCCACACCTGGCACAGAGAGGCACACACACACACACAGCTGGCACTCAGACTGCCACCCACAGGCACTAGTAAATAAACATACAAGTCCCACAGTCTACACAATCACCTGGTTCATCCTGCCACAAGTTGTAGATAGAAGATTATTTAAAAATGGAATCTAGTGGATCCTGCCACTTTCACAGTGCCTTACGTAGAAGCACTTTAACTTTAAATGCTCTAAAATAGCTGGCGTGATCGAGTGCTCATTACACTGACAAATGACATGCTTGCACAAAATTAAAATAACCCGGGCTGTGTTCAAAAAGCAAAAAAAAGCACTGAATGTTGTGCTTACTATACTTACATTTGTGTAAAATAAGCTGCTGTTTCTCCGGAGACAAGATCAAGTCCACAGCACTTTCACTTTTATTGTTAAAATATAGCGTGACCAACTGCTGTAAACTGCCATAAGAGAAATGCTTCGAGAAGTTTAAAGTAAGCCCCTCTGTCTTCAAAAAAGTAGAAGAGTGTGTATTTAGCTTTAGTTTTCCTTTTCTTTTTGTAAAAGAAGCCACCGATAGCCTGAATGTAGCGAAAGCAGAGCGAGTGAGTCGGCGGCTTGAAAAATGAAGACAAAAGCCAGAGCATTTGTTGCTATAGCAACACTCTCTGTGGGTTGCTTCTATGTTCCTCAAGCTGCCGACTCAATTGCACTGCTATTGCTCCAGTTGGTGACTTCTTTCACCAAAAGGAAAGAACAACTAAAACAAAATAAACACTTTTCTTACTTTTCTGAAGATAGAGGGGGTTACTTTAAGCTACTGCAAGCATTTCACTTATGACCATTTATAGCACTCGCTCTGTCACGCTACATTTTAACATTATAAGTGAAAGTGCTCTGGACTTGCTTTCCTCTCTGTAGAAACAGCAGCTTTTTTCACACAAATAGCATACTAACCATTAAATTCAGTATTTTTTTTTTTACTTTTCCAACAGAGACTAGCTTATATTAAATGTCTGCCAAGACTTAATTTACCAATATTGTCAGCACTCGATCACACTACCCTACAGTAATAAAAATGAAACTTCTTCTACACTAACACACTCTGAAAATGTCAGTATTACTTACTAATTAAATCTATCACAGTTAGGACAGCATCAATCAAATTATCTACTGCAACTCAAATACTTATTTGTGCCACAGAGGGACTATTTTTGGCCCCCTCTCCCCCAAGACTTGTGGTCATTTTATAGGATAGATAACCCACTACAGGGCATGTGGTCACTCTCTGATATACGCATACCTTGGGTGGTTGAACGCACTGCAAGGTGTGCGTATATCAGAGCACGACCGCAAGGTCCTGCAGTGTATTATCTATTAGATAATAACACATACTGAAATGAGTATAACACATACAACAAGCATTTGTCAATGCCGAATGTTGATGGTGTTGGTGTGTGTTGAGCTCGCTCATTGCCCCTCTGTCACTCACTCAGTCTGTTTCTCCCAGTGCTGCAGGCTGCTCTTTTGTACTGGGCTCCTGCCAGCATTGGCACCTTGTTCTTCCCACTAAGAAATCCGCAGCTGTCCCGACAGAGCTGCGTTGAGGTGGCTCACTCCCCCTCTCTCACTCACTCATTGTGTTTCTCCTGGCACTGCAGGCTGCCCTTTTGTACTGGGCTCTTGCTTTTGTTGGCATCTTTTTCTGCCCACAAAGAAATCTACAGCTATCCTGACAGAGCTTCGTTGAGGTCGCTCACTCCCGCTATGTCACTCACTCATTCTGTTTCTCCTGGCACTGCAGCCTGCCATTTTGTACCAGGCTCCTGGCTCTGTTGGTGCCTTTTTCTGCCCACAAAGAAATCTGCAGCAGTCCTGACAATGTTCGGTTGAGCTCGCTCAGTCCCCTTCTCTCAGTCGCTGATTCCATTTCTGGCAGCGTTGCAGACTACCCTTTTCTATTGGGCTCCTGCTTGCATTGCCACCATTTGCAGCAATTACAATACAGCTACATTGAGCTCGCTCACTCCCCTTCTCTTACTCACTCATTCTGGGTTTCCTGCCACTGCAGGCTGCCATTTTGTACTGGGCCCCTGCATGCATTGCTGCATTTTTCTGCCCACAAACAAATCTGCAGTAGTCCCAACAGAGCTCCGTTGAGCTCACTCACTCCCCTTCCCTCACTACCTCATTCTGGGTTTCCTGCCACTGCAAGTTGTCCTTTTGTACTGGGCAACTGCCTGCATTGGTGGCTTGTTCTGGCCAGAAAGAAATCTGAAGCAGTCCTGACACAGCTCCATTGAGCTTGCTCACTCCCCCTCTGTCACTCACTCATTCCATTTCTGCCCGCGCTGCAAAATGGCCTTTTGTACTGGGCTCATGCCTGCATTGCCGCATTTTCTGTTCACAAAGAAATCCGCAGCAGTCACAATAGAGCTCTATTGAGCTCACTCACTACCGCTCTGTCACTCACTCATTCTGTTTCTCTTGGTGCTGCAGGCTGCGCTTGTGTCCGGGGCTGCTGGCTGCATTGGCACCTTTGTCTGTCCACAAAGAAATCCGCAGCTGTACCGACAAAGCTCCACTGAGGTTTCTCAGTCTCCTTCCGTCATGCACTCATTCTGTTTGTCCTGGTGCTGTAAGCAGCCCTTTTGTATGGGACTCTTGCCAGCATTGGTGCCTTTTTCTGCCCACAAAGAAATCCGCAGCAGTCCTGACAGCACTCCGGTGAGTTTGCTCACTCCTCCTCCCTCACTCGCTCTCTCGTTCTGTTTCTCCTAGTGCTGCAGGCTGCCCTTTTGTAATGGCCTCTTGCGTTGGGGCCTTTTTCTGCCCACAAACAAATCCAGAGCAGTCCCGACAGAGCTCAGTTCAGCTCGGTCACTCCCCCATCTCACTAGTTCCATCTTAATCTATCCTAAACACTGATGTCCCACAGTGACCGTGCTATTCTCCGTCAGGAGTGCAAAACAATTTTTAAGCCAGGATGTGAAAAATGACAGCTGTACTGGTCATAAGGAGGTGTGAAAGAATGCCGCTGTTGAAAATGTGGCGTGAAAATAGTACAGATTTGTGAAGTTACAAGTGTGCGTGGAAACAGTTGAATGCATGCTTGTAACATAGTCATGTTATGGAGTTTTGTCACCAAATTTTCAACATAGGGATTTTAGGACCTCTGCTCATGAACAGTGCCATTGTCATTTTCTTAGTCAGCCCCAAACAGTGATTTCCCACAGTGACCGCGTTATTCTGTGCCACACTGTGAAACCACATTTCACTCAGGATGTGAAAAATGACAGCTGTACTGGTCATAAGGAAGCGTGAAAAAATGCCATTGTTGAAAATGTGGTATGACAATATTACGAATCTGCAAAGTTACAAGGGTGTGTGGAAAGTGTGCAATGCACACTGGTAACACACTCATTTGATGGGACATCATCACCAAATTTTCAACATAGGCATTTTAGGACCTCTGCTCATGAACAGTATCACTGTCATTTTATTACTCTGTCCCGGACAGCGATTTCTCACAGTGACTGCTCTATTCTGCACTGCAACTGCAAAAACACATTTTGGCCAGGATGGGAAAAATGACAGCTGCACTGTTTATAAGTAGGTGTGGAAAATGGCAATGTTGAAAATCTGGAGTGAAAATATAAATTCGCGAAGCTATGAGAATGCTGCAAACTGGCAATGCACGCTCGTAACACAGTCATTTTATGGAGTATCATTACCAAATTTTCAACATAGCCATTTCAGGACCTCTACTCATGAACAGTGTCACTGTCATTTTCTTAATCTGTCCCGAACCTGATTTCCAATAGCGACCTCCCTATTCTGCGCCGGAAGTGTGAAAACACATTTCTGCCAGGATGTGAACAATGACAGCTGTACTGTTCACAAGGAGGTGTGACAAACTGCCAGTGCTGAAAATCTGGCATCAAAATATTGCAAATTCATGGAGTTATGAGCGTGCGTAGCAACTGCACCATGCACACTAATAAAACAGTCATTTTTGGGATTTTTTTCTACCAAATTTGCAACATAGGCTTTTTGAGAGCCCACCTCATAAACACTGGCACTGTCATTTCATTAATCAACTCCCAAAGGTGATTCCACGCAGTGACCGCGAAATCACCTTTCAGGGCTGATTAACGCCATGACAGTTCAAGCATTCATGAGGAGGGTTCCCAAAAACACCATGTTGAAAATTTGATGAAAAAATTCCAGAAAATGCCCGAGTTATGCACTAAAGTTGAAAACACCCTATTCATTACATTATACAGCTTACCAGCATTTCGTCACTTAGTGGTCGCCTTTGAAGAGTGCAGACGTGTTTCCGGTCCACCGAAGATCGTCACGCCAGACTCCGGAGGTAAGTATGGGGTGAGGGTGAGTGTGGGGAGGCAGGGTGAATAGTGGGTGAGTGAAGATTGTGGGAGGGTTGCAGACAGACTACGAGGGACCATTTCCTTTTTCTCAGGTTGAAAAAAAAAGACATTGCGGGACCATTTTTAACTTTACAGGGGCATGTGGCACACTGGGGTGGGCTCCCAGCGTGCCACCAGAAGCTTTCTGTTTTTTTTGAGGGGTGGCAGCAGTTGCCAATGGGGTTGGGCCCCCTGTCAGCAGAAAATGAAAGTGGGGGGGTTACAGAATGCTGATGGGGAGTGGGCTTCCCCGTCGGCAAAATCAACACAAGGGGCACCTAAGCCGATGGGGATTGGGGGCCCCATCGGCACATAAACACGGGGGAGTATATTGTTTATGAACAGGGCGGTAACCCACCACCATGTTTACAAACAATATCAGGCTTGCTAGATCCGCCCTGCACTGACGGGTCGCTCCCTCATTGCAGTGGATGGCTGACGCTGCAACAATGAGGTGGCCCCTGATTGCAGCAGCTGATTAGTCACAAGTTGGTGCAAATGTGCAAAACTTGTGACACCAGCAGCCTGCAATGGCATTGGTGGAAATGGGGCAAGCCTTTGCAGGCTGTGGGGGCATTGGCCACAACAGTGCCACGCATGCACAGCCTGCTTCCCAGCAAGCTGTCCCAATATGTTTCTTGCGCTGAATGCAATCAACATAAAAATGAGCATAATACATACTAAAATAAGTATAACACTGCTGAACATGAGTATAACACATACAAAAATGAGTATAACTCAAATATGGCATATGACAACATAAGTATAATACTTACTGAAATTAATGGGTACTGATCTGAAAGGAGCATAATAAGTTGTATATTGTACAAATATCAGCATAGCTTATATCAAAATGGGTATACTGTAACTCATTCTGTACTGAAATAAGAATAATACACACTGATTTGGATATACTGGTAACACATACTGAGATGAGTATACCATATATCAACAAGCATTTGTCAATGCCACTTGTTTGCTTGCTGATATTAGCATTGAAAGTGCAGGAGTTAGATGCAGAATAGGAATGGCAGTGAAGTACTGAAGTGACATCAACCCCACCCCCACCCTGCACAGATAGACAGACATAGGGCTGTGCCTTTGGGTTGTCGCCCAAAATGCTCATGCCATTTCACCTCACCCTACTTTGCAGACACCAACAAGTGTTAAGGTTTGTCTTGGGATGTTCAGCTTTATAGTCACCCCATTCCATAAGGAAATATGCTGAAATGGGTGCAGTATAGGAGAATGGGGTGAACTTTTGGGGTCAAAGAGTCCAAGGAACACCTCAATGCCTGTCACTGTTTGTGGGGTGGGGGTGGAGGTGGAATGGCATGAGCATTACTGTCGACAATCTCAATTCACACCCCTGACGCCTGTCAGTCCCTACAGGGCAGGGCATTATGGTTAGAAACCCGAATGCCCTGGGCATTTCTTGGTATTTTCACTCCAAGTTTTCAACATGGGCTTTTTGTGACCCCAGTACATGAATAGTGACACTATCAGTTCGTTAGCTGAAAGGTGATTTTGCATAGCGACAGTGCCATTTGGTGTCACAGGTGCAAAAACACTTTTTGAACAGTATGCAAAAAATGACAGCTGTACTGTTCATGAGGAGTAATACTGAAAATCAAATACAAAGTGGTAATACTGAAAATCTGGAGTGAAAATATAAAAACATTGGTAAAGTCACAAGTGTGCATAGAAACTGCGCACCACATACCAGTAATGGGATTATTTTCAGGATTTTTTACACCAGACTTTCAACATAGGCATTTGGGACCTATGCTCATGAACAATGGTACTGTGATTTTCTTAATCTCTCCTGAATGTTTATTTTGCACAGCGACCGTGCCCATTGTATGCCAGATGTGCGAAACCATATTTTGGGCAGGATGTGAAAAATGACAGCAGTACTGTTCATAAGGAGGTGTGCAAAAATGGCAATGTTGAAAATCTCTACTGAAAATATTAAAAAGTCTCACAGTTATGAGTGTGCGTGGAAACTGAGAAATGAACGCTTGTAACATAGTCATTTTGTGGAATTTTGTCACCAATTTTCAAAATAGGCATTTTGGGATCTCCGCTCATGGACAGTGTCACTGTGATTTTCTTAATCTGTCCCGAACATTGATTTCCCAATGATCGCGCCATCCTGCGCCAAATGTGTGAAAACACATTTTGGGCAAGATGTGAAAAATGACAGCTGTACTGTTCATAAGGAGGTGTGAAAAAATGGCAATGTTGGCAATCTGGAGTGAAAATATTAAAAATTCTCAGAGTTATGAGCGTGCGTGGAAACTGCACAATGCATGCTTGTAACAGTCATTTTTTCGAATTTTTCTACCAAATTTGCAACATAGGCTTTCTGGGAGCCCATCTCATGAACAATGACACTGTTGTTTTGTTAATCCGTCCCAAAAGGTGATTCCACACAGTGACCGAGTAATCACCTTTCAGGACCAAATAACGACATGACAGTGACTGAATTCATGAGGTGGGTCCCAAGAACCCAATGTTAAAAATTTGGCACCAAAACTCACAAAAATGGCTGAGATATCCACCTAAGTTGAAAAAAAAAACATTTATGCCATTATACAGCTTACCAGCATTTCTTCAGTTTGTGGTCAGCTTTGAAGAGTGCAGACATGTTCCTGCTCCACCAAAGATCATTGCACCCAGCTCCAGAGGTAAGTATGGGGTGATGGGTGTGTGAGGAGGTGCGGTGCACAGAGGTTGGGTGTGGGATGCGGAAAAGGGCCAGCGCATAAAATGAGGGACTCTTTTTTCTTTTACAGATTAAAGAATAAATGAAAAACACATCACGGGAAGGTTTTCTTAATTACAGGGACATTTGGCACACTGGGGTGGGCTCCCAGTGTGCCACCTGGATGTTTTTTTTGGGGGGGAGGACTGGAGCCAGTGGGGACTGGGCACCCCATCTGCAAAAAAGAAAACTTCACCAGCTGGAAGGTGAACCGAGGAATGAGGGAGCTGGGAGGACAGCAGCAGAGGGAGGAAGTGGGAGGGATTTCTTTTGTAGCTGGAGGGTGAGTTAGGGAATGAGGGAGTGGGGTGGAAAGCACCAGAGGGAGGAAGTGGGAAGATTTCTTTGCAGCTAGAGGGTGAGCTGGGGAATGAGGGAGCAGAGAGGACAGCAGCAGAAGGAGGAAGCAGGAGGAATTTCATTGGCAGCGACGTGCAGGAGGACCGGAGAAATTGCATGACATCAATATGCTAAATACACACACGTTACCACTGCTGATTGCAGTGGTGGTTTTCTTAGAACTGAAGACCACTGCAGCTGAACTGCTGTCATAGACAGCTCACACATCCATTGTTGCTGTACGGGCATGTTTGCTAAATGGAGCACTGCATTGGATAGGAGGGTTACATACCTCCAAATAGTGGTACGGTCACAATATGTTTCTTGCACATGCTCGTTAGCAAACATAAAAAGCACCTTCCCCAACATTTGTTACATCTCAGCCTTTTTACTAGGCCCTGTTCACTAGTCTCCACTTGAGGACTCCTCTGCTCATCCACTCCTATACTATGCCTTTTCATACCCATCATCACCTTTTTGTTTTCCAGCTTCCATTCCTAGCTTGTCTAATTTTCTTTCTATATATGTGTATAAATATATATACATATATACTGTGTATATATATATATTCATTTATATTCATATATATTCATGACAAAAAAAACTCTGTTTAATGCTTCAGTTAGGGTTGTTCCACAGCAACAAAAGTGAGGAAATTCAGTGTTAGTGTTGAAACCCCCCCTTGGACCCACCCCCCAGCCGGCATCGCGGTGTGTGTTGGGGTCGTCGGCCCTAACTCTCACCCCATCACATGTGTAAACAAGCTGAGGTGGTGAACTATAAGAGAATTAGGTGAGAGTTAGACCGATGACCCCAATGCACACCGCGATCCTGGCTGGGGTGGGGTGGGGTGGGTCCAAGGGGGGTTTCAACCCTAACATCTAATTTCCTCACTTTTGTCACTGTGGAACAACCCTAACTGATGCATTAAACAGAGTATTTTTGCCATGAATTTCTCTTCTTTTTGAGAATGAGGACTATAAATAGTGAACAAAATGTGGTGGAGGGAGCACAGGCCTTTCAGGCCCCGCGCACCCACCATGTGATTTGTAGTAAAATAGTAATGGCAACCACAATGGAAACGCAAGCACAAATGGTAACGGAAACATAAATGGTAATGCAAACGGTAACAGAAACGCAAGGACAAAGTGATGCCAAAGTGAACAGTAACGCAAACAGAGATGCAAACTCAATTGCATATAGAAATGCAACTGGTAACATGCACAGTCAAGGTACCCCAATTGGAAATGCAAATGGTAATGGTAACAGCAAGAATAACGCAGAACAGAACAGAAATGGAAATGCATACGCAAGCACATATGGAAATGCAAACCGTAACGTGCACAGCCATGGTACCACAATCAGAAATGCAAATGTCAATGGTAACAGTAACAATAATGCCAAAGGAAACAGAAATAGAAACACAAGTGCAGATGGAAACACAAACCGTAAAGCGCATGGGCATGGGAATGCAATTGGAAATGCAAATGGTAACTGTAACAGCAAAAATGATGCAAAATGAAAGACAATCACAAATGCAAAAGCAAATGGAAGGGCGTCTGAAAACGCAAATGGTAATGTGCATGGTGATGCAAACCAAAATGCAAATAGAAGCAGTAGTGGAGATGCAAATGCTAACAGTAATGCAAATGCAAGCGCAAATGAAAACACAAAGGGTAACACACACGGTGGTATACACGGGAATGCTAACACAAACGGGTACGGAAATGCAAGTGGAAACGTTAAGTGTAACAGTAACTGGAGCACACACCCTTGTTCTCCCCAACAGCTGCATAGAGAAATGCAGTGACTACAAAGAATGTATGCATAATAATGGTCCCCAGAGCAGAAAATGAGGTTTTGGAATACTAAATTGCTTTTGTCTCAGGAATCCTACGACATAGAAAAAAAATACAAATTTCATATAAATTATGACTTTCCTGGCTAGTTTTGCACTTAGGCCCTTACTGGGTGGGGGCTAAGCATTTTTCCAATGAAAAGTCCATATCTCAAAGCGTTTCCAAGATACAGGCCCCAAAAGGTGCAGCGGATGCCGCAATGTTAGTCTATGGAAAAAAAGAGTCAACTTTGGAGAACCATTACTTTCCATCCATGCAATATTTTGTCACCAAACCACCAAAAGGCACATCTGTGGGATGTTGGCTTTCTTGCCTCCAAATTTCAGCCCAAAAAGACCAAACTGTTGTTTTGCAGCAGGGTGGCAAAGAATTCCTGTTATTTTGGGCATAGTCTCTCAAATCATGACACTTTCGCAAATGAAATCATGAAAGTGTCGTGAGTGCGACACTACTTTGTGACACTACTTTTTACAAAAATTTCAAAAACATATTTCTGGGGTGTTTAATCCACCAAAAAAGACAAAAATAGCATCCTCAGGGTCCGACTAGGTGAACACAAAAAGAATTGTGTCCCTAGAGGGTCCCAAATTGAAATGGCAAGCATTTCTGTGACCACTAACTGAAAAAAAATGGCTGACTCACAACACTAATGGCATCATTTGTGACACTAAAAACAGCATTTGCGACACAGTCAAACTTTTTGTTAACTTTTCCCATTGACTATAATGGGAAACTTGTTTTTTGAATAACTTTTGAACCATTCAATATGTTTTCATGAAATCTTCAAAAGGCAAATCAGGGACCCTGGCCACATGTTCACGAAAGTTTTTGGACCAGTCGCGCAAACCGTGCGACCTGTAGGCACGAGCAAAAAATTCTCAAAAAATCATAAATGCGCTCTGAGATGTTGCTTAATAACTCTGCAACCATATATCCTACCAGTCTGAAACTTGGCAGATCCCAAGCCCTATGTTAACGCTCTGTGCCTACCAAATTTCAGGCAAATATAATGTACGGTGGCAAAGTTATTAAGGTGCATAATTTCGCCATTTAACCTTAAATGGGGTACTCAACCCTAACTATAGCTGCACTACCATACAGCTAATGTATATATGTATATATATATATATATATATATATATAGACATATATATATATATATATATATATATATATATATTCCCCTTATCTTTCCACTAACTTTGCTTTTTTCTCTTTTAGAGAACTCCTGAAGAATACATATGGTTAAAACTTCGATTTTAACTCTGTTTTTTTTTTCAGTGTATATTCACATTACCAGTTTGTTTTGTTTGAAATTATTAGAAAACCTAGTTAGCTTCCATGACTATATGTATGGTCAAGACCAATATTAATGCTGGGCAACTCGTGAAGCAATAAAAACAGTCATAATCCCATCACAGTCAACTGATCTCAGTATTGCCTTTCAGTATTGTATTTACAGAGTCTTTACTAGTGTAGGCAATCAGAACTCCACTACTATTGCATTACTGAAACTCAGTTAAACTGCTGTTGGCAAAATAGTAAAACAAATAAAACAAGTTATTGGATAAACTAGCTCAAAAAGTTGTTGGTCCTTAAAGTGTACATTTAAAAAAAAAAGCAGTGCAAGGATATCCTATAAATAGTATGCATTTTTCATTCAGTTTTAGATCACTTGAAATTTAATTTGAGGGTTTTTAATCCCCAGCAGCTCTATTTAGACATCTGAAAATATGTATTTTCAGTATTCTGTCAGCATTCTGTCCTAAGCCCCCACAGACGCCAACAACAGCAGTAGCAGCAGTTCCCTCTCCTCCTCCTCTCCTCTCCTCTCCTCTCCTCCTCCTCTCCTCTCCTCCCCTTGCCTCTCCTCAGTACCATCAAAAAGAAGCAAACCATATTGGGAGTTTAATGGGCACATTTAGTAGTACATTTTCTGTCCTTTCGAGTTTACAAAATGTGTTTTGTACAGCTGGCAATATGTTATCCACTACCCCAACTAAACTAAGGAGGTAACTATTTTCTACTCGTCCAAGCCCTAATCATAAGCTTTACTCCACAGAAAGATTCCAGCCCCCAATAGGCTGACCTAGATACCCATGCTGGTCCCATCTGGGCTCAGTATGCAGCTGCAATCATCACTTTTTACAGGAGGCCAATCCTTATTTTATCTAACCATCCATCCATCCATCCATCCATCCATCCACCTATCTGTCTGTCTGTCTATCTATCTATCTCTCTATCTATCTATCTAGCTATCTGTCTATTTGAAAACTGATAACCTGCCGAGAGATGCTGAGCCAAGGCTCATTTCTAGGTACAATTTGGGGAAAGCAAAGAGGAAATATAACACTTAAAGCATACACTGTAGTAATGATTGGTACAAAACAAAGTAAAAAAGACTGCCATGTAATGTAGCAAAAAAAATAAATAAAATAAAGTGAAACAGACAAATATCATTAGTAAAATAGGGAACATTATTGGGCAAAGGTACTTCTTTTTTTTAATATAAAGTTTATTAGAATTTTTTAACCTTACAATAGACAAGATCATGATTATCCAAATTAAACATGTACGATCAAGTTCAACATACATGATCCCATCCCCCATACCCCCACAATACAACACAAATCCCCCCTCCCACAGTCCCGACAATCAAAAATCCAAAATGAGATAATTAAATCACAAAATACAAGTTAGATAGAATATAATGTATGTAAAGGGGCCCAAATCTTCTTATATTTTGTGTTATTGTTATTAAGACTAGAGATGGTCTTTTCCGTTCTAAGATTAGCTAAAAGCTCATTAAGCTATTCAGAGTAGTAGTCTATCTATGAATTCTTCCAATATTTAAGGACCAATTTTTAACAGACATGGAAATCATGGTGATATGATATTTTTGATTGATCACTGATATCTGAGAATAATCCCTGAGAAGACATATCTCAGGCATGAATAGGCCCAACAAACCCAATAATGGATCTGCTCTATCCTGTATACTTTTCCAGAGAGGAGCTATCCTGAGACAGTTCCAGAAAATATGTAACAGGGTACCTTCCCTCTGCAAACACCTTGTACATAAATTGGATGTTACTACACCCCAAGCAGCCAATTTTTGGGGATAATGATAGAGGTTATGCAATATATTAAACTGCATGAGACGTAACCTGTCTTGTGCTACAAAACGGTGACAATTACTCCATAGGGCAGACCAGTCTTTATTCCAATGGGGAAAAAAATCTGACCAGTTGTTTGAGGGTCCAAAAGCATCAGGAAAATGCCAGTCATAAAGAAAATTATATAATTTGGAGATTGCTTTAGTGGAAGTAGCTAAAGGGCTTAAGTCTGAGTGGAAAGAGTGTTTTGGTGATATGGGAGCTATCCTATCAAATTTTTTGACCAGTAGGTGTCTTAATTGAAGAGCTCTAAAATGGTCCATTGGTTGTAGTCTGAATTTCGATAAGAGTTCTTCTAAAGATAACCATGATCAATCGTCCTTCAAGAACAGGGACAATTTTCCATTTCCGAGTCATGGTAGCCGTGTAGGTAATAGAAGTTAGTTGTCAATTTTGAAGGCTGGGAGTTCCAGATCGATTGGGAAGTGTCTGTGTATTGTTTGTATTTTAAAAATCCACATAACTGTGAGTGAATTCTAATGGAAGTTTCTACTGTAGTGTCTTTTAACTTTTTTTGGCAAAGATGATATCTTTAGAAATAATAATGTGGAAGGAACCATGTTACATGAACGAATCATTTCCATTTCTATTTTAAGCCATGGAGCAAGAGCAACTGAAGGATTTGTAACTAACCACTGAAGATATTTGGAAGCTTGACTAGCCCAGTAATACAGGCTAAGATGTGGTAGACATAGGCCACCTTTAAGTTTAGAAGCAGCTAGCTTGTGATATGCTAATCTTAGTTGTGTCTTTGACCAAATAAATTTCACTATTAAACTCTGAGCCTTTTTAAACCAACTTCCGGGTAGATAAATATTAAGTAAATGAAGAGGAAAGAGTAACCGGGGAAGAACAGGACAAAGGTACTTCTCTCTTTGAAGGTACAGTAACTCTGCCTTTTGCAGGATGACCCCTGTTGAGATACTAATGAGCTGTTTACAAGGCTTTGATGACATACTGTGACAGAACCACCCCATGAGCATCTACATGGGTCTCAGTGTCTGCCTATTTGTGAGAAGTCCTATAACTGGGGTATCCTCCTGGCAGATGGAGTCATAAAAAGGAAAACAGAACTCTTCCCCAATTCTAGTTGATGTAGGGCACTAGATGTTCCCAACTGTGCAAATCAAATCAGTTGCAGTGGAAGGGTCTGGACCTCAAAAATCCACAGAAACCTTCCACACCCACTTAGATTGTAGAGGGTGAGGAAACGTGTGTGCAGAGGATCTGTTCCACACATTCAGAGACCTCTGCTTATCCATAGACCAGGTGTCACTCTTGAGGAGGCCTAGCATTTCATATGCATGCCACTATGTCAAGAAGGTTTTGTGCACCAGGGAGGGTGTGTAGCCATAAGTTTCATTACACAAGGGAGGAAGAGGTCATGATTCTTGCTCACCATTCGTACATTTGTCCTTCTGCTTTCACTGAATTTTCCCATGGTTTGATTTGTTCCTGCACCAGTTGCCCAGCCCTCAGAAATGGCATGGGAGTGTGTGTGTGTGTGTGGGGGGGGGGCTCAGGCATTATGCTGCAGATTTATTGTTGAAATGACATTGTTTCCATTTAAAGGACTATGACACTCCCTAGAGAAATTCTGAATTCTCATTATTCTCCTGCTGTAATGTATAAGCCTGATCTGCCCACTGAGACATGACCCCATGATGCTGTGCTCCATTCTATGTGTGCAGTGAGGTGGTTGAGAGCTGTGGATGCTGTCAGTAATGTGGACATCTGTGGGTGTACTGGTCCATGCCCAGATGCATGCATTTGCCATGTATCCAGATTAGTGGCGGTCGAAGTGGCCTCAATTTGCTTCACGAAGCGATTCACGGAGTCAAGGCAAATTTGAAAAGTACTCTGCAGTGCGAAGCAGAGTACTTCACATCATAATGGGTAACACGAAGTCCACTTGAAAACAATGACTCCACCTTTCCCAAACCACTACTTCACACATTTTAAGGTGAAGTACATTGAAAACAATGTACTTCACCTCACTGTGCCTTGTTTTAAGCTCCAAAGGTGAATTTTCCAGTGATTTGTGGGATTTAAGGTCACATGGGCTCTAGATTGTTCTGTACCATCTCAGTTTGGGGTAGTGTGTGTAGGAAGCTGTAGGAGACAGTCTGCTTTGAGAGCTCTCTGCAATTCAAACCTTCTATAAGCTGTTAAAAAAGCCTTTTTGTGTCTTTTTTTTTGCTGAAACTTTAGTTCATCGATTGTAGGACATCACCCTGTGCTCATGTCATCGAGCGTTTATTGTTTGTGTGTGGATTTTGAATGTTAATGTACAACATTCAGTCTGTGTACTGAGAGACAGTGGAAGTGTGCTTTGGGGGGGTATCTGTGGTGTACATAGATTTAAGCTGGAGAAATAAGGAGTTCTTTGTTTTTTGATTATATTTTTCTTGTATAACTGACTGTGTTAATGTAGATACAGTAATATTTTCAGTAATTGTTGACACTTTTTTGCTGATTGTGTGTGTTGTGGACCTGGTGCAGCACTGCGTAATTTCAGGTTGTTTTAAAATATTTGGTATATTACTGACATTTTCAATTTGCTACGCATTACTTGTAGACAAATTGTGTGTGTGTGTGTGTGTGTGTGAGTGTATGCTGTGTGACATCAAATAATACACCTTTTATTGTGCCACAGTGTAATTGCAGGCACAGCAGTGTGAACCTGCTATCTGCTGCACCAGCGTGATTTTGTACTGCCATTGTGATATCTTTTCTTGGTTTTGCACTGCCGTAATCTGCAGTCAGTGCCCCCCCACCGGCAAAAGATATTCTTTTCCAGATTGGATTGTTTGTGACTTGAGAGCACCAGTGGTTAGTTAAGGTGTTGTTGAACTTCTTGTGACTTTGCGTCTGTATCCTTTGTTGAAGCCACAGCTGTTTTTTTGGCTTCAATATCCAGCATCCCTCCCCCCAGCCCCCACCCAGAGTGAACATTCCAAAATCTAAATTTTTTTAGAATATTCTCGTTGATCCCCCAAAATTCCTGCAAAGAGACTTGCAAGCAAAGCTGTTTCTCATGGCACTGCTGCCAGTGGTAAGACTGTCTGTGGGCATGGTAGTACACAGTCACAGAAGTGCATTACTTATGTGAGGAAAGGTATTTCTCCTTCAATGTGTTTTACAGTGCAATCAGTAGCTTCACTCATAGTTGGAGGACATGATGTTGTCCCAGCTGGAGGTGTTAGTGCAGTTGCTGGTGGTGGTATGAGTATTGCTGCCTCAAGTTCCACTTCTGACCAGTTTTCTGTGTCCAAAAATATAGTGAAGTGTGAAGCAGTGCCAGTGAGTGACAGTGTAGATGATGTCATACTCCCCAGTAACATCCCAGTAACTGAACATGAGAATTCTGATCATCATGTCAACAATAGCACACAATGTCACATTTCTTCCACCATGGTTCAGGTCATGTATTTGCCATGCAGTGATTTACAGTGTGGTGAAAAAATATTGGGTGATGGTGGTGTTGATAATGAGGAATATAATTATGACGATGTTGCTGTGGTTGCAACATGCAGTCCACATGCCAGCATCCAAGCAGAAGACGTGGATGATGTTGATGAATATGATGATGATGTCAATGATCCCTGTTGGGAACAGGAGAAAAAAAAATTTAAGGTGGCTGTGTCTGGGTCTGTTTGCATTAACCCCCCCCCCATGTAAAAAGTTGTGATTTGCCAATTTCAGTTGATGATGGTGATGATGATGCAGTAATGATAGGTAGTCGTGGTGGTCAGTTGCAGTACAAGTGTGTCCTGCCTGAAAAATCATGTAGCACACCCACCATTTCATGGCTTAAAAAAATGGAGTCCAATAAGCAGCATCAGGGACATGTTAAAACTAGAGCATTACAATCCTTTGTTTGGGATTTTTTGTGCAAGATGCAAATGATGAGTCAGTTGCAATCTGACAGGTTTACTAGGTGCATGTGAGGTGAGGTAAAAAGGGGAGACATCTGGGAACAGGAGGACAGCATACACATCTTAAGAACAGGCACATGGCACTGTGGACTCAACACAAGATGGCACCTAATACCTATACCACAGTGGGGCGTTCACCCTCGTCATCAACCATAACGAGCATGTTATCGCCTTCCATGACTGTAACATCAAGTAGAAAATTAAATGTGTGCAGTAGTGATGAAATAAGTACAGAGGATTACTAGAGGCATGATGAGGTGGAGGAGCATAACGATTTTGAAATGTTGTCTAGTGGTGGTGAGAGTAGCTGTGTTGGTGGTGGTGGTGGTGGTGGTGAGTGTGGTATATGTAGTGCAAGTGGTACATCATTCCCTGTTGGTAATTGTGAGAAAATAACTGCATTTCTGGGTTTGTCATCACCTGTGCAACCATATTCATCACATATTCACACTCCACCCCCTGCAAGTTGCAGAGCAGAACCATTTGTCATCACACCCCATGTAAAATGTTTAAGTCAGCTTACGTTACAGAGTGTTTTTGCTCATAAGCTGAAGTACCCACCCAATCATACAGTGTCACATGAACTTAATGCTGCTGTAGCTGAAATGCTGGCAATTGATCTATTGCCCTTCTTCTTTGTGGAGAATTCTGGGTTCCAGTGGTTTGCTGCACGTGCCTGTCCAAAATGGAACGTCCCATCCAAGACATACTTTTCCGCTCATGCTATCCCCAAGTTGTATTGCACTGTGTCCAATGCTGTAAGACATGCCCATCAACATTTCTCCTCTCCATTCATCCATTTAAGTATGGATATGTGGACAAGTGGCAGAACAGCGAGGAGTTCATATTTGTGTATGACTGCACATTGGGCGCAGGTACTGGGTGTTCATTTTGTGCTGTTGGTAGTGTGAATAATCAGTGTAGTAAGGTGGAGTGTTGTAGTAGCAATCTTCCAGGAATTCAACAGAATGCATTGATTGCTATGCACAATGTGACCTGTTCACACACTGGTGAAAACATGCTGGACTTGGTACTGACTGAAATTGACAAATTGCTGAATCCCCCTGTCCCTGAGAGCTAGGTTCATAGCAAGTGACAATGGGTCAAATGTAATGAAATGCATCACGAATGGTGGCTTTGATCAGGTTCTATGCATGGCCCACTGTTTAAATCTTGTGTGTTCAGGATTTTCAGCAGCACCCTGATATAAAGGAAATGCTAACAGTTGCACGCAGTATCTGCTCTCACTTTTCATGCTCTGCAAAGGCCCTTGACCAACTTCGGCAGTTGCAGCACCACTTGAAGCTGGAAGTTATCACCCGATGGAACTCCACTTTATACATGGCAGAGAGGTTGTATGAACAGTACAAAGCCATTTCAGAATATCTTGTCATGCACATTAGCTGTAACAATTCCAGGGCCTCCATGTCTATAATGACTGAACAGCGACACCTCATGGACTCTGTAATAACAATCCTGAGGCCTTTTGAACATGTCACGCAGGCAGTGAGTGGCAAGTCTGCCTCCATTAGCCAATCAATTCCACTGCTGTGGGTGCTGAGGCAGACACTGGTGAATGTACAGCATAGCCTTGATGTTGCCGGAGACAGTGCTAGCAGTGTGTTGCTAAAACACATGCTGCAAGTATTCAACAATAATTATCACATCTTGAGCATTCAGGGTTGTGACAACTTAGCAATTGCAACAATGCTGGACCCACAGTACAAACATGGAATTGCCTCAGTACTGGAGGGCTGGCCTGAACAGGTAAAAAATGTCAGTGGGCAACTGGTGCACTTGGTTCATGGGGCACAGAACTCACGTGCCAAGGTCAGCAAACCTCAGCAGCACAATCAGGATGAATGTGAACCTGGAGGAGTAGTATCAAGCATATCCTGTAAGGGGAAGGGGACTGCAGTTACAGGTAGTCCGTCATCAAAAGTGGTTGGCATTAACCCACTTTGGGAAGCTTTGTTCCAAGTGGGGATTTGTGACATAAATGATTCTGGAGAAGTGGATGATGCATCACTACTGGACTTAGTGCAGCACAATGAGTGGTTGAGTCATATTTGTCTGAAAACAGGCATTTGTCAGTCACTGATGATCCCCTTTAATACTTGAGTGGAAAGATCAGTGAATGGCCAGAGCTGACCTCAGTGGCACTGAAGTACCTGACATGCCCACCCTCCAGTGTGAGTGTTGAGAGGGTATTCAGCTCAGCAGGTGCAATAGCTTGGGATCACAGTATAAACCTCTCTTCTGCAAATGTCAGTTTGTTGACACCCATAAAAATTAATAAGAGGCACATACCAGCTCAGAGTGCAACCTCAGTATTTGTACCCTGGCATAGTCATGGTTTTGCTGATGTTGTAGAAAGGGACCATCCTGGTGGCACTGTCAACATTAAATGGCCTACCACTGATGTAGATGATGACACAATGGAGAAAGAATTTCCCAGTGGTCAGAATTCAGACCTAGAAGGCTGTGAGGGCAGCTTTCTTTCTGAGGATGATGATGAATGATGATGAGGTTAATGTTGGCAGGTTTTAACTTAAGTGGTTCTTGTATGATACATGTTTTCTTTTTCATAAAGTTAAATCAGTGTCCCACTCATAGTGACTTAAATTCCATATGTCACGTCGCATTTATAACACAGAGCACAGTATATCCTGGCCCCTGGACTGCCACCATCATAAGACCACTGTTACCTGTTAGCCACTGCCACCATAGGGAATGCGACTGTGTGTCCCCCTGGACTACCACCACCAGAAGACTGCTATTGCCTGTTAACCACTGCCACCATAGGGAATGTGACCGTGTGTCCCTCTGGACTACCACCACCATAAGACCACTGTTAGCCACTGCCACCATATGGAATGTGACCATGTGTCCTCCTGGATTACCACCACCATTAGACTGTTGTTCACCACTGCCACCATGGGGAATGTGATCGTGTGTCTCCCTGAACTGCCACTGCCACCATAGGGAATGTGACTGTGTGCTCCCCTGGACTACCACCACCATAAGACCATTGTTAGCCACTGCCACCATTGGGAATGTGACCATATGTCCCCCTGGACTACCACCACCATAAGACTGCTGCTAGCCACTGCCACCACCACCAGATGCAGGAAGATGTGAGAGGGAATGTCATCATATGCCTCAGCTATGACCACCACCACCCACCATCACCATTGTGACAATGTTTTCCATTACATGTCGTGACCATCCCAAGGCAGAGGGAGTCAAAGAGGAGACCACATCCATCAGCCACCGGCACAAAGCTTCTTACCATTAAAACTATAAAGTGAGTATGTGTACTAATGTTTTTCATGCTAATCAACTTCCTTTAGCTGTGTGTTTTGTTTTCTGTTGCTTTTTTGAGCTGCAATGGTCAAACACATACAGTCAACTTATTTTGTTTTTTTTACAGGTTAACAACAAATGACTCTCCTTCACTGAAGGTCTGTATCAATGGTACAGCAGCAGTACTGTCTACAGGAACATATGGGTTATCCATTTACAATCCATACTGGTAGGTGTATCAATTTTATTTCATCTTTTCCTTTTTTTTATAAGAGTGAAAAAAATCCAACTGATGATTCATAAACTAGGTGACATGTACGTCACAAAAAATATTTTTGCAACATATCATGCACTGTATTCCAAATTTGCAGATGTGCAGCCATGACCACGTTGAAAACGTTGGACCCAGGTCATGTCACTTGACAATATGTGGTTTTAAAATGTAACTTGAGTTGAGATGTAGGGGCACTGTCACAGTGTATTTGTTACAGTCTGGTACTAAATGAAATTGTGATCTGATGATTGCAGTGGAACAGCTTGCTATCTTTGTTAATCCAGATACCTGTGGTGGAACAGCCACGGCTTTAACATAATGTCTTACTGCTGCAATCAAGTTGTAATAAGTCCTTCATTTCTTTTTTTAGGAAACTTCCAGATGCTTTACGGTGTCATAGTTGCCTTATCCAAAGAACTTCTTCAACATCATGCCCCCGGGCTGGGGCAGACATGCAACAAGCAGAAGTCATTTGAATTGATGTTGACCACAATCATCATTACCAGACTGGAGAAGGATGCAGATCAAATCTGTGAAGAAGTAACCAAATAATAAACCATTAATGAGACATACTTGCAAATATGCCCCCCCCAAAAAAAAATACTTACCTTCATTGGCTTCAGAGTATTCTATTTCCAATTTCAACACCAAAATTTCTCATCAAGCATGGGAATGTGCACACCAACAGCATGTGACCTGTAATACAAAATAATACAATGACTACATGTATATATATGTCAACCCCCCACCTAGAAGATAAATATATATATATATATATATATATATATATATATATATATATATATAACATCTATAGATATAGATATAGCAACTCACCAAGGCTACTATTAGTGCGCACACAAAGGGCACTCTTCCATCCAGTTGAGGTGATTGCATCGCATTAACAGCACACTTTGGACAAGCAGCAGTTCTCTTACTGTCATCATTTGTGATGGAAAACTGAATGGTCATTCAAGTCTTGTTATCCCTCCTTCACACAGTTTGGCAAGACACTGTGTATCATGACATCACCATCATCACAGTATGTGAATTTTCTGGACACAAGACAGTTGCATTTTGGGGTTGCATAAAAATTCTGGGGACTCTGTGTGACCACTGTGCACACGAGTGACTGCGTAATAAATTCTGGGGGACTTTGCATGTGGTGTACCACACCCATTTCACTTTGTCAGCACTTGGGAATTTTCTGAACACAAGACAGTTGCATTTTGGGGATGCAAAACATTTCTGGGGACTCTGTGTGACTACTGCGCACATGAGTGACTGTGGAATAAATTCTGGGGGACTTTGCATGTGGTGTACCACTCCCATTTCACTTCATCAGCACTTGGGGAATTTTCTGGACACAAGACAGTTGCATTTTGTGTGTTGTGAGCACATAACGTCATAATTAAATTATAAATTAAAACAGCAGTGCAACAATCTTGTGAAAATTTTGACCTGTACTTTTTTATGCTATTTTAGATTGCCAGCCACTTACCTCCTGACTTGTATGATACCCTTCTTTTCACAATTTGTGTCTGCTTTAGTACTTTTTCTCATGTCTGAAAAAACAAAAGGAGCAATCCTTTTAATATGACTCAGACCAGGTTTTCATCAGTATTTACAGCTGTTTTTGAACACATAGGGCTGGATATTCAAACTGCGCCATTCAAAGGCGCAAGTCTTTGTGCTGCGCAAAATAGATGTGCAGGGGTGTGTCCGTGCGATATTCAAAGGAGTTGCGCTATTGAGCAACTCCACGATATCGCTCAACTCCATAACCACTGTGCATGGCGCGGTGGAACTTGCATAGCGCCAAGTTGACAGAGTGGAGCAGTCAACTTGCGGTGGGCGCCAAATACCATTAGCGCCATTCGCCAAAATCACGATATTCAAAGGTGACATGCAAATGGGGCCATAATACATGCAAGGCACAGGGGGGCCATTTGCATGTCATTATAACCCATTTGCATGCCAATGCTAGCAAGTGCGCCGATCCCAGGACTTGCGCCTGGCGCCCTGCCAGGCAGCGGCGTCAGGGACTGATTCACCTGCAGCCCGATCTCGGGCAGCAATGTAGCTCCCCACCTCCTCCGTACATCTCCTGGTGGTCAGTGGACCGAAATGCCCGATCGCGGCAGAGAAGTATACAGACCCCCATCCCATGTGGCGATCGTGGGCAGAAAGTATACAGACCCCCACATCCCATGTGCCCGATCACGGGCAGTAAATAAATTACCCCCAAAACATCTCCCTGGTGTCTAGTGTGGCCCCACCCCACCCACCCACGAAGCCCCACCACCCGCTCCCCGGCGGCGGACCAGCAGCATCCACCTACCTGCCGCCCCCCGCCGACTGACTGGCGGTAGGGCTGCACGCCCATTGGTGCAGAGCTAGAGCCAATGGGCATGCAGCCTCATACCATACCATACATGACAGTCCAGATTTGTGAATGAATGTCATTCACCGTCTGAACTATCCGCAATGATGGGCTGCCGCCATTGGCTCTAGCTCTGCACCAATGGGCAACACTTCCCATGCAACAAAATGTTCCCAAGGGTGAGTTAGGGGCATAACAATTAAAACCCACATTCCTCCATTGTCCCAAGGCTGCTGCAGCTGCAGAGAAAGTATTGCTGACACGGAGATGAGTTTAACTAAAGTTTTATTTTGATATCTTGGCACATTCAGGGTCAACATGGGTAGAAGGTAAAACACTCTTTCACTCATGCCTTGAATAGCATACATATTAACCATGAGTCATTACTCACAACAATAATTAACTCCAGAAACAAATGTTAATTCAAATGAAAGGGATAGTTGGATTCACCAGAAAAAACTGAAGTTCATTACTCCAGGCACTGTCATGACATAAATGCCCATGACTAGGGCTGTGTTTTTGCTATGTTAAATATTTCAGAAAATCACAGAAAGTCATGGATCCTTCTTATGTTCACTAAACTACTTTTTATTTATTATATTTTTTAACAAGATCTTCAGAAAAGATTACAGTGTTTTAAATTATTTCATTTATTTTGACTCATATAGTGGGGAGAAGTAACAACATAGCTCTTCCATTTGGGAGACGGAGGTTCATTTGTGAACCCCAGATTCCCACACCATGGCTAACTGTGAGCCAGGCATATCAAAGACATGTGGAACAGAATTATGGACTTGTCATGACAAACACTAAAATTATAGGGTTTCAGGGGAAATACCAAAAACATGGTGATGTCATAGGAAATGCTCAAACATCATGTTGTTTTCATGGAAAAGGTCAGCAATCATGGTGAAGTTGTGGAAAAGAACAAAAAAATCACGGAGTCTTCAGAAAAATGGGAAAACACATAGAATTCATGACATCTGTTAAAACGTTTCAGCCCTATAAACGATGTATCTATCAGTTAATCTGCCAAAATGGTAGTCCCAATACCTCCAAACTACAAAGTCCCAGCTAGATGGGGGGTGGGGGTGTCATGCCTAGTCTACAATGTTTTCTCTTGGTGCTGTCATGGGGAAATAAGAGATCTTCTTAAATACCATCCAATGCTTTCCTCAGGAACTGTTTTCAGCGCAATGATTCATTAATTGTCCCCACAGATGAGCTTCTACACAGGAATTCTAGTAAATATTTTCAGTTACTGGTAACTGCAGCCCTATCAGCTGAAGGAGGGTCAGCTTTCCCCATGGGGACAATGCCAAAATAGTGCATTTGCGGCCAGGATGGGATTTGTCACCAGTGGTCAGTAAGATTTTAGAAATGGTGTGGCTGACTGCTCCAGATCTAAACTGCTCAGGCATGGTTTGTGGCCTCTGGAGACTGGCATATGGCAAGGGTTCATTAAAAAGCCAACACAATCTGGATATGTTCTTTCCCAGGCACCATCCCTGTACCTCTTCCAGTCACACGGAGTTGTAGTCAAGTTACCACTGACCAGTCTTTCAAACCTTATTCAGACTGACCTCTATTTTTGCCCTAGTGAGGAGCATATTACTCCTTTGTGCCACTTCCCAAGCTGGGGGAACATCAAGCAGCCCTACTCCAACATCTCAGAAAAGGACACTGGGTTACAAATATTTTTTAAACATGACTTAATGATCTAGATGGCAGAAGGGTATTTCTTTTCCAAAATTAGCATTTAAAAAAAATATAGATAAAGGTTATATGCATTGCTACATTTTGATATAATTAATTATTAATTTATTTATATATTTATCAACGTTTTTATATATTTATACTCTTGAATACATACAGATGGGGACTGCCAGTTAGTACTATTACTGATATGAGGTTTCAAAATAATATCATGCCAATTAGTATTAAAATCAGAAATAGGTGTTGAATGTGAATAATCATTTTTAAGTTACTACTATGTAAATATAATTCGTACTTTAGGTAGGGTCAGGCAAGCAAGATGTCTTTTTCTGTCAATTTTTTGTTTCTATGTTTCAATGCACACTGACAAAGACAATGCATTTAAACTATTGTAGAGTTTTAGGGCATACGGTAATTAAGTATTTTGATCTCTTCTCTGCATTTCAGATGCAGAACAATCTGCTGGTTATAGTATATTGTAACTAGAAATAACATTGAACAGTTACATAGAAACATTGAATTTGTTGGCAGAAAAAGACTGCTTGGTGAACATAATCAACCCAAGTGTTCTCTGCCTGTTCTGCCTCTGCAGACCCTATTTGGTCTCCAGTGACCCTACCTCTTCCCTACCTCTTTCCTAACATTCCCCTAAGAATATCCTATACATGCTTGAAACTCTCTACAGCTCTAGACTCCACCACTTCTGCTGCAATCTGTTATAGATGTCTGCCAACCTTTCAGTGAAGAAATACTTCCTTATAGCTTTCTTTAGCTCCCCTCTACAACTTTATCACATACCCCCATGTCCAGGTGCTCTTTGTCATGTGAAAGAGACTCCCCTCATGCACCCTTTTCACCCCTGTGAGGTACCTGTATTTGTAAGTCTCTATTGTATCACTTCTTTCTCTCTCTCCTCTCTTCCAGGTTGTACATTTTGATATCCCACAGTCTCTCTTTTTAGGGATTCCTGTAAAAACCTTGCACCATTTTTACTTGCCTGCTTCTGGACCACGCCCACACTCTCAGTCCTGTCTGAGTTGTGGTTTCCAAAACTGGACACAGTACTCCAGATAGAGTCCCACCAGCAAGCAATACAGTGGCATAATCACCTTCTTCCTTGTGCTGTAGATATTCCTCCCTATGTAAACAGCAACCTACTAGATCTAGTTAATGCTTTGTATCCCTGCCCTGCCACATTGAGTTCCTCTTCTATTATTATCCAATGGTCTGTTTCCTGTCTAGTGACTGACAGTACCTCCACACACTATAATCTGCACTGGGGTTCTTGTAACCTACAGTAAATGCATGATTTTGCACTTTCTGGCATTGATCCCCAAATGTCTTTTTTTTGACTACTCATCAAGTTTCCTAAGATCCCTGCATATCCTCCCCCCTCCCCACTGAGCATCCACCTTACTGTATTACACATTTTTGTGTCATCTGCAAAAAGGATATCCCATCCAGTTCTTCTGAAATGTTTCCTGTGAAGACATTGAACATGACTGGTCCCAGTACTGAGCCTTATGGTATCCATCTGGAGTTAAGACCAAAGTCACAGTTTCATTACAAATTAGAATTATAAGCAGGGCCACTGGAAAATTATGGAAAAAGTTACCCAAAATTGAGGAGATTTTTTGCAAAAATTGCAGGGAAATTGTGGGAATTCTACTATAGACATTGAGTGTTTCAGAATAAATCTTTCACTGTTTTCTGCAGCATGTATTAGTCAGTATAAACTGCTAAATGAATACAGTGCCACTTGAATATGTTTTAAACATAAAGAGAAGCTTATGTTCCTAAAATGAATACTAATCTGATAAGCTATAGTAAGCAATGCCTATCTTCCAAAATTTAAAAACATCTGCCTCATACAGTGCTAAATAGATGCAATTAGTGAGCCAGAACAAATCATTATTAAATAAATACAGAATGAACATTTTTTTTCTGTTTATGGATGTAGAATAATGAACCCTCACCAATAGCTGTTTACAGTACTCTGTCAGCTAGTAGCCCTCTTTGGTGCAAGATAAAATAAGCAGACAGAGTGGTGAATAATTGAGTTTTAGTAAAATGTTATTTAAGTGTTTAATGTTCTTAATTTGAACTGTAGGTACTTTACACTATTTTTGAAATCACATATTAAAACATTAAATCTGGTGCTTATTGGGGTTGACAGTATAGACTAGAGGTTAGAGTAACACATTGTGAATGAGCTGGGTAGATCTAGCAGACCTGGGTTTGATTCCCACAATATCCAGTTGTATACTGTGTGACTTTGAGCAAGTCATTTAACCTCCTTAGTGCTCCTGGGTTGCCCCTGAAAACAGGCACTAGTGCCTGGTGGGCCTTTACTGATTACCAAAAAAGTCATGGTACCCTTTAATTTATCTTTGTTATGTTGTCCTGCACGTCGCACGTACACAAGCAACATCTTGTGGTAGCAGCAAAAATGCAGAGGTGTGTCAGTGTTGGCGAATGCAGGGCATGCTTTAGTAGGTGTGTCCCTCATTCCCTAATTAGCCAGCATGCTAGTGCTGATGCAAGAATTATGCAAAGTGCCATCAACTTGAAAGAAATGTGCTGCTGCAATCAGAGACAAGCTTGTCATGCAGTGGCAGAGATGACACACCTCCTGCGTGCCTTTCCTGGTGTGAACATTTCAATAAACATGGCGGAAATATGGTAGCGGCAAGAAACATGGTGGCGCCTGCCATCGCCACATAATCCGCAAACAAAGCCAACATCAGGGTGCAATCTCCATGTCAGCATGTCACCACTCCCTCATTATGTGGCACACTGAAGCCCCCGTGAGCCCAACATTTCTTTTATTTTACCTGTAAAGAAAAAACCATTTTCAATGTTCATTTTCTTTTCTGTATCTGAAAAACAGAAAATGGTCCCTCATTGTTTTTGGCACCACCTCCTCCAACCCTCCCCCACCATCTGTGCACCCCACCTTCCCACACCCCATCCTCACCTCATATTTATCACCGCAGGTCCGGCATTCTGATCTTTGGTGGACCAGAAACACATCTGGACTCTTCAAAGTTGAACTTCAAAATGAAGAAATGCTGATAAACTGTATAATGGCATCAATGGGGTGGGGGATTCAACTTAGGTGGATATCTCAGCCATTTTTTATATTTTGGCTCCAAATGTTCAACATGGGGTTCTTGGAACCCCACCTCATGAACACATGCACTGTTATCTCGTTATTCGGTCCCAAAAGGTCGTTTTGTGGTCACTAAGTGGAATCACCTTTCAAGACTGATTAACAAAAGCGGCAGTATAACTGTTCATGAGGTGGGATCCCAAAAGTCTATGTTGCAAATTTGATGAAAAAATTCCCAAAAATGACTGTGTTATGAGTGTGCATTGCACAGTTTCCATGCACGCTCATAAATTCAACAATTTTTAATATTTTCATTCCAGATTTTCAACATTGCTATTTTTTCACACCTCCTTATGAACAGTACAGCTGTCATTTTTCACATACTGCCTGAAATGTGTTTTTGCACATCTGGAGCACAATGATGCAGACACTGTGGGAAATCAACTTTTGGCACAGATTAGCAAAAGCACAGTGCCGCTGTTAATGAGAGGAAGTCCCAAAATGCTATATTGAAAATGTGGTTAAAAAAATCTCCCAAATAATTGCATTACAGGTGTGCGTTGTGTAGTTTCTATGCATGCTCATGGCTTCACCAGTTTTTTATATTTTCACTTCAGATTTTCAACATTGCCATTTTTTTACACCTCCTCATGAACAGTACAGCTGTCAGTTTTCACATCCTGCCCAAAATGTGTTTTCACACCTGTGGTGCCAAATGGTGTAGTCACTGTACAAAATCACCTTTCGGCTAACAAACTGACAGTGCCACTGTTCATGAGGTGAGGTCACAAAAAGCTCATTATGAAAATTTGGAGTGAAAATACTGACAAGCACCAAGGGCATTAGGGTTTCCAACTGTAACACCCCACCCTGTAGAGACTGACAGGCACCAGACGTGTGACTTGGGATTGTAGGCTGTAATGCTCATGCCATTCCACCCCTACCTCCACCCTGCAGCCAGTGACAGTGCCATTCCTGTTATGCAGCTCTCTCTCTCCTACACTACCAATGCCAATGCCAGCAAGCAAACATTCAGCATTGACAAATGCTTGTTATTTTTTTATAAACTCTATCCTCTTGAACCCTATTTATTCTTGAGAGGTATTTTAAAGTCTCTGTCATATCTCCACTCTTCCTCTTTTCCTCAAGGGTGCACATATTGAGGTCCTCTGGTCTCTTCTCATAGGGCTTGTGATATAGGTCCTGCACTCTATAGTTACCCTTGTCTGAACCACCTATCCTATGTGTTTGTCCTTGCAAAAGCTGTGGTTTCCAGAACTGGGCACATTACTCTAGCTGAGAGCTCAATAAAATGCTCCAGACCAATGGGGTCATGCTATGAATCTGGGGATGGGAGACTGACTCAGGGAGGTGGGATACAAGAACACATGACTTAGGAATTAAGGAACACATCTGCACTGTTCAAAGCCGAACTGCAAAATGAAGAAATGCGGTATGCTGTATAATGGCATCAGTGGGAGTGGTGGGTGGGGGCGATTCAACTTAAATGGATAGCTTAGCCATATTTTGAATTTTGGCTCCACATTTTCAACATGGGGTTCTTGGGACCCCACCTTATGAGCACATACATTGTCATCTTGTTATTCAGTCCCGAAAGGTGATTTCTCAGACACTGCATGGAATCACCTTTCAGAAATGAGTAACAAAACAACTGTGCCACTGTTCATGAGGAGGCATCCCAAAAAGCATATGTTGCAGATTTGGTGAAAAATTCTAAAAAATACTGCATTATGATCATGCAATGTGCAGTTTCCATGCATGCTCTTAACCTGACAATTTTAATATTTCACTCCAGATTCTCAACATTGCCATTTTTTCACACTCTTATGAACAGTACAGCTGTCATTTTTCACATCCTGCCCAAAATGTGTTTTCACACATCTGGCACACAATGGCATGGTCAATGTGGGAAATCAACTTTTGGGACAGATTAACAAAATCTCAGTGCCACTGTTCATGAGCGGAGGTCCCAAAATGCCTATGTTGAAAATCTATTTAAAAAAATCCTCAAAATAATTGCATTACGGGCATGCGTTGCACAGTTCTACACATGCTTGTGACTGACAGGTGTCAGGGGTGTGACTTAGGATTGTCGTCTGTAATGCTTACGTCATTCCACCCCACACCCCACCCTGCAACCAGTGACAGGTATCGAGGTATGCCTTGGACTCTTCAGCCCCAAAGTTCACCCCATTCTCCTACACTGCACCCATCTCAGCATATTTCCTTATGGAATGGGGTGAGCGCAAGGCCTGAAGACCCCAAGGCACACCACTACACTTGGTGTCTGCAGGGTAGGGTGAGGTGAAATGGCATGAGCATTGTGGTTGACAACCCAAAGGCACACCCTAATGCCTGTCAGTCTCTGCAGGGTGGGGTTGGGATTAACACCAGTTCAATACTTCACTGCCATTCCTATTATCCATCTCTCTAACTCCTGCACTATCAATGACAATGCCAGCAAGACAACATTCGACATTGACAAATGCTCGTTTTACTCTGGCTGCAGTGATTTTGTTTAGTTAAAGATGAATGTTCAGATACAGTTTGTGTGTTTTATGATCTTGTTTTTAGACTTTAGTCAGGTTTTTATTGTAGTCTCTGCATTTGATCATCTAGATGGTAGATTGCTAATAGTGAGATCACTGTTACCAATTAGCTTATTCAAGTTTATAATCAGCAAGGCATCCAAAATACTCAGCTGTTTGAATCAAAACTAGTCTGAATGAAAGTATGCTCACAAGGAAAAACTTTCCCTACCACTGACAAAAAGGCTTTATAGTTAGCTTTCCCATTTATGTAGATGGGATAGTTTGCACCTTTTTCTCCCATCTTTTGTTTTAGTCTGTGTGGCAACAAAATGTTTTTGACAGACTGCTTCAAAACAAACCAAATGTTAAGTGTTTAAGTATACTTATGCTTGGCCAGTGGATTTTGTAACCAAACCAGACAAGGATTTAAAAAGACAGTGTCACATAAACCCTTCACACCTTTGCACTGCAGTGTTTCAGTCAAACCCAAGTCTGAATGCAAAATTGTTAATGCTTTTTTACACAGTTCAAAGTAAAAACTCAAAAATTCCAATATAACATGGCAGTTTTTGTTGAGAATGGTGAAAATTGCAGAATTCAACAAAAAATTGCAAGTGCAGTTCTCCAGTGGCCCTGATTACAAGTGCCAAAGTCCCCAGGGTTTACAAGATTTAAGCATCCTTGGCTTCTGTGTCTTCAGAATGTTGCATTTTATTATATATTTGACTTTTGTCTCTATAAAAAATTTTTTCATTACTATAATCAGGTTTTCCAAAGGCATAATTCATCAATACCGGACTGTTAAAATATTTCATAATCAAATTACTTTGCTAGCCTACATTTAAACACTATTCATGCTGCTACCATAAGTAAGCAGGTGGAAGTGTAGGACACTGGTGCAGATGGTTTACATTTAAATAGATCAGGGTCTGGAGTGTTTGGAGACAGAATATACTTTAGCATTAAGTCAGTGTTAAATTTATAAAGCAGGGTGACTTAGAGATTCCATCGCTGAACCAGTGAATATATAGGAAATAGGACAAGGGCTTCAAAAGAGATAACACAAAGATATGGTCTTGCTAACTATTGAATGTCAGAAGTTTAGGTAATTAAAAGGACGAGCTGAAGTGTGTTCTAGTAAGAGAAGAATATTATTTTGTGAATTCACTGAAACTTGGTGGAATGCTGAGGACAGTAGGGGGAAAGACTAGAAAGCTGTAACCTCTTTAGAAGAGACAGAGGAGGTATATAAGGGGGAGGAGTCACCTGGTAAATTAAGAATAGTATTAAGGCTGTTTAGACAATGCAGAACAAAAATTATCTTACTTATAATTATGTGTTCAAATATCTCAGTTTGAAGGAAAAAGGTTTCATAGTGTCACAACTCCACTCAGCAGGTCAGGCCCTTTGCTCCTGCAGTGCCTTAGATAAATTCTTACCTTTTCCGAGTTTGGTATATCATTAAGCTTATGAACAGTGCCAGCTTTAACCATCTGTACCTCACAGGCAAAATAATTTTGAAGACACAGGCAGTGTCTTTAAAAGAAGAGGTTTACTTAGAAAATGGATAAAAATAGGTAAAATGTAAACACAGAACCATATACCACAAAACATACAATCACTTGAAAGAACAAGGTTAAAGTGTAAATTCCTACCAACATACAGTTAGACCTTTTCTATCTAATGTATACCTTCTTACAGTGCTTTAGTTAGCGGTTGTTTCCAAGAGAGAGTTCAAACAGGGAATGTGTCAGTAAGTGGAAATACAGAATACAGTTTAAATCCTGTGTCTCCAATCCTTCTATGATGCCACCTAGCTCCTCCTTTTAAAATATTAAAAATTATACAACCAGGATGTCTTATCACTCAGGAGGTAAATTAAATAAGGTGACATCAGCAAAAACTCATTTCTCAAATGACTTCTATGACCTTGAGTGGTTTCCTGCTTTTCCAAAGACATCAGAAATTTTACAACTCTGCAGTTTTCTCACTTAGCTGTCATTTAGCTTAACACCAGCTGAAATTAACTGTTCTTCCTCTAAACATCATAAACTTTATGATCTCTATCCTGACAGCTGGTCAGCTACAATTAAATCAGATAAACAGGAGACCCTTAATTATGTCTCTAGCTTTTAATTATCTCCTGGCTTTCAGGTTAACATCTTGTAGCTGAAACCTTGGGGGTCATCCCACAGGCTGTCCCATGAAAGACACTCAATAACACTTTTTATATTACAAAAATTACCCTTGGTCAGGTCAATTGTCGTAAGGTAGGTCACCCTCCCAACTTGTCAAGTAGTTTGTCCATCTGGATCATCGGGTGGGCTTCTGACTTAGTGACTGCATTCAGTCCATGATAGTCCACACAGAAATGAGTAGAGCCATCTGGCTTCAGCAAAAGGACTATGGGTGAGGCGCAGGAGCTGTAGGATCTCTGGATTACCTCTAAATCCAGCATCTACTCCAAATCCTCCTAATATCCTTTTGGACAGCCTCTGACACCAATATGCTGTCCGCTGTATAGGGCATCTATGTCCCTGTCTCCACATCATGCATCACTAAGATGGTTAGTCCAGGCTTGGCACTAAACAATGGGGAAAAGTCTGCTAAAACCTCCCTAACTTCCTGATTCTTGTACATGGCCAGCTGAGGAAACAATTTACTGCCTCCACAGAGGACTCCCACTTGCTTTCTTCCAGCAAGTCCAGAAGGTGTCTCCTTCATCTGTCTCCCTCCCCAGGACTACACACTGCAAACACCATGTCAGCCTTATTAGCATATGGCTTCATCATGTTGACATGGCACATCCTTTCTGTCTGTCTCCTGTCAGGTAACTCTATAATATAGTTCACATCATTTACCTTCCTAACTAATTTGTATGGTCCTGCCCACTCAGCCTACATCTTGTCTTTCCAGACTGGAAAAAGGACCAGGACTTCCTGACCCACCATGTATGAGTGAGCTCAGACTCTGTGGTCATACCACACTTTTTGTTTCTGTTGGGCACCTGCCAGATTGCTCTGGGCTGTCCCCATAAGCTCCTTCAGCCTTTCCCTAAACCTAAGGCCATAATCCACTATGGGAGTTCCCTGGGTGGCATGCTTGCCTTCCCAGTCCTCCCAGATCAAGTCTAGGGGCCCACATACCTGTTGTACATATAAGAGCTCAAAGGGGGAAAATCCTTTAGACTCTTGGGGCATCTTCATGTATGCGAACAACAGGTAAGGAAGTTATTTCTCCCAGTCCCTCCCATGCTGTTCAGCAAACACCCAAAGCATTGACTTCAGGGTAGCATTAAATCTTTCCACAAGGCCATTGGCATGTGGGTGATATGGTGTAGTGCATCTCTGCACCACCCCACACTTCTCCCACAAACATTTCATCAGGTCCAACATGAAGGAACCCCCTCGATCAGTGCTAACCTCCTGCAGAAACCCAACAAGGGAGAAAATCCCAAGTAAGGCATCTGCCACTTTATCTGTCCTCACTGAGGATATGGTGACTGCCTCTGGGTACCGGTGGCATAATCCACCACTGTAAGGATGAATCTCTTCTTAGAGCGGACCCACAATATCCATTTCCACCCACTGGAATGGCTCCTCCACTATGGGCAAAGGAATTAGGGCAGCTTGAGTTTTCTTGCCTGCCTTCCTTATTTCTTGGCACCAGTGACAAGACCTGCAATACTCCTTTACCTGCTGGGTGAAGTTGGGCCAATAGAAATTCTGGGCCAACCGCTGCATAGTGTGTGTGATTCCCAGATGACCTGACAAGAGAATATCATGTGCAGTCTTGGGCAACTGCTCACGATAACCCTGGGGAACAACAAGCTGCCTGCATAGCACCCCTCTCTCTGTCTGCACAGCCTGAGTATACATCAGTCCATTTTTCCCAATAAACCTTGGGTGGGATATTCAGACTGTGCCAGGCAGGATCGCAAGCCTGGGCACGGTGCAACTGTGCTGAGCCAGAGCATGGACCAGGTGATATTCAATGGTGCTGTGCCATGGCTCAGCACCATTGAATATGGCACTGAGGATGCATGCACTGTGCACAGTGCAGTGGCACTGCACCAGGGCAAGTGGCAGAAGGGGAGCACTGGGCTGATCCAGGCGCAAGTGCAGTTGCACTAAGTGCAGCAACTGTGGTATTCAGCTGTGGGCATGCAAATGAGGCCATAATGCATACAAAGGTGCAAATGGGGCCATATGAATGTCATTATGGCACCATTTGCATGCGGTGTGCCTGATTCCCCATGACTTGGGCCTGGTGCCATGCCAGGCTGCAGACAACAGGGATCGATGCCCTGCAGCCCCATGGCAGGCTCCAGTCCATTCACCCGAGCATGGGCATGTGTATAAACAATCCCTGGTGGTCCAGTGGACTGCTATCCAATGCCCAATCATGGGCAGTAGTGAAATCCATCCCTGGTGGTCCAGTGGTAATCCCCCTTCCCACCTGCCCACTGAGGACCCCACCACCCTGCACCACCCCCCTGTCAGTGGCAGGTGACAGCACCCCACCTGCAAGCCATGCGGCCACCCACCAACTGACAGCATACAGTAGGGCTGTACACCTTTTGGTACACAGTATGGGCCAATGGACATGCAGACCATACTGTTCTACAAAGTCTTGAATTGTGAATGAACTCCAGCTCCATTCAGCATAACTCAATCTGCAGCCTGAGTACTTCTGGCTCCAGAATGCTGGTGACCTTCCCCTGCTGCTGTTGCCCTTTGCTGGCACTGTCCCTGCTGTCTTCCTCACCAAATCTGGACACTGCACTGGCTGCTAACTCTTCCACACTTTAGGTCTGGTCCCTTACAGTCACTATCTGTGACTCGATGCTCTGGGTATCTGCTACCATCAGGGGATCCATGAGGTTCTGCTTGGTGGCTTTCACCTCGTACAGTACTCCTCTGTCCCTGCACAACTGCTTTAAGTAGCCTATAGTGTGCCTGCTGTAGTTGGAAGCCATCTTCTTCCCTAACTCTGGCTACTCTAACTTGCAGGTAGGAACTTGACTGTAAGCCAAGTGATATAGTTCTGTTTCCTTTTTTTTTAAATGAATCACTGCCTCGTTTTGCAAGTGAGCTGATAGTATTAAGCTGACACACTGAACAATATAAAGCTTGTGTTTTCCAAATTTATCAGCACCGCTGCCAACCAATCTGCCACAACCCCACTAAGCAGGTCAGGCCCTCTGCTTTCTCAGTGCCAACCTCCGAGTGCAGTATTGTGAACAGGGTAACAGAACAGGGTAACCCTCCTGTCTGTTTTGTGGGTTGGAATCACCTTTGGTCTCAAGTTCTGGAGGAATTCAAACTGTGAACCTCTTGCTAGTGTACCCAAATGTACAGGCTCTGATATTTCTGCTCTTTGGGAATGCCAGATATATTTTGCCTACAGGCACCTAACCAGTTATACAAAATGAGCCCTTAAAAACTCTATGAAAGACCTTAGATAAATTCTTACCTTTTCCCAGTTTGGTATACCATTAAGCTTATGAACAGTGTCCTTTAACCATCTGTACCTCACAGGCAAAAGTATTTGAAGACACAGGCAGTGTCTTTAAAATAAGAGGTTTACTAAGAAAATGGATAAAAATAGGCAAATGTAAACACAGAACCATATATCACAAAACATACAATCACTTAAAAGAACAAGGTTAAAGTGCAAACTCCTACCAACATACAGTTAGATCTTTTCTATCTAATGTGTACCTTCTTACAGTGCTTTAGGTAGCTGTTGTTTCAAGACAGAATCAAAACAGGAATGTGTCAGTAAGTGGAAATACAGAATACAGTTTAAACCCTGTGTCTTCACCCTTCTATGTCTCATGAGAGACACTCAATAGACATTTTATATTACAAAAATCATAGAACGATCAGAACCAGCTGATCAAGCGTCACACATTGGGATTCTGTACAGGTCACCTTCAGGGGAGTGATTTGAATGAACATTTATTAAACACACTAAAAGCCCTAGGAGTAGAGAGTATAATTGTTTTTTAGGAGAGCATGATCACCCAGGTATTGACAAGAGTAGAAAAGAGGGCCACACAGCCTACAAGAAGGATTTTATTGGCAGTTTGATAACACTAAATGTAGATCGATATGTCAATAAAGATACAAGAGGTGGGGTACAACCTATATTTAGTGCTAAGTAATTTAGAAGAAGAAATAACAGAGTGCAGGGTCATAGAACCAGTAGGAGGAAGTGGCCACATTATCATGTGTTTTAAAGAAAAACAACACCTTTATATCTTGTAAATTTTATTTGTTTCCATGTCAGCAGACAACTCTTTTCCTTTAGCTGCTAGTCTCCAGTAACTATCCTTGAGGTCGCCATTTTATGGATGTTGAACTCTCATTGTCTGTTAAGCTGTATTAGCATAAGAGAGCATGATGTCACAATAACCATTTAGACCATGTATCTCTATTCTGAAATTACAAAATATCCTGAAAAAATGTCTGAAACACACAACTAAATACAATTTAAAGTGAAAACCCTGCATTACTACTTAGACAGTTTGCAAAGCTAACTGAAGGTAAATGTGGTATTTCACATCTTGCTGGAAGTCACTTTGTTGAACTCTAATTAAGCAGACAGGCATACTGTGAAGTCTAATGGGTGCTGACACTTCATATGCTCATATGTTAAGGCATTTGTCAGGGACAATGAGATTTAAACAACCAGAAAATGGAATGCTCTGGGATTATTACAGGAACTACAGTAATATGAACAGAGGCAATAAACTAAAGCAATCACATGTATCACTAATAGCCACACCAAAAGAGTTGCCTGTTGACATGGAAACAAATAACATTTACAAGATATGAGAGTGTAGTTTTCCTTTAACTCTTTACTATCTGGAGTGCTTTTGATGCCTGAGCTTTCCATTGCTTAACCTTGATTCAAAATAGCTGCCAAGTAAAACTGAGTTGATAAAAAAAATTGTAGGACTAAACTGTCTGGCAAGACAAAAATGAAATGCTTTAATATGGCCAATTTTGGTAAAATAAAAAAAGTAGCCAGGGAGTTGAGACTGGAAGGTGTTGATTAAAAGTGGAAAACTGTAGAAAATGTGGGATATTCACAGTAAGAAAATTCAAGCTCTGATACAAGAAAATGTGCTGGAAAGAATTAAATACAATTTAAAGGGGAAAATCCTAAAATGGTGCACTAGGGCTATAAAAAAGAAAATATAACAAAAGAAGAGAGCTTATAGGACTATAAAGGGGAAATAAGGGAAAAAAAGGAAAGAACATAGAAGGAGGAGGATAGGGAGATTTACCAGAAGAAACAAAGGAAGCAGGGAAGGCAGTTAGGAGTGCAAAGGTGAAAACGTAGGAAAATATCCAAATCAGTACAAAGGGGGCAGAAAACATTTTTTAGATATATTAGTGAAAAGAGGAAGTCCAAGGGAGGGACAATATGACTGAAAGGGGAAGGGGGGATTTTGAGGGCTACCAAAAATTGGACACATTTAACAAATACTTCTGCTCAGTATTCACAGAGGAGCAAACAGGAAACAGGCCTTTGTTACAAGATGAGGGCATAAAGGGTTGGGAGGTTGACACTAGCCCTTTCACAGTAGAAAGAGTCCAAAGGGTGTTGTCAGAATTAAAAGTAGACAAGGCAATGGGTCCAGATGTGGTACACCCCAGGTTGCTGAGGGAGCCGAGAGGAGCTAGCTGCACCTCTGACAGCCCTGTTCTTCTGGTCACTAGAAACAGGAGGTACCGGGGGGGACTGGAGGAGGCCAGATGTAGTCCCACTCCATAAAAACTGAAACTAGGGAGGAGACAAGAAATTACAGGCCAGTCAACCTGACTTTGGTAGTGGGCAAAGTAATGGAATCACTACTGAAGAAACAGGTTGGAGAATACCTTGTTACCAGAGGTCTACAAGATCCAAGGCAACATGGATTCACAAAGGGGGAAAGTTCTGCCAGATAAACCTGATTGAGCTCTTTGACTGGGTAACAAAGGAAGTGGACCAGGGAGGGGTGGCTGACATGGCCTATCTGGATTTTAACAAGGCCTTCGACACTGTTCTACATAGAAGGCTGCTAAATAAACTGAGTGGCCTCTGAGTAGGTCCTAAAACAGCAGAATGGGTGGAGAGTTACTTAGTGATAGGAGCCAAAGAGGATGGTAAATGGGGTACACTATGGGAGGGCTAGGTGACTAGTGGGTGCTGCAGAGGTCAGTATTAGGCCTGATCTTCTTCAATGTCTTTATTAGTGACATAGCAGAAGGACTGGAAGTGAAGGTGTGCCTATTCACAGATAGATGACACAAAAATATACATGCTGGGAGGGGATTGAAAGAATGAAGGAGGATCTAAAGAAGTTAGAATAATGGGCATGAGTTTGGCAGCTAAGGTTCAATGCAACAAAGTGCAAAATCATACACTTAGGGCACAAAATCTGAGGCCAACTAACACACTTTCAAGGGGAGAATTAGCAGTCAGAAAACAGAAAAGAGACCTGTGGTTATTATTTCTGATTATCTGAGTTAGCTAAACAGTGTGACAAGGCATTTGAAAAAGCTAGCAGAATGCTCAGATGCATAGGGAGGGGTATCAACAGCAGAAAGAGAGAAGTAATAATACCCCTGTACAGATCACTGGTGAGACCCCACCTAGAGTACTGTGTACAGTTCTGGAGTCCCCATCTCCAAAAGAACATAGATATGGTGGAGGTAGTGCTAAGGAGGACAACCGAAATGTTGCAGGGCCTGCATCAGAAGCCCTATGAAGGAAGGAGTGAGGATTTAAATATGTACTGTCTAGAAGACAGGAGGGAATGGGGATAAGATAGAGACATTCAAGTACCTCACAAGAATAAACAAGGAACAGGAAGTGAGCATTTTCCAAAAGAAAAGAAAAGATGCTCAGGAATGAGGGGTCACAATATGAAGCTGGAAGGGGGAGGCTGAGAGAAAATGTGAGGAAGTACTTCTTCACAGAGAGGGTGCTGAACACTTGGAACAGCCTCCCAGAGGAAGTGATGGGGGCTAGAATGGTCACATGATTTAAGAATGCATGAGATAGGCATGAGGGAATCTTAGAAGAAAGAGGGTGGTGTGAGCCAGAATCCATGTAGGGTCTCCAGTGGCACTATAGGTAGAAAATTTAGGGCAGACTAGGTCAGCCTGGTGGTCGTTATCTGCTGACAACTTATGTTTCTATGAAATTAAGAGCAACTGTGAGCAGATTATAAAATTAAGTTTAGAACGGCAAAAAGGGATTAAGAAAGCCAAACAAGAGCAGTAAGTGAAACTGGCAACAAAATGAAAGGACAACTGTAAATCCTTTTATTGTTACATTAATGAGAAAAGAGGATATAAGTCATACGGGGTTGGGCAATTTGTGGAAGGGAACAAAAAAGTAACTTATCAGTCAGAAATAATTGAATTCTTTATTGAATTATTTTGCAGTGTGTATTGGGATAAACAACAGTTTAAAAATGGGAGCTGGGAGTTATGAAACAGTGCAATAGTAGTCTTGGACCAGTAAAATATTAGGAAACCAGTACTGGAATTACTGGAGGACTTGCCAGGAGTCAGCCCTGCTAGCTCTGAAGGGAGTCCCAGTAGCTCATGCATCACTGCTATTGACTTAAAATAAGGAGGGGGCACAATTTAAAGATAGGGCCTTATGGGCCCCCTAGCTCCCAAAGCTCATAAAGTATAATTCCAACACTGGAAAAGACTGGAAAGCTTAACAAAAATAAGACACATGGCCAAGATAGGATGTAGCTAAGGGTGATCAGGGAGTTGGCTAGGGAATTAGCAGTCCCATTAACTGAAATATTTCAAACATCACTGGACATTAGCAAGGTGGTAGCAAACTGAGAAAAACAACAATGGTCCCAATATTTAAGAAAGGTGCAAGGTCAACATTTAGGAATTATACACCTGTGAGTTTTATGTCAGTGGTGGGTAAAATATTGGAGGTCATTATAAAGAAGTGATTGAAACCTTCATTGCTGAGAAAAAACTCATAGATGTAACTCAGCATGGCTTTAGGAGGGGAAGGTCATACCAAACAAACCTTATCAGGATTTTTGAGCCAGTTAGTAAGGCCTTGGGTGGAGGGCTACCAGCTGACGTAGGGTTTCTATATTATAGCAAGGCTTTTCACAGTCTGTTATAATTTATTTTAAAATGTGGACATATAGGAATAAATAAGAGGCAGGTGAGCTGGTTTCAGTTGTGGATAGACGATCACAGGCAGAAAGTTAATATAAGGGAGCATATACCTAAGTGGGAAAGGGCAACAAGTGGAGTGGAGCAGGGTTTGCTGCTGGAACCAGTTTTATTTAATATATATGTGCCATCAATAAAAAGTGAGCAGGGAGTGGGGTTGTGCAAATTCACAGATGACACCAATGAAAACTACATTGTTAATAGAGATGAGGCTATTGACAGAGTTAGGAACATACTTCTTCAGCTGGGAAACTGGGCAATAGAGCACAATTTTGATTTCAGTGTTGGCAAATACGTGGTTATGCATGTTGACAGTAGGAGCAGAAGAGTCAAGTATACCTTTCTGGGAAAGGAATTAGGGAGTATTGTTTGCGAGATAACAGGCAAAGTTGGTCTCAAATGACCTAAGTTTTGAAAATCACTGTAGGAGTTTACAATGAGATGTTATAAACTGCTTGAAAGTATTGCTTGAAGTATTGCTAATAGGGACAAGAGGGTTATAATGCCACTTCATGGACCTCTGATGAAGTCACATTTGGAATACTCTGGACAGTTCTGGGCACCACAGAAAAAGTGGGCAGCAGCAGCATCCCACCACCAGCGCCGCGCACCGCCCCGCCGCATTGATCGGCCGAAGCCGTACTGGTGCAGAGCGAGCCAATGGGTATGCAGCCTATACTATACTGAGCAATGATAGTTCAGATTTGTGAATGAATGTCATTCACAAATCTGACTGTATTGCGTGATGGGCTGCACGCCCATTGGCTCTCAGCTCTGCACCACGGGCGGCAGCCCTACCGACAGTCAGTCGGCGAGGTGGGGTTGGAGGCAGGTGGATGTTGCCGCCCACCGCCGCCGGGGAGCGGGTGGTGGGGCTTGCGGGTGGGGTGGGTGGGGCACACTAGACACTCAGGGAGATGTTTTGGGGCAATTTACTTACTGCCCGCGATCGGGCACATGGGATGTGGGGGTTCTGTATTCTTTCTGCCCGCGATCGGGCACATGGGATGTGGGGGTTCTGTATTCTTTCTGCCCGCGATCAGGCACATGGGATGTGGGGGTTCTGTATACTTTCTGCCTGCGATCGGGCATTTCGGTCCACTGGACCACCAGGGAGATGTACGGGAGGAGGTGGGGGAGCCACATTGCTGCCCGAGATCGGGCTGCAGGGTGAATCGGTCCCCGACGGCTGCTGCCTGGCAGGGCGCCAGGCCCAAGTCCTCTGGGATCGGTGCACCCACATGCTAATAGCATTGGAATGTGTCAGTAATGACATGCAAATGGCCCCCTGTGCCTTGCATGTATTATGGCCCCATTTGCATGTCACCTTTGAATATCGGATTTTGCGCATGGCGCAATGGTACTTGCGCCACCGCAAGTTGACTGCCCACTCTGTCAACTTGCGCTTGCCTTTTTTTTGGGGCTTAAAGTTGTGCAGGCGCAGGTTGGGGGTTGCGCCTGCACAACTGTGCACAGCCCGACTGAATATCGGGCTGTGCAATTTATGCATGGTTCCTCCCCCTCCTGTTGAGCATGCATTCATTTGCATTGTGCTGTTGCTCAGCCTGTGTTCAGTTGCTCAACTGCCTCCTGCTGAATATCACAGAATGGCGCAATGTAGGACTTGAGCATGCGCAACCTTGTTGCGCATGGCGCAACCCTTTTGAATATCTGGCCCATATTGTTCTGTGAGGTCAGAAAACACAGTCTGTTGCATAATTGTTATTTTTAGTCACAACAGAAGTGATATATAAATGACTGATGGACAAAAACAGTGAAAAATACTGATGAAGACCTGGTCTACAAAATATTAAAAGGAGCGCTTCTTTTATTATCTCAGACATGAAAAAAATTACTAAAGCAGACTCAACTACTGGAAAGAATGGTATCATACAAGTTAGGACATAAGTAAAGTGGCAATGTAAAATAGCATAAAAAAGTATAGGTCAAAATTTTCACCAGATTGTTGCACTGTTGCTTTAATGTCTATTTCAAAAAATAAATATTTCTGGAGCCTCAGTAATGTTTGCTTTGTGTCAGGACTCATGAAGTGTTTGTCAAAAAGCAGGACTGACCAGTGCAAGTTTGCTGTGCTAAACTGCATGTGTGCTGTCAGTGTTCTTTCCTGTGTGTGCAGACATTGTCCAGCTTCATGCAAACATATACTGTATATGGTGTGACTTGTTTGCAGTATGTAAAGAATAAAGATAAGAAAGAATATATGACGTATATTTTATTTGTACCATCAGCACCATCGGAATAAGTGATATGATATTTTTTCAGAGATCTCAGGCCACTGTGCACTGCAGTCACTCACAGTGCACTCATGACATTGTGGAGATGATAGCATAAAAAACGCATGCTCTCCTAAAAGTCATGTGTGCAATATGTGACTATGGTGCACTCTGGCCAGACTTACCTAGTCCGCTGCTGCTGATGGTAACAATAAAATATATGTTATATATTCTTACCTCTATTCTTTATACTATAAACACTGAAACAAGTTAGCATATATATATATATATATATATATATGTATATATATACACATATATACATATATATATATATATATATATATATATATATATATACATATATATATATGCAATATATGTGGGCAGATAAACAGTGGAATAAATTCATTCTTTCTTACTGCCGTGGGATAAATGATATTCTAATATTTATCCCACACCCTGCCATCAATCAACTACTGTTTATCCCACACCCTGCCATCAATCATTCCCCTCCTGCCAGAACTAGACCATCAGCAACTGCCTCCCGCATACCATTCCTCTCATGATCCAGTCAAACTGTAACATAGCTGTTCAAAAAATATTCATTCCCACCGCACTTGTCCTCACTCCTCATGCCTCCGCACAGTTCCCCAGCTTCAAGCAATAAAAACAGCAGTATCTTTTCTATTCCTTTCACCCACATCTTCTGCTAAACTTTTTCTTTTTTTTCCAGACTCCTTTTCCATGACTAGCTGCCGGCTCATTCGCTCACTTCCTCACTAGTCCATGTCCCTCTCATTAACACAAAAAAACAAATTCCCAAATAATACAACTTTGGGCTCTACATGCCCCAATTCCACAGACCAAATCCACTCCTTCTCAAACCACCGATGACCCATCTGTATCTCCACTGCCACCACACTTATTTCTCAAGCTACTGTATCCCATCTTCCCTGCTGTAAAACTGATCGCTATTCTGAATATTGAATCCACAGGACAACAGTCCCTTTCGATGCCTCCACACCAACTGAACCAAAACTGAGGCATAAAAATCAAACCCCACCCAAAAACATTACATAATGCCCTCCACCAATCCAAACACGTTCCCCACGCTCCAACCACCCAATGAAAGCCCACAACCACCTCCATTTACAAAAATAACCAATCAAAATGTACACATCACCTAATCACTGCCAAAGTAAAATTCCACCACAACAACAAAACAAATCACAAATAGTCCCTATCTAAAACATAAACAAATTTAAAAAATATAAAAAAAAAATGCAAACACAGCCAATTGTATAAATTGCACATGTGATCGGCTGCTGTGGGATACACCATTTATTTGAACTCACAGTGTGTGATCTCGGGACCTCACTCGTGGCACCACCACTCGTTAGGTCAACCAAGGTCACACGCTGCTCATTCAAATAAATGGTGTATCCCACAGCAGCCCATCACATATCCTATATATATATATATATATTAAAGTTTGCAAGAAACTGGACAATGTCTGAAGTCACACACACACAGGAAACAACACTGACTGCACACATGCAATTTAGCACATTTTACTTGCACTGCTAATTCCTGCATTTATACAACCACTCCACAACAGAAAGTAAACATTACTGAGGCAGCAGATTACAATAACAGGGCAATAAGGAGCATGTATGTATGTGTATATATATAGTAATAATAATAACAATACATTTTATTTAATATAGCGCCTTTCTCACTGTACAATAAGGTAAAAACAACAATCAATAAATACAGATAAAAATCACAGCAAATCAGGGTATGTTTTCCTCCACAGATAGGTCTTCAGTGCCCGTTTAAAGCTCCCCACTGTCCTGCACTCCTGTAGCTGACAGGGCAGAGAATTCCAGAGGGTAGGTGCTACAAACCTAAAGGCACGAGCACCAGATGACTTTAAGCTTATCCTCATAAGCTCCAGCAACCCCTCGTCAGCCTAGCGGAGCTGTCGCAGAGGGGTGTAAGGAACCAGGAGCTCTTTCAAGTAATCAGGACCAAGTCCATGTAGGGCTTTGTAGGTCAATAGACCTACCTTAAAGGTGATCCACCACTGAATAGGCAGCCAGTGCAGATCGTGCAGCACAGGGGTAATATGAGTTCATCTTGAAGTCCCAGTCAACAAACATGCTGAAGCATTCTGCACTAGCTGCAAGTGGAGGATATCAACCCCTGGAAGCCCTAGGTAAAGGGCGTTGCAGTAGTCAAGGCGCGATGTCACAAATGCATGGACCAAGACAGGCAGGTTGCTAGATGGAACAAGGTGCTTGATCCTAGTAATGTTCCTAAGATGGTAAAAGGCCAGCTTGACAATTGCTGACACCTGATTATGAAGGGTCAGGCCATCATCAAGCACCACTCCTAGGTCACTCACCCATTTAGGGATGAGAATCTTTGCACCCCCCAAGACTAAACCAGAAGGGAATTCATTCCTCAACCCCTCTGTCTTATGGCCCAGGTCTACTACCAAGACCTCAGTCTTTCCTGGGTTCAACTTTAAACCATTAGCACTCATCCAGTCTTGGATTTCTATGAGGCAGCTGTTCAGTAGAGAGATAGCACTAACCTGGTCGGGGGCAAAATACAGGTAGAGCTGGGTATCATCAGCATAGCAGTGAAACCTCAGCCCATACCATCTTACAATGTCTCTGAGGGGCAGCATATACACTGCAAATAAATAACATGGGGAACAGCACCGAGACCTGCGGTACCCCGCAAGGCAGAGAGAAAGCCTTGGAAGAAAAAATACCCGAGACAACTCTCTGCATTCTACCAGTGAGGAAAGATGTAAACCACCTGAGAACTAATCCAGTCAGCCCACAGATGGACCTCAAATGCTCGAGCTGGACCCCAAGATCTACAGTGTCAAAGGCTGATGATAGATCAAGGAGAACCAAGATGGAACAGTGTCTCTGATCTCTCGCCATCAGCAGATCATTGAGCACCCGAACCAGAGCTGTCTTAGTACTATGTCTCTTACAAAAACCTGATTGGAGAGGTTCATATAAATTATGGATGGTTAAATGGTTCTCCAGTTGAGCCACCACAACTTTCTCAATAACCTTCCCTACAAAAGGAAGGTTAGAGATAGGCTTATAGTTTGCTAGGTTCTCTAGGTCTAAAGAAGCTTTCTTCAGGAGGGGTATCACCACCCCCTCCTTCAGGGAGCTAGGAAACTCACCTGAGTCCAAAGAGCACCAGACAATCCGAGCTAAGACTGGGCCTATGATGTCACTACAACCCAAAATCAGGGAAGTAGGGCCCGGATATAACCTACAGCAAGTGGGATGCATCCCCTGGATAATCCTCATAATATTCATGAACTCCGGCAGATCAAAGGTACTCCAGGAAATTCCGTGCTCTGCGACACCACACCGACCAACAGCTTCTCCCATAGAGTGAAGTTGGCAGTACCCCTGCCTGATGTTAGCCACTTTATCAGCAAAGAAACGAGTGATCTCATCACACTCTCTTTGTGAAAAGACTCAACAGAACTGCTGACAGGTTGGATTGCACAGCCTGTCAACCGTTCTGAAGAGTTGAGCCAGTCGGTTCCGTGCGGCAGAAATTTCCCTGGACAGGAACTCTGCCTTCTTGTGGGTAATTTCTGTTTGATAGAATTTATAATGTTCTAACAAAATAAGGTGGTCGGCATCTAAGGTTGTCCTCCACCAGCAATGCTCTAACCTACACCCCTGTCTCTGCAATTCCCTAAGAGCCCCATCAAACCATGGGGCCCTAGGGTGAAGCGGGAGGGGGCGAACACAGACAGGAGCAATCAGATCAAGTGCTGAAGAGATGGTCCTATTTTAGGCCACAACTAACTGCTCAGGATCTGTGCTGGTCTTGTCAAACAGTGAGATGTCCATCACCACCATCAGGTCTTCAGGGGACACAACCTGTAAAGGGCGATAACTTACCATCCCACAGGATCCGAACTACCCGGGGGGTCAAAAAATTGAACCCAACAGTGAAATGGTCAGACCAATCGACCGGTTCCACCACCAAGTCAGAGGCCTCGATCCCCAGGAGGAAGACCAGATCAAGGGAGTGACCACCATTATGGGTAGCTGAGGAAACAACCTGTGTGAAGCCCAGAGATGTAATCACCTGGGATGAAGTGTTGTCCAAAAAGTGAGGATTCATTGTCGACCCAGGCTTTGATGTCACCCAGAACCATCAGTCTGGGAGACTCCAATGCCATGTTGGTGGCGAAGTCTGCTACTTCCTTCAGGAACAGCTTCTCATCACCTGGTGGACAGTAGATGAGAGCTATCCTGCACCCCACACCAGCTACCACAGTAAACTCAAATGACCTGGCATCCTGAACTGGAACACCAGTTAGGCCCAATTTGGTCTTGAAACAGACCGTGACCCCCCCTGGATTTCCAATGTCAGGCAATGTATAAACGAGTACTCGGTGGGAATAGCTACCTCCAAAATAGGGACAGCATTCCTATCTAACTAGGTCTTGGTAATGCATACCAGATCTGCTGCACCCACAAAATCTGCAATAAGAGCAGTCTTGTTGCAGAAAGATCTGACATTGCATAACAGCGCCCGAGTTGGACGAGGTTGGCGAGCCATCCCAACTACTTGCCCTCCCAAAACGGAGGTGCCCTTGGGTATGGAAACCAGAGCAGGATCCCCACGTTCCAGGCACCATTTCACCCCTGGGCATCTGCTGGTCCTAATCACCCCAATGGGACAGCACCACTCTTTCGGGCTCCACTGTCCACAACTCCACACCCTCCCCAGCACCCAATCCCCAGTGCTGGACAGTGCTGATAAATGGATGCAGGCAGGGGGGAGAAGAGAACAAGCAGAGGGCATGGAAAGCAGAGGCCGAATAGCACAGAACAGAGGGGGGCAAGCAGGCACATTCCACCAATAAATTATGACCAAACAAATAGAGAAAGAACACAAAACTCCAAATTCCTAAAACAAAACCATGAACAATTAGAATCCTAAAACCCCCCACAACAATATGAACCATAATTCTAACCCAAAAAACATATAAAAACTGCCATCTCCCACAATTGGATAAAATTCTACCCCAGAAGACAAAATAAAATCCCCTCTCACAGGATATAAAATAGACAAGCAAATATAAATTCACCCCCTCCCACAGCCCTCTCACAGCCAAGGGAAAAGGGGAAAAATTCTAGGCACTCCCACTGCCCAGAAAACACAACCAAATCAAAAACTAAAATAAACATAAACATCAAAAATAAAATAAAAATAAATATTGACCCCCTGATCTTCTTACCACCAGGAGACCAAAAAATGAAAAGTCTGGGAAAGAAGGTATCCAATAGTAGGCGAAATCATAAAAGAAATCCATTCAATGTAAATCCAACCAAAAACTTCAAATAATCGAACATAGATCAGGCCCCACACAGCAAAATCTAGGTCAGCCCACACTTTAGAAATTGAAAGTCCAGAGTGTCAAAAAAGGCAAACCTCCTGGTATCAGTATCAGTAGACTGGCCCTCACAGATCACTTTCAAATTTGTCCTAAGGTATCCAAAGATGAATATCGTGATGGCAAGACAGTCCTGGTTCAAGTAATGCCAGAACCCAACCGACCCAGAGCAGGTCATGATATGTGCAACCGAACACCCCCTCCTGGATGCCGGAGAAAACCCAGCCTCTGCCAGGCAACTCCAGCAACTCCTGGAAGCTCCATGAACACCAGCCCTTCGGTAGGCACTCCCGATCCTCCCGGGGACAAATGGCTACAGCCCGCACCCACCTCTAGGTCAGCTGGACTGGCTGAACCTCTTCTCCTCCTCCTCCGAAGCTTCACAGGACAGCAGCAACAATTCAAGCAGTCTTCAAAGCAACAAATCAAGTCCAATCACATGACTGCTCAGATTTCCAGTCTCGCTCCAACATCCAAATAATTCCAGAAAACGACTGATAACTTCAGACGGTACTGTGTAAGTAACAACTTAATAAGAATATCCAATACCCCAGTGGCAAAGGACAAAAAAGGTCAGAAAACTTCAAGAAAATGATTTGCAGGCTTGAGCAATTTCACAGCAGCACAACTTTCCACCGGTCATCAACGACTCAAAGTGTTTTCACCCATCACAGTGGGAAACACCAGTCAGTTCGGCAAAGCTGCATCAGAATCCGCCATATCCAAAAATATATTTTTATACTTAAACTACTACTGTGGCTTTCCCTCTCTCTCTCTGTTATTAAACAAAAGACAAAACACTATAGTGGTGGTGGGGAGCTATGCTGCAAAAAAAAAAGCTAATGGGTGATCCCCTGCTGGTCCAGCATGTAGCATCGACACAATCTGTAACTGATGTCACTCTATCTGCTCCAACTGCTGCTGGACAGCACCCGCCTTCTCATTATTTTCTTCCACTGCGGAACACAAAAGCACAATGTCTGCCTGAGTTGCAAACATTGTGGGGTCCACTGGTGGTGCACACCAGGCAGTGGTGGTGGGCAGAGTGGTGCTGGTGGCAGTTGTGGGAGGGTGGTGATAGTGGCGGAGCAGCTGCTGCTATGGCCCTCCTCCTGCTACAGTGATGCATAAAAGTAGCACCCTCTGTCACTGCCACAGAAGGGCCAGCAGGTAGAGGCCTGGCCTGTTCTGTGGCAGCCTGCCACTCCACCTTGTGGTAGTTTAACATATGGGTGCACTGTCCCCCAGTTACCAGATGTATCCCCTGGGACTACAGTGCACCTCCACCCCACAAAGTCTGCATACAACAAGGCTGCTGTCCCTCCTAACAGAGTTGAAAAACTTCCAAACTGGGGATCTGCGGGTGGGACCAGTCATGGGAGGGGCAGATGCAGTGCTGGCAGCCTGGTGACGGTGGGGCTTGACCTGCTGTTCTGGAGGCAGTTCTGCTGGAGCTCCTGTGGCTTCCACTGGTGGTGGTGGTGGTGATGGTGGACTTGGTGGTTGTGGTGGTGCTGCTGCTTCTGGAGGGGGGAGGACCAAAGACTTCTGAGTGGTCCAACACCACCTGGCCATGCCCCCCATGCATGCACACTCCTCTCCTCCTGCTAGCAATGCTGTCACATAGCTCCACTGCCCCCGGCACAGTCCCATGCATTTCCTCCAAATCCTGACTTGTACTGTCCAGATCCTGTCCCTGCTCCATTTCAGAAGAATCCATCCTTCCCTCTCAGACTAGCAACGTCATCGCCAATGACTTCACACACACTACACAACACTGAATACACTCTCACACAACAAAGGCACACACACATACACACACCAAACAAAACTTCTAAACCAAAAAAATGAGTCACCACAAAGAAAAATGAACTGCTAAAACAGTACAAAACAAAAACAACTAAACAATTAGCTTTTAAAAAAGCTTTTGGGTTTGATCTCATTTACCAACAACAACAATCCTCTCTACTCTCCTCCTACAAAATGCCTCCTGTTACTCAGCACAGGAGAAAGTGAAAGTATCTGCTTGTATGACTCACTTCCTTCCTGCCTGGCTAAAGCATGTGACTTACAGTACCATAAGCCATGTGATGTGTGGGAGAGCTGCCTGTATTGTTATCACTTTACCTTACTTGTTTTAAGGTGGAATGAAAATGCAAAGGCACAATAACATGGCAAAGTAAGCACTTTCCAATGGTCTCTTCATGTAGCATTATGACAACACAAAGTGGCCACTTCACGTTCACTTCGTCAGCAAATTTTAATTTCACTGCATCTCTAATCCAGATACTCTTAGTGGATTGGGACCAAAATGATGAGACAAATTATTAATCTGTCACTACACCCTGTGTGAGAAATAAGGTTGTGACTTGCAATGTCAATAACCCAGGTTTGAGAATTTTTGTATTTATGTACCTATGAATGTATGGATTTATTTCTTTGTTTATCAGAATGTGTTGTCAGGGTAGGCCAGCTGAGGCAAAATGTCCTTTTTTCAGGGATAGCCAGTAATTAATTGCAAAGAGTAACAGAAAAAATACATACAGGATCAAAATCCTCAGAAAACAGGTAAGAAATTAACCTGAGAGAATTAGGGGCTGGCTGGGTTGGGGAGAAACAGCATCCCACTGGATGTTGTCTTCCTCCAGGGAGGGAGGGTAGCAAACTCCACTGGTATACTGCCACCTGGATGACAACAGGCAACTATGCAGTCAAAGCAGCTTCTGGGAGGGAGGATGCTGACTGACAGTGGAGCACAGACATATCACACATTGAGATCGGCTTCTTAGCATGCTAACTGGTGGCATCTTAGATAAGGGGAGCAACAGAATGGAGCAGTATGAAGCTGCCAATCTTGGGCCTTGCCAGCCTTACTGGCCATCTTCTTCCCTTCCTCATATTGGAAAGACCTGAATGGGGACTGCTGCCCTCATCCCCTGAAGAATCTACAGTAGAGCAGGGGTTATCCTCTGTAGACCCCCCTGCAAGGAGAAGTAAGTGATAGAGAATGGGAAATAAGGACTAGGAGTTGTGCAAGTTGATCAAGGGCAGCACCAGTGACAAGGGGATACATTAAGAAAACAATAAAAAAAAGCTATTAACTAAATGTCTGTATAGCATTGCAGTGACAAGTGCATTGGACTACATCCTGAAGGCTGGGGTTCCTGTGTATTCCTCTGAATAATGCTGGGGGCCAACCATATTGTGATGGTGAGGTGCCTGTTTTTTGGGGAGTAGACTGATCATGAGCTGCATTGGTGCTGACTGTGAAGACAGTAGATCACCTGCAATCCCAGCTAAAGACAGGGTGCAACCATTGTAACCATAATCATCGGGAGGCAGGGCAAGGGATCCCAAAAGGGGAAAAATAGGGAGAATACACTAATGCTGATCATAGGAAAAGCGATATAAGTTTTTTTAACACAGCTTTTACAGGAAACAATTCACATTTTCATTTAAACAAACTAAAAACGATTACAAAAATGCTTTAGACTTATTATTACTTAACAATTGCATTGACCACTGTTACATAATCTTTTCAGTCTAATAATTCGTTCGTCAAATCCCTGAATTGTATGGGGTCACTTACGTCAATATCTGACTCCAAACCTTTAGTCATGGGTTTTAATAAGACTTTCTGGTAATTCCAAAAAAAGAATCTGACAGAAGGGTTGACTATAGGAAATAAATATTACAGAAACATAACCTGCATTATCCTACTTCTAGCACACTTTTTTGTCCTGTTATCAAACGAAGAATAGGGAACATACAAATCTGCATAAAATACTTGTACACATACTGCAGTTAAAGTAGGCTACCAAATGGTGGCCATTCTCATTTCCTTGTTCTGTACAGGTCTTTGAATTTCTACATAGATTACACATAAGTTATCCAACATATACTATACAATAAAAGTCAAACAAGTAATGCTTCAGTTTAATGCAATATTTTATTACTAAAATAACTGAAGTTGCATAGTTATAGTTGAAAATAAAACTATGATGAAAAGCTTCTATTCTGCTGTAGATCTGAAAGGGACACTGAACTATAGAATGCATCCATATGCGTTTTCCAGCTGCCTTGTCATTGGTCCCAAATGTATGCTTTTTTTGAATGTATTATAGACACCTCAGGAATTGTTTCTCATTTCGGTATTGTTCTAGTATCCAAAGGGTCAGCACTGGTCTAACAAAAATAGCAATAGCATAGACTACACCCTGTTAGCACAATCACTGATATTTTTGTAAGAGACCTTATCATGATGGCACTAATATGTTAATGCATCAGTGCTAATACATACCATGAGCCTATGCACATGTATGTATAGAGCACACAGTGGTATATATTCAATGGTTCCTGGAAGCGCTAACAGGGTGCCAGTGCAATGCTAGTTAACACTTCCGGGAACCATGTGTTAACAACACACAACTGATAGTGTGTTTTCAAAACATGGACTCTGGTGTCCACTTCCTTTCCCTCACCTGAACTCACTGCAGTCAGTATCCCAGGTGTCAGTTGCACCCCCTCTGTCCTCCGAGCTCAGTGCAATCAGTATCGCCGGTGCAAGTGGTACTCCTTCCCTCAGCAAACAGGCAACTTCTATAATGATGGAAGGAGTAACTAACCACAAAATTGAGAATGGACAGCCATCCAGGCAAATCCAATGAGAAAACAGTTGTACCTTACTAGATAAAGAGATTACAATGACCTACAAATGACCTGTTAGTGTCACGTTTGGGCACAAGGTTCATTGAATGGTAATATTTGAATATAGCAAGTTAATGCAAGTGCAAGAGCATGAATGGGTTTGTAATGCCAGAACTATGTTTGCTCATTGAAATCACTATTTGAAGCAAAGGCACATACAGTACTCTGTAGCCAGGAGGGGGCTGTTTGCACTGAGTATGTCAGTGTCAGTGGCTCAGCAGGTAGCACACTCACCTCTGAAGCCGGGAGATCAGAGGGATGTGTGTTCAGCTTCCACATCTGGCATTTGGGTTAATATCCCAGTACTGACACTGTAGTGCAGTATGAGAGGGGTGTTGCACTTCTGAGGTGCCGTCTTTTGGATAAGACATTAAACCAAGGTCCCGTCTGCCTGGATTGGTGGTAGTTCAGGTGGATGTTAAATGATCCCATGGCACTTATGGAATAGAGTAGGGGAATTTTTTATTGAACACTTCAAAACAAAATAAACAAAAAGTACCTCAAGGGATTCAACAAAGTCCAAGAGGGTAGCATCTTTCAAAAAAAGAGGTGTGCAAGAACAAGGGGGCACAATTTGAAAATAGAGGGGGCGGAGGCTCGGAGGTAATTTAAGGAAGTATTTTTTCACAGAGAGGGTTGTGGATGCATGGAACGGCCTTCCAGAGGAGGTCGTGGAGTCGGAAACAGTGGTGGAATTCAAGCATGCATGGGACAGTCATAAGGCAATTCTAGGGGTTGGGGGTAGAAAGAAGTAGGCTGCTGGTTAACTAGGATCTGCAGCTTATCCAGTAGGCAGGGAAATGGGCAGACTGGGTGGGCCAAGCGGTCCTTATCTGCCGTCAAATTCTATGTTTCTATGTATTGCATCATACAACATCAAATGAAATAAATCAAAAACAAAAATAAATATTACAACATACATGAAACTCAAACATAAATAATCCATTTTTACCTATAACTGAAAATAACATATAGCCAGAACAGCATTCTTGTCATGCAAAACCATAAAAAAAGAAATGTGAATAAGATGAAATCATAAAATAGTATTACATCATATATATTACCCCATACATACTTAGTAAACCAACAACTCTTCCCCCGCACACACACACCGCTATATATCTGAAAAAAAAAACCTTCCCTTCCCTGCTAAAGGAGTAGGGGAATTAGTATTCATTACCTGGAAAACACCCATATAAACTAACTAGTATTGACTGCATACAAAATCTAAATATAGTTATACATCATGCTAACATTCCTATCTATTTAGAACATTTTTACAACATACTCAAAACCAAAAATAGGCCTCACCACAAGCAATACTTCCTACCAAAATCAGTCACTTCCCACAGATAAAAAGTGGAATTTTGAAGTCCTAAAATTAAAGTATAACTCAGTATTATATCATACCAACTCATAGCCAGTCCATACTGTGCCACCAAGACTGAAAGATTTCAGGTGGCACTGACTTGCTTTCTGAATGTTTATGACAAAGAATTGCAGTAGAGATCATGTGAAATAATTGCTCCTCTGTGTACAATAATTGTTGAAGTGTAAGCCTGCACCTCACATGCCATATGTAAAATTTGAAACAAACCAAAAATAACCAGAGTGTTACCCTATCAGGTTTAGTACACTTAAAAGGAAGAATGCCTAAATATAGAATCTCTGGGGTTAAATCATAAAAGGGTGATGTAGGCCACTTCCCCCATAAAAAATTCCAAAAATGTTGTACAAAAGGGCAAAATAAAAACAAATGATCCATAGTTTCCACAGTCTCCAAACAAGTCTCCCTAGGGCAGTAACGGTGCTCCACACTTTTGTGCTTTAGATTTCCTTTAATGATTAGTTTCCCATGTAAGGAAAGCCACATAACAGCCCACATATAAATAGGTATATGGGTGGATGTCAACATTTTCCCAATCAGCAAATTATCAAAAATAGGTTTGGAGTCAAAACAAGCTGTATCTTGAAAGAAAGTAGATATAAGGTGGGCAAATAATGTTTTCTGATCTTGTTGGAAAAAATGTTCTGGTACTAGACTCCAAAGTTTTATTTTCCCAAAACATACCCGTAAAGTCTTAGGAATATCATGCAAAGATCACTGTTTTGGAATGCAAGAATGAGGGAGCCTGAAAGGAAGTATCCCCACCAGTGAGTCCAGAACACATGGAATCCAAATACCCTCAGATTTTAACAACAGTGGTCTCAAGTTAATATTAGCAAATATTGTAAAAAAAATACAATGGGGTTAATCATTTTAAGTTCCCCCAATTTTTTGTCTCGAAACAGTAAACGTCTCTTGACAGGATTCAGTCTGCTACCCCAAATGCCTGAAAAAAAAAAAACAACCATACATTCTGGTTTCTAGCTTAGGGGGCAGACTGAAAACTGCAGCAAGATACAAAAAATTAGGAGTAAAAAGGTCTTGATCATGTATACCCATTTTAGTTTAGACAATCTCCACTTGTTCCAATGTAAAATTTTCCCTTGTGCAATGTCCAGTTTGGAGGACCAATTTAAGAAAGCCAGATCCCCGGAACCAAAAAAAAAGTCCTAGTATTGTGTAGGTCCCTGTTACAACCAGGATCCCAATTAAAGTAGGTTCTAAAAATTGTCCCACACCAAAGGGAAGACACTTACTTTTCATATAATTAACTCTGGCTCCCGTGGATTCTGTAAATTCCAAAAGTGTTTGTCCCACTAAAACTGCCAATGGTAAATCTCCTACAACAAAGCAGATATTATCTGCATATGCAATACTCTTTATTTCTTCTGTGGTACTAGAAAAGGAAAAAAACCCTGGATAGCAATATTGTCATTAATGTGACAAAGTAAAGGATCAAGTGTAAAAAGACACAGAAGAGGACTCAAGGGACAACTCTGTCTAACTCCCCGGGTGACTTTGCATGTCCTCCCAATCCATCCATTACAATATGCTAAGGCTTTAGCATTAGTGTAGCAAGATTTCATCCAGGATATGAAAGTAGCCGGAATCCCATAACTAGCCAAACAGTCCCAAAGATAGTCATGATTTACCCTGTCAAAAGCTTTGGCCTGATCTAATCTAAGAATAAACCCAGTTAATTCTCCAGTCTCCCTTCAGGACAAAATTTCCCTTAACAAAATTAATCTATCCATAATACTCTGTTCAGGGATTGTGCAAGTCTGGGAAGGATGTATAAGTGTAGATGCACAAAGCAACAGCCTGTTATTTAACAATTTAGTGTATAATTTAAAATCAGTATTTAATAATGTAATAGGGTGCCAGTTTGAAAGATCTGTCCTATCCCCAGATTTATACATAAAAATAACTAACCCATTACCTGTGGAATCAGGCAATTTTCTCGAAGAAATCATTTCCCGAAATAATTCTAAAAATTCAGGTAGCAAATATTGCAGAATCACTCTGTACAACTCATATGGGATCCGATCTATTCTTGGTGCGGAATTCTTTTTAACCATTGCCAAAGTGGCCAATATTTCAGATTGGGTAAGTGGTGATACCTGTTGATCTGATAACAAGACTTGTGGTGAGGAACATCTCTCTAACCATGCCTTGTGACCATCAAGTGAGGACTCCTGACAACCAAAAAGAGAATGCAAATGCTCCTCCACAGCTGTCATAATATCACCTCTAGTGGTACAAAGAAAGCCCTTAGCATCCCTAACTATAGACATCCTTTTCTGGTATTGCTGTTGAGTGCAGAATTGATATGGATTCATAAAATCCTGTGATCCCTGGGTTCCAAACTTCCATTCTTGTTCCAAGGATTTAAGTCTATCATATTGTAGATCATTCATTTTTTTCTAGTTCCCGCTAAATCTGCAAGAATCTTTTTATCTCCTTGGGAGGCATGAAAAACCGAATTCTGAAAATGTGTCTTGTAAATTAAATATTAGTCTCTTTTAAATTTTCTGTTCAATCTGCCAATGTGTTGGAAATATCTCTTGATATGCATGTTTGTAGCCTCCCACCATTCCTGTGAGGTGCAATATAAGATTTTAACCGATTTGTGTGCTTCTAATAAGGAGATAAAACCATCTTTAATGGTTGGAAGAGACAAAAGTTCCAAATTCAACCACCAATACCCTGGCCCTTGCTGCATACCATCATAATTGGAGACCGTCAGTTCTATAATGGCGTGATCAGATGGGGCAACAGGAAGGGTCCTGGCATTTTTAATCTTCAGGGCAGGTGATAAAAATCAAAAATCAATTCTGGTAGCTAGGTTACCTCTGAAATAAGTCTTATCTGGCTATACAAAAAGTCCACAAGAATCTACCAAACCAGTTTGAGAAATCAAAGCAGCTAAGCATTTGGTATCACAATATAGTTTTTGGGTTTGAGGGACTCTGTCCTTTAAGTGCAGCCCACAGTTAAAATTACCCCCTAGAAAAACATAACGAGTGGTACACAACTATGGCTGTATAATATGGAAAAGCTCAATTCTAGCCATCTTTGTTTGTGAATCATACAAGTTAATAAAGCGGCAGTGTAAATTATTTAACATAACATCCAACAATAAAGCATGGCCTGGGTCTATGTCCACTACATGTATAGACTTTGCCAAGGGAGAATTTATGCAAATACCAACTCCACAACAAAGGTCATCTCCAATAGACCAGTGGGTTACCCCCCCCACCCCATATCCACCCCAAAGAGGCTCTATCCATCTCTTGTCTACTATGCAACCTAGTATCCTGAAAAAACACCACATAATAACAAATAGAATCAAACAAAGCATAAATCAAGTTGTTTCCTTGCTGACTGAATACTACTAGTATTTAAGGAGGCCATTTTGATGTTAAATAGCTCATTCATAGCAGTTAAAAACAAACAGGGCCCTAAGAACTAACATTAAGGACTCAATTTAAACCATGAGAGACTGAAAAACATCAGGACTTTTTCCTAACCCATTTATGGGAACCCATTCTAGATTTACTTTTTGGAAGGGTGGTCAAATCTTCTGTAGACCGTTCAGTATCAGATCCTCCATCAGCTTGGGAGGAGTGAACTGAGACTGAATCTGATTCTGTTCCTACATCAGGATCTTCAACCTGAAAGGTAGAAAAAGTATTTTGCACAGGGAGTTGGAAGATTTCTGAAGCAGATGCCACAGCTTTCTTCCATAAACTCCTTCTCTGATTGTGAACTATGGTAAAAGCACCTTCTGGTGGGAGGGGGGTAGGCATAGAACCTACATCATTAGGTACCTCTAAAACCAAAGGTTCTGCCTCAGATGGAGGTAATTGAGAAACTGAGATTGTTGTAGGTAAAACCTCAGAAAGGGGACCAATAGGTCTTTCGGGAGGTGCCCTAATAGGTGGGGGGGCCGACATTGCTTTAGAGCTGTCTTTAAAGCCACATTCAGATAACAATCTTGGGTAGTATAATCTCTATCTGTAGTGTTGTGAGCTGCCCAAGGACAGTCCAAAAAGGAATACCGTTCCTCACAAAGACTGCATTTGGGAGGATGATGGCAATCAGTCATAACATGTCCCAATTCCCCACATTGTGCACACTTCATTGTGTCGCAAGTTCTGCTCAAATGTCTGCTGGAACCACATTTATAACAATGTCGTGGCTGCCCGGGATAAAAGATAAAGCCCTTATCCCGTCCCCAGTAAAAACAACTTGGGAGATGTTGAAGCCCATCCTCCGTTTGTGGTAAGATCACCTTATACCTCCATCCTCTGTTCCAAAATCCTTCAGAGTCAAAAACTGGTTCCAGAGTCCCCTGAATTTGACATAATTTCTCAAGCCAGTAAGAAATGTCCATGATATTCACCCCTTCATTCCTAAATAGGACAATAATTACTTTAAAAGTTTGTTTTGTTAGGGGTATGGCCTGAAAATGGGCCCAGGCTGGATTTGCTTTAAACAGGGCATACTTCATCCAGAATCGATTAAGGGACATCTGGGGAATGAAAACTAATGTCATAGGTAGACCCTCCTGGTGTATGAATCAAAGCATATACCTCAGAGGGATAAAAATCCAACATCTGCTTTAATAAAACTTTCCCCACATAGACACGATCTGCCATATTGTCTACTGGCCCCAAAAGCCACAGCCAAACTACATTTCAGAGTTTAGCTAAAGAGACAGGTTTTTGGAATAGACTAGCAAAGCTGGGAGCAGTCAAGGTCGGGGGTACCGGAATACTATCAGGAGAAACTGTAGGAAGAGTCACCAATGTTTCTTCCAGCTGGGGGGAACTTTTAGCCACAGGTGTATCTTCTGAAGGCCCCTACTGTGAGGGAGACAATATAGGGGGAAAAAGAAATAGAGTCCGATTGCGAAATAGGAAAGTCTGACATAACCACCTCTGTATCTGTTTCTGTAGGTACTGGTGGAATGTGCCCTATAACAGGGTCTAAGGCTAGCTCATGTGTTTTACAAGACAGAGCTTCACCGGGCCTGTTTATATCATGGAGGAGACCTCCACAGTTCCCCCCAGTACCTCTGTAACAACACCCAAAACCAGAAGTGGAATATTGGGATCCACAACCCACTGACCTGTCTCTGTTTGTATCCAACTCACCCTTTCCAACGTTCATTCCGGGGACCATGTAGGATCGTGCTGTAAGTACAGTAGCTAGTCATCCCTGTTTCTTTACATGGAACTTCCAGCGATGTACTGTCGTCTGCCAGAGGGTCTGCTGCAAAAACCTTTGCCGTAGATGCCGTAGAAGGTGACGGCAAACCGTGAACTGGGGGTTTCCCTTTTTTCTCCTCTGCATGCAGTTTAGCTGCTCTATAATCTGCTTCTGCCTGTAGTAGTAGGTTCTGTTTCACTCGGACCACTGTGTCAATATCCTCGTCCCCCTCTACAGGCAAGAAGCCTGCTCCGGGACCTCCTGTAGAACCTGGTATCACCGCAGTAGAAGGATTCAAAATTTCCCAATTTTTGGCGGATCCTCTGCCCATTTCTACCACAGCAAGCAGCAGGGGATGAGGTACGATATGCTGGCCTCCCAGAGGGTGCTTTCCAGCCGTACCATGTTCCCCACTTGAACTTGCAGGCTTACCAGCCACAACACGTCCTCCTCCACTGTCCTCCTCCATCTGACTGAGGAATTCCCTGTAGATACAGCGCCACCCGTCTACAGAGTAGGGGTGATTTTATTTACAATAATACATAGTACAGACATTAGAAATTATAAATGAGAAAATACATTAAAAAAACTAACATAATATTACATTATCCACAAAACTGAAAAAACAAAAATGAACTTCATACAGATTAAACATACACAGTTCCAAATCCTAAGAAAATCTATTTTTTTCTATTTATGCTTAATTATATGAGAAAACCCTTTCCATCATATCTGTTCTTTCTCTACATTATAAAGTTGCATGTCTTTAAAGTATACTTTTTGTAATTCATTTGATACATACAGACAAAACCCTTCAAAAGTAGTTTTCTTTTGATAAATGACCCATTGGCAAGGCCACTGTTTTTCGGTTTTTACTGGAAAATCCGTAAAAATTTCGGAATTAGGGCTGCCTGAAAACCGTTAAAAATGAAGATTTCATGGAATCTGGCATTTTCTATCAGATCAGTAAATCTATAAAAAAGTGTGTTTTTCTTTTAATTCCTTCCTGTACTATTTTCAGTTTGCTTTATTTATTGCTCTGTATATGAAGCCTTCTTTAATTCTGATTATTTATGCACATACTAAAAAATGATAACAGAATCCCGGTAAAATCCGGAAATTAGAGTAACAATCACAGGTGAAATTCCGTAATCTTAAGTCTTGAAAACGGAATTTAATTGTTTTAATCACCGTAAATCAGTGGCCTTGCCCATTGGCATCTTACCTGCCATAGACAAAATCACAAACATGCCAAAAATACCAACAATGTACCATTATCATATATTTTAAGATGTGGAGGGAAAATGCCTATCACTAATACATCATACATCAGATTAGATAACCAGTCCAACTTCCATTTTTTTGCCACATAGGCCCATAAAAGATTTGAATTAGAACAAAACCAAAAAAATGTTCCATAATTTCTTCCTGGTTGATACATTCAATATATGGACAATTCTTCTCCTCCTTGGCTGTATATTTAGCAGTTCCTCTGATTTTCAACCACCCATACATTATGAACCATTGGAATTCCCACATATGCAGAGATAGTCTAGGATTTTTTAACTGTTCCAAAATCCTACTATTTAATGCCGAAGGGCAGTTCTTAAAACTAGGAATTGTGGGGTAAATTTGAGAAATAACAGAATAATAAAGTTTTTTGTGATGAGTTCATGCTAATTTGGCTTTTGGTAACTTGCCACATATATCATTTCTGAGCAGCAGGACTAAAATAGACCGGTAAATGGATATGAGGATTAATTTTGGGTGCATAATGCAGCCAAGCTGTTAAATAGTGCCCTAATGTGTCTCCAAACCAAAGTCCCTCATTACTAACTTGAACTGCAAAACTTGATTTTATTGAATAGGAGAAAAACAGGGTAAAGCAGAACACTACAGGGTCCACCATACCTAAACCCCCTTTATTTTGGGCAAGATATGTAAAACATCTTTTTACTGGGTTTAGTCTATTGCCCCATAACATTTGAAAACAAATACTATAGAGTTTAGTTTCGAATTGGGATGGTAAGGGAAAGATTAAAGCTACATACTGTTAGCATGGCAAAATGAATTGTTTCAGAATAAGAATTCTTCTTTTTTTCATGAATCTGAACTGTTTCCATCAAATTATTTTTGATTCCACCTTTTTCAACACACTTTCCCAATTGTCATCTGGGAGATTTTGGGATCCAAAAAGAATCCCTAGAATAGTAAGGGGTTCCTTTGATATTTTTATAGAATTATACAAAAAGGAGGGCTGAAAATTACATCCCATCAGCAAACCTCTTGATTTAGAATGGTTTAATTTTACTTTGGAAAGTATAGAGTAATACTGAAATTCTTTAAAATATTCTCCAATTTGCTCAATGTTTTTAAAAAAATAAGCAGACGTCATCAGCATAAGCCTGGACCATCAAATAATGATCTGTCAGTGGCACTTTGAAACCTTCCCATTTGGGAGATATGCTTAAAGCTCTAATAAGGGGTTCCAAAGAAAAAATATACAGCAATGGACTTAAAGGGCAACCTTGACATACCCCTGTTTTAATAACGAACCCTTTTGCAGTTTTACCCTTTATTATAGGATATACTTTAGAAGAATCATATAATGATTTTATAAGCTTAATTATAGACCAAGGGATCCCAAAAAAATTCTAAAGTTGTAAACAAAAACAAGTTATTTACCCTATTGAAAGCTTTCTCTAGATCTAAAGAAAGTTGACAACCTGTTCTACCATTTAAAGACAAATACTCAATTAAGTCTCTTATGGTTGCTAATGCAGACTGAATTCACCTATTTGGTACCCACAGTACTGAACTGGTGAAATTGCATTTTTTACCATGTGTTTGATTCTATTATTTATTAAGGTAGTGAAGATTTTATAGTCTGGATTCAATATTGTGATTGGTCTCCAATTTCTTATGTCCCCTCTATCTCCTGATTTAAAGATCTAGATCTGTAGTCCTTCAGAAAAAAAACTGAGATTGAATCCTCATCCATAAATTTTTGAAACACCAAATTTAAACAAGCCACAATTCCAGTGCGAAAAGTTTTATAAAAGGTTGGACAGACCATCTAAACCTGGAGAAATATTATCCTTCAAACAATTAATTGCAGATTTGATTTCCTGTGAGGAAAATGGTTCCTTCATATTAGAAGTCATTACCTGATCCAAGTATGGGGGCGGGGCAAATAATTTTTAATGTCCTGTAAAGAAGGGTAAGACACTGGTTGTAAAGCCTGAAAATGTGATTCAATAATAGCACTAATAGACTCAACTTCATAAACTCTACTATTATTATGCTCTAAAAAATCTATAGAGGAGGAGTCTCTAATTGTTTTACATAATTCATGGGGGTCTCCTATGACTGATTTCTTCAGATAATTATTCATAAGATCTTGAAATATTCTGGCTCTATCATATTCTAGTTGTCTCATCTGCAGCTTAATATTGTCAATTTGCGCAGAAAAATCCTGTCTAGAGGAATTAGCTACCGTAATTAAATTTTGCAAATGGGATCTTAATTTTAAATATGAAAAGAACTTAGAATTCCTCTGACGTGTCCCATCACATTTAAACCAATTTTTACAGTCATTTTTTGTTTCCCACAACCATACACCTAAATCCAGGTATAAAAATGCAACAGTTAATCTGGCTTTTAGGATCAGTGTAATAGAATGTATTGCAATATCTTCTTGCAGAATGGAAGTATTTACTTTCCATCTCTTTTTCTAAAGATTCTGTTTGGGAGTGTTCCCCACCTCCACCTGAACCAGCATGTGGTCCGAGAACTCCACTGGGACCGTAGTAAAAGATTTAACTGAAAGGTATCTAGATGTAAATAGATAATCTATTATAGATCCAGTTTTCCCTTTAAAAAAAGTACAACCTGAGCCCTTTTTATCTAACTGATTACATGTAGTTAAGCCTGCTGTTTTGATTATAGTATATAGGCAGTTGGAATCACAATAAATGTTCTTAGTAGAAACTCCCTTTAAGTGTAAACTACAATTGAAATCACCTCCCCAAAGAATATTTAATAATGTGACTAAATAAGGCTATATTTCCTTCAGACATTCAATTCTAGCTGCCTTTGTCTGGGGCTTATAGATGTTAATAAATCTATAGTTACTAGAGTGACATTTACCATCTATGATTAGTACCCTACCAGGCACTAAATCAATTAACTTATATAGGACAAATTGAAATGAATTAAAAATTATCCCAATGCCATCAGCATTGTCTCTGCCAAAGGACCAATATGAAAGTTCCCACGGCCAGTCTCTTTTAAAGGAAGAAATTTGCTCCCGTGAAAACATCCAGGTTTCTTGTAAGAAACATACTGATATGTTTCTGTCATGCAAAAGTTGGAAAACTGCTTGTCTTTTGTTACTATTCAGTATACTTTGTGTACTTAGAGAGCCCTATAGATTTACCAACATGAATTCAGATAATAAAAACAACCACAGGAACATGACTATTTTTTTTCTTCTTTTCTTTTTCTTTTCTTTATAGTCCTCTATAGGGGACCCTAGAGTATCCTGTACTGATTTTTGGGAGTCAGAGTCACCAACTTCCATTTCAGAATCACCCCAGGCAGTAAAAAGGGCAGCATAAGAATTCTGTGATTCAGTTGACTTTATTGAGGGTATCGGGACTGGTTTCAGGTTCCTACTGGACCTTCTTGGAGGCAATGGAAACTGTAGGACAGAGTCAAGTGCTGACTTGTCTTCCTGGTCAACATATCAAACAGGCTCAAACAGTTCATCACTTTGTACAATTTTATCAGCTATGATAGGCATAGGTCATGACTTGGGGACAAGGAGGAAGAACTGTGGCAACCACAGATTTGGTGTCTACAGGTCAATGTTTTTCTCCACAGCCTGTTGTGCCTGCTGGATTATCAGGTCCAGGCTCCCACAAGAGGCCTTGTTTTTAGCAGCCCATGGGCACGCCCTAAAAGCATGTCCATACTCTTCACATAGGTCACATTTCGTATGATTAGCAGATTGCATAGTTACATTCACCACTTCTCCACTATTATCACATCTAGGCCGGTCACAAGTGCTTGAGAGATGTGTTTTTGAGCCACACTTATAACAAGCCCTGGGCAGGCCGCTATAAAAGCAAACCCCTCTTTCCCTTCCTAATAAAAATAAATTAGGGATATGCTCAATTCCTGTGTCTGACTGTCGTTATTTAACTTTAAACTTCCACCCTCCTGTCCAGAATTGCTCTGAATCTAAAATAGGTACAGGGTCACTTTGTACATAGCATTTTTGAGACAACCAATAGGTGATATCCTCAACATGGACTCCCCCATTCCTGAACATCACTGTGACGTTTTTAATCAATGGTTTTGTTAAGGGAATTACTAAAAAGGGGGTCCATGTTGGGGAGAACTTTACTTGCCCATATCTTTCCCAAAACAAATCCAATAAATAAGCAGAACGAAAGCTAACATCATAGTTGTCTTCTCCTGAGATGTTAATAAATGCAAAAACATCTCTGGGAGAAAAATGCAATAAGTCTTTTATGAGGAATTTCCCCACATAATATCTGTCTGGTCTCTCTGCCAGACCACCTTTACACCATATGCGCACAGCATTACGCCTAGGCGCAGCCTTCCTTTTAGCTTGTGAGAATAGTGCAGACATTAAAGGTTTGCCAGTGTTTTGCTTTCCTTCTAATTTATTTACTGTAGAAACCTCAGAATCGGTAATAACGCCAGAAGAGGGGCATTCTGCTGGATCAAGTCCCAAAGTTATTTTTTTGTCAAGAGGTTCATTTTTCTTTATTCCTTCTGTTGGAACCCCTAGAGCTCCACCCAGTTTCCACTCTGGGGAGTTACTCTGTAAGTTAAGAGAGGAATCCCACACTAAGTCGGAAGTCCAAACCCCTGTAGCCATTTTCTCCCAGCCAGCTGGTAGAATACCACTCTGAGGTGATCAGTTATTGTCATGAACTTGAGAGTCTGAAACTTGTATGTCAAAAATATTTGGTACCATGTTGTTTTGGTTGGAAATAGTTTTGCCTGCAGCCACAGAAGTAGTTTTCAGTTTTGCTACCTCCAGTTATGGGGTTATTGGTCGACAAAAACTAAATTCTGTCATTCCATCTTGTTTGTTTACCTAAGTTTGATACATAATAGGTGTCGGCAAGGCCATAGCTACATCGCTTGAACCAGCAGGTTTAAACACAAACCCTGCTTCCTTTGTCAAATGCACAGTTTTTAATTGAGATTTACCAACAGTGACAGGTTTAGGAGGCATTAGATGGGAGACTTTTGTTCCGACCAAGAAGACTGGAGAATTCAACAATTCGGTTGGCTTTTGGCACTCTCCAGCCTTCGAGATTTCACTGCCAGCCAAACTGGGAACATTCAACTTAATAAAAGACACAGAGTCAGACTTTGACTCACCCGCACTCTGGAGAGGATTTTTAGGCATTACTTCCGCATTCCTGCTGTCAGCTTGAATGCTCCATTTGACAGGGGAGTCAGCCGTCAGCTGTGTTACTTCAGCATAGTTAGACACACTCTCAGTGCATACAGGATCATCCGCTGTCATAGCTTTAAAGGAACTCCCATTGTTTTTCTCCAAAATAGCTGAAGTTTGTAAAGTAGAAGAATTCTCCGTTGAAGATATTGCCTCATGAAAAATCTCCTCTCCTTCCGTATCCTGAATTTCTTTTAACAGGGAATCAGACTCTGTTAGCAGTGTGGCCTTCCCGCCTGCTACAATCACACCCTTCACCTCCAGCGTCTCTCCTACAGTGGCTATCTCACAGTAAGATGACCTGTCCCCCTACTGGCAAGAGTAGGGGAATTTTGCCAGTGTCCTGGCCAAATTTCCCTCATTCACTAAAAAAAAAAAAAATACCACCAACAGCTTAATCTGGTTGAAGGTCAGTTGGCATTCATCTGTATCCCCCTCCCCTGGGTCGTGCCTGAAAATAGGCAGGATTTGTCTAGTACACTTACCCGGTCAACTAAAATGAAATAAATAAATAAAATAAATATTAGTGCCTCTGTTAGGGCTGCACTCTGGGAGGCTATATTTAAACAAGTTTAGGGCACTCACACTGTGAACCATACTTCTTTACATATAGCAGCCTTAAGGAACTGCACAAATTTGTGTTCAGGCTAGAACCTTTGAAAGGAGCAAACTCAATTCTTTTGAATAGAGAGCCATTTGTTCTTTACCCATTTTTGTGTTTCCTTGCACTTGCACAAGAAAACACCTTGGGACAGTACCACATTTGGGAGGTGTGTCAGGGATGAGTCCAATGCAGAGCACTTTACAGTGGGCTCGACCCCGACACACCAGTGACCACTGAATCCAAATGTGACGGCCGTTGGAAATTCACAGCGTGGGTTCCAGCCGCACTTGAAAGAAATGAACTGCACCAATGAGAGAGTGCACTTCATTCCTCTCACTTGCATAGCTGGCATTGCAACTCTGCAGACCCTCCCACTCCCTCCCAATGCTGCAGTCCACCCCGCACCCTCCAGTCCCCCACTGGCCTGGCATCTTTCATTAAACCCTCCTACTCCATCGCACTACTGTTGTTCTCCCTGTTCCAGTCCCAGCCCTTGGCATCTAATCAAACACTCCTGCTCCTGCTGTCTGCCCTGCACCCTCTGTTAGCCATTCCCATGCCAACATTGGGGTGCCCAATCCCTAAGTCAGCATCATGTACCCCCCAACTCATGTGGCATACTGGGAGCACACCTCAGTGTGCCCAAAGTTTTTTTTTAGTACCTGTAAATAAAGAAAACTGTACCACTACCTCTTTTTTTTTTAAAACCTGTAAAACAGAAAAAGGTCCTTCGTTGACTCCCCAGACCCCCTCCCTGATCCCCACCCTCCCACTGAACACCCACCTCCCTTACCCCCATACCCCATACTTACCTCTGGTGGTTGGTGCTGTCATCTTCTGTGGACTGGGACACATCTGCACTCTTCAAAGCCGACCGGCAAACTGAAGAATCAAAGGTAAGCACCATATACAGTAATGGCAGTCAAGTTTTCAACTTAGGTTGATATCTCAATCACGTTTAGGAATTTTGGCCCCACATTTTCAGCATGGGGTTCTTGGGATCCCACCTCATGAACACTGTCACTGTTATTTCATTACTCTGTCCCGAAAGGTGATTTCATGGTCATTGTGCAGAATCACCTTTTGGGACTGATTAATGAAATGGCATTGCCACTGTTCATGAGCTGGGGTCCCAAAAAGTCCATGTTGCAAATTTAGTAAAAAAATTCCCAAAAATGAATGCGTTATGAGCCTGCACTGTGCAGTTTCTATGCACTGTCCTAACTTCAACAATTTTTAGTATTTTCATTCCAGATTTTCAACATTGCCATTTTGTCACACCTCCTTATGAATGGTACAATTGTCATTTTTCACATCCTGCCCAAAATGTGTTTTCACACCTGTGGCACATAATGGCATGGTTGCTCTGTGAAATCACCTTTCAGGATAAGTGAACAAAATGACAGTGGCACTCTTCATGATGTGGGGTCCCAAAAAGGCAATGTGTTTTCGAATCTGTGGTGTGGATTGCCATTTTCTCACAGATTTGAAAATGTTCACCTACAGGGTTCATGAGCTGGGGTGATAAGAAGACTATGTTTAACGTTTAGGGTCAAAATATGAAAAAATAACAAAGTAATGCCCACTTGTTGTAATTTCATTACACATGCTAGTAACTGTAGAAATCTTGAATATTTGCACCCCACTTTTTTTTAAATTATTTATAGTTCTGCTTCATAGCCCTCTCTATCTAGAGGTAGACCCAGCCCCACACCTGACGTCCACCAGCCGACACTGACCAACTACCCCCAGGGCTTACCCCCCCAACAGGGTAGGCAGGCTCAATGGGGGGGCCCACACCCAGCACTAATGGGGCCCACCCCCACCAAGACAGGATACAGTATAGGGGTTGGAGCCATGATTATTCGGGGGCAGGACCTGTGAGTTCCCTCCATCATCCACTGTCAGCTTTTTTACTCCTGGTTTCTACCCTTTAGGGGCAGAGTGTGCAAGGATGCCAGTGACTGTGCCGTGCATGCTCCCATGTGCACACCTCTTCAGGCATCTGCCCCACCTCTGACCCAATATCTGCAACATCAGTGTGCCATCCCCCAGTGGCCACTAGGGGCCAGACATGCACTGACAACTGGTCACCCCTCTCCCCAGAAAAGGAGAGCTGTCAATGGGATACTCGATCCTGCTACTCCCCAGTTGATCCCCAGCTGCCTGTGCTTGCACCTGAACACAGGTAGCCAGCATGTCATGAGGTGGGGCATTCAGCACCTTAACCCTCAATGCCACCAGGCCAACGATGCACCCCACATTTTCAACATAGCCTTCTTATTACCCGAGCTTCTGTATTCAAATGCTGTACTAAATATGACAGCTTGTTAAAGCAGTTCAGGCAGGCTTTTCCTCCTGCCAGACAAAGTTATGCCTACTTGTTGCAATTTCAGTATGCATTCTAGCAATTGTGGAAATATTAAATATTTGCACCCCACTTTTTTTTTAATTATTTGTACTTCTTCTCCACAGTCCTCTCTATCTGGGGAGAACCCCAACCCTGCCCCCCAATGTCCACCAGCCGACACCAACTAGCTACCCTGAGGGCTCAACCACCCTGTTGGGGTAGGCGGGGGGCCCATCCCCACCAAGACTGGATCCAGTACAGGGGTTGGTCCCATGACTATTCGGGGGTGAGAACTGAGATCTTCCTCCATCATCCACCATGAGCATTTTTCTTCCTGGTTTCTCCCCTTCAGGGGTGGAGAGTACAAGGATACCATGACGGTGCTGTACCTGCTCCTATGCACGCACCCCATCAGGAGTCTTCCCCACCTCTGACCTGATGTCTTCAGTGTCAGTGTGCAAGCCCCAAGCCACTGCTAGCGGCCAGGCATGCACCAACAACTGGTCATCCCTCTCCCCAGAGAAAGAGCACTGTCCCTGGGATGCTCGATCCTTCTTCTTCCCTGCCAACCCCCAGCAGCCCGTTCTCACTTCTGAGCATGGGATAACGTGAGATATTGTGTCCAGTGCCTCAACCTTCAGCAACACCTGCCCATCGATTCACCCCACATTTCCAAAATAGCCTTCTTATCACCTGAGCTTCTGCATTCAACTGCTATCCAAAATATGACAGCTTGTCAAAACATAGTTCAGGCAGGCTTTTCCTCCAATCAGAAGTTCAACTAACACAATACACACCTGCTACATAAACCATGCAAAGAAACATTTGACACTGACAAATTCTTGTTATGTGTTGGTATGTGTACTACTCTTTTCAGCATGTCATTTAAATTTTATATGCCACTTTAATACTGGTACATGTTACACTCATTTTGCTATGTGTCAGACCAATCTGTGACATGTTCCACTCATTTTAGTATGTGTTTTGCTAATTTCAGTGTGTGTTATGACAACTGATTATGCATTGTGCTCATTTCAGCATATCTTACATTCATTTCAGTATATGTTATAGGAATTATGGTATAAGCTATACTCATTTCATTCTGTGTCATACTTGCATTGTAACATGTAATTCTCTTTTTGGCATATACAATACCTATTTTAGTATGTTATATTCATTTCTGTACGTGTTGTATTCAGAAGCCATAATTTGGAATTGAATGACTTCCCATAGAGTGGAGCATTGGATATTGATTTATTGGTCTAGTATTTGGCAATTGAAGTACATTGCCAAGAAATGTGATGTAATGCACATTGGTAGCTAAAATCCACATAGAGATTATTGCATTAATTGGGGAATGGTGGAGTATTCAGGAGAGAAAGGGGGACTCAGGGGTGGTGATAATTCACTACAGCATCAATACCTGTTACCAATACATTAAAGCATGTGGATAGACAAACAAGATATGAGCAGGCATAAGGAGAGACTTCACTAGTAGAGCAGGAAGTAATACTATCACTGTACGGGTCACTGTTCGACCACAGCTGGAATATTATGTGCATTTCTGGAGCCCAAATCTGAGGACAGACAGAAGAAGGTTGGAAATCAAACAGAGGAGATTGAAAATGTGTTAGGAGCAGCAGTGAATATGCTGTGAGGAGATATTGGAGAGTATTACCATAAATTGTTAAGAGGACAAATGGGAGCGTGGATAAGATAAAAACATTATAATGCATATTAATAATAATAAAGGTAATAATTATGATTATGATGACAATTTGCATAAAAATAAGACTCAGAAAAAAATGGTTAAATCCCTGGACTGTCAGGCCTTCTTAAGAATCATGATGCCTTACAGAACATGATTTCTGATCTATTTTTGAATAATATGCATTGTAAAAGTAAAAGAACAAATAGCTGCTTTGATAAAATTGGGAAGGAATGCACTGCATGTAGTAGTATAAATGTTAAAATGTATAAATAGCACTTACATACTGTAAGTCTTGTTATTTTGATGTCCCCAAAGCTACCAGAACACTTCATATAGATGCTCTTCATTGTCTGCTGCCTACTGTTAAGAAATATAAGTGCTTGAAACATTTTAAAGTAAAAAAAAAAATCTCCTGATGTTAAGCTGGAAAATGTCTCATTTACAAGAAAAGCTTTGCACAGTGATGGGACAGTTTCAGGAAATTAGTTTATTTATTTCCCACTAATAAATTCCTTTAGTGTGTATTCGGAGCAGGCATATACAGTGGCCATTTTTCAGAATTAAACACGGAGCATCCATTGATTTTTTTTCACTCAGGCTCCAAGTAAAGCACCATGAGACAAAATTAACAGTCAGCAAAAGATATTGCAGACAGATATAGACTACAATTAGCCTACAGAACATAATCAGATAGATATTATTTTTCTTCCTTGTAACATGTATATGATTAAGACACCTCAGTAATTCCTTTCACTTATTAAGGGGTTTTGCTTATGCATGTCTCACATCTATGGAAAATATCAGTTCTGTGAATCAGTGGAAAATTAGTTTTCTAGATCAATATCAGGGTTCCTGATGATGTATTATGTTCATCCATACTCTGTCCTATTATCGTCACATTTATAATATCTACAAGCACTGAAGTGGATAATTTCTGCCATTAGTTTTAATGAAAATCATCTTGTAGGAATTAAACAGATCTGCCTGGCGGTCTGTGACTGTTCTTCCTGAGCAACCAAGTTTTGTGAAGATGAAAGAGAAAAGAAAAGAGGGCACTGAGAAACAGGAGAGCTAGCAATGGGGAATTTCGAAAAAGTGCTTCCAAACCTGCAGGCCAACAGGTTCTATTGGTCTTTTTTTTATTGCCTGTTAAATAATGCTGACATCAAGGCTATACAGTTATGTCATACTCCCAGAATTTTCCATCACCACTGGCTGATCCAAACATTATCTATGCACCATCATCTGCAAAAATTCTGTCAGCAAAATGTACATGCATTCCTTAACAGTAATGCAAGCCTTAGGACACTGTTTTCTAGTTCAGTTCCATGAGCTCTACTAAAAACCTATTTTCTTATAGAAATATATTTAGAAATACTCTGGAATAGGACTGATTTGCTGATAGAGTTCAGTGCTACCCTTTGTATTTACTGTATGTTTAGCCAATAGATTTAACACACTGTAAAGTAAAATATGTGGCATGGCACATTCTTGTGGGACTCAAACACAGTCATAAATCAACTTTTAGGACTGCCATTACTTGGCTGCAGTGACCACCTAATTACTGTGTAAATGTTGCCACCCCCTAACCAATGCTGAAAGGGAGGCACGGGCTTCCTCATGCAATCACAAAGTCAGCTGTGGATGTGCATGGCAGGGAATGGGGATGCCATGCAAAAGGCCTGCTGAGCTATTTAAAAAGCTTGGTGACCATGGCTACAGTACCTTTGCCACACTGTTGTTCGTACACTCCCTGCATTTATCATTCATAAAGGCAGGCAGTGAGGGAGCTGCAACACTGCAGCTAAGTCCAAGGAACCATCAGATAATATAAATCCTTATGGTACCAGATGTGTGTTCAAGCTATGAGGGGAAATGGGGTTAGGGGAGGGTCTGACAGAATACAAGTGAACGCCAGACCAGGCCATGAGTGAGGTCCACTGAGCTAACAAGTAATAGGCCTGCCAGCCTACACATTTGAGAGACCCAGAAATCCACAGTTTGGCCATGAGGTACTGGTTGGGTGGTTGGAAGAACATTATGGAGGTAGACCTGGTGTCCATGTATGCTGTGTATGGTATACTAATATGCCACAGTCCCTGTGTCTTGCACACAACACTCTGAACATGGTGGTATTAACCTGGGTGCTAACCATGTTGGGGCCCACTGACATCTAGTGACCATGGATCATTTACACTGTAACATAGGTGCAGAGGGAGCCCCCTCTCTATCCTCAACTACGCCAGAGTTTTGTGTTGAGCAGAAATGGGTGATGGTGCAACAGAGAGCCTTTTTACACCCTGATTCTGTATCGTGACCCTTAAGGAATGTAAATGAGGCTCATTTGCTTGAGGTCCTCATAGAAATGGGTGCAACTGCAAAGGCTGGGTTTTACATTTCTAGTTTAGAAGTTCATGATAGTAACAATATCTGTAAACACTTTATCTCACAGTATTCGTTTAATCATGAAGTGCACACAAATCATCTATACAATCCTTTCAGTAAGTTTAGAGAAATTGGACTTTATGAAATGTGTCACAGTCATGAACAAGATGGTGTGGGAGCAATCACTGTTTAACACAGCATTAAAGCTGTGGTGTAATAAACAATATTTGGATGCTTCACTGTTGATCGTCATATTAATTTACTTCATTGAAATGCATTTTTTTCACTAACATCTTAAAATCAACATATTGAAAATCAAGGAGACTTAATAACATTCTGAATGACATTTATTAAAGTTATAAGGTTGCACAGCATCAATCTGTTTTACTACAGACATAGCTTTCTATGTTTAAAACAAAAGGAGTTTTAAGATTATAAAGATTTCTAGACTTAGCAATATATTATAGGATTATATGTTGTACCAATGAAACCATAACAGTCATAATATCCATCAATCCATTTTTTTTATCTGTTTGTCTGTCCATCTACCTGGGTACGATTTGCATAAATGGAAATGTTTCTGATTTTTGAAGCACCTTTGAAACATTGTTGAAGAGCCAGTTTTAGAAAGGATAATGTGCTCTTCATTTTATTCACTGCTCTATGTACTGGAGCATTCAAAATGTCATAAGCATCAAAGAAATATTCAAAAAACAGATGGGTTTCTTTGATACAGCCTTTCGACATGATGCTCAAAACTGTTGTATAGCTTACACTCAGAAATGGGAGGCTTTGGATGTGGCAGACAGATTGAGCTTGGATTTGGTTTGGGATTTGACTCCTGTTGTTTGTCATGCATTTAGTGACAGGTTTACAGCCAATGGATATACCGAAGAAGGAAAGCTTAATGCTGCTACGTAGCTTAAAAGTTATTTTACATCATGCCTGTCTGCGTGCTGTTCTACTTGATGGTGTCATGCTGGCTGACAACACTGCCTGACAGACTGACTGCTTCACTTATGGCTACACTTGTGAATTAACTATAAAGTTGGTCTGCAGGCTTGCTTGGTCATGACTGATAGACTGACAAAGCTAGTTAGTGGTCTTATTTAGCCTGTGGTCAAACCTCTATTTCAGGCAGTACAGCCTGATGGTTAGAGTGTGGAACTGTGCATTATTAAAACAAGGTTCAAGTCCTAACATAGTCACCTACTAACTGCATTACCTTTGGCATGTCACTTAACATCCCAGTGCTTCAGTCTCATCAGCTGCAAAATGGATATTGAAATAGCCCTTTAAAAAGAAGATAATGCCCTCATCTGGGCTATTCTATATAGACATTCTAAAAAGGAATTCATTTCTTTCTTTCTTTCTTTCTTTCTTTCTTTCTTTCTTTCTTTCTTTCTTTCTTTCTTTCTTTCTTTCTTTCTTTCTTTTTCTCTCTCTCTCTCTCTCTCTTTCTTTATTTCTCCTTCCTTCCTTTCTTGAAAGATAGACTGGGATGATAACAGCTCATTTCCAGATGTGCCGGGGGAGGGGGGATTAATGTCGATAGGCCAAGACAAGAAAATGTACACAGTATTAACAGCATTACAAAATAGAAGTCAGTATACAGCAACACAGAATATCAAAAGAGCATATGGTAATTATAACATTATAAAATGAATTAGTATATCAGGTGCATGTAGTAGATAAAAACATGAGCTCTAGTAGGTAGGACAGTAACAAGCTCTGATAGAAGAGGTTACTCATACAGGTATAGTGGGGAGGAGGGGAGCAAAATGGCAGAGCAATATGACTGGGGGAGGAAATGATGTAGAGGGTCATGGGCAGTTGCAGGTGGGAGTGGAAGAATTACAAATAAGATACTTAAGAGAGAAGGTGGAAGAGACAGAGCAGATTGGCAGGGGAAGGGTGAATCACAGTTTAGGAAAGCAATAAGAAAAAGTAGCTTGACCAAGAGTAGGTTTTGTAGATGGAATAGACAGGAAATTGGAAATATTGCTGCAGAAAGGGTAAAAGGAAGGAAGGAGGCAAGACTGGAGGAAGGGAGCCAATACAGCATTTGAATTTAAAGAAGGCACAGTGGGAAAGATGCCTGGCATCAAAAGAGGGGAGTGAAAAGGCGGAGTAGACAAGCAGTGGTGGGTATGAGGGGGACATTGAGGAACTATTTACCAAGTAAAAAAGAAGAGAAGCTAACACAGGAGGGCATGAGTGGTGGTTAACAGGGAAAATGTGTAAAAAGGATGTGGCAAAGTATTATTTTACAGAAACAGTGGCTGAGCCATGGAATTGTCTGCTGGCAGAGGTGATGGGTGCCAAAACCGTAAATGACTTCAAACACAAATGGGATAGAATCAAGGGGATGTTAACTACTTGGTGGGAAGTTGGTGGGGGGTGGAACCATGGATAATAAAAGGTGGAATAGTGTAAGTGAAGACCCAACAGAAACATAGATCCTGGGGTATGTCAGAGTAATATGGTAACTGAATGGCCCACCAGTCTTTTTCTGCTGTCATTGTCTATATTTCTATATATCCTTTAGCAAATCATTTACATGGTTTCAACCAGTCTGTGCTCAGAACTGCATTGATTGTTACCCTGTGTGCAGCTGTCATCACACGTGGTACTCTTAAAAAGGCTTTGCTCTAGTTTGTAGGCAGGCAGAGAAGATTTATATCCACTTTTCTAATTAAAGAAAATAATGGTAAACATATTATAAATCCCTTGAGCTAACACAAATAATTTGTAATAAGCAAAGATGCAGAGATGTTTTCCTTCACTGGTGAACCTGAGTCAAAGTCACAAATGTTGTCCTTTGTAGAAACTCGCAAAGTGGCCCCACATCACAAAATGTGGGGTATTGAACACTTGGCACTACACAAGCCTGCTCTACTTCTTGAAAGGTGAATAGCTTAGCAGGTGACAAAGCTTGCCAAAGAGTGCCAAAGTGTGTTGGTACAGTTATTTTTGCTGACTGCATTCTTAGTGTTAGTACATGTGATTGGAAGAGAACTGTGATGAGGTTGGGGGCTTAGTTTTTTTTTGTCAGGAGGATGCAAATTCATATAATATATGGTCTATTTGTTTATGAAACCATTGTTTCCCAAAAGTACACCTATTGATATGCAAGGAGGATAACGTTTACAATGATTGAAGCAAGGTACACTGGAGTAGACCCCGAGGAAGAAGATGAAGTTTGCAGTGACTTAAGCTAGGCACACTGCAGTAATTGTATCTATTTATGTAATGAATTATATTATTTTATTATATTTCAGTTTTAGTTAATTCTAAGAAATGTACTGACATTTATTTATGGTGTATGTTCTTTTGTGGCAGTCCTGCTGAGCATTGGTAGTTTGATTGGGTCTGCAGTGATAGTATAGGCAGGGAAAACATGAGTAGACTGGGTTGGCCAAGCAGTCTTTATCTGCTGACTAATTCTGTTTCTATGTTTGTTTTTGTGATATTATAATGGGGAATGATGAGGTTTAGAGTGACTGGAGGTAGAAATACTGCAGTAGCACCAAAAGATGATGAAGAAGATGATGTTTGGGCTAACTGAAGCTAGACACTCTGCAGTAACTGTATCTATTATATGATTTATTTGTTACAATATTATTTTGTTTACTATTAGGATATGGATATATATATATATGTACATATATATTTGTTTAATTCAGGTGAGCGTAGATGAGGATTAGAGTGACTAAAGTGAGTCACACTGTAGTAGGCCCTGGAGGGAGGAGGAGGAGGAGGGTAACGACATTGGGAGTGACTGAAACAAGGCACACTTGAGTAGACCAATGAGTGGATGAAATTTGAAGTGACTTCAGCAATACACACTGAAGGTGCCCCCCCTAAGGAGCATGAGAAAGTTGAAGTTTGGAATGATTGCAGCTATATACACTTTCATTTTCATTTCATTTATTTAGTGATTTGAAAAAGACCTTTGAGCGCAAGCTCTTTTTACAAAGGTTCCACATCATAGATTGCAAAACAAAGCACAACAGGAGAAAGCAAAGGTACAGCACAATGAACGATACAGCTTGGATTCAGAACTTACAGAATAAATCAAAACATAGGTACAAGTTAAAATAACAAGAAAAACACTTTATGAGGGTGGAGGTGGGAATAAGCAGCCACAAAGTGCCTTATCAGTAGTTCAGAGAGATGGGGATAGCTAACAGTGTGGTGAAGAAAGGAGGTACTAGAGAGAGGTAAGTACTACAGTGGAGGTGAAGGGTAGAGGGAAGAAGTGCGATAAGGAATAGGGAGAAATAGGGGGGTGAGGGGAGGCTGAGCAGATACACTGGAGAAGCTCTCTGAGGAGAACAAGGAGAATGAAGTTTGGAGTGACTGCTGATATTCACAGTGGAGTAGCCCCATGAGGAGGACAAGGAGGATAAGGTTTGGAGTGGCTGCAGCTATACACACTGTAGCATCCTCCTGAGTTGGATGAGGAGGATTATGCTTTGAGTGACTACAACTATGCACACTAGAACTATCCTCTGAGGAAGAAGAGAAGGGTGACATTTGGAGTGACTGCAGATATACACACTGTAGTAAGAGGGTTATCGCCTGTCCCTATTTTCACAGGACAGTCCTGATTTGGGCAGCTGTGTTCTGCAGAAAAACATGAAAAATGCTAAATCTCCTGACATTATGGTAGAAAAAATATTTTCTGATTTTCCTCTAAATGTTGCAAAAAAACTATAATACCTTTACTAAAACACTTTAAAATAATAAAAAACACAAGAAACAACTACAAAACTACAACACTTAGTCTTAATTCTGATTATTCAGAGAAAACATGCCTGTTGCATTGGTCAAGATGACATATTGTCCTGCGAAAATCCAGTTTCAGTAAGAAATGTCCCACTTTGGGCTTCCGAAAAGGTGATAACCCTATGTAGTAAACCCCTGAGGAGGATAAGGAGGATGATGTTCAGAGTGACTGTAGCTACACACTCTGGGGTAGCCTCCTGAGGGGGGCATGGATGATGAAGTATGGAGTGACTGAGTGTCCCATAGGCAACCCACACTGTGCAGCTGCTGAGTGTGACAAAGGGGAAAGTGTGGAAAAGTATCCCTGAGCTTGGACTAAGCTCAGGTCAAAAATCATGCCCATGATCTAAAATAGTCAAGCAGTGAATGAGCTTCCAAGCACGTGCACTCAAAGGCAACACATGTTAGAACTACTGCTTAATATGACAATGCAGCTGAAAGGGAAGAAGTGTGAAACAGTGTTCCTGAGCTCAGGCACAGCACAAGTCAGGAATTATTAAGAGAAAACTACATGCCATGAGACTTAAAAAAAAAAACAAACAGTGCTGCATTAAACTATCAAGAAAAAAATAATATGTCTTATATTGTATTTTTCACAGTGTAAAGCTTAAATTATTATCATTACTACTAAAGCCTGGGCATCTTGAGTCACTGAAACATGACCTTGCCAACACCAACTGGTCACAAACTGACCACACTACTGACGTCAATACTGCCTTGGATCATTTTATAACTCAGTTCACTAATGTCTGTGATGTGCATGCACCCCACAAAAAGGTCAAAGCACGGGAATCAGTTAACCCATGGTTATCATCTGACCTGTTAAGCAAACTGAAGAAGTGCAATCAACTTTGGCACTTTGCCAGAGAGTCAGGTAAACCCTCAGCCGTACTAGCCTACAAGCAAGCCATAAATGCCTGCACCCAGGAAATAAACCAGGCTAAATCAAAACACCACAAGGAGTCACTTACTGCCTCCTGGGGTGATGAAAAAAACTTCTGGACCAACTTGAAGGAAGTCTTAGGGAAGGGTGTGAAATTGGCACTAAACCTAATCAATATACAGGGTACTCCTACCGAGGAACCACTAACTTTAGCCAATGCCTTCAATGAAGCATTCTCGGACCTGTCTGGGACATTCCCACCAAACTTCTTTGAGGACCTGCCACACTTCAACACCTCTACTACTGATGCTCACCTTCATTCTGCCCCTCCCTTTTACTTCAAAAAACGAACCCCCTCACTAGTCAGAAAATACCTTCTCAAAGTGCTCGGGAAATTGCGACAAAGTGCAGACTCACTGGATCTCAAACTTGTTGTCCTCTACATTGAAGAAGTTCTCCTTCCCATAACCAAGATCCTGAACATGTAACTCTGCTACTCACAATTCCCACAGCTGTGGAAATCGGCCATCATGACTCCTGTGTACAAAAATGGAGACAGGACATCGCTGTCAAACTACCGACCCATCTCAATTCTGTGACCACTCTCTAAAGCGCTAGAGCACATAGTGGCTGCTCAACTGGTCAAATACCTTGTAAAATAATCTATGCAATGCCCAGAGCAGCATGACTTCCATAAAGGCCATAGTACCTCCACAGCACTGCTTGAACTCACTGGGTTTATTCATCGTCTCTGGACCAAGGAACTCTAGCAGGGGCAGTATTCATTGACCTCTCAAAGGCCTTCAATACTGACCACCACTCCCTATTTCTAAACCAATTAACCGCCATTGGCCTTTCTACAAAATCAACCCTCTGGTTCAAAAGCTACCTAGGACACCGAACACAAAGAGTGAAAATCAACAACGTTCTCTCTGAACATCTGCCTGTAAAATCTGGGGTCCCCCAAGGCTCCATACTGGGACCGATCCTTTTCAACATTTTTTTCAACAATCTGCCATGCAGTTGCCCACAGCAGATGCTACTCCATGCAGACAATGCAGTAATCTTCTCAAGCTGCCCAGACCCAGGCAAACTCAAGTGCGAGCTGTAACATAGCTTCAAGATTGTTGAGAAATGATTCCAAAACCACAAACTTATCCTAAACAGCAAAAAAAACAAAAACATGATTTTCTGTAGCACTCGAAGCAAGTACAAGTCACACGCTGTCAACATCAGTACACGATCTGAAGCTCTGCTCAAAAATACCCAGCACTTTAAATATCTTGGGGTCACACTTGACATCAGTCTGGCCTATGACCAGCACATCAGCAATGTGGCTAGGACTGTCAACAACAAAATTGGTCTCCTCCACGGCACTAGCATTGTCTCATTTCGGATGCTCTTAGACTAGCCATCAACAGCTCTGTCCTTTCTGTCATAGACTACAGCGTGGTCATCTATGGCACTGCTAGCCCCACCACCCTCCTCAGAATATCGGTTGCACTGAACAAGGCCTGCAGGTTGCTCACAGGAGCCAAGCATCTCACCAATATTTGTGACCTCTATGCTCAAATGGGCTGGCTCCAACTCAGTGGGAGGTTACACTACCAAACCTGCTTCCTGGCCCAAAAGACGATACTTGGTATTCTTCCCCACAGCTCAGCAAACCTACTTCAGCCACACAGCAGCAACACACAATGGACAAGAAGTGCCAGCACTCACCTCTTCCATGTCCCTCGTCTTTGAACGATGCAGGGTCAACGTTTCTTTGGCTACAGAGCACCCCTCTGGTTTAATGCCCTCAGCCAGGCCATCTCCACTCAACCTATTCTTGGCCCCTTCAAGAGACTACTACGCCAGCAGCTTTCCACATCCAGCACCTGTGACTGCTTCCACTAGTCCCCCTGCTATTTGACTCTGACCTACCTCTTTGCGGTTCCCAGTAATGGCATGGTCCCATGCCACCTCTACCCTCCCCTACACTCCATCCCTCCATAAGGTGGCTCGCAACTCTGTTTTGGCTACCCACCGCCTCCATCCACGCCCCTCCCCCCTCTCCCTTGAAAAGGTCCATGACTGCTGCTACTCTCTCACCTTCCACCTCCCCACACCATCCTTTTGCCCCCTTCCATACCTCCTTCTATTCTCTCCACTAACTATTCTCTCCTCTAACTTTCTCCCTACCCTCAGCTGTCCGCTCCACTATCTTATTCTATACACAAACTGAGGGTACCTTACCCTCTATTGATTTGTTTTGTATGTATAACCTGCTTGCATAACCACTGTAATTATTAAACATGTCTGGTACTCTATGTTGTTTAATCCTTTGTTATACTGTCTTCCCACCCACTGACATGGAATCTTTGTAACAAGAAGTGCCAGGAAGGGTAGGGAGAAAGTTAGAGGAGAGAATAGTTAGTGGAGAGAATAGAAGGAGGTATGGAAGGGGCTAAAGGATGGTGTGGGGGAGGTGGAAGGTGAGAGAGTAGCAGCAGTCATGGACCTTGTCAAGGGAGAAGAAGCCAGAAGGAGAAGGAAGGAAACATATTTAATTCAGTGCTTTAGAGTAACTGGTAATTGCTATTTTTCTTTTAAACTTAGATTGTGGGCTTTTAGTGACACTATACTTTCTTTGTTGTCTTTACTTATAAATGTTTTTGGGCTGTTGAAAATTTAAAACATAGTGGTGGTGTAATTCTGTGCTGTCTTTAATTGCTGCAAATTTTCGCCCCCCCTCCCCTTCCCCAACTCTTAATTATATGTCCTGATAATTTGATTGACAGGAGCTAAACACAGGGTATAGTAAGGGTGTGAAGTAGGAGGGCATAGGGAAGGAGCCCACCCTCAGCATGACAAGTGTTTTGACTCATTTATTTATTTATTGGTTTCTTTTTCTTAAAAAAAAATTATCTGAGGATCAGTGACAGGATTTTTAGTACAGTAAATTAATAAAAGGGAACTAGAGCTTCAGTAGCAGACAAGTAGTGGAATTGCAGTATAATGTGGGGAGTGGTGCAATGCAGTGGCTGTGGGGCAGCCATATTCAGGCAGACCTTCTAGACACTGAGGTGCTGCCCTATCTGCATGCATCTCTCTGGACTGCGGGATGAGGCAGCCAGACTCAGAGCGGAAGTAAACTGGGTCAGGAGTACCATCACCCCTATCCAGGGACCACCCAGTCCAATGCAACTGCCTCAAAGGATGCCGAGAACGAGGAGCACTTGGATGACAGTGGGCTCAGGGAGGGTTAGAGCAGTCAGGCAGAGGCACATCCCAGATCCTATTCCACTCAAGAACTCATATGCCACACTGGTAAATGAAGACAGCCAAATAGAGGTACCCAGAGAAGTGGATGGAAAGGATGTGGAGGTTAGCCAAGGAGGTGACCTCAGCGGGGAAAGCAGTGGACCCCAAAGGAGGAGGAAGTGAATCCTGGTGGGGGACTCCATCATAAGAGGGATCCAGCTAGGAACACAGGAGGGGGAGGACAGGGAGGTGAGGTGCCTACCAGGTGCTACGGCACAGAGGGATGGAAGGAAGATCCTGGGGATCACTGGGAAGGCAAGACGGGAGGGTGAGCTGGATGTCATTATCCACCTAGGTACTAATGACCTGGCAAATGGGGAGCTAAAGGAAGTTCAGGAAGAGTTTAGGAAACTGGGAAGGGGTCTCAAGCAAGTAGCTACTTCTGTCACTTTCTCAGAAGTACTACCTGTGAGAGCCAAGGGAGAGCATAGGAGTGCATGCACCAGGAACTTTAACTCATGGTTGAAGAACTGGTGCTGTGAGGAAGGGTTTGGATTCATTGGTGACTGGGGACCCACCTGGAGGGATGGAGGTTTGTTCAAGCCTGACGGCCTGCATCCATCCTGGAGGGGAATCCAAGCACTCAATGATAAGTTTAAATGCTACATTGACAAGCATTTAAACTAGCAAAGGGGATGGCAGACAGGGCAAGGAGGGCACCTACTTGCTCACCCCCAACAGCTAGCAGTGGAACCAGTGAACCAGAGGAGTGGCTATCTCTGCAAAGCAGTGTGCAAAAGATGGAGATTAGTGCCCAAGAGGTGGATAAGCAGAAAAGGGGCAAAATTCAGCAGAAGGGCAGACAGCAAGGAGAACCAGAGATAAATGACAACCAAGGAAGGGGCTGGAGTAGAACAGTGAAGCAGTCTAGGGAGGTCAAATCATGGAAAGCCATGTGTGCAAATGCCAGGAGCCTTAGCAACAAGATGGAAGATCTGGAGGCCATCATGGTACAGTCAGACCTGGACATTGTGGCCATCACTGAAACCTGGTGTAATGATAACCATGACTGGGAGATGGCCATACCTGGCTACAACATATTCAGAAGAGACAGAGCAGGCAGGAAGGGAGGAGGAGGCACTGTATGTGAAAATGACATAAGGGCCACAAAGATCCAGGAGGAACAAAATGGGGAGAGATACTGTGGGTTAAACTGGAAAGGAAAATGGGGACAGCCATCCGACAGGTGTGGTCTATAGACCACCAGCCCAGGAGGAAGAAACAGATAGGAGTTGATGCTAGCCATCCAAAGGATGGCAGACAAGAGTGAGGTAGTACTGGTTGGAGACTTCAATATTCCAGATGTGGACTGGAGCATCCAGCAGCAGCATCAACTAGAGCAGATTTATCCTGGACTCCTTCAGAGTGCCTTCCTCAAGCAACTGGTCATGGAACCAACTCTGCAGAAGGCAATACTGGACCTTGTGCTCACAAACAGGGACAGTGTGATGGGGTAAAAGTGGGGAGCACCTGGGAAACAGTGACCACCAGTCATTGTGGTTTGAAATCACAGAAAGAGCAGAACCAAACCACACAAAACACTGATCCTGGATTTTAGGGGGCAGACTTTGGAAAAATGGGAGATACTTGAAAGAGGCATTAAGGGAATGGGACAGGAATCAGGGGTTGAGGAACAGTGGGGTATTTAAAATGGGGATTACAAGAACAACAGAATTATGCATTAAGCAGGTTAGCAAGAGGAAAAGGAAGAGGAGACCATTATGGTTTTCCAAAGAGGTATCAAAGAAAGTGAAAGCCAAAAGATTGCATTCAGGCAATACAAAAGACACAGGCAGAAGGGATAGGGAGAAGTACCAGGAGAAGCAAAGGGAGGCAGGGAGGTCAGTAAGGGAAGCCAAAGCTCAGACAGAAGAACACATTGCAAAATCAGTGGGTAGAGGGGACAAAACCTTTTACAGGTACATAAGTGAAAAAAGAAAGACAAAGGGAGGGATAGTGAGACTGAAGGGGGAGGATGGGAGCCAGGTGGAGGATGACAACAGTAAAGCTGACATATTGAACAGGTATTTCTGCTCAGTCTTTACTGAGGAAGAGGAGGGTAATGGGTCTGAAGGGAGTACAAGGGGTGAGAATGGTGCAGAATTGGACACAAGTCCCTTTACACGAGAAAGGGTCCTGAGTGAAATGGAAGTAATAAGAGTTGATAAAGCAATGGCCAGATGGGATGCACTCCAGGGTCCTTAAAGAACTAAGAGAGTGGTGGCTGAACCTCTGGCTATCCTGTTTAGCCGATCACTTGAAACAGGGAGGTACCCAAAGACTGGAGGACAGCAGATGTAGTCCCTTATACAAAAGTGGGAACAAAGAGGAAGCAGGGAACTACAGACCAGTCAGCCTCACCTCGGTAGTGGGGAGATCATGGAAGCACTACTGAAGGAGAGATTGGTGGAACATCTGGTTATCAATGGACTACAGGACCCAAGGCAGCATGGTTTCACCAGGGGGAGGTCATGTCAGACCAACCTCATTGAATTTTTGACTGGATGACTAGGGAGGTGGATCAGGGGAGGGCAGTGGACATGGCCTATCTGGACTTCAGCAAGGTCTTGACACTGTGCCACATAGAAGACTATTACACAAACTGGGGAATATGGGTGTGGGCAAGACAGTAGTGTGGTGGGTAGGTAACTGGCTGGGTGGCAGGACACAGAGGGTGGTGGTAAATGGCTGTCACTCCACAGAGGGAAGAGCGACCAGTGGGGTACCACAGGGATCAGTGCTGGGACTGTTCCTATTCAACATCTTCATCAGTGACATTGCGCAGGATCTAGAAGGCAGAATTTCACTGTTCGCTTATGACACAAAGCTCTGTAACAGAGTAGACACACCAGAGGGCGTAGACAGAATGAGAAGCGACCTGCAGAAACTTGAAGAATGGTTAGGGTTTGGCAGTTGAAATTCAATGCAAAGAAGTGCAAGATAATGCATATGGGCACAAAACCCTGGCACAATATATCAGTTGGGGGTGAGGATATAGCATGCACCAAGCAGGAAAGGGATCTTGGGGTTGTCATCTCTGATGACCTCAAGGTAGGGAAACAGTGTGACAAGGCAGCAGGTAAAGCAAATAGGATGCTGGGATGTATAGCAGGGCATCACCAGCAGGAAAAGGAGGTCATAATTCCGCTATACAAGACACTAGTGAGGCCCCACCTGGAGTACAGTGTACAGTTCTGGAGACCATACCTACGTAAGGACATAGACAGGGTAGAGAAGGTTCGAAGAGGGCAACAAAGATGGTGCATGGATTGCATCACAAGTCCTATGAAGACAGGTTGAAGGAACTGAACATGTACTCCTGGAGGAGAGGAGGAGAGAGGGATATGATAGAGACGTACAAGTATCTTACAGGGAGGAACAGGGTGCAGGAAAACACTATTTTTAAGCGAAAAAGATGTTCCAGGACTAGAGGGCATGGGATGAAGTTGGAGGGAGGACGATTCAGAGGAAACATGAGAAAGAATTTCTTCACAGAACGGGTGGTGGACAAGTGGAACACCCTGCCAGAGGAAGTGGTGGGGGCTGAAACAATCACGGGATTTAAGAATGCATGGGATAGACATAAAGGAATTCTAGAGGTCATGGGTAAGGGGAAACAGACTTCTAGGAAAACAAACTGAACTTACAAGCTCAAATGGGCAGACTGGGTGGGCCATAGGCCCTTATCTGCCGACACTGTCTATGTATCTATGTATCTATGTAAAAGAGCTCTCAGCTCAGAGGTGTTGAGTCCTAGATCTTAATAAATAAATAAATAAATAAAATCATTGCATTTTTATTACTGTGTCTTATTACATTTTTATTCATATTAGAAAAGTAAACATGAAAAATTTGTGAGACTTAACCACTCGGCATCAGCTTCAGCATGGAAAATGTGAGCACATGCTATTATGCTTCATTTTCCCAACCAATTAGAATTGTTTGTAATTGTTTTTGAAATGGCACCAATGAATTGGGTATGGGAAACCTTGTCAATGTTTTATTTCTGTATTTTAGTAAAGCATTTTTTTGTTTATTTGACTCTAGGATTACAAGTACCTTTGAGCCAAGGCTCTTTTACAAAGATTCCACTTCAGTTGCAGCACAATAACAACAACAAAAAACAACAAGACCATTAAGTAACAAAGGCAGGATAACAGATTAACAATTAGTTGCATGAATATGAATGCATACATTTGGGTTAAACTAAAGCCAGAGGCATTGACAGGGTAAATAGTGTTACAAGACATGGCGAGGACACGAAAGGTAAGAGCAGCCAGAGACATTGACACATTACAGAGAGAACAACAGGTAGTGGGGGTGGTGGTGGGGGAGTGAGGGGGAGAGGGGGTTGTAGGAGATTTGGGGTAAATAATACAAGTGAGATGTAGAAAGAGCTGAGACAATGATTGGGTAATGGTAAGGAGAGCTGATTAAATGAGACAGTCACAGGAGCTAGAGGCAGGGAGGAGTAGGTGGAGCCTGAATTTGAATGGGCAAAGCTTAGGTATGGAGGAGATGTCACTGCTGAGACCATTCAACCAGTTAGGGGCCCTATGAGCAAAGGATCTTTGTCCCTGGGTGGTATGGCAGTGAGGGACCTGCAGGAGTTGAGATGCGGATCCCCTAGTTTGGTGATGGTTACTACTAGGGCAAAGGAGAGCTTGGACTCTGGGGGTTGCATGGCCCATGGTTATTTTCTTTGCCATAATGCAGGTTTAGTACTTTATGCAGTTTGAGAGTTGTAGTCAGCCAGTTTGTGCACAGATGTCACACGTATGAGTGAGACGGTGAGCTCCAGTGATAAGTCGACAAGCTTTGTTGAGAGACATTGATATGCATCTGTGGACAGTTACAGTATCAGAGCCATATATGAACAGGCCATAGTCAGTTATGGAGACAACAGAGCTCTGAACAGTGACCCTTAAGGCTTCCAGAGTAAGGTGTTGCCTGTGCTTGTAGAGTAGTCCAATGCAAGTATTTGCAACTTTGGCGACGCTACTGATGTGAGCACCATAGGATAGGTTACTGTCAAGAGAGATCCCTAGATATTTAAAAGATTGCACCTGTTCGAGGGCAGATCAAAGGCAGTTTGTGGTGGTCAGGTGGTGTAGCCTGTACTTGCTGTGGGAGCTGCTGAAAAGCATAGACTTGGTTTTCTTATAATTTAGGACCAATTTGTGCTTACTAAACCAGTTCTCAATTGAGGAGAAGCTTTTAGTAAAGCATTACATACTCTTTCACACAGGAGGCTAGTTCATATCCTAGTGGCCCTTAATACAATTGGGGGTGCTGAAATGGGTTTAAAATTTGTTGCAGAATACAGTATAAGACTAACATGTGTAATTAATGGTAACTAAGCAACATAGAAATGAGTGATGAGTGATGTTCCGCAGGGGCCGGTTCTGGGACCTATATTGTTCAGTATATTCATAAGTGATCTGGAGGTGGATACCAGTAGCTGAATTGTCAGGTTTGCTGATGACACTACTGTAAGATGTGAATAGTAGTTATATCACAACAGAAGGTATAGTAAATGAAATACAAAAAGGATCTAGACAGGTTAATGAAATGGGCATCAAAATGGTAGACGAATGTTTGCACTGAGAAATGCAAGGTACAGTAATGAATTTAGGAAAAAGAACATGAATGAAAAAAACTACTTGAGTGGCATGAAGGTTACTGAAGTCAAATAGGAAAATTACTTGGGATTGCTGATCAGCAACAGCCTTTAGTGGGAGTAGCCAATCGAGGCAGCAGCTAACAAGCCAAGCAAAATTATGACTTACATTAAACTTTCTATGTGTATCTTTCATAGGCATTTTATAACGTCCCTTTACAGATCCATGAACCAATCCCATCTTGAGAACAGTGTACAGTCTGGTCCTCACATCAGAAGAAGGATGTTTACACAATAGGCAGGGTACTGTATAGAGAAGAGCAACCAAACTGGCTGATGCCTTGGTTAAGATGGGGGTGTGAGGACCAACTGGCAGAACTGGGACAGTATTCACTGGAAAGGAGAAGACTCAAGGGAGGCATGACTAAAGTGGATCTAAAAAGCATAACACCGTCAGACCAAGTGAAGCGCTTTAAGAAGAGTGAAAGAACAAGGGAACATTCAGTTCCAGTAAAGGAAGAAAGATTCCAGGGAAACATCAGATAGAAATACTTCGCAGAAAGAGTGGGGAAATCTTGGAATTGCCTGACAGAGTATGTAGCATCAGTTCATAGTGAAATAGTCTTGAAGCTCAACCTAGACCAGTACATTGAAGAAAATGGGGTGACAGGGTATTAAACTGAACAACTGGGAGAGAGAAACTTGATGGAGCACTGATCTTCTTTTCCCCTAAATATAATGCATGTATGATTATTCTGTGTAAAATTTCTGATGATGTAATTTCCTGTATTTTAGGATTCTAGTTCTCATTTGTTGGTTGTCAGAACTGGACCCATGATTAAGATGGGTGGTTGACAGTATTTGTATTGTGCTGCTAGAGATTAAATTATTTAACCTGCACAAGATGAACAAAAGTGAAACATATTCCAATAATGTTTTTATTACTTATAAATGTTATTATTTTATGGTTTTACTACTGATTTGTTTTATTAATTGTGAAAATAACAGGAGTGTTATGTGTGGATGGTGAGACTCCTTTAAAAATAATCAAAGTGAAAGTGTCTAACATTTGATAAAAGTATGAATTCTTTCATGGAATATAATAGGGTTCTTATTCAATTTCGATTTTTTTTTTTTTAGAACTGGGGTCATGATTAACAGTGCCAGCGAAGGAGTTCATATTGTGCTGACTTAGGTGAAATTCTAGTTTCATCTCCCTATATAATTCTCAATTACGCAGCCAATGTCTCACACAAAGGGCAAGTGGGGAGCAGAAATGAGGCACCAGGGCTACTCATTCTGTCAGTGGATATAGACCAAGAAGGCAAGTAGTACTGACATAGTAAGACTACTTGGTGGGGGTGCTGATAGACTGAATAGGCCTCTGTTTAGTAATAAGAGGTTGCCTAGTTCCTGTTTTGGCAATGCAACATTTCTACCATTAGTTTCAGCCTAAATCAATCTAGATTGATGTCCTTGCATTTACTGTTTAAAAATCTTTATGTTAATAAGATTCTTTCTTATATCCAATTCTAATCCATGTTTATTTTGTAATATATCTTGCAAATAAATAATATGTATTTAGCAAGGTATAAATGACTGATCATGCTATTTCAAGAAAATGTATTTTTGATGACAATTTTTGGGGTATCTGTCATTCTGAAAGAGACACTATCATAGGTCATCTGAGCAAAGTAATCTTTCCTTCTGCTGAGGAGTGATAGGGCAAAATGTAAAATAATGACAACACTGACCACTGAAGTTCCGGTTGTCACCTTTTGCTGGCTTGGTCTAGGGAGACTGATGGTGACTGAGCTCAATGGTTCAGGTGTTTGTCGTGTGCCAGCTTCATGGTGGAGTGAGTATGGATGCAGGGCACAGCATGTGGAAAACAAGATGAAAAGGCAGTATAAAGTAGTGGTTTAAGGCTCTGAGTTACAAACCTGGACACCTGGATTTGAATCCATCAGTCCCCACTTTCATACTGTGTGACCCTGAGCAAGTTGCTTAACTTCCTTGTGCTCCTAAGTTGCAGCTGTAAACAGGCTTTCAGCTTAGTGTGTCTCTCCTGGTTAAAAAAAAAGATGAAGGTCTGTGCTAGCTGAAGTGAGATGGGAACTGGCATGTGTGAAGATGTGAGGTCTGTAACACTCATACCTACTCTCAAACCACAATCTCAGTGAAAGGCATCATGGGTATGCTGCTAGTGACAAATTGGAGCATGTACAGCCATATCATGACATATCACAGGAAATGCCACTGAACATAATGGGATTTGCTGTGATATATTACATTATACCTGGCCATACAGCAACTTGTTACTGGCTGCACCTATAAAACCTAATGTATGTTATCCAACTCAAGCCATAACCTACTGTAAATTTAATACAAGAACCCATGTGATTCAAAGCTTAAGGCCACCAGACGTGGAACAATGTATCCAGTTGTAAGGAACTAGGGGTTTGATTGGGTGACCAAACTGAACAGGAAATGCAAACTACTCTTTTATCAGAATTTGGGATCAAAATTGTGTTTACGATAACTGGTGACCCCATATAATGACTGGATATCCAGTTTTGATAAAATGCCATAATAACCGGCTGAATTCCATTATTACTCAATAGCAGGTTATTATGCCATTTTCCTCTCCTCGCTCTCACTTCAATGAAGCACCAAAGAAAGCACACTATAGTTGTGTGAGTAAATTAATTCATCCCCATCCGAGCATAACCTGTTAGCAGCCCTAACCTACTTTCCTCTCCCAGCAACCACAATGTTTTATATTATTAGTTTTCTAATCCCACGTTGGGTGACTGGCATAACCTGCCCACCTCCATGACTGGCCATCATCATTATGAACCATAAGTGCTTGTTTGTATTAAATATAAGTCTGTAATGCCCCCTATCTCCCCATCCTAGCAGCACCCAAATCAGCTGGTTTTACCACTAGACTGAGCAAATGCAAGTGCCTTCTTTCATTATGAAGGTGGCTGGTGTTGGAATGAGGGCAGGCTATGCTGGTTGCCTTCTCTGATCCTAAATGTATATTCTGGGAGAGGAGGGTGGGATTGAAGTGTTGCTAGGGTGGCGGATGTGGGGACATTTAAGACGTACATGTTTTAACACAAACGAGGGCTTTTAGCTCCTAAGGACAGCAGTCAGACATGGAAGAGCAGGCTGTGCTAGTCGCTCATCATGGGATCGGAGAATTTATACAACACATTGCGGGTGCTGGAGGAGGAGGGCAAGAATGGGATGCTAACAGAGGGTGGGGGACAGGGGTTGAATTAGCTATCTACTGGTTTGTGGCTGGGGAGGAGGGTGAGCCATGGGATTAACAAGCAAGGTCAGGGAAGGGTCTTTTTAATGTTAACAGCTTGAATAGCAAATACTCAAATACCCCAATATTTTTCAGCAAAGTATGGAATATTCTGCTGAATATTTGAGAAAGGTATTTCAACACCCCTAGCCAGTACAGTACCATGATTATTGCATATTCTGAATATGTATATTTTATTTATGACAATGCATCCAGCATTCATCTTTGGAAGCTTGGTAATCTTTATAACTGTATAGCATGGTTTGATCTGAATGCTCCCAGGGCTACTGATGCCCCTCTGCTTTGTTATAGGCTGATACAGGTGTCCCTAACTAAAAGACATATGCAATATTTTCTATTACAGTATAATAAAAATCTATATTGCTGGACATATCTGTAAACCCAAGAGTTGTCGGTCATATCCAGTGTCCATTATATTTAAAGGGGCAAAGAGATGTGTCTATTTGTAAGCAGAGTCTCAGAGTGAATGAGAATCTATTGCAAAACTTAAGAGATTGATCACAATCATACCTAGCAACTACTTATCTGTATTTCGTGTTTTTAAATTTATTTTACTGTCAGGGAACATGAGTTGTTTTTGTTAAGGAAGTTTACTGCTGAAGGCAAAAGAAAATAGTAAATACAGTGGCTAGATGCTGAGGTTACAGGACAGTAAGAGCAAAGAAAATTGTTATCGTGATTGCTTCATTGAAACATAAAATCTTTTTCCTTTTAGAGTATTTCATTAACTAAAGAACATCTGAACAGTTTGTGAAGAATTATTTTGTAAGAAAGCATTTCTCTGTAGCTTCTGCATCTTAATTATACATCTGCCAACTCTCCGCAGCAGCATTCTGCACTCCCTTCTCCATAAATGCACAAGACATGCACAGAAAAGCTTCACTGTGTTCAGTATAAGTGAAATTTCTCTCCGTTATAACCAGAAGAAAATGTTAACATATTTGGTTTAGGGAATCTGTTTTTGTCTTTTATAATCATTTCCATTATCAGCAGAATGTACTGTAGTGCATACATGCTGGAGGTAAAGTCCACCTAATATTTTAAATCTTTTTTCTTTAAAAATCTTCAGACCAGGTCTACATTCCTTTGGTGGCATCTTACTTTCTGATTCTTTGCACAAAGTAACATTGGCAGACATGCCTTATCATACATTATGCTTCTCCAATGGCCTAGAATCATCATCGTCTATGTTTCTACCCTAAGGTAAATTATCAATTATGCAGGCCTAAAGAAAATCCTGTTTAATCCATTCAAGTCAAATACGTCCTTGTTTTTCTACTCCAAAAGTAGCAGTCTCTGTTTTCTCATAAAGTGGTTTAAATTATATGTTAGCAATGGTGAAATCTTCATAGATGATTTTGTTCTATTTTATCTAGATAGATATGCAAGAGGAGTACTTGTGACTATAAAGACAATTTTAGTCCTTTACTGATACATGCAAAATATAATACCAAGGTTATGAAACCCTTGTATTTAAACCAGCTATAACATCAAGTGTATCAGCTAAGATATTAGGGTGTTATATACCTCCCAATGCAAGTAATAGCTTCTTAGATTATCTAATCTACTTTGTCACATTGTCTAATACAGAAGTAGTTTTCATGGATGATTTAAACTGGAACTGCTAACTCCTAACTGGCCAAATAGAGACTGTCCATGATATCCGGGGGCTTAGTCAACTAATTAACTCTAGAAGGTCTAAAAACAGAAATGAGGCACAATCTTTCCATATGGACCTAATTCTCACAAATAAAGCTCAACATTATTCCTAGATAGCAGTATTCTGGAAAAACATATGTGACTATAACATACAGTAGTTGCCTACACTAGAAATATGAAATTACCTAAAACAACCCCAGAAACCATGATGACAAAACATGTGACAAACTTTTTTTCCTACTATGTATTTCTCTCCTATCACTCTGACCAGACCCTATCTGGACCAGTCCCAGAGGCCCCATCACCCAACATATGGGGGACTTACAGCACCCTATCCACTCCAGAGATGCCAAGTTATCAGTGTGGGGCATATGAATGCATGTGCTATAACTGTGCTGTGGTTGGAGGGGTAATTTTCTTCAATTTCCTCCCCAGTGAGGCCCAGTATCCACCATCATGGAGATGCTCCTGACATCTGAGCATTGGCTCACACTCTGATGTATCCCATGGTGCTGTCATCCAACTTCCTCTGGGTTCAGGCAAGCCAACAGATTCCGTTTTACAACAGGTGGAGGAATACAAGTATCTCAGCCTATGGATTGATTCTCACTGTAACTGGACAGTACATATTAACAGAATGGTAAAAAGATTAGGACAAGTTACTCCTGGTTAAACAACTAACAACAGTTAGGAATGCTTTATAGGTTTAACAATTATTTTTCTAGACATACTAAGTTGCACATTGTTAAAACCATGCTGGTACCAATCATAGATTATGCAGACATAATTTATGTGGGTGTCAAAGAAAGATTTAAAAAAAGTGGATACTATGTATAATAAAATGGCCAGATATATCTTGGAAGCTCCAAGGCTGACCCATCATTGCACTCTTTACAGGGAATTACACTGGGAACATTTAGATAATAGAAGAAGCCATAATATGATTAAATTATTGTTTAAATTTATTAAGAAAAATGTTCTGGGATATATTGATAATGAGTTTGAACTGAAAACCCCGGCTCGACACTTGAGATCTGCACATTATTTGCAATTTTTAGTTCCCAGAAAGAGAACAAAGCATGGTGGTGCTATACTTGCATGTTTGGGACCCCAAAGTTGGAATATGTTACCCTCTTACTTTAGGCTGCAAGGAGCTAATGTGACATGGGCTCATATGAATGGATGGTTTATAAACCAAATTGGCGTACCATGAGACTGTTGTAACTATCAGGAAGTTGGATAGTGGTGCAAAAATGCATTATTCAGGATACTTCAGGATGTGACGTAGGAATACATGTGCAATATGTTTTGTTGTTTCATATTAGGTTTAATGATCATATTTATAGCTTGTGTTTCATTTATTGTAATAATTGTATTTTTGTATGTAACTGGAACATTGTCTTCTTTTTATATGGAGTCCCTTGTAAATGAATATATTTTAATACTCAGTGGGTTACTTCCATGTTCATTCTATGAATAAAATCATTACCTAGAGTACCTACCTACCTAGGAGATGTGCAGTCTCCCCTCCTCAAAAGAGGAGTGCGGCCCTATGGACACTTACTCCTCCCTCACCTGGCCAGCCCCCTGAGCAACCCATGTCCATTGCCATACTGGGGTCACCAGCAGAGTGAGAGGTAAGGCACCCAATGCCTCAGCCCTCCATGTCAATGAGCCAGATTATGCAAAACGTTTGTAAGCAGGTCTTTCTATATGAACTCTCCAGGGCAGAATGGTAAAGTTGGAAACTAATATCCACAGTCAAACAAGCAGTGAATTACTTTAATGATTCCTTCCTCAGGGTGCTGGATAACATGCCCCAAAACTCTTTACCCCTAAACTGAATAGAAGTCAATGCAAACTAAGCCAGTTGAGTGACTCTTAGGTTTGATAATGTTAAGATAAAACTTAAAGAATATGCAAAATCCCTAGTTCACATCATATTTGCATAGATACATAGATAATGATGGTGAAAAAGGCCCACCTAGTCTACCCACCCTACCTATCTACCTACTGTGCAGTGACCTCACTGGCCATCCCCCTTTTGCTTCTGCCACTCCTATACTAATCCCATGTGACTGCCCCATCCCTCGATTTAAAGTTGCTCACTGATTTGCCCTGTAACACTTCATCTGACAGATTATTCTACTTGTGCATCACTCTTTCAGTGGAAAAGTGCTTGCAGATGTCCCTTTTAAATATCACCCTGCAAGAGTCAGTGAGTTCCTCTATTTCCCTGTATTTAAGCTTAAGGACAAAAGCACTGTGGCATCCACTCTATTTATCTTAAGCATATACTTGTATGTGTTTACTATGTCAAGCCTTTCTGTCCTTTTTTCATGGACACACTGTACATGTTCAAGGCCTAGACATTCTCGTCATATGTTTTGCCTCCTAGTCTGTGAACCATCTTTGGTTGCCCTTCACTGTACTGCATCCACCTTGTCACAGTCTTTCCTCAGATGTGGAGACCAGTGTATTGAGCAGTATTACATATGTGGGGACACCAGTGACCTATACAATGGAAGGATAACTTCTTGGCTTCTGTTGCTTATCCCTCCCTTATGCTTCCCAGCATCCTGTTTTCCTTACCTACAGCTCTAGTATAGTATGCTGTTGTTTTTAAGCTCTGCAATATCATAAGCCCTAGGTCTTTTTCTTCAGTAGTGTTTTCCAGTACCACCACCCCATTACCTGTTGCACTTTTGGGTTTCTTTTCCCTGTGTGCGTTGCCTTGCATTATTTAATATTGAAGGCCAACTGCCATACCTTTGACCAGCTCGCCAATCTACAAGATCCTCCACTGAGTTTGCTTATCTCTTCCTCTTTATCCACCTTTTTGCAGATTGTTATGTCATCTGCTAAGAGACAGATCTTTCCCTTGATGCCTTTCCCTATGTCACAAGTAAACACAATTGAAAATGATAGGGCACACCACCAATCCCTGAGGTACTCCACTTATTACATCCAACATTTAAACACTAAAATCAGCAGAAAAGATCACCTGTGGACCACTGCTAGAAAACCTCAATTATACATAGGCTGCCTGACCTTCGGACAACTAAGAAATGAATGTCCAGTACTATTTTGATTAGAAAGACCAAATAAAGTTATTATCTTAGCCTAGCAGAAGAAAATAAAAGGACTCCACAGACTTTTAGAAGGTATATAAAGCCTTAAGTGGTAGACAAGCCTTCCTGCAGGAAATGACAGGTAATGCTACTGAAATCTCTGATAAATCAAAAATAATAGATTAATTTATTTGTAGCTTCCTGTCTGCTAACACTGCATTTGAATAATTCAAGAATAATTATACCCTTCTTCTGCCAACATAATCTAACGGTCATTGTGAAACTTACCCACATTTCTATTTCGAAAGCATCTTCACCTCTCAGGTCTGCAAGCTACTCAGTTCATTTAATACTAAAAGACAGCTGAGTCTGATTGCCTTCATCTCATAGTATATGTTCCTTAACCTGGGCAGATTCATCTTTGCATCTTACATGATATACCACCACTATCCAATGAACTGGTTACAGCCTGCAATGTTGCTCACCTTACTCCTTTTTATGCTGGCGTGCTTGTGCAGTCAATATCTTGTGGCAGTGAGGATTTGGAGGCGTGGTCGCTGTTGGGCGAATGCAGGGCATGCATCAGTAAGTGCGTCCCGCATTCCCAAATCAGCTGGCATGCTGGCGACACACCATGCATACATAATGTGGTGAGCACATCTAAGAAAAGGTCTGCTGCAATGCGAGCAAAGCTCATCAGGCACAGCGGGCCTTTCCTTGACGTGCTCACCACATTATGATCATGGCGGCACAGTGGCCACCAAACTACCGACTTCAGGGGTGCCCAATCTCCCTGTCAGTTACCCCTGCCCCTCTGTATGTGCCGACAGGGGAACCCACTCCCTATCAGCATAAATAACCCCCCCATTGTTAAATGCCAAGGGGGTGCCAATCCCCTCGGCTCAGCCCCCTGCTTGCTTTGTGTGCCGGCCGGGGTGCCAATCCCGTCAGCATAACATCCCCACCCGTGTTGTTGTTAGCGACGAGGTACCCAATCCCTCGTCGGCTAGACCCCCAAACAGTTAGTGGTGCATCGCACCCCTAGCGTGCCAAACCTCTAAAAAACTGTCCACTTTAAAACAAGTGTCATGGGCACCATCCTCCCTTATTAGTGCCCAATATATAAGCCCCAAAATGCAGTGGCGGCATTGGCCACAACAGTGCTGCATCTCCAGAACCTGCTTCTGCAACAAGCTGCTACAACATATTTCTTGTGCATGCGCGCAAGCAAACATAAAAAGTACTTCTGATCGAAGAAATGGTAATTCACTACCATTGAAAGTTACTGTTAATTCCAGACATTATACTAGCTCTTTCAAGCACATTTGTGGTGGACTGTTTCTGGATCTAAGTAAAGCACTCAACACTGTGCAGTACTTCATACTGTTCATGATTTACATAAACAAACTGAGTGATGATATCTCTGATGTTATTTTACATTTGTATGCAGATGCTACGGTCCTGTATGTATAGTGATCCCCAGTTATTACAGTTTATAATTTTCTGCAATCAGATTTTAATGTTTTACAACATCAATACTTGTAAACAGACTGCTTTTACATGTAGGCTGAAACTGGTCCATACCTACAAGTACTGTAAGTCAAGTTCTGGTTGGATAGCAACCTTTGTTTTCTGGAACCCATATGGAAGAACTCTTTCAAAAGCTTAGGCTCCAGACTGTGTTTCCAAGAGCACTGCTTCCCTCAACAAGTTAGATGGAAATTAATGGATGCCACTGTTGTACCTCTTATAAACTACAGATACTTTGTTTACATGAATTGCTCCAAGCCACTCCTATTTAAACTACATTAGAGGGGCTCTAAAACAGATCTGTAAGACACATTACTACCTTGCAACCAAGAAACCTCCATTGTAGTTTGAATGCTGCACTGAATTGGACTTCCCTAGCAACAAGTCAGTGAAAACATTTTTATTTGTAGACCTACTGTATACAACCTTAAATCACAATCTTTACTTATATCACAGCCATAAAAAAATAAATTAACTCCTACCTGGACCCTGAGAAGTTCATCACAGATCACCCTGGATGTTCCCAGGCATCACAAACATTTTGGCCCAGATATTCAAACTGCGCCCAAAAAGTGTGCAATAGCAGGAGCAAGTGCAAGTCCATTGCGCCCATATGCAAGAGGCACGATATTCAAAAACTGAGCCGGCCAAACTGCGCCTACAGCCGACGACTGAATATCGCACCACATGTGCCGTAGTGCAACTAGGGAGGGGAAGCTGAGCAGATCAGATGCACCATAGCACAACAAGGGATGTTCAGCTGATCAGTCCAGAGGCACCATAGCACAACCAGGGATGCCCTCCAGCAGCAGGGTGGCAATGCAACTGCACAACCAGGGAGGTAGGGGCCCACCACCCATGCCAGAGATGGGCACAGGAACACACAGCAGAACAGACATCGTCCCCCCACACCCCATGCACTGCACAACTGGGGGAGGGAAGGAATAACCACTGGCCCATGGAGACAAGCAACCAACCCACAGCCGGGCCATGATGGCCATCACACCCCCCCCGGCAAGCTGTGACTGGCACATACGGAGGGCTGACCACCCTGTGCCACACCATCCCCCCAATGCAGAGCACACCCAGCACCATGACCTACAGACACCCTGCCCAGAAGCAGTGTCCACCACTGCAGGAAACCCCATGCATGCCACCACCCCCACTGTGACAATGCAACCCTGTGCACCACAGAACCATGCAAGGCAGCCCCACCACGAGCACCCGTCAGCAGGTGGAAGCACATAGCAATTCAATGATGGCATACACAGTGCCACCATGCACAGCCCCCCCCGAGGTACTGCTGAGAGACCAACCATGTGTTGGCACACGAGGTACCCCACACGGGACAGGGCATACCCCGGACCACACCACCAGTGGTACAGCACCCTGCACACTCTCCCAATGACACACCCCGACCCAACACTGGCCACAGCAGCCAGCACAGACTCCCACAGTGGTGCATGGAAGCATGCACCACACCGGAAGCCACACAGTGCATGGACAGACACCCACCCATACCCAAGGGCACAACAACACAGGAACGCAGTAGTGGGGCAACCAAGCCTCCAGCGTGGGCCTATGTAAACTGTGTACACACAACCTGCAATCCTCCATTGCACAGGAGTGCCAGCCACCCTGTGCAGGCACAGTGGACCTGTACGCCACCAGCATTTGCCCAGAGCACAAGTCACAGACAGTGGTGCACATCCCCTGCAACACACACAAGCCACAGCATGGAGGTGGGTCAACAACTGTGGAGGCCACAGTGTCACCTGAGGCAGACATGCACCACACCAGTGACAGGAGGCAACCCAGCATTGTGACGGGTACAGTGGCTGCCCTGCAAGGACAGCCACCACTGACAAGACAGCAGACCGTGCAGGTCACAGACATGCATGGGTGTCAGCTGCACAGGCCATGGATGGGCTGACAGGGGCACCATGGACACAGAGCATGCACCATGGACCACTGCTCACAGTCATCCAGTGCACAGGGCACAACACACACACCACAGACACTGACTGATAGCTACCCCCACACCATAGTCACCTCCCCATGGACACACACATATACACATGACTGCACCACCCCTGACGCCATGCACACCACTGCAGCTGAGCACCTATAGCCCACTGCAAATCAGAGACCACCACAGTATTCATATAAAAAGATCTGTATTCAAACAAAATATCAAAGTGAACTATATACAATAATACATACAATGTTGGGGCCACAAACAAGGTGGGGTGGGTAAGGGCAGGGTGAACAAATGGGACAGGAAAGGAGGGGTGAGGGTGGGTCCAGGGGGGTAGGGGATATCAGGGAAGAGGGACTGTTAACGGGAGCCCCGGTCCCCGCTCTGGCTGCTCCTCCGCCGGTGCCTCCTGCGGACCTCTATCTGGTCAATCCTTTGAAGTATTTCTAAGGATGCCCTTGCCACATGCAAGATCTCCCACAATGCCTCCCTGACGTCAATCAGCTGGCGGACACCTTGGACAAGGGAGCACAGTCAATAGGTGTGAATGCACAGCCCCATACAGCCCACCCACTGTGCATGGCATACAGCCGTGGGACATGCCACATTGATGGTGTGTGACCACCCGTAGTGAACACATCCACATGACCTGCCCACCCAGGCGCATACAGCCATGTGGAACGCTGCACACACCCACTGGCCAAGTCACACACAGCACCACTATGGCCGTTTAGTGACATGGCTATGTGGTGCAAAGGTAGTGGCACAGCCATGTACCCAGTGCACGCATGGACCACCATCAACGCACTCCCAGACATGCATTGCCACTGGACATTGCTGACTGTAACAAGCTGCGTGCATGGCACTGGTGTCAATGGATGGTGGCCATGCCCCACTGCCCACCCTGTTACACAGCATGCAATAGTAATCATGGAGGTATGGCACTCACCATCATTGGGCCAGTCCCTCAGGTGCTGTGGACCGTTGCCCCACCTTGCGTCCTTGTCCTCTTGGTGGTGCCGCAGTTCATGTGTCAGTCGCCGCTCCTCTGGCCCTGTGGTGCAAACATGGAGAGAGGAACATCAGTACAATCCTGTAGCAAAGCCCCCCTGCCCCCAGGTGTGTGCCCTCCCACCCAGCCAGACACACCCACCCACACCCTGATAACACCACCACCACAGCCAACACCGGACAGTCCCTCCCCCATGTGCAGGACACCTACAACCGTGATACCCATATGGAAGATAAAAGTGTGTTGACGTAATACCTACCTGGCTGTGGCACCGTGCCCCTCCTTGCACATGCCCTCAGGCAGGCTAGCAGGTCTGGCTCCCTCCGCCGCAGGTCACCATACCTGTGGCGGCACTGCTCTGCTGTCCGCCCCCTTCCTGTGGCCTCTTCTAGTGCAGTGGACACCTCCTCCCACACCTGGCTTCTGGACCTGTCCAGGGGTGCATCCCGAAACAGTGGTCCATGGTGTGGCTCCACTATGGCCACTAGGTTGGCCAGTTCTACCTGGCTCCACTGTGAAGCCCTCCTTCACGGCATTCTCCTAGCTAAGGCTGCAAAAATGGTGCTCTGCAGTGTGGCTCCCCACGTGCAGATGCTGCATGGTACAGCACTGCCATACCCTATCACCCTGTCACCAAACAGCATGATAGTGGTGCACCCATGCCTGACGCATGGCACCTAGGGGGCAAAGGTCAGGCACAGGGTCAAGGGGCTCTGGCGCACGGACAGGCACAGCACCATTGGAACCCAATGCATGTAGCATGATTGGATGCCTGTGTGCTACCTCCAGTAGCGGCCTACCGTGCTGTTGCCCCAGTGCTCCTATGATGGCCCAGTGCCACAGCGCCATGTAGGTGAACATTGCTGTAACACCGCTGGCACAATGGTGGCTGTGCCCTGCATTGCTTCCTATGCACAGCATGTCAGCAGTGTGGCAGATGCCTGCATCAGCAACCCAGGCATGCGCAGTGAGGTGTGTACTGCGCATGTCACAGAACTGCGCCCTTGGCTCAGCATGTTCAACACAATTGCGCAAAGCGCAACAGCATGATATTCAGTTGTCATATGCAAAACAGCTAATCAGCCATTCAATGGTGAAGCACTGCAATTTGCATCCACTTAAAGTTGCGCCTTGCCTCATTTACATGGGTTGCACTATAAAAGTGTGACATTGGGCTGCACTGGCCATAGTCGGTTACTGCAATCTATTGGTGAGCTGCATGCTGTTTGGGAGTGTGAACTGTGGATTTAGGGACATGCATGGGACTGCACAGTCACAGGTAACAACTGCCATTCTTACAGGCTAAAAAATGACCGAGTCAGTTGAGGGAGAGGAGGAACACAGTGGTGGGAGGAGGAGGAGGTCTAATTTTACCAAGGCCGAGACTGATGCCCTGTTTGAGGCCTACCTGGATCAGGAGCCACTTCTCAGCGGATGGCAGGGAACACCTCAAGCCCATGCTGCTGCATGGGAGGAGGTGGCATGTGCAGTGAAACTGCATGGCAGCCACCAGCATTCCATGCAGGAGTGCAAGAAGAAGATGGGCACAGACAGGAGGAGGATAAAGGAGAAGGTGGCTGCCATCAGGGCAGCATGAGTCGCGACAGGTGGGGGACAGCCGGAGGTACACCTGACCCCACAGGAGGAGAGGGTTGCTGGAAGCATGCAGCATTGTGCCATTGAGGGTGTTCTGGGTGGTGGCTTCCAGACGGGTGATAGCCCATCACTGCATGGTAGGTCATGGTCTGACTATGGGGGGGCAGGGTAGGTCACATGCAGTAACGCAACTTTGTTTTCCCTTACAGATCCTAAGCATCTGCATGGGTCAGCGGTGGTGGGCCTGTCCACTGAGGACAATCAGCTGGAGATGGAGGAGGCCCATCCACCTCCACAGGTATACGTGGCTCAGTGCGACAGTGGGCCCATCTGGCTGTCCACACTAATGTTGTTGGAACAGGTGTGGAGGAAGCTGTGCCAGTGTCCCAGTGTGTCAGCGTCCAAGGATGCCAGCATGCTGTGACTTGGGCTGGTGCCGGATCCATCACCAATGATGATGTCGCTAATGGCATGGGCAGTGACACGTGTGTGCCACGGGATGGCCACATGGCAGGTAACATCGTGGCCATGGCTGGGGGTGGTGCTGCCATGGAGGCCTGCTTGTCAGCACAGTCCCAGCCTGTGCCTGTCAGCACCAGTGGAGAAGCACTGGTGTGTGTTCAGGACAGTGGAACTGTTGTGGCCACTGCGGTGGCACCACTGAGCCCTGGGGAGTGGCAGCCAGAGTGGCAGCATCAGCAGTCGACCAATGGACTTGGGGATACAGGGTCAAGCGGTGGCATCTGTGTACCACCTGTGGACATGCCCAGACCTGGTCCTGGTGTGCAGCGCCCACCCTCAAGGGGTCTGAGCATCAGGGCTGTGCACACCCTGAGGGACAGGATGCCAAGGAGGCAGATGACCTCTTGGATGAGCACACCCCCCTACTGCAAGCATCAGTCCAGCAGCAGATGCGCCTTGTGACATTGGTGGATGCACTGCATGCGGCTCTGGAGCGTGTAGAGGAGTATAGCAGCAGAGACACCGCTCTGATCCTGGCAGGGATGGACCGGTTGTGGGAGGATGTGGCCGCTGCCTTTGACAGGCAGACACAGGCATTCACTGCTGTCATGGCCACAATGGGCACACAGTCATGTGCCCATGCACCATAGACACTATGCAGTGCACTGTTCACCCTCCTTTCCCGGCGTCATGCGATACCCTCCCTGTCAACACCAGGTTCAGCTGTGGGCATCCCGAGCATGCCTGGTGCAGGCATGATTGGTGTGCTGCAGACACCTGCGCGAGCACAGTCGCGTTCATGCAGTGGAACCCCTGGGAGACCATCGGTGCCACCCCATGAGGCCAGTGGTCAGCCTGTCAGTGCTAGCGGGTCTCAGCAGGGCTGCCCATGCATCCGTGGCAGCCGGGACACTGTGTCGCATGACTGACCTGTCTCCCAACATGGCAACTGTCTGGTGCTGCCCTGTGAGCATTGTGTCTTTCAGTGGGTAATGCACGGGTGGGTACCCAGCCCTGCACGTGGACGCACAGTCCATCTGCACACCCTCCCAGCTGCTGTCCGCAGTTGCGTGTATGTGATGATGCCTGCATTGCGCTATACACCAATGTGCAATGGTGCTCAGCATCTGACACACGCACATGGACAGGCAGTGGGCGTGGTGGTCTGTGGACATGTGTGTGGCTAGGGGTGGCATTCTGGGTTGCTGTGCCTCCTACCCTTTGTGCATGTTTGCTGCGTTGTGTGTGTGTGCGTCCATCCATGTGGCATGTTAGACCTCACCCATCCTTTGTTGTGTGTGTGGTTCCATGCCGTGCCACTTCCCTTGATGGCATGCACCCCTGGTGTGTGTCCATGCATGTTTGTGGGTTGTGCCTTAGCCACTGTTGGCTGCACATGGCCCCATGACTTACCTGGGTTGGCTGAAGTGCTCCTCCGTGATGGTGTCCCGGTGTAGCTGTGCCAGCTGGAGCAGTCTGGGGTCCCATTGCCCAAGGGGGGGCTGCCCATCACCATCTTCACCGGCATCCTCATCATCCCCATCGCTGTCCCCCGCCATGTAGGCCACCACCCATGTTGCCTCTGACCATGCCCCCCCAGGCCCTATGATTGTCCATGTGGTTTGCATACTCACCCACTAGGTGGCCAGTGGGGATATCCCCACTCTCGAATCTGCGGCACAGTGCTGACTGGTGCTAGATGAAGGCATCATGTGTTCTTACGGGGTGCGTGACACAGACATTGATTATGCACCCCCTGGCATCACACACCACCTGTCAGTTGATGCTGGCATAGCCCTTGCGATTGATGTATTCAGCCCCCTCAGGGCCAGGTGGTGTGCGGATGGCCACATGGGTGCAGTCTATTGCCCCTAGCATGCCAGGCATACGTGCTACCCTGTGGAACTCCTGTAAGTTTGCTGTGCACTCCGCCAGTGTGCTGGGGAAATGGATGTACTCTGCAGCATGTGGCAGCAGTGTGCTGAGGAATTGGGTGAGGTGACGTGATGTGGCCAACTGGGTTATGCCTGTGGTGTCCCCAGTTGGTCTCTGGAAGGTACCCGTGGCGAACAAGCACATGCAAGCTGTCACTTTTGTCTCCACTGACAGGGCATGGCTCCATCGTGTGGGTGCCTGCATCACATCACTGCACAGCTCACAGAGCCACCTCAGAATTGCCCGATTCAGGTGGTACCGGCCCACAATCTCAGTATCACTGTACAACTTGAAGCTGGTGCAGGCTGTGTATTGCCTGTTGGGGTCATACGGCCGAAGGGCCCTTCCACAGCCATGCCCCCTCTGCTGCCCGCCTTCTCACCCCCCTTATTATGGCCTCCATCTGGAAGGTGGCACCGCCATGTCCCTGGCTTGTGTTCACCCCCGGCAGCTGTTACTGTATCTCTCCCTCACCTGACTGCTACTTCCTGCACTGGGAACACTCACCTTGCTTGCCTCACTGCTGTGGTGTACTTCCCTTCTGCACTGTCTCCCCACACCTTCACCTGTGGCTGTTGCTTCCAGGTGCCCTTTCCTGCCTGGCCCTGTGTGTCCCTGCTGCCCAGTGTTTCCTGTTGTATTTTGCTCTCATGTGGCTTCCCTGTAGTGTTCTAGTGCCTCTCCCTTGCTTCCTTTTATTTTGGCTCATTTCTGCTATAGCGCAACTTCTGCTTGCTCCCCTATTGCGCATGGCGCAAGATATTGAATATCGCACTGCACCATTTATGCATGGTTCCTCCCCCTTCAGTTGCGCATGCATTTATTATCATTGCACTGTTGCTCTGTGTGATTTGAGGGGTGCAACTGCCTCCTGCTGAATATCGCAGAATGGCGCATTTTCGGACTTGCGCAGATGCAACCTTATTGCGCATGGCTCAACTCTTTTGAATATCTGGGCCTTTGGGTCATCCTGCTTCAGGGGAAATGTCTTCTCTTTTTTTAGCCTTTGGTAACCAGGTAAGGCCCACTAGGCACAAGTGTCTGTTTTCAGGGGCAACCTTGGAGTACTTGGGAGATTAAGTGACTTACCCAGAGTCACACAGTATGCAAGTAGAGGTTGTGAGAATCAAACCCAGGTCTGTTGGATTTATGAAGCTCATTCACAGCTCATTACTCTAACCTCTAGGCTATAGAAATAAATTCTATATATCACTTGTATTGCCAGGTATCAATGGTTATGCTAAGTCTAAGCATTTGATAAACTGCTACTGTGTACATGTTTGCAAATGTAACTGCATCTATTCTATGTGTTCATGATTATATTTGTATACTCACAACAATCTCTTATAATTCCTGCTGTATATTGTACTGTGCAATGTTGTCTGAGGTAGACCGTGTAAAGTTGTCACTTTTGTCTTATTGTTTCCATTGGTGTGACATAAAATTACATTTTCTGAGACAACAGTGAAAATAAGGTTTGTCTAATTTTTTTTTTTGGGGGGGGTAAAGCAATAGTAATTAATCAAATATTTGTGATCATTACATGGTATTTATATTAATTTATTTTGTTTTGTTCAGTCCATACCTCTTGCTGTTGTTTTACTTATATTTATATTTACTCCACATTGGGAGCTTCAACTCATGGTTGAAGAAGTGGTGCAGAAAGGAGGGGTCCAGCTTCACTGGGGACTGGGGTCCCACCTGAAGGGATAAGGGCCTATACAGGGGAGATGGCCTGCATCCTTCCAGGACAGGAACCACATTCCTTACTGAATGGTTTAGATGCTATACTGATGACCATTTCAACTAGTTGGGGTTGTAGAAGGAAGCAGGGAGTCATAATCTGCCCCCCACAAGCTGAAGTAGTCAGTAGAGAGAACCTTAAGGGAGGGAAATCCCAAGAGTACCTAGCAACAAGAAAAGAAAATGGTAGAAATGAAGAGGGATGGGAATGAAGGCAGAAAGAGTATGGAGAGTAGGCAAAAAAGGAAAAGGGGGGCAGACAAGAATGGTGGTGGCAGAATTAAGAAGGGCAATTGTGCAAATGCTTGAAGTCTGGGAAATAAAATTCCACACTTAGTTGTCATTACAGTAGAGGCTGACCTGGACACTGTTGCCATTATCAAGTCATGGTGCAATGAGAACCATGACTGGGATGTAGCCATACCAGGCTATATGCTGTTTAGGAAATACAGGATGAATAAGATAGGGGATGAGTGGCTCTTTATGTGAGGGATAGCATTAAAGTAACAGAGATACAGGAAATACAGGGAGGGCAGAGTTACTGTTGTCACCCTAGAGATGGGGAATGGAGCTGCAATTCACACTGATGTGATCTACAGACCTCCAGCACAGGGGGGAGGAGGAGAATGATAAGGTTTTGGTGGAAGCCATCCAAAAGATGACAAACAATGGGGAGGTGCTGCTGGTGGGGGACTTTAATCTGCCGGACGTAGATTGGAGCATCCCAGCTGCAGCTTCAACTAGGAGCAGGGACATCCTGGACTCCATGCAGAGGCATTCATCTGGCAACTAGTAAGAAAGCCAACTCATGAGGGGGCAATATTGGACCTTGTGCTAACCAATGGGGACAGTGTTGCAGATGTCACAGTGGGTGGTTGTCTGGGAGCAGTGATCATAATGTGGTGTGGTTCAATATAAGTACAGTGGCAGAAATGAACCACACACAGATGAGGGTCCTAGACTTCAGGAGGGCCAACTTTACAAAGATGGGGGAATGCCTCAGGAATGCCCTGGTTGGGGGGTTGGAGAATCTAGGTGGAGTGGAGGAAAAGTTGGCAAAACTAAAAGGGGCCATAGTGAAGGCAACAGACCTCTGTGTCAGGCAAGTACATAAAAGGAAAAAAAGACCACTATGGTTCTCAAAAGAGGTGGCTGGGAAGGTAAGGGCAAACAAGTTAGCACTCAGGAGGTACAAGGAGACACAGACTGAGGAGGATAAGAAGGTGTATCAAGAGAATCAGAGTGAGGCAGAGAAAGCAGTCAGGAGCGCAAAGGCATAAACTGAGGCAAAAATAGCCCAGGCAGTAAAGAAAGGGGATAAGACATTTTTCAGGTATGTAAGCAGAAGGAAAAAGATCAATAGAGGGATTATAAAGCTGATGAGGGAAAGGGGAGGCAGTGTGTGGAAGGGGACCAGGAGAAAGCAGACTTCCTGAACAAATACTTTTTTTCAGTGTTCACAGAGGAAGTGGAAGGTAAGCAATCACAGACAAGAGATAGGAGCATTGCAGGAAGGAAGGTGGCCACTAGTCCATTTACAGAGGAGAGAATCCTGAAGGAACTCACAAATCTGAAAGTGGACAAGGCAATGGGGCCAGAAGGGATAAATCCAAGGATATTGAAGGAGTTCAGAGAGGTGCTGGCTGCATCTCTGTTAGTCCTGATCAACTACTCACTGGAGACGGAGGTGGTTCCAAAGGTCTAGAGAAGGGCAGATGTTGTCCCATTTCACAAAAGTGGTAGCAGGGAGGAGGCTGGCAATTACAAGCCAACTAGCCTGAATTTTGTGGGGGGGAGGGAATTAATGGATATCACTACTGAAGGAAAGGACTGTGGAATATCTCGAATCCAGTGGCTTACAGGATCTGCAACAGCATGGACTCAAAGCAGGAAGGTCATGTCAAACAAATGTGATAGATTTCTTTGACTGTGTGAGCAGGAAATTTGATAAGGGAGGAGTGGTGGATGTGGCCTACCTAGGTTTTTGTAAGGTCTTCACCACTGTTCCATATAGGATACTCGTAAACAAGCTGGGCAGCCTGGGAGTGGGTCCATAGGTGGTGAACTGGATAAGGAATTGGTGGCGGATAGGAAAAAGAGGCTGTTGGTAAACGGAGTTCACTCCAAGAAAGGGAGTGTTATGGACGGGGTGCCACAAGGATCAGTTCTGGGACTGGTCCTCTTTAATGCCTGTACTAGAGACATGGCAGATAAACTAGAAGGGAAGGTATGCATTTTTTCAGATGAAAAAAAGATCAGAAATAGGGTTGACACTTGGGGGAGGAGGAAATTAATAGTGACCTTGGAAAGCTTTAGGAGTGGTCAAGAGTGTGTCAACTAAGTTACAGTGCAAAGAAGTGCAAGTTCATGCATTTGGGGCACAGAAACTGGGGGCAGAGTACAAGATGAGAGGTTTGGTACTGATGGCCACTAGAGAGGAAAGAGACCAGGGAGTAATCACATCTGATAATCTAATCGTTTCCAAACAGCATTACAATGCAGTGGGGAGATCTAGTGGGAAGCTAGGGTGCATAAAGAGGAGTATCAATAGCAGAAGGAGAGAGGTGATGATACCGCAGTACAAATCCTTGCCGAGGCAGCACCTAGAGCACTGTGTCCAGTTCCGGAGACCACATCTCTGGAAGTACTAAGATGGAGTAGATGTGGTCCAAAGGAGGGCAACTTAAATGGTGCAGGGTCTGCATCACAAACCCAATGAGGAGAGACTAAAGGACTTCAATATGTACACCCTGGAGGAAAGAAGGGAAAGGAGGGATATGATAGAGACTTTCAAATACCTCACAGACATAAATAAGGTACAAGAGGGAAGCATTTTTCAGAAAAATGTTTTTCCAAAACAAGGGGTCATGCTATGAAGCTGGAGGGGGTAGACTCAAGGGAAATGTGAGGAAGTACTTCTTCACAGATAGAGTGGTGGATGCCTGGAACAGCCTCCCAGCGGAGGTGGTGGGGGCAAGAAGTGTTATGGGTTTCAAGAATGCATGGGATAGGCATAAGGAAATGTAGTGGATATGAAGTGGAGGGAAAAGCCAGAGATCAAGTAGGGTCTGGAGTATTGCAGTAGGGAGGGAAAATGGGCAGACTAGGTGGGCCAAGCAGTCATAGAAACATAGAATATGATAGCAGATAAGGACTGCTTGACCCATCTAGTCTGCCTATTTTCCCATACCTCTTTCATATACGCAGATCCTAAATGATCTGCAGCTTTCCCTCTCTTTCCTATCGCTTGAGTTCCTTTATGTCTGTCCCATGTGTTTTTGAATTCCCCTGCTGTTTTTGCCCCTACAACCTCTGCTGGGAGTCTGTGCCATGGATCCACCACCCTTTCCGTGAAAAAATACTTTCTCACATTACCCCTAAGTCTACCCCCCCCCCAATTTTCATATCATGGCCCCTTGTTCTTGAACACCTTTTTTTTTTTAAAGATACTACCCTCTTGTACATTATTAACATCCTTTAGATATTTGAAAATCTGTATCATATCCCACCTCTCTTCTCTCCTCCAGGAATTCGTATTGAGATCCTACAGTCTCCCCTTATATGACTTTTGGTGCAGCCCCTGCACCACTTTTTATGTCACCCTTCTCTGAACTTCTACTCTATGTCCTTCCAGGGATGCGGCCTTCAGAACTGGACACAGTACTCTAGATGAGGTCTCATCAATGTTCTATACAGTGGCATCAACATCTCCTTCCTTCTGCTGGAGATGCCTCTCCCTATGCACCCCAGCATTCCACTGGCTCTCCTTACAGCCTTCTTACATTGTTTGGTAACCTTTAGATCATCAGATATGATTACTCCCAGGTCCCATTCCTGTTTGGTGGCTGTCAGTACCTCCCACCCCTCATCATGTACTCTTCCACCCCACATTTCTGTGCCCCAAGTGCATGATCTTGCACTTTTTTGCATTGAATTTTAACTGCCACATCTTTGACCACTCCTCAAATTTGCTTAGGTTACCTTCTCATTTTCTGGACTCTTCCATGAGTGTCAACCCTGTTGCAGATCTTTGTTGTCTGCAAAGAGACACACCTTCCCTTCCAACCCCTCAGTAATGTCACTTATGAAGACATTAAATAGGACTGGTCCAAGAACTGATTCCCTAAGGGAACCTGCTGGTGACCCCCTCTCTTTGTGTTGAACTCTGTTAACCACCACCCTCTGTGTCCTATCGCTCAGCTAATTTTTAACACAGTTTGCCACCTGGAATCAACTCCCAACCTGCCCAGCTTGTTTACTAGCCTCCTTTGTGGGACTATGTCAAAAGCCTTACTGAAATCCAGGTCGGCCACATTCACTGTCCCTCCCTGATCCACCTCCCTAGTCACCCAGTCAAAGAAATCTATCAGATTTGTTTGATAAGATTTTCCCACTCTGAATCCATGCTGTCTCAGATCCTATGCCATGCTGGATTCGAGATACATCACAAACCTTTATTTTAGTAATGATTCCAATAGTTTCCCCACCACTGAGCTCAGCCTGACCGGCCTGTAATTGCCAGATTCCTCCCTGCTCCCACATTTGTGGAGAGGGACTATGTTCACCCTCCTCCAATCCTTTGGTACCACACCTCTTTCCAGCAAACTGTTGAACAGGGCTGTCAGTGGTGCTGTCAGCACCTCCTTGAGTTCTCTTAAAACTCATTGTCTCCTAGCCGACACCTGTAGGCATCAGTAAAATACACTGGTGTGTCCTGAGGATACCTACAGAAGTCAGCTACTGACTTCCTGTCTTCCCTGGCAACGTCTGGAGAAGTCACATATATTTTAATATATAATATAACAGAATATAATACATATTTGACTGCATAGCACCACTGAAAAGGCAATTTTGTGCTGAACAACTTTGCCACTGATATTCTGTGTATATCATGTATACTTCAGGAGTTATTCATATTTTTTATGGTATGGTGTGTATGGCTTATGTTGCCTGTTTTAGTGAAAAAAAATATTTTTTTGCTGTTTCAACCAGCATAGAAAAAAAACAAAATTACATATTATTCTTTGCATGCCACCACTGAAAAGGTAATTTTGTGCTGAATAACAGCCACTCATACTTTGTGTCTAGCACTTACGGTTCTTGAGCTATTAGGATTTGTTTATGGCATGCTGACTATAGCTTGATTTTGCTTAGAAAGGCCCAGGATTTACTATTAACAGTATACAGGAGACAAGTGGTGCAACTTCAGAAAGCTCCTGTGGAGGCAATGAGTTACTACTCAGGGATGTATCCCTTCCAGACCTATTGCAATGTCCACTTTCAGATTAGCAAGTTACTTTAAGACTCTCTCCTCCTAAAATGGATTGGTGTCTACCTCCCTCCCAGTGGTGCTTCCATCGCCTAACTTTTCTCCCTCCCCTTTCCCTTCCCCTTCTGTGAATACTGAACAAAGAAAAGTTGTTCAGGATTTCTGTTTTTTCTTGGTCCCCCTATGCACACTTCCATCCTTCCCTTTTTAGTCTTACAATCACACCCTTAGTCTTTTTTCTTTCACTAATGTACCTGAAAAAGTTTGTTCCCTTTTGTTATTGCCTTGGTTATTTTTATGTTTGCTTGCATGCATGCGCAAAAAACATAGTGCCATCATCTGAGTTTTTGGAGGTGTGTCAGCCCTCTTCCAATTCAGTCAGTGTGTTTGCAGGCACGGCTGCAGTTCTCCAATGCCTGCTGTAGCTGTCTATGACAGCTCTAAAATGCAGTGGAGTACAGTTGAAAGGGGGAGCTACACTTCAGTGAGCAGCGATAAGATATCGCCTGCTCATGCATGCTCCCCCTACACACACACACACACAGGCACGCATACTGCATGCTGGCCCCCCCATGCAAACACTGTGTAGCCTACATGCCCAATCCTCCAATTTACATATGCCACACTGGGTTCCCACCCCAGCATGGCAAACGTCCCGCGTCGTCATGTAAAAAAAAAAAACCTGTAACTTAAAAATGGTCCCTCGCAGTCTCTGTCCCCACCAGCACCCATCCACTGTACACCCTGCCTCCCCACACTCCCCCCTCACCCCATACTTACCTCCGGACTCTGGCGCGACAATCTTCGGTGGACCGGGAACAAGTCTGCACTCTTCAAAGCCGACCGAGAACTGAAGAAATGCCGGTAAGCTGTATAATGTAATAAATAGGGTTTTTTCAACTTTGCTGCATATCTCAGCCATGTTTGGGAATTTTTGCACCAAATTTTCAACATGGGGTTTTTGGGACCCCTTCTCATGAATGCTCTCACTGTCATGGCATTCATCAGGCCCGAAAGGTGATTTCGCAGTCACTGCGTGAAATCACCTTTCAGGACTGAGTAACAAAATGACACTGTCACTGCCCATAAGGTGGACTCTCAAAAAGCCTATGTTGAAAATTTGGTGGAAAAATTCTTAAAAATGACTGTTTTACATGCGTGTGTTGCACAGTTCCTATGCACGCTCGTAAGTTTGTGAATTTTCAATATTTTCACTCCAGATTTTTAGCATTGCCATTTTACCACACCTCCTTATGAGCAGTATAGCTGTCCTTTTTCACATCTTGCCCAAAACGTGTTTCCACCCATGTAGTGCACAATGGCGCAGTCGGTGTGCAAAACCAATGTATGGGACACATTAAGAAAATCACAGTGACACTGTTAATGAGCAGAGGTCTTAAAATGGCTATGTTGAAAATTTGGTGAAAAAATTCCTAAAAATGACTGTTTTACGAGCGTGCATTGCACAGTTCCTACGCACGCTCGTAGGTTTCTGAATTTTCAATATTTCCATTCCAGATTTTCAACATTGCCATTTTATTCCCTTACTTATGAGCAGTATGGCTGTCATTTTTCACATCTTGCCCAAAATGTGTTTCTGCCCATTATGGCGCACAATGGCGTAGTGGTTGTCGAAATCAATGTTATGGGACATTAAGAAAATCACAGTGACACTGTTCATGAGCAGAGGTCTTAAAATGGCTATGTTGAAAAATTTGGTGAAAAATTCTAAAAAGACTGTTTTACTGAAATGCATTGCGAAGTTCCTACGCGACCAGAAGTTTCATAATTTTCTATATTTTCACTCCAGATTTTCCACATTGCCATTTTATTACACTTCCTTATGAACAGTACAGCTGCCATTTTTCACATGTCGCCCCAAATGTGTTTCTGTACATGTAGCGCACAATGGTGCAGTCGGTGTGCGAAAGCAATGTTTGGGACAGATTAAGGAAATCACAGTTACACTGTTCATAAGCAGAGGTCTTAAAATGGCAATGTTGACAATTTGGTGACAAAAGTCCATAAAATGACTGTGTTACGAGTGAGCATTGTGCAGTTTCCACGCACCCTCGTAAGTTCATGACTGTAATATTTTCAGTCCAGATTTTCACCAGTGGCATTTTTCCACACTTCCTTATGAATAGTACAGCAGTCATTTTCATAACATGGCGAAATGTGTTTCACACTTTCAGGCGCAGAGATCCGTGGTCGCTGTGGGAAATCATTGTTCGGGACAGATAAAGAAAATCACAGTGACACTGTTCATGATCGGAGGTCCCAAAATGCCTGTGTTGACAATCTGCTGTAAAAAATCCCCAACCTAATTACATTATGGGTGTGCGTTGCACAGTTTCTATGCACGCTCGTGACTTCACCAGTTTTTATAATATTTTGACTGCAGATTTGCAACATTGCCATTTTTTACACCTCCCCATGAACAGTACAGCTGTCGTTTTTCACATCCTATTCGGAATGTGTTTTTGCACCTGTGGTGCTAAATGCCGTAGTCACTGTGCATAAGCAGCTTTTGACTAACAAACTGATATTGCCGCTGTTCATGAGGTGGGGATCACAAAAAAAACATGTTGAAAATTTGGAGTGAAAATACCAATGAATGCCTGAGGTGTTAGGGTTTCCAACCATAACACCCCACCCTGTAGAGAATGACAGGCATCAGGGGTGTGACTTGGGATTCTTGCCTATAATATTCATACCATTCCACATCCTGCAGCCATTGAGAGGCATCGAGGTATGCCTTGGAATCTTCGGCCCCAAAGTTCACCCATTCTCCTCTACCGCACCCATCTCACCATATTTCCTGATGGAATGGGGTGCGCATAAGGGCCAAAGACCCCAAGGTACACCGTGACACTTGTCAGTGTCTGCAGGGTAGGGTGTGGTGAAATGGTGGCCGTTATGCCTGACGACCCAAAGGCACACCCTAATGCCTGTCACTCTCTGTAAGGTGGTGGTGGGGTTGGCTTCAGTTCAATACTTCACTGCCATTTCTATTATGCAGTTCTGTAACTTCTACACTACCAATGCCAATGCCAGCAAGCAAACATTCGACATTGACAAATGCTTGTTTCTTTTGTTTGTGCCAATGCGCTCCAGATAGCTTTCTCCGCCTCACTCTGCTTTTCCAGATACAGTTCCTAGTCTTCTTTCCTGTGTTTCCTTGTACCTCCTAAATGCTACCCTTTTCACCCTTACCTTCTTGGTCACTTCCTTTGAGAATCATAGTGTTTTTTTCTTTCTCTTTGTTTTGCTTACTTGCCTAATGCAATGGTTTGTTGCCTCAGCTATCATCACTCCCATAAGACTCTCAAATTGTCCCTCCACACCCCTCTTTTCTCCTTCCCTGCCAGTGATTTCCTTAGACATTCCCCATTTTTGCAAAGTCAGCTCGCCTAAAATCCAGTATCCTTGCATTTGTGAGGTTTGATTGTTCTGCTGTTTTTACATTGAACACCATACTGTGATCGCTTGTTCCCAGATGGCTCCCCACTTTTATGTTTGTAATTTTGCCCCTTTGGTGAGTACCAGGTCCAAAGTCATTCCTTATCTGCCATCAAATTCTATGTTTCTATTATTTCTTTTGTTAATTTTCTTATATACTGCACTGTTATGTCTGTTACTGAATCTATCAGTCTTTTAAAAATGAGATCTTTGTGTTGATTAATCCCAGCATAACTAACACCCTGTCATTTTATGTTGCTTACTGAACATAGTGACTGCCCTGTGGCACATGTAGAGAACAAAATGGACCCCAGTCCCTTTAGTCACCAGGAAACAATGTAATTCAGTTCACTTAAGTCCGTAAAATGTGATGGACACAAGTGAAAGGTTGTTACTTTTCAAGGCTTTTTTTATTTATTAGTTCTTGTTTAAACTTTTGTTCAGAAACCTCACTCCAGGAATAATACACTGCATGTTAATGTCTTCTATTCCTTCTTTTCCTTGCTAGCTGTTAATTATCCTTTTATGATACCAAGCTGTGCCTGAACTTAGGACCTTTCTCCTAAAAGATGTTTCACATTCCTGCATACCAAAATGCAAGACTTCATCTTCTTAACAACCTTTGACTTTCACCAAGGCATTATCTAATAAGATTTATATTATAACTTCTGTTAAGATATTCTGCAACTGAAGGATGTGCTTTTAAAATCATGTCACTATATTAGATTAGAAGTATAGTACTGCATATTGTAAAACCAAGGCCACTTTTAGTTTAATGAAGGCATCTTTTTCTATAAACAAGCATTAACTGCCAGTGAAGAAAACAAAGTGGAGACTTACTGTCTAGGAACAATAAGGCCTGCCAGGAGTTGTAGACTCTGTGGGGCAGAGGATTAAAGGTTTTCCTTAATGTGCTTGCCATTTTTCTTCTAACCCATAGATTTCACTGTAGTATAGATCAAAGTGACCGAAACACATTTATATTTGAACATCTATCAAAGTGAAATGATTCCAGGCTATACCAGCCCTATTCCCAGAAAGCAAGACTGCACATTGCAGATGTTTTTCACATTTGACTGCCCTGTTACTAACATCTCTGCTCCAAGACCAAAAATATGGAAGCATCTTGCTGCACCAGTGGGTGGAGTGGTATGTTACAGCTGAGGTAGCAGGGGCAATCCATTAGACTGGAACTTTTATAGTATCACAACTTCTTTTTTTTTTGCTCCCCGCCCCAGTCAGCCCTCCTTCCCACCTGTCCTCCCATCCTCATTACCCCAGCTTCCCCAGGGCTTACCTCTCCCATAGTCCCCCATGACTTTCCCTTTGTGATACGGTGGCAGAGAGTCCCTCAACCCACCAAGACTGGATCAAGATTCTTCAGGAGGAGCCTGGGTCACTGGGTGTTGGGCCTGCAGAGGCCTTCAGTTATCTTGCATGATGAGGATTTTCCCTGCTCGGCAGAATCCATGCCAAAGTCAGCTTGCACTGACTGCCAGTGCCGCAGAGACCCTGCACCCAATTCCATAACATCCCTGTGTCCAAAACATGGGATTTGCCACAAAGGCAGGCTGGCGCCAAACAATAGGCACACCGACGGGACTTGCTGCATGGATCTGTCCCCCCACCCGGCGCAAGAAAGTAAACAATGCTAGGAAGAGTGCTTGGGCAGAAGTGGCTCAGTGAATGACATAGAGGGTGTGAGAGAGTGAGGGGGTATACCGGGAGGATGATCGGGCACCTGGTGGGGGTGCCCTTGTCAGTGCCAGCCACATAATGGTGCATGCCATGCTATAATAATGTCACCCTCACCAGGTGCCCAATCACCCCATTGGCATGCCCACTTGCTCCTCAATACCCCTATGGTACACCCCAGTCCCTTCTGCCTTGGCCCCCCATGTACAGAGTCCCACCGCCAGGTTTCCACCTTGTGGGACAATGCTGCAAGGGGTGTAGATCACCTCCTTGGCTGGTCTAAAGTGACCTCCTTTTTATGGCCATGGTGGGGCTTTTGAAATCCCAATGAAGTGGATGTTGCAGCCCCACTGTGGCGCAAGCCCCCTTGTGACCTGGTGTACTCTGATGTAGGTCGTAAGGGTGGCACAGTGCCTGTTTAGTGCAGCAGCTTCCCATTCCAGCACAGACCATGTTTCAGGATAGGGGAATGCCACAAAATATGATGCAAGGTGCAGCTTGCATCATTCTTCTTTGATGCAACTTCCTTGTGTCAGTCTAGCGGCTTCCAGAATTGGGCCCATGATGTGCAATGATATCAAGGCATGCACATCGATGTCTGCCATGCCTCCCTAACCTTGCCAGATTGGGTTGCCTTTCCTCTGTCTTTCCCCATTGGCCAGTCAGGCACCAGCCCCCCCCCCCCAATGAGAAGGAGAGCAGTTCAAGGGATGCTCTGTTCTCCTCCCCCCAGGTGGCCCTCTAACTCCTCAAACTGGGTCACTGGTGTCTCAAGCAGTAATGCTACTGCTGCCCCAGCAGGCCGGTGCTGTATTACAACTCTAATGCATGTTTAACATGCAAGTGCTTAAATGCCTGGTCTCAGACCTGACAGTCCAAGAAATTTATCCCAAAAGCCTCATCTAATTAATCAGGTACCATCATTGGGAGTGTGTAAAAAAAGACTGAATCCTACAGTATCTAAAGTGAATGGAAATTAACACTGCAGTCCTCAACAGGAGAGTGGTCAGAAACTAAAGGTCCCAGAAGCAGGGCAACAAATAGCAGCATGAGTTGAGAGCTGGCTGAGGGGAGGAAGCAGATGTACTGCAGAGGTAATTAGTGAATTCTCAGAAGTTAAAGAGGCTACAATTGGGTGCCACAGTGCTCTATCCTGGTCCCCATCCTTTTTAACACATTCATATTCAACATAGGGTTTGGCATACAGGAAAAGATCTGCCTCCTTGTGGATGACACCAAGACCTGTGCAAGGCTGGACACAGAGAAGTTGATTACAGCACTAAAGGATGACTTGGGAATACTGATAAAATGGTCTAACATCTGAAAGCTGAACTTTAACATTAAAAATTAAATGTGAAGTAATGCACGTCAGAAAAAAAGAACCTAAGAAAGCAATACACAGTTGGGAGAGGGAGGGAGGGGGAGGGGGGTTGGAAATGGAAATCACAGTACAATAGAAAAACACAGAGTTTATGATATTGGAAAATATGGAATCCACAGCATATTGCAACAAGACCAAGGGGAAGGCAAATAAGAAGCCGGGGTGCACAGGGAGGGGAGTCAGCAGCAGGAGTTGAGAAGTGATCTTCCACTACACAAATCATGCGTTGTTGACACAGCTGGATTACTGCCCAGTGTTCTGGAGTTCATACCTGCACAAGGACTGAACGAAGCGGGATGTGGTACAGCGAAGGGCAATGGTGATGATCCAGGGTATGAGGAAAGGTCACACAAGGGAAAGCTGTAAGACCTCAACATGTACACCCTGGAGGCTAGGAGGAATAGTCGGGATATGCAAAAAACATGCAATTGCCTGCACAGGATAAATAGAGTGGATTGTAAAGACATATTTATCTGTTAGCCCTCCATCCCCCCTTTCCCTGCAAAGAAAACACTGACATATGCCTTGGAGGAAATGGCTGCAGCCATGCGTTTATTGAATAAAATTCCAGAGCAAAGCAGCATGCACATCCGAGAGGATCAATAGCCTGCGGTCATAGTGGCCAAAGCTGCAATGGCTGCCCACCATCAGGTACCATTTGTCTTGCAGCATAGGTGTATCTGCTGCAGGCAGACCATGACCCCTCCCCCGGTCCACGTTCTCGGTTTCTGCCTCCATGCTGACCGGAAAGGGTCTCAAGCCATTCAGATGAACTTGGCTCATCACCGTCCACTTACTACTATTCCATCTCAAAGCGATCCTCCTGAGACATCACAGGATGGACAGCATTCAACCCCCAAAGCCGCCTGCTTAACAAACTCCTTCAAGACCTGCTCCAGTGTCCGTAGCCACAGCTCCAGTCCTCTTTCGGTCAACTGTCCCATCTCGGCTACCATTACTTGACCAGATGCCTGAATCTGACTATGTTTTACCATGGTCCCCCCAATGCCTGCATGACTGCCCTCATCTCCCTGTTGATCAATATACAAGCCTTGTTGAGAGGGACCACCCTTCCCCATTTAGCCAACTCAACCTCTGGATTGACTGGGACCAGATGAGGGTAATATATGGCCACCACTCCCTTATGGTCTGAAAGTCTTCTTTAATAGCCAGCAGCAAGTCCATCATCTCTGAATTCCCAGATTTTCCCCTCCAAGATGTACCACCATCATCTTCAGGATTTGCTAGGTCTGTTCTTCCTCCCTTAGAAGTGGGAGCAACTCATCCCAGTGCAAGTGGTCCATCCCAAGCCATTGGATATGGACTCTTAGATGACCTTTCCTTTGGGGCTGCCTCCCTGCCCCAGTCGTCACTCTTGCTGCTGCTTACTGTATGGAGGCCTGATCACAGATCTAAATTGAACCACTGGCTTCCTGGAACCCTGGAAGAAAGAAATGTTGTTATTGGAAATGTGGCCGCACATACCTCAAGAATGCCTGTGACCTCCAGCACCTCAGCACCTGGATCTGCCCATCAGCCCACCCCAGGCTCCTGGCATTCATGGACACCCCGATCCTGAAGGAGTGTGTCTCAAACTCCCTTAGGTTCGACCCTGCCTCCTGCATCACTCTGGACAGGATGGTTCTAAACTGATATGCTGTGACCGGCCTGCCATCTGCATGCTGAAAGAACACCCCCCTCTTTTGGGATTCATAGCCATATAAGCCTGCACCCTGTTCTGGACCTTCCAAGACACCCCAGATGGTGCTTCCACCCCAATGGTCTTCGTAATTTGAGTGGGCTGCATTAGCTCCAACACCCTCAGTGCCCCACAAAAGGCTACCAAAAACATAGTGTCAAACAACAGCACTTCAGATGGGGTCCACAAACTCAGGGAAGAACCACACCCAGATCTTTTCTAGGATCACCAGGGTGCTGGGACACCTTGCATCCTCATGTGAAGCCAAAGTCTTTCCCCACCCTTCTAGGACTTTCCTCATCTTGAAAGTATTCATATTATCGGTGATCCCCAGAGCCCTGGAGAACCATGACAAGCCAGTGAGGTGCCTATCTACTACCCCCCCAGCATGGACCCATTCTGTTTTGACAGCATGATGTACCTACACAGCTGTTCTACCGGAATGGACCAATCTTCTGGCTAGCCCTGCTGTGCCCGTATGCCCAAGTAATGTTCTTCCCCAGCCTATATACTTCCCTTGTCCTCGATGCAATGGAATTACATATACATTCCCAAGTTGAGATGCCACTACCCTCTACAAGAAGGGAGGTACCGTCCGTGGCCATTGCTTTGTTGTTGGAGCCAGCTCCCGAAAACATTGCCACTGTGAACGAGATAAAGCATCCGCCATTCCATTATCAACCCCTGGTATGTGTAAGGCTTTGAAGGTGATGCTCAACAGCAAACATTTTAGAACAAAGAAGTTCATCAAGTCCTTTATTGGGCCCTTCGGCCCCAGCCAACCGTTTATGACATGGACTACCCCATGTTGTCTGACCACATTAGGACTTTACAATCTCTCAGCTGTGGGCACCATAAGCATAATGCTACCACTATGGGAAAGAATTCCAGTAGCATGATGTTGGTGTGGAATCCTACCTCTGTCCAGTTGGGTGGTCAGCTCTTGGCACAACATTGCCCTTGGAAATACACCCCAAACCCCAGGCATCCAGCCGCATCTGTGAAGAGTTGGACTGGCTGGCCCCCCTCAATGACCTGCCACATAACCACTCTATTGAGATGCCTGAGGAATATCCTCCACACATGCAAATCCTCCCGGAATCCCTCTGTCACACATAGCCTATGGTGTGGTTTGGAGCACCCTTTCCCTAGTTTAGCCATGCGGCGCAGGAAGGTGCGACCCATAGGGATTACTCGCCATGCAAAGTTCAGGTGTCCCATCAGCTGATGCAGCTGCCACAGAGTCACCTTCCTGTCCCCAATCATGGAGTCCACCATGTGCATTAGTGTGGTAACTTTGTCCTGTGGCAAGTGGCAGAGCCTTTTAATGGTGTCAAGCTCAATCCCCAGAAAGACCAAGACCCTTGTCAGGGGTCTACATTCCCCAGTGCTAGTGACACCCAAAAGTTCTTACAAATTGCCACAAATGCAGCCAACATGTTCCCCTCAATCTGCTGTCCCCTCGGGCCTGATAAACAAAAAGTCATCGAAACAGTGTACTGTCACTGAGTTGTCTACCTTCTTTTGTGTCACCCAGTGCAGAAAGCAACTAAACATCTCAAATATTGTGCAAGCCACCGTGCACCCCATGGGCATGCAATTCTATACATAGTACTGCCCCTCGGATTTCATGCCCAGCAGCTCACTGTCATCTGGGTACATGGGTAGCAAACTGAACTCTGACTCTATGTTTGCCTTTGCCATGTGCGCAGGGACCTGCCCCGTGTAATGCAAAATCACCTAATCGAATGATTCACATTGCGCCTTCATATATCACGGGTTGATATGATCATTCACCGAATCTTCTTCTGGTTAGGACTGGTGATTTATCTTTCTGAATTCCCCTGTCGCCTTCTTCAGTACTAGACCAATGGGCGATACCCTAAATGATGGGCATGGTGGGGCGCTGAATGGCCTGCTGACCCTTCCCAGCCACGTCTCCTTCTCCAGCTTTTCCAGGACCACCTGTGGATGATCACACACAGACTTTAGGTTCTTAGCTTTGTGCCCACCCCTTGGGCCTTCATATAGGATCTTGAAACCCACAGTGAACACTTCCTCAACAGGTTCACAGCCTCCATGTCCAGGTACTGGGCCTAATCCTGTTCACTCTTATGAGGGTGGGAAGGTCTGTTACATTGTGGCTTCCATGGCTTTCTGTTCCCCCCCAATCCCCCTTTAGGGGTGTGTGGTGAGAGACACTGGATGAAGGGGTGTTGCTGTCCGCAAACAATGCAAATGTACTGAAAATGACATGAAGCCCGTGTGTACTTTGCCTGAAAGTTGGCATAGCATGCCTGCATTGGGGTAGTGTCTCCTTCCACCTTCTGTTGTGGGGCCAGTCACAGTGGCAAGCCACTGTTTGTGCGTACTACCCCCCAATGCATGACGTCCACCACGAGTGTCATATCTACTGTTTCTCACCCCAGAGTACTGTCCTCCTACCTCCTCCACCGAATCTCTTTGTTGTATTCCAACCAAGCTATCCTTCCCTTTCTGCGGTACATGAGTGTGATCCTATTCTGGTAGGTGTATAACCCCAGCCCTTGGTGCCTGTCTGCCTGTAAGATAGTACCAACCTGATGGGGGAAGGCCACAATCCAAATTTTAAAGGTGCGGGGCACCTTCGGTAGTTTTTTGTCAGCCTCCTTCTTCTTCTTCTTCTTCTTCTTCTTCTTATTCTCTTCCTGTTCGACTGGCCAATTTAACAGGGAGAACATGTCAACTTATTCTCTATTCCTGATCTGCTGCCTGTCTTTGTCCATCAGGTGGAACCCCAGCTGTTTGTCTAACCCAGCATAGGAACTAGGCGGGAGAGGAGGAGGAGACTCAGCGGTAGCCAGGACAGGCACCTCGGCCACCACTGAGGCTGTGACCTTCTCCCTTGCCTTGCCTACTATTGCCACCATCAGGTCCTGGGGTCTATCTAATTTTTGCCTCCATCCCTGCCTGTTCTGGGCTGTTTGCTGGGGGAATCCCTTGAGCACACTCTCCCATGGCAGCATCCTGCTGTCTGGGAGTTGTTCCAATCTCTGCCTCCCCTCCCGTACTCCCCAGCGCCTCCTGAACCTGTTCTCCACCCCCAGGGCTGCACTGAGTACCTGAAGTGCAACACTATCTGTCAGCTGCCTTATCTCGGATCTCTGCTTACCTTCCCAAGGCATCCTGGGTACCTTCACTGGAGATGCTACCTTGCCCTTCATCGGTCGCTTCATTGATGACACTCTTCCCCCCACTGCCGATGTCGATGGGTCATCCAGTATGTAAAGGCAGGCCTCCAGCCATGCAGCCCTCTTCTTCCAGTACATCTTCCACAGCTGCGACTCCAGTCACTTCATGACCTTCACTGGCAGTTTCCTTGGGTAGGCTGACACGACACACTTACAAAACACTAAAAGTCCCCCTTCCTCAGAGACTGGTTAGATGATCCAACACGCTGCCCCACTGGGCACAGGTGGGTAGTGGGAGCCACACTCCTCTCCCTCTCCCTCTCCCACCTATCCTCCTTCCTCTTGGGGGCTCCCCTTTATAATCTCTTATACAATATATGTATATGTATCAACACCTGGTATGGAGGTACGATTGGCAGGGAAGGGTTTCCTTGCCATCTCTATGTTTTTTTTTGTTTGTTTTATTTTTGTAATCATCATTCAAATTATTATATTTTTTTGATTTTTGAGTTGCCTGTTCCATTAAGTTAAGTGACCTGCTCAGGATCACCTCATATGCCAGGGGAGGTTGATGAGATTCAAACACAGGACTTCTGGTCTCTAAGACTCCTGGTTTGCAGTTCTGTGCCTTTAACCACTGAGCTACGCAGCCTGCATACTATCCCATGCTTTATTTGCCCTTTTTTTTTTATATACCGCCCTGCCATCCACAAGATGGCTGACAAGAAACCTGCGAGATGTTGGCTGACAGGGTTGGCTGACAAGTGTCACACCGCCATCCCCAAGACAGCTGACAGGAGTCCCGCGAGATGTCAACAGCCAAACCCCATGATGCTAACACCTGCGAGATCAGTCAGAGCCTGCAAATTCCAACAAGGGATTTCCCTGGCTGTGACTTCTGACCACACACCTCTAGTCCTGGGGAGCCAGGTGCCACATGTCCCAAGTACAATTTTCGGCCTCCTCACCCTGAGGTCACCCAGTAGCCTCCGAGCCGAGACCAAAATTGGACTACCACCACAGACCACTGAGCAATAGCCTGACAGGATGCCTGTCCAACAGAACCAAAGGGCAAAACAGCCCAACATCTCCCCAGCAGGAACTGCATGCTCCAGCCTGAGAAACACTGATGCGGCCAGACCACCCCATCTCCGCCGATCCAGGATGCCTGTTGCAGGGGTGCCATTTGGGTGCATAAGAACATAAGAAGAATATAAGAAAAATGTCAGCAGATGGGGACTGCATGATCCTTCTAGTCTGCACAAAAAGACTACCCCCCATGATGCCTTCAAGCTAACCTGTCCACAATACCTATCCCATGCAGATTTGAAATCTCTGATTGTCTTTGATGCTACTAGCTCCTGGGGCAGGCTGTTCCATGGTTCCGCCACTCTGTCCATGAAGAAGTATTTCCTGAGGTTGCTTTTGAATCTGCCTCCCATCAGCCTCAAATTATGGCCCCTTGTACATGCTATTGTGTTGTGCTGAAATAGATAACCTGCCTGAGTTGGGTTTAGCACCTTCACATACTTTAATGTCTTGAGCATGTCACCTCTGGTTTCTTCTTTGCTCAAGGGAGTATAAATTAAACTCCCTGAGTCACACCTCATACGTTTCATGGTGTAGACCTTGCACCATTTTTGTAACTCTTCTTTGCACCATATCCAAAGAGTCAATGTCCTTTTTGAGGTGAGTTCTCCAGAACCGAGTGCAATATTCCAAGTGTGGCCTTACCAAGGACCTGTAGAGAGGCATGATCACCTCTCGCTTCTTACTAGTAATGCCCCTACTAATACATCTGAGGATGCCATTTGCTTTCTGTGCTGCCTTCTCACACTGTTTTCCTAGCTTTAAGTTATCAGTGATCAATATGCCGAGATCTCAGTCTAGCTGTGTTTCTTCAAGTTGATGTCCTCCCAGGGTGTACTTTTTTCTTGGGTTCCTCCTACCCAGGTGCATTACCTTACATTTGTTGGCATTAAATTTTAACTGCCAAGCTCTGGACCATTTCTCCAACTTTCTAAGGTCAGTTTTCATGTTGTCTGCCCCTTCCTGTGAGTCCACTCTGTTGCAGAGCTTAGTATCGTCTGCTAGCATGAAAACTTTCCCTTTCAAGGCAAAGACTAGCCCTGTACGTGCAGAAATGAAAGACCAGCCCTGTCAGTTCCCATCTGCTGGCTGGCGACCAGCTTCACCCAGCTCCACCAAGAGGATCCCCCCCGTCATCCACAAAGCTGCAGCCTGTCCTCTCCAGGATGCTCCCACCTTGCACCAGCCACACAGAAGCTATCAGACAAGCTGTAATCAAGACCACAAACACATCAAGGCAGCCGCCAGTTAACCTGATTCAGCCGGGACCCATCTACCACACCACCAGGTAAGCACCAGCTCCTACTGCTTAGATGCATGCATGGCCTTCGGCTCCCTTTAGCATAAAGTCTCAGATTGATCTGCTGCCAATGATTGATTTAAGTTTCAGGTGTTGTTTTTTTTTTGGGGGGGGGTTGCCTAACTGACCAGGACAATGCAGGATTCTGTGCCTGACTGCCCAGCACTTTAGTAGCTTTAGAAGCAGCCAACGTTTATTGACCAAAATGCATTAACGCAATCTGAACCAGACTAATGCCCGAAGGCAATCAAGCCTGTGGTTCTTTGTCCCCTCCCAGTTCACCCCAGCTCTGAGACATAATATCCCTTTAGACCTACTGGGCCCTTACCTGGCTGAGCAAGCTGGCACACATTCTAATCCTTGTGGGGCAAGAGGAGAAAGAGAAGAGACTACTGGGTAATGTCTCCTAATATTTCTCCTTCTCCCCTCCCCACAGGATGTGACCCAACCCCCAAGTGGGAGGCCCTGGTGATCCCATGTCCAATCTTCTGACCCATCTTGCTCCTTAGGAACCACCTCTATCCCCCCACCCCTTCTTTCCAGGTCCAGGGGAGGATGGCCCCAGATAAATTACGGCTGCTGCCATTTGTTGCAGCCTCTGCATTGTCTTGAGTACCAACACAGGTACAAGGGGGAATTCATTGAAAATGGCAGGAGGAAGATACAGGATGGATGGATGTAAGCATGTTTTCGAGGAAAAAAAATGGTGACAAGTAGAATAAGCTGCCTGAGGAGGCAGTAAAAGTCAAATCAGTGGGGACTTTCATAGTAGGGTGGGGCAGGCACATGGCGATTATGAGTGGGGAGATGGTGGAGATTTGGGAGAAGGAAGGCTACTAGGACCTATGTAAAGTAGCTTGGCAGGGTGGACAGGCTGGATGGATCACTAAGCCTTTGTCATAATTTTCTACGTTTTTGAGTTCCTATCTCTACACAGAGGTGTTTGCTAGGATCAAGCACAGGACCCTGCAGAAATCTGTAGAATTTTTCAAAATCCTGCAGGGAACAGTGCAATTCTATGGCAGTTAATTTGTTTTGTCATACAGGAATCTGCAACATTTTTACAACTGTATTTGATCCTGGCAGATGCCACTGTAAGTGAAAGGGAGCTTTTTGGATTTTCAGCTTTGGATATCTTGAAGACTGAGCAGACATAGGCTGCTACAGGTACAGCTATGCTTTTCATCTGTATATTTTGATGCAAGCCAGATTGTCAGATAGAAAAATACAGATACTTTCTTCTTACCCCACCATCATGTTTCATGGTGGTCATTTGGTGAGTTGAAGAAACAAATTTTAAAACATTGCAAAAGCTATAACTGTCAGCTATAGAGTAGTTCGGTAGCAGTAATGACATGAGCTACAGTAACTTCTGTGAGACCTTTCTCCATCAAAACATATTTCAAAAACAATTAACTCTACCAGACTGTAAAAGCCCTCAAAATTTAAATTGCAAAAATAATTATAATAAACACTTTCATGCCTTAGTATATTACCATGCAGAAGGGGACACTGAAGGTCTGTAAACTAAACATCCATGATTATTTTCAACATTTTGCCAGTAAGATGGCACATCCATAAAAAAAAAAAATTATCTATGTTCATTTAATCAAAGACCTCTGATGCTGCAATTCAGAGGCTATGTCTGGGATTTGGTGAGGAAGCCGGAGACTAACGCCCAGTGATTTTAGCTACTCCCCACACTAGGCACTATTTACAAAGCATATCCCAGCATTCCAAGCATGTTGCTTCTGATCTGCCAGGCATACTCTGCTTCTGCCATGTTACCCACTCCATTTTTCCCCCTTTTTTGTGTCTCTCAAGCTTAATTATTCTGTTCCTTGATAGCCCTACTTTGGTCAGTATTACAACTGTGTCTTTCCTTCTAGCCCTTACATGCAGCTTGGAATCTCTATACTTTGTGTGCTGTGTCACAACTCACTTCTTTTCCTTCATACTGTCCACTTTCTGGATCCTACAGTACATTTGCTTCATCCGAGTCCCACCTACAGTTTATAGCCATAGTCTGGCACACACCTGGGTGCTATATTTGCTGCCTTTATTCTAGTATATGAATCAAACATTGTACAGTACTAACATACTAACGTACTAACATACTATTTGCCAGCAGATTAGGCCTTACGGTCTATCGAGTCTGCTCGAACCTAGATCCTTAGTTGGGTGCCGAGACCCTCCCATCCCTTGTTCTCTAGAAACCCCTATCATCCATCCCCACCCCCCCGGGACAGGCCATCATCTGATACATCCACTTTCTGTGTCTGTCCCACCTCTCTTGAAGCCCTCTACAGTGGATCTCTGAACCAGCTCACCAGGCAGTGCATTCCAAGGTCCACCACCCTTCGGTGAAAACCTCCTCCTCTTTTCCCCTCACCCTTCCACCTTCCAACTTCAAACCATGCCTCTGGTGATACCTCCCTGCTTTAGTCTAAAGATCCCTCCATGTTTACCCTATTTATTCCTTGAGGTACTTGAAGACCTCTATCATGTCCCCCCTGTCTCTCCTCTCCTCCAATGAAAACAGGCAGAGCTCCTCAAGTCTGTCCTCATAAGTCAAATCCCCTAACCCTCGTATCATCTTTGTTGCCCTCCTCTGTACCCTCTCCAGGAGCTGTATGTCCCTCTTCAAATGTGGTCTCCAGTACTGTACACAGTACTCAAGGTGTGGTCTAACCAGTCCATTGTACAGTGGCAGAATCACTTCCTTGCTCCTAGAGGTGATCCCCCTTACGATGCATCCCAACATCCTGTTTGCCTTGCTAGCTGCTCTCCTGCACTGCTCAGAGTTATTCACACATGTATCCACCATGACCCCTAGGTCTTTTTCCCTATTGAGGCCTCCAGTGCCTCCCCTCCCAGTGTGTACCTGTGTTTAGGGTTTCCCCGACCAAGATGCAACACCTTGCACTTGGTGGTATTGAAATTTACATTCCATGTGTGAGCCCAGCTTTCCAGGGTGTCCAGGTCCTTGCAGGCCACCCTCCCTCTTCTCCCTCAGCTACTGCTCCCATCTTGGAGTCATCCTGAAGAGACTCATTTCACCCTATACCCTCCTGATGTCCGATATGTATGCATTAAACAGGATCGGACCCAGGACCCAGCCCTGTGGTACCCATACCAACCTCTCTAGGGTTGAGCTCTCCACAGACCACCTCTCTGAGTGCGTCCAGCTAGCCAGTTTTCAATCCATCTGACCATCAAAGGCCTACTCTAACCCCATCAGTTTCTCCACCAGACCATTGTGAGGGACAGAGTCAACGCCTTGCTGAAGTCCAAGAATAATACATCCACAGGCTTACCTGTCCAGTTCTGATGTTACCCATTCATAGAACTCCACAAGGTTGGTTTGACATGATCTACCTGATACAAACCCATGTTGCCGACTATCCAGACCTCCCACCTCCTCCAAGTACACCCCCAATCGTTCCTTTAGTATACTCTCCATTAATTTTCCCACCACCGAGGTCAAACTGATGGGTCTATAGTTACCTGGTACTTCCCTCGACCCCCCTTTATGGATTGGTACCACATGTGCCTCTCGCCAATCTCTAGGTACCCTCCCTGTCTCAAGTGACCTGCTGAAAAGCTCCGCCAGGGGTGCAGCCAGTATGTCCACCAATTCCCATAGTACTCTCGGATGAATGCCATCCGGCCCTGGAGATTTGATTTTCTTTAGGGCCTTGAGGGTTAACCACACCCTTTTGGTGGAGATAGCATCATCCGTCCCTTCCCCCTTACTGGTCTTTTTATCCTTATCCAGATGTGACACCCCTGGGGTACCTTTCCCTCCCTCTTGCTCCATTTCTGTTGCTTCCCTGATCCCACTCCCTGCCGCTTCTATCCCCTTCATGCCTTGCTTTGTAGATATCCCATCCCCCTCCCTAGTGAACACAGAGGCAAAGTACTCATTAAATACCTCTGCCTGGTCCTCGCCTCTTCCACACCCTCCTTCTGATCTCAATCTGCTGAGATGGCCCTTAGTTTTTCTCCGCTCCCAATGTACCGAGGCCTTTTCCCCTCCATGTATCCCCTGTGCCAGCCGCTGCTCTTTACTGGACTTTGCCCTCACCACGTGGGTGACTTATCTAGATGCAAGCTGGTACATTTCTCTATCCCTATCCCCTCTTGTTGTTTTATATTTTGTAGGTCACTTTCTTTCTCTGACAGCTACCTGTACCTCACTGGACCACCAGCATGGTTTACGTGACCTTGCTCCCTACGTTTCAACTTAGCGCAGATCCTGACTGCCTCATGAAGTCCCCATTTTATGACCTCCCATCTCCTTTCCACACTTGTCGTTGAGGTAATCCTTCAAGTGATCCTTGAGAATATTTCCCATGCCCATAAAGTCTGCCCCTGAAGTCCACTGCCAGTGTCCTAGATCTCACCCCACTACCCCCATGCTTATTTGAAACCAGACAGTATTGTGGTCACCTCAGTCAGGGTCCTGTACAACTATGTCCCTACCAGATCCCCATCTGCCAGAACCACATCCAGGACATGCCCTCCCTTGTGGGCTCCATCACATGCTGTGTTAAGAACACATCCTGGAAGCCATCCAGCAGCCTCTGCTCCTTGGCCACCCTAGAGGACATGGTTCTTCAGTTTGTACCTGGCATATTAAGGTCCCCATCAACACCACTCCTTCCTTTGGACCACACTGGGCAATGATGTTGTCCAGCAAACCATCCTCTAGAACCTCACTCATCCCGGGGCCTATATGCTACTCCCAGCTTGACCTTATCTCCTGCTGGGGATCGTGGAGTGACCCATAAGGCCTCCCGTTTCCCTCTGCCTCTTCTACCATAGCAATTTCTATCATCTCTAATGAACATAGCCACTCCACCCCTCTGACCTCCTTTCTATCCTTCCTAAGCATAGTGTACCCCTGTACATTTAGGTCCCAGTCATGGTTTATGTTGTGCACGCCTCCGTGACCGCCGCCACATCCACCCCCGAACAGCATGGCCTGGAACTCCAGCAACTTGTTTCCCAAGCTCCTGGCATTTACTAACACCAACCCCCACCCCTTATCCCTGATCCTCTTTGTTGAACCCCACCCAGATTCCTTGTACTTCCATCCTCCCCCTGCTCCTCCTGAAACCTCCACCTCCAGTCTGTTTCCCCCCTCCCCCTCTTGGGCTTGACGGCTACTCCCCTCATCTGGAGGAGAGGGCTTCTGGTCAGCCCCTCCCTCGTCCCTTCCCCCCCTTACAAGTTTAAAGGGGGGGGAACACTTACAGGACAACTTCTCTGCAACATTCAAATTCCTCATAGACCGTCAGGCACACCAGCCCTTTATGATGGCTCATTATGGGCTGGTGCTAGCTATTTTTATTCTGATTTATTTTAACAAGCCAGCTATTGCTAATTCTGTTGAATTGTGTTTCTCTCAGTTTCCTTCTCTTTGCTCAGCCACAGCCTGATTCATCTGAATTTCCTTGTCCTAGAAATCCCGGCCCAAAGTACAGGGAATTCTGGAAAGGAAAATTGCTTACATTTCTTTAGATAATGCATGAACCGGATTCCATTCATTCCTCAGACCACATGCTGCTCACCTGCTTTTGCAGAATTGGTGTCACCTGACTGGAGATGCAGCAAATTAAAACTTCTCTGGTGAAGATGGTGCAAAGTAAGTGACTTCATGTTACATGTAGAGGGGAACAATGTCTGATTTCTCCGTCAACTTTGCATGACTTGTATGCCACCCACACCCACTCTGCATCCATGTCCCACCCCATTCCACCTCCCAGATCATTAAAAATAATTTCCCCCATCCCGCCTCTCTGCAGTACCTGGCCCAATCCTCAGATAGCTCAAAGGAGACAAGGAGAGCCGTATGCGCCGAGAAAGTCGACTCCAAGGTAATCCCAAATGTAGAGAGGAGAAAAAAGAGAAAGGGAAAAACAGGGGTTGTCCACAATTGAGACGTTAGCAAAGTTTCATCGCTCAAGATCCATAGACCGCCACTAGGTGGTGCATGTCGCTGAAACACTGAGAGACTCAAATAATATATATGAAAAACCAAACAGAACCGACCGAGGTTTGCAAATACTCTATATGAACATCTCCATGTCCTCAAATTAATATCTTGATGATCCGCTGAAGGCCATTAAAGATATAGTGCAAGGAGAGCATCATCCTTTAAAGAGGTCTGAAACAGACATTGCAGCTCCTGTTGCGCTTGCGAGTAGGAATCAAAGGATAGCCACTTCTCTTCGTGATGTACCATTAGCACTGCAGGATACTTAACTCTGTATGATTTAGATGCTGCAACAAGCTTAGCGACAATCGGATGCAACTCCTGCCTTCTCAACCTCACGGAATGTGGCAAATCCTGGATGATTCGAACTTTATGTCCCTCCCACAACAGTTCTTTCCTCTCCCTTGCTTTGGAAAAAAAGTGTTATTTGTCCAAAGAATTTGGAAATCGCACAATCAAGGGTCTGGGCTGCCCGGGGTGGCGGGGCATAAAGCCGATGAGCCCTTTCTATATATTCCCCAGGGAGCCCTGCCACTACTGCAAAACTTCTGAAGAAAAGTAATCAGGGTATTCCCTTCTTCTCTCTCAGGGATCCCGATCACAACGAGGTTATTCCTCCGACTGCGTCCCTCTAGATCTTCTAATTTCTCCTCAAGCTTTTTTAATCTCCGTTTGGCCATAACTAGTTCTGTCTCGTGCCCAAGGTGTTTATTTTCAGAAGTCAACTTCACCTCCACGTCCCGACCCTCCTAAACAGAGTATCCACCGATCTCTTGACCATTTGCATATCTTCAGCGATAGCCACTACGGAGGATTGAAGAGGCTGCATAACTCCGAGAAACCTACTTTCTGACAGCGGGGCGTCCGTAGTGGGTAGCTTCGATAAGCTAGTAGCCTGTTGCTTGGCCCGCTTAGCGGCCTTTTCTTTTTCCGGGGTCTGGGGAGGCGAGTGCTTCGGCGGCGCCTTTTTCATGAAAACCTCCATGTTACGGGTCTGAAAGGGCGAGTTTGCACTCTACCAGGATCCGAGCTACCAGAAATGAAAAGAAATTCAGTCCGATGGTGCGTTGTAAAAGCCCAAATTATGTAGCGAGTGGTGGAGCTCCAGCGCTGCGCTGCTGACTCTCAGGCTGCCATCACGTGACCCTCATGTTTTATAATCTTGATACAGTGTTTCATCCTTGAGCATGTTAGTTTTGGATTGTTTTGTTAAAAAGGCATCTCAGGCTCATTTATTATAACTACTTATTCATGGTGTGTGTTTCTTTAAGGGTTGTATATTCATAGTGTTTTTGTATGTTGCTGACATGCCCCCTGACAAAGACCAGGTTCTGATCAAACACCAGAGCTTTACTGGCATCCTCCAGCCTTAGCACAAATAAATGTATTGGCAACTTTATGCACCACTGCTCTTAACTGTATTTTGTTACTGGCCCTCACCCCGAGTGCTTCCTTTGTTCTGCATAGATTGTTTGGGGGTTTGGTGGCCCTGGGATGACACCAGCAGTAATTGCCTGGCTATGTTGTACATTTGTGGGTCTATCATCCTGCCCCTCACCACTTGGAGACAGTGGTGCATATGCTTTGCTGGAACTGGACCAAGCATCTTTGCAAGGTTGCTAAAGACATGATAGATCTGGTCATTAGCTCACCCCTGCTGCTAAATTGGTGATAGCCAGAGGCATTCTATTGCCAACCCTTACATATGGGTGTCCCATCCTGTCCTTGGCCACCAAATCTTCACTGCAACTATGGGATATACTTCAATAATGTGTGCAGGTATGCAACCAAACACCTCGGCTGCAGCATCATTGTCTCTTATATCAGGACCTTGGTTGGCTCTCTCCTTCCTCTACCAGGCAGTACTACTTGTACAATTTAGTTGATTCCATCCTAAGGACGTCCAAGCCTGCTATCCTGTCTGATCTCCTCAGGCCGCCATTCCCACAAGGAATCTTAGATCGGCTGATCAGACCTTACTATCCATCCCTTTGTAGGACTAAAAGGGCATGGGCTCCTTCCATCATGCTGCCCCACCTATGGAACCTACTACCTCAGGATCTAAGAGATGTCTCCACTCATGTGACTTTTAAGAGCAAACTCAGGACTTTCCTCACTACTATTGACAAATGTGTTTGCTTTGACCCTACCTGATCCGCTGCATTTGTACTGTTTCCTCATTGCTAGCACTTTTGCCTGTCCAAATGGGTGTTCTATACTGTGCCTTGTAATTAATGTTTTGTTTTGTGCCTTGTAATTAATGTTGCCTTAACCTGTTTCTTTATAAGCCTAATGTTAGCTGTTGACAATTGTAAGTCGCTATTCTATCCATGACATTCTTATCTTCACTTCACAGCCTCTCCTCACTTAACCCCACTGCTGCTCTCTTCCCCCCCTTCTTCTGTTACATCCTCTTCCCCCCTTTTTGCCACTCCCCACCAAACTCACCTTTACCTGTTCCTACCTCATCCATGCCCCTCCTTAGTCCCCACCCTCCTGGCTGTGCTTAGTCACCTCTCTCCACCTACTACCGCCTACTCCCACCGTCTACCGACCCCCCCTTCCCTGCCCTGCCATCTCTTGGTTCCACTGGCTCGGCTTGACTTTGACACTTTTGCCGCTATTGCCGTAACTCCTCCGCCTCTATCCCCCTCTCACCGGCATCCTCACTCTCGCCCTGCCGTCTATCAGTTCCACCAGACCGGCTGTATTTTCCTACCTCCTACCGCTGTTGCCGTCTACTGCCGCTCCCCCCTACCACCCTCTCTTCGCCTGCCGTCTTTCGGCTCCATAGGCCCGGCCGCAGGTTGGTACCTCACCCCGCTGTTGCCGTATCTGACGGCACCTCCTTTCCACTTAATCTCTCCCTCCCGTCCTTTTGCCAGTTTTCCCTTCCTTGTGTCTTTTCTACTGATGCCTATCCTCTCTTATTTTCTGCCTTCTACTATTCACATTTTGAGTATGTTCCATGATCAAGTGCTAAAGTATATTTTTGTTTACTAATGTATGTTACATTGCCATATGTATTTCTCTCTGCATTTTTGTACTCGTTGTCTTAATAATCTGGCTGTACTCTTTGTGTATTGTAATTGTACCTCCCGGGTCGTGCCTGAAAACAGTCACTTGCTGACTAGCGCACTTACCCGGTTAACAAAAACTAAATAAATAAATAAATTAGTGGTTACTGTGTAAAACACAAACAATTACTAGGTAGTGCCTGTGAGTGTGATTCTTTACTTAGTGCTTGTGGAACTGCAGTAATACTCACGCTGACCTTAGCAGTTATACTGTACCACACAAAAGCAGCAGCAAATAAAAAACACTGCTTCTGAGAAGGGGGAAGGAGAGGGACACCGTTTTAGTCAAACATGGAACCACGCAAGCAAGTACAATGATTTAATTAACAAAACAACAACAACAACAGAAAATGCATGTGCACAGCTGTGCACACACAAGGCACATACTCGAGGAAAAATAATGCACAGGTTAATTGTGTGCAGTGGGCTGTGGAAGTGGGAAAGGGGGGGTCAGGCAACACAATCCTCATTTGTACCAGGATCCAAGCCCAGAACCAAAGTACTAGCAATAATAATTCAGTGAGTCAGGGCTGACTGGCTTAGAACTGAAGGGGGGGGGGTTGTTTCTGAATATACAGATAGATAAAAATAAAATAAAATTTCAAAAACTGTGTGCACACAGCTGTGCACATGTGGGCCCAGCCTCATGAAAAAAATATATTAAGCATGCACATGCAGGGCAAATCCTCAAAATCAAATATTATGCACCTATAGGTAAATCATGAGCAGTGACCTACGAGAGGGGGATTTAGCAGACACCCTCATCAGTCATGCATGGAACAAATCCTGGAACCAGACAACAGCAAAAAAACAAAACACAAAATTAAAATGTGTTTCACTCAAAAAGATCACATTGGAGCTATGTTAGACAGCAGCAGAGAAGGGGTGTTAGCAGACAGCCCTCCTAGTACATGTAACTGAGTACAGCTATAAGGACAAAATACCCATCAGAAAGCCACACATGGCTTTTCTGACACTGATCAAACAAATTATACTGACCCAAAAAAGACTGTGAAGCAAAAAAAATATTTCTTTTTTGGCAAGTTTAAGGTCTCAGAAGTACTGCAGAGCTAGCTCTCAGAAACCACAGTCTCCTGTCTTCTACCAGCTCAGAGTGAGGAAGTTACATGGTGTGCTTGCCTTTGAGCTCCAGAAATGGCTTTCAATTGGCCAACAAAACTCTACGAGACTTGGAAATCTCGCCCAATAGTAGTCCCTGAATAGTGGCCGAATAGTGAACTATTCGGGAAACGTATCCAAATATTCGAGAAGCTTACTATTCATGGTATTCGGAAAATACTATTTGGCCAATGCACAGCCCTAGCCTCCTCTCTGCTCCCACTTTTGTGGAAAGGGACTACATCTGCCCTCCTCTAGCCTCCAGAACCACTCCTGTTTCCAGCAGTTTGTTGAACAGGGCTGTCAGTGGTGCTTCAAGCACCTCTCTATTCTCCTGTAATATTCTTGGATGTATCCAGTCTGGCCCCATTGCCTATCCCACTCTCAGTTTTGTGAGTTCCTTTAGGACTCTCTCCTCTGTAAATGAACTGGTAACCACCTCCCTTCTATAGATGCTCCTGTCGCGTAACTGAGGTACCACACCTTCCTCTTCTTCTGTGAATACTGAACAAAAATATTTGTTCAGGATTGTTGCTTTCTCCAGGTTCACCTCCACATGCTCCCCTCCTTCCCCATTTAGCCTAACAATTCCACCCCTGGTCTTTCTTCTTTCCCTAACGGACCTGAAAAATGTCTTTCCCCTTTCATTACTTTCTGAGCTATTTTTTCCTCCACTTGCACTTCCTGCTTCCCTCTGTTTTTCTAGATACACTTTCCAATCTTCTTCCCTCTGTGTTTCCTTGTACCTGGTAAATGCCAACCTTTTCACTCTTAACTTTCTGGCCACTTCCTTTGAGAACCACAGTGGTTTTTGTTTCCTCTTGCTTTTTCTTAATTGTCTAACGCAAAGGTTTGTTGCCTCCTGTATGGCTCCTTTTAGATTCACCTGCTGTTCCTCTACACCTGCCCGTCCCCCCACCACTCACCAGGGCATTCCTGAGATATTTCCCCATCTTTGTAAAGTCAGCCCTTCTGAAGTTCAGGACCCTTGCTTTCTTGTGGTTTGACTCCACCACTGTTTTCACATTGAACCACATCATACAGTGATCACTGGACCCCAGGTGACTACCCACCATGACATCTGCAACTCTGTCCCCATTGGTGAGCGCTAGATCCAGTATCACTCCCTCCCTAGTGGCCTCTGCCACTAGCTGCCTGAGGTACCCCCCCTGCAGGTTGTGCAGGATGTCCCTGCTCCTGGCTGAGGCTGCAGCTGGGATACTTCAGTCAACATCAGACAAACTGAAGTCTTCCTCCAGCAGCACATCCCCTTAATTTGCCATCTTATGGATGGCTTTCACTAGAGCCCTGTCCAACTCTTCCCCTTGTGCTGGAGGTCTGTAGATTACGCCACTGCAAATAGCAATGCCATTAACCATCTCTATGGTGACCCACATTGCCTCTGTCCCTCACTGCATTTCCTGTACCTCAGTTGCTTTTATATCCTCCCTGATGTAAAGAACCACTCATAGAAACATTGATACATAAAATTTGATGGCAGATAAGGACCGCTTGGCCCACTTAGTTTGCCCATTTCCCTACCTAACGGATAAGCTGCAGATCCTAGTTAACCAAAAGCCTACTTCCTCCTACCCCCACTAGAATTGCCTTATGTCTGTCCCATGCATTCTTGAATTCCCCCACTGTTTTTGACTCTACAACCTCCTCAGGAAGGCTGTTCCATGTATCCACAACCCTATCTGTGAAGAAATACTTCCTCACATTACCTCTGAGCCATGCTCCCTCTATCTTGAAATTGTGCCCCTTTATTTTTGCACATCTCTTTTTCTGAAAGAGTCTACCCTCTTAGACTTTGTTGATTCCCTTGAGGTATTTGAAAGTTTCTATCATGTCCCCCCTCTCCCTCCTTTCCTCGAGGCTATACGTCTTTAGTTCCTTTAGTCTTTCTTCATATGTCTTCTGATGCAGACCCTGCATCATTTTGGTTGCCCTCCTCTAGACAGCCTCCACTCTGTCTATGTCTTTGTGGAGATGGGGTCTCCAGAACTGTACACAGTACTCCAGATGTGGTCTTACCAACTGTCTGTAGAGAGGGCCAACAACTTCCTGTTTTCTACTGGTGTTGCCTCTCCCTGTGCATCCCAGTATTCCCCAGCTCTCCTTACTGCCTTCTCACATTGCTGGCCCACCTTTAGGTCGTCTGATATGACTACCCCCAGGTCCCTTTCCATTTTTGTTGTTGTCAGTATCTCACCCCCCATTGTGTACTCTTCCCCTGGGTTTTTGTTTCCCAGGTGCATTACTTTGCACTTCTTTGCATTGAATCTAAGCTGCCATACATTTGACCATTCCTCCAACCTTGCCAAGTCCCTTTTAATCCTTTCCACCCCACCTTGTGTATCAACCCTGTTGCAGATCTTTGTGTCATCTGCAAAGAGACATACTTTCCCTTCCAGTCCCTCTGCAATGTCACTTATAAAGACATTAAAAAGGACCAGCCCCAGTACTGAACCCTGTGGTACCCCACTAGTAACCCTCCTTTCTTCACTGTGGACTCCATTTACTATTACCCTCTGTGTCCTGTTGTCCAACCAGTGTTTTACCCAGGCTACCACCCTAGGAACCACTCCCAGGCTGGCTAATTTGTTTATTAATCTTTTGTTTGGGACTGTGTCAAATGCCTTGCTAAAGTCTAGGTAGGCCATGTCCACAGCCCCTCCCTGGTCTACTGCTTTGGTCACCCAGTCAAAGAAATCAATTAGATTTGTCTAACATGACCTTCCCACTGTGAATCCATGCTGCCTTGGGTTCTGTGCCCCACTGGCCTCTAGGTACTCAACAATTCTTTCCTTCAGAAGTGATTCTATCATGTTCCCTACCACTGAGGTCAAACTGACAGGCCTGTAGTTTCCTGCCTCTGTCTTGCTCCAACTTTTGTGAAGGAGAATCACATCTGCCCTCCTCCAGTTCTCAGGTACCACCCCATCCTTCCATGATTTATTAAAAAGGGTAGTCACTGGTGTTACTAGTTCTTCCCTTTGTTCTTTTAAAATCCTGGAGTGAATCCCATCAGGCCCCATTGCTTTATCCACCTTCAGTTTTAAGAGTTCTTTCAGAACCCTTTCTTCTGTGAAAGGACTAATATCAACCCCCCTATCTAGAGTGTTTCTATTTACCGGATTAGGCATTTCCCCTTGCTTTTCCATTGTGAATACTGAGCAGAAGTATTCATTCAGTATCCCTGCTTTTTCACTGTCGCCCTCTGCCCAACGACCTTCTTCTTTGTTCAGCCTCAGTATCCCTGCCTTAGTCTTTCTTGCTCCCTAATGTACCTATAAAAGGTTTTATTCCCCTTCTTAATTGAGTTGGCTATCTTTTCCTCGGTTTGGGCCTTTGCTATTCTAACTGCCTTACCTGCTTCCTTCTGCTTTAACTGGTACATTTCTCTGTCCTGCTCCTTCTGTGTTTCCTTATACTTTCTGAATGCTATCTTTTTTTCCCTTACCTTCCTCGCCACTTCTTTTGAGAACCATAGTGTTTTTTCTTTCATTTTGATTTGTTTATTTGCTTCACACAAAGACTTCTTGCCTCTGTGATGGCGGTTTTGATGTTTCCCCATTGTTGCTCCATCCCACCTTCTTGCCTGTTTGCTAGTGCTTTTCTGAAACACTCTCCCATTTTGACAAAATCAGCCCTCCTGAAGTCCAATACCTTCACTTTTGTGTGGCTTGACTCTACAGCTAAGTTTATCATGAACCACACTGTTTGGTGGTTGCTTGTTCCCAGATGACTACCCACTTCAAGATCAGAGATCCTCTTTCCATCCCCATTTGAGATTACCAGGTCTAAGATTGCTGTCTCTCAAGTGTGCTCCAAAACTAGCTGTCTAAGGCATGCCTCCTGTAGGGCATTGAGAATGGCCCTGCTCTTGGATGTGGCTACAGCAAAGGTGCTCTAGTCAACATCTGGCATATTCTGGTCCCCCATCAGCAATATCTCCCCTTTCTCTGCCATCCCAAGGATGCCTTTTATTATTTCCTTGTCCATTTCCTCCCCTGAAACAGGGATATGTATACAACCCCTATGCGGATTGTGGAGCCATTTCCAGTCTCCAGGGTGGCACCACAGTGCCTCCTCTCCTCCCTGTTTACCCTTTAGTTCTGTTGCTTTGATCCCTTCCCTTGCATAGAGAGCCACTCCTCCTCCTCTTCTTCCCTCCCTGTCCCTCCTGTAGATTGTGTACTCTGGTATGTTGACATCCCAGTCATGGTTCTCTGTGCACCATGTTTCTGTGACTGCCACAATATCCAGGCATCCCTCTTCCATCAAGAAACTCCTCCCTTTTTACCCACCCTGTCTATCCTGTCTATCCTGAATAGAGCATAACCTAGTATGGCTAAATCGCAGTCATGGTTCTCATTGTACCATGTCTCAGTAACGGCAACAATGTTCAGGTCAGCCTCTGTCATCAAAGCCACTAGGCCTGGGATTTAATTTCCCAGCCTGCGAGCATTCATGCACATGGCCTTCCAAGTTATGTTACTTCCCCTTCTGATAGATTCCCTCTTATCTTCATGCCTTCCCTCCTTCCTGTCCTTACTCCCATTTCTTTTTTCCCTGCCATTCTACCTTTTCTGGTTCTGGGTACCTTTGTTAATGTCCCATTATTAGGGTCCTCCCTACTGTACTGACTGCATCTTCCTGTGGGGTGGCATATTCATTCTCCCTGCTTTCTTCTGCCTCCCCCTTTGGCTAGTTAAATGCTTGCCAAAGAAGCATTTTAACCTTTCCCTGAAGATCCTGGTTCCCACCCTGGATAGATGCAGGCCGTCTCTCCTGTATAGGCCTCCGTCCCTCTAAGTGGGACTCCAGTCACCAATGAAGCCAAATCCCTGTGCTCTGCACCAGTCCTTAAGCCATGCATTGAAACTCCTGGTGTGGAGTACCCCATCTTCCCCCTTGTTGTAGACAGGTAACATCTCTGAAAAAGGTTACTGACGGTGCCACCTGTCTAAGACCCCTCCCCAACTCCATGAACTCCTCTTGCACAACCCTAACCTCATCACTAGCCAGGTCATTTGTCCCCAGGTGAAAATAACATCTAGCTCACCTGCCTGTCCTGCTGCCTCCACGGTCCTTTGGAGTTTTCCCATTGCAAGGGCACCATAATGTGGGCACTGCAACAAGGGCATGGTTGACAGGGGCAACCACTCACACCCTGTTGGGCATTGCCACAATTTCTCTGCACTTCATGGCTTGCCCACCCTGGAGGATGTTATATTTATTTTTGATGGGTGCGGTGGGTGCAGGGCAAGCCCCCTGCAAAAACTAACTCTTTAATGGGATGGTCTGTGGGCGAGGTGACTTTTTGGTGTGAGAATGTCACCCACGCCAATGCCAGAAACATATTCCTTGTGCCCTAAGTTACCTAGCCCATATTGCCCATGCACCATCATGGGTGAACCCTAGCCAGGTCATTTGTCCCCAGGTGAACAGTAACATCTAGCTCACCCACTGTCCTGCTGCCCTAGCAATCCTTAGGATGCACTTTCCATCCTTTCAAGCCATAGGTCTGGGTAGGCACTTGATCTTCCTCACTCCCTCCACTTCTGCTCTCAAGTCTACTGCTCTAATAATAGAGTCCCCCACCAGGAGTTGCTTCTTCCTTCTCCTCTGGGGTCCTCTGCCTCCCCTCGGGGTCTCCAATGTGGAGGACCCCTACATCATCCTTAGTCACCACTGCGGGTGCCTTCATGGAACAGTCCCGCCCTGCCATATCAGTGAAGGGGTTGTGGAGTGGAACCATAGGAGGGATGTGCGTCTGTCACTCCACCCTAATGCTTTCCAAGGCCACTCTGGTCCAGTCGTTACTCCTTCTCAGCATTCTTTGAGGCAGCAGGGGGGACTTGGTGGTCCCTGTGTGAGGGAGGAGGCTTCCAGAATCCCAGTCAACTTGGCCTGGAGACCAGCAACTTCTGCCCTCAGCCCAGAGAGGTGTACACAGATGGATCAGCACCGCAGCATCCAGAAAGTCTACCTGAAGACTGCCACCCTACAGCCACTGCACTGCACCACTCCCATCATGTGTATTTCTGGCCTTCCTGATTTAGCTTTGTAAGCTTACACCCCCTCTTCTTTTTTAGGTTTGTTAGCATAAACCTATTTTTATCCCACGCCAGAGAAAAAAACCCTACAGAGATATTCAATACTAATAACAGAAGGTACTCAATATATCATAGCTTCACAAGTAACCCTGTAGAAGATTTGAACACAAACACAGCTTCCTGAATAACCCCTCCAAAAATAGTCAAATACCCTTTTAGCAAGATTCATTACAATCCCAGCTTCACAGCTTCACACCAAAAAAACCATGTAGAAAGAATCACTTCTCAGTTTTCCACCTTCCTGCCTGCTTAGAGATGAAAGAACACTCTTTTACCACTCTCTTTTATCATAAACGTATATGATACCATTACTTAATGATGCAAGCTACTGTATATTCATTGATGGAGAACCTTTACAGTTTAATTTATCATATACTTTTGGCTTTAAATAGAAACTGAGATCCTTGGGCAGCATAATTTATCGTTACTGACACATAAACAGGGTGTATGCCCTTGCATAATGGACACTGCATGCTACAGAGGTAGTTAGCATGATAAGTGACATATATAAAGCTACGGTTAACTTAGAGTGGCACAACATTAGCACATGAACACTAATGGATTGTTTTTAGCACATGCTGATTTGAGCAAGAGTCATGAGAAGGAAAGTCATGTATACGGGTAAAGGGCATATTGAAATGCTAATAGCCTGCTTATGCATCACTAGTTTTTGCTTCCAATAAACCATTTTAATAATGTACAAGTAGAACAGACCCCCTCCTATTCTCTTGCCATCCTCTGTCATGTTTTTTTTAACTCTTTTTTGTCACTTAGGAGCCAGCCAGTGATGTACCCCTTCATTCAGCACCTGGGCTACCCACCCAGTATCCCCCCCAAGTCACCCAGTGGGGCTCCCCAAAGGGAAAGAATGAGATCCACTTTGAGGCACCAGCTGAAGCTTACACCTGGGGAGTCATTTGGCTGGGTGTCCAAGGATGTCATTTGGTGGCTGACCCAAGTGTATTCAGCTTTTCTCTTTCCCCTGGAGTCACAGACATGCAATGACATCAATGTGGAATATGTGTGCTTCTGATTTTCACTGTTGTCTCCATCCCTCAGTGTATGGTCCCGGCCTGGTGTACACCCAGTCTCCACTGGGTGTCACATGCACCAAGAGTCCACGGCCCACTTCTCTGGAGGAAGAGAGCAGTCCCTAGGATTTTCAATCCTCCTCCCTGGGTGATCCTCCAACACTCCAGGCTCTTTTCCAAACCTGGGTTGTGCTATTAGCAATAACATTACTTCTGGCACCAGCAGTCCAGCTTCTCCTCTGACACATAATTCCTAGCATCCATTGACACCCCCACCATCTCCCAATTCCCTGTCATGTTAGCCCTGTGTCCAGAGGCCTCCCACACCCCAAACCCCCACTCCTTTATTCCAACCCCACAGCAGTGGAACCAGCACATACTCTCTTCCAAGTTAAGATGGTCACCGTCTGATTTATACATACACTCTATCTGCTGGTACATCCTTATAGATGTTGGGAGACATCTCTGCTTTATTGACAGGGAATGCATAAGTCAGATGGTGGTTGGAAGATGAGGTGAGTGGAGGGTTTGTGATGGCTGCCCTCATGGGACCAGAGGGTGTTGGTGGGATCTTGGGAATGGGGTGGCACTTGACACACCAGGAACAACATGACAAGATGGGGAGAGTGTGGGGGTACCTCTTAATGGTAGGGATAAAATGATAAAAGGAGAATAGGGAGGCATAGTAAAATATCTGACATTGAACGAGCATTATAATTCTTACATGCTAGCTTCCCTAAATTGAGGAATAAATTGATTTAATTGGGGCAGAAGCTGTGCTTGATCCTGGTGTCTGCTCTGTCACAAACTGGATTGTTCTATTGTGTGTTGTACATCACTGCAAACAGCCTTAGTTCATTGTGCCATGATAATGGCATGTAGCTTGGCAGTGAAGTTGGTGTTGGGACCTTGCATGTCGAGTAGGGTCTAGGCTCAAATATTGCTGTTTGACTTGATATCACTAGTGATATATGCCTTGCACAGTGCTCAGATTACCATGTTTGGAGTGGTACTTTGTGTGTGTTGTCTACTTTTGTTTGCAGTAAGGGTTAGGGCTTTGCTTTGTCCAGAGATCACAAATAGTATATTGGAAGCCTGTTAGCAATGCATGGGGCATTAGTGCTCAGTTTCCATTGCACTTCCTTTTGTAATGCACAAAAAGTAGTGTGAGCACATAGCACTGTGCAGGTCACTTTGCAAATGGTCTGAATATTCTGCCACATGTGTTTTGAAACAAATTATTACTTAATTTTCCCCAACTATTTCAAATGTAGCCAAAAGCAGCACACAGCTGAACAGTGTGAAAAACTCAGGTATTTTGAAAAAGATTTCTGTTGCTATGTGTCGAGTCTGGAGGGGGCAACCTGGAGCCATCTTTTCTTCCAATCCTCAGAAAATAACTAAGGTAAAAATAAACTTTTTAAATCAGGTAGTTTTTACTTACAGTAATGCAGTTCCATAAGAGAGCATAGATATTCCCTTAGCAGCAACTACCAGTCCCCTTCAGGCCATGCTATGCAATGCCAGGTCAATGAGGAACAAGACTGCAATTATGGCAGACTTGATTTCCTTCGTTGATCTGGCTTGCATCATGGAGACCTGGCTGGGTGATTACGCCAGGCTAGCATTGGAGACGGCTGTCCCCTCTGGGTTCTCTGTAGTGCACTGCCCGAGAAGGGAATGTAGGGATGGGGGTGTGGCTATCTGTTTTAGATCTGGCTTAGGTTTCACAGTGCAACCAGTGGGATTGGCCAGGTCTTCTGAGTGTGTGGCAGTGCATGGGGGTCCAGATGCAGGCTGCAGTATTCTCCTCATTTACCGCCCACTGGGGTCGGGGGCAGATTTCCTGCAGGAGGTCATGGACTTCATCGTCGACGAGGTGTTGGAGTCCCCCAGATGGTTAATTCTGGGGGACTTCAATGCCTGGGTCGATGACGAATCCTCGTGATTTGGTTATGGCCTCCTTCAGTTGATGTCATCACTGAGCCTGACACAAGTTGTTACAACTGCGATTCATCACCACGGCCACGTGCTCAAACTGGTCTTCTCGCTGGGGCTTGAGATCATTGAGCTCAAAACTGATCAGGTCATTTGGTCTGATCATTGCACTGTGAAGTTCTTGTTCGGGCCCCCCCAAGAAGTCCCTTTCCTGCTGAGATGGTCAGCTACTGCCCTTTAAGGGGATTATCCCCAGAGGGACTTCTGGTGGTGTCTGACTTATGTAGTGTAGATGCTGCATGTGCATTTGGCATGAGCGAGGCGGTGGCTTCCTATAATTGGGTGGTCTCCAAGGCACTTGACCCCATCGCAACAGTCTGTATATGACCTAGATCCTCTAACTTGAGATCCCTTCAGTTTAATGGGGTTCTCCAGGTGATGAAGATCAGGGGTCGGAAGCTGGAGCATTGCTGGTGGAAGACCAGCTCGGAGGAGACAAACTGGCCTTGCATGCTCATTATTATGAGTACCAAGGGGCAATCAACCATAAGAAGGAAGAATTCCTGCCCAGGGAGATTGCTGCAGGGAAAAGAAGACCACTCAGCTCTTTTAGATGGTGAACAGATTATTACATCCAGTCTGTCTACAGCTGAAAAAAGCTTTTTCAGTCACATTGTGTGAGGAGTTTGCTCTGTTTTTTTCTCTGACAGGGTGTCCTCCATCTGGGCTGGGATTCCATCAGTGAGGCAAGCATTATCTCTCAGAGATCAGTGCCAAAGGAGCAGAGGCATGCCATTAGTCTGGGTTGAGTTTAAACCGGTGGAGTTGGCCCAGGTCACTGAGGTGATCTCTAAGCTAAAGCACACTTATTACGAACTGGGCCTGGCCCCGACTTGTTTCTTGATGGGATGAGTAGGGGTTATTGGCCTGGTTTTCGCTGGGATTGCCCGGTGTTTGATGTCAGAGGGAGTGTTTCAGGTTGCCTTGAAGGAGGCTCTGGTGAGACCCCTCATGAAAAAAACATCTCTTATCCCAGACGTCTTGGCAAATTACCATCCTATCTCCAACCTGCCATTTTTGGGCAAGGTTGTTGAGAAATTAGTAGTGCAACAGTTCAAAGAACACCTTGTGTCCTTTGACATCTATGAGCTATTCCATTCAGGTTTCAGCGATAGGCACAGCACCGAAATGGCATTAGTCAGGGTACATAATGATCTCCTCAGGGTTAGAGATAGAGGAGACAGGTCAGTTCTGGTTCTCCTTGATCTCTCCTCAGCCTTTGATACTGTGGATCACATCATGCTTCTTGATCACTTTTGAGAATATTGTGGACTTGCCAGTACTGTCATCAACTGGTTTGAGACCAATCTCTCTAGCAGGGAGCAGCAGGTGGTAATGGGGAATTTCTCCTTCTCCCCAAGGTCCCTGCCATGTGGAGTTCCTGAGGGTTCGATCTTGTTACTGATGTTATTAGCAGTATACATGCTGCCACTGGGAGAGCTCATTAGACAATGCAGTGTGGGATTTTACTGCTATGCAGATCACACCCAGCTATATTTGTCTTTTGCCCCAGGAACACACAATGCCATTGGATTGATTAACAACTGCCTGGCAGAGATCAATGAGTGGATGTCCTCCAGCTGGTTATGACTTAACCTGGACAAAATGGAGGTACTGGTGATTGAGCTGGGTTGCGGGCATGATGGGAGTGCCTCTGAAGTAGGTACAGGATTATTTCTGTCATCCATACCACTGATGGCCTCCCCCTAGGGTGCAGGATCTTGGTGTGGTTCTTGATAGCAGATTGATGCTTGAAGCACAGGTGTCATCTGTTCTCAAAAGTGATTTTTACCACTTGAGGAACATCACCAGGATCAAGTCCCTAGTTCCACCCGAAGACCTGCTATCACTGGTTCATGCATTTGTGACTTTGAGACTGAATTACTGCAATGCTCTTTAGTTTGGGGTCACTGGAGAGACCCTCTGCCAACTGCAGCTGGTACAGAATGCAGAGACTAGGTTGTTGATGGGCCTGACATGGTCCAGTCATGTGACCCTGGTGCTGTGGGCCCTTCACTGGCTGCCTCTCAGGTGAAGGATCCTCTTCAAGCTGGGCTTGCTCACCTATATGGCCCTATACGGGCTGGGCCCTAGTTATCTGTCTGATCTCCTAACACCTGTCCCCTGGGCCAGCTCCCTCTATTCCTTAAGGTGGTGACTCCTTGAGGTTCCCAGGGGCAGGCTAAAAACAACGGGCAACCATGTGTTCAGTGTCACTGGGCCGACCCTGTGGAACACTTTACCATCTGTCATCAGGGAGGCCCCAACAGTTGAGTTGTTCAAAAAGGGGCTAAAGGCCCATCTCTTTCAGCTGGCATTCCCTGACGAAGGTGACTAGCCTGTACCAATTTCATGAAATTTTAGTCAAGCTGAGTCTTATTTATGTAGTTAACTTGTTTTATTTAATGTTGTATTGCACTTACCCTTTCTTTATTGTAAGGCTCCCGGAGCCTTTGGAATTGGGCTCTGATAAATAAAGTTGCCTTGCCTTGCCTTATTGAATCAAAAACAGTAGTGCTATTTGTATTTTCATGGCTTCCATGAACTGTCACTCTGAAGAGCCCTTGAACTCACTGGAAGAGACTTAGAAAAATGTAATATTAACATACAATTCTGCTCATATTTCAGTTGTTTTTGTTTGTTTGTTTGTAGTTACCACCCATACTTCTTTATTATTAAGGTTATTTGCACAAAAAAAGAATCACTGCCCTATTTTCTCTGGGTGCTTGTCTTCACCTGTCAACACAATTCAGTTTATGATACAGTCAAATACACTGTCAATGGACTGCTCCTTGTAACCCTAATTTGCCCATTATAAGCAACTGTCCATAGTATGTAAAGATTTTTTTCTGCAATAAACTCAATGGTGCAGTATACTTTATTTTTTTTGTTTTTGTTTTCCTCTTCAGCTCATAGTGTACCCTCATCAGCCAAGCCATGTGCTGTCAGTCCTATCATCCATCTTCTTGACATACCCCACCTCCTGGTCCTCCTTGGCCAACACCCACAGTGCATGGTTGATGGGACTGACCAGGTCCCATCTGAGTTCCTGTGTGGTGCGGATGTAAGCATCTCAGTTTGCAGTGCAGGGCCTTTATCATGGGTCTGGCTTCACTTGGCCTTGGCTGTTTTTTCTCCTACCTTACTTCCCCACCACCTAGGATGCCATCTGCTGGAGGCTGTCTGCACATGCAGCACAAATGATTCAGCATATTATATCTCCCTCAGTGTCCCTGTCAACCAGCTCCATGTGCACCACTACCTGTGGTCTCCCAAGTGGTAGAGTTGCAGTGGAATTTATGCTTCCTCCCTCCTCAAGGAGCACAGCATCCTCTTGGATGCTCAGTCTCCCCCCTCTACTAGCTCTACGATGACTAAGCCTTATTCCTGAAACTGGGTCAAAGGCATTGCAAGCAGCAGTGCTACTATTGCACCAATGGCTCAGCCACAATACTCTGTCTCTGAACTGTCAAATGATCTCTGACCCCCCCACTACACCAACGCAGCCAGAAGTACAGAGATGGAGCTGTAATAAATAGTAGACAGTACTGAGTCAGTCAGGATGTAACACTCTGTGATAAACATGTCACACTTACCTGCAGGACAAATTGGAGTAATTGCCATAGAATTGCATTATGTTCCTGCAGCATTGTGCAAGATGTCTCTGGCAGACACTGTGATAAGAGGGAGGTATCCTGGCTGACTCCATTGTACATTGTAGAGACTACCGCCACTCACCACCTACACATTACAGCTGATCACTCTTCTGCCCAACCCCTCCCACTCCCCTGGTTCAGGTCTTAACAAGAGATTAGGCTACAATCAGGAACTATGTAATCTAAGGGTTTGGAGAGAACAACTTTATGGCTTTATTTTCTTTCTCAGTTTAATGGTTTCATGTGGGAACTGTGGTTACTTCCTTCCCCACCCAGCTACTGCACTCTCTTCTGCCCACCAGCCCAGGTTCAGAACTTACTGAAAGAATGAAGCACCGTGAGGAACTGCAGACCTCAATTCAACTACAGACACTTGTCAAAACTTCATTTTCTCTAAGTAAAATATTTACAACACTCTACTTCAGTGAAGGACTGTTTCACATTGCTACAACTAAACTGGACTCTCGCACATGTATCAGCTGTCAAGTAACTCAGGTTGATGGCTGCTATAGTACCATGTTAAGCACATGCACTTATAATGATGCATATGACATCTAGAGGTGATACAGTGGTGTGACATGAAGGAACCAAGGGTTTTGTTCTATCAGATGACCACTATAGAGGCCACTATTGATCTCTACAACAGGACAATTTATAATCAGTAACAAAATGATGTTGGAAACATTATGTCAACTTCTCCGCACTAAGCAGGTCATGTATAAGTAAAGTGCACTGCATCACAGTCTGGTGCTGTGGAGATGATTATGATGTCATAAACCTGAGGTTAGGATGTCAGATGTAGAAAAGCAGGAAGAACAGATAAAGTCTAGGGTACAAAGGCTTTGTCTTCATGCATCTGTCATCAGTAATGAAGAATAAAAGGGGAAAGAGTTACTAAAATATATAAAATATAAACTGAATTATTTTAAAATATCACAATTTTCGAAGTTCTCTCAAAGGTGTCAAGGGCACTTTAATCATGTCTTGTAGTTAAAATGAATATTATGTTCTATTTAGTTTCCCATGTCCCAGTATTTAGTTCCCCATATCCCAGTTATAAGCAGATGCTCAGTCTGTTTAATTCAGCATACAGCCTCCGGGACTGGGTGGATGATGGGAGTCCGAGAGCAGAGCAGAGCAGAGCTTCATTGTCTGTTCTCCCTCTGCAATGGACTCTCATCAACTTTGGTTTTTCCAGCAACTGCAAAATTGGGAACAAAAGCGTACGCACCGGGGCACACTTTCAAGCGCAGCATTGCTGGACTTAATCAATACTGCTGCACCACAGCAGAAGTGGCTGTACAATTTCCAAGCAAATTTTTCATTGTTTTTCTAGCAAGAAGTACAGTGAGAGTGGGTTCAGAAGACCTGTGGTGGAGCTGCTGTGGTTTGAAATCTGCTCCAGCCAACCACAGCACAAACAAAAAGGTGCCAAAATTTGAAACCTTTGGTCTGCCTTTATAAGCAGATGATCCGTCTGCTTATTTCAGCATATAGCCACTGGGACTCAGCAGATGACGTAGGTCCAAGGGCAAAGCAGAGCTTCATTTTCTGCCCTTCCTCTGCAATGGACTCTCAGCAACTTTGGTTTTTCCAGCAGCAGCAAAATGGGGGCCAGGGCCACATCGGCACACTTTCAACCGCATCATCACTGGACTTAATCAATATTACTGCAGCAGAGCAGAAGCGGCTGTACAATTTCCAAGCAAGTTCTTCTACTGCCCACTCTCCCCCACCCACTCAAGCTTTTAAATACCCTAAAAGCCTGCTAGGGATTGGGCAGCAGAAGAAGGAAGGTGGAGCATTAAGTAAACTTTTCAAAAGACAACAGCTTTGCACAGGACTTTTAGGCCCTGGACACACTGGGAACTTTAAATGGTTTAAGTGCCTTGAAACATTTTAAATCTCCCTAACACTGTTTGCAGACACACTACAAGCCCCTTAAAACATTTTAACAAAAGTGTTTTTAAACCCTGCTAGATACCTAGTCTTAAAACCATTTTTAAAAAAGTTTCAGAGCTAGCATGGTTTTACTCACAGGTCTGTCCAGGAGTAAAAACGTTTTGAGCTGTAATGGTTTAACTAAAACAGTTCTAGCTGCAGTGTGTCCAGGCAAGCATGGTTCTGTGTGTTGCACTTAACACAAAATAGTTACAAGGAGAACAGGTTTAACACTAGCAGTGTGGTCACACTAAACTGTTATCAACAAGCATTTGTCAATGCCGAATGTTCTCTCGCTGTCATTGGCATTGACAGTGCCAGAGTTAGAGACACATAATAGAAACATAGAAGTTGAAGGCAGATAAGGACCTCAAGGCCCATCCACTCTGCCCATTTCTTTTTCTACCTTATAAATGTGCCATCGGCCTTTGCTCTGTCAGTGGCCTATCTATTCATACTCATTTGTATTGCTCCATTGCTCCCTTATGCCTATCCCATGCCTGTTTGAAGCCCTGCACTGTATTCATAGCCACCACTTCTTGAGGTAGGCCATTCCATGCATCCACCACCCTTTCTGTGAAAAAGAATTTCCTCACATTCCCCCTTAATCGGCCCCCCTCTAATCTCATGCTGTGTCCTCTTGTCCTGCTATTTTTCTTATATTTAAACATGTTAGACTCTTTCACCTTGTTAATGCCCTTAAGGTGCTTGAATGCCTCGATCATATCACCTCTCTCCCTCATTTGCTCAAGGGTATACATATTGAGCTCTGTTAATCTGTCTTCATATGCCTTCTTATGCAGTCCCTGCACCATTTTGGTTGCCCTTCTCTGGACTGCCTCAATTTGGTTAATGTCCTTGTGAAGGTGTGGCCTCCAATACTGCACGCAGTACTCCAGATGGGGCCTAACCAGTGTCTTGTAAAGAGGGGATTATTACCTCCCTCTTACGACTTGTGATACCCCTACTAATTCACCCTAACACTCCCCCCCCAGCCTTACCTACTGCTTTAGAGGTCTACTTGGATGTTTTCAGGTCATCAGTGATGATGATGCCCAAGTCTCTTTCTTCCTTTGTGACTGCTAGCAACTCCCCTCCCAGCCTATAGGTGGCTTCAGGGTTTCTCTTCCCTATGTGCATGATCTTGCACTTCTTGCATTAAATCCCAGTTGCCACTCTTCTGACCATTTTGCTAGTTTATCCAGATCTCTTCTCATTCTGCCCACCCCATCTGGATCATCTACTCTGTTGCAGATCTTGGTGTCATCTGCAAACAGACAAGCCTTACCCTCTAGTCCATCTGCAAGGTCACTAATGAAGATGTTGAAGAGGACTGGCCCCAGGACTGATCCCTGAGGTACCCCACTTGTGACTTGCATCTCTTCTGACTGTATGCCATTTACCACCACTCTCTGTTTTCTGCCCGTCAACCAGTTTGCCACCCAGTTGACCAACTTCTGACCCATCCTGAGCCTACCCATCTTATTAATCAATCTTCTATATGGAACAGTGCCAAAAGCTTTGCTGAAGTCAAGGTAGGCGACATCAACTGCTCCCCCTTGGTCCACCACTCTGGTTACCCAGTCAAAGAAATCTATGAGATTAGTTTGACAGGACCTTCCTTTTGTAAACCCATGCTGTCTTGGATCCTGTGCCCCTATGGATTCCAGGTGTTGCACTATCCTTTCCTTAAGGAGTGCCTCCATAATCTGGCCCACTACTGAGGTAAGACTGACTGGTCTGTAGTTCCCTGCCTCCTCCTTGCTACCACTCTTGTGGAGTGGGATCACATGAGCCCTTCTCCAGTCTTCTCTCTAATAGGAATGGCAGTGAAGTACTGAAGTGATGCCAACCCCAGTCCCACTCTGTAGAGGGCAACAGGCATTGGGGTGTGCCTTTGGGTCATCAGCTATAACGCGCATGCCATTGTACCTCACCTTACCCGGTAGACACTGACAAGTGTTGTGGTGTGCTTTGGGGTCTTTGGGCATTATACTTACCCCGTTCCACAAAGAAATATGCTGAGGTGGGTGCAGCATAGGAGAATGGGGTGAACTTTGTGTCCGAACAGTGCAAGGCACACCACGATGCCTGTCACTGGCTGCAGGGTGGGGTTGGGGATGGAATGGTGTGAGCAGTACAGCTGATGATCCCAAGTCACACCCTTGACACCTGTCAGTCTCTACAGGGTGGGGTGCTACAGTTGGAAACCCTAACACCATAGGCGTGTGTTAGTGTTTTCACTCCAAATTTTCAACATGGGCTTTTTGTAAGCTCACCTCATGAAAAGTAGCACAATCAATTTGTTAGCTGAAAGATGGTTTTGCACAGTGGCTATACCATTTGGCGACACAGGGATGAAAACACATTTTGGGCAGTATGTGGAAAATGACAACTGTATTGTTCATGAGGAGGCATAAAAAAATGGCAACGTTGAAAATCTGGAGTGAAAATATGGAAAATTGGCGAAGTCATGAGCATGCATAGAAACTGCCAAACACACGTCCATAACCCAATTATTTTGGGGAGTTTGTTAGCCACATTTTTAACATAGGCATTTTGGGACCTTCCTTCATGAAGAGTGGTGCTGTGATTTGGTTAATCTGTCCTAAAAGTTGATTTCCCACAATGACCTCACCATTGTACGCTACAGGTGCGGAAGCACATTGTGGGCAGGATGTGAAAAATGACAGCTGTACTGTTCATGAGGAGGTGTGAAAAAATGCCAGTGCTGAAAATCTGGCATGGAAATATTGCAAATTTGCGAAGTTACAAGGGTGCGTGGAAACTGCACAATGCACGCTTGTAACACAGTCATTTTATAGACTTTCGGCACCAAATTTTCAACATAGGCATTTTAGAACCTCTGCTCATGGACAGTGTCACCGTCATTTCCTCAAACTGTTCCAAAAACTGATTTTGAAAAAGTGACCGCGCTATTCTGTGCCGGACATGCAAAAACACATTTTGGCCAGGATATGTAAAATGAAAGCTGTACTGTTCATCAGGAGGTGTGGAAAAATGCCAATTTTAAAAATCTGGAGTGAAAATATTACAAATTTATGAAGTTGCAAGCATGCGTGGAAACAGAGCAATGCATGCTCGTAAAATAGCCATTTTTGGGATTTTTTTTCACCAAATTTGCAACATAGGCTTTTTGAGAGCCCCCTCATGAACAGTGGCACTGTCGTTGTGTTACTAAGTCCCGAAAGGTGATTCCACGCACTGAATGCAAAATCACCTTTCTGGACCGAATATTGCCATGACAGTGACTGAATTCATTAGGAGGGGTCCCAATAATCCCATGATGAAAATTTGGTGCAAATATTCCAAAAAATGCCTGATATATGCAGTAAAGTTGATAAAACCCTATTTATGCCATTATACAACTTACTGACATTTCTTCAGTTCACAGTCGGCTTTGAAGAGTGAAGACATGTTCCTGGTCCACCGAAGATTGTCGCACCTGACTCCAGAGGTAAGTATGCGGTGAGGGTGTGTGTGGGGAGGCAGGGTGTGCATAGCGTGGGTGTGGGTTGTGGGAGGGGGGCAGGGAGATGGCTAGGGATCATTTTCTTTTTTCACAGGGTTAAAAGAAAAAACAAACATTGCAGGACGGTTTTTATTTTCCAGGAGATTTGGCACACTGGGGTGGGATCCCAGCATGCCACTCAAGTGTTTTAGAGGGGGGATGCTGTAGCCAATGGGGGATTGGGCACCCCCATCAGGACACAACTAAAGCGGGGGGGCAAGAGCCAAGGGGTATTGGACACCCCCCCTCAGCACAGAACAAAAGCGGGGAGGGTAGACATTATGCCGACAGGGAGTGGGCTCCCCAGTCGGCAAAATAAATGGGACAGGGGACAAATGCTAATGGGGGCTGGGTCCCCCATCAGCAAAGAAAAATTGTTGGGAGGTGCATGATGCCGAGGGGGATTGGGCACCCCCTCAGCATACATTTTAAACGGGGGGGTCATTATGCTGATGGGGAGTGGGCTCCCCCATTGGTGCAGTGTTATAGGAGGCGGCAGCAGTCACTGCCACCATGTAGTGTGCTCATTGGGAGGCATGTTGTGGTCATGCTGCATGAGAGCTTTGCTCTCATTACAGCGGACCTTTTGTTAGGTGTGATAGCCACATTAGGACTCATGATGTCAGTGCCTGCTGCTGGCTGATTGGGGAATGAGGGACGCACCTACTGATGCATGCCCTGCATTCGCCCAAAAGTGACCGCACCTCCAAATCTGCTAATAACGCAATATGTTGGCTGCGCATGCATGAGCCAACATAAAAATGGTTACTGAGTAGTGTGACTGCACTGAAATGGTTTAGCTAAACTGGTTTTAAAAATGTTTTTCAAAAACAGTTCTGTAGTGTGTCCAGAGCCTTAAGGATTTGTCTGAATTTGCTATTTTCTAATTTAATGTATGGTTATGTTGAGTAGGATTCAAAAAATGCTAGACAGGGTTGGTTAATTATGTATCTGAACTGCATAGTGCACTGAGAATTTAGAACAGTCTGAATCATGACTGTATTGTAGTCAATCAGGGATGTTTAAATCAGAATTAGAACTACACAGTTGATTCAGTAGTTAAATTGATTAAATCAGGACTGAAAAGCTTAGTGGGCCCCCAACATAGGGTTTTGCCTAGCAGGGACACACACAGTGTGTAGTGCTGTTGAGGGTGGGTCTATTTCCAAAAGACATTCTCAGACACTGGTCTTTGTGATACAGTCTGGTCCTGTTCAAAAGATCTGGCAGGAACACACTGACAAGGAGGGGGGTAAGTAAGTAGGTGGTATTCTTTCTTTTAGAAGATTAAGGTGATCAAATGGAAGGAGAGCAAGGCTCGAGAGGAAGACGGACAAGGGATCAGGCAGGTACTGGATATGGTTTCCAGGCCACTAGGGCACAGAGCAACTTTGGGAGGGTGGTGGGTGCAATGGGTGTGGGACAGCCATGGTGTTGGATATAGCATGGAGGCGGGGGGGCTGCATGGTGTGTAAGCAGCTTACACAGTTAAGGGAAGAGGTTGGGTGGTTGAGGTGGGCACTAAGCCAGGTGGGGGACAGTGGAAGGGGAGATGATTGGAGGAGGGCCAAAGGGTGCACCAGCTGGGTGAAGTGGGGTAGTGAGAACATAAAGGTTGGCACAGGGGCTTAGGAACAGGTGTGGAATCAGATGGGAGGGGACAGGGGGAGTGGCACACAATTGGATCCAAAGGATCAAAGTGAGCATAGGAAGGAAATGGACAGAAAACAGGTGGGGGAACATCAGACGGTATGCTGCGAAACAAGGGTATACAGCAGGTGAACAGATATGCACCCTTGGAGACCGATGAAGAAGATGATGGAAAGGCCAGTGGCTGTGAAGGAGGCTAAAGGGGATGAAGGTGGGGCTAAGGTAAAAGAATGTTCTGGAAGAAGGGGATGGGGATGCACCTTTGGGGGACATGAGGAGTAGTTGCCAATGACATCAGGGGTGAGGCAAACACACTCATATGGGATACACCCACAGAAGAAATAACAAAGGAAACCTATAATAAGCTCAGGAGGGAGAGGATCAACAGGGGGGGGAAGAGGACAGTACCCATTCACAGAGGAAATCAGTCAGTAATGAGGCAGGACAAGCACAATGGGAGGGGACTGTGCTCACAAACTGCGAGGAAAGGATGCAGGGGAACAGTGGTGACAACAGAGGGGGAAAGGGGGATATAGTCAAGGGGGACAGCAGAACTCGGGGAAAGGAAATGGACAAGGGAAAAAGGAGAACAGGAAGTTAAATGGGATGCTGAGAAAGGAGATTAACTACAAGCAGAGGGAAAGGGGTAGTAGGGTCTTGCTCATAGGGGATTCAATAATAAAGGAAATCAGAAGGGGTGGAAAGGAAGACAGGAGCAGTGCAATTTGGGCTGAGTGCATGTTGGGAATGATAGCACTCGATGTGAGGCACAATATTCCTTCATGGGGTAATGGGCAAGGTGGGAGACCTCACTTGGTAATACACATGGGCAATAATGACCTGGAGGGGAATAGTCTAAAGGAGGTGCAGGCGAGATTCAGGGAGCTTGCCAGGTTCGGTAGCAGTATGAATTTCCAGTCTATTGCTTTATCGGAGGTGCTGCCTGTGCCAAGACAAAGCACATGAAGGAAGCAGAGGATTGAGGAATTCAACCAATGGCTGGTGGGCTGGTGCACGTAGATGGGGTTTGGGTTGGTGGAGATCAACTTGGGAAGACAAGAGTTTGCCCCTGACAGACTGCACCTGAACAAGGAGGGATCTGCAGTACTAAAGAGTAAGTTAAGGGAGTTTATTGAAAGGACGTATAATTTAAACTGAATTTGGGGGGGGTTAAGACATAGTTGATTCAAGGAGACAGAAGAGATGAGAGGCATCTGGCCTCCCCCCCCCCACCAGGATGAAGAATGAGAGATGAAAAAAGCATGACCAAGGGAAGGGTAGTAGGGGATGGCAAAGAGTGGGGGATATGGTGGAAAGGATTATCCGCAAATGCCTGGAGTTTGGGGGAACAAAATGGTGGACTTGAAGGCCATTATGATGGATGAGAGTCTGGACATATTGAGACCTGGTGGACAGAGCATTTTTTATTTATTTATTTATTTAGGGATTCGGATCATACCTTTGAGCTCAGAGCTCTTTTACAAAGGTTCCACATCAAACAGTGACAATGACAGCAATAACAAACAGTTTACATACAATACTCGAATAGTAGGTAGCTAGTATACAGTAAGGATACAATGTTATTCATAGTACCAATGGTGATAGTACGGCATCAAGATCATTCAACTAGGGTAAAGGACAGTGTTTATATGTAGCGAGGGAGATAAACAGGTGTGACACCTAGTGTGAGAGCATCAACCTGGGAGACAGTTATCCCAGGTTACAGACAATTTAGGAAGGACAGGACTGGATACAAAGGGTGGGGTAGCATTGTATATCAAGGACAACATCAGGCTAACAGAAGAGCAGGAGGTAGAAGGGGAGACAGAGGTCCTGTGGATCACACTTGATAAACGGACTGGAGAATCACTGAGGCTGGGGGTGTTATACAGACCTCCTATGCAGGGAGAGGAAGGGGATAGGCAGTGGATGCAGGGGGTTACACAGATGGTTTGCAAGGGAGAGATTATATTAGTGGAGGACCTAAACCTCCCCGATGTGGACTGGGAGATCCCAGCAGCAATATCAGCCTGGAACAGGGGGATCCTAGAGATGCTACAAGATGTATTCATGCAACAGATGTTTAAGGAGCCCACTAGGGGCACTAACATATTGGACATGGTCCTCACTAATGGGGAAATTGTGGAAGAGGTGGTGGTGGGGACGGCCTAGGGACAAGCCATCACAGGACAGTGAGATTCAGGATGAAGATGGGGAGGGAGCTGAATCGGACCAGCATGAGGGTTATGGACATCAGGAAGATGGACTTTACCAGAATGAGGAGTATATTTAGGGAAGAAATTAAGGGGAAGGGAGATATAGGAGATGTGGTGGAGTTATGGGAATCCATCAAAGAGAGGGCACTGAAAGCCACTGGAATTTGTATTAAAAAAGTGAGAAAGAACAAAAAAAAAAGGAGACCACTCTGGTTTACAAGTGAGGTGACAGGGGCGATCGGGGAAAGGAAAAGGGCATTCAGAAAATATAAAAAGACAAAGAGGAAGGAGGACAGGAGACCTAGAAGGAGAAGCTGAGGCCCGGGTAGCAGGGCAAAAGATAAGGAGGGCTAAAGTTGACACTGAGGAGAAAATTTCTAGGCAGGTCAAAAGGGGGGATAAAACTTTTAATAGGTATGTATAGGAAAGGAGGATGGTAAGGCGGGGGATAGTAAGGTTGGGAGGGGAATACAGCTGGAGGTGGACTTTGAGAAAACAGGTGCTAATTAGCTACTTCTGCTCGGTCTTCATGGAGGAGGGGAAGGGTAGGGGACCTGAGTTAAGAGCAATTATGAAAGACAAAAGGATGGATCCTAGCCTGTTCAGAGAAAACAGGATAAGGGAAGAACTAGGCAGGTTAAAGGTAGACAAGGCAATGAGGCCAGATGGCTGGCACCCAAGGGTACTCCGGGAACTGAGGGAAGAGCTGGCTGCCCCACTGATGAGGCTGATTAACTTGCCCCTAGATACAGGGTGTGTGACAAGTGAATGGAGGAGGGCAGAAGTGGTGCCACTGCACAAGGGGGCAGCAAGGAGGTGGCGGAGAATTATCACCCAGTCAGACTCACCTCGGTGGTGGGTAAGGTGACAGAGGTACTAATAAAGAAAGGATAGTAGATTACCTGGCTGACAGTGCCCTGCAGGATAATAGGAAGCATGGCTTCATGAATGGGAGGTCATGTCAGACGAACCTGCTAGAGTTCTTTAATTGGGTGATGCAGGTGGTTGATCAGGGAGGAGCAGTGGACGTAGTCTATCTGGACTTCAGTAAGACCTTCGACACTGTCCCTCACAGAAGGCTGGTAAATAAGCTGGAAAGCTTAGGGGTGGAAGACTGAAAAAAGCACAGCACCAACACTTCGGTAACATGAAAAAGTTTACTCACAATGAAGAGTCAAAACAACAGCGCCATGCAGGATGATGACAGCCTCCTACCACACCAAAAGTCAACCGTTTTCGTGCATGCGCACCTCATCAGGAACTAATTCTCCATTCACAACACACCATTTAAATAGTAAAGCAGCATTAAAGTGACAGTACACCACAGTAATAGGAATACAATAAAATTGAGATAAAGAAAAAACTAATGTTATAGTATAGTGCACTATATCAATGCTCAAACAAGCACCAACAACATATGTGTATATGGATATAAAAAATACATAAATATCCATAACCTAAATATAATAAAGGTTAATTGAATACATTACTATCAATCCATACACCACAGTGCGTATGCTACATTTGAACTAGGATGACTATAGCACAGAATATAAGTTTCTGTTCTGTGGTACAGAGAAGGTTAGTGTTGGCCCCAGAGGTGGAGATCTTGATAACAACATTCTCTGTAGAAAATCTTTTTAGATCTACACTTTGGGTTGCTTAGAGAACCCAGGATTAAATTATGCTTTTGATACTGCACCTTTTTTGAGGTATACATATGCTAGATATTGATGTATTGATGTGTTCTGATATGATAATTTTGTCATTCTGTTTTCTTTTTCTCCATATTTTCTTTTTTCCACTTTTCTTTTTTGTTTTGCCTTTTATGTCTATCTTTTTCTTCTTTCCCCTTTCCTCCCCTTCTCCTTTCCCTTCCCTTCCCCTTTCCCTCTTCTGCACCCACCCTCTTTCACCCCTCCCATCCACTTCTCCCTCCCCCCTCTTTTTCCTCCCACTTTTTTCCTTTCTTTTTCTTTTTCTATCACTTTTATTTTTTCTATCTCTCTTTTTTCTGTTTTGTTTTTTTATAGGTTGAATTCTACCAAGCAATCCAAGGAAGGGGCTGGAGTAGAACAGTAACCAAGGAAGGGGCTGGAGTAGAATGGTGAAACAGTCTAGGGAGGTCAAATCATGGAAAGCCATGAGTGCAAATGCCAGGAGCCTTAGCAACAAGATGGAAGATCTGGAGGCTGTCATGGTACAGTCAGACCTGGACATTGTGGCCATCACTGAAACCTGGTATAATGATAACCACGACTGGGAGACAGATAGGGAGCTGATGCTAGCCATCCAAAGGATGGCAGACAAGGGTGAGGTAGTACTGGTTGGAGACTTCAATATTCCAGACGTGGACTGGAGCATCCCAGCAGCAGCATCAACTAGGAGCAAATTTATCCTGCACTCCCTTCAGGGTGCCTTCCTCAAGCAACTGGTCATGGAACCAACTTGGCAGAAGGCAATACTGGACCTTGTGCTCACAAACAGGGACTGGGTGATGGGGGTAACAGTGGGGGAGCACCTGGGAAACAGTGACCACCAGTCATTGTGGTTTGAAATCACAGAAAGAGCAGAACCAAACCACACAAAAACACGTATCCTGGATTTTAGGGGAGCAGACTCTGGTAAAATGGGGAGATACTTGAAAGAGGCGTTAAGGGGAATGGGACAGGAGTCAGGGATTGAAGAACAGTGGGCAGTATTTAAAATGGGGATTACAAGAACAACAGAATTATGCATTAAGCAGGTTAGCAAGAGGAAAAGGAAGAGGAGACCATTATGGTTTTCCAAAGAGGTGGCAAAGAAAGTGAAAGCCAAAAAGATTGAATTCAGGCAATACAAAAAGACAGAGGCAGAAGGGGATAGGGAGATGTACCAGGAGAAGCAAAGGGAGGCAGGGAGGTCAGTAAGGAAGCCAAAGCTCAGACAGAAGAACACATTGCAAAATCAGTGGGTGAGGGACAAAACCTTTTACAGGTACATAAGTGAAAAAAGAAAGACAAAGGGAGGGATAGTGAGACTGAAGGGGAGGATGGGGCTGCGTGGAGGATGACAACAGTAAAGCTGACATATTGAACAGGTATTTCTGCTCAGTCTTTACTGAAGAGGAGGAGGGTAATGGGTCTGAAGGGAGTACAAGGGGTGAGAATGGTGCAGAAATGGACACAAGTCCCTTTACATGAGAAAGGGTCCTGAAGGAACTGGAAGTAATAAGAGTTGATAAAGTAATGGGCCAGATGGGTGCACCCAGGGTCCTTAAAGAACTAAAAGAGGTGGTGGCTGAACTTGGCTATCCTGTTTAGCCGATCACTGGAAACAGGGAGGTACCCAAAGACTGGAGGACAGCAGATGTAGTCCCTTATACAAAAGTGGGAACAAAGAGGAAGCGGGAACTACAGACAGTCAGCCTCACCTCGGTAGTGGGAAAGATCATGGAAGCACTACTGAAGGAGAGATTGGTGGAACATCTGGTTGTCAATGGACTACAGGACCCAAGGCAGCATGGTTTCACCAGTGGGAGGTCATGTCAGACCAACCTCGTTGAATTTTTTGACTGGGTGACTAGGGAGGTGGATCAGGGGAGGGCAGTGGACATGGCCTATCTGGACTTCAGCAAGGCCTTTGACACTGTGCCACATAGAAGACTATTACACAAACTGGGGAATATGGGTGTGGGCAGAACAGTAGTGTGATGGGTAGGTAACTGGCTGGGTGGCAGGACACAGAGGGTGGTGGTAAATGGCTGTCACTCCACAGAGGGAAGATTGACCAGTGGGGTACCACAGGGATCAGTGCTGGGACTGGTCCTATTCAACATCTTCATCAGTGACATTACGCAGGACCTAGAAGGCAGAATTTCACTGTTGCTGATGACACAAAGCTCTGTAACAGAGTAGACACACTAGAGGTGTAGACAGAATGAGAAGCGACCTGCAGAAACTTGAAGAATGGTCAGAGGTTTGGCAGTTGAAATTCAATGCAAAGAAGTGCAAGATAATGCATATGGGCAAAAACCTGGCACAATATATCAGTTGGGGGTGAGGATATAGCATGCACCAAGCAGGAAAGGGATCTTGGGGTTGTCATCTCTGATGACCTCAAGGTAGGGAAACAGTGTGACAAGACAGCAGGTAAAGCAAATAGGATGCTGGGATGTATAGGCAGGGGCATCACCAGCAGGAAAAGGGAGGTCATAATTCCGCTTACAAGACACTAGTGAGGCCCCACCTGGAGTACAGTGTACAGTTCTGGAGACCATACCTACGTGAAGGACATAGACAGGGTAGAGAAGGTTCAGAGGAGGGCAACAAGATGGTGCATGGATTGCATCACAAGTCCTATGAAGACAGGTTGAAGGAACTGAACATGTACTCCCTGGAGGAGAGGAGGAGAGAGGGGATATGATGAGAGACATACAAGTATCTTACAGGGAGGAACAGAGTGCAGGAAAACACTATTTTAAGCGAAAAAGATGTTCCAGGACTAGAAGGCATGGGATGAAGTTGGAGGGAGGCGATTCAGAGGAAACATGAGAAGAATTTCTTCACAGAACGGGTGGTGGACAAGTGGAACACCCTGCCAGAGGAAGTGGTGGGGGCTGAAACAATCACGGGATTTAAGAATGCATGGGATAGACATAAAGGAATTCTGGAGGTCAGGGGTAAGGGGCAACAGACTTCTAGGAAAACAAACTGAACTTACAAGCTCAGATGGGCAGACTGGGTGGGCCATAGGCCCTTATCTGCCGACACTGTCTATGTATCTATGTATCTATGTAATCCTGGAATTTCATGATTGTTTTGCCTGAATTTCTATAGTTCCAAATAGCTTGAGTAGAGTTGTTTAGTATATGCATTGTGGTGTATGGATTGAAAGTAATGTATTCAGTTAACCATTATTATATGTAGGTATGGATATTTATGCATTTTTTTATATCCATATACACATATGTTATTGGTGTTTGCTTGAGCAGGCATTGATATAGTGCAATAAAGGAATAATGCCCGACAGTGTTATGCTGGGATAACATCCCACCTTGGGTGGTTGGGCCCGAGGCCAACGGATGTTATCCTTTTATTTGACCTGTATCGGCCTTTGTTTCTGTTCTGTGGTTGATGGCAGTATTTACTTCCTGGTTGCCGTACTGACACTGTTGACTTGTTTTTTCGGGGTTGCCGCCAAGCTGGGAACGGAGCGCTGCTGATCCACGCGCACAGTTGCCGACCGGATTTAAATTTAATTTCTGTTTTATGTTCTCCGGTAGTTTTGTGGCATTTATGATGTGTACCAGGACAAACCTATGGACAACATTGAAAGTGCTAGGTGCAAGGATCAATCGACGGAGGTAAGGGTTCTGGCCACTTCTGTTACTTTGAGAAGCCGCTGCGTAAAGAAAAAAAAAACCCTCGGTTTGTTTTATCGGTTTAAAGTTTTAATTGCAGCAAGTGAACGGAGTTGTGCTGCATTTATGAAAAGCTCGCTGCTGACTACGGGATAGATTTTAAAAGTGCCTAGCAGCATGAAATCAGTAGAGTGCACCGATTTTTTAAGTGGTAAGGTCATTTTCTGTACTGGGACTACAGCCGGGATGTTATGCTGGGATAACATCCCGGGTCCAGCCCCAGACTGACCAATCACAGTCCAGCATTATTTCTTGCCATTGTATAATATACTATAACATTAGTTTTTCCTTTTTCACAATTTTTGTGTTTGCTTGTACGCATGTGCAAGAAACATAGTGCCATCATCTGAGTTTTCCAGAGGTGTGTCGGCCTCTTCCAATTCAGTCAGTGTGTTTGCAGGCGCAGTCGCAGTGCGCCGATCACTGCTCCAGCTGTCTATGATAGCAGTTGAAAATGCAGTGGCATACAGTTGAAAGGGAGAGCTCCACTTCAGTGAGCAGAGCTCCACCCCTCAACACGCACGCATGCATATTGCGTACTGACATGCGTCCCCCCCAAAGCACATACTGTTTAGCCTAAGGGGTGCCCAATGCCCCATCGGCTCCACGCCGCCGCCCCCAAAAAAGCTTTCCTGGTGCCACGCTGGGAGCTCACCCCAGCGCATAATACTGCCAGGCGGCTGACGGGGTGCCCAATCCCCCGTCAGCTCCAGCCCCCAAACAGCCTTACAGTTGCCACGCTTGGGAGCCCAGCCCAGCGTGGCAAGCCTGTGATGACCGATGGAGGTGCCCAATCCCCCGCTGGCTTCAGCCCCCAAACAGCCTTTCCAGCTGCCATGCTGGGAGCCCACCCCAGCGTGGCAAACGTCTTGTGTCGTCAGAATAATAAAAAAAACAAAAACTGTAAATTAAAAAATGGTCCCTCGCAGTCTCCCTGCCCCCACCTGCACCCACTCACTGCACACCCTGCCTCCCCACACCACCCCTTACCCCATATTTACCTCCGGAGTCTGGTGCGACGATCTTCAGTGGACCGGGAACACGTCTGCACTCTTCAAAGCTGACCGCGAACTGAGGAAATGCTGGTAAGCTGTATAATGTGATAGATAGGGTTTTTTTCAACTTTGCTGCATTTCTCAGGCATTTTTTGGAATTTTTGCACCGAATTTTCAACATGGGGTTTTTGGGACCCCTTCTCATGAATGCTGTCACTGTCATGGTGTTATCTGAGCCTGAAGGGTGATTTCACACTCACTGCACGAAATCACCTTTTGGGACCAAATAATGAAACGACACTGCCAGTGTTCATAAGGTGGGCTCTCAAGAAGCCTATTTTGAAAATTTGGTGGAAAAATTCCTAAAAATGACTGTTTTATGAGCGTGCATTACGCAGTTCCTACGCACGCTCATAAGTTCACGAATTTTCAATATTTTCACTCTAGATTTTCAACATTGCCATTTTACCACACCTTCTTATAAGCAGTCTAGCTATCATTTTTCACATCTCACCTAAAACGTGTTTCCGCCCAAGCAGCGCACAATGGTGCAGTTGGTGTGTGAAATCAATGTACAGGACAAATTAAGAAAATCACAGTGACACTGTTCATGAGCAGAGGTCTTAAAATGGCTATGTTGAAAATTTGGTGAAAAAATTCCTAAAAATGACTGTTTTTCGAGCGTGCATTGCAGAGTTCCTACGCACGCTCGTAAGTTCGCAAAGTTTCAATATTTTCACTTCAGATTTTCAACATTGCCATTTTACTACACCTCCTTATGAGCAGTACAGCTGTCATTTTTCACATCTCACCCACAACGTGTTTCCACCCATGTGGCGCACAATGGTACAATCGGTGTTCGAAATCAATGTATGGAACACATTAAGAAAATCACAGTGACACAGGTCATGAGTAGAGGTGTTGAAATTGCTATGTTGAAAATTTGGTGAAAAAATTCCCAAAAATGACTGTTTTAGGAGCGCACATTGCACAGTTCCTACGCATGCTGGCAAGTTTTCGAATTTGTAATATTTGCACACCAGATTTTCAACAGTGCCATTTTACCACACCTCCTTATGAGCAGTACAGCTACCATTTTTCACATCTCACCCAAAATGTGTTTCAGCACATGTAGCGCACAATGGTACAGTCGGTGAGCGAGAACAATATTTGGGACAGATTAAGAAAATTACAGTGACACTGGACATGAGCAGAGGTCTTAAAATGGCTATGTTGAAAATTTTGGTGACAAAACTCCATCAAATGACTGTGTAATGAATGAGCATTATGCAGTTTCCACGCATCCTCATAAGTTCATGAATTTGTAATATTTTCAGTCCAGAATTTCACCAGTGGCATTTTTCCACACCTCTTTATGGACAGTACAGCTGTCATTTTCCACAACATGGCCGAAATGTGTTTTCACACTTTCAGTGCAGAAATGCGTGGTCGCTGTAGGAAATCATTGTTCGGGACAGATAATGAAAATCACATTGACACTGTTCATGATTGGAGGTCCCAAAATGCCTGTGTTAACAATCTGCTGTAAAAAAATCCCCAAACTAGTTACATTATGGGTGTGCGTTGCACAGGCTTGTGACTTCACCAGTTTTTTTAAGATTTTCACAGCAGATTTTCAACATTGCCATTTTTTACACCTCCCCATGAACAATATCGCTGTCATTTTTCACATCCTGTTCAGAATATGTTTTTGCACCTGTGGTGCCAAATGCCATAGTAGCTGTGCAAAAGCAGTTTTCGGCTACCAAACTGATATTGCCACTGTTCATGAGGTGGGGTCACAAAAAGACCATGTTGAAAATTTGGAGTGAAAATACCAACGAATGCCCGAGGTGTTAGGGTTTCTGACCATAACATCCCACCCTGTAGAGAATGACAGGCATCAGGGGTGTGACTTGGGATTCTTGCCTGTAATGCTCATACCATTCAACCCCCACCCCCACCCACACCCTGCAGCCAGTGAGAGGCATCAAGGTGTGCCTCAGACTCTTCGGGCCCAAACGTCAACCCATTCTCCTATACCACACCCATCTAACCATATTTTCTGATGGAATGGGGTGCGCATAAGGGCCAAAGATCCCAAGACACACTGTGACACTTGTCAGTGTCTACAGGGTAGGGTGTGGTGAAATGGCATGGTTGTTATGCCTGATGACCCAAAGGCACACCCCAATGCCAGTCACTCTCTGCAGGGTGGTGGTGGGGTTGGCTTCAGTTTAATACTTCGCTGCCATTCCTATTATGCAGCTCTGTAACTTCTACAATACCAATGCCAATGCCAGCAAGCAAACATTCGGCATTGACAAATGCTAGTATAGTATTTATATTAGTATGGTGTACTGTCACTTTAATGCTGCATTACTATTTAAATGCTGTGTTGTGAATGGAGAATTAGTCCCTGATGAGGCACACACCAGCAAAACCGGTCAGACTTCTGGAGTGGTAGGAGGCTGTTGTCATCCTGCATGGAGCTGCTGTTTTGACTCTGCATTGTGAGTAAAACTTTTATAATGTTACGGAAGTGTTGGTGCTGTGTTTTTTTTCAGTTTTGTATTTTATAATTGGCGTATGTACAACAGGGGCTGGAACTGCTTTCTTCATGTTGCAAGCTTAGGGGTGGGACAGAAAATAACAAGGTAGGTAGAAAACTGGTTGATGGGCAGAAGCCAGAGGGTGGTGGTAAATGGAGTTCACTCCAGGGTGAGGGGGGTGACCAGTGGAGTACCCCAGCGGTCGGTACTGGGATCACTCCTTTTTACATTCACTTGTGTGCATGTGAAAGGAATGTTTTGTAATAGTATGACTTTCTGGAGGTGTGTGACCCTCCTGTGCAATCCAGTGCTCGGTGTAGCAGGCGTGACAGTACCGCTCCAATGGATGGGCAAGCTGTCTGTGACAGCAGTTCAACTGCCCTGGTCTTGACATCTAAGAAAAGGTCCGCTGCTACAATCAGCAGTGTAACGTGTATGTATTTAGCCTGTTTACATCACCTTTTGTCTAGCACTTTCTTTGCACCTTGCTTCAACCACACTGATCTCTAGCTGGTGTGTCTAGCACTAGCTTGTACCGCACCGATGCCTCGCTCATCTTCTGGTGAAGTTTGACACAGCTAGTCTGGGGAATAAAACTAGTAAAGGCACAAGACACTGCGCCAGCACAATGAAACTTGTTCAATGTCACAGTTCAACTTCACACGCTGTAGTGTCTCCCTGCTTGAAGCTTACTAAACCCCACACTTGTCTGCTTCGTAGGTTTCTTCCCAAGTTAGACAGCCCAGGAACCTCCTCCTTTGTTTAATTCCCAGCAGTAACTAAATTTCCTGTTGACACTGGAATATTTAGAAAAGTGTTGGGAAGGCAGCGCTAGAATCATTCAACTCCAGCATTCCTGAGTTCTTCCCACCCTCGGTCTGATGGTCGGGCTCACTTCACCCTAATATCTGTAATGTGGTGAACTTGGAAAGGCAACATTTAATTGTGTGTCTAGAGTTTCACTTTCCCTGCCTCAGAGTTTCTGTCTGGCCATTATTTGCACATTCCTTGCCTCCTCCTGCATGCCACAGTCTTGACAGCATGTAAGAGGAGCTGTCTGGTGATATCTGGAGCTGCAGCCGGAGGACTCCGCGCCAATCAGAACAAATCTCATCATCTCCCCTCTGTTGGCAGGCCTGTGAGACCTGCACTGTTGTGTGGAACTGGGATTCCCCCCTCCCTTAGTCCCTCTGGCTACAGTCACTGCATGTTGATCTGCTGCCCCCAACCCTCTCACTTTGCCCACTGATGGCCGAAGCCTGGCTGGTGGAAGAGGAGAGTCGTGTGACAGGACCGAAGGGACTGTACTACAACCCGTAGAGCCAGAAGAGGACAAAGCAGCAATCCGGCAACAGGTAAAAGAGAGACGGAGGCAACAAAACTTACTTCGTGGAAATCATTAAGGAAGTGATCTGTTCAACAATCGTTAGGTGCACTGATTGTATGAAATGTTCTGTGTGATTTCCAGGCAGACGCTGATGTGCTTAAATCTGTTTCAAGAGTACCAGGCAAGAGTATCAATGTGGGAACTGGGTCACAAGCATCTGTTTAATTAAGGTCAACTAAATGCAAGCAAAGGCAGTGTGGGTGATCCTTTTAAGCCATGAGCTTTTATGTTCTACTCCCACCACAGCCTCTGGTTTATATATGACTCTGAACAAGTCACTTTAATTCCCCTGCATCAGTCTGTTCCTGTTAGAGGCAAGACCCCAAAGATACTGTATTTTACATTTTTCTGCTCTTTTATGGCAGGGTATTTCCCCATGTTAATGATGGCATTATTGTTTTTGTTCCTTCTAAGACCCTTGGGGCACCCCACTCCTTTGCACCCCATAAGTCCCAGCTGCTGGCTGGATTCATTTGCCTCCACTGTTCACAGGCTCCATGATCTCTTGGGTCCTATGACTTGCTCCCATGATGCAGAGAGTCCCTATCTTTGGTGGGATCTTGTCTCCCCTTTGGCAGGTCAGGGGGAGGAGGAAAGCACTGATTGACCTGGGGGTCTGAGGGGGTACATCATGGCAGTGCTCAGAGTGACTCAGAAGGACAGAGGGACATCATCTAATGTGTCTCAGACAGGACCATGTTATCCCTCACTTCACCCATCCTCCAACATGCAGCATGTCTGCGTCAGTGTCCTGAGGGGTGCTGAGCAATGCATGGTCACCCACGGTGCTCAGGGTACCACCACCAGAAGACTTCCACAGGAGGAGAGCATCCTTGTGTACACTGTTACCCTCCATGGCAGCATCTTTTCCTGCCATCCTGGGCTTCAGTACATTTTTTTTTATTCTTAAAAGTACAGAAGTTGCATGTGCTTAGGTTTCAGTTTTTTAATCATTTGTTTATTTTCTATACTTTCTGGAATGTCAATGAATTAGTGTACTGAACTACCAAAATTATAATGCCACAGTGAAGAGTATGAAGAACATTTATGAGTAACTCACATACCAGTACTGGGGAAGGGATTCACATTTCCCTGTTTTGTGCCAACACAGTTTAAAGCATAGCAGGGTTTGACATTGACTCGTGAGCAGTGCGCTGTTGTGAGGCTGCTAAGTTTACAGGAAACGTGTTGAGTGTGTGTGGAAGGTTTGTGAAATTTCTCTTCTTTAAAGAGCTACTGATTTTTACAGAAGTATTTTAAATTCATATCATACAGCTGGCAGTATGGCCCCATGCAGTATCTCGTTTTCATGGGTGTCCCTTTGTACATGTAGGGTTCCCTGTGCTTAAATATATTTATTTATTTGAAAAGTCTCACCAGGAAAAACATATAGAGTTGCAATAACTCAGATGCTTCCGGGGGGGGGAGGGGGTGGACACATACTAACATACTAAAAAACAGCAGATTATGACCTGTGGTCTTTCGAGTCTGCGTGGGGATTGGTGCCTACCCAGGGCACCATTATAACACCCCCTCCCCTCCCTACAGAATCCCCAACCTCCAGTGAGGCTCTAGGATGCACACTTCCCCTATACCTCTCCCAGGCCTTCTTGAACCCCTCCACAGTTGTGGCACCCACCAACTCCATGGGTAACCCATTCCATGGCTTCACTGCCTTCTCAGTGAAGGAGCGTCTCCTTGTTTCCCCCCCTTACTCTCCCCCATCTAGCCTCATTGAGTGTCCCCTGGTGGCCCCTACCTCCCTTAGTTGAAGCACCCCTTCAAGGCTTACCCTATTCATTCCCTTGAGATATTTGAAGACCTCGATCATATCCCCTCTGTCTCTTCTCTCGTCCAATGAGTACAGTTTGAGTTCCTCCAGTCTCTTTCTCCATAGGGCTTTTCCCTTAGTCCTTGCATCATCCTGGTCACCCTCCTCTGGACCCTCTGCAAAAGAGCAATATCCCTTTTTAAAGAGAAACAATGGAAAAGACAAAGCTTTCCTCAGACACTGCAGAAACTCTCACTTAGTGCTTTCAGACAGTAACAACTTTATTTAATGATTTAGAATAGCTACCCACAACTTCCACTTTCTGTTGCTGGCAGCAGCCGTTTCATGACCAGCAGTGAGCTTCCTGAGCTCTCTGTATGCTAATATGCCTGTTTGACCTCAGCTATTGGTTGGCAGGACATATTAGCATAAAGTAAGCTCAGGAAGCTCTCTGCTACTCATGAAATGGTGGCTGCCAGCAATAGAAAGTGAAAGTTGAAGGCCACTGTTTAAATCACTAAAAAATCAATTAGAGTTATTTGTTAAAAAATTTTACCATCTGAAAGCACTAATCAGGTATTTTTGTATTGCCTGGGTAAAGCTGTGCCTTTTCCACTGTTTCCCTTTAAGTAAATACACTGAAACTGCATGCAGTACTCAAGGTGTGGTCTAACCAGGCAATTGTACAGCGGAATGCACCTCTCTACTCCTTAAAGTTATACACTTCCCGGCTATGCACCCCAGCATTTTATTTGCTTGGGCTGCAGCCCTTCTACATGGCTCCAAGTTATTCATTTTAGCATCCACCGCCACTCCGAGGTCCTTCTCCCCCCTCCTCGAATGCTGCAGTGCCTCCCCCCAAGGTGTATACATGAGCCAGGGTTCCCCCCCCAGGTGAAGAACCCCGCATTTCACAATATTAAATTTTACTTTCAAGGCACATGACCACCTCCACAGGGTCTCCAGGTCCTCCTGGAGAGCAAGCTTCCCCTCTTCCCCATCCACCACCGCCCACAGCTTTGAGTCATTGGCAAACAGGCTCATCCCGCTCCTGATACGACTTCTGATGTCTGAGATATAGAACAGGAGTGGGCCCAGTACCGATCCCTCTGGGACTCCAATAATGACTCTCCTGGGGGATGACACCCCCCCAAACCCTTACCTTCTGTACATGCCCGGCTAGCCGGTTTCCTATCCACCTGACCATCTGTCCCCCATCCCCATATCCACCAGCTTCCCCAGCAGCTTGGAATGTGGCACCAAGTCAAACGCCCTGCTAAAGTCTAGAATGAGGACATCCACTGGCCTGCCCAATCCCCATTGGCTCCAGCCCCCCTAACAAACACCCAGGTGGCACACTGAGGCCCACCCCAGTGCGCTCCATACCCCCCGGCTCACTATATGCCAGCGGGTGCCCAATCCCTGTTGGCTTCAGCCCCCCTAAAGAAACACCCAGGTATGCCGCCATACTGGGAGCCCACCCCAGCATGCCCAAAGTGTCCCACATTGCTGTTTTCTTTTTTTTTTCCCCCTATGAAAACAGGAACTGGTTCTTTTCAGTCTCTTGTACCCCCTCCCCATACCCACGCCTACCCTCTGCGCACCCCAGCTCCACACACACACCCCTCACCCCATACTTACCTCAAAAGCCCTGCGGGACAATTTTTGGTGCACAGGGAACACATCTGCACTCTTCAAAGCCGACTGCAAATGGAACAAATGTCGGTAAGCTGTATAATGGCATAACATTTTTTTTTCGACTTTGCCGCATATCTAGGCCATTTTTGTGAATTTTGACACCACATTTTCAACATGTGGTTCTTGGGACCCCGCTTCATGAATTCAATCACTGTTATGACATTATTTGGTCCTGAAAGGTGATTTCTTCGTCACTGCATGGAATCACCTTTTGGGACCAATTACTGAAATGACAGTGTCACTGTTCATGAGGTGGGGTCCCAAAAAGTCTATATTGCAAATTTGGTGAAAACATTCCCCAAAATGGCTGTGTTATGAGCATGCATTGTGCAGTTTCCACGCACACTTGTAACTTTCTGAATTTGTAATATTTTCACTTAACATTTTCCACATTGGCATTTTTTTATACCTCCTTATGAACAGTACAGCTGTTATTTTCCACATCCTGGCCAAAATGTGTCTTCACATATCCGATGCACAATAGAGTGGTTGATGTGGGAAATCAATGTGTGGGACAAAGTATGAAAACCACAGTTCATGAGCAGAGGTCACAAAATGCCTACGTTGAAAATTTGGTGAGAAAATTCCAAAACATGACAGTGTTACGAGCGTGCCTTGCACAGTTTCCACACACACTCCTAACTACGAGAATTTGTAATATTTTCACTCCAGATTTTTGACATTGGCATTTTGTCACACCTCTTTATGAACAATACAGCTGTCATTTTTCACACACTGGCCTAAATGTGTTTCCGCACATGCGGTGCATAATGTCGCAGTCACTGTGGGAAATCAATGTTCAGGACAGATTAACAAAATCACAGTGACATGGTTTATGAGCAGAGGTCCCAAAATGCCTATGTTGAAAATTTGGTGAGAAAATTCCACAAAATTGCTATGTTACCAGCATGTGTTGCACAGTTTCCACACAGGCTCATAACTTTGAGAATGTCTGGGTTGTTAGTGTTCCTAAAACAAGACAGTTAAATTAGCAGTGCAACGAAAAAAGTTATTCCAAAAAACAAATTTTCTGCTTTGGTTATAAAAAATATTGGGAAAACTGTTGATTTGAGTTTTCTGGATGCTTCCTATGCTGTATACTGTACATTTGCATTTTTATCCGGACTCATATCCTCCTTTGATCCTCAGTATTATTTCTATGCAAAAATGAGGCGGCCATCTTTTTTTCTTGAGAAATAATTACTTTAAAACATTCATAAAATTCTTAAATGATAATGAAAGCTGAAAATTTCACCACCAAAATAAACTGGAAGACATCTGGCACCATTTAGGAAGAAAAAAAAGTGGGGTAAAATTTTAACCCATTTTCGTTGCACTGCTGCTTTAAGAAGTATAATGCTGAAGTGTAACTCAAATGCAAGAAGAGTTGCAGAGAGGTACTCTGTTGGGACATGGGTGCTGAAAGGACATGGATACAACTGGGGGAGGCCTGCATCAATGCCAAACACCACTGCAAATGCCTGCAAGTGAACGTTCGGCTTTGACAAATGCTTGTTAATATCTGTATCAATGACATAGCGGATGGGCTGGAGGGGAGTGTGTGCCTATCTGCAGATGACACAAAGATCTGCAGTAGGGTAGATACCCTGGGAGGGGGCCATGAGGCAGGACCTGAAGATTCTGGATGAGTGGTCGGAAACTTGGCAGCTGAAATTCAATGCCAAAAAGTGTGCAGTGATGCACATGGAGTGCAAAAACCTGCAAGCCACTTACACTCTAGGGGAGGAGGTAATTAAGACAGCAGAGCAGGAAAGGAATCTGGATATTATAATATCAAGCAACCTTAAGGTAGGTAGCCAATGCAGCAGAGCCGTGGGGAGGCAAATGGAATGTTGGCATGCATTGGGAGGGGCTTAACTCACAGAAGGAGGGAGATACTGATGCCTCTTTATAAAGCCATGGTGAGACCGCACCTGGAGTATGGGGTCCAGTTCTGGAGAACATACCTATGCAAGAACATATATGGGATTAAGAGGGTTCAGAGAAGGGCAACCAACATGGTGAACAGTATACAGGGGAAGACATATGAGCAGAGGTGCAGGGAATTGGATCTGTACCCACTGGAGACTAGAAATGAGAGGGGGGACATGATTGAAACATTTAAGTACATGAAGGGGTTCAATAAGGTGAAGGAGGGGAGCTTATTTAAAAAGGAAGGAGGGGGCTAAAACTAGAGGGCATAGCTAAAATTAGATGAAGGAAGGTTTAGAGACAATGTGAGGGGGCGTTACTTCAGGGAAAGAATGCTGGAGGCCTGGAAAAAACTACCAGAGGAAGTGATGAAGGCTGAAATGTTGGAGGGATTCAAGAGGGCATGAGACACACACATGGAGTAGTTGAGTGGGAGGCATGGGAGGGCCCGTGGTAAAGGCGATGAGTAAGGGGAGGAAGGGCAGACTCAATGGGCCAGTGGGGTCCTTTTCTGCTGTCAGATTTCTATGATTCTATGAAATAATGTATCTTGTTTCCAGTAGCATACTTGTTACATACAAGTCTATAACTCAGAGCACATAAGTGTTGATTTCCAGGTTCAGAGGTCATTTCTGACACTGAAGGGCAAGCCTGTGGTTTGGTGGGGTTAAGGGCAACATTCACTATGCTCTCACATCCAATGTTACTTAGGCACACACCTCCAGCATCCTCTGGATACCATTTCCCAGCTTGGATGCCTCTCTCACTTTTTCAGGCTGCTAGTCCAGCTGCTACACTTCACTAATCTGTTGTTTCTCTCCTCTGGCTTGCCTTGTGATTCCAGCTCTTGGTTTCTGCTCCAGATCACCTCCCAGGCTCCTACTTCTGTACGCAGTGGGATGGGGGGAGTCCAGCTTCTTTCATTGTGCCTACTCCCCTTGCCTTTTTGCTCTGCTGTGTCTGTGGGGCCTGTCCAGTTCCTGCTGCTACCCATATTGCTTGTGTCTCCCTCATTGAATTCCTTAGTCTGTGCTGGACTTGGCATCCCTCTGCTGTCTTGGTTGCCTGCCAGGTGCCTTGGATGGAAGTTTGGCAATGTGGGACCCTTCTCTATATTATTGGGGGCCTTCCAGCAAAGCCTTTTCTTCAGTTCAGCTGCTTCGTTATTTGAACAGTCTACCTAACTTACTCTCTAGTGCTCTTCTCAGGCCCCAGTGTTTATACTACTGCTATTAAAAGGGCTACCCCTCTCTTCTTGCCATATAGCATACCATATGGCTTTCAGGTACATGCTCCAATGACTACCGGGCCCATGCCCCCTGACTATTGGGCACACAGTCCTACATACCATATATTAGGCTCCCTGCTACAGTCAGGCCTATGTTCCCATCTTACTACCCACATAGGCAAGGCAAGTCTTTCATGGCTCTGCTCAAATGATTAACAATGCTTTTGTACTCTGTAGTTTGAGGAAACAAATGGGCATCCAGTACTGAGCAGTTATTTCTCCTGTTATTTTCTCCTTCTAATATTCATCTTGGGGTTCATGTAGGGCCTAGATGTTGTAGGGTCTTGTATAATTAGGACTATGCAGTCTTAGAGACCTTTAGCCCGAGTACTTGTCTGAGACTGTCCTGTAGTCTGTGTGTAGCTTTCTTTAGCCCATGAGGCACACACAAGCTTTTTTCTCTGCTTGCCCTTGAATTTCCAATTACCTGCCAATGGCCTGTCATGATTTTGGTCTGTGTCCCTTCCTTTCTCAAGACAGCATCCCTAAATTCATACTGGGGTGCAGCTCTTACTAGGATGAGGGTCCTTATGACTAGGGTTGCCACCTATCTGGTTTTTGATTGGATAATTCGGTTTTTAGGGTCCTTATCCGGTCATCCGGTTTTAGTTACATGCAGTCCAGTTTTTGGGCCATTTTGAGTGCTCGTATACTCTTAAAACTGATGTATCAAATTATACAATGGCAAGAACATTTCCTGGACTCTGATTGGTCAGTGTGTGCCTGAGACAGTGATGATATTGCACAATAACATCACTGTGATTTTTTTTTTGGATGATTATATGGATCTTTTTTCAGAAACAAAGATACACTGCCTCACTAAATATCTACTAAAAACATTTGTATTGTTTTGTATACCCTCGAGCCATTGTATAATTGCAATAAGGCACTCCAAGGTGTGTTGTGCTTAAACCCACCCCTGGAGTGACGTTATTACACGATAACACACACCTTGGCATGCCTTATTGCTTAATCATTCACTGTTTTGGCTGCATTACATGTCCAGGTTACAAAGAAGTTCTGCTGTCACAGTCATTCAGACCTGCCTTTGTTTGTAAAAGCAGACTGTCTGGGAGGTGTAAAGGATGGCCATTAATATCATTAGCAGTAAATTAATCTATTCTTTTCCACTCTGAATTTTAAGTATGGTCTTTTACTGCTATGACAGGAAACAGTTTTTACACCTTTACGTGCTCTCATGTGTTTCTTTTTGTTTGTTCTATATCATGGTAAGTTTTAAACCCATTTTTGTTAAATTAGTAATCTAACTTTTATTGCTTTTATCACTACATTTGCTCTAATTTTTTGTATTACTTGAACATTGCATGACATTAGCTACACTTTGACAGGTCATTCAGATAAATAGCATTGAATGGTGTATGTGAAATTGTGAATGTCTTAGAAATATGAAAAGAAACAGCAGTAACTGTGGAGGTAAAGGGGAACACAGTGCAGTATTAAGGGTACCACAAGTACTGATAATTAAGTTATCAAAAATTGGTCAAAGAATTAGAATACATGTCTGACATGGAAAGGAAAATGGGAGAGTGTTTAACAGAGGGCTGAGCAATAAGCTGTGACTGAGTTTGGCACATCCAGCAGACCTGAGTTTGATTCCCACAACATCCACTTAAATACTGTGTGACCTGAGCAAGTCACTTAACCTCCCTGTGCTCCTGGGTCACTTCTGTAAAATGGACCATGTGGCCTATGGGAGGTAATCTTGTTGCCAAAGAATAAAAATAAATAACTGAATAAATAAATCAAATAAATAACAGTATAACAATAATTTCCTATCACTAGTAATGTCTATTCCAACCATACCTCTCAACTGTCCCTGATTTTCAGGGAAGGGGCTGATTTTGCCTCAGGATTTTCCTCTGTCCCTCGTAAAATTTGTGTTTTTTATGACAGAACAGTGGGGATTAAAAGCACAAAATAATGTCAAGCATTAAAGTTACAGACTTCTTCTTCTTCAGAAAATGCATCTTAACACAAATCCTTTCATTCTATCAACTTTCTGAGTGAATAGTACCAATTTTTAAGATGTGTCCCTCATTTGGGGTCTTTGTCCCTGATTTTTTTTAAACCTTGTCCCTGATTCATGAGGCAAGAGGTTGAGAGGTATGATTCCAACATCACAAATGGCTTTGTAGGAGGAGGAGTGATATACTCGTTAGTCATAAAAAAGGGGTGGAGCCAGAGGCGGGATTTGGGGTGTGGTTTCAGATCCGGTTTTTACCTCATCCAAAGGTGGTAACCCTACTTATGACATGCGACAGTATTATTGGCAACAACCATAGGGTAGGTCTTCAGGAGAACCAGAGACTGTGCAATAAGTTATACAGTAGTGGTCCCTGTCCTCAGGGATTCTGTTCTATTCTTTCCATGGACTGAATCCTATGGCTTTCAGGGTGAGGCCTTCTCTGGGATGAGGGTCCTATTAGCCAAAGTTTAAACACAAACAGAAAAGAGTAGCCTCTTAGAGCCAGTAGAGTGTGGGGTTAAATTAACATATGTTAAAACCCAGCAAAAAAAAACTCGCTCAAATACCAAGAAAGGATGGAGATGTCCACAAGCCATTTTTTGTAATTCAAAAAGCAGACTTTATTTGAACAAGGCACAGGGTAACGACCCCAGGATAAAAGAGATTCTCATTTTGTTTCTCTTTTTACCCCTGGGGTTGTTACCTGTTCAAATCAATCTCTTTTCATATAATAAAAAAAAAATCTAGTGGACATCTCCGTCCTTTCTTGGTATTTGAGTGATGTCTTTTTGCTGGGTTTTATCCTTTTAGCCATAATGGACTGTCTCTACAGTACCTTAAATGTAGTGTACCATTACTGGACAAGCTTCATGGCTCCATGGCCATAGCTTCATGGGTCACATTTTGCCATCTAACTGGATTCTAAATTCCATGCAAAAGTTTCAGCCATCTTTAAGATGTAACTCTCTTTCCATTTGTCCAATCTACATATCTTTCATTTCATCCTAACACAAATAATCATTGTGAAGGTTCACAGATTAATAATAAATATAGGTGTAATGTATCAAAGTTAAAGGTACCCCTGCAGTGCCCCAGTAGTCCCCAGCTTCCCCCAGGTACACAGTAAAGTGCCCAGTGCACTAAAAGCATGTAAAAAATTGATTTTATATTCAGCATAAGCAACAATGGCCTGAATGGAATGTTGTGCTAAGCTGCTCATGTACAGCATTCCACTCCAGCTATTCTAGAATTGGTAGGTTTAGGATTTGAAAGAAAAGTTCAGTTAGAGAGAGTTCCTGGTAGCTGTGGAGGGGAGAGGATGCAACAGGTCTTGCGGGACCAGAAAAAGGCTTATCTGCTGCTGAAGCCATCCATCCAGGCTTGCTTGCATGCCTGCTCCTTCTCCAGCTGCTGAAGTCTACTAGAAGCTTTGTTTTAAAAGGTTTTTAACAGTTTTTTCCCTGTGGATTCCTGGGTGGCTGTTGAGGAGGGAGGACACAGCAGGTTTGGGGAAAAGGAAAGAGGTTTACCGGTTGTTGAAGCCATCCCCTGTAACCTGGCTGTGCTCCTGCTCTGCCTCAAGCACCTGAAGACTGCACCGAAGATTTCCGGCATGATCGGTGATGCCATCGGGGCCCACAAGAAAAGAAATGTGTGTCCAGTGCGGTCGTTGAGCTGTGTGCCCTGCCGTTTATTTATTTTGGCCCCCCCCGCTTAATTTAAAAGTAATTCCGGTCACCTGTCGGCGGCTTGCAAGTGCCACATCATCGTCCTACTTGTCGGCCATCTCAAGCCCCCCAGATGTCCACCGTGCTGCCTGCAAACGCCTTTCCACTGCCTACATACCTCCTGCCTCCTGATCCAGCCTTTCTGCATCCCCTGCTGGTGTGGTGAGTTTGCTGCAGCACCTGCATTGTGCTGTCTGCCTAAAAAAGCAAAATGCTACTTTTGTTTTAATCATTTATTTGCACTTTGCACAGTAAAGAGTTGCTGCTGAGTGCCACAGGATGAATCAGGCAAAGGACCAAATTAATGAAGGGGCGGGTTTAGCAATGCCCACAGGGAAGGGCCAAGGAAGTAAGGTCATTGAGGAGGTACATAAATATTAATGAAGGGGCGGGATTAGGGGAGGCTACCTGCCACACAAGTGACAGCTGTCAGAGAGCTGCATAAATTTAAAGGGGCCCTGCCATTCCTGGGCAAGCAATAAATTAAAGAGGGCAATCCAGGCCCATTTTAGAGAGGGCATCGGGCCCAGTGTTAGAAAGGGCACCAGGCCCAACATCTTGAGGGCGCCAGGCTCAGGTTAAAGAGGGGCACCAGGCCCAGCTAAGAGGGTACCTGGCCCAGACTTAAAAGTGCACCAGGCCCATCTAGGAGAGGGCATTAGGCCCAGTTAAAAGGGCACCAGGCCCAGCATCTAGAGGGCGCCAGGCCCAGGTTAAAGAGAGGCACCAGGCCCATAGTTAGAGAGGGCACCAGGTTCAGTGGTACTGAGGGCACCAGGCCCTAGCAGTTAGTAGGGACCAGGCCTAGGGAGTTAGGGCAAGCCAGCCCAGTAGTATTAAAGGGCTACCCCAGCCTAGCCAGTTAGGGCAAGCCAGCCCAGTAGTAGTAAAGGGCTATCCCGGCCTAGAGAGTTAGGGCAATCCAGCCCAGTAGTAGTAAAGGGTTACCCCGCCTTAGCCAGTTAGGGCAAGCCAGCCCAGTAGTAGTAAAGGATTACCCTGACCTAGGGAGATAGGGCAAGCCAGCCCAGTAGTAGTAAAGGGCTACCCTGGCCTAGCCAGTTAAGACAGCCAGCCTAGTAGTACTAATGGCACGAGGTCCAGCCAAGTGAAGGCACCAGACCCAACAGTAAAAAATGAGGGGTACCACAAGGCCCAGAACCCACAGCTAGTTATTTAGACTTGCAGCTGTGTTAGGGACCCAGTGATAGGAGCGGCTCCAGATTTAATGGGAGCCTAGCTGGCCACATAAGCCCTTCTGTATTAAAGGGGCCTGGTCACCCATCTTTGGTATTACCTTTCTGACAGCCAATTCCTCACTGCAGTGCTTCCACAGTAACATATGAATCCGATTTAGCTAAAAGGGACCCCCATTAGAGTTAGAACCACCGGAGCTAGGGTTAGATTTGTATGATAAATTGCCTGTATGTTTACTGTGTTCCGGACACTGAGACTACATAGTTATTGATCACTACAGCCGAATTCAGACTCTGATTGCATCTTCCTATGTTATTAGTCATTCATGAACACTATTGAATGTGAGAACTATTTTGCATTGCTGTGTGCCAGCATTCCGGTGCTGGATAACAATCAGAATCATCAGAATCAGTCTTCAACTGTCTTTGGAATCACTTCACCCCGGTGCCACCCTGTCAGACTTCACCCATTTTTCCCAAATCATTCTCCAGTGCATCCAGAAGCAGACAACAGTCAACCCGATAAGAGCCATACCACAGTCATCGCAAAGTTGCATCGTCCCGTTTGTTATTTTCCTCTCGCAGTGTCCCAGGACGGCTTGGCCCAGCGCAGAAGTCTGCCATTCATTTGCTTGTTTTCACGTCCGCAGCAAAGTACCGTTCGATTCACCAGTGTCAGTTCTCTGAGTGATGCTCGGTTTATTGTTTTAGTGTGTCCTGGCTCGTCCGGCCATGGACTCCAAATTGGTCACAGTCCAACGTACATTTTATTGTTTTGGCGAGTGCTTTGGCTTGTCCGGCCCTGGAATTCAGAAGACCGGCGCACTTCGATGCCTGGAGGGAGTGGTTGCCTGGAGTCCAAGAGTGGTACAGAGGTCCTGATCCAGTGGGAGTGTCAGCCAGTGGGTGTCTTCAGTCCAGAGGGAGTGCTTGCCTGGAGTCCAAGAGTGGTTCAGAAGTTCCGATTCTCCCGATCCGATGTTCTTCAGCTTAGAGTATATCTTCAGTCCAGAAGTGGACTGTTGGTTGGTTCTTCTTCTTCTTGATTCCTTTCACTTGACAATCCAGAAGCTGATTGTGGCTAAGTGGCTTGCATTTCCTGTTCTTTCCTGGTGGTCTAGAAGCGGACTGCAGCTGGATCTGTCATTCCTCTCCGGCAACCCTAGAGAGGTGGGGTGGAGCCGAGAACCCATGGTCTGTTAAATCCTCTCTTCATCCTGAGTTTTCCAACCTAGGTTCTGTATTTCACAGGAAACCAGTGGAGTGTTTCCACATTTCATTCACCGACAGAGAAAGTTATGTGCACCAACTGATGATCATCTATTGCATAGACTCTTCTTGTAGTATTGGAATGACTGTAATTCTAAAAACCTAAGTTTTAGGGAGAGGTGCACCTTGGGGTTTAGAAGTAGATATCTGAAGATAAGTAAGACTCTCTTACAGTGTAGCTGTTTCAGTCGATTGATCCATTTTTGTATTCTCTGCTGTAGAGTTTCCTTCTTATAGGGAGGTAGAAAAATAGAAACCAGATGCTCTTACAGTGTAGCTGTTACAGCTGATTATTTCACTTGCCTATAGTAAAGTAGTAGGTTGCATATATATGATTGTCCCTCTCTTGTGATCCCACCCAATAATCAGTTGCCAATAAACTGTTTCCTTTTCTCCACTCATGCCTCCTGCCTCTTTATTTTGGTGAAGAATTACAATACGTAGCCAAATAGGAAAATAACTGCCTTATCACCTGGGTGGGTGTATTGGAATAGCCTGATAGTCATAGCTTGTGGCTCACTTCACTTGGCATTTACTACCGTCCAAGCACTACATTACATCACACAATCCGCCCATCCACTCCTTACCCTTTTTGGCTCACTTCATAGGCAGCCTGAAATTATAGCAACCTGGGGCCAGATATTCAAGCTTTGCATCCGGTGCAAGCCGATTGCGCAAGAATTGCACCAGAATAGCACTGGCTTGTGATATTCAAAAGACTAAATAGCGCTGATGCAACCTATTTGTGTCAGCGCAGCAAGATAATGTATGCATGGAGCAAAGTGAAGGGTGGGACCATGCATGCATGCTCAGTGCTATATTCAAAGACTTAGCGCAGTGCAAGGCACAATTGTGCAAAACTTAACACTGTGCTAGTTACCACCTATGAAAAGGTAATCTTAAGTCCAGGTAAACCCAGGATGGGGGTGTGTGGACACAGCAGCAACAGGGAACATGGCTGTATACATCCAATGAAGAGGCACTGTAGGTGGCTGGCCACCCTGGGCTACTCCATGTGCACAGGCACACAAACTGTGGAATGCAATGCCCCAACATTGCTGTGAAGTGCACACTTGTGTAAATGATACAACTGAGCTAGAACAAAACTTGCAGTAGCAAACTGTAATGTATTGTAATGTACTGTAATGTGTATCAAATGCGATATTTGTGTATTGTGTGCTGTTGTGCATTGTATGTCTATATTGTACACCATTGCATCATAGCCATAGAGTTAGTGTCTCCAGGTCATTCCTGACACTGAGCCTTGGCCCAGTGTGTTTACCCGGTAAACTTGGTGATACAGAACAATGTACAGAAAATATACATGGCCGAGACATGCTGCACACAGATGGCACGCTGCCATGTCGCCATCATCTGGCATGGGTCCTAACCCTGACAGGCATTAGTGGGTGCCCTAGCACCCAGTGGACACCATGTCAGTGTGTCCATGCAGCATACACCTCCATTTCCCCCATTGGTGTACACCAACACAATCCAGAAGACACATGCTGCATTGGGGGAATGGAGGGTGTTGAGGGAAGGGTGTACAGGTGGCCAAGCTGCACCACATAGTGGGTATTGCCACACAGCTGAAGCCATCCACACAATGCACATTTTCCACTGATGGTAATGATCCTGACAGCAGTGTGCCAGTATGTTGGAATGTGTGCCCCACCGGGGCACATACCCTAAACCTGTCCAGGATCTCTACACACATGGACAACCATATGTATGGTAGTGTGGGGATCCCATGCCACTGGTGCAGCACATGTGGGTCACAAGACAGTATGACCATGGTGTCCACTATCAGACCACACCTTACAGCTGTGCATGTCACTGTGGAGATAGCACCAGTCACTGTTGCCTGACACTCTGTAGGTATTGCTGTGTACCACATGCTAAGCAGGCTGTAATGAGATGCTAATGTGGCTGTTTGCCCTCGGATTGCCTGAGTAGGCTCATTTGCATAGCAATGTTGAATATAGCAAACTTTAGCATCGGGCAAACAGGATTACGCCGGCAAACATGTCTGTGCTGCACAAACATGTTAGCGCCACACAAGACTGAATTGTTCTATTACGTGGTTCTGCTGTATTTGGCCTGCACTGTTGTTTGCTGTTGTTGTGCTCCACTTCTTTGCTAGCACACACATTGCCCAGATTGTTCAGCCTTCACTCACTCCACCTCTGTGTGCACTGGCCAGCTGTTGCAGTTTGCATTGATCTCAGTTGCTATAGTCACTGCTATCTTATTTGCCAGGCTATTGTTGCACTGCACTCTGAGCCCTGTTTGCACACCTTCATTTGCACGCTATATTCAACACAGTTAGCCCCATGGCTATTTCTTTGAAAATGGCTTGCAAATGGTTCTGGGCTAATTTTGCCCACTGTGCAGTGCTAATTTTGCCCAGAGGGAAAGTTTTTAATGTCTGGCCCCAGAGGCCTTGGTACCCTGTTTCCTCAGCATGGAGGTTTTCCTCTTAACCATGCTAAAGGTCATATTACTAGTACAGATATCTAGTTTCTGCTGTGAGTTTGATTTGGTTGGTTACTCTTTCTTTCAGTTGCAGCTCCTTTAGTACTAGGCTGTTCCCTCTCTCCTTCAGCCATCAGGAGTCCCAACAATTTCCATTGCCTCTGCTTTTGATATTTTGGATATTTTCCCTACGGTAACTTTACTCAAAGGAAATGTTGTTGATGTGGCTCATTTAGATGTGAAACCATACTTAAGAGGTTGTATGTGCCAAAAGGGGGGTTGTCTCTGTGGATAGTGTGAATGGCCACAGCCCTTGTTACATAGCGTTTGAACAATTCCAACTAAGTTTATCCTCAACAGTATTATGCCTAAGAATTCAAGCTATGACAGGTAAGCTCCGTCTTTAACAGTTTCCACTGCATACCAGCCTTTAGCTCTAAGGTTGTACCTCGCAGCCTTTTTTTCTTCTTGCACCTCCCACGCCCCCTGGCTGGCCACTCCTTTGGGCCACCAATGGATCCCCCCTCCCACTGCATGTTCCCTTAGCACCATCCTTGGTATCCCATGTGTCATGCCCCAGTCGAACTGGTGTATCCCTTTGCCAGAGGTGGCCCTCCTCCTCCTCCTTGGGCCCATGAGATGGGAGATAGGGTTCTAATCTATGCTGGGTGCATGATGGGGGATCGGCTCTGGAGGCTACTGAAAGAACTTTGTGGCATGAGGGGATCCGGGTGACTATCCTCTGGTTGGCTGAGTGGTGATTTTCCATTTTCTCCCTATCCCCACCACCTCCCACATACTGGTCCAGCCTCAGCAGAGTTCTAGGAGTGGGAGTGTTCAGTGGCAAGCTCACGCTGCCAAGAATGCCCACCACAAGCCTCTGCCAGGAGCTGCTTAGCAAGCAGTCCGGTACCATCCCACCTCACTACCCCAGGAGTGAAACATCCAAAAGATGCTCTTAAATTTCTCCCTGCTGGTCTGTGCTCCTGATGTCCAGGTTAGGGGCATGACCCTGGTCACCAGCGTGCCATGCAAACTTGCATCGCTCAGCACCACCGAGGTGGCCACTTCACAACCTTTCATAATACTGCACAGCCATTTCATACTTAGTTGTTAACAGACCCAGTGAATCGAAAGTCAAGTCTGTTTTTTGTGAGACTGTGGGTGATGCTCAATGTGCCCCCTATTGAGTCTACTTAAGTGCATGCCTCTAGCATCCTTGTGGTGCCGTTTCCTGAATTCTCCTTCTACCCTCCTCCTCCTCCTCCAGTAGCTAACCACGCTTCCTTGCGACATTTTTCCTTAGATACCTTTAGTCAAAAGGAATGCTGTTTGTGTTGCACCTTTGAGTGGAACCCTCCTTAAGAGGGGCCATGTGCCATCATGATATCTCAAAAAGGGTAGTAGTCTCTGTAAAAGGGGCTACAACTCTCATTGCATATCATTTGATCAGTCTCGGCTACTTCATCATAACAGCCATTTTTATCAGCTTCCATTGCGTGCCAAGCATCAGCCTTATGCCAGTAACTGTTGTCCTTTCATAATGTTGCACAACCACTCCATAAAATACCCACCCTCAGACCCAGTGAACCCCATATCACATTTACCACCAATAATCTTTGGGGATTTATAGTGACATGTTTGTTATGTTTTCATGCTCTGTAATGTATTTTAATATTTATTGCTTTACCAGGAATGTTTCCATTAAGCAGAAGCTCACTTGCATGGTAATCCTGATGCACACACGAACATGTTTCACAATCATAGCACAAGTACACAATACATTAAGAAGAAATTAAGAATGTAAAGTACTTATTAATTTAGCAACTAAAAAGCTAGGCAAAATTTCAAGTACATGCATGTAAATGCTCTCTTTTTCTCAACCCCATTCTTAAACATAATTTACTGTGTAACTTTCAAGCATGACTGGTTCAGTGTCAGAGTCCCATTTTTAATGACTCTTCTCATTAATGCCATAGTGTTGGATTTTATTTAGCATTCTGTTTCGGTTGACAACCAGCAAACAACTCACACAGGAATTTTGGGCCATAAAGATGGCTTCCCATTGCTTACTCGAGTCAGTGGTAACTGTGATGTAGTTTATGGTGCTGCCTCCAAGTCCTCCTCGTCCAGATTAGACATTTTTTCTAACTCTTTCTGTCACTTTGCTCTTGATGCTTCCCCCTGGACTCATCACTGGGATCTCTGTCATGCCCTGTCCTTTCCCCTGCTCACAAACAGATGCCTCTCCCATTGTGACAAACACATCTAAATTTTGGCTCAGTGAACTCCCTCCCTACCACACCACATCCCACTCTAACCCTCCTCCTCCCTCAGATCTATGGACACTCGTACACTGGTGGCCCCGTGCTGCTCCACAATCATTGGTCAGGTTGGTTTCTCCCACTGCTTTCCCAAAGCTTGTAACTCTCTCCTCCCTCAAATACAACTCTCATTCTCCTCCTTTTCCTTCAGATCTGCCCTACACAACTGTCCCTCCCTTAGCTGCCCTTGTTTTAACCTGCCCTGACCTCCTCCCTTCCACAGGCCTGTTTATTTATTTATTTAAGCGTTTTACCAGGAAAGGCATACTAAGCAGTTTACTGCTCGATTTCAGATGCGTCCTGGGGAAGGGCGGAACATAAGTAGACAGCTGAAGACAGTATAAACAAGTGAATACATAGTGGGAGAACACTAACATTTGGTTCTGATTACTAGACAGTAGTGTGTTGAGAGAATCAGTTGATAACCACAGTTAATACAGCATGAGTAAAAAAAATTCATAGTGCAGGCCACTAGCAAAATTGGACCATGTGAGAAACAGTATAAGGTGAGAGAACAATAGTTAGGCACTGATTAATTGCAATTATTAAGTGCAGACATACACTGAGATTCTACTAGAGACTGGGAAACGCCTAGACACAAGCACAGGTAGGGATGAAATGGACTTGGAACATGGAGTTAAGGTGAGAGAGGGTGGAGAAGTGACGAACGTTAGCTGGGAGGGAGTTCCACAATGTGGGAATGTGGTAGCTGAATGCTGACTGACCAATGGTAGTAGACCAGTATGGGACAGCTAGGGACCTAGAGTCTGAGTTTCTGAGAGAGTATGCTTGGGCGCTAGGGTTGGTTATGGTGTCGGTGAGGTAGGAGGGGAGACGCTGTGACCAATACTTGGCCAGGATCTTGGTGCAGTGGGTCAGTATACGATTGTCAAAAGAGGTGAGGTTCATTGCTTGATATAGGGCACAGTGGTGTGTGGAGTAGGGGCTGTTCAGGGTGAAATGACAGAAAGAGTGGAAGAGAGGGTTCAGCTTGGCTAATGTGGTCTTGGGACTGGTGCCATAGACTATGTCCCCATAGTCGAGGATGGGGAGGATCATTTTTTTTACAATGTCCATCCTGGCTGGAAGGGGGATGCTGTCACAATTACGGTAAAGTGCACCAAGCCTAGGGTGCAGTTTCTCGAGTAAAGAGTCAATATGCGAGGAAAAGTTCAGGTGCTGGTCAAGCCAGACACCGAGGTATCTGAAGGAGGTGCAGGACTCCAGAGGGGACCCTTCCAGGGTGTGGAATACTGATGGTGAAGGGAGCCTAGAAATTTTCTGCCTCGTGCCAAAGGTTAGGGAGACTGTTTTGTTGGCATTGAGAAGGAGGTTATTTGAGTGAAGCCAGTGCTGGACTGAGATAAAATCTTACTGCAGTCTGGTCGCAACCTCAGAGGTCGAAGGGCCGGATGCATATAGCACCGTGTCATCTGAGTACATGTGGATGGAGGTGTGTGGGCAGGCGGACAGCAGGTCATTCAGCAAGACCGAGAACAGGAGGGGGCCTAGGACAGAGCCTTGCGGTACTCCTGAAGTGATTGGGAGGGAAGCCGAGCTGGACGAACTGATGCGGACAGCTTGGGATCTGCCAGTGAGGTAAGAGTGGAACCAAGGTGTGGCCCAGTTGGATAGACCAGCATTGACGAGTTTGGTCAGGGGGAGAGAGTGTGTCACAGTATCGAAAGCCTTAGCCAGGTTGATAAAGATGGCAGCTGTGATGTGGCCAGCATCCATCCCTGTGAGGATGGAATCGGTAATCCTGAGAAGGGAGATAGTGGTGGAGTGGGATTTCCTAAACCCAGATTGGTAGGGGGAGAAAATGGAGGAGGAATCCAGAAAGGTGGATAGGTGAGAAAGAACCAGGTGCTCCTGTAGTTTGGCCAGGGTCGGTAGGAGGGAGATGGGCCGATAGTTGCTTGGGTATGTGGCATCACCACACTTGGGAAGTGGGATTCATAGTATTCCACACCAAAACTCACACTCTGACAATTTTACCTCCATTGCCTTCCCCCCTTTCTATTTTTTACCTTCCTCCCCTCTGACCCCTCCAGCCACCTGCACCCCCTACCATCTTCTCTCCCCTTTCTCTTTCATTAGCCCCATTCACCTGCAGGCAGGGTCCTCAGGATCTTGCTGGAGCCCTTCCTTGGAAATGACTCCCTTGCAATCACACTCCGTTTCCCTTGCCCCCTCCTCCACCTCCCCCCTCAGTATCTTCTCCCTACCAACCTCTCTCCCCCCCACCTTATCTATCTAATCCTTCTCTCCAACACCTCTATCTTTGCATTGTTTCTGCCCCTTGGCAGGGTTCACAGCACCCTGAAGGGGACTGTTCCACGGCATGCACTCCTCTAACTTTGCCTGCTTCTACCCCTGGCAAGGTTCACTGCATCCTGAAGGGGTTTGCTCTTCACCTGGCATGACATCCCCTTACTTCACCTTGTTTCTGCCCTTGGCGAGGTTCACTGCATCCTTAAGGGGTCTGATTTGGGCATGCTCACCACTCCTCCCTTTTTTGCCCCCCACCTCTGTCCTCCTCCACTGTACTCTTCTGCTAAAACCAGCTAGCCCCCAAACCTAATTGCACTTGTCTTGCAACTTTAATATTAACTTGCACTTTTGTCGTATGATAGTGTGCTTTAGGCAGGTGCTAGGGGGGACTGTAGCTCACTGTACTATTGTGTCACTGCCACCAGCCTGCCTAGTCCTGTCTGATTGCACTCTGTTTTATGCACTACCTGTCTGCTTCTCCCTCTTGTTTTATACTTGAATGTCATTGTACAATCATGCTGTTGTTTTACACTTAAATGTCATTGTATAATCAAGCTATACTGTACTCTCAATTGTATGCTAATCTATTGTATAAATTATGTTTCTGTATCACTCACTGCTCTATCCCTATGTAACCCTCATCCCCCAGGTCGCACCATGAGATGAGCTACTTGCAGTTCAGTGTGCCCTCCTAGTGAAACATTTCAATAAACCTTTCCAATATGTATTGTTCGTCTGATGTGGAACCTATGAAATGATCTTGTTCTCAAAGGTGTTATCTGAAATTTCAATAAATAATAAATAAATAAATGAATATAAATAAATAGTGGCTCAATAGGTAGCACATTTGCTTCTGGGGCCAGAAGATTGAATGACTTTGGGTTCTAGCCCCACACCAGGCACTTGGGGTTATATCCATAACTGGCACTGTAGTGCAGTATGGGGGGGGTGAAAACTGGTGAGGAGCCATCTTTCAGATGAGATGTTAAACAGAGGTCCCTTCTGCCAATCTCTGGTTACTGTTAAGGGGGAAGTAAACAATCCCATGGCACTTACAGACAAATATGAATGGAGTTTCCATGGTGTTAGGGCCAACATTCCCCCTATCAGTAAAACAGGTCGATGCAACCCACCCTCCAGGACACACCTGGAAACAAACCATATTACCTTAGTGTGATTTTTCTGGTCAGAATTTACAAATAAATAAATTATATCCTTTGACTGTATGTTATACTTTTCCTGTTAGTTTTTGGTGGTGTTCTTTTAAATCCCAGCATCTACTGTTGTTTCAAAGTTGTTTTTTAGCTTTCCTAGAAATCAGTGCTAAAGTTGTTCTAAATTATCCTTGCCAATGCTTTGATCTGTAAACTGCTAGTCTCTGTTTTGAATCCACATCCAACCTTTATATCTCTCATTCTGTTCAGCTGTTTCCACTTTGACCTGAGGAAGAGGGTTTTATCTCTTGAAAGCTAGTCTTAGAAATAATTTTGTTAGTCCAATAAAAGGTATCACCTGCAACACATTTGTTGTTGTTTTTTCTCTACCTTGCTAATGCTGAAATTTTCTGATGAAAGTGACAACTTTGGTTCGCCTTGTAATCTTCTCATTTGGATAAATCCTTACTGAGCAGTTTACATCTTATTGTAATGTAAACGAATTAGCTCCCTGACACTGCATACATAAAAAAACAACAAAAAAAAAAACAATGCTTTGAATAAGGTTGTGACCCACACTATTCAGGAGTGTTAATCGCTGCTAAAACATTAGGGAAGGGGACAGAGCATGTGACATACCACTGTGCGTAATGTGAAGGATCGCTGTAACATAGTGATGCAGAAGGAAATGCGACAAGCATTTGTCAATGCTGAATGTTCATCAGTGCACTGGTGTCATGGAGGAGGGGATGTTTGAAAATTGCTTCTGTGAAGTTGTTTGTGAGGTGGAGTTCCAAAAAACATGTGTTGAAAATTTTGGGTTAAAATATTTTAAAATGGCCAGGTTATGCCATTAAGCTGAAAACCCCATTGAATTACATTGAAGTGCTTACCTCAGTTCTTGGCTGGGCTTTGAAAAGCAAAGACGTGTTGGCAGTCCAAGGTAAATTATGGTGATGGATCTCTATTTTGTAAGTATGGGGTATGAGGGGTGTGGGGTGGTGGGTGGTGGGTCCTGAGTGGGAGGGTAGGGGATTGGGTAACGGTGGAACCGACAATGATGGATATTTTTCTTTCTTACAGGAGAAAAAAAATGAGGGACAGTTTTCTCTTTTTCAGGGGGTTTGCTGGACAGATGAGGACACTGGGGAATTGGGCACCCCCAGTGTCTGCACACTATTTGGGGGGATTACACAGTGGACAATGATGGATGGTTTTCTTTTAGGATGAAAAACAAGCATTTGTCAATGCTGAACGTTTGATGTATTGAAAGATGTCCTCCTCTGCACTTTGTTTATACCCTTGAGGTACAGTACTTGAACGTATCTATCATATTTATCCACTCCTTCCTTTTCTCTAATAAGTACAGTACATATTGAGGTCCTTTTAATCTCTCCTGATATGTTCTGTGTTGCAAGCCATGTACCATCTCGGTTGCCTTTCTGCGGACTGCCTCCACACTGCCAATGTCCTTGTGTATTTGTGGCTTCCAAAATTGTACACAGTACTGTAGGTGAGGCCTCACTAGTGCATTATACAATGGCATCACCACCTCGTGCCTTCTGCTAGTGATATTTCTGCCCATGTACCCTAGTATGCCACTGGCCATCCTTGCAACATTTGTGCTCTGCTTTGACACCTTTTGGTCATCAGAAATGATAACTCCTAGGTCCCTTTCTTCCTTGGTGATCATCAGCCCCTCCACCCCATCCTGTAACTCTTCACAGGTTTCCGTCTTCTCAGGTGCATTATTTGGGATTCTTTGCATTGAACCTCAGTTGCCACTCCTCAGACCATTTTTCAAGCCTCTCTATGTCCCTGCTCATTTTCTCCACCCCTTCTGGAGTATTCACTGTGTTACAGATATTGGTGTCATCTGCAAACAGGCAGACAGACTTTTCCTTCTAGCCCTTCCGCAATGTCTGTAATGAAGACATTGAACAGGACTGATCCCAGGACCTATCCCTGAGGTACCCTGCTGATCACCCCCCCCTCCCCGGATTGTATCCCATTACCACCACCCTCTGCCTCCTGTCTGTCAGGCAGTTTCTAACCCAGTTTTTCAGCTTGTGCCCCATTGCCAAACTTCTTATCTTGTTAATCAGCCTTCTATGTTGGATGTTGTCGAAGGCTTTGCTGAAATCAAGGTAGGTGACATCAAACATCCCTCCCTGATTTATTTCCTTAATGAGGCATTAGGGTTTCCAACCCGTAATGTCCAACCCCCACCCTACAGAGTCTGATAGGCATTGGGGTGTCCCTTTGAGTCATCAGCCATAACACTCACGCCATTCCACCCCAAACCTGCAGACCCTGACAGGCATCGTGGAGTGCCTTGAGATCTTCAGCTCTAACATTCACCCCATTACATAATGAAATAAGCTGAGATGGGTGCAGTATAGTAGAATGGGGTGAACGTTTGGGCCAAAGACTCCAAGGCATACCCTGATGCCTGTCACTGGCTGTAGGGTGGGGGTGGAATGGTGTGAGTTTTACGGCCGATGACACCAAGGCACATGCCCAACGCCTGTTAGTCTCTACAGGGTGGGGGGATGGGATGTTACAGTTGGAAACCCTAATGCCCAAGATGTTTGTTGGTATTTTCACTCCAAATTTTCAACATGGATTTTTTTGGACACCATTTCATGAACAGTGGTACTATCATTTCGTTACTCAATACCAAAAGGTGATTTCACACAGCGACTGTGCTATTTGGTGCCACAGGTGCCAAAACACATTTTGGGCAGGATATGAAAAATGACAGTTGTACTGTTCATGAGGAGGTGTGAAAAGATGGCAATGTTGAAAATCTGGAGTGAAAATATAAGAAATTGGCAAAGTTATGAGTGTGCATAGAAACTGTGCAACGCACGCCTGTAATGCAATCATTTTTTGGAATTCCTTCACAAAATTTTCAACATGGGCTTTTTGAGACCTTCCCTCATAAACAGTTGCACTGTGATTTTGTTACTCCATCCTGAAAGTTTATTTCACACAGCGACCACACCATTCTGTGCAACTGGTGTGAAAATGCATTTTAGGCAGGATGTGAAAAATGACAGCTGTACTGTTCATAAGGAGGTGTGAAAAAATGGCAGTGTAGTAAATCTGGAGTGAAAATATTAAAAACTGGTGAAGTTATGAGCGTATGTAGAAACTGCACAACTCATGTTCGTAACAGAGTCATTTTTGGGACTTTTTTCACCAAATTTGCAACATGGGCTCTTTGGGACCCCACCACATGAGCAGTGGCACTGTCGGTTCATTACTCAATCCCAAAAGGTGATTCCATGGAGCAACCTCAAAATCACCTTTCGGGATGGAGGAACGAAATGACAATGATATGTTCATGAGGTGGGGTCCCAAGAACCCCATGCTGAAAATTTGGGGCCAAAATTCTTAAAAATGGCTGAGATATATCAACGTAAGTTGAACCCCCAATTGACTCCCATTATACGGCTTACCTTTCATTCTTTCAGTTTGCCGGTCAGCTTTGAAGAGTGCAGACGTGTCCCGCTCAGCAGAAGATCACATCTGCCAGCCTTGAAAGGTAAGTATGGGCTAAGGGGGAGTAAGGGGAGCTGGGTACGTAGAGGGAGGGTTGGGATGGGGGAGACAACAAGGGACAATTTTTGTTTTTACAGGTAAAAAAAAAAAAAGACTGCGAGGGAAGGTTTTCTTCATTTACAGGTAAACAAATATATAAATTTAGGCACACTGGGGTGAGCATCCAGTGTGCGACAATAGTGGTGGGGAAGGGGGATGCTGACATGGGGATTGGGCACCCCAGTGTTGGCTAGGAATAAAGACGGGTTGGGGGTGCATCAGACACCGGGAGTGGGCATCCCGGTAATGGAAAGGGAAAGGGGAAATCGTTTAACCAGGAAAGACACACTAAGTGGCAGCAGGGAAAGGAGACATTGTTTTACAAGGAAAGACACACTAAGCCGCAATTGAAGGGCTCATGTTTCAAAGGACAGAGCCATGTGCAGCATCGTCTCTATCCTTTGAAATGTTTGCTGAGATGACCCCCCTCAGCAAACCAGTGTCATCAGGACACTGCCTGCTGATTTCTGGCCACAGACTAGCCCCTGCAGCAATGCTGGCCATTGGTCTGGCACCCCTCACACCTCTCTCTCTAGCAACTCTCATAACAACATGTTTGTCTGCGCTTGCGCGCATGATGAAAATAAAAATGATCATATAAATGGCATCCTCTGGAAGGGACTTGACTATTTAATCGTCTCTATACATGTGTTGCTTTGTATTATATTTAAGTTGATACTAGATATACAAATGCTTTCAAATAACAACAGGAATTGCATTTGTGTGTACAGTAATGTATTTTTAAGTTTCAAAATTAATTAAAAAGCACAACCTTAGCATCTCTGATAAACATTTGCTATTTACTGGAAAGGCTTGATTCCAGTACACAAGAAATACAAATAAATACTATCGGGTCATGAAATTTCCGAATAGGACAAGGCCAGACAACTAACCTAACATCTACTGTTGCCCCTTGTGTTAGTTTAAGCCCTTTGACCATTTCCTCAGACTGATTATGAAAACAGCTAGCCCCTGTACATGGCACCTCACCCATTCTCTAAAAACATTTCCAGCTTTTTTATGACATAATTAATATTGTTTCTTCTATCATTGCCCCAGGGCAGATTATTCTAAATATTATGATTTGCTTGTGCTTGTTTAAAGCTCTGAAATCTCTCTCTCTCTCTCTCTCTCTCTCTCTCTCTCTCTCTCTGCACAGTCTCACTTTACCAGTTATACCCATGTTTATCAGAAAAAGAAATATTTATACTGGAATTAGTTGATCACCACTTCCTTTCACATGCAAACCTCTAGTGAACCAATCAAGTTCAGATAAAACCATGTGCACAGTCCGAATTAAATATTTAGATGGCATAAACAATTTAAAGAACTAAGCAGACTGTGTTCAACCTTGATATTGCCTGTAGCAAAACACTGAATACTTTTTCTCAAGGGGCATTTGCAGAAAAACACATTTCTGTGTCTACTTAATAAATTGACAGCAAAGAACAACTCAACCAATAAAACCCTCACAGCTCTGCATGTCCCATGTAAATCATCATAGATGAGAGGCCTCTACTTCTTTTTGAATGACTATACCCCATATACACTAATTTCAAGATACAGTGGCACATGCAAATGGGTTTAAAAATCTTGTTTTATTTTTTTTTACCAAGTAATCACTCTACCCATTGCAGGTGTGCTACTACACATGTCCCATCACCCAACTTCTGTTGGACATACCCCACCTCTTGCTCCTTCCTGGGTTGCCCCCAAGGAGCAGCCATCAATGTGGGAGAGATTCCTCTCCATATGGCATGCTCATTACAAATGGGGTGCCTTGGTTGGCAGTGCATGGCCCGCAGCATAGTGATGGCATCATACTGCCTAACCCAGAGGTTTACCACTTGTTTCTCCCTTCCCAACAGGATGCTGACATATGGGCTTGACATTAATGCAGATGCATGTTGATGTACTGCATATCATAGCCCTCTCAGTGTTTTTGAGGAGAATCATTTTTCAACTTTTTTTTTTTAATTAAATACTTTAGCCACCCCCTCTCCACCTGCACTACCCACTGGACCTTCACACAGTGGGAGCAGAACTATGGGGTGGCCCAACCCTTCCTCACCACCCCCAGGAGAGGAGAGCTGCCCTCCAGCATTCTCAGTCCTGCGCCACCTTTCCTCTCATGCCAGCACCCTGACAACCCAAGGTCATTCCCGAACCCGGGGCACTGTCATAGCATGAGGTAAGGCGTCCAGTGTCTCAACCCTCTGTGCCACCGGGCTGCTTAATTTTAGAACTATTTTTTTTTTTTTTAATATTATACTATACACCCCCACACACACACACACACACAATATGTAGCCTGAATGCCAAATCACACAGGACACATTTTCACTTTTCGAAAGAGTGATCCATAAGAATTTGTTAAAATCATACAGGCAATATACAACTATTCTTGAATTACTGTATTGCAAGTCAGAGAATTCTTGTAATTTAGGGAGCCCATGGAAGAAAATAACTAGCAAAAGCCATTTTTCCCTGAAACACAGCTTCCACTAATTTGCTTCGTTGGACTGAAATAACAACAATAGTTTTCTGAATGACACCAGTATAAACAGACTCTGTGACTCTCTCTCTGTTAATGTGGAAAGCCACTTAGTCATAAATGAAGGAATACGGTTATGATTTAAACCTCTGTTAAGTGCATTTCTGAATTACTGTGGTATTGTATTACTAAACTAAAAATGTATTACAGTGTATGGTGTTAGTAGCAATCCAGTCCTCTCATCATTTTAATAAATGAGGTTTCAGCAGCAGCCTTTATATTGTATTTGTATTGTAGTATATTTATATTATAAATGCTGTAAACCACTGTTACTATATTATTTCAGTATCACAGTTCAGAAGAACAAAATTGCTTAATATATAAACTTGAGCTTATCCTTCACTGGCCTCATCCACATTAGATTTTGATACTTTTATTCATGCTTCAGATTTTATCAAATTTCCTCAGCAGACCAAAAATATGAGTCCTTAAAGATCTCAAACAGGAAAGTGCTTCAATCAAACCAACACCATTCCTTTATAAATTCTTACTGTTTATGGGCCGCTGGGTGTGACTAAGTGCCTGGAGTGAGAGTCAACAACAAGGATAAAGAACTTCTTCAGCAATGTTCTGTTATAAAGCTGTGATATTTTTCCACAATGATGACCATTTAATTTAAAGTTGCTTTTAAAATGAATTTAAAAATTAAAAGAATATTGATTTCCTTTTTCTTTACAGTAAATAATTCCAACTGTGCTTTCCTTATTCAGCAAACTTTGCTTATGTGTTAGAAGTCAGATCCTTCCTGAAGAAGACCTCAGGATCATTTTTAGATGTTCTATTTTCTGCTTTCATTTAAAAATTTCTCATTTGGTTCTATCTGTAGCCAACCCACTGACATAGTACCCCCCCCCCATTTACTTGCCACCTCCTCTAATAAGGATATTTGTCACTTTTGTTTCTGGAATTCTTCTGAAGAGCCTGTCCTAATCAACAAAGAATGGCTGCTCTGTGTGTGTGTGTGTGTGTGTGTGTGTGTGTGTGTGTGTGTGTGTGTGTGTGTGTGTGCATATGTGCGTGTGTGTGTGTTGTAATTCTGTTTTATTCACTCTGGATCTGCATCACCTTGGCTGTCTGAATGGAGAGGCCCATAGCTTACCCTTCATGATGGGGCTTCCTAGGTGGCTGGGGGAGAGACCAACATTAACTTGTTTCCTGCTGAGAATTATGACAGGCGTCAATCGAGAAGAGTAATCCCATTACTTATATGCACCCAGGAAATGGGAGGCAAACTGATATACTTAATAAGTAAACTGAGGTCACTGACACAAGATACTGAATAGAGCTAGAAAAACATGTACTTAATTCAATAAATGAAATTTAAAAGCAGTCTTGCAGAGAATGGCACCACATATCATTAGACAAGAAGTACACTCAATGTAAGCTGTAAGTGGACTGTGTCCTACAACACTCAGCAGTGCTCAAAAGATACCCATCATTTCTGGTCTGCACAATACAAGGGTGCTGTTTTGTATAGCTCATGCAGAAATGAATGAGGACCAATGTACTGCAATCAGCTATGCTGAAGCAAACCTAAACCCCCACTTGCATACTGTGTGGCCCTGAGCAAGCCACTTAACTTCCCCGTGCTCCTAGGTTGTACCTGTAAACAAGCTTTCAGCTTAGTGTGTCTCTCCTGGTAAAACAAAGGTAAAAAAAAAAACCTTGTGTAAAGCATGATGTGCCAGACACCTATGGTATCAAACAGCAGTGCAAACAGCTCAAGCCTTGCATATAGTGCAAGGGCCCTGAAATACCTGGCTAGTGCTAACATGAAGGAAATATGTCCTGCAATAGCCAGTAATGATGGTTAGTAGCACAAGTGACAGAGCACTGTCAGATGCAATATTGCAATGGCATAGTGCTCACTTGACCAAAGCCAGTGCTCAAAATCATGTGCAAGCTTGCAACAAAAGTCAGTGACGTTCAAAAAGGTGCATTTAAACCTATAATAACTCCCAGAATGTTCCAGTTGACTGTGCCTTAAAGACAAAAACCTTGTGAGTTCCCTGTTGCATTCCCATCTTTGGCTTTATCAGGGGGGCATCAATTGCTCACAAATGGTGACTGTGAGCCTGTGGCATCATGCTGCATAAACCAGAGGATTTCCCCCCTTGAATACTTGGTTGCCTCAGGTGAGTGGGCATGCAATGGCATCTGCACACTGCTGCTGTGTGCACTCCTGCACATGGTGCATAGGCACCCGCTGTTCTCCTCCCACTACTTATATGGCTCCTGGCTCCCTCACCCGTAGCCAACATTAGGGGTCTGGAGAATACTAGATGCCATAGCCCTCCCTCCCTAAAGGAGCAGTCTGATGGATCCTTGGTCCTCTTCCCTCCCAGCTGGCCCCCTGATGGTCTGGCCTGCACCCAGGTCTTCAGTGACACAAGTGTTAGTGCTGCTACTGCCCTGGCAGGCTAGCGAGAGAATAGCTGATCTACTAAAAAGGAACACAGCTGGCAATCTGCTGGACATCATTCAGGAAAGAGTTAAGAAGGATACCGTAGCTTTTTTTAAAGTAAAAACAGAGCTGAAAGAAGGATAAAGCAACAAAAGGATGAAGCCAGATTTTGTTTCTTATTTCATTCCAACATCATTTCGTGAAAAAGAATTACAGTATAAATTATCAAACAACTGTTTGCTAATACATTATAGATAGTCATACACACAGTATGGCAGCTTTTTATATGTTTGTTTACCTGCCATGAATGCAAAATGCATTAAGAGTGACAGGTAATGTAGCCAAGGCTTTTGCATTCTGTAAGCATCTGTGTACAATGAATTATAAATAAGATCCTTGCTTCCAAAGGTAGTAAGTAATGTAGATAATGTCATCAGAGTGCATGAATTAAATGTGAAACAGATGCTTTTCAATTCAGGGTGCCCAGGTGCTGCCAGGATGGCACCAGTACAAAATATGGATGCTCTGGAAGCAGCTGCTGCCCATGTCAGGTGTCAGATGCATTTAGAATTGAGGTACCATGCGAAGAGATGAGAAAACGTTGATATGTGACTGCATTCCTGGGACATTGCCACGATCCTTGCCATAAAGTATTGGAAGGGTAAAACCTGGGTAGTCCAAATGGGGATTTTTCCTAATCATGTGACACATTTTAGTTAATTGCCACTACAAACTTGGCTGTCATGCCCACAGGAAATATGAAAACTGACATCACAATCAGCACATAGTATGTAGAAATTGCACTGATATAATATGAGGTTCAGCAGGTGTGGGTACTAACACACACATACACAAGCTGCTTTATAATTCTGTAGTAATCATACATTACAGAACTGAATGAAAATTTATCAAATCCTCAAACATCTTGAAAATCTGTTTATTTAACATACATGTTTTGGGCAGAGGAGAACTGATCAAAGCATTCACTAGTTTGAATCCTGTGAATTAGCAATACTGAACTAAAGTTTGAGATTGAAAAGGCTCTTTGTGCTCAACCATGGGAAATTTTATTTCATATCTGAGCTCTGATCCCACCATGAGTATTTTAACATTGAATGAAGCTCTCATTTTTTAGGTTCACACAGCTTCAATCAGTCAATCAATCAATCAGTTATCTAAAAATGATCATATTGTAGGTATGTGATAGTGAGCAATTAGCACTGGTCTTTTCCATTGTAGCAAACCCTACAATATCTCAAATCTATAAGAGTACAGTAACCACAGAATTGTTAGCAATAAAAGTCATAATCACTGAGGAGGATAACTACTAGCATTCTCAGTCCAAATGTTTTCGGCCAACGGCACAGCTAAAAGCTAAAACATTTTAAGTGGGCTGAAACTAAGTTAATTGCCAAGATGTGTTGTGTTTATAAAATAACATCAGCTAAAGTGCTTTGAGGAATCCTTAAATGCATGCTATCATGCTGGAGGCATTGATCTGTAAACTGTTTATTAACTTTGCAACTCTGGAACTTGGAATATTTTTAAGAGAATGAAACATGCATTTAATTACTTTCACTGGTGATTCATAATGTTGTAATGTCATTAAATACCTGCACTGCAGACCAGAATCAATTACTGAAGGTGGAAGTTATGACAGGTGGTCATGGTTAAACCCTTTGGGCAGGATACTGGGGGAATGCATTTGAGAAGTTCCAGGACTATGATTTATTGCCATTGTTATTGAACATAAGAAAATCACAGATACAGTTAATCGGTTTAGTGATTTGGTTTTCTTGAATTTATAGGTGTACATAATCAGCTTGCAATGTGATAATCACATTTCTAAAATGGGACAAGATGAATCCTACAAATAGTGCCCTCTGATTGGACAAACCAGGTCATTTGCAGAGCCTAAATGTACTAAAGTAATTATGGTGCTGTATTTTTTGAGCCACATGTATTTAATATCAGGCCATTTTATATGTGCAGTAACACACTCCAAGGTGCTGTGATTATTGTGGGCTATCAGAACTCCACCAGTGAATGTGCAGGAACAGTTGGCCTGTAGCCTTGTGCATCAGTAGAAAGGGTGAGTCAATGCTGAATTTGCACTATCACCTTCAGTTGAGGACTGTCAGATGTTTACATCACTTGAACCCTTCAGGAAATTGATACCAGAAATCTCAAGTGCCTTTAATGTGGCTAGGGTTAATCTTATGGTCCTCCTCCCAACCCCAGTATATTTTCACTCTCCACCCTTTCCCCATTTTCCACAAGCTGTTTTATGTACAAAAACATCCTTGCACTGTGCAAGCTCAGGAGACAGCATTTTATTTTTTTTGGAAAAAAGAAAACTCTCTGGGGAACCAGGAGAGGGTAAATGGTGGGAAGTGTCGGAAGGAAGGGGAGGTGGAGAAGTATCACAAACCCGTTTGTAATTTGCAAGACCCCCATATCAAGAACCCAATATTTTTTGACTGATATATGAATGCCAAACTGAAGTTGGGGGGTCAAATTGAAGCTATACATAGATACATAGATACATACATAGATACATAGATACATAGACAGTGTCAGCAGATAAGGGCCTATGGCCCACCTAGTCTGCCCATTTGAGCTTGTAAGTTCAGTTTGTTTTCCTAGAAGTCTGTTTCCCCTTACCCATGACCTCTAGAATTCCTTTATGTCTATCCCATGCATTCTTAAATCCCGTGATTGTTTCAGCCCCCACCACTTCCTCTGGCAGGGTGTTCCACTTGTCCACCACCCGTTCTGTGAAGAAATTCTTTCTCATGTTTCCTCTGAATCGTCCTCCCTCCAACTTCATCCCATGCCCTCTAGTCCTGGAACATCTTTTTCGCTTAAAAATAGTGTTTTCCTGCACTCTGTTTCTCCCTGTAAGATACTTGTATGTCTCTATCATATCCCCTCTCTTCCTCCTCTCCTCCAGGGAGTACATGTTCAGTTCCTTCAACCTGTCTTCATAGGACTTGTGATGCAATACATGCACCATCTTTGTTGCCTCCTCTGAACCTTCTCTACCCTGTCTATGTCCTTATGTAGGTATGGTCTCCAGAACTGTACACTGTACTCCAGGTGGGGCCTCACTAGTGTCTTGTATAGCGGATTATGACCTCCCTTTTCCTGCTGGTGATGCCCTGCCTATACATCCCAGCATCCTATTTGCTTTACCTGATGCCTTGTCACACTGTTTCCCTACCTTGAGGTCATCAGAGATGACAACCCCAAGATCCCTTTCCTGCTTGGTGCATGCTATATCCTCACCCCCAAACTGATATATTGTGCCAGGGTTTTGTGCCCCATATGCATTATCTTGCACTTCTTTGCATTGAATTTCAACTGCCAAACCCTTGACCATTCTTCAAGTTTCTGCAGGTCCCTTCTCATTCTGTCTACACCCTCTGGTGTGTCTACTCTGTTACAGGCTTTGTGTCATCAGCGAATAGTGAAATTCTGCCTTCTAGATCCTGCACAATGTCACTGATGAAGATGTTGAATAGGACCGGTCCCAGCACTGATCCCTGTGGTACCCACTGGTCACTCTTCCCTCTGTGGAGTGACAGCCATTTACCATCACCCTCTGTGTCCTGCCATCCAGCCAGTTACCTACCCACCACACTACTGTCCTGCCCACACCCATATTCCCCAGTTTGTGTAATAGTCTTCTATGTGGCACAGTGTCAAAGGCCTTGCTGAAGTCCAGATAGGCCATGTCCACTGCCCTCCCCTGATCCACCTCCCTAGTCACCCAGTCAAAAAATTCAATGAGATTGGTCTGACATGACCTCCCCCTGGTGAAACCATGCTGCCTTGGGTCCTGTAGTCCATTGACAACCAGATGTTCCACCAATCTCTCCTTCAGAAGTGCTTCCATGATCTTTCCCACCACCGAGGTGAGGCTGACTGGTCTGTAGTTCCCTGCTTCCTCTTTGTTCCCACTTTTGTATAAGGGACTACATCTGCTGTCCTCCAGTCTTTGGGTACCTCCCCTGTTTCCAGTGATTGGCTAAACAGGATAGCCAGAGGTTCAGCCACCACCTCTCTTAGTTCTTTAAGGACCCTGGGGTGCACCCCATCTGGCCCCATTGCTTTGTCAACTCTTATTACTTCCAGTTCCTTCAGGACCCTTTCTCGTGTAAAGGGACTTGTGTCCATTTCTGCACCATTCTCACCCCTTGTACTCCCTTCAGACCCATTACCCCACTCTTCCTCAGTAAAGACTGAGCAGAAATACCTGTTCAATATGTCAGCTTTACTGTTGTCATCCTCCACGCGACTCCCATCCTCCCCCTTCAGTCTCACTATCCCTCCCTTTGTCTTTCTTTTTTCACTTATGTACCTGTAAAAGGTTTTGTCCCCTTTAACCACTGATTTTGCAATGTGTTCTTCTGTCTGAGCTTTGGCTTCCCTTACTGACTTCCCTGCCTCCCTTTGTTTCTCCTGGTACTTCTCCCTATCCCCTTCTGCCTGTGTCTTTTTGTAAGCTAAGCAGACTTTGATAATCGCGAACTTCTCTCATCTTTATTCAGCACACACACCCACATCAGAGGAGCATGAACACCTCCCGATGAATGTGCATTATGTCATGAGATATTGCCCATATATACAACATGAGTGGGAATAAAAATGATGAGATAAAAAAAGACATCTTGGTTAGCAATATCAGCAACAGCAAAATATCAAAAATATGTTGCTATTACTGTTGTCACAATGGATATTTTCTTATGTTACTGTCGTCACAGTGGAATACTGAACCAATTGGATAGCTGCTTTAACAATGCTGATGACATCACAATGCCTAGTGTAGCACTGAAGCTAGCAGTTAAATTCAAAGAAAAGCAGCAACATCTTCAAACTGCAGATTTAAAAGCTGTCCCTTGTAAATTATTGTTTCATGTATCAAATATTGAATAGCCTGAGCCATAATAGGCAACTTATCATCACTTGTGAGTAGGCATGACTTCTGTTACTCACTTGTGGCTCCGCTACTCATGAGTTATGGTCCTGCCCACTCACACTTGAAGATAAATTGCATATGTTGAGTTAGCCATTTGCATATCCCCTATGTATCCAAGTACTGCATGTGGTGAAAAGACTCCACAGCATAGAAGTCACAAAATGACAGGTGTATTTTGGCGGTCTTATTCTTACCAATGGTGGTAGAGTAATAGTCAGTGGCATAGTGCCAATCATTATGTATACTATAGATAGGGCAGCTGTTAACTTTCAAGTTATGCCCCAACTTTTAGCCAACTCTATTGTAACTCATACACTCATACACAGATCAGGTTGCAGTTTTCAAAGTTTTGTATCAGCTCCATAAGCTACAGTCCCTTAAAAGTTGGGACTTGAACTCTGTAGCTGTTTTTTAAATACAGATTTCAAAAAGAGACGATAGGGTTAATAATGTTGTTGTTGTTTTTTACTTTATGTTTGCGCAGCCAAATAATTTAAAATTAAATCATGAAAACTGCCATTGTGGCAGAGTGTGGTCTATAGTGGCATCTTTTAGGACTTCAAACTTAGAAAATATTATACTTTTGCACAGTGATATTTAAGTTCAAAAGTTTTCTTGTGAGCATGTAATTTACTATCAGTAAAAAAAAGTAAGAAAAATCTTTTGGGAAAAACTGCACTGTGCTGTTAAAGCAGAAGAGAGCCCCATGTATGGTATTTGAAGAACAGTATCAGTAACTTAACTTGTATTACTATTGTTTACATTATTGGGTCATTAACACACATTAGCATGCATAGAAACATAGAAGCTGTCCGCATAAAATGACCTCCTGGCCCACCTAGTCTGCCCTAAGATTCCTACTTGCTGTTCTGCCATAGACCCTAATTGATCTCCAGCCTTCCCCGCCCCAGTTCTGTTCCTATGGTCCTCCTGTATCTATCCCATGCATGTTTGAAACCTTTTACCATTTCAGTACCCACCACCTCTGCTGGGAGTCTGTTTCAGACATCCACCACCATTTTCATAAAGAAATATTTCCTCACATCCCCTCTAAGTCTTCCCCTTCCAGCTTCATAACATGCCCACCCTGTCACCGAGCATCTCTTTCTGTGCAAAATGCCACCCTCCTGTACCTTATTGATACTTCTGAGGTATTTGAATGTTTCTGTCATGTCTCCCCTTTCCCTCGTTTCCTCTAGAGAATACATATTTAACTCCATGAGTCTATCCTTGTAGGTCTTCTGATACAGCACATTGTTTACTTTGTGCTAGTATAACACAGATTTTGACCACATGTAAACATTTTACACCAAAGGATAGACAAAGCTGACATTTTTAAGATTAGGTACCGGGAAGCCCCATCCCATCTCGGAGCCAGTGACTGGCACAGCCCTCTGCTCTCCCTCCATGGCCTGGTGCCAACTGCCAGCTGTCAATGAGCAAGTACTCTACAATCAACTGTTACCGAATGATCTCATTGACTGCTCAGTCAGTGGCTGGCTGTGATGGAGAGCAGAGAGGTGTGCCGGTCGCCAGCTTGGACATGAGACACAGGGAGCAGTGGGTGGGGCACTGCCTGATGGGGTGGGGGGGTCCACTAGATCACCAGAGAAATTTATGTGTTATATTATACAGGCAGATCAGGGATAGGTAGGGGTGTCTGCTGGACCACCAGTGAATGACATAATGATTTATTAAGGAGAGATAAGTTATGCATCAAAGTTGAAAACCTCATTGAAATACCTTGAACTGCACTTACCTTAGTTTCTCATACTGCAGCTGGTGATTCCAGCAGCAAGAAGTGTCTTTGATCGTAGAGTGGATCTTCACCCTGGCACCTGTTCAGGTGAGTGAGGATGTGTGGGGCTGTACTGGGAGTGTGGGGTAGTGGATGCTGAATGGGAGGTGGTGGTGGGGTGTGAGATTGGTGAGTGACAGTTTCCTTTATACAGGTAAAAAAAAAACATTGAGGGACCATTTCCTTTATTTTAGGGTGGGATGGCAATCAAAGGGTAGAGGATGCCACTAGACACCAGGGAAAGGTAGAAAATTAATGGGCACAGCTGAGGAAGGGGGTGCCACTAAACACCAGAAATAAAGAAAATCATTACAGGGACCAGAATCAGAGGGTGGGTGGTGCCACTAAATACCAGGGAAATATAAATAACTTAAAGAGCAGATATTCAGTTAAATGTTTGTGTATTGTATTGACTATGTTGACATGATTTAAATAAATAACTTTTAAAAATTGTTGTTGTAGCCGGCCCAGTGGTGCTGAGGGTTGAGGCACTGGATGCCACACCTCATGCTACACTGGTGATCCAGGTTCAGGTACAAGTCCAGGACACTGGGGGTCAGCTGGGTGGGAGGGAAGAGCTGGATTGAGCCGCCGATTGGCAAGTCTCCACTCCTAGGGTGGGTTGGGTAGCACTGTGTCAACTAGTGGATGATGTCAGTAGGGAAGGGCATCATTAGGTGATTGGCAGAAGCCATTCCCCATCATGGCTTACCATCTGTATTCCAGTACTCCAGTCCAGTTCGCCGGTGTCCTCAAGGGTGGGGATAAGACAACATAGCTACCTCCGCAACCACAAAAATCCTGCCCCACTACCATGCAGTGTGATCCCTGATCGGGGAAGAAGGCACCCCAGCTAGGCAATATGCCACCACCAAGCTCTAGCCAGTAGTGGACATAAAAAGATAATATAAAAAAGAATTACAAATTAAATTGTTGCTGTGCTGTCTTTCTTTGTGTCACCCAGTGCACCATATGGGCAGCATTTCAGTCAGTGTTTCAGGCTGCCTTGTTTGTCTCAGACTACAATGAAGTAAAACTACTGATCAAGACATGCTGCCAGGACCAGTGGCACTGATGGTTGAGGTGCTGCACACCACATCTTGCGCCACATTGGTGACCAGGGTTCGGGAATGAGCCTGGGCCATTGGGGGTTGGCAGGGGGGAGCAGATCGAGCATCAGTAGGACTGCTCTCTCCTCCCGGAGAGGGTTGGGGAGATGCAGTCACTCCTGGAGCGGCCTCTGGTGGTGATCAGAGGTGCCCAGCAGGGTGACATAGTGGATGCATGGGGCAGAGTTGCGGCATAGCATTGCCTTGTCAGCCGCACTCTGAGGGGAAATAACGTGCACATAAAAAGAGAAAAAAAACACTCCTGGGGATAGATGAAAGCACCTCGGCCTCCTAAGCTCACACTCCCAATTTCTGGACTGCCTCCTCTCGAACCAGGGCTTCTCGTGTGCCAGCACTTTGCCCTTGGAATAGAGCGCCCTGGGCGGATTGGACAACCCTACCTCCGGAGGGTAGAGACCCGGATGTGGTGCTGGGCTGCATGAGAAGAGGGGAGAGTAGAAGGCACTGAGGGAGGTAACAGCTGGAAGTCCCAAAGGATGCCAAAAGGAGTTCCACAGGATAGTGGAGAAAAATAAAGAAAAAAAAAAAAAACATGCTGCCAGCCAGAGTCTGTGTGATTTCAGTTTCAGAAATCAGAATCAGGCTGGCATGAGGTGATTCTACATGTGGCTGTACAGTCTAGTTCATTGACAAGTACACTCATTCCTGATTGGTATTCAGGAATGAGTACCTGTCAGTCAGTAATCTCCACACTTTAGCTTGAACCTTTAAAAGGCATCCTGCATTTTTGAATTTGTCCTCTCATTGGGGAAACTTTCAGCTGATCTCTCACTGTCACTTTGTGCAAGCCCCTTTGTCAGTCTAGAAAATGAGTGTATTGGCAGTATTTTGACAAAAGAAAGGAGAAAAAAATTAAAAAGACTTCTGCTTTGTGACATTACTTTGAATCATCACTTGAATTGCCTGTCAAAGTCTCTGAGGAAATTAAGCATAAATAAATAACTAAATAAATTCCCAGTACCATTTTTGCCATCACTACCTCTGCTGGGAGGCTGTTTTAGGCATTCACCTCTCTTTCAGTTAAAGGGAAACACTGGAAAAGGCACAGCATTACCCAGGCACTACAAGAATGCCCGATAAGTGCTTTCAGACAGTAACATTTTAAAAAAAATTACCTTTAATTGTTTTTTAGTGATTTAAACAGTGGCCTTCAACTTTCATTTTCTATTGCTGGCAGCCACCATCTCATGAGCAGCAGAGAACGTTCAGAGCTCACTTTATGCTAATATGTCCTGTCACCCATTAGCAGAGGTCAAACAGACATACTAGCATACAGTGAGCTCAGGAATTTCACTGCTGCTCATGAGATGGTGACTGCCAGCAACACAAAGTGGAAATTGTGAGTAGATGTTTTAAATCATTAAAAAATGTTGTTACTGTCTGAAAACACTAATTGAGAGTTTATGTGGCGTCTCAGGAAAGCTGTGTCTTTTCCAGTGTTTTCCTTTAATAAATACTTCCTCACATCTCCCTTGAGTCTACCCCCACCCCACCCCCAGATTCATAGCATGACACTTTTGGTCTGGAGCATTTTTATGTTTGCTTGCTTGCATGTGCAGGAAACATAGTGGCATCGTCCGAGTTTTTGGGGGTGTGGCACCCATCTTCCAATTCAGTCAGTGTGTTTGCAGGCTCTGCCGCAGTTCTCCAATGAATGCTGCAGCTGTCTATGACAGCATTTGAAAATGCTGTGGCCAAACAGTTGAAAGGCAGAGCTATGCTTCAGTGAGCAGTGATAAGATATCATGTGCTCATGCGCGCTCCCCCCCCACACACATACATGCACACTGCATGCTCCTGCTCCCCCACCACACACACTGTATAGCCAATGGGGGTGCCCCAGCCCCTGTCAGCTGTGCTGCGCTCCCCCCAACAGAGTTCCAGATGCCATGCTGGGAGCCCACCCCAGTGTGGCAACAGATCGTATGGCCGATGGGGATGCCCAATCCCCCGTTGGCTCCACAGCCCCCCAAACAGCCTTCCAGCTGCCACGTTGGGAGCCCACCCCAGCAAGGCACAAGTCCCGCGTTGTCTAAGTAAAAAAAAAAAAAAAACCTGAAAGAAAAAAAAAATTCCCTTGCTGACTGTCCTGACCCAATCTTCCCCCATCTGTGCCCACCATCTGTGCAACCTACCTCCCCACACTCCATTCTCACCCCATACTTACCTCCGGAGCTCGGCACGACTATCTTCGGTGGACCGGGACCACGCCTGCACTCCTCAAAGCCGACCGCGAACTGAGGAAATGCCGGTAAGCTGTATAATGTAATAAATAGGGTTTTTTCAACTTTAGTGCATATCTCGGGCATGTTGGGGAATTTTTTGACCAAATTTTCAACATGGGGTTTTGGGACCCCACCTCATGAATTCTGTCACTGTCATGGCGTTAATCAGTGCCAAAAGGTGATTTTGTGGTCGCTGCATGGAACCATCTTTCGGGACTGATTTACTAAATGACAGTGGCACAGTTCATAAGGTAGGCCCCCCAAAATCCTACGTTGAAAATTTGGTGAAAAAATTCGCAAAAATTACTGTTTTATGAGCATGCGTTGCGTTGTTCCTATGCACACTCATAAATTCACAAATGTTCAATATGTTTACTCCAGATTTTCAACATTGCCATTTTACCATACCTCCTTATGAGCAGTACAGCTATCATTTCTCACATCTGACCCAAAATGTGTTTCTGCCCATGTAGCGCACAATGGCACAGTCATTGTGTGAAATCAATGTTTGGAACAGATTAAGAAAATCACAGTGACACTGTTCATGAGCAGAGGTGTTGAAATGGCTATGTTAAAAATTTGGTGAAAAAATTCCCCAAAATTACTGTTTTACGAACATGCGTTGCGCTGTTCCTACGCAAGCTCGTACGTTCGCGAATTTTCAATATTTTCAATCCAGATTTTCAACATTGCCATTTTACCACACCTCCTTATGAGCAGTACAGCTGTCATTTTTCACATCTTGGCCAAAATGCGTTTCCGCCCCTGTAGTGTACAATGGTGCAGTCGGTGTGCGAAATCAATGTATGGGACACATTAAGAAAATCACAGTGACACAGTTAATGAGCAGAGGACTTAAAATGGCTATGTTGATAATTTGGTGAAAAAATTCCTAAAAATTACTGTTTTACGAGCGTACATTGCACAGTTCCTACACACGCTCATAAGTTTGCGAAATTTCAATATTTTCACTCCAGATTTTCAACATTGCCATTTTACCACACCTCCTTATGAGCAGTACAGCTGTCATTTTTCACATCTTGGCCAAAATGCGTTTCCGCCCCTGTAGTGTACAATGGTGCAGTCGGTGTGCGAAATCAATGTTCAGGACAGATTAAAAAAATCACAGTGACACTGTTCATGAGCAGAGGTGTTAAAATGGCTATGTTAAAAATTTGGTGAAGTATGTCCATAAAATGACTGTGTTACGAGTGACCATTGCGCAGTCTCCACGCACCCTCATAACTTCATGGATTTCTAATATTTTCAGTCCAGATTGTCACCATTGTCATTTTTCCACACTTCCTTATTAATAGTATAGCTGTCATTTTTCACACCATGGCATAAATGTGTTTTCGCACTTCCAGTGCAGAAATGCGTGGTCGCTGTGGGAAATCACTGTTCGGAACAGATTAAGAAAATCACAGTGACACTGTTCATGAGCGGAGGTTATAAAATCCCTGTGTTGACAATCTGCTGTAAAAAATCCACAAACTAATTTCATTATGGGTTTGCATTGCACATTTTCTAATCACACTTGTGACTTCACCAGTTTTTTTTAATATTTTCACTGCAGAATTTCAACATTGCCATTTTTTGCACCTCCACATGAACAGTACAGCTGTCATTTTTCACATCCTGTTCGAAATGTGTTTTTGCACCTGTGGTGCCGAATGGCATAGTCGCTGTGTGAAATCAGCTTTCGGAAAATAAACTGATATTGCCTCTGTTTATAAGGAGGGGGTCACAAAAAAACCATGCTGAAAACTTGGAGTGAAAATGCCAACGGACGCCTGAGGTGTTAGGGTTTCTGACCATAACACCCCAGCCGGTAGAGATTGAGAGGCATCAGGGGTGTGACTTGGGATTCTTGCCTGTAATGCTTATACCATTCCACACCCTACAGCCAGTGAGAAGCATCGAGGTGTGCCTTGGACTCTTTGACCCCAAAGTTCACTCCACTCTCCTATACAGGACCCATCTTACTGTATTTCCTGATGGAATGGGGTGAGCATAAGGGCCAAAGACCCCAATGCACACCGTGACACGTGTCAGTGTTTGAAGGGTAGGGCACGGTGAAATGGTGTGACGGTTATGCCTGATGACCCAAAGGCACACCCCAATGCCTGTCAGTCTCTGCAGGGTGGTGGTGGGGTTGACTTCAGTTCAATACTTCACTGCCATTCCTATTATGCAGCTCTCTAACTCCGACACTACCAATGCCAATGCCAGCAAGCAAACATTCTGCATCGACAAATGCTTGTTTTTTTTGATAAAATCTATCCTCTTGAACTTTATCTATTCTTGAGAGATATTTTAAAGTCTCTGTCATATCTCCACTCTTCCTCTTTTCCTCAAGGGTGTACATATTGAGGTCCTCTGGTCTCTTCTCACAGGGCTTGTGATATAGCCCTGCACTCTATAGTCACCCTTGTCTTTACCACGTATCCTATATGTTTATCCTTCCAAAAGCTGTGGTTTCTAGAACTAGGCACATTGCTGTAGTTGAGATCTCAATAAAAATTCTCCAGACCAATGGGGTCATGCTATGAATCTGGGAGTGGGAGGCTGACTCAAGGGAGGTGGGATACACGAACGCATGACTTAGGTATAAAGGAACCTTAGTTTATTTATTTATTTATTAATTTATTTCAGTCTAGGATTACAAATACCTTTGAGCCAAGGCTCTTTTACAAAGGTTCCACATCATAGGTTACAGCAGGACAACAAGAATGGCAGTATAAACATTGACATTGGTTCAAATACAGCACAATAACAGCATATATACTAGGAAGGAAAAGTGATAAGAAGATGGGGAGAAGTGGAGGAGGATGGCAGGGATCACGGGGGAGGTCAGGAGGGAGGGAGTAGAAGGTTAGGGGGATGGGACAGGGAGGGGCTGCAGCCAGGGGCGTTGTCAGGGGAAAGTGCATAGAAATGAGGCCAGATATAGGCAAAGTGTGAGGAGGCAGTGGCCACTTAAGGTAGACAAGGTAGTAGTAGGGAAAGGTGAGTGGGGGTGGTTAAAGCCACAATACAAGTAGGAACTGTGGTGCCACAGTAGGTAGAGAAGATGGGCACACTAGGTGGGTCAAGCAGTCCTTATCTGACATCAAACAGAGCTGGTGTCATCATGTGAAGTAACTAAAATCAGTGCTACTATATAAGAGCCTTCACTATAGAGAAGAGCAGGAAGTCCTGCACCATTAGCATTAGCCTGCATTAGCCAAGGTCACCAATGATTGGCAAACCGAACTGGATAAAAAGAACAATGTCTGTGCAGTATTCCTGGACCTGAGCAAAGCATTCGACACTGTGGACCATGAACTGCTACTCTCATCCCTACACTCCATTGGCCTAGATCCATCCTCCCTTAAGTGGTTCAGATGCTACCTCTCCGGTAGATCACAGCAGGTAAAAGCTGAAGGTGACCTCTCCCCATTAAGACCACTGTCAGGAGGAGTCCCCCAAGGCTCTATTCTGGGTCCTATCCTTTTTGCCATTTATATAAATAAAATTGATTCAACCCTTACCAAGTCCTCAGTACATCTCTTTGCTGATGACACTGCACTGTATGTCAGCAACCCTTCACCTAAAGTTGCTCATGAAATCCTACAAGCAGAATTCTCCCTGTTACAACATCAGCTTCTCGAGAAAAAGCTTCTGCTAAATGCAAAGAAAACCAAAGCAATGATGTTCACAACCCAAAACTCCACCAACACATCCTCTTCAATCAGTCTCCCCCAGATATGCACTATACTTGGAGAAAATCTGGAGTATGTTGAAAATTTCAAATACCTAGGTGTGTGGATTGACAACAGACTTGACTTTACTCAGCATCTAGAACAACTGCTGAAAAGCTCGCCTAAGGCTTGGCCTCCTCTACAGATTAAAACCCTTCCTTAATAGAGATTCAAAGATGAGATTAGTCCAGGCCATCTTTCTATCAGTCATTGACTAGACTTCCTCTATAGTCACTGCTCCACTCCCTACCTTCAAAAGTTGGATACCTTATACCATAGAGCAATAAGGTTCATTACAGACCTGCCATGTAATACTCACCATTGTTCTCTCTATGATTCAGTTGGATGGGTTTCCCTTCATGTCAGGAGGAGCAGAAATGCAGCTCTATGGATCTACAGAGCTTTATCAAAAAAACTCCCAAGCTATATCCTGGACTGCTTCAACCTGACCCTTCCCAGCTCCTATGCCCTAAGAAGCAACAGTATCATCCTGCTCAAATTGCCCAAAGTCAACACCAAAATAGGGAGGGCAGCAATCAGCTACTCTCTAGCCATAGCATGGAACACCCTACAAAAATCCCTAAAACTGTCCATTATCATTCCATTTACATCCTTTAAGCAGCACTGTACATCCTTCTTCACAGAGAAATGCAGTTGCTACCGCTAGAGATAGAATAGTCATCCCACACAACCTTATTCCAATTGCATATGGCATATTCCTTCCGGCCTGACACTGCCAGTATATGGCACCCAATATTCCCTTCACCATCCTTCTACTCATTATGTGAGTGATTGTCATGGCCCTCATTGTGATATATATGTATTGTACATATTGTAGATGTTAGTTTAACTTTCTCTTGCCAAGCTTTAACATGTGAATTCTCTGTATATTATTGTGTTATAAATAACATTTTCTTGTTTCTGTATGTATAACTGTCTCCTAAGTATGTGATGTAATTGCTGTGCACCAACTCGAACCTTGACCTTATCAGGTCCATCTTGTAAATGAGCCTTGCTCAATGATGATCGCCTGAATAAATAAAGATTTGATTGCTTGATTGATTGATTGATGTACAAAAGTGCCAAAAATATGGCCTAATATGTTTTAATCCAGTAAACATTATAGAAAGATTTAAGTAAATAATTTCCAGTGATAGATTTATTTGTGATTAGGGCTGGGTGAACTCGGTGAAGTTCTGACACTTATTAAATAAGAACCGGAACACAGTGAAATTCTGATTTGGTCTGATTAGTTCTCATTAGTTATGATTTATTGACAAATATTTGAAAAAATGCGAACAAATGCATTAAAGTGGCCATTTGACACAGAGGCCCAAAGATAATAATTTAATGGATTTTTTTATAAACATTAATGTAAAATTGCTAAATAAAAAACAATCACTCACTACTAGCCCCTTCATGGCTGACCTGTAATGGTGGCATGTCCTGCACTCAGGTGCATGACATGAGTGTGCTGAGAGAGACAGAGAGGCACAGAGAGAGGGAAAGACAAACAGATGCAAATACCCCTATCATATCACCACCAAGCACTGCAGGCACTGCCAGGCACCTAAGATATATTTTTATTAATGGTGCTGTGTGGGTATTATTTTGATGGATGTTCCAGTCAGAGCTGAACAAGCCAAAGAAATGGATATGAATGATCAAATGAGCAGCACTAGGAGAGTCCACCCACCCTACCCAAGTGAATGATGTAATTGCTTCGCATGCCCTGGTGTACTGTGGTATATGGTACATTACCTGGTCCATGAGGTGGTAATGTTTTCTAGTACTACGACTACTTCTACTGAATCTGATCAATGTGCTGAATCCTTAAAGAAGAAAAATGACAGACATATTCACCACCACCCAGACAGGCAGCCAATCACACATCACATCATCAAGTGCAGTGCAGTGCAGTCATAACAAAGTTTGCCACTGCCACCTGATGACACACAACACAATTACATCCTTTCTAGTTCCACAATTGCTGCCACGCTCTGCTAAGTAATTTAAGTATCAAAACTACAATATAGTAATAATTTCAGCCCAGTTACTGTAAGTGAGATGTAACCAGGCTAGCATACCACGCACACACGAACAATAAAGAAATTATCTGAATTTGATAGCATTTTTTTCTATGACGTAATTGCAGCCAAATATGGGGGACATGAGAAGTATACAAAGAGCATTCAGTTTCTAGGTTTAAGGCATCTGCTAAGCCATTCACTCTATGGAAATTAAAGCAGTACAGTCAGGATCAGTTGCCGAGGGCAAAAGACGTGACAAGTAGTAAGGACTGGAGTAAGGACAAAAAGTGACAAGTAGTTGTCATGACTCATGAGGACGACAAGTGATAGTAGTAGTAGTAGTAGTAGTAGACAGCAGTACCCTACCTTCCAGATCAGATAGTGGTACCTGGTGCCACTAAGTAAATTTGTGACATGAAATGCAGTTGCTTTCTGTATTTGGACTATGCGCACACTGATGTTGTTACTTTTTTTTTCTATTCTATGCTGCTCAAGTGATCATTCAAGTAATAGTGCTGGTCTAGTCTGTCCTGACATGACTTGTTGCAATTAATTGCTACCTCATGTAGTAGACCCTATTCACAAAAGATTTTCACTACAGGCACACATTTTTGAAAGTGTTTTGTGGATAGGGCCTGCTCAGAGCAGTCAGTGTAAATTTTATTCAGGTATCATATTTGAAATTAAAGTGAGGAATGTTGACTTTCAGAAATGTGAGGCACTCAGCATTTTCTGGTGTTAAACAGGATTGTGTGTCAATAATGATGTTACCAGCTGAACTAAACAATCATTCTGAATAGACACTAGTCAAGAGGGCAATTCATGCACTTCATTGCAATGTTTACTAAAGCAGGCCACATATTTTGTTTGGTTTTCCAGTATTTCAAAGGATCAGCATTCCAGCTGATCCAGTGTGCCTTGACCAGGCCACGGACCACTCAATTTCTGGAACCTAAACAGTTTTCCAGAAATCCTCTATACTGCAAGGTACTAGCCATGACTTTTGGATTTTGGTACTAGTGGAAGCTGATTTTTGCTGAACACATCTCTAACTACTGTATCTTCCTCTGTCTCTCTAGTTGAATTTGTGTGCCAGGGTTTAATAATTTGTTTAATCCTTACAGTCATTTTAAGTTCTGAGTTGATATTAGAAGTGAATTGTGAGCCTTGACTGTGTAAATCCTTCGGCTGTCTGGCCTGCACTCTGTCTCCTGCCCAACCCCCAAACATTGTGCTGTGCTGTCTGACCCTGCCCACTTATATTATTCTCTTTGTTCTGATGTAAAAAGCCTCCTCTTCCAGCATTTAAAAATCCTGTTTTTCTACTTTATTTCAGGGATCCAGCATGCCTTGACCAGCCCATGGACCCTTCAATTTCTGGAACCTAAACAGTTTTTCAGAAATCTTCTATACTGCAAGGTACTAGCCCTGACTTTTGGATTTTGGTACCAGTGGAAGCTGATTTTTTTGCCCTCCCCCCCCCTCCTCCACTACTTGTTAAATACACCTAAACCACTCCCCCTTCTGTGCACCTTTCTCCCATTGGCCATCTTGCCATACACAAATTTAAAGCTACAGAACACCTTCTAGAATGTGTTCCTGCCCCAGACAACTACATCTCTAACTGCCCCTTGCCTCACCACTCCTTCCTGTCCCCCTTCATAAGGCAAACCAAGTTAATTCCCTCCTACTACTTTCCATTGTCCCCACCCTCCCTCGGAAAGATGAAGCTGGCACTACCTATATTATGTGCCATCTCCCTAACTAATGCGCTGGTATTGACCAATTTCTGTGTGACAGTGCTGGCCTGCGATCAACTGCACCTCTCCTTCCTCTCATTCTCTCCCTCTCCCCTGTCTCAATCCTCTTCACTCACCACTAGGGATAAGTCCACCCTGGGGTACATCTCTCTCATCCTACTCACTAAAGGAGAATGCCGCCTCCTTGGCCACTTCCTGGTTAACCTCTCCTGATCTTCTTCTATTCCCTCCTGCCCATACATTCTCCTACTATCACTACTGTCCCTTGGTGGGGACATCGAATGCAACCCTGGCCCAACAAACTCCCATATCAACCCACCTCCAGCATTTGGACAAATGCCCCTGGTCTTAAAATTTCACATATCAATGTCTGCAGCCTTCCATCTAAATTCATTGTCCTTGAGGTCTGCATTGAGCAACACAAGCCCCATATTCTAGGACTCACTGAAACATGGCTAAAGCCACACCACACTGAAAACACCTTCAAAATACCTGGCCACTCGTACCTATGCCTTGACAGGCCAGGCAGGAAAAAAGGTGGCAATGTGGTCCTGCTCCTAAGGGAACCCCTCTCAGCTAGCATTGTCCTACACTCTGACCCTTCCTCACTTAGTGAATGGCTACTCTCCGAATTGACCCTGGGATCCTGCAAGAAACTCTATATTAGCTGCTGCTACAACCTCCCCATGAATGGAACCATTGGACTCACCAGCCTTCTCCAAGGCCTGAGCTCTCTAACTCCCCATAGGGAATCTATCCTTCCTGGTGACTTTAATCTAAACTGGCTGAGCTGCCATCAGCCTGACTATGTATCCCTGTTAAAGCAGCACAACCTGGTGCAGGTGATCACTCTTCCCACCAGACTTAATCCATGCTCAGCCACCCAGAATGTACTAGACTGGGAGGACTGAGCATTACACGCTAGCACCATGGCTGACTCTGTAAGTGATCATTCACGGACCTATCCCCGCTGGTCTTCCAAACTAAAGCGCCCCCCACCCAAATACCTACCTCTAAGAAATTTAAGCTGCCCAGTCTCCACAAATCTCCTCGAGGAGGCCTAGTCCTTGGACTGGTCCACGCTTTTTTCCCTTTCCAATGTAGCCATGGCAGTTTACACATTTACCCAGACTCTACTAACACTCCAGGACCACTTTTTCCTGGTCACTACCAGAGGGGTCAGAGGCAGGTGCTCACGCTGGGTCTCTAAAGACCTCCTAACCCTTATGAAGGCCAGAGACCATGCCTGGTCCACTTTCAAAGCAACCCCCTCTCCTGCCCTCTGGGATGCTTAGAGGCACATGAGGAATAAATGTAAACAACAGGCCAAATTTTTGAAGCAGACCCACTTCTGCAACCTGCAAAAGGCCAACCTTGGAGACCCTAGAAAATTCTGGGACTCAATCAGCTCCCTCCTAAACCCCCGCTCCAGCTAGGCTGCACCACATGTCAACTCCCAGTATGGGCTGCTGACCGACCCTCATGATGTGGCCAGTGTCTTCAACTATGAGTTCACCAACTTATCCATGTACCTAAATAAGCTGCCAACTGCCCAACCTCAAAGGCCAGCCCTAATATCTGACACACTGCCATCCTTATCCAGTTCTGCCACTCACCTGAAAATACCCCCATTCTATTTTAAAGCACTCTCCATGCATGATACAGTGAAGCTACTCAGACATCTACCTAACCACAGCTCCTCCGGATCTGATGGCCTAAACCTTGCCCTTTCGACCTCCTCCATGCCTGACCCATGGAAGATTGTGAAGGTTATCCCCATTCTTAAATCCAGTGACCCCAAATCCTCCGACAATTACAGTCCAATATCCATCCTCCCTCATCTCAGTAAACTACTCGAGAGAGCAGTCCACAATCAGCTCACTGAGTACATAAGCAAATACACCCTCTTATGCAACCAACAGCATGGCTTTCGCAAGAATCATTCCACTGCCACTGCCCTCATTCTACTGACTGACCACATCCTATCTAACATGGATAATGGTAAAGCTACCGGGGCTGTCTTCATTGACCTCTCAAAGGCTTTTGACATGGTTAACCATGATCTCCTTACCTCCAAGCTTAGCCTCCTTGGTTGTTCTCAGAAAGTCACAAGCTGGTTCACTAACTACCTTACTGATCACTCACAATTTGTGTGTATTGGTCAAACCTGCTCCCCCATCCTGCCTGTCTCTGTGGGGGTCCCTCAAGGCTCAATTCTGGGTCCCCTCCTTTTCTCCTTATTCGTTAATGCACTTCCCTTCGACTGCCTCAACTGTAACTCTCTCCTGTATGCCGATGACCTTGTCTTCTTCCACAGTGACTAAAATCCATGGCCGCAATTTCCTCAGTTCTCTCATGCAACTATGCTGCAGCCCACAGCTGGTTCTCAAAAACCTCTTAGTAAATGCCAAAAAAATTAAATCCATGCTGTTTGGATCTAAGCCTTTCCTGGCCAAAACTAAACGCCACATCCCCTTATGCATTCTCACCCCAGATAGTACAGCCCTGGAAGACGTCAACACCTACAAATACTTAGGAGTACTGCTCTACCCCTCCCTCACCTTCACTGAGTATGCACATTCCCTTGTCAGAAGGTTCCATCAAAAGTTAGGTGCCACCTATAGATTCAGGCAATACCTTACCCCTGAAGCTAGACTAGCCATTGTCAAGGGTAATCTTCTCTCTATTCTTGACTACTGCTCCCCTATTTATGCCAGGATCTCAGCTACTGCTATGGCTAAACTCTCCGCTGCCTACAAGAGCGCCTGCCACTTTGCTTTATTGGCGCCATTCTTCACCCACCACTGTACCCTCTATAATACCCTTGGAAGGCTACCGCTGCAAGGTCGCTTTGACCTAGCTCTCTGCTGCATGGTGGACAATGTCATCCGCATGGCTCCAGAATCCCCCCAAATGCCCTTCTGAAAACCCGAACACTCTTCCGCAACCTCCGCTCAAATGGTACTCTCCCTCTAGCTATTCCTAGGGTATCCACCAACATGGGTAGCAGAGCTTGGTCTGCAGCTATCCCCTTGCAGTGGAACAAACTACTGAACTTCATTCCATTGACACACACTCCAGTTTCAAGTCCCACCTTAAAGTTTGTTTCCTGGAAAACTCATCCTGCCGATGCTCCCAGGGGTCTCACACCAACCCACACTAGTCAACTCTCTTGCCTACAACTGTTATATTGCATTTTTCACAGTAATATTTGACTTCCTTGCCTGTACGTATTGTATATACATTTTCTACTGAGTATTCTGTGCATTACTTGCTCACTGGACACTGCAGTCTCACATTGTACACTGTGCCTATGATTTTTTTTTGTACCAAGTCTTCTCGTGTCTGATATTGAAACCTTGTGTTTACTGTTCTCAAATGGACCTATGCATCAAACCTGTATATTGTGCTTACTATTGTTGCTTGTATCAAATCTGTTTCATGTGTATTACTGTTGTCTTGTACTCCACTGTCACCCTGCACCATGTGTTATGGCCCAGGTCGTGCCTGAAGACGGTCCCTGGGATCAGTGCACTCGCACAGTTATCAGTCATAAATAAAATAAATAAATAAATATTGGGCTCTGCCAGGTACACTTCAACAATGGTATGTTCTGAGGCTGTGTTACAAGAGGCAGATGAAGAAGATGTTACAATTACATCTTCTAAGTGACTCCGGAGACATGAAGCTGAACCAAGTGACTGTGGGAGAGTGCTATGTTTAGCTGGTGGTGAAGAAGAATATTTGGCTGCAGTAACTGAAGAGAAAGAGGTAGAAAATGCTGCAACACTACAGGATGGACCACCTGATGCAGTGCTATTTCATGAAGAACACACATTCTGAATGTGATGCTGCTGTTGTATTCTGTTTCATGACAGCATGCCCCTCATCAATTATTCCTTGTTTATTTATCTCAAAATAAGTGTCATCATCATCATCATCACTCAATAGATGCTTTGATTTGTATCATGGGACCAAGATTGTTGCTTTAATGTAGAACTCAGAATGAAGCATTTTACTTGGCTTGTCATCGTCTTCAACTTTTTTGATCATACGTCTCGTTAGATCTTGTTGTTTTCTGGGGGGCAACCTGCATGTGTCAGGAGTACCACTGGCAGCCTGTGTGATCATGTAACTGTCCTGCTTCTCTTATTTTTCCCTAATCAGATTCAATCTGAATTTTAAATTTTTTATTAGGGGTATCACCTAACTGAGAGTTGCTGTGTTTGCACTAACCTCCCTGGTGATTTCCTCAAATGACTGGAACAGTGCAATGAGAAACTCTGCCATGGCCCACTGTGATGGAGTAATATACAATAGAAGCTTACATCACCAATTTTATTTTCCAAGGTGTGTTGCCTGACAGCTTTCTTTTGTTCAAGCAGTCTTTGGAACACATTAAAGTTCAAATTCCATTGAGTAGAAATGTCTTGGATTGGTCTGTGCAAAGGTAAACTGTCTTCTTGCTTTATTTTTTTTCAAACAAGTGATGGGCTTTGCTTGAGTGACTGAAATGAGTGCATATTCTTTTAGCAGGCTAACAAAAGCCTTAGTCTCCCACCCTTACAGAAATAATTATATGAAATGTTTTCATGCTGCACACATAAAACTACTCAAGTGATGTGCATGCTGCAAGTATGATTTAAATGTTATATTGGAACTGACTGCATACATATGGCATGCATGCAGCAAGCAAGTGTGGAAAGCATGATTTTTATGTAAAATTGGAAAAGAATGCAGACTAGTCCTGATAACTTTTGTGTGTAGTTAAGTGACTTGCTCAGGATCACACCATACACAAGTGGGAGTTGATGAGATTCAAACCCAGGTCTTCATGCCTCCAAGTATCTAGGCTTCTAGTTTAGTGCCTTTAACCACTAAGCCATACTGTCTGCACATATATGGTTTGCTTGTACACTACTTCAATACATATCTGAATATATCTGCATGCATGCAGCATTCTTGTATCCACTGGTATACTTTCAGATTTCTTCTCTCCCTCATCTCAGTTTCACAGTTGAACTGTAGCACACATACTGTACCAATGGAAACACATGTGGTTATTCTCACCCCCAATACACACACTTACCCACAAGACCACTTAATCACTTCTGTCTGGCCTGTACTCCTACTATTTTCTCTCAATAGCTTTGAATGCTTCCACTCAAACAGACTTTAAGGAGCAAACACAAAAGTAGCAGTAACTCAACAGACACCCACATAGCCAGTCCTCCCTGCATGCACACACACTGTAATGGGTATGGCCATGCTGCTGCAGACAAACCACCAAGTATAGATATAAGTAAAACCTCTCTTACTTGAGTTTTATTTTAGCTGTTTAACCAGGAGTAGCACACTAAGCTGAAAGCTTTTTTACAGGAGCAACCTGGGAGCACAGGGAAGTTAAGTGACTTCCTCAGGGTCATAAAGTATGCAAGTGGAAGCTGTGGGATTCAAACCCAGGTCTGGTCTGCTGGATGTCTCCAGATTTGTAGCTCAGAACCTTAAACCACTGTGCTACACTGCCTCCAATATTAGGGAGCCAGAGGCATGAGCCTTTAAGAGATTATGCCCATGGATCAGAGTGCTGGGGCATAACTCCTTAAAATGAATGGATTTATTTTTTATTACTATTTTTACATTATGATGGTGAGTTGGAGAATATTGAAGGCCACTGATCTACTAACAAGGCCCTTGTTAGTCAAGCGGTGGCCTTCATTAATCTCCAAATCTCCATCAATAATGTATAACATAGTAATAAAAAACTACCCCCATTCATTTCAATGGTGCACACCCCTGCAGTCACCTTTGACCTTTGTCATAATATGCCTGAGCATAGGGATGTGCAGGTTAGCTTCATGGGGGGGGCATATGCCTGACTACAGTGGGGCTCCAATAATCTGTGCATACCATACATCTCAACTATCCGTGAATGCACAGGAGAGCTCTAGAATGTCTGTAACATCTCTAGAAGGTAAACCTTATTTGTTTTGATGGAAAAGTTCTATGCATATCAGGAAAAATTCAAATGTGTATGATTCATCTGTATATACCCCAGAGCAGTGCATCAGATTTGGGCTTAAACCCACCTAGTTACTAACCATTTTTTTCCAGGCTGAAGTTCTGAGCCCCCCAAAAAAGAACTTTAGAAACATAGAAACATAGACTTTGATGGCAGATAAGGACCGCTAGGCCCATCTAGTCTGCCCATTTCCCTACCTACAGGATAGGCCGCAGATCCTAGTTAACCAACAGCCTATTTCTTCCTACCCCCCCCACAAGAATTGCCTTATGTCTGTCCCATGCATTCTTGAATTCTCCCACAGTTTTAGGACCCTACAACCCCTCAGGAAGGCTGTTCCATGCATCCACTACCTCTCTGTGAAATAATACTTCTCACATTGCCCCTGAACTGCCCTCCTTCTATCTTTAAATTGTGTCCCCTTGTTCTTGCAAGTCTCTTTTTCTGAAAAATGCTACACTCTTGGACTTTGTTGATTCCACTGAGGTACTTAAAAGTTTCTATCATGTCCCCCCTCTCCCTTCTTTCCTCAAGGGTATACATTTTAAGCTCATTTAGTCTCTCCTCATACAGCTTCTCTTGCAGACTCTGCACCATTTTAGTTGCCCTCCTCTGGACTGCCTCTATCCTGTCTATGTCCTTGCGGAGATGGGGTCTCCAGAACTGGACACAGTACTCCAGATGGGGTCTCACCAACTGTCTGTACAGAGGGATAACAACTTCCTGTTTTCTGCTGCTGATGCCTCTCCCTATACATCCCAGTATACCCCCAGCCCTCCCTACTGCTTTCTCACATTGCTTGCTAACCTTATGGTCGTCTGATATGATTACCTCCAGGTCCCTTTCCTTTTTTGTTGTTGTTACTACCTCCCCACCCATTGTGTATTCTTCCCCTGGGTTCTTGTTTCCCAGGTGCATTATTTTGCACTTCTTTGCATTGAATCCTAGCTTCCATACTTCTGACCATTCCTCTAACCTTGCCAAGTCCCTTTTCATCCTTTCCATGCCTCCTTGTGTATCAACCCTGTTGCAGATTTTTGTGTCATCTGCAAAAAGGCATACTTTTCCTTCCAGTCCCTCTGCAATGTCACTGATGAAGACATTAAAAAGGACTGGACCCATTACTGAACCCTGCTGGTACCCACTAGTAACCCCCCTTTCTTCAGAATGGACTCCATTTACAATTACCTTCTGTGTCCTGTTGTCCAGCCAATGTTTTACCCAGGCTGCCACCCTGGGTCCCACTCCAGGCTGGTTAATTTGACTATTAATCTTTTGTGTGGGACTGTGTCAAATGCCTTGCTAAAGTCTAGGTAGGCCATGTCCACAGCCCCTCCCTGGTTTACTACTTTGGTCACCCAGTCAAAGAAATCTATTGGATTCATCTGACATGACCATCCCGCTGTGAACCCATGCTGCCTTGGGTCCTGTGCTCCACTGGCCTCTAGGTACTCGACTATTCTTTCCTTCAGAAGTGACTACATCACTTTCCCTACCACAGAGGTCAGACTGACAGGTCTGTAGTTTACTGCCTCTGTCTTGGACCCACTTTTGTGAAGGGGAATCACATCCGCCTTCCTTCAGTCCTCCAGTCGGGTACCACACCATCCTCCCATGATTTATTAAAAAGAGTAGCCAGTGGTTTCACTAGTTCCTCCCTTAATTCTTTTAGAATTCTGGGGTGAATTCCATCAGGACCCATTGCTTTGTCCACCTTCAGTTTTAGGAGTTCTTGTAGAACCCTTTCTTCTGTGAAAGGACTGGGATTGACCCCCCTACCAAGAGTGCTTCTGTTAATTGGATTAGGCACTTCCCCCTCCTCTTTTGTGAATACTGAGCAGAAATATTCGTTTGGTATTCCTGCTTTTTCACTGTCCCCCTCTGCCCACCCACTGTTCATTCTATTCAACCCCACTATCCTTCCCTTTGTCTTTCTACACTTGCTGATGTACCTATAAAAGGTTTTATCCCCCTTCTTAACTGAGTTGGCTATCTTTTCCTCAGTTTGGGCCTTTGCTATTCTGACTTCCTTCCCTGCTTCCTTCTGCCTTAACTGGTACAGCTCTCTGTCCTGCTCCTTCTGTGTTTCCTTATACTTCCGAATGCTATCTTTTCTTCCTGACTTTCACAGCCTCTCTTTTGAGAACCATAGTGGCTTTTCTTTTGTTTTGATTTGTTCATTTGCTTCACACAAAGGCTTGTTGCCTCTGTGATGGCAGTTTGATAATTCCCATTGTTGCTCCACACCTCCTTCTAGCCTGTTTGCTGGTGCTTTTTGAGGCACTCTCCCATCTTGCCAAAGTCAGACCTCCTAAAGTCCAGTACCCTCACCTTTGTATGGCTTGACTCTGTAGCTGAGTTTACGTGAACCACACTGTTTGATGGTCACTTGTCCAGATGGCAACCCACTTCTAGATCTGAGATCCTCTCACTGCCCCGTTTGAGAGTATGAGGTCTAAGATTGCTCCCTCATGAGTGGGTTCCGAAACTAGCTGTCTAATGCCTGCCACCTGTAGGGCATCAAGAATGGCCCTGCTCTTGGATGTGGCTGCAGCAAATGTGCTCCAGTTAACATCTGGCATATTCAGGTCTCCCATCAACAGTATCTCCCCTTTCTCTGCCATTCTAAGAATGCCTTCTATCATATCCTTATCCATTCCTTCCCCCTGACATGGGGGTCTGTACACAACCCCTGTGCGGATTGTAGTGCCCTTTCCAGTCTCCAAGGTGACCCACAGTGCCTCCTCTCCTCCCCTCCCTGTTTACTCTTTTGTTCAGTTGCTTTTATCCCTTCCTTTACAAAGAGAGCTACTCCTCCCCTCCACTCCCCTGCCTGTCTGTCCTGTAGGTTATGTACCCTGGTATGTTAACATCCCAGTCATGGTTCTTTGTGTACCATGTTTCTGTGACTGCTACAATATCCAGGCATCCCTCTTCCATTAAGGCCATCAGCTCAGGGAGTTTGTTGCCCAGACTACGGGCATTGGTTCTCATTACCCTCCATTTCCTGATGGTCTTACTCTCTTTTGCCCCATCCCTGTCCTTCTTGCCTTTGTCACTTTCTTCATTTACCCCTGCCTTTCTCCCTATTGACACCTCTATGTTGGTGTTTGCCGCACTTACTACTGTGATTATTTGGGGGGGGCTAGGATTTTCCTGCTCCTTTCCAGTGCCTCCCCCCTTGGCTAGTTTAAAAGCTTGCCAATGAAGCATTTAAACCTATCACCTAGGATCCTGGTTCCCCTCCCGGACAGATGCAGCCCATCATGCTAGTATAGGCTTGCATCACTCCAGGTGGACCCCCAGTCCCCAGTGAAGCCAAATCCCTGAGCTCCACACCAGTTTTTCAACCACTGATTGAATACCATGGTGCGGAACACCCTAGCCTCTCCTATGCCATAGATGGGTAGCACCTCTGAGAAGGTTACCGTGCATGCTACTTGACTAAGGCCCTTCCCCAATTCCACAAACTCTTCCTGCACTTCTCTAATCCCTTTCTTAGCCAGGTCATTTGTCCCTAGGTGGACAATGACATCCAGCTCCCTCCCCTGTGCAGCTGCTCCGGCAATCCTGAGGATTTGCTTCCTGTCCCTGCAACCACTTTGTCCCGATTTTTCTCCCCAACTTCATTTCATTCAATACCTAGACTAGATAGACTGATAGACATAATCTGCTGGCATGTATGTATGTAATACCCATCCCCTGTGAGTAGTGAAGCCACCCAAAGGTGAAGAAACATGAAAAACACATCAATATTTCAGTCCTTCCTCCTTCCTGATTTCCCTGTAAAAAAAAAAGTATATACTTTTACTTACTCGGCCATCTGGACAGAACCTGCAGACTGCCACCAGCCCAGTTTTCAGTTTGCTCCCTCTCTGTCCATGTGCCAGAAGCTGGATGCTAGAACTGACCATCATAGGTCCCCAGTGTGGTCCATGACCAAGTCACCTCACTAACCGAACCCACCAAAACTGGGTTGCTTGCTTCTTGCTTGGCTGCTGCTGCAACACTGCACTGATCAAGGCCTATGAAAGCCACCCACACCACTGCCACCACTGCTACTAAGCCTAGCTTGCTGCCATGGGGATCTGTGCTGTATTTTTTGCAAGGCAAGTCTAATAGAGTAAGTAGCTAGGCTAGTCTTGAGTTAACATCTAGCTCACCCTCTGCGCCTTCAATCACCAGGGGAGAGAGAGACTCACTAAGAGTAAACAAACAAAAATATGCTGCCACAATACTACCATTGAGAGTTCAGTGCTCACTGAATCCTCCAAGCTGTAGTGTGCAGCCTTTCTATTCTGGGGTGGGAAAGACAGTGTTGCACTTGCAAGACTCATGTGATCTTGCTTGGCTGAAGCTCATCCACATCATATGTGATGGTGCCGCCTCTAATAGGTGGAGAGAGTGGACAACACTATACATACACAGTCGAGTCTGGAGAGTACATGCAGCATGAGTGCACACAGGCCAGGTGGGCACTTATTGTGCAAAAGATTAAATCCAGATTTAATGCCATTATTGCCATACAACCTAGACACAAATACGGAGGGGGTGGCAACTCACCCCTGCACCCTACCTAAATGGCACCCTTGCTTTATGGTAGAAATTTATTCTCATGTGCTAAGGAATGGTTTCCACTGTGTTCTGATGTACTGTGTCTCCATGTTTTATGATGTGTCCTGATCATCATGTGGGTTAGTGTCCTTCATTGTCCCTCATCTTGAGTGTCCATGTCTCTCATTTCAGTGACAAAATGTGAGGTATGGTGCATGCGTCCAAGACCCTACTCAGCACGAAGAGTGCTGAGCATGGCCATAGAGTATATGCTCCATACAGACTGACTAAGGGAAAGTAAGTGAGCTGAAACAGTCATGGATAAACACATTTGTTGCACTAAATATGCATATGGGGATTTGCATGATCCAAATCAAAAAGGTCAGGCTTCACAACACAGAGGCCCCTCTTTGTACATCTGGAATGGGGGATGTTGGCTGGCTATATCATAGGCATTTAATACAGTAAGCAAACAATAATTTACAAATTAATAGCAATTTAATGACAAAAATCAAACACCATTAAACAACTTGCAAAAGGATCAGAATTAATGAGTTTACCTAAGTTTTATGGGAATTCAAATAATAATGTATTTTAATGACTCTAATTGCTTGCAGTCATATAAGTAATAGAAACTGATGTGTTTTTTTAGATGAGATTTGCACCAGCTTAGTTTCTGCACACATGGCAAGCGTGCAGCATGTGAACCTGGTGTTATTTTTTAATAATGTTCACACCCACTTAACTGCTGCACTCATGTCAAGCATGCTACATGGAAACTGGATGTAATTTTTAGGTGTTCACACCAGCTTACCTTCTGTGCACATATCAAGCTTGCAGCATGTGAACCTGATTTGCTTTTTAGACATGATTCACTTAGTTCCACTTTGTGCATGTGAACTGCATGCAAACATTGCACAATTAAGCATGTATTAAGCATTCTGCATGTTAACAGCACACTTATATTTTGGTAATGGCTGTTGTCATCGAGAAAACCATGAACTATTAAATTTAAGCAATGTGCAAAGCAGCAGATGTGAGCAAAGCCCTCCTCCTCCAAGGCCTTCCTTATGTTGGACCCATTATCTGCAACTATAAGGCCAACTGACAGTCCCTGTGAAGTGAGCCATTGCTATATTGGTTTATGGAGCTCTTCATTGATGTTGTATGAGTTATGTTCAGATGGAAAATAAAACATTCTTAGAACAGCAAACTGTAATGCGTCACTGTCCCCAGTCCCACATGAATTGTAGGAACATGCCCAATGTGTTGTGACAGACATGAAGGGTTCATTCTGACAGCTTGTCCAGATATCTGTTGTGAGATGCACCCCCTCCCCACAGCACTGCACAAGACATGTCTTAATTTTTTACATATGACATCATAAAAATCTGGAATCCCTGTTGTCGAGAAGTATTTCCATGATGGTATACTATATTGAGGCTCAAGGTACTCATTCAGTCACCTGAATCCTATATGTTCAACCATGTTATATGGTAGCAAATCAACAGCTATCATTTCTGAAATTTTTTGGTTATTGTAACAGCAACAGCATGAGTCAAGGCATATTTGACTTTACGGTCATATGTTTCTGAGATGGTAAGCTGTCTCCTTCAAGGAGGAGGGCTTCTGAACACATGGTCACTTTCAGTAACAGTAGGTGGAGTCCCTTGAATGGCAGAAAGTGGTAGTGGAGGTGTTTTAGTAGTGCTGAGGGAGCTGCCACTGCTTTCATCTATGGGAGTTACCCCTGGGTATAGTGAGCTATCACTGTCACTTTTTTTTCGAGACTCACAACTGGAGTTCTCAGTAACGTTATGACATCTGTCTAGGTGCGTTTCTGTGTTGAAGTTCAAAATGCTTTTTTTTCATCCCTGCAGTTTGGCCATTTACAAATAGCGCGTGCTGCCACCAACTCACTGGAAGCACTAATGGAGAAGTGTGACCTAACAAAAGATAACATTTTTTGGTTTTTTTCCCAGGAAGGCACGGCACCTCAGTCACTTTTTAAGGGCCCCCCCTGGATTGTTCTTGGTCTTGTTCCTTCTGTCGTTTATTACCACTGTCCCTCTCCTCAACCAAAACATTTCTGTTTCTTCCTCATCTGCAATTTCCATCCCCTCCAATAAACCTTGTGCTGCCTGATCATTCTTATCAACTTTATTGTTACCCTTCTTGGGTTCAGCCTCAGAAGAATCAGATGAGGGACTGACAGTAGCATAGTAAGCAACTTTCCATACCTTTGGGTACCTCTGCGGGTGGTACCCAGCAAGCCTTTGTTTTTGTTTTTAACAACATAACTTTTTTTTTTATTTGGGACTGCTGATGATCCGAGACATTCACCTTTTTTGGATTGAAGTATTCACTTGGAAGACGAAACCTTAAAAGTGAAAAAAAAAATCACTTTTTTGGGGGTTGATTTTGTTTTCAATTTTCAGGCTGATTGCTGTCTTTTGCATTGCCACTGCCCACCCAAGAAATAGAATGCACTTCATCAACACTTTGATGCATTCTTTCTTAGTATTTTAACCTGTAAAAAAAGATCCCTATAACTAATCTGATGTCCTTCTGATGACTTCCACCCACACTCACAGGCCAGAGACAAATTTACTGTCATAGCTTGTGACTGTACACAGCACAACAACAGCACAGCAGTCCACCTCCACTTCCTTCCAAGATTACCTGACCAACTCCTACAGTTACTGCTCAGTGACCAAATTCAGCAACTGTTAAGTGTGCCTCATAATTTGAATCGGAGATGTAGACACATCTGGTGCACAGCTGCGCCCAACACTTTCCCACACTGGGGTTGATTAATGTTTATACGTAATGTAATGTGATATTTTATGAAACTAATGATAAGGAAGAATAATGGGGAATAAATGATGATGATGATGACACTTGTATGTGTTTTACTTGTGTTGTAGTATAAACAGAATGCTATGAGTCACAAAGTCAGATTATTCCCTGGGACACCCATAGCCAGCAGCACAAGTGCATCAACTTGTATGTTGTTTGTCCAAACAGTATTTTTTTAATACATGATATCATGAATGAACATTAACAAGTGATCATGATTGGATGACACAAGTCAAAGATTTATTTTGCGAGTCTGACCTTGCTCTACACACACAGCCGCACTGAAGCCAGGAAAAAGAAAGAAACTTTAATTTGGCATTTCTGGGACTGTTAAATTTCTTGTGCCCTCCCCATCACAATATCTCTCCCTCTCTCTCCTCTGGATAGCACAAGTCAAAGATTTATTTTGCTAGCCTGCCCTTGGTCTGTACACACAGCCACACTGAAGCCATGAGAAAAAAAAAAGAAACTGTTATTTAGGATTTCTTGGACAGTTACATTTCTCAGCCCCCCCCCAATCTCCCTCTCACTCCTCTGGACAGCACAAGTCAAAGATTTATTTTGCCAGCCTACACTTTCCCTGTGGTATACACACATACACACTGAAGTAAGAAAAAAAGAAAATGTGGGGGGATTTCTGGGACTGTTAAATTTCATGTGCACCCCCCCACCACACAGATCTCTCTCTCTCTCTCTCTCTCTCTCTTTCCCCTCTGGATGGCACAAGTCAAAGATTTATTTTGCCAGCCTGCCATTACCTTGTACACACAGCCACACTGAAGCCAGGGGAAAAAAGGAACTTTTATATGGGATGTTTGGGACTGTTAAATTTCTCATGCCCCCCCCAATCTCTCTCTCTCTCTCTCTCTCTTTTCTGTCTCTCTCTCTCTCCTCTGGATGGCACAAGTCAAAGATTTATTCTGCCAGCCTACCCTCACCCTGTAGTATACACACAGCCACACTCAAGCCAGGAAACAAAATACATTTTTATTTGGGATTTCTGGGACTTTTAAATTTCTCATGTCCCTCCCCATAATCTCTCTCTTTCCCCTCTGGATGGCACAAGTCAAAGATTTATTTTGCCAGCCTGCCATTACCCTGTACACACAGCCACACTGAAGCCAGGGGAAAAAAGGAACTTTTATATGGGATGTTTGGGACTGTTAAATTTCTCATGCCCCCCCAATCTCTCTCTCTCTCTCTTTCTGTCTCTCTCTCTCTCTCCTCTGGATGGCACAAGTCAAAGATTTATTCTGCCAGCCTACCCTCACCCTGTAGTATACACACAGCCACACTCAAGCCAGGAAACAAAATACATTTTTATTTGGGATTTCTGGGACTTTTAAATTTCTCATGTCCCTCCCCATAATCTCTCTCTGTCTCTCCTTTGGATGGCACAAGTCAAAGATTTATTTTGCCAGCCTGCCCTCACCTGTTACACATAGCCGTATTGAAGCCAGGAAAAAAAAAAATTTATTTGGGATTTCTGGGACTGTTAAGTTTCTGATGCCCCCCCCCCAACAATCTCTCTCTCTCTCTCTCTCTCTCTCTCTCCCTCCGCTGGATGGCAGAAGTCAGATTTATTTTCCCAGCCTGCCATTGCCCTGACCTGTACTACACAGCCTCATTGAGGACAAGAAAAGAAAAAACTTTTATACATTTCTGGCACTGTAGAATTTCTCTTGGGCCCCCACTAGTCTCTCCCTTTCTCCTCTGGATTTGGAATGGAACAAGACAAAGATTTTGGCAGCCTGCCCATGTTCATGTACACACAGCCACACTGTCTGAGGCCAAGAAAAGAAAAAAAAAACTTGTATTTGGGATTTCTGTAACTGTAAAATTTCTCTAGGGCCCCCAGCAGTCTTTCTCTCTCTCCCTCTCTCTCTCTCTCTCTCTCTCATCTGGAAGATCTTCTAGATTCAATTTCTGGGTAGCCTAAGTCAAAGATTTATTTTGCCAGCTTGCCCTTGCCCTGTAGTACCCTACCACACTGCCTTTTTTATTTGCCTTGATTGTCTCCTCCCCCAGCAGCCACTCACCACTCTCTCCTCTCTCCCAATCCCTCCTTGGATTTCTCTCCTGTTCTCACCCTCCCCTGATGATAACGCCCCCCCATCCCAGTAAGTTTCCTTTCTCTCTCCCCTTTTTCTTTCCTCCTCTCTGGCTCTGCTTCAAAAATATTTTTTTTTTTGTACTTTATATTTCATTAAGTTTCTTTCTTCTCTCTCTCTCTCTCTCTCTGTGGTGCGCAACTTCTGCCGGCTCTGCTCTGCAGCAGCACAAGCTCCTCCAACCATCCTCCAACTTGCTATGGGCCTGTGTTGTGCACTCACCACAGTTATATACCATGAGTGCATTACATGACTGTCTATCCTGCTCTGTCACCTGATTGGATGACACCAGCTGCCTGTACATGATGCAAGTGTGCCGATGGTATCCCCATGGCAACAGTACACTAAATGGCATTCCATGATCCTGGAACCAGACTTCTTCAGCAAAGTCCGAATTTATCCAGGTTTGTGGATTATGGGTTCAATCTGCGGTTTCAGATCTTGGGCTGAACAGTCCACCCAGCCCTACCTGTGATTCACTTGTTGGGAGACTGTGTGTGTGTTGGTGGGGGAACATATACCTGTAATCAATCTGTTTGTCAGACAAACCTGCAGACCAAGTGCAGTCCCTTTGCTAACAGAAATTGCATGCTGCCAACCACCCCTCATCCTCAAACCCAACCCTCCCATTCCCCTTTTACATAAACATACACACATCTCACCTGTTTATGTGTATTTCACTACGGCAGGACACTGCCCTATTAACAACTGATGGAATGACACCAGCTGCCTGTACATGATGCAAGTGTGCTGATGGAACAGCTGTGGTGGTTGTGAGGGCCCTCGGTTGCTTCGCCTTCCCCCCCCAGCCAGACCCCTACAGACTTCATCTCCCCACAAGGAAAAAAGGAACAGGTACGCACACAAGGAGCTCAGTCGTGCCTACCTACTTCGGTGGACTGCTGCCAGTGGAGGACAAAGGTTCCTGTTCTTTGATGCCATTTTCAAAACAGACCAGCTATACTTTAAGTCACCAGAGTAATGAAGATAGTTTTTTTAAAACTAAAAATCTGCTAAGCTTGTACAGAAATCTATCTGATTGCACAGGAACCTTAAGTGCAATTTTAACTTCAAACTGTAGAATCTCCTGGCTGGCTCTGGTGCCTTAATTTTAAACTGCACAGCATAAGAAATCGTAGTTAATTGCCTTACTAAGCTGCAAAAGTCTCCATTTTGCCCCAGGTGCTTGCAGCTAATTTGCATAGGAATTTCAGCCAGTAAAACCTTCCAGTGGCTTCTGGTGCCTTAATTTTAAACTGCACAGCATAAGAAATCATAGTTAACTGCCTAACTAAGCTGCAAAAGTCTCCATTGTGCCCCAGGTGCTTGTAATTAAAGAGGACAGGAAATGATTTGAAATTGGTAGCTGTTTATAATGTTCCAGTTCACAAAAATGATATCCACAAGCCAAAATGATCCATATGTAACTGTACCTGAATAAAAAGTGATATGACAAATTGTATTTTGCATTGTTTTGTTTTTATGGGCAGCGTTCTGTTGCAGTTCTCTTGACGGAACCAGTGATCTGGGGTTTTAACTATGTCACGATTTGAGGAAAGAACTCTAAGCATGGTTCTGATAGGACAATAGCGCATGTTTAGCATTCTGTACTCAAACCATGACATGATAAACACTCCAAATTACTGGTTCCAGGAAAAGAACTGTTCAGAATGTTGTTCATAAAAAGAAAACAATTGAAAACACAGTGTTTCACAACAATGTTTATTAAGGTATAGTTAAATATGGTTCATTTGGAGGCAAGTTTATCATTTCTCTTACTAGGAACATTACTAGCTGCTGCCAGTTAGCACAGATTTCCTGTCCTCTTTAATTTGCACAGGAATTTCAGCCAGTAAAACCTTCCAGTGGCTTCTGGTGCCTTAATTTGAAACTGCACAGCATAAGAAATTGTAGTTAACTGCCTTACTAAGCTGCAAAAGTCTCCATTTTGCCCCTGGTGCTTGTAATTGATTTGCACAGGAATTTCAGCCAGTAAAACCTTCCAGTGGCTTCTGGTGCCTTCATTTTAAACTGCACAGCATAAGAAATCATAGTTAACTGCCTTACTAAGCTGCAGAAGTCTGCATTGTACCCCAAGTGCCTGTAATTAATTTGCACAGGAATTTCAGACTGCCCTTCCCTCTGCTTACCTGTGTATAAATACAGTGCCTTTTTCTCTTTCTTCCTTAGCTGTGGTGGTCGTGAGGACCCTAGGTTGCATCGCCCTCCCCCCTAGCCGGACCCCTGCAGACTTGTCTCCCTGCTGAGAAAAAAGGAACAGGTACGCACACAAGGAGCTCAGCCATACCTACCTACTTGAGTGGAGGCCCCGCTGGCATTGTGCGCCGGTTCCCCACCACCCTTGGTGAGCATCTACTTATATAGCTGAGATCATGTGAGCTGCAGAACCTATCAGCTCACTTTACCTTTTGCAGGTTCTCAGATTCCTCCACTAGTGGGTGCATCTCACATCTCTTGTTCGCTGTAACCCACATCAGCTGGCTAAATAGGCAGGACATTTTGTCCCTTCACATTTCTGGCTGCGGTTTCTGTCGCCCCGGAGCAGGCGGTAGGAAAAGCCTGCAAAACAACTCTTGCAAAACAAGCATAGTTCGCTGCGGCCCTGCCCTGTCTAGATTGTGGACTAGTGGCAACAAACTGCTCTGAACCTAAATCATACTGTGCTCAGCCTGCTTCACTCTCCTCTGAACCCCCAGAGGTGGCCAAATAATATTGAATATACTTAGCCCCGTTCTTAATCTGATCCCTGCCTGAAGTCTCCCAGCACATTATCCGACCAAATCAACTACAGCTAAATTTGCTGGGTGATTCTCACTTAGCATACTTGCTTCCTAACCTAGATGACTGGTGCTGAGGTTACAGCCTGAAACCTACTTCCAACCCCTTCATATACATAACTCATCATGCTGCCCCCACAGTGGGAAGAGGTAAAGGGTCTAAAGATCGCCTACCTCAATATACAGAACATTCTTGCCAATCAGTCAGATCTAATGGCATGGGTCACCTACTACAAACCAGACATCCTTGGGGTCACCGAAACCTGGCTCAAACCTGCGCACCCCGACTCTGTCTGTGATCTCCCTGGCTACCCTGTAATTAGACAGGACAGGGAGGGCAAAAAGCGTGGTGGTGGGTTGGTGCTCTATTACAAATCTCATCTAAAAGTGACTGACATACCTCACCCCCACCCTCCTGTGAGTTTATATATGCCCTCCTCCTATTAGGTAACACTAAGAAGCTTCACCTCACCTGTGTATGCAACCCTATGAAAGGTGGTGTTCGTGGGGTCTCCTACCTACTTGACTGCCTTAGCCCCAAGGTGAGGACTAGTGAACTCCTAATGTTTGGGGACTTCAACCTTAACTGGATGAGTGGGAATGCAAAAATCTATGAACCCTTCTATCTGGCCTTGCCCTCAGCCAACTTATCACCAAACCCACCAGACCCTCCTCCTCCAGGGAAAATGGCTCCCTGCTTGACCGGATGCTGTGTAATAGGCCTGACTGAATTACCACCTCAGGCCTCCTCCCCGATTCGATTTCATACCATTGCCCTACATACTGCATCTGGAAGGTTCAAAATTCCAGGGTTCCACCAAAAGTCTTACAGAGTGGCCCATGTGACCCCTGTCCTCAAGCATGGCAATCCCAAATTACTTAAGAACTATTGACCCATAGTGATTCTATCCACAGTCAACAAACTGCTAGAGAAAGTAGTAGCCTCCCAGATTGCCCTCTTCCTCCAAATCTATGGCCTTCTCTCCCCTGAGCAGCATGGGTTCCAAAAAGGACATAGCACCTCCACTGTCCTAGCACAGGTCACCTCCAACATTAGAACCGCGACTGATCAAAGCAAACTCACGGGGGCTGTCTTCATAGAACTGTCCAAGGCCTTTGACTTGGTCAATTACTCCCTCCTGGGCTCTGCTCTCCAGTCTTTTGGTCTCTTCCCTCCTGTCCTAGCCTGGTTCTCTAACTATCTCTCTGGTAAGAAACAGTACACAAGGTTATAAAATGCCATATCCGTCCTATCGCCAGTAGCCTGTGGGGTACCTCAGGGGTCGGTCCCTGATCCCCTCCTTTTTTCCCTCTTTATAAACCAGTTGCCTTCATTCCCAACCTTTGGACAAATTAATCTATATGCCAATGATATGGTGCTCCTTGCCAGTTCACAAAGTATTGATGACATTAACTATGGACTCATCTTGGATTTCGGTCGCATCCAATCCTGGCTCAAGGCAAGTAAGCTGGCCATCAACCTTCAGAAGATGCAGGCAATGTTATTCGGCTCCCTTCCCAAGGTGAGAGTGTGCCCGGCCATGCTCAGAGTCGATGGGACTGACGGCACCCCTTTGAAGGTGGTGGAATCATTCAAGAACCTGGGGGTGACTTTTGACCCACAAATGGATCTCACCCTGCACATACTTAACTCCTGTAAGGCAACCAACTGCAAACTAGGACTTGTGTACAGAGCAAAAAGTTGCCTCACCCCAGCTGCCAGACTTGCACTGGCAAAAGGGGTCTTCCTCCACTTGCTTTGTTACAGGCTTACCTCCTTCACAAATGCCCCAAAAGCCTGGCTCTCCAAATGGGACACCTCATATAACAACATATGTGGGTTCACTCTATCAGCCCCTCATCTCATCCATCAGTGTCTACTTTACTCTTGACTGGGTTGGCTTTCCCCAGGCAACCATCACTCATTCGTTATGGGCAACTTTACGGATAACATCATCCTATCATCTACTCCTCCAGCACTTGCTGACCTTCTCCAACCTGTCCCCTCTGGCTATCAGTTGAGGTCCACTGAATCCCAGGCACTGATGGTTCCAAAGACTCACTGCCTTATGAGAGATCAAGCATTTGCAGCTCTTGCCCCAAAAAACTGGAACCTCCTACCTCCTCACGTAAGAACTACCCCCACCCACAGGTGTTTCAGGTCCTCCCTTTGGGATTACCTAAAACAAGCCTCAAGCTGCCTCTGTCCCCTGTAGTCCCTCCCTCCGTGAAGTGCCTGAAATAAAAAATTAAAAAATTCCTGGCTGTGGGCATGCATTTATTCCATAAATAAATAACAAATAAGCAATGTTCACTAATATTGTTGCTGCTGACACTGGCTCTAATTTTTCCTGGCTGCCTTTCCTGGGTTGTTCTGCCTCATACTGAACTGCACTAAAATTGTTCTCTGCCTGTTACCTAACTGTAGATGATTGCTTATACCTGTCTGTACCTTGCCTGACAGTTGAACCCAAGCCTTTGCACTTTGTTTCAGCTGGTCCTTCTTGCTTGTATTCTGACTGTACCTTTGTGTAACTTGGTGCTAGCCTCTGTACTGTTATTGCTTATATCTCTGTAACTCTCCTGGGTCGCACCTGAAAATAGGCACGTGACTGTCTAGTGTGCTTACCTGGTAAACAAAAGCTAAATAAAATAAATAAATAAATAAATGATAGCTTGGCAAACCAATACACATACCAATGCAAACTGTCTATATCATGTCATTTCCTGAAGGCATAGTCAAACAATTAGAAAATAAATTAAAATAGACAAAGTTGTAAAGTTTGATCAATTTCCCATTTCTGTACTTTTTTTTAGGCTGCCCCATTTCATGACAGAAGCCTAAATGCCACTCCTGTGTCTCGTTAATTCACATCCCATTCTAACAGTTATTTGTGCCTGACTAGAGATATGACAATGGCATGTTAAAAAAAAAAAGTGTCAGACACAGCCCTGCACTTTAAAATAACATAAAAATAGATATCTCAGCTGTACCAACCTTTATAATATATTGTTTTATTTATTTTATTTTGTTAATTCCCTCACAGACCTTGACAGGCAATTCAGATGACAATTCAAAGTAATGTAACAAAGCAGAAGTCTTTTTATTTTCTTTCACTTTCTTTTTTCAAAATACTGCTGATACAGTCAGTTTCTAGGCTGACAAAGAGACATGCACAGCTTGTCAGTGAGACATCCATTGAATGTTTCCCTGACTAAAGGACAAATTCAAGAGCACAGAATTACTTTAAAAGGTTCACACTAACCTGTGGAGATTACTGATAGGCAATCACTCCTGAAGAACATGTGTACTTGACAATCACACAGATTGTGCAGCCACATTCAGAATCACCTTATGCCAGCCCGAGTCTCATTTCTGGAACTGACATCACACAGACTCGGGTTGGCAGCATGTCTCAACCAGCAGTTTTGCTCCATTGTAATCTGAGACAGATGAGGCAGCCTGAAGTGCTGGCATGAATTCTGCCCATATGGTACACTGGGTGACATAAAGACAGACAGCACATCAACAATTTTAAGCAGTTATTTATTTAAATCATGCCAAAATAGCCAATACAAAACACCAACATTTAGGTGAATACCTGCTCTTTAAGGGGATGGTGATCAGTGGGTGGGGGGGTGCCACTAGACACCAGGGAAACATACATTCTTCACAGGGATGCCAATCAGAGGGTGGGGAGAGCCACTAGACACCAGGGAAATAATCATAATTTATGCAGACAGCAATCAGAGAGTGGGGGAGTGCCACTAGACACCAGTGAAAAGATGCCGAGAAATTAAAAAGGATTTTTCACTCACGAGAAAAGAAAAAGCCTCAAAAATGACATTATAGACAGCAACCAAGACATGTATCTTTCTTAAAGGATAGATGAATTCTGCACTTAACTGTTGGAGAAATGCACTTAACATGTTCTTTTTTAAAATTATAAATCTTTTTTCATGACTCATGATACAAAAAAATAATCTTTTTTTTGTATCAAGAGTCACAAATAAAGATTTATAATCTTAAAAAAAGAAAATTTCAAGGGCATTTCTCCAACAGTTAAGTGCAGAATCCAGCTAATGGATCCCTATAAACAAGATACTGTACATGTGTTAGTTGCTATCCAGAATGTTATTTTTATGGCTTTTGAAACTTGAATTTGTTGGGGAAAACAGAAAACAAGATAGCAGCAAATGAAAAAGGATTTTCCCTTCACGAGAAAGGATGACATCAAAATAAAAAAAATATTATTTTTTCATTCCATACAGCTATTTTAAAGTGCTCACTGAGCATTCTCAGAACCAGACTTTTGAAAACTTCAAAATGAAATAACATTGGACAGGATTAATATTTTTTCACCAGACAAGCAAAAGGCACATCTGTATGCCAGACCCTTTCTATCCACAAAATGTCAGACCAAAATGCTAAACTGTCTGGATGCTACAGGTGTCAGAAGGAAAACCCAGAAAAAAACAATGGCAAACAAATTACAAAAAGTTCACTTTTCGCACTGTTCAGAACACAGAATCAGTACATCCAACTGGAACAAAACTTGGCACATCCAGAGATCTTTCCCATGAGACTGCACATGCAAACTTTCATGCTACCGGTTGCAAAGTAAAGTGTAAAAATCGGGGTTTAAAATTAAACTGTCTACTCAACCCTAACATAGGGGAGTGACCGCCTATATATGTATTGTATAAGAAAGTATAAAAACGTACCCTTATGTGTCTTAGGCTACAGCTGTTTTCACCTTTCATCTTTTTATTTTGTACATCTGAAAGGAGGTTGGAACATGGAAGGAGAGGGAGCATTCTCCTAATAGTTTTATTTTGTTGTATTATTTCAAAAGAAACAATATTCTGAGTTATGCTTTCAATATGGATGTTATAGAGTTTCAGATTTAATGGGAAACCTGAACAGAAAGGGTGGCATAGCTTAGAAAAGGTGTAATTAGGGCTGGAAGGAAGTCACATGCCCAAAGAGAGTGCTAAACAAGGCCTATGAGTTTGTAGAACATAGGCAGCTTCTCAGTCGTAAATTGACTGCTAAAGAGGGAGAATTTAACTCTAGCATTGTGAGCTACTAGATGCCATAAGTAAAGCATTCCTTGCATAAATTATTTCAAGATAAAGTTAATGAAGAAAAGACAAAGCTGAGAGCTACAGTGTTATTTTATTTTTATTGAAGTAGAACACTGATCCATTTTTCAATTCTGTCATGTCATTTTTATGTTTGCTTGTGCACACAGTGCACAAGAAACATATTGAGGTAGTACAGCGTTGTGGCCAATGCAGTGGATGCTTTAATGGGTGCATCCCTCAGCCACCAATTATGGGGAAGCTGCCAGTGATGGCTGTTTCAGAGTGAGTGCCACACTTGAAAGAAACCTGCTGCTCCAATTACAGACAGGCTAATCAGTGGAACCTCCCCCTCCCTCTCAACCAGGTTGGCTACTGCTGCCGACCACTCTGTCCCCGGGCCTTCCTCCTGAGCAACTTGTTTGCTCAGTGTGCCTTTCCTGGTAAACATTTGAATAAATAAGTGAACAGGCAGCAGCTCCTGCTGCACTCTACACACTTCCCAGAAAGTCAACATTTGGGTGCCCAACCATGTCAGCATGTATTCCCATTTCCCCATTAATATGGCATACTGGGAGCTTACCCCAGTGTGCCAAAGTAATTGTTTATGTTTTTTCAATACCAGGATGCCCACTCCCAGTGTTGTATGCACTCTTTCCCCCAAACCCATCTGTTATCTTTGTCGACATCATGGTGCCTTGTCCCCACGTCACCATGCCCCCCACACTTATTGTGGCACATTGGGATCCCACCTCAGTGTGCCTAAATGTATTTTATTTTTATTTTTTTGCTGACATCAGGGTGCTCAATCCCAGTGTTGGCATGCCCCTCCACAATATTGTGGCACACTGAGAGCCCACCCCAGTGTGCCTAAATGTATTTTTTACTTGTAAAATAAAGAAAATGGTCCCCCAAAGTCTTTTTTTCCTTTTATTGACCTGTAAAAAAGAAAATTGTTCACCATCATCTCCCCAATCCCTTCCCCATCCCCACACACCCACTGAGTACCCACTTCCCCACATCCCTGCCTCACCACATACTTACCTCCAGAAGTCGGGATCAGCTCTCTTCTGCAGTTCGGGACACATCTATACTCTTCAAAAGTGACCAGCAAACTGAAGATTTCAAGGTAAGCTATATAATTGGAGTCAATGGGGGGGAGGGGGAGTTCAACTTAGGTTGAAGTATCAGCCATTTTTAGGAATTTTGGCTCCAGATTTTCAACGTGGGTTCTTGGGACCCCACCTCGTGAACACTGTCACTGTCATTTTGTTACTAGGTCCCAAAAGATGATTTCACGGTCACTGCAAGGAATCACCCTTTGGGACTGAGTAACAAAACAACAGTGCCACTGTTTATGAGGTGGGGTCCCAAAAAACCCATGCTGCAAATCTGATGAAAAAATTCCCAAAAGTGACTGCTTTACAAGTGTGTGTTATGCAGTTTCTATGCACGCTTGTAACTTGACCAATTGTTAATATTTTCACTCCAGATTTTCAACACTGCCATTTTTTCACACCTCCCTTTGAACAGTATAGCTGTCATGTTTCACATCCTGACTAGCACATGTTTTCACTAGGGTTGCCACCTTTGGATGAGATGAAAACCGAATACTAAACCACAACCCCAAACTCCACCCCTAACTCCGCCACTTTTATGACTTACGAGGGTATCGCTTGGACTCTGATTTACTCAGAATTGCTGCTGATATTGCATTGTCTACAAGTTCTTTAAAGTACATCATGATTATTATTTTTGGTTTGTTTGATTTAGATTTAAATATTTTAAATTTCAAGGTGTGTTAACGTTTGGTGGGGTTAGAGATGGGGTTCAGGGGACTTTCCATCCTGTGTACACAGCTTAGCTGACAAATTGAGTGACTACAAGGACACCTCTGACAACTGGCTATTTTGGAACAGGTGGCCTTTTCTGGTAAAACTCTTTCAATAAATAAATAAACTACACCAGTAATGGTGGACGAGCTGTAATTACAAATACCATCTGCCATTTTAAGATGTGCTACTGTCCTTCCCATTGCTCCTACTCTAAAGCTATTTGTAATGTCACAGAAGTTTTTAAAAGTGGTAGGAACTATTCTATGCTGTTAAATACCCTATTTTATTTCCACATCCATCATACATACCAGATAGCATGATATGTGATATGTAGGGTGGAGGCAGTATAGCACAGTGGTTTAAGGTTCTGAGCTGCATTTCTTGAGGCCAAGGTTTGAATCCCACAGCCCAGACTTACATACTGTGTGACCCTGCACAAATCATTTCACTCCCTTGTGCTCTCAGGTTGCACCTGTAAACAAGCTTCAGCTTAGTGTGTCTCTTCTGGTAAAAAAAAAAAATAGTGATGTTTGATAAATTACCTAAATTTGCAGTGCCATCAAATCTAGATTGTGTTCCTTTCTCCTCACCAGCTACTGTTCTCTCTCTTCCTTTTCTCATTTCTGTGGCTTAGCATGACATTAGCCACACTATTCTGTGCTGTTCATCTGAAAGCCCTGGAATGGTCTTCCTGGAATATCCAGGTAGTATGAAAATTGACAGCAATGACTGCTGAGGAGTGAGAGTGGTGTAGTACTGCTAGAAATGAAATAAATTATTAGATTATTAATTTAACAACAAATTGGGTAACAAATATTAAAATATAATATGAACATGCTAGTAAAATGATGAAGGATTTAACAGAATCTGTTTTACACATATGCAAGCATTTAAAATGACTGAAAAAGTACTACCTCTGAATAAAACTGGCTTAACAGGTAAAGTTTCTGAAACACATTGTACAGTCCACACTGGACAAGAGGCTACCCTAATGTGGCACCTGTCTGAATGTCTAAGGGTTTCAGAAAAATGAAGGTGTTAATTAAGGTGGTATTGTTTACCCTTCCCATGAATAATCTTCCAATTTGCTGGTGTGAAGTTAGAGGTGACAACTGAGCAGACAGGGACACATTTGGCTGTTTAAGTGCCCTGCACTTGAAAGCACTTCCTGATTAGCATGTACTGTAAGCCAGCAAGCACACTGAAATGTCAGACACTTGCTTACAGTTAGAAGAGAAGAAAATTAAACAGTTAGTGGGGAATCTCACAGGTGTTGCTTAACCCACAATAAAAAATGAATTTGCAATGGTGAAAACAGGAGGACCGAATCTGGTAACCTTAGTTTTCACACATGTTTTCACACCTGTGGCACACAATGGCACAGTCACTGTGGGAATCAACTTTTGGGACAGATTAACAAAATCACAGTGCCACTGATCATGAGGAGAGGTCCAAAATTGCCCATGTTGAAAATCTGGTGAAACGATTTCAAAAAATGATTGTGTTACAGGTGTATGTTGCACAGTTTATACCCACACTCGTAACTTTGACAAATATTTATATTTTCACTCCAGATTTTCAACATTGCCTTTTTTTACACAACCTCATGAACAATACAGCTGTCATTTTTCACATCCTGCCCAAAATATGTTTTTGCACCTGTGGCACTAAATGGCACAGTTGCTGTGCAAAATCAACTTTTGGGATTGAGTAACAAAATGATAGTGCCACTGTTCATGAGGTGGGGTCACAAAAAGTCCATGTTGAAAATTTGGAGTGACAATCCCAACAAATGCCGGTAACATGTCAAATTGTCATAAAGAAAACAGCTCATGCATTACAGCGCAGACATAATAGCGTAAACCCAGTCAGTGTAAACGGTATTACATTGCATGTGTCAGTTCAGCGCAAGCATCAAGAAACACTAGTACACAAGGCACATCAGTAATCCATTAATCCTGTAGCTGTCTTACCTTGATGAATGCAGTCTGGAGTCCACGGGGCACTCATTGGGTTAGTAGAAACATTTATTTGATTCCATGGTCAAATGCAGGATGCAGAATTCAGTTAAAATCCCTTTATTAGTTAAAAATTTAAATCATCAGTGAGCAATACTGTGTCCTCAGTAGTGCAATACCATGGGAGGATGACTTTGTTCTGTATAAGCCTGCTCCGCTCATCTCAGCATGCTAGGTGGGCTCTATACTTCTTACACTGTGCCGGAGGTTCGTGTCCTGCAAGATACTGCTCAATAGGTATCTCGTTCATATTTTGTTCTGTTCTCAGTTCTCTGATACATTTCCAAATTGTCAGGTGGCTGGCTCCTAGTAGGCTACTAAAACTGCGGTGCCACCCATCTACTGCATTGTTTGTGCGTGGCAAACCATCAGAGACATCAGAATGGCAGTTCCAGAATTGGATCGGGAATGGGGGCGCCTGCGACCACGTCATCCCACTGGCCTCTCGATCCTAGTGTCCTCAAAATAATCAATGTAAGATGTTAGGACCTCCTCAAGTTCTACATAAAATTCTGATTTTCTCAGGCTTTGAAACATCTCAAGCACATCATTTATGGGAACATATGCTAGGGCTACTGTCATTCATATGTTCAGTGCATAGTTCTCATCTACAGTGTGGTTCCTTAAAATGTCTGGACTGTCCTGTACCTTTCACCACAATGACTGGTACAGATGAAAAAACAACCCCTTGCTTGAGCTTCAAGAAACTGGGATGCAAAAGCATGAACAGCTGCTTGCTCAAAGTCTGTCATCACCGACTGAGGGAAGACTGCTGGACATAGGGCCTTCAAAACAGAAAAAAGGGCAATGTAAGCTGAAGTTGAACATGCTGACATGAGGGCAAAAACAGTTGGGATTGCAGCATTAAATCTAACGCCGTGAATTGTACAGAGTTGTGCAAATAAAGGGGGAGTTACCTTAAATGTGCCATCTGCATACCAATTAGCTGTTGTTGCCATATATTCAAGATTTTTTTGTGTGCTGAAAACTAAAAATCTTTCTGTGTCTTGGCAACCACTGTCATATAGCGGAAATTGAGCCCCATTATCAGACATGCAGTATTCAGGGGGTATTTGTAAATCGGCTAAACTCATCAGCAATGCAGGAGCAACACATGCCTTTTGCCTCACACACTGTGCTGTTCATTTTAGGCAGGTAACCGAAGACAATTTACCTGCAACAGCATGATCTACCTCACCAGTTGCTCCAGCCACAATTTGTTGTGTTCCCTCAAGTGAAGTAATTGCCTTCTCTTTCATCACGGTAATTACTTTTTTCACTTCTATTTCACCAGTGTCTGGCACATGATTGTGTAAATTAATATAACGTACAATTTCTTTGCCGATAGTATGGCATCTGACAGTGCACTTCAGTTTATCATGTGTAGCACATTTCAAATATGTTTTACCAGAGTGCACTCTCTCTCTCTTTATGGTAGAGATATCCCTGGTCCGCAAGTTGCTGCCCACGCTGGCTAAGCATGAATGAGAAAGGCATCGTAGCAAACAAGGAAACAAGGGAGACAGTAATAATTAATAGATTTTAATGCACTGCTTGTCTGATTAACTGATACCTGTGACTAATTAAATGTGCCTGATTACATAGGTATTATGAAGGACAATCAATTAGTGTGTGGCAGAATGAATGTCTAGCATTTGTATTCGACGAGATGACTATGCTGCGAATTAGTGTTTAGCTGGTTTTGGATGCGATGACATTACTGCGCGGTAAATGTATATGCTGAAATATTTTGTGCTGAGTTGACATGGAACCACAAACACCTGGGGCATTAGGGTTTTCAACCATAACACGCTACCATGTAGAGACTGACAGGCATCGGGGGTGTGACTTGGAGTCATTGGCCGTAATGCTCATGCCATCATACCCCCACCCCCACCCTGCAGCCAGTGACAGTCATCAAGGTGTGCCTTGGGGTCATTGGTCCTACATTCACACCACTCTTCTAAACTTCACCCACCTCAGTGTATTTCCTTATGGAATGGGGTGAGCGTAAGGGCCGAAGACCCCAAGGCACACCGTGACACCTGTCAGTGTCTGCAGGGTAGGGTGAGGTGAAATGGCATGAGTGTTTTGGCTGACAACCCAAAGGCACACCCCCAACACCTTTCAGTCTCTGCAGGGTGGGGTTGGCGTCAGTTCAGTACTTCACTGCCATTACTATTATGCATCTCTCTAACTCCTGTACTACCAATGACAATACCAGCAAGCAAACATTCGGCATTGACAAGCCGCCCGTCGGGCGCAGCGGTTGAATTCCGCCATGACGCCGCGACCCGGTTGGGAACGGACCCGGTCGCCGGAGGGGCCGCCGGGGAGATGGGATTGAGCGCCTGCTGACTGCTCTCTTCTCCGGGGAGGGTCGGGCCAGCTTCGGGTGATGGGGACTCCTAGCGGAGGCCAGGAACAACCACACTCCCGAGCTCACTTACTTGGAGGCGGGGCAGACGCTGGGCGTCATTGAACGACCCCGCCTCCCTAGAAAACAGGAAAAAGATGGAGCCAGCCCGCCACCACGAATGAAGCCCGCCGCGGCTTGATTTATCCTCGACTGAACCCCGACCTAATTATGGTGCCCGCGGCGCATTTCGGGGGACGTGTGTTGCGGGCCCCACCGTGGGGGGTAAGCCACAGGGTATCGGGTGGCAGTGGCTGATTTGAGGACAGAAGCCGGCGGCCCGTGACTGGGTGGATGCCTATGCGGTGGGTGAGGGTTCGGAAGGAGGAGGAAAAAGCTAAATTAAAAAAAAAAAATTCGGCATTGACAAATGTTTGTTTTTATTTGCTTCTTACTTCATTTTGGCAGCTCAAACACTCAACAGCATTTTGTAATGTCTTACTTTACTTATTAAATTACTAGTACAATTTCTGGAAACTCTGAAGACATACAATCCTGCAGCTTCTACAGAACTGATTTTGCACTGTTACAACATCAAAGAACTAGAACTGCCTTGTCCTCAAGTGTGGCTGCCTTTCTTCTCATGTATTAAACAAACTGTTACTTACAGACTTTATTCAGTGCACTGTTGAGTTCTTTTTGGTCAAATTTTGGGCCCAGTCTAGAAGAGTAGCATATAAAGAAAGCATCTAACTGCAGACAAAAATAACTGTATTAATAGATTATTAAATGTTTTAGAAAGGTTTGAACACTTGTCGGCCCTGTGGCACTGAGGATTGAGGTGCTGGACGCCACACCTCATGCCATGCCAGTGACCCGGGTTCAGGAATGAGCCAGGGCCATCGGGGTCGGCGGGGAAGGAGAAGATTGAGCATCCAGAGGACTGCTCTCTTCTCCTGGGGTGGGATCCAGGGGTTACCGAGCTCAGTAGTGGCACCCAGCGGAAGCAGGGACACATTGCTCAGTAGCAAGGTCAGTAGAGGGGTTGACGTCGGCAGGCTGCATGTGGGAGGACCCACACCGCATCCATTGCAAGTCGAGTCAAGGGGGGGGGAGGAAAAAGTAGAAAGCCTACTACACTGTTGATGAGATGTCAGTGGCCTCGGGGGAGTTTGATCACATCTCAAGTGCCAGCCCAACGCACCCAGGATCCTCCTCCACCCCCACCCGGTGACAACAGGTAGGTGCTTCACACTTAGGAGGTAGCCGCTGAGGAAAGGCGGAATCTGCCCTGGAGATGGTGCTGGGGGTCGGGCCTGCCTGTGGTCATTCAAGGGAGGGAATTGAGGGGGAAGTGAGGGTTCAGGCTGGGAGTAGAGTGGATTCTGAGTGGGTACTCCTGAAGGATGCCTGGGGGGTGTAGGTGTAAAAACAAAGTTAAGAAAAAAAAGGTTTGAACACTTGCCTCCCTCGTTAACTGTAGTTCCCCAGATTGGTGCAAGTGAAGTTTCTCTCTTCCTACAATGCTGAATGAATGCTAACTGAAAATCCTGGATATGGACTTTCAGAAAAAAATGGACTGGGCTGCTGCACACCTACTTCATAATGCTTCAGATAAAATAATGAACTGGATTTCAGCCTCATTTTAGATTTAGCTTGGGCTAATCATCTTGTCACTCATTCATGGCATGTAATAGTATCCTGCTTGACATCTATTGAATCATCCATTGCTCATTTTTGGACCTTCTAACCATTAGGTCCCCATTCAATTACAGGCTGCAGTTTTAATTCCTTCTGCCCTGCTTCAAGCAGCAATTCAAATACCTGTTGCATTTTCTTTTATGCTGTTGCTCAAATTTCATGTTAGTGGTTTTAATTTCCATTTGCTTCCAAAGCTCCTGATTCAGATTTTAAAACCAGGAGTCATGTTAGGAAGTACCAGCTGTTCATCAACTACAAGAAAGCGGTTCTACTGTCCATAGATTCCTAAATTAGTGAACTTTGCATTCCTTCTCCATCAGCCATACAGCAACAAGTAGTGTCCTGCCAACTCCTAGCCTTGAATCTAAAAGTACAGAGCTACTCTAATCTTTTCAGCTTTGACCAAAAGAAACAATATTTCAATCTCTATAGGCAGTTACAGTTACAAATGCCAGATCCAATAACCCAATATCATAATCCAAAACCAAACCTATTAGACAAACTTTCAGACCTCATTATGCAACAAATTTGCCAACATTGAAACTTGGCTACCAGCTCCTACGTCTGGTGTGCTGACATATGGTTCATTTTCTTACACATCTCAGGCATTTGAAGCTCCTTCATTCTGACATCCCCAAGCAAGCTTCTACTGCCTCTTCAGCCATGTTGTCGATTCTGCTACAGATTTCAGATGCATCAGATTGCAGCTTTGTAGGCAGCAGTCCAAATGCATACTACTACATAAATATGTGGGGTTTTGAGATGAGCTCCTCATGCCATGCTGAATAAACCATGAGTTATGTAATTTTTGCTGTGAAATTTTCTGTCATCAGTCTTTGTTTGAGTGCTCTACTAGATTTCATTTTCTGAGTAACCACCAGTACCTTAACTGAGCACATGGTATCCCTAGAACAATCTTACATACCTCAACCTTTAGTTATCACTGAGAACACCATCATGACCTTCATGTAGTTTAAGTATCATGACCACACTCTTTACTACTTTTTATGTTGGGTGCGTGCATGTGCAAACCAACATATTGTTGCAATATGGGATTTGGGGTGTGTGTTGCTGCTGAGCCCATTGCAGTACACAAAAAAAACAAGGGCATGTAATGGGCTCGGCAGTCAGCACCAATGACCACTTTATGTGGTCCTGACACAACTCTCTGCTAGGTGGGCTTAATGGTCATGCACTTCAAAGGGCCAAAGCCACTCCAATCAGAGAGGGCTTTGGGCATACCTCTCAACCTCCTGCCTCATAAATCAGGGACAAGGCTTAAAAAAATCAGGGACAAAGGACCAAAATCAGGGACACATCTTCAAAATTAGAGCTATCCACCCAGAAAGCTGATAGAATATGGGGCTTAGTGCACAATGCATTTTCTAAAGAAGAACAAGTCTGTAACTTTAATGCTTGACATTGTTTTGTGCCTACAGTCCTCACTGTTTAGCCACAAAAACACAAATTTTAGGAGGGACAGAGTAAAATTTTGAGGCAAAATCAGGGACATCCCTGAAAATCAGGGACACTTGAGAGGTATGGCTTTGGGCCTTTGATTGCATGAAGTCCACATTAGTAACTAGCTGATCAGCTTGTGGAGTGAAACAGGAACTCTTGCAACTGTGGCTTCCAAAAAAAAAAAAAAACAAATCTCCTCCCCCGACCAACAAAAACAGGCCCCCATCCCCCTCTTGATCTAAGGTTGCCCACAGTGGGGTGCCCAATCCCCATGTTGACAGTAGCCCCCCTTCTCCTGACAGTGTGGGACACAGGGTAGCCAACTCCCAGTGCCACAGTTGTGTATAAAATCCCTATTTATTGCTGTGGAACATTGGGGAACTCACTCCCAGTGTTCCCAGTATGTCCCCCCCAGCAGTGTCCCCATTTTCCCCCATTATGTTTTCCCTCAGTGTGGTGCCACATCTCCATGTTGGCAGCAGTTCCCCTCCCCCAACAGTGTGGGGCACTGGGTATCCCACTTCCCATTGTCTCCAAATGTATAATGTACCTGTAAAAAAGAAAACAGTTCCCTGACATCTTTTTTTTAAACCTTGAAAAAGTAAATGGTCCTTCATTGTCTCACCACGCCCCTCTCCAACCAAACCCTCCCTCTGCGTGCCCACCTCCCCTTACCCCTTCCTTACCCAATACTTACCTCTGGAGGTTGACGGCTGTGATCTTCTCTGGATTGAGACACGTCTGCACTCTTCAAAGGCGAACTGCAAACTGAAGAAATCAAGGTAAACCATATATTTACTGTCAATTGGGGCTTTCAACATATCTTGAGATCTCAGCCATTTTTAGGAATTTTTACCCCAAATTTTCAAAATGGGGTTCTTGAGACCCCACCTCATGAACACTGACACTGTAACCTCATTAATTTGTCCTGAAAGGTGATTTCACAGTCACTGACTGGAATCACCTTTTGGGACTGATTAACAAAATGACAGTGCCAGTGTTCATGAGGTGGGGTCCCAAGAACCCATTGTTGAAAATTTTGTGTAAAAAGTCCCACAAATGATGGCATTACAAGCGTGCATTGCACACTTTAAATATGCTCATAACTTTGTCAATTTTTAATATTTGCAATACAGATTTTCAGCATCACCATTTTGTCACACCTCCTCATGGACAGTACAGCTGTCGTTTTTCACATCCTGCCAGAAATGTGTTTCCGCACCTGTGGCTCAGAATAGTGCGGCCACTGTGCAAAATCAACTTTTGTGATGGATTAACGAAATTACAGTGCCAGCATTCATGAGGGGAGGTCTATAAAACCCCATGTTGAATATTTGGTGAAATAATTCCAAAACATGATCGCGTTATGGGCGTGCATTGTGCAGTTTCTGCCAGTGTTCATGATGTTGGGTCCCAAGAACCCCTTGTTGAAAATTTGGTGCAAAAAGTCCCAACAATGATGGTGTTACAAGCATGCATTGCACACTTTAAACACATGCTCATAACTTTGCAATTTTTAATATTTGCACTCCAGATTTTCAGCATTGCCATTTTTCACACCTACTTATGAGCAGTATACAGCTGTTATTTTTCACATCCTGACTGAAACATGTTTTCACACTCGTTGGGCAGAATAGCACAACCTCTTTGTGAAATCAACTTTCAGGACAGATTAACAAAATGACAGTGCCACTGTTCATAATGTGTGGTCCCCAAAAGGCCATGTTGCAAATTTGATGAAAAAAATCCCTGAAAATGCCCAAGTTATGTGCATCCATTGAATTTATTCTACTCATGCACATAACTTTGTGGAGTTAGGACCCTGCACTCCAACAGTAAAATAAGGATACTGTTATGTTATCTCAAAAAGCAGGACAATTAATTGCAAAAAACTACACGAGTGCTTATTAAATCATCAAAAGCTGGCAAATTCAATGTTAGGGTTCCCACCCCTACCACCCCATCCCCATCCCTCCACCCTCCACACACCAACAGGTGTTGGGGTGTGCCATGGGGTCATCAGGCCTAACTCTCACCCCATTCTCCTGTACTGTACCATGTCAGCTTGTTTACACATGGAATGGGGAAAGAGTTGGGCCTGATGAACCCATGGCACATCCTCATGTCTGTTGGTGTGTGGATGGTTGGGGCTAGGGGTAGAAACCCTAAAATTGAATTTCCCAGCTTTTGACAATCTAATAAAAACCCTAACTGACACATTAACATACTTTTTTGCAATGTGATCTGATGGCTGTACTATAGCAAAAAGCAGCATGGTTTCATTCATTAGAAGCCAGCACTCAGCAGTGGAGGAAGGAGGGTTGTGCTGTGCTGAACTGGTGGATGGCAGTGGCAATTGTCTTCTCCTAATAAGGAGAATTGGGTGCTGGGTGCAGGGGGCAATGGATGGATGGAGTGGTCAGGTCACTGCTTGTTGTTGCTGAGGGATACTCTGTATTCATGGTGCTGCTGCCTCTCACTTAAATTTGGGGATTACTCTGTATTCTTGGTGCTGCTGCCTCTCACTTAAATTTGGGGGACTACTCTGTATTCTTGGTGCTGCTGCCTCTCACTTAAATTAGTTTATAAGATAGGGTCAGCCATGGAGGCTGGCTGGTTCTGCCGGTCCCCATTAAAAGTTTTTTTCAGCAGAAAAAAAAAATTGCTGGTGCTGGGTGCATAGGAGAGTGGTATTTAAATAGGTGTTACTGAAATAAGTTGCTGCCTTGAAAGTACATAAGGCTATGGGACCAGATGAGGCAGGGTATAAAGGGAGCTCAGGGAAGTGCCAGCGTTAAACAAACTACCAACGTTCAGCACTGACAAACGCTTGTTAATATTGGATCCCTCCAACTGTTCCAAATATTAATTCAGGATAAGAGCTGCCACAACTGATTTAGAGAAACATATCCCTTCTCACATCATCAAAACAACTTGACCAATGGACATCATTAGAGCTGGAAGGGAAAGTATGCCTCTTGGCAGATGACACCAAAATCTGCAATAGGGTAGACACTCAAGAGGGGGTGGAGAGAATGAGTAGAGACCTGAGAAAACTTGAAGAGTAGTCAAAGGTAGCACAGCTGCGTATCAATGTGAAAAAGTGCACAATTATCCACTTAGGGCACAGAAACCCACATTAGAATATGAAATAAGGGAAGAAGTCTAGATGGTCACAAAATAGGAATGGGACTGTGGAATAATCATATCGGATGACCTCAAGGTGGCATGGCAGTGTAACAAGGCAGTATAGAAACATAGAATTTGACAGCAGATAAGGACCTCTTGCCCCACCCAGTCTGCCCATTTCCCTACCTACTGGATAAGCTGCAGATCCTAGTTAACCAGCAGCCTACTTCTTCCTACCCCCACCCCCTAGAATGGCCTTATGACTGTCCCATGCATGCTTGAATTCCACCACTGATTTTGACTCCACAACCTCCTCCGGAAGGCAGTTCCATGCATCCACAATCCTCTCTGTGAAAAAATACTTCCTTAAATTACTTCTGAGCCGCCCCCCCATCTTCAAATTGTGCCCTCTTGTTCTTGCACACCTCTTTTTTTTGAAAGATGCTACCCTCTTGGACTTTGTTGATTCCCTTGAGGTACTTGAACTTTTCTATCATGTCCCACCCCTCCCTCCTTTCCTCGAGGCTATACATATTAAGCTCCTTTCATCTCTCTTCATATGTCTTCCGGTGCAGACCCTGCACCATTTTAGTTGCCTTCCTCTGGACAGCTTCCATCCTGTCTATGTCTTTGCAGAGACTGGGTCTCCAGAACTGCACACAGTACTCCAGATGGGGTCTCACCAGCTGTCTGTACAGAGGGATAATAACTTATTGTTTTCTACTGGTGATGCCTCTCCCTATGCATCCCAGTATCCCCCCAGCCCTCCTTGCTGCCCTCTCACATTGCTTGCCCACCTTTAGGTCATCTGATATGACTACCCCCAGGTCCCTTTCCATTTTTGTTGTTGTTAGTATCTCACCTCCCATTGTGTACTCTTCCCCTGGGTTTTTGTTTCCCAGGTGCATTACCTTGCACTTCTTAGCATTGAATCTAAGCTGTCATACATTTGGCCATTCCTCTAACCTTGCCAAGTCCCTTCTCATCCTTTCCACCCCACCCTGTGCATCAACTCTGTTGCAGATCTTTGTGTCATCTGCAAAGAGACATACTTTTCCTTCCAGTCCCTCTGCAATGTCGCTTATAAAGACATTGAAGAGGACCAGTCCTAATACTGAACCCTGCAGTACCCCACTAGTAACCCTCCTTTCTTCTGAGTGGACTCCATTTACTATTACTCTCTGTGTCCTATTCTCTAGCCAGTTCTTTACCCAGGCTGTCATCTTTGGACCCACTCCCAGGCTGGCTAACTTGTATATTAATCTTTTGTGTGGGACTGTGTAAAATGCCTTGCTAAAGTCTAGGTAGGCCATGTCCACAGCCCCTCCCTGATCTACTACTTTGGTCACCCAGTCAAAGAAATCTATCAGATTCGTCTGGCATGACCTTCCCACTGTGAATCCATGCTGCCTAGGGTCCTGTGCCCCTCTGGCCTCTAGATACTCCACAATTCTTTCCTTCAGAAGTGATTCCATCATTTTCCCTATCATTGAGGTTAAACTAACAGGTCTGTAGTTTCCTGCTTCTGCCTTGCTCCCACTTTTGTGAAGGGGAATCACATCTGCCCTCCTCCAGTCCTCGGTACCACCCCATTCTCCATGATTTGTTAAAAGGGTAGTCAGTGGTGTCACTAGTTCTACCCTTAGTTCTTTTAGAATTCTGGGATGAATCCCATCAGGCCCCATTACTTTGTCCACCTTCAGTTTTAAGAGTTCTTTCAGAACCCTTTCTTCTGTAAATGGGCTGGTATCAACTTCTGTATCCAGAGTATTTCTACTGTTTGTTTTATGTACCTCCCCCTCTTCATTTGTAAATACTGAGCAAAAATATTTGTTTACTATCTCTACCTTTTCACAGTCTCCTCTGCCCACCCTCCCTCCCTTTATTAAGCCTCACTAACCCTCCCTTGGTCTTCCTTCGCTCCCTGATGTACCTATAAAAGGTTTTATCCCCCTTCTTAACTGAGTTGGCTATCTTTTCCTCGGTTTGGGCCTTTGCTGTTCTGACTGCCTTCCCAGCCTCCTTTTGCTTTAACTGATACATTTCTCTGTCCTGCTCCTTCTGCGATTCCTTGTACTTCATGAATGCTTTCTTTTTCTCTTGAACCTTCACTGCCACTTCCTTTGAGAATCATAGTGGTTTCTTACATCGTTTTGTTTTGTTAATTTTTCACACAAAGGCTCGTTACCTCTGTGATGGCAGTTTCTATTATTCCCCATTGTTCTTCCACCCCTCCTTCCTGCCCATTTGCTAGTGCATTCCTTAGACACTCACCCATTTTGGCAAAGTCAGCCCTCCTAAAGTCCAGTACTTTTGCCTTTGTATGGCTTGACTCTATTGCTGTGTTTATTGTGAACCATACTGTTCGATGGTCGCTAGTTCCCAGATGGCTACCCACTTCTACATCTGTGATCCTCTCTCCATCTCCATTTGAGAGAATCAGGTCTAAGATTGCTCCTCTTGAGTGGGCTCCAATACTTGTTGTCTAGGCATGCCCTGTAGGGCATCTAGAATAACTCCAGTCTTGAAGTGGCTGCTGCAACTGCACTCCAGTTAACATCTGGCATATTCAGATCACCCATCACCAATATCTCCCCTTTTTCTGCCATTCTAAGTATACTTTCTATCATTTCCTTGTCCATTTTCTCCCCCTGAAAAGGGGGTCTGTATACAACCCCTGTGCGGATTGTGGTGCCACTGCCTGTCTCCAAATTTACCCACAGTGCTTCTTCTCCTCCCTGTTTACCCTTTTGTTCTGTTGCTTTTATTCCTTCCCTTATGTAAAGAGCTACTCCTCCTCCTCTTTTACCCTCTGTGCCTCCTGTAGATAGTGTATCCTGCTATGTTTACGGCCCAGTCATGGTTTTGTGTGTACCATGTTTCTGTGACTGCCACGATATCCAGATGTTCCTCCTCCATCAAGGCCACTAATTCAGTAAGCTTGTTACCCAGACTATGGGCATTGGTTCTCATTGCTCTCTATATTTTGATAGCTTTACCTTCTGTTGCAGCATCCCCCACTTACCTTTCTACCTCGGTATTTTTCTCATTTAGTACCCTGTTTTGTAGGGAGAGGCTGGGACTTTCCTGCTGCTTATCAGTGCCTCCCCCTTTGACTAGTTTAAAAGCTTGCCAATGAAGCATTTAAACCAATTGCTCAAAAGACTTGTTCCCTTCCTGGACAGATGCAGACCATCCTGCCAGTATAGGCTGGTGTCCCTCCAGGTGGAGCCCCAGTCCCCAATGAAGCCAAACCCATGTGCTCCGCACCATTTTTTCAACCATTCATTAAACTGCATGGTGCTAATTACCCTCACCTCCCCCATGCCATTGACAGGCAGCACCTCTGAGAAGGATACTGTGTGTGCTACTTGTCTTAGGCCCCTCCCCAACTCTGCAATGTCCTCCCGCACTGCTCTAATCTCATGATGAGCCAAGTCATTTGTCCCTAGGTGGACAATTGCATCCAGCTCAGACTCCCTTGCAGCTTTTCTCATGATCCTGAGGATGTGATTCCTGTCCCTCCAAGCCATGGCACCAGGAAGGCACCTTACTTCAGTTTTCCCAGCTCCCCCCAGATCTCTCCCCCTAATAACTGAGTCCCCCACCAGAAGCTGCTTCCTTTCCCTGTGGTGTCCTCTGCCTCCTTCCTGTGGGCCTCCCTTGTGACAGTTGTCATCAGTCTTCTCTGTGGGTGCATCCATAGGGCAGCTATGCTCCCCCAGAATGGTGTATTGATTTTGGAGTAGAACAGTTGACTGGGTGTGCCTCTGCACCATCATCCTCATCCTCCATGAGCCCACTGTGGTCCAACTGCTGTGCTTTCGTCACAGCCTCTGAGGTAGTGGTGTTGGCACTGGTGCTCCCTGTATGGGGAGGTTCCCTTCCTACTGTCCAATGTGGCCTGGGGGAAGGTTTCCTTACTACTGTCCAGTGTGGCCTGAAGATGGGCAACTTCCTCCCTCAATGCAGAGAGTTGTCTGCAAATAGGGCAGCATCTCAGCCTCCAGAAAGACTCCCAGAAGACTGCTGCCACACAGTCATTACATTGCACTACTCCCCACATTTTTATCTACTTTTTTCTTGTTTGTTTGTGTGTGTGTGTGTGTGTGTGCGCGCGTGTGTGATTGGTTTGTCATATAGAAATATATATATTATACAATGTGTATGCTTATATTGTCAGCACAGTGTGCTAGAGAGGATATGACAGTGATATGCACCTTGCATTCTTGAGAAAATGATGTCAGAACCTCAGGTATAAAGGAACTATTTGCAGGGTGGGTGGGGTGAGGGGTGGGAAGAGGTTGAGCCTAAACTGTGCCCTCACAAAACAATCAGCTAAAAGCTCTGACCCACCACTGCGATGAGTGCCTTCCTGTCAGCAAGATACCCTACACAACAATTTGACAGAGAAAATACCCTGCTAATTAAACAAAGAAAAATCCAGACATCCAAGTCAGACACAGGTAAACCTCTCCAGCCCCAAAACAGCCTGGTGGTTTGTTAGCCACAAAAGAAAATCAAATATGCAGTTATTTCAGCCCTTCTGAAGATGCTGACAAGATAAGCAGTTTTGAAACCCCCCTTCCTGAATTAAAAACTAAAATAATTAAACACAAAGCAATACCAATGTAAAAGTAAGGAAAACTTCTCTCAGATGTAAGCAAGAGAGAGAGATTAGTTACAGATATCTAGTCCAATATAGTATATCCCATGCAGCTTCTCAGTTGTTTCAAAGCACACCCAGTACACAACTTGGAAGAAGATGGACTTCTGTCTGAAACAGGATCACACCAGCAGTATATAGTAATTGATCAGTGCTGAAATGGTCAAGCTAGAACAATTGGCTGTGATGCAGATCTCTCTGACTTGTGAAGACAATTTCCCCCACCTCAGGCTATGTCTGGCATCCAATTACAAACTGCAGCCTTTGCTATTTTAAATCACACAACCACCACCACCAGCAAATATTGCAAAATATATTGATGCAGATTGTCACAGAATTCTAGTAATCAGTCCAGTTAGCCACAAAGGAAAATCAAATATGCACTTATTTCAGCCCTTCTGAAGATGCTGATAAGATAAGCAGTTTTGAAAACCACCTTCCTGAATTAAAAACTAAAATAATTAAACACAAAGCAATACCAATGTAAAAGTAAGGAAAACTTCTCTCAGATGTAAGCAAGAGGGAGAGAGATTAGTTACAGATATCTAGTCCAATATAGTATATCCCATGCAGCTTCTCAGTTATTTCAAAGCACACCCAGTACACAACTTGGAAGAAGATGGACTTCTCAATGTAGGACCAGCGGGATACTGGGGTTGCATAGGAAGGGGTATCATCAACAGAAGGAGGAAGGTGGGGTTACCACTGTGTAGATCAATGGTGAGACCCTACCAGAAATATTGTATCCCATTCTGGAGACCACATTTCAGGTAGGACATAGACAGGGTAGAAGCTGATCAGGGGAAAGCAACTAAAATGCTGCAGAAGATGCATCAGAAGCCCAATGAGGAAAGACAGAGGGATCTCAATATGTACACCCTAGAAGAGAAGAGGGAGAGTGCAGACATGATGGAGACCTATAAATACATCACAAGGGTGAAATAAGGTACATGATGCAGGTATTTGTTCAGAGAAAAAGGGGCACAAGAACAAGGGGTCATGCAATGAAGCTGGAAGGAGGGAATTTAGGTGGGGTATGAGGAAGTACTTCTTCACTAAAAAAGTGGTGGATGCCTGGAACAGTCTTTCAGTGGAGGTGTCGGGGTAAAAACTATGGTGGTCTTCAAGCATGCATGGAGACACAAAAGAATCTTGGTAGGGAAGCAGGGGGTAGCTGGAGATCAGGTAGAGTCCAAGGTGATAGTAGAGGGAGGGAAAAATGAGCAGAATAGCTAGGCCAAGCAGTCCATTTCTGCCAACAAATTCTATATAGTATATGGTTAAGGCTTATTGGTTTCCATGTCATGATAGTAATCGAAAAACAGTGATCGCTATCATAGCGAATGCATATCGCTACTATACCTGTCTAATGACCAAAAAGATAATCCTAGGACTCACCCAACCGCCCTTGATAAAATTATCCTCCCAGCACCTCCTGGCAGAACCACCCATAGCTCGAACAAACCATTGCTACGGATACCCTGTTGCCGGACTTCCCAATTCCAACGATCCTTCGGCTACAAAGCCCCTTCCTGGACAAACTTGCTCCCAAGCCTAATGACCGATGAAACTAAGCTTGGCCCTTTTAAAGCCAGGCTAAGGAAACACCTCCAGGCCTCTAACCTATGTGACTGCAACTGACACCCCCCCCGATGACCTAGCACAACGCTTTTGTGTCCTCCATATCTAATATTCTACGAGCTAATTATTTGACAAACAGCCTTCTTCAGAACCTCTCTGCTACCTTATGGCTGGGCAAATCTTTGTAAATCATGTTATCTTGGAATGGTAGTCTTTCACTGAACAAATGTGCAACCTATGTGATGTAATGTAATGCAATGTAACGTACTGCAGTCTGTAAAAATATTGTCCCTGTACCTTCTATGTAAGACGCGGAACCTTTGTAAATGAGTCTTTGACTCAAAGGTCTTTCTGAATATCTCAATAAATAAATAAATATCACCAAAAAGCATTTGGGCGATACACAAACACAAGCAACCTGACTGTTGGTAAATTACTTCTCCCCTGCAGTACCCCCCTGAATAAAGCTTGTTAACTCCACGGAGGTGCATGTCGAGGAGGGGGCAAAACACGGACAGAAAAAAAAAAACAGAGAGCTGCAAGCAGTGGCAAAAAAAATCACCCCAGCAGGTCCCGAACCTAGTTCCTGCTGCACTGTAGTCAGCCACCCTCACCACCTCACCATAGGAATGGCTCAGCTGCAGCAGGATCCCCAATCTATACAAACCCTCCCTCCTAGCCCTCCCCTTCACCTCCCTATCCCTCCCCTTCTGGTCACTCTAGTCACCTTAGCATCCCTACCCTAGCAGGGTAGCTGTTCATGATAGTGATATAAATGAGTCGCTGTTTCGTTCTGACATCATATCGATAGTACAATAACTTTTTCTGATCTTTGAACCACCCCCTTTTGTCATTCAGTCCCAGAGTTGTTTCTGAGTTAGGGTATTACAACCACCCTCCATCAACTGAGAGCCCTTACCATCAGAGAAGTAGCAAAATACTGTATCTGTATTAGTTTTTTTTTCTTTATAATAGCGCGAGCGTGTCTCGGCGGATCGAGCTGGCAACTGTTCATTAGTGGCAGTCAGGAGCTGCAGATGAAAGCCGCACACCAGCACTCCAAAAACAGATGATTTGTTTAATGTAAGAAATATTGTATTTTTAAAAATGTGATCCACTTATTGTGGTTTGTGAACATGTGAGTGGAGAGAGGTGAACAGGCAGATAAATGATTGAGCAGGTGGGGAGAGACAAGCTGGTAGCCCATTGTGTTTGTAGTGAACAGGTGGGTATAGACACAAAAGCTGGTGGGGAGAGACAAACTACCAGCTTGTTGTGTCCTGCAGTGTTTGGAACCACATACTGTATAAAATTGTATGTAGGCAACCATAAACAGACAAGTACTGTGTATCTATCTTGGGGTTGAGATGAATTCGGGACCTCTCGAGCTTCACTCTCGAGGTCCCTGTGATGTCATCTCAACCCCTCAATGGAAACACATCCTTGTTGTCTATGGTTGCCCATACACTATTCTATATGTTTTTATGTTTCTGTTATGCTTTCAAAACTTACATTAGAATTCCTATCGCACAACTTTGTAATGTTCACATATAGATTTCTTTACAATTGCTGTCTGGAGGGAGGGCTAACTAATGCTTCTGATCCCCAGAGTTTTCCTCCATCATGTTTTTTTTTCTCCCCTCCATGTACCAGAGCTCGGCTGCATGTAGAAGTGGTAACCTTTTTTGGATGGTCCTGTTTCCTTTAACTTGAGCACTGGAAAAGTCCTACATCAAAACTGCTAACATAGCCACGCCAGTACCACAGTGGTAGTTAGCCTGTTATGCTGGTGACCCAAGCTTGGGAATGGACTTAGGTCAATTGAGGGTCAGGTTGTGGGGCAAGCAAGCATCCCAAGGACAGCTTTCCTCCCTTGGAGGGGAGTACTGCATTTTACTACTTGATTGTCACGTGGTGGAGACCAGGTAAAAGCACAGTAGGTGCACAAAGAAGGGGAAGGTGCAGCCTCCAGATGTCAGCATTCATGCTTTCCCTTGCATGCAGTCATGTGCACCATTGTAGGCCAGCACCCTAAGGGTGGAAAAGGGAGGCATATATCCCCAATCTGCCTATGATGGCACCAGTACCTGCTGTAGGTCCACACATGACCAACAGGACAAGCCACTCACAATGACAAGGGTCCTGCTAAGTGGTAGAGAACCAGTAAATTCCTTATAAGGTCAATGAAGGAGCAAGTGTGGACCATCAAGAGGGAGCAAACCAGGGATGGAGAAAAATCTTGGCAAAAAATAATAAAATTAAAAAAATTAATAATTCAGTTGCACAAGCACTCCACGCATCTACATGGGCTGCTTCAGGAATGGTAAGATTGAGGCATGTATGTATTTTTTTGCATTATTTCTTTATACCTCCTCCACTCCTGCTGTTGTCCTCTCCATCGGGCAGCCAAGTCCTACCACTGCCTCCTCAGACCAATCCGCCAGCCAGCTGCTTCGATGCCTGGTTGTACCGGACATATCCCTTCACCGGAGGGCTCTCCCCTATCGGGAGGAGAGACCGGAGCACACAGAGCACTCCCTTGCATCATTGCCAGGACACGGAAATACAGCCTGGAGGTTTCTCAGCTGAGAGACACAGGGAGGAGGGCCGCTGTCAACCAGACAGCATGCATGCATTTTTACACTTTTCTGGTCCCCTCTTGTATGCCACTACTTGTAGTACCCACCGGACTCCACAGTGGACACTCTGAGCGGGGCTTCCACCCAACCCACCCAGGAGACGAGATCAGTCCTCTGGACAATCAATCCTCTCCTTCCCCTGCCAGCCCCTGGCGACCTGAGTCCGTTCCTGGACCTGGGTCACCAGTGTGGTGTGCGGTAAGATGCCAGCACCTCAGCCCTCTATGCCACCGGGTCGGCAAGGTCTGTATTTTAGTGGTGCAGCCAATGTGATTCATTCTAATAGGTCCAGTACAATAGCACACAGCTTCACCCCCCCCCGGGCTGACATCCTATTTCTTTGATCTCCACCTCTCCTCCCTTCATCCATCTATTTTGAGTGGAGATTGTCCAGTTTCCTTCAGCTCAAGTTCTAAATAGCTTGGGGACCTCCTACAAGGTGGAAACTCCTGCTTAAAATCCAACAACTAATTCTGTTGTACAAAACATAGAAACATAGAAGTTGTTGGCAGATTATGACCTGTTGGCCTACCTAGTCTCCCCTATTTTCCATACCTACAGTGCCATTGCAGACCCTACTCAGTCTCTGGTCTCCCCTCTTGCCTTATTTCTAATGTCCCCTTGTGTCTATCCCATGTATGCTTGAATTCTGCTACCATTTTAGCACCCACCACCTCCACTGGGAGGCTATCCCAGGTGTCCACCAACCTTTCCTTGAAGAAGTATTTCCTCACGTCTCTTCTGAGTTCCCCCTTCCAGCTTCATAACATGACCCCTTGTACTCAAGTATCTTTTTCTTTGTAAAATGCTACCTCATATACCTTATTAATACTTGTGAAGTTTTTGAACATTTCTATCATGACCTCCCTTTCTCTTCTTTCCTACATAGGGCTTTTGATGCAGGCCATGCACTATGTTGGTTGCCCTCTTCTGTACCACCTCAATCCTATCTATGTTCATCCAGAGATGGGGACTCTAAAACTGGACATTACTTGAGGTGACTCCTCACCATTGATCTATGCAGGGGTAATATTACCTTCCTCTTTCTGATGGTGATACCCCTCCCAATGCGTCCAAGCATCCTACTAACTTTCCCCACTGCCTTATCACACTGCTCTTTTACTTTCAGGCCATCAGAAAAGATTACCCCAGGTCCCATTCCTGTTCTGTGGTTGCCAATACCTCCCCACCCAATTGGTACATTGCCCCTGGGTTTCTATGCCCCAAGTGCATGATTTTGCACTTTTTTGCCTTGAAACCCATTTGATAAACCCTTGACCAGTCTTCCAGCTTTTTCAAATTGTCCCTCACCCCCCCCGTGTGTGAACTCTGTTGCAGATTTTTGTGTCATCCTCAAACAGGCATACTATCCCATCCAGCCCTCCTGCAATGTCATTAATAAAAACATTGAAGAGGACGGGACCTAGTATTGACCCCTGTGGTGCCTGCTGGTCACCTTGCTTTCTTCAGACTGAGTACCATTTACCACCACCTTCTGAGTCTTGTTCCTTAGCAAATTTCTTAATGATTTTAATACTTTTGGACCCACTCCTAGGCTGTCCAGCTTGCTTACCAGTCTTCTAAGTGGACCAGTGTCAAAGGCCTTACTGAAATCCAGGTAGGCCACATCCGCTGCTCTGCCCTGATCCACTCCCTGGTCACCCAGTCAAAGAACTAGATCAGGTTTGTTTGGGAAGATCTGCACCATGTGAAACCATGCTGCCTTGGATTCTGTAATCCACTGGTCACAAGGTACTCTCCAATCCTTTCCTTCAGTAGTGATTCCATTACTTTACCCACCACTGAAGTCTGGCTGACAGGTCTGTAATTTCCTGTCTCCTCCTTGTTACCACTTTTGTGAAGTGGGACTATATCTGCCCTCCTCCAGTCCCCCTGGAACTTCCCCCATATCTAGTGATAGGTTGAACAGAGCTGCACTACAAGCACTCTTTACATCCACTTAGGCTGACACATTGAAAATAAAATGTAGGGTGAAAAGAATTAATTCAAATTACAAAAAAAAAACAAAAAACTGATGGGCAGCAGTTTTTCATCCTTGGGCTACAACTGGTTAAGATCCATTTCCAGGTAAAGATTACTATTACTTGCTTACTCTTGCATTAGCCTATACCACAAAAATTAATATTGAAATATTAAGGTCTGCAAAATAAACATGCTGGACTGTATGCTGACATCATTTTTAAAGCAAACACAATTACTTACATGAAAATTATCACATGTGTTCCTTCTACCTGGTAATAACTGTTCATCTCTTAATGCAAAAAAAAAGCCATTACATTAAATGTTATTGTCTCTAACATATTTACATAATTATTTGGTCCATGGAAGTACTATAATCATTTCTCTTTCCCAATGACAGTATTCATTCCTCTTTATGGTCATTTCTGCCTGAACTAATAATTAATATTGCTTCTAGCTATGGCCAGTTGGGAAGTTGCAAGTAGACATTTACTTGAGAGATAAATTGAGCTGGCAGTTGCAGAACTCACTTTTGAGGGGTCAGACAGATTGTCCTATGTCTAAGATAGAGGCAATCAGAGCTCTCTGAATGGTGTTACTTGTGGACACTGGAAATGACTAATTGCTCCCTCCACACCAAGGTTATCTGAATGAGTAGCTGTGGCAATGCACTGTTAACATTCTTTATACTGGACCAACTCCCTGACTATGTCATCCTGACACAGTCCAACTTGTGAGATGAAACAGATCAGCACCAAATTAGAAAATAAGGACAGATAAGGCATTTTTCTGGAATTAGTGCTTTTCATGAACAGATTCCAGAGCACACTTTTAAAACTGATTTAAGTGAGGTACTTTCAGTATAGACTTTTTGCAGTACTGTCTTAAAAATCTCAGACAGGGAAGGGGTATCATTTAGTTGAATCCGCATTCAGACATGCTTAAAAACTGCACCATGGTGACTGCACATAGTTAAAAAAATCTGAACAAATATCTCCATATAATTTTTCCCACTAAAGATAATTCAATGAAGGAGTCATCAAAATAGTGCTCAGTAGTGCATATATTACAAGAGTGGTGGCAGCCATATATTGAAGTGTAGATATGTGCGAAGTGGGCATAATTTGCTCTATGAATTATTTCACGAATTGCGCTCCATTCATGAAGCATAATTTATGACATTCACCAATTCACAGAGCATGGATTGACCATGAAGTGTGGAATTTCACAGACAAAATTCCACACTTTGAGGCACAAAAACAGTCTAATAGTAGTGGGCGTCCCCCCACCACCACCCCTGCCAATCACCGATTGCTGGCCAAAATGTTATATTAAATCCCTGGTGTTTAATGGTTCCCTCACCCTTATCGCTGGCCCCAATGTAAAAATATGTATGTTAAATCCCTGGTGTCTAGTGATATCACCCCTACCCCAACTGCTCGCTGGCCCCAATATAAAAATATATATTTTAAATCCCATTTCCTGGTGTCTAGTGGTCCCTCCTTCATGATAGCCAGCCCCAATGTTAAAAAAAAATGTATATCAATGAAATCCTTGGTCTCTAATAAACCTCCACCCCCGCCAATCACTGGCCCCAATGTAAAAATATATATTTTAAAACTGTTTCCCTGGTATCTAGTGGGCCTCCCTCACCACCAATTGCAGATCACCAGTCCCAGTGTAATATATATATATATATATATATATATATATATATATATATATATATACACACACACATATACAGTACATATACATCTCTCTCTCTCTCTCTCTCTCTCTCTCTAGATCTCTCTCTTTCTCTCTATTAGATATATAGATATATATATATATATCAATGAAATCCGTGGTGTCTAGTGGACCCCCACATCTCCATCCCATTAGGTAGTGCTTCATCACCCGCCCCCCCACCCTGACCATGGCGGCGACCAGCACAGCCCTCCACTTTCCACCATGGCTGGCCACCCGACTGATTTGGAATGAATGAGTGGGCACTTGCATGAGTAAAAATATATATTTTGACATTGGGGCTGGTGATCAGTGGGGATGAGGGGTCCATAAGACACCATGGATTCACTGATATATTATACAAGCATGATAGTGCCTGTATATTAGGGCTGAGTAAGCACTTCTATGTTAAACTCAAATTTTTGACCTTAATAACATTGCCCCCTGTCAACTGATTTACATGAAGTTTGGAAAGCACAGTTTCTGTGACAGTATCTCCTAATCCTGCACATTTCATGTAGATCAGTTCAGTGGAGGCAAAGTTACAAAGCTGCAAACAAACCCAAAAGTCTCTGTTTTTGAAAATGTTTAAGACTTTTTTTGCCACCCGATAACTAAACAAATAGGAGGCTATGAAACCTGTAACTCTCAGGTTTGATAGTGGTTAGTCCAAGGTTTGTGCTTTTGTGGTTTTTAGGTCCCTCAGTTAAGCATTTTTTTAATTACCTAATAACAATATTCCATTTCTGAGCATGCACAGTTCAAGAAATGAGCGTTCTATTCATAACTGATTTTTTGAGAAAGCGTGAGTCTGCATGATATGACACATCAGTGTTTAATAAATGACAGCTGTGTCATATAGTGCAACCCCTGCTTCTTTTGCCACTTGTATGTTAGGGGCGGGGCTACTGTCAATGTAGCCCCACCAGCATGACTGTGCTGTGCCTTCAACTGTATCTGCACACTGGGAGTCCCAATCCCTGGTAGCAGTGTATTTATTTATTTATTTATTTATTTATTTTATTTTATTTCTTATTCTTAGCTGACACTAGGATGCCCACCCCTGGTGTAGGATGTTCCCTCCCTGTGCAGCCTTTGATTTTATTTATTTATTTGGAAAATGTTTCACCAGGAAAGACATCATGAGCTGTAAACAGCTCGGAGAAAAAAGCAAGCACATAAAAAATACAGAGCAATACATTGCAGAGCAAGTATATAAAAACACACCATAGCAGAATCATACTAGTGTGGAGCAGAATGACCCAGGAAATCCTGCAGGAGAACAAATTTATGTGGAAAGGAACAGGAATTAAGACCAAACAGGGTATAGGACTATAGGAGGTAACACAGATTAAGTGCAGTGGGAGCAGACAGCATGTAGTGAGAACTGCTTAAGTAGGCTCATGGGGCAGGATTTAATGAACTGGGGAAATAGGGAGGGCTAGGTATGAGGATGGGGAGAGGGAAGAGGAAAAAGTGGGACGACCTACAGCCAAGACACCTTCAGGATGCTGAGGAACCCTGCAGGGGAAAAACATGACCAGGCAGTGGAGAAAGGAGGGAGGAGGTTGGGGGAGTTGGGGAGGTTAGAGGCAATGGAGGGAAGGAAAATGAGGAAGGGAAGAGGATGGAGGGGCAGGCAGAGGGATTAGAAAGCGGGGGGTGAGGGAGAGGGACTGTGGAGAGAGGCAACTAGCTAGCCGAACCTAAGCCCCTTCAGGATCCAATGAACCCTGCAAGGGGATTGTGCATTAAAGAGAGAAAGGAGGGAAAAAGGGGGGAGGATAGAGGGGTGAGGAACTGCACCCCTTCAGGATGCTGAAAATCCTGTCCTGCAAGGGGGGGGTCAGGACACAGGCCGAAGAGTCATGGAGGGAGGGGGCAGGAGTAGAAAGGGTTAATACTAGGGGTCTAAGGTGAGTAGGGAAATTGAGGAGTGGTATAGCATGGGAGAGAAGTTAAGTAGAACAGAGGAAGATGAGTAATAGGAGGGGGGGAGGGCTACGGACAGGTGCAGTTGGGGGAATAGAAATTGTCTAGGGCTAGGGATCTAGAGGATGAGGATGAGGAGGAATGGATAGGAGATGGCAAGGAGTTCCAGAGCTTAGGGAAGCAGTAGGAGTAGGCTTCCAAGCCAATGGAGGTAGAGCAATGAGGGATCAATAGAGTGCAAGTGTTGGAGGATCTGAGAAGGCGAGAGGAGGGGGTGCATAGAAAGAGTTGATGAAGTAAGAGGGGAGAGTGCCAAGTCAGTATTTAGATGTGAACTTGGCATAGTGAGAGAGATGCCTGCACTCCAGTGAGGGAAAAGCGAAGCTGGTACAAGAAGCAGTGGTGAGTGTGTGAGGGGGTGCCAAGAGCAAAGTGACAGAAATCAATCCTGATCAGGGGGTCCAATCCTTGTGTCAGCATTTACACTCCCAACAGTGTTCAAGTTCTCTGAAAAGAAAAAAAAAACTTGCAACATCTTTTTTTTACTTGAAAAAAAGAAAATGGTCCCTCATCATCCTTGCCATCTCCCCAACCCCTCCCCTCCCACTGAGCCCCCATTACCCTATACTTACCTCTGGGGACTGAGACAAATATGACACAGCTGTCTTTAATAAAGACAGCTGTATCATCTGGTGCAAGTACTATACGACACAGCTTTCTTTAATAAATGACAACTGTGTCATATAGTGCAAGTACTATATGACAGCTGTCTTTAATGAACAACAACTGTGTTGTATAGTACTTACACTATATGACACAGCTGTTATTTATTAAAGACAGCTGTGCCATATTGTGCAGGCTACTGTTGTCCATAGTTGGTACAGTTGGTCAGGTGTGGGCTACTGTTATTGTAACCCTGCCAGCCTGACAGTCACTAAATTGAGCTGTTTTCTGCAGACTGGGTGCCCTAATCCCCGGTAACAGTTTATTTATTTATGTATTTATTTATTTCTGTCAGATGGTTCCCCCTTTTCCCTTTGCAGACCATAAATTTTATGCAAGTGCCCAGTCCCCATGATGGCTTTTAACCCCTCCCAGTGCTGTGGGACACTGGGGAGTCCGCCCCAAGTGTCCCAAAATACTTTATTTATATATTGTTTTCCCTGAAAACATAACATCCAGTGATGCCTTTTTTTTGTTTGTTTTTAACCTGGAAAAAAGAAAACGGTCCCTCTCTGTCCCTGCCAAATCACAAACTGAGAAATAAAGGTAAATGCCGTATAATGTATTTCAATGGCGTTTGGAACTTATGTTGATATCTTCATCATTTCTTTTGAATTTTTAAACCAAATTTTCAGCATGGAATTTTTGGGATCCCACCTCATGAACACTGTTACTGTCATTTTGTTAAGCGGCCCTGGAAGATGATTTCATGGTCACTGCACGGAATCACCTTTTGAGACTGATTAACAAAATGACAGTGCCAGTGTTCATGAGGTGGGGTCCCAAAAAGCCCATGTTGAAAATTTGGTGAAAATTTTCAAAAAAATGGTGAAGATATCAACATAAGTTCAAAACACCACTGAAATACATTATACGGCACTTACCTTTATTGCTCAGTTCGTGTTACAAGCGTGCATTGCGCAGTTTCTACTCAGGCGCCTGACTTTGGTAATTATAATATTTTAACTCCAGATTTTCAATATACCCATTTTGTCACACCACCTCACGAACAGTATAGCTGTCATTTCTCACATCCAGCCTGAAATGTGTTTTCACACCTGTGGCGCAGAATGGCACTGTTGCTGTGTGGAATCAACCTTTCAGGTCTGATTAACAAAATGACAGAGGCAGTGTTCATGAGGTGGGGTTCCAAAAAGGGCATGCTCAAACTTTGGTGTCAAATTTGGGTCTTACTTGGGGTTGTCAACCTTAATGCCCACCCTTCCAGCCATTAGCCTCCTGTCTGAAGCACAAGATACAGCTCCAACCTAGTGCTTCATAGTGATACTGTATGGCCAGCATAATCTGTCAGAGCGCTGTTGATGCAAGACATCACATTTGACCTTGTCTGATCCAGGGTAGTGTTGGGTATTAGGGTTGACAACCCCAAGTAAAACCTCACCACTGATTCGCCAGTACTCGAGACCCAAATCCCTAATGTTTTTTTTTTATTTGCCCGTCTTTACATGCTTTGCATTTTTACAACCCTAGTCACTACATTAACATAGTTTTTTGCAACATATATATATATATATATATATATATATATATATATGTATTACATTGGGGCTAGCAATCAGCGATGGTGGGAGGGACCACTAGACACCAAGGAATGGGATTTAAAATGCATATTTTTACATTGGGGGCTGGTGATCGGTGGAGGGGGCATTACACGCCAGGAATTGGGATTTAACATATATATTTTACATTGGGTTGGTGTTTGGCTGGGGGAGGGGCACTAGACACCAGGGATTTAACATGCATATTTTTACATTTTGGTCAGCGATCAGTGGGAGGGGGGGACTAGACACCAGTGATTAGGGTGACGTGTTTGAATTTGTAACTTCTACTTGCTCTGGTGTTTTTGTAAGTGCAATTTGCACTTAAAAAAAACTGGAAAATTCACAGGTGAAATAACACTTCACTACATCTCTATTGATGTACACGCTGCTAGTTATTAACATTCCAATCTCTCTGGATTGCACCTTGGTCTTTTTTCACCCATACCCCCTGCAATCTTAAATAGAGACTCAAAAGAAAAATTACAAACAAGTGACATGTACTGTAACATCTTGTATAAGAAGAAGAAGAATCAGCATTTATATAGCACTTTTCATACACAGTATCCCAAAGCACTTTACAAGCAATGCTAGACTGGTAGTGAAGTGACTGAATGTGTGGTGCCGGCCATATCGCACATCATCACCCACACACACACACACACACCCTGGATAATTGCATGAACCAGTTTATAGGAAAGGGAATTGGCCAGGACACCTGCAATGCTCTCTGCTCTTTGTGAAGAGTGCCCTGGGTTCTTCTACTTCCACCTGGACAACACCAGGATGGGCAGAAGGGACCTCAGTTTAACGTCTCATCCAAAGGATGGCACACCCCAGCAGTACAGCACTCCCCAATACTGCACTCAGATGCCAGCGATTTTTAGGTGCAAGTCCAATCCCGCTGTGGGACGAGAACCCACAACCTTCTGGTCCAGATTCGGATGTGCTACCAACTGAGCCATGCTGACACATGAGGGGATAGCAATGTATCTTTTGTGAGTCAAACAGCTAAATATTCTGTTTTTTGTGTTTTTTTCTGTTCTCTCCCTTCTCATTTTCCTTGGTGCTTCTCTCTGATGAACCTCCATTTTCTGTTCTGTTTGGTCTTTTGTCTGTTTTTTGGGGCCAAATTATCAGAGGACTCTAAAAGTCCTGCTAACTGTAGCCAGCTGTAAACCCCTTATGTTTCTTCCATGAGGTCCATTTTTATGAAAATATCTATTTCATGACAACCTGACACATCATTTTTTTTTTGAGGGGGGACCAGAAGTCCAGCGAAAGAGCAGGAAGTGCGGTAGAAAGTTTTCCATGACAATTTTTATCTTTTTCCACTACACCTGTGCTTGACTTGAGAATTTCATTCCATCTCCATCAAATTCCCTTTCCCATACAGTACTTGCAACCCCTGGTGACCAAACCCCCCTTTTTGTCATTACTCAATCTTAACTATGGCCCCCAAACAAGTAACCTGCAGCTTCTCCCCCACAAGTAGTACCACAGAGGTGGGGACCAGCCCCTGATGACACATTACTTTGCAACTGGATGTATATCCAGAGGAAGGAGCAAGCAAGGAGCAGGCAGGCCAGGCAGCACAGATGGGCATGGTGAGATGATAGGACTTCATATGTCCCAGGTTTGCATTTCAGTTTCTTCATCCTGTAACTCCATCCTTTTCCTCTCCAGAATCTGTGCTCCTGCAATGCAGCATTCAACCTTCCAGGGCCATCAGAGGAGCACTTGAGCTCCACCATTCCTTCAGAATTTCATTATCAGACCTTCTCTAGGTGTGGGATTGTTCTCAGTTACATGCCAGGCAATCATTCCTTAAGGAACACATGTTGTTTCCCAGAATATTCCCCCACAGACAGGGCCAGCAGGCGATGGTCATGCATGGAAAGAGTGTGCCTCCCTCCCTGAGAAGGAAGGCACTTAACATAGACACCAGAACCCCACCTTGAACATGTAACACCAGATCTCCAAGGTTCAGGGTGTGAATTGGGGTCATCTCTATGGCACATGGTAGTGCAACCACTGTGCCAGCTAACTGCTCCTTTATCTGAAAATTTAACTACAACCAAACTTGCAGCTATGCAATAATCAAAAATAGTCTGACAAAGACCTGATCCCTAGTCTTTTTTCTTACCGTTTCTTTTCATTCTTTGTTTCATCTCCATTTCTCTTTGGTTGTTCCCATTCTGGTTTTGTCCCCAGTTATGCATATTGCTGAAAAATGCTCTTTTTAACAATAAGGTGTCAATGGCTGGAGCTTATCCCATTGAGTTCTTAATGAGTTTAATTTCCAGGCCCGTACCTCAAGGAGCTTATTAATGTTTACCACTTTATTGTAAAACAAATGTATCAGCATAGGGCTATGGTCTGTAGGTGTGTCAGATTGTTAGTCAGTGAGCAATGGAGAACATACTCATTCTTTCTTGCCAGCCAATGGTGCTGGGCACCTTTGGGTTAGTTTAAATGAATACATATAACCATTTTGCAGGGAGCTAAAGCCCACTACATGGCACAGTCATCTAAATTGCCACCTGAGGACATGTTCTTGTTTAAAGTCATAGCTAACTGGATGTGATTCATCTGTGGTGCAGTAACTCTGCCTGTCAGGCTGTGGTCCATTGGTAGAGGTATCAATTTGCTTGTGAAGCTGATATGTTGCAGATTTGGAGATGGATATGGGGCAGAAGGAAGGGCAGGGGGTGGGGCAGAGAGAGCAAGAGCTGGTTTCTCTTACCATGGACATTCTGTAATAGCACCATTATCAGCTGCTCTGTTAGCATCCATACATGCTTTCTCCAATGCTGCCTCCTCCACAGAGTGTGCTTTCTGCAATGCCACCATCAGTGACTCCTACTGTAGGTTGCCCACATAGTGGGCTTTTGCCAACACTACCATTTGAATAGCATCTGTTGCCCACTGAGTGGACTTTCACTAATGATGCCATCAGTGGTTCCCCAGTTGCCCGCTAAGAAGGATCTCAATTCCATCATCAGTGGTTCCTCAGTTTCCTGCTGAGTAGGCGTTCTCCAGTGCCATCACCAGTAGCTCATAAGTTGCCTTCTAAACAGGCTTTCTCCTATGCTAATGTCAATAATTCCTCAGTTGCCCACAAACTGGGCTTTCTCACAATTCATGGTTCTTAGATTGCCTGCTGAATTGGCTTTCACCAATGTCTCCATCACAGCTCCTTTGTCACCTGAAAAGTGGCATTTCACTAATGCCACTACCAGTGGCTTCTTAGTGATTCACCAAGAGTGCTGTCTCATCAATGAAACCATAGGTTGCTCCTCAATTGCCTGCCAAGCAGGCATTCTCCAGTACCACAATTGATGGCTCCTCAGCTGGACTTTGAGTGGGCTATCTCCAGTGCTGCCATTAGTGGATCCTTAGTTGCTTGTCAAGTGGGCTTTCTGAACCATACAGGCTTCCTCAGGAATGTTCTGTAAATGAAAGAAAATAGGGATAGCTTATTATATTTTTTTTTTTTTTTGCTTTATCACCCTTTTCACTTCTGCCCAGCACCTTATTGCTTCAGACTCCCCCAAGGTACCCCTATCCGTTTGTTTGACACACCTGCATGGTCAGTCATTGCTGCTGACTCCTTGGGGTCCACTGCTGGGGCTAGTTATTCCAGTTCAACCTGACAAAGGCTGGGAGAGAAGAGAGGGGGAGGGGAGGAGGGGTAAGTGCTGTAATTGCAGAATATCTCATACAGTAAAGGATCCAGGGTATCTTTAAATCTCAGAAGCCAATTTGTTGCTATTATACAATGTTTCTTTTCAGTTATTTCACCAGAGTGCACTAGTATATGTCTGCTTAGTGGGAGGGGGAGACCTCCTGCTGTCACCAGGAGAAATGCAGCATCTGATGTTAGGAATGATTGCTGGAACTGATGAAGCCAGCTCACTTAAGGGTTGGCTTGCATGGGAGGGCTCCAGAGGAGCTTTCATCCAGTTTTCCAGGGAAGGGGGAGATGTTCCCTTTTCTATACCACCTTCCTATTGCATTACTTATAGTAGCCTTTTGGGGGGGGGGGCTTCTAGTAGTGCATGGCAACCCACACTGCAAAAGATGAATTTGCCTTAATACCACAAGGGATCAATGTACAGTAGAGCAACAGTGAGAGAACAAAATCACACCTAAGAGAGCATTCCAACAATGCTTCACAGTATAACCTTTTCTGCTAGCCACCACTCCTGAGCTACCAGGTGGAGGTGTGAACGTAGTTTGTCAGCATGCCAGAGCATTGCCTACCGGCTGTGTGCCATGGAGCAGGCTGTTAATTTCTTTTGCAAACAACTATGTGAGCTAGTGGATAAAGGCATATCCAGTGCAGCAAGAAACATGTTTAAATAATAAAAATAAAAGATCTATAGTATAGCGTTGTGCTGTGTATAGAAATACATAAATTTCCAGGTACTGTTGTAACATAGCAAAGATGTCAGAACACTGTTGTACTACACTTGTTATGTCATTGCAGTGGTGCAGTGGAGCAGAATCCTATGTCTATTAACATTTCTCATACTTACCTACTGCAGATTCCTTGTAATGAAGATATCAGCAATACACATGACACCCCAAGCAAACTGATTGTTAAAAGATGAACCACTGGAAATATCGCTAGCTCATGTAGCAAATTTTACTTGAATCATATTTAATTTTTTTTATCTTATCCTACTGTTTGATGTTTTATATTTGACCACAGTTCAAGTCATACTTAGAAAGAAGGTAAGTGAATTAAAATACACACATACCACATATGATAACATATAGGCAACCATATACAGCAAGGCTGATGTTTTCACCTTTGGGAGAGATGGCATCATAGAAACATCATTTTTTTCCACAAAGATGTTTCTTTCCCAGTCAGCCAGCCCCACTGTCCTCTAGCTCATCCCAGGACAACAAACACCTCTCCCCAGGACTCAGCTGCAGCATTTTCCCCCAATGGATTTCCTCCTGTGGTGAGGCCAGGAGATGGAGATCCCTTCCTCACTCCAACTACACATCCTGATTTCTGCAAGGTGTCCCAGGGTGATGGAATGGACCAGAGGATTTGCCCAGCATCATTTACTGACTTTTCCCATTTTCTTTCCCAACCTGGCGGCAAGCAGTATGCACCACTGTACGTGCATGTGTTGACTGTGTAGGCACATATGCATCATGCTGTAACACACCCCTTGTCCTGCTACCATGCCTCCATGTAGCGACAATCTCAGAGCAGTGTGGTAGGAACCCCTTCCCGGCAGAGGACAACAGTTCTCCAAATGCTCAATTTTCTCCCTGCCCTGCCCTGCCAACCCCAGGGACCTGAGTTTGCTCCTAAACCTGGGTCACCAGTATGGTGTGAGGTGTGGCATCCAGCACCCCAACCTTCAGCACCACTGGTCCAACTATACACAGAAACATCTTGAACTTTGCTCTCATGGTCTATGATGTCATCTTACCCCGTGATGTAAACATGGCCTTGTTGTGTATGGTTGCCTATACATTAGTCTATATACTGCATATCTGATTTTTATGTTAAAGGGACACTGTCAACCCCCGAGGTCTCAAAGTATCCCTAGTTTAAAAAACATATTTTATGATTGCAAACATTCTGTAAAGGTTGTTGATGTAGCTGGTAGTTTGATTCTGACTCATATTTTCTTTTAAAAAGTAAAAAAACAGACTTCCCAACACATTGGTGTTATCACACAAAAACAGGTTTATTTACATTCCTTGATCAACCCCAAAAGCATCTTTCCTGGACTTGGGAACACCCATAAAAAAGTCTAGCCCCTCATAATGCAATGGGAGCTTTGGAGGCCACTGCCTTACAAGTGACTGCACTGTTTGGGTGTGTTTCTGATGCTCAGGAAGTATGCAGTAAGAACTTAACCAGGATTGTAAACAAAAACAAGGTTGTTTATAAATATACATTGCCATGCATTTCAATTCTACTAAGCAAGAAGACAGACAAAACAAACAGCAACATCAGTGTATTTTAGACAGGATAATCAATCATAAAATATGGGGTTTCAACTAGAAATAATATGATGAAAAACAGGTTGACAGTGTCCCTTTAACCTAGTAACAGCTATCAAGTACCCCCCACATGTACTTCACCAGCAGGGACCAGTAGGTACTGTGTGCTGTCTCTGAATAACAATCAGAAATCATATTTCTACCAACCTGTAAATAATATTATGCAAAATCAAGCATCAGCCTCATCTTTTGTAACCTGCGAGTCTGGTGTCTCTTTAGAAGCTGTATTTCAAACCCTTGTTCCCTTTCTGTTAATGATCCATCTTTACAGTAGGTGTTCCTAATTTACAAACACCTGATAAATACTGTTTTATAATAGAATAATTGAAATTATTTTCCTGTTCAAGAGGATAGGAAATTATTTCTAACTGGCAGCTGTTTGTAATGTTCCCATTCACAGAAATTATATTCATACCACTTAATGATCCCTATGTCACTGTACCTGAATAAAAATGGATGCGAAATATTGTATTTTATATTGTTTTTATGGACAGCATTCTGTTACAGTTCTCTTCTTTGTACCAGTGATCTGGAGATTTAAATATGTTGTGGTGTGTGTACAGAACTCTGAGCATGCTTCTGGTTGGACAGTATCTTACGCTTATCATTCTGTACACAAACCATGACATACCAAAAGCTTTAAGTTACTGGTTCCATGAAGAGAACCGTGCAGAATGCAGTGCATAAAAAGAAAAAAATTGAAGGTACAGCTTTTCATATCCTTGTTTTGTTAGGTACAGTTAATTTGGGAAGGTAGAAATACCAGTTTAGAAAGAAGGGAGAACCCAAGGGGAATGGAATCCTCTAGGGAGGAAATCAATAATGGAAGCAAGGCAATAGAAATGAAAGGACACTGGAACAGAAGTATTAAAAAAAGATGGGGACAGGAGATAGGGCAAAAAGAAAAGAAATGGTGTAACAAGAAATGTTTTAACAAACTCTGGAAGACCATGTTTGTGAATGCTAGAAGTCTAGAAAATAAGATTCCGGACCTAGTTGCCATAATGGCAGTAGCTGACCTAGGTTTTGTGGCCATTTCTGAGTCATGATGCATTGAAAACCATGACTGGGACATGTCCATACTAGGCTATGATCTCTTCAGGAAGGACAAGGTGGGAAGGAAAGGGTGTGTGTAGTGCCTAATGTGTGGGTAGGCATAAAAAACAACAGAGATACAGGGAGTACTGTGGAGAGTAGAGGTACTGTGGGTCACCCTAGAGATGGGGAATGGAGACCCTATTTGCACTTTCATGATCTACAGACCTGCAGCACAAGAGGAGGAGTTAGATAAAGTACTAGTAGGAGCTATTGGCAAGATGGCAGCAAGATGGCAGAAAAGGGGGAGGTGCTGCTGGTGGGGGACAGTAATCTACTGAATGTAGACTGGAACCTCCCAGATGCTACTTCAGCTGGAAGCAGGGATGTTCCTCAGACAATTTGTAGGTGAAACCACTTGTGATGGGAATATACTGGACCTGGTACTCACTAACAGGGACAGTGTTGCAGATATCTTCAACTTACACACGGTATGAAACATCTCAGATTGGATTTGTTGTTATATTTTCATTTACTTTACATGTTTCCTCAGCCCATTTGCCATGTGAGATAGTAGTAACACCCAGTCTTCGTTCAGTTTCATGTTATGCCTTAGATGTCTATGAATTTAACATCTGTGCCCTATGATAGGGCTGTGAGGGTAGTCTTTTCCACAAAGCTCCAGGAGGACAATGCCAGTCTCCCTGGCCCTGCTCCCAGAGATTCACCACCAAAGATAGGCTGGCAAGGGCTCCCAGACAGAAACCTTTCCCAAACAGCCCGGGGGGGGGGGGCAATGCCAGGCTGCCTTGCCTCACTTTCAGAGCTGCACTGCCAAAGATAGGAGTGCAAGGGCTGTCAAACAGTAGTTCTTCTCTTACAGCACCAGGAGGACAATGCCAGGATTCATGGCCCTACTCCCAGAGCTGCACTGCCAAAGACAGGGGCACAATGGCTGCTGGACAGCACCCCTTTCCACACAGCCCCAGGAGGACAACACCAGGCTCTCTGGCCCCACTCCCTGAGCTGCACTTCCAAAGATAGGGTCGCGAGGACTTCCATACAGTAGCCCTTCCCACACTGCCCCAGGAGGAGAATGCTAGACTCCCTGGCCCCACTCCCAGAGCTGCACCACCAAAGATAGTTTGTGAGGGCTCCCAGGCAGTAGTCCTTCCCACACAGCTCCAGGAGGACAATGCCAGATATGGGAATCCAGACACCCCCAGGTCTTGATGTCATTTACAGAACTGCAGGACTTTCAAAGTTCTTCCGCTTTCAGTGGACTGCCACATATGCTCATCATGTGCTCCTTCTAGACTGCATTTTTTAAATAGTCAGTTAACGTACTGAGACTCAAGTTCATAGTTGTTCATAATTATCAAATAAATAATTGTACTGATAGTCAAGTGAAGCATTCTAAAGTTTCAACTGCTTTATCAGGCACTGGGCTGAATTATATGCCTTTTGTATTCCCTTGACCACACCATAGTATATAGCTTTTTCATTATCTGCATTTTAAGGCGCAAAATCCATGCCAGGCACTGTTTGCTTAAGCAGCTGTAGCAGTAGGTAGCCCCAGGTAGCCATTTTTTGTAACAGCAGCTTACATTGTCATACATGCCTTGTTTGAACCTCCCTGTACTGAGTTCCTGTCAGCAGTCAGTGACTGGTTACATTGAGTCACTGTCCATCTCATATTACAACCAGCCCACTCAATGCTTTTTCTCCCTCTTCACAGGCTCCCTGGCCCCACTCCCAGAACTGCACTGTCAAAGATAGGGTTACAAGGGCTCCTGGACAGTTGCCCTTCCCACACAGCCCCAGAAGGACAATGCCAGGTACTGGAAGCCCCCCAGGTCTTGATGGATAGTGCCAATAGGAATATCCCGCCCACCCACCCATGGATTATATGCTCTTTACACTCTACACCTCTTGAAATCAAGGTCCATAATGACCTACAGATGATCCCACTTTCTTAGTATTCAGGGTTCACAGTGTTATTTGCAATGCTACCAAATAAGTACACAAGGTTCCCAGTCCTGCTCATATTTCTGCTAATGGGCCTTCATCTCCTATGTAATATGTTGCCCCTCTTGTTCTTAATTATCATTTTCATTGCAGCAGCACCTCCAACCCCGAAGTACTGGACATACAATCTAAATGAGGAAATCGTCCCATGCCTTAGCTATTCTGACCATTGGCACCAAGAAGGCTATCTATCTGATTAGACATAGCCTCATTTGCTACAATCCTTTTATATTGATTGCTGCAAGCTCTTTTGTACAACGGTGCTATATTGTAAGCTATATTATTGCATATCATCCTATTAACCCCAAGCTTAGCAAACTGAAGTGCCAGGATGTTGTTTCATTAAGTAGTTGCCTGCTTATGATATTGTTACTTTGTTCAGAATATGTAGAATTAAACCCTTGTCCCCTCTCCCCAGCAATAGCACCTTTGGACTTTGCTAGGTCAAATGGGTTAAAATTCATATCTGTTAATATACGCATCATGTTAAATAAAATGGATTTGTTAAAAACCTGGGTTGCCCATTTAAACCCAGATGTGCTGCTGTTGACTGAAACATGGCTTTGTCCATCCACCACTACTAGTACAATCTCCATACAAGACTATAATGTATTCAGATTGGACTGACATACACAGGTGATGGGGTAGTCCTTTATATAAAAAACAAATTCATCACCTGCCTAGTCATCTCTCAATCCATGCAATCTGAGTTTGAGTGTATCACAATTTCTTTAACCCTCTCAAAAGATGAATCAGTTAATGTTATTGGCTGATATACCCTAGTGGGGGATCAGACTTACTTACTGCAATTTCTGTATAAATTTGCCACTGAAAACAACAACAACACATTCATTATGGGGGATTTGAATTATGATTGTCTGACCCTCAAATCAAATGACTTAAAAAAGTTTTGCAACTATTTTGGTTTCTTCCAGCTTATCACCGAACCTACAAGTCCAAACAGACAAAACCCTCTAAATGTGTCTTTTCTAGACCTTATACTTACTAACAGACCCAGGAAAATCGCCTTGTCGGCAAATGCTCAGTCTCCCATTTCTCTGTTTCTGACTATCTCCACCAACTGACCACCATTAAATGGCAAGATTTCTATTTAGCTCCCTCAATCCATGAGGCTTATGAATTTTTCATCCAGCAGATCACAGGTATTATAAATCAGCTTGCCTTCTATGTCATCCATAGAACCAAGAAAAAAAATCTCCCCTTGGTTCACCAAGGAAGTCAAACAAGCCCTTAGGCACAGGGACCAACTTTGAGCAAAGCTAGATTTACTAAAATAGAGCAAGACTGGATAAATTTTAAACAAAAAAGAAATTGGCGCACAAAGCTCATCTGCACAACTAAATCAACTTATTACATGACTCAACTGAGCAATAGCAAATGCAACCCGTCTATGTTTTGGGGTGCCGTTAAGAATATTTAAGAGGGGTCAGCTCCCCATCTCTACCTAAGCATCTGCAAGTGGGTAATCAATTACTTACACATAAGCAACTAATCCTAGAGGAACTGAACCTGCACTTTGCCTCAGCAGGTAATGTTTTTGATAAGTCAGCCATTGCCCAAATCCCTTCACTGCCACAAAGCTGTCAATAACTCCATCCAATATGACAAACCTTTTCAATGTTCAACAGGTTACCTATAAGCAGGTGGAGTATCATCTTTGAAACATGGACCCTAAAAAGAGTACAGTGGCCGACAGCATCAGATTTTTTTTCCTAAAAATAGACTACCCATTTTTAAAAAGCACATATACTGTAATTTACCTTTTCAACCTCTCATTCACAAGCTGTGAAATACCATCATTCTGAAAAGTTGCACACATTATCCCTCTCTTCAAGTCTGGAGACAAAACTTCAGCACATTACTACCGGCCCATCTTCCTCTGACCAGTATTGGCTATATTGCTTGAGAAATTAATACATGAACAGATAAAAGACAGTCTCAAGATGCATAATGCTATTACCCCTCTGCAGTCAAGTTTCTTGGCTAAACACAGTACAACTTCTGCCTTGGTAAATGTTACAAATGATTGGCTTACAACTTTCGACCATAATCTCACTACGGTGGCAGTATTCCTAAACCTTAGTGAGGCCTTTGACACTGTGGACCACAATATTCTATTGAGCAAACTCTTAAATGTTGGCCTAGGTTCAGCTGCAGTGGCATGGATTAGGTGTTACCTTACTGAAAGACACAAGCAGCTGAAGGTAAAAGGTCTGACCTCCACCTGTGCACTTATTAGTAAAGGTGTACTGCAAGGCTACATTCTGAGTCCTTTGTTATTTATGATTTACATTAATTATAATATTAGGATCTAGGTCAATATTGTAAATGCCAAACTACATTTTTACGCAGATGATGCCGCACTCTACTCTGTAAACCCAGTCCCAGAATTAATTATTCAGAGTCACGTAATGCCCTTGAGGGAGTAAGCAGCATGCTGAAGCAGCTCCGTGAATCTAAGCACTAAATTCCACTATTTCCACAATACAACATTACTTATAATTTATTGCACTGGAAGGCCTTACCTAGAGGAGATAAGTTGCCAAGTGCTATGGAATCGCCAAAAGAAATGTTTCGCAGTGGCACTGCGAAGATAGAAAAAACTATGTGGTGGGCCTGGAGGCGGAAAGGCCTAGGAGAAGTTCCTCGCCGACTAAGAAGCTGGATCCACCAGCAGCAGACCAATTACAAGAAGACATCTCTACGATCAAATCTGCACCATTTACGCTTACCTCTGACTTCAGGGAGTGGAAAGATTCTTTATCTGGGCTGATAATTGGGGTTTCCTATGCTGAAACCCGCATCTCCTCCATAGAGGACAGAATAGAGAAAATTGAAAAAGATAATGTATTTTTAAAGAAAACAGTGAAAAAGATGGAAGACAAGATAGACAACCTTAAAGATAGATCCAGAAGAAACAGTCTACTGCTGCTGGGACTACCTGAAGGTGAGAAAGGGACAAACATGGTCAGCTTCATCCAGAAACTGTGTACTTGAATAGCAGGTTCATCACCTAATGGCCTGACATATGTGATAGAAAGGGCCTACAGATCCATCAGACCAAAGTCTCCTGCGGATCAAGCCCTACGTCTGATTATTTTCAAGGATTTAAACTATCTAGACAGAGACCATATCTTGAAAGTGTCCAGAAGCGCTGAAAAGATTATATGGGGAGGCAAACACTTGAGACTAGTGCCAGACCTCACATATAAGGTTCGTCAAGAACAAGTGGCTTATAGAGCCATTCAATCTAAGCTGTGGTCAGCTAAAAGCAAACACAGAATGCTTTTTCCTGCAAGGCTGGAGGTCTCCCTGTTAAATGGCAATCAAAGGTATGAATCTGCCTCTCAAGCTTTGAATAATCTTAAACTGAGACTCCCAGAACTTTTTTGGGAAAGAGAAGTGAAGAGTACTTGTGGAAGTGAATGGTGTTTTGATTTGGCTCAGGCAGAGAGCTTCTAAATCGGGGTCAACTGTGTTGATGTATTTAATTTGATTAGATTATGATTCGGAAGATATCAGGCAGAAGACCACATCCGGCTGGGCTGAATTTAGAAACATTGAGACTCTATAAAGCTCTGTTTAAGTCTCGAATTTGGTGATTTATTCTGCAGAGGGTTAGATGTGCTCCATGCTATCAGCATTACGAGAAGGGGCAGAGCACTATCTAGCGTCACATCTTCATTTATTAAGGCATTAGGTTGCCAACACAAGCATCATGAAGCTGAACTTTGTTTCTTTTACATATTGAATTAAATCACTCCTTTTTTTGGCGCTATATGAGTCCAACTGGGTTCAAGACTTTATAATTTACTTTTCTGAATTTTAAGAAAAGTTTACTTGCCTGCACGTTAATGTTTACTGGATGTTTTCTGGAAGTAGAGCTAAGGGAAAAGTTCTATTTGAGTTATAGGTGGAAGTTCCAATTTAGCAATTAATAACTATTACATTTAAACAAAGAAACTCAACTATTGACAATAGATACAGTCGGTGGAGTACCTGAATACCTAGTTTACTGTTTTGAATTAGACTAAGTAATTGGATGACTTCTCTCCTTAAATAGTCTTCCAAGGGGGCTATAACTGGATACCTTAATACAAGTAATGGTGGAAACCGATGCTATACTTTCTATTATAACAGTAATAGTCTGCTTGACATCATGGTGCTGCACCATGGGGGTATTGCGGCCATTACTTGTAGAAGTAGGCTTAAGGCCTGGGGGGGGACTGGGTCAGGGGAAAGGCGAGGGGAAGCACATTATTGATCTAGATGGGGGGAGAAGTGTGGGAGTTTTTTTCTAATTAATGGGACACACTACGGATGAACTTGGAGAGATAGGACACTAGAATGGGGGAAGTAAAGTTGCAGAAACATCATGGGGAGTTGGAATATAATATCTTGGAATATCAAAGGGGTCAAGGACAATTCTAAAAAATATACTATTTTAAGACATCTTAATAGATACCAACCACATATAGTAATGCTGCAAGAGACCCATATTACTTCCATCCAGCTGTTAAATCTATGGAAACTTTGGGTGGACCAGGTATTTGGTACGGGCTTAAGTCATAGACAAGGAGGGGTAGCCATTCTTATTAAGAAGTTTGTACCATTCCAAGAAACAAAATCATGGTGTGACCCAGAAGGGTGATATATTCTGGTGCAAGGGAGGCTCACAGGGGTAAAGATTTTACTAAGTTCAGTTTATGGGCCAAATGTGGATTCTCCCTCGTTTTTCCTGCCCCTAGCCTCCATTATTGCCTCTGCCCCTAACATTCCATGTTTGTTGGGAGGAGACTGGAATTTGGAATTTTCGAATGAGTTAGATAGATCCTATAGCAAGGCACAATATCACCTGCTCAGAAAGCATTGAGGGAATTGTTGCAGGACTCCGGTTTAATTGATCCATGAAAAGTACTCAATCCCCACATGGTTGATTATACTTACTATTCGCCCCCTCACAGGGTGTATTCTCGCATCGACTATTTTCTCCTTAGTATAGTGGCTCTACAGGGAGTTGAAGAAGTAGGCAAACATCCCAGAGTCTTGTTGGACCATTCTCCAACCTGGCTCAAACTGAGATTTCAGAACTATCAGAATATCTCTAAAACATGGTCCCCATAATAACCAACTATTAGCAGAGGAGGAAGTGGTAAACCACATGAGATCATTTATTGTTGACTCATGAGAAAGAAATCAGGTTACGGTGGAGGCAAGAGACATCCTGTGGGGAGTGATGAAATCTTTCTGGAGGGGTGAACTGATTAGATTGGCTACTGTAAGAAAACACAAGCAGTCTCAGCAGGTAAAGGAATGGTTTTCTAGAATGAGATTTCTTGAAACTTAATTAAATTATATAACAGACAAAACTATGGAGAAAGAACTTCATTCTCTCAGAGCTAAGTATGCAGCCCATGAGTTAAACTTGACATTGAAATCAGCTGCAAAATGGAAGGCAACCTACACAGGGCAAGGTGAAAAATCAGGAAAGCTACTTGCCCAAAGAATTAAAAAACAAAAGGAGGCCAATTGGGTATCAGGTTTATACGACAGCAGCACAGGGAAATTAATTTCAGACCCGAAGGGTATAGCAAATGAATTTAGAACATTTTACACAGCACTATATACAGCCCCGAGTCCAGATCCTGATTACAGGGAATGTCTGGAGTCTATTTTTTTGGGTGTGGATCTCCCTAAATTGACAATAACACAGGAATTAGAGCTAAAAGGAGAGATCATCAAACAGGAAATTAGAGAGGCTATAGACAGGTTGCCTCAAGACAAAGCACCTGGGCCTGATGGTTTCCTTCATTATTTTATAAATCTTTCAAGGAGGAGCTTATACCTTATTTGAAAACCCTGTTTAATTACCTGTACTACTTTTCCATTAAGGAGTTACCCTTACTAGAGGCCAAAATAGTGGTAATTCCCAAACCAGGAAAAGATGCAACCAGGCCAGAAAACTACAGACCAATATCGCTATTAAATGTGGACATAAAATTATTGGCCAGTATATTAGTGCACCGCCTCAAGAAGGTTTGGACTAATCATATAGGACAAGAGCAAGTATGGTTTATATCTGTAAGGCATTCATGTGACCATTTTCGGAAGATTTGTCATTTGCTATCTGCATCGGGAGACACCAACAACGACAAGATCTTCATGTCCCTCGACACGGAAAAAGCATTTGACAGAGTCTGCTGGGATTATATATTTGATATTTTCCCAAGATATTGAATACATGTAGAATTCATTAAATGGATTAAAATTCTATATATGTCCCCTTCAGTGAGAATTTCTTGCAATGGGGTTATTTCCAGTAATTTTAATTTAACAAAAGGTACTAGACAAGGATGCCCCCTATCCCCAATGTTGTTTAATTTATATATTGAACCCTTGGCTTGGAAAATCAATGGGGTGAAAGAAATAAAGGGTATAAGGATAGGGAAATAAAATTATAAAATGTCTATGTTTGCAGATTACATACTTCTGCATCTTTCTTGTTGGCAAGCCTCCATTAAAGGGGTACTGAAAATAATTGAGAACTTCAGCGTCCTGTCAAGCTATAAATTGAACCTTAGTAAATCAACGGTTCTCCCTTTGAACTCTGCTTGCACTAGGAGAGAGATAGAAGAGTTAGGCCTGAAATGGATGGCAAAATCTATTACATTTTTAGGCATTGCCATAACCTCAGATATTAATACATTGAAAGCATTAAATATTGAGCTGGTCATTACAGAGATGCAACAATATTTAAAATGCTGGCAAAGCCTACCTCTATCCTTATGGGGTAGAGCCAACTTACTCAAGATGGTGATTTTTCCTAGATTAATGTACCCTCTCTCTATGCTTAATGTACCCCTCCCTAGAACATGGTTTAGAAAGGTTGAAGCCATTTGGTCTGCTTTCCTGTGGAAAGACAAAAAACCTAGACGAGCAATGTCTAAACTGACGGGGCGAAGGGAAAAGGAAGGCTGGGCATACCACACTTGTTTCTCTATTATTTAGCCTTTCAGATGGATAAATATCTTCAGTGGCTCACTCCACAAGAACATGAAGAGTCCCAATTAGATTGGCTTAAGATAGAAAGGATTAAGGTCCAGGAGTATCTTACGTCAACTAATGCTTTACTTTATATTCCATACAAAAACTACCTAAATCCTGGCATGATAATTCTATATCATGGTCAGTGTGTGCTCAAAATCAACTATGCTCATTATTTAATTTGGATAATAGAAGAGATCTGGGACATACCCTGTACAATAACCTGAACTTCCTAATAGGAAACAAGCCTATTTCTCGCTCCTTCTGGAACGACTTAAAAGAAATATCTCTATCAGACATGATATCGAACAACACAATAAATTCCCCCCAAAAAATTCAGCAAATTACGGGTTTAAAGTGTATGCCAACTTTTAAATACCTGCAAATTAAAAGATGTATCCAGGATGGTCTGGGGTCCCCACCTTGGTCTTCTCCGACCAAGGTATTTCTAGGATTGTTATCTCAAGTCATCACTCAATCCAAATCTAGTTTGCATATATATAAATTTTTATTAGATAAATTGTGGTTGAACACTCCCTCAATAGCTTTTTATTGGAAATATGCAGTGGATATCTCATACAAATCAGACGTGTGGGAACAAATCTGGAGGAAAAATTACAGATTCCTAAAACAAGACAGGCTGCGACTTATAAGATTTAATATACTCCACAATGTTTATTTCACACCAACAAAACTTAAACTCATGGGAAAAATCCAAAGTGGAGTCTGTCAAAGATGTCATCAAGACCTTGGTAGTTTAAAGCACATCATATGGTCTTGTTTGGTAATTTTAAATTTTTGGCAACAAGTAATCACATTTTCTGACCCTTTGTTTCAAGGATCAAGATCCTTTAGTCTCTCTCTTCATATGGCTTCTGGTGCAGACCCTGCACCATTTTATTTGCCCTCCTCTGGACTGTCTCCATCCTGTTTGTGTCACTGCAGAGATGGGGTCTCCAGAACTGCACACAGTACTCAAGATGGGGTATCACCAACTGCCTGTGCAGAGGGATAACAACTTTTTATTTTCTCATGGTGATGAATCTCCCAATACATCCCAGTATCCCCCCAACCTTCCTTACTGCCTTCTCTCATTGCTTGTTTACCTTTAGGTCATCTGATATGACTACCCTAAGATCCCTTTCCATTTTTGTTGTTGTTAGATTCTCACCCCCATTGTGTACTCTTCCCCTGGGTTTTTGTTTCCCAGGTGATTTACTTTACACTTCTTTGCATTGAATCTAAGCTGCCATACTTTTGGCCATTCCTCCAACATTGCCAAGTCCCTTCTCATCCTTTCCACCCGCTCGTGTATCAAACCTGTTGCAGACCTTTGTGTCATCTGCAAAGAAACATACTTTCCCTTCCAGTCCCTCTGAAATCTCACTTATAAAGACATTAAAAAGGACCGGCCCCAGTACTGAACCCTCGGTATCCTACTAGTAACCCTCCTTTCTTCACTGTGGACTCCATTTACTATTACCCAATGTGTCCTGTTGTCCAACCAGTGTTTTACCCAGGCTACCACCCTAGGACCCACTTCCAGACTGGCTAATTTGTTTATTAATCTTTTGTTCGGGACTATGTCAAATGCCTTGCTAAAGTCTAGGTAGGCCATGTCCACAGCCCCTCCCTGGTCTACTGCTTTGGTCACCAGTCAAAGAAATCAATTAGATTTGTCAGACATGACCTTCCACTGTGAATCCATGCTGCCTTGGGTCCTGTGCCCCACTGGCCTCTAGGTACTCAACAATTCTTTCCTTCAGAAGTGATTCCATCATTTTCCCTACCACTGAGGTCAAACTGACAGGTCTGTAGTTTCCTACCTCTGTCTTGCTCCCACTTTTGTGAAAGGGAATCACATCCTCCCTCCTCCAGTCCTCAGATACCACCCCATCCTCCCATGATTTATTAAAAAGGGTAGTCATTGGTGTTACTAGTTCTCCCCTTAGTTTTTTTAGAATCCTGCCACTTATAATGACATTAAAAAGGGCAGTTCCAGTACTGAACCCAGCAGTACCCCGCTAATAACCTCCCTTTATTCAGAGTAGACTCCATTTGCTATTACTCACTGTATCCTGTTGTCCAGTCAAGTTTTTACCCAGGCTACCACCCTGGGACCCACTCCCAGGCTGGCTAATTTGTTTATTAATCTTTTGTGTGGGACTATGTCAAATGCCTTGCTAAAGTCTAGGTAGGCCACGTCCATGGCCCCTGCCTGCTCTACTACTTTGGTCACTCAGTCAAAGAAATCGATTAGATTTGCCTGACATGACCTTCTCACTGTGAATCCATGCTGCCTTGGGTCCTGTGCCCTGCTGGCCTCTAGGTACTCAAAAATTCTTTCTTTCAGAATTGATTCCATCATTTTCCCTACCACTGAGGTCAAACTAATAGGTCTGTAGTTCGTGAAGGGGAATCACATCCACCCTCCTCCAGTTCTCAGTTACCACACCATCCTCCCATGATTTGTTAAAATTTGTAGTCAGTGGTGTCACTAGTTCTCTCCTTAGTTCATTTAGAATTCTGGGGTGAATCCTGTTAGGCCCCATTGCTTTGTCCAGTTTCAGTTTTAGGAGTACTTTCTTCTGCGAAAGGACTGTTATCAACACCCCTATCCAGAGTGCTTCTACTGAGTGGATTACGTGCCTCACCCTCCTCTTCTTTTGTGAATACTGAGTTACTACTACTACTACCACTACCACTACCACTACCACCACTACTACTACCACCACTACTACTACTACTGCTACTACTACTATCACTAACCCCAGAACCATAGATGACAAATGCTGCAGACATATTTTATTTTAGCTGTAACATGCTTTTGCCTCACAGAACTTCTGCACTTCTTGCCACCTCCCAAGCACCTCTCCCTTTAGTCAAGCATCTCTTCTCCGTCATTTAACGTGTTTAGTTTTATAATATTATGAGGAACAAAAATTGATGAAACCTTGCAGTCCAATTAAAGAGCAGAAGCAGACAACTCCTCCCATGAGGGATAAGCAATGGGATCTTAACAAACCATTTTAGTGAACTAATAGTAGCTGCAGCAAAACCACTCTAAAAGTTTTTTTTGCACTTGCTTATTTTTTTAACAAAACGGAAATTAACAAGACACACATGTCAGTGGTAATTAACAGATCAGTGTAAGTGACAGAAAACTTTCCCATTAGGAAATAAACAAAATAACTAAAACTAAAAATATAGAAAGAAGCTAACACAATACTTCTATTAACCACAACAAACTGAACTATGGTACAAATATAAAATGAGAAGTCTCAGACCACAAGCAAAAACTAATTAACAAGAGAGGCTGAGGAAAACAAATATAAGCTATCTGTTGTAGAGACTAGTGCTCACAGCAAAAAAGTCTCAGTCACTGATCTTTCTGGGATGCCTTGGTAACTGAAACACCTCCCCTCCCCAACAAAGCAGTAATTCAATATAGACAAATCAAAACAACTATTTCATTTTAAATAATTGGCAAAAAAACAAAAATAAACAACACAAGACTAGCTACAGAGTGCACATTACATTTATTTGGTTTCAAAACACTCTAGACCAGATTCTCAAAATGTCATGGAACTAAGTTGCACTCTGCAACTCCAGTTATGGACTGAAATCTCTGCAGCTGTGGAGATTGGTATTCTCATCCACTACAGCTGTGAATGATGCCACACCTTGTCCCACTGGCTGTAACATTTTTCCAGAGCTGCAGGGAAAACAACGCCACAAGTTGCTGTAAATTGTGGAACTGGTTGTAAACCATATTCTCTTTTGAGACCACCATAGATGTGGAAAGAACTACAGTTCTTCAAGTGGCAACACACTTGCACTGATTTATTCCCACAGCTGCGGGATTTGCACTGGCTTTGAGAATCTGGCCCACTGTTTTTAGATTAATTTTAGAGGTTGTTTTTTTTTTTCTCGGACAGGCAGGGGAGACTTTTCTCCAGCTCTGTTTTCAGAAGACTGCACTCAACACATTCTCCAAATGGATTCAGCTCATTTCACTACTTCATGACCTCCAGTCCCATAGTACATTGCGTACTTCATCTGTGGTCCCTACTTCACAAGTGAACTTACCAAATTCACAAATTGCAAAGTTATCCTAATACTCTGAATTGCCACTTTGCAAGCTAGATTAACTTTGCAAATTGCAGTGCACTTGTGAAGCACATTTTCCCAACTTTACACATCACTATTTGTGTACAATATGGTTGACTCCGAAGAATAATAGACACAAACATATGACATCAATGTCCACCCATAGCTTTACCCAACATATAGGACATTTTTGTCATACATCTGTTGCAGACAGGGTATGGCTTGGGAGCACATTATGTATGATTACTGTTCTAGTAGCTACTGCATTTCCCCTATTACTGTTGTTGATGTGAAAAGATACTGATATCTGACACGCAGAAGTCAGTAGAGAGTGTACTTGGGATTGTGAGACAGACCTCAGAAGTCTCAGGGTCAAGTCTGAGACCAATGAGGACCTGATGGACAATGAAGCACAGTGGCAGGCAATATAGGATACAATAGCCTGGCTCTGGAGATGGCAGGTGTCACAAACCCACTCCTCGGGGTCAGGCCCACTGAGCTCACAGTGCCCACCCTCAAATGCAGTCCATGACAGGGGAACCGGGATACCTTCCTCATCCTTTATCATGCTCGCCAAGGTCATGACTGCACCTTTACCACGAGGATCCTGGGTGCCCTCAAGCTCTGGATAAGGGCACAATACCAGTCTTGAGTCTTGTGACCAAATATGAACCCTTCCTTGGCTATTACACACAGGAGGAAGATCCATGTGTCACAATATCTTTTGGGTAGCAGCGTAAAAAACCTGATTTGGCCTTCTCCCTACAGGACATGCAACAGCCTGGTTCAAAATCTTTGTAGACTCTGATATTCTCCCTATGCTTCCAAATGTCCCCTCCAGACCCCTTTTCCAATTTGGTTGCTTATGGTGGCCCCTTTGGCAATAACTGTTTTTACAGATTATTAATAAACCTTCTACAGTCCCACATGCAATATAAGGATTCTCACGCAGGCAGATTTTCTTTAGGAAAACAACTGTTTTACTAAAATACTTAAATAAATTTAGATACAATGACAAAGAGAATATTAATTTAGGCTTCAGTATACAGGAAAACACTGAAAAATGTACAATGAAAATGCATTTACACTGTTAGCTAGTCTACCTGAGGTATGAAGATTTCACTGTCCAGAGAATCACTGGTTTGCAAAATATTTCGGTCTTTCTGTAACAGCCTTTGTTTCATAGGCAGTCTCTGTGCTGACAGGTGTTCTCTGTGGTCAGTAGAGAGGATTCAAGTAAAATGCATGATTAAATGCCCTGATCAGGGGCTATTTATACCTCTCTGTAATTCTTGGAATAGTGTCATCACTTTCCAGTTCAAAGCAACTACTCCTTTTGGCAAGGGGATGGCACTGTTCTGCTGTTTCCAAAATTTCCAAGAATATTAAAAATCAGATTCTGAGACCTATAATTAGCATGACTATGACATTTCAGAGTTAAGCCCTTTGAAGTCCCCTGTAGACCATTGGTACCTGTAAGATACAATTCACACAGGTTCTCTAAGAAGCATGTTCCTCTCCTGTTACCTCATAAAATGTTGCCTACTATGACAGCTTACTTAGACCAAAGTATTCCACTCCTGAGTGCATGGTTTTATGACATACACATGGATTCTGGCATATCTCTGTTAAAAAAAACAAACTGGGAATGCAATTTCAGTTCCTGGCAAACAGCTGCCTTCAGGGCAAAAGAAGGTCAAGTTTTTTTTAATCTTGTCTTTTAACTATGTGCCTGCCTTGCAGCTCTCCACATCAGAGAATAACTTTTATGATGATCACATCCATAAATAGGTGGCGATTTACCATACATGGTGATTATTACTGTATACATGTTATTCTGCCTACTGTATCTGAAATTTCATTTTGGTGTGCATATGACTTTCTTTCCTTGTTTTTCATGGTGTTGTACAAGTGCATTCAGAGGGTTGGTCCCATTACATTGGGATTGGGGGAGCAAGCCAGAAGTATTCTCAAAGGATTTTGATTGTTACAAACAGAAGAGGATGATCTGGAGACATCTAGGGTAGAGGGATGTATGGTCTAGATCTGGAGGAGGAGATGGATGTAGTATTAGTACTTTTATAGAGGCATGGTAGCACCCCTATAGTTAGGGTTCAATGGTTACATCTATCTTAAACCCAACATTTTGCACTTTAATAACTTTGCAGCTGTTCAAATGATTTTCATGACATTTTGCAATCATCTTCAGTGACACAAAACCTCTTGTTGTGTCAAGTTTCCTTCTGGTTAAATGTGCAGGTGCGGAGATACAGATTGTCAAGAAATGTGAAAATTACCATCTTTATGTAAATTCTTTGTTCCATCTCCAGGTACCTCTCTGGGCTGAGGGAGGAGGTTGCTCATCTCCAGGCTGAGTTGGCTGGAAGACCCATGACTATGCTTCCTCAGAAGTTACCCTTGTTAAATACAGAGACCTGTTTAAGTACATTGTCAGCTTAGTTGAACCCTTCATCTTCACACTTTACATGCATAAAGTCAAGGCACACTCAAAGACTGAACCATATCTGGGAAGTTGGAGGGCTGGCTAGGGGAAGAAGGATTGAGCATCCTAGGGATGGCTTTCCTTCTCTGGGGGGAGGTGACTGTGTGTCCGGTGCAAGTCAGAACCTTAGTGGAGGCTGGGGGTCTCTCAGCAACCGGAGCCCAGATTACTTAGGAGGTGTGCAGATGCTGACATCATTGCTTGTCATGCCTCCTCCTTCATAAAAAAGGGAAAAATGCAGTCACCTTCTGTGATGCCCCACTGCCTTCTTCCCCAGTCACCCACCAGGACTCTCTCTTAGCTGACCTATTACATCTTCCGCCACAGCCGGTTCATCTCCACGCCCCACTCTGGGGGCAAGCCAGAGAGGCAAGGTCAGTGAGATTTCCCACTTGTATCCTTACTCCATTGACTTGAAGGTTTCTCCAGCAAAGTGGTCCCACCCTGTTGGGCAATTCAGGAGGTATCAACTCTGAGGAGGTAAGTCCCAGGTGGGGTGAGGAGGGGGCTCCAGGGGAGCAAACAGGGGCTGAGCTCCAGGCAGCTCACAGTGAAAAAAAAGAACAAACCATATCATGAGTACAATGATTGAGCAGGCACCGTGGCAAAGGATGGTGCTCGAGGAGGGGAGATATGGACCTTGCAACCCCAAACTAAGGCCCACACAGCGGACACCAAAAAAAGGACCAAAGTGGTCCCACTGGAACTGGCCACAACACAAATGGCAGATCCTGATATAAAATAGGTATACAAATACCTCTCTAAGGAAACAGAGAAGGAAATGTCTCAGACCAAGCCCTTCAAGAAATATTCTGATAACCTTTGGCTATCCCCAGACCAGAAGCTGGTCCTGTACCAAACGGGTGAGGAAAAATTATGGGTGATCCCCAAAGAACTCCAGACAGAGTTCATTCATCAGGTCCATGATAAACCCACAGGTGGGCACCATGGTGTATATAAGTCTTCCCAGAGATTAAAAAATGTGGGTTGGTGGCCTGGCCAAACAGCAGATGTCCAGCACTGTATGGAAAATTGCATCACTTGTGCTGAGAATAACCCTATTCCAGATGAGAAAAATGCCAAACTACTTCCACAGAGGCAATTTGGCCCATGGAATGCAATACAAATTGATTTAGTTGGTCCTCTACCTAATACCAGTAGGAACAACAAGTATGCATTGGTAATAACCGATCCTTTCTTGAAATGGGTGGAAACCTTCCCATGTAGAATGAATATGGCAAAAACTACTGCTGAGTTGTTGACAACAACTATTTACCAGATGTGGCCTGTCCCTCAAGTTGGACAAGTTTAAAAGGGGCACTAATACACGAATGCTTGGAGTTATTGGAAGTCAGACAAAGAGTCCACATAGCTTAAAAACATAGAAACATAGACTTTGACAGCAGATAAGGACCACTTGGCCCACCTGGTCTGCCCATTGTAGGGGGAGTGGCTTAACTAGTAGGAGCCAGGTTAAAACTGCCCTGGATAGCTTCTGCCAGAGTACAAGCAGAGCACCAGGAGGAAGAAGCTGCTGGTATAACTAAACTTCCCTACTGGGACTATATTGCCCTCCTTTGCTCCACTTAACCCTCCCCACCCAAAGGCAGTTCTACTGTTATAGGCACAGGATTTGACTGACAACAAGACACTTCCTGTTTGGGAGCAGGAAGTGAGTGATCACAAAGCCACCTAAGACTCACTATCCTAAAAGGACAAGAGTAGCTCTCCATCCCCCACCAGCTGCTGGAGGTCTGACTCTGAGCAAGTAGAAGAAGAAGAAGAATCAGCATTTATATAGCACTTTTTCATACACAGTATCCCAAAGCGAAGCAATGCTAGACTGGTAGTGAAGTGACTGAATGTGTGGTGGCAGTCATATCACACGTCATCACCCACACACAGCCTGGATAACTGCATGAACTGGTTTATGGGAAGAAGAATGTTGGCCAGGACACCAGGAATGTTCCCTGCTCTTTGCAAAGAGTGCCCTAGGTTCTTTTACTTCCACCTGGACACCCACCAGGATGGGCAGAAGGGACCTCAGTTTAACATCTCATCTGAAGGATGGCACACTCCAGCAGTACAGCACCCCCAATACTGCACTCAGATGCCAGCAATTTTTAGGTGCAAGTCTAATCCTGGTGTGGGACAAGAACCCACGACCTTCTGGTCCAGAGGCGAATGTGCTACCAACTGAGCCATGCTGACATCTGTAAGTAGGAGACAACTGAGAAATATAGGAACTTCTTGTCTCAGAACAGGAAGTTCAGGAGCTAAAAGGGCACAGAGGCAGTACGTAAGTAGGGAGAGAAAAAAATAAATAAACAAATAGAGGAAAGAGTAAGTATTGCAGACAACAATTAGGGGGCCAGAAATAAGACATGATAGGAGTGGTGCTGTGTAGTGGCTGTGGAGCAGCAGTCTTCTGGGAGACATTCTGGAGGATGCAGTGTTGTCCCATCTGCAGGCACCTCTCTGGGTTGAGGGAGGAAGTTGTTCATCTCCAGGCTTGAGTTGGCCAGGATTTGTGGGACCTCTTCTCCCACCCAGGGACCACCAGGGTCACTGTTGTTGCCTCAGAGGTTGCCAAGAAAGAATAATGGTTGGACCACAGTGGGCCCAGGGTGGGTGTGGGTGGTGGAACAGTGGCACATCCCTCCAGTTGTACCTCACCACAATTTCTATGCCATTCTGGAAAAGTGTGGTTCCTCTATGGAGGCACCCACAGTGGAGACCAAGGAGGATGCTAGGAACCTCCACAAAGAAGACCCACAGGAGGGTGGCATGGGACCCCACATGGAAAGGAAACAACTCCTGGTTGGGGACTCCATTGTTAGAAAGGTAGAATTGGGGGAGGAAGGGGAGAGGGAGGCAAGGTGCCTGCCTGAAGCCATGGCTTGGAGGGATAGGGATCAAATCCTCAGGATTGCAGGAGCAGCTTCACTGGGGAGGGAGCTAGATGTCCATGTCCACCTAGGGAAAAATTACCTGGCTAAGAAAGTGATCAGAGCAGTGCAAGAAGCATTTGTGGAGATGGGGAGGGGCCTTAGACAAATAGCATGCACAGTGACCTTCTCAGAGGTGCTGCCTGTCCATGGCATGGGTGAGGCTAGTATGCTCCACACCATGAGATTCAATCAGTGGTTGGAAAACTGGTGCAGAGCTCAGGGATTTGGTTTCATTGGGGACTGGGGGGTCAGCCTGGAGGGATGCAGGCTTATACTGGTGTGATGGTCTGCATCTGTCCAGGAGGGGTACCAGGATCCTAGGTGATAGGTTTAAATGCTTCATTGACAAGCATTCAAACTAGCCAAGGGGGGAGGCATTGGAGAGGAGCAGGGAAATCCTAGCCCCCCCAAAAAATCAGGGTACTAAGTGAGGTAGACACCAACATAGAGATGTCGATAGGGAGAAGCGCAGGGGTAAATGGAGAAAGTGACAAATGCAATAAGGACAGGGATGGGGCAAAAAAGGGATAATGTCATCAAGAAATGGAGGATGATGAGTGCCAACGCCTATAGTCTGGGCAACAAGCTCCCTGAACTGGTGGCCATGATGGAAGAGGGATGCCTGGATATCATAGCAGTCACAGAAACATGGTACACAGAGAACCATGACTGGGATGTTAACATACCAGGTTACACGACCTACAGGAGAGACAGGGAGGGGAGAAGAGTGGGTGGAGTAGATCTCTATGTAAGGGAAAGAAAGGGATAAAAGCAACTGAACAAAAGAGTAAACAGGGAAGAGAGGAGGCACTGTCAGTCACCTTAGAGACTGGAAATGGCACCACAATCCGCACAGGGGTTGTATACAGACCCCCATGTCAGGGAGAGGGAATGGACAAGGATATGATAGAAGGCATACTTAGGATGGCAGAGAAAGAGGAGATACTATTGATGGAGGACCTTAATATGCCAGATGTTAACTGGAGCACCTTTGCTGCAGCCACATCCAAAAGCAGGGCCACTCTCAATGCCCTTCAGGTGGCATGCCTCAGACAGCTAGTTTTGGAACCTACTCTTAAGAGAGCATTCTTAGACCTCATACTCTCAAATGGGGACAGTGAGAGGATCTCAGATCTAGAAGTGGGTAGCCATTTGGAAACAAGTGACCAACAAACAGTGTGGTTCACAATAAGCTCAGCCACAGAGTCAAGCCATACAAAAGTGAGGGTTCTGGACTTCAGAAGGGCTGTTTTTGGCAAGAAGGGAGAGTGCCTTAGAAAATCACTAGCAAACAGGCTAGAAGGAGTGGTGCAGCAACCATGGGGAAATATCAAAACTGCCATCACAGCAGCAACAAGCCTTTGTGTGAAGCAAATAAACAAATCAAAATGAAAGAAAAAGCCACTATGGTTCTCAAAAAAGGTGGTGGTGAAGGTTAAGAAGAAAAAGATAACATTTAGGAAGTATAAGAAAACACAGAAGGAGCAGGACAGAGAATTGTACCAGTTAACACAGAAGAAAGCAGAGAGGGTAGTCAGAATAGCAAAGGCCCAAACTGAGGAAAAGATAGCCAACTCGGTTAAGAAGGGGGATAAAACCTTTTATAGGTATATCAGGAAGTGTAGAAAGGCAAAGGGAGGGATAGTGAGGCAGAATAGCATGGACGGTGGGTGGGCAGAGAGGGACAATGAAAAAGCAGGGATACTGAATGAATATTTCTGCTCAGTATTCACAAAAGAGGAGGTGGGGGAGGTGAACAATCCAATTAATAGAAGCACGCTGGATTGGGGGGTAGATCCCAGTCCTTTCATAGAAGAAAGGGTTCTGAAAAAACTCCTAAAATTGAAGGTGGACAAAGCAATGGGGCCAGATGGAATTCACCCCAGAATTCTAAAAGAATTAAGGGGAGAACTAGTGACACCACTGACTACCCTTTTTAACAAATCATAGGAGGATGGTGTGGTACCTGAGGACTGGAGGAAGGCAGATGTGATCCCCGTTCACAAAAATGGGACCAAGACAGAGGCAGGAAACTACAGACCTGTCAGTTTGAACTCTGTGGTAGGGAAAGTGATGGAATCACTTCTGAAGGAAAGAATTGTTGAGTACCTAGAGGCCAGTGGGGCAGAGGACCCAAGGTAGCATGGGTTCACAGTGGGAAGGTCATGTCAGATGCATCTAATCGATTTCTTTGACTGGGTGACCAAAGTAGTAGACCAAGAAGGGGCTGTGAACATGGTCTACCTAGACTTTAGCAGGGCATTTGACATAGTCCCACACAAAATATTAATAATCAAATTAACCAGCCTGTGAATGGGTCCCAGGGTGGTAGCCTGGGTAAAACATTGGCTGAACAACAGGAAACAGAAGGTAATTATAAATGGAGTCCACTCTGAGGAAAGAGGGGTTACTAGTGGGGTATTGCAGGGTTCAGTACTGGGTGCAGTCCTTTTTAATGTCTTTATAAGTGACATTGCCGAGGGACTGGCAGGAAAAGTATGCCTCTTTGTAGATGACACAAAGATCTGCAATAGGGCTGATACATAAGGAGGCATGGAAAGGATGAGAAGGGACTTGGCAAGGTTGGAGAAATGGTCAGAAGTATGGCAGAAGTATGGCAGCTTGGATTCAGCGCAAAGAAGTGGGTGACAACATCACAATTTCCCTTTTATTTTGTGTGTAATTATTAAGGCAGCTAACTTGATTGATCAGGTTCTCCTGGCTGACTGAGGCCATGCACACCCCACTAGAGGGGCTGACAATGTGCCTCCAAGGACCACAGTCTGATGCTTCTAATCCCCCAGGAAAATACCCCTTATCACCAGATGGGGAACTGGTGGCTTACTTCCCAGAACCCCCAGAGCATACATCTAATGAGGCTCTGCAGGTTGAGCACTTGCCTCTCAGGCTGGAATATCTGAAGGCTGTGGGTTCTAGCCCCGCTACAGAAATTTGGGATAAGTCCCAATACTGACACAGTAGTGCAACATGAGGGGGTGCTGTGCTCCTGACATGCCATCTTTCAGATGAGACCTTAAACTGAGGTCCTGTCTGCCTGTTCTGATGGTTCTTCAGGTGAACTTTAAAAATCAGATGGCACTTCTCGAAAAGAGTAAAGGAATTTCCCTGATGTATTTGCCAGTTTGCCCATGTTCGCTAAAATGCCATCAACGACTCAGTATGTCTGTTTGCATCTGTATTCCCCCCCCCCAACCATAGGCAGAATTGCTCAGTCCTACGTTCCTAGTCAACAAAAACTAAAATAAATGAGGGAAGAGGTGGGGACTCCAACATTAGTGCTGTTCAACTGGGGCATGGGCATGGCATTGTTCACCGGGTTGCTCCTGCTTTCTTTTCCTGGTCCGCTCTGAGGTGGACTTACATATTCACCCACTTCTGTAATCCTCATCACTACAGACCACCTATCATTGGGCTTTCTGGAGCACTGTGGTGGGCTATGCTGCAGTCATGTAGATCCCCTGTTCCTGTTCTCATCAGATGAACAAGTTATCTGTGTGGCCACAGGTATTTAGTCACCTGATCCAGAGAAAAGTGCATTGGACATAGGCTGATGTAACCAGAGTGCAGTCGACTCCATCAAGTGAGAACGAGTCACATATAGGGGGCACAATTTAAAGTTAGAGGGGGGACGGCTCAGGGGTAATGTGAGGAAATTATTTTTCACGGAGAGAGTGGTGGACGCATGGAACCGCCTTCCTGGAGAGGTTGTGGGGTCTAAAACAGTGGAGGCATTCAAACATGCATGGGACAGACATAAGGCAATTATAGTGGGGGGTTGCAGGAAATAGGCTGTTGGTTAACTAGAATCTGCAGCTTATCCAGTAGGTAGGGAAATGGGCAGACTGGGTGGGCCAAGTGGTCCTTATCTGCTGTCAAAGGCTATGTTTCTATTCATACCTCTAGATTTTTTTCCTGGTGGTGCCAACATCAGCTGTCAGAAAAAATGAACATATCCCAATGGCTAATCCCCCCCCGTACTGGTTTCTCAAAGACAGGGGAGCCCTAACTTGCCCTAGGCTCCTCCTTATTTATTTATTCATTTATTTTTAAGTCCTGACATTTTTCCTCCCACCCCACATATTAGTTAAAGTAAATACCTTTTTTGTAGGCCCAATGTGAAAGGTGCACTATGGTTTGAACTGATGAGGCTGAAGGGAGAGCAGAAAACCTGCCTACTTTGTTTGGGCCCTGAAATGCCAGGACAATGAATATTGAAGTGTAAAATGTTGAGCTGACTGTCCAACTGCAGCTTCCAGCTCTGATCCCCTGGCAGGGCAGCAGCTGAACGACGAACTGGAGTCTGTTGTACTAATGCTGTGGCCATGTCTGTTTCCAGCTTCCAGTGTGTTCCTTCAGTGAAGATACGCAAAATGGCCACTTTGAGTTCCCCACACACTTTCAGAATACCACTGTCTTGGCATTCCTGCAGGCACTCAGTATTTGACCTCACTGACTCTGGTGCAGCATTATGCCCTGCCACATGGGAGACCTGGCTATGGAAGTGTCCCCAGTTCTCTCGCTCACCAGGCCGTTAAAGGATGGGTGGATCATGGATGTGGTACGTTCTTCATGGGCTGAGGCTGGAGCATGTCATTCTGCCCCCAGCCACATTTGAGCAACTAGTGGGACTTGGCAAGCTGTTGAGATGCACCATGGCCAAGAACAGGTGACACCACATTCTATATGAGCAGGGCAGAAAAAAAAGCAAAACTGAGTATCTTATTTATTTATTTTTGTATTTTTCTTCTATCCTGGCTTCGCAACCCACCACTCCTTCGGGCCGCACATGCCTGTGATGCCTGCCTGTCTTGCCCTTGCTGCCAGCTCCCACATTATCTGAAAACTGAGTATTTTAACCTCAGCAAAAAAAAAAAGTCATCTTATGGCCAGGGGATCCAGCAGACTGTTGACTGCATTATCCCTGCACTGTGCCTCCCTTCCTGGCAGAAGTTGCATGTGTGTGTTTGTGTCCGGACAACCTTGGCTCAAGTAAAATTATGCTGTAGGACCCAGGAGTACTGGTGGCCATCATAAGGACTTGCGTAGAGATTTTACTGCCTGTTTTTTTTATCCCTTCTATCCACCTCTCACGTGGCTTCCTGCAGCAGCACCAGACCTGCGGCAGTTCCCTATGGAGAACATGAAGAATCCCCTCCTTATCCTGTCACAGGGGTTGTTATGGGTGCAACCCTCCTCAGCTGAGAAGCACTGCCATCAGCAACACTCTTGACCATGGTGCCACATGCCTGTGGAGACCTGTGCTCGCACCTTAAAGGGGACAATTTATGTACACTAACCCACAGAGTCTGAAAACCCATGAAATGTTGGCTCGGCAAGGCCTTCAACTCCTTCCCACACAGGAGATTACTAAATAAATTGGGGAACTTGGGAGTGGGTTCTACGGTGGTAAAGTGGATTGAGAACTGGCTAAGGGACAGGACTCAGTCGGTAGTGATAAATGGTATGAAATCTGAGGGGGGAGAGAGAGAATGACCAGCGGGGTGCCACAGGGTTTGGTGCTGGGGCCAGTCCTATTCAACGTCTTCATCAGAGACATTGCAGAGTATCTGAAGGGAAAGGTGTGCCTCTTCACAGATGACACCAAGATCTGCAACAGAGCAGACACACCGGTGGGGGGTGGAAAAAAATGAGAAAGGACCTAAGCCTATTAGAGGAGTGTTCGGGTGTCTGGCAGTTGAGCTTCAGTGTTAAAAGTGCAAGATCATAGGCCAGCCCAGTGGCGCTGGATGCCTTACCTCGCACCACGCCGACGACCCGAGTTTCGTGGAACGAACACAGGTTGGCAAGGGGGGGAGGGCGGAGCTAGTTAAGCTGCCAGATGGCAGCTCTCCTCTCCGGGAGGGAAGGCCACATCCCTCGGCTATTGTCTGCCTCCTGGTGGAGGCCAGGAGACTGTACAGGCCAGAGGGTGCACAGGCACTAGGCCAATGGATGGGTGGAAGGGGTAATTACCGGGGCTGTAGTGTGCAAGTGCGCTTCCATATGCATGCACACCTCCACACGCATTTGACTACTCCTGGGGCCCTGGGCAAAAAATAGGAGAAAAACACTCCAGCTGCTAAGATGACACCCGCGCCCCCCCCCCCACAGCAGGCACCGCTCCTGGGCCAGGCATAAGGTAAGCTTTGATAAGTTTGGGGTTGGGGTCGGAGCGGGAGGTAAAAATGAGTAGTGATGATAAAAAAAAAAGTGCACGATCATGCACCTGGGTCGCAGGAATCCAAGGGGAGGAGTACAGGATGGTTGGGGAACTTCTGGCCACCACAAGTCAGGAGAGAGACCTGGGGCTTATCGTATCTGACGACCTGAAGGTGGCCAAACAGTGTAAAAAGGCAGTGGAGAGAGCAAGCAGAATGTTGGGGTGCATAGGGAAAGTATAACAAGTAGAAGGAAGAGGTGGTAATGCCACTGTGTAGATCCCTGGTGAGGACTCTGCTGCAGTACTGTGTCCAGTTCTGTAGACCACATCTCCAGAAGGACATTGACAAAATTGAGGCAGTCCAGAGAAGGGCAATGAAGATGGTACATGAACTGCACCAGAAGCTCTAAGAGGAAAGACTTAAGGACCTTAATATCTATTCACTGGAGGAGAGAAGGGAGAGGGGAGGTATGATAGACTTTCCAAGTACCTTAGTGGAATAAACAGGGTACCGGTGGAAAGCATATTTCAGAGAAAACTCTGCACAAGAACAAGGGGGCATGATATGAGGCTGAAGGGTGGAAGGCTCAGGGGTAATGTTAGGAAGTACTTTTCACTAAAAGGGTGGTGGAGCAGTGGAACAGCCTTCCAACAGAAGTGGTGGGGCCGAAAACAATATGTGGGTTCAAGAGTACATGGGATAGACATAAGGGTACCCTGAAGATGTGCAGAGCAGGAGAGCTGCAGATCAAATAGGATCTGGGGCCGCAGCAGTGAGTAAGGAAATGGGCAGACTAGGTGGGCCATATGGTCCTTATCTGCCGACAGATTCTGTGTTTCTGTGAAGTGCAAAATAATGCTCCTGGGAAACAAAAACCCAAGGGAAGATTACACAATGAGGGGGGGAGGTAGTAACAACAACAAAAATGGAAAGGGACCTGGGACAATAATATCAGATGGCCTTAAGGTTGACAAGCAATGTGAGAAGGTGGTAGGGAGGGCTGGGGGGATACTGGGATGTATTAGGAGATGCATCACCAGCAGAAAACAGGAAGTTGTTATCCCCCTGTGCAGACAGTTGGTGAGACTCCATCTGGAGTACTGCATCTAGTTCTGGAGACCCCATCTACACAAGAACATAGACAGGATGGAGGCAGTTCAGAGGAGGGCAACTAAAATGGTGCATGGTCTGCAAGAGAAGTCATATGAGGAGAGACTTAAGGAGCTTAATATGTATACCCTTGAGGAAAGGAGGGAGAGGGGGGCCATGATAGAAACATTTAAGTACGTCAGTGGAATCAACAAAGTCCAAGAGGGTAGCATCTTTCAGAAAAAGAGGTGTGCAAGAACAAGGGGACACAATTTGAAGATGGGGGGGACGGCTCAGGGGCAATGTGAGGAAGTATTTTTTCATAGAGAGGGTGGTGGATGCATGGAACAGCCTTCCTGAGGAGGTTGTGGGGTCTAAAACTGGGAGAATTCAAGAATGCATGGGACAGACATAAGGTCATTTTTGTGGGGGGGTAGGAAGAAATAGTCTGTTGGTTGAATAGGATCTACAGCTTATCCTCTAGGTTGGGAAATGGGCAGACTAAGTGGGCCAAGAGGTCCTTTTCTGCCTTCAAAGTCTATGTTTCTATGTTTCTATATAAGCAAGGATTCTACAACACAGTAGGATTCCCATGTGTGATTTGTGCAGTAGACTGCACACACACATTGCCATAAGGGCACCGCAGGAAGCACCAGACACCTATGTGAATCACAAGGGATACCATTCTATGAATGTACAAGTCATCAGCAACAGCAGGTGCCGAATACTGGATGACATGGCACAGTATCCTGGGTCCACACAAGATTCATATATCTACAAGAACTGTGGAGTGTGTGAGGCATTCCAGAGTAGAACACTCACAGACGGCTGATTGATAGGTAAGGCATACACATACACAAAGAGAACAGGTGGACATGTGAAGCATGTGAACACAACAGCAACCTCCCCCTCCTCCTAGACAGGTGATAGTGGATACCCACAACAGCCCTGGCTGATGACACCGGTGAGAAGGCCCCAGAAGGCAGCAGAGGAATACTACAATGATGCCCACACAGCCACACGCAGCATGATAGAGCACACATTCAGCATCCTCAAGATGAGGTTCCGGTGCCTCGACAGATCAATGGCACATTGCAGTACACACCAGTAATGGCATGCAAAATTGTCATAGCATGTTGCATGCTGCACAACATAGCACTCGAACACAGCACACTAATGCCAGAGGATGAGGAGGCACTGAGCGATGATGGTGACACTGCAGAAGAGGAGGAGGTGAGGCCTGCCTTTGACTGGTAACAGCAAGGCTAACCACAACACACACTGGCTGGACAATGCATGTGGGTGCAGCTGATCAGGTCACACTTTGGATGAGCACACAATAGCATGCGCAGTGTGCAAGGGCACAGGTACAGCAACACCACCATGGTGCCCGTAGGGCATGGACCACAGCCCCCAGGCCATGGGAAGACTGCACCCATGCAGCCATGTAACACACTACAGGCACACTGGGCAGCAATGCCATGGTGCTGTGGAGAATAACAAAGCAGTGCCAGGTACCCAGAGACCACCATGGAGTGGCCACACACTGCTGGCGGACCGGAACAGCTGCAGTGATATGGAGGTGTTACCGCCTTGGCCTGCAGACAGGCAGTGGCAGCACTGGTGAAAGAGCCGTGACCATTGCCTCTGTGTTGACTCAGATGGCACAGGTCTCACTGACACTGGCAGCAGCATATGTGGCCTGGTGGGCATTGTAAGCACATGGAACAGGTGGACGAGCAACCTATGTCTGAGATGGTGACTTGCATTGTGAGAAGTGTTGAGTGCCAGGCACTGCAGTCAGAGCTCTAGGTGGGCCACATAGACAGAATGGGTTGGGTACAGCACAACAGTGCCACCATGCCACACAGAGCAAACCAGTGCTGTTGCCCACATGCAATGTCATTGTGTGGTGGGCGCAAGAAGCAGTCCCAATGGCGACAGGGAGAAACACATTGGTGGGTGACTGCACACATCATGCAGCACAGCCAAGGTGTGGCACATAGCCAGATGCAGCACACCTATGGCTGCAGAAAATGGATGGGTGATGGCATATGCATAGGTCATGCCATGTGAAGTGGCACATAGTGGTACACTAAGCAGGGCGCCCCCCAGGACTAGTGTGGTACCTTGAACAGATGCAGTGTGTGGCAACACACCATGCAACACATGGAAAATCACCCTTGGTGACACAGGATGCATTGCAGAATGTCTGGTATGGCCACCACGTGCGATGCTGATGCAGACACAAACTGCATTGCATGCGGTCCGTTGGACTACACAGTGTGCTTCTCATGCGGTCGGAGCCACGGGAGCACAGGGGAATACAGGCCACATGCAGCATGCCACCAGCATGTGCTAGGACAGCAGTTGCACAAACAGTAGGCCACACAGGACAGTGCAGCCCAAGGAACTGTTGGCAGATACAGTGCATAGGCAGTCAGGTGACAGATGTATCTCAATAGAACACAACAGGTGGCTATCCCAGAAGCAATGGCACGCTGGAGCAGGACATCAAACTACTCTGATGATGCGATAGTGCTATTCATAAACCTGGCTGAGCAATGGACTAGGGTGCTTTTCCCACGGTGGGACAGCAATCTAGCCCCTTAGACAGGAAAAGGGTGTGGTCCACCATTGGTAACAGCCTCCAAGTGGTGTCTGGTATCAAGAGGACTATGAGGCAGGTCAGGCACTGGTGGAATGACCTGGTCTGGATGGTGGGTCGGCTCCTGGCCCACCTGTGGAGGATGGCTCACATTGCAGACATCCAGATGCATGGAGGATGGTCAAGGCAGCCAGGTATGTGTAACCACAACTGATACTGATACACAGCACACCACAGTGACCACGGATGCACAGCTGAGTACTGATGATGTCACACACCATTATGCCTCTGCAGGAAAGGGCAATGCCATTGAAGGGCAGGGGAGGCCCAGGAGACATGGACAGGATGGAGAGGGACAAGGACCATATGAAACCCAACCTCGCCAAGGTAGGTGTACAGCTGACATGCCATGTATGCAGCAATGTAGGCTACTGTGTAGGGCCCACCATGCAGGGGGGAGGCATGGCAGCAGCCAAGTGCCGTGAGTGCCTGTGGTGTTATTAGGCTCAGTGATGAGCAGTAGTCAGCCAGATGTGCATCCACGTGGCCACAAACCACATGTGCCACTGAAATCATCCAGGCAGCAACCCATGTCTGATGTCGTGCATACAGGCAACATGTTCTGGCAACATGTTCACAGACGCACATATGGGAGGGACACATGGGCAGCACAGGTGACACACATGGTATGGAGTGCAGACCCAGGACTGGACACCATCATACCCCTGCTGACATGCAGCTGTACCATGCATGTGTTGCATGTGCACTGCAAAATGTTGTGACAGGCCACACAATGGTACTGATGGAGCCATGCATGGCCAGCACATGATGCAGCGCACACACACACACACACACACACACACACACACACACACACACATATGCACAGCAGCTGGCCCACACACATATGCACAGCAGCAGGGCCAGCAATGCTGGCCGTGGATGTAGGTTGGGGATAGGGCACATGCACCGTGTACACATTTGTGGGAGTGTGCCACACACACAACTGGTGCATGTCATGGCTGGTGCAACACATGGCATGGCATGTTGATGGCATACCACCCTTGCGTTAATGGTCTGGACAGCATATATTGCCTGGTGATACATAGGTGCGAACACACGTTGCAGTTCCTCACAGTCTGTCACATTGTATTTTGGGTGCCGCTGCCGGTGTGTAGAGGGAACAGCAGGGCCATGATGCACAATGGCATGCCCTTGAGTGAGTGATGTGCCACCTGAAGCGGGCTGAAGCAAGGGTGTATTCTGCCAGGACTAGGAGGCTAGCCCAGGGCGATCAGCAGGTGTCACAGCAGAAGGGTACAGAGGACAGTACAGCAGAGGACACAGACCCAGTGGAACAGCACCAGTGGCCTCAACACATGGAGCTGGACAACGGTGTTGTGGGCCAGTCTGCGGATAATGACACAGTGGACATGTCCAGGGGCAAAGGCACCCTGGATGTGGCTGGATAGACAAGTGCTAGCCAGGAAGATGATGGTGCTGCCCCTGTGTGTGGGGCTGTGGGTCTTGCCCTTGAACTCCAACCTGTGCAGCCTGTGAGTGCTGATGACATGTCACTGGACATGGATGCCTGGGGGCAATGCCAACATATATCCGTATCTGCCCACCCTCTGTAACTTTGCGTAGGGACTTAGTGTGCACATCAGGTCTCTGGCAAGGCATCTGTCCATGATGAATGATACTATGCATGACCTGCTGGAGTACCTCGAACACACTGGCGGAAATTGACTGTTGGACATGTGACTGCAAGGTACAGTAAGCCTTAGGGAGTTATGATTGCAATGTAGTCAATATGAGAATGGAGAAAAGCACAAGGGAAGGCTTGACTGTATTCAACAGAGGCCAGAGCAGGGATGGGCGGAGGGCCAAAATTCAAGTCCAGATTACAACTCACAGTCACCAGGGACACTGCAGCCAAGAACAGGGCAAAAGTGACACAGCAAGTCAGGGGAAGTAAGCAACCAAGGCTAGGATACAAACCCATAAATCTGATTGGCTGAGCACACAGAACAAGCCAATTGGAAAGCGGCCACTGGAGAAACAGTCCAATCATGGCTACAGCTTGAAAGCACCCAGGTTTGAAGTAGAAGCCGGGAGAAAACAGTCCATATCTGAGCTAGTGTTGGGCAGCAGTGGCAGCAGCTTCTCAGGTGAGGGAGGAGTAGGTGAGATGGGTGATGGCTAGAGAAAAATGCTGAGCTGCACCATCCCTGAAGAGCCCCTGCCAGGTCAGGGGCTGAGGGTCCTGTGGGAAGGAGAAAAATGGAGTAAGTCAATTAAACAGACATGCACAAGAGTAGGAGGGATTTACAGAAGTGAGACAAAGAGGGAGAGCAGGGGGGCCCGGTTGAGGCACCCAAGCCACAATCGGGAGGGACAGGAGAAGGAGTGCAAAAGAGCTCCAATCACTGTATAAAGATGTAAAAGAGTTGTAAATGGGGGGGGGGCAGGTGCAGAATTGTAAAGAGGCTGAAATAAATGGCTAGGGAGTTGCAAAACGGGATGTAGTCAGTAAGACAGAGGGGGAGGGGATGGGTTCAGCGCAGAGGCAGGGAAAAGAAAAGGGGGGGATAAAACGAATTTAGTAGGAGCAAGTGAGGAGAGGAAAAAAGAGACTATCCATAGGGGATTGCTAGACCAAGCATATACCAAGAGCATAAGAATAAGAGAGAGAGCAAGCAGCATTAAAGAGCAGTCTGGCTAGACAAACAGAAGCAGTGAAACAGTCTGTAATAAGGAACTTAGCAACAGTAACCATAAATTAAAGGAAAACACATGAAAACAGTATGCTTTAGCAATTAACCAGGAAAAAATAAATAAATGCAGGAGAAAAAATCAATTCATTTCCTCAGCCAGATACAACAAAATTCAAGTCCCAGATTCCAGCTCCTACTCACCAGAAGACACTGTGGCTGAGAACAGGCAAAAGTGGCACAGCAAACCCGGGGAAATGAGCAACCAAGGCCAGGATCCAAAGCCAGAATTCTGATTGGCCAAACACACAACACAAGCCAATCGGTAAGCAGCCGCTGTAGAAATAATCCAATTGTGACTATGGCTTGAAAGCACCCAGATTTGAAGTAGAAACCAGGAGAAAATGGTCTGTACCTGAGCTGGGGTTGAGCACTAGCAGCAGAAGCTTCTCAGGTGAGGGAGAAGTAGGGGAGATGGGCATCGATCACAGAAAAGTGCTGAGCTGCTCCATCATGGAAAAGCTCCCACCCAGTCAGGGGATGAGGGTCCTGAGCTGGAGTTGGGCAGCAGCTTCTCAGGTGAGAAAGGAGTAGGCGAGACTAGTGGTGGCCAGAGAAATGCATCAAGTTGCACCATCACTGAAGCACTCCTGCTAGGGCAGGGCTGAGGGTCCTGACCTGGAGTTAGGCAGCAGTAGCAGCAGCTTCTCAGGTGAGAGAGGCATTAGAGAGATGGGCGGCGGCCAGAGAAAAGCGCCAAACCGCACAATCCCTGAAGAGCTTCCGCCCAATCAGAGGCTGAGTGTTCTTGTTGGAGCAGGCCTGAGGGAGGCTGTTAAGGAAAAGGCTAAAAAGTAAGGGGTCCAGTATTGAACCTTGAGGGACCCTGGAGTGCACTAGAAGACTTTCAGAGAAAGTGTCACTAATTTTAACTTACTGGGACCTTCCATCAAGGTAGCTTTTAAACCATCCGCATGCCATATTAGAGAGGAGAGAGTCAAGTAGTAGTGTATGGTTAACCACATCAAAGGCTTTAGTTTGGTCGATGTAAATTGACCCACTAGTTAGCCCCGGTCAAGTGCATGGTGGACAAAGCCAGTGTACTCAAGCAAAACAGTGGTGGTACTATGTACTTTATGAAATCCATGCTGTTGCTGGCATTGGATTTGGTATTTATCAAGGTACTTGATAAGCTAGTCTGAGATGATGCACTCTAAGGCCTTTGCGAGGGGGATTGATATTGAGTAGTAGTTTGAGTGCTGCGCTTGATTGCCACTTTTGTGGATGGGAGTAACCACAGTGGCTTTCCACTGACGGGGGAACTGCCCAAGACAGAGTGACAGATTCAACAGCTTCGAGAGTTTTCTGTAATTGATTGCCAGTCTCCAATTATTATTGGACTTCTTTATGGACCAGATAAGGGAATTAACAGTGGAGACTTAGGTCCTGATGACCCTTTTTTTCAGAAGGGAATCTACTGTGGCCCTCAGAGAGAGGATTGCCTCTGTTGGGAAAGGGTACTGTCTTTGGCATGGTGGGTCCGCACCAGTAACTTGTATGAGGGTGTCCATTCTACCACAGTTATGTTTGTTTTTGGCAAAGGCATCCCAGTACTTTTCCAAAATAGGTCTCAATTGAGGGAATTGGGTGTGTTGCTGGAACATCAGGATGACATCATATTCCGCACCATTGGCCTTCACTACTGCCATGATGTGCTAGTCAGGAATGAGGAGAAGATGGCTTACGCCAGGTACCTGGAGTAGTAGCCTGCTGGCTAGTTCCACCACACATCAGTTTCGAGAAAGAAAATCTGACCAAGGATGCTCTGATAATGACGTGGGACCATGAGGTCAAAACAGTGTTTCACGCTGGCCCTGTGGTGCTGAGGGTTGAGGTGCTCAACACCACACCTCACGCTACATTGGATACCCGGGTTTAGAAATGAGCCCAGGATGCCAGTGGTCAGCTTTGGAAGGGAGGAGCTGGACTGATTCACAACTCTCCACTCCTGGGGTGGATTTGGCACAATGCTGACTAGTGGATGGTGTCGGGAAGGAAGAGTGTTGTTTGGCGATTGGAGGAAGCAGTGCTTCGCCACAGCTTACTGCTTGGACTCCGGTACTGTTCGTAGGCATCCTTGGGGGTGGAGACAGAACAATAACAATATCACTACTTTCTGCAACCATGAAAATACTGCCCCACTGCTGTGCAGAGTGATCTCTGATATGGGGAGAAGGAGCATTGGATAGGTTTTACACCACCACCGAGACCTAGCCAGGAGTGGGAATAAAAAAGATAATATATAAAAAAAAAAACAGCATTTCACTTCTAAGTACCGATGATGATAAATATTATCTTGGACCAATAAACTGTGATGATTGTCACCTTGAAGGTCTGGATGGAAGTGTCCTTTCCAGTCAACCAAAAAGAATGCTGGGGCTCATCCTGATGCAGCACAAAGACAGCAGTAGCCGTGGCCAGAAGTAGTTCAAGCTGGCGGCCCCCAACCAGCACTTCTACACATGGGCATCTGGAATCATTGGTAACTACCGAAGTGAGAATTTGTACCGGGTCCAATCCATTTCACTCCTGTGAGGTGTCATAGAGGGTGGGATCCACCTCTTGGAGCATCTGTACTGCTTCAGTGTACAAATATTTTGCTTGCACGCCCCCATCGGATTCCTCCTCTAAAGGAGGAATAGAAGTGATAGCCACTACAACTTTCACGGAGGATAGCATCATGAGGGACTGAACCTTGACCTGGAACTTCCGAAGTCATACAATCTCTTCTGCTAAATCTTTATATGAGGGCCTGGAATGTTGTTTTCATCCATTATTGCCCTTCGCATTCTACTTGTTCAGCTTCTGCAGATACTTCTGTTTGTTGTATCCTCCTCAGTTCTGATACGAGGATTTGTCTTGTTGGGGGTCTTTGGATTTCCCTTCCACCATGTACTGGGCGGATGAATCTGTGCTGCTTTGCACTGCAGCTACCTTGAGCTTAGTGCCTGAAACAATTTCTTGCTAGTCCTGATACACACATTTCACCATCTCCATGATCTCACAGAGGTATTCCTATGTAGGGAATATGGCCGCTTCCACCTTTTTGAGGAGGATCAGTTGGAGGTTTTTCAAGAACAGGCATTTATACTCAGTTGATTCATTATCCAGATATTCTCCAGCCAAATCTTTGCCTGCACTGTAAGCAAGCCATAAACAGCTCTCTTATTGGGCTGGGGTTTGTTTGGAATGCTGTTTCATATGGGTCACTAGGATTATGACAACCAAGTTGGGGTTGTACGCCACCAGGTAGTGGGCCTCAACTCTGTCAAACAGGGCTTTGATGTCATTATGTATGCCTTCTGGCAACTTTGTCCACAATGTAGGGTCCATGGTTTGTTTTAGCATCTGTGCCCAGTGCTCAGCTGCCAGGCTAAGCATTTTGAATTAATTTTGCACTTTTTCCAAGTGGCAACTATGATTCTTACTAGATGCCATATGGCCTATTACAACCGCAATGTTCTGGATGGCTTGTGTGGACTGCTGGGCATTTGGGCATGCTCCCTGCCCAGTGATGGTCTTGATGACTGCCTTGGCTGCAGTAGTGGCCATGCCCTGAATGAGGTTCTGTTTTTCCACTTCTTTTTTCAACGTGTAACTGACTGCTTGTTTCAGCACTTTAGCCTGAGAGTTGGAAATCCCAGCTTTTTTTATAGATCACCTTTTGAATCAAGGCTTCCACCTCTTCCTTGTCCTTTTTAATTTAAGGTGGCTACCAGTGGGTGACACCACAACCCTCCATTGTCACAAGGTCTTCCATCTTGGATGTCTCTGTCATCACAGTCGTCACCCTCCTATGATGACAAGTGTTAGGCGGGGCATATAGCATAGCTTTCATATGACCCTTCAGGACTGCCAACTGTTGATGTAATTTTGTCATCTTAATTCTACACAATGAATGATCTACACTGCCTCTGTGCTGTCCCTTACTGACATGATCCCATAAAACTCTGTATGCAGCACTCACTTTGCAATTTTCCCTAAGCTCCTTTTCCAACACATTCTGACATATCTCAAACTTGTCCTCCAACTCACTTTGCAATGAATCATTCACACTTGTAAGCAAGTCATACAACTGTAACACATGCTTCTTATCCTTCTGCAACCTTTCACAGTCCTGTCTCCACCTAATAATTTCCCTATCTTTTTCTTGTATCACAGTCTCAATTCAGTGTGAGTCTGGTTCATAAGCTTTTCAATTTCTCGTTCCAAGTCCCTCCGTCACTTGCCTCCTTCTCTGGTTTTGGAGCACAACTCCTTTTTCAGAGCTAGGACTTTTGATTCTATTGTTTGCAATGCAGCTTACAGGTCAGCAACCATAACACCTTTTTGATCATGTTTCTTAGCTGTAGGCTTTGCTTCCGAATACAGCTTGCAAACATGCTGTACCAGATGAGCCTGCAATTTTGCGTCCAGTGCAAAATCACTTCAACCTCCATGGGAGGTTAGGAAATGTAAGACATCTAAGTTGAGCTCTGTACTAATGGCCATTGCAGAAATACCCCCTTTTTCTGCACAAACCAAGAGTGTGAGGCTTACTGGTTCACCTTGACCTCAGCAACTAGGCAGCCACACATTTTGGTTCAGAAGTCCAACCGGGCTGCGCTGCACGTTGAACAAGTGGCATGGGATCAAGCACCTTTGTACTTCACAATCCCATTCACCTGTGTACTTTTTTGCGTACAAGTTCAGTTCCATCCATTCAAGTCCTGCAGTGGTCACCAATTTGTTGGATGGCAGGATTCCAGACTTGTTGGCAAAACACAACAGAGAAGCCCGGATATCACAAAAGAAAGTGTGTTCCAAAACATGTAGAAAAACAGCGTACCTGCTGGGATTTGGGAAACCTCTGAACACCATGATATCATCATGAAAACTCAGTGAATAACAGTCTTACATGAGTTGTTATAGATAATAAAATACATTACTAGGTAAAAGACTCTTCCGAAAAGGCAGAGGAACAAAATACAGCAATTCTTTTGGTGGACAGTGGTGGACAGCTTGCACCTATAACAGTTACGTTTTGCAGATACACACTGATAAGCATAATGTTGACTAAGATTGATTTTGGGAAACAATACAGCGATTCATAAAATATGCTGATCATTGCAACATGACTAAAAGCTGTAGGTGGCACATAAGCACCACAAAAATAATCCTGCTGGATAATAGTTAGCAAGAATGAATAAATACAACTGTACCTTATGCTGCAGTAGTGTAAGCATGCATAAGGGTCTGTAGGTCATGCAGGTCTACAGATCCCTTCCCCATTCTCTGATCACCCTCCTCGTGCTGCCATTCTTCCCTGGTATCTAGTGGTCCCTCCCCCATTCTCCAATTGCCTTCCCCATGCAGCAGTTCATCCCTAGTGTCTTCAGTTACCTACTCCCCTCGCCCATGTCTGGGTGCCTGAAAAACAGAAAACTGTCCTTTGTTTCTTATTTTCTCCTGTAAAAAAAACTTATGAGTCCTTCACCAATCAGCCAACCCCCCACTGCCACCCCCACCTCCCACTCAGCACCCACCAACTCACACCTTCCAGTACATACTCACAAACCCTCACTCACCTGATCAGGCCCAAGGTTCAGATCCCACTCTCTGATCAAAGACATGTCTTGCTACTGGAACCAGTGACTGAAATATGAGACACTAAGGTAAATACAGTTCAAGGTATTTCAATGGGGGTTTCAACTTTTATGCATAACATTAGTACTTTTTGAGATTTTGACCCAACATTTTTCAACATGTCCATTTAGGGACCACACCTCCTGAACAATATGACTGTCATTACTCAACTCTTACCAGAAAGGTGATTTCATGGTCAGTTTGCAAAATCACCTTTTTCATCAGGATTTGAGTAATAACAGGCATATTGTTCCTGAGGTGGGGTCATAAGAATGCTATGTTGAAAATTTGGGTTCAAAATTATTAAAATTGGCAACGTTATGACCATTTGTTGCAATTTTGCTATGCACACTCACAGTTTTGGAAATTTTCAATATTTTCACCCCACGTTTTCTTTTTTTCCATAAGTACTTTTAGCTACCGGAGTCCTGGCAGGTAGCTATGGCCCTCCAAATGGAAGGACATTCTCTCTGGTCCCACTGCTCCTGTGCTAGGTGGACCCCAGTAGTTCCCCCACAGACTGAGCACTGTGGTGGGGCCAGGAGGAGGTCACTGGCCTCCCCCCCCGGAGACCCAGCCCAAAATTCAGGGACCACTCCCAGGGGAGTGGTGGACCATCATCAAGCCTGCCAGGCTCATTTTTTCCATTTTCATCTGGCTCCCCCCTCCCATCCGATGTAAAGACATTGGATCAAGCCCTCCCAACTCATACTGCCCTCCAGACACTGCCAGAGGGCAGTCAGCTAGTGGGCTGACTAGTCCTTCTCCCCCCCAAGATAGGCAAACAGTTCTCCAGATGCTCAATCCTCTCTCCCCTCTTCTAACCCCTTGCAGCCTGGGCTTGTTTCCAAACCTGGGTTCCCAGTCTGGTGTGAGGTGTGACATCCAGTGCCTCAACCCTCAGCTCCAATGGGCCAGCCTTCAGCCCATGTTGTCAACATAGCTTTCTTTTTACCCCATATCATGCATGTCACAGCTGTCATCTTTCAAATCCTAGCCAAAATTATTTTCACACCTGTGATGCAGAATAGCGTTGTGGTTACGCAGAATTATGCTTTGGCATGGATTTAAACATTTTGTGCACTGGGTACATGAGGTGGGGAAATAACATGTCTATGCTGACAATTTGGTCACTGTTGTCCTATAAATGGAAGCGCAGGGGCTGGTGGGCCCTGTGCTTCCACAGCTACATACATATACGCATCTAAGGAGGGAAGAGAGTGCAGGGCCCAGACACAAGAACATAAGGATATGATTATATTATCTGAAAAAATAAGGAAATAAATTGCAAAAAAACTTTGTTAATACATCAGTTAGCGTTCCAGCTACAAATGTTTTGAAAAGTAGTGTTAGGCTTTACAACCATAACTCCACACCCCCCCACCCTGCACACACCAACAGTTGTCGGGAATGTGCAATGGGGTTATCAGCCATAAAATTCACCCAATCCATAAGTAAATAAACTGAGATGTGTAAAGTATAGGAGAATGGGGTGAGCATTAGGGCTGATAACACCAAGACACACCACTGACATCTATTGGCGTCTGCAGGTTGGGGTTGGGGTGTTAGGATTATAAACCCTAACACCACATTTCCAAACTTTTGTCACTGCAACACTAACTGATGCATTAATGAAGTTTTTTGCAATTTATTTATTTGTAATAACTGGGGAGTGTTTTCTTCCATTGAGAAACCAGGTTATAATTTGCCATTATAACCCGCGAGTTATAACGGTGAACACGCACCCTGTCTCTCACATACTGGGCATGCTTACGCTCTTCTCGGTCACCAATCCTAGAACTGCCACTTCATGAACTACGACTGCGGTGCACAACACAGCAAAATAAGCATGGATTAAGCAGTTCAATTTGTAGCAAATTCCCAGTCATACACTAATGTTTGCCACCAGGAGTGAATTTCAAAGATAGCTGCCTTCCCCAGTCATCTTCAAAAAATGAGTGATGATCATCGCGACAGCACTGACATGGCTCTCTTATTCCCGATCCCTCACATCAGGTAGCAAACCATGAAAGCTGATAATTTTTCCTTTTTTTGTATTGGTGAAAGTAAAAAAATAAATAAAATGCATCTAACCCCTGGGGCTCAAAACAGCAAATTGATTTTTTTAAACAGCAGCTGCACACAAGTCACACTCCTATTACTTTTAACAAAGTGATGCTGGGAAAACACTCCCCAGCAATTACATAAAACAATGCATGGGGGTAAGTGAAATGAGAAATTATTTATTTCCTTGGTGTGGATGCTCAAACCCTCGGCTTTGCCCTCAGGGTTTATGTAGCATCCCACACCTTGGGTGCACATAATTTCTCATTATACACTCACCCCCATCCGTTATTGTATATATAATCTTCCAATGCTGCCAAAGGTGAAACCAGAAAAGCAAGGAAGAGTAGATATCACTAGAGGGGACAGTGGAATGTTCACAGTGCAATAAAGAACATAACATGAATGAAAATTCAGTTGCAAACTTCATGGTTTCTATTTAAATAATGTGTCTTGTTACCAAAAGTCAGAAAAATCAAAAAAAAAAAAGTGCATTTTTTTAAAAACTGTCATGTCATATTTTGTATCGAAAAAATAATCTATTGATACAGAACAAAAGTAATGACACATTGGGACCCATATTCATAGATACATAGATACATAGACAGTGTCGGCAGATAAGGGCCTATGGCCCACCTAGTCTGCCCATTTGAGCTTGTAAGTTCAGTTTGTTTTCCTAGAAGTCTGTTGCCCCTTACCCCTGCCCTCTAGAATTCCTTTATGTCTATCCCATGCATTCTTAAATCCTGTGATTGTTTCAGCCCCCACCACTTCCTCTGGCAGGGTGTTCCACTTGTCCACCACCCATTCTGTGAAGAAATTCTTTCTCATGTTTCCTCTGAATCGTCCTCCCTCCAACTTCATCCCATGCCCTCTAGTCCTGGAACATCTTTTTCGCTTAAAAATAGTGTTTTCCTGCACCCTGTTCCTCCCTGTAAGATACTTGTATGTCTCTATCATATCCCCTCTCTCCCTCCTGTCCTGCAGGGAGTACATGTTTAGTTTCTTCAACCTGTCCTCATAGGACTTGTGATTCAAAAGATTATCTCCAGTTTAGCACCCACACTAACCTGTGTTAGCTGTCTAAACCCAGCAGTATGATTGCATTCACCATCCATACTGCTGTGTCAATGCAAATAAGGGAGTCGTTCAATGCATAATAGTGCAACAGTGTATTCAAACTGTTTCAGCAGCACTAAACAGCCCTCAGAATGGAGCTGTTCACTGCTGCTATGAAAACTTTGTGATTGCAGTGCTAAGGCCATGCCCCCACTCCCAAAGGCAGGGTGACTGTACTGCATCCACCTGACCTTGTGTCAAGTGTTTCCCCTGCCCCAATGGCCCCTGTCCTAAATTGAATTGTAGTTCACTGGTGTCTTGTGGCCCATTCTTTGCATGATCACCCCTGTCATGAGTTGAATTCTGCAGCCCTGGTAGTCTAGCAGACCCTCCTCCCCCCCCAGGGGTGCAGCCAGAAATTTCTGTTCTGTATACACAATCTCCAACTGCTGTTCCCCTTCATTAAAAAATGTACTCACTCTCTCCAAATGCTGCCCTTCCACTGCTACAAACAAACCAAACTGTTGTCAGATGAAACTTTTAATTTCTAAACTGGTTATACACATATCTATCTCATAAACAATTGAAACAGAGACCCCATCAATGGCTTACACTAACTCAAATACTACAGATTAGAATGATAATGTTAACAAAAAGGATAACTCATGAAGTGGGCTCATGAGGAAGGGCACCATCCATTACAGCGACACCTTCCCCGTGCAGTCCACTCACAGTGACTGACAGGTAGGGCGACCGGATGAGGGGGTGGGCGAACTAGGCGACAGGATGTCGCTATACGTACGCACGCAAGTGGGTGGGAGTGAGCACTGCGAGCATGGGCTGAGAGGGGGTGGAGAGGCTGTAGGGAGTGGCACTGTGGTTGCCGGTCGAGCTGCGTCATGGCTTCAGGGATTGGTTAATGGCTGGGGTGGCTGAGGTACCAGGTTCGGGTCTGGGCGCTGGTGCGATTTTTATTGTGCCAGGCCCGAACCTTTTTATTTTTACTACTTTCAGCCCCCCCCAACATGCACCCCCCTGGAGTTGAGAATCCTTAAGTAGGGGGGTTCGGGGGCAAGGCCCCCCATGAGGGGGGTGTGTGGGAGGGCACAGCTCCCCCACAGAAAGTAGTAAAAATATGTCCTAGCACCATTTTGCTCATGCGCCAGGATTGTCAGAGTGGTGAAAATGTGTTCGGCACTCCTACTGAGCGATAACGGTGATCGCTTTTAGGTGTTCACCATTATCACATAGACCCACATGCACTCATTCATTGACGCTCTTGGATGGGCTGCTGGTTGTGGAGGTGAATGGAAGGCTGTGCTGGTGGACTGATAGGTGTTTTGGGGGGGATGCAGGGTGGGCACTATCTGATGACAGGGGTGGGGGTAGGGGTTCACTAGACACCAGGGAATGGGGAATGAATATTGTTTGTATGATTGAGGGTCCTGGCAGGGCTCCCGATAATAATGAGTAAATGGGGGAGCTTTCTTTATTAACTTTGTGCCAGTGATCGTCCAGGGTGGGGGGTCCACTAGACCACAGGGAGTGTGGAGTGAATGTCTTTTAGGATTGGGAGTCTGAAGGGATCCTGAAAATAATGAGTAAAAGGGGGGGCTTTCTTTATTCACTTTGGGCTGGTCTTCGGCTGGAGGGGGGATCATTAGACACCAGAATATTTAGTCCTGTGAGAGGCCGGGGGGGAGGGGGAACCACTAGTTCACCTGTGGTGGTGAAATTACACCCAGGCACAGTGACATTTTGCCCATTTGAGGGTGAAATTTCACTCGCTCCATGGGTGAAATGTCACTTCTTCACCCGTCAAAATATTTCGCGTAATGCCCGAATTACACAAAATATTTTGCAGGGTGAAAGTTTCCAATTTTGCACAACACTACTCATCAAAATGTGTTCGGCACTCTGACTGAGCAATAACGGTGATCGCCTTTAGGCATTCGCCATTATCACATACACCCAACAAAAAGGCATATGGTTTGGGAGAGGCAATCAACAAAACTGTACACAAATATGTACAGTGTGTATGCCTGCCTACATCCTTGCTCTCCCATGATTGTTCCTGATTTAAGTTAAACTCTACTTCCCTTGTACTCTAGTGGACCCCCTTCCTTGATCACCCCAGGTCGCATGTATATATAAATACATGGTGGGATAGCCCCAGCTTACCAATCATGGCAGACTCCCAATGTAACTGACACCCCACCCACCAACCCACTAAGGTCACCCCACCCCATACTACACTCCCCTCTCCAGAGTTAACACTCACTACAAATGCCATGGACAGATCGATAACTGACACAGCCCTGCATTCACCTTTTCAGCTGCCCTCTTTCTGTTAGTCACAGAGTGCTCTGGGGTGGTCATTCACACTCAGTTGGGGTTCGCTAGCCCACCAGGGATTTACATATGCATGAGACCTGGTGCAATCATGAGGTCTATTAGACTACCAAGAAAGTAGAATTCAGCTTAGGACAAGGGTGATTGGGGGACAGGAGGTCCACTAGGCTACCAGTGAAGTAGAATGCAACATAGGATAGGGGAGATTAGGGAGAGGGAGGTCCACTAGTCTACCAGGGATTTTCCAGCACTGGTGCACCCATGATCTACAAACAGGGTTCATAGTCTGGGGGGGGTTAATGAGAAGGGACCTAAGCAAGCTGGAGGAGTGGTCAAGGGTGTGGTAGCTAAGGTTCAATACAAAAAAGTGTAAGATCATGCACTTGGGGCACAAAAGAGCAGTGGAGGAGTACATGATGTGACGGGGGGGGAGGTACTGACAGCCATTAAACAGGACAGGGACCTACGAGTAATCATATTTGATTACTTAAAGGTTACTGAATGCTAGGGTCCATTAGATTGTCCCATAGCTCCTTTCATTCCAATGAATTAATCTGCATTTCTGTTCTGAATATGGCCCACAGAAGACTTGTCACTATCCTGTTTTGAGCAGCAATGTATCCTTTGAGTCATATGCAGCCTTGGGTTTCTTAGCTCAGCCCATATCCACGTCACACTGCACTGATATGGCCCAATATTCAGTTAGTTATCACCCTCTGTTAGTGTGTGCTAACTTGGTGACTATGACTAATAGCCAGCTGTGTGCTGTTTTTGCTGCAGCAATACAGACTACACTGCACTTGTGCCCTGCTTTGTATATAGGTCCCAAAGTGTTTTCCTTTTTTTTTGGCTGTTTCAAATAGAAAGCAATTTTTCAATAAACTACTGCAAAAGCGGTTTTGAATTGTATCAATACATATAGAGTAGTATTGACCCTCCTAAAAACAGTATAGCTAGGGTCGATTCTTAATGACCTGATTTCAAGCTTTCATTTTTTGTAGAAATTAAGTTCATAGAATTATCAGATCCAAAGTTACATGTTTCAATAGATAACTTCATTAAAATAGAATAGTTTTGGAACCATTAGTGCTAGAAACATTTCTTTTTTTAAATGAAGGCTTGGAGTTAGCAAAGTTGATATATCAATATACGATGTTGCTACATCACGACATAAAAATAAAACAGTTCAAAATATGTTTTACAATCCAGTTAGTTGTAACAAGGTATTATATCAACATGTATAGACATGTAAGAACACATGAGAACTGTTTTGATATGATCTATTAATGTTTTCCAGACTCCAAACTTTCATTTAAAGCAGCATTTTCTTATTGACCATCACATTCCATTTTATTATGAGCTATATTTCCAGCTGTTATCTTGTCTCCTGTTAAAATATTAGGAAGAGAGGAGGTGTTTTAGAAATCAGGCATTGGGGGGAGGAGAAGTTGATGGATCTTTAGAGACACATTTCAGAAGATATGGACTCAATGAAAATTTAATATGGACAACTTTTCATTAAAAAGCATGGACTTTATTTAATTTTGAAGTTAAAGAGAGCGTTCGAGATTACCTGCTATAGACATTTCCACTTATTTGTATTAATTTCATTTTCATTCATTTATTTCTTGATTTGTGTAATTAATCTCAGCTATTTTAAAGGTTATTCATTAGAAATAAGAAGCTAGGGCCAAATTTAATGTCCTCCCTCTTGTCCTTTCCTTCCCCCCCCACTGAATGGGTTTACTATTCATATGCCATAAAGTTAAAAATCCTTATTTTTTCCACTTAAAATATCTGATCCTTATGTGACTCCCAGACCACTTTTTAAACTAGTAGCACACACACACCATTAAAATCTGGAAACACTGGTAGCCACATACTGGCATACCGTTTACTCTACAAAAGGTTGGTACCACCCTTGGTGTTAGGATGTATACCTGGCTCATTTTCTAGAGTAAGAGAGGAGTGGGGGGTACAAGAACAAAACAACCTGAACCTTGTGTATAAATCACAACCCAGGTCCTGGGTAGAGGCTGCTAGGCATACTATATGCTAGATCTAACCTGCTAAGGGGACCCCAGTAAATCCAACAACCAGAAGCAGTAATCAGAATGTCCAGAATATTACTGGGATTGTGCAGTATGGTTTTATTCACCAGATGGAAATTGAAAGCAAAGGTGGGCCCCCAAGTGTCAGTGTAGGCAGGACAGGTAAATTTCACATACTCTCATTGCATGCAGTACAGTTCATGAACACACAATAAAACATCTTCTTCCCGATTTCCCAATGGTGCATTTAGTGGATACCTGGCCATGCATCCAAACATTTTCCTCCCACGAGTGCCATTTTGTGAAACTAAACCACACACTCAGAGCTTTTCTATGAACATAGGTGCAATTATGTGAAACTCAGCCACACACCAAAACCTGCAGCACTGGCCCTTGCTCAGGTAAAACTGGTGCCCTTTATGAACCAGGAAGCCCTGCATTGTAAGCTTTCAGATGGGATTCCTTCCACCCTTCACCCCAAACAGTCTCTGCCACTCTTCAGGGTTACAACATTGAAATCCTCATTTCCCACTGACATGCTAGAAGTCCCACAATTTAAATCCACCACCCACTGGAGTGACTAAAGAATAAACTGCCCTCCAGTGGGTGAACAGTTTAATAGAACATTCACTCTTCTAGGTGAACTAGGGCACTGGCAGGTGTGATTCAGCCTTATCTATGGGCACACACACCTCAGACTATGATTTCTCTAAATTATGTGGAGATCTTGTCTCCTAGAACAGTACTCACAACTGGATGTCCCATCCACTGGGCATGGAACAACAAAAAGACATTCTCTTGGGTAGCAGATCAAACAGTCTCTCAAAATTCCTTTACAAGGCAGCTGAAACACACACACAGCCTTCAGAGTATTGCCTCTTGAGTCCACTGAGAACAAGCAGTTCCTTCCACTTCACTGGGAGTAGAAATCAAGAAATCCTGCTGTAGAATTGGTCTCCACCACTTCACTGCAAATGACACTCCACTAGCGTAAGAAATGTTGGACCCTCACCTCAGAGCCCAACAGGCAGTCCTTCTGCCCTCTCACCCCCTCACTCAAGCTTTGACTACAACAGACTCAACACTTCAAATCACTGAGCATTCTATGCTCCCCAGAGCAGCTGTACACACAGTGTGCCTTATGCTGCTGCGAAAGTTCAAAATGACCTAATCATTCTTCCCTCAGGCTAGCTGGGTAAACAATGATGTCATTATGTAAGAAGCCCCTAATGAACACCCTACCAGCTGCCTGCTACATTCCTAACAAAAGTACTGTTAGGATTCAAGTAACCCAAGGGGACTGGGTGGTTATAGTTGCAATAGTAGGTTCCAATAACACGAGGGATAGCCTTTTGGCTTGGTATTTCCCCCTACTTAAATATAATGGACCTGGTTCTTCTTTCTCAACTGCACCTTTCATCTGAGTCCTTCTCTTAATACCCAGTTAAAATGATTAAAACCAAAATTTAGTAAGAGCCATTTGATTTAACTGTCACCACCAATAGCACTTTTCTATTCATATTTTGGTAAACATTATATACAAGGGGACTACTCATTCACTCTGGTGATTTCCTTAGGGAAACAGTGTAGTTTCCATAGTCACTGGGCCACAGGGTTACATCCTAGGACATGATCATGCTCACCCAGTGTGATAACCTGTGTCCTGGCCCCTTTTACACCTGCAGTGAAAGGTATAATGACAGCCAACTTAATGTCTTGAACAATGGTGGTGGTAAAACTTATATAAAAAGCCAGTGAGCTACCCATATTACTTTGTGCTACTTAATGATATTTACAGAGGAGTATTTATGATACTACACAAGTTGAATATAAGGTACGTTTTGAATTTGGGCAAGGTGCTTTAGTTTTCCACATTAATTTGAATATAACAGGGTGTAACACAATAGATACTAAAAGCTGTCTTTTTTAATCTCATAGATATAAAGGCAATGGTTCCAGAATAAACTATTGCTTTAATCAGAACCTAACGTTCAATAAGGTAGTATTATTTTGAAACATATCTCAGCATAAAAACATTATTTAATGATGTGGAGGTTTAATAATGTTTTTTGAGCCAGCTCGGTAGTGCTGAAGGTTTGGGCGCTGGATGCCACACCTCACACCATGCTGGTGACCCGGATTTGGGAGCAAGCTTGGGTCATCAGCGGTTGGTGGGGAAGGAGAGGATGGAGCATCTGGAGGACAGCTCTTATCTCTTGGGGTGGGTGGGTGGATGACTCCCCAGCATGAGCGGCTCCTAGAGGAGGCTGGGAGTACTGCAGTCCAAGGATCATGCATGACACAAGAGGAGATGCCTCTGCAGCCATTCACAGACTGGGTGCACGAGTGCACCCACCAGCAATGAATGGCATTGTATGCACGGGTGCCTGGGGGAGAGCTCCAGAACAAAGGAAACCCATTGGCTGGGGGGTAGATGTCACCTGCTCCCACCTCCACTGCCCAATTCTGCCCACTGCAACCTGGTTCCAACATCACCTCTACCCCTGGAGTGCCAGAGGAGCAGAAAGGTGGCCCCACCTCAGGGGGGTGTATTCTGGGGGGAAACGGCTCCATCGGTGTGCTGCGGGTGAGTTGAGTTACACAGGTGCAGATGGGAGGATCTCAGGCTGGAGAAGATAGGGCAGGTTGACTGAAGAGGCCCCAGTCAGTTGTGACTGGAGGGAAAAAAAATTGACAACAAAAACTAAAAAAAAAAAATGCTTTTTGAGTTTTATATTAAGCTAATATGAGTTCCCCCCCCCCTCCAGCCAAATGAACAATTTCTAAAATACATCCTCTCTTCCTATTTTTTAAACAGGAGACAAAATAACTTCTGGAAATACAGCTCATAATAAAATGGAATGTGATGTCATATAAGAAAAATATGTATTTCATTCATAAGATATGTTTGTTCCCCCTACTGAATTTATTCAAATCTTTTATACAGATGATGTTAGAACTGAGTTTATTATAGACAAGTTCACACTACTGAAACCCTATTATTTTGTTTTGGTTTGTATAGCTCTTTGTATTCTAATGAAGAAACAGGATTGCTTTCAAACATCAGTGTAATATGAAAATTTATACAAGGGAGTTAATTTTGCAAAAGGTTCTGTTGGATTTTGCAAATCAATTTTAGTAAAATCAAAGCATGCAATCTTTTTTTGGATAAGTGTTTTTTCATCTTTGCAAGTACCTGCTGACACTGGACAAATTAATCACTCCCCTTAATTGTATTACTTTGAAGACAACAAATAAAAGGTAACCATGGTCTGGTTGGGTCAGATCAGCAATTGACCATTTTCCTCTTTACAGGATAAAAAAGGAAAAAAAAACTAAACAAAGAAAATGAGGAATTACATAAAATGGCAGGATATGACACTGGAGACTGGGTATCCCAGTGTTGACTTATACTGTGTGAAGGCTTTGGGAGTGGGCACCGCGGTGTCACCAACTATGCATCGGGGGCATGTGACCTGGAGGGGATGGAGTGGCAAGTTCTACTGGAAATTGGCACCAAGGTCATCTATTAATATTATTAGTAGATCAAGGATGAATGAGGGTGGCCTAGATGAGCTGGGAAGGGAATGGAATAAAAAATAACAATAAAACAGAAACATAAAGACAGACAGACAAACAGATGGCATATAGTGTGTATGTGCATTAGAGAGAGAGACAGAGCAAATGAGAGAGAGAGAGAGAGAGAGAGAGAGAGAGAGAGAGATAAGTTTACTATTTCCATTCAAGCTGGTAGCTTGTCACCATCTGGGGCTTACAAAGAAAGAATACTTGTAGTTCTCATACAGAGAATGTGGTGGCACCTCTCATTAAGATATGTACCCTAGATTTTGGAGTGCCCAAAAAGATATTGCTGGCCTTTTTCCTTCTAAACAAGCACCAGAATCTAACTGAACTGGTCCAGTTTAGCTAGGTTCGGGTATTTTTTAAAATATGATTTTCATGTATTTTCCATGTCTTTTTGGGGTTTGAAAAAAAAGTTTAAAGCCATCATAACCCTCCCCCAAAAAAGATGTCGGGGTTGTGATAAGCAAGTGGTGAGAAATCAAAAAGCTCTCACAACCCCAAATTTACCAACACATATCAGAAGATTATCCAGAAAAACCTACTGAACATACTCAGAAAAAATCCTTACAACTCTGGAACCATTTAATATTTTTTCACAAAACCTTTGAAAGGCACTATCTTGGCACAAGTCACTTTTACCCTGAACGTTTCAGAAAAAAAAATCAATTTTGTCTAGTTTGGAAGTGAAAGGACATAAAATGTGAATTAAGTATAGGAAAGCATGTAGTTCTTCATGTAAAAAAATGTCACAAGGAGCTCAGAAAGTGCACAAACTGCCATTGTGTAACTTTTCACATTTTGATACACAAAGCATGCTAAGGCTGGAGCAATTTCATCAAATGATGATGAAGCTATAAAGGTGTAAATTTAGGGGGTTAAGATAGAATCTATCAGTCAACCCTAACCAGTATTTACATAGAGAGCTAGGTAGATGGATAGATAGATGGATGGATGGATGGACAGACGGACATACAGACAGACAGATAGATAGATGGATAGATAGATTCTTTTTTGCTTCATTAGTGCACCTATAAGGGTTCAACATACTGTAATGCCACAAAAGTAGGGAATGGTAGGGAAATGTGGTGTTAGTGTTTTTAACCTTAACACCTGACTACCACTCCCCAAACTTAACACCCTCCCTACCCCTCACCTATCATGTCACTCCTTCTGCATCCCCTACCTTTCCCTCCACCTGTTTCCCCTTCCAATCCCACCACCACCCCAGTTACCTGGCATATCTCTCCTCTCATGCAATTGCATCCACCTGGCATCTCTCCATTGCAGACGCACACCACCTTCACCAACACCCCACCCCACTCAGTCTCTGTTAACCCTAAAAGGTGAATCCCAGTCACTACCCAACTCCTAATGTCTCTACTCCTATTGATGGCAGGTGATAGCAAGCCTAACCCAGGACCCCACCCTCCCCCACAAAGGCCTGTTATTTGCCCACCTAAATATCTGTAGTCTCCTTCCTTAGTTCAACCACCTTCAACCTATCATGGTCAATCTAAAGCCAGACGTATAAATAATCTCAGAAGCTTGTCTCTCCCATAAAATCTCAGATAATGCTATCTCTAGCCCTGGATACTGCCTAGTTAGGCAGGATCACTCTGGCAGGGGTGGTATTGCCATTTATATCTCCTGTACTATCCAATGCACCACTCTCCTGTCTATCTCTCTCCCCTCAGCCTATGAGATGATCCTTCTAAAACTTTTATTCCCTCACTACCTTTATGTATTTGTAAATCCAGGATGCCCTTGTCTCAAAAGAACTTAAAGTCCGTATAATCACTTGGATCATCCTTCTTAAGACTGAAAATAGTTCCAAAAACAGTAAATGAGGACGAGCTCCACACAACATCTCCTTCAAGATTTATTTTTTTTATTCATTCCAAACACCTCAATGGCTATGTTTCATGGCCTAACCACTTCATCAGGCCACAATGTTATCGCAGATCTAGTAAAATAATACAAAAATTATGCGTCTTAATCCATATTTCAAGAAAACACTTCTCTTTCTACAAACCCCTCCACAATGCACGTCTTCCAAAAATATGTTCAATATCAATACTAATTTACAGTCTATCATCCAATAACTTGGGTTCTTATCATTATATGAAAACAAAAATGTCCAAAAATGGGACATCAGTATCTCCCCTTCCTAATTAGTAAACCAGCTTAAGCTCAATAATCTCTTCTCCTAGTATTTCTAGAGCAGGTAAACAGTTTTCACATGTTTAAAATCTCCAAAATACACTTACATCTTAATTTATGTTGTTTGCCTCAAAGGCACTGCTATTTGAATTCAGTCCTTTCTGGAATATTCTCAGCCTTTCAAAAACAATGACAGAACAGCAAACACATATTTTTATCACATGTTTTCTATAATCAAAACGTCCTAAATACATTTATATTTTATAAAAAAGAATATCATGTCACTGTCAGAAAAACTTAAATAAACAACTGTGAATCAATTCTAGGTTCCGCAATACCATTCACTTTGCATAACTAGGCTTTCAAATGGGTCTTGTTTAAATACAATTCCTATTTTGTAAACAAAGCTTTTTATAACTTGTTTTGTGTGTTTCTCGTCTAAAAGGGGATGAAATCCCTGTACCATTTTAAATAAATTAGCTCCCTCATTTCTCTGAACCATCCATGTTTACTTTGTTACCTGCACATAACTGTCCATAATTTCCTTCACTTCTTCTTATTCACATACCATTTGTTTACAATAGAGCCATCTACAAACACAGAACTTTTTTGTTAGTTTATAAATCAGTGCTGCTCCTTCTGTGAAACTCTTAGCATTTCTACTTATACAACCCAATGTTGCACCAAGAATTGAAGGGAATCCTTACCCATTCCTCCGACATGCAGACCTGTAGCAGACCTCCACTATGGGGTCTGCCCACGTCTCTGTTTTTGCAACTTAAATATCACTTCTGGCATGGGGTGATGACATCACAGCTGTGATGTTGCAAGTCCTGCTGCTACACTTACTCTGACTACCACTGGGGTTGATGAACTGTAAGCTGGCACCGAGACAAGACTACAGCACAATCAGTGTCCATCAGATCATCTGTCAGTGGTTCACCCCCCACCTGTGGTTACTCCACCATTAGATTTTAAAAAGTTTCAAGCTATATTATTTTATTTAACCAAAATATTCATTCTCCAAGTTTATGAAGTTTCTTTTTAATTATCTCTCTTGACTCCTATTATGTCCACACTCCATACAATAAGGGTTCAACATGGTATGAGGCAGACTCATGCCTAAATATGTCTCCTCACCCCCTCACAGTTTCTTAACTCTACAATACATAGTATTGCACATGTGGTTTGTTTTCATTGGTATAATGTCCAATTACAATCTTCATTAAGTCCAAAATGGTGGTTTGTAGTATCCAGGGAGAAAATCCAGTATACCTCTCTCTGTAATAGGCAGTCATCCCATTTGTAACCTAAATTCACAGGTTCTGGCACCTGTTACAGTCCCTAGAAATGAAGGGATGTCACTGAGTGTCCTGCCTGGTTAAAATGTCTCATGACCGGTGAATGAACATCATGTTTTCTGATGTCACTTTTATGTTCGCTGATCCTTGTCTTAAGTTCTCTTGTGGTCATGCCAACATACAACATATCTCAAGGACATTTCAATAAATAGACCATGTGGTCCATCACACAAGTAATATGTTGTCTGATAGTAAAATATTTATTAGACCAGGGGTATTCAAACACCGTTTTTTTGCTTGTGTTACCACACTGATAACAGCTACCACATGTGTATGACCCATTTTTCAGTGATCCCAGTAAAAGTTGTTTATTCTGTTGCATATATCTCCTTACGTGTCTTGCATGTACACGTTTATCTCATAAAGTGGGATTTCTTTTAGATGCTATTAGAGGAGGGGTATTAAACCTCTGACCACTACTGTTACTGCCTAAATAATGTACCACTGTTTTTTGATAATATTCCTAATCTGATTATGTAAGTGGCTATATCTAATGGACAATACAATCCTATTGTCAATGTTTTTCAGTTTTCTCTCTGGGTGTATTCTCTATCTCTTCCTGTGTCTGTCTTACCAAGTGTTCATCATACCACCTGTCTACAAATCCCTAAACCATTTCTTCTGATGCTCTTTTAAATTCTGTCATTTCACTACAGTTTCTTCTTGCTCATATAAGCTGTGACTTAGGAATACTTTATTTTAATTTTGGATCATGGTAACTATTACTTAATAATTATGAGTTACTATCAGTTTCTTTTTTATACATTGTGGTTTGCATCTTCCCATTATTTTTATAAATTACAAGATCCAAAAATGAGATCTTGTATTGGTCACATGACATCACAAAACCTATGTTCTGGTTCCTAGAATTAAGGTACTGTAGGAACCTGTCTAGATTTTCTCTGCTTCCCTTCCAAAATATAAGTATATCATCAATAAAATGTTTCCAGAGGAGAATGTGTTGAAAGAACACATTCTACTCTAGATCCAGTACTTGTTTTGTTTTCTTAAAATCCCACATATATAAGTTTGCATATGATGGAGCCATAGTGGTCCCCATTGTCATGCCTTGAACCAGAAGAAAAAAGTATTTCTCAAATTGGAAATAGTTCTTTGCTAGAACCACCTCCGTCAATTGTCTTAAATATTCTTTTGGTGGGTATTGGTTAGTTTTTTCCCTAAGAGCCCCCTTGTTGTAGTGGGCCCTGTGTGAAGAAAGGAGGTCATGTATGATGTTGTTTGCTTAGGGATCAGGGTGAGCATTAGGACTGACAACCCCAAGGATGGGCTACTTTCACTCATAACTAGCATTATAAAGGGAGTTCCTCATTCATCCAATTGGGTCATTGTCTGGAGTGTGTATATATATATATATATATATAGGAACATTCTCATTGTGCAAGTCTTTTCTATGGATCTCCATCTACTGGTTCCATTGACACCCTCTCAATCTTGATGAACCTTAATTTTGCAGGTTAATCATGTCTTGCTTCTGCAAAATGTTGTGCCACTGCATTAAGTGCAACATTATACATAATGGCAAACTGTGTCTGCCTGCTCCTGCCCCACATCCTACATCTCAGCATTTTTGGACAGCCTCATGATACCCCTCATTGAGTCTCTGCCTTCTATGTAAAAGACACTAATTGTGCTATCCAGTTATTTGACAGGTTCAGATTCAGTGGCTCTCATCAGTTCATCTTCACCATGGACATCAAATCTCTTTACACAGTGATCCCCCACAATGATGGTCTGACAGCTTTGCAGCATTTCCTGAATAAACAGAAAGTCCAGCAGCCACCCACACACCGCACTAACTCATCTGGCAGAAATTGTTCTTACACTCAATGCTTTTTCTTTTAATAACAGTTTTTTTCAGCAGGTCAATGAAGTTGCCATGGGTACCAAGATGGGGCCCAGCTTTGATAATCTGTTTGTAGGTTGGGTGGAGGGACACATTTTTCTCTTATTCACATGGACTGTGCCTGAATTCTACAAATGCTACAAAGATGACTGTGTGAGGACCTCCTCCTGCTCCAGGTAGACCCTCCAAGTCTTCCTCGACAAGTTTACCATGGTCCATCCTTCCCTTCACTACATACTAGGTTTCATACTAGGTAGCTAAGGAGCTAGGGGGCTTGTAGGCCCATAATGCTCCTATAGTAAATAATATTTAATGATAGAGTTAGTAAGAATACACTTATCCCAATCTACCTTTGAAAGTAGATTTTGAATCACTAATTATGATGTTCAAAGGCAGTGCATTCCATGGATTAATAATCCTCACAGTGGAAAATACTTGCGAGGGCTATAGTTAAAACACTGTCCATGCAACTGAAAAGGATGTCCTCTAATACTGAAAGCATTTTTTTTAAATCCATTCCCATGTTATACATTAGATGGTCATCTTGAATAACATCAAACATGAATAATAGGTCACCCCTCATGTATCTGGTGGATATTGACATTAAATTAAGAGAAGTTAGTCTTAGGTCGTATGACATATTAGCATACCCTTTGATATGTTTGGTAACTTTTCTCTGAACTTTTTCAATTTGAAGAATTTTTAGCTTCTTAAAGGGGCACCAAAACTGGGAGATATAATCCAAATGAGGAAGAACATAAGCTCTATATAGAGGTATCAAAACCCTCTCATCTCGAGATTTGATGTTCCTAAGAATGGACCACACAGCACCATTTGCTTTTTGTATAGTTTTGTTAACTTGCATCTTAAATGTGAAATCATTTGTAATATACACTCCTATATCTTTTTCTACAGCAATACCAGCAAGGGGCTTGTTATCTAACATATATACATTGCTAGAATTGTGAGGACCTAAATGCATTACTTTGCATTTATCATGGTTTAATCTCATATCCCAGATCTTAACCCAATCAGTTATAAGATCCAAACCATTCTGAATAATGTTGGTACTATTACAATCAGAACAGGGTCCACTAATTTTAATATCATCAGCATATTTTAATGACTTTGAATAACAATTCTTGGTTATATCAATAATAAAAGCCTGGAACAAACAAGGACCCAAAACAGACCCTTGTGGCACCCCACTAAGGACTTGACCAATATTTGAAAGATGACCGTTAATCAATACTTGCTGAGATCGACCGATCAGCCAGTGTGATATCCAACTTGTGATGTTATGATTTATTGGAAGAGTAATACATTTTTTTATAATGGCTCAATGGGAGATGGAATCGAATGCTTTACTAAAGTCAATATATACTATGTCATATGGTATTCGATTATCTAATTGAAGACTAGCACCTTTATAAAAGCAGGGTAAGTTAGTAAGACAACTATGGCCTTTAATGAATCCATGCTGCCTTGTGTCTAACTCACTTAAAGTTTTGGAAATCATATCTTTAATAAGCCCTTCCAGGAGTTTACATAAATGTAAAGTGAGGCTAATTGGATGATAGTTTTCCCAGTTATTACAGAGACCTTTCTTATATATAGGAATCATATAAGCTGTCTTCCAAGATTCCGGTACAAAAGAAAGAGTTAATACACTGCTCAAAATGTAATTTAAGTGCAAGAGATAAACTGTCAGCTAGCAAATATAAAAGATGACCGGAAATATTATCAGGGGAGGTGCTAATTTTACCCTTCAGCTTTAAGAGACACATTTTTATGATTTTTCTGAAACATTTCACAAAATTTAGAATTAAAGAAGTTGGCCATATTGCTAGGAAGAAAAATAGTACTATCTTCAGATTGTAACTGGCCCACATGACATGCGGGTTTTTTAAGTGAATTAACATAAGATAAAAAAGATTTAGAGCAGTTTTTATTAGCTTTAGAAGCCAATTTATATTCCCATTGTTTCTTAGATCTCTGAAGGCTTTTTTTGCATTTTTTTTGACTAGACAAATAAGAATTCCAATTAGCTTGTGAAGGAGTTTTAAGATATTTAGAATGTCTCCTATTTTTGTGTTTGACAAGTTTTTTTATATTACTATTCATCCATTTTGGATTTTGACAGCCATTAGAATTTTTTATTTTAATGGGAATATACGTCTCACGTAGATAACAAATAGTGTCATTGAGTTTAGAGTAATACCCCCTTATATCAGTAGCAGAAAGAATATCAGGCCAACATAGTATTGTTTAACCAATCCTTCATACCAGTAATGTCCGCTTTCTCATACAAGTTAACCTTAGTTGAGTTACAAGCAATAGTTAGTGGATGTTCAAGTAGGAAGCTCAGGGTATTGTGATCACTATTACCAATAAGGGATAGAGTCCTAACTTTTTTTGCTTGTACATTTTTGCTATGAAATACTAAATACAAGATATTATTCCCTCTTGTGGCTGATTTAATACACTGGACTAGGTTACATTGTACACTAATATCTAATAATGATTTACCTAGACTAGATTCGTCGGTGTGGTTAACACAATCCACATTGCTGATGTTAAAGTCGCCCATTAACACATTATCTCCTAATGTACAAGTTGAGTCGATTTAATGGTTAATGGTGTCAAAATATGTTGAGGTAGAGTTAGGGGGACAATAACATGTTCCAAAAATAGCACTTTGGACTGTATTAATCATGACCTTGACCCATATGTATTTAGTATTACTAGAGGGTTTTTTAACTTTATTTGCAATATCGATTGAATGTATTGTGTCTCTCAAAAAGATTGCTACTCCACCACCTTTCTTATTCTTTCTACTAAGAAAATAAGATGTATAGCCAGAAATATTACAAACCCAGTCTAAATTATCATTTCCCCTGGTTTTGGTAATGGATATTATATTGACATTATCTAAGGCAACAATTGTTTTTAATTCATCAAGCTTATTAGGGAGATTTCTAGTATTAAAATACAAACAATTTAGCTCCTTCGAGTTTTTACAGTTATGCTTCTTACTAAACTTAATAGTATGGGGATGAGACTTTGGTTTCATCCTCAAATCTATAAGTTTAAATTCTTAAACACATGATCGAGAATATGTTTGCTAAGAAAAGAGAATTTCCCCTATAACTCAGATGGAGACCATCTTTCAAGAATAAGAAAGGTCTGTAAACTAATTCTTCCCAGCAGGTGATACAAGTCAGGGTTTGTCGAAGGCACCATTTACGCAGCCAATCATTACATCTTTTAATTTTACAATTAATCTGATATGAAGCTCTGGGGATTGGTAAGATCTCTGAGAATGCAATATTTCTGGTGAAATTATGTAAATGGTTAAACAAAGCCACAGTGTCTTTTTTTATTTCTTCTATATCATCATGTGCAATATTATTTATGCCAACATGTAAAACTAGTAATGATGAGGATTCACTGTCCTTAAATATATTGTTGACCATTCCTGTTATGTCAGAAATCCTAGCCCCATGGAAAGTAGAACAGGTGCGATTTGCTTTATCTTCAGCACTTATTGCCCTATCTAAATGTTTTAACATGGAGTCACCTAACACATAAACCTGTTTTTTTCAAAGAAGGCATATACATTTCCTTAATAATCTTGTGATCATTAGATATACTAGTGCAATTCAACTGGACATGGTTAGGTTCGATAGGCAGAGGAATAAGAGGAATGGTAGAGGGCAGTGTGCATGTACCTGCAATCTGATTAGTGTTTAGGGAATCATCCATGTTACCTGGTATGTCAATGGTATTAATAAGTATATCATTTATTGCTCCCTCAAGGGGTATTTCACAAGTCTCAGTATCAGTGAGGGGGAGCAATCTATTAGATCATTCTAATAAAAAGGCAGCAGCTTTGTGTCCTTTTTTAAATGTTCTCTTACTCTGTACATTATACAGTTGAAGTATCCTCCTCTGCACTGCCTTTTCTGCATATCCAACTATCAGTACAGAACACTGGTCTAAAGACATCAGTTTATTACAAATCCACTGACTCTCACAGTTTCCTCCTTCACAGTTCCCTCCATCCTAAACATGTCAAAAATGGCTTGCCTTATTCACAGTTTCTTATACTTCACATGTTATGCAGTGAAGAGGATGATTTTGCTGAGTAGACCCAAATAATGCATAGTTTTTTAATCAACAGGGGATATCCTAAAAACACAGTGGACAGAGCACTCTCCCGGGTCAGTAACATGCCCCATAACCTTGACCCCCTCAGGAAGAATAGTGTCACGGAAGAACAATGGCGAATTCCACTATTGCTTCCTTTCCATCAGAGTACACCTTCTTTTCACAGAATCATCATCAGTAACTTTTCCATTTTACAAAATGACCACAACATTGGCCTTTCCTTTACAAAACCACTTAGTGACTCCTACTGCTGGACACCCAACCTGCAGAACCACTTGGTTAAAAGCAGCCTACCTACTCCTAACAGTTCCTCCTTATCAGGTGCCAAACCTTGCAATGGAACTTGTTGTTACACCTACAAATTTGTTTCCAGTGTGACTGAAATTCGGGGACCTACAAGTGTTTTCACATCACCAAGGAGTTCTCATGCACCTCCACTAATGTGGTATATTGTATTCTTTGCAGGAAGTGTACAGCTATTTACTTTGGTGAGACTAGTAGATGCCTTGCTGACCATTTCAGGGAACATTACAGAGCAGTCAGGAATGGACACACTGCTAAACCCATTGTATCCCACTTTATCTCCAGGGACCACAGTGTCAGTGACCTTTCTGTTTGTGTCCTTCAGCAGGGCTTCAGGGATTCTGACCATAGAAAAACATTGAAACCAAGCTAATCATCTGCCCTGGCTCCCAGCAGCCCTCCAGTTTAAATGATAGATTTATTTTCTACTAACATCTTTCAGCAACCCCTTAGTTTCCCTAAAATCTGTTTGTATCTGTACACATTTAATTTCATTTTCACCATGTCTCCATCTCTGTCTCCTTCCCCCACATTTGTCACATTTTAGCCTTCTTACTAGGCCCTGTTAATTAGTCCCCACGTGGGGACTTCTCCAGCTCTTTCACTCCCATTATGCCTTGTCTTGCCCATCATCACCTTTTTGTTTCACAGATTCTCTCCTAACCTTGCCATTTATCACTTCTGCTCCCCGAGCCTGCCCCTTTTCTATATATATATCCATTATTTTACCTCCCCTCTACACTAACTTTGTTTTTTTTTTTCTCTTTTAGATATTTCCTTAAGAAGACCTAAAGTTGAAATGTAGATTTTGAAATCTATTTTCTATTTTTAACATGCATTTAGTATAACCATTTTGTTTTACTTCAGACCACGGGTCTATGTCAATTTGCTCCTGCGTTTTCACTCCTGGTCAACTCGCTCCCAATAACTCGCTCCCTCATCAATTCACTCCCATGAATCTCACTCCCTGACAACCCTCTCCTGCTCCTTATCCCGATTGTACTCCCAAGAAAGCCAAATGGTTACCTTTTATCCATTGAAGATCCCACCCTCACTGTTTCCAATGTGCCCGAGTTTCCCTCTGTTGTACCCTGGCAGTTTACCCTTCCTCAGAAACCTGCCAAACAGTCTTTCAGTTTTGGCAAACCAAGCATCACGTACTATACTGGAGAGGTAGCTCATCAAATATATCAAATTTGCTGTGTTGCTTATTTTCAGTGTTTTGATTTTACCATTGAGTGACAGGTGTAATTGACACTTGACACTTATGCAAACTGCTAAAGTACTGTCAGGAGGGCTGGCACAAAAGAGTAAGGATGAAATGAGAACTAATCAGAGCTATATCAGAATGTGATCTAATGGCAATGGTCAGTTTCTCTGTAGCCATTAAAAATAATAACAAGATTGGGCACTCCTGCTCAGTTCCTTTCTGCTGCAGAAATTGGAGGAATAGTAAATCACAGGTCATCACCCTGTCTGTGGAGCTACTATGAAACCATCAAACTATCAAACCAATAGTGATGTGTGTGGGGGGTAGATTTGGTGTTTTTTCCAGCAGGATGCATGTATTAAATATATATTTTGTAATGCTGATGAGTTTAACTTTCACTTCTATTAATCAGGAGCCAGAGTGACAGAAAATCAGATATGTTTGTGCTGCTGACTGAACATGAAGTGATGGGGAGTCAGTTCACAGTAGTGGCTGTGGCAACATCATGATGCAGATGCATCCCGCATTAGTAGGAGAGAATTGACGGGGAGCGGAATGCCACAGGAGTGGAAAAAACAGGAGTGAATTGTCGGGAGCGCATTGTCCGGGAGTAAATTGATGGGCACGAATTGACATACTCCCTCAGAGGACATGCTGACGCAGAGTCTTGTTTTTACTTTTACATTTTGTATGGCAAACTTATGTTCCGCAACACTTTCCTTAAGTTTTCTTTTTGTCTGTCCAATGTAACTCTGTATATTACTGATGTTGTTGAACAGTTTATAAATTAGTCAATGTTATATTTATGTTCAGACCTAGGATGCTGAAATGTTGGAGAGTCAACAGTGTTGTCACAATGAAGACAGTGTCCACAGCGATAATTGCCATTTGGCACGAAGTACTTCTGGGTATCTTATTCTGATTGCATCTATGCATCATTGTGTCTCAAATGTTGCAGCAGTGTCTGTAAGTTATTCTTTGAGTATTAAACTTACTGTACTTAGACTAAAGTATGGGTCGCTTCTTAGTACTTCCAGTGTTTCTTAATGGTAGCAGCCACCAGATTGGCTTCATTACAGTACATGGTAACAATTAAGTAACAGTATGCTCTTCTACTTGGTGGCTTTTGGAGCAAGAAGGTTTTCTCTTGTAGCACTATCAGCTCTTTCAATTCCATGCAGAGTTGACTGTGGACTATATCCTATCTGTATAAATCTAGCTGACATCACCTGTTTGTGTAGCTCATATTCTGTTGTGTTGCATATTCTTTTAACATGCAGCATCTGACCTGCAGGGATATTATTTATAAGGGATTATTGATGGTTACTGTTAAAATGAAGCAGCATGTTGCTTTCCATTGGCTTTCTACAGATGGTAGTGGCTAGTGTCTGATCCTTCTTAAAGAATATCAGATCCAAATACTCCAAGGAATACTGTACATAACACTCTTACATGTGAATTAAAGAATAATTTCCACACCATTCATATATTTGATAAACTCTGCAAGCTATTTCAGGCTCCCTTTCCAGAACAATAGACAATCATCATTGAAGTCTCTGTAGAAGAGGGCATGTTTCTTGAATGGCTGAGTATCACAGATGAATACACTGCATATACTCTGTTCAGGAAGGACAGAGTAGGAAATAAAGGGTGAGGAGTGGCTCTCTATGTGAGGACAGCATACAAGCAACTGAAATGCAGAGAATGCATGGAGGGGTTGAGGTACTGTGAGTCACCCTCAAAATAGGAAAGGGAACCTCTATTTGCACTGGTGTGATCTAAAGACAACAAGCATGTGGGAGGGTGGGGGGTTGGATAAGGTTCTGGTGGAAGCCATTCAAAGTATGGAAAACAAGGGGGAGGTGCTGCTGGATGTAGAATGGATCATCCCAGCTGCAGCTCTAACTGTGAATAAAGGTTTTTACGTTTACTAACCTGTGTACAAGAACTATATTTATATGTATATATATAGATATACTGTATGTTTTCTGTCTGTCTGTCTGTCTGTCTGTCTGTCTATCTATCTATCTATCTATCTATCTATCTACATTTCTATCTATCTCTGTATCTATATCTGTATCTATGAGATGCGATGGGGGGGCGTGGGATAAACAATTTATTTTCATGATTCCCAGTGACCTCAGGTAACCTCATGAGTGGCAGAGCATACCAGAGCCACGAGTGATTTACCCGAGGTCACCAGGGGACCAGTGAAAATACACTGTTTATCCTATGACCTACCCCATTGCATCTCATAGGTATAGATGTAGATATAGATATAGATATAGATATAGATATAGATATAGATATAGATATAGATATAGATATAGAGATAGATAGCATCAGTATGCCATATAGTATTTCTAGTTATACACATACATGATGTATTGTCACACAGAAATCTTCACAGAACTGAATTTTATGGGTTCATGCAGAACATGTTCCTGAAACAGCAGAGTGTGGCAGACACAGGTTTGTCAATCTGACATGTAAATAACATTGTTATCACATGGACATATTTATTGAGGCTACATCAAAGACACACTGCTTCTATGATTGAATGGAATGTAGATGCATTTTATATCCATTAAACAACCCTGTGTTATATAGCCAGAATAGAATGCATAGGTTTGATGACAGAGAACCAACTTCTGTGATACAGACAAGGTAATTTCTCACAGACATTCATTCATACCGCTTCAGTTCAGCACTGAACCCCAAATGATGAACCATTTATGAGAACAGAATGATTTTAACCTAATCTCTCTAAACACAAACCAGATGGGTTGTGAATAAAAACAATTAGTTCTACAGACTGCTTTAAGCAGGAACTGCAACAGATTATTCAGTCAATCAGGGGTTTATCTGATGAAGCAGCAGGCTGGACAGGTATGATGTCATTGCTCACTGACAGGGACAGAAACATCTTCACTGTTTTCAGTTACTACAGAGCATATTAACAGATGTTGATTTAAAGAAAACCACAAACCCAAACAGCATGACATTTTCAGGAAACACTAATCATGACACAGGGATGTGAATTTAATGGAATTCAAACTTTTCATGAAATATGTGCATTTGATCTTTAAATGTCACTTGATTGGTGCTTATGCAGGTTCCTAGGAGCTCTTTGTAGTTTTATAGAATTGTGCTGAGTTGCTGTTGGTTTTGTTCTGGGTTGTTTTTTGAAGATGTTTTCCACTAAGCAGAGTGCTTATTTCTTGTTGTTTGGCCCTATTTAGTTTTGAGTATTCTTTAAGGCTCTGGAGTTGTTTGTGGCCTGAAATTGGTATTATGTTCACTGGTGCAATGCCACTGTCAACCAGTTTCTGCACAAGGTGCTTAAGTATTCAATGATTTGTGAGCCTTTTTTTTCAGTTTGGATGCTTGCATTGGGAATTATAGTCTTTACAATGGTGAATAATTTATTGATGCTAACTGCTTGATTTTGGTACCACTTGGCATATTTTGATACCTATGTGTTGGTATTCACAGCTAGGAAAAAGGTTGCCTCTGGGTGGTTGCTTTGCTCTTGTCTGTGGCTTCTGTACAGCTGATAGATTTTGACTGGGCATCTGATAGGGTCATTGTTGAGTTGATATACCCAAGGCTTCAGTTTTCTGGTTTCCTTAGGGTTAGAGGCAGGTCTTGTTTTTGTTTGCCTCTCATTCATATTTTCAAAGTAGGCTTGGTTATTTTCATCTTTTTTGAAGGCAATGTCTCCCTATTTTTCTCCTCTCATTTCTGTTACTCCCCTTACTCCAAAATAGAGGCTAGTTATGAGCCACATGGTGTTTAAAAGACTGTCAGGGGTGGACCTAGCTGGTGACATTTGTATAGTTTATTTATTAGGGTGTCCATCAGTTCATCTGCTGATTTTGGGTTCTACCTTTTCTGTAGCTCTGAGGTGCTTTTGTTTGCATTGTAGCACCTCTCTAGTGGTTAGGAATGCTGGTGATGTTGACATTGATTCTGGGTAGTGTTTTCCTTTAAGATACCTTTCCAGGCTTTTGACATAGCTAGCAGTGTAAGGGGTTAATATGGTGTCCCGTCTTTCTTGGCATAGTTTATAAAGTAGGTTGCCAGTAGTTTGTCTAGGTCTTTAGGTGGGAGGTTTTCTAAGGGAGTTTCTATGTTGTAACTGTCTTTACATATTTCTTGAAGGTGGCAATGTTGATATGTTTTTTTTTCAGTGTGTTGGGGTTTCTTCCTGAATCAATGTATTTCTGAAGTGCAGCTGTATCTATGAGTGCTGCAGTGTTTGTGCTTGGATGAGGATCTTCTTCAGGTTCATGGTGATGGTGGCTGGTTTCTTCTTGTGAGTCCAGAAGAGGCTCTGTGTCTTTGTTCAGTTTGGATCAGTATTTGTGTGAGCTCCATATTGAGGTCAGTGTTATTTTGTTGTTGTGCCATTTTTCTTTATGCCCAATGGTACTAGTGAGTAGTGGTTGCAGTTAGAAGGCTGTTTTTACCACAAAGATTAGAAGAAACAAAATGTTATATTGTATTTTGAGTTAAATTTTGTTTTTGTTTTTAGGCCTTCCGGTGCTGTTTTGTGGCTCAGGGTACTGATGCCGAATAACGTGCGTGGGGCATTGAGTGCAAGCATGAGGGATGCTGCAGGTGTTTCTTTTAGTGCGTGCTAGTATTGATTTGGACTTGGGTGTGCCATCTGTGTGTTTGCCATTATTTAGGTCCTGCAAGGTGGGTTTGATTGACAGCTTCCATTTATCCCATATATGTGGGATAAATTTTGGGTACTAAGATTTATCGCACATATGTGGAAATAAATGAATTCATGTCATGGATTTTAGCTCTATACATATTGCATATGTGTGTGTGTGTGTGTGTATATATATATATATATATATCTATATATATAGATATATATATATATATAGATATATATAGATATATACACACACACATATATATATATATATATATATATATATTTATTTATGTAAAAACTCCATTTAATGCATCAGTTAGTTGTTCCATAAGCAACAAAAGCAAAGAATTTGGTGTTAGGGTTGAAAACCCTAACTCCGCATTCACCCCCCCAGCACCACACACATACAGACACACACACATGCAAGTAGGTGGGAGGACCAAGGCAACACGACCAATCACAGACAACCAGCAGCAGGTGACAGAAATAAAAAACAACTGTCTAAATGAACTACAAGACATCCCCACCTACCTGACCAGGTACTGCATGCTCAGTGGAGATCAACAGCAAAACAGGCCATGTACACCAAACGTACACATCCCTGATTGCAGATGCACACAACGTACCACACGTAGTAGTTGCATGGCCTTATCTAGCGATGCCGCACACCCCACCACACCTGGAACTGCACTCTGACTGAACATCAACAATGCAACTCTCTGATTGCAGCTGTACAAAGATTTGTACACTGACGAGTAAACAGAAATAAAAACTACTACATAAATGTACTAAAAGACACATCCATTATCAAGATACAAAAACTGTTGCATTTAAGTATGTAATGTATGTAGTAGTAAATTAACTGCATCTGTCCACTCAAGATACACAGGCTGATCTGGAGGTATGGGACAACTATTGCCTGTACAAGGCTGTGCAACTCCTAATGTCACTAACAGATCTACAGTTTCAGTGATGTAGGTGTACTGTTGATGTCCATGTACTTACTTTCACTCAATTTGTATACTAAGAATGCAGTAACTACTCTGTCTAACATGCAGTGGAATTAGCTGGCTGAGGCCAAGCAACTTCTAAATGTGCTAACATTACTGTACCTACAATGATGAAGGTGTATCATGGATGTCTATAGGCTCACTTTTGCTGTAGCTCTGTACTAAGGATGTACTACCTGGTAAAGACATTGGCATTGCTTCTCTGATGCCACAGTAATCCAAATTGTGGTAAGTTGAGTATCTTTGCAATGAGTGACCTGTACCATTTATGTAAACAGCCTCACTTTTTTGTAGTTGGTCTACACTCAGGTTGTAGTACCTAGTCTTTGGGTTTGGCAGACCATTCTGTGGCTGACTCCATGCAAGTGATAACTATGATAATTGTAGTACACCAGCAGTCAGGTAGGTGTACCAAACATATGAACAGACTTTCTTTTACTATAGCTTTTAGTCTGAATGGGCCAAGTGTTGTAGGATGGGAGGGGGCACTCTCTACCACAAATTCTGTGAGTCATAATTGTACTAACCCTTGCAAGGCTGGAATCATGTAATAACGGTGTTGATCTTCATGGGTTCATTTTAACTGGGGTTCTCCAGTAACTAGGCAGTACCTGGTCTCAGTGGGTGGGGCACCTCCTTGTGAAGGTCCTCCAGTGCCTAACAGTGGGAGGTTGTGTACACGTGAAAACAACCACACATATTATACCTGTACAACTACTTAGTTTTGCTGTGCTCTATAGCTGAGGTGCAGTACCAGGTGTGGTGGGATGTGGAGCATGGCTAGGTAAGGCCATGCAACTACTAAGTGTGGTACATTGTGTGCACCTGCAATCAGGGATGTGTACGTTTGGTGTACATAGCCTCAGTTTTGCTGTTGATCTCCACTGAGCATGCAGTACCTGGTCAGGTAGGTGAGGATTTCTTGTAGTTCATTTAGACAGTTGTTTTTTATTTCTGTCATCTGCTGCTGGTTGTCTGTGATTGGTCATGTTGCCTTGGTCCTCCCCTACTTACATGTGTGTGTGTGTGTGTGTGTGTGTGTGTGTGTGTGTGTGTGTGGTGCTGGGGAGGTGAATGCGGAGTTAGGGTTTTCAACCCTAACACCGAATTTCCTCGCTTTTGTCACTGTGTAACAACTCTAACTGATGCATTAAATAGATTTTTTTGCCATAGATATCCTGTCTTTTTGAGAATGATAAGTACCAATACTACCTGAAATGTTGTGGCAGCACATACATAGCCAAATGCACACAAATAAAGAACACAGTAAGTGATGTAGCAGAATTTTCTGATATGAAGAGTCAGACAACATCCATCTCAAGCATATGCCTCTTAATATTTATCTATTTCCTTTTGCTTACCATTGTTATGTCACATACTAATTTATGGTGTTGCAGTGTTTCGCACACTATCTTTTTGCAGCCAATGAGACTACTCTTGTGGAACATAAACAATGTGACACTCTATTTCTCAGCACCACTGTTAAATATTTAGACATCTTAGATGGTCCTCTTCTGTACCTTTACTAAACATAAATTCTGAACATAACTCATACTTATTACTGTACCTACAAAAATGTTGTCGTAACACTGTAAGATATGTAACACAACATGAATTTTAATGTGTTATCTGTATAAACCTGAAACTTGGTGTAATACCCTTCTTAACCAAAGTAAGGAAACCAAATCCTTTCTTATAGAATATTAAACCAATAAGGCATGACCAAGGGTTTTGTTAATGGTCTGTTAATCACCTGCTAGGGGTGTACTGTGGCATGAGGTGTAGCTGACTGCACATGCCCCTAGAGGGTGATTAACTGATCATTAACATAATCCCTGGGAGTGCCTTATTGCTATAATAATGAAACATGGTTTTAAACAGTGTTAAACCTTGTTCAGCATATGATTAAACTCTACATGTATGTTAATAAAACATTAACATAAGGCTGGTAGAATGTTTGCAGACAATCAGAAAGCTGCATTTCTCAGACCCTTTTTACAATACTTGAAATAATGTTAAACATTTACAAACCAACAGCTCAGTTACTTTGGCAACTAATTAATGAAATATGTTCTTTACACATCATGTAAAGAAACAGCGGGTGGGATATTCAGAAGGGTTGTGCAATGCGCACAACAGTGTCACCATGCACAACCCACTGATGTGTACCAGTGTGATATTCAAAAGGGTAATGTGCCTGGTACAAATGCCAGTGAGTCAAAGCACATCAGTAATGTATGCAGCAAAAGTAGGAGGGTCATGCCCATCCATGTTACACACATCCCAATATTCAGCCCAGGATGTACTAACCCATGAAGTCACAACCCCTACTTGCACTACACACAGTTGATCCCCTCAAAAAAAAAGAGCAACAGCTGGCCACTTACAGCTGAGCTGCCATATTGCAGGGTGCAACATGGCAGCTGCCAGATATGAGTGGCCACCTGAGCTCCAGTGACACCTTCATGATGGCACCCCCCAATGCTGATTGTGGGTATTAGTATAGTAATAATGGTTCTATATCCCTGGTGTTCCAGTATATCACTCACAGGCTGATTGCAGGCATCAGTGCTATATTATGTCAAACCAATCCATCCCTGTTGGTCCAGCGGTGCACCCCTCCCACCCACTAAGCCACACACCCCCATCAGCAGCAGTCAGCAGCTCCTTACCAGCTTTCCACCCCGCTGGCTGATGACTGACTCTGTACAGTAGGGCTGTACACCCATTGGGCCACAGCATAAGCCAATGGGCATGCAGCCCATACCGTACTACACAACCCAGATATATGAATGGATCCATTCACATTTCTTTACTGTGTAAAATGATGCAGCCCGCACAACCATTGCTTACACTGTGGAACAATGGCTGTACACTCCTACTGTATGGAGTCAGTCGGCAGACAGCGGGTTGGCAAGCCGATGGTGTACTGCCACCTATCACTAACTGGTGGAGGGGGTGTGGGTCAGTGGGGCTCAGTACATGGGTGTGCAAGGGAGTAACACTGAGCCACCAGTGATGCATTGTTTTTTTTCATTATATCTCACTGACAACCACAACCATGCTGCGAGCAGTCTACTACACCACCAAGGGTATTGGACCATAATTTCATTACATATGACCATGATCAGATGGAAAGTGGGCTACTGGACCACCAGGGTTATAGGAAATTGTACTTTATCACATATCCCCACAATTGGGTTATAAGCGTTCCGCTGGATCACCAGGGATATTGGACTATTATTTCATTACATATTCCTGCAATTGTGCTACAAACACTCCACTGGACCACCAGTGTTATAGGACATTGTAGTTTATCACATACACCCGCGATTAGGCTGTGAGCATTCCAGTGGACCAGCAGTGATATGGCTGTTTATTATTTATACATATGCACACAAACGGGTGTCGCAGCATGTTGCCAGTAGGAGCAAGGGGCGTCTTTCCCCAATGACTGCAGCCTGGCAGGGTGTCAGGCAGAAGTCATCAGTGATTGGCACACCTGCATGTAAATAGGGCCATTATGACATACAAATGGCCCCATTTCCAGCTTGCATGCATGATAGCCCTATTTGCATCTGCACTTTTGTATATTACAGCAGTTAGCTATGATGAAACAAACTGCAACAGTAATTGATGTGAACAAAATAAGTGACCCGTTAACATGCATAGTCATCAGTCTTCATTACTCACTCTGTAATCTGTGTCATATATATACCTGCACACTAACCTTCCACTATCTCTGTGCAGGAGTACGGGTGTGAGCATATACCATAAGCAAACAACAACAATATGTATCCACTTATAGATGACTTGACCATTGCAAAGCATTACAGTACATCCATCATCTGTGAATGGCAAGTACACCATGTGTCATATCCATTGCACCCCCACGCTACCATTTATCACACTCTTACAATATGGTAACTAGCTCTATTACTACACTAGGCCCTCCCCATTGAAGTTAAAACTTCTTTTGAATTGGTTGAGTATGCATTTTAGTACAGTAGGTCTTATCATCTTGCTTATCACAAAGTTTCTATCTATAAATACACTTCTTATCCCAGTACAGTCCCCTCGTTATACAGTTACACTTATGATGACATACATGCATGACACACCTGTCCAGTACACTCCATAACCGCTCCACACACGCACTGTGATAATTATAACATACTCAGAATTGGCTTACTACAGCTGCTCTCATGTGCCATACTAGCCATACCACATCATAGATTCCCCCTTGATGTAGTACTACCACCTCACCACCTACCCACTGAGAAACAAAAATGTTATCATAAGTGTTCTATCATAATGAATAGGGTACACTGTACAACAAATACCTCCCAGCTATGCATGAAGTGACACCATATAGTACACCTTTATGCATAGTAAAGCAAAAAGTGGGTATTTGAACATAGATAACAGACTGTGTCACAGAATCTCAATAAACAAATGATCCATTCACATGTTGAGACTGTCTACTATGGCACTGTTTGCATCCCCACTTACTCATCGCTTTCGCAAATAGCCACACTGCTCTCACAGTACCTAGCAATTAGTAGCTCTATGGCTGCCTTAAGGGTGAAAGGTCCTCCATACTACTGAACAGATATTGTGGGTGCAGGGGACTGTGAGACTATATCTTACGTGAATAACTTTTATGATGGTACTTATGCTCAGAGCTGGTGCCTGCCTCCTCCTTCACCTCCACAGTTCTTACTGTCACAGCTTTCCTGGTCACTGTAAAACATATAAGTAAAAAATAATATAACATATGCCACAATATATGGTCACTATAAAACATGTAAGTAAAAAATATTGTAACATATGCCACAATATATCAATCTACCACTAAACTTTTATTGTGAAATACATTTTTTTATACTGTCTCATTGTGAAATTCAACCATGTATCACATTTCTCTTTGCTATGACACTTCTGTGTTTCCATGGATGTTGTATCATTCACCAGCAGTGACATCCACGCACCGGGCCTGCTTGTGGATACAGCAACAAACTCACTGACATGAACAGTACCAGCAGTGCCACAACCAATCTTCCAGAGAAGTTTCCACACCTTGTCAGCCACATCAGGACTGCACACCCCAATGTAATTCAGAAACTGTCTCTGTGCAGTACTGCATGTGCCCATGCAGCTGTTCAGTGGCACCCACCCCATTTTCAGTTATTACCCCACTCTTACCATAGACATGCACTATTGTCCATTCAGAAATATACAGATTCTGGCCATATATTACCAGAATATAACAGGCTCAATATCACAATCTGTTACACATGCATGGGTCCCCCCCAACCTCATTAACATGTATTACTATTCTTCCTTTCTCACATCATTATGTGAACAACAGAAAATTCCGTTGTGTATATTGTGTCTGGTCACATCACTACGTCTCTCCTAACTGAGGAGTATATCAACATGCAGAAACACTTTAAATATACCAGCCAAGATCTAGATAACATATATTGGGCTGAGTACCTGTATTACTCATTTAGAACATGAGATGACACAAAAATACAATTCAAATCTGTACAAATATCTTCTTAGAGTGCAATGAAGACAACATTCACCTATAAAATAATAGATAAGAAATTCATAGGACTACAATACTTCACATACAATTGCTGTCAAAAAATGCCATGACCAGATGTGGATCATAGTTAAACCAAACTGAGATGTATACAACTACCATATATCTGGCTATGTAATCTGTTCCTTTTGAATCACCATTTATGTAATGAAGTACTACACCTTGTTCTTTAGAATTTTTAAACAATATACCCAACAGGGTGTTGGTTTACTGGAGTATGTACCACGGCTGGTGTAGTTCAGTCACAAGGTGCAGCCAAGAGACTTAACCATGCCAAGAGTGGTAAACCATCCAGTACACCCACTCCCTAGAGGGGTATATTTCAATTATCCAAATGGCTTGTTTGTTTTTTTTACAAAAAAAAATATTTAAAACATCCATTTGATTTCAAACTTGCTGCTCGTTTGTTTGCTATTCATCCATTAGCTTTGCAGTGATGTGTTTGCGATGAACATATGCATTTGCCAGGGAGTTCCTGATGTGGCTGAGTGGTGGCTGGCACCTTTTACAACAGGTGCACCGTAGTATTTGCAGCACTGAAAAGGTGCCAGCTAGACAATCAAAACTCAGAATTCTATTCAATTTTTTAGTGTACATTGTCTTATTACAAAAATAACATGGGTGCTGGAAGTCATAATAACTTTCTGAAGAGTATTTCCTAAAAAGAAGTGAGTTAAGTAGACCAGATCACACCTTACATAATAGCCTCATACCACCCCAATTATGTAACACAATTATGTCTATCAGTATCTTACCATCTGACGCGACAAGAATGACACTGTCGGTGTCAGAGTGCTCAGCCTCCACAGCTTCAGAATGTGCTGGTACTACCTCAACTGCAACTGGGGGTGCCTGCGCTGGTCTGTGAAAGACGATAATAAGTAGATCCACTAAGTTTTGCATGTAAATGTCATCACATTTTAACAACACTTTCTTTAAGCTTTCAAGATGTTTCAGGCACCTAACATTGCCCGTAATCAGGTATTGCAGAGCCATTGCAGACACATACAAAATCACAATTACTGCAAATAAATATTTCACAAATAAAAGATCATAAGCTGACTCAGTACACAATACTTAGTACTTACATAGTATGACACATGAAATACAATTCTGCTTAAATAAAATTGATACTGGATAGTAACTCCAACACTATCATTGGGTTATTCATTCAAAAGCATCGTAAAATACTTATTTTTTATCTAAGTCAATATCAAGACATGTGTATTGTATGAACTATATATATATATATATATATATATATATATATATATAAATTATGGTAGCACGGTAGTGCTACCATAGTTAGGGTTGAGGAGCCATTTCTATGTTTAACCCCAAAACTTTGCACCTTAATAACTTTGCAACTGTTTGATGGATTTGTCTGAGATTTGGAATTTATGATCAAGAACCATAGGCCTTGGGATCTGCCAAGTTTCGTACTGGTCGGATTTACAGCTGTGGAGTTATTACGTATGATCTTTGCGAGCGTTTACGCTTTTCTGGAATTCTGTGGTTGTGCCTACAGGTCGTACGGTTTGCGTGACCGGCCCGAAATCTTCAGGGAATGTGCAGCCGGGGTCCCTGATGTGCCTTTCGAAGATTTCATGAAAAAATATTAAACGGTTCAAAAGTTATTCAAAAAACAGTTTCCCATTATAAGTCAAAGGGAAAAGTTAACAAAAAGTTCAACACTTTCGCAAATGCATTTTTACTTTCGCAAATGGGCCTGTTACTTTCGCAAATCGGCCATTTTGTTTTCAGTTGGTGATCAGAAAAATGGTTGGCATTTAAATTTGGGACCCTCTAGCAACCTAATTTTTTTGTATTCACCTAGTCGGGCCCTGAGGATGCTTGCCATGTCTTTATTTTGTGTAAAACACCCCAGAAATATGTTTTTCAAATTTCTGGAAAAACTTCATTCGCAAATTACTTTCGTGCTCACGAAAGTGTGGCAAATTTTTGAGAAAGCTTTCACAAATTGCGACAGTAATTTTCTAGTCTGTGGGAAAATGACAGCAATTCTTTGGCACTGCACTGCAAAATAACCGTTGGGAGTTTTGGGCTGAAATTTGAAGGGAACGCAGCCAACATCTCACAGATGTGCCTTTCAGTGTTGTATTGAAAAAATATTACATGGCGGCAAAGTTATGGCACTCCAAAGTTGACAGTTTTTCCCATAGGATAACATTACGGTGCCCGAAGCATTACAGGAATCCTTTGGCACCCTGCTGCAAAATAACGGTTTGGTCTTTTTTCCTGAAATTTGGAGGGAGGACAGCCAACAATACACAGATGTGCCTTTCAGTAGTTTGGTGAAAAAATATCATATGGCGGCAAAGTTAAGGCACTCCAAAATTGACGGTTTTTCCCATAGGATAACATTACGGCGCCCGACACTTAACAGAAATCATTTGGAGCCCTGCTGCAAAATAACGGTTTGGTCTTTTTTCCTGAAATTTGGAGGGAAGACAGCCAACAGCCCACAGATGTGCCTTTCAGTAGGTTGGTGAAAAAACATTACAGGGAGGCAAAGTTATGGTGCTCTGAACTTTTCTTTTTTTCCCATAGGATAACATTACGGCGTTCGCCACGCCTTTCAGGGCCCGTATCTCGGAAACGGTGCGAGATACAGACTTTTCGTCTGAAAACTTCTTAGCCCCTTAATGGGTATAGATTCAAATTAGCCAGGACAGTTGTAAATAATATGACTTTTAAATTTTTTTTCTACGTCGTACGGTTCCTGAGATATAATGTATTTAGTATTCCAAGATCTCATTTTCTTCGATGCTCATTATTTTGCATACATTATTTGTACTCACTGTCTTTCTCAATGCAGGTTTTGGGAAAACCAGCCTGTGCGCCACATTACTGTTACTGTTGCCCTTTCCGCTTGCGGATCCGCATCTACACTTACCATTGACGCTCGCGCCACCATGTGCGTATCGCATATGCTTATTTGCGCTTGCGTTTCTGTTATTTTTTGCCATTTCTGTCTACAGTACTGTTTATCTTACTGTTTCACTTTACATCACTATGCCCATTGACATTTCTGTTTGCAGGCACCATGTTACTATGTGGCAACACATCACATGGCAGACCATTCCCGTCTACGCCACCCGGCCCTCCCGCCGCTGCATTACATTCACTATTTCTCATTATCATTCTCAAAAAGAAGGGAAATTAGGGCAAAACTCCATTTAATGCATTAGTTAGTTGTTCCAGCGACAAAGTGAGGAAATTCGCTGTTAGGGTTGAAAACCCCCTGGACCCCGCCCACCCCCAACCTGCATTGGGGTGCGCATTAGGATACGTGGGTCCTAACTCTCACCCATTCTCCTATACTTCTGTTGCTTTGTAATAGCATGGGGTGAGAGTTAGGGCTAACGACCCAATCGCCTAACTCTGATGAGGGAGTGGCGAAGAATCAAGGGTTTTCGACATGAGAGCCTACTCACTAATGTAATCAAATAACAATACGATAAACAGGTTTACCTCCTAATATATATATATATACATATATATAACACAAAACAATGCATCATTATTTAATAACAGTTATAAGTACTTTTTCCCTCAACACAAGACAAAAACACTAAAAAAATGATATCTCTTGTGACGTATGAAATATTCACTAGTTTTACACTGCAACAACTTGGCTTGTTACATCTTATTGTGATACTAACATGGCGGTAACCAACAAAGACTTCAATCAGAAAGACTTTTGTTGTACTTAGTGATGTCAATATTACTTGTACTATAATATCATAGAATCAGAGGAATTTTGGTTGAGTAACTTCCGGTGGTGAGGCATTCCTTGACAGCTGGCTTCCTGCAGCTTCCCACAATTAAATGCATGATAATGGTACCAGCACTTATCATTCTCAGTATCTCCTCCCTCTGCTTCAAAACATTGAAATGTTGGTGCAACAGCTTCCACTTCCTCTTCAACTGCACTATCATTTTGTTTTTGACTTTCAAAACCCTATGCAGGAAGCTGCTAATGCGCCTCCACATTGAGTCCAACTTCTGATTTGTGCTCTGCTTTAAAATGCTAGCACCCACCTTTGCTTGGACAGCCTCAAGTAGCAAGCACACCTCTCTCAAAGTCCACTGCCTCATGTTCAGTTTTTGATTCTGCAATAAAAACATACACAAACATTCCATTACTGTCATGTCTCAGAGTCTATATATTTCCATGTATTCTATGAAGTATTCTTATTAGAACATGGCAAGAACAGCATTTCACAACCTTGGCATACCACTTCACACAGAAAGTATTTTTCACATGGGTTGTAAGGTGGCAGGTAACACTCCTATGCACGACACATCTGGTATTGATCTTGTAATAACTACCATCAACCACAACTTGTACTTCTGCAACACTGTGAAGCCCCAAAGTTGTAAAAAAAAACCCAGTGCCTACAGTATTGCACTACAATGCATCTAACAAGTGTGGTAGCTACCAAACTATGGGGCTACCATATGTTGGCATCAGCCCTCCCTCACCAATTATGATTTTGCTATGGAAAATATATCATGGTGGTCCACTGCAAAACCACCTCACCCAATTGTGGGCTTTCTGTTTAAAGGTAACCATTGTGCTCTACTGCAGCTACCACTCCAGCTCAATTTAATGAGGAAGTAGAGTTAACAGGGCCACAAGGGATACATTTTATACAGTTAACCCATAATAAGGTGAAAGGGTACAGTCCGCTGTACTGCCAGCAGTAATTTTTTATAGAAAAACCAAGATCTAGTTTTGAAATACATTACCACAAAGCAATTGAGGGGGTGCATCACTAGCGAACAGGTACTGACTCACTGATACCAGCAACAGGTTACTGATGAACAGCACACCTGCATACTAGCCAACACCATTATTATGTGAAATAGTAGTAATAACACCTTGCATGCATTATGGCTCCATTTGGCTTAATGTGCAATGCACTAAATACTGTAATACTTGAACCAACCACCCTGCTGGCCACCAGTGCTGTAGCCCCCTACTCCTCTGTGCCCACTTACCTTGTACTGCCACGGTAACATGCGATGCAGGTTGCCAGACTTAAATATTTAACAATGCTGACCATGCCACAGCACTGTAAAATATTGCCCTGACAACAATCTGCTGCATTGCAGTTGCACTTTGCCCAGGTTTTTTCCACAGCCTGGCACAGTCTGAATATTCCCAACCCATGTCTTACATCTGTGTGAATGATGTATGCAGCTGTTCTGTTTTTTGACCAATATTTTTTGGTTCTGAAAAGAACCTTTGTTTGCACTTTGCTATTTGTTCAAACAGTTTGACATTCTTAGAGGACTTTGAGGATTGCATTTTGAAGGTCTCCCAGGAAATGGCAATTGCCTGCATGCGAGAAGTGTACACCATCTGTTAGGTATAGCCAATCATAATAATACTTAATTTCTGGGTGACGCATGGTGTACATTCCAGACATGCATAGAAATGCAAATATCTGTCTGTTGACTTTTCTTTGGGCTCTGTCAATCCGGTACATATGGTGTTCTGCTTACCAGACCATACACTCTGTAATATCTGAAAAAATGATTTTACAGGCAGGCTACATAGTCATAATAGAAGCAAGATCAATTTTGCTTCTGTTACTAATCTACCCAGCGTTGGTTTCCCAAATCATTGACTCAAGATGTATCAGCAACATGTTCTGGATGAGGCTGAGTACTCAAAAGTCTGTGCATGGTTGGCATGAGGTGCTCCCACCTCATTCCACCACTACCAAACCATAACACAGCAATTTAGGGGCTGCAGGTTTCTCTGAAATCACTATTTTGAGCATACTCAGGCACCTCGTCTCACTATACTGCTTCAACTATCCACAAAGTCCTTTTGCTGTTTTCTGCCATTCTCAGCTTTTAAACTTAGAAGTGGATAGAGAGCTACCAAAAAAGTCAGTGTTCACCCTGCAGTATCTAAGCAGTTGTGAAATTAAAACTGCTATTTTCCCTCCTAACTTCAACCCAGCTTCAGTGGGCTGATGCATAACACACAAATAAAATGAATCATTGGCTACTACTGTGCCTTCATTAACCAATGTAGTCTATGCACTGACTATCACTGCACTTTGGCTGCAGCTAAAATATGCTAGAATTAAGAGGTGGGAAAAATGCATCCTTTTGGTAGGCAGTTTTAAACAATTACAGCTACAGAAACATGTCTGATTGGTTCCCTTTTCTGTTGTTGGTGCACATGCACCTTCCTATCTCCCTCCATTTGCAGCTGTATCTGTGCAAGTAAGCACCAGACTACTATATAACATTAAACAATTGTACCTAAATAATTCAGCATCCTAGGTTATTTCTAGCAACATAGTCAAATAGAGCAGTACAAAAGTTTTGATTAATACTATTTACCTGTTAGTAACACTTTTTATGATACTAGAAAAATGTTTATAAACTATAATGTACTTACAGTTATAAATCTATATCTCTCAGTGTTAACTAAGATGGCTGCTGTTGACTTCTACTACTTCAGTGTTGTCTGTCTCTGATTGGTTGTCTCACAAGGCCTGACAAATATAGCATAACACTGGCAGAACTAGCTGTCAGTCAAATAGCAATCAGATATGATTCGATAATGAATACAGTTGCCACTCCCAAGCTTAAATTTGCCACATTTTCGCATGCACACTACTTTTGCTACACTTTTGAATGCACAACACTACTTTTTGTGACAGTCGAATGCACAGCACTATTTTTTACGACACTTTCATGGACACAACACTGTTTTTTCAAAACTTAGAATTTACAACATACAGTAATTTGATGATTTATTCCAAAAAGAAGCAGTTGCTATGCACGCTCATAAAACAGTCATTTTATGGAGTATTGTTACCAAATTTTCAACACAGGCATTTGAGGACCTCTGTTCATGAACAGTGTCACTGTCATTTTCGAAATGTGCTCCGAACACTGATTTCACACAGCAACTGTGCTATTCTGCACCAGAAGTGTGAAAGCACATTTCAGGCAGGATGTGAAAAATGACAGCTTTACAGTTCACAAAAAGGTGCGGTAAAATGCCAATGTTGAGAATCAAGCATGAAAATAGTGCAAATGCACTAACTTACAAGTGTGCATTGTGCAGTTGCTATGCATGCTCATAATACAGTCATTTTTTTCAAGTGTTGTCACCAAATTTTAAACATAGGCATTTTATGACCTCTGCTCATAAACAGTGTCACTGTCATTTTCATAATGTGCTCCAAACACTGATTTTACACAACAACCAGGCTATTCTGAGCCAGAAGTGCAAAAACACATTTCAGCAAGGATGCTTGAAAATGACAGCTTGCAGTTCACAAGAGGTGTGGTAAAATGCCAGTTTGAGAATCAAGCATGACAATAGTCAGATGCACTAACTACGGTGTGCATTCGCGGAGTTGCTACGCATGCTCATAATACAGTCATTTTATGAAGTATTGTCACCAAATTTTCAACACAGGCATTTTAGGACCTTTGTTCATGAACAGTGTCACTGTCATTTTTGTAATGTGCTCTGAACACTGATTTTGCACAATGATCGTACTATTCTGCGCCGGAAGTGCAAAAACACATTTTGGGCAGGATGTGAAAAATGACAGCTTTACAGTTCAGAAGAAGGTGTGGTAAAATGCTAATGTTGAGAATCTGGCATGAAAATATTGCAGCTTTGGAGATTTGAGGAACCAATCTGATTAAAACATTTTATGACTCTTTTTTTTAATATGTTATACATAAATCATCCGTCTCAATATACAATGTTAGAAGTGATCAACACAATCATATACTAATATTGTCTTTTCCTCTGTCTTTTATACAGGTGTCTGATACTTCAGTAACATTGCTGACTGCCACTGTGAATTAACAGATTGAAAGATGACTAGTAAATACAGACGTGCATGTAGAGAAAGATGAAACAGGTATCATAGTACTTCACTGTTGCTTAAGAATGATAAAAAAACAGTGATGTGAGTTCAAGACATAAAACAAAACAGAGTTCTACTGGAATAGTGAGCTCTGCAGTAACTCACTGCACAACAAAACCTCATACTTGCTCAACAGCAAGTAAAAAAGTTTACCTGAGCAACAGTTGTGTAGATCTCTCAGACAAAACACAACTATTGCTACAGTAACCATCAACAGACCTTCTAAACAGCACCGTAAACTCACAGCTGGTGATTTTCATCTGAGAAAGCAAAAGTATTTCCGATCACTAGCAAGTAAAGCTAAGATCAACAGGCTTATTGCTGCTGTGATGAGACATGAATGCAAAAAGACAAAGAGTCATCTGACTTTGATGAAATTGTGTCTCAAAGTATGCACATTTGTTAACAGAGCAGTATTTGTTCTTCAACGTTTATGGCATAAGATGTCTCATGTGCTTGAACTATTCAGAGACGTTGTGTACGACATCCAAAAAAGGCTACAACATTATCCTACTTTGTACACAATCTCTGTGATGTATTCACAGGTCACTGGATGCACACACAGCACTCAGAGGCATATTTCTGGGAAGAATCTTATTATTCACAGAAAAAAAAAAGCAAGTTCACCATTGATGAGTCCGGTAAGCTGGTCAATGTGCTCAGTGTCTGTGATGACACAGCAATGGACACAAATGATGATTGTGATGCAATCACTATGTCCCATAAACAGCACTGTCTCTTATGGCCATGTGATGAAACCTGCAACTGTAGGCAATCGTCATTTAAAAAAGTTGAACAGTTTGTCAACCTAGTTGTGACAACAGATCACAGAGAAAGATATAAACTGTTTAACAAGATTGACCTTTGTGAAATACATCCACATACTGTACTTATGGTTCACTCACTAGCATGCCTCGATAGTGGTGTTTGTGACAGTGTCTTTCACAACATGCAGATGCTTGGAGTGCATAAAACATGCATGCAAAACTTTGTATAGAGGGTATATGAAGTCCGATGAGTTGTCAATCAGTACACTTGTTTAAATTACTTATTGCAGTCTAGTGACATGCAGGGTGAAATCACATTTCTCAAACAGCTGCAACATGTAACTTCTGTATCAGACACAACTATTTATCAGTCAGTAGGTTCTGCTGAAACATCTGTTTCTTTGTTAAAACTGACATACTGAAACAGTAGCACGGCAAAGAAATTGCAAAATTTGAGCTGGCAAAGGCTCAGAAGTTTGACTCTGTGATGTGTCATGGTGACTGTCTGTGCTACAGCAAACAAACAGTCACAGTGAACCCTGAAACCTTGCACCATACAATGACATATGGTTCCGTCTCTCAGCATTTTGCTGATGAAATCATGACTCTCTTTCAGCATGAACACCGCACTCTGCTGTGTAAAACACTGCTTCTCCAACTAAAGTCTACATTTCTGCCACCAAGGTCACTGTTGAATAATATGGAGGCACATGTTACACCAAGTGAGATTGTGACATTAAATATGTTTGAATGCATTCTAATTCAGACAATGAAACCATTTCAAACCATTCTACAGCTGAACACAAAGACATGGAACATTCCACAGAAAGAACTGATAAGATCTCTAAAGGGTTTTGTGATGTATTTCCCACTTCCTCTACAGGAAAATGTGGAGGAAATCTCTATGGAAAATAGTTTGGTGATTCTTGTAAATGGTGTTTCAACTGCAGTCCAAGGTCATCTGGCAAGATGTTGTCAATGTACCGAAGGTAAAAGCTTGCTCTTAGTTATTTAAAACCAACAATCCCTTTTATGCAGACCTTGACATAGATCACATGACTAGTCTCTCTGTTCAACATGATCTCTTAGAAACAACTAAGCTAATAATTGAGAAGATCAGTGGCCGGACAAGTGACAATGTGTATGAGCAGTACACAATTCACCAACTACATGGCAGCGATCCAGTAGGAGACAACACTGATCTCTATCAAATGAAACAGGTGGAAGGTGAGCCTGTCAGCTTTTGGGAGGCAACACAAGAAGCACACTGTTTCCCAGACTTATTCCCAAAAGGATCAGATGGATGGCTAGATGAAAGGGAAGTGCATATACCGGGTGCTGAGTACTGCACTAGCCGTGTGCTCAGTAAAGATGGCAAATTCAGATGTAACATACAGTACCTGTTTCATCTCCTCAGGGAGAGTGAACTTAGCATTCTGTCTGCGTCTCATTGCACATACTATTCATCTCACAACTCCACTAGATGGAATAACAACTGCTTCATTTCTAGAGAAATTTAAGCAAAAAGATGAAAATGTGCAAGACAGTCTGTCATCCATACTTTCAAGTCTACGTGGCACCAAAGAATATTGGTATCGCAGACACTCCGAAGTGATGACAATGCTGCGAGAGTATGGTGCAGCCATATGGTTTGTCACACTTAGTTATGCTGAATATGCCTGGGATGAGCTCACTGAACTGTTGAAGTGGGCAAATTCTGATGTTGACAGCATTTCATCAATGACTGTCGGAGAAATGCACTTACTTGATCCTATGTCTGTCACAAGACATTTTCATAAGCAGTTCCATGACATTCTGACTTTCATACTGTCAAAGGACAATCCACCTCTTGGTACTGTGGAGCATTAATTTTGGAGGATGGAATATCAAGCACATGGTGCCCCACATGTCCATATGTTATTGTGGATCAAGGATGCACCACGCATAGGTGAACATGAAGCAGCACAAATGCTAGCATTCATAAAGAAATACATCACTTGTCACATTCCAGACAAATATGAAAGTCCTACACTATGGAAGTTGGTACAAAAGTTCCAGTAACATGTTTGTGCAAAATACTGCCAGCGAGTAGAAAAGAACAAATCTAATTGGTACACACGATGTCGCTTCGGATTTCCTAGACGAGTTTGTCAGGATGGTTCCATGAATGAATTTTTTTAGCAATGCGACACCACTTGAAGGCAAAATCAACCAAGAGGGTATATGAGTTACCCAGAAATGAGAAAGAGGTGTACATCAATGACTACAACCCAACTCTTCTCCTAACGTGGCAAGCAAACATAGATGTTCAGTTCATGGCTGACAACTCATTGGCCCTGGTGTGGTACGTGACTTTGTACATAGCCAAACATGAGCAGACTAGCTTACAAGATCTTTGGGAAGTAATTTTCAGTTCAAGCAGGAGCCTGACATCTCAGCTGTGGTCACTGGGCTTGAAGACTCTTTCACACAGAGAATGTGAAGCTTATGAAGCCAGTGACTGTTTAATGGGTACCCATCTGTACTGGAAGTCTGATGCTGTCCGGTTTCTCAGTGTGAACTACAAAGAGAAATGCAAATGTGTACTGATTCCCCATGCTGAAATTGAGGAACTCGCTGCCAATAGACCTTCTTCAACACATATCTTGAAGAATAACCTGATAGACACATACTACCCCCACAGACACAATTACATGGATGATATGTGTCTTTTTCAGGTGGCTAAGTGGTATAACTAAAAGGCAGATATATCACCTGACTCAAAACACATCTACAAGGTGAAAGGAGTGGATGGCTGTCTCTTAAAGAGACACAAGTAATGGCTCATTGACCACTGTAAATTACATCTAGGCACATCGGAGAGCAGAGCGCATTACTACTTTGCTCTCCTATTCCTATTTAGACCCTGGAGGAATGAGTCTGAATTAAAAGGTGACTGAGATACATTCGAGGAAGAAAGCAATCTCAGTTATGAGACTTTCAAAACTAAATACTCAGAGACATACATACAGAGACTAAAGGCTGAGAAAAAACAGCTTGAGAAGGCAGAGAAGCAGCTTCAGGAAGATACTCCTGTTAGCTCACAAAACAATCTTGATCCAGAAGGACAAGCTTTTCTAGGTGAACCTTTGCCTTTAAATGCCCCCAGAAGTGTTAATCTCAGAAATTGAGACAGCCTTGGAACATGGAACACACTCCACTGTCAACCCAGCTGACTTGAGAGAAAGGCTAAATCAGCAGCAACATGTAGTTCACTCTCAAGTCATTGACGCTGTTCAACATGGCCTACTACATGAGACAAAAAAATGTGACTGTCTTGACTATAAACCACTACTGATCTTTGTTAGTGGTTCATCTGGCACAGGAAAGAGTTTCGTTATTGAAGCCATCACTACTGAAATACGGAGCCTGACAGGGTCATCAATGTCTGTTGCTGTTACTGCTCCCACAGGACTAGCTGCATACAACATTGGTGGAGTTACATTACACCGTCTCTTTATGTTGTCAGTAGAATATGGCAATACAGGAGAGTATCGTAAACTGTCATTTGAGGTTGCATCTCAGCTCTGTTCCATGTTCACAAAAATAAAGTTACTCATCATTGATGAAATCAGCATGGTCTCCAATGTAATGCTTGCCTCTATACATCTATGTCTACTGGAGATCTTAGGTACTGACGATGGAGTACCATTTGGTGGGAAAAGTATTGCTGTATTGGGGGGACCTTTTAAAGCTTGCACCAGTTATTGCAGAGCATGTGTTTGCAACTCTGACTGCCAAGCAAGCTAAGAACATTCTCGGCTGCATCGCAGGTTATAACATTTGGGAATTATTTACCTCTGTTGAGTTGTATGAGAACATGCATCCAAGTGGCAATCTGGCTTGCAAATCACTTTTAAAATGAAGCTCATACAGGTTCCTTATCACCAGAACATGTTATGTTAAACAATCAGAGAATCAGAGTAGATACTACATCAATAGGAACAGCATGTAATGTTTTCAGCAATGCATACTCTACAGGGACACACATAGTGTGTCTTATGTCATGACTAAAGAAATGCACTGAGTTCAACAATTTTAAGCTACAGAGAGAAAACCAAGAAATTCTAACTCTATATGCTGTTGATACATTTGATGGTGTCCTTCTCTGTTGCAACCTAGTAGCAAAGATGACTGAATGACTCAGTGAACTCAAGTCAGATGTTTCATGCACAGCTGGCCTAGAAGCTGTTCTTACACTTTGTAGGAATGCACATATCATGCTACGATGTAATCTCGATGTTGAACAAGGCAAGGTAAACGGTGCCATGGGAAACATCACTGACTTTGTCTACAATGCCCAGAAGACATATACCGAGACACTTGTAGTTCACTTTGATAACATGTAACAGCCTGTACACATAGAATCTACCAGTGCGAAATTTCAGGTATTGAAGGGTATCTATGTAAACAGGAAACAGTTTCCACTATGTTGTGCATATGCTGTTTCTATTCACAAATATCAGGGCTTGAGTTTGGATTCAGCAATGGTGGAAATAGGTACAGACATTTTCAAGGATGGCATGAGCTACGTGGCACTTTCACGTGTCCTCAGTCTTTCAGGGTTGCACATTATAACTCTTGCACCTCAGAAAATACGAACTGACAAGCGATGTATTCTTGAGTACAACACGTTACATACTCTACATCAGCCACAAATGTCTTTAATACCACTGCCTACATATCTGGCTGTCTCACATAATACAGTCAAATCTACAGGTGTCAACAAATGGTCACAAGCTTCCAGAAGTGATTCAACTCTAAAGAGTTCAACAAAGGTCGCAATTTTAACTAAACATGCAGAGCCAGCAGTTCATCAGAAATCAGTTGGTGTAGCTGCTGTACCAGTCTTTGACATCAGCACTAGAGTGAACTGCTATGCTAACTCAGCTATGCAAGTTTTTCTACACATGCCACACTTTGTGCAGGCAGTATCTGCTTCACAAGATGCTCCTCTATCAAACGCATTGAAACAGATTGTCAACATGACTTCTGACCAGTCTAGCAATGTGCAATCACTAACACCACTACGGCAGGTGTTAGGTACACATGATGGATGTAGTACATTTGCTGCTGACATACAGCAAGACACTAATGAGTTTATGATGGCTATTATAAACAACTTGGATGAAGACAGCACTCCAATGCACCACTACTTCACTGTGTCCTATGTAACCAAATATGTATGTGTATCATGTGGTCATTCACAGCGTGAAACCACAGAAGACATGCTGTGGATTACTCTTTTTGTCCCTCAAGCCAAAATTGTCAAATATTGACAGCTATTTACCAATGCTCAACGTGGTCACTCCTGTAAAAGGTGTGGAGGCAGATGTACTCAGTCCATACGTCTCAGGAGTTCATCTCAATAGCTGTTGCTTGTATTGCATAGATTTGACTCCATCTTGCTCAGATTTGATGCTCCTATCACAGATTACACAGCTGGTAGAATCGTTTTTAACCAATCAGTGTTTGACACTCACATTGTAGTCTATCACCATGGTCAATCTATACATTCTGGCCATTACATCTGTTTACTAAGGTACAGAAGTGGATGGGTACAGTGTGACAACTCTACAAGCAGTTTTAAACAGAGACTGCCACGACACTTAAAAAATGCATATCTTCTATTATTGAAGAATTATGATGACCTTCATATTTCAGAAGAATAGCAGACAACATGTGGTATTTTTTAAATGACTACTTTGAGGCAGAATCAGTCGTAGTTCAGTACGATTGTTTCCAATTTACAACTCTCAATAAAATGGTAGCATATCAACAAAATGGTATACTGACAGAGACATTTCATGCACTATGAGATCTAAGATCTTGTGTGGATCAGTGACAACATGGAAATTGTTGTAGTGGCTTCAATCGGTGCCAACAGTATTCACAGTCACTGGAGAAACCATGCTTATATGTCTATCAAAGATTGTACATGTCAAAACAGACTCCTTTCTGGCTCCCCTGTTCTGTACATATCTTTTCTTGTAGCTGTATCATATCCATACATAACAAGAAGTTGTTGCCAGTTCCTAACTGTTTGCCTCTGCAGAGACACAAAAGTTGTCCCTTATCATTTTAAATAAGTGTGTAACACATGTCTCATTTACCAAAGGGAACACTCTGTCACAAGTTTTCTATCAGAAGTTTTTTTGTCTATTAGCTGTTGACGTCTAGACAACAGCATCATTCTTTCACCATGCAACAGTGCTGAACTATGCCTGATGTATTTGTTACAGTGAAATTGTACATATGTAAAAATAAAACTCTTTAGTCATAATGAAGCAAGTGAAATGAAGCAAGTGTAAATACTGAAGTAGTTCAGCTTATAATCAAATGACTCTTGCTTACCTATGTAATGACATGGAAATAATATTTGCATTCTCATTTCACCTCACCATCGTTGTTAACTAGTTTAATTGTTATGGTAAAAGTACTACTATAAGAGTCAAGTAATAATTAATCCCTAACGTATAATAGAATACTATAGTGATTAAATTCAGTGACCCATATCTTTCATAAAAACAATGTACTACACACATTTATTTACTAGTTCAGAGCTAACATAGTAACTAATGTAACCATTGAAAGAAATGAGTATTGTACCTGTAATAATATGAAATCTGTTGTACTTGTCATACAAGTAAATGTTATCTATGTTAATAATATTGAAAACTGTAAATCAGACACTGTTACTGATCACAACACACTTCATACCTGTTCCTGACAATGTTTATGAGCGCCTCTATTGAGGGGTCGGGTGGGGAATTTCCCATATGCACCTAGTCAGTGATATATCTTCAGATATTTAACTGAACATACCAGTTAACTATTGTCACTGAAATCATAAACGTTTTATATTCTATTACTTGAACACTTAGAATCTGGTTTTTCGGCCACCCCAGGAACATGCACATTATCAGTCACACCATAACAAATCACCACTGTTTCATGTGTGTAATCACTTCTTAGAAGCTCTTGACATACCTTCATTAATGTAGCACAGGACTAAGGGATGAGACATGATTAGGACATTCAACTACTTAAAGGGTATAAATAATATTGTTAACCAAAGTCTCTTCAAGCTGAGTAGCAAACATATCATGAAGGGGCACAGGCTTCATCTTGATGGTGAGAGGTTCAGGAAGAATGTCAGAAAGCACTTCTTCCCACAAAGACTAGTGAACACTTACACTGCACTGCTAAAAGAGGTCACCTCATTAAAGACAGTGACCAGTTATAAAAGAACCAGGTATATGCATAGGTGGAAGATAAGAATCATGCCTAGGGAAGATGGGAGGACTGTGCAGGGATAGCAGAGACATTAGCTCAAGATGTAAACCCTGCAACATGAGCAGACTTAATAGACCAAATTGCCTTCTTCTGCTGCCTTCTTTCTATGCTGCATTTCCATATATACATACTTATTCCAATTCATATAATCTACATACTATAAATGACACACATTTAGATATATTCCAAACAATGATTACACACATGCAAGGATTGTATTGTGAGACTGATTTTGTAAAAAAAAAATAAAATCTTAACTGGCCCTTTTTCAGTTTCACCAATTGGCAATAACTCTTTTTTAAATGTAAACACCTGTGTTGAGTCTTTACTGAACCATAGCATAATAACATTAGTATGTAACTCTTGTTTCTATTAAGCATGCAAATCAACTGGAAGAAATACTACCACAACTACATGTCCATGGGCTTAATTTTTGCTGTGGCTCTCCACTCAGTATCTGCCACGTGGGTTAGGGTGTGACACATTGCCTGACACAGTTCCCGTAATTCCTAACTATGTTAAGAAGTCTGTACCACCCTTAGTTTTCCTGTGCCTCTCCAATCAGCGTGAAGTAGCAGTTGTAGCGAGGTGTGGTGCATCGCAATGTAACACTATCCAGCTGTGGCTATACACTCAGGATGCAGTAACTGCTATGTGTGCTGCAATTCCCTGGCTGAGCCCATGCAACTCCTAACTGTGCTAACTTCACTGTACCTACAATTACAGAGTTGGGCCATTGATCTCCACTGCCTTATTGTTCCTGGGGATCACCACTCATGATGCAGTACACTTTTTTTGGGGAGCAGCATTAGCTGCCTAAATTCATGCAAATCTTAACTCAGCTAACTTCAGTATCCCTGCAATCAGTGATATCTATCATTGATGTCCATACCCTCACATGTGTTGTGTATCTCCACTGAGATGTCCATACCCTCACCTGTATTGTGTATCTCCACTGACAATGCAGTACCTGCTGTCATGTTTGAAGACACATTGCCTGCCTGAATCCATTCAAGTGATAACTGGACTGTTCCTGTAATCAAGGAGCTGTACAACTGATGTACATTGTCTATCTTTTCCTGTGACTGTTCACTCAGGATGCAGCAAGTGGTCTGCAAGTGCAGTTCCCCCATGACACTGTTCATCTTCATATTTTTTTTGTTCGGTACTCTTCACTCAGTATGCAGTATGTGTGCTAGGGGTTCAGACATTGCCTCACAGAGCTCCTGTAATTCCTAACTAAATTAACTAGTATGAACCACCCTTACTTTTTCTCTGAGTCTCTAGTCAGTGCAGTAGCTGTTGTAGAGAAATATGCAACATTGCTAACTAAGTCCATGATGCTGTGGCTGTACAGTCACAATCAGTAACTGTTATGCATGACAGCATTTCCAGAGTGAGCTCATACAAATCATAACTGTGCAAACTTGTGTCAACCAACAAATACAGAGGAGTACAATTTATGTCCATTGCCTCAGTCTTTCTGTACATCAATACTCATGATGCAGTATGAATTTTTTGGGGAAGCATTAACTGTCTGACCCACCCCACAAATAATAACTATGCTAACTTGAGTCTCCATGCAATCACTGACATCTACTATTGATGTCCATACCCTCAGCTGTGCTATGGGTCTTTACTGAGGATCCATTACTTGGTGTCACAGTTTGGAAAGGCATTACCCGGCTGAGGTCATTTAAGTGATAATTCTGCTTACTACACTGTACCTGTAATTATGAAAGAGTACATGTGATCTGCATCACCCTTCTTTGCCTGTGCCTCTTCACTTAACATACAGCAAGTGCTCTGGAGGTATTGTCCCCTACCCCATGAGACTGTGCAACTCCTAAGCATACTAACTTCTGTACAACTGCAATGATACTCCTAAGTGTGCCAAGTTCTCTACAGCTGCAATGACAGAGCTACACTTTTCATATCCATAGGCATATTTTTGCAGTGGCTTTCCACACAGTATGCAGTATGTAGACTAGTTGCATATTATTTCTGACACCTCCTGCTGATTGTCTCTGATTGGTCCTGCTGCCTTGCTTCTCCCCCCTACTTCCATGTGTGTGTGTGTCTCTGTGTGCCACTTTTGCTTAGGGGGTAAGGGGTGAATGCACATTTATGCTTTTGAACCCTAAGACAGAGTTTCCTCACTTCTGTCACTGTGGAATAACACTAACTGAAACAGCAAACAGAGTGTTTCTATTTAATTTCCCTTCTTTTTTAAAAATTACTCTGACAAATATCGAATGTAATATAGCAGCAGGAGCACGGGACCCACAGTTCTGCCACATGATGTCTTTTCACACACTAACACAGTGCCCATAAACACACTCATGCCATGTGATGTCTTTATACAGTGCCCACAAACACAAATGTTAACGCACATGGTAACACAAAGTGAAACACAAAGATAAAAAGTACTGACAAATACTGAATGTAATACAGCGACTGGAGCGCGGGGGCCTTTGGGCCATGCGCTCCCACCACATGATGTCTTCACACATACTAACAGAGTGCCAGCTAACGCAAATGTTAATGCACACGATAGCACAAAGCGAAACACAAAGATAAACAGTACTGAAAAATACTGAATGTAATACAGCAACGGGAACACAGGGCCCTTTGGGCCTCACACTTCCACCATGTGATGTCTTCACACATACTAACACAGTGTCACCAAATGCAAATGTTAATGTGCATAGTAACACAATGCAAAACACTAAGATAAAGAGTACTGAGAAATACTCAATATGATACAGCGACAGGAGCGCAGGGACCTTCAGGCCCCATGCTCCTGCCATGTGATGTCTTCACACATACTAACACAGAGCCCACAAATGCAAATGTTTATGCACATAGTGACAGAAAGTGAAACACACACAAAGATAAACAGTACTGTGGACACAAATGATTAACATAATGCAAATGCAAGCACAAATCAAAATGTGAAGGGTAATGCACATGGTGCCATAGACATGAACAGTAAGTGAAATGGTTACAGAACTGCAAAGAGAAATGGTAATGTTAACAGTAATGTAAGTGCACAGGCTGTTTTTCCACAAAAGCTGCATAGAGAAAGACAGTGAGTACAAAGATTGTATGCATAATAATGGCTCTCAGAACAGAAAATGAGGACTTGTAATGCTAAATTGCTTAAATCTCAGGAATCGTACGACATAGAAAAAAAATTTAAAAGTCATATTAATTATCACTTTCCTGGCTAGTTTTTTACATAGCCCCTACTAGTGGGCTAAGTACTTTTCTGACAAAAAGTCTGTATTTCACACTGTTTCCAAGATACGGGCCCCGAAAGGCATGACACAGCCGTAATGTTATCCTATGGGGAAAAAAAGACACATTCGCAGTGCCATAACTTTCCCTTCCTGTAATATTTTTTCACCAAACCACTAAAAGGCACATCTGTGGTATGTTGCCTTTCTTCCCTCCAAATTTCATCCCAAAAGACCAAACCACTATTTTGCAGCAGGGCAACAAAGGATTCCTGTAATGCAGCAGACACAGTAATGTTATCCTATAGGAAAAAATGTCAACTTTGGAGTGCCATAACTTTGTCACCATGTAATAATTTTTCACCGCAACAATGAAAGGCACATCTTTGAGATGTTGGCTGCATTCCCTCCAAATTTCATCCAAAAACACCAAACCGTTCTTTTGCAGCAGGGTGACAAAGAATTGCTGTCTTTTTCCCACAGCCTGGAAAAGTGCTGTAGAACTTTGCGAAAGCTTTCGCAAATTCATTCGACAGTGTCGCATGTTCTGCACTACTCCGTGAAAGTACTTTTTCCAGAAATTTGAAAATCATATTTCTGGGGTGTTTTACCCCAAAATAAAGACATGCCTAGCATCCTCAGGATCCGACTAGGTGAATACAAAAAGAATTAGGTTGGTAAAGGTTTCAAAATTTAAATGCCAAGCATTTTCTGATGACCAGCGGAAAACAAAATGGCAGATTTGCAGCAGTAAAAGGGCCATTTGAGAAAGTAAAAACTGCATTTGTGACACTGTCAAACTTTTTGTTAACTTTTCCCATTGACTTATAATGGGAACTTGTTTTTTGAATAACTTTTGAACCGTTTAATATTTTTTCACAAAATCTTCAAAAGACACGTCAGGGACCCTGGCCGCACATTACCTGAAGATTTTGGACTGGTCACACAAACTGTGCAACCCATAGAGATGAGCAAAGAATTTCAAAAAAAGCATAAATGCGTGCACAGATCACGCTTAATAACTCCGCAGCTGTATATCCAAACAGTACGAAAGTTGGCAGACCCCAAGATGTATCATCCTTGATAGTGTATTCCAAATTTTAGGCAAATCAATTGAACAGTTGCAAAGTTATTAAGGTGCAAAATTTTAGGTTTAACATGTAAATGGCTCCTCAACCCTAACTATGGTAGCACTACCGTGCTACCATAAAATATATATATATATATATATATATTCCCTGATGGCTAGTGTCACTCCCACCATGCCATGCTCCATTTCTGATTTTCCTGGTGTCTACAGGCACCCCCTCACCTACCAATCACCATCCCTGTTAAAAAAAATTATATATTCCATGTCTCTAGGGGCCCCCCCATCCTTCTGTTTCATGTAAAGCCCTGGAAAGAAGAAAACAGTCCCTTGGTGATTTTTTTCAAACACCTGTAAAAGAAAAAAAATGGTCCTGCGCTGATCAGCCCCCCATCCCCACATTCCATTCAACACTCATCACCCCACACACCTCAGTACACCTCCACACTCCCTTACTCCCCTAAACAGGTCCCAGATTCAAGATCTGCTCTATGAACAAAGACACGTCTTGCTGCTGGAACCAGCGATTGCAATATGAAAAAGTAAGGTAAATGTGGTTCAATGTATTTCAAAGGGGGTTTCAACTTTTATGCATAAATCAACCATTTTTGGATATTTTGACCCCAAATTTTGAACATGGCATTTTGGGGACCCCACCTCATGAAAAATGTGACTGTCATTATGCAGCTCATGCCCAAAAGGTGATTTCACAGTTGTGTCAGATGTTCAGGACCAGATTAAGGTCCCCCACCTGCCAGGAGCCCCAACAATCCACAAAATATGTTTACTACATACACATTTCTTTCTTCCTGTGTTGCATTTTTTTTTTGTAATGGACTTAGCTACTGATTAATCTAAGCAAGGCAGGAGATGAACTGTGATGTGAATCTCACCTCCCTGAGTAGGTGTTAAGTACAGCTGATAGCTTCAGGGGGCCCCAGCCAAACCGACCTTTAAGATATAAACAGGCCCGTTTCCTTTTCTTTTCTTGAATGTGAATCTTACCTCCCTGATTAGGTGTTAAGTACAGTTGATATCTTCAGGGGGCTCCAAGCAGACTGACCTTTAAGATGAAAACTAGGCCCATTTCCCTTTGCTTTGTCTCCCACCTCCTTGTATCCCACGTGGGGAGAAGTGACTAGAAAGATCTCTGCCCCCCAGTTGGTGTTCCCGATAGGGAGAGTGACTGGTGTAAATCTTAACTGGGCACCCTCTGCAGTAGTTTGTTTATTACTTGTCTCATCTTGTGCATTTGAGGGGGCCCTATCATCCATATTGGAAGGATCAGACAGCCAACAGAACCTGCTTATTGGAAAGCCTGTTCCAAGTTTCAGGTGCCTCTCATTAGCACATGAATGTTCCATGACATGCCCTGCACTGGACCATGTAATATGCAGGTAGATGATGTGGTTCATAAATCCAAGTGATCTGAGTCTACATATTTTCCAGGTTCTTGGCTTGGGGCTATAGCCACTAGGTTATACTACCTAATGTTTTAATTAGTTGTTATGCTACTTGACTGGAAGTGGATTACCACTGTTAAATGCGATTCTCCTCTCAGGGAAAATTAATAGGTGGGTTCATGGATGAGTTTGGGTTGGGGTGATGAGAGTCATGAAAATGGTCACCAGAGTTATGAAAAAAGGAAAAAAATGGGGCTGAATTTTCTAAGTCTTTTAACAATATTACAATTCACAAACAGTATGGCTATGCCTAATCTTTATCACCACCTACAAAATCACATTTTAATGACACAAAGTAGCAAAGAGGCTACAGTGCTATAGATAGGCTTATAATGCCATCGGGGCAGCAGTGGCCTTTAGATCATATTTGTTTACTTTGCATTCAAATGTATATGTTATGGAGCTACAGTGTATATACCTACAATACTACCCCCCATTATGTACAGCTGCCTGCAAATAGTATCTAAAGGCCAACACTAACCCTGACAATCATAAGACTATCAAATAGCACTACAACCCCTTCCCTATGTGGTTTTGTTTGGGGGGGTGCTGTATCAGGAAGTAAGATTGTACTTGTAGTAAGTTAAGTAGTGTGACAAAGGGGGCAATCGTATGCTGAGAGTAGTCTGGTACATACAGTGATTCCACCATTATCCACCAAAAGTTTGTACAAAATGATAGCTATTCCATTGCCTCTTACTATCTTGCACCCTTGATTATCCACCCGATTTTGCTTGTATGAAAATGGGCAGATAATCAAGGGTGCACTGTAGATTAATAGATTGAAATCAAACAGTGTGTGACACTTGGGGAAAAGGGGGAGAAGAGAGTGGTGTGCTCTGTCACTAATATGATTTGAGAGAGGAGACCAGAAAGGTAAGAATTTTGATTTGTATTATGTTGCCTGTATCTCTTTACATACAAACTGTATCCTAACGTGGGATAGAGTTTGTATGTAAATGGATTTTCAAGGTGCCTTGCAGTCTATAACAGGGTCCATTTGCGTCAAGGGAACACGGTCATTATGAGAGGGGGCTTCAGATTTCTCTTGGGCGTAGGGCCCCAGGTCACCTTTACCTGACCCTGTGCAAATTTACCTTCCTGGTGGGATTAGCATAATGACAGTGATATTGTTCATGAGGTTGGGTCATATGAAAGCTATGTTCAAAATTCGGGGTCAAAATATATAAAAGTGGCAGGTATGACCATTCATTCCAATTTCACTATGCAGGCTTGTAAGATTGGAATTTTTAAATATATATATTTTTAAATTATCTGTTTCTGCTCCAGTTCACCCCCAGCTGCCCCATTCAGACTGACCACCCCAGCCCCATCACCTGACATCTCTGGGACTTACCATCACCTGCACTTTCTGCCAGAGGGCTACTGCTGTGCCCTGTCACCAGGTTTGGAGCCTGTGAGGGGTCAGTCATCACCCACAGTCAGACGTGGTTTTCCACTTTTCTCCCACTTCCCATCCCCACACTGAGGCACACACACCAGACGTTCATTCATGAAGGCACACACATGTCCACAGATGTCCAGCAGCTCCTCTATTTCTTGGGTGCTCACAGACCTCCAGTACCCTCGGGCTTCTACATGGGGGCAGTCATTTGGTGGGAGCAACAGTCCTCCCTCCCTGGGAGAGGAGAGCTGTCCTCCAGACACTCAATCTTCTCCCTCCCAGGTTGACACCTGGTGGCCCACTTGCACTATGAACATGGGTCACAAGCATGGCAGGAGGTAAGGTTTAGATGCCTCAGCCTACCATGTCACTGTGCTGACCTTGAATTTTAAAATATTTTGACCCCAGTTTTTCAACACAGGCTTCTTATTACCCCACCTCATATACGTCACAGCTGTCATTTTTTCAAAACCTAGCATAAAAGTGTTTTCACACTTGTGGTGTGGAATGGTACTGCAGTTGCACAGAATTACTATTTGGCAAGGATTCAAAAATTTTTTGTACCGGGTACATGAGGTGGGGTAATAAAATGGCTATACTAACAATTTGGTCACTGTTGTCCTATAAATAGAATTCCAGGGCCTGGAGGGCACTGTGCTTCCACAGCTAAATACATATATGCATCTGGGGGGCGGGGCTCCCACAGGCAAATACAGATACAATTATACTGTCTCAAAAAGTAAGGAAACTGTTTGCAAAAAAAATGTTAATGCATCAGTTAGGGATACACCAACAAAAGTAGGGAAATGTGGTGTTAGGGTTTCCAACCCTAACACCACACAGCAGCCCCACCCTTCATGGACCAACAGGCATTGAGGGTGTGCTTTGGGTTTCTCAGCCCTAATGCTCACTCCATTCTCCTATACTGTACCCATCTCAGCTTTCTTATACATGGAATAAGGTGAGTGTTAGGGCTGAGAAACCCAAGGCACACCCCAATGCCTTTTGGTCCATGAAGGGTGGGGTGGGTTGGGGCATTAGGGCTGGAAACCGAACACCACATTTCCCTACTTTTGATGGAGTATCATTAACTGATACATTAACACGTTTTTTGCAAAGAATATATATATATATATATATACACACACACACACACACACATATATATATATATATATATATATATATATATATATATCATTCATCCTATGAAAGCCAATAGCATGGAACTGGCTGCCATGGATTTTCCAGAGAAATAGCAAACATCCACTGGAGAAGCTCTACGGCAGATGGGAATCCTGCTGAAGAACGTCGTGGACTGAAAGTGCTGCAGAAAAATCAGGGTCTTGCTCATGGCAATACTAGAGTGTTCCAGACAGCTCCAATCAGTAAGTAGGAAGCATCACAACCCCAGTTAATGGACAGCAGGGAGGCCGGTAACTGAAAGCACTACTGACCCTACAGACATGGCAGCATTACTGAGATATTGGCAGCAATGTTGCAAAGCCACAGGTTCTCAGAAATCCAGCTCTTCTTTGCCACCTCAAAGAAAAGGTGATCTTTGCTATAGAGTCAAACTGAAGCAGCTACTGAAGTTAGTGCAATCTGTTAGTCTATGATCTTCTCTCAGTTCCGTGAGTGGGGGAGGAGTGCTAGTTGGAGCCCAATTCATCTCTCTGGTTAAACAGAGGCAATGTGCTGCTGCTTCTATTGATGATCCATTCCCAACATTACCTGCAGGAGGCTCATCCTTCAAACAGTCATGTTGATTCCCATCCTGATCATAGCCCCAGAGATGCTGAACAGACAATGCCAAAAACAATCTTTTTATAGCTGCTTGTCCTCTTAATCAAGGATTGATTGCGGCAGCCAATCAAAACAGTGTTCTGGCTCCAGCTATTCAATTTTTAAATGAGTTCCACTCAGTTGGAATGAGAAAAGAGAAAACTGTTTTAAAATGCATAAACATGCCAAAATATCTGTGTCAAGTGGTTGGTTTGCTTTTAAAATTCCTGTATCAAGATCATTATCATACTTTTTTGTGGTGGGAGACTTGGGATTTGTGCCAAATTGTTGATTCACAATTAGAATAATTTATTTTTCATGAATTCACCAATGATTTTGCAGCTGATATGTGCATATGTATGGTGATTACTGTAGCTCAGTGTTTTGATGTACTGTTTTAATAAAAGTGAACGTGCTGTAGAAAAAAAAAATAGTAGTATATAGTATGAGTATCAGCCCCAGTGGGCTTTTATAAAGAGCTAGGGATTTTTCTTCTTTTCATTTTTTGATGCTTAGTGGCAAAAAAGTTACCACAATGATATTAATTATTTTTCTTGGGCTCTGGTTTACTGCTCAGCATCTGTCTTAACTATGTTTGCCACTGAATGCAAGCTGCAGAGTTCTCTGTCACCACTTCAGCTGGAGAAGACATTCCCAAACCATGAACAGGTGCATCATTGAGAAAACATTACAAGATCATGAATAGTGTTTCATTTAGTGTTAGCCAGAGGTTGCAGTTGAGAGACCCATATGATTTCTTTGCAAACCCTTGCGTCACTTCCAATCATAGAAAGCCCTAAACCAAAGTTTCCTCATGATTTGGTCATATCCAATTCAGTTGATAGGGAACATTTGCAACCCTATGATTCTGCAAAAATGGAGATTTGCAACCCATTTGAGTTTCCTTTTATTTATTTTATTTAAGGAAGGCACACCATGCAGACACTTGTTTCAAGGTGTGACCTGGAGGATAATTGGGTAGGGACAAGATACTGAAAGCAAGACTTGTATATGCAGTTTGGTTGCTGTGACATTATGTGGGGAAGGTGGCAGAAAAATATTTACCCATAATGTTTAGGGACAAAACAATAATGAACAACTATGTGAAATTATGGTGATGTCCCTGGATATTCTGGGTAGGCATCATTTTGCCTTAAAAGTGTTACACTGGTCAGAGCAACCAAATCACACATACGTGTTTTGAATATGTAGCCCAGAAGTCTACAGGTGTAAAAAATGATGCAGTCTGTAATAGGAGTGCCACATTTTTTGTTACAAAGTAATTGACTGAAACTTAACAGTTTCAGATCCATATTATTCTAATTTATTTTAATTTTCGGATACAGCCTTTGAGCTAAGAGCTCATTTATAAAGGTTCGATGTCAAGGAGAACAATACAATGGCAGACAAGCATACTGGGTATGCAGCAGCAAATATGAATTTACAGAATACATAACATCAGTAGTCAAACCAAGTACAAGTAACAGAGAGTGACAGGTTGAATATGGAAGGTTACTCTGATGATTTCAGCATTCTGCTTAAAGAATAGACCCATTTATCAGGAAACCATAATCTTTTCAGTGCTCTGCATTTAACAAAATAAATAAATAAAACATAAAATAATAATAATAAAATGAAAAAACAAAATTAACATGTTTCTACCTTTTTAAAGGAGCAGTGACAACTCTTTGGTGAAAGGCCTTTGACTCCATAATAGATACTTGCACATGTTCAAACAAAAATTAACTTCCACCTCATTCTGCTTTGAATTGTTTTAACTGAATTTATGAAAAACAATGACTTTGAGAAACAACTGACATAATCAGGATAGGCATGTCACAACAGGCTGCTACATGTTGAAGGTGTTAATGAACAGTTTAATAATACTGTAACATAATTAATTACATAAAATCCTTGCCACCCAAATAGCATTTTTCAAAGGACAGATTCAAGAGAAGTATAGTTGAATGGGAGGCTGTTTACACTAATGTCTCACAACTGAGCAGGCCATCTTTAATTTAATATATGCCAGTCAAGTACAGTAATTTTACTACCAGTGCTCCAGATAACTGATATTCAAAAGTGATATACTCCCTATTTTTGACATTAGGTAAGTAAACTATAATTCTGATGAGTAAAAGTGCTTTCAACATGGAAAAACAACTGTTTTTAAAGTATCTATGGAGCATTTAAAAGGGATAAGATGAATATTGGTACTTATCCAAAACAGTCTTAAGCAGTCTTTCTTAAAAATTGATAAGTAGAATAGGCCAGTATGTACTTTATCTACAGTACATCATTTGTCACTACAAAGATCCTCCCGCACTTGTCTCCTACATTTTACAGTGAACACACTCAGTTCATTTTCAGTTTAGTTATTTATTCTATATATGTATAACCAATGTTTTTTTCTTAGGATTCCTAGGATTTGTCAAGTCAGTATCTGTTAGCCATATTGACTTGTCTCTTTAATTTGCAAATATACTCTTCCCCTGACCTTCATAATTATATCCAGTGATTCTATTTAAACGTTTACATGTTTGAATTCCTAACCAGTTCCTCTGGTAGTCCATTTCATTCCACCACCACCCTCTGGTTGAACCAGTGTCCTCTTATGTTCCCCTTATAATTCTCCCCTCTGAGCATTAAGTCATGACCTCTAATGTCCCTGCTAGTTTCCCTTTTAAACTAGACCCAAGCACTCCCACAGATCTCTATTATTGTAGGCTTTGTACACCAGACAAAGGTCCCCTCTTAATCTTTTATATTGTAGTGAGTCTATGTTTAGCTCTTGCAACCTCTCCTCATAGCTCATCTCCTTCACAGTTTTCACCATCCTGGTTGCTCTTCTCTGAAGATCCTCTGGTTTTCTAATGTACCACTTACTACTTGTGGCCCAAAGTTGCACATAATATTCTGTATGGGGTCTTACCAATGCTCCATATAATGGCATCACTACATTTCTATTTCAGCTTTTGATGTTTCTTGCCATACATCCCATGAACCTGTTTCCCTTACTCATCACCTCCCTACACTGTCTGTCAAATTTCAACTTAATATATACTCCCAAATCTTTCTGTTTTTTTGTTACCTTTAATTTGTCTCTGTTTAGGCTGTACTTGGCCCTGATATTTCTTGATCCAAAGTGCATTACCATGCACTTATCCACTTTAAAAGAAAATTTCTTGTTTCCTGCCCATGTTACTAGCCTATCAATCTCATGTTGAAATTTCACAGCATAGAAACATAGAGGTTGACAACAGATAAGGATCACCAGGCCCATCCAGTCTGCCCATTAGTTTGTATCTACCTGTTGATTGAGCCATAAGGCTCTACTCATCTTCCCATGGAGTTTACCAATGCCCCCATCTTAACATCATCTGTGAACTTACTCAACCATGTGTGTCCACTTCAGTTTAGAGATGCCACAATCAGACTGAATATCAATGGTCCAAGGACTGATCCCTGCAGGACCCCGCTCATGACCTTTGCCCAGCTTGACAGATACCCCCTCACATTTATCAACTGTCTCCTATTTTCTAGCCAGGAGCCTATCCATCTTAACAATGTATTATTTATTTGTGTATCAGTCAGTGTTTTCATTAACTCTATGTAAGACACTAAGTTAAAGGCCTACGAGAAGTCCAAATATATCACAACCACAGGAACTCCCCTGATCTATAGCCTGGCTGACTGACTCAGAGAAATTCATGAGGTTGGTAAGGTATGATTTATTTTCTCTAAATCCATGTTGTAGAATATCTACTTGCCCAGTGCTGTCCAGAAGAATCTTGATACTGTCTTTTATTATTGATTCAAGCATTTTTTCCCGTATTAATGTAATAACAACCAGCCTGTAGTTCTCTTGTTTACCCATCCCCCTTCTTATAAATCAGAGTAATTGAGGCTAATCTCCAGTCCTCCACTATACAGCCCTGACCTACTGAAGTCTGAAATATATCAGTAACTGGCACACTAATGATCTCTGCTGTCACTTTCAAGATTATCAGATGTAACCCATTCGGCCCTTGTGATTTATTTATGTCTAGGCCTCTTAATCTTTTAAGTGCATCTTGTATGGATGTATCAGTTCTACATCCCTCTTTATTTGGATTTAATGCATAGTTCCCTACTTTTCTGGATTTGCTTATGCTGATGAAGCATTTATTTAGCTCTTTAGCCATTTCTTCATTATCCATGATAGTAGTACCATTTACCAACAGGGGTCCAACCTGAAATCCTGACCTTTCTTAGCCCTCCAATGTAACATATGATCAATTGCTTAAAGAAAAACTAGTATAAACAGCATATCATAACTTTATATAAATATAAATATTTAAAGTAAAAACCATTGCTTTTACAGAAGAGCATAACAAAAAGTATCACTACATATAAATAAGTATTCAGTTGCCCCTTTTTCTGCTCTTCTGATTTATAAAAACACACTTTGTGCACATTTTGCAATAGCAAAGTTAATGGATATGAAGCTATTATTTAGTAATCACATGCTCTTTATAACAATGTTGGTAGGATCCATTTCCTTCTCAAATCCTTTAACTTGTCACATGAAAAAAAATGTATTGTTAAACACTCCATTTCATAACCCAAGGTACAGAGATCATTGGAAGTTGCATTCCATGAATAATATGAAGTTATACCAAAACCAAATCAATTGAACCTTAGTCTGGCTAGGAGTTTTGTGTGCTCAGAGATATCACATTATTTCAGAAATGCTTTAGTTTCCCATTCTTCATTTATATTTAGTATTTTGTAGAATTCACATTTTCTTTCTTGTAGATTATTTAATCTGGCCAAATTGGTTTGTCTTGCAATATCTAATGCTCTGCCATTTGCCTTATTTTCATATTCATTGATGTTCCTCCTAGCAGTAGCATCATAAATCTTTCTAGACCCAAACATTTTACAGTTTTTACTAAATTAATAAACCATGAATAACCCCTGGACATGAAACATTCCTGCTAACATACATATATTACATTATTATCTAGATTTGTCACAATTTTTTCCAGTATTTTATCATACATTTTAAAGTTTTCACTGTAACAGCCCAAATCCCTTTTTCCATTCTTAAAAATTCTGGGGATGTTATATGTGGCAGGCCCATAATTAGTCTTAAATTTTGAATGTGTTCAAGTGAGCTAATCTGCCCTCAAGAACCCCACATTACCACTCCATATAATACAGATGTTGATATTTTCACCAAAAACGTTAATATCATTGCTTTGAATGATTTTACTGCAAACAGTTTACTAAATCAATTTATCCCAAGTGTAGCCTGACGTAACTCCTTTTTTCTTATTCTCTACTGTTGATAACATATTTTACTATTTTTATATATTGTAACACTAGAATACATAATATTATTTACTTCTTCTAATCTCTCGTTATTATAGGTAATATTCCTTATCATCTTATTTGACAATCTCATTACTATTTTTATTTATATTTAATTCAAGTTTCATATCTAACATAATCTTTTCTACCCTGTACAATATTTTCTGTAAACCAGATACAGCATGTGACATTAATAATGCATCATCTGCATACATAACAGCTCTGCATGGTGTATCAAAAAGCTTTGGAAAATCTGCTTTTAGGTTACTAACATTCTCTATTACTTTATTTTTATAAAGATTAGAGTGGAGGAAAGAAAACAATCTTGTTTGACTCCCTTTTTAATAAGCATATCATTAATAAGGTTTCCTTTTTGATTGTATTGAATTTTTAGTACAATATTTTGAAGTAACAACTGCAAAGGTTTTAGGAAATTCAAATCCAAACCATATTTTTCCAATGTCAACCAGAGGTTAGATCTATCAAGATTATCGAAAGCCACCTTGATGTCTATAAATGCCATGTCTTCCTGGCTATTTTACTCAGTGTTTTTTTATTTAACTCTATAACATTTGGCATCATACCATGGTAAATGTTCTCTAATATCTTTTAGTATATGGGTTTTCCTTGGACTATGTTTGAGTTGATCCCAAAAAATTACTTGATTATATTAATATGTTTCAATAATCCTTTCATCTTTTTCATTCATAAAGAGCAGTTCTTCTGTTAACCAAAGAGGTATATGGTCGGTAATAGGTTTCTAAGTTTTGTTTGTTTTCTGATACCTTCCTTTTCCTGAATGTTTATTTCAGCAGAAATATTTTTTATTTGCTAATTTTTCTGATTTACGTGAGATTCTTTGTTATTCTTTATAATCTCTTACACCTTCTGTAACATTTGTGTAGCTATTGTATTTTCACTTTGTTTCTTATTTATCACCTGTAAATCTTCACCTCTAATATAATCTAATATAATCTTCTTTTGATGATATGTTATTTTTCCCTATCTTACTGATTTTTTTGTTTTACCTTTTCTTGATTGTTGCATCAGATCCCACTGCTATCCCTTCAGTTATCTGCCTTATTGTTTTTTCCTTTGTTTCTTTTTCCCTTCATTAATATTTTTATTCACCAAACTATCTGTCACTGTATTTTATGTTGTTAATAAGGTCAGTATTTCAAGATATTGCTTGCTTTGAGACCTAATAGCAGCCAAAATTGCTTTGTAATAATGTAATCTTAAGGTCATGGATGTATTTTCCTATTTGTATGTTTGTTTGGGCTGCAACATAGTCCAGCCCAACTTTAGGGGTAGATATTATAGTCTCCCAATGATGAAGGTTAAGACAGTTAAGGCTATTTAAACATATTTCTTGTTTGATACTAACATAACTACCAGACTTTAATCTTTTTTCAACAAACTACATAATGATCCTGGGATTGTATTGTATGTTAGCAAGTGTGGATTACTTAGGGAACAGTTTAAAGGGGATCTGGCCAAGAGAAGTATGGAGGATGGGGAAATACACTAATTATGCAGACCTGGGGTGGGATATACTTCTCTGGCAAAATGTATACAGGGTTGGGCTGATACAAATTCCACAAAGAATTACATTAACTGATGCAACATATTCCTCCTTGGTAGTTTTGCATAAGGGAAAACTATTTTTTTAATTCGTTATTTATCTATGTCCTTAGCTGGTGGGTTGTGCCTTTGATTCCCTGTCCAGCTTGCCCTCATGGCTGCCACCCCAGTCATGGCCAGAGCTCAGACCTCCCGATCACAGCCCCTCCTGGCAACATCACAGCGGGTACTTACCCCACCACTGTGGAGACCAGAAGGCAGGACCAGGAGGGAGCTAAGTTGGGCATGTCCATGACAGAGCCATCAGGGCAGCCTTCATGCTGCCAAGGGATTTTTTAATTTTCTCCCCCGCAGAGAAGGGTATGCAATGATGCCAGTGGAGGGAGTGCACACAGATCCACATGTGCACTTCTTGGTGTCTTCCCCATCTTCACCCCTTTTCTTCAGCATCAGCACACTGTCCCCCAGTCTCCACCTTGGGCCAGTCGAGCGTTGACTATTAATGCCCCCCTCCCTGGAGAAGGAGAGTAGTTGAACACTCAATCCTTTTCCAACACTGTCAACCCCCAGCAGCCTGTGCTCATTCCTGAACATGGGTCACTGGCATGGTGCAAGGTAAGGCATCCAGTGCATCAGCCCTCAGCACCACTGGGCAGGTGAAGGGGAAATGATTTAAGGTCCGAAGGCCAGGTGTAGTCTCAAGTTTAAAAAATTGTAAAATAACCAACTTCTGCCTAATGTTGCTCTTAATACTTCCTGAGGATGTGGTAATTAGTCCTGGCCCTATGCACACCCAAAGAGATGAAAGGGGTACTGGAGAAAGGGAATTAAAGATAGTCTGTTTGAATATTAGGAGCCTTCATGCCCACATGTATGAACTAAGAGTACGGGTTGAGGAAGGTAAACATGATGTAGTGGGAATAAGTGAAACCTGGTTGAAACAGCATGTTACATTGAATCAAATTCAAATGAATGGTTACTCAATATTTAGGCAAGACAGGGAAGGAAACAAAAAATGTGGAGGGGTGATGTTTTACATTAAGGATGAAATTCTTGTTGAAGAAGTGACCAAGGGGCATATAGATGGAAAGATTGATTACATAAGCATTATGATTAGATGGGAGCTACAGGATGTAAACATCTCTGCCACATCTGTTTCTACTGCCCCCAAATAATAAGCTAATAGAACACTCAGTATTTGAACTATGGACAAGCCCACACAAAAACAATAGAGAACATATTACTGTATATTAGGGGATGCAAACATAGACTGGAGACTAGAGAGGGAAGCAGGGAAATTAAAGGCAAATATGGATGCTGCCCATTTTGTTCAATTGACAGAGGCATCTACCCACTATAAAACTACAAAGCAAATAACCACACCACAATAGATTGGGTAATAACAAATAGACACAGTAACATTTCAAGCTTCAATGTTCAGACCACTGCCAGGCATTTTATTATTTATTATTTATTATTTATTTAGCTTTTGTTAACCAGGTAAGCACACTAGACAAAAACAGATGCCTATTTTCATGCATGACCTGGGAGGTTACAAGGAGACAATGACACTAGTAGCAGTCAAGTAATACAATGCACAGGTAAAAAATTTACGGGCAGTTCAGTGATGAGACAGAAAGGCAATTCAAGGTAACACAGAGTGAAATGCAAGATGCCAGTCAAGTTATACAATGGGCAGGTAAACAATAAACAGGCAGATTCAGTGATAAGACAGTGAGGCAATTCAAGGTAACATAGAGTGACTGCATGAGGAACAGGTAAACAATATCATTTGTATATGCAAAATGCAAAAACCAACCCTCCCCTCCTAGATTTATAAATAAAAGGTGCATTAATAGATTAAATATGGAGGCTTACGTAAGGGATTTAGGGCAGACAGACTAGGAAAAGGTAATTGCTTTGGCTGACCTGACCACTAAGGTAGAACAGTTTAATTGCCACATAAAGAAGTTATTTAACACACATAACCCATTCAAAAAATGGAGGGTGGAAGGGGAGGTTTCTGCATGGTTAAACAAGAGTTTAAGGGATCAAATTTATTCTCGAGAGGTATCTACGATCAGTATTTAAAAAGCAAGGAAGCAGAAAGTTTAAGACTGTATAAAACACTTAGGAATAAAGTCAAAAGGGAAATAGCTAAGGCAAAGCCAAGTTACTATCAACAAGCCCAGTTAAAAAATATAAAAGACCGAAAGAAATTCTGACAGTCTTTGAGACAGTTTTACAGCCCCCAGGATGACAGAAACATTGAAAGTATAAAAGCAGGTGAAGTATTAACTCAAGACATTGAGGTTATGGCTGATTGTTTTAATATATATTTTTTTATTTCAAAAACAATGCGTGCTCAGAATGATGTGACAGGGAAAGATGATGAGGGTATGATTAAACAGCAACCTGTACTGCTGGGCAGTGAGGTGCCATCCTTTACATTTTAAAGGATAGATGAAAAAAGAGGTATTAAAACTGCTACAGAGCTTAAAGGAGGCAAAAATAGTGGGGAAATAGATGAGATAACTCTTAAATTATTAAAACTATCAACAATGCAAATCAAGGGCCCAATAACTGTTTATTTAATTTATCAGTGGAGCAGGGACTCATTCCAACAATTTGAAAGGAATCAGGCATGATTCCAGTTCACAAGGGGGAGATAGGCTTGCCATGTCAAATTATAGGCAGATTTCCCTTCTTGTAGTGGCCAGCAAGTTGCTGGAGAAATGTGTTCTTCGCCAACTGCTTGCATATATAGAAGGACATAAAATGCTTAAAGACCAACAACATGGTGTTTGTAGTGGGCAATCCACTGCAACAGCACTGGCCAGGTTCGCAAATGCTGTGCTGGTGGCTACTAAAATTAGGAAAACCACCAGTGTAGTCTTTGTGGTCCTTGCCTGATGCCTTCAACACTGTGGACCATGAACTCCTGTTGTGTAAAATGAGAAGTATGGGAGTAAAGGGAATTCAGCTAAATGGTTCAGGAGTTATTTGGCCAATCAAAAACAAAGAATAAAAATCAGTAGATCCTTGTCACAACCAAGGGAAGTAAAAGCAGGGTTCCCCCAAGGATCAGTGCTGGGCCGCCTTTTGTTCTCAATTTTTATGAATGAAGTACCCCCCCACACACCTTTTCTATAGAAAATAGCATATTTTATGCAGACAATATGGTCATTTGAGACTCTGGATTAAACAGTGGCAATAAACAGATACCTCTCCAAAATAAATACAACATATTGGCAAACTGGATCGGGGCAAATCAAATGCTTTTTAACAAAAACAAAACAAATATAATGATGTCTGGGACTCCACAAAAATGACTGAAGCAGGGTAAATTACAAATTAAATGGAAAAATAGTTTTTTTTCTTCCATTAGTTTTGATTTTTAAATACTTGGGTATATACCAGGACCCCAGTTTTAGTATGATATTTCATATTGATAGACTAGGCAAAAGATTAAATCAAAAACTACTGTAGGTTTTCTGTATAGAATTGTAAATTCTGTAACTGATGAAGCATGACAAATAATAGCCAAATAGGTTCTTATGCCTATTCTGGACTATGGCAATGTCACCTTTGTCCATTATAATGGGCCATTTGAGTCCAAGTACAAAACCCTTTACAACAACACATGAAGAGTCACTCTTAGAGCCCCACTAAGAACTCATCACTGCCAGCTGTATGAAACATTGGGTGTACATTCTCCAGAGAAGTGATTAAAGGGCCTTGCAACTAACTGTCTCTATTGTGTCGCTATGCCAGCTGAACCTTTAGTCTCATCAAACACCCTGGTATCCAAAAAAGTGAGATATATACTAGAAATAGTGGGTTGTCACTTCATTCAATTTCTGTCATTACATTACAAATGTGCAGAAGGGCTTTCTTATGGTATGTTCCATCTCTTAAATGAATATGTAAATTTGATTAGAGAGGCACATAGTGCACCACATTGTAAACAATTGTTGTTTAAACTTTTATATGTTGAGAATGTGTGTAGATGCAACTAATTGTGTCTAATTATATCTATTAATTGTATTTTGTACTTAATGTCTATATGTCAGGCTTAGCTGAAAAAGGGATGCACCTAGTCCATTTCCTGGTTAAAAAAATCCTGTACTTAACATTCATCAAGTTTCACAGTTTCAGACCACAAAAAAAGAATCTCTCTCTATTTACTTAAGTGTGGATCCAATTCAACTCTTTGGACATAAGGGGAAATAAAATTATCAGTCTTGCAAAATATTATTGACAGTTTTCCCTTTGAACTGATCCATGGGTAAATCAATGTTATTGTCATTAATAAGATTATTTATTTTTCCAACATTTTCCTCCAGATTAGAGCTCTGACTATGGCCTAATTTCCCATTCTTGGTTCTCATTTTATCATTCCACTTTAATTGTGGTGCTGATATGCTCATAAGAGTTTCTTGTGAGCACTTTTTAGTAGCTGTTTGAGTTTCAGCTCTTTTTATCATGTTAAAAATCTCAGAATATGGATCATCTACTTGTGTGCTTATCACTTTTTTTTGGAGATGAGCTATGAAAAGGTTTCTGTAATTTCATAGATTCTACTCATTTTACTGTGCATGCATATTGTTTGTAATCAACAATTTCCTTGTTCTTTTCCTAAAATCACTTTCTGAGTCATTTTTTGTTTCTCATCCACATATGTTATATTTCAAACTGAGATAAATTACTAATCCATAATAAACAAGGCAATACAAGAATTAAAGAGAGATTATACATAGTAAGTAGTTGAATTAAGTAGATGAGTCTTAAAAGTAACCAATAGTAGCATTTTATCTTCATTTGTTAGACTACATATTTGATATGGAATTAAAACATTCAGTACACTGATGTATACATACACAAATTTCGTGATAATAATTATCTCAAAAAAATCCAGAATGACTTAAATATTCTAATGATCAGCAATCACTAACCAGCATTTAATAGTCTATGTCTGTAGCCTATAACTGCTAATCACTGACTGGCAAACGGTATCTTGTAGGTCTGTTTAAAATGTGTTCAACTAGATGCAAGAGCAGATTAAAAAATGTTTATTCACTAGGACTGTACAATACTAATAAATCAATTCATGAAGTCATAAAATAAAGTACTGTAATTAGTACTTACAGTTCATACTTTTGTTACAATTTCCTCCATCAAGTTTCTTTAAGTTAAGGTTCTTGCTTTGAAATTCCTGGACCAGATCTTCTTGCAGATGACTTTCCCAACTTTAGTTTCCCAGTTTCCCAGTCCCTCTCTGTGGAGTCCCTTTTCAACAGCTGATTTCTCTTTTATTTCTTTGACTTCTTGGCCTCTGTTCACTTGTTCAGTTTCTTTTTCACTTTTTTTATTTTGGCCTTGATTCTTTTATTTCTTGCTTTACAGAGATTCTTAGGTAATGAGTGTGGGGAAGGGGATATAGCCTTGAAAGTAAGAGACAGAGGAGAAGACTAAGCTGAAATTCAAGTTGGAAGTACACCTGTAAATATGAAAAAAATCAGAAGCAAAAACTGGCAAAACACCTTAAAAATTAACTGATAAGAACGTTGGCAAAGTCAATGTCCACCAAAGCCTGTATTTACCAAGTGATAAAAGAAATCTAAAAACTTAGTAGCATAATAATTGTGCATTAGATTTGAACTTAGATCTTTGGTTACAAACATTTATTTTTGCATAAATTAAGAGTGAAATCTAACTAAATAGTTATCTACCTTAGCCGCTATTTGTACAATGTCTCTGAAAAGCTGTATCCTGCTGTTGTAATCAAACTGTTTTTCATTGCTATTGTAATCCATTACTGATACCATGCTGTTACTGTCAAGAGCTGCACTCTACTACTGTAATCCCACCCTTACTTTGACACTGTACTGTACTGTTTGTAACCTCCTGGGTCATGTCTGAAAATAGCCATTTTTATGGCTAGCACACCTGCACAGTAAACAAAAACTAAATTAATAAATAAATGTAGTGTGATTGGGAAAATAAAATTGGCAAGCTAAAGATCCACCTGAAACATTTTTACTTATTCTAACTAGTTGATAAAAAGTGTGTCTATTAAAATTCTGACCGAAAGCAAGGTCTCACTTAGTCCTCAAATATTCTTCATGAGGTATCAGAGCGTCTTTGTATAAAATTACAAGCAGAGAGAATAAAATTATATGGCAGACCTCTTATTTCTTGAAAGTCCTTTTACAAATACTTAACTGGATCATGGTCAGAGCAATAAGGCAAAATTCAGGTATGGAAATGCCAGCACATGCACTGTGAGCCCCAGGCCATGTGACCCAGAACACCAGTTTCAAAAAAGAAATGAAAAAAAGAAATACAGAAGAAAAAAAATTATTGTTTCTGTGGTTTTTTGATTCTTTTTATCTATTAGCAACTATTAGCAATAAACTGTTGGCTGTACCATGAACACTTATAAATCAACTATTCTGGGTGGAGCCACCTTTGGTTGCACAAAAAACTGAAAACACTTGTTCAAACAAGCTGCCACTGATTTTGAGAAGGATGGGATAGGGAGGGACAGAATAAAATTAGACTATATTTCACAAGGCTACTAATACATCTTATTAAACAAAATAAAGGGGAATAATTATGAATGAGCTGCTAAAGTAACCAATTTAGGTAGCATAGAGACACCATATGCCATGGTGCGATACAATATCATGATAGGACAGTGTTACAATTAAAATAAAATAAAATAAAAACAGAACACAAAGATAAAAGATGAAAACAATAATTGTTTAAAATTTAGATAATCCCAATTTTCATTGTTATTGGCATAGCTTCAGGCTACAATCTCTGACTACAATAGCCAAAAGCAGATATTAGTTTCTGAGAAAACAGCCGAGACGATTCTTCATTTGGAGGTAAACAGTCACATCTTCTGAGCTGCTTTCCCCATGGTCAGCTCTCTGCAGAGCCCCCTGCAAGTATCCCCTTGTGGTGGGCTCCTTTAGCCAACTTTGGACTCCAAGTCTGTAAAGGGAATAAAACAGTAGCAGGGAAAAAAGTTCAGAACTCAAGCTGCGCACGTTGAAAGAGAATCATATTTTATTCCTAAAACTAAGGCAACGGTGCCATTACTTCAATTATGTAAAATAATGTGTTTCAAGTCCCCCTGCTGTCCTTTTATCCATGTGGCCTCCTCGAGAGCAACACCCCAACAGCAAAACTCTAAAACAGACCATTACAGCAACAGTTGCTGTAATGGTCTGTTTTTGGCAATGCATATTTCCCGTTGTCCTGCCCCCTCTCTGGAACAACTCTAACCTGGAGTTGATTATATTTGAATGTGGAAAGGTCCATGGGGCATGGCTTCTCACAAAAAATATAGTCTTTTGCAGGGGCACAATACCCATGTTGGTATTGTGCCGTCGCTGTGAGGTACGTCGAGATTCTTTCTGTTGTGCACACTTAATGCTTCACTTTTATCCTGCCTTGAGACATCATGCAGCGACTCAGCTTCCCAGAATGTACTATGATTGAACACACTTAACAACAATGCATAGCTTCTCCCCCTTCCCACACTTCCACACCACTCACTCAAATGCATCAGCTTCTCCCTGTGGTGCCCTCCCTTCTGGTGCTTGCAACTTCTTCTCCCAGCCCTTCCCCACTGGTCACTCAAATACATTATCTGCAGCCAACCCATTCTCCATTCAGACATTCATTATGTCTGAAGTTCTTCATTTTCCACTCATAACAATTTCACAATTATAACTCATGTTATTACTTTATTAATTTTACCCTCTATAGTATCTATGCCTAACAACTACACCATGGCTACAAGAAAGCAAACATTCAACATTGACAAATGCTTTTTCTTGTTAGTCTACTCATACAGTATTATGTACTAAAGTTATAATGCCCCTGCTGGGATTGTAACAAATCCTAGTTTTTGCTGCAACCTGTCACACAAAACCTGTCCATTAAATGTTGGTGAAGTGTTTTGTGAACTGAAATGGAAACAATAACATTGAATACATCTGTATTTTGAAAGTGGGTCATGTCATCCAGACTGCTCCAGGTTATCCACAGGCTTCTTTTGTTTGGACTGAATTCCTTCAAGTATAATGTTACCTTACAGGGTTAGGGAGACACACTGGGTTGTGTGATTTTCTTCAGGTAAAGGTACCATATCACATATTTTTCATATTAAGAACATTTCTACTATCTCAAGTTGCTATCCTTAACTAAGTTTATTTTCTATAAAAAAACAAACAAGAAAAAAAACAATGTCAGCAGTTTGCAAATGCTGAATCCTTGGTCCTTTGCTTGATGACTAAAGATAAATGTAGTGAATCACAAAGCTGAACTAAAAACATGGATGCTCCTGTAGTATACAGGTTTTGTCACAACCTGTGATGCAGGCAACCTGGGTTCTAACCCAAACTGGGACCTTTATATGACAAGTGCTATAGAAATAGATTTTGCTTGACAGGAAAAATAGTGGTACTTTAATTTATTAGAGAGCAAAAAGAGCTGCTCGAACAAGGAAGGAGTTCTTCATGATAAACAATAAATTACACAGAAGCTCAATCACAGAAGTCCTTCCAACATGAATAACTGCTGTCCACACCAAAATTTGTTCAAAAGCAACAACAGTTTAAACTGTTGTAGCTTTTGAACAAATTTTGGTGTGGACAGCAGTTATTCATGCTGGGAAGCGTTCCATGATTGAGCTTCTGCGTGGTACTTTTATTACTAGATTCCTGATTATGCCATCCTTATTTTACAATTTGAAAGCAGAATCCAGGCCCACACATGCCTTTTCCTCTTAAACATAATAATGATATGGTGCATCAACTACAGACCTATCTTCTCTCTCCTGTACAGAGATGTTGCAAAATTTAATATAGCCAGCAAAGTTCTAACAAAGTTTGCAAATTTGCCTCTTCGGAGCAATCCATGAAGTTTTGCTAAAAGGCTCAAAATTCACCTACTGTATGTAACTTTGCTGTTGGGTTTTTTTTTTTAGAATTTCACCATGAAGTGTGGAATTTCACCCACGAATGGTGGAATTCCACCATTTGCAGGCAAAATTCCACATTTCAGTGGTGAAATTTTGTACTTCCTAGGTGAACTTCACACTTCGTATCTGGGTATTAATCCATGATTTGCAGTAAATTCATGGATTAATTCATGGAGCGAAGTTCCCCAGCTTCACCCATCTCTACTCCTGCATCACCAAAACTAGCCTTAAATGGAGAAATCAGTTTCCATTAGTATAGTCAGCCTCATCTCGGTAGTGGGGAAGATCATGGAAGCACTACTGAAGGAGAGATTGGTGTAACATCTGGTTGTCAATGGACTACAGGACCCAAGGCAGCATGGTGTCACCAGGGGGAGGTCATGTCAGACCAACCTTGTTGAATTTTTTGACTGGGTGACTAGGGAGGTGGATCAATGGAGGGCAGTGGACATGGCCTATCTGGACTTCAGCAAGACCTTTGACACTGTGCCACATAGAAGACTATTACGCAAACTGGGGAATATGGGTGTGGGCAGGACAGTAGTGTGGTGGGTAGGTAACTGCCTGGGTGGCAGGACACAGAGGGTGGTGATAAATGGCTGTCACTCCACAGAGGAAGAGTGACCAGTGGGGTACCACAGGGATCAGTGCTGGGACGGTCCTATTCAACATCTTCATCAGTGACATTGTGCAGGACCTAGAAGGCAGAATTTCACTGTTTGCTGATGACACAAAGCTCTGTAACAGAGTAGACACATCAGAGGGTGTAGACAGAATGAGAAGGACCTGCAGAAACTTGAAGAATGGTCAGGGGTTTGGCAGTTGAAATTCAATGCAAAGAAGTGCAAGATAATGCATATGGGGCACAAAAACCCTGGCACAATATATCAGTTGGGGGGTGAGGATATAGCATGCACCAAGCAGGAAATGGATCTTGGGGTTATCATCTCTGATAACCTCAAGGTAGGGAAACAGTGTGACAAGGCAGTAGGTAAAGCAAATAGGATGCTGGGATATATAGGCAGGGGCATCACCAGCAGGAAAAGGGAGGTCATAATTCTGCTATACAAGACACCAATGAGGCCCCACCTGGAGTGCAGTGTACAGTTCTGGAGACCATACCTACATAAGGACAGAGACAGAGTAGAGAAGGTTCAGAGGAGGGCAACAAAGATGGTGCATGGATTGCATCACAAGTCCTATAAAGACAGGTTGAAGGAACTGAGCATGTACTCCCTGGAGGAGAGAATGGAGAGACATACAAGTATCTCATAGGGAGGAACAGGGTGCAGGAATACACTATTTTTAAGCGAAAAAGATGTTCCAGGACTAGAGGGCATGGGATGAAGTTGGAGGGAGGATGATTCAGAGGAAACATGAGGAAGAATTTCTTCACAGAATGGGTGGTGGACAAGTGGAACACCCTGCCAGAGGAAGTGGTGGGGGCTGAAACAATCACGGGATTTAAGAATGCATGGGATAGACATAAAGGAATTCTGGAGGTCAGGGGTAAAGGGTAACAGACATCTAGGAAAACATAAACTGAACTTACAAGCTCAAATGGGCAGACTGGGTGGGCCATAGGCTCTTATCTGCTGACACTGTCTATGTATCTATGTATCTATGTATCTATATATATTAATTATAGATAATCCATCTAGACACATTCCAATTTCTTTCAAAATGAGGTTCATTTAATTAAGCAATAATTACTGAAGAACCAGTCATTTCCCAGAAATTAAAGACTGGCTGGGGGGAAGAGTGGCCCAAGGTGCAGTAGAGGGTGGCCCAAGGTGCAGTAGATGGCCATCCCCACCCAGCCGGTCATTCATCTCGAGTAAGTGACCGGATCTGAGGTCATTATTGCAATTATAAATCTAATCGTAGTAATAACCTTTTGGGAGAAGTTTATTTTACTATTTTTTAAGTTTTTTGTGTGGTGCTGCATGGTACCTGTTTCTCCTCTGCCCCCCCAAACCTTCCAACTGAGCCCTGATTATCGCTTCCTTGGCACCTCTACACGTATTCCCAGCCTGATCCACAGGTGGCAGCCATCTACATTTATATTGCTGATTACAGGCTGGTCGCCAACACTGGCTTACCCTGGTACCCACATGTTGAACTACAGATTCCACACCATAGCATGCCCTAGTCACTGAAAAATGCATAAACTGTCAATGAGGGAACTACATCTCTGCTCCCTGAAGCTTCTGCTGCTGATCCTACTGATATCAGGAAATGTCCACCCGAACTCTGGCCAGTACGCTAGTAAGGTCTTGCCCAAAAACAGCTCGTCCAGCTCTCTTCCATCATCTGCCTAAATATCTGCAGCCTACTCCACAAGATCAGCTCCATGCAAGCCTTTTCCAGCCAACATAACCCGGACATATTGGCAGTTGTTGAAACCTGGCTCACCCCCTGATTCCCGATCAGGCATTTGCTATCTAAGATACAATGTCTTTAGGCTCGACTGTGAGTCTAAAAGAGGGAGAGGTTGAGCCATGTACTTGAAAGACAGTTTTCTGGGCCACCAACCTGAAATAGCCACTGAGAACTGCCCTGCTCAGATTCTCCCTGTCAGGATCCTACTAGGGGCCTGCAACAAGGCACTCGCAGTCATTACAGTTTATATTCCTCAAAAGAAGCAGGTCTCAGTCTTAAACACCATCCTGGACCTTGTCAGATTACAACCCCCTGACTCTGAAACCATTCTGCTGGGTGATTTCAACATCAACTGGCTCTCAGCTGAGGGGGATACTTTCGAAAACTCTGTCCTATTGGCCAACCTAACACAGATGCTAGACTCCCCAACCAGAATGAACTATAAAACAGGGACTAGCACCCTGCTTGATTGGATTCTTACCAGCCACCCCTCAAGGATCTCTAACTCTGCCATCCTCCCTGATTCACTCAGTGATCACTCTCCTATCAGCTGTACCTGGTCAAACAAATTCCACAAACCTCCCACCTGAATCACCAACAGCAGAGTCCTCCCCGGTGGCCAATTAACCCACCTCAAAGCCCACCTCCTCCAACAAGAGTGGACTCCAATCTTCCAGGCGTCAAATACAAACCTGGCCCTAGACTATTTCATCCTCATCTTCAATAAAGACTGTAACCAATTTGCACCCCTGAAGAAGTTCAAAATTAAAAACCTCTGCAATCCATGGATAACCGGAGACCTTCTAAAAAAGTTAAAGTCTAGGGACTGCCTCTGGGAACTGGCAAGTTCCACCAGGAAACAAGGAGATATCAACAACTATAAATGAGCACACAACGACTGTATGAAAACCATCAGGTCCCAGAAGTCTGACTACTATAAGAAAGTACTCAACAACTCCAGGAGTAATGGGACAGTCTTTTGGAACAACCTAAATGGAATCTCAGGAAAGAAACCTAAATCCATGCCAGCCATGCTAAAGATAAATGGGAATACCACTCTTGACCCCCAAACCATCGCTGACACTTTCAGTACTGCCTTCACTGATCTTAGCAGTGTCCTTCCCCCAAACTTCTTTAATGATGACGACCCTCCCAAAACCCCCAAACCTCAACTCTCGCCAATCACCCTCCCTTCTACTTTAAAGCAGTCCATAAGAATGATGTTCGTAAGTACATCACCAAAGTCATCGGCAACTCCAGAGCCAGCAAAGACACAATTGACCTCAATCTCTTGGCCCTCACCCTTGATGAGCTGCTGGGGCCTCTTACCAAGATTTTCAACCTCTCCCTCTCACTCAACCAATTCCCAGAAATTTGGAAGTTGTCCACCGTTACCCCAATCCACAAAAGTGGTGACAAGACTGACCATGGGAACTACCATCCGATCTCTATCCTACAGCCACTCTCAAAGGCCCTGCAGTGCATTGTATCAGATCAGCTTACTGAATACCTGGACAAGCACAACTTCCTCTGCAGGAAACAAGATGGTTTCCAGAAAGGTCATAGCACAGCCTCTGCATTACTTGAAGTCACTGGGGCCATCCACAGCTCCCTGAACAAAGGTCATCTCACTGGCACAATTTTTATTGACCTCACCAAGGCTTTCAATACTGTCCATCACTGCTTTCTTCTTGCCCAGCTTCAAAAAGCCAGGATCTCCTCCAATTCTATCCCTTGGTTCAAAAGCTACCTTGCTGATAGGACTCAATGTGCAATAATTGCGAATGTGCTCTCTGATGCCAACCTGTCTGCTCTGGTATCCCTCAGGGATCCATCCTGGGACCACTCCTCTTCAGTCTATTCCTAAATACACTGCCTCCCTCCTGCTCCCAACAGATCGTACCTTATGCTGATGATCCGGTACTACTAGCCTCACACCAGGACCCAAATCACCTGCAAAGCAACCTTCAACATTGCTTCAACACTATTGAGAACTGGTTCACTTCACACAAACTGATCCTCTACCAGAAAAAAACTAAGACCATGATCTTCAGCAGCACCCATAACAAACATAAACTACACCACCTCTCCATATCTACCAGCCAAGGGAACCTGCTAGAACAAGTCCAAGCTTTTAAATACCTTGGGATCACCCTTGACCCACACCGCTCCTACACTGACCACATTAGCAATATTGCCAGAGCTTCAAACTCCAGATTAGGCCTGCTGTTCTGCCTCAGGAGACATCTTCCCACTGCAGCCCTTGCTGCTGCCATCCAGAGCACCATCGTTGCCACCATTGACTATGGCCTTATCATCTATGGCTCAGCTACAGTTACTGCACTCAAATGTATAACAACCTCCTTCAATAAGGCCTGTCAGCTAATCACCGGTGATCAAACGTTATACTCACACCTGCGACCTCTACTCCCAAACCAACTGTCTTCAACTTGACAAATGTATTAAATATCAAACCTGCATCATGGCAATGAAATCTCGGATGGGCCTCGCCCCACCTGGTGTAGCCTCCCTCCTACATCCTAAAAAATGATGCCAGAGCCTCTGAGGAACCAAACTGCAGCAGTTCCAAATACCCTACTGCCACACAACCTAAGGGCAAAGAGCCTTTGCCTACCGGGCCGCCTACTGGCTTAATGGACTCTCTAGTGACATCACCACTGCTCTCTCACTTGGGGCCTTCTAAAATGGACTCTGCCACTGTCTCATTGCTGCCAGCACCTGTGACTGTAATGTCTATCCTCGAATGTATCACTGGGTGGCCTCACCTGACCCATGAATCAGTCCACCACATTGTGGCCCCACTGCTCTGCATACAACCTCAAAAGCCTCAGCCTTCTAGAACTTTGTTGACCCCAACATGCCCAATATCTGCACTCTACTTTGTCTTCTCTGAAAAAGCCCACCGGGCTGCCTTCCCCTCCCCCCTGCCCCTTGTCCTCCTCTCTGCCTCTCCTATCTCACTTTCTTCCCACCTCTCCCCCACCTTTTTTCTCCCTCTACTCATCTCTCTTCTTTTTCACCTCATTTTCTCCTCCCTTCCTTGAATGTTTACCTCAATATATGTCCCTTGTATTTAATATATGTTTGTTACAACATCTAATTGTACTGCCAATAATGTTTTGGCTATTTTGTACCTTTTAAAATGGAATCTTTGTAAAAGAGTGCTTGCTCAAAGGTATTTGTAATCCTAGAACTCAATAAATAAAATAAACAGTGCCAAAGGTTGTCGCTTGGTGTCCATGCATACTGATCACAATACACGGAGGTCGCCATTTTCAGGGAGGCACAATATTTTTAAAATGGAAGAATTTCAGACTTACTCTTTTGTTGTTGGAGAGCTTCACAACTTGGTCATTTACTTCTTTTGCCCAGTTTCCTGTTATTTGTAGTACACTGTTGCTTGTAACCACTGCCGTCAGTGTAGAGGGCTATGATCAGCTGTGTGGCTGCCATGCTGGGCATTTCTAAGAGATTTCAGACTACTACAGCAGCCAATCAGTGAACTTCTTTAGCTCATGAATAATTAATTAGACTTATAATATCTTCTTATTGTATTTCACTAAATCTCTGTATTGCTTTTATTTATCGATTGAGTAAATGTCTGAACCCATAATGTTGACATTTAACCAGTAGTAAAGAAGTCACTTACTTAGCTGTTTACAGGTACAATATAGCTATTGCAGAACAACACTGTCAGAGAGCCAGAAAGAAGAAAAGAAAGGAAGAATGTGGTTCTACCACATTTTATATATACTACATCCTAAAGCACCTCACAATGCATGAACAGCTGGCAGCAGCCATTACTCTAGTCAAACACAACAAGATCAGGGAGACAGAGGAAGAAAGAGGAGAGAATGAATTAAATTCATGGAGATTAACTGACTTGCTCCATGCTCCAAGTCACACAGTGAGCCTGATTCCTGAAGGTGGATGCAGGGCTTGATGCAAGCTTTGCATCTGCTTCAACGTGACCTGCAAATATGTCAATGTTCCTGGATGCAATCCTGTGCTATTCCAGAAGAATTAATGCAGTTTGCAGCACTTGTGCCACTTTACGAAAGCTTGCCTCATTGTGAGCGCCCCCCCTGGACACAACACTAGATCACTGGGGAGATGGTCTAGCAATTGCATCATTGGGGACCTACGGCATTAGCTTCTGAAATTGGGTGCCTGATGCAAGTCGGGACTTGTGTCAGATATCATGCTGCAAGTCCCCTGCATCGGATGGAACATATCTGAGAATCAGGCCCGGTGAGTTGCTAAAGAGAGAAAGTCAGTTTATATTGTTCATGTTGGGCTGAAGTTGCTGTACTGTGTATGGGCCACATAATCTTGTATTGTAAAATATGTAAACAGTACTATGATCACCACTGGCAAATGATAAATTAATATCAGATTCTATAATAATTTTTGGTACATAGTCCCTTTCTTTATTTAGTGGCTTAAACTGGATCAATTGCAGTTGGTTTTCATCTGTATGACCCCCCACAAGACAAGGATGAAAAGAGGTAGTATTGCCTAGGCTTCCTTTTCAGTTAATAAAAACAAAAATTAAAAATAAATTTACTGCACTTAAATGTCTGGAAAACTGTTTTTATTTTATTGCCTTCTATTCAAGAAGTCACATTATGCTGCATTTTCTTGCTGTGTTTGAACTGCTTCTCTTCCACAGTTATCAGCTAGCTATTACTCCTGATTCTCTGCAGCATCAGTCACCATCCATGTAAGTTTTCTGTATCAGTTGTACACCCTTGTTTCCCCATTCTCGAGGTTGTACCTGGAAAAGATTCTCAGCTCAGTGCACCGTTCCGGTTCACTAATTTTTAAATTAATAAATAATAAATGTAAAAATATTAAACATTTTTTTGTATATGGATGTTGTTGATACTTTAGTGTAACCCCATCTAACATTTCCCATTAGCTAAGATCTTTAAAAATTTGCTTAATTTAAAAATTTTGTTTTTCTCTGAGATTGTCTAATCCAATCTCTAAATCAGACATAGCTCATAAAATGTACTACTAGTAATGCATTGCAACTCTTTGCTTTGCCAATCATTCCTTTTCTCTTACAGTTAGTATATTCATTCTGCACAGTGTTGTTTTTGACACTTACTTGGACAGCAGACTACAAAGTCCTTTGCTACAAATCAATATGAGAAGACTAGACTTGCTTATTAACCTTAGTATAAAAGCCAGACATGCACATTTTACATCTAAAATGACTATTTCATTTGGATATACTGATCTACAATATATGCTTAATTTATTTCTCAGTGCATGCTCGTTGAAAGATGAAACTACATTTTATAGGAACCACCCTTAATAATAAACAAATGGGAGCTGTTGTTTCTTTCATTTGATTTTTGTTGCCCTTGAAAGGTGCTGTATTGATAGCACTGGAGACTTGAAGCCATTTATTGATTTACAAGACAGGAATGGCACAGGCACTCAAAGTGCAAGCTTCCTTACACTGCCTAACCAAAGAGCCAGCTCATAGGAGAAAGGGTTAATCAGATACCATGCCCATTCAGTTTGTGACCTCTCAAGTGAGGCTGTCAGCAAGAATGCTGATCAGGTTCATGGTTTTGTGACATGAGCACTTGCCCACAAGCTAATGGACTAAGACCACCTTAACTCACTTCAACATAATCTATATCAGCAAACTGCCATCAGATGTAAATAGCTTTTGACCACAAATGTCCTGGGCCAGATTCAAACCAGTGACCTATAGGAGAAAGGCTCACTAACCACAACCAATCCAGTGAGACACAAAGTGTATTGAAATGCAAATGTTCTTTTCATTTGTGCAACATCTGGGAGTCTCCGGATAATTACACTGATCACTTCTGTTGGTTTTAGTTTGCTTCTGTGGCAAATGTTAATTAAAGTGCTAAGAAAATAATATCAAACCACCGTGAACCATACTGTAAAACTGAAATTAATTCTACCAAATAAAATGTGCTATTTTGTATCATAATGACAGAAGTACAGTGATAAACATTTTTTACTAAAGTAGACCTGTTACACTAGAGCTGAGGGAGCAGCACTTTCAGTTCTGGTGTCATCACAAAGGCTGTTTCAAATCACTGCTTTTAAATATAGATAGATACAGTAAGTCTTCATATGAAGATCTTGTTTAAAAGGTATAGTACATATTTATGATGCTGTGTTACACATGATGTGACACGCCGTCATGAGCGAAGAGATACTGTAGGTGTATGAGCTTTCAACGCAATTAGGTCTACAGCAGGGTAGTGGGAATACCTTTTTCTGAATATTCAGCTGAATATTTGATATTCTGGTCCCAGATTTTCGAATAGTCAGAATTTGGTACTCAGCCAGGAAAGGTATTTTTTTTTAAGAATCTTACAAAAGGCGTCAAATGACACAATTAAACCTTCTTTGAACCTTTCATCCATTGAACACTGAGCAACACTTCAATGACCAATTCAGAGCTGTCAACAATGAAACACATGATATTCAACAAATTCAACAAACCTCAACAAAAGGCTGTTATAGATTTTAGGTGTTAAAATTTGGGTAGGAACAACTCCAGGTCTATGGAGGTGAAGGAGTAACGTTAACTCATTGTGTGTGCATCACCAGTCTCAATGTTAACAAACAGAAAGGTTTTTGTCAGTGTATTTGGTTACTGGAATACTCATACTGGTTTTCCAGGTGGGGAAAATTAAACTTGATAAGAACATGATGCTCCAATGAGTCAGGGCTCAATTTTGCCTGGTGTGGCTTCACATTATCACTGATCATGCTGAACATCCACTCAGATTGCACGCTGGCCGTGGGATAGCTGAGGTACTTTATTGACAGCTGTGCCAACTGAGCTGATGAATTAAGTCTCTGGCTTCAATGATCCAAAGAATTGCTTGAAAATGGCTGCAGTGCTTTAGTAAAGAAGCAGTTCAGTAGGCTGCTTGCAAGAAATGGCTGCTGTACTGTTCTTTTTATGTCCTCAGCATGCAGCAAGGAACAGCACTCCACCCAACAGTCGGTTTCATTGTTGGTATCCCCTCCAGTGGTTCAGGTTCATCTGGTTCAGTATCTTCAAGGCAACCTGCAGGCGTCACCATGCTCCTCATGTAGATACTGAGATCTGAGCAAAACTTCTGCCTGCACTGCACCACTCTGTGTAACAAAATAAGCAGGTGCAGAACCTTACATTTGAAGAGTGAGTCAAATATGGTGGAAAACACATAAGACTTCCTACCTCTTGCTTCATAGAACTGGCTCTCCACCTCAAGACTGAAGGTCTCAGCAAGCTCAGTTATAACATGAAAGGCATGCTCCAACTCTTTATGTTTTGAAAAACAGATAAATGCACTCACTGAAGACAAAAATACATTAAAGAATGCCAGCACAAACTTACATAAAGGGCAAAAAGTGCCATTCCTTTTAATTAAATTTTACCAGCACAAAACACGTGATTACAGAAATATGCCTAGAACAGGGGCAATCGCCCCTGGCACTTCAACCTATAGCAGGTCTTCTTGATGAGTGTGTGTGGAGGAAGGCCATCATTAGCTGGGGGAAAAATTGTCAAACCTGACAACCACAGCACTGATAAATCACCTGCATAGGAAGCACTCCATATTTCATCGTGAACAGTTATTTCTTTCAGTGCTGCACCTGTTATCCCCTCCTCAGGTGCTGGCAGTCCAGTTTCTAATCCACCATGTGGTGGGAATGAATCAGACACTAACATCGCAACTGGTGATGCACACACAATGAGTCACCCCTTCCCCTGTCAGCCATGGGTGCTGCACCCTGTACCAGCAAGTGTTTGGCTAGCTGTCTTTTTATGGTGCAAAAGGAGTCTGTGTGTCTGGGGGATCTGGCAGCATTATAAAATCCACAGTAGAGTGTTTGGTTTTCTTTAATGGAGGTGGTTGGCACCCTTCATTTCCTGTAGTTCTTGTAGTTTTATTCTTGCATCCCTGATGTTGTGTAACAAAAGTTGCACATAGCAGCAACTACAAATTATAACTGACAGTGCTTCTTTGTGGTTTGCATCATGGCATTCTTCCTCTTCTGTCCCAATCCTGGATTCCCCAGTTCTTTTTCACAGCTCATGTTAACTTTTTACTTGTCAATTCTGAGACATATTCAAGCCAGTGCCACTATCACTTCTAATTCTGCAGCCATTAGGTATGTCCCCAGACTCAGGTAGATATGATGCAGTTATGAGTACTGTGTTGGGGCAACCAGATAATAATGGTAGTGATTTCATCAGGAGTCAAAGACACTTTTACACTGTCTGTGGTGATTGCAGTAGGAGTGGCAAATATAGGTGTAGTTATGGCCTCAGTGATGGTGGAGGCCAAAGTGACTGGGGAGGTTACAGTGGCTGTGGTGGCAACTATATCATCATGTACACTGATGGCAGCAGTTATAGAATCAGTGATTGTGGTAGTCACAGAAACAGAGGTGGCATGTGGCATCAACACTAGATGTGCTTGCTATAAGGATGGTATTGGTAGTGGAATGGACTAGGTACACACTAGCTGGGGAAGAAATAGTGGTGAGTATAAAAGTTGTGCTGGAAGCTTTGGCAACACTGCTGCTACTAGTGGTAATGGTGACTGCTGCTTACAGAATAGGGGGACTCTATTATAAGGACCTCTTAGACCCATAAAATGTTTTGGCTAAAAAATGTTTTGTTATGAGAATGGTACTATTACTAGGGGGTTGCATGTCATAATAGTGATTGCAAAACAGCGATCACTAGTATGGCATGTGTATATCACCAAAAAGCATTTTGGTGATGCATAATGCTCGGCAACCCCACTTCAGGCATTATTTTGTGTTTTTGCAGGGGGGATGCATCCCCCCACACCCTCCATACCCCCATGCTTTTGGATTATTAACTCCAGGGGGTGCATGTCAAGGAGGGGGCAAAACTCGGCGGGGGGAAAAGAGGCAGCTGCAAGCAGTGGCAAAATATTCACCCCCGGTCCCGAACCAAGTACCTACTGCACCATAGCCAGCCATCATCCACACCACACCACAGGGCTGGCTTGGCTGCAGCAGGCTCTCCTCCCTATCTAAACCCTCCCTCCAATTACTCCCCTCCACCTCTGAATCCCTCCCCTTCTGGTCACTTTCCTAGCTATACCATCGCTACCTTTGCAAGGTAGCTGATGAAGATAGCACTATAAATGAGTCATTGTTTTTACAGTCTCTCATTTATTATCACTATCATCACTGGATACCCTACTAGGGGTTATGGTGGTGGTGACAGACCTAGTGGTAGTAGTGCTAGTAGCTTTGGTGCTGCTACTTCCCCCACTCACACTGCTATCACTACCATAACCTGGCTTACTGGAAGAGAAAACAAGCTTAGCACACCTAATGTGCCTGGAGCATCTATGACCATCTCCTGTACAACCTAGGACTGGCTGACCAGGAGATTTGCTGTGGTTGGACCATGGACATTTGCAGTGTGGCTGACCTTCAGACATTATTTAATATAGCTTCCCTATTACCACAGCTGAAGCTATATTGAATTAAAAATACTCAGTGTTATATTACAGCCAGTTGCTGTAAGTTACTAGCAAAGCTGACTGCAGTTATCAAGTACCACAAGTAATAACCTAGGTATGGTAGCATGTGTGTGTGTGTGTGTGTGTGTGTGACTGTGTTGTTATTTAAAAGCATGTGCAACATTTTTTATGTCACTAAAATCACTGCTAGGAGGGGTCATCTGACAACCTCATCATTTGATAATGAACTGATCTAAGAAGCAGACAAAGGTGAATCCAATGCACACGAGCACACACACACACACTTACTTCAGTGAGTTGCGCCTAATCCACTTTAAAAACTACAGTACTTCACAAAATAAAACTTGTTGCATACAGCCATGCACAAGCAGGATGCAAACTCACTAAAAAAGGTATGCATGCATGGTGAGCTACAGAAGGGAGGACTCAACTGACACCATCCTCAGCTGTACAGGGAACTGAGATTGGAACCAAATGATGCATGGGAACACCTACAACAGAAGAAAGCTCCACTCTAGGGGTTGGAAGAGGTGCAATAAACAATCACAACTGTAGACAAAAGAGTATAATATGGCACTCATAACCACCCCAGTAGGATATAACCCAAAACAGGAAGGATACCATACAGATAGTATTCTATAATTTATTACATGAAGAAGAGAATAAAAACTCTCAGACAGCATATGATGGGTGCTGAAAGTCAGAAACAGCCTCACAATTTTCACCGTGAAGCCTTTGTCAGAGGTTGTTCTGAGTGCTATGTTTTACTCTTTTGACAAACAGGAACAATTCAGTGAGTTGTGCCTGACTTACTTAAAAAAATACAGTAATTTGAAAACAAACAAACAAAAAAGTGTATTAATGGAGCCTTGCACATGCAGGACACAACCTAACCAAAAAAATACTATGCATGCACGGGGGTGACATGTGCAGATAGTTATGGGGGGAATCAGTTCTCACTGTTACTGTGCCCATCAACAGTGGTCCCCACAAAATGCAGTTGGAAAGCCAAACTTGACTTTGTTGGTAAAAACAAGCCTGCAGACTACAGCAAAAAAAAAATGTTTTTCAGCAAAAAGTCACACTGAGCTGTGTGAAACTGTTAGTAATAGGAGAGAGATGCACACACACACACACACACACACACACACACACACACACACACACACACACACACACACACACACACACACCTTTCCTTGTCCCTGTAACTGAACCTAGCTATTAAGGTACAAAACATAAATATTTAGTCAGAAAAGCCAAGCCTAATTGTGCTGATGCTGAACTGATTTCAATACTGACTAAAAAAAAGCCTGCAGAGTAAAAAAAAAATGTTTTGGGGATGTGTTTATGGCCTCAAATGTGCTGCAGTGCTAGTTCTCAGAAATGACTGTCTCGTGTTCTCTACTAACACAGAGTGAGGAGATCACATGGTGTTCCTGACTGGGAGCTCCAGAAACAGTCTCTGACTGACCAGTGAGGTTCTGTGTGAATTTAAAATCTCACTGAATAGTACTCACCAAATACCAGCTGAATATTGAACTAGTTGAGAGGCTTATCCAAATAATCAGAAAGCCTACTATTCCTGAGACTCACAAAGAAAAAGATCGGCTTTCAAAAGAAAAATTGGGACCCCTCGCCTTCCAGCTAGGATTTTACGGATGCCCCAAACTATATTTGAGATTCTTAAAAAAAAAAAATACACCTGAATCTTGTTTGTTTTTCATCAGGGAATACTTTTTAGTGGTTTTATATATATATATATATATATATATATATATATATATATATATATATATATATATATATAAAACAGATGGCTGTCATATGTAAAAAATATTTTTTTCTCATGGAAGATTTTCAGCTCATGAAAGGAAAATATTCTTTTGCAAGCCAGGAATTCTTTTTTTTGTATCAAACATATAAATGAAAGACCAATTGAGTATGCTCATAATTGAAATTTCAAATCCTTATAACTAAGGAATGGATTAATATTTTTTCACCAAGTCAAAAAAAGTTGCCTTTCTCTGACTAGCCCCTTCTACCCTGAAATATTCACAATAAAATTCCAAAGCATCAGAGCTGTATGTGGGAGCAAAAATAACAGCAAAAAAAAAAAAGATTTTCCACTTTTTATATCTCAGAATCTGAGCATCCAAGCATTATGAAACTAGTCAAATCATAAGACATTGCCCCAAGACTTTGCATGCTAAATTGTGTGCACTTTTCATTGAATGTAGGTGAAGCTATTAAGTTGCAAACATGGGGGTTAACATTAAACACCCTAGTCAACCCTAACTATATGGGCATGGTTTTGCCCCTATAATACACAGTATAACTTTGCAAAAAAAGACAAAGAACTGCACAAATGCATAAGTAAGTACTCAGTTTAAAGCAACTAAAATAGGGAAATGTGGCAATAGGGTTTCCAACACTATCTCCTCAACCCCCCAAGTAGTACAAGTACAAGCCCGTACAAGAAACCACAGCCATCATCACGTAAGACAAACAACATATAACTGTTTCCAGATGACTCAAATGTAGTAGCACTGATATGTTACTGTGCCTTCATGGATTTGTATCTGCAGCATGCACACTGAAAGACATACAGTTGTAGTAAAAGACATAGTCAGACATTTCCTGGAATTTCTGTGTCATTTCTAGAAAAAATCCCTCCCTGACTGCAGTTACACAGTATGTTCATCAGAGAGATCTATTTAGAATGTTTTTGAAACATCTGGAAATATCTGACCATGCATTTGCCTGCAACTGTAGACACTTATTTGGCACTGTAGATAGAAATCCAGGATACTCAAAATCACAGCATTGTTTCTATGTGCAAAGTACAAGCCACTGCTGTCACAGATATAAATCTATGATATAAAAATTACAAGAGGTCTTTTGTCTGCAGACCTGCAAGACCATAAGGGGTCAGTGCTTCTTTAGCTTCAGGTACTCATGCACACCGTAGACATAAACAAACATGAAGGGGCCAATACTTCTTCAGCCACAGGTGAAAGACATACTATACACACCAGCCTCTGCCTGCAGAAGCATGGGAGCTACAACATCTATGACACCAAAATTGCAACAGATCTTCTGTCTGTGGAAGCATAAGGCCCTGAGGGGCTTGCACCTTTTTACCCACAGGTAGTAGTAGTAATAGTAGTATGTTTTATTTGGCACAGGATCATAATGTCACAGACAAAACCATGCACATTAAGACCACACACCAACAAACAGTATGCAGCAACACTGGAAAAGTCTTCTTATGTTTTGTGGGGGGCTTTGCCCCCGGCATCCCCAACGTGGGGGTCTTCAACCCCCACATCCCCTGGAACTATTATAATCAACTCTGAGGGGGTGTGGACACAGGGGCAAGAAAAAAAAATATTAAAAATAAAAGATTCCCTAACAGGAAATCAAACCACAATCCTCCCAACCCACACACTGCAGGGTCAGGTGCTCTGGCCACTCCACCATGGAACGGCTTGACTGAGCACCCGACCAGCAGTGGCTACATCCACTTCCTCCTCCTCCATGGTGAGCATCAGGGGGTAGCAATACTTTTGTATAGCTGATATTCCACTGTTGCTCTAAACTCATATGCATTACTGACAATGCGGTCTTGATGTGTGTGGTTTAGTCCATGTGATTATGACCTGGTACCCTTTTATTCATAAACAATGAAAGGGAATTAACTCAATTGAGCAAATGTCATTTTCAGTGAGATCCCAAAATGCATTCATCCATGTTACCATTCAGTCACCACATCATTAATAAATTATTAAGCACTATATATAAAGCTAATGAGCACATAAGTTATAAAATTAATACAGTCAATGAACAGAAGGTACATAATGTCCCTTCAATAGCTAATATGCATTGTACTATGCCAATAATGCAAGCTTATTTAGGAAATGTTTTATTCTGAAGTAATACCTCTAAGCAACAAGGGAAGGGACTAATGCCCTGCTCTGTGTACCATCTTTTCAGATGGCATTTCCTGATCATGTTGTTAACACCCCGCAACTCTATTGGAATTGAATTCCATGTTATTGCCCCTCCATACAAAACTGAAGGCCTCCCTATTTCTAGGTTACAGTTAATGACAAACTATTTTCTCTAAGTAGAATGCAGACTCTGTTTAATTGGCCTAATTTTAAATAAATCCATAATGTAGTTAGGAACAGTTTCTTTGTAAACTTTAAATATAAACTGTGAGATTTGAAAATCTCTCCTTGTTTGCAATCTAGTCCAATTCAACATGTGGTAAAGTTGGCAGTGATGGATTCTAAATGGGGTATCTGACACATAGCTGGTTAGTCTGTAAAATAACCACATCCAATTTATCCAGACACGTTTTTGAAGCTCTGAAGTATAAAACATCCCCATAGTCCAAGACTGGAATGATGCTTGTATTGATTATCCCAAGTCTCACATCTTATGGCATAAAGGGCCAGATATTCAAGACTTTGCCCCAGGGCTAAATTAGCACTGCCCACTGGGAAAATTTAGCCCAGAGCACAAAGCAACCTATATTCAAAAGGAAATAGCCCTGTGCTAATCCTGCTGAATATAGCAGTCTAAGGAAGCCAGGCAAACTGGTCTGGGAGTGCAGGGCACAAATAGCCCAGGAATAAGACAGCTCTGAATATAGCAACAGGGAAGTGCAAACTGCAACTGCAGCTCATTAAACTCTGAAGCAAGCCAGTGTTGCAGGTGGAGAACATTGTGTGGGATTGCAGTGTAAGTCATACACTGCAGAACTGTGCTTAGTGTGCTATGCTACAGTGAGGTTTGCTCGGGGCTAACCTGATTGCACAGTGCTAACACATTAGCCCAGTGCAAAGTGGTTAGCCCAGGGCAAACGGGAGCTATATTCAAAGCTCCAATGCAAATGAGCCTACTTATGTAATCCGTGGGCAAACAAGTACATTTGCATCTCATTAAGTGCTGTTTAGCATACATTACCATGCAGTTTGCCTGGTGCTATGGCATGGAGCAAAAAACTCCCCCTTTTGGTCAGAATGGAAGTACAGGCTGTCTGTTGCAGGCCAAGGCATGCCCACAGCATCCCCTGTTGTTCGGAATGGACTTACAAGCTGGAAGCAGAGGAACTGTGTGCTGACAGGCTCAGCTGGTGCATACAATACATCCACTCAGCTGTGCAAGCAGGGCCTGTATGTGTATGTATATATATGTATTTGTATATGTATATATATATATATATATATATATATATATATATATATATATATATTGGTAGCATGGTAGTGCTACCATAGTTAGGGTTGAGGAGCCATTTACATGTTAAACCTAAAATTTTGCACCTTAATAACTATGCAACTGTTCAACAGATTTGCCTGAAAATTTGGAATATACAATCAAGACCAATATGCCTTGGGATCTGCCAAGTTTCGTACCGGTCGGATATATGGTTTCGGAGTTATTAAACATGATCTGTGCATGCGTTTATGCTTTCTTTGGAATTCTACAGTCGCACCACATTACAGTCACTATTTCTCATTATCATTCTCAAAAAAAGGGAAATTAGTGGCAAATAACTCCATTTACTGCATCAGTTAGGGTTGTTACACAGCGACAAAAGTGAGGAAATCCAATGTTATGGTTAAACCCCCTTTGAACCCCTCCAGCCCAGTCCACCACATTACATGGTGGTAGCTGGGCCCTGCGCTCCCACCGCCGCATTATTCTCACTAATTCTTTTGTTATCATTGTCAAGAAGGAGGCAAATTGGGGCAAAACACTCCATTTACTACATCACTTAGGTTTGTTCCACAATGACAAAAGTGAAGAAATTTGATGTTAGGGTTGAAACCCCCTTTGCACCACTTCAGCCACCCCACCGCATGTTCCCGCCACCGCATTATATTCATTATTTCTCATTATCGTTCTCTAAAAGAAGGGAAATTACAGCCAAAAAACTATGTTTACTGCATCAGTTAGGGTTGTTCCACAGCGACAAAATCAAGGAAATTCGATGTTAGGGTTGAAACCTCCTTGGAACCCCTCCAGCCCACCCCGCCACATTATGTGGCAGGAGAGCGGGGCCTGAAGAGCCCCACACTCCTATCATTAGTACATTTTGTATTTAACAGTACTGTATATGTTTGTGTTTTGTGTGGTGGGAGTGTGGGGTTGGAAGGGCCCTGTGCTCCCACTGCTGTTTCACATTTAGTATATTTCAGTACTGTTGATGTTAGTGTTTTGTGTTGGAGGAGCGCGGAGCCTGAAGGGACCCGTACTAATGTCACTCTATTACATTCAGTATTTTTCAGAATTGTTTATCTTTGTGTTTTGATTTGTGCTACCATGTGCATTTACATTTCTGTTTGGTGCCATTGTTTTAGTATGCGTGAAGACATGACGTCGCACATATTCCTCCTGAACAGCAGTGGCACACAGAGACAGACACACATGGATGTGGGAGGGGGAGAACCATGGTAACAGGAACAATCACAGACTTGCTGTATGTTGAGTGAAGAGCCAGAGGCAAAGAAGGATGGTGCACGGAGGCAGTATGGTGCAGTGGTTTAAGGCTCTGAGGTGCAAATCTGGAGACCTGGGTTTGAATCCCACAGCCCCCACTTGCATACTGTGTGACCCTGAGCAAGTCACTTAACTTCCTCATGCTCCCAGGTTGAACCTGCAAACAAGCTTTCAGCTTAGTGTGTCTCACCTGGTAAAATAATTGGTAAAAATAAAAAAAAAAAGATCAGTTGTACAACTTCCTGATCACAGGTAAAGTGTAGTTAGCATTGTTGTCACTTGAACAGCTTCAGCCAGGTAATGTCTCTTCAAACTGCAACACCAGGTACTGGATCCTTAGTAGGGATGCACAGCAGAGCTGAGGGTATGGACATCAATGGTAGACATCAGTGATTTCAGGGACACTCAAGTTAGGACAGTTAGTGTTTGTGTTGGCTGACACAGGTAATAACCCCCTCCCCCAAATTTTGTACTGCATCATGAGTGCCAATGCGCAGCAAGAATGAGGCAAGCAACATCAATGGTAGAGTTCTGTAATTGTTGATACACACAACTTAGCATAGTTAGGATTGCTATGGCTTCACACAGGCAATTTACACACACATACCAGTTACTGATACTGACTGTACAGTCACAACTGCATGTGCTTAGGTTGAATGTCACACAGCTCTCTAGACCAGGTATTGCACTCTGACTGTAGACTGACAGTAGATGTAAGTGCGGTACATGGTAGTTAACTTAGCTAGGAATCACAGTTGATCTGTAACTCAATGTATGAACACCTAGCCCACATATTGTACACTGGGTTGACAGTACAGAACAGAAAAAAACATGGAGGTTAACACTGTGATGGGGGAACTGTAGTTTTACAGCACTTGCTGCATCCTAAGTAAACAGCCACAGGAAATGATATGCAATGCACATCAGTTGTACAGCTCTTTGATTACAGAAATAGTCCAGTTAGCACAGTTGCCACTTGAATGGATTCAGGTAGGCAATGTGTCTACAAATGTGACGTTAGATACTACATTTTAAGTGGAGTTACAGAACACAAGTTAGGGAATGTACGTTAGTCCACATACACAACATAGGTGAGTATTTGTACGTGACTGGCACACATCACTGATTTCAAGGAAACTGAAGTTAACTTAGTTAGAACTTATTTGCATGGATTTAGGCAGCTAGAGCTGCTGCGCCTCCCAAAATTTGTAGTGCATTATGATTGGTTATCTATAAGAACCATAGGGTACTGGAGAGCTATGGCACACCTCTGTAATTGTAGGTGCAGTGACATTGCCACAGTTAGGAGTTGCAGAAACTTAGCCAGGCAATTGAAGTAGACATATCAGTGACTGCATACTAAGTGTATAGTCACAGCTGCATAGTGTTGGGTAGTGATGTGCGGCATCTTGCTGTAATTACTACATGCTGAATGTAGAGGCACAGGGAAAGTAAGTGCATTGCGGGCTTTTTTACACTCTTAGGAATTATGGGAAGTGTGACATGCAATGTGCCACATTGTTGCCTATGTAGTGGATACTGAGTGGACAGCATAGCAGCCAAAAATTCATGGACACATAGTTGTGGCACTTTTTGTTGCAGTTGTTTTGCATGCTTAATAGAAACAACAGTTATGTTCTAATGTTGTTATGCTATTGCCAGTAAGGACTCAACACAGGTGGTTATGTTTTAAAAAAGATGTATTGCCAATTGGTAAAACAGAAAAAGGCCCAATTAAGACTGTATTAATTTTACAAAATCAGTCTCACAGTACAATCCTTGTATGTGTCTAATCATTGCTTGGAATATATGCAAATGTGTCACATTAATAGGAACTAGATTATATGAATTGCAGCAAGTATATGATATTGTAATACAGTATAGAAAGAAGGTAGCATAAAAAGGTAATTTGTTCTATTTATTGTGATTGTGTTACAGGATAGACATCTTAAGGTTAAGAGATTGCTATCCCTGCAGTGTTCTCCCATCTTTTGCTGGTGGGGTTGTTATCTACCTTCTATGCATATACCTGGTTCTTTAATAGCTGTTCACTGTCTTTAATAAGGTGTTCTGTGTTTGCAGTGATGTTTAAGTGTTCACTACTCTTTGTGGGAAGAAGTGCTTTCTGACATCCCTCCTGTAGTTGTGACAGTCAAGCTTTACTTGTGGCTCTTCATTGTATATTTCATATTAATCTTGAAGAGACTTTGTCTAAGAATGTTGTCAGTTTTTAAAGAAGTTGAATTTTCTAGTTATGTGTCGTACATCACTTGTGTCCTATGTTAATAAAGGTATGTCAGGATCTTATAAGTAGTGATTACACACATGAAACAGAAATTTGTAGTTGTTATTGCATGACTGATAATGTGGATGTTCCTGGGGTGGGCGAAAAACCATACACTAAGTGTTTAAGTAATAGAACATTTAAGAAATCTGATTTCGGTGACATTAGATTACTGCCATGTTCAGTTAAATATTTAATGATATGTCACTGACTAGTCGCCTATGGAAAATTCCCATCTGACCCCTCAATAGAGGCGATCATAAATTTTGTCAGGAACAGGTATGAAGTACTCTGTGATCAGTGACAGTGTCTGATTGACAATTGTCAACATTGTTTACATAGGCTAGAAATGCTTGTATGACAAGTACAAATAAAAGTCATATTACAGGAACAAAATACATTATTCTCAATTGTTACATTGGTTTATATGTTACTTCTGAACTAGTAAGTAAAAAAATTGCATGGTATGCTGTCTTTATCAAAGACATGGTGCATTGAACTTAAACAGTATAGTACTGTATTATATGTTAAAATTCATTTGTACTTTACTCCTATAGTAATACTTGTAGTAGAACAATAAAAGTAGTTAGCAACAATGACAAGGTGGAATAAGAATGCAAATATTATTTACAAGTAATTACAAAGCCATGGCAAATTCAGTAAATGGAAAGGTGCAAACATTCGTTATTTATACTTGCTTCATTTAACTTGTTGTATAATGAATAAAGATTGTTATTTTTACATATGTACAGTATCAGTATTACAAGTAAAGGAGGCATAGTTCAACGCTGTTGCATGGTGAGCGAATGATGTTGTCTACATGTCAACAATTAATAAACAAAAACAAGTGGTAATAGACAACTTGTGACAGACTGCACTGTTTGGTGAATGAGACATGTGTTGCTCAGTTATTAATGATGGTAACTGAGAACTTTTTTATCTGCAGAGAGTAATAGTTTAAAACTGGCAGCAACTTCTTGTTATGTATAGGTATGATATAGTAACAATAAAAGATATGTACAGAAGAGGAGATCAGTAAGGCCTCTGTTTTGAGATGTACAATCTTTGATAGACATGCAAGCATGGTTTCTCTAGTGACTATGAATACTGTTGGCGCCGATTGAAGCCACTTCAACAATTTCCATGTTGTCACTGATCCACACATGATCTTAGATGTCATAGTGCATGAAATGTGTCTGCCAGTATAGCATTTTGTTGAAATGCTATGGTTTATTGACAGTAGTAGATTGGAAACAATTGTACTGACCTACGACTGTTTATGTCACAAAGTAGTCATTTAAAAAATGCTACATGTTCTGTCCTATACTTCTGAAATATGAAGGTCATCATAATTCTTCAATATTAGAAGATATGCATTTTTTAAGTGTCGTGGCAGTCTTTGTTTAAAACTGCTTGTAGAGTCATCACACTCTACCCATTCAGTTCTGTACCTTAGTAAGCAGGTGTAATGACCAGAATGCATGGATTGGCCATGGTGATAGATTATATATGAGTGTCAAATACTGATCAGTTAAAGACTATTCTACCAGCTGTGTAATCTGTGATAGAAGTGTCAACTCTGAGCCCATTGGAGTCAAACCTGTGCAACATAAGCAACAGATATTGAGATGAACTCCTGAGACATATGGACTGAGTGCATCTGCCTCCTGTACAGGAGTGACTACATTGAGCATTGGTAAATAGCTGTCAAAATTTGACACTTTTGGCTTGAGGGACAAAAAGAGTAATCCACAGCATGTCTTCTGTGGTTTCACACTGTGAATGGCCACATGAAACACATACATATTTGGTTATATATGACACTGTGGAGTACTGGCTCATTGGGGTGCTGTCTTTTTCCAAGTTGTTTATGACAGCCATCATAAACTCACTAGTGTCTTGCTGTATGTCAACAGCAAATGTACTACATCTGTCATATGTACCTAACACCTGTCATAGTGGTGTCAGTGACTGTACATTGTTAGACTGGTCAGAAGTCATGTTGACAATCTGCTTCAAAGCATTTGATAGGGTATTGTCTTGTGAAGCAGATATTGCCTGCACAAAGTGTGGCATGTGTAGAAAAACTTGCATAGCTGAGTTAGCATAGCAGTTCACTCTAGTGCTGTTGTCAAAGATTGGTACAGCAGCTACACCAGCTGATTTCTGATGAATTGCTGGCTGTGAATGTTTACTAGAAGTTGTGACCTTTGCTGAAGTCTTTTGAGTTGAATCACTTCTGGAAGCTTGTGGCCATTTGTTGACACCTGTAGACTTGACTGTATTATGTAAGACAGCCAGATATGTAGGCAGTAGTATTAAAGACATCTGTGGCTGATGTAGAGTATGTAATGTGTTGTACTCAAGAATACATCACTTGTCAGCTCGTATTTTCTGAGGTGCAAGAGTTATAATGTGCAACCCTGAAAGACTGAGGACACATGAAAGTGCCATGTAGCTCATGCCATCCTTGAAAATATCTGTACCTATCTCCACCATTTCTGAATCCAAACTCAAGCCCTGAGATTTGTGAATGGATACAGCATATGCAACACATACTGGAAACTGTTTCCTGTTGACATAGATATCCTTAAATACCTGGAATTTTATGCAGGTCCATTCCATATGTACAGGCTGTTCCATGCTGTCAAACTGAACTACAAGTGTCTCAATGTATGTCTTCTGGACATTGTAGACAAAGACAGTGATGTTTCCTATGGCACCGTTTACCATGCCTCATTCAACATCTAGATTACGATGCAGTGTGTTATGTGCATTCTTACAAAGTGTGAGAACAGCTTGTAGGCCAGCTGTAAGCGAAACATCTGACTTGAGTTCACTGAGTCATTCAGTCATCTTTGCTACTAGATTGCGACTAAGAATTACACCATCAACTGTATCAAGAGCATGCAGAGTTAGAATTTCTTGGTTTTCTCTCTGCAGCATTAGATTGTTGAACTCAGTGCATTTATTTAGTCATGGCATAAGACACACTATGTGTGTCCCTGTAAAGTATACATTGCTGAAAACATTACATGCTGTTTCTACGGATGCAGTATCTACTGTGAGTCTCCGATCGTTTAACATACAAACATGTTCTGGTGATAGAGAACCTGTATGAGCTTCATCTAAAAGTGATTTGTAAGCCAGATCACCACTTTGGTGCATGTTCTTAGACAACTCAACATAGGTAATTAATTCCCATATGTTATAGCCTGCAATGCAGCCAAGAATATTCTTAGCCTGCTTGGCAGTTAGAGTTGTAAATACATGTTCTGCATTGACTGGTGCAAGCTGTACTAGGTCTCCCAAAATAACAATGCTTTTGCCACCAAATGGCACTCCATCATCAGTACCTAAGATCTCCTGTAGACGTAGATGAATACAGGCAAACATGATATTGGAAACCATGCTGATTTCATCAATGATGAGTAACTTCTTCTTTGTGAACATGGAATGTAGCTGAGATGCAACCTCAAATGACAGTTTACGATACTCTCCAGTTCTGCCATGTTCCACTGGCAACATAAAGAAATGGTGTAATGTAACTCCACCAATGTTGTTTGCAGCTAGTCCTGTGGGAGCAGTAACAGCAACAGACATTGATGACACTGTCAGGCTCTGTATTTCAGCAGTGATGGCTTCAATAAGGAAAATCTTTCCTGTGCCAGCTGAACCGTTAACAAAGATCAGTAGTGGCTTATAGTCACGACAGTCACATTTTTTTATTTCATGTTATAGGCCATGTTGGACAGCGCCAACTACTTGACAGTGAACTGTATGCTGCTGCTGATTTAGTTTTTCTCTCAAGTCAGCTGGGTTGACAGTAGAGTGTGTTCCATGTTCCATGGCTGTCTCAATTTCTGACATTAACACTTCTGGGGCATTTAAGGGCAGAGGTTCACCTAGAACAGCTTGTCCTTCTGGATCAAGGTTGTCTTGTGAACTAACAGGAGTGTCTTCCTGAAGCTGCTTCTCTGCTTTCTCAATTTGTTCTTTCTCAGCCTCTAGTCTCTGTATATATGTCTCTCAGTATTGACTTTTGAAAGTATTGTAACTGCAATTGAATTCTTCCTCGAATGTATTGCAGTCACCTTTTAATTCAGACTCACTTCTCCAGGGTCTAAATAGGAATAGGAGAGCAAAGTAGTAGTGCTCTCTGCTCTCCGATGTGCCTAGATGCAATCTACAGTGGTCTATGAGCCATGGCTTGTGTCTCTTCATGAGACAGCCATCCACTCCATTCACCTTGTAAATCTAACGTGTTGAGTCAGGTGTATATCTGCCTTGTAGTCATACCACTTAGCCACTTGGAAGAGACACATATCATCCATGTCATCATGTCTATGGGGTAGTATGTGTCTATCAGGTTATTCTTCAAGATCCATTTTGAAGAAGGTCTATTGGCAGCGAGCTCCTCAATTTTGGCATGGGGAATCAGTACATGTTTGTGTTTATCTTTGCAGTTTACATTGAGAAACCGGACAGCATCAGACTTCCAGTACAGATGTGTACCCATTAAACGGTCACTGGCTTCATAAGCTCCACATTCTCTGTGTGAAAGAGTCTTCAAGCCCAATGACCAGATCTGAGATGTCAGGGTTCTGCTTGAACTGGCAATATCTTCCCAAAGATCTTGAAAGCTAGTCTGCTCATATTTGGTAATGTACGAAGTGACGTACAGCAGCAGTGCCAATGAGCTATCAGCCACAAATTGAACATCTATGTTTGCTTGCCACATTAGGAGAAGAGTTGGGTTGTAGTCATTTATGTACACCTCTTTCTCATCTCTGGGTAACTCCTATACCCTCTTGGTTGATTTTGCCTTTAAATGGTGCCGCATTGATGGGAAAACGTCATTCATGGCACCATCCTAACAAACTCATCTAGGGAATCCAAAGCGACATCGTGTATACCAATTAGATTTGATCTTTACTACTTGCAGGCAGTATTTTGCACAGATAGGTTGCTGGAACTTTTGAACCAACTTCCATAGTGTAGGACTGTCATACTTGTCTGGAATGTGACAAGTGATATATTTCTTGATGAATGATAGCACTTGTGTTGCTTCATGTTCACCTATGTGTGGTGCATCCTTGATCCACAAAAGCATATGGATGTGAGGGGCACCCCGTGCTTGATACTCCGTCCTCCAAAAGTAATGCTCCACAATACCAAGAGGCGGATTGTGCTTTGACAATATGAAAGTCAGAATGTCATAGAACTGCTTGTGAAAATGTCTTGTGACAGACACAGGATCAAGTGAACACATTTCTCCAACAGTCATTGATGAGATGCCGTCGACATCAGAATTTGCCCACTTCAACAGTTCAATGAGCTCATCCCAGGCATATTCAGCACAACTAAGTGTGACAAACCATGTGGCTGCATCATACTCTCGCAGCATTGTCATCACTTCAGAGTGTCTGTGATACCAATATTCTTTGGTACCTCGAAGACTTGAAAGAATAGAAGACAGATTCACTTGCACATTTTCATCTTTCTGCTTTAATTTCTCTAGAAATTGAGCAGCTGTTATTCCATCTAGTGGACTTGTGAGATGAATAGTATGTGCAATGGATGCAGACAGAATGCTAAGTTCACTCTCCCAGAGGAGATGAAACAGGTACTGTATGTTACATCTGAATTTGACATCTTTACTGAGGACATGGGAAGTGTGGTACTCAGCACCCTGTGCAAGCACTTCTCTTTCATCTAGGCATCCACCTGACCCTTTTGGGAATAGGTCTGGGAAACAGCGCACTTCTGGTGTTGCCTCCCAAATGCTGACAGACTCACCTTCCACCTGTTTCATTTGATAGAGATTAATGTTGTCTCCTACTGGATCTCTACTATGTAGTGGGTGAATTGTGTACTGTTCATACACATTGTCACTTGTGTGTCCACTGACCTTCTTAATGATTGGTTTAGGTTTTTCTAATAGATCATGTTGGAGAGAGACACTGGCCATCTGATCTATGTCAAGGTCTGTATAAAAGGGATTGTTACTCTTTAAATAAGTAAGAGTATGCTTCACCTTTTGTACATTGACAACATCTTGCCAGATGACCTTTGACTTTGTTGGAACACCATTTACAAGAATCACCAAACTATTTTCTGTAGAGATTGCTTCCACATTTTCGTGTAGAGGAAGTGGTAGATACATCACGGAACCCTCTAGAGATCTAAAAAGTTCTTTCTGTGGAATGTTCCGTGTCTTTGTGTTCAGACGTAGCATGGTTTGGAATGGTTTTATTGTCTGAATTAGAATGCACTCAAACATATTCAATGTTGAAATTGCACTTGGTGTAACATATGCCTCCATATTAATCAGCAGTGACCTTGGTGGCAAAATGTTACATTTTAGTTTGGAAAAACAGTGCTTGCAAAGCAGAATGGTGTTTTCTAAGTGAAAGTCAGATTTCATCAGCAAAAATGCTGAGAGATGGAACCACATGTCATTGTATGGTGACAAGATTTCCAGGTTAACTGTGACTGTTTGTTTACTGTAGCACAAATGGTCACATGAGACACATACAGAGACAAACTTCTGAGACTTTGCCAGTTCAAATTTTGCTATTTCTTTGCCGTACTGTCTCAGTATGTCAGTCTCTCAGATTGAAACTGATGTTTCATCAGAAGTGTTAAACTGAGAAATTTATGTGTCTGGTACAGAAGTGACATGTAGCAATTGTTTTAGGAATGTAATGGCACCCTGCATGTTACCTGACTGCAATAAGTCATTTAGACAAGAGTACTGATTTACAACTCGTCGCAATTCATATACTCTGTATACAAAGTTTTGCATACTTGTTTGATGCACCCCAAGCATCCGCATGTTGTGAAAAAGACTATCACAAACACCACTATCGAGACATGCAAGTGAGTGACCCATAAGGCCAGTATATGGACAAGTTTCACAATGGTCAATTTTGTTGAACAGTTTGTATCTTTCTTTGCAATCTGTAATCACAAATAGGTTGACAAACTGTGCAACTTTTTCAAATGATGCTTGCCTATGGTTGCAGGTGTCATCACATGCCCATGACAGACAATGCCATTTATTGGACACAGTGGTTGCATAACAGTCATCATCTGTGTCCGTTGCGATGCTATCACAGATACTGAGTACATTGACCAGTTTACTGGACACATCAATGGTGAACTTGAGTTCCTTTTTATGGGAATAATAAGATTCTTCCCAGAAATATGCCTCTGAGTGCTGTGTGTGCATCCAGTGACCTTTGAAAACATCACAGAAATCGTGTACAGTCAAAGAAGGATGCTGTTGTAGCTTTTTTTATGTCATACACAACTTTTCTGAATTGTTCAAGCACATGAGACATCTTACGCCACAAACGTTGTAGTACAAACACTGCTCTGTTAACAAAAGTGTGTACTTTGAAATGCAATTTCATCAAAGACAGATGACTCTTTGTCTTTTTGTGCTCATGTCTCATCACAGCAGCAATAAGTCTGTCGATCTTAGCTTTACTTGCTAGTGATCGAAAATACTTTTGCTTTCTCAGATGAAAATCACCAGGTGTAAGGTTATGTCTCTGTTTTGGAGGTCTGTTTATGGTTGCAGTTACAATAGTTGTGTTTCGTCTGAGAGATCTACACAACTGTTGCAGAGGTAAGCATTTTTTACTTGCTCTTGAGGCAGTATGTGCTTTTGATGCGCAGTGAGTTATAGTGGGGGTAACTGTTGCAGTGAAGTTCTCTTTCCCTTCATATTCTGGTGTCACATTTGTATTATCTTTAACAGCCTTTAGCAACAGTGAAATACTATGATACCTGTCTCATTTACTTATACATCTACGTCTGTATTTAGTTGGCATTTTTTCTTATGACAGCCCACAGTGGCAGAAGCAATCTTACAGAAGTATCAGGTACCTGTATAAAAGACAGAGAAAAAGACAATGTTACTATGTGGCTCTGTTCATGACTTCTAACATTGTTCATTGATACATCTGATTTAATTGTCGCATCAATTAAATTAATCTATTATAAGCTTTTTAACACATAAGGTATTAACATTGTAACAGTTGCATTTTATTTCTGTTATATTGTCTTGCATATCTTTTTCACTATAGCATCTAGATTTTGTTTCGTATCATTTTCAATGTTAAGTTTTTGACAATTTGTATTATTCAGATACGTAGACATAGCTGATGCTGTCACACTGCTTGTAACACAATGACTTTATTAATGTTCTTTCTGTCAATTACTGCCACATTGCTAAGTCAACGAAGCACACTTAGTCGAAGTTAGTGCATATGAATGTTTACATGTGAGATTGTTAAGGTTGGCATTTTAACACAACTGTTAATTGAATTACACAGCTGTCATTTCTGAGATGCTTGTGAGATGTTTTTTTATGTAGCTGCACTGACCACCATTGCAGGTGTTGTGTGAAAACACTGTTCAGAGCATCTTGTTATAATAACAGTCACACTGTTCATGAGTAGAGGTGTGGAAATTAGTATGTTTAAAATTTGGTCATGATAGTCTGTTATATGACTGTTTATATGAGTGCGTGTATGTACTTCACTACACACATTTGTAAGTTAGTGTATTTACAGTATCTCCATGTCAGCTTGGGAACATTACATTTATGTCCTAAGATGACATTGTTGGAAATTAGTTGTGAATAGTACATGAAAATGACTGCATTGTGAGGGTGCTTAGCAGCTGGTAAACAATGCATTACTACAAGTGAGTTGCTCTGTTACGTTGTCACTGAAGATTACCACCTGTTTTGTGGGTGTGTTTACAAAATTATAATACTATGCATGTCCACTTGTGACAGTACCAATGCAGTGTAGCAGTGTTCATCACCAAAAAATTGGTTATTTTTGTCATTAAGCAACAAATTGTGGTAAAAATAGATAATTTTGAAAAAATACTGTCGAATGCATGAAAGTGTCGCAGATAGTAGTGTTGTGCATTCGACAGTGTCACAAATGTTACTTTCGTGCGTTCTACCATATGGCAATAAATATTGTCGAAGTTCGAAAGTTTCACAAAAAGTGCTTTCATGCATTCAGCACTGTCGCAAATTACTTTCTTGCGTTCAACAGTTTCGCAAATTTTCAAGCTTGGGAGTGGAAAATACATTCATTATCAAATCAGATCTCATTGTATTTGACTGACAGCTTGTTCTACCAATGCAATACAAGATTTGTCAGGCCAAGTGAGACAACCAATCAGAGACGGACAACACTGAGGAAGAAGGCAACAGCAGCCATCTTAGTACCTATCTGCAGGCGACTGGGTGCAACTGACAAGATACAACAAGGATAAATGGGCATATCATCCTCTATTACTAACAACCTCCTTGCTCTGGGTCCCTAGATGCCTGCACTGATCCAAGCCGCATAAGCCTCAGAAGTGTAATTCTATTGACTACGAAGTACAGCAACTGTCTCTTAAACTCCTACTCTTCCTCCTCTTGATATCAGGAAGTGTCCACTCAATTCCTGGCCCTGTCTCCTACAGTACAACAAAGCCTGCCAAAATGGAGGGGGGGCTCAAAATTGCTACCTTAAACATCTGCAGTCTCCTCCCAAAACTGGCCTCCCTTCAAATCTTTGCCAGCCAGCACAACCTGGATATCCTTGCCATCATCAAAACTTGGCTGACACCTAATACTCCGGATCATGCCATCTATACAAAGGCTACAAGATATTCAGGCTGGATAGGACCTTGAAAAGGGGTGGTGGGTGTGCAATCTACATAAAGGACTACCTCACCTGTCTCCCTGGTTCTTACCCCACCACAGAAACCTCAGTGCAACTCCTCCCTATCAAGATACTACTTGGTGCCCAAAACAAAGTCCTCACGATTGCTGCTGTCTATATCCCACCAAAAGATCCTGATTCCGGCCTACAGGCTGTCCTCAAGTTCATAAGTACACAACCTTCTGACATCGAATGCCTTCTCCTTGGGGACTTTAATATAAATTGGCTTGCTCCTGATGCAGGGTCAAACAAAGATGCTATCCTAGCAGCAAATTTAACACAAGTGGTAAACTCCCCTACCAGGAAAAACTACAAATCAGGGACCAGCACCCTCATTGACTGGATCCTTACCAGCCACCCTACCCATATAACCAATGTAAGTGTTCTCCCTGACTCGCTCAGTGATTACTCTCCAATAATATGTACCTGGACAAATAAGTTTCGTAAGCTGCCTCCAAAAACCATCTATAGCAGAGTCCTACCTTATGGCAACCTTATTCATCTCAAGACCTGTCTTAGGCAGGTAGACTGGTCCTTGATTTACAAAACTCAAGATTTTGATCTAGCCCTTGATTACTTTATTTCTACTTTCAACACTGCCTGTGACACCTATGCACCAGTAAAAAAGCGCAAAATCAAAGCACTCACAAATCTCTGGCTCACAGCGAAGCTATTGGCACAACTCAAAAGTAGGGATCACCTCTGGGCCACTGCAAGAGCTACTGGCACTCTGTCGGACATTCAAAAGTATAAACAGGCTCGTAACCACTGTACTAAACAGATCTGCTTGATGAAGAGCTCCTTCTTCAAGAATGCCCTCTCCAACTCCTGGGTCGAAGGGAAATCCTTCTGGGACAACATAAAGAATATCATGGGTCAGCAGTCCAAATCCTCTCCTACAATAATGAATGTGGATGGAACCACTACATTAGACCCAGAGATCATTGCAAACACCCTAAATGATACCTTCACGGACCTTAGTGGTGTCCTCTCATCTGATTTCTTCACTGATGCTGACCCTCCAATTTCTACTCTACTACTGCCTCTCCAACCAAACCACCCTTCCATTTCAAACTAGTAAAGGCACATGAAGTATATAAATATGTAAAGAAGGCCATTTCTAAGTCCCGAGAAAGCAGCAACACTATTGACCTTAAACTTCTGTCTCTCACTCTGGAGGAAGTACTGCTCTCCCTCACAAAAATTTTCAGTCTCTCCCTCTGCTACAGCCAATTCCCTAGGAAATGGAAAGCTGCAGTTGTCACTCCGGTGCACAAAAGTGGTGACAAGTCACTGCCTGGTAACTATCACCTGATATCAATACTACCACCTCTCTCTAAGGCCCTTGAACGCTTGGTGGCGGACCAACTTTCAGACTACCTGGAAAAGCACAACATCCTATGCACTCAGCAGCATGGATTTAGGAAAGGGCACAGCACATCGACTGCCCTACTTGAATTCTCAGGAGTAATCCACAATGCCATGGACAAAGGAAACCTAACTGGAGCAGTCTACATTGACTTAACCAAGGCATTTGATACAGTTCACCATGGCCTACTTATCAAACAATTACTATCCCTAGGGCTCTCACAGGGTCCTGGTGACTGGGTAAAAAATTACCTTGCTCAGCGCTCTCAATCTGTAAAAGTAGCTGGAGTTTTCTCAGACTCAAAACCGGTTCGCTCAGGAGTTCCCCAGGGATCCATCCTGGGCCCCCTCCTTTTCAGCCTTTTCCTAAACTCCCTCCCCAAATCCTGCCCTGAACAAATAATCCTCTATGCCAATGATGCCGTGATTCTTGCCACTCATAAAGATCCGAACCTCTTATGCCTCAACCTTCAGCATGCTTTTTCCAAAGTTGAGATGTGGTTCCTTGAACATAAGCTGGTTCTAAACCACAAAAAAACTAAATCCATGCTCTTCTCTAACCCACAAAACAATAAACGGCAAGTCCCATTCACCATTAATACATACCTAGGAAATACCCTTGAACAAGTGCCAATTTACAAATATCTTGGAATCAACTTTGATCAAGGCCTAACCTTTGCAACTCACATTGATAGTACAGCAAAAACTATTAATCAGTGAATTGGGATTCTGTATTGGAACCGACAGCTTCTTACCCATTCTGCACTGAGGATTGCTGTCCAATCCTCTATCATCTCAGTCATTGATTATGGCTTAGTTATATATGAATCTGCCACTACTATAGCACTTAGTCGCATTACAACATCCCTAAATAAGGCCTGTCGGTTGCTCACTGGTGCACACCGACGTACCCACACATGTGAGCTCTATGCTGACTCAGGTTGGTTGCAACTCTCAAACCGGATAAAGTATCTTACCTGCCTGATGGTGAAAAAATCCACTCTGGGCCTCACTCCACCCTGTATCCAAGACCTGTTATGCCCGAGTGCTAGCACCCATTTTACCAGGAGATCAGAACACCAGCCTCTCCAAGTCCCCCGATGCCGGACTTCTCAGGGACAAAGATCATTTGCCTATCATGCCCCCAGCTGGCTAAATGCCCTCAGCACTCATATTACTGCCTCCACCTCTCTAGGTAGTTTCAAATCAAGGCTTTTCTCGTACCTTGCCACCTCCAGCTCCTGTGACTGCCCTGATTAAACCTCCAACTTTCTCACTACCCACCCTGTCCCATTATTTGACAAAGACATGTTTGGGAAACCTTTTCTCCTGCTATTGTCTGCTCCCCACACCTTTCACTTACCCTCTCTGTTCTGGACTTTTTCCCTATTTGTTTCTCCTAATCTGGCATGACCTCTTTCTTGTAATAATAATGTGATTATTGATATCTCATGTCCTTTTGCACAAATGATTTGATATGTATTTGTATATGTTTTCTTGCTCTTGACACAACACAAATTGTTGTGTTATCTATGTAACCTTTTATACTGTACCTAATTGATGTGGAACCTTTGTAAAAGAGCCTCTGGCTCAAAGGTAGTAATTCCTAGAACAATAAACTAAACTAGTACAAACTGAGAGCCAGCGTTATTCAAAACTGTAAGTACTGTATATTTTAGAAAACATTTTCCTACCATTAAAAAAGTGGTAGCAACATGTTAACACCATTAATCAAAACATTTTTTACTGCTGTATTTGATAATGTTACTTGTAATAATCTAAGTTGTTGTATTATTTAGATAAAACTGTTTAAAGTCAGATAGTAGTTTAGTACTAACTTGTACAGATACAGTTGCAAATAGAGAGAGAGAGAGAGAGAGAGATAGTAAGCTGCACATGGACCCATAACAGAAGAGGGAACAAATCACACATGGCTGTGTGGTTGTAATTGTTTAAACATTGCATATGAAAAGGATGCATTTTTCCCACCTCTCAATGTTTGCAAATGTTAGCAGTAGCAGAGGTCTAGTAATAGTCAGTGCATAGCCTACATTGGTTAATAAAACCAGAGCACTAGCCAATGATTTGTTTAATTTGTGTGTTATTAATCAGCCCAGTGAAGCTGGCTTGAACTAAAGAGGACAAATATCAGTTTGACTGTCTCAACAGCCTAGCTACTGCAGGGTGAACACTACCTTTTTTGGTAGCTCTCTGTGCACTTCCGAGTTTACAAACTGAGAATGACAGAAAATAGCAAAAGGACTTTGTTGATAGTTGGAAGAGGTATCGTGAGACGAGAATCTGAGTGATTTTGGGAGAAACCTGCAGCTCCAAATTGCTCTGTGAAATGGTTTGGTAGGGGTGGAATGAGGTGGGAGCACCTCATGCCAACCATGTAGAGACTTTTGTGTACTCAGCCTCATCCTGACATATTGCTGATTCATCTCAGAGGCAATGATTTGGGCACCAAACGATGGGTAGATTTAGTAACAGAAGCAAAATTGTACCTTGCTTCTATTATGAGTATGTTGCCTGCCTGTATTATCATATTTTCAGATATCACAGAGTGCAGGGTCTGGCAAGCAGAACACCATATGTATCTGATTGACAGAGCTCGAAGAAAAGTTAACATACAAATATCTGCATTTCTACGCATGCATGGAATGTACACCATAGTTAGGTCTAGCTTGGTTGGAGATACTAATGGTGTCACATGGTCAATAGCAGTATGTATTGAGTCTACATAATAGTTATAATGTTCCATAAAACAAGGCATGTACTAAGTCATTTCTGGGCCCAAGGTGCTTGATGGCGTAGTGAAATGTGCTCTTGTCATTTGTAAGCACATAATTGCATACAAAATAGCAAAATACATATTATAATGAGACATAATACTAATGGATATTTTTTTTTATGTTTCCATTGCAGATTAAAACAACAATAAAAATGAGGCAGTGGACCTTGCGAGAGGTGTGTCTGCTGCTAGAGGCGGTCCAAGCGAGGGGGAATGCCTGCATCTTAATGCAGAGCACGAACCGGAAACTGGATGCAATGTGGAGGGGCATAAATAGTTATCTGCACATTGTGCTTAAGTTGAAAAACAAGAACATTACACAGCTGAAGAGGAAGTGGAAGCTGTTGCACCAGCGTTTTTGCATATTAAAACAGCAGGAGGAGATAACAGACAACGTTACGTGCTGGTACTACCTTGCATATGAACTGTGGGAGGCTGCTGGGAAACCAGCTGCGGGAGAGCGGCTAACCCATCATAAGTTTCTCAACAGAACTTATTAAAATGCATGTGTCTTTCTACAGCTTTAGATAGATACCATTACATATGCTATGGCAGTTCATAGTACATTGTGACATAGTTCAACTGTGAGGTTTAGCTGAGTGACTAGATAACAGCACAATATGCTGATGATAATGTTGTAGTGACTATACAGCATCCATTGTATGTATACAAGATTTTATTTCATGTACATTTTATATAGCTATCATGTTTTGTGACTGTAGTCAGTTCATGCTGTTTTTTTTACTTAATTTTTTTTCTGTATGACTCGTGTGTATGAGGTGCCATAGTATGCAGTTATGCTAGTTAGTAATGGTAATTTTAGTATTTAACAAGCTGTTAAATAATGCTGCAAACTTTGATATTGTGGTATTACAAAACACAATGTACATGAGTTGCAGAATTCTGACAGATGCAATGCAAATAGTGTTATTTTTTAGCATGTAGCATTATACATGATGTTTAGGTATCTAATATGAAATGTGTTTAAATCCCCATTAGTAGTTACTAGGCTATTGTGAATGTCTTGAGTTGTTGTTTAAATATTGTCCATGTTACTGTGACAGCTAGTTACGCTGATTGTACTGTTGTTCTGTACTGCTCTTGAAACATTCTTTTAGATATTAACAGCACTTGCAATTGAATATGTACCTGCAATGTTTGTGGTGTACCAGATGAGAGGCAATATTAACTACTTGAAGCAGGTTTAATGCTTGCATCAAATGTTGTGAAAAATGTGATGCAATTAACATTCAAGACTCAGTAGGTCTATTTTTGTCTTTTATCACAGGCCAACGTAGGACTCCCCTGCCTGCCCGCGAGGTAGTACCATCGCAGCATGAAGCTGTGGAGGGTGGTCACTCAGACACTGACTTTGTGATTGTTGTTGAGTCCAACGGTAAGATACAGATATAAATAATTGTACTATGTAATTGGGGTGGTATGAGGGTCTCATGTAAGGAGATACCTGTGCTGCTTACTTCAATTCTTTTTAATAATTACTATGTTGTGAGTAAGTATAACTTGATGCGTCTATGTAGTATTTGTAATTGAAAAATGGGTTTGGGGAATTGTTTCACCTGATTTAGTAAGGCAAGAAGACAGCCAGTCTGCCATCAGGCAATACAGACCAGTGAAGAATAAGTCATTGTGTATACTCTCTGATTAGGTTCCAAATCGTTGCTGAAACAGAATGTTCATATTGCAGAAAACAACCATGTTTTTCTTACCATGTAAGTGAACTGCACAGACAGACACACATACACAAACATACACACACAGACACATTGGGCATAGCAGTGTCACACTCAGTACTGCTGTCAGGCCTTAATTGCACATGCCTCATATGTTTCTTTGGCTGCTCGCTGACATAGCTGTGACACAAACGTTTTTACCTCGGGTAGCAAAACAGAAAATACCATGTCAGAAGTGGTGATTCCTCATTAGGGTCCAACACCTCATGCACCACCACTGTTACTCATCAGTGTTAACCAGCAAAGAAACAAATGCAAAGAGCACTGCAGAAACGGACAACTATACTTCAGATGTTCAAAGTATACCAGTTTGTGGCATAAGCTTTGGTGTACTTGACTTTGATACATAGGGATGTGGACTGTTCAGTATTCAACAGAACTATGATATTGGTCAGCAGCGTTGAATGTTGCACCCTGGGCACTCCCCCCCATATGCATGGTGCTGCACAACTGCACTAGCGTAGGTGGCTAGAGTACAGTACAGGGAAGCAGTGACGCAAGTCACATTTTACCATGGACAGCAACCAAAATATTGAACAATTACCATGTACATGTGCCATGATGCATGTAAGGTGCACATGGGTCCATTAGCATGTCATTATGGACCCAGTCACATGCAGGTGCACCGTTCCCTCATGATTTGTGGCTGTCACCCTCCCAGGTAACAGGTGTTGGGGACCGTTGCCACGTGCAGCACAATCATGGGCATTTGCAGTTAAAAACAAACACTATTCTGTTCAATGTTCTTGGTGCTGCAGTGGAACGCTATTCTACCAACCTTGGGTATCTGTAGAAATAGATGTAGAATTCCCCAATATCCCTGGTGGTACAGTGGGGCACTATCTGCCCAATCACGTTCATCTGTATCATGAAAAGACTTCATATGATATACCTGGTGGTCCAGTAGAACGATATCTTCATGTTCATGGGTATTTGTGGAAACAAATAGTTTCAATGTACCTGGAAGTGTGGTGGTGCCTCCACCACCTGCCCACTGACATTCATCAGAACGCTCACCTCTGTTCAGCCGTTGGCCAGCAGAACCCCACCCTCCTGATGCCACAATGGCTGCTGACTGATAGCTTGGTAGGGCTATATGCCCATTGGTGAACAGCGTGAACCAATGGGTGTGTAGACCATACCATACTACACATTCCACCCTCTTGCTGATTGTACAGAACATTGATAGTGTGGTTGACGTTTCTCTGTCCCTTGCATGTGAGTGTATTTGTAAGGTAAATTTCTGTATATCCTTGGTGTTCCAATGGACGACTGTCCAGTTGACCATAGGTAACGTTAATATAACATTTACCACTAACCCTGGTGCTGTACTGTGGGTGTCTGAATGGTTGCAGCCAGAAGTAACAGAAAAATCAGCTGTTTCCCCTGTTACTACAGTTGACATGTGTGCTAAGTTGTGCATAAAAGTACAAATTACAGTTAACTGTTACCTGTGTTCTTACAGTGGAAGCCCTCCTTGGCTGGTGAGAAATACGCACTGTCATGCTTCCCCCCTCTTGATGAATGCCGGGCAGTACACCACCCAGCTGCTGCTCTGCTGTCTGCTGCCCAGCACTGACAGTATGGCTGTATGTTCATAATTACTTGGTGTCAGCCAATGATCATGCACGACATATTGTTCAACATAATACACATCTGTGGATTGATCAATTCACATATCACTAATGTGTACTATTATATGTCCTGAGCGCTCATTAGATTACAGTGTCTGACAATGGATCCACAGTCCTACCAATGATTTAACTTGCCATATGGCAGGGTGGGTAGGTGACTGTGGTCCACCGCTAATGATGGGGGTGTTTGGATGTTAGTGGTTAATGGGTGGGTGAGGAGGGGTGTCCATTGCATACTAGCCATAATGTTTTTTTTTCTTAACCTGTGATTGGTCAGACATGTCCACAGAATCACCTCTGATATACGTTAATGTTATATGAAATTTTTCACAGGATTAGATGGAGAGACCCACTGTAACTGCAGGGATATAGGTTTACATTATTGTAGTTCAGCTTTCATTTGCTCTGTAGGTACATTCATGTTATGCAGGTGGTTTGTTGTGCAAGAACTGCTGAGTGGCAGTGTATCTGGGTCAAGTTTTGTGGTATTGGAGTGATATGTATGTAAATGGTCTAATAGTGACATCTACTTGCCCATTTGCACTGTGCATGCATTGTGGCCCATTTGTAAGTAAAGTTTCATATATTGTTTGTTACTTCAGCTATCAAAAATGCAACTAGTGGTAGTGTATCACTATGGTGCATTCTGGCTGCTGATTCTGGCGTGCTGCAACTGTGCTATGTGCACAGATGATGGCCAGTGTGTGGTATTCAACAACGCTGGGACATGGTGCACCTCTGTTGAACATCTCCCAGTGGATGTTATTGCACATACATGCCTAGCTGTACCTGGGCTTACATCATAGACTGGCACAGCTTGAATGTCTGTTTTTCTTGTAATTAAATATTTTAATAAAGGAAATGTGTGTATACTAGGATGTGCCACATGTTTCATGCTTAAGTGTCCAACGTGTCATTTGTGACTGAACTACAGCAGTCATGAGACATCAACAGTGAACAAAGACTGTGTTTCAGTATGTTACTTGGGAATTATAACAGAAAAAAACAATGGTACTTTATCATATTTATAACGATTTATTAGAAACAGGTATCATGCACAGACGTATGTCAGTTATACACTTCTCAACTTGGTTTAGCTGAAAATAAACAATAATTGTCCATAGCAGTTGTGGGTTTAAAAAACATATACAATACTGACGTAGTGTTATCTTTGAATTGTTACATAAGTAAATGTTGTTGTCATTACAGTGTGATAATATATTAGTACACATTTGAATTGTATTTGTGTGTTATGTAATCATTTGAATGACTAATACAGCCGTTTACTACGATATATATGTTACCTAGATTTTGTGTAGTCTATGAACACAGTTGTTAAATATTGCTATACTGGTCACTCATGTGATACATACTGATGTCACCAGATACGAAATGCACAAAAAAATTAATGTTATGCAGATAGTGATTTAAGACAAAAAAAAATTGTTTTATTTCTCTATGAAGTCCGGTGATATGATCCATGTACAGTATATGTCGTAGATCATGATTTTCAAACTGTTGTGTTGCTGTTATATATAAACAGAATCTGTGAACTTGTCAATGGCCAGTATTCTATGTGCATGGTGACACTGTTGCACAAGCAGGGAATGGGGTGGACATTACTAAATGGGTGTATGGACATGTACAGTAATGTATACAATACTGTTAAGATCACAGTGTGGTGTAGAATAATGATGTGCTCACAAGCTGTAGGAATTATCTGTGCATTGTTGATACTGTTCATGTAAGTCATTGTCTACCTGTACAAATGAGAAGAGTTGCTGTGTGCGTGTCACTGTTGAATACTAACGTACATGATATAAACACAGAAGTGTCATTGAAAACAGGGATGTGTTTACATGTTTCAGTAGCACAATGACACAGTATTAAAAAATCATTTTACTACTAAGAGTAGATGTGTTCCTAAATATTTAGTGGTATGTGTAATCATTTTTTTTACTTGTTTGCTTAATAGAGCCTGGGGAAGCTGAGGCTGAGAGACCAGTGGAGGTGATGCAGGAGCCAGACACCAGCTCTCTACGTAAGTACCATCACAACAGATATTTATACAAAACATAGTGTCCCAGTATAGTGCTCACAGTAACCATGTACACAGCCAGCATAGGGGGAGGATGAAGGTACAGCCGTAGCTTGGCAGGTCAGTTACAGCTGTCAGCTGTCATGTTGGGCAGTGTGATGTGGTACCCAAGCTGTGAGTCACAGACGTTTAACATTTAACTGACTAAAATTGACTCATTCAAGTACAAGCAGTACTTCTGAATGTATGGTAATATACTGAGAGTGCATTAACCCTTACACTGCCAAGGTTTTTCTGAAAATTGCATATCCCTGCTGCCAGAGGTTTTTTCACTGGGTTTGTACACTTATCGGTTATGACGTTATTACATAATTTTTCTTAATTCCCTGGTAAACTTTTTTTGTCAGGGTAGTGAGAAACTAACACAACTATAATTCAAAGTGAAAATATAACTTTTCCAACAAAGACATTTGGAGATATATATGTTTATTTAGTGAAATTTTGATTGTTTTTGCAAATTTGTATTCAAAAAATACTGAAGTTTGTAAAACGTTAAAATCGGTTGCATCACTGATAAAAATGTTGTCTAAAATGTAACTAATTTTCACTTTCAGGCTACAAATTCTTCATATAAACACAAATTTCACATTGGTTTCTCACCTACAGATTATGAGAGTGACCAGAACGGACCACCAATGGTAGAGGCCATGCTGCCTATGGAGGGTACCTATTGGATTATGGGGTACACGTCTACAAAATCCATTAAGAAAAAGTAAGAAGTAGCCTGTTTCACATGATAGGAAGTGAATGAGTAAATAAAGGGCCAGATTGCACCTATAGCTACCTACCCAGGGTCACATGACCAAAAACAAGATGGCTGACACCATTCAGCCATTTTCTGTGTCAAAATGCTTGTGACTCATTTATTGAGCTCATTAGATCATAAAAGTGGTAAATGTCAATGGATTGCACCCTTTCTTATGGCAGCAGTGGCTTGGATGAAATTTCTGATCCCTAATTTCACATTATAGACCCACTTGCAGATAGCCAGGGTGCGAGGTTCAACCACCCCGCATGTCCATGCTGGCCACAATGGGAAGTGACCAATCATTACATTATGGGGTGCCTGCCAATAAATTCAAAAAGGAAAAGTAAAAGTAGCTTGTTTTACATGGTGGGAAGTGAATGAGTAAATCAAGGCCCAGAATGTATCCGTAGCTGCATCCCTAGGTCACATGACCAAAAACAAGATGGCGCTACGCTCAATCATTTTCTGTATCAAACTGCTTCTGTTACACATTTGTAGGGATAACGACATTATAAAAGTGATAAATGTCAATGGATTACACATTTTCTTACATCTGTTGGGGCTTGGATGAATTTTCCGATCCCTAATTTCACATTACAGACCCACCTGCAGATAGCCAGGTTGCCATACCCAACCGCCTCTGGTATGCCCATAATGGCTAGTGATGGGTGTCCACCTATTGCATTATGGTGTCATGCCAATAAATTCAAAAAGTAAAAGTAAAAAGTAGTCCGTTTTACAATGACAGGGAAGTGAATGAGTAAATCAAAGCCCAGATTGTACCCATAGCTACATCCCCTGGGTCACATGACCAAAAACAAGATGGCAGCTACTGTTTCATCATTTTCTGTATCAAACTGCCTATCTTACACATTTATTGTGATAACTACATTATAAAAGTTGTAAATGTCAACAGATTACACCTTTTCTTACATCTGCTGGGCCTTGGATGAAATTTATGATCCCTAATTTCACATTACAGACCCACTTGCAGATAGCCAGGGTGCCATACCCAACCACCCCTGGTATGTCCATGCTGGCCAATGGGGTGACCAGATATTACATTATGGGTCCTGCCAATAAATTCAATAAAGAAAAGTAAAAGTAGCTTGTTTTACATATGGAAGTGAATGAGTAAGTCAAGGCTCAGACCGCATCCATAGCTACATCCCTGGGTCACATGACCAAAAACAAGATGGCGGCTACTGTTCAATCATTTTCTGTATCAAACTGCTTCTGTTACACATTTGTAGGGATAACTACATTATAAAGGTGATAAATGTCAATGGATTACACCTTTTCTTACATCTGTTGGAGCTTGGATGAATTTTCTGATCCCTAATTTCACATTACAGACCCACACCTGCAGATGGCCGGGTTGCTACACTCCAACCACCGATGGTATGCCCATGTTGGCCAATGGGTGTCCACCTATTGCATTATGGGGTATGCCAATAAATTCAAAAATAAAAGTAAAAAGTAGTCCGTTTTACATGACAGGGAAGTGAATGAGTAAATCAAAGCCCATGATTGTACCCATAGCTACATTTCCTGGGTCACATGACCAAAAACAAGATGGCAGCTACTGTTTCATCATTTCGTATCAAACTGCCTATCTTACACATTTATTGTGATAACTACATTATAAAAGTGGTAAATGTCAATGGATTACACCTTTCTTACATCTGCCGGGCTTGGATGAAATTTATGATCACTAATTTTACTTTATAGACCCACCAGCATATAGCTAGGGTGCCATACCCAACTGCCTCCAGTATACACTTGCTGACCAATGGGTGTCCACCTATTGCTTTATGGGTTACATACCAATAAATTGAGAAAGGAAAAGTAAGATGTAGCCTGTTTTACATGACGGGGAAGTGAATGAGTAAATCAAGGCATAGACTGTACCCATAGCTACATCCCTGGGTCACATGACTAAAAACAAGATGGCTGACACCATTCAAACATTTTCTGTATCAAACTGCTTCTGTTACACGTTTGTAGGGATAACAACATTATAAAAGTGATAAATGTCAATGGATTACATTTTCTTACATCTGCAGGGACTTGGATGAATTATCTGATCCAGAATTTCACATTATAGACTCACTTCTGCAGATAGCAGGGTGCTAACCAACCACCCCTGGTTAGCCCATGTTGACCAATGGGTGTACACCTATTGCATGATGGTGCATGCCAATAAATTCAAAAGTAAAAGTAAAAAGTAGCCCGTTTACATGACAGAGAAGTGAATGAGTAAATCAAGGCTCAGACTGTACCCACAGCTACATCCTCTGGATCACATGACCAAAAACAAGATGGCGGCTACTGTTCAATCATTTTCTGTATCAAACTGCTTCTGTTACACATTTATTGTGATAACTACATTATAAAAGTGGTAAATGTCAATGGATTACACCTTTTCTTACATCTGCCGGGGCTTGGATGAAATTTATGATCACTAATTTTACTTTATAGACCCACCAGCATATAGCTAGGGTGCCATACCCAACTTCGCCCCATAGTATACCCATGCTGACCAATGGGGTGTCCACCATTGCATTATGGGTTACATACCAATAAATTGAGAAAGGAAAAGTAAGATGTAGCCTGTTTTACATGACGGGAAGTGAATGAGTAAATCAAGGCAGACTGTACCCATAGCTACATCCCTGGGTCACATGACCAAAACAAGATGGCTGACACCATTCAAACATTTTCTGTATCAAACTGCTTCTGTTACACATTTGTAGGGATAACAACATTATAAAAGTGATAAAATGTCAATGGATTACACATTTTCTTACATCTGCAGGGACTTGGATGAATTTTCTGATCCAGAATTTCACATTACAGACCCACTTGCAGATAGGCAGGGTGCCATAACCAACCACCCCTGGTTAGCCCATGCTGGCCAATGGGGTGTCCACCTATTGCATTATGGGGTGCATGCCAATAAATTCAAAAAGTAAAAGTAAAAAGTAGCCCGTTTTACATGACAGAGAAGTGAATGAGTAAATCAAGGCACAGACTGTACCCATAGCTACATCCCTGGGTCACATGACCAAAAACAAGATGGCAGCTACCGTTTCATCATTTTCTGTATCAAACTGCCTATCTTACACATTTATTGTAATAACTATATTATAAAAGTGGTAAATGTCAATGGATTACACCTTTTCTTACATCTGTCAGGGCTTGGATGAATTTTCTGATCCCAATCCTACATTACAGACCCACCTGCAGATAGCCAGGGGTCATACCCAACCACCCATGGTATGCCCATGCTGGCCAATGGGTGTCCACCTATTGCATTATGCGGTGTATGCCAATAAATTCAAAAGTAAAAGTAAAAAGTAGCCCATTTTACATGACAGGAAGAGAATGAGTAAATTAAGGCCCAGACTGTACCTATAGCTACATCCCCCAAGTCACAAGACCAAAAACAAGATGGCGGTTACCATTTGATCATTTTCTGTATCAAACTACTTCTGTTACCGTTTGTAAGGATAACAACATTATAAAAGTGGTAAATGTCAATGGATTACACATTTTCTTACATCTGCAGGGACTTGGATGAAAATATATGATCACTAATTTCACATTATAGACCCACCACCATATAGCTGGGGTGCCATACCCAACCACCTAAGGAAGGCCATGCTGGCACATGAGAGGACACCTATTGCATTATGGGTTACATACAAATAAATTCAGAAAGTAAAAGTAAGATGTAGCCTGTTTCACATGATGGGGAAGTGAATGAGTAAATCAAGTCCCACACTGTACACATATCTACATCCCCTTGATCACATGACCAAAAATAAGATGTCGGCTACCGTTCAATCATTTTGTGTCAAACTGCTTCTGTTACACATTTGTAGGGATAACTATATTATAACAGGGGTAAATGTCAAGGCATTACACCTTTTCTTACATCTGCAGGGGCTTGGATGAAATTTCTGATCCCTAATTTCTCATTACAGACCCAACTGCAGATAGAAGGGGTGCCATATCCAACCACCCATGGTATGCTCATTCATGTCAATGGGGTGTCCACCTATTGCATTATGAGGTGCAAGCCAATAAATTCAAAAAGGGAAAGTAAAAAGCAGCTTGTTTTACATGTTAGGGAAGTGAATAAGTAAATGAAGGCCCAGACTGTACCCATTTCTACATCCCCTGGGTCACATGAACAAAAATAAGATGGTGGCTACCGTTCAATCATTTTCTGTATCAAACTGCTTCTATTCTAAAGCCTGTGGAGAAAAACCCTACCCTTTCCCTATTCAAAATACCTGTGGAGAAAACCCTATCCTTTCCCATTCTAAAACCTGTGAGAAAACCCTACCCTTTCTCTATTCTAAAACATGTGGCGAAAAACCCCACCCTTTCCCTGTTCTAAAATCTGTGGACAAAAAGCCTATCCTTTCCCTATTATATAACACATCATGAAGTCCACTATCCTTGACAGGGCCGGTTCTAAAGTCCGTAGGAAACATCCTGCCGAGTCTTCTCTGAGACATTGACAGTTGCAAGATAGATGATCAGGGAAAAAGACATAGGAATCTGTGGTTGCAGGAGCCTAGTTTCCAGATCTGAAACCAGTTCTGACCTGGCTCCCTGCCAGCAAGAGTGAATCAGGGTCTTGAAATCTGAAGTAGCCAGGGGTTTGGGAGGTGGATCCTGTTGAGACTGGGGAGGAGGGAGGAGGAGGAGGGCATCCGTGGAGGATAATACCCTTGAAACCCCTTGTAGTTGGAGTAAGGGTGAAATCCAGGTAGAACTGCCCCAAATGACTCCATTCTGGAGTGGAGCACCCTAGGTAGGGATCCCTTGGATACCCAAAAGGATAACGTGGGACAGTTCAGGGTCAATTATAAGCCCCCCAATGTCAGACCTGGCATCAGATGAATCCATGTTGGACCCACCGTTGTGTAGATGGGGGAGGGTCCGGCGTCGAGGCAGCCCACGGCAGGGTCACCAACGTCATAACCGGCACAACCTAACCTGGCACTGGAAGGTGTTCTGTTGGTCACGTGACGTTGGGCAGGTGGTCCCCCTTCAGGTATTGCTAGAAAAGTCTGTTGTGCAGCCCGATGCCAAGTAGTGCAAGTCCAATATGTCATGACCTACTGATGGAACCCTCTCGAAGTAAGATCTATCTTTTCCTATATCTATCTCCAGCCTTTATGCATGTGAACAGTGCAAAAACCTATCTAGTATTACCTTTTACTATTAAGTTTTAGGTCACTGTATTGCCTTTGGAAAATTAACACTTTTTTTTATGTTACCCTATCCTACTATGCCTTAGTCCCATGTTTTGCAATATTTTTTCACCATACATTATATAAAATAGTTGGTGGTTGTCAATACACAGCAATGATACACCTTCACCCTAAGGTTCACAAATGAAATACAAGATATATGTCACCCATGAGTTTTATATAATTAATAGAAAATGGACCTAGTTTCTTCAGTATCTCACAGTTACAGTGAGAACAGCAAATTAAGTAAGATGTTAATGAAAGTGGTGTATATTTAGGCCACCATACAGTATCTTATATAGTGTACTATACAGTAGAAAAGAAACCAAACTAGTTTACTATTTTCTATTACCATTAACATTTACCATCAGTTGTCCACATTTCACCGATGCAACACTTTTTCAAGTGTATGGATCATCATACACAAAGAGCATTCCATCAGACATGGTAATGCCAGAAACATATGGCAAAAAACGCTCTCAATTCCCTATTCTAAAACCTGCAGAGAAAATCCCTATTCTTTCCCTATTCTAAAACCTGTGGAGAAAAACCCTATCCTTTCCCTATTCAAAAATGTGTGGAGAACACCTCATCCTTTCCCTGTACTAAAAACCTGTGGAGAAAATCCAACCTTCCCTTTTCAAAAACCTTGGAGAAAACCATATCCTTTCCCATTCTAAAACCTGTGGAGAAACCCTAACATTTCCCATTGAAAACCTGTGGAGAGAAACCCTATCCTTTCCCTGTTCTAAAACCTGTGTAGAAAAACCCCACCCTTTCTATTCTAAAACCTGTGTAGAAAAATCCTATCCTTTCTCCTTTCAAAAACCTGTGGAGAAAAACCCTATCCTTTCCCTATTCTAAAACCTGTGGAGAAAACCCTACTCTTTCCTATTCAAAAACCTGTGGAGAAAAAACCTATCCTTTCCCTATTCTAAAACCTGTGGAGAAAAATCTTATCCTTTCCTCTTCAAAACCTGTGGAGAAAATCCTATCCTTTCCCTTTTCAAAACCTGTGGGAAAAAACCCTATTCTTTCCATATTGTAAAACCCTTGGAGAAAAACCCTAACATTTCCCTATTCAAAAAACCCTGTGAGAAAACCTATCCTTTCCCATTCTAAAACCTGTGGAGAAAAATCCTATCCTTTACATCTTCAAAACCTGTGTAGAAAACCCTATCCTTTCTGCCCTAAATTTGGAGTTAAATCCTACCCTTTGCCTTCTAAACCTGTAAGAAAAGCCTATCCTTCCCTATTATATAACACATCATGAAGTCCACTCTCCTCGACAGGACGGTGTCTAAAGTCCGTAGGAAACGTCCCGCTAGAGTCTCCTCAAGACATGGACAGTTGCAAGATAGCTGATCAGGAAGGAGACATAGGAAGCTGTGGTTGCAGGAGCTCTGCTTCCAGATCTGAAACCAGTTCTGACCTGGGCCCTGCCACCAAGACTGAATCAGGGTCTTGAACCGGAAGTAGCCAGGGAAGGGAAGTGGATCTAGCTGAGACTGGGGAGGAGGAGGAGGAGGTGTCCAGGAGGATAATACCTTGAAACCCAATGTAAGTTGGAGTAAGGGCAAATCCCAGGTTGAACTACCCCAAATGACTCAATCTGGAGTACGTGCAGGTAGGGATCCTTGGATACCCAAAAGGGTAATCGCGACAAAGTTCAAGGTTGATTATAAGCCCCCAATGTCAGCCCTGCATCAGAGAGAACCAGCGGACCCACCGCTGTGTAGATGGGGAGGTCCAGCCTAGGACAGCCTACGACAGGGTCACCATGTCAGAATCGGCACAACCTAACCTGGTACTGGAAGGGTCTGCTGGTCACGACGTTGCGGTGGTCCCCCTTCAGGTATTGCTAGAAAGTCTGGCTGTGCGTCCGATGCCAGGTGGTGCAAGTCTAAATGTGATGACCTACTGATGGAACCCTCTCGAAGTAAGATCTATCTTTCCTAAATCTATCTCCAGCATTTATGCATGTGAACAGTGGAAAAACCTATCTAGTATTACCTTATACTATTATGTTTTAGAACACTGTATTGCCCTTGACAATTAACACATTTCTTATTGTTACCCTATCCTACTATGCCTTAGTCCCATGTTTTGTGATATTTTCCCATACATATATAAAGCAATTGGTAGTTGTCAATCACATACCTAATGATAACCCTTCACCCTAAGGTTCAAAGATAAAATACAAGATATAATGTCACCCATGAGTTTTATATAATTACTAGAAAATGGACCTAGTTCTTCAGTATCCCACGTGTTACAGTGAGGACAGCAAATTAAATAAGGTGTTAAATCAAAGTGGATTTAGACCACCATACAGTATCTTATAATAGTGTACTATACAGTATGAAAGAAACCAAAATAGTTTACTATTTTTTATTACTATTAGCATTTACCATCAGTGTTCCACATTTCACTGATGCAAAACTTTTCAAGTGTATGGATCATCATACCAAGAGCATTCCATCAGACATAGTAATGCCAGAATATGTGAAAAAACCCTCTAATTTCCTATTCTAAAACCTGCAGAGAAAATACCTATTCTTTCCATATTCTAAAACCTGTGGAGAAAAATCCTATCCCCCTATTCAAAACCTATGGAAAAATCATATCTTCCCTATTCAAAAACCTGTGGAGAAAAATCCTATCCTTTCCCTTTCAAAAAACCTGTGGAGAAAAACTCATCCTTCCTATTCTAAAACCTGTGAGAAAAACCCTAACATTTCCTATTTCAAAAACCTGTAGGAGAAAAACCTTATCCTTTTCCTATTCTAAAACCTATGGAAAAAACCTCACCATTTCCCTATTCAAAAACCTGTGGAGAAAAACCCCTATACTTTCCCTGTTCTAAAAACCTGTGTAGAAAAAAACATCCTTTCTCTATTCTAAAACCTGTGGAGAAAAACCCTATCCTTTCCTATTCTAAAACCTGTGGAGAAAAGCCATATCCTTTCCATTCTAAATTTATATATAAATCTCTCAGGCTTGTGACCTGTAGATAAAAAACTGTCTGATCTTACCCTATGCTACACCATTGCATCAACATTTTACATACTCTGTGATATTTAATTTAACCAAAGTAGTGTAGCTCACCCTCACATGAAGTCATCCACTTGGATGTTCAGAACTAGTCCATGCATTATAATTCATCCAACTGATGAGACAGGTGAAGGTGAAGTTTGTTGTGGTGCAACGCGTACTAGTAGGTCTACAAGGCTATTTATGTTAACACGCAAGGTTTCCACAGCCTGTTAGACAAAACTAGTTTGTCTCTTACCGTAATCCGAGAAAGTATCAGTTGAGTAGTATCATAGGAAGTCAAGATGTAAAATGATGTAATGTAGCATCATTGCAGTGTTTCTCCTGGTATGACAAAGGTAAAAAAATAAATAAATAAAGTAAAACAAAGCACACCACCCCTTTTGCTAGATATATGGGTAGCAAGTGTGAATCACTGTTGAGGTACCCAGCTGACTAACACTATTACAGCTCTCATGAGGTCAAAACCTGAATTAACTCTGAAACATGAATACATACTGTACATCAATACACACATCTCAAAACCCAAGCTAAACTGTAACTACCATTAGTGACATCACGTAGTAAACCTACCTTATGCACTTATTATTTCAATTTATTTTCCATTCTCACTGTTGCAAGAGTATTTTCTGAAAGCCAGGGACATATTTAAGTGACAACGCACTGTATATATAGATTACAGTGATTATCATATGGAAAACTGACCCCGGACGACAGTCGATAGGGCTATTTGAACGATATCCAGATATGTTCTTAGCTTTTAAAGACTTTTAGCCTATATACTCCAAATCTGAAACACACAGAATTTAAAGACATTATACCAATGACGACCTGAAAGTTATAGTCCATTGGATTATATACTGTACATTCCCCAGCCACTGCATCTATAAATGCATACCTCTATAGGATTGGAGCTACAGCCCTCTTGATGTCACTGCAGAACATATCGCTTCCCTGATCCATTAGTGGACACCATCCCGATACAGTTCTGGGAAGAGGACATGATGCCATCATGCTGACCACGCCAGCTGACAATCCTCTCATGAATGCCCCATCTCTGTGTTGATTTTTCTCTTGTTCATGTCCATTCCCTTATCAGAAACATCTCCACAGCCGATGCTGGATGATGTGGGACCAAAGGATCATGGTTTTGGCATTCAGTGCTTGATCAAGCGATGTCCTCCTTCATCTTCCGAAGCAGCATCACTGATGTCTTCAATCCTAAATCATTGCCTCCCAGGTGGATGACGATGACATCTGGTTTGGATCCCCTCAGGCACCCTATCACAACATTGGCACCAGTTGATCCCAACGCATACCCTCTCACCCAACCAACGAATTGACTGGGTATCGAGTCAACACTGGTCCCCCAGTTTGAGATCACCCCGAATCCCTGCCCAATGCACAAAGGAGTGTCCATGATCCATACAGTCTTCTCTGGACACTGCATATCTGAATTAAGAAAACATACATATTATAGCATCGGAATGTATCCAATCTATGACAGGTAGTAGTGCTCAATTCCTGACATTTGCTGGCAAAGACAAATATGTCTGGTATCTTCCAGGAAATAAAAACATTTAAGAGTGATTACTAATAGTGGCACTTAGAGCAAAATTATGCATTTGCGGCACAAGATCTCATAAAAAACATTATGTGATTGGTGGTTTGAGAAACTGATAGTTATCAAATAGGAAAGGTATTTGCAGTAGTCATGTTTTGATGACCTAGCACGAATAAGCAGTACATGTTGTTCAGCCTTCCCATGTCATCCCACACTTGTGTATCCCTAGGTGGCACTATCTCAAGGGCTACTACCCCTGCCTGCATGGCTAGTTGCAGGTTAAGGGCATGTGTATTGACACGGGGCCTCCACCTGGAGGACAGGGCTGTTAGTAAGAAGGTAACCTGGATACAGCTTTCTGGGACATTGTAACCCCTTTTTCCCTTCTAGTAGCATAGACAATATGCAACAAACATTTTCACAGTAGCCCCAATTCCCTGTATATACTTCCCCACACGTTTGAACTTTCCACCAGGGCTGGTTCCACCAGTTCAACCCTGGAGACCCCCTATAAAACAAGGTTAGACACAGTATATAACAGTAATAGTGCTTTAGGTACAAACTGGAACAACAGTTTGATTAAAAGAGAACAGGAAATCATTTCAGATTGGCAGCAGTTTATAAAAGTTCTTATTCTTAGAAATGATATGCACTATTCTAAATAATCCACATTTAACTACACTTCAATAAAACTTGATACATAAAACCGTATTTTGCATTGTTTTGTTTTTATGGAAGCATTCTGGAATGCAGCACTCAACATTTCCAATCATCATACATCTCGATCACTCCGCCATCTCAGTCACGAGACGGAATCTAAGCCACTAACCATTCCATGGTGTCCAATGGACACCCCATGTCTTCCCAACACAGGGAAACAGCAACTATAAAACATGCCAAGTGTCCAATGGACACGAGAGTACTGACTATGATAGAGAAGTCTTGTGCAGTCCATTCCGGGATGCAGTACTCGCATTTCCCACCCATTCTTACATCTCGATCACTCTGCCATCTCGGTCTCGAGCACTGGGAATCTACGCCTAATTAACCATTCCATGGTGTCCAATGGACACCCCATGTCTTCCCACACTGGGAAACAGCAACTATAAAACATGCCATGGTGTCCAATGGACACACAATGCTGACTATGATAGAGGGAAGTCTTGTGCAGTCCATTCCTGGATGCAACACTCGGCATTTCCCACCTATCTTACATCTCGATCACTCCGCCATCTCGGTCTCGATACCAGGAATCTGTAATTTACCATTCCGTGGTGTCCAATAGACACCCCATGTCTTCCCACAAGGAAACAGCAACTATAAAGCGTACATGGTGTCCAATGGACACGCAGTGCTGACATGATGAGAAGTCTTGTGCAGTCCATTCCGGGATGCAGCACTCGGCATTTCCCACCTATCTTACATCTCGATCACTCCGCCATCTCGGTCTTGATACCGGGAATCTACGCCAATTAACCATTCCATGGTGTCCAATGGACACCCATGTCTTCCACACTGGGAAACAGCAACTATAAAACATGCCATGGTGTCCAATGGACACGCAGTACTGACCATGCTAGAGGGAAGTCTTGTGCAGTCCATTCCGGGATGCAGCACTTGGCATTTCCCACCTATCTTACATACCAGATCACTCCACCATCTCCTGATCTGATACGGGGAATCTATGCCAATTTACCATTCCGGTAGTGTCCAATAGACACCTCATGTCTTCCACAATGGGAAATAACAGCAACTATAAAATGTGCCAGCGGTGTCCAATGGACACGCAGTGCTGACTATGATAGAGGAAGTCTTGTGCAGTCCATTCCGGATGCAGCACTCGGTATTTCCCACCTATCTTACATCTCGATCACTCCGCCATCTCGGTCTTGATACCGGGAATCTACGTAATTAACCATTCCATGGTGTCCAATGGACACCCCATGTCTTCCCACACTGGGAAACAGCAACTATAAAAAATGCCATGGTGTCCAATGGACACGCAGTGCTGACAATGATAGAGGGAAGTCTTGTGCAGTCCATTCCGGGATGCAGCACTTGGCATTTCCCACCTATCTTACATCTTGATCACTCCAAAATCTCAGTCTCAGTACCGGGAATCTGTGCCTGTCAAGCGATTTACTATTCTGTGTCACTATCGCTTGTATTCGTTGATCCGGGCATCCCGTATTTCATCTTTGAATGGTATTCAGAAACATTTATCTACACACAGGCCCTTACCGCAATCTGCACACCAGTAGGTTGATTCCTTATGCTTCCCTTTCTCTAGTGCACACCACATCTTCGGTGGGGTACAGCTTCTTTGGTGTTCTTAGTATTTTTGATGGGAAGTGCTTTCTGCAGTCGCTGAGCATGGATCCAATTTGTCGATTGCCGTTTTGGCTATGCTGTGGAAGATCATCTATTTTTGCTTTGTTATAAGTTCTTTAATTACAGTTCGTTTAGATTCAAGTCGTCATCTTCTTTTCTTTCTGGGAAAATTTCTTGTACATTATATGCCTGAATTAACATAGCATTCAGTAAATAAAAAAGAACTCCTTCTGCCATACCTTCTTACATAAGCGGTTTAAAAAGTGTAATACCCTGGCTGATCATTTTTTTTATCGACTCCACCCATGTATCTGTTGTAGTCCAATGTACATCATTTGTTTTCACCGACTCCCTCAGTCTTCAATCCTTTCTTCCAGTATCGACAAATTCAGTACTCGATGTTGATGACAGCATGTATATGTCCCTCTTGTCTCTCCACTTCATACAGAGCATTGGTCGTCTTCCCTGAATGTAACCTTTTCTTTCATCTTCAGCTTTATGTCTTTTATTTTGGGAGGCATTCCCTTGCGGTTGGGCATAACAGTTCCAGTTGCACCAACTCCAGATAAAAATAGATCTGTGTAGTTGAGGTCCAGTGTAGTATCTGTCTGTGAAATCCTGTAGCCTTTCCTCACAGTTCTTCTCTAACAAGATCAAAACAAACTCTGTATGTATGTCCTTTGCTCTGGCTTCTCATCGACTTTGCCTGTATAGAATACCCAGTTGCATATGTATCCCGAGTTTGATTCCCACATAAGGTGTACACTTGTGATTCCGTGCTTCACTGGTTTTTGTGGATTAAAAGTTCTGTAACCAGATTTCCCTTCCACAGACAATATACCTTCATCCAGGGAGAGATCACGGTCAGGAAGATAGGGTTTCTCGTGATCTTCAGGAATTGCTCATGTATCTCCCTAATGTGAAAAAGTTGATCAAATCCCTTCATCCCTCCAGGCTTCCGATTCAAGTTGTCAGCCATGTGGAGAAAAGAAAAATCAGGTTGAATCGGTTCCTTGCCATCACACTGCCCCAGAATGGTGTGTGAGGTGACTTCATCCAACTCTGAGTATTCATCTTTACTGCTCTTCACTACCAGTCCCACTCGCATGATGTATAATCCCAAAACCTCTTCAGTTCTTCTTCTTTGTCAGTCATCTTCCAAGCCCTGGCCCTAGATATGGGGTAGCAACTCATCAATTGGATGTCGAAAGAAATCATTGGCATATCTATTTGTTTCCTTGCAATAAGCTCCAAATCTTCATCCGTCAGGCAAAACAGTTGTAGCTAAATCAATGGACTTTCTGGGACTGGTACTTGGAGACCTGAAGTTCCAGTGAATAGGTGTCCATTGTCACTTGTTGTTGTCACCTCTTCCCATTATCTTCTCTTCTAATGCTTTGTTCTGCTGATGGACCGAGCCTTTTACCACGAGTCTTCTTATGCATTGCACCTACTGATGTTGTGGGGTCTCTTCATGATCTTCCTGCTCCACATCCGGCATGTAATCTTGATCAAGTACCTTCTTCATCTTCCAGAAAGACTCATTCGCACTTCCACCAGATCCAGATTGTGCAATCTTTCTTCAACATCATCTTCACTATGCGATTCGGAGAAATCAGACTCACTACACATCTGGATCTCAGCCAAAACATAATGCAGTCATTTTTTGCCAGATGATTATTCTGTAAGATGTAGAGAAAAAAAACAAAACAAAAAAACACATCATTATTGCTAGTTATCTTTGTTGGGTGATTCTAACAATAATATGAAAAATGAAGCCCTATATGAATAACAGTTTGGCTCAATAAACCCTACTCCCCAACTGATTTATATTTACAAACGTACCACAAAATATTCTATGTTCTGTTGAATTATATCAAATATACTGCAAGAAATCAACCTGAAAGACAAAAAAATAAGTTATATTCGAAAGAGTTACATGTAATATATTTAACAGAATACTCAAGCTCATTTTCACAACATACGGGAAGACACAGTGATATGATAATAGAAACATCCCATCCACGTATCAGGTGCAACTTATCAAATTAAGCATTCAGTAGTGTACAATGTCAACCCCAATATATCACTAGGTTTATGACTGTATAACATCAGTCTGCATTTTACCACCCTCTGCAGTGTGCGTTAATGCCTCCTGATGTTACCTGGTTATAAACAAATAGTGTATTTATACTAGTCAAGAAAATCAACAAATTGAAACCTTTCTTGTTTTGAACTTGCAACTTTAATTAACCATACAATATGCAGTATCACAACATAGGAAGAACTTCACATATATCAAGTTAGGATCAACAATTCACAGTACAGCTGATATCCATCAAAAGTCAAACTTTCCAAAAGTGTCTATGTGTCAGTGAACTGATAAATGTAAAAATCAACCATTGTTCTCTTCTGATTTTCGGGTGCTGTCCCAATGAAGATGATGCACGAAAAACTCTAAGGGATCAAGTCAGGATAAGTGTTATTAAATTGACCTTAAACATTTGCAAGAACACATAATACACATTTAATTCAGTGATAAAAGCAACCAATTTTATGTCTTATTAATAAAGCATATACATCCAAAGTATTGTTTATAGTTTAATTCAATTCTCAGTTCTTCTGATTACATTTGTTTTATATTTGTGTCATAATACAAACAGTATATTACATGAACAAATAACTGCTGTACAAGTAGAAGTAAGAGTGAAAATATGTATATTATTATATATATAAGCAATAATACCCAACAGGGTGGGCGGTATTGTGCTATACTGGACCTGAGCGGAATGTAAGAGCCCGACACATAGGCGGAGGCGTTATAGCCCTGGAAGGTCAACAAACACAATACTCCATCCTGAGGGTAATGATAGTGTAGAAAATGGGCACAGTAGAACAATATTAATTGTATAACAACATTGTTAACTAAATAATTAGTTTAATGTGACTTTTGTAATAAAACAGTTCCAGTACATGGATTTAACTGGTCATCTTGGTTAACCCCCAACACACAGACACACACATGAGTTACTTCATTTGTTGAGAATTATGATTTCAATTAAACAGAGGAAGCACTGGTGTATGGACCTCATGGAAAAATTTCTAGCTAGCAGTCCCTGGGGAGGGACCACCCCCACGTCAGGTGACTAGCATCAGGATTGATTAAGGTGAAAGTCTGAGACCACTTTATGCAAGAACTTTCAGTTAGTCCTGAGGACCACTTTATCCCTATGAAAGGAGATAAAAATCAGGCTCCACTGACAATGCTTGTAGTTCACTTATGCACCTGGCAGAAGTGATGGCTACCAAAAACACAGTTTTCCAAGTCAAGTACTTAAGCTCTGCTGAGAGACAAGGGTTCAACAAGGTTTGCATAAGCTGGGCAATGCAAACATTAAGATCCCAGGCAGGGCAGGGTCCTGAATGGGGGTTGGTGTGAAGCAACCCTTGAAAAACTTAGAGAATACGGATGAGCTGAAAGGAAGAGGGTTTTCCTACTGATAAAAGCAGACACAGCTGCCAGGTGCACTTTAGAAGTAGCTGGTCTCAGCTCAAAGAATTAAAATGTACCATATAATCCAGAACTGTCTGGGGCTGCAAAAGATCTATCTGAGGTGCCCCACCTGGCAAATACTACCTCCAGAATTAGGGGTCCAGTGACCATTCGTGATGGCCCTGGGAAATCCTGCTGAGAGCATCTGCCAGGACATTGTCCTTCGCCTGGGAGGTGAACTGCCATAAAGGGAGGTGTTCAGGGAATAAGCACTTCAGAATAGGTGATTGGGGCCTAGGCAGAACAGGCCTGAGGGAATGTCCATCCTTGTGTGGTAGTTGTAGGCGCCAGGGACTGCTAAGTAGAAATCTTTCCGTGGGGTCCTGCCGCCTGCCGCGTCAATCCTATAAGTAATTACCTACTGCAAGAGTCCTCTAGAGTAAGATCTGGGATTATAGGACACATATCCCATGCAACCCCTCCCATACCAGACACAACCAAGTAATATGTGAAGAGCATCTTACCAGGATACTGTGGAGTCAGAAGCAAGAATTTTGAAGGGACGATGTCCGTCAGTACTGAAAAATAAAATACAGGAATGGAGTCACAAAGGATCTGTAGTTCATAATAAATTATTAGTATATAACATGTTCACAGTAGAACAATACTTATTTGATGGTGAAGGAGTCCTCATCTGTTCAGGCATGTGAAAGAGAAACAACAATAGGTTAATATGGAAAAGATACAGTAATGAGATAAGAAACCGATAGTGGATAGATACTGGTGGTGCATCAGACTACATTAGAGTGTAATGGTGCATAAGAAAAATTACTGTTGAAGAAGTATTATAATAATAATATTAATAGTGGCATAAAGGAATAAAATTAGTTAACAGATAGAAGAAAATTTGTTTTAGTAAAGATGATTAGAAAGACCAGTGCTCTCTGCCTAGATGGCCAATTTCAGTAGGACTGTAGCATCCCGGTTGGGATAGGTGATATTCCTTTTTGGTTCACTGGCCCATTGTTGCCTGCACAATCAGTTAAGTTCATTCACTGACCCTTTTAATGGAATTCCTTCTTTGCACCACTTCTGTAAATGAAGCATCTAGTTCACTTCGTCTGTCAAATTGGCACAACATGCACCTTGATAACATGCGCTATCACGAATGATCACTTAGACCATCAAATTGGCACAACATGCACCTTGATAACATGCGCTATCATGGATGATCACTTAGACCATCAAATTGGCACAACATGCACCTTGGTAACATGTGCTATCACGAATTTTCCATGCAACTGACAAATTGGCACAACATGCACCTTGTTAACATGCACTATCACAAATGTTCCATGCGACTAACAAATTGGCACAATGCACCTTGATAACGTCGCTATCACAAATGTTCCATCGAACTGACAAATTGGCACACACATTTGATAACATGTGCTATCATTAATTTAGCACCTAATATAGCATGGTGGTTAATCTCACTCTCTCAAAACTCCCCACACTGGGATCCAATGATCACAATATAGTTTAGTTTAGCATAAGGACAGATACTAACTCCAAGTCATACTAGGACAAAGGTTTTGGATTTAAAAATGCTGACTTTGCTGAAATGAGGAGAGGTCTCAAAGAGCTCTGGAGTGAATGGGGCAGGAGGGGTGGAAGACCAGTGTAAGCATCTAAAGGAAGCCTTAATGGAAGTAACAAACCAGTGCATCAGATTGGTATTCAAAGGCAAGAGAACAAGAAAGTTACTATGGTTCTCCACTCCACATACTCTAATCTGAATACATTCCCCTAGTTGACCCTCTTCAATGCTGTCACTTGCCCCTTCTGACCCCTCTTCCTGGCACTGGACCCCATCTAGACCAATAGCCAACCCCTAAATCTTCATTCCTAACTAACCACCCTACATTCATGTCACCCCCCCCTTTACTAACCAGGATGGAGAAGTGGTGGCGGAGGATAAGAGACAGCACAAGTAGGAGAGATGAGTTTGGAGAGGGACATCACAGAGATAGGAAACAGGACAAGACATAAGCAGGGAAGTGGGGGGAGGGACCGATGCCAAAGCAAACAAAAGGAGCAACAAGTGAGCTGGGAAGCAGCAGAAGGGGGCGATCCATGGAGGAATGGGGACTGGGGACATAGACTCTAGATCCAGGTGCTCCACGAGCCTCTGCTGCATAGGGTCCCAATCCTCAGACTCCCAATCAAAGTACTCCTTAATGGGAACAAGAAGGTCCAAAAAAGCTGGGTCTGGAATACATCCCCGTCATCAGATCCAGCAGTGAGGAAATCAAGGTCAGATAACAGCAGGTCAGCAGGGCAAGTCATACGAGGAGAGGTTGAGGGCACTGAACATGTACTCCCTGGAAGACAGGGAAGAGAGGAGAGAGAGAGGAGGGACATGATTGGTAGCTCAAGTACTTGAAAAGGGATAAATAAGGTGATGGTGGGAAAGAACTGGATGACGGGCAAGGGACTGACCCCTTTATAGTCACGCTGACGTCACACCACCCGATGATGGGGCACAGCTCCTGCTGATGACTGCTAGCTACAAGTTTGCCGTGCAGTTCTGATGCCAGGAAATGCAGACCTATACTTGAAGACCTACTGCAGGAACCCTCTCGAAGTAAGATCAGTTGTTTTCTGTTCTATGGTCCTTAGTGGTTATCATGTACCAGGTAAGAGATCTCTTTACATCCAGTCTCTCCCCGGATTGTGCAAATCAAATGTTTTTTTTAATTATAAAAAGAGTCTGAGAAATATAGTTTTCTGATTGGTTGTAAACATTCTATCAGCCCTATGTTAATCTTTGATTAACATACATGTACAGCCTAATCAAATGCTGAACAGGGTTTAACACTATTTAAAAAACATTTATATTATAATAGCAAATAAGGCACTCCCAGGGATTATGTTAATGGTCAGTTAATCACCCTGTAGGGGCATGTGGCACTCGGCTACACCTCGTGCTACAGTACACCCCTAGAACGTGATTAACAGACCGTTAACATAACCCTTGGTCATGCCTTATTGCTTAATCAGCCTGCCATTTGCCTGGCCTGTACACAAAAACCCACATTTAGTGCTAGAATACAGTTTACTTGTGATTTATGTGACAGTAAAATATATGTGTACCTTATTCTTATGTTATATATGTGCCTGAACCAAGATGTATATTTACCCTGTATATGCTTGATGATCATTTTTTGTTCCATTGTAACCCTCCTGGGACCATTTGAAAATAGGCACCTGGTTGTCTAGTATGCACACCAGTAAACAAAAGCAAATAAATAAGTTAAGCATTTCCCCGTGTACAATGTCAGTACACACCTTCCCATACCAGACCCTACCACTAATTTATGTTGCAGAAAAAATGCATATATTCTATCCAACAGTCTGTCTCCCCCATCTAAACAAGTCAAATATTTATGTTATCCAGTCGCCATTGCCTGGACTAAGCCTGTATTAGAGTGGCATTAATCACGGCAGAGGAGGCCTCTGCAAGAGGTTAATGCTCGCCTGAAGGCGTTGTTGCACGAGGGCAAAGCCGGAGATTCAACTTCCCCAGCGGGCATTAATCACGGTACAGGCGAGCTGCCAGTGATTAATGCTCTTGTAACATGGACAAGCGTGATGTCTACTGGGACGAGCACAGTGCAAGTGATTCAGGAAAAAGGCGCCGGAGACTGAGGCAATCTTCATAGACTGTAGTCTTGCTTTTAGAACATGGCATTATTGAAACTCTACGAGGCGCCCGTGATAGGCGCACACGCCATCACGCGGTGCAAAAGAGCAACACAACATTGGAGCCAATAATGCCGTGTTGCTGTGCTGGAAAGCGTTCCGAGCCCAACACGGCATTATTTCTCATTATAGTAATGTGATCCAGATTGGCCTCATTTGATTGGCTGACACAATAAAATAGGCTCTCGATAATCTTTGATTAACATATTTATACAACCTCATCACAAAAGCAGTGATACACATAATGAAATTCTAAATTTGAAAGCATTCTATAAAAATGCTAAAACTGCCCTAGCTGACCGCCATTGTTTAGCAACCGCTCCGTAATAGCAGTGACAGTCTCTTTAAAAAAAAAAATATATATGTATCACCGAGTATTCATAAGAAAACTGACATAAAAAAGTAACCGTTTCATGACTCACAGTATCACAATATCAAAGTAAAAAAATTCCATCTGTCTGACACCTAAAAAAATGGGTCTGTCATTCGAGCTAATGGACATAGAGATTGACTTGTTTGTGAACAAGCTAATGAAAATCACAGCCGTGACTCATCTGAATTTGACAGCTGGACAGTAGATGAAACAGCTGACCGTCATCAATGAAGTTGAAACAGTTTACTGAGTCACAGGCGGCGGTAATCACAGAAGTCAAATAGAAAAAACCTGCCAGAATGTACATCTGTTGAATTAATCACTGCAACCTCGACTATATGGCACCAAACCCAGTGATGCCCACAGATGAAAGCACAGTGAAAATTGTTCAATAAGATCTCCTCATAAATATTCATGAGGTATACAGGTTGCCATGAAACAGACAGCAATACCATTACCACAGTATCACTGTCGCTAGGCAACAGGACGACATACAAAGTCATATTGAAAGCATAACTAAAAAAAAAGTAAAAACATTTGTGTCACAGTAGTTTTCAGTTGATCGCGCTGTCATCAAAGAACTGTGCTTCAGTGGACCAGTGCGCAAATGAAGCTGTCAGGTAGCGATATATTTAATTAAAATCATGTAACATTCAAAATGTTACCTCTACTCAATGACGGTTTGAAACTGTAACATATTAACGAACCTGCAAAAAAAAAAAATACTCTCACAGCAAACTGTCCCATGGTGTTAACAATTAGCCTACCGCTTTGCATAACCTACAATACTGCACGACAGTGACATAAATTAGCAATTACTAACACTATCTCATACGATGCCATCCCCTAGGTAACACACTCGCTGCCGGACCTCAACACTGCGGAAGGACTATTTTACTAAAAATAACAATAACAGTACACAAAACGCTTAATTAAACTTAAAATTACACAAAAATAATACTTCTACAAATACCATAATAGCAATAAGGTATTTCTTAGGGTTATGTTAATGTCCTATTAATCACACCTAGGGGTGTAATGTAGCACTAAAGCTGCGCCTGGGTACCACATTACGCAAGGCGTAATGATAACAAGTTTGTCTTTATCAACCCTAAGAAATACCTTATTGCTTAATAATGCCATTAGCTCTTGCACGAAGCTCAACGCCAACACGCATTATGAGAAATAATGCGTCGTTGGACTCGTGAACGCGCTTCCCAGGACACCAACACGGCATTATCGGCTCACAATGCTGTGTTGGTCCTATACCACATGACTGCATTCAGCCTATCCCGGGGCGCTGTCGTGCACTTCTGAATAATGCCGTGTTACAATGTGTGTTAATGCCTCCTGAGGTTACCTGACCATAACCAAATAGTGCTTCACCGTACTGTAATGACACATAACTTTCACTGACCCTCAAGAAGAACTGAGCACCCCGTATGTATATGCGGTTCTGGGCATCAGCTGACATGAACAGCTAAGTGTTGTAACACAATTCATTGTTCCTTTAGATTCCTCTCATAATGCTGGTGGGTGCAGTCTATGTAATACACTTTATTATTGACTTTTATGCCTGTATAAATGTATCTTTGGTCCCCTGCTGTCTCTGTCCCTAACTCTTTCCATCTCCCCCTACCCTGCCTGTACACAGTGTAACAACCTCACTTTTCCACATCAATGGCCTCCCAATGCCCTCATAAACCAAGCACTGCCACAATTGTATCATTCCCTGTTGTTCTGTTGTACCCCAATTCCCTCCCATATCAGGCGCAACATATAATGCATAGAACTAACCTTGACAAATGAAGAAACTGATGTTCGATAATCTCTGAAAACCTTGAACCAGGACCCTCTACGAGACAGATGTTCTTGTCGATCTGTAAGATGTCCAATCAGGAGCTTTCCTGCTGGAAGACAAAGTGTGATAGTAAAAACATCCTATTGCATATCAGGTGCCACCACAAGTTAAGCATTCACTGATGGACAATGTCAACTCGCACAAACCCTCCCAAACCAGGCCCAACCGCAAAACAAAAAAAAAAAAACAAAAAGAATCTCCTGTTCCCCCCCATGCTTTGGGTGTTATATGCAGCCCTCTCTCCCATGTCCCTGGCCCCTCAACCCTGTGCTATCCAATCCCCCTATCTGAGTATCTTTTACTGAATCCATGTCCACCCTGCCACTTCTCTTGACTGGTCCCACCACCCCAATTGATGGCCTATCCTGACCCTTCCTCCCATCTGACCCATCCACGCTTTGTGCTACTCCTGGTTAAACAATGTTCCCTTTCCCTTGCCTAAATAGTGTTACAAAATGGGTTGGAAAAGTCCTGCGCAGTGATTGGTGAAATCTAATCACATGACATGTTATTCCAGTATGGCAGCACAGGTCAGAAATCACTCTGAACCTCACTACACAGTCCTAGAACTAAAAATCATGGAATCCATTTTATAATTACAGCAGGGCAACAAAACACAACACTGGGTGCATAATTGTGGGATAATGGCATTTCATGTGCAAAGGCACTTGACTTCACCTCATGCCTCACCTCCTGAGGCATGCCAGTATCCCCCTATAGTGCACGCCCTGTCATGCAATATTGCTTTATTAAAATTTCCATGATTTGTTTGAAATGCCTTGGGAATTATCTCCATTTGGGGGCTAACGTTCTGTCATTCTCTTTTTTTATTATTATGTTGGCTTGCGAGCAGGCGCAAGCCAACATCTTGCGGTAGTAGCAGTGGTGTGGAGAACCATGGTGCAGAAAAAACAGTCCCTTACCTCTCCCACACTGATGATCCACATTTGGGAACAAGCTTGAGTAACCAGAAGGTCAGCCAGTGGGGGAGGGGCAGGACAAGGTATGAGAGGCTGCCGTCAGCTCTCCTCACCCAGATCGAGGAGGCAGGCTGTCCCAGCTCTTGACATGGGGTCCATGGTAGTGAAGATGTGTGGGGGGCTGGTATTATGCTGGATGGAACGGGGCTGGCAGTTCCAGTCTGGTATCACCCCAGTGGGGCAAGACCAACCCAGCAGGGGTTGGCTTGGATCGCGAAGGGGCACTCTTATTGTCTGGGGGAGGTTCGGCTAGTGGAGGTGGCTCAAGTCATTGAGGTGATTTCAAAGCTGTTGCCCACCTTTTTGTGAACTAGCCATTGATCCAGTGTTCACTCTCAGAGGGGCTTTTTCTCAATGCCTTGAAGGAGGCATTGGTGAGGCCTCTTCTGAAGAAACCATTGCTTGATCCTTAGGGTGAGGGATGGAGGGGTAGGTCAATTCTCACCCTCCTTGATCTCTCATCAGCATTTGACACAATGGATCACATTGTGCTTTTGGATCACCCTAGAGTGTATTACGGACTCATTGGAACTGTCGTCCAATGGCTTGAGTCCTATCTCTCTGACAAGAAGCAACAGGTGATAATGGGGAATTTCTCCTCCTCCTTGAAAACCCTGTCATGTGGAGTTCGTCAAGGTTCTATCCTTTCGCCAATGCTGTTTGCAGTGTACATGCTGCCCCGGGTGAGCTTAGATGACGGTAAAGTCTGGATTTCCACTGTTATGCAGACCATACCTAGCTGAATATGTCATTTGCCCCTGGAACTAATGGTGCCATTGAAGTGCTGAACAAGTGCATGACCAAAATTCAGGACTGGATGTCCTCTAACTGGCTGAGGCTGAATCCCAACAATACGGAGGTACTGGTAATTAAGCCTGGTTGCTGGCATGATAGGAATGCCTCTGGGGCAGTAACAGGTTTGGACCTTGGATCTACTCTGTTGATGGCATCCCTCAAGGTGAAAAATCTGGGTGTCCTCCTGGATGACAGACTAACACTTGCTGTCCAGGTGTCTGTGGTCCAAAGTGTCTTTTATCACTTAAGGAACATCACCCTGATTAAATCCTTGATTCCACCAAAAGACCTGCCCTCACTGGTGAATGTCTTTGTGACATGCAGGCTGGACAACTGTAATGCTCTATGGTTTGGGGTCAGTGGGAGGGATCCTCTGCCGACTATAGCTGGTGCAGAACGTGGAGGTCAAATTGCTGACAGGCCTGCCCAGGTCCTGTTATGTAACCTTGGTACTGCAAGACCTGCACTGGCTGCCTGTCAGGAGGAGGACTGTGTTCAAGGTGGGCTTGCCCACCTGCAAGGCACTATACAGCTCGGGCCCTAGCTACCCATCTGACCTCCTTATACCTGCCATCCCTGTACATTCCCTCCACTCCTCCACCAAGGGGGCCTCCTAGCAGTTCCAAGGGCTGGGCTACAATCCTCAGGAGACCACTCCTTTGAGGTAGCCAGCCTGGCCTTTTGGAACTCTCTTCCAAAATCTTTGAGGTAGGCCCCACTGTGGGAATGGCAAGAAAGTCACAGGGAAGCCAGTATACCTGTGTGGAGTCAGTGTATCTGCATCAGAGAAGGAGAAGGACCTGGGAGTGATGATCACTAGTGACCTGAAGCACTCCATGCAATCACGAGAAAGCAGCAGCAAAGGCAGACAAGATGCTGGGATGCATAGCTGGGAGATCAGTAATGGGAGAGAGGAGGTTGTACTGCCCTTGTACAGGCCGCTGGTAAGGCCATATCTAGACTATGGTGTACAGTACTGGTGCCCACACCACAAAAAGGACATTAGCTTGCTGGAGAAGGTCCAGAGGAAGGCAACGAAGATGAAAGCCAGTCAGCGAGGTATAAGAGGAGACATTGAGGGCACTGAACATGTACTCCCTGGAAGACAGGAGAGAGAGAGAGAGAGAAGGGACATCATTGGGACCTTCAAGTACTTAAAAGGGATAAATAAGGTGATGGTGGGAAAGAACTGCAGGACGGGTGCGGGACTGCCCCTTTATAGTCACACTGATGTCACATCACCTTACGATGGGGCGCAGACCCTGTTGATGATCACTATCTACAAGTTTGCAATGCAGTCCTGACGCCAGGGGGTGCAGACATATAAGTGAAGACCTACTGCAGGAACCCTCTCGAAGTAAGATCAGCCATTTTCTGTCCTGCCTATGGTCCTTGGTGGTTGTCACGTAGTAGCTGAGAGATCTCTTGACATCCAGTCTCTCTCCCTTCCCCCTCTCTCTCTCTCTCTCCCCCCAATCCCTGTTGTCAAGTGGTCCATCAATTCACTCCCATACCAGGTGACACAACAGGTTAAGCATCACCTGGTGACCAATGGCAATATTTAAAAAAGGGCACTTTATTTGGAAAAGCCCTAATTGGTGGCTAAGGCTTGTGGTGGTAGGGAATGAGGGCTAAGGACTGGTTTCCCTTAAAACAAATCATCTCTTCTTCTGAATCATAGAGTGTGTGTGTGTGTGTGTGTGTGTGTGTGTGTGTGTGTGTATGTGGGAAGAGGGTATGTAAAAAAAAAATGGCCCTCTGTGGGGTGGGGACATCAGACTATGCATTACATGAGTGGTGGTGCAGGGTCCCAGAGGCTGGGGTTGAGCCACTGAATGCTACTTGTAGGATGGTGCCAGGTGGTGCAACACCCAGCACTGCCACACACACAGCATTACCATACGTCCAGGGGCTCCATCCCACCAGACAAGACCCAGCACCATCACACATAATGCATTCACTGGTGTCAGGGAGATAACCCCACCATCTAAGCCCTGGTGCCTTCTCCAGCTTAATGGACCTGAGGGCTTCCCTCAATTTCTCTCAACCATGTCCCCATCCTCTCTTTCCCTCCTCAAGCATCCCTGTCATGGCTGCATCACCCCCCCAAGCACTCCCTTCTCCTCTTCTGTCAGGGTCCCCATGTGACCCCCCAAGTACACTCATGCACTCTTTTTCCTGTGCCCCTGGCTGTAGTGCTTGGAGCAGCACCGTGGGTGATCCCCTGCCCATCCCCTCATACTGCCCCCCCTCCTCGGTCCACTAGCTGCATCCTAATCCTCTCAACCTCCTCCCTGAGCTGTGCCAGCTGATAGCACACTGGGCAACCACCGAACTTCCAAGACCAGTCCAGTATCATGGCCGCTCAACACCCTGTGCACCCAACCACCCTCCCAAAGTTGCCCGCTCTAACGATGTGTCATCCAATCCCCCTCAGAGTAGGTTTTCCTGGGTGAACCACCAGGATCCTCAGTGATTGGCAGCTCTTAAACAGAGAGCACAGAGGCATTGAGGCACTCTATTACAAACAGTAAGACACAGGATACCAGCCTGGCAGTTGACATTCAGGCACACCCAAGGAAGACTTCCAGGAACCCCCATCTGTCCGGGGGGGGGGGTTACAAGTAAGATCAGGCTTTTAGTCTACGACACCAAGATCTGTGCAGTGGTTGATGGAGGGGGCAGTCAGTACAGTACTCCATGAGGAAAGTAGGGAGGGGGAAAGTAGGAGATTTGATGGGTCAAGAGAGGCCTTTTCTGCCATCACATTTTTACGATTATATGATGCACACCGCTGTCCCCCCATTCACTTCATCAAATAATCAAAGAAATGAATTAAGAAACATAGAACACTGTTGACAGATAAGGACCACCGGGCCCATCCAGACTGACCATAATCCCTATGCAAGTTTGCAGCCTCTGGCCCTACCTTGCCACTAGCTTCTCACCCCTCCTTCTCACCTCCAAGGTTCCCTTATACCTGTCCCAGGCATGTTTACTTCCTCCCACTGAGCTAGATCCCACCACCTCATGTGACAGATTATTCCACATGTCCACAACCCTCAGAGTGTCATATGCAGCAAAAAAAAAAAATTCCTCATGTTGCCCCGAGCCTCCCCCATCTTCAAGTTGTGCCCCCTTGTTATAGTCCAAAATGAGAGCATCTTTCAGTTCTTGGGTCAAAAAAAAAAACATTTGTGGCAAGCAATAAATAACATGGAGTCAGCCTAGTGGCACCGAGGGCTGAGGTGCTAGTCACCACACCTCGCTCCATGCCGGTGACCACTGTTCGGGGACAAGCACCAGTCACTGCGGGGGGGCAGGTCCGGCATTGGGGGTGTGCAAAGGATGCCACTGCACCAAGACCCAGAGCTCAGTGGGGCCCAGAGACCTCTATGGCCCATCCATCAAAAATTGTCATTTTTAAATGCCAATCGGTGCTGCTACACCGTGTTCATTGGTTGGCCATCACTCCTCATTAATTGTCACTGACGTAGGCTCAGCTCCAGAATCCAGTCTCCGCCCTGCCTGCTCGCTCTTGGATATGTACTTTGTCCAATCTCATCTTGCTCCGACTGCTGCCAATAATTGTTTTACAACCAAGTTCACGCTGTTGAAAAAACATTAATAACTCTGTCAGTAGTAGTAGTAGTAGTATAGAACAGGCGTGCTCGTCCAGGTTGGCTGGAACTGAGAAGTTGGAACCTGGAGAAGGTGTGGGGTCAGGTCCAGAGACTGGGGGGGAGACAACCCACAGGACTAGGGAGGAGGAGATCAATTAAATGTATTTATTTATTTATTCACTGGGATGGTGGAGACATTGGCAGATCAGCCTTGGCTCATTTGGGGAGGGTCTGGAAAGTCCTGGAAAGAGAAGGAAGGACATGAGACTTCCAGTGGTCGCTTGTCTCAGCTGAGATCACTCCAGAGCAGACAGAAGTGAGTTCTGCTGCTAAACTTCGTGTTTACTGAAATTTTCTTTTGTTTTTATTGAGAGTTATGGGGGAGGCCAGGGGGGCCCACTTCACAGGAGGCAGAGGGCCCACTTCACAGTCTTGCACCAGGACCCAGTAAATCCTTGTGCCAGCCCTGTCTGGGGGTGGGTCAGCTGGGGAGGAGAAGGATTGAGCTCCCAAAGGACTTCTCTCCATCTCCAGGGAGGGGGGTCCATGGCAGTCAGTGTGTGGTTACCTCTTCACAGAGGCTGGGAGACTATGCGCTCTGTTGCACAGGGGTGGAGCTGAGGGCTCCCATGATGGCTGTCCATGAGCTTCGCCTGGTGGCTGGGCACCTAAGCTGGATCCGTGTTCTGAAGGAGTCTGGGAGGCTCCCTGTGGCCCTGTTGTGGAAGGTACAAATGCAGGGGCATATGGGTGTCTGAGACCAGTTGGGTATAGGTGAACAGCAGCAGGAATCCCCGTTCCAGATGACAAGGGGAATCAGACTGAGGTGACCAAAAAAAAAAAGTATTAGCTAGCATTCAGTCCGTCACCTTGTAGCTCCTCAGAGTCCAATCCGGTGTCTTTCCCAACAAATATGGCCTGTTGTGAGAAATCAGTTCAACTACCAACTCTTTTTTGTCCCCAATAGTCAGTCAGTCAGTCTCCCAGCCTGTACACAAAAAAGATTTAGTTCAAGAATGAACTACGTATTTATATGGCTGTCTCATTGGTGCCCCTTAAGCTCTCATTCAATCCCAGCCCCATCTCTTTTTGGTCCCTAGTACTCTCCCCCCCCCCACCCCGGTTGATGGCAAAAGTCAACGATTTATTTTACCAGTATGCCCCTACGGAATATGCCCATACATCCACACTGGGAACATTATTTCTGATTTCTACGGTCTCTTAGCTCTCTCTCCCCCCTGTGAATGGCACTCTACCCCTGCCCGACCTATACACAAACAGCCACATTGAGTATAGGAATATACTTTATGAATTCTGTGACTGCAGCAGCAAAACTAGTTCATTCTAGAATATAGATACATAGAAATGTGACAGCAAAAAAGGACTGTCAGACCCATCTAGTCTTCCCACTTGCCTTTTGCTCAGACATCGGCCCCTCCCCCCACAACTACAATCCCTTGGGTCTGTCCCATGCTCTTTTGAAGCCTTCCACAGTTATCTCTGCAATCAACTCCACAGGGAGCCTATTACATTTATCCACCATCCTCTCAAGTGTCTGGCAGTATAACCTATAGATTAGAGTAACAAGTAGTGAAGGATATCAGTACATCCAGCAGACCTGGTTTCAATTCCCACAACCTCCACTTACATATTGTGTAATCACCCAGAGCACACAGATCACCCCCTGAAAAAACAGGCACATATTGGATACTGAATGAAGTCTAAATACTGTGCACTCAACAGGGACTTGTGATCACCTCCTCCCCCCAAGTGCATTTTCCAGCACTATCGTTCCACCACCACACACCAAAGAACAACAGACAAATAAACACGATGAGCTCCCGACCACCTAAAATGAACTGGACATGGACTTTCTGTGTCAACGCTGTCTTTCTCCCTCAAATTGAGCTATGTGGATGGCAAGACAAACGGGTTCAAATGAGCACTGCATTACTGTACTTACCCTCCCTTGCCAGTACCTCCTCACGGCAGGGAACGGGAAGGTTGCCACTACATCCACAGTGTCTACTGAACTAGTCGCAAACATAGCCGCTGCAAAACTTTTACTTGGGATGTGCTGTCTGGCTCCCTCCCTTACTGAGTCACACTGAATAAGAAGCTTTAGCAATGAAAACACACAATAATGGAGAGAGCACCATAAGTCAAGCCCATTATTTCCAACAAAATGACCCCTCCTACCGATTGCTGAAGGCGAGATTCAGAATGTTGGTCGTCTTTATAGAATATTTGGTAGTCAGTTCCAATCGCGCGCCAAAAAAAAGGAACTACGCAGGAACTACACAGGAACTATACAAATAAAATTTGCTTGATATAGCGACCATAACAAATAAAATTCAGACACCCAGGTAGAAAGTGCAAACAGTAGGGATTTATGTATGCTTCTGTAAGCTTCTGTAAGCAAATCACTATTTTTTTTTTTGGCGTTTTGTCCGACGAGCACAACGTGGGGGGGGGGCAGTTGGGAGGACGGCAAAGCTGCAAGTCATAAATAAATCACAAAAGAGGAATACAATTCAGGGGTAAAACAGGTGCTGTGTTTTTGGTGGGGCTGGGCATACTTTGCTGAAAGGGTATCACAAGCCCATTGCAGAACTGCAAGTGCGGCAAAAGTCCCGCCCTTCCGAATTTGCAAACTGTTCAAAATCCATGCCAAAATAAAAAATATAAAAATAAATTAGCAACATGAAATAATACCGACTGCAACAGGGATGTTTATTTTTTCTAATACTGTGGAGAACAGCAATATTATCGAGAAGCCCTAAGACAGTGCAGTACATAAGACTTCATGCAGTTGTAAGAAGGACCAACCGAGGCAAAACTGTTTTCATAGGGTTTATTTTCAACAGATTGCAAATACTTCCAAGTATAATTTCACATCCCTACATCACAGCCTTACAGTTTCTGCCAGTTGGAGTCCCCATATTGTGCCCATTCTTCAAAACAAAACATACCTCACAAAAGACTTGCTTCAAGTTCCTTTGACAAAACAAAGCAGTGGATTTCTGGCAAGTGTTCTTTGAGCGCCTCGCAGATTCTGGTTGAATCATAAACAATGTCTAGCAGAACTTCAGTGCAGAAGCAGAAAATTCAAGTGAAAGGACGCTCAGTGACATGCGTTCAAGGAAAATGCTACTGACATCTGGCGAGCTGTTATTGGATCCTTAATCAACCAATAACAGTTAGCCACAGGTCCCTTCGTTGCCATGCACTAGGCAGATTTCTAAAAGGGGCAGCTTTACTTATGCAGTGCAGCTCGAAAAAATAGTGATATTTAAGACGAGTTATCTCGTTGGCGGCAGTAGAGATTGCAGTTACTTATGACGAGTTATCTCGTCGGCGGCAGGATGAGAGTTAAAATAGGTGTAACTGTCTATCGTGTCTCCTCATTTGGACTGCTGCTGTCTTGTTAGCTGACCCTACTGCCTTCCCCTGAGGGTCTCTGGTTGTTTCCTTTCCAGTTCCAGATATTGTGAATGCATTGAATTTTCAGTCTGCAGCTGTTACCGTCATAAATGTCTCACATCCTCTCGAACTCTTGTACCATATCTGTCTACATCAGCCTCCTGGGCACTGCATTACATAGATCTAACTACCTCCTAGTGAAGTGCACCTCCTGCTTTCCCCCAGAATTTTTCCTCCTCTGCCTTGCAGCCACGTACTGTTGTTGCCCCCTGCTTCTTACTTCTAAGCATCCTAACTGATGCTGTCCTGTTGACAACCTTCATGTACGTGAAGAACTCTATCATGTCTCCTCGGTACCTTGTCTCTGCCAGTGTGTACTTATTTAGCTGTTCGCGCCTCTACACATAGGTCCTGTTTCCCAAGTCCTACATTACTTTTGTTGCACTCCTCTGCACCCTATCCAGGAGTTTAATGTCTCTCTTTAACTGTGGCACCCACAACTGCATACAGTGGTTGAGTTGCCATCTCGCCATCCACTTATACAGATGTACTATCACTTCACTCCTTCTGGACACAATTGCACTAGTGATGCATGCTGTAGTCCTTAGCTACTGCCCTCCAACAAGTCTCCAAATTGTTTAGCGTGACATCAAACAACAGCCCCAAATCCCCGTTAGTGGTCAAAACTTGCAAGATTTCAACCTCCCTCATGGACACTTGGTATAGGTTTCTGTGTCCCAGGTGCAGTGCCTTCCACTTCAGTGTATTGAACCTCAGCATTCACTGTCTAGAACATCTTTTGAGAGCTTCCAGTGCAGCCTGCAGCCCGACCGCCTCTTTTCACATTCCACCAAAGTCCCCAGTTTTCAGTCAGCTGCAAACAGAATCATCTTACTCCTGATACTTGCCCTTATGTCCGACAACGTAGCTGGTGAACAATACGGTCTCAAGTACTAACCACTTTGGGTACCTACTACTGACCATCTTGGAAATGAGACTATCCTGCCAATTATGAAGCTCTGGGTTCAGTTCTGGAGACAATTTGCTATCAATCTGATGTATACCTACATTGTATGCTGCACATTGGGTTTGTATGTTACATGCCATGAGAATGAGCCTGCTAATTGTGTTTCATTATCTACTGTTCTGTTTAGATAGAACGGTAATCAAACGTGCCCTATGACACAATTAAATGGCTCACTAGCAAGCATAACTGTGTTCCTCATGGTGTAACAGTTATGTTTCTTGTCCAGCACTTTTGAACATATATCCTACTGTTTATTTACATACTTTGACAAGAAAATGTTAGATTAGGTGCTTGGTAAAGTCAGTCAACCCCTGGTTACTAAATTTGTAAGATGGTTTCAAGTATTAGATACCATTGTGAAACACGAACTAAAAAATTAGTTGTGATCATTCTTAGTGGTCATAGACATCTATCACGAACACTACTGTCAAATTGAGTATGTAGTGAGGAAGGTTTAGGCGTGTTATAGAGGTGCTTAATTAAAATAGAAATAAGAAACTTTCACTAATTTTGTTGATGGCCAGTTAATCATGGTTTAGGACATTTTGCCATTTGGTAACAGTTTTCACCACACTACAGGTATGCAGATCACCAGAATAACACACAAATGACATTTTCTTAAGGGATTACTGCATAATCAATGCTATGTCAATAAAACAGTATTTATATATATATGGAAATATGTGCAGAAGTTGAATAACAACTTGACATGTGTGTGTCTTTTGTGGCATTCGTCACGATGATGATGATGTACACATTTTTATATCTTAACATACTGTTGGTGTACAGGCACTCGAATATTCTCTTGCAGGCGTGTCAAAACAATATAGCCACATATGCTAAAGTATAGTTGTTCACACACTATGAAAAGGTTGTCTTAGTGTATAACAATGTACTGTTTATTATGCCTAAAAATTTAGATACTGACTATTGCTGTATGGTAAGCTAAATAACAGGATATTATAGAAAGTGCAGTGTTGTTATTACTTTTCAAATGTTTCAACACACACCATAATATAATATGGAAGTATTATCACTGAACAGAAAAGACACAAATCTATATTTGTATCACAGTTCTAAATTGTGTTAGTTGTGGCAACAAAATGTATAACTATTTAAGCAATAAGGCATTACCAAAGGTTATGTAATGGTCTGTTAATCACCTCCTGGGGGCTTAATGTGGTGTGAGGCATAGTCTAGTGCTACATACCCCAGAGGGTGATTAATTGATCATTTTACATAACACCTGGGAGTGCTTTATTGCTATTATAACAATGTTTCTACATAGTGTAACACCTTGTTCAGCATATGATTAGGCTGTACATGTGTGTTACTTAAACATTTTCATAGGGTTTATACAATGTTCACAGCCAATCAGAAAGCTCGATTTCTCAGACGATTTTAAGAATACTTTATTACATACATATTGTAAGGTGAATCACAGAAAGGACATCACTGTTTTTAAGCAGATGTACTGATTAATGTTTTGTGATTCTTTGTAGGGCCCCTCTGTGTGAAACGCTGTACTGGCCACTGCCGCTGTTACCAGAGGCTTAAGCGCAAGGTTGACAGTCTTAAGAAAGATAATGTTGTGCTCCTTGAAGTACAGCAGATAATGCTGTCCTTCATGGAGGTGCAACAGCGGACCGTCAACCTAGTGCTTGAGCCTGTGGTGACAGCAGCCGCTGACACCGTGGCCAGTACCAGCACTTCACCTTCACCACCACCTGTCCCATCCAGCTTCCCCGGGGTGAAGTGACCACTCTCCACCACAGTCCAGTATCTCCTCCAGAGGGTGCAAAAGCTTCCACTTCTGTTGCGCCTCCACACTGCATCCAGTTTCCAGCTTGGACTACCTCAAGCAGCAGCACACCTCTCTCAAGCAGTCGATGCAACAAATAGAAATTAAAACAGTTTTAGAACTGTACTTTTTTTGTGTATATATATAACAGTAACAAGCAAAAAATTATCAATTTTTTATGTATTATATTTTAAAAAAATTTCAGAATAGTTCAATTTTTATTTCTCTTCATTTGACATGTAAATGTTTTTTTCTTTTAATAATTTATTTTCTAAAGAATAAGATATTTAATTTGAGTTTTTACAGAAGTATTTTTTTAATTTTATAAAAAATATATTTTGTTAAGAACACTTTTTGCTTGTGTTATTATTCAATTCTGGGAAATGTTTATCATCAATATTTGTTACAAGGGTTAGTGAACTGTGGTTTTATCATAATCTCAAACATTCTAGCAGATTGATGTGGGATTTAAATTTACATAGATATGTAGGCTACTATATTCCTAAAAAGGTGCCACACTATTTTAAATAAGTTTCATGATTGTGGCCATAAGGGTCTTGCAGGGATTATGTCAATGGAGAGTTAACTAGCCTGTGAGTGTATCTGTTAGGCTGTACACATTGAGTTATTCTACACCAGCAACAGGTGATTAACAGCCCATAAGTACAACTGCTGGGCATTTTTATTGTCTATATATTGTATAAGAAACCATTCATCTTACCTACTTCGGCAAAAAAGATTTCTATAGAAAGAATTCAAGCTTTAAACAGATAGTACATTTGAATTCTTGTAATGTTATTGACATTGAAGTGTTATTACAACATCCTTGTACATGCATAACCAACTATGAGTTCTGTCAAGTTTTTTTTGCCTAGAACAGAGACAGAGGAAGATGTAAAATATTTATATTTAAAAGGTTGTTAACAAATAGAGCACTACATTCTTTATGTGTCCGCAAACTAGGTACATTGATTGCAAAAAGATAATGAGTTAAACACTGTGACATTATAACTTAGTATTTACATAACAGTGGTAAGTGAAAGTATATATATATATATAAACAATATGGTTGAGACGGATATTGTCTTAGTCTTCATGACAGAAAACATTATTAGATGGCTTACTAGGTTATTCATTTTGGATGCATTTCGGTATGTATGTGCAGTAGTGGCACAGCAAAAAATCATATAGTATTGGAATTAATCATTCTTAAAAAGACAGGATATTCATGGCAAAAAAACTCAGTTTAATGCATAAGTTAGGGTTGTTCAAAAGCAACAAAAGCGAGGAAATTCAGTGTTAGGGTTGAAAACCCTAACTCCAAATTCACCCCCCCAACACCACACACACACACACAGACACACACACACACATGCAAGTAGGGGGGAGGACCAAGCCAACATGACCAATGACAGACAACCAGCATTGGAGTCGTCGGCCCTAACTCTCACCTCATCACATGTGGAAAGAAGCTAAGTAATAGCAGAATGGGGTGAGAGTTAGGACTGATGACCCCAACGCGCACCCCAATTCCAGTTGGGGGGTGGGCTGAAGGGGTGCAAAGGAGGTTTCAACCCTAACATCGAATTTCCTCACTTTTGTCACTGTGGAACAACCCTAACTGATGCATTAAATGGAGTTTTTTGCCTCTAATTTCCCTTCTTTTTGAGAATGATAATGAGAAATAGTAAATGTAATGCAACGGTGGGGGCCCCACGCCATGTGATGTCTTGTCACATAGTAACACTGTGTCTGCAAATGCAAATCGTCATGCGCATGGTGACACAAAGCGAAACAGAAAGAGAAATAGTACTGTAGACAGAAATGTTAAAAACAACGCAAATGCAACCGCAAATGAAACGCAAAGGGTAACGCACATGGTGGCGTAGACATGAACGGTAAGTGAAACGGGTATGGAACTGCAAGCGGAAACGGTAATGGTAACAGTAATGTAAGTGCACAGGCTGGTTTTCCCCAAAAGCTGCATAGAGAAAGACAGTGAGTACAAAGAAAGTATGCAAAATAATGACTCTCGGAACAGAAAATGAGGACTTGGAATAGTAAATTGCTTATATCTCAGGAACCGTACAACAGAAAAAAATTAAAAGTCATATGAATTACCACTTTCCTGGTTAGTTTTGCACTTAGCCCCCAGTAGGGGGCTAAGCATCTTTCGATCGAAAAGTCCGATCTCGCACCGTTTCCAGATATGGGCCCTGAAAAGCGGCCGTATATCCGTAATGTTATCCTAAGGGAAAAAAAAAACAGAAGTTCGGAGTGCCATAACTTTGCCTCCCTGTAATATTTTTTCACCAAACCACTGAAAGACACATCTGTGGGATGTTGGCTGTGTTCCTTGCAAATTTCAGCCCAAAAGACCAAATCATTATTTTGCAGCAGGGCGCCAAACGATTGCTGCAATGCATCGTACGCCATAATGTTATTCTAAGAGAAAAAACATCAACTTTGGAGTACCGTAACTTTGCCACCGTGTAATATTTTTTCAACAAAATACTGAAAGGCACATCTGTTAGATGTCTGCTGGGTTCCCTCCAAATTCCAGCCCAAAACTCCAAACCGTTCTTTTGCAGAGGGGTGCCAAAGAATTGCTGTCATTTTCCCACAGCCTAGAAAAGTACTATAGCAATTTGCGAAAGCTTTCGCAAATTCATTCAACAGTGTCATGCGTGCGAAAGTACTTTGCAAAAATACTTTTTCCAGAAATGTTAAAAACATATTTCTGGGGTGTTTTACCCCAAAATAAAGACATCACTAGCATCCTCAGGGTCCGACTAGGTGAATACAAAAAGAATTAGGTTGCTAGAGGGTCCCAAATTTAAATGGCAAGCATTTTTTTGATCACCATCTGAAAACAAAATAGCAGATTTGCAACAGTAAAAGGGCCATTTTCGAAAGTGAAAACTGCATTTGCGACACTGTAGAACTTTTTGTTAACTTTTCCTATTGACTTATAATGGGAACTTGTTTTTTGAATAACTTTTGAACCGTTTAATATTTTTTCACAAAATCTTCAAAAGGCACACCGGTGACCTGGCTGCATGTTCCCTGAAGACTTTGGACCAGTCGCACAAACCATGCAACCTGTAGGCGGGACCGTAGAATTCCAGAAAAGTGTAAACGCACGTGCAGATCACGCTTAATAACTCCGCAGCCGTATATCCGACCAGTATGAAGCCTGGCAGTTCCCAAGGCATATGGGTCTTGATCGTGTATTCCAAATTTCAGGCAAATCTGTTGAACAGTTGAAAAGTTATTAAGGTGCAAAATTTTGGGTTTAACATGTAAATGGCTCCTCAACCCTAACTATGGTAGCACTACCATCATGGCAAAAAAACTCCATTTAATGCATCAGTTAAGGTTGTTCCATAGTGGCAAAAGCAAGGAAATTCGATGTTAGGGTTGCCACCCCTTGCACCCCATGCCCACCCCACCCCCACCAACAGGCATTGGGGTGTGCGTTGGGGTCATTGGTACTAACTCTCACCCCATTCCATGTGTAAAGAAGCTGAGGTGATGCAGTATAGGAGAATGGGGTGAAAGTTAGGGCCGACAACCTCAATGCACACCCCGATGCCTGTTGGTGGGGGCAGTGTGGTGGTGGGGTACAAGGGGGTGGGAACCCTAACCTCGAATTTCCTCACTTTTGTTGCTGTGTAACAACCCTAACTGATGCATTAAACAGAGTTTTTTGCCATGAATTTCCCTTCTTTTTTTGAGAATGTACACTGCACTATAAATCAAGTGAAGTAGTGGTAATGCAAACGCAATCGCAAATGGTAATGCACATGGTGACGCAAACGTAAACGATAATGCAAACGGTAATAGAAACAGAAGCACAAATGTTAATGAAAACAGAAATGCAAGCATGTATGGAAACACAAATCATAACGTGCACGGTCATGGTAACACAATTGGAAACACAAACACTTACGGTAACAGCAATGATGACACCAAAGGAAACACAAACAGAAACAGAAATGCAAATGGAAGCGCATATGCAAATGCAAATGGAAATGCACACGGTGACGGAAAAGGAAACACAAACAAAAACAATAATGGAAATGCTAATGTTAACAGTAACGCAAATGCAAGCGCAAATGAAAACACAAAGGGTAACGCACACGGTGGCGTAGACGGAACACTAATGCAAACGGTAACAGAAACGCAAGTGGAAATGCTAAGTGTAACAGTAATGAAAATGCACACCCTTTTTTCCCCAAAAGCTGCATAGAGAAACACAGTGAATATAAAGAATGTATGCATAATAATGGGCCTCGGAGCAGAAAATTAACACTTGGAATACTAAATTGCTTATATCTCAGGAATCGAATGACATAGAAAAAAAATCTAAATCTCGTAAAATTTATGATTTTCCTGGCTAGTTTTGCATTTAGCCCCCTAGTAGGTGGATAAGCATTTTTCTGACGAAAAGTCCATATCTCAAAGCATTTCCGAGATACGGGCCCCAAAAGACGCGGCTGATGTCCGTAATGTTAGCCTATGGGAAAAATTGTCCACTTCAGAGTAACTTTTCAGCCCTCTAATATTTTGTCACCTAACCACCACAGGGCATATCTGTGGAATCTTGGCTTTCTTCCCTCCAAATTTCAGCCCAAAAGACCAAACCGCTCTTTTGCAGCAGGGTGACAAAGATTTCCTATTCTTTTGGGCATATTGTCACAAAGTAGTGTCGTAAATCACTACACTTTCGCAAAAAAAGATCACGAAAGTGTTGAATGTGCGACACTACTTTGTGACACTACTGTTTCCAAAATGTCAAAAACATATTTCTGGGGTGTTTAGCCCCCCACAAAAGACATGGCTAGCATCCTCATGGCTCAACTAGGTGAATGCAGCAAGAACTGTGTCCCTAGACGGTCCCAAATTTAAATGCCAAGCATTTCTGTGACTACCAACTGAAAACAAGATGGCAGATTTGTGGCACTACAGGGGTCATTTGTGACACTAAAAACTGCATTTGCAACACTGACAAACTTTTTGTTAACTTTTCCCATTGACTATAATGGAAAACTTGTTTTTTTGAATAACTTTTGAACTGTTTAATATTGTTTCACAAAATCTTCAAAAGGCACATTGGGGACCTTGGACACATGTTCTCTGACGGTTTTGGACCAGTCGCACAGGCTGTGTAACCTGTAGGCGTGAGCAAAGAATGCACAAAAAAGCCTAAATATGACTTTCTACAGAACTGTGTAGCTCCACAACCATATATCCGACTGTTACGAAACTTGACACATCCAGAAATCTATGGCACTGCTCTGTGCTTGCAATATTTCAGGCATATCCATCATATGGTGGCAAAGTTATTAAGCTGGCAAATTTCAAAATTTCACACTTTAACCTTAAATGGGGTACTCAACCAAAACTATAATGGCACTACCGTGCTACTATAATATATACAGTCATGGCCAAAAATATTGGTGCCCTTGCAGTTTTTTCTAATAATGCACCATTCCTTCCAGAAAATTGTTGAAATTTAAAAATATTTTGGTATCCACATATGGATTTCTTTGGTTTGTAGTGGAATAAAACACAAAAAGCAGACAAATTTACTAAGTCTTAGCTTATTCCACACATAAATCCTTAAATGGCCCTGACAAAATTATTGACACCTTTTAGAAGTAGTTAGAAATAATTAGATTTCAAGCAGGTGATTCTCCTTCAGTATGGAATTGAACTCACCTGTGGAGAGTTGCAGGTGCCTGCAATATAAAAATCACTCATTCAACCAGTTTGAATAGAGAAAAGGACTCATTCTCCTGTTTTGTGTCACTGTGTGTACTGCAATGAGCATGGAGAAAAGAAAGACAGCCAGAGAATTGTCTGAGGAGGTCAGACAGAAGATTGTAACCAAGCATGGACAATCTCAAGGCTACAAATCAATCTCCAAAGACCTTGATGTTCCTGTTTCCACCATATGTAATGTTATCAGGATGTTTAAGGCCCATGGCACTGTAGCCAACCTCCCTGGATGTGGCCACAAGAGAAAACTTGATCAAAGATTGCAATGCAGGATTGTTTGAATGGTGGAGAAAACACCTCGATCAACTGCCAAACAGATTCAAGCTGACCTTCAGACACAAGGTACAACAGTTTCAACTCACACCATCCATGGCCAACTCAATGAAAGGGGGTTATATGGTAGAAGACCCAGGAGGACCCCACTGCTGAGAAAGAGACATAAGAAAGCTCGACTGGGGTTTGCCAAAACACACCTGAACAAGCCAAAATCCTTCTGGGAGAATGTCCTGTGGACAGATGAAACCAAATTAGAGTTTTTTGGTAAAGCACATCATCTCTATGTTTACAGAAAACAAAATGAAGCCTTCAAAGAAAAGAACACCTTCCCTACAGTCAAACATGGAGGTGGTTCAGTGATGTTTTGGGGTTGCTGTGCTGCCTCTGGCACGTGTGCATGGTATTATGAAATCTGGAGATTACCAGGCCATTGTGGAGCGCAAAATTGAACCTAGTGTCAGAAAGCTGGGTCTCCATCGAAGGTCATGGGTCTTCCAGCAAGACAATGACCCCAAACACACTTCAAAGAGCACCCAGAAATGGTTCAAGACAAGATGCTGGACTGTTCTGAAGTGGCCAGCAATGAGTCCAGATCTAAATCCCATTGGAAACATGTGGAGAGATCTGAAAACAGCAGTTGGGAGAAGGCACCCTTCAAATCTGGGCGAACTGGAGCAGTTTGCACAAGAAGAGGGGGCCAAACTGCCAGTAGAGAGGTTGCAGAAAGCTCATCCATGGCTAAAGGAAGTGGTTGATTGCAGTTGTTTTGACCAAAGGCTGTGCTACCAAATATTAAGTCTAGGATGTCAATAATTTTGTCAATGCCATTTCTTTTCATTTTCTGATTTAAAAGGATATATTAAATTCTGAATCCAAAACAAAGGTTCTGTAATATTAACAGAGAAATAAAGAATTGTGGAGACCAAATACTGTACTGTTGTTAATTTCAACTTATGTTTAGAAAATTGTGAGTTATTTGAAAAAATGCAAGGGCTGTAATATTTTTGGCCAAGACAGTAATATATATATATATATATATATATATATATATATATATATATATATATATATATATATATACACATATATATATATATATACACACACATATATATATACACATATATATATATATATATATATATATATTATAGTGGCGTGGTCGCACCACTATAGTTAGGGAAGAGCGGCCAGTTACATACTAAAGTCAAAAGTTTGGATGTTAATAACTTTGGACCCATTCAATCGATTTGCCTGAAATTTGGTACACACATTGGGGCAAACTAGATCACATGATTTGCCAAATTGTGTTTCTGTTGAAGTGTCAGTGTTCATGTACAAAAGCACTGAATAATGCAAAACTATCCATTTTTGGAGGCACCTTTTGACATTCTTAATGTGGTCCTGCATGGCCATTGTGTGGTGTGCTGCTCTGCAAGATGGCTTGTTTGAAATGGCTTTGGTGGCCGAACATGCCGCTTTTTATTTGGTGAAAAAATATTAAGGTATTCAAAAGTTATGGCACTTTTAAATTCCCATTATAAGTCAATGGAAACATTTATATGTATATCTTGTGATCAAAGAATGGGGGTTCTGGCCATCTCGTCCTGCCCAGCGGTCAAAGAATTTGCAGCCTCATGGTTCAAGAATCTTTGATCCTGAGGAATTTCAAAAATTCTTGGACTGCGAGGTCCACCATCTTGTTTTCAGTTTTCCGATTGCACAAACACGAATTTCTCGGCTCACGGGTCACTTCTGAAGTAAAATTTCAATGGGTTTTGCTCAGGGGATCCTGATCTATTGAGCCATGGCTTTGGTTCCATCAAATCAGTCAAAAAATGAGTTATTTAGCTTTTGATTCTTTTATTATTGCTTCCTTCTTGATGCGTGTGAGCCAACAGACATCTTTAATTGCAAGAATCGTTGATCGCAATCTTGCATTGCAACTTGAGAACACAAATATCTCAGCTCAAGAGTGGCCTAGGGACACAAATGAGGGTGGGTTTTGCTCAGGAGGGTCCATTCTATCGGACCATGGCATTGTTTCACTTCAAATTGGTCAAAAATTGTGTATTACCATTTTTTATTGTTTGATCATGGGCGTGCAATTTCTTTGATTGCGAGCCTGCAAGTTCTTTGATCGCAAGAATCTTTGATTGTGATCATGCATCATGATGGAGGGACGAGATGGCCAGATGAAAAAATAAATTTTCTCAGCCCAGTGGTGTTGTAGGAAGTCAAACGAGGGTGGATTTTAGTCAGGGGGCTTCGTTCTGATGAACCATGGTGGAGATTTATCACCATTCTGTACATTTTTTAAATTTGAAGAGTTTGAATTATTTGATCATGACCCTGCAAATTCTTTGATCACAAGACTCTTTGATCACGACATGCATCGTGAGTGAGGGGTGAGATGGCCCAACTAAAAAAACAATTTTCTCAGTCCATGTGTGTCGTAGGAAGTCAAATAAGGGTGGATTTTACTCAGGGGGGCTTCGTTCTGTCGAGCCATGGTGGTGGTTTACCGCAATTCCTTCAATTTTCTGATTTATAAGGTTTTTAAATCTTTGTTTATGAGCCTGCAAAGTCTTTGATCATGAGATTCTTTGATTGCAAGGAAGGGACAAGATGGCCAGATTTTCATTATGGAATAAATAGGGAAATTTCACCAATGTTTATGATTGAATACTTTGGAAATGGTTTGGTCTTTTAACTTGGAATTTGGAGGATGCTTACATCATGTCTTGTGGATGAAAACTGCAGTGATAATGTATTGTTTCTTAGAAAATGGGCTATTTATTTCCTGGGCTCTGATTGGCTGGTACCCCTGGCAGGGGTGTACATTTACTTTCAATAGATGTACAGTAAATAAATAATGCCAGCCCACATCTGGCTGATGCCCAGTCAGATATCATTGTTGTCAGCCTGCTTCACAATTGGCTGAAGCACTGGGCATTTGGTTAGAAACAACTGTCATATTTTTTCTTGGTTGGGGAGAGATATTTGCCTCCAACACTTATTTTCAATTTCAACTCTGAAAGAAAAGCACACACAACAGTGTGGGTTCCCTTACACTGTTGGATGCCCACCCCGCCCCGCACCCACCTGGTCATGTTGACATTCAGATCAAAAGAAACCTCCTCTGGTTCACAGCTCCAATGGTATCTTGCAGCCTCAGATGTCTAAACAGATCCACGGCTGCCAGTAATTTCTTCTTGCTTGTCTGTGGTGCCATAATGTACATGCATGGATAGAGCCACAGAGGGCTATGACCTAGTTGCTTAAGAATTTGCAATGATTTCCTCCATACATGTATTGACAGTCTTAGTACTGTAGATGCTGGATTACAAAATGATGCTCCAAGTTGACTCTTATCATCATAAGTTGCCCCTCTGAATGAGTTACATCCACCTACTGAGTTGGTTACTGAGAATGGAACAAATCAGTCAAGAATACCTGATGCCATTCTGGCACTGAACTCATGTGCCATTTGTACTACCATGAGCAGGTCACACTGGATTTGTTGCTCGTTGTAGTTGGGTCAGGTATTGAGGGTATCTTGGAATGGGGAGATTTGCAATGTGTGTTCTGACATGCAACCAGGTCTGGTGAGCTGTGGGTGCATGTGGCAAGCACAGTTGTATGCACAGACATTGTCAGATATTACCAGAAGTTTCTCACAAATTCTAAAGAGTTTCTCTCCACTGGTACTACTGTAGAAATGGTTGAAGTATTACATCTATCTGCAAATACCTGAGGAATTTTGGGAACTAGGTGGCAGTGTCTGTGGTGGTACTGTATGTAGAATCTGGAACACAGATCTGAAGAACCTGCATGAGAAGTAATGGTCAATGGAGAGTACATATGCCCAGGACTCACTACGCAGATGGCAAGTGTCTGCCATTGTGCGCTGTGCTGAATATGTGTCTCACATGGCAAATCACAGTGAGAGGCACCTAGACATGTATAGATAGAGCCGGAGAGGGTGATTTACCTCCTTTCCGTAAAATCTGCAATGACTGGATTCAGAGATGTAGTCACAGTGTCGGTACTAGTGATGGTTGATTGGAGATTGTTCCTAGGAGTACAGTGCCATGCTTGCTATATTTGTTCATAATATATGAGGTGGTACTGACCCCATATAGAGATGGTGACAATCTTAGTAGTGGAGATGTTGGATTGGCAAATGGTGGTCAGAGTGCATTCTCAGCATCGTTAGTTCTCCTGTAAACCCATCCCACCCCCCCAGAGGGTGACTGAGGATGGAACAAATAACCTGAGAACATCTGATATTGTTTTGGCAGAGTAGGCATGTGCCATCTGGTCTAACACATACATCACACACTTGATTTTTTGTTGGGTGCTGTGTGGGTAAGGTATTGAGGGTATGTTGGAATGGGGTACATTTGTAATGTGTGCTATCACTTGCAACCAGTTCTTGTGAACTGTGGGTACATGTGGTATGTATTTATAATCTTGAACACAGATTGCAAGAACGTGGAAGAGAAGTTGTGGTCAATAGAACACATGTCCACAAGTGAAAATGCAGATTGTAAGTTACAGGCATTGTGAGTTGGGCTCAATATGTGGCCCACATGGCAAGGCACAGCGAGACATGTCTCCACATCTATGCATAGACACAGAAAGGGTGTCAACATCCTTTCTGCAAAATCTGCAATGAGTGGATCAACAGGTGTAGTCACACCCTTATAACTAAAGATGGTACATTGCAGATTGATGCTCAGAGTACACTGTGATACTTGCAATTTCTCCTCATTATCTGTGAGATGGTGAGTGGGGATGAAACGAGTAACTTGACAAGAATTGATACTATTGTGATTCTGCACCCATGTGAGATCTGTTCCACGAAACAGTTAGTTAGGTGTCTATACCATCAACACCCCTGCTGACCAGTTCCAATAGATGCTCTCTCTAGTGTTCTACTTAGTCTGCATAGTCAGGGCTATGCAGTCACAGTGCAACAGAAGACATTTAGATCAATATTACAAATCTACAACAGTAACTGCTTTAAAATAAAACTCAGGAGACATAGAGTAAGGTTAACAATTAGTTTATTATTTAACTATTTATATATATAGTCCACATTGTTTGGTTGCTCTTGGGATAGGCAAAAAAACAGTTTGTTGCATATATCTGTTATCATTTTCGAGGATGTATTTTGTTTGTTGGCATTTCCCTGAGTTTATCTACAATGTTTCTTTTCTATATGCATTTTTTGTAGATGAATAGCGTTTACAACTAAGATGGTTTTATATTTGGAAAGTGGTTTGTATGGGTGTTAATATTAGAGAATATTTTGTTTATTTTTTCTACATTTATTGCTGAGTGGTATTTGTTATGTGTCTATTAACACTACTTTATTATCACATTCAGTGACCACTTGCATGTTAAGAGAATGGATACTAACAAAATATTATTTAACATCTTGTTTTCAACATTGTAGTGGTAATTTTGTGCAACTGATTAGAATATTGCTATTTAGTAACTGATTTATGTTTAATGGTGTATAGTTACTGACCACATGTTCACATGACATAGTAAGACACATTAAGTGTTTCTCATGGCTGCATTAATACATTTCCCTATAGGATAACCACATGTGTAGATTATTCTAGTGGTGTTATAGTTGGTGGGGATATTTTACATCTGAGTAGACACTTTTAGTTAAAAATCAAGAATGACATTATGAAGATTAATTCCCTTTTATGTTTCTATTTTGTTTTAGTTAAATGCCTGACATTTTTTATTTCTTATTTGAGTACTATTGAAGTTAATTAGTGGTATGTACATATTTGTTGGTGCTACTTATGTTAAAGTTGCAGTTATTTATTGTTAGTTAGATCTAACAATGTCAAGGAGTGAAAAAAGATGAAAGTATCACAGACATGTGTAACATATTTTAGTATGTTATGGTGTGGTGAGAAAACTCATGTCAAAATTGTTGGTAAAGTTGCTAGTTTATGAGTTTTTAGAAGTATTTTTTATTTGTGGAACTGGGAAAAATTCCTCACCCAACCTCCAAAAATATGGACGATCCTGTTACAGCAAGAGCACACCAATTGTTTGCATTGTACAGTAGAAGTATACAATCATTGTAAGTATTTTTTGATCAGTTATGATTTGTATAAATCTGCACAGATGCATAGAAATGAAAATCAATGCCATCATCTGCTAAACTGTTTATCATTCCCATCATGAACTCTGTGACATCTTGTTGTGCATTGTCAGCAAACATTGATTGTCCTGCATATTGACCAAGAGTTAGTCATAGAGGAGTCAAGCTTTGTAAACTAGGAACTGGTCTTGAGTACCTCTTATGACTCTCTTTAATGCTTCCGACAGAGGTGCTAACTGAGTAGAGTTTAACACATTAGCAAACTCAGGGATGTGGAGAAGCACTTGCATAGTTGCGTTTGCATAGCAGTTTACTCTTGTGCTGTTGTCAAATGTTGGCAGTGTGTTGACTCCAAAACATTTTTTGAAGGTGGAGATGTGAGTAGTTTCTTATGAGAGTTCTCTTTAATGGAGTACTGAGGTGATGACTGTGGAGATTTAGCGCGCTGTCTTTTCAGTTTGTGTCCTTCATCGATTGTGATCGCTGTAACGGATGCATATCTGGGAACTGATAGTAAAGGAGCATTTAGTTGGTAAATTTACATAATCTGTTGTACTCAACTATGCATTTTGTGTCAGCACGTATTTTGCTTTCTGCCAGATTCACTATGTGTACTCCAGACAATTGTCTTACATGACACAAGGCAACATAAGACATGCCATCCTTGAATATACCAGTGCCTATATCTACAATGGCACTATCAAGGCTGAGGCCTTGTGACTTATGTATGGAGACTGCATAAGCAGCACACAATGGAAATTGTTTCCTTGGCACATATATGTCTTTCACAAGTTCAAACTTGACTGTTACTCTGTCTATATGGTAAGGGATTTCACAGCTGTCAAACTTTACAACTGCAAACTCCACAACTGTACCCTGTGTATTGTGCAGAAACTCTTGGATGTATCCAATGGCTCCAATCACTAGACCTCGGTCGACATCAATGTTTCTGCGAAGCATGATACGTGCATTTCTACATAGTGGTAGCACAGCTTCCAAGCCAGCTGCGTGTGACACATCACTTGTGAGGTCTTTGAGATGCTCAACCATTTTTGATACCATTGTTCATGATAGGGTGATGTCATCTATGTTATCTATGATGGTAGAGTGACAGTAGGTTGCTGTTCTCTCTTCATCATGATCTCATTGAACTCTGCACACTGCTTAAGCCTTGGGAATAGACATACAACATGTACCCCAGATTTCTGGACATGTGCAAAGATATCACATGCATCCTGAATAGAAGCATCATTTCTTGTGATCATGCACTGTCTTGGCATCTCAACGTGGGTGGGTGTCAGTGCACCAATATGCCTCTCATCAAGTAATGCTTTGTAAGACATGTCACCTTGCTGTCTCATATTCTGTGAGAGTTCAACATATGAGATGAACTCCCACAGATTGACTTCACCAATGCATCCAATTGTTTTCTTTGCCTCTTCAGTGGATAGACTACAGAAAACATGCTTGCCATTTACAGGAGCCAGCTGAAAGAGATCTCCAAAAACAAGAATATTCTTACCACAAAATGGCATGTCATCACTGGTTCCTAGTATCTCCTGTAGATGTAGATGGATAAATGTAAGGAGGACATTTGAGACCATGCTGATCTCATCAATTATCAGCAAATGCATCTTGTCAAACATTGACCTCAGTTCAGAGGCAACGTCATATGACAATTTTCTGTAATCACCACTCTTTCCATGCTCAACTAGCAACATGAATAACCTATGAAGTGTGATACCACCAATGTTATAAGCTGCCAAACCTGTAGGAGCAGCACAAATAACAGATGTTGCTGTATTGGTAAGGTCACACACTCCTTTGCTTATAGCTTCTATCAAGAAACTTTTTCCAGTCCAAGCAGCACCACTATCAAACATCCTGATTGGTGTCTGTTCCTTGCAAACACACTGCTTGGTATTGTGATGAATAGCATGTTTCACAGCTGATACACGACTCTTTGGTGTGAGTTCAACTTGTCGACAATGTCGATACCTGACTTTGACAAGTACATGCTTTGTTGCATTGTGCCCTCAACCTCTGACATTAGCACAGCTGGGTCATTAGCAGGAAGAGTAGCACCAAGAGTGCCTTGTCCTTCAACATCAACCATTTCCTGTGATGTTACAGGTGTGTCATCATGTAGGACTTTATTCTTGTTCTCTAGCTGTTTTTTTTCTATTTCAAGTCTCTCAATATAAGTCTCAGAGACATGACCCTGGAAGGTATGATATGTTTCCATGAACTCTTGTTCATATGTATCAGACAATCCTTTTAATTCAGATTCTGGTCTCCAAGGTTTGAACAACAGAAACAATAGAGGAAAGTAATAATGTTCTTTGCTTTCTGTTGTGTTCAAGGTCAGTTTGCAGTTGTCAGTTAGCCATGGTTTTCACTTCTTAAGTGAGCCATCAAACCCAGTGACTTTATACATGCCCTTTTCTGGGTCAGAAGGAACACCCCACTTGTAGTCATACCATTGAGCAACTTCAAAGAGACAGAGATTGTCCATAGCACTGTGGCGCTGTGGATAGTAGTTGTCAATTAAGTTGCTCTTAAGAATATTTGCGGATGTTGGTCTTGTAGCAGCCAAGTCCTCAATCTCTTCATGGCTCTTAAGAACACGGTGCCTGTTCTGCTTGTTATTCACATTCAAGAAATGAATGGAGTCTGATTTACCATATAGACGTACACGTGTGGGTTGGTCGATTGCTTCATAGGCTCCGCACTCACGGTGTGACAGAGTCTTAAGCCCTAGTGACCAAAGCCTGGAAGACATTGACCTATCACAGTTAGACAGCTCTTCCCACATTTTCTGCAGGTTTGTTTGCTCATGCTTAGTAATGTATGATGTAATATACCTTATGAGAGCCATTGAGTTGTCTGTAGCAAACTGAATGTCAGTGTTTGCTTGCCAAATCAACAGAAGAGAAGGACTAAAGTCATTGATATAGACTTCTGACACTGTGCGAGGTAATTCATAGACTCGCTTTGTTGACTTTGCTTTCAGGTGGTGTCACATGGCTGAAAATACATCATTCAGTGAAGCAGCTAGGCAAGCTCACCTTGGGAAACCAAAACGACAGCGAGTGTACTACTGACCTTTGTTCTTAACTTTCCTACGACAGTATTTGCCACAGAGGTGTCATTGGAATTTCTGGACCAGTTCCCAAAGTGTTGCGCTGTCATACCTGTCTGGTATCTGACATGTTACATACTTCAAGATGAAGCTTAGAATGTCAGCTGTTTCATTGTCTCCAATTCATGGGGCATCTTTTATCCACAGCAACATATGTATGTGTGGGGCTCCACAGGCTTGGTACTCAACCCTCCAGAAGTAATGCTTAACAATACCGAGGGGAGGATTTGTCTTAGACAGAATGAATTTCAAAAGACTGTGGAACCAGTGGTGGAAGTAACATGAAACAGTTATTGGATCAAGTAAACAAAGTTCATTGAGAGTCATTGTTTGGATGTTCTCAACATCAGAGTTTGCCCATCTGAGAAGATCAAGCAGATCATCCCAATAATATTCAGCACAACTCAGTGTTACAAACCATGTTGCTGGTCCAAACTCTCTCAGCATACACATTACCTCAGAGTGTCATCAGTACCAATATTCCTTGGTACCACGCATGCTAGACAAAATGGAATAAAGACTGACTTGCAGTGTTTCATCTTTGGTCTGCAACTTCTGTAGTAACTGTGCAGCTGTCATATTGTTGAATTCTGTTCCAAGTCTCAATGTATGAGCAATACTAGCAGATAGGACACTAAGTGCACTTTCCCAAAGAAGATGGAACAGGTATGCAATGTTTTTTCGAAACTTGCCATCCTTATGTAGTACTCGTGAGGCCCTATACTCAGCTTCTGGTACTTGAAGTCCTCGTTCATCTAATCGACCACCTGAACCAAGTGGAAATAGATCAGGGAAACAATGAGCTTCTAGACTAGCCTCCCATATACTTACAGGATTGCCCTCCACTTGCTTCATTTGATATAACTCAATGTTATCCATTACTGGGTCTATGCCATGCAATGGGTGTATGGTAAATTGCTCATACACATTTTGTACAGTTGCAATGTCAACCTTCTCCAGTATTGCTCTATCAGAGCTGTCTGTGACAATATCTGTAGAAAGACCACCAAATGCATCGATGTCAATGTCAGCATAAAAAGAATTGTGCTCTTTTAGGTACTGCAAAGCATGTTTTATGTTGTCTACATTGACAGTGTCCTGCCATAGTGTTTTGGCCTTTGTTGGCACACCATGTACCAATATGACTACCCTATTGTCCTGAGAAATAGTATTGACAATTTCTTGCAAAGGTAAAGGGAAGTAGACAACAAAACCTTTGAGAGATTGTACAAGTTCTTTGTTCAATAGGCCTTGTGTCTTTGTGTTCAGCCTGATGATCATTTGAAATGGCTTCCTGGTCTGAATGAGAATGCTTTCAAACAAGTTCAACACTGTTATCTCATCAGGAGTTGGTTCTACTTCCAATTTATTGAGTACAGAACGAGGAGGAAAACTGTCAGTCTTAAGTTTTTTATGACAGTAAGAACAGAGTGACACAGTTGTGACTTCTTCAAAGTCAGACTTTAAGAGAAGGTTGGCATGGAGATGTCCCCACATTTCATTCCAACATGGAATGTTTTGCAGGTCCACTGTGACACATAAGTCTTTGTAGAACAATCGTTCACGTGATACACAGATTTTATCAAATTGTTCCTGTTTTGCTTATTTCAAATTTAGCAAACTCACAACCAAAATGTCGTAGATGGTGATCTTTTTCACCAGTAATGTCTGAGCAGTGTTTGTTTCTTGGTGTATAGAAGCAGTAGACCTCAATCTATGGGTTCTTTATAAGCAATAATATTGGACAGGGAGAGTGTATGTAATACGACCCAGGGACGTACTGAGGCCCGACGCCACAGGCGGAGGGCCTTATAGCCCTGAAGGTCCGGTATTGCCTATACCACCCACCCTGGAGGGTATTATTGCGCTTAGAAAATGGGCTACATGTGTCATTTTTATAGGATTACAAAATATTTATAATCTAGTAAAAATGACTGAAAATTTATTTTTAGTCCTTTTTGTTTAAGTGGTCCCTTGTAGTGTTGGAATAGTGGCTTCACTAGTGGTCAGTAGGGGAGCTGTTATATTTCATTACAATTATTTTGTCCCCCACATTGCTTGGTCTAGCTCTGCTTATTGGTTTTTTGTTTATTTTTCAATTTCCCGATCCTCGCTGCCTGCCCTGAGGATGGGAACAAACCTCTTCCCCATATATACACTTTGCTCGGTCCTAGCAGTGCTTCCTTTTTTCGTTTATGTACCGTCCACCACGTTCACTTGGCGAAGCGGGAAAAGGTTTTTTTTCGGTCCTAGCAGTGCTTAACTTTTCCCGATCCTCGCTGCTTGTCCTGAGGACCGGGAACAAATTGGACTGTTTTGGGGGTTTTCGCAATCTCATTGCAGCATAATGATATTTAATGCCGTAAAGCAAAAGATGAGTGCCATTTTGTCCAGCCAGTCACGATCCTGCATACCAAAGCGGAGGACATGCCGAGGCAGCTGACAAGAAGAGGAATATGGCTACATTTGTAAGTTTGGACTGTGTGCGTATTGGGAAAGGGATCTGCATACTGTGGCATTTTTTTTAACAGTCGGGGAGAACTAGAGAACAATACAGTTGTGGAGGAATGTATTAGGGAACTGAACTGCCACATCCACATGTTAGCCGGCGGAAGCGTTTTTTTTTATTACAGGCGGCATTTTGTGTAGAGACTCAGGCACAAGAGCAAGGACAGGAGGCTGATTATTGTTAAGCACGGTTTTATTAGGTGTCTGGCAGTGTGCTGATTGCTATTTTATGGTGTTGGGTGGTAGGGGAGAGAGAGGGGACCTATTCACTCGCTAACTGTTTAAAAAACATGGTGGCAGTTTGAATTATGTGCCCAGTGCTTCAACCAATAAGGAAGCAGACTGGGCACAATGATATTTGAGTGGGCATGAGGCAGGTTTGATCTGGCACTTTTTATTTACTGGGCGTCTATTGAAAGTTAATGTACCCCCCTGGCAGGGGTATTAGCCAATCAGATGCCAGCAAATAAAAAGCCCATTTTCTAAAACTGTTTAATTAACTCTGTAAGTCCTTCAACATCTCCATCATCGAGCAATGCTTGAAATAGCATGTAGTCTCGAATGACAGATCTCACTTGATACAACGTTTGCACAAATTTGCAGAAGCCAGAGTTATGCACTGCTAGCATACAAAAGTGATGAAATGTGCTGTTACAGTTTATGCTCTCTAAGCATGTGAGAGAATGACCCCTCAGGCCTTTGTGAGGCCTAATCTCACACTTGACAATGGTGTGAAGTAGAGTGTGTCGTTCAGATCTCTTTGTGGTTAGAACTGTTGAGAGGAAACTTTTTATAGATATGATAGATTCTTCTCTAACATTGCATGTGCTGTCACATGCCCATTTCTTAGCTGATGACTTTGAATCACTTTCAACCTCTTCAACTTCATTGTCATTCTCCAGGTGAAGGGTTTCATGGGATAGAGTTAAGACATTCTGCACTTTTCCGTGTTCATCAATTGTTAAACTGATGTTTCTGTTGTGTACATGGTATGTCTCTTCCCAGAAGAATGCTTCTGAGTACTCTGAATGAAACCAGTCTCCTTGAAACACAAGAGAGATATTTTCTCTGCTTAAGTGTTCAAAAGATAAAATATTGTTTCTCATCTCCTCAATCTTTGTAGTCAATTTATCAATGGCTGACATCATTTCAACCCATAATTGGGAACGTATTGCTAGAGCCACACTGACAAATCGTCTTACTCTTAATGAGATCTTAGTATGCAGTCTGTTCCCTTTGCATCTCATTATTTTGGAGATCACACATTCGATCTGAGCTCTATGGACCAGCTTTTTGAAAAACATTGCCTTGCTGTGTTGTGCACTAGCAGAGGTAATACGTCTAGCATTTCTTTTCTGTCTCACATGTCTACGCTTTGTTGATGACAGTGCTGGATGTTGTAATTGTACTGTTACTCTAGGAAGACTACTTGTTGTAGTTTTCCTAGAGGAGGCTTTCTGTTTTTTTGAAATGTGTATGATTAATTCTGTCTGCTGTGAACAGAAGACAATTTTTTATGCTTTTGTTGAGAAGTTTTACCTTTGGTCCTTGCATGGCATGATGATGAACAAACAGTACAGCTAGCACTTTGTGTCTGTGCTCTGGTTTTATGTCAAATGTCCAAGATGAAATAGGTCAAGTATTTCTTCAATATCTTCGTGGTTGTAGTCTCCTAAAAAAAGTGAAAAAGAATATATTCAGTAGTAAGAAACATTTGCCACATGGTAGCAAAAACAAATAGTGCATAAGAAATTCAAGACATGGTACTGTAACAAAAAATTAATGTTTCTTCTACGATTTGCATTAGTTTGTCAGAAATAAATTAGTTATTCTGTGTCGTGGGGTATGGTCTGAATATGGCACGCAGTTATCACCCGGACAATATTTGAAAAAAGAATATGTGTGGCAACTTCATTGGTTGATGCGCTTGGGTAGTAGTAAGTTGAAACTTGTGAAATTGCTAAATATTAGTTGTGACATATTTCCATGCACTTATGCTGACATATTATGATGATGGGATAGGAAGTGTTGTATTACTCAGTTGTGGTAATGATGTTGCAATGAGTCAGTCTGAAGGTGGTGATGGTGTTAATAATCTTGTGTTGTTGATATAATATTAGTTTATTGATTGTTGTGATGACATAATAATATGAATGTGATGTTAACTGAATGGGAAAGTGAAGCAATGGAAAGTTGCATGAGTTAAAAATGCAAAATTTGATATTTTTTGTCACGATCAAAGAATTTTTTGCTTCACGAATGATCCTCTCAGTCAAAGACGCTTGCGATCAAAGAACTTGTGGTCTTGCGAACTAAGAACGTGTAAGTCATATGAAATTACTATAGAAACTTGTTTAGCTTACTTTTCATGGCAGACACAACTTCTAATGTTTTAATAGACATGTGTGAACATATTGTGGTGACAAACTATCTTAAGAAGTGAGTTTTTATAAGTATTACTGGGTTTTTTTTTGGTGAAATCCTGTGTTTTCATCGCGATGTAAGAATTTGTTAACTCATGGTGCATACTCGCAGTCAAAGAATTTGCACGCTCGTGGTTAAAGATCATAAAAATGCGGAAATTATTTCCAAATGTTTCAAACATAGATATTTTTACTATTTTGGATACTTATGAATTCTACGAACGCCCTTGTGGTTCACTGTGTTCTCAAAATTATTTAATTTACTGTTTTTATCAACCAGAGATACTGTGACAATGATGTCTCGTGTTATTCTTGCAATCAAAGATGTTGTATGCTCATGGTCAATCCTCGCTGTCAAACTGAGACGCGATTAAAGAATTTGCGTGCTTGCGGTCAAAGATCGTAAAAAATGCAGGAATTATTTGAAAATCTTTTAAAAATAAATAAAAACACTATATTCCTTACTTATGAGTTATAGAAATGCTGTCAGGGTTTATTTTGTTGTAAAGCTTCAAAAACATTTGGTTTTTCACTGTCAGAAACAATTTACAATGAAGTCTCGCATTACTCTCGCGATCAAAGATTTTGCATGCTCACAGTCGATCCTAACGAACAATGCGAGTCGCAATCAAAGAAATTGCATGCTCACGATCTAAGAAACCGCTAAGTTTGTCATATGACTTTTCTGAACCAATAGAATCAAAGAATAACACTCTGGGGGCCATTTTAGATTGAATAATCAAGCAGCAAGGAGATTACAGCATAACAGTGAGTGCTTAAGCTAAATTTCATTCAACTTGGCAAAACTTGTCTTAATTAAAAGTTATTAGAAATGGCTTTCTGGTTAATTGGCAAGTTAGGAAGGGCTGTACATGCTTTTTTGGCTGATCTTGGCAGCCAAAGCTGATTTTTTGGGGGTGATTTATAGGGTTTTGAACCACTGCGAAATTCTGATTGAATCATGGTCAGGAAAAATGTGACACAGTTTGGCAATACATTCAATCTCTCTATATGTGTTTTAGTAATAGATGAGTTTTGGAAAAGCCATGAAAATAGGTTGTTAACAGTTAGAATTGTCCAAGGTAAGCAACTGCATAGGGATTTATTGGAAGCTTGCATTATGCTATTTCTATATTTAAATATAGTGAATAAAACTGCTGTCAAGTAGTTTTGTTAAATTTGTTACTGTCCCAGGAACTTTTTTTGTGGCTTAAAATAGTGGTCCATGTTTAGTATTTGCTATTACAGTTTGCTATTTTACTCTGACACTATCTGACAAGTTAACAGTTAGTGTGTAAAGTAGATTTAGGGCCAGATATTCAAAGGTTTGCCCTGGGGCTAAATTAGCACTGCCCGGCAGGCAAAATTTGCCTGGAGCAAAACCATAGCGATATTCAAAGGGAAATAGCATGGTGCAAAACCAGCTGAATATTACAAGCTAAGGAAGCCGGGCAAATAGGCAGAGGAGTGCAGGGCAAAAATTGCCTGAGATTATGACAGCACTGAATATAGCAGATAAGACAGCACTGAAAATAGCAAACAGAGGCAGCACAAACACCCACAGAAACAAAGTGTTAGAGGTGTAAGCAGCGAACACAGGAAAGCAAATCAGCCCTGCTAGACATAACTGCAGTACTAGTGAAAGGCACGGAATAACCTGGACCCACAAGTGAAACCAAAATAACACAGAACACTGTCAAAACCCGACTAGCACCCAAAAAGACACAGGACACAGGAATGTCAAACATAACATAGTATAATTAAAAAAGGGAACAGGTAAGGCACAAAGGCAACAAGAACAAATACACAGTAAAACAAAGCAAAACACAGCAGAATACAGTATGCAAAAGTGGGGTACAAGAAAAATACAATGAAAGGAAAAAGGGCAGGCCTAACAAAGGGACTGAAAACAATAGGGAAATTAGGAACAGTAGAAAAAGGTTATCGTGAAACATATGTACAATGGGGAGAGGAATGTTGACATAGGAAGGAATGGAGGGAAACAGGATGGCAGACATAGGGCAAGGGACAGTGGGCCTGGGACAGGAAGGAGGAAAACAGTAGGAGGTAGATCTTAGGGGCGGGCAGGTGCTGGCAGACATTCATCTAGGATGGCTGCCACCGGTCTTATTTCTGCTATCATAACAGCCTGCTGTTCTATTAGTGTCCGCTGTTGGCGCACCACCCTCCTCAGCAGCTGATCCTGGCTCTCATCCTCCTCTGGACGGGTGGCCCACAGTGACGCCCAACGTGGACCTACAGGAGACAAAGGGACCATATCAGGACATGATGATGACACAAAGGCACCATGTACCACCACATGGTGGACAGCATGCCCCAATAACCATGCCCATGTGCCAGTACAGAACAAACCACAACGCACACTAACATGTACCTGCAGGACAAGGCAGTATGTAACAGGCAGCATGCAACACCCCAATGTACATGGGTATGCATAGATGGATACTGAGAAGGCTAACAAAGTGGAATCCAACCAGCACAGCGGTGTGCAGACTGTAACAGTGCAAACAGACAGCCACCCCCTGAGATGTGAATGACAAGTGGACACTGAATTACATGCACATGGGATGACATGTGGTGGGACATGCTGCCCATAGTCACACTGCTATGATATACAACACAGATTACACCCCCTGGAGAAGGTGCCACAGCCCCACCCAGGTGTGTAAACAGACATGCCCATCCCATACCCCCCCAACAGTGGCCCACCCTCACTGGTGCCCCCCAACAACTGTAGAGACCCAGCCAAAATGCCACCCACAATGCCATAACACAGCAGCTGTACAAATGATGTCAGGAAGCCCTGAACAGGTGGGTGACTGACATAAGGTGCGAACAGTGGCAAGTGACACAGATAGAGACCTACATGGACCACAGAGGCAAATGACCACAGAGGACAACGACATTGTCAACAGTACAGTAGGGACTGCAGGACAGGTAACCAAGCAGTACATAGACAGGAAAGTGCCAATGCCCACCCACACCCATGGCCACAACAGAAGGATGATGAGCTCAAACTGGTGAAGAGCATGGCACGGGGCTGTGCCACCACCCAAAGTGGTAGCACCTTAAAGGTCCACATGCAAGAAGACACACACATGTGAAACAGGGACACAGGCCATGGTCCACCTGTGGCAGGGCAGTGGTAGGCCAATGATATGCACAGGACAGTGTCACCATGGTGGCCACGGCATGGCGAGGCACACACCCACACTTGTGGGAGCAGCTTCTGCCATAGGGTATGACACCCAGCACACCATGCTACCACAGAACAACCCCTGCAGCACACCTGCATAACCTATACACTAATACCATGCACTGCAAGGACTGAGGGACAGTACCCTATAGGGGACAATGGCCCCTACAACAGATCTGGAGCCAACAAGCAGGGGTGTAGCCAGGGTGGTCACAGCTACACACCATGTGGACACACTGCTATCTCACTTGCCATCGTTAGGGTGAGCTACCCCACCCAGGAGTGTAGCCAAATACTATACAAACATACATCAGGACTGCGTATGTTGCCACCAGTGGCATAAGAAATACAACTCATGAAACACATGACAATGGGCATTGCCCTGCATGGGTATATACAAAGCCATGCATAGCACCCCAAGACACTCACAGACCAGCCCACAACCTGTATAGTTGTATTGTCCATGGGAGACAAAGACAGTCATAGTGACCAGTACCCCTAGCGTAGAAGACCCCAATGAATGAAATCACAGAAAGGTACAACAGTGTCTTTGTTAGGCGTCATGGAAAAAGGAAGCAGATCAGAGCCTATTTGCTACCCCCTCATAAATAAAATAGTACACGCCACAACAGACACACATGACATGCACAGCCACACAGGCCTGAGTGGCACCATAGGCTCAGAGGCTCCCCCCCACCAACAGCCCCTGTGCATGTATGCCATGGAGGTCAGACAAGGGAACACAGTAACATACCAGTGTCCACACTACAATGGCATTACACTGGTTGGGAGATACAGGCACCACATGACACTATGGCCCCCTGTTCGCCATAGTGTGAATAGCCCTGGTAGGCACTAACAACATGTCCTGCATAGATACTGACACACTATACATGGTACTGCGAATGAGACATGCCATGAGAAGTGGAGAACAGTGTTGCCATGGCAGACAGGACAACAGCAGCACCAGAAACAGCTAGCACAACATGCTGACCCCAGTAATCTCCCACTCCCAGGCATGATGAGTGGCCTATGGCCATGCACAGACCTACTGCATCCTGCAACAATGGTGGACATGAGAGCAACATGTTGCACACGACAGTACAAGGCAGATAGCAGTGCATATGGCAGTAATGGCAACAATACATCAGACATAGAGCCAGTCATGTCACAGGCTTCACAGCAGAAGGCAAGGCACTGGAGGCACAGAAGACAACACAAATTCATGCAGCCAGCATAGCAGACCCCACTGATGTAATGGTCATGGGTGCACTGCATGGTGCCACTGGTGTCAAGCATCCAGTGCCCCCCCAGCACAAAGTTAAGTGTGAACACTGTAGCCCCAGGTGGATGTACATATTGTAGCCACAATAGCTAAGGGTCCCTCAAGTGAGCACCCTGGAATCCAAATGCAACACAGCTAAATCACATCAGGCCTGGATTACCCAGCCAACTGTGCCACGACACCAGACACAGCATTCCAATGCCTGCAGTGGCAATTCAGACACATAGTAGAAAAGCACACTGGCACACAGTACTCACACAACACACTCCCGGTCCCATCACTGCTTTCCGCTGCATGCTGCGCCATTGGAGGCACCCTGCGCCTGTCTGTGGATGGCCTCTGGTCAGCCTGCGGCTCACCCCTCATGTCTCCGGTGTGGTCCCTGTGCTCTGCAGTGGGAAGATGGTACAGCAGCATTACTACAATGTCAGCCACCACAGTAAGCTAAAGACCACCCTGGACCCTGGTGGCATAGCACAACACCTGCATAACTGGCACACAGGCCCAGTGCACCACCAAAGCCATGCCAAGCATGACACAGGTCAGTGCAGACTGCACAGTGCATGGCCAATGTGTGCCTGACAATGCCATCCTGCACACACAATCTGCAACAGCTCCCCCTCCATCACATGTACACAGCCCCTCTGGATGGTACACCCTCACACACAAGGCAGATTTTAAGCAGAGGAGTCCCCAACCAGTAATGGGGGAACACAAGTATTGAATCCCTCAACAAGAGATGTGGACACGCAGAAACAACCCAGTGGCATACAACATCTCAAAGGCTACAGATAGAATGACAATGATGACAGGAATGCATATGGCATGTGAAATGCACACAGCATTACTGCACACAACCAAGTACAGTACGTGTGAGTCTGCAGCAGAGCAGGGCACCAATGCCAAGGACCTGTTGCCCGAGCCACTGGCCAGTGTGATGGCACAGACACAGTAGTGATGGTGGAGTGAACCACACCCAGACACATACCCCTCAACAGTACCACATTCTGAGGAACGCTCCTCAGTGTATGTCTCAGAAGCACCCTGTACCACATTGTGAGGACTCAACACATATGCAGTGGACACATACGAAAGCACAGAGCCATAGTAAATGGTGCAAACCATATACCATACAATGGAATAACAGACCCCGGGAACATAAGTGCAAACATGGTGACAGTGTTTGGAGCAGCGTAGGTGTAGCTATGTGTCAGTGATCCACAGTTGTCCCACACATGCCGCATAATGGGAGCCAATGTAGCACAAGTGGATGTGATATGGTTGGGATGTTGGCCCAGACAACACACCCAACCACACACTGTGGATGTACAGAGTAGGCACAGCTGCACGCTGCCCCCTGGCAGCATGGCAGAACACATTGGATGTGGCAGGGGGCCAGGTGGCATGTGTCCATGGCACCACAATAGGTGGTAAGGGGTAGTGTGCCACCACAGTGCAGAACATTGCAGACAGCACTCCCAAGATGCTTTTTCCCCCTGGCCCACACAGTACACACACACACAACTGATTGGAGGTCCCCATGGCATAAGACCAACATATCGGAGTACTATTTAAAGTGTACTCATGAACAGGTAGCCACTGGTAAAATGGCAGTGGGATTTGAACCCATGTCCAAGAGTGACCTGAGTCACATATTATTACACAAGGTGCACAACAATTAATGCATGGTAGATTCTAGCTGGACCCCACCAGCACAGCAACACAGTCCCCTCGATGGTATGTTAATGGGGCATGACACACACACACACACAAGCACACCACCCAACACACATCCCCAACACCCATTACAGCACTGTGGTGAGAGTCATCACTTACCTGGCACAGGCACAGTTCCTTCCCGAACCATCATCCTGCATCGTTCCAGCAGTGGGCACTGCCTGTGCCTGATGTCCACATATCGGTGGCGGCACTTCTCGCCATCACGGGGTATACCCGTGATTGCTGTGAGGCGATAGGTAATTGAAGCCCAGACCTGGCTACGGGGATGGTCACCCTCCCAGACCGGTCCAAATAGGCACCGATGGAACTGTTCAGTTAGCTGAACTAGGTTGGCCATCTCCACCTCATCCCAATGCCTGTCACAGCCCACCACTGCCCTTTGCCTACGTCTCCCAGACATGGCTAATATGAGAGGGGGGGAGATACTACACCACTGGTAACTGACTGGCCACACACCCTGACACTCCCAAGCACTTCAGTCTAGTGCCACGCAGAAGTATGCCATAGCGCCACGCTAACCAGAAGTGTTCGCAATCTGCATGCGCGACCCTGCCATGCCCCCGTGCAGACGTTCCAGGCATGCGCAGTGGCAACTACGCTAACATGGTTAGCACAAGCGCTAGGCACAATGATGTGCAGACCTCTTGGCGGACTGCCCCACCCCACGCATGCGCCATATCTGCGCTAAGCCACAGTAGCGCGGCGCTATCGCTACAGCGCAGCGCTAAACATAGCCGAGATAGCCCGGCGTTATATGGTTTGCCCTGCGCTAAACACTTTGCCCGTCACTAGCATCTGCCATATTCAAACAGAACATGCAAATGATGGTCATTGTGTATGCATGGTGCTAACAAGGAGATTAACATATCATTATCAGCCCATTAGCATGCTTAACAGGCTTGCTTGCCCAGCTGTGCTATATAAGGGCTAAATGTGCCCCCCCCATGTTGCTAATCAGTAATATATGTTGTTGTGTGAGTACTGCTGCTGTACAGGATGTCAATGGAACACTCAGAGAGTCAGCCAGGTATGTACTGCATGTGGGAGGCCAGAGGTAATATTCAAGGGACACATCAGTAGGTTTGTGATGTGGTTTATGTTGACTGGGTGCATACCTCTCAACCTCTTGCCTCGTGAATCAGGGACAAGGCTTTAAAAAATCAGGGACAAAGACCCCAAATCAGTGACACATCTTAAACAAGCATTTGTCAATGCCGAATGTTTACTTGCTGGCATTGGCAGTGGTAGTGTAGAAGTTACAGAGCTGCGTAATAGGAGTGGCAGTGAAGTATTGAACTGAAGCCAACCCCACCACCACCCTGCAGAGAGTGACAGGCATTGGGGTGTGCGTTTGGGTCATCAGGCATAATGGCCACGCCATTTCACCACACCCCACCCTGCAGACACTGGCAAGTGCCACGGTGTTCCTTGTGGTCTTTGGCCCTTATGCGCACCCCATTTCATTAGGAAATATGGTGAGATGGGTGCGATATAGGAGAATGGGGTGAACTTTGGGGCCGAAGAGTCCAAGGCATACCTCGATGCCTCTCAGTGACTGCAGGGTGTGGAATGGTATGAACATCACAGGCAAGAATCCCAAGTCACACCCCTGATTCCTGTCATTCTCTATAGGGTTGGGCATTATAGTTGAAAAGCCTAATACCTCAGGCATTCGTTGGTATTTTCACTCCAAATTTTCCAACATGTTTGTTTGTGACCCCACCTCATGAACAGGTGGAATATCAGTTTGTTAGCAAGCTGTTATGCTCAGTGACTACGGGATTTAGCACCACAGGTGCAAAATATTCGAACAGGATGTAAAAAATGACAGCTGTACTCTTTCATGGGGAGGTGTAAAAATGGCTATGTTGCAAATGTGTAGTAAAATATTTTAAAATGGTGAAGTCACGGCGTACATAGAAACTGTACAGCGCTTTAACCCGTAATATAATTAGGTTGGGGATTTCTTACAGCAGATTGTCAACTCAGGCATTTTGGTGCCTCCGATCATGAACAGTGTCACTGTGATTTTCTTTATCTGTGCTGAACAATGATTTCCCACAGTGACCACGCATCTCTGCACTGAAAGTGTGAAAACACACTTCGGCCATGTTGTGAAAAATGGCAGCTGTACTATTCATAAGGAAGTGTGGAAAAATGCCACTAGTGAAAATCTGGACTGAAAATATTACAAAGTCATGAACTAACGAGGGAGCGTGGAAACTGTGCAATGCTCACTTAGCACAGTACATTTTATGGACTTTTTGTCACCAATTTTCAACATAGCCATTTTAAGACCTCTGCTCATGAACAGTGTAACTGTGATTTTCTTAATCTGTCCTAAACATTGCTTTTGACACCAACAGCACCATTGTGCGCTATATATGCGAAAACACATTTTGGGTGACATGAAAAATTGCAGCTGTACTGTTCATAAGGAAGTTTAATAAAATGGCAATGTTGAAAATCTGGAGTGAAAATATTAAATTTGCAAACTTACGAGCATGCATAGGAACTGTGCAACGCACGCTCGTAAAAGTCATTTTTAGGAATTTTTTCATCAAATTTTCAACATAGCCATTTTAAGACCTCTGCTCATGAACAGTGTCACTGTGATTTTCTTAATTTGTCCCGTACATTGATCTCGCACACCAACTGGGCCATTGTTCGCTACATGGGCAGAAACATGTTTTGGGTGAGATGTGAAAAATGGCAGCTGTACTACTCATAAGAAGGTGTGGTAAAATGGCAATGTTGAAAATCTGGAGTGAAAATATTGAAAATTTGTGAACTTACGAGCCTGTGTAGGAACTGCACAACGCACGCTCATAAAACAGTCATTTTTGGGAATTTTGGCACCAAATTTTCAACATGGGGTTTTTGAGACCCCTTCTCATGATTGATTCACTGTCATGGCATTATTCAGGCCCGAAGGGTGATTTCGCAGTCTCTGCACAGTCACTGCGTGAAATCACCCTTCGGGCTTGAATAACGCCATGACAGTGACATCAATCATGAGAAAGGGACCCAAAAACCCCATGTTGAAAATTTGCTGCAAAAATTCAAAAAAATGCCTGAGATATGCAATAAAGTTGAAACCCCCCTATTTAGCCCATTATACAGCTTACCGGCATTTCCTCAGTTCGCGGTCACCTTTGAAGAGTGTAGACGTGTTCCCGGTCCACGAAGATTGTCGACTGTGTCCGGAGGTAAGTATGGGTGAGGGTGTGTGAGACTGGGTGCACAGTGGGTGGGTGCGGGTTGTGGGAGGCGGGGAGACTACTTGCATAGACCGTTTTTCCTTTGCAGGTTACAAAAAGAAAAACAGACGATGGGGACATTTGCCACGCCAGTGGTGAGGCTGCCCAGCATGGCACCTACTACTGGGGGGACAGTGAAGCCGACGGGGATTGGGCACCCTCCGTCGTTATATGATTAGTTGCCACCTGGGGTGGGCACCCAGCGTGGCATTTTGGAAGTCTTTGGGGCGGGAGGCATGGACGAGCCACGGCGGAGTTGGGCACCCGTGGCGCTATACCGAGGCGTCGTGGGGGCCGCACACCTGCTGGAGTCTGTGTGTGTGGTTGGGGGGGAGGCTGCGCGTGAGCAGCCTTATCTTATCGCTGCTCACTCAAGTGTAGCTCCCCCTTTCAACTGTATGCCACTGCATTTTGGAGCGTGTCATAGACAGCTCCAAAATGCATTGGCTTACAGGCGCCGCGCCTGCCAGCACACTGACTGAATTGGAGGAGGAGGTGACACACCTCCGAATCTCTGATGATGGCACTATGTTTCTTGCACATGCGTGCAAGCAAACATAAAAATGGTACTGTTTAGTCAGAAAGCTGACAGAGTAAAGGGATTTGTGTTAAGATGCATTTTCTGAAGAAGAAGAAGTTTGTTACTTTAATGTTTGACATTATTTTGTGCTTTTAATCCCCACTGTTCTGTCACAAAAATACAAATTTTACGCGGGACAGAGGAAAAGTTTGAGGCTAAATCAGGGACATCCCTGAAAATCAGGGACTGTTGAGAGGTATGACTGGGTGCCTAGTGCCAAGTACAACCTGGCCATACCTCACAACCTTATGTCCCTCAAATGTGGAACACTGCATCTAAATATGTGAAACACATGAGCAAAATGTGGAACACATTTACAAACTGCACCTCAGAGGCCCAGAACACTGTAAAACAATTTGCAATCCTAACATAGGTCAGCTAGTAACTGAGCAATATATGTTCTGCATCACTCACTGTGGAATAGTGCCTTACAGTGTTACCACTGATTGTGGGACAACTCCTCATAATGTTGAACAGCGTGCTGTTGTGCCGTATCATGAGGACTATTCCTCGTATTGTGGTTCACTGCAGAGGTGTGGACCGGGGGGGAATACAGAGGACTGCTAACTGACTGTGTCCTGGATAAGGCTGCTGTTCGCGAATGTCCTGTGTAGTCACCATGCTGATAACAGTTGGGCATCCCCATGTCATGTGTGCATGGCTTGATACCACTGGCTATGGGAGACATCCATGTCAGGGCTGTAACACATGTCCACTCTGTCTGTTGGATGGTCTGGACTGCTCCAAGGCATATGCACTGCCACAGAGGGTTCTCAGTCCCTGTGACCTTGGGAGCACACATGCTTGAGGTGACAGAACACAGGTTGTGTACAAATGTGGCATCATGTATGTGATGTTTTGTATAGCTGTCGTATGTCACGTGTGTGCAGTGTGTTACTCTGCACTGTGTTCCATACTGACACCGACATGTGATGTTTCAAGCGGTTTGAGACTACTGACACCACTGCAGTACTGTGAGGACAGTAACACTGTGCCAGCAAGCCATGCACTCATGCAGCAGTGGTGACATCACTACTGCAGCAAAACATCATCATGACAGCACTACTGCAGCAGCACACAGGGGATACTGGATGGGCAACTCTGCAGTACCAATGTGTTCTGCCACAGCAGGATTCTGAGGCCCAATGACACTGAGAGCATAGCTTGTGAGGTCTATGGGAATCAGAACCCAGACCCGACAGGGGATGCTGGTTGCGTATAGCGCTGCTCTGCCTGTCATGTGAATTGCTTATTGTAGTGTGTGCTGACAGGGTACGTGCTGTAGACAAATCCTGCCTCTGTAAGACACAACCCAGGGGGAAGGGGATACAGATGAATGCCAAATGTCTTTGAAAACAGATTATGCTGCTTGTGTATTCTTGTGGATAGGGGATACATGGCCATGGCACTCTGAGATCTTCCCTCACACATGTTGGTATGTGCCATGGGGTCATTAACATCCACCTGACCTACCTCCAGAGCAGGCAGATGGCACTTCGGTGTAACATCTCATCCGAATGATGGCACCTCTGGAATGCAGCACCCCCCTCATGCTGCACTGCAGTGTCACTTATGGGATGTTAACCCAGAAGCCTTGGGTGGGACTAGAACCCACAGCCAGAAGATCTCCCAGCTGTATGGCATCTGTGCTACCTGCTGATCCACTGTCATCACCTGTGTATTATACTATGTGCGATCTGTGTGATGTGATTCAGGAGACTGGCTGGTGTACAGGTGATTATCATGTTGTAAATGGCTCGATTGGTTGCTAGGACATCTGTAAACCTCGAGTGCACAGCTAGGGAGGCTTACAATTGCCCTAGCAACAACAAGAGGTGTCACCATGGATATCACCTGTACATCAGGCATTGTCAGGTATAGTGGAGGTGACCATGGGGAACCCCCACATTTCAGTGGGCCTTACCCCAGTATTGACTCTGCGGTACAGCCAAATGTATGTGTAGGTATTGTACACACATATTGGGATACATGGAACACATGACTGTGGGCCAGCATAGTACCAGTGTTAACCTCTATCAGCCATGGAGATCATTAGCCTCAGTGACAGTACACTGTGACAACTGGAATGTTATAGGAATACTGTACTGAGGCTTTCAAGCACATTCCAGGTGTGTAGAATACCGACTAACAGTGGTAGTCTGTCTAGTTGACCCACTGCTAAGACATAGCTGAGGTGAGTTCATATGGTCCTGATATCACACCACTGGCATGCCAGGCCTGTAATCTGTTGGATATCAGTGGGGAATCAGGCCTACACATACTTTAAAGACCTGTTCTGCATGGATGATAGGTTGACCCAGATGATGCCAGCCACCTGCCTGTCTGGCAGGAAAGGTCCTGATTCCAGGGGTAGCAGTACCACATGTGTGGCTGTATCATCCCCGCCACACACATTGTTCTGTATTGCCTATGTGGCAGGCTATGGTATCTGTGAACCATCTAACAGTGCAGTGCTGTTAATGGGCTTGGGACTGCAGCTGATGCTTGACCGGTGTAGTGTGGCTGACATGTGTGCAGTGATGCTGGTGGGAGCTGGGTGGCCCTTTGACCCTGTGACTGCCCCTGTGTGGGTAGGTTGCCCCACCAGTGCCATGCACCATCCAATGCCCATTGCGCGAGGCCATGTCTTGACTTGATGCGCGATGCTGCAGATGGCAGTGGATGTGATCAGTGGTGTGGAGGATGCACCTGGAGGATCATTAGTCCACTGTGACTCGGGTGCATGTACTTCAGTGTGACAACCGCCAGGTACCCGTTGCTGTCACCCATGTCACTGACTGGCATCTGCATCACAGACAGCCAACCCCCACCCCTGTGTTGTGCTGTGTGATGTGTGCATGTGCGATCGGCAGACAGTACTCATGCAGTTAATGGTGTTTGTACACTGTGGTCCTGGCTGCTGACTGTCTGTGCACAGCGCTGCTGTAGCCAGGGGCAGGGGCATTACCAACGTTGATGTGGTCCATGGTGTCTACCCCAAGACAGGCAGGTCCATCTACAGTGTGCACATCCAGCCCATTGTGTGACAGGTGTTGGACACATGCTGGGAGTGCAGTATCCCAGTTTTATTGTTGTACAGTACCCATAACCACGACACATGGTGGATCACACAGGCCTTGTGCACAGCTGTGTCGGGATCACCCATCACACTTCATGCCTGTATGTGTACAGTGTGGCAGCACTGATACATGCTCTAGCACATGCAATGGTGCCTAGGCCGCACTCCTCAGTGGAACGTGGTGTCCTGGTCATCCATCTAGCCCTGTTTTTGGGAGACACCCATGCTTCCACAGCATGTGTTCCATGGTGCTGAGTGTGCAGAGTCCACATGTTGCACGATGCCAGTGGGGCACCATGAGTCAGCCATTCACAGCCATAGCTGCACAGTCCCACACATGTGAACATTAGACACCGCCTGTGGCTGTAGGCCTTTGGTGGATTGCCTCTGCAGTGCACCCATGTCCATGCCAACATGTTAAGCCAGGCCACCTCTCACATGCCACAGGCAGCAACATGGCCAGCACAACTGTGTGCTACTCACACACACACACACACACACACACACACACACACACACACACAGCTGGCTTCCACATGCTGGCCTGTAGGACTCCACAGCACTGAGGTGCATCGTGCATGCCCTGCTGCCATTCCTTAGGTGTGGCATGATAGCGGCTGTGTGTTTTATCGATGACCATATTACTGTTACAGCCATGCAATGTTTGTTCCCAAGTCTGTTTAACCTTTCCCTTCTTCTGTCACACAGGTGTTGCTGCAGGACAGGAATGTCTCAGAGTGCACAAATTTTCTGGTGATGAGCTGCATGCCCTGGTACATGCAGTGTGGGACAGGAGATGTCCTATGCAGGAACAAGTCGTCGGACACGCTGTTCATCTGATGTGGGAGGAGATTGCCACAGCAGAACGCCTGTGAGGTGGTCATGGCCGTAGCACTGATGCTGTCCGGAAAGGTAATGACCTGCTGTGCAGGGCGGCGAGGAGGAGGCACAGCGGATCCTGGAACAGGCTGCAGACCAGTGGGGACCACAACCACTTGAACAGCGGGACTGGGACCTTTGATAGCCATAGTAACCTCTATTCTGTGGCTGTGGCAGTCGGTGGGTCGTGGTTGGTGGTGTGAGACACCGCTATACCGCCCAGAGCAGGTACATTTGTGGCATGTATCCACCACTTAGTAGACAGTAACACCTTGGGACAGAGTCACACATTGCCACATCACTACTGTCATTGTGCATGCATAGGCCACATGGGTATGTTCCATTGCAAGGGTTGGTGCTGGGCTGCACAGTGGTGGACATCTGCCGCAGGCATGTATGCATGTGTCATGGTCTGGGGCTCATAGGCACAGGCTGCAGTGCTGGGATGCACTGGTGTCTGCATGGGCATTCTGGAGGCACACATGCTGGGTGTATGTGGCATTGTTGGGTGTGGTGGGGTGGGTGGCTGGCCTGTGCTGTGACTGCATAAGTTTTCCATTTCTGCATACATGCCAGGTGATGTCCCAGGTTGGGCCAGGCACAGTTGTGGCTGTGAGGAAGATTCATACGCTGAAGGTGTTCCCTTCCACATCGGGCATGGCAGCCACATCTGGACGGGCAGTGTTCATGCCAGCCGCATTATGTCACTGCTGACATGGTGAGGCACTGACATATGCTGGATCATCAGATGATGTTGAGATGGCCTTCCTGATTCCTGATCCACCTCAGTGTGTTGAGCAGGATCTTAGTGGGAGCAGGTGGTGATCCTGGCTGTCACAAGTGACCACGTTCAGAGGATGAATGGAGGAGCTCGATATGCCAGTTATGTGCAGCTAGGACACCAGGGCATTGGTGCAGTGGGGATGACACATGCCACTTGGGGACAAGGGTATAGGCACATGACACCTATCTGCCCACAGCTGCTTTTCTCTGCCAGAATAGTCTGCCCTTGGACATGTCCCACAGGGCATGGACTGGGGGGCTGGTCCAGCAGCATGCTCAGTCACCTGAGGCCACATTGCAACAGTGCCCCCTCCAGCCACCACCACAGGTCCGTTCCGTACAAACCACTGCCCAGTGCATCACAGCCCTGCCACAGGTGCAGGATGCACCTGCACAAGATGGCCAGGTGCACGTATGATCCGAGGCTTAGCTCACAGCACAGTAGCAGGACCTGCATGACTTGTAGGGGTTGCAGTATGAGCGTCGCAGCTGCGGAGACAGTGGCACTGGTCTCCCATGCTGAACAGAGGTCGGAGGATGACCCGTGTTATCAGCACCCTTTGGCCTGGCTTTGTGACTAACTGCTGCCATGCAGGCCCATGCTGTGGTGCTGCAGGACATTATCACCACAGTACTGCAGGGTGCCCAGACACCAGCGCAGCCATCTCTCATGGCAGCAGTGGCAGAGGTTTGCGAGGGTGGGTAACCTCAACCCCTACCTCCCATTCATCCACAGGACATGCACGCATCGTGGCGCCTCCTCCACTCCGTGCAGGCCTCAAGGCGTGGCCATGGCGGGCTGCCTCACAGCCTCACGCATCACCCCAGCAATGTCTTGGCACGTAGCACACCTGGCAGTTTGCCCTGTCCATGGGTATGCATCGTAAGCCAGACTTAGCTGATGTCTCCGCCATGCGTTGTGGCCCAGTCTCCTCACCTGCATGTCAGCACAGCCACTTCCATGTCCCTGCACAGACACAGTCCTCCATGGCCTTGTTGGTCCCATGCCACAGCCTGCCATCTCATATATACAGTGCTGTTTGTGTGCACCTGGGTGGTGCCTTACCCACCCTTGTGTCCCCAACCATACAACACTCCCTCTGGTGGGATGCTACTGAGTGATGTGTGGCTGTGATTCTCAGTGCAGTCCTCAGCAACTGGACTGACCTGTTACATTGTTGCTATCTGTTCAGGCCGCTTTTCAATTGCCTGTTGTTGTTTGCACTGCTACAATGGGATTTCTTTACAGTTGTGCCATTGAGGTGGGACAGGTCCTCACTGTGGACTAGGTAGCTGCAGTGATGTAACTGTAGTACTGTTCCTCGGATCATGTTACAGTTGAGGGGTGGTGGTGCCACACACACACACCATCACATGCACTGCACTACTGGCACCGTAACAGCACCTATCATCATGATTTCACTGTCCTGTATATACACTACCATTAAGTGTATTTCAGCCTTTCATTTGTCTGTGTTTTGCTCTCATACATCCTGGTTCAGTGTCTCAATGATGCAGTTTTGTGTTCATGGTTCGGTGGCCATGTGGATCCCGCTGTCGAAAGTTTCACTATCCCCTTACCCTGGCTCTGGCTCACTGTCAGAATGTGCCCAGGTTCAGGTGCACTTATCCATGGTTCGGGCTGTTGTGTGCACAACAGGCCAGGAAGATACGTATACCTTCAGGGCTGTATGAACAGCCTCCTGATGGTCTGTCTGGCAGTGCGATCTTGAGCATCCCAAAGATCCTCTATGATGTTCCTTAGCAGCATGTGCCTCATTGTACGGTTCAGCCCCTGTTGCTGCTTTAGTGCGGTGTCCTTAGCCAGGTCGTGGGGATGGGCACTGTCACCTGTGGAGATAAATCATGTTACTGTTGTTGTCCTGCACAGTGCCTGCTGCTGTTCTGAACCATTGCTCCCTGCCCCTCCCAGCTGCCTGTCTTCTCCCCTCCCTCTGCTATCACCCTTTTTGCTGCCCATACTCATCGCTAGATGCCCACGTGGAATCCTGTTTCCAAATGCCCAACATAGTCAGGACTGTTGCAGATGAAGGCATCGGGCACTGCCAGGTACTGTAAGATATTGCACGCGCCTGTCGATCACACACCACCTGGCAATTAATGAGGAAGCCCTCCTATTCGTGTACAGGTCACTAACATCACCAGGTGGTGCCTGATGGGACATAGGTGCAGTCAATGGCACTATACAGCGGTAGGTGCACAACTCATGGAATTGTTGCATGTTGCTGTGCACTCTGCTGCCGCTGGGGGACTACAATGAATTCCCCAGCATGTGGTGAGGCATCAAGAACTGGGTCAGGGTACGCTGCTGGCAGACTGTGATATCCCATGGTGTCCCCTTGGTTTTGAGAAATGTCAGTGGCTGGGATGCACATCACTGCCATCACCTTTCCTCAATGACATGGGTGGCTGCGCCTGGTGTTGGCTGCGGCTCCTCATGCAGGAGTTCGCATAGCTGCCTCAGCATTCCCTGTCAGCCTGTACCGGGCGATGTGTCAATCAGAAGGGTCTCGAGAGACTCTGTGCGGTATCATTCTGTGTGCAGCATATCTCCTCCTTTTGTTTCTGTACGGGCCTTGTGCCTGGTGGGTTCTTCCTCCTCCACAGCCTGCTCCATCAGGTGCAGCACTACAGCATTGCTGAAGAAAGACATTGTGAGCACTTCCTGTTCCGCCTCCCTTCTCAGTGGATTGCCCTATGTTTAGACCTCCCTTTATAGTGGTATGTAGTTCCACTGTTGCCCTTGTAGCATAAGCGCCAGATCTCTGAATATCCTTTTGACCATATGTGAGTTCATGCTCCTCCTTTGCCCTTGCATACGTTAATTTTGTCCCCAGCTATTGCATTTAGTACTATCTCCCTTTTTGAATATGGCTGTCCTTCGCTAATCCTCGCTAGTCCTGCATAATACGTGGCCAGCTTGGTTTTGGATATCTGTCCCTAGTGTTTTAGTGGTGTTTGTTTGTGACGGTTGGTGATCTGACAATCTGGGCCTGGGAATTTGGTACATGTGTGTGTTTTCCTGTTGTGGAATGTTAACCTAGAATGATATTGTGTTATCTATGTATTGCATTTTTCAAACAGAGACACAAATTTATATTTCTTTACAAATGCATAACAGTATTCTCACTGTGTTGTTGATGTTAATTCAACTGGAATTATGGACCTGCAGTTAATTAGTAAAGTACTTTTGGTAACTTGTACACAATCTCTCTCACGTGCTAAGTAATGGTTCTACTTGCTACTCAAGCTTCTGGCTGACAAGAGAGAATTTAGCAGAAGCATTAAGGCTAGTAAGCGACCAATGAAAATTTGTGCTGTTGGCAAGTCATGGTGTGCCAATCAGAAGACAGTATTCTCCCCAAAACAAAAAAAGTGTTTAATAAACATTATGCCAATGAAAGATGGTTTATACGCGGCTAGATCTTTAGGCTGATTAGTAATCGGTGAAGAGTTATATCTGTGATTGTTTTGGCTGTATTTATCTGGATGATGCAATGGAGCAGTGGTCATTGTGCTGATTAGATTTGGCAGTATTTTGTAGTCAGACAGACACAATTGATATTTCTACATCTAGTTATTGAGTTTGTCACTCAGCATTGTAGAAAAAATCTACAGGACTGTATGGATAGTAGATCAAGTTTGGTGAGAAGGCAGCAGTGTTCAGTAGAGGCAGTCATTTGGGAATGACTTACCTACCTAGATGCTCAGTGTCTTGGTTTGGGAAGGTGGCATGAGGTGGAAGCAGTTCATGCCACTATTTACCATTTATTAGGTACACCCAGAACCAGACATACTACTTATCCATCTTGGAAGCAGTCTGGGTAACAAAGGCAATTGACTTAATAGAAGCTGCAGTCTGACTTGGCAGATTTATCAGTATGTTGCCATGTATAATCCTGTATTCGATATTACAGTATGGTCTGGAAAGGTGAGGATTACTGTCCTGCTTGAAGGTCAAAGGAAGGTAAACATACAAATATTGGATTCCTCCATGTATGGGAATGCATATGATCGTCACCCCAAATTACTTATGACAAATATTGGCTATATCTAAAAGATGGTGTGCATCTCTAGCATTGGTGGTAACATTTTGGGGACTGCCATGGTATCCACAGTTCTGTGATGTGTGCCTGCGGATGATGCCTCTCAATTACATCATATACACTGTAAAAACAGCTCTTTAGAGCTACTATAAATGGTTAAAAATAGACTGTTTACATCTTTTTGTTGTTCTCTGTATGTTAGGTTTGGGTGGTGGAAACAGATTGTCTGATGTTTTACAGCAGAGTGTTTACGATATTGTCAATAGATGATAGATGCCATTATTACTTGAGATTTTATGTGTGTTTTTAGGTGGGTTGCATGACATATTGGTTGTTTGCTATTGTGCAAAAGCTGTTTTTTATTCTTTGTTATAATATAGGGTGTGTGTTTGTTATTTAATTTTTACTTTTTTTTTTTTTTTGCTGGATTTGGAATGATCAGTTATATGGATGCATTCTCAAGTATAGGTGAAAATGTATGTTGTTTCTGAATGCTGGCAAGAAGGGATGGTTTGTGACTTGAGAGATATTATTATCAATGTGATATTGTGTGTTGGGATATATTGACTGGAACTCAGTGATACTATTTTGCTATAAAATGTGTGTGTTGTTTAAATGTTTTGTAATTTTTTCTGGTTTTTTAAACAGATTGATAACTTTATCTGCTTTTCTTGCGCTAATACTCTACTGTCAGTACGTGTGTCTTTCTGTTTTGTGTCACTGTTCAATAGAGTATTTTGTGAGGCCCTGTTATGTGACCACCATTTATTGGTCATACAAAGTAACATGAACAATTATATCTTGTATGCCTTATTGCAATGGTGGAGGGTGATTAAATTCAGTGGTTGTCAACTCTAAATAACTCTTTGTAAACGTCACCATTAGGTAACAAAATGTTTGGTTATCTGAATTTGTGTAGTAATGTACAATTTTTCCAGTACCCAGTGCGGGCGGTCAAGGAATTAACCATGTTATGTGCTACATTTCTACAACTGCTATGTCAGTGAATGAATGAAAGAATATGGACTATGACTTTAACAGGTTGCTTGTTTTTTGTGGTACAATATTTTTTTCTTAACTATTGCTTTCACCTTTGTAGTTCATTTGCAAAGCATCATCTTGTATAATATCTTGTTAATTTTCAGGTAGTTCATTTGTTCCTGGTGTTGGCTGTGCAATACCTAAGAAATAAATCAAATCAGTGAAATAAAATGTATATTCAAATTCTGCTTGTGTGTGTGTTATCCTGCTAATGGGGGGGGGTGTAGTTATGACATTTTAATACTGTGTTAATGTGTTGGTGATTGGGGGGTTGTTCTAACAGATGTGTAGAGACAACTAAAAAGCAAGTGAGGTATTTCTTGTTTTGCATTCAAGTGCAAATAAAATAGTATGAAGTTACAAACATATGTATTTCATCGTCTCACACATTAATAATTTTGTAAGTTTTATAATGCTGCAAGATGATTGTTTGGTGGTATTCACAACTAGGTTATAAGTTCTCAAATGTTGTCCTCTGTTGGGTATAAATATTGTTTATATTTACCTCCTTGTCTGAGAATAGTTGGAAGAATCCTCAGTGTGCCTGATGGTGTTCCGCTGTTTGATGCCCTCTCCTTTTTATCCTGTTGCTATATTAATAGTACAGCTTATTTCATTTTTAAAGCAGTAGTATAGCTGAATATTTGTTGACTATGCTGTTTTGTTATGTTAGGAGGTGCATTGATGTGTTTTAATAATAGACTAATTTTTACCTCAGAATTACCGTTATCACACATATTTTATTGTAAGTGTTAAGCAACAGAAACAGTAGTAGATAGAACAGTATCAATATAATATCGGTAATGTTTTTGATATCTCTTTGTCTTTTTTTGTATTACGGATAGAAAATGCTGAAGTCTTGGCTTGACAGAGAGTGCTGGCCTTAGTCTGGCTGTGAGGGTGCATAATGCGTGTATTGTCAGCGTGTAACTAACCTGAGCCTGACCATGCATGGGGCCTGTAGGTGTTTGGTTAGATTGAGACTTATATTTTTTACATGGCTATACATGTGATAAATTACAATGGTGGGTTCAGTATGTCTCTGTCATGGCCGTTGTTTATGTAGTGTGCTGACAGTACGTGCTGTAGACAAATCCTGCCCTGTAAGACACAACCTAGGGAAGGGATACAGATGAATGCCAAATGTCTTTGACAAGATTATGCTGCTTGTGGCATTCTTGTGATGGGGATACATGGCCATGGCACGTGAATCTTCCCTACATGTTGGTATGTGCCAGGGGTCATTAACATCCACCTATTCTCGAGCAGGCAGATGGCATGATTGTAACATCTCCTCGAATGATGGCACCTCTGGAATGCGGCACCCTCCATGCTGCACTGCAGTGTCGCTATGGATGTTAACTCGAAGCCTTGGTGACTAGAACCCACAGCTGGAAGATCTCCAGCTGTATGGCATCTGTGCTACCTGTGATCCATGTCATCTGTGTGTTATACTATGTCACGATCTGTGTGTGATTCAGGAGATCACTGGTGTACAGGTGATTATCATGTTGTAAATGCTCGATTAGTTGTAGGACATCTGTAAACCTCGAGTGCACAGCTAGGAGGCTTACACCGCCCTAGCAACAACAAGAGGTGACACCATGGATATCACCTGTACATCAGGCATCTCAGTATAGTGGATGGACTAGACATAGAACCCCCATTTCAGTGGGCCTTACCCATATTGACTCTGCGGCACAGCCAAATGTATGTGTAGCATTGTACACACATATTGACATGGACACATGACCGGGCCAGCATAGTACCAGTGTTAACCCTATCAGCCATGGAGATCATTAGCCTCAGTGACAGTACACCATGACAACTGGAATGTTATAGGAATACATACTGAGGCTTTCAGCCATTCAGGTGTGTAGAATAAACTAACAGTGGTAGTCTGTCTAGTTGACCCAATGCTAAGACATAGCTGAGGTGAGTGCCCATGGTCCTGATATCACACCATCACATGCAGGCCTGTAATCTGTTGGATATCAGTGGGGAATCAGGCCTACATACTTAAGACCTGTTCTGCATGGATGATAGGTTGACCCAGATGATGCCAGCCACCTGCCCGTCTGGCAGGAAAGGGTCCTGATTCCAGGGATAGCAGTACCACATGTGTGGTTGCATCATCCCGCCACACACATACTGTTCCTGTATTGCCTGTATGTGGCAGGCTATGGTATTCAGAACCATCTAACAGTGCAGTGCTGTTAATGGGCTTGGGACTGCAGCTGATGCTTGACCGGTGTAGTGTGGCTGGACATGTATGCAGTGATGCTGGTGGGAGCTGGGTGGCCCTTTGACCCTGTTGACTGCCCCTGTGTGGGTAGTGTTGCCCCACCAGTGCCATGCACCATCCAATGCCCATTGCGCAGGCCATGCTTGACTGACTGCATGCTGCGGTGCTGCAGATGGCAGTGGGATGTGATCAGTGGTGTGGAGGATGCACTCTGGAGTGGATCATTAGTCCACTGTGACTGGGGTGCATGTACTCCAGTGTGACAACTCGCCAGGTACCCAAGCATGTCACCCATGTCACTGATCGGCATCTGCATCACAGACAGCCAACCCCCAACCCCGTGTTGTGCTGCCAGTGATGTGTACGCGCACGTGCAGACAGTACTCATGCAGTTAATAGTGTTTGTACACTGTGGTCCTGGCTGCTGACTGTCTGTGCACGCGCTGTGCAGCCAGGCAGGGCATTACCAACGTTGATGTGGTCCATGGTGTACTACCCCAAGACAGGCAGGTCCATCTGAGTGCACATCCAAACCAATAGGTGACAGGAGTTGACACACATGCTGGGAGTGCAGTATCCCAGTTTTATTGTTGTACAGTACCCACAACATGCACACATGGTGGATCACACACAGGCCTTGTGCACAGCATGTCAGGATCACCCATACACACACCATGCCTGTATGTGTGTACAATGCAGGCAGCTGATACATGCTCTAGCACATGCAATGGTGCCTAGGCCGACACCCCTAGTGGAACGTGTGTCCTGGTCATCCATCTAGCCTGCTTTTTGGGAGACACCCATGCTTCCACAGCATGTGTTCCATGGTGCTGAGGCGAGAGCCCAGCATGGCACTGGATGCCAGTGGGGCACCATGAGTCAGCCATTCACAGCCATAGCTGCACAGTCCCACATGTGAACATTGGATTACCGCCTGCAGCTGTAGGCCCTTGTGATTGCCCTCCAGTGCACCCATGTCCATGCCAACATGTTAAGCCAGGCCACCTCTCACATGCCACAGGCAGCAACATGGCCAGCACAACTGTGTGCTACACACACACACACACACACACACACACACACACACACACACACACACAGCTGGCTTCCACATGTGCTGGCCTGCAGGACTCCACAGCACTGAGGTGCATCGTGCATGCCCTGTTGCCATTCCTTAGGGGGTGGGGGCATGTATAGCGGCTGTGTGTTTATCATGACCATATGTTACTGTTACAGCCATGCAATGTTTGTTCACAAGTCTGTTTAACCCTTTCCTTCCTTCTGTCCCACACAGTGTGGCTGCAGGACAGGAGCGACTCAGACACAAAACTTTCTGGTGATGAGCTGCATGCCCTGGTACATGAGTGTAGGACAGGGAGATGGTCCTATGCAGGAACAAGTCGACGGACACCACTGTTCATCTGATGTGGGAGGAGATTGCCACAGCAGTAAACGCCGTAGGTGGTCATGGCCGTAGCACTGATGCTGTCCGGAAAAGGTGGAATGACCTGCTGTGCAGGGCGAAGGAAGAGGAGGCACAGCGGATCCGGAACAGGCTGCAGACCAGTGGGGGACCACAACCACTTGAACAGCGGGACTGGGACCCTTTGATAGCCATAGTAAGCCTCTATTCTGTGGCCAGTGGCAGTCGATAGGACTAGAAGGCGGTGGGTGTGAGACACCGCTTACACCACCCAGAGCAGAAGTACATTTTATGGCATGTATCCACCACAGTAGACAGCAACACCTTGGGGGACAGAGTCACACATTCACACATCATCACTGTCATTGTGCATGCATAGGGCCCACATGGGTATGTTCCATTGCAAGGGGTGGAATTAGGGCTGCACAGTGGTGGACATCTGCCGGCAGGCACTGTGAGTGCATGTGTGCCATGGTGCAGGGGCTCATAGGGCACAGGCTGCACTGCATGGGATGCACACTGGTGTCTGCATGGGCATTCTGGAGGACACACATTGCTGGGGGTATGTGGCAATAATGGGAGGGTGGTGTGGGTGGGTGAGCTGGTCATCCAGCAGCGACTGACATAAGTTTCTTCCATTTCTGCATTACATGCCCAGAAGATGATGTCCCAGGTTGGGCCAGGCACAGTTGTACAGGGAGGTAAGATTCATACGAACAGAGGTGTTCCTCCTCCACATCAGGCATGGCAGCCACATCTCAGACAGGCAGTGATTAAGTGCCAGCAGCACTATGTCCACCTCACAGACATCAGCGAGGCACTGACATATGCTGGATCATCAGATGATGAGGATGCAGCAACCTGGACTCCCTGAATCCACCTCAGCATGCCCAGGCAGAGGATCTTAGTGGGGAGCAGGTGGTGATCCTGACTGTCACAAGTGACCACGGTTCAGAGGATGCAATGGAGGAGCTCGACATGCCAGTTATGTGTGCAGCTAGTGACACCAGAGGCATTGGTGCAGTGGGGGATGACACCATGCCTGACTTGGGGACAAGGGGTACTCAGGCACATGACACCTATCTGCCCACAGCTGCTTTTCTCTTGCCAGAACAGTCTTGCCCATTGGACATGTCCCACAGGGCATGGACTGCAGGGCTGGTCCAGCAGCATGCTCAGTCACCTGTGAGGCCACATTTGCAACAGCCAATGCCCTGCCAGCCACCACCACAGGTCCATTCACATCCACAAACCACTGCCCAGTGCCATCCACAGCCTGCCACAGGTGCAGGATGCACCTGCACAAGATGGCCAGGGTGCACGGCCCATGATCCAGGAGGCCTTGGCTCTCAGCATGCAGCCCAGCAGGACCTGCATGATCTCTGTAGGGAGCTGCAGTATGAGCTGTCACAGCTGCGGAGACAGTGAGCACTGGCCTTCCCATGCTGGAACAGAGGTCGGAGGAGAGATGATGACCCATGTAACAGCACCATTGGGCCTGGCTTTGGTGACCTAACTGCTGCTGTGCAGGCCCATGCTGTGGTGCTGCAGGACACTATCACCACAGTACTGCAAGGTAGCCAGACACCAGCGCAGCTATGCCTCACATGGGCAGCAGCGGGGCAGAGGTTTCACGCCAGGGTGGTGCAACCTCCTCAACCCCTACCTCCCATTCATCCACAGACAGGCACGCCGCATCGCGGGCGCGCCTCCTCCACTCCTGCAGGCCTCAAGGCGTGGCCATGGACGGGCTGCCCTCACAGCCTCACCGCATTCCACCCCAACAATGTCCTCGGCACGTAGCACACCCAGCAGTTTGCCCTGTCCACAGGGTATGCATCATGTGCGCAGCGGCAGACTTAGCTGATGTGCTCCACCACATGCAAGGTGGCCCAGTCTCCCTCACCTGCATGCCTATGCACACAGCCACTCCCATGTCCCCCGCACAGACACAGTCCTCCATGGCCCTTGTTCAGTCCCACGCCACAGCCCCTGCCATCTCATATATACAGTGCTGTTTTTGTGCGCACTCTGTGGTGGCCATACAATCACCCTTGTGTCCCCCAACCATACAACAATGCCTCTCATGATGGGATACTACTGAGCAGGTGTAGACCATGATTCTCAGTGCAGTCCTCAGCAACTGGACTGACCTGTTACATTGTTGGCTTATCTGTTCAGGCCGCTTTTCTTAATTGCCTGTTAGTGTTTGCAAAATCTACAATGGGGATTTCTTTACAGTTGAGCATTGAGTGTGGGACAGGTCCTCACACTGTGGACTAGGTAGCTGCAGTGATGTAACTGTAGTACTGTTCCTGTGACCATGTTACAGTTGAGGGGTGAGTGGTGGCCCACACACATCACACACATCACATGCACTGCACCACACAGCACATGTACAAAGCACCTATCTATCACACAGATTTCACTGTACTGTATATACACTACCATTAAATGTACTGTTCACAACCTTCATTTGTCTGTGTTTTCTTGTACTCAACATACATCCTGGTTCAGTGTCTCAATGATGCAGCTCCTGTGCTCATGGCGCGTGGGGCCATGTGTGATCCCACCGCTCGAAAGGTCTCACTATCCCACACCCTGGCTCTGGCTCACTGTCAGAATGTACCTCAGGTTCAGGTGCACTTATCCCATGGTTCAGGGCCATGTTGTGTAGCATACAACAGGCCAGGAAGATATGGCATACCTTCTGAGGGCTGTACTGTAAGGCACCGCTGACTGGTCTATGCAGGCACTGCGATCTTGAGCATCCCAAAGACCTCCTCTATGATGTTCCTCAGCAGCATGTGCCTCACAGTACGGTTCAGCCCCTGTTGCTGGCTGGAGGTACTGGTGTCAGCAGCCAGGGTCGAGGGGATAGGCACTGTCACCTGTGGAGATAAACCATGTGTTACTGTTGGTGTCCTGCACAGTGCCTGCTGCTGCTCTGAACCATTGCTCCCTGCCCCTCCCATGGCTACCCTGGCCTATCCCTTCTCCCCTCTGCTATCACCCTGTTTTAGCTGCCCATACTCACTGACTAGATGCCCACATGGAATCCTGCTCTCCTCAAATGCCCAACACAGTCAGGACTGGTGCCAGATGAAGGCATCGTGGGCACTGCCAGGGTACTGTGCAAAGACATTGCTAATGCGCCCTGTCGCATCACACACCACCTGGCAATTAATGGAGTGGAAGCCTTCCTATTCGCGTACAGGTCACTAACATCACCAGGTGGTGCACGGATGGGGACATAGGTGCAGCCAATGGCCACCAAGTACAGAAAGCGGTAGGTGCACAACTCGATGGAATTGCTGCATGGTTGCTGTCCACTTGCCGCCATGCTGGGGGAATGGCAATGAATCTACCCAGCATGTGGCAGGAGAGCATCAAGGAACTGGGTCAGGAGCCGCCATGTGCAGACTGTGATATCCCAATGGTGTCCCCTGCTGGGTGCTGAAATGTCCCAGTGGCTAGGATGCACATCACTGCCATCACCTTTTCCTCAACTGACATGGAGGCTACGCCTGGTGTTCAGGCTGCAGCTCCTCATGCAGAGTTAAGCATAGCTGCCTCAACATTACCTCTGTCCAACCTGTACCGCCAGCGATGTGTCAATCAGGAAAGAGTCTCAAAGAAGACTCTGGGCGGTATCATCTGTAATGCAAGCATATCTCCTCCTTTGTTTCAGTAATGGGCCTTGTGCAGCCTGCTGTGCTTTCATCCTCCTCCACAGCCTGCTCCATCAGGTGCAGCACTACAGCATTGCTGAAGAAAGACATTGTGATGCACTTCCTGTTCTGGCCACTCCCTTCTCAGTGGATTGCCCTATGTTTAGACCTCCCTTTTATAGGTGGTATGTAGCTCTGCACTATGTGCCTCACAATGGCATAGCGCAGCGCTAGATCTCTGAATATCCTTTTGCGACCATATGCAGGTTCATGCTCCTCCACTTTGCCCCTTGCATACATTATATTTTAGCCCAGCTCTATTGCATTTAGCGCGCGCTATCTCCCTTTTTGAATATGGCTGTCCCTCGCTAATCCTGCGCTAGTCCTGCACAAATGGTTAGCGCGCTGCGCTAGGTTTTGAATATCTGTCCCCTAGTGTTTTTTAGTGGTAGTTTTGTTTGTGACAGTTGGTGATCTGACAATACTGGGCCTGGGAATATTTGGTTACATATGTGTGTGTTTTCCCTGTTGTGGAATGTTAACCTAGAATGATATTGTGTGTTATCTATGTAGTGCATTTGCATTTTCAAAACAGAGACACAAATTTATATATTTAACTTTACAAATGCAATAACAGTAATTCTCACTGATAATTGTTGACTGTTAAATTCAACTGTAGTTATGAGACCACTGCAGTCTAATTAGTAAAGTACTGTTGGTAACTGTTGTACACAATCTCTCTCACGTACTAAGTAATGGTTCTACTTACCACTCAAGCTGCTGGCTGACAAAGAGAGGGAATTTAGCTTGAGAGAGCATTAAGGCTAGTAAGTTAGACCAATGAAAATTTGTGCTGTTGGCAAGTCATGAAGTGTGCCAATCAGAAGACAGTATTCTCCCCCAAAACAAAAAAGAATGTTTAATAAACATTATGCCAATAGAAAGATGGTTTATATACATGGCTAGATCTTTTAGGCTGAATTAGCCAATCGGTGAAGAGGTTATTATCTGTGATTGTTTTGACTGTATTTATCTGGATGATGCAATAGAACAGTGGTCATTGTGCTGATTAGACTTGGCAGTACTTGGTAGTCAGACAGACACAATTGTGATATTTCTACATCTGAGTTATTGAGATTTGTCACTCAGCATGGCAGAAAAATCTACAGTGACTGTATGGATAGTAGGATCAAGTTTGGTGAGAAGGGCAGCAGTGTTCAGTAGAGGCAGTCATTTTGGGAATGACTTACACCTACCTAGATGCTCAGTGTCTTGGTTTGGGAAGGGTGGCATGAGGTGGAAGCAGCTCATGCCTACCATGTACCATTTATTGGAGACACACCCAGAACCAGACATACTACTTATCCATCTTGGAAGCAATGATCTGGGTAACAAAAGGGCAATTGACTTAATAGAAGCTGCACAGTCTGACTTGCAGCAATTTATCAGTATGTTACCATTGTATAAAATCCTGTATTCAGATATTACACAGCGCATGGTCTGGAAAGGTGAGGATTACTGTCCTGCACTTGAAAGGTCAAGCAGGAAGGTAAACATACAAATATCTGGATTCCTCCATGTTATGGGAATGCATACCATTCGTCACCCCCAAATTACTTATGACAAATATTGGCTATATCTAAAAGATGGTGTGCATCTCTCTAACACTGGTAATAACATTTTTGTTGGGGACCTTCACCATGGTATCCTTACAGTTCTGTGATTGTGTGCCTGCAGGATGATGCCTCTCAAGTACATCACATATACACTGCCAAAAAACAGCTCTTTTTAGAGCCACTATAAATGGTTAAAAAATAGAACTGTTTACATCTTGCACATTGTTCTCTGTATGTTAGGTTGTGAGTGTGTGGGAAACAAAGATTGTCTGATGTTTTACAGCAGAGAAGTGTTACGATAATTGTCAATAGATGAGTAGGATGCTCATTATTACTTGAGATTGTATGTGTGTTTTTTTAGGTGGGTTACATGACATATTGGTTGGCTGTTACTGTGCAAAACGCTGTTTGTTTTCTATTCTTTGTTAATATAATATAGGGTGTGTGTTTTGTTAGTGTTTAATTTTTTAACTTTTTGGTTTTTTTTACTAACAGTTGAGAATGATCAGTTATAAGGGGGGATGCATTCTCCAAGTATAGGTGAAAATGTGATGTATGTTTCTGAATATGAACTGGCAAGGAAGGGATGGCTTTGTGACTTGAAGAGACATATGCTGTCAATGTAATGTATTGTGTGTTGGTAGGATACATTGACTGCGGAACTCAGTGATACTATTTTGCTATATAAAATGTGTGTGTTGTTTAAATGTTTTGTAATTTTTTTCTGGTTTTCTTTAAACAGATTGATAACTGTCATCTGCTTTTCTTGCGCTAATACTCTACTGTCAAGTAAGTATTGCCCTTCTTGTTTTATGTCACTGTTCAATAGAAAGTATTTTGTGAGGCCCCATTGTCTTGACCACCATTTCCTTATTGAGTCATGACAAAATAACATAAGACAACTATATCTTTGTATGCCTTATTGCAATGGTGGAAGGGTGATTAAATGTTCAGTAGATGTCAACTCTTAAATAACTATTTATTAAACATGCACCATTAGGTAACAAAATGTTTGGTTATCCTGAATTTGTGTAGTAATGTGGTGCAATTTTTCCAGTGCCACTCAGTGACGTGCCGAAGGAATTAACCATGTTATGTGCCACATTTCTACAACTGCTATGTCAGTGAATGAATGAAAGAATATAGACTTATGACTTTTAACTTAGGTTGCTTGTTCTTTGTGGTACAATATTTTTTTTCAACAACTATTACTTTCACCTTTTGGTAGTTCATTTGCAAAGCATCATCTTGTATAACCATCTTGTTAATTTTCAGGTAGTTCATTGGTTCCTGAGTGGTGGCTGTGCAATACCTGCAAAGAAATAAACTTCTAAATCAGTGAAATAAAAAATGTATATTCAAATTCTGCTTGTGTGTGTGTCTATCCTGCTAATGGGGAGGGGGGGGGTGTAGTTATGACAACATTTTAATACTGTGTTAATGTGTCTGGTGATTGGGGGGTTGTCTGCTAACAGGATGTGTAGAAGACAACTAAAAAGCAAGTGGAGGTATTACTTGTTTTGCATACAAGTGCAAATAAAAATAGTATGAAGAGTTACAAACATATGTATTTTCAATACGTCTCACACAGTAATAATTTTGTAAGTTTTATAATGCTGTGCAAGATGATCATTTGGGTGGTATTCCACAACTAGGTACCATAGAGTTCTCAAATGTTGTCCCTCTTGTTGGGTATAAATATTTGTTTATATCAGTACCTCACTTGTCTGAGGAATAGTTGGAAGAATCCTCAGTGTGCCTGAATGGTGTTCAGCTGTTTGATGTGCCCTATCGCACTATCCTGTTGCTATATTAATAGTACAGCTTATTTCATTTTTAAAGCAGATAGTATAGCAGCTGTGAATATTTGTTGACTATGCTGTTTTGGTTATGTTAGGAAGGGGGTGCATTGATGTGTTTTAATAATAGACTAATTGTTACCTCAGAATTAATAAGTTATCACACATATTTTATTGTAAGTGTTAAGCAACAGAAACAGTAGTAAGATAGAACAGTATCAATATAATATCGAGTAATGTTTTTTGATATCTCTTTTTGTCTTTTTTTTGTATTACAGATAGAAAATGCTGAAATCTTGGCTTGACAGAGAGGTGCTGGCCCTAGTTCGGGCTGTGAGGGTGCATGCGAATGCGTGCATTGTCATGCGTGCAACTAACCTGAGCCTGACCCATGCATGGGGCACGGTAGGTGTTTGGTTAGATTGAGACTTTACATTTTTTTTACATGGCTATACATGTGATAAATTACAATGGTGGGTTCAATAGTATATCTTGCAAATTCATTGACTGTTGGTGCTACAGTGTGCCATTCACAGCTTAATCATGGTGTTGTATATACTGGAAATTACATTTAGATTTCCTTACTGGTACAGTGGAGTTTGTGTGAAGCCTGATTGTAGACATTGTGAAAGGAGAAATGTAGGTGTCCTAGCAGTATCCTCCTGCCTAGACAGGCACTGAGATCTGTGTGTCTGCTCCCAGGTAATTGTATTGGGCAGGACGTCATGACCCACAGCACTGTTTCCTAGGCTGCTGAATGACACCATATACTATGGGGTCTGTGTGTATTGCTGCAGAGCATGTGACAATGGGTGTAAGTACAGTAGTGAATGTCATACTGCTGATATATTAATGGGTTTAGTCTCATGTTTATGAATGTGTTGTGCAGTATGGTGTGTATGCATATTGATGTATGCTGTTCAACAATTGCTGTACAGCTTTAGTGTACTCTGTGAATCAGTGAGTGGGCGAATGACTTGTGGCTGGGGACGTGCCATATGTTGCTGAGTAGGTGACACTGAGGTCGTGGCTCTGAGTGGCTAGGTGGGGAGGGGGATACTGTTTAATCACCACATTCTTCCTTTTAGAATCTGTGTGATTGGGACTGGGAGCACACTGTGTGGACTGCTGGGAATACTGCATTCCAAAAATATGTGGTCAGAGTGGGGCCAGTCCACTGGAGCACTATGTATATATTTATATTATTTAAATAACACATGTCCTAACGATTGGGCTGTGCATAGTATTTTGGAGCAGCAGAATAGATATTATTGCTTACTTTGTATTACAAATTCATATTATCGGGTACTAGGTTGCTTTGCTGGTGAAGTGCAGGCTAATTTAATCTTAGCAACAGAATACTGCCACGATGCCAGGTGGAAGCTTACAGCAATTTGTGTACCTGTATGTTAATGCGGCTAGAATGAGAAGCAAATATACCCATTTGTGGTTTGCATGTACTATGGGCCCATGTCTATTTCATCACTGAATCATGCACTTCCTCTACTTGTTGCAAGTGCAGTTGTGCTGGTGCATCACCCTGCAACTGTCTTGCCACTTGAGCTGGTGTGGTGTCACTCGAAGAAAAACAATGTGGGTAGCCATGATAGTATATTGAACAGTGCTGAGCCATGGCATTGTACTGTTGAATATTGCTTAGGATATGGCATGTCAGCTTCAAGCAATGCAGTACCCAGCGTTGCACTTCTCTATTAATATTTCTTACACAAATGTTTAATATTTAATATGTACCTAAATGTTATTGTGTTGTGAGAAGAAATGAACTAAAGGGTGTCTCTTGTTCTAGTTTTAAATGGTAAAACTGGGTAATTTGATATAGTTGATGTTTGACCTTGTGGACTATGTTAACTGCTTCTGTTGCATGTCTTCAATACCGCAATGCAAGAAAGTCTGTAATGTATTATTCATTTCATATATAATACTCTGTGCATTTCTGTAGATATTGTCACAGTTGCTGAATTTGTGGTTAGGTTGTCATTTTTGTTAAGTTATTAATTTTAGTGTTACACAAAACACTCAGGGTGGGATATTCAAAAGGGTTGCGCCATGAGCAATAGGGTTGCACCTGCGCAAGACCAAAAGTGCGCCATTCTGTGATATTCAGCAGGAGGCAGTTGCGCCCCCGAAAACATGCTGAGCAACAGCGCAATACAAAGGAAGGCATGCATAACCGGCGTGGGTGGAGCCAGCATAAAGCGCAATGCGAAATTGAAAGACTTAACGTGCGCCAAAAGCAGAAACTTCTGCGGAAATTAGCACTAAGCGGAAATGAGCCAAATAAAAGGCTCAAGGCGGCACAAGAACGCTACAAGGATGCCAAGTGGGGTGAGAGAGAGAGAGACAGACAGACAGACAGACAGTGACAGGCTAGGGCAGGCAAGGCAAGCATTGTGGGCCATAGGCTGCAGAGGCCAGCGGGGGGTGCCCGGTGCAGTGGAAGTAGCAGTCAGGACAGCGGGGGTAACACAGCAACACCAGCCGGGGGGGGCAGAAGCCAGGGAGATGGGCAGTGCCAGCTTCCACATGGAAGCTGTAATGAGGGGGTGAGAATGCAAGCTGCAGGGGGCGAGGCCGTGAAGGGGCCCCTGGGCGGTACAGCCCCAATAGGCAGTACTGCGCCCACACTGAGCCATGGAGCTGTATACAGATGTAGAGATCGTGGGCCGCAACCGCCTGAACAGGGCAATACTGGGGCGGCTTTGTGAGCTGTGCAGTGATGTGATGCAGGCACCCTCACGACAGAGTCACGCTCTGTCAGTGGAGACCAAGGTGACAGCCTGCATGTGCCTGCTCACCACGGGCACCTTCCAGAGGCTGACAGGGGACACCACAGGCATCACACAGTCGGCCACGTCATACATCCTCACCCAATTCCTCAGCGCACTGCTGCCACATGCTGTGGAGCACATTCATTTCCCCAGCACCGCAGCAGAGCGTACAGCAAACATGCGGGAGTTCCACAGGGTAGCACGTATGCCTGGCATGCTAGGGGCCATAGACTGCACCCATGTGGCCATTCGCACGCCACCTGGCCCCAATGGGGCAGCATATAGGAACCAAAAGGACTACTCCAGTGTCAACTGCCAGGTGGTGTGTGATGCCACTGGGCGAATAATCAATGTCTGTGCCACACACCCTGGTGGAGCACATGATGCCTTCATATGGCATCAGTCTGCACTGTGCCATTGATTTGAGAGTGCGGACATCCCCACAGGCCATCTAGTGGGTGAGTACACATGTATGGAATGCAAACTTGGGGCAAGGGTGGGAATGCCACAGGTGCCATGGTAGTGGCACACAGGGATATGGGCAAAATGGACCTGAACATGACACTGATCTCCACTATCTCCACACAGGTGACAGTGGGTACCCACTCCATCCCTGGCTGCTCACACCGTACCGGTGCCCCATGACCCCATCGCAGCAATGCTATAATGAGGCACATGCTGCCACACGCAACATCATAGAGTGGGTGTTTGGGATGCCCAAGGCACACTTCCGATGCCTAGACACCTCCGGCGGTGCCCTACAGTACAGCCCCCCCAAAGGCCTGTGGGATATTCCTGGCCTGTTGCATCGTGCACAACATGGCCAAGGACTGTGGGATAGCCGTACAGGTTGAAGAGGGGGACAGTGATGGGGACACCAGTGGCGCAGTGTTGATGTTGATGAGCAGCCCCCCCTAGGACAGCGGGACCCCTGACTGATCCGGCAGGCCCAGCTGCACTGGGACACCATCACAGAGGAGCACTATGCACAACAAAGGTAAGTCAAGGGGACATGTGCAACCAACACTGTCCATGCGCAAACCACAGACACACAGGGTAACACACCAGGGGTGCATGACGGCCAGGGGAGTGGAAGGGTCCAGGCATACAAACACACCATCAGGAGGGTGAGCACTCATATGGACACACACACCCAGGCACAGAGCGTACATGGGCAGATGCACAGCACAGCAGAACCAACATTGCTAACACACAGCACCACCGACCACCCCACCACCTGTACTGTCCAAATACGTGTGTCAGATGCTGGGCACCCCTGCACCTGGGTGTACAGTACAATGCAGGCATCATCACGCACACGCACCTGTGGGCAACAGTTGGGAGGGTGTGCAGGTGATCCATGTGTCGGCGTGTTGAGCAGAGCACCCAGCAGTGCACTGCCCACCATGACACACATTGCACACAGGGCAGCACCAGACAGGGCCTGCACTGGGAGACAGGTCAGTCATGTAGCACTGTCCCATGGCCACTGCAGATGTGTGGGTGGCCCCGCCGTGACCCAACAGCACTGGCAGGCTGAGCAGGGGCCACATGGGGTTGCACTGTTGGACCACCAGGGGTCCCACTGCGCGAACGGAACCTTGCCCGCACAGGGGTCTGCAGCATGCCGAACACACCTGCACCAGGGGTGCTCGGGATGACCACAGCAGAACCCGGCGTCGACAGGCCTGGTGTCGCACAATGCTGGGAATGGGGAGTGGAGCGTGAACTGTGTTGGGTGTGTGGTACAGGGTCACCTGACTGTGTGCCCAAAGCATCCACGACAGAGACCACTGCCTGGGTCAGCCTGTCAATGGCGGCAGTCACATCCATCCGCATAGTGGACCATCTCTGCGGTCCAGAGCACTCCCTGCTGTGCGGCTCCACAGCCACACACAGTGCCTCCACAGACATTGCAACCACCTCTGCTGCTGTACTGATTCCCGCAGGCAGGTGTGCTGGTCAATGGTACTCTGCCACAACGGCAGCCTGTCCCCAGGGTGTTGAAGGTCCTGATGCACAACACCCTTGAGGGTGGGCGCTGTTCACCAGGACCAGGAATGGGCGTATCACAGGGCGGTGGGCATGTGCCACCACTGGACACTGTACCCCCATACCTGGTGGGTGACTGCTGCTGCTGCCCCTCCAACCGCTGTGCCACAGAGTCCATTTGTTCCACCGCTGTGGCCGCAACAGTGCCACACACCTGCACAGCCACCGGTGCTGCCCCACCAGTGCTGACAGGCACAGCCTGGGACTGTGCCGACATGCTGGCACACAAGTTGGAACCAGCAAGGCCCAGGGGCATGTGATGGCCTGCTGTGTGTCCGTCATGGGACACACACATGTCATTGCCCATTGCAGTCCTTGCATCATCAATGGTGCAGGTACGTGCTACAGCCACAGTCACAGCGTGATGGAATGCTTGCATGCCAGACTGCTGAGACACAGGCTGTGCACCCCCCACACCCGAATCACCGACACCAGAGTTGACAGCCCTACGTGCATACTGGTGCAGTGCATGCTGGCTGGTGACAGAGGTGGATGGACCCTCATCCATGTCCAGCAGGTCATCCTCACTGCCTGGTCCCACCACCACCATCTCCTGGAGATGAACAGGATCTGCAACAGAAAGAGAGGACATGTGAGTGCATGTGACCAACCTTCCACCCCCCCAACACCACCACCATGTCATAACGTGCAGTGATGGGCTTCCACCTGTCTGGAATCCACCTCCTGGTATGCCCTCAATAGCACTGCACTGCATAGTTGCAGCCAGTCGGTCCTCAGCCGGGGTCAGCTCCACCACCGCTGGCTGGCCCCCACCAGTGCCAGCGCGTGCCACCCTGAGGGCTGCCACCTTCTCCTTCACCCTCCAGCAGTCTGTCCCAATCTTTTTCTTGCATTCCTGCACGGAATGCTGGTGGCTTCCATGCAGGTTCACTGCCCGGGCTACCCCTCCCATGCAGTCGCACGGGCTTGAGGGGTGCCCTGGCTTCCACGCAGTAGTGCCTCATCCTCCAGGTAGGCCTGGAAGAGGGCCTCAGTCTCTGCCATGGTGAAGTTGGGCCTCCTCCTTCACCCACCATCCTCACCCTCACCTTGTCTCTGCTCGGTCATGGTGATCTGTATGGGTGTAAGTGGACACCTGTCACTGTGCAGTCTACAGCATTATCCCATGCCCATTGTCCAGAACATCCCACAGCATGCAACTCACCTCTACCCTGCAGTAACCGACTCTGTCCAGCACAGCCCACTGTCACACTTTTATAGCGCAATGCATGCAAATTAGGAGAGGAGCAATTGTAATGAGATGCAAATCACGCCACTGCGCTTTTGAATGGCTGATCAGATGATTTGCATGTGTCGGCTGAATATCACGCCATTGCGCTTTTTGCCAGACGGTTGATCCGGCTGAGCCAATAATGCATATCTGTGACTGTGTGGTACACTGCATTGCGTATACCCAGGTAGCTTACACAGGCATCTGCCACGCTGATGACGCGCAGTGCGTGATTGGCAATTCAGGCCATGGCCACCATTGTGCCAGTGGCGCTACAGCACTGGGCACTATATGGCGCTGTGGCACTACTGCGCAATAGTCCACTGTGGCACTGGTACGCAGGTGGTCAGTCGCGCAGGATGCGTATACGTCAGATGGCACTGTGCGTGGCCTTGCTTCATAGACCCCTGACCTGGTGTCCGACCTTTGCCCCCTGGCACTGTTTGGCTGCCATGTGTACAGCCCTATTGCGCTGTCTGGTGACAGCACTGTGTGAACTGACGGCGCTGTTTGAACAGCGCGATTGGAACCTATGGTGGTCTATTGCACAACATCTCCACGTGGGGTTACGGCGCAGTGGGGCGCCATATTGCCTGCTGTAAAATTGGTAGCATGGCATGCAGGAGGGCAGTGCAATGGAGCCCCGTGGAGGTGGCCAACTTGGTGGCCCTGGTGGAGCCCCACTATGGGGCACTGTATGGTGAGGTGCCCCTCACCATGGCTTGGACCCAGGTCTGGCAGCAAGTGGCCAGTGACCTGGTGGGGGTCACTGGGCAGTGCCGGTCTACTGAGCAGTGCTGGCACAGATACAGTGACCTCTGCAGGAGGGAGCCTGAGCTGCATGAGCGGCTACGTTCACCTGCCAGGAGGGGCGTGGTGCCTAGGCCAGGTGGGTGTACCGTCTATGCACCTGTATTCTCTGTAGGGGTGTGAGTGTGTTTTGGTGGATGTGCATAGGTGATGGCTCTGACTTGGTTGGCTGTTTCAGTGTGTGCAGGTGTGAGATGCATGGGGCTGGCTGTGTGGGCAGGCACTCTCACTGGGGCAGGGGGCAGTCAGCTTTGGAGTCACACTGATGTTTTTCTCAACATATGTCTCCCACAGGCCGGGATGTGAGGATGCAGGCACATGCTGAGGAGGGCCGTGACAGGGCCCCGGTGCCAGTCGGTGGTGCAGCAGGAGGTAGGCCACAACAACAGCAGCAGCAGCAGCAGCAGCAGACACACCTTCTTGCGGAATGTGAGTTTCATTACATCATGGATGCTGTTGCATGCTGGAGGGGGTGGGCATGACCACCAGCCATGCACAACACAGCCATGCACGACACAGGTGACATTCATCACTGTCCAGTGTCACTGCATGTCTGTGTGTGCATCACTGGTGGTCCATGCATGCAATGGGCACATGGCTGTGTAACTGGCATCACACCACATTGCCACGTCACTTGACAGCCTTATTTGTGCTGTGATGGACATGGGCAGTATGTGTGTGTAGTGGTGCCATAGCTGGTGCCACCTGTTTGTGATGAGCCATGTGCATGTTCACTGTGGGTGGGTCATGCCATCACAGGTGCGGGTCATTGGGCTATATGGCTTGCAGGTTGGGTGGTGTTCAGGGTTGTGGTCAGTCACAGCCATTGACTGTGTTCCCATTTTTCTAGGCCTCAGTGCTCTCAGGAGGATACAGCGGGAACTGCATGGGCTGACGCAAGTGTCCTTGGACAACCAGGCCATCCTCAGGGACATCCAGCGACATGGCCTGCAGAGGAGGCATCACCAGGCACAGCGACACTGGGCAGAGGAGGACCAGCCTGCTGGGCCTTAGGCCAGATTCCCCTTCCCACTTCACCCACCCTCCCACCCTGCCTTCCCTCTCCAAGTTGTTCATCCCTACCCCTTGCCCACCCCTACCTTGTACCCCTACCCCCCCTTGTAAATAGTTATGGTGTTGATTGTTTTGTGATTTAAATTTTTACAATACATTTATATTTTGTTATGAATACTGTGTTGGTCTCTGATTTGCAGCTGGCTATGGTTGCACAGTTGCAGTGGTGTGCATGCCATCTGGGGTGGTATGGTCCTGGGTGTGTGTGTGTGTGTGTGTGTGTGTGTGTGTGTGTGCGTGTGTGCATGGGGAGGTATCTCCAGCATGGCAGTGACTTTCTGTTGGTCTTGCCGTCTGCTGCCACCCACTGCTGGGTGCACAGGGTGGGTCTGGCTTGTATGCTTCTCTGCTGCACGGGGTTGACGTGTGCCGGGGGGGATGCATGGTGTTTCCTGCAGTGCCAGTCACTGCACATGGGTGGTGTCTTGGGGTCACGGTGCTGGGTGTGCTGTGCGTTCGGGGGGCTGATGTGCACTGTGGTTGTCAACCCCCTGTGTGTGGCACTCTCAGCCTGCCAGTGGTTGTGCTGGGACGTCATGGCTCTGCTGTGCTTTGTTGGCTTGTCCCTATGGGCCAATAGATCATCTGTCCCACCCCCAGTGATGCTGTGCTTGGGGTGTGCAGGTGTCTTGTTGGTTCTGCAGTGTGTTCCTGTGCCCATGTGTGGCATGGCTGGCGGTGGGCCCCAGCCTGCCTCCCTGATTGTGCACTTCCATTGCTCTGCTGGGAGGCGCTGCACACTAGCTGTGGCACCTCTGGACTGCTCAGCTGGGCTGCCCTTGTTGCATTATGGCGCAACCTTACTGCTCAGCTTCCCCTTCCTGGTTGCGCTATGGCGCAGTTAGTGTGATATTCAGACGTTGGCTGCTTGCGCAATTTGTTCTGCTCCATGTTTGAATATCGCATCTGTTGCGCATACGTGCAATTGATTTGAGCTTGCTCCTGCTGTTGCGCACATTTTGAGCGCAGTTTGAATATCTGGCCCTCAGTGTACTTTTATTTTTAATGTTTTCTCAGCTTAGTTGCGCCTTGGGGAGGCAGGAGATAAGAAAATCTCCTGACATGTGTTGAAGGAAGAGGAAGATCACCCTCCAGATGTTTTTTAAAGCTAAGTCAGTGGCGGGTGATATGCAAAGGAGTGTCCAGAAGTGGTATGAGATAGCGAATGCCATGTGGGAGGATGCAGGAAATCCAGAGTTTGGTGATCATAATCACACCTGTGAGTATATATTTGAAACTGTTGTGTTGTTAATATTGAGGCTGATGTGCTACCTATGATTTGTAAGTTTGTAACTAACAAGATGGCTTTATTTTATATTAAGATGAGGTATTCTCATTTATTAGTAAATTGTAAGTATATAATATGTAGTATTAAACTTGTGAAAGTAGTGATATGTAAGGAAAGAATATTTCCCAGTAACAGGTTAGTAATAATAAACTGAGGAGTGTGTTTGTGGTGATACTTTTTTTTTATTAAGAAGCAAGAGGAAACATTACTTAAATTCCTTGAAAGCAGACAATGATACTTGTGTGGTAGTATTCTACTGTATGTAATACTGAAGATACGACATGTAGCAATAATTTTATGTTCTGAATGATTATTTTGAAACATAGGCAGTTGTAATTTGTGTGCAGGGTATTTATTAGAAAAGCACAGTGGGAGATTGTGTGAATCATAGTATTTGTTTTTAATAGTGTTCATTGTCACATTGCAAGCTGATGGTGTTGTTATTTATTTATTTTTATTTACTCAGCTAGAACACCTACAGAACCTACATCTTCCCATCCTGTGCAACTGCAACCACTCCTGGAAGGTGCGGCTTGAGGGGCTCCAGTCGAGCAGCTACTTGAGCTCGACTCTGCTGGTGAGTTACAATAATGTACTGATGTATGTATTGTCATTTGATAGGTAGTATAACTGTTACATGGCATGAGAATACTTTGTGTATATCTCTGCTGATGTTACTTATTCTCGTATCTACTTTGTATAATGTTAGAAAATGTGCAAACCTATCTAAGGCATCTGATTGGCTCAGACACTTATCTAGCTGGGTGTCTATCAGACAATAGACACCAACCTATTAAAAAGGCCACCCTAGCATGCCCCATCACCAAGATGTTGGTGCCCAGGCTGCTCTCCAATTGGTTAAAACCCGTCTATTGCATTCCAAATATCTGCCATTTGTTTCTGTCGCTTAACCTGTGAAGGTGTTTTTATAAGTGAGAGAGTATTGTAATTTGTTAATTGAAAATGAGATGATCGCATATAGCTGCTAATAATTCTACTTACTGTACTAATTAGTAGATCAGGTGTGTGCACTGTGAATAGCTGAACACTACATTGTATGATACTTGTGAAGATTAAGGATATTGCACAACTGGTAGTGGTGATATGTATATTTATATATGCAAATACTGATATGGAGAGGTGAGTGACTCATTTTGTTTCACTATGTTTTACAGAAGATGAACCATCTGCAGAGGGTGCTGCTGGAGGAGAAGACGCCACAGAGGGTATAGAGATTGTCGAGCTTGAACCCTCTGTGAAGGGATTGCCACAATCTTCAGCAACAGGTCATCCTTCGACACCTGCAGGTCCAGGTGGGCCTCCAGCTGAGGAACATGAGTACTTGTTATATTGTTTGTGTCTTTATTGTTAAAGATTAGTATAGGGTGTTGACTATACCGATTTTTTTCAGAGATAGTAGTACTGCAGTTTGTTTATAGTCCCAGGTGAAAATGTTGTTCCTCAAAACAGTAACTGGGTGTTAGCATGGTTATCTAAAACAATATTGTTAGTCATGCTACAAAATGCTCTTGCTGCCTTTTCATCATATCCCCAGAACAGTTGTTGATCATCACTGGTTTTGCTTCACCCTGTTCTTTCTGAGTTTATTGTTTTGATCCAGACATCTTCACTCTGAAAGCTGTAGCTTCAACTGTGTGTATCCTTTGTTCCATTCCTTCTTTGTTTTGGTGTTGCTGGATTATTATACAATGATAAGAAACAATCCTGGGTCTGATTGCTCAATTGCCCATCACAGCAGGGATGTTTCTCTGACATTACATCCCTGCTGTTAACAGTTCTAGTTTCATCATTGTGGAGAGTATGGCTGCACCTTTTTTTTTGCATGTGCTCTTGAGAAAAGTTATTTTTTTGCACGCTGATGACAACATTATTAAAAAATATTATAGTATTCCATATATAACAACAAGCCATTGTATCATATGAATTATGCACTCCATGGTGGGTGTTATGCTGTGCTAACATTGTATCTTGTGTGTTGGGTGCACTCGTCCAGTGGACTCAGACACAATTCATGTGAGATGGGATGTTATGCCAGCATTATACCCACCCTGTCAGGGATCATTCCTTCACTATTTACTGTTGAAGCCTGGTAATCAGGTAGGCAGTACCAGAGTTGTCTTTATACAGCCATAACATGTGATTACAAGATTGCCTCTCACAGACTATTTCCCTCCCAGTTCAGCATAGGATTAAGTAAGGTGCAGTCACAGACACACACAAAGACAGTACAGAACAGAGACACATGAAAGAGTTAGATAGCAGTATCACATAACACAATGGTATGTGGTAGGAGTGTGTAGTGCTAAATTGGCATATCTAATGTTATGTATCAGAGATGAACTGTTTTTTCTATCTACTGTGTATATGAAGATGGCTGAATAAAAGTAATAGCTAGGTTGTATATGTATAGTATTGATACGTATTCTTAGATGAGAATCTACATGTCATCCTCAATGTCCTCTTAGGAAGTATTCAATGAGGAGTACAGTATGTGTCACAATTGTACATCATCTTACTTGACTGTGTGCTGGTGAACTGTGTGGCTTTAATAAATCTCATATCTGTTTGCATATCTGTCTATTCAAGAAGTTGAATAGATAGACAGCAGTGGATGGGCAAGCATGCAGAGACAGGCAGTATAAAACGTTTTTTTTTTCTCATCTTCAGTGGTGTTTAATTTATTGTAGAGGTTCAATTATTTTACCTTTTATATGAGACTTAGGTTGTAAGACACTGTCAGAGACTGATTTATGTAACTATTTTTTATTAGGTAGATGCATCTAAAATTTTTTAACAGATCACACAGCGCTGCAGTGATGGTGTTTTACCAAAATGGTATGTGTCAGTGGTTGACATATTGAGTAACAATGTTTCAGTTGCACCATAGTATCACAGACTTACACTGGAATGGTGTTGAGACACATTAAATGGGCATAGAGTGTGATAGTGTAGTCAGGGCTTCAGATAATTTTTTTTGGTGGAAGCCAAATACTTCCATGGGTTGAAATTTGGAAGTAATTTCAGTTTTACTGGAGTCAAAATACACCAGCTGTCAAATTTTGAAAGTCAAAATACTTCAAGTCAACAAATTTCAGAAGTCAAAACACTCCAAGTTCTATAGTTTTGAGGTTAACTTATTGGCCTTCTGAATACCTCACTGTAATCCACACCACATCCACAGAAACACATTTCTTCATGTATGGAAAGGAAAACATACACAGACTGGTAAGACACACATAACTATCATATGGTACATGATATACCACACCATAGTTATGTATGTCTTACCAGTCTGTGTACATTTTCCTTTCTGTACATGCTAAATTAAATGTACAGGCTGGGCTTCTCTGTGTAAATATGTTTTCTATCTAGTGATCAAATCCCGTTACTAAAAGCTGAAATGAACATAACTTATCTAATATACACAAACATCAGCATAGCCAGACCAAAAAAAAAAAACATTGACAGACACAGAAAGAAGTAATGTTTTCTCCCAATCTGATGTAATCAGTGGAACTTTGGCCCACCAGACTTTTAGCAGGCAAACACCTCTTTGAGACTAGACTAATGAATGAGCTGGACAGGCGCTAGTCTTGAAATGCCAATGCACAAAGAAACCTCATGTTGCAGTAAGCTGAGCAGCTCATATTTATCTCTACCAATCTCATTCCTGAAAAAAAGCCTAATTAATGATGAAAATACTATTTCAAGTTTTATTGTCTAGTTTCACTCAGTATTGTTTCGTGCACATTATTACTTTAGCCTAGGGTGAGCAACATATGGCTGCACAAAACTGCTGTGCTACTAGTCTATTGCCTATATAACCTGGTAGCTGGCAAATACAACAGTTAGCAACAATGCAGGGGCTGGGTAGTTTGAGAAATCATATGATTTGTGCATTTTGTGCTTTAAAAATAGTTTGAGTCTGCAACTGCATTTGCAGCAAATATTTGCCAGTCCCAAAGTGTTAGCAATGCTGAGCAGACTGAATGAATTATTTACATCAGACTGAGACTACAGTCTCCGATTTACATAGAAAAAAATATCTTTTTGTTCCAAATAGAAGAGAGCAAAGTCACCTGCTGCTGGCTCAGGAGTCAGGCTGCTGCACTGTGTCTGGGTCTGGTAGTCATTCTTCTGCTGCCATGACTGCTCCTGGACTACTCAAGCAGCGACTCTTGAATTTGGGCAGGGCGTCTGCTCAGCATGCCCACCACACACTGATCCACTCCAGCCTCCACTTCTGATCGAGTACGAGTCACGACTCTTGATTTTGGAAGTGTAGCTGCTCAGCTCATCCACTACACGCTGCTGATGACTAACTCAAAAAACAGTCTAGCTCCTCCTTTACTAACCGTCAGTCTGGACTAGGTACTTTGCGCATGGTTAGCTAACTAGTCTAGTCACCTCACCACCTCCTTAGCTCTCATGATGAATGACACCATGAGGCAGGCAGTGTAGAATGGCGTGGTAGGCTGAGGCTCCTAAATACATGTGCAAGCACAAAACAAATGGGCCAGCAGTTTGTGGGTGGGGGGAGGATTTGAAACAAAAAAAAATAATCAACTCCCAACAGCTTGAAAACGGAATGGACATCAGCAGTCATGGCAATGACGTCCACCCCAGGATAAACAGATGTCAGTCATAAAATGAGGGCCTTTAAGTAGACATCAATGACTCCAAACAGTCTGTTTTTGGATGTTTTCAGCTAATTTCTGGACATAAAATATGTCCAAAATTGACATATCTGAAGGGCTGAGTGTAGTATTTAGTGCTTGAAATAGACAATATGTCTGCACATGTCATATGGGGGGGTTGCTGGTGTTTTCAGTAGTGAAATTTCAAATGTGGCATCTGCTTGAAGTAGTTTTCAAGTAGAGTGAACATGAATTTGTATATCTGGCTGTTTAGTGCTGCGTGTAATTCTATGTTCCCTAATGACAATAGTGCCACTGTGCACGTGTGATTCAACATGACATCATTGTGCAGTAGGGTGTTAGAAGAGCAAGTATGTAGAGGTGCTGATGCTTCTTAATGTTAGAAGTTCTACACATACTTGATATACTAATTAATAAACTGTTTTAAGGGATAGTGTAAATAGGCACCTATTGTGGGGTTGACAGAATGTGATTCAGGTAGAATATGTCTTTTATTAATGTATATGTGATGGTGAGGGTAGATAGAAACATAGAAACATAGAATTTGACGGCAGATAAGGACCGCATGGCCCACCCAGTCTGCCCATTTCCCTACCTAATGGATAAGCTGCAGATCCTAGTTAACCAGCAGCCTACTTCTTCCTACCCCAACCCCCTAGAATTGCCTTATGACTATCCCATACATGCTTGAATTCCACCACTGATTTTGACTCCACAACCTCCTCCGGAAGGCTATTCCTTGCATCCACAACCCTCTCTGTGAAAAAATACTTCCTTAAATTACCTCTGAGCTGCCCCCTCTATCTTCAAATTGTGCCCCTTGTTCTTGCACACCTCTTTTTTTGAAAGATGCTACCCTCTTGGACTTTTTTGATTCCCTTGAGGTCCTTGAAAGTTTCTATCATATCCCCCTCTCCCTCCTTTCCTTGAGGATATACATATTAAGCTCCTTAAGTCTCTCTTCATATGTCTTCCGGTGCAGACCCTGCACCATTTTAGTTGCCCTCCTCTGGACAGCTTCCATCCTGTCTATGTCTTTGTGGATATTGGGTCTCCAGAACTGCACGTAGTACTCCAGATGGGGTCTCACCAGCTGTCTGTACAGAGGGACAATAACTTCCTGTTTTCTACTGGTGATGCCTCTCCCTATGCATCCCAGTATCCCCCCCAGCCATCCTTGCTGCCCTCTCACATTGCTTGCTCACCTTAAGGTCATCTGATATGACTACCCCCAGGTCCCTTTCCATTTTTGTTGTTAGTATCTCACCCCTCCAGTGTGTACTCTTCCCCTGGCTTTTTGTTTCCCAGGTGCATTACCTTGCACTTCTTAGCATTGAATCTAAGCTGCCATACATTTGACCATTCCTCTAACCATGCCAAGTCCCTTCTCATCCTTTCCACCCCACCTTGTGCATCAACTCTGTTGCAGATCTTTGTGTCATCTGCAAAGAGACATACTTTTTCTTCCAGTCCCTCTGCAATGTCACTTATAAAGTCATTGAAGAGGACCGGTCCTAATACTGAACCCTGCGGTACCCCACTAGTAACCCCCCCTTCTTCAAGGTTGACTCCATTTACTATTACTCTCTGTGTCCTATTCTCCAGCCAATTCTTTACTCTGGCTGCCATCTTGGGACCCACTCCCAGGCTGGCTAACTTGTATATTAATCTTTTGTGTAGAACTGTATCAAATGCCTTGCTAAAGTCTAGGTAGGCCATGTCCACAGCCCCTCCCTGATCTACTACTTTGGTCACCCAGTCAAAGAAATCTATCAAATTTGTCTGGCATGTCCTTCCCGCTGTGAATCCATGCTGCCTTGGGTCCTGTGCCCCTCTGTCCTCTAGATACCCGACAATTCTTTTCTTCAGAAGTGATCCCATCAGTTTCCCTATGACTGAGGTTAAACTAATAGGTCTGTAGTTTCTTGCTTCTGCCTTGCTCCCACTTTTGTGAAGGGGAATCACATCTGCCCTCCTCCAGTCCTCGGGTACCATCCCATCTTCCCATGATTTGTTAAAGAGGATAGTCAGTGATGTCACTAGTTCTACCCTTAGTTCTTTTAGAATTCTGGGATGAATCCCATCAGGCCCCATTGCTTTGTCCACCTTCAGTTTTAAGTGTTTTTTCAGAACCCTTTCTTCTGCAAATGGGCTGGTATCAACTTCTGTATCCAGAGTGTTTTATTGTTTGTTTTAGGTACCTCCCCTCTTCATTTGTAAATACTGAGCAAAAATATTTGTTTAGTATCTCTGCCTTTTCACAGTCACCCTCTGCCCACTCCCTCCCCTTTATTAAGCCTCACTATCCCTCCCTTAGTCTTCCTTCGCTCCCTAATGTACCTATAAAAGATTTTATCCCCTTTCTTAACTGAGTTGGCTATCTTTTCCTCGGTTTGGGCCTTTGCTGTTCTGACTTCCTTCCCAGCTTCCTTTTGTTTTAACTGATACAGTTTTCTGTCCTGCTCCTTCTGTGATTCATTGTACTTCCTGAATGCTTTCTTTTTCTCTTGAACGTTCACTGCCACTTCCTTTGAGAGCCATAGTGGTTTCTTACATCATTTTGTTTTGTTTATTTGCTTCACACAAAGGCTTGTTACCTCTGTGGTGGCAGTTTTTATTATTCCCCATTGTTCTTCCACCTCTTCTTCCTGCCCATTTGCTAGTGCATTCCTTAGGCACTCACCCATTTTGGCAAAGTCAGCCCTCTTAAAGTCCAGTACTTTGCCTTTGTATGGCTTAACTCTGTGTTTATTGTGAACCATACTGTTTGATGGTTGCTGGTTCCCAGATGGCTACCCACTTCTACATCTGTGATCCTCTCTCCATCTCCATTTGAGAGAACCAGGTCTAAGATTGCTCCTTCTCGAGTGGGTTCCAATACTAGTTGTCTAAGGCATGCCCACTGTAGGGCATCTAGAATAACCTCACTCTTAGAAATGGCTGCTGCAACTGCACTCCAGTTAACATCTGGCATATTCAGATCACCCATAAGCAATATCTCCCCTTTTTCTGCCATTCTAAATATACTTTCTATCATTTCCTTGTCCATTTCCTCCCCCTGAGAAGGGGGGTCTGTATACAACTCCTGTGAGGATTGTGGTGCCATTGCCTGTCTCCAAATTGACCCACAGTGCTTCTTCTCCTCCCTTTTTACCCTTTTGTTCTGTTGCTTTAATTTCTTCCCTTATGTAAAGAGCTACTCCTCCTCCTCTTTTACCCTCCCTGTCCCTCCTGTAGATAGTGTATCCTGGTATGTTTACGTCCTAGTCATGGTTTTGTGTGTACCATGTTTCTGTGACTGCCATGATATCCAGATGTTCCTCCTCCATCAAGTCCACTAATTCAGGAAGCTTGTTACCCAGATTACGGGCACTGGTACTCATTGATCTCCATTTTTTGATGGCTTTTCCTTCTGTTGCAGCATCCCCCACTGACTTTTCTACTTCGATCTTTTTCTCATTTAGTACCCTGTTTTGTAGGGGGAGGCTGGGATTTTCCTGCTGCTTATGTGTGTATAACAAACATTGACAACGGTATTCTTAAGTTGACTCACTTTTTGTTTGTAAGTGGCATAGATTGTAATACATCTGAGGTACTAAATATATTGTTGACAGACAGTTTGTGTAGTCTATTTTAGAAAAGTGCAGTACAGTTTCATCTAGTAACATCAGTATTGTTTCATTTTCTTTTGTCTATACAGGGCAACTTGCCATTCTTAATGAGATCAGCAACACCTTCAGCCAGCTGCTCGAGACTGTGCGGAGTGGCAACTAGGCTGCTGCTGAACACGCCCGTGACACTGCAGCAAAAGTTAATGATTTATTTGGACAGACAGGGGAGATAATTCAGCAGGGGGCCGACATTATAGATTTGCTGTAGCATCATGGGTGCGTAGGGCATGCGGCCTTAGTTGCCACTCGTGGGCTTGAGCAAAGCAACAGGGGCCTCACCAAAGTGATCCAGTCATTGAGGGATTTGGAGGAGGCCTCTGTTGCTTCGCTTGAGTCCACACATGGTCTCATGGTGCGGCTGGCTGAGAACCAGCTGGAGACCACAGAAGCAATTCACCAGCTTCTGCACCAGGACCTGCAACATCTAGAGGATGATCGCCCTCTCAAGAACCTCAGCAAGAGCTCCTCGAAGGTGCCCTTCCAACATCACCATCTACAGCTGATGCACAAGAGGGGCACCTAGCTGTACCTACTCCTGAGCAGCCTTCCACTTCCTCGACACCGTCATCTCCCCAAGTCCCCACAGACTGAGTGGCCAGCACCCCTCTGTCCCTCCTGGCCACTTTTTGTACATAGTTTTACTTAACAGAATAATTTATTTAGAGTTATTTTTCCCCACCCTGTTCTTATTTATTTAGTGTGAAGCAACACTTTTATTTATTTTCACACAACTTTAATTTAATGTTTTATTTTTTCTGCATTTATTCCTACTGTTTAAGTTATTTGTATATTTAGTTATGTATGAGTTTTAAAACATTTCTGTAAAATACGTTTTCTATTTTTGATACTAATTATATATAAAGAGTTTTAATTTTTTTTTTTTATTTATTTGTCTCATTATTCTAGATATGTATATTATAGAGTTATTGCCTAGGGTGGTTTGAGGTAATGGCATGTGTGACAGTTTAATGAACATCAGTGTCACACCAAGGTAATAGTTGGTATGAAAGTGGCATACTGTTAATGGTGGTGGTTTGCTTTGTGTTACATTTCAGAATTGCATTGGGGCCACAGACACTACTATCTATTTGTGATATTTATGAGTAATATAATTTCATATATCTCGTCAAATGTTAAATTTCAGCCAATCAGCGCGTGCCACGTCATTTGACAGGTGGGCGTGGCCTAAAATGGACCAATCAGAATCGCCCCTTGTTAAACCGGAAGTCCCTCCCTAAAATGCGCTAGCCCTGCCCACATCTGGTGGAAGTGATGCAACCTCAAACCCGTGTCCCGCCCCTTGTGCAGGAAATCACATACGTTCGAACCCATGTCCCGCCCCTTGCACAGGAAATGACCCACACTAAAACCCTGGAAGTGACATAACACCACCATTTTGCAAGTGTCTTACGCCCCTCATTCTCGTACACTCCTCGAACCCTGCCACCCACCATTTTGTAAGCATCCTGCGCCCCTTCTTCTCATACACTCCTCGATCCCCTGTCACACCATCCTGGCTGGAACCCGAGTCACACCATGCTAGCTTGAACTCCTGCATCCCTCCTTTCTCCTGCACCCCCACCAGCCTGGCTCAAACCCGTCCCCTTCTCCTGCACCCCCACCATCCTGGCTCAAACCCCTGTCCCTCTTCACCACCGTGCTCCTCCCACCCCAAAAAATCAGTTAGTGTCTATGTAGTGGTATGTGCCCCCTGTAGGCCTGGTGTATAACTGCAGGGGCATGTGTGTGTTTTTTGATTAGGATATTTTCAGAAAGAAGTATCTAGGAGGGAACCTGACCGTGCAGAGGTTTCACAGATCTGTGTGGAGACCCCCACCCCAAGGGAAATTAATCTGCCTGTGTGAGTACTCCTTTTTCTGTTTTTGCAACAATATACAAAATTATTTAACTTGCATCTGTAGGACTGTGTCAAACTTGCATCAAAAGGATAGCTTTATGTATACACATGTAACATTTCTAAGCTAAAATGGGGGGACATCTGTGTAAATAAGATGGTTCAGCAGTTTTCTCTGGATAGCATTGCAACAATCACAAAAAACTAATTATTTATACTTTTATCATGAATTAAAAAGAATAAAAATATATCAGAAAAAAGGAATACACATACCTATAGTTCACCCCCTCAGCTCTGTGTAGTATCAAGGAGAAGGCTGAAATGAAAATGTGTGTGTGATATTTATAATGTTTTGAAAAAATGATATGTTACAAAGAAAAGACAGAATGTAAAATGATAATGTTTCTTTCAAAAATAATTTTAAAGCACACAGTCTTAAAATGTATCTACAGCTTTGCTTAGAGTCGTTGCAAAAAAACACACTGTGTGTGTGTGTGTCTGTGTGTGTGTGTGTGTGTGTGTGTGTCCCTCATTAGACACATAGGAAAAGCAATGTCTTTTATGGATGTTTAAAATATAGATGGTCTTTTTGGAAAAAAATAAAAAGTCATGTAGTGGGTTTGTAACCATTACCTGTATGTTTCTGTAATGCATCTGACTTGGGACCTTTGTAAAAGAGCTCAGGGTTCAAAAGTATTAATCTTAAGCTTAACTAAATAGGAAAATAAATTATATGTTACAAAGAAAAGACAGAATGTAATGAATTACTAATTTAAAGGATGCAGCTGTTTTAAAAAAGACAAAATTTCCATTTGACTTTTAAAAACATAACTTAAGATGGCCCTAAACAGCCGTTATTATAAACTGTGCCTCTTATTACTAATTTAAAGGATGCAGCTGTTTTAAAAAAGACAAAATTTCCATTTGACTTTTAAAAACATAACTTAAGATGGCCCTCAACAGTCGTTATTATAAACTGTGCCTCTTTGTGTTTTAAGATTGATAAAAAGCAGCTGTTTTAGACTGTGACCAGTGTGTCAGTAATATGGCATTTCTTTTTTGAACTCTCCACTGTGTAAATGAAAAAAACAGGTGTTTCACATGATTAACTTTTTAAAGGACACAGCTATTTTAAAAAAGACAAGATCTTCATTATACATTTTAAAAAGCTAACTATGCATAAGCTTATTTGGACTTAAAGAAGCAGTCTACATACCTTTTAATTAAACTGTGACCAAACGTTTGTCACAAAGGCATTTCTTAATGCCTTACAGCCATCACAGGGAGGTAACACAAAGCCTGCAAGGAGCTGTGTTGGACTTATATATTTCCCCCTTCGAGAAAGGGTGGTGGGGGTTGGTGGTTTGATGGACAGTACCAGATGTTGTTTTACTCACAGTTACGTACTTTTTGGGGGGTGGGGTGGTCTGAGTCATTTTTATATAAGTATTTCAAGAGTTTGAAAGCTAAAGACTAAAGGATAGAGAGAGACTGCCACAACTACTTCTTGAGCTAAAAAATTTTAAAAACATTCAACAAGTAGCCATGGACTCGTGGACTCCTGATGAAGACCTTATTCAAACATTTACTCATTTGGCTAATCCACAGGCTACCACTACAGAAGGTGTGTATTTTTAACTAGAAATAGTAGATGCTGCATGTTTTAGAGTTTAAATTGTGTCTTATAAAAGTTTTAAAATACTGAAAGTAGTGACAGGGGTGTATTTTTCTGTTTTGAAACAGTTGATGCTGCAGGTTTTAGAGTTTAAATTATGTCTTATAAAAGTTTTAAAATACTGAAAGTAGTGACAGGGTTGTATTTTCTGCTTTTAAACAGCCGCACAGAGAAATCCTGCAAGGGAGAGGCTGGCTAATCCACAGGTTACCACTACAGAAGGTGTGTATTTTTAACTAGAAATAGTAGATGCTGCAGGTTTTAGAGTTTAAATTTTGTCTTATAAAAGTTTTAAAATACTGAAAGTAGTGACAGGGGTGTATTTTCTGTTTTTTAAACAGCAGCACAGAGAAACCCTACAGGTGAGCGAGGGAAAAAGAGATCATTACATGAAAGTGATGTTTTTCAAAGGCATTCAAGGGTTTCTGCTGGTGTCAGTGACCAGAATACGTATAGCATAACTGAACAAGATATACAGCCATCTACGAGCATCGGCTCAAGAGTCTCTGCTGTTGCAATGAACCAAATGTGCAATAAACATTGTACAGCCATCTAGGAGCAGCAGCACAAGAGTTTTGACCAAAGGTTTCAAGAAAGGGACATTGACATGATCAATATTGGGAAAGCCTATATTTTTAAAACAATTGATAGTTTGTTTAATGCCTTGGTAATTGAGGGTAGATTATCTAGTGAGGATTACGATCATGAGCTGCTTAAATCTGAGCTTTTTAAAAGTTCAGCTACTTTACTGAACAGTGTGCTTGGTTTAGTGTGTATCTAAATTCTCATGCAAGGAAATGAAGATGATGGCAAGTGCAGCCAACATGTATGAAAAGTACAGGAGTTTGGAGGAAAAAGTGGCCAAAAACAAAGATCAAATTACAAAGTGAAAGCACAGAAGCTCTCACAAACTGAGTACAAAGGGTTGCATCACTAACAAAATGAAAAAAAAACAAAACAAATGGGGTCAAAAAAGAAAAATCTGGGTAAAAAATAAAACAATCCGAGAAAAGTTGATAAGAAAAGTAAAGCTTGCCAGAAACATATTACAACGTAGGCTGTTACAGAATGTTACTAATGGTCTGCAGTCTGAATTAAAAAAACATCATGATGATGATCAGGCTAACAGGGTGCCCCCTACAGTGTATTTAGAAGCTGTACAGGAATATGAACGAATTTTAAAAAAATGTAATGCTACAGAATTTCATCAAAGATATAAGTTTATAAATCTAGATAAAATAAAATCTTTTACAGAGGATATTGCTGCAATGCATCAGGCTATAGAAAGTTTGTTAGACAGTGTGAAGAGAAAATCACAATATGGGGATTTTATACAGGTAAGATTAATCATCCCTTGTTCTCAAGAAAGACAAGACCAAATGAACTAAACGCTGCAACCTTCTTAGATCAGATAGCTGATATGCTACAGAGCAATACTGAAGTAATTGCTGATGACACTATACATCTCGTGGTAACAACTATCAGGAACCACCAGGGTTCGGGGTTGGGGGGGAGACAGACACTGAGCTCCATCTTGTATAGCAGGATTTTACAAAAAAAGAGATGATACCTGATTGATTTAAATAACAGAGACAGTATTTTGTGTTTCGGTGGCTCCATTTTCGCACTCTTAAATCCACATATGAGTGACAGTCAGTCGTTGAACAAGGCTAAAATATTGCACGCTGAGCTAGGTTTGTCAGACCAAACTCCTGTCACTTTTAGTGATGTGCCCCAGTTTGAACATTTTTTAGGAGTCAAAATTAATATTTTATATCATAATGAAGGAAACTGGAAAACATTTTCAACAGGTCCAGAAAGATTTCCTAAAACACTGTTTGTATTATTACATGAAGGGGTTTCTATGGTATCACTAATGTAAAAAAATTCATAGGCGCACGGTACCTCTGCGAATATTGTGATGTAGCCTACAGCCATAAGGGAAATCATATCTGTGCACAACAGTGCAAAGTTTGTTTCGACCCCGTGTTGTCTCGAAAAGGAAATTGGCACAGTATCTTGTCACAAATGTAAGAAGATTTGTAGGTCTTCAGCGTGCCTAGAAAGACATTTAGCTAGAGCTGATGGGGATACAGGGTCTTGTAAATCCATGAAACTGTGTGAACAATGTTTTGTTTTTTACAAGGGATCTCATACATGTAAATTGATTCAGTGTAGCAGATGTGGTTCTTTCATGACAGCAGACAAGCATCTGTGTTACATGTCACCACTCGCAGATGTAAAAATCTCTGAGAAATATATAGTGTTTAATTTTGAAGCCACACAAGAAACGGGGTGCACATACCAAATTTTGTGTATGCTAAGCAATTAGATGGGAAGAGGTCCTGGGAATTCGAAGGTGAAGATTGCATAAAAGATTTTGTAGGACATTTTATTGATGCCCCATTTAGACACTACACATTTATAGCACACAATGCCAAAGGCTATGACAGTTACTTTATCATTAGCCAGCTAGTCAAGGAAAGAATTGATATTAAATTGCTCACACAAGGAGGAAAAGTACTCTGTGTCACAGTGACATCCCTACACATCAGATTTATTGACAGCCATTGTTTTCTTCCTTTTAAACTAGCAAAAATCCCTGCAACCCTTGGATTTGAGAATGAGATTGCTAAAGGTTACTTCCCCTATTTTTTTGACACCAAGGCTAATGAAAATTATGTAGGCCCCCTGCCCGATGCTCAGTTTTATGGTTCTGAATATATGTTGCCTGCAGAAAAGCAAGAGTTTTTGCAATGGTACCTAGCTAACAGACATAGAGAATTTAATCTGAAAAGAGAGCTTCGCTACTATTGTCAGTTAGATGTTGAAATTCTTCGAAAAGCCTGTGTCAGATTTAGAAATGAAGTACTGGAGATGACTACGAAAAGTATTTTAAAACAGTCAGACGGTGATACAGTGGAGTATGAAACAGTATCCTTAGACCCCTTCCAGTACGTCACCATAGCCTCAGTTTCTATGGCGATGTACAGATTTCTATTCTTGAAAGAATGCACTGTTGCTGTTCTCCCCCCAGACAACTACCACAGACAATTGAAGAGATACTCCACACCTGCTATTCAGTGGCTTATGTACATATCTGAGAAAGAAAACATATCTTCCCTTGTCAATCTTCACCATTCATTACTTCCTGGGTGTAAGCCGGAGGTGCGCACCCGCCACGGGAGCTTTTTTTTTTAAAGTCTAGCTAACGGCACCGCCCTCGAGAATGACGTCATGCATCATGCGCGAGGGGCAGCCGTTAGTAGCGACCGACTCCTCCTCCAACTCAGTTCTGTTTCTCCCGCTGTCGAGGCAGCACCTGTCCGTGTGTAGCGCTTCAGTGTTTTTCTTCGTAGTTTCTGACTCCGTTTTCCTTGCACTCGACGCCGATACGGTAAGACTGTTCTTTTTTCTATCTTTTGGCGCCGGGTGTATTTCCTACTGTGTTTTAGTCTCATTGGTTTCTGCTATGTCCGGCCTCTGGAGCTGTTGTCAAGATGGCCGCGCCTCTATGCCGGTGCTCCTGTGGCCGGCACTTCTCCGCTTTTGGACCCGGCATGACGCTTGCCTCGCTGCCTGGGACCCAACCATGATATGGATTCGCATGATGCCTGTTTTCGATGGACCGCTGGCCTCGAAGTCCACACGTTCAAGCTCGGCAAGGCCCCGCCGACTTTGGGGACAGCGGCAAGCTCACGGGAATCTCGGGCGAGATCTTTAGGCCCTCCTCGGGTCCCTCCTGGGCTACTCACGGTCCAAGGGAGGAGGGGTTTCCTCATCCTATCTTGCGAGGAGAGAGGCCTTCCGGCGGTGTTGAGGGGCGTCGTAGACCCCTCCAGGGCCACAGCGCTGACACCGCCGGGCAGTCACCTCTTCGGAGGTGCAGGCTCCCCGCGTGTCAAGGCCCTTGGCTTTTGGGCCCGGCTTGGGTGGACCCTCGACGCCGCAGCATTTGAATTTAATGGTTGTTTTTTTCATGGCTGCAACATCTGTTACTGTGAGAAAGATAGAAACCACATGACTGGGACTAGTTTTGGACAGTTATTCAATAGGACCATGCACAAATTTCATTTTCTAAAAAGACGGGGTTTTGCTGTTAGAGTATTGTGGGAACATGAATGGAAAGCAATGCTGACTACAGATCAGGGTTTGAATAATTTCTTGAGGGACAGGCAGCTACCACAGCCACTTGAACCTAGGCAGTCACTGTTTGGGGGGAGAACAAATGCCATTTGTCTGTACTATAAGATGCAGCCTGATGAGAAAATACACTATTATGATTCTACCAGCCTCTACCCTATTGTTAACAAAACCAAACAGTATCCAGTCTGTCATCCTGACATCATTTATGACAATTTTGATGACCTCACTCAGTACTTTGGTTTAGCAAAAGTAAAAGTCTTACCCCCTAGAGGTCTTTTCTTTCCAGTGCTGCCATCCAGGATTGGTAAAAAACTTGTGTTTACATTATGTTGTGCATGCGCTGAAAATAGACTTCAAACAACATCATGCGCACATGATGATGAGCAACGGTCACTTACAGGTACCTACTGTACTGTAGAACTAAACCTGGCACTGGAAAAAGGCTACAAAATCATTAACATTTATGAAGTTTGGCATTTTAAAGAGTCATGCACAGAGCTTTTTGCAGATTACATCAAGCTGCATCTAAAAGGCAAGCAAGAGGCATCTGGTTTCCCTTCATGGGTCAAAACTGAAGAGGATAAAGTCAGGTACATACAATAGTATTTTGAAAGGGAAAATGTACATTTGAACCCTGCAGCCATAGCTGTTAACCCTGCAAGGGGACAGATATCTAAACTGTTTTTAAATTCTCTTTTGGGCAAATTTGGTCAGAGAGCTAATTTACCGACAATGAGCATAGTAACAGACCCACAGAAATTATTTCAATATGTTTTTGTTCCGTATCACGATATCTCATCATGCTTTTTCATCGATGATGAAACAGCATGTTTAAGCTGGAAATATACCAGCGATCATTACACAAATTCCAATAATATCAACATATTTATAGCTAGTTTTACAACAGCATATGCCAGAGTCGAACTCTACAACCTGCTAGATAGGTTACAGGACAGGTGCCTTTACCACGACACAGACTCTGTCATTTTTGTGTCCAGACCGGGGTGACTGGGCCCCACCTCTGGCTGATTATTTAGGGGAGCTGACCAGTGAAGTTCCTGCTGATGAACACATTACAGAGTTCATTTCTGCAGGCCCAAAAACTTACGGTTACAGGCTGTCCAGTGGTGAGGTTGTTCTTAAAGTGAAAGGGTTTACCCTTAATGTAGTCAGCAGTAAACACATTAATTTTGAAAGTCTGAAGGACCTGGTCTTTGACTATACGGGGGTCACAGATCTCTAAAGAAATTACTGTGAGTCAACCCAGCATTGTTAGGAATAAAAAGCAGTGGTCCCTTGAAACAAAAACGCTGTCCAAGACCCAGAGAGTAGTTTATGACAAGCGAGTTTTACAAGACAATTTTAAAACACTTCCTTACGGATACTGATTGTGAAAAATGGATATCAGGTTGCAGCATCCCTTTACTTGTCTGCTGGCTGGCCCCTCTAATAGTGGGAAGAGCTTCTTTATAAAACAGTTGTTGGAACATGCTGATGCCACTTTATCACACAAGCCTGAAAATATTGTCTGGTTCTACAGCTGTTGGCAACCTTTGTATAATGAATTGCTGTTAAAGTTCCCACAGATTAAATTTGTGGAGGGGCTACCGATGTCACTAGCTGACAATGATCTCTTACCACCTGGAAAGGTAAATTTTGTCGTTATAGATGATTTGATGGACTCTGCCTGTCAAAATAGTGAAGTGGAATATGGGTTTACCAAGTACAGTCATCATAAACAATTGACAATATTTTTAATTGTCCAGAATGTGTTCTGTCAAGGTAAAAAAAAGCAGGACCATCACACTAAATGCCAAATACATGATTTTGTTTAAAAACCCCAGAGACAAGCTTCAGATCACAACACTAGCTAAACAAATGTATCCTGGTCAGGCAAAATTTTTCTTAGAAGCTTTTGAAGATGCCACAAGAAAGCCTCATGGCTATTTACTGGTTGATTTAAGATCCAATACACCAGACGAATATAGACTGCATAGTGGGGTGTTTCCCCCTGACTGGTCTGTGGCATATGTCATGAAAAAAACATATTCTGCTTCTAAAAATATTTGATACTGTATTGTCATTATGTCTAAAAGACTGCAGAGAAATCTGTCTGTTTTAAAGTTACTAGTAAAAGGGCCTCCAAGCTTAAGAAAAGCTATTTTATGTTCAGCCTCTGATGATCTGATATCAGCTATAGCTGAGATAGCCTTAAACACTCTCAGAGGAAATATTCCACTGTCAGCAAAGCAGTTAGGTGTGCTGAAAAAAAAACGGAGAGTCATTAAAACTTTAAGCGATAAACAAATAACCTTAAAAAGGAAAAAGAAAATAGTTAATCAGACTGGTGGCTTTATAGGAATGCTGCTAGGAATTGCCATCCCTTTGATCACAGGCCTGCTGGCTAACAGATAATGGATTTTACACAGAAAATGTATTTGGTACCTCAGCAACAGATGGATCACATTAAAACTAATTACCCTGATCAGGATATGAGAAAAGTTTGCAACTAGCAGTTTGGACACTGACATGAGAGCTATACTGTCTGGACTGATTTATCAGACTATGACAAAGCCAAAATGTACTCTGCTGTGTTACAGCGCTATCTGACTTTGGTAAGACAAGGAGAACAAGCTAAAACCAGTTTGACATTACTCATGCCTGAAAATGAATCAATGTCTGACCACCCTGCGGTCACGGCAGAGACAGCTTCTGTACCTAGTGCTATGGAAAAAGACATTTTAAGTAGTGTTTCTCATCGGTCTAAAACCAATGCTGAACTTTTGTTAAAGCATATGGCAAAGAACAAGGATTTTGTGTTTTGGAGTGATAAGGGTGAATTAATGTATAAAGGCACTGTTGTTTCTGGGTCTCACATGGTCGATTTAGTAAGAGCGGCTACAGCCACTCACACAATCCCTGACCACAGAAAGCCAAAGGGCTGGGATGTTTTTGTCAAAGCAATGGCTGAGTCTAACATACCCACCTCAGTGTTTGCTCACTCAGCAAACAGGAGCTATGTGGAAAGGCTGAAATCGGTAGCTGGTGCAAAACAGCTACAGCCATCTCCAGTTAGCCAATGGTCAGTGATGCCCAAAAGACAAAAGTCTTTTAAGAAACCTGCGTGGCTCACTATGTAAAACTTAAAATGCAATCTCTATGTATGAATGTTAGATACCTCAGTGACTGTTGTGTACAGCCTATGTTGAACATTTACCTCATATTAAATATGTAATCCTACCTCAGTGACTGCTGTGTACAACCTATGTTAGCCATTTACCTCATATTGAATATGTAATCCTGTTTTTACAAAAGTGTTTATATTGATGCATGTTAGCCTACCTCATAGTTAAATATGTTAACATGTTTTTAGAAAGAGGTGCTTATAATTCTACCTCAGTGCTATGGTATATATAGTGTGCATTTTTTAACAGGAGATGTTTTTGTTTATTATATCTTATCTATGATGTTACCACTGATGCATGTTGTATTTTATTGGTAGTTGTTTACAATAAATGCCTTTATATTTTATATATTTGTCATTATTGAAGACATTGCACATCTTATACATGATGTTACCACTGATGTATGTTGTATTTTATTGGCTGTTTTTTACAATAAACACCTTTATATTTTATATATGTTTGTCATTATTGAAGACATTGCATATCTGAAAACGTTAAACACAGCCCCCCCCACAGTTTAAACACAGGTGCTCCCCCCAAGTTTAAACACAGCAAACACAGAGACACACAATTATGAGTGTTTATATATGATTTTATAAGTGACACGTTTTGAATAAAATTACAAGCCATTTCATATTTTAAATTCATTACAAGACAAACAAGTCTGAACATGTTGCCACTTCACTGATACATGCCCTGACATGTTTAGATGTCTGGAAAAGTGACGTACAAAACTAGTTACCATGGCATCATTTTTCAGCAAATCATTAGAGTACATTTTTAAAATCTGATCATGAGAAAGTCCTTTGCATCTGTGGTGTAAGAAAAATATGCAGTGAAATCCACAGGTGGTAGAAAAGGTATCTTGTAACTGTGTGTCTTGGTACAAAATGTTGTTTGCATTTCTGTTTAAAAAAAAAGCAATAGTTTGTGCATGATTGTCAGGATGAAAGCCGTAGCTGTCGAAGAACTCCCCAGTCCCATTTTCTGAAATGTATACAGCTAACCAGTGCTGTCCAGGGAGGTCATGGGGGTCAGTATTGATGACTAGTGCAGCGGGAACGTTTCTCAGTCTCTCCTTGGGTAGCAGATCACAGGGAAACACGCCCAGAAAGCAGTCACGGATGTGAGTGTCATTGGTTACAATTTTTTCCAGCTGCTTTGTGTTCATTTTTATGGTTTATCACATATAATCAAAAATGACATTTCTTCTCTGGTTTATTTCAATGACATTATCAAACACTGCATAGATAATGATATTAACTGTTTGTGGAAGGGCTTCTGCAAATCTGATCTCAGCTCTGAAGTTCCCAGTTTTAATTAAAGAATAATGAGCAGCGCATTCTTGGTCCGGAGTGAGATCAAAGGCAAACAGGGTGAACCCTTGGGTAAATTCCTGATGGTTAACTAAAAGCGGGCGATCTTTCATAGATTTCCCTGCCGCTAGTACTAGATTAAAATATTCTCTCACAGCATTCCCATTTCTAAAATTGGGCTGCAGAGGTTTAGTGGGGATTTGTTCACCGTCCAGATACAGAGCCACAAAATTAATGTTATAATGCTTAAAGTTAAAGGGTTTTTTAGTATAGGAACTGCTAAAAGCATCATTGTCAACAAATTCCATGGCCATCATTTTTGGTAACTGTCCCAAAAACAAATTATCTTGGTCGCAGACCCTGCTGCCTGCAGGGAGGCTGAACACTTTCATAACCACTCTGTCTATAGGGTATTTAGCGTTGGAGGTCAGCAGGGCTTCTGAGTGTCCCAGACGAACTCTGGGGGTCACTTTAACCCTTTTGACAAACAGAGAGGCAGCCATGACTTTTAGCTTATAAGGCTCAGCATCTCCACTCATCAGGCAAAAGCTGTCCCTGTTACTTGTCAGTTTAATTTTAATATCCACGCCATACAGCATCAGTTTCTCTTGAAAAAACAAGTCTGTGTGCAAGTGTCCCAGCAGTTCCACCCCTCTACTGAGATGTGTGAAGGAGCTTCTTTTATTAAAACCTACATTGTCACCATCTCTGTCTGTGATTTCATGTTTCCCCGGGGTGTCTTTGTAAAATAACCCTGCGGTAAATTGTGTAGAAAGGGTCTCTTCACTGAAGTTCAGCACAGATTCTATGACAGCCCTGTAGGGGTAACAGCTGTTGCTCTGACTGATGAGCCGATCACCAACAGTCACATCCAGCTGACTGAAAATGGTTGCCACTGGGTAGTTTATAAGGCACACTTTGGCAGCTGCAGGTATATCACTACCATCCGCTTCAGTGATTTTGCAAACCAGGTAAAGAAGAGTGTTATTTAGATCCAAATAGTATTCACCAGTCCCTGCTATATAAAATTCAATCGGTGAGTTTTCTGAAAGTGCAGCCAGAGGTGGTATCTCTGCATAAATGCTTTTTTCAATGCTTGTCTGTGTGGGGAAAACGGCAAACAAGTCAAGTTCTGATTTTGTGCATTCTTCAGAACCACAGTGCATGAAAGCCATGTTTTTTAGAACAGGTCTCTGCTTTTTTTACGACCCCTCGAAGATCCTTTTGCCTTTGAGCATTTTCTTTTATGTGAAGTTTTGCATTTTGAAACACCTCTTTTAAAGTAGCTGGGGGCCGATGAGAAGAGAAGGTGTACTGTGCTTTCTTTTTACCTCTCTTGAATACAATCAGCCCTGAGCCACCCTGAGTAGGCTTATCACCCCTGACATCTTTTGAGTGACAGCACTAGTCACATGCCCCACAACATCCTTTGCAACATTTTTAGCAGCTGTCTGTAGATGTGGTTTTGCAATTTCAAACCCCTTCTTAAAATGGAACTGCTTTTCTGAACAGACTACGAAATATCCCTCCTATACCAGAACCACATAGTAGGAAGTTCATGCAAGCCGGGCAGACCAGATCCTGCCTGTGCCTTGTAATAGCTTCTGTACAAGGCAGGGTCCCCATAATGTCGAACAATCACCATCCTTGTTAAATTTTAGAGCACTCTCTGGGGCAAAATGCAACTTCACGATCACCTTTCCAAATCGAAATGGTACAGGTTCATTTTGATCATTCTTTATTTCAATAGTGACTGTATCGATCTGATGTTTACTGACTGTTTGATAATGGGTTTATCATAGGTCACGGTCACTATCTCATTGTCTTGGCCTGGCGGTCACATCTCAGCAAAGGCACTAGACTGTCACCCACTATTTACATGTGTGATAATGTCAGTGTATATATATAATGTGTAAACCCCCATTAATATCTGGAGGGTTCTTTGCTAGATTCTTTCCTACACCTACCTCGAGTCTGCTAAAACCCAAAAGGTACTGTAACTGCCCATGCATAAACAAAATACATTTGATGTCACTGTCAATGCGTATTTCTCTCCCGACGGTTTGTTGTTCCAAAACCACTGGCAGTTCATTTACTTCAAATATGCTTTTATTAATTTGAGAAATAACACCAGTCATGTTAGGATAATATCCCGATGGGATTTTAAATGCTGCTGACTCAGTAAAGGGTCCAGTTGGTGGTGTTTTACTGTGGGCTACGTTTAGAGGCTGATAGAGCATACTGAACCTGTTTTTCTATGCAGGCACATTGTTCCAGGTATGAGGGTACTGAATTTCTGCTGCCCACTTCCCATTCACCAGGTAGTTCAAGCGTTTGTGGTAACTTTACAGTAAAAGTGGATATAGTATTTTGGGAAAATGTTGCGATGCATTGCTGGGCAATGTGATATAAAATCCATTTTTGAGCATTTTAAGCCTTATCTGCTTCTAATGTCCCGAACCTGTGTTGCCTCAACCCAGCTATTAAATTTATTGGGCCACCCTCTCCACTTTACCAGATACCAAGTTTTTCTGCCACGCTTTTTCTCCTTCAGGTTTTTCTGCACCCTGTACACATGGTCCTCATCAGGTTCAATTTTTTGCAGCTCCTCAGCATAAAAAGTACCTTTAATGTCTTCCCCCTGATAGTCTTTTAGCTTATAGGTGGGCCTCTGTGTCTTTAAGACCTCCGTCACAATAAATATCTCATCTGTGTACATCTGTTCATATCCCTTTTCAAACACCCCTTTTAGCTTAGATAGTCTCACGTGATCATCTTTCTGAAGGGTACCCTTTGTTTTTGCCAAGAACAGAATTATCAGATAGGATCTTCCATACACCCAGTGCATTGAAGGGTTAACATCCACAGGTCTGTGTTAAATGCTTCTGTGATAAGTATGGTTATAGTTGTGCACCAGGTCTGACAACACATCTGTATATTTCCAGTATTCTGGGCTGTAAAGTAACGCCACATGTGTGACTTCAGTGTCCTATTAAATCTTTCTACAATGCTGGCCTTAACTTCATTATTCGTCACAAATGGTGTATTTTATTTTGTTTTAATAGGTTCTTTAAGGAAGCATTTAGAAACTCTTACCCTGATCAGTCTGCAACATCTGAGGTGTCGTCCACTTTTAAAAATAGTTTTAAAGGCTTGCGCCACTGCCTTGCCTGATTTGTTTTTAAAGTTACTACCCAGGCATACTTGGACAGCACATCGATGCACGCCAGTATGTACTTAAACCCATTATTGTACTTTGTATATTGACTCATATCCACTAAATCAGCTTGCCATTGTCTGTCTATGTCAGAAACAATGACAGGATTTCTCTTAAATCGGACTCTAGCTGCTTTGTGTAATGAATAGGGGTCCTGCTTCACAAGCCATTCTGCAACACCTTTCCTGGTGACCTCTTTATCAAGTTTTTTTGCAGCCTTATATAGCTGAGTCACCCCTGTGAAACTACCCACTTTTTTTGCATTAAAATATATATTCTGAAACAGGTGATCATTCATCTTCTTTCATCAACCCCTTGACACATCTGCTAGCTAACAAAACTCTTGTCACCAGTAAAATAAAGTATGTGCTCTTTTTGTTCTTTTAAAAACACTATGACAACCACAAAGTGCAATGCATGATTATATTTTATCTATAAATACACACTTCATAACAGTATTTGAATATTTACTTTATATACTTTATAATACATAAACTAATGCATATAGCTGCTACATACAAAAGGCATAACACATGGCAAGCATGCAACGGATTATATAATATCTTGTTTTTCTACTCTTCAATTTTTACACGCTTCACAATACCCAGAAACAGCAACTTTTGAGCTGCATGTTTTACACAAGCATTGGCATTGTCCACTTCCCCCTTAGTGATGAGGTAGGCACAATACATACACACATATGCCATACACCACTCAAAATAACAAGCCTGATTTTTAAGACATTCTGTTACATCTGAAATGACGTTCACCTTGCATACTGCTCTACGGTTACTGTTTTCCATTACGTCAACATAGAGTCTCCATACAAGGGGTGTCAACTCTTTAATCAGAGTCAGTGTGTTTTCTGCCAGTGAAGCAGCAGCATCTTCAGAGCAGACATTTAATGCAGGCTGCTTTCCAAAGTATATAGGTTCCTCTAAAATGTCCTTTATCACATGGTACATTGTAGACATCAAGACTGTCTGGAATAATGGGAGCATGCCAGTACGTTCCATCTGAAAGTACATTATAATACACTATTTAGGAAAAGCATATGCTAAATCTGGTTTATGAAACACAACAAAAGCGATAAAAGAAGCAAAATTTATGATGTCAGACTCAGACACCCTGTTCTGCCAACCAAACACTAAAAGTCAACAGCAGTACAGATAAAACCACAAAAGTGTATTACATCATAAGGGTTATGCATAAACTCTATAGCAATTTTAAACATTGCTTCCTCAAGAGTAGCCCCTCATCCTTAAAATAATCCACAGTTTCCTTTTGAGGGTCCTCTGGGAGACCATCAAAAGACCTTGGTATGTCTCTAAAAGTACAGACGGTGCTTGTCCTGTAGGTAGATTTAAACCAGGTTGTTTAGCTTTGTGTCTGACTAGTTGGTAAATAAGCCTCTGGATGCACTGACAGGGTGTTTCCCATCGTTGTATACTCTGGAAAAAAACATACAGCACTATGTTTTAGTGGCCTCTCATGCATGGGTGGTTTAGCAAGTGTTAAAATCCAGGGTAACAATATGAACAATATTAAAATGGTAACAAGTAACAGTTTTTTGGTGGGGGGATAAATGTTTTTAACAACGTAAACAGTGTTCCTAAATTTCCTTATATAATTTTTTAAAGGGTCCTTTTTTTGACCAGTGGATCATTTCAGCAAGCAGAGAAGCCAGATTAACAACACGTACAATATCACAAGGTTTTTTCTGCTTTGTAGTACACACACACATGACTATGACGATCATGATATAAAGTCCACAAAGACATTCATCATCTTCCACGAATATATCGGCAATCACTTTAACATTTTCTACAAGTGGTAACACAGATTCATTTATATATTTATCTGTATCCTCCCATACTTCTGGAAGGGCAAACATCATCAGTTCAGAGGCTGCATGTATCTCACAAAGGCAAATGTCATATTGAGGTGAACCAAACAGTGATGGATGACAGTAATGGCTTAGGATCAGATACATAAGCCTTTGGATTCTCTGTACTTGCATCCCACATGATTATCTGCAAAAATAAAATATGACACATGTTGGTACTGAAATGTTTCCATGTAGTAATTTGGGGGTGGAGCGGGTTGGGGTAATTTTTTTACAATATAAACAGGGTTCCTGAATTTCTTTTTAGAAATTTTTTAAAGGAACCTTTGCTGACCAGACGGCTGGCATCTTTTTTAATTTCACTGTCTGTCTGCTGTAACATTTGCATAACTAACCACATGGGGTCATCAGATTTTCTCACATCATTTAAAACATGATTTATAGTTTCCAGGGTACAATTGGTCATATTTAACCCCTGATGCTTCATAGCGATTGTTAAGATCACTGGGTATGAGCTGCCCTATATGTATGGCTTCAGAAACATTTCTGTATGCTTTTTAGACCTTAAGTCATCAAGGACACATGAATGGTTTTTCTGACTCGGATCATCTATCTCACACCCAGGACAGGAATCGACCAATTCACAATGTATCACCTTCTGTATCACTGAAGCAATTACGCCACGGATGGTATGATACATAACGTACTTACAATACATATCGTTGTCAGTTTTGGGGGGTTTACTACTGAGGCCTGGTTTTTCACATGAGGTCCCCTGTCTAATCTCAGTAGAAGAAGAGGGTTGTGTAGTGATCACAGCCTGTTCTGTGACATTTTGAAACATTCTATCACTCTCTGTATTTCTAACATACTGGTTCTCACACATCTCATTAACAACCACATTTGTATCTCTCACACAGCAAAGACAGTCGAACAGTAGATTTGTGGAAAGTCGAATCCATGCTGTCCGAATATGACTGCTGCTCCATCGCAAATCCTTCAGTCTATTAAAGTAAAACAGAAAACAGCATTGGTCCTCTGACTCGTTATGGGTAAGATTTAGTTATACTGCTAACTCTTCTCCCTCAGTTACACCATGTACCCGTGTCACCACTCACATTTTTTTAAATGTTAAATTTTTAAATGTTAAAATGCATTTACCTCATCAAGGCAACTCTTTTCTTCTTCTTCTTCTTCATTTTTCTCATCTTTCACTTTCTTAGCCTGGGCTTGACTGCTTGTGGCTTCATTATCATCATCACCCTCTTGGTCAGAGGCCCCTCTTGGCTGTGTCTTGCATTTCTTTTTCACAACTTTCTCTGATGCTTTTTTTGGCGGTGTCTCACTGACCATCTTCTCTGGCTCCCCCTTCTTGTCACTCTCTGTTTTTGGTTTCATAGTAACTTCTTTTTCGCATCAGATTCACACCCAGCAACTCTTCAAGGTCTTGCAGTGGTGTCTCTTCAGAAGAACAGTCAGATTTAGGATTTTCTGATTCACCAAACTGTTCGGCGAGTTTCTTTTTTATGTCAGACACTCTTCCACTCAACAAGACTTGTGTGGGACATTCTTTTTCACACCTCACATAGTACACATACGTTGGCTTGGGTTGTGGGGCCCCGACAGCTATCTTCTTGCTTGACTTTTCGTCTCCAGACTTTTCATTAGGTGTTGTGACAATCTGGTCTGTTACAGGGATGTTGAATTGAGAAGCGCCGCGCTCTGCCATCTTCTTGCTTGGTTTTTCATCTCCAGACTTTTCATTATGTGGTATGACAATCTGACCTGTTACAGGGATGTTGAAATGAGAAGCGCTGCGCTGTGCCATCTTCTTGCTTGATGTTTTTGATAATCTACTCCAAGTCTATAAAACAGAATCTGAGAAATCTCTCAAAAGCTGTGCCTTCTGGCTTCAAATGCAGGGTTTATATAACGCTTAGCAAGATGGACTGCCCCTTGGTAAAACCATCACCACACCCCATCATACTATACATGGTAACGTGTCAGAGGCACATCTGTTGTAGCCCCTACCCCCCTTTTTCAAAACATAAATATCACACACACACATTTCATTTCAGCCTTTTCCTTGATACTACACAGAGCTGAGGGGGTGAACTATAGGTATGTGTATTCCTTTTTCTGATATATTTTATTCTTTTAATTCATGATAAAAGTATAAATAATTAGTTTTGACGATTGTTGCAATGTTATCCAGAGAAAACTGCTGAACCATCTTATTTACACAGAGGTCCCTGTTTAGCTTATAAATGTTACATGTATACATAAAGCTATCCTTTGATGCAAGTTTGACACAGTCCTACAGATGCAAGTTAAATAATTTTGTATATTGTTACAAAACAGAAAAGGGTACTACACAGGCAGATGAATTTCCTGGGTGGGGGTCTCCACACAGATCTGTGAAACCTCTGCACGATCAGGTTCCTCCTAGATACTTCTTTCTGAAAATATCCTAATCAAAAACACACACATGCCCCTGCAGTTATACACCAGGCCTACAGGGGCACATACCACTACATAAACACTAACTGATTTTTGGGGTGGGAGGAGCACGGTGGTGAAGAGGGACAGGGTTTGAGCCAGGATGGTGGGGGCAGGAGAAGGGGACAGGGTTCGAGCCAGGCTGGTGGGGGTGCAGGAGAAAGGAGGGATGCAGGAGTTCAAGCTAGCATGGTGGGACTCGGGTTGCAGCCAGGATGGTGTGGCAGGGGATCGAGGAGTGTACGAGAAGGAGGGGCGTAAGACGCTTACAAAATGGTGGGTGGTAGGGTTCGAGGAATGTACGAGAATGAGGGGCATAAGACACTTACAAAATGGTGGTGTTATGTCACTTCCAGGGTTTTAGTGTGGGTCATTTCCTGCGCAAAGGGCGGGACATGGGTTCGAACGTATGTGATTTCCTGCACAAGGGCCGGGACACGGGTTTGAGGTTGCATCACTTCCACCAGAAGTGGGCGGGGCTAGCGCATTTTAGGGTGGGACTTCCGGTTTAACAAGGGGCGATTCTGATTGGTCCATTTTAGGCCATGCCCACCTGTCAAATGACGTGGCACACGCTGATTGACTGAAATTTAACATTTGATGAGATATATGAACTTATACTACTTTTATGTGATTTCTTGAGGAATTTCTTCTGTTTTCTGTATTTTAATAGTACATACAGCAGAGAGAAATAGTGCAGAAACTGTGTGAGGTATTTAGAAATAGGTATACATGTCTGTCACTAGAATAACATGATGGAATGCTGCTATACAGAGATTATCTCTGAAGCTGGGTATGGTATTGTTTATTAAAAAGTATAATGGTAAGGTAATATTTTCTTTTTTAAGGTGTGGTGACAGAAATAACATTTATTTTTTCTCAAAAAGTAAGGAAATTAATTGCAAAAAACTGTGTTAATGCAAGAGTTAGGGTTCTTTTGTAGCAAAAAAAGTGAAGAATTTGGCGTTTGGATTTTCAACCCTAACTCCAGCTTCCCCCCACCCAACACCACTCCACCCCCCAGCCTCCATCCCCACTGGCACACACACAGGCAGAAACATACACACACACACACACACACACACACACACACACACACACACACACACAGACACACACACAACACACAACTATTGGGGCAGTACAAGGAAATACAACCAATCACATAGATCTGATCTCCGCAAACACATACACAGAGTGCAACCTATTCAGAGGAGGTTAAACAAAATGGTGCAGGGTGTGCAGCACAAAAGATACAAGAAGAGACTGAATTAGCTTAAGATTCATACCATTGAGCACAAGAGTAGAGCCAGTATATGGTGCAAACTTTCAATTATGTGAAGGGAATTAACAAACTACAACATGATAATATCTTTCAGAAAAAGAGATGTAGAACAAGAAAGGGCAACAATTTGAAGACAGGGGGCAATGCCTCAGAGGTAATGCTAAAGACAATTTTATCACACAGGCTTCTGGATGCATGGATCAGGCTTCCTGACAATGTTGTGGACTAATGAGGAGTGGGCCAATGACACCAATGCACACACCAATGCCAGTTGGTGGGGCGGGCTAAGGGGGTGCAATGGGGGTTTTCAACACTAACACTGAATTTCCTCACTTTTGTCGCTGTGGATCAACCCTAACTGATGCATTAAATGGAGTTTTTGCCGTGTGTGTGTGTGTGTGTGTATATATATATATATATATGAGGCAAAAACTCCATTTAATGCATTAGTTAGGGTTGTTCCACAGAGACAAAAGTGAGGAAATTCGCTGTTAGGTTGAAAACCCTTGGACCCCCTGCCCACCCTCCCAACCAGCATTGGGGTGTGCATTGGGATAGTCAGCCTAACTCTCACCCCATGACATGAGTAAAGCAGCAGAAGTATAGGAGAATTTTTGCCTCTAATTTCCCTTCTTTTTGAGATTGATAACAAGAAATAGTGAATGTAATGCAGTGGCGGAAGCGCGGGGCCATACTAACAGGGACAGCAACACAAACAGAAATGCTAACAGTGGGACACATGGTAACACAAGCGCAAATGAGAACAGAAAGCATAACGCACATGGTGACGTAGACGGGAACGGTCTGCCACGTGATTTGTTGTCACATAGTAACATGGTGCCTGCAAACAGAAATGTCAATGGGCATGGTGACGTAAAGTGAAACAGAAAGATAAACAATACTGTAGACAGAAATGGCAAAAAATAACAGAAACGCAAGTGCAAATGAAAACGCAAAGGATAACGCACATGGTGGCGCAGACATCAACAGTAAGTGAAACGGGTACGGAACTGCAAGCGGAAAGGGCAACAGTAACAGTAATGTAAGCACACAGGCTGGTTTTCTCCAAAACCTGCATAGAGAAAGACAGTGAGTACAAATAATCAATGCATAATAATGAGTATCGGAGCAGAAAATGAGAACTTGGAATACTAAATACGTTATATCTCAGGAACCGTACGACGTAGAAAAAAAATGTAAAAGTCGTATGATTTACAACTGGCCTGGCTAATTTTAATGGGGGCTCAGTATTTTTCCGACGAAAAGTCCATATCTCACACCGTTTCCGAGACACGGGCCCTGAAAGGCACAGCGAACGCCGTAATGTTATCCTATAGGGAAAAAAGAGAAGTTCGGAGTGCCATAACTTTGCCTCCCTGTAATATTTTTTCACCAAACTACTGAAAGGCACATCTGTGGGCTGTTGGCTGTCTTCCCTCCAAATTTCAGGAAAAAAGACCAAACCGTTATTTTGCAGCAGGGATCCAAAGGATTTCTGTAGAGCGTCGGGTGCCGTAATGTTATCCTATGGGAAAAAATGTCAACTTTGGAGTGCCATAACTTTGGCGCCATGTAATATTTTTCCAAAACATCACTGAAAGGCACATCTGTGAGATGTCATCTGCGTTCCTTCCAAATTTCAGCCCAAAACTCCCAACCATTCTTTTGCAGCGGAGTGCCAAAGAATTACTGTTATTTTGGACGTAGTGTCGCAAAGTAGTGTCGTGATTTGCGAAATCTTTCGCAAAAATTTGCGACACATTCGTGAGTGCGACACTACTTTGCGACACTACTTTTTCCAGAAATTTGAAAAACATATTTCTGGGGTGTTTTACCCCAAAATAAAGACATGGCTAGCATCCTCAGGGCCCGACTAGGTGAATACAAAAAAGAATTAGCTTGCTAGAGGGTCTCAATTTTAAATGACAAGCATTTTTCTGATCACTAACTGAAAACAACATGGTGGATATGCGACAGTAACAGGGCCATTTGCGACACTAAAAAGTGCATTTGCGACACTGTCGAACTTTTTAACTTTTCCCATTGACTTATAATGGGAAATTGTTTTTTGAATAACTTTTGAACCATTTAATATTTTTTCACAAAATATTTGAAAGGCACATCGGGGACCCCAGCTGCATGTTCCCTGAAGATTTCGGGCTGGTCGTGCAAACCATACGACCTGTAGGCACGACCGTAGAATTCCAGAAAAAGCGTAAACATGCGCACAGATCATGCTTAATATCTCTGCAGCCATATATCTGACTGACACAAAACTTGGCAGAACCCAAGGCCTTTGGTTCTTGATCATGTATTCCAAATTTCAGGCAAATCTGTCAAACAGTTGCAAAGTTATTAAGGTGCAAAATTTGGGGTTTAACATAGAAATGGCTCCTCAACCCTAACTATAGTGGCACTACCGTGTCACTATAATATATATAATATATATATATATATATTTAAAGGTCCAATGGACACTGGGGGATAGGGGAACCACAGTGTCACTGTTAGGTTCTAATCATTGAGCATGAAAATGGGGGATTTAGCACCCCCAGTATTTTGTTATGCTTCTGGGGGCCAGGGTGCTGATAGGAAGAATTGAGTAGGCGTGATATACATAATGTAAGAAAAGGAAAAAAATCTGTAAGTGCGACACTGGGGGGGGGGTTGGGCACCCCTAGTGTCACTGTTATTTTTGGGGGGGTGTAGGGTCGTGTGTGTTGAGAGGCAGGGTTTGGTGGAGGATATGCATAATTAAAAAAAAGAAATCAGTGGTCAGGGCAGAACACAGCACACTCTGCCATGACCAAGATGGCCGTCGCACTGCACTGCACATGAGCTAGTGTCGCGCATGTGCAGCATAGTTTTAGCAGCCATCCTGGACACAGTGTAGTGTGCTGTGTTCTGCTGTGGCCACCAAAAAAATAGTGCAATGTGACTTCCAACCAAGACAACCAGTGGAGTGCTTCACTGGCCCGGAGATGACTGTATTTAAACTCCCGCATGTTGTTCATTCAGAAGAAATGCACTGTCTGTTTTCTTGTTAGCAAGAGGTCTGCAGAGCTATGCTCACTGCAGCCCTAAAAACAGGAATGGCATCCAAATAAGAAACAGTGGCAAGGAAAGACATATGTGATCAGAAAGCTGAAAATAAGCTGAACTCAGTACACTAGAACAGGAAATATAAAGTGGGAAAACCAGAACCAAAGGAGGGGGAGATGTAAAGAAAAAGGCAAAATAATCTAAACTGAAAATCAAAAGTAAGGTTTTATTGAGGCCAAAACTTTTCATAGTTCTCAATGTAAAAATTAAAAAAATTCTCAATGAACATTGGAACTTAAAACCTTACTTATGAATTTCAGCTGAGTCTATTTTGTTCTTTTCTTTATATCTCCCCTCTTTTGTGGTTCTGGTTTGTGCCACTTTATATTTTCTATTCTAGTGTACCAAGTTCAGCTAATTTTCAGGTTTCTGTTAACATACAGTATGTCTTTACATTGCCATTGTTTCTTATTTGAATGCCCCTCCTGTTTTTCTCTTATTAATCGCTGAATATTTTTCAGAAAGGGAATGAACCCTGTGGTTTTTAAATATGAGGTTATGTGATTAGCATTAACTGTTATTTTCTTACAGGTGCTAATACTACAGCAGCCTAGTATTCTTCTGTTTATGTGCTGCACAGTAGTCCTTTAGTAGGCTTGCATTCTTTATGATGGTTACAATTGCATGCTTTAGTGTGCATTTTCATGAGACTCAATTTTTTGTATCTATGGGGCTTGGATGTTCTGAGCCATTTGTAATAGCATGCTTTATTGTGAATTTGCATGGGGTTGTATTTCTACATTTATGAGGCTTGGATGATCTGAATCTTTTGGTTTCCAGCATTTTTTGTGCATGTCACCCGATTTCCATAACTGTTTCCACTGACAAATGTGTTTGGGTATTATTTGAGACATTTTGAATGGGTGACTTTTGTATTTATCACTGAGCCACCTTCTTTAACAAATCCCACCTAGATCACCATTGCATATGATTGCTGGGGAGTATACATTTACAGACAAGATTTTTCTCAGTACACTGAAGCCAGTTAAGACTTAGCACTATCTATGATCTTGTATGACTATTTTTAATGAGTCCAGTAATTTCTGGCTTTTTATAATTCAAAAAAGAAAATACTTTGTTTCTCGCAAAACGTTTTCTGAGTTATCACTCAGCCACCTTACTTTCCCCTTTATTTCTGAATGAACACGCTACCACCATTCAGGTTCAAGGTGGGGGGGGGACTTTTTCATGCATCTGCATGCAAAAATCTTTTTACAGTAATCTGAAAATAACAGAAAAAGTGTGACACTTCATAATTGAATTGATGGACTCAATTTTCAAAATGTTTAAACTGATGAAAGGGACCCTCACCCACAGCCCCAACCTGTTTATAAATGATCATGTTAAGAAAATTATTCACAGTGATCTAGCAGTCCTACCCCTCCCCAGCTGCAAAATGCCCATAAAGTAACATGTTAAAGAACCCATTCCCTGGTGGCCTAGAGGACCCCAGCAGGTAGTGCCCACCACCCCGCTCCTCCCATCCTGAACTCCAAGCCTGAGACTGGCACAGCACTCCTCTCACCACCACAGTCAGCCACTGACTGAACTGTCACTGAATAAGTACTGTATACAGTACAAGCTCATTGGCTGACCTCTTGAGTGAGCTGTCAGTCAATGAGCGCATACTGCATAGAGTACATGATTCTTGACAGATGAGTCGGCAGCCTGACATGGTAGTGAGACGAGGGCTGTGCTGATTGCCAGCTCAGGGTTTGGGATGGCGGAAGTGGGGTGGTGGGTACTAACTGGTGGGGGGGGTGGGGATCCACTAGACCACCAAGGATGATTACATTAACATGGTAATTGATAGGCATATCAGGGATGGGGGGCCACTAGATCACCATGGAATGGTAACATGGTAATTGATGGGCATATCAGGGCTAGGGGGACTGCTAGATCACCAGAAAATGGTAACATGGCAATTTACAGGCATACTGGGGATTGGGAGGACTGCTAGATCACCAAGGAATGGTAATATGATAATTGATGGACATATCAAGATTGGGGGGACCATTAGATCATAAGGGAATGGTAACATAGTAATTGATGGGAATATCAGGGTGGGTGAGCCACTAGATCACCAGGGAATATGACATGAATGCTTTTGGGGGAGATCAGAGATTGGGCAGGGGGTGCTAGACTACCAGGGTAGTTACCTACTTTACCCATGGTATCATTATTGAACTGTACATACAGCCCCAATGACACACACCTGACCAGGTGCCAACTCTGCCACTGCCACACAGTTGTTCTTTCGACCCCCTCATGACACCCCTGTGCCCCTTCCACGCTTGGTCCCCTCTTGTCCAGCAGCTTCACCTCATGCACCATCCCAGCCCAGCTAGTATTGCACTTGGAGAGGGTCTAGATCCCTACAGCAAGCCCCGCAGGTGCACCAACTTTTTGGTGCAGCAAGTGACTTATGGCAAAACCTGGGAGTTTGACAAATGGGAAACTGTTTTTTACAGAATTGGGTGCAGGGTCCCTGGCACATTTGGAGTGTGCTGCATCCCTGAAATTACACAACGTACAGCACTCTATGGGATCTTTGAAAATCCAGCCTGATATCACTGTCCATTCTCTCACCTTTATTTATGTATGACATTCTGTATAGCTTTCAGTTGTTGGGGTTTCTTTCCCATGGATTGACACATTAGATTTTCTTCCCTTTCTTTATGCTGTTCTATTTATGCATTTATTTGGGAATAACAGAATTGATTGACACTCTGTAATTAACTTGATTTCTAATAACTGATATTGTGTTTTGGAATTAATTTATGAAGAAAATAAGGAGTGTTTTGCCATGTTTTTCAAACAGTAACAATGCATAATCTATGCAGTCGTTGTGATCGTAGGGGGTGTGAGACAGAGATTTCACTCTACTTTTTTTTTTCTGGCTACAGCTGCAGAAGTGAACCAGACTGATTGGAGGGTGGGGTTTGTAGCCCTCAGGAAAAAATATTTTAAAAGTTAATGCTGTGCTCCAAATCCAGAAGTGAACCAAAAGTGAGCGTGGAGCTTGAGAATTGTACGCTGATGACAGGGGAGTGAACAGCACTGTGGTGAATGTCCAGGACCATATGTGCTTGTGCTTCATTTCCACTCTGGAAGGACACAGTTTAGAACTACGGTCACAAGCTTCAACAGCCCCTTCTTCTATTATGTGATAACAATACGTCAGCATGGTGACATCACCATGCAGCCATAAAAATTAATTGTAGGAAATTCTATTCTTTATTACTAGTCATTAATGATTGGTTGTTCACCTACCCAAAAGTCATAATGCTCTGCTTTCAACATACATATCTGTTCAACAACAGCATGTTGTGAAGTCATGATCAAAACTAGGGCTTCATGGCAGGTTCTGTATAAGCAGCAGGGAGAAGATATAGGCCAAGTAACAACAATCCAGTTCAAATGAAAGATTTTTAGTGGTAAAGCATGGAATGTCCTGAAATTCAAATTATTGGGAAGTGTTACATAACTGAGTTCAGCTGATGCCAAGTGGAATGTTTTCCTGGTAATAGGGAAATATTATCATAAGCTCTAATAAATAATGACTGGGGAGGGCAGAAGATTTTTGTTCTCAGATGGGACTAAGGAAAATGGAAACTGTTTTATTACCACATTGTAACAGAAACATAGAATTTGACAGCAGATCAGGACCACTTGGCTCATCCATTTCTCCCTACCTACACTGTTACATCAAACCATGCCTGATCTACAGCTCTCTCCATCCCCCTTCCTTTCCATTATGATTCCTTTGTAATTATCCCATACATTCTTGAACCCCACCACTCTTTTGCCCCCACCACCTCTGCTGGAAGGCTGTTCCAGAAATCTGCCTCACTTTCTGTGAAGAAGTACTTCCTCACATCTCTCCTGAATCTACACCCCTCCAGCTAAATAGCATGCCCCTTTGTTCCTGAGCACCTTTTCATCTGCAAAATACTACCGTCTTGTACTTTGTTTATCCCTGTGTGGTATTTAGAGGTCTCTATCATATCTACCCTTTCCTTCATCTGTTCCAGGGTGTACATATTCAGGTCTTTTAGTCTCTCCTCATATGGCATTTGATGCACACACTGTGCCATTATAGTTGCCCTCCTCTGGACTGCCTCAACTCTGTCTATATCTTTCCAGAGAAGTGGTCTTCAGAACTGGACCCAATATTCTAGGTAGGGTCTGAGACAACACGATCTCCCTCTTTCTGCTGGTGATACCCCTCCCTATATACCCCAGCATCCCACACTCCCTCTCTACTGCCTTGTCGCACTGCCTGGCCATCTTTAGGTCATCTGATATGATTACCCCCAGGTCTTTTTCCTGCTTGGTGGTTACCAATACCACTCCACCCATTTTGTACTCTTTCCCTGGGTTTCTGTGCCCTAAGATCATTATTCTTCACTTTTTTTGCATTGAAGCCCAGCTGCTATACCTGTGACCACTCCTCTAGTTTTCCTAGGTCTCTGCTCATTCTTTCCAGCCCCCCCTGTAGTGTCCACCCTATTGTGGAATTTGGAGTCATCTGCAAAGAAGCAGGCCTTCCCTTCCAGCTAACCTGCAATGTCACTTATAAAGACATTAAATAGGACCGGTCCCAGCACTAATCCCTGAGGCATCCACTGGTCACCCTCCCTTCCTTGACGTGAACTCCATTTACCACCACCTTCTTTCACCTATCTGCTAACCATTTACATATCCAGTTTACCACCTTTTGACCCACTCCTAAGCTACCCAGCCTGCTTACTAGTCTCCCATTTTGAATGGTGTTGAATGCCTTACTGAAATTTAGGTAGGCCATGTCCACTGCTCCACGCTGATCTAGTTCCTTGTTCACCCAGTCAAAGAAATCTATCATATTCATTAGACATGACCTCCCCCTTGTGAAACCATGCTGCCTTGGGTCTTGTAACTAATTAGATTCAAGATATGCCAAACTCCTTTGCTTCAGCAGTGATTTCATTAACTTTCCATCAATGTCAGGATGACTGGCCTATAACTGCCATCTTCTTTCCTGCTACCACATTTGTGTAGTGGGACTACATCTGCCCTCCAGTCCTCTGAAATCACTCCTGTTTCCAGTTAGCTGTTAACTAGAACTATCAGAGGTGCAGCCATTATTTCCCTGAGCTCCCTCATTACCCTTGGATGTACTCCATCTGGCCCCATTGCTTTGCCCACTTTCAGATTAGCAAGTCCTTTCAGGACTCTCTCCTCCAAAAAAGTATTAGTGTCCACCTCCCTTCCTCCAAAGCTTTTGTTACTTATTTTGCAGCCCTTTCCCTATTCCTGAACAAAAGTATTTGTTCAGGATGTCTGCCTTTTCCAGATTCCCCTCTGCTCAGTCCACCCTTCCCTTTTTAACCTTACAATCCTAATCTTGATCTTCCAGTTTTCAATTATATATCTAAAAAATGTCTTGTCCACTTTTGTTACCCCCTGGTCTATTCTCTCTTCAGTTTTTGTCTTTGCACTCCTTACTGCTTTCCCTGCCTCCTTCTTTTCCCCCAATACACCTCCATATCCTCCTCCCTTTGAGTCTCCTTATACCCAGGGCCCCTAGAATTCTGTAGCCGCAGAATTTTGCACAGAACTTGCACTCTACCACAGAACTTCTGCAGTTCCGCAGAATTCACTCTTCTTGGTGATTTTTTATTATTTCTGTTTATCCAAAGAATCTGGTTCTCTTCCCCTCTTTTTATAACCAAACACCCCCATATGCTCAGAGTGTGATGTTATTATTGCTATAACATCATACATTAGCTAATGAAATGACTGCAATCTGCAACAGATATGAACAGTCACTTATCTACCACAGCTCCCACTGCCAGAGATGTTGGCAAAGCACATCAGGCATGATGATATTTGCGCAACCTGCACTACAGCCTAATACAATTTTCAGTCTAACATTATTACACTAGATCCAGCTTAAACAAAACCTTGTCAATGGCACAGACCTGTTAAGTCCATACCTCACTTTGTACAAGCTTATTTATGCCTTTAAGGTATTGAGATGCCATCTAAAATGAATAACTGGTAAAACGAATTTAACTGCCATTTTATAATATAATAAAGTAATTATGCCCAGAAAAGAGGAATATGATAATGTGTAGACCTGTTGAAAGAATAGACCTGTTAAATAAATAATTGCACTGTATGCATTTTTGCCAAGGTTATTGATTACATATTGTCATTGGTTGATAGAATCACCTAAAAGTTATGGAGAAATGTGTGCAGGGACAGCTGTTGGGCCAAAGGGAAGCATGCTGTGTTTCCGTGCTGGCAACTCAGATTCAGAGATTAGCTCTGGGAGCTGGCTGGGCAGCACAAGGATTGGTGGAACACATCACTGCTTGGAGCCTGGGAAGGTATGGTGCAGTGTTCTGTCACATGGGGGACACATTGTGATGGGCTGAAGAGCACTATCTCACTATCGGTTCACATGCATGGCATGGCCTGATGGTGTTACGTAGTGTGTCTGGGGAAGCAGGTTGACATGAAAAATGAGTTTTGTAATAACTCCTCTATTCCATTTATTCCATTTCCAAATGGGACCTGTATGAATGAGGATGCAATTTCAAGGAAATATATATATATATATATATATATATATATATATACACACACACACACATATACAGTATCTCTGTCTCTCTCACTATACACACACACAGAAACACACATATATCTGTATGTATGTTACAGACTGCATATACATATATAAGTGATACACAGTAGAGACCTCATTAGTGGGATAGATAGCATGCATATAGAAATAACTTATTTATCACATAAGGTCCCCTCTGCATATGTCATTTATGCAATAGGCTAGGTCCTTAAGGGAGAGACATTTTTTTTGCTTTTTTAGGCAAAAAAATTATTTCTATAAGTCTGTTATTTTTTGAAATAGTGTTACTGTACTTTCCACCACCCTGATTGCTATAACCATTGCCATGAAAGTGAAGTCAGAATGACAAGCTGTCACTGTGATGTGGTAGTTTCTTAGTGCTGCAGAACTTCCTCAGAAATTACAAACCACCGCCACAGAAGTTCTGTGGCAAATGGTAGTCTTGCCACAGAACTTGGTCCCACTGTGCTGCAGAAAAGTAGGGGCCTTGCTTATACTTTCTGAATGATACCATTTTAGCAATTATCTTTTCAGCCACCTCTTTTGAGAACCATAGTGGCCTCTCTTTCCTTTTGCTCACTTGTTTGATGCAGAGGTTTGTTGCCTTTAATATGCTCCCTTTTATCTTTGACCAGTTCCTCCACCCCACTCATGTCACCCACTCCTGCGAGGTCATCCCTGAGGCACTCACCCACATTTTTAAAATCTGCCATCCTGAAGTCCATGACCCATGCCCTTGTATGGTTCAATACTGCAGCCATCCTTATGCTGAACCACACAGCATGGTGATCACTGGTCTGCAAGTGGCCTCCCACCTTGATGTCTGCTACACTATCCTGTTAATGAGTATCAGGTACAGTATTGCCTCATCATGAGTGGGTTCACTGACAAATTGTCTGAGGAATGCCACCTGCAGAGAGTCCAGGATGTCCATGTTTCTTGCTGAAGCTGCTGCTGGGAGGCTTCAATCCACATCTGGCAGGTTGAAGGCCCCCTTCAGCAGCACCTCCCCCTTTTCTGCCATATTGCCAATGGCTCCCAAATTAACTTATCTAATTTCTCCCTCTGTGCTGGAAGTTTGTAGAGCACTCTAATGTGAATAGTGGCTCCATTCCCCATCTCCAGAGAGACCCACAGTATCTCTGTCTCCCCTGTATTCCCTGTATCTTCACAGAATTTATGCTTTCACTCACATAAAGCACCACACCTCCTCCTCCCCCCCCAGTTGTTCCTGAACAGAGTAAAGCCTGGTATGGCCATGTCCCAGTCATGGTTTTCAGTGCACCATGACTCAGTAATAGCCACAATATCCAGGTCAGTCTCTGCTATGATGGCCTGTAGGCCTGGAATCTTATTTCCTAGACTTCTAGTACTCTCACACATGACCTTCCAGATTTTCTTTCCACTCTGCTTGTTGCCCCCCTTTTTTCCTTTTTGCCCTCCCTCCTTCCCACCACTCTTTTTAATGCTCCTGTTCCTTTCCCCCTTTATCTCTACCACCCTGCTCACTTTATTAATTTGCACCCTGGGGGATTCCTCTTCCCTTGGGTTCTCCTTACTTTCTACTGCAGCCTATTTGGGGAGACATTTTCTGACTTGCCAATTCCCTCTGCCACTCCCCTTGACTAATTTAAATGTTCATCAAAGTAACATTTAAATTGTCCACTGAGGATGGCAGTTCTCATCCCGGATGGATGCAGGCCATCACCTCTGCATTGGTCCTTATCCTCCAAGGTGAGTCTGCAGTCCCCAGTGTAGATGAACCCTTGTTTTCTGCACCATTCCTTTGGCCATGAGTTGAAGCTCCTGGTGTGGAGTTCCCTCTCCTGTCCCCTGTCATATATAGGCAGCACCTCCGCAAAAGTCAACTGAGTGAGCAACCTGCCTAAGACCCCTCCCCAGATCCCTAAACTCCCCCAGCACTATCCCAGCCCCATCCCTAGCCAGGTCATGAGTTCCCAGCTGGACAAAGACATCAGGCTCTCCTGCCCATCCTGCTGCATTAGCGATCTGCAGGATTCATTTCCCATCCCTCTGGGCCATGACACCAGTAGGAAACCAACCTGTGTCTCATCCCTTTCCTGTTCCCAAATCTATTCCCCTCACAATTGAGTCTCCCACCAGAAGTTGCTTCCTCCTCCTCCTATGGGGTCCTCTACCACCTTCCTTGAGGTCTCACCTATGGAGGGCCCCCACATTCCCTTGGTCACTACCGTGGGTGCTTCCTCCTATGATTGTAAGTGCTGAATCTGATGAGGCTGGACAATAAACATCTTTAGTGGAATAGCAAATTAATTATGGATGTAATGCTAAGAAACATAGAATTTGTCAGCAGATAATGACCTCTTGGCACACACAGTCTACCCTGATCATCTTTGCCTATAATGTCACCACAGACCCAATGTGATCTACAGCTACTTGCCCCCCCACCACTTTCCTACTAAGATTCCTTTGTGCCTAGCCCATGCATGCTTGAAGACACCACTGCTTTCACCCAATCACCTTTGCTGGTAGACTGTTACAGGTGTCTACCACTCTTTCAGGGAAGAAATACTTCCTTACATCCCTTCAATATCCCCTCTGTTTCAGCTTCACTGAATGTCCTTTTGTTCTTACACGCCATTTCTTCTGAAGAATACTCCCCTCCTGTATACTTGTTCACCCCCATGAGGTACTTATAGATTTCTGTAATGTTCCCCCAGTCTCTTCTAGGGTGTACCTTAGTCTCTAGTCATATGGCTTAAGATTTAGCCCCCTGTACCATTTTAGTTGCCCTCCTCCAGACAGACTCTACTAGGTCTAGCTTCTTCCTGAGATGTGGTCTCCAGAACTGGACACAGTACTCCAGGTGGGGTCTCACAAGTGACTGATACAGTGATTACACCACCGCTCACCTTTTACTGGTAATTCCCTTCCCTATGCACCCCAGCATTAGAGATGCAGCAAATTTAAATTCCGCCGGCGAAGTGAATGCAAAGTGGACACTACGCGTTGCCACTCCACTACAAGGAGTGGGCAATGCAAAGTGTTCACTTTACCTTGTCATTACCACTTCACATTAAGGTGGAATGGCAATGCAAAGTGAGGTGAAGTCATTGTTTTTAATGGACTTTGCGTTCCTCATTATGATTCTAAGTGATCCACTTGGTGTTTCAGATTTGGCAGCCCCCCACACATCACATGGCTTACAGTACTGTAAGTCACATGCTGTTTAGCTAGGCAGGAAGGAAGTGAGTCATACAAGCAGACACTTTTTCTTTCTCCTGTGCAGATGGAGAGAGAGGAGTGTGTTTTGTGACTGCTGATACTTTGAGATCAGAGCGAGGAGGAGATTTAAACTTTGATTTAGACCCAACAGCTTTTTTAAAAGCTACATTTTTTTCTTTTCTGTACTCTTTTTTACTTAATTTGTTCTATCTGTAAATTTAATTTTTCTTACCTTTATAAGTAGTTAGTTGTTTGTTCCCCCCCCCCGGAAGCAGGACCAGCACCGCCTCCTGTCTTGACTCTGAGGCAGTTGAACCACCACCACCAATTCCAGTACCAGGTCCTCTGGAGCAGGATGTGCCTTTTCCCCTGGGCCCAGGTATGGATCCCATCCCTGTTCAGCAGCATGACCAGTCGGCTGCCAGTTAATCTGGCCCTCCCCTGCCTGTGCCTGGTTTTCCCCACACCTCTATTGTTTGGCAGTTTTTTTGACTGTGTCAGGGGGACAGCAGTGTGGTCAGGTGCTGCCTATGTGAGGTGGAGGTGCACCATGGCCCCTGGGGACTCACCTGGGGACTGGGGGCCAGTACACCCATATGCTCAATCACTACCAGTTGGAGAGGCAGGCTGCCACAGAATGGACCATGCCTGCACCTGCTGGCCGTTCTGTGGCAGAGGGTGCAGCTGTGCATGGCAGCATCCCTAAGAAGAGGAGGGCTACAGCAGTACCTGCTGCTCCACCAGGATTGCATAGAGGGACATCAGTTGCAAATTATGTCAATGCTGGAACTGCTGCTGGATCACCATGGGATCCCACATTAGGTTTTTTCCCCTCACACCATGTGCCCCCCACACCTTCCTTGCTGTGTTATAAAATGTATTCCTCCACCATCCCAGACCCTTGTATGTAATTATGCCCTTTTTTGTTGTTGTCCATATGCGTGACACTTTGTATTCTAAGCAGTGCAAGTATACTGTGCTAAACTGCATGTGTGCAGTCAGTCTTCTTTCCAGTCTGTGTATGTACTGCAGACACTGTCTAAATCCCTGACTTAAAAACACTTATTACTGAGTACAATGGTGGAATAGTGAAGCCCTGAGAGATATTACAGAACAGGCTTACAATACACCTAAGTAACTAGTAAAAAAATGAATGTTGTGATTTGTGACGTAATTGTAAATTGTGATTTGTGACTGCATTTGTGACTGTGATGATTAAGAAATGTGAATGCTATGGCTGTACTTCCTCGGGCCCCAATGAGGTGTGGCACAAAACACCCCGACTTAAAAACACTCATTAATGAGTACAATGGTGGGGTGGTGAAGCATGGAGAGATACTACAAAACAGACTTAAAATACATCCAAGTAACTATTAAAAAAAAAAATATATTGTGATTCGTGATGTGATCATAAATCATGATTTGTGACTGCATTTGAGACTGTGATGATGAAGAAATGTGAATGCCTACGGCTGTACTTTATCGGGTCCCGATGAGGTGTGGCACAAAACTCCTCGACTTAAAAACACTCATTAATGAGTACTTTGGTGGGGTGCTGAAGCATGGAGAGATACTACAAAACAGGCTTACAATACATCCAAGTAACGATTAAAAAAGATTAATGTTGTGATTCATGACACGATCATAAATCGTGATTTGTGATTGTGATGATGAAGAACATGATTTGTATCAATAGTGACTCGTAATGATGGTCCTAACTTAAAAACACATATTAATGAGTACAATGTTCATGCAGAGTTATGCACCACACCTGTCCAGTACTCTGAAGGGAAGCCAAAGAAATAACTGTGACTTAAGATAGAGATGCAGATTGGGCCCTAAAGAGATGCAAATACACAGACAGATTAAGGTTGCACTGCACACTGAAGAGATGCAGATGCAAAGGCACAACACCTAACCAGTGCTCGCCATCAGAAATTCAAATCTGAAAAATAATTCCTTTGCGGTTGGGGTGGGCCACGAGGCGTGTACTGCACTGCTGCAGTAACAGTCACTAGTATAATAAAGATACCACAAAGAAGTACAAAAATTGCACAGCTGCAGCGGATAGCAGGTTTACGTTGCTGAAATTATGTGACACAATAAAAGGTGTCTGATTTGATGACATGCGTCACACACATACTCACACACACTTTAAGTAATGCTTAGCAAATTGAAAACTTTAGTAATATAACCACAAATTTTAAACAAACTAAAATTATGCACTGCTGCACCACAACAATCAGCAAAAAAATGGCAAGAATTATTGAAAATATTACTTTGTGTACATTAACACAGTTATACAAGAAAAATATCACCAAAACAGAAAGCACTGTCTTTTTTTCCAAGTTCATCTACCTACACCACAGATACGCACCTCCCCCAAAGCACACTTCCACTGTCTCTCAGTACACAGACTGAATATTGTACATTAGCATTGAAAATCCACACACAAACAATAAATGCTCGATGATATGAGCACAGGAGGGTTTCTTATAATCGATGAACTAAAGTTTCAGCAAAACAAATGACCCCAAAAGGCTTTTTTAACAGCTTTTAGAAGGTTTGAATCACAAAGCTTTCAGAGCAGATTGTCTCCTACAGCTTCATAAACACACTAACCCAAACCTGAGGCTGTGCAGAACAATCTAGAGCTCATGTGACCCGAAATCCCATGAATCACTGCAAAATTCACCTTTGGAGCTTAAAAACAAGGCGAAGTGAGGCAGAATACATTGTTTTCAATGTACTGCACCTTAAAAATTGGTGGAGTAGTGGTTTGGGAAGGCGGAGTAATGTGAAGTCATTGTTTTCAATGGACTTCACGTTACCCATTAATAACGCAAAGTACTCCGCTTCGCGTTGCGGAGCACTCTGCGGATTCGCCTTCACTCCACGGATCACTTCGCGGAGCGAATTGTGGCCACTTCACCCACCACTACCCAGCATCCATCTGGCACTGTGTACTGCCTTGTCACACTACCCTGCCACCTTGAGGTCATCGGATATGATAACCCCAATGTCTCTTTCTTGAATTGTGACTATCAATGCCTTTACCCCATTTTATACACTGGCCCTCAGTTTCTGTGCCCTAGGTGCATGAGCTTGCAGTTTTTTGCAAAGAAGTGCATCTGACATACCCTTTATCACTCCTTCAGTTTTCTCAGGACTTTACTCATTTTTCTCCAGCTTCTATGAAGTATCTACCCTATTGCAGATTTTGGTGTCTTCTGCAAAGATATATACTTTCCCTTCCAGCTCTTCTGCAATGTTGCTTATGAAGACATTGAAGAAGAGGACCTGTCAAAGTATTGAAACCTGAAGTAACCTGCTGATCAGTCTTCCATCATTAGAATGAGTGCTGTTTACCACCACACTCTGTTCCCTCTCCATCAACCAGTTCCATACCAAGTTTACCACATTGGGTCCCACCCCTAATTTGCATAGCTTCATTATAAGCCCCTGAGTGGTATGATGTCAAAGGTCTTGCTGAAGTCTAAGTAGGCCATGTTATCTGCCCCACCATGATCTATTTTCCTGGTCACTTAGTAGAAGAATTCTGTTAGGTTTGTCTGTCATGACCTCTCCACCATGAATCCATGCTGCTTCGGATCTTGTTCCCCACTAGATTCAAGATACCTCACTAGCCATTTTTTACTAGTGTTTCCATCAACTTCTCCACCACAGATGTTTGAATGGCCAGCCTATAGTCACCAGCTTCCCCCTTGCTGCCACTTTTATGAAGCGGGATTACATCTGCCATCTTCATGTTCTCTGGATCCTCTCCTGTTTCCAGTGAGTTGTTGAATAGAGCTGTCAAAGGTGCAACTTTTATCTCCCTGAGCTCCATCAGCAGCACAATTGGATGTATCCCATCTACCCCCATAGCCTTATCCACTCTCAGACTTGCAAGTCCTCTCAGGACTCATTCCCATGTGAATGGACTTGTGTCTACCTCCCTCCCCCCAGTGTTTCTGCTGCTTCTGTGTGGCCTGTCTCTCTCCACTGCAAAGACTGAGCAGAAGTATCTGTTCAGGATACAGTATCTGCCTTTTTTATGATCCTCCTCTGCCTAGATTCTCACTGCCATTTTTATCCTGACAATCCATTATCTTCTCTTCCTCTTTTTGCTTATGTTGCTGAAGAAGGTCTTGCCCCTTTAGCTACCACTTTGGCTATCCTTTCCTCTGTTTGTGCCCTTGTGCCCCTCACCATCATCCTTGCGTCCCTATATTTTGCTGGTACACCTCCCAGTCTTGTTCCCTCTGCATCTTCTTGTACCTCCTCAATGGCACCCCTTTGTTCTTTACTTTTGAAGCTACTTCCCTTAAGAATCAGCTAAAGGCAGCCTAGAATTCCATATGAAAAAACAGCCATTTGAAAAAGGCAACCAAGATTTCCATTTTAATTTTTTTTTCTACAGAACCAGGACTCCTTATGGAAGGAAACAATACATGTCCATTCAGTTGAACCAGCAAAGTAAATTAGAATATATCCAGCAATCCACAATTACTAGGAAGAAGTAAGATCTTCAGAGTATTGGTGTGGTCTTCTGTAATTTACAATATAACCAGGGACCCAGTTTCTTCTATGTTATTGCAGATTATAATTTTCTTTACAGAATAATTGTCACTAGGGCTTCAACATGTCTACTGAAACTCAAATATAGCAAGGGATTTATGCACTAAACATGATCCTCTGGTTTGCTGTGGAATTAAGTCAATAAGATGACAGATGCCAGCATTCCCTTTGGGTGAAATGTGCCAGTTATTCAGTTGACCACAGTTGTGAATCACTGAAGATGAAAGATGATTTATAACATTTGAAACCTCTTTGCTGGGTATCATGGGAGCAATCTCAGTATCAGCACAGAAATAACAGATTTTAAACTGAAACTGAAGCCCATAGTGAAAATGACTACAGTAAGAAATGAAAAAAAAATGTCATTTACTAATACATTATAAAAGGTATTTGCTCTGCACTGTCTGTGAAAGAAAAAAGTATAACTCAACAGAACTAACAAACTGTTTTGCTAGATATGGGTTACAGGGAATGTAAAAGCTGCAAATTAGTGAATGCTGTTGTGTTGACAAGCATTTATAGCTATGAAGAAAATTCCTAGGTCCATGACTTCTCTGAAAACATTATATAATCGAATGATGTAAACAAATAGATCAAGTTTTAAAGACAAAAAAAAAGAAAAAAGATATCAACTCCCTAATGCCTGGAGTCATGGGTAGTAAATACAAATCACCCAGAAGGAATAATACTGCCACTATGTGCAGTCTTGGCTTTGGCCTATTTATTATACTGGTAGGCTGGAGTGCTTAGGCAGGAGCACACAGGTACCACACCTGTGGTGTCAGTGTGGGGTGGCAGGCAGTAGGAGTCTCTGGCCCAGACGCATATTTCCAGTGCCCCTAAGGACTGTGTGTGGGTACCGTCTAGATAACAAACATATATCAGGTAATTTGCTTGTGCCTTTTCTTGAGGATTCTCCTGTGCTCCCTATATGTCATTGACAAGTGTGTATTACTGCAACAGTATCAAAGTACCAGAGTCTCTGAGAGATGTGCAACTATTCCACACCAGCAATACTCATTAATAGAGATGTTGCAAAATTTTAATTCACCGATGAAATTGCTGCAAAATCGGCAATTTTGCCGCACAAAATATTTTGAGACATTGCAAAATTTAACCCACAATTTCACTCACATCTGCATAGGCCCATTCTTTAATTTATACACCCCTTGGTATCTAGTGGTCCTCCCTGGCTGATCACCAACTGAATTCAAATCAAGAACCCTTCCCTCCAGTCACCCTATCTTTGTAGAAAAAAACACAACAATCTCCTCCCCAGTCTCTGGTGTCTAGTGGTCCCCCCCTTGGCCAATCACCAGCTGAATTCAAATCAAGAGAACCCTCACCACAGACACCTTAAGCCCTGGCCCCCAATCTTTGAAAAAAAAAATCCCCTCCCATGTCTCTGGTGTCTAGTGGTCTCTTCCTGGCCAATCACCGACCAAATTCAAATCAAACCCCCCAGTCACCCTCAGCCCAGACCTCCAATCTTTGAAAAAACAAACAAAATAAAAAAAATTCCCCTCCTTGTCCCCGGTGTCTGAGTGGACTACCTTCACCTGATCATTTGTCAGAGCCCACCCCGCCCCTTAGGGTACTGATCAGATACCAGTATACTTTCACTCACTCATTAGAAGTCTATCTGAGCACTCATTGAATGAGCAAGTGTGTACCATGCTCATTCATTGAGTACTCAGATGGGCTGATGGTCGTGGAGGTGGGTGGAGGGCTGTGCTGGTGGCCTGATCTGATTGGGGGAGTGAGGTGGGCTCTGACTTAAGACAGGGTGGAGGGTTGGTCCAGTGACAACAGGGACAGGGAGGGGATTGCTTTTCTTTTCAAAGATTGGGGGCCAGGGCTCAGGATGGCTGGGGGGAGAGTTCTCTAGATTTGAATTATGCTGGTGATCAGCCGGGTTGGGGCCACTAGACACCAGGGACAGAGGAGGGGATTTTTTTTTAATTATTGGGGTCTGAGGCTCAGGAGGACTGAAGGGGGAGGGTTCTTGATTTGAATTTGGCTGGTGATCCACTGGGGGGGCCACTAGACACCAGGGACAGGAGGGATTTTTTTAATTATTGGGGTCTGAGGCTCAGGGGACTGAGGAGGGTTCTTGATTTGAATTTGACTGGTGATCTGCTGGGGGGGCACTAGACACCAGGGACAGGGAAGGGGATTTTTTTTGTTTAAAGATTGGGGACTGGTGGTGAAATTGACAAATCTTGCCTCCTGGTGGTGAAAGTTCCCTCATAAGCAGCAAATTTCTCATTTTGCCCAGTGAAATATTTCACAAAATATGCAAATTCTGTGAAACATTTAGGCAAGAGAAATTTTCCAATTTCGCACAACACCACTCATTTGGCACTGTTTCCCCAGATTACCCCTTACCTCTGCAGACAAATCTGTCTTTGCCTATCATCTCCCCTCACTTTGGAACCAACTTCTCCCTCCCTCTATTTCACTGCCTCCCCTGCCTCCCTCCAATACCAACTAAGACCTCTTCTCTTCCCCCTTGCTCCTGCTTCTCCTCCCCTTAACAGTTCCTTCTCACCTGGTGTGATGCTAATCTGCCAGTTTTTTTTTGTTCCACATCATGCACTTTCTATGGTCCTTGTGTGCTTTGACTTTACACTATTGTAACACTATATTTTTGTATAAGCTTTGTATTGTTGTTATCCTTTGCTCCTCAACCACAGGTCATGCCTAAAAGTGAGCCAAGGTTTACTGTGCCTTTCCTGGTCACCGATTTTCAAATAAATAAATAAATGAACAAATAAATAAATATTGTTTAAATAAATAAATAAAACTGTTTTCTAAAAAGGCAGGGTATAATCTATGTTGGACACTACCTATATAGGCCCCTCAAGCAACCTACTCTATTACTGTAGGTCTCCTATATACTATTTCTGACTCCCTAGACCATGTAAAGTTTCTACCTCTCACAGGAGACATTTAAGCCAACCCTTAAAACTTAATTTATTTCTGTTACCATGACATGGAACCTTTGTAAACAAGCACCTGTGCTCAAAGGTACTTGCTGAATGAATCAATAAATAAAGACATAACTAAATAAATAATCCTAGGGCCAGGATCCTCCCCTCAACATGCAGGAATTCCATTTGGAATTCCTGCCAAGGGCTCAAAATTGTCAGCATACTGTAAATGATTGTAGCCTCCTTCCGATGTTAGTAGAACTTAAAGCCTGGATTATCTATACTACCCAGACATAGTTGGTATATCTGAAAAGTGGTTAATACCCTCAACCCTTGACCCTGCTTGCTACCTGCAAGGTTGCAGAATTATAAGAACTGACAGAGAAGGTTCTAAAAGGGGAGGTGGAGTCCTCCTGTATTTTAAGGACCAACTAATGTCACTGAAATCTGTAGTAGTCTCAATACTATCTATCTATCATACTGGATAGTAGTTGAGCTGATCCAAGGCTCCTTTAAAAAGCTTCATATCTATCAGGCTTGGTAGCACAGAACATTGAGTCACTAGATGCCACATCTCACGCCACACCGGTGACCCGAGTTCTGGAATGAACTCGGGTTGCTCAGGGATTGGCGGGGTAAGGAAGGATTGAGCGTTCATGGACAACTCTCCTTCCACTGGGAGGGGGGACTAGGGCTGTGTGCTGTAGACTGACACCCAACAGTGGCTGAGTGTCAGCACAGGCACACAGCCACTCATGGTGAGGACTGGAGAAGGCAGTAGGGAGGGCTGGGGGTATACTGGGATGTATAGGGAGAGGCATCAGCAGCAGAAAACAGGAAGTTGTTATCCCTCTGTACAGACAGTTGGTGAGACCCCATCTGGAGTACTGTGTCCAGTTCTGGAGACCCCATCTCCGCAAGGACATAGACAGGATAGAGGCAGTCCAGAGGAGGGCAACTAAAATGGTGCAGGATCTGCAAGAGAAGCTGTATGAGGAGAGACTAAAGGAGCTTAATATGTATACCCTTGAGGAAAGAAGGGAGAGGGGGGACATGATAGAAACTTTTAAGTACCTCAGTGGAATCAACAAAGTCCAAGAGGGTAGCATCTTTCAGAAAAAGAGACTTGCAAGAACAAGGGGACACAATTTAAAGATAGAAGGAGGGCTGTTCAGGGGCAATGTGAGGAAGTATTATTTCACAGAGAGGGTAGTGGATGCATGGAACAGCCTTCCTGAGGAGGTTGTGGGGTCTAAAACTGTGGGAGAATTCAAGAATGCATGGGACAGACATAAGGCAATTCTTGTGGGGGGTAGGAAGAAATAGGCTGTTGGTTGACTAGGATCTGCGGCCTATCCTGTAGGTAGGGGAAATGGGCAGACTAGATGGGCCTAGCAGTCCTTATCTGCCATCAAAGTCTATGTTTCTATGACCTACATCCAGGGTGCTAGGCTGTCTCAGCAGAAGCGGGGATAGCTGCTCTGTCCATTGCATGTATGTGGGCTTGGGGGAAAAATTGGATGAAAGGCTGGGAAATGACAGGACCCATGATGACCAAGTGCATTCCCCCACAGTGCCACCCCCGACTTCTAGATTTGTGTTCAGGTGGGGAGTAAAGCTGGTGCTCATTACCCTGGCCTCTTCATGGGGGGCAATCCACAGGGGAATCATGGGAGTTGGCAGAGCAGAGGATGACTGGAGCTGGAGGAGAAGCCTTCAGAGGAAGGGCCAGAACCACCTGTTTTCTCTGCTGAGGAGGCATAAATTGAAAATGAAAAAAAAAATGCTTCACATCTGCTGCTCCAACAACCACCACCAGAATTCACACCACAGTCCTAACCAATATTATTGGCAGTGTTGGTAGCTGCCTATACTAGAGAAGCATGTTCATTCTTGAGGATGTCAACATCAATTGGAACAAAGTGAACCAAATTACTTGTAACAAAATCCTGAAAATTCTATACTTCAGTCAACTCATCAACACCCCAACTCAATCTAAATCTAAAGATTAATAAATATTCTGTTGTGGACTGGGTGTTAGCCATGCTAGCTGACAGGGTTAAGGGAGTTGGAACACTTGCTGGTTCCATTAGTGATAGCACCACCTCATACTGCATCTGGTTCTGATAACCTCTGTGACCACCTCCTCCGCTGGCAAAAAAAAAAAAACATGACCTATCACTCCTTCTTCATTACAGATGCTAGCTCAATCCTATCAGATGTTGACTTAATAGACTGGTCTAAACATGATTAGCTGCACAACCTTGACACAGCTGTCTTCAATATTTCTGTGACAAGCTGAGGGCTGTCCATGACAAACACTTCCTTCTCATCCTTAGGTGGGCGAGGGGGGAGTAAACAACAAATGTCTTAAATATTTACCTTCCAAAATGAAACTCAGAGATGAACTACTGTATGCCACCTTTCAATATCCCCTGCAAACTGGTCTACCTACTTGTGCCTTTGTAACCAATGCAAACCAGATGCTAAGAGACACAAATCCAGTTACCTCAAGTCTCAACAGACCTAGAGTTTTGCTAACTCAAAGAAACTCAGGTCTGCAAATAACTCCTTATTAAATCATGGACCCCAGCCAAAATCTACTAGTTTCTCATATGAAGATTCTTTAATTATGTAACCAACTGCTGCAGTAAACCAGTTAATTAGGGCTTTTCTAGTCTACCTAGTTATTTATCCCAACTTCCTTCCAATGATCAGGACAGCCTTAACCTCCCCTCCAATAGCTTGACAGACTGCTCTTTCCTCGATCCTGGATGCTGTCCTTTCTACAATATGTCAAACCAATCTCTGCCAGTGAGACCTATACGTTTCTGCTTTCCCTATCTCATAGTGGAACTAGCAGTGATGGACTAGACCCCCAGTTTCTGAAACTAACTGCCCCAACCATTTCCTGGTCCCTATAAAAGAACAATTTGAATATTTCACTCATCGCTCAACTCTACCTGTCATCTGGAAGGAGTCCCATCTGGTGCCAGTGTCTAAGGAGGCACCCATTGACTTGTCAGGAACTACTGACCAATCTCGATTCTACCTACACTGAGTAAGCTCCTTGAGAAATCATCTTTGCACAACTTTTCTGTAAAGTAGCACAGCCACCTCAACCCTTAACATCATGGCTTCAGATTGGGGCACAGCAATAACACTGCCCTAAGCAGTTTTACTGACTGTACCATCACATCCATAGACCATTGTAAATTCACAGGAGCAATATTTGTGGCTCTGACTAGGGCTGTGTGAAATTTAAATTCCGCCAGTGGAATTTTCATGAAATGCAGAATTCACTTCTGCAAAATTCCACAAAAAATGGAGGAAAATTTCATACAATTTTGCCTTAAACTGCAGAATTTTGGCAAGTATTGCGGAATAATGTTCTGAACTGCGTAAAATATTTCTGCAGAACTGATAGCCTTTTTCTTTTATTTAGTAAGTAAAAAAAACTGGTGCAACTGGCACCCTGAGACCAAAACTGAAAACTGGAGATGTTGATGTAACTGGGAGGAGAAACTGATTAACTGGGAGGTGACACTGCTGCAACTGATACTGGTGGAACTGGGAGTAGAAACTGATGTAACTGGGATGAGACACAGATATAATAAGACATGGTGAAATATGTGTAATTTTGAATATTGTGGGATGCACTAAAAGAACTGTGAGGAGAAACAATTTCAGCTGGGAGGAGACACTGCCAGGGTGCAAAATTCCTACACATTAGGTGCCCCAAGGCAAACACTTTTGTCTAAAGACATCTACAGCCCCTCAGTGTCTACCCACTGTGGCAACTGAGGCATTCATGCTACTGTATCTTTATTTTTTTCTCCTGTACTCCTACCTTTATTTTTATCTCCCCAGCCCACCCCATCCCCAAATGCCTGTGGTATCTGCAATGGTACAGCATTAGCATTGCATGACTAAGTTCATCAGAGCAGTTACCCTTAGGTGTAGTGGAGAAACCAAGACCAGGAAGGAACAGTGGGGTGGAGAGCTTGTCATGTGACCACAAAATCTGTGCACTGAGAATCGTGCTGACTCGGTCACACAACTGGTGTCACATGACAGGTGCTTTCACTAGGCATCAGATCACAGTCTGGAGTGGAAGCATTAATCAGCTTCTGCTGCCGTCAACTGATCCTTCCCCCAATAAGTGTTGCTGGTGACTGTTAGTCAGTCCATCAACACATGTTGTGGTGGGGAGTTGAACTGGTTGTCAGAGCAGCAGGCAGCACACAGAAAAATGTATCTTTGAGGGATTTAAATCAGTACTCATAAACCATGCTTTTAAGGGCTACTGATTTGGAGTTTTAGGGACCCTCACCAGTGCAGCATAATGTATAGTTAAAAGTTTTTTTAAGGACTTGGAGATAAATAATTATAAGGACATACTGTATCAGGGCAAGCAAGCATCAAATTCATTTAAAAAAAAATTTCAGGGCTTGGGAGCTAATGAGAGTCCTTTTAAGGACTAGAGGCATGAAGACAGGCAGGAGAAAAGTCATAAACACAAACTTTTCAGGGATTAGGGACTGTAGGCTTCTATTGCATCCATTTTTAGGGCTTGTGGGCTAGTAAGTCCTTTAAAAAACTGAGTAAATGCAGGAAGGAAGAAGAAAAATCATTACGAAAAAAACTTTTCCAGGCTTGGGAACTAAGGTTTTATTAAGAAATGCTGGTTGGCATTAACGTCCTCATCAGGGCCTAGTGGCTATCAAGTCCTTTTAAGGTCTAAGTGCACACAAACTGGCCAGATTTGCTGCTTCGTCTTTTGTGCCCCTCCTCCATGCACCACTGATCTCTCTACCAGTCCAGTCTTTGGCTTCCCCCTCAAGCCTGATGCTTCAATTTATAGGCTCGGACCATTGTGGATGCCATCCACTGCCCCTCATACTATCCTCTATATCGTCTGGTCTGCCTCAAGACTCATAGCTGCAATTTCTGCCACTCGTCCACCTTCAGCTTGACCATCCACATATTACCACCAGGATGGGTCACAGGGCCTTCTCCATTGCTGGGCCCTCCCTCTGGAAGGACCTCCCTCTTCCCCCCACTGCATTCCATTGACCCCCTCATTAATTTACATACCCACTAAAAACCCACTTCCTGTTCTCCGTGACCTGTTCCTATCCCCAGGCTACTGGCAGTCCTGCACAATCTGTTGAGGCCTCCATTGCTCCCTGCCATCTCCTTCTCCTACCAAGGGTCTGGCTTGCTGCCTAGTACCCTGTGCAGGAGTCAGCTGCCTGCTTCCTGCAAATTGTAAATTCACCCATAAATTATAATTTGTATGTAGTATGTATGTTTTTTGTTCAGTACTACTCTTTACCTGTCAATGTTAACTCTGAGCTGTAGCTATTGCTGCCAAACACTGTGTAGCTACTAGATCTATGCTGCCTGCTATTTGTTATTGTAGAACACTGTGTATTTACCTGTCCTTACTGTGGCCTTTCTGTATGTGCCAGTCTCTGGCCTGGGCCATGCCTGAATAAGGTCCTTGGATCAGTGCACCAACCCAGTTAATAAAGGAATAAATAAATAAATACATTTAAAATAAAATCTCTTTTAAGAGCCTGAAGATAAATAATTCCTTTTAATGAAATTTGTGGCATGCTGCAGGATACAGTTGTTTAAAAACAAGCCCTTTTGAGGCAAATAATTATTTTAAAAATGCCACTTTACATGACTACCTGCTCTCCATGGAGGGTGGCCATTACAGGTAGGAGTACAGGGGATTGTGTGTGCCTTGTGAGTTCCTGAAGGAGGCAGGTGTGAGAGACAGCAAGGGATTATAAAGAGAAAGTTAAAAAAGCAGTAGCCTATGTAAACCTCAGAATATCCTGCAAACTGTGGATTCCTCTTTCATTGTTCAGGTAATAACTCATATTTTAGTCACTACTGCTGCTTCAACTGCATTCCCCTCCATAAGTTCCCAATATCTCATGTGTCCAGCATTAGTGCTGTCACAGCAGCCACAAGTTTGCCTGAATTATTTTTGTGCTTGACATAAATTGTACGGCCTTTTGCTTTAGAGTTACATCCTGTCCCACAAAAACTAGCAATACTGATGTTGGCTCCAGCTGATTGAGCCCCCCAATTGTGGGAACATTTAACACTACGCAGAGGGTGCCAGCACCGCCTCCATGCCCATCACCACCACTGCTTGAAGATGAACAGATCTTTGTCCCCACATGTCTGCCACCACAAGATCCATTTATCTCATCACCTACCAGTTTGCAAACAAATAAATATCTCAGAATATCTAAAATCAATAAGCTAACAATCATATTTGCAGAAAAACACTACATACTTCACAAAATAAACTTTCACAAATGAGAAATGCCACAAAGTGCTTTGAAATATAGCTTTTTGATTTACAAAAGTAATTTGCAAAGAGCTGAAGATCTTTCTTGTTCAACACCTGCTGTTAAACTGCCAAGCAGAGTGGGAGGAGCAGTCAACTGAGAAGGGGAGGGGGAGAGAGAGAGAGAGAGAGAGAGAGTTAGTTGCTATAGCAACTCACACTTTGACTCATACACTCCCGTCTAATCCAAAAAAGATCAGGTGGCAGCATTGCTTGTGGAATTGTTTTGTATGTTCAGTGGAAAATGTTAGTGAATGGCAGACTTTTAGGATGTACCGAGGAATTTTTGATGAAATTACCGTAAATTTCAGTTTTGAATTATACCATATTTATTTATTTATTACATTTTGGTGACCGGGTAAGCCCACTGGGCCCTGGAGGTCCCTTTTTCAGGGCCAACCTGGGTTACATGGCAAGGGTAAATAATGCAGTCAAAATGACAATTTATACAATATGATACAGATTATACAGTAGTGTACAGCCAGCTGGTTACATATGCTGGGATCGGCCTGATAACACCATAAAAGTGACAACATTATACAGTATGATACAGATTATTCGTTAATACACAGATAACTGGTGGTAAATTTTGAGATCGGCCTGCATTAGAGTTGGGTACTGGGGTAGGTAGAGTAAGTGACTAGGCGCGAAGGTTGTCAGAGAAGGGTGAGCACCAACTTTCCTAGTGCAGTTTACTAAGAGGAGTGCAGGTAACTCAAGGTGGGATAGTTGGATTGTGGTCTTTGGATGACCATGAGGTGGTTCCCGGAGCCTAGCAGCGGCATTTGGAGGTTGTGATCAAGTGAGCCTTGAGCCTGGTGAGGAAGGTTTGATTGACGGTGCTTCCTGCACTCCAGGAGGGAAGGAGTTCCATAGGGTGGGTGCAGTGTGGGTGAAGGACTTGCCTCCTGCTTTGGTTCTCATGCTGGGGACTGCTAGTAGAGTGCAATCCATTGAACGAAGGGATCGGGGGTTGGTCTTTCGTGCAATGAGTCCAGACAGGCTGGGAGGGGGATTAGCTAATGAATTTGAAGGTTTGGCATTATAGAGGGTACTGGAGACGGGCTTCCAGTGAAGGCCAATTAAGTTGTGATTGCATGTCGCATTGGTGATTTCTGGGATTTGGCTGGGTTGTGAACCGAACCACCTTATTGTAAATAACTCTTGACAAGAGGGACAGTATCACTAAAGGAAGAGACAGGAATGGTAAGAAACAAAGCTTTGCAAATTCTATTCCTGCCTAAATAATGAAATCACATGACTACATGTCTTGTGGAACACATTTTCCATGAATTACACCTCTGAACAGTGTTTTTTTCTGTAATAAACATTTTCTGCAGTTCATTATATATTTTCCGCAGTACACTTAATTATTCCACAAATCAGGTTAAAATTCTGCAGATAGTGTGAATTTCTCCAAAGATTAATTTCTAATGAAATTCTTCGGATATTGTGGAATTCCATGAATTTTTTGTGGAATCGGAATCTGCAATTTTCTCCCAGCCCTAGCTCTGACAAAAACATTCGATCTTGTTTACCACAATGTCATCATAACTTAAGGACTAAATCTTGGTGTATCCCCTACGTCCACCTCCTGATTTGGTAACTATCTTTCATGAAGATACCAATGTGTTTCACTTTGAAACATGCTGTCTCCTACTGATCCCATAAAGTGTGAGGTACAACAAAGATCTATCCTAGGCCCTCTACTCCTCTCCTTATCTAGAAAAAATCTCCTCTGAGCCTGCAATAACAGGAACACTCTCCTGTATGTCTATAATATCATAATTTTCCATAGCTCAAATTCATTCACCAATCTTTCTCATAGCCTGAATGACAACCTTTCCCTTATCCAAAGCTGGTTTCTGAGAAACCATATACTACTCAATATCAAAAAGGCTTAATCCATAATATTTGTCTCTAAACTAAAACGTTCTAAATGGTCCAATACCTAAATATTGCCTACTTCGATGGCCAGATCTTGAAGCAGGTAAACACCTTCAAATACCTTGGAAACGCACTTAACCCACTTCTCACCTACTTGGATCAGCATCCATGATGGGTCATTGACAAAATATTTGTCAAACAACCCAACAGTGTTTGCAAAAGCAACAAGTGTTTTCTTTGGAGGACTTTGCCCCCCAAGCCCCCCAACCATGGGGGTCTGTGCCTCCTACACCCCCTGACTTTGGATTATCAACTCCGAGTAGAAGCTGAGTCGGGGGAGTGCAGGAACCCCTACAGACAGTGACAGGTGCCAGCAGGTTCTCTACAGCCACGTGGCACTGTTGTCACTGTAGGGGACTCTGCTGTAGACATGTCAATATCAGGGATGTATACCCTTGGAGCACATTAATTCTCTTTTTTTTTTTAAACTCTGTTTCTCCCACACCACTGAACTCTCTCCAGCGACCCTACCTTACCACACTTTCTACCTCCCTGCGTGGCCCTACTGTGTCTTCCTCCACTACTCCCTGGCACTGGGCATGCCCCCCGGGTCTGACTCCAGGGAAGGGTCGCCACCACCCAGGGCACTCTTTCTGTTAGTATTGAGACACCAGGCTGGAGAGAAACATAGAAACATAAAAACATAGAATTTGACAGCAGATAAGGACCGCTTGGCCCACCCAGTCTGCCCATTTCCCTACCTACTGGATAAGCTGCAGATCCTAGTTAACCAGCAGCCTACTTCTTCCTACCCCCACCCCCTAGAATTGCCTTATGACTGTCCCATGCATGCTTGAATTCCACCACTGATTTTGACTCCACAACCTCCTCCGGAAGGCCGTTCCATGCATTTTTGTTTCCCAGGTGCATTACCTTGCACTTCTTAGCATTGAATCTAAGCTGCCATACATTTGACCATTCCTCTAACCTTGCCAAGTCCCTTCTCATCCTTTCCACCCCACCCTGTGCAACAACTCTGTTGCAGATCTTTGTGTCATCTGCAAAGAGACATACTTTTCCTTCCAGTCCTTCTGCAATGTCGCTATAAAGACATTGAAGAGGACCGGTCCTAATACTGACCTGCGGTACCCCACTAGTAACCCTCCTTTCTTCTGAGTGGACTCCATTTACTATTACTCTCTGTGTCCTATTCTCCAGCCACCCTTTACCCAGGCTGTCATCTTGGGACCCACCCCAGGCTGGCTAACTTGTATATTAATCTTTTTGTGACTGTGTCAAATGCCTTGCTAAAGTCTAGGTAGCCCATGTCCACAGCCCTACCTGATCTACTACTTGGTCACCCAGTCAAAGAAATCTATCAGATTCGTCTGGCATGACCTTCCCGCTATGAATCCATGCTGCCTAGGGTCCTGTGCCCTCTGGCCTCTAGATACTCGACAATTCTTTCCTTCAGAAGTGATTCCATCATTTTCCCTATCACTGAGGTTAAACTAACAGGTCTATAGTTTCCTGCTTCTGCCTTGCTCCCACTTTTGTGAAGGGGAATCACATCTGCCCTCCTCCAGTCCTCGGGTACCACCCCATCCTCCCATGATTTGTTAAAAAGGGTAGTCAGTGGTGTCACTAGTTCTACCCTTAGTTCTTTTAGAATTCTGGGATGAATCCCATCAGGCCCCATTGCTTTGTCCACCTTCAGTTTTAAGAGTTCTTTCAGAACCCTTTCTTCTGTAAGGGTTGGTATCAACTTCTGTATTCAGAGTGTTTCTACTGTTTGTTTTAGGTACTCCCTCTTTATTTGTAAACACTGAGCAAAAATATTTGTTTAATATTCTGCCTTTTCACAGTCTCCCTCTGCCCACCCTCCTCCCCTTTATTAAGCCTCACTATCCTCCCTTGGTCTTCCTTCGCCCCCGGATGTACCTATAAAAGGTTTTATCCTTCTTAACTGAGTTGGCTATCTTTTCCTCAGTTTGGGCCTTTGCAGTTCTGACTGCCTTTCCAGCCTCCTTTGCTTTTAACTGATACAGTTCTCTGTCCTGCTCCTTCTGCGATTCCTTGTACTTCCTGAATGCTTTTTTCTCTTGAACCTTCACTGCTACTTCCTTTGAGAACCATAGTGGTTTCTTACATCATTTTGTTTTGTTTATTTGTTTCACACAAAGGCTTGTTACCTCTGTGATGGCAGTTTTTATTATTCCCCATTGTTCTTCCACCCTCCTTCCTGCCCATTTGCTAGTGCATTCCTTAGGCACTCACCCATTTTGGCAAAGTCAGCCCTCCCAAAGTCCAGTACTTTTGTCTTTGTATGGCTTGACTCTATTGCTGTGTTTATTGAGAACCATACTGTTCGATGGTCGCTAGTTCCCAGATGGCTACCCACTTCTACATCTGTGATCCTCTCTCCATCTCCATTTGAGAGAATCAAGTCTAATATTGCTCCCTCTCGAGTGGGCTCCAGTACTAGTTGTCTAAGGCATGCCCCCTGTAGGGCATCTAGAATAACTGCACTCTTCAAAGTGGCAGCTGCAACTGCACTCCAGGGTAACATCTGGCATATTCAGATCACCCATCAGCAATATCTCCCCTTTTTCTGCCATTCTAAGTATACTTTCTATCATTTCCTTGTCCATTTCCTCCCCCTGAGAAGGGGGTCTGTATACAACCCCTGTGTGGATTGTGGTGCCATTAATTGAGAGGGGAGGAAAGAAGAGAGGACTTCAGGCCCGACTAAAGGAGTGTGGAATGCGGAGTGAAGGCACCTTTGCCTATCAGCGGTGAGGGTTTTTTTCTCTATTTTTTCTACATTTCTTGGAGCCGTAGCTCCACCCCTGGCATAAACTCTGTGATGCTAAATGTGGCTGTCCCCCAGCCTCCGCCAGAGGGCACTCATTGAGCAACCCGTAGCCCTAACCCACCCCGGGATGAGAGAGCTGTCCTCTGGATGCTCAGTATCTCCCCGCCGCCACTGACCCCCAGCCACCCAGGGCCATTCCCAAACCCGGGTCGCTGGTGTGGCCCAAGGAGTGGCTTCCAGTGCCTCAACCCTCAGTGCCACCGGGCCAGCCCCACATTCATTCTGTAAGTTAAAAGATTCATCATATATTGGGTTTAGCATAGCACTCCATGACACCTGAATTTCAACTCACCATTGTAAAATGTACTATGCTGCCTATAATGGATTATGCCTCTCCTATTTTCTCACAAGCTGCTGTGAAAGACATCTTCCAGTTAACCCCAATTTACAACAGCTCATACCAGTTTGCTTCATTGGTTCTTTTTAAAACACATCACTATGACCTTCACAATAACCTTGGCTGATTTTTGTCACAGATGCATGGGGAATTCACCCTCCGCTACATGGGTGGCAAGTCACTATGCATTCCTAACCCCTCTCACTCATTTTGGTTCATAAGGCACAACAAAAATGTATGTGACCTGCACTCTTCTAACTGCCTTTTGCTTGAAGTTCCATGGTTAAATTGTAACTTGGGCAAAATAGATTTCTCCTCTGCTTTCTCAGCCCTCTGGAATGCTATTCCTGTGGGAATTAGATCAACCCCCTCCCACTCCCTCTTAAAAGCAGCAGTGTGTGATAGCATTGAAAATATTTACCTACATGTTTTATTCTATTTTAGATTCCCCTTATCTCCTGTCTTGCACAATACCCTTTTTTCCTCATGTTCAGTCTGCTCTATCACTTTTGTTACATTTAAAATAATAAAATGTGCATTCCTTTTAATATGGCCAAGCCCAGGTTTTCATCAGTGTCCATTGTTATTTTTAAGAAGTGATTAAAAATGTTGCAGTTCTGTCAAAACACTCAAATTTGTATCACAAAGATATGCAAATCATTGACCTGTATTTTTATAGCTGTATCAAAACAGATAAACTTGCATCATATTTGAGGCATATTGTGTTGCAGATGTGGGCTGCATCATAGCTGCATCACATTTTGACTGCAAGGACTTTAAGCCTGTGTTTTTAAAGAGTTGTAATGGACACAAGCTGCATCACTTTTGTGTCATGAATTGCAGCTTTGAATGTATCAGAAGGTTGTGCTCCATTAGAAAATAGTTGTGCAATGATCTGCTGCACCTGTGCTTGCATCCAGATTAGTGACATACAGTAGCAGTCACAGACACTGCCAGCTATTTCCTGAAATTTCTGTGATATTCTCCATGATTTCCAGATATTTCGTGAAATTTCTAAAGAGTTTATGTCTGCTGCCCCTAAAGTGGAAATGGATAAAGCATGAGATATTTCTGGAAATATTACAGAAATTTCAGGAAATAGCTGGCAGTGTCTGTGGCTGCTAGTGTATGTCACTAATCTCAAGCACAGATGCAACAGATCATTGCACAACTATTTTCTAATGGTAGCACAACCTCTGATATAGTCACAGCTGCAATTTGCACCACAAAACTGATGCAGCTTGTGTCCATTACAACTCTTTAAAAATACAGGCTTAAAGTCCTTGCAGTCTGTCCTTTAAATACAGAACCCAGTTTTTAAAGTGTCACAGTTGTTATTGAGTTCATCTAAATCTACCCCCCACCGACCGTACCATGAAACCTCAGTTAATAGCACACTCCTAGTGTACCACTCCAGCGTCTGTTTATACCATATTGCAAGACAAATGCTTTTATATAAACACTGTATGTAGCAACTACTGCCTGTAACACTAATGTCTTTGTAACAATCCTGTCTGTAACAAATAAATTTGGTTTGTATGCATTTCCTCTGGTCAACCTCTATGTACACCTCTGTACCTGGGTCGCACCTGGAAATGAGCCTCAGCTCAGTGTGCCTTTCCCGGTCACCAAATTTTAAATAAAATAAAATAAATAAATATATGAAACCATTACCTATATTCAAAAAAGTCGGTTAGCATCTTGTACAAACTAGAAAGAGATGAAGTCTGAAAAATGCACTTTGTGAAGAATTTCACAAAGTAGTGCTACTTTGCTAAGTGCAAAGTGTCATTTTGTGAAGCTCTTCACTCAGTGAAGCAGCTACTTTGGTAGTGATGTTGCCACCTCATGTAATTTATTTGGTTTAAATAAAAAGGATTTCCCCCACTCCCATAGCACCCATAACAACCTACTCCCTTCCATCCAGGTCCCCAGAAATGGTATAGAATCATCCAGCCCCACAGCACACTCAGCATCCCATCCCCCTTGTATCACCAAAAGTCAACATTTCAGCACAAATAAGTAGTAGTAAACCATCATCACTGGATCATACTTTCATTTATTTAGATGGCAGCCAGCCAAAGTGGTGAGTAGACTTCATTGCTATAGTTCGAATAACACCCTCCTGTTACCACCTGTTTCCAAGGCAAAAATAGATAAACATGATCCCAATACCTTCATACCAATGGATGGCCTGGTACCCCAACATCCTCCTCCCAGGTACCCAAAGTCTTCTAAGAGAGGCAGCAACTGACACAGTCCACAACTCACCAACTCAGCTGGCCAATGTATGAATACAAGCACAAACCTGAATAGAAAAGCTGATTTGGGATTATACTTTCATACATTCACTGTAGATGGCAGCCAGCCAATTTGATGAGTAGTGGGCTGTGCCAAATACCATCTCTCTAACAACAATTTTTAGTGCTGAGGGGAATAAGAGTGCAATGTCAACTGCAGGCCAGCCAGTGGGATGGGGCAACAGGAGATCATGTTTGCCTGTTTTTGATTTTAGAATGGGTGGGGTGGAGGAAGGATGGGCACTATGATGCTGGTGGGAAGGGGTACTAATAACTGATGTGGGAAGCCTGGCTTGTGGGGAAGGAGTTGGGATAGGTTGCAAAGTGGGCTGAGTGTCTGGGGATGATTCTATACATTTTTGGATCCTGACTGTGAGCAAGGAAGTTGGGAATGAGTGCTAGAAGGGTGAGGGTAAGGGAAACAAGTATTAAGAAGTTGTTGTTTTTTCTGAGAAACGAAGACTACATTAATTTACACTTCACAAATAAAGGTGACATTTGAGAAGTTTGGCACAAGGCTAAAATCTTTGCAAAGTCTACAAAGTGTGAAGTTGAGCCATTTCACGCCTGCTTTCCCCATGAATTTAAGATTGGCTGCATCTTTGCTATCAGCTTTACCTTTTGATGCTCAATTTTTGCCACCATGGTAAAGCATTCTTCTTCTGATATAGAGGACAATGAGTTGCTTGTTCATGAAACCAACTCGTTTGCTTACTGTATAAAGCTGATACAAAATGGTAATTCAGGTGACATGGCTGTTGAATAAACAGACCCGATGTTATTTCTGAAATATTGTTACTGTCATAGTGCTTTACCTGGCCAGACCCAGGTGCTTATGTGCTGTCAGCACAATGAACCTCTTGTGGCCATGTTTCTGTTTTTTTTTTTTTATTCAGATAGTATCATATTATCATATTGCCCACTGCAGCAGCTGTAGCTTCTTAACTTCTTCATGTACCATAGATCAGAATGAATGGAAAGATTTTTTAATCTCTATTGTTTTTAGAGTGATCAATAATTTCAAACTGTGAGCAGCACACAGTCAATCTGTGTTGTACTGATTGGCATGTATTTTCTTCTTATTACTGATTATTTCAGGTACCAGCATTTCACAAAAAAACTCCCAGGAAGTGCATTCTGCAAATCTGTTGCATTAATTTCAGTTCAAATACTTGAAGCACTTGATATTAATACTCTGGTTTGCATTTCTTAAAATCACATAACAGAACTATACATTTTCCAGTACTACCAAAAAAAAGCAGCTAGTGTGCACTTTGCTCTCTAGGTCCAGTCTCCATTTGAATCTGAGCAGGGGATTAGTAAGCAAAATACTGCAAGAAATGAATAGTTAATGACTTGGCATTATTCCAGTTTCCCTTTTCTGTCACACTTCATGATAGTAAAATATTGTAATCCCCCAAGCTATGCTGCGATTTCTAAAAACACTGACATTCTAAACATGCCTTGAACTTGTCCGCAAAACAAGAATGGTATTTCAATACCTCTTTTGCAGGCTGTCTTCTACATGCTTAAACTGCTGCAGGGCAGTTGGAAATGTTTTGCTGCTTGCCTGCATGGTGCACATGCAAGTCCCTAGCCAGCTCATTTATTTATTTAAATTTTGGTAACTGGGTGGGCCTGCTGAGTTCTTGATGGTCCCTTTTTCAGGGGCGACCTGGGGTTAGTTACATGTACCTAGGGGAAAAAAAAACAATGTTTTGATATTTACAGTACCGCAAAAAGTACATAGTGTATAGGTATAAATATCAACAGTATAGAGTATAATACAATATTTACAACTAGGTGTACACATCTTTGTTAGGAATGGACATTCACATCTATCAAACCACATAGACAAGTGTAAAACCAGTACTTAATTAGCAATCTTGTTGTCCCTACATCTCTTTTGACTGAGTTCCCTAAACATCACCCTTAGCAGAATCCCATTGTTGGGGCTCAGCTAGGGCAGTGGCACTGAGACCCAGGGCTTAGGTGTAACTTCAGCCCTTTCTTGAAACCCACAAGAGAAGTGCTATCCTGTAACTCTTTCAGGAGATCATTCCAGAGCTTGGGTAGTGCTATCCTGGCTGACCATTGACCCAGGGATGTTTTGGCTCTTGGGATTTCGAGTAGTTTCCAAACAGTAGACCTGAGTTCTTTTCTATTGGTTTTGGAGGCAAGTAGGTCCCACAGGCTCAGGGTGGGGCGGGGATCAGGTTGTTGTAGCTTATATGCCAGGCTCAGAAAGGGATATGCTGGTCTGGCTTTGAATGAAGGCCAGTTTAGAGCTTGAAGAACATTGGAGTGGTGCTTCACCCATTGTGCCCAGTGGTATACTGGCTGACCCTATGGTACAAGGTGCTCAGACACAGCCTTCTGTTGACCTCAGTGTCTGGAGCATAGTCGCTCCATAAAACAGAGGGCGTTGGACTGTCCCATTGCTGACCACTTTTCTGGTTTCTTTGGTCAGGTAGGGATTCAGTAAATATAGGAATCCCAGTTTTTGGTTAACCGCTTTTGTAAGGTAGCCAATATGTGTCCTGAAGGAAATTTCCTGGAACAGGTAAATTCCTAGGTACTTTATACTGTCCACTACTTCTATCCTTGCACCATTTAAGGTGGAGAGAGATAGAAGGTTTGATCTCTTTGGGCCGAGTTTTTTGGACCAAAGAGCATGGCTTTGGTCTTCTTGCTGTTTAAGACCAGCCTGTTGGCATGACACCATTCTTCAAGGGTTGCGAAGTCTTGATTCAGCTCTTGATTAAGGGACCCGGCATCCCTCCCAGTTCTGTATAACGCTGCATCATCAGCATAGAGTGTGACCTTTGACCCATCGCACAATAGGGGTAGGTTATTGACAAACAAGGAAAATAAGAGAGGGCCTAAAATAGACCCCTGTGGAACCCCATCTGATACTGGATGCTCGTCCGATTTTGCACCATTCCAGTGGAGCTTATGCTCCTTGTTATTCCAATTCACTCAAACTGGTCTCACTCTCCTCACTGAGGCAACTCCAAGACTTGCAGGATGTGATGACTCTATTACAGGTTAAGGGGGGAGCTCACAAAAGTCACAACACTTTGATGGTCTATATTCAGGGGTTAAATTGGGCAGGAGCCCCATGAAATTCCCTTCCATCACCTCTGAAACCATTTTACAACAGTTCCACCTCTTCATTATTCTCTGTTGTCTTATATAGGAGAGTTCCACCACCTAAAAATGACAGTTCCACCACCTAGAAATCGAGATGTGAGAGTTCCCGCACCTTAATAGTTCCAGATTAACCACTGGCTGTATTATCTTTTTCAAATAAAGCTACATAGGAGGATTTCCTGGTCAGTATCTCTCAAAAAATGTATGGTTCAAAAATGAGTGTGAAACAGTTAGCTTCTGTAAAGCTTTCTTCCACACGTTAAACAGATCACTCTCAGTTGCAATCACTTTGAGCTGCACCATTATTTGCTGCATTACAAAAGAAATCACTTGTTTTTGTTTCACAGTATTACAATGAAATTGACCACTTTTTTGGTTTCAGTCACAGGTGTGGCTTTTGAGATAACTGTGTGGCTAGACAAATAAACTTACAGTACATTTACCAAGTTCTTAATTTCTTCTAACGTAACACAATTTCACATGGCAGACCAGCATGGTCAGTCATGCTCAGATTGCCACTACAGACTATCTCCTCTCCCAGGCACCAGCAGAAATCACCTTCATGCTGTAGATGCAAAACTCCAAAGTTTGTAACTGTAAAGAGATTTCAGGAACGTGAAAGCCTCTTCACCCATAGACACACAACCAAAATGTAATTTTTTGGCAGCTTGTGCTGGTGCAGCATTCAAAGGGAGATACTAGGAGCAACAGTACTTCTAGCATGACTGCAGTATACACTGGGATCAGCTATAAAATATTTGAAACATTAGACTTTCTATTGTATTGCATTCTATTAGTTCAGTTTAGAAGGAACCAGGTTAGTAGATAAAAAATGTACTTTTTTATTACAGAGGTATTTCACTCATGTATGTTATGATGCATCTATTCTGAATTTGTGCACACTGGATTTTTTTCCCATTATAACTGCAGATTTCCACCACAACTCCTAGGGCATTGGTAGGACCCTATCCTGGTTACTGGTGAGTAAGGCAACTTTCTTGTTCCATTCAGAGTGGGGTCCTATGTATGTCCTAGGGAGCTGTGGGGGAAATCTGTGGTTATAATGTGAAAGAATCCAGACACTGAACTGTAAGGCATCGGCATTAGGACCCAGCAGAACAGTTTTTATTGCTCAGGCTACCAATGTTGCTGTGCAGCCAATGGCACTGTCCACAGTACTGCATATAAAGTGGACAGGCCCTATCCACTACAGCTCCTGCTGGTGATAAATGGAGCTCTAAACATTTACTGACTGATTAGGACTAAGCATCATACTATACAGTGCCAAAAAAGGACTCCCTTTTTGATAAGAGCACATTGTCCAGGATTCCCCCCTTTTCCCCTCACAGAGACCATTGTTTGTTGTTGTGCTCAGATTGGCAATGAATTTATTTATATTCACAATCCAATATTCCATTTCCATTTCTTTATTATCAAATTTCCAGAAATTTCATGTATCTCCATCCACATATCAATCTCTGATTATCCCTCCCCCAGGTGAAAACCTGGATGCCTTCTGTTTCTCCTTTTCCGCTAGGTAACGGTGAAAACTGAGACCGCTTTCTTCTTCCTCTTCTTCCTCTTCTTGTATTATTCCTTCCCCCCCCACCATCCACCTTTGGCAGTCCATAACCATATAATCACCTGCCATCCACCTTTGGCAGTCCAAACTGTCCAACCGGACTCGTCTGTCATCCACCTTGACAGACCCACCATAAAGTCCCCCTTTTGACTGTCTTTTCTCTTGATCTGTCTAGTAGGGTGGGTGGGAGGAATCAAAAACTCCAGCAAAAAGTGGCTGAGGCCCCCTTGTGCTGGCCTTTATGTACCACCCTTCCTCCCTCACTTTCCTGCTACCTGTCCTTTGTTCGGGTCCTTAGCCCCTTCCTTCCCCTTCCTTCCCTTCCCCTTCTGAGCACTACCATTCCATGACAGAGGGAAGGGGTGCACCAGGACAACCTGGTCTGCCCCTTAAAGGGCAAACTCCATTGTTCTGGATTCCCCCCTTTTCTCCCTCACAAAAGACAGAGACCATTGTTTGTTGTTGTGCTCAGATTGGCAATTCATTTATTTATATTCATAATCCAATATTCCATTTCCATTTCTTTATTATCATATTTCCAGAAATTTCATTTATTTCCATCCACATATCAATCTCTGATTATCCCTCCCCCAGGTGAAAACCTGGGTGCCTTCTATTTCTCCTTTTCCGCTAGGTAACGGTGACAACCGAGACCACTTTCTTCTTCTTCTTCTTCTTCTTCCTTGTGTTATTCCTTTTTTCTTCCCCTTCCCCCCTTTTTTCCCCACTAGCCAGTCTCCAGCTTATGTTGGATGTATTGGTTTCCATACTTAGGGGTATCACTTCCCTACCTCAGGGATGATCCTTTCTTCCCCCTTTTCCTTTTTTTTTATATACCAGCGCTTTCCTGTTTTCTCCATTCATCTATAAAACCCATTGTTTCTGTGTTGAACATGTCGATGGCTAGGTCCGACAGGTGCACACCATCTGGCCTGTAGAAGTCCTCCACCCATTCTTCTACCCCCTGCAGTATCACCTGTCCCCCCATCTGCCTTATCAACGTGCCCACCCTTCTATTCATCTTTTTCCTAGCCCTCTCCACTGCCATGTGGCTGTGATCCTGTCTCCATACCCTTCTCAGTATCATATCTGACCAGGCGAGGCATACCTGCGGCCACCACTGTCGTATTGCCACTAGATCCCTTTTTATCTGTAAGTATGTGTGTACCCATGGTCTGCCCACTAGGTCATTGCCCCCGGGTGTATAATGATTAGGTCTGGACTGGGCTGATGTCCCTTGAGTTCCTTCAAAGCGGGAAGGAGCTGTGCCCATCTCATCCCCCATATGCCATGCCATACCAACCTACACTGTCTTACATCCTGGTACAACTGCTTTCCCCCAGCTTTCTTCTCTGCTCTCTTTCCAGCCCAGTAAATATAGGAATGGCCACAGATCCAGACTTCCGTGATCCTCCCTCTACCTATAGGGTGCAAAGAAAATTAATTAATTTACACATACTCTTAGTGCCCTCACTATATTATCCCCCCGCCTCTTTCCTTTCTTTGCCCCAACCTCCCCCCATTACCTGTGCTCCCCTGTAGGGGCACCACAACTCCATTTTTTTTTTTTACTTTCTGTTTCCTCCTCTTTTTTTTTTTTTTACTTCAGCGCTCTGATGTACCTCTTATAACTGGCCGACCACCAGCGCCCTTTGTCCAAAATGCCCTTTACGGGTTCACCCATTGCTTCCCACTGTGAGGCAGCCCCAATCCGTAGGGAATGGGATAAGTAATTAGCTGGGTCCTCCCCCAGAAATTGCATGCCCTTTTTCAGCACTGCTGTGACTTGATGGCTGGTGACCCTTTTTCTGTCACCATGTACAAATAGCTTTTCCGTCCTGGTTACCTGCTCTGTGGCGAAAACCCACAGAGCCTGCACTGGGTATATCACAATCTCTGATTGCCCTTTCAGTGTTATCATGCAACCTTGCCCTTTTTGGTCCATTTTTGACCTCCTTAGCTTGATCCGTGATCTCTTTCACCCCCAACTCACATCGTCCAATTCCAAACCTCCTTCCTTGTCATCTTTCCCGCGGCCTACCACCTCACTCACTCTCATAGCCCCCACAAACATTATCACATAAATAGTATGAAATAGCTGGGCCTCAGCCTTCGATCTGCATATTACCAGAGCACCTCTTTTAGCCTTATGAGCCACTGCTCCCCTATTGGCCTCCTATTATCCCCTGGCCCACATTTCAACCTGCCCCATCCCTGCATCATTCTCCTGATGAGCAGTGATTTTGTCAGGTCATTCCACCCTTTTAGGCTGCAGATAACACTAATCCCTGCCAGATAAACCCCCATTGTGGCGTGGGCGTTCCCTTTCTGCCATTGCTCCATGGTGAACATTCCCAATTGTTCCTCTGTGAGTCGCCCACTTACCTCCATCTGTTGCTCTACCCTGAATATCTGAAACACTCACCAGGCCCCATCATAGGCCCTCAGAGTCCGAGGCACCCATGAGCTGCGAAACAGCAGTTCTGCTCCTTCTTGCCCACGTCCCAGATGTTCGTTGGTATGTGCGTTTTTTGTTCTTCCACTGCCGGTGCCAGCCTCCGTAAATGGTCCAGCTGTAGACGGGAAAGGCTGTCAGCCAGGGTATTGTGTACCCCTTCTATGTCTTTTGCTCTGAATGACATGCTCAGCTGCAAAGCTCTTAACACTAAACGTCGTAATACCTGCATGACTGTATCTGACCTGGCTCTCCTGTTGTTTAGTACATCCACCACTGCTTTATTGTCACACCAAAATGTCACTTTCTGATCCCAACATTCCTCCCCCCAGACCAAAGTACATGCCCATATGGGCATGATCTCCAGTAGTGTTAAATCTCTCACTTTTCCGTCCTTCATCCAGCTGGCTGGCCATGGTTCTGCAAACTACCTGCCCCTCAGGTAACCCCCCCATGCCTATCCCCCCAGCAGCATCTGTGTAGAGGGTGAGGTCTGTGTTGTACAGCCACTCCTCTTGCCAGAAAGAACACCCATTATACTCCTTAAGGAATTCTTCCCATATTCTAAAATCCTTCCTGACACCTTGTGTCAAGTCCACCCAGTGATGTGGTCTGGTGACCCCTGCTATAGCCCTAGATAACCTCCTTGTGAATGCCCTTCCTGGTCCGATGGCCCTGCAGGTGAAGTTCAGATGCCCCAGCACCTGCTGCACTAGTTTTAGTTGTACCCTTCTCCTGCTGTTGTGTACTTGAATCAGTTCCTTCAATTTACTTACTTTTTTGTCCGGTAGCCTAAATACTTAATTCGGGGCATCTATCTCAATCCCCAGGAACTCCATCACCCTGTTGGGTCCTTCTGTTTTTTCTGGTGCCAGTGGAACCCCTAGCTCCCAGCACAACTCCTGAAACTCACCCAGCATATTTTCTGTCTCTCTTTTCCCCCTCCCAATGAACAGAAAATCATCCAAATAATGGATGACCATCCTATAACCCATTTTTTCTTGGAATATCCACTGCAAACAGGTGCTGAATGCCTCGAACATCGCACATGCTATGGAACATCTCCTTGGCATTGCTTTGTCAAAATAATACTGCCCCCCGATTTTAAAACCAATAGATCCCAGTCTTCTTTCCTAACCAGCAGCAGTCTGAAAGCAGACTCAATGTCCATTTTTGCCATCCATGCATCCTCTGTGGCTCAGATTATCCAGACTGCATCCTCTAGTGTCGCATATGTCACCCTACTGTGCTCCTCACTGATGAAATCATTCACCGAGTCCCCTTCCGGATAGGACAGGTGGTGGATCACCCTGTATTCCCCTTTCTGTTTCTTTGGTACCAAACCCAATAGCGAAATCCGCATGTTCCACAATGGGGGTGTATTACATGGGCCCTCTACCCTCCCCGCTGCCTTTTCTTTATCTATCTTTTGTCTTAACATCCCTTCCTTTCCTTTCACTGACCCCAAGTTGTTCACCTCTCTTGCTTGTCTGAGCCCCCCCACTGCAGTGAAAACCCTGTGTTAAAACCTCCTATAATCATATCCCGCACACTTGTGTTCCGATATCCATCCAAGAAGGTGGACCATGCCTCCAAGTTGATGGAAGTTCTGGCCATCCCAAACTGGTCACTGTCATGCCCCTCGTTACTCCTCCCTGGCCCCTTCCCCTTGTTTTGTGCAATGATTCTTCTCTCAGTGAATCTGACCCCCTCTACTCAAGTTTTCCCTACCCCTCCCTCCCTCCCCTGTTCCATGTCTGCCCTCTAAACCCCTTGCCTTCTTGAAAAAACTGCTGACCTGATCCTGACCCCCATGCCCCTGTGACCCTTGGGCCCATGTCATTCTACATCTACTTGCCGGGTGCCCTCTCCTGCATTTTGAACAAGCATGCTGGAAATGGCATTGCAGCCACGAGCAAAAAGCCCTGTTGTAAGCCCAGAAGCATCTTTGGGGTGCAGTCCCCCTTTTTCCCCATTCACCTTCGGGTGTGGACTGATCTGTTACGTAATTGGTCCATAAATCAAGCTGCTTGGTGTCCCATCTCATGTCCCCAAATGTTGCCATTCTCTGCCAAAAAAACTCATCATAGCACAACCACCCCACCCTGCCCTTTGCTTTGGCCCTCTGTATTATCAAAGAATAAGTGATGAGTGGGATGCCTAGCTCGGGTCTTTTCTCCAGTACAATGGCTGAGAAGGTGGCAAAACCCATGAACCACCCATCCAAAGTCTTCCCTTTTACGATCTTGTCATCGTCCTTCTTCCCTAACAGCAGTATCGCCGCTGCCATTTTGCTCTTTTCTATGCCTTCCGTTTCCTCATACTTGGCTGCTGCCTCCTGGCTCACCAAAGCGAATATATCCACATACTCCCCTTTCCATATTTTTTCCTTCATGGCCAGTGGCACATGCTCGTCTATCCTCATCCCAGGTGCACCTATATCTCTTGTACCTTTTCCTTCTCTCTATCTGCACACCCTTCATTTTTTCATGGCACCTCCTTCTCTGCTCTAATCTCTGCCAGGTCCGATTCCATCTGCCCTAGACCTCCTGTTCCCAGTGCTGACACAATTTGACCTATGTATTCTTTTATACTATCCCCAACTGTGCTGGATGCATTACCTGTAACCTTGTCCGGGCCTTGCTGCCTGGAGTCTTCCAAGTGTCCCCTTGTTTCTCCCTGTGGTTGCAGAGGAGGGTGAACTACTAGGGTTTGTGGAGGGAACACAACGTTCTGAGGATCTGGTCCAGGTTCCCCAAGGGAGGTCCCACCTTGATTGGGGTAGGTACTGGCGTCACCGGGTCTATTGGCTGCAAGGGTACTGGATCAGCCACTTCAAAATGTCCCACTGCCATTGGTGGCACCCTAGTGGGACTGTGTGGCCCTTCAGCTGGTCGTTTGCCTCTGTCTCCTTTTCCCAGGCCCGCTTTCCTCTTCTCCCTGGGCCTCCCTGGTTCCTCCCCCTCCAACAATTCCCACATTCTGTTGGCTTTTTCTGCCAATTCAATTATAGCCCTGTAAGTGTCTTCCTTTGATGCCTGCTCTTCTTTGGTGCCACGTCCTTCCTTTCTTTTCCACCGTGAAGACAACTACGGGAAGAGAAACAGGATTAATTTTATATATATATATATACATATATATATATATATATATATATATACACTTTGTAATGCCATCCCTCTGTCCCTCATGCCACATGCTTGCATGACTGGTTGAGCCCCAAGCTCAATTAGGCAACCAGGTCACCATTGGCTGCTCCCTGCCATGTCCTTTTTGAGTGGCACATGCCATGTGGGCCACTCACCCCCTCGGGCCTGTACATTAGCCCCCTTTTAAGCCTTCCCTTAACCCCTCCCATTCCCTTCCTTAACCCCCTTCATATGCCTCACCCTTCCCCTGTTTCCTCCAACGCCATCCACTGTAGCCTTGAAGGTTACTGCCAAGGCCTCCCCGAGGGTTACCACCTTTGTGCATGAAGCCCAGGCTTAAATGTAAAAAATGCCCCCTTCTTTTTTTTTTTGGGTGGCTTGCTGCCCCCCACGATGTACCAAAGTGGGATGCAGCCCCCAGGTTCTTTTTAAGGGCAAGGGGTGTCCTGTTTTCCCCCCCACACCCTCTGGTGTGGATGTGCATATGTGCTCCCATTTCCCCTGTGAGCCAGTCCTCACCTTTTTGGCCTCCCTGTCCTCCCCACTCATCCTCTATTTAGATCCCCCAACCCCCTCCCTGCTCCCGTTGCATGGTGTGTGACCTCATGCCGCGTGTTCGTGGTGTGCTTCCACTCCCCCATGCTAGAGGACCTCTACCTGCTGGCCCCTCCATGAACAGTCCAATTGTCCCCTCATTGGAAACCACAGCATGCTCCATCGCAGGCCCAGAAACCTCCTCTTGAGCCCCAACACTGCTGCTGTCCCCTCTTCATTGAGCCAGGCTGCCCTCCATAGGAGCTTCCTCCCAAGGGATGATGCCACTCACCCCTGCACTGAGCTAGTTGACACACAGGCAAAAATGCTGTAAGCAGCCCAACAAGAGAGAGGGGGTTCTATTGTGACCCACCATGCGGCGTGTGGTGTCATGCCACATTGTCGCTGACACGTGCTCTCACTTCCCATCGCTTTAGGGCCTCTTCCTGGCCTACTAATTTCACCCATAACGCCCTAACTCACCCAACAGGAAAACAGGCTCACCACGCCGCAAGCAGCACTAAAACAAGGGGAAAAGCTTTATCGCCCACACCACGTGGTGTGTGACACCATGTCACGTAGCCCCCAGATTGTGCTCTCACTCCTTTACTTCTGGGGCCTCTTCCAGGCCTGCTAATCTCACCAGCCACCACACAAGGAGGTGGCCGCAAGGTTTTTAGGGTGGGAAGGGGTCCGCTTATCAGCCACGTGGTCCAGCTGGTGTGTGTGAGGCTTCTATGCTCTCCTTTTCACCAAGCAACAAGGATGAACCAAGCTCACCCCCCAGCCCTTTTCTGTCCACCATTATTCTTTTTTAGACTCCGCTCCCTTGCGACTGCTGCGTGGCATGTGACGTCACGCCACGTGGCCGCCCTTGCCGGGCTCCTGCCCCCTCTGGTTTAGGGCGTCCTCTAGAACCACTACATTCTTTGGAATCAGAAGAAACCTACCCAGAACCCTTGGCTTTACCATCCAGCCTACAATGCTGCAACTTTTGTCCACTACTGCGATTTTCTGATCCGCAAACTGTCTCCACACCTCCTCTCCTGTTAAGCCCACTACCCGGGCAGACGCTATGGCCTTCTGCACAATTTTTAAACTGGCCCTGCACAACAGTGCTTTTCCAACAGAACTGTGCCTAATCGCGATTTTAAAACAGTTACACATCTCCATACCACTGCAAAATTACTATCACCACTAAAATGCGTGTCCTTGGACCAGCAATACTATAATTTCCTCAAACCTAACCTAATGATTCAGACATTTTCAAAACAAAGCACACTACCTCTATATACCCTAAACCATTAGAAAAAAACACATTCATCCAAGCCAGCAATGTTAAAGACTTCCTTCAAAAAGCAGCTTATTGTAAAGCAGTCACAACAATGTATCTTTTTTTTTAAAAAAAAAACACTTTTTTTTTTTAAAACTTCATTCCTTGGAAGCAATCTTACCTGCTGTACCTGGTGCACAAACCTTTCCAAATTGTTCCTAAACTCTGATGTGCTGCAGTTCCAATAAAATCAAAGACCCCAGCAAAAAGTGGCTGAGGCCCCCTTGTGCCGTCCCTTATATACCACCCTTTGACCCTTCCTTTCCTGTTACCTGTCCTTTGTTCTGATCCTTAGCTCCTCCCCTCCCCTTCCCCCCTCCCCTTCTAAGCACTACCGTTCCATGACAGAGAGAAGGGGTGCACCAGGACAACCTGGTCTGCCCCTTAAAGGGCAAACTCCATTAACAGGATGTTGATGTGGCCTTAGCTAAAAAGGAGTCATTTTGGATCTTTAAATTAAATGCCTTGCCTAAACTGGGGTTGAATGACAAATGTGAGATTACAACCTTCCTGTTATAGCCCGACTGTGGATGAGGTTACGGAGTAGTTATTTTTAATTTTTTTTATTTTATTCATTTGTTAACCAGGTAAAGGACACTGGACCAGTTGTCCTTTTTCAAGCCCAACCTGGAATACAAGGAACAACAACACATTACACAAAGGTTATTACATAAAACATTTACATACAGATTTATGCATTAAATATTGTTTCAATTTTACCTTAAAATTTGGTACGGAGGTTGCCTGGCGAACAACTAATTGTAGGGCATTCCAAAATAAAGGGGTGGCAATAGAGAAAGCATGTGACCCAATCTTAAGTTTGGATAATACAGTATTTAGCAAAACACCACCAGGACGAAGACTAGGAAGAATAGAGAGGAGCTTAATCAAATCATATAAAGGAAATGAGGACTTAAAAAAAATACACTTAAATATTACATACTCCCAAAAATACTCACTTCCAGAGATGGGGGACAACCAGCCCAGCTGGAGATATAAATCACAATGATGGGTTCTCATTGGCATTGATAGAACAAAATGAGAAATACTGTTATAAGAAACAATCAATGCATTCAACTCTCTCACACCCAAGTTAAGATATATGTTGGAAACATAATTAAAGTGCAGTAGCAGCAATAGATTTACGAACCTCAGAAGAAAAATAAGACTTAAACTTGTAAAGCAGCCCCAGCTTTCGGTTTATGGTGCTAGTGATAGAATGTACCTGTAAAGACAAGGTCAGCCTGAGATCCAACAGTACCCCCAGATATTTAAATTGATGAACTTGCTCAATCATATTCCCCTGAAAATCCTGTAATAATAAACAAGGATTATCCGTAAGCACAGCAGGCATGCCAAACACCATTGATTTAGGTTTTTTAGAGTTTAGCACCATAGAATTATTAACATGGATTTGCATGTTATGTCTCTATAAGATTATCTTCTAAGCATATCTCTTTTTCTGCATATCTATTGTATTCACATCCTAAGATAAGCAAAAAATTCAGTGATGTATTTTAAAAGACAATCATATTTTTACTTAATTATTGTTTCATGTTAGCACTTATTACTAAATAGCACTACTAGCACCTTTGTTTAAAACAGCTAGGTACGTTTTGAATATTACCATTCATAGAGGGCAAGTGAACCTTAATCTGCCAATCCACAGTTCAGAGATGTTCTGCATCCATGATAGGGTCTGGATTGCCCAGCAGGGTGCATTTAGACTTTAACCAGTGCAAAATATCAGTAATACAAACTCCCTCATTCTTAAGCAGGACAGTAATTACCTTGAAGGCAGGTTTAGTTAAGGGAATTACAATAAACAGAGGCCATAAGGGAGTGTATCACATTTGCTGGCATCTGATCCAAATGTTCTCCAAGTTATTTGTCATTTTAAAACTTGAATTAAAATTAGTATACCCAGCAGTATGAATAAGCGGATAGATTTTGCTAGTTTGGAACCGCAGACTTTGTTTTACCAGGTTTTTTCCTACATAAATACATTCAGGAAAACCTCCAGGCCCCCTCTATATTTAATGCGTACAGCATTCCTTTGTTTAGCAGGAGCAGGCAGGGTATAGAACAACCCAGCATATGTGCAAGAAGAGGGGTATCCTGATCTGTGGCTTCTGGGCTTGCACTCCCTCCAGGAGGTCGATGGTCCTCAGGGGGGCATGCTGTGCAAGTATACTGGAAATAGAAACAGGCTCAATAGTAGGGGTATTAGCAGGAGTATTATATACCACAGGGACAACACTAGGCAAATTACAGTAGGTGACACAGGAGTACCACAATCCCATCCCTCAGGCAAATAAAAGGAAGGATTTTGTGTTAATTCTAACTCAAATGTCATGTGGAAGGGACTCTTCCCTCTGGAATCACCCATTGGTGAGCCCAATTTACTGGCTGGGACAGGGCCAGGAGATATCCATGGTTCGTTCTTCTGAGGGCTCCTCACCCATCCTTCCTGTTCCAAGGCATCAAAGATGGTCAGGCCCGAAGCCGATATGTTATTGTCAAAAGAATGACACAATACAATTTCAGTTTCTGCTGACATCATTATAAATTCATCACCTTCATTGTCTGAATCAGGAACCGCCTGTACCTCAAAAGTACCTTGTGCTAAAATCGGTTGATTAGCTGGCTCTCCCGATTTCGCACCCAGAATCACAGGGTGTCAGACTGCAGGAGACCTGTCCAAAACATTATGCAGTTCTCCCCTCGTCCTGGCCTGGACTGGAAAAGGCCCAGCCTGGCAATTCAATACTCCTTCTCATCACCTCAGGAGTAGCAGTGGACTGTGTCTGAGACTCCCCAATCCATTTCCACCAGAATCCAAAATAATAATATCATCTACCTGTGCAGGGCTGGTGTCACCCAATACCTGCTTCTCCTGTACTGCTTTGTCATGTCCATGCTCTCACTTGCAACAGTTGCATTATCACCCAGATTACTTTCCGGTAACGCACCTTACATTCCATCTCAAAATCTCATCTCCTCATCTGAGCCACTCGAGGAGGTTCCACTTTGGAGGACACGCAAGAGTTTTTCCTGTGCCATAATAACATCCAAGAGCTGCCTTCTGTGGCTCTCTAGTTCAAGAAACAGATTGTCATCAGCATCCTGAGCCAACTTCCTAGTGACTGGTAAGCTTGATAGCGGTTCCCGTTCCTGGTACTCCCATGAACCTGCAGATTTACTCAAAGACTTTTCCTTAGAGCTTGAAGCTGAATAACCTTCAGCCCCCGAGATACAAGCTTCCTCTTAGCCATCCATCCTTTCACTGCAACCTGGGTCTGCCATCCAAATGGACAGCAGAGCCATCTATCAGCAGAGATGGGGAAGTTTTATGGCAAAAAAAGATATTTACAAACACTGGTACAGCACCATTACACACAACAAAAATAGGAAAAGATAAGAACAACAGAAATATCAGACATCAAACCATAGAAGCACACTCTGAATCAGCAGAAAAAATGGGGTAAGGATAGATCAAGCAAGCATCAACAGTGTATAATACATGAGAGAAGAAAAACACATCTAATCATGCTGCCTTAACATCCCGTGAAAGCTATACCAAATCATCCATCCTACTACTCCACTAACCCATCACCCATGACACCATACACCATATACATATACACCATATACATCATGTCATGCCCTGTATAGGAACACCCTTCCAGTGCCTTTCCCATTGTTCCCAAGTCAATGTTTTCTTATCATAATACACTTGAGAAACAATCTCCTTTTCTATCATGAATACCAGAATACCAGAATTCCAGGCAAAATAAATTGTTGTTGCAGTACATATTTACAGCATACCTGCCACATCAAAAGCTTTATACAGGTAAATAATAAACAAACTGTACCCACTTCAATATCAATAGACAGGTGGATGGTACCAGTGATCACATTTTCATACATAACGTTCCCCATCCCACATCTCCCCATGTCTGAGCAATAGTCACCCATAATTCCTTAGCATAGCTGCAGGATATAAGGAAATGTTCTTGCATCTCAATCTGCTGGTGGCACTGTTCTCTGGGGCAAAATCTGTCCTCAATACATTTGTGTTTTGCATTCCCTTTAACACCCAAATGGCTATGGACGCATAACCAAATCACATCCCACATTCTCAGGGGGGTACACTTATCCACCATATATGATTCTAATAACCAATAACTACTCAGGCTGATGTTGGGATATTCTACAGGGAGTTGATAAGATCCCAACTGGATAGATCTATACAAAACTTTTCAGTGAAGTACCGTGACCTGCATCTTAGTTAGTTTCCATCTAAGCAATTTTTCCAAAGAGTATACCACATATTGTGGTAATCTCTCCTGTTTGCGCACTACGAGGGGTCCCTGTGTCCAGTGCTGCAACAAGGGCAGCAACCATAGGGCAGCCACTCATTTCCAGTCTGCTGCACCTGGTAACAAATAAGCTGAGATGGTAGTATATACAAAAAGACTATGCAAATAGCTGATTGGATTTAATAAAGCTAATCCCCCTTCTTTATAATCCTCGTACAATACCTCCCATTTTATAGGGTTCAGTCTGCTGCCCCACAATAATTCAACATTTTTACTCAAAATAGTGACATCCAGAGAGCCCAGGGGTGGGAAGATCATGCCCACATAAGTCAGTATGAGTAGAAAGAAGGTCTTTATCACTGACACTTTTTTCTTTTTTGTCTGCTACAATTTTTTCCAAATCTGTACTTTATCATTACTATGTGCCAAAACAGTCATCATGTTCACTTTAGCCATATCTATATTGCCAAATGTAACCACTAAGAGTGTAATAAATGTATGTGTCATGCGAATGTTCTGTATGTCCAACAAAGGTTATGTTTTGTCACTCAAGATATACCCATGCCATTTCTGTAGATTTAGTGTAGAGCCCGTAAGTCTAGAAAAACATCGTACCACATCCAAGGCACAAACAGCCAACTCCTTATTTGCTATCAAGAGACAGACATCATCTGCATAAGTCAAACTTTTTGTACCCCCGGAAATTGGACACACTTAATGCTGGTATCTTGTTGGACCAATTTCAACAAAGGATCTAAGAAAAATATATATAAAAGAGAACTCATTGGGCACCCCTGTTGGACCCCTCTGTCAATATGAACCACCCTTCCTAAATGACCATTTATAAATGGACTCAAGGAGGTAATGGAATATAGTTTCATGAGCCAGGAAATAAATGGACCAGGGATCCCATATTTTTCCAGAACCATTTTTAAATAATGATGTGAAATCTTATCATGGCCCTGTTCCTGATCAAGGCTTAATAAATATCCACTCAAATTGTCACATTGTCCTTGTGCAACAACCTCTTTTATCAATAATAAATTGTCTGTCATTTTCCTCCCTTTCACAGTACATACCTGACTGGGGTCAATGACATAAGGGACCACTAACCCTCATCGTATAGCTAAAATTTTCATCACGATCTTAAGATCTGTATTCATCAAGCTCAGAGGATGCCAGTTCTTCAATGATCATCTGTCCCCTTTTTTGTAAACAAAAAGCTGTACTTTGTGGCCATATTGTTGTGCTACATCTGCAATGTCCAAAATAGTATTATATACAACCCATAGAATGTCCACCAATTCAGTCAAAAAGGTCTTATAAAATTTTGATATAAGGCCATCAGGGCCTGGGGTCGTTTTGTTATTTAAGGCACAAATCGCATCTCATATCTCCAGCTCAGTTTTTGGTCAAACTAATTCAGTCATCAACTCTTGTGGAAATGGCAGCACCTGACATGACTCCAGTAAGTCAGTCACCATCTCCACAGTCACATCTGAAACAGAATACAGTCTTTCCATATGTCCAACCACTTCCCTCAAAATGTCCTCCTTTTTTGTCACAACAATGCCCTCTTGAGACAATAGTGCATTCATGGACTACTGTCTTACCCTCATTTTACAGTTTTCTTAGATATCCCCCATAGTCATCTTCCCTGGCATTCCAATACGATATTCATACAGCAGAGATGAAGCTTTGTCATTTTGCAAGGGCTCCATTTGCAACTTTATTCATTGCAGCTGTTCAAAATATTCCCCATATCTACCATTTATCAAGGAAACAACCCTCATGTACTGCCTCATAATTTCAAGTATCAAAGATATTTTTCCAAATGTGCTGTATACACCCATGGTTGCATTGCTTTTTTAAAATCTATTTTCATCTGTATCCACCATCTGCTCATATTGTCCTCCAGGCACACTACAGACTTTCAGGCTCTCAGCAGGTCATAGACCTTTTTAGTGCACAAGGTATTCATGAGCACTGTATTATTAAGTTTCAATATCCCCCTACCTCTTCTAACATCCTCCCCCATGGTAAATTGGACTTTCACCATTAGATGGTCAGAGGTCTCAAGGGGAACAGTTATCACTTGGACACAGTGTAGGGTGGGAGATGAAAAAACATGGTCAATTCTAGTAGCAAAAGTTGCCTTATTAAAGGTGTTACCCCCCATGGCATGAAGACAGCAGTATGCCTCTACCATACCTGTTTGTTGCAATATGTTTTGCAGGGCACCAATATCACAAAAAGGTTTGGGACATTCTCACCCCCCCCATCCTGACTAGACACATCACAGTTAAAATTTCCATCCCAAATCACAAGGTGGGATGTGAACAGGAAAAGTTTAATCACACAGAACAGTTCAACTCTTCCTTTTTTCATATGTGGAGCATACAGTGAAATCACACTCCACTCTCTGTGGTGCTGTGTGAAATAAATTAATAGGACACTTCCAAGGCTAAGTTCTAGTACTCTGATAATTAAAAAGTCCCAACCAAAAAACAAAACCCCCCACAGCGTTCCAAAGTTAAGGAAAAGAAAGCAGGCCCTCAACATCATAATTTTGTAGCATTTTCAACATTCTGCATATTATATAAGCTAACGTCTTGTAAACAAGCTATAGCAATGCAATAGTCCTTTAGGACAGAGAAGCTGACCAGACGTCTCCGACCACTTCGGATGCTATTGATATTGATTGTGGCAACATTATAGCTTAAAGGCTGAGCCATACAAAGAAGAGAAAAGAAAGAAAATGACTAAACTGTTCCCCAAGCAGTGTAAACTTAAACATCGATCAGGTCACAGACTGCTTGCCCAAGCTCTAGCTCTGTCTGGGCATGGACCCTATGTGTTTAGATTGTGTCCTTGCTGCTTGTACCTTAGCAGTGGTACATTCTTCCTCCGAGTCTGTAGATAGTCTTTTTTGGGAATAAAAGGTTGATGAAGACTCAGACTCCTCACCTTGATCCAAATCCTGCAGTTCTAAAACATCATAGGAGTTGGAAAGTGGCACCACCACTGGAACCCCTCCCATGCGTTGCACCTTTGCTTTAGGCTTCACTGTTTTTAACAGCCTCTGTTTCATCATCACGACTGTGGTATCTGGTGGGGGCATGTTCTGTGGGTTCAGTCCAGGTATCGCTTCTGAAGAGGCTGTTGTCACAGGTTGTTCTGGCCTGGTATCCAACATAACTTCCATGGTATCTTCTGGTTCTACATCCAGTACCTGCGAGGATTCAAGGTCCACCACTGCCTACATAGACACAGGGAGATGGGGTTTAATGATACCCAGATCCTCTACATCCAGATCCTGGAGAGGGTCTACAGGTTGAAGTAGTCATTGATGCTGTGCCTCAGCCTCATTCTGTTCTCGTACCCTTCATTGTGATTCATTACTGGCAGTTTGTGCTTTCTTGACCATTATTTCCTGGTTTGGCCTGTCAGTCCTATTATGTGTAACCCATTCATAGGTCCAATAGACATGATCTGGGAGGTCACAGAGGTTGGACATTTGTTCATTAGTGCAGTCTTTACTGGTATGTCCACACTCCATGCACATGGTGCATTTCACTTTATTGCACGCATTACTGAGGTGCACAAGAGGCCCACAGCACAAACAAGTTTTCAGCTGACCCTGGTAAAAACAATGGCCTTGCTCAGTGCCCAGAAAAAAAGCCCTCAGGAGATGTTTTTGGCCCTGAGGGCCAGATTGTATGTGCACTCTAAAAGTTCCAACCTCATGTCCAAATGTGTACTTCATCCAGGATCAGGGAAGGATCACCTAAGACATCACACTTGTTCTGGAGCCAGCATCTCACATCATGCACTACAACCCCCTCATTCCTAAATAATATTGTAATTTGTTTAATAGTAGGTCTAGTAATCAGGAGGGCCCGAAGGGGAACCCATAAAGCAGAAGGTTTTTTCCTCTCATACGTGGACCAAAAGTGTTCCAGTCCTACAGGTGTCTTAAACTAATATCATAGTTTATGTCCCCAGATGCATGTATCAATGCGTGGATCTTGTTAGAAAAAAAATTTAAGGAGTTCTTTAGCAGGGTTTTTCCAACATAAATCCTGTCTGATGGGTGTAGCAAGCCTCCTTGGTATTGAATACAGACCACATTTTTCCTCTGGGCTGGAGTGTTAGAGGAAAACACAACATCTCTTCTATGGAAATGCATCCATAACATTGAAGGTTGAACCCCCCCACCTCTATCTCCATGACAGGAGTGACATTTTCAACTCAATCTTCCCATGTACCTTTCTCTGTGTGTAAGCCAGGTTCACTATGAGGAGGTTGTACTACCTCCCGTGTGGGGGGGGGGTCATCATGGACATCAATTATCACAGATGGGTCTAATTCCTTGGAGTTCACAGTTGTACTAGGGAGCAAATCTGTATGCATGGGGCTTACTTCTGCTATCCCTTACATTGGCAGTTCTGTTGGGTCTGATATCCACCCCCCCACTGCAGCTTTTTTCCATCCAGCAGTAGATAAGACAGAGTCAACTGGCCATCCCTCTGGTCTGCCTTGTCCCATGGCTCCAAGGCCGTCCATCCGGCATCCCCTCCTGAGCCCTAAATGATCTCTAGATCTATCCTGTACATGCAGCCCATCCATACTATCTGTTTTCTGTTGCAGAGACACATTAATAGTACTTTTGGAATTTTCAAGAAGTGGCGCTTCAGCACTGTCAATAGTACTCACTGTGGGATCCTTCAGTTTGATATTTATAGGGATTTCCATAGGCCCAGCAGTAGGTTCCAACCGAACAGCTCCCTGTCTCGATTTCACTGAGTGGGGCGTTAACTGCTCCATTGTCACACACTTAGGAATTACTGCATCACACCTCTCATCAAGGCTCACCGGCCCGGTCCGTACAGAATCCTCCACACTTTCCAGTACTGCTGATAGGTCCACATCCTTCGTACATTTTTCAGCACCTCTTCCTGGGGTTGAAAGCACAATCAGCAGCCATTGCTGCTGCTCAACACTCAAAGCTTGCTGAAATTTAACTTCATGCTGTAGGCCTGATGCCTTAAAATCAGTATAGCCATCCTCTGACTGCATAGTGACTTCCATCAGGTTCTCATTTTCCTCTTGAGATGAATTTTCAACCACAATCTCCAGTACAGGACCTGCAGGGAGGAAAATCTGCTCCCCTGTAGGTCTACCAGCCATCAGAGCACAATCCATGTCGTCAGCCATCTCTCACCCGTGCCCCCTACCAAAGAGCAGGGGACAATTTTATTGCAAGAAAACATTTGGAACACTCACAAAACAAATCTTATGTACATAGCTTAAAAAAAGAGAGAAAAATGCTTGCAGTGAAAACAAAATAATAAAATAAACAGTGTTACTTCACACAACAAATCAATCCAGAATGTACAGGCTCACCAGAAAATACACAGAAGAAGTAGAACAAAAAAAAATACTGTAAAATTGTTCCTGGATATAAAACATTTCGTGGTATTACTATATTGTCTTTAAATAATAGGGACATCATTGTCAGTTATCCATGGTAACCCCTTCCATAATTCTAGTAAAACTTGTCCAGTCAATTGTTGTTTTTTCTTTTATATAACAATTTCTTATATCTAGCATCACTTTATTGTAAAGTTCCACATGATTACTTTCCCATTGTTGTAGTGTAAATCCACAACAAATTACCCAAATATTCCATTTAAAAATAAACATAATCAACTCAAGTGTACTAACATGCCATCTTGTCCAACATGAGAAAAATACCCCATACATTAAGTTCTCACAGGTTATGGAGCTCCAAAGCTGGGATCCCCATTTGAGTGCCAACAAATCCCCAAAACCTGATATAAAAGAACAGGAAAATAATAAATGTTTCCTCTTTCAGTATACATAAAGGTCTGCTACATAAGTGGTCATCAATTTTCTTATGTTTATGATTTGCCTTTACATTTATCTGGTTGTGACAAGTGAGCCAGTGAAAATCCCACATCTGGATGGGTATGCAAGTGTTATTTAACAACTTCGCTAAATGATCAGTATGTGATGTTGGACACTTCCTAAACACAACCTCTTCCTGACAAATAGTAGTTACTAAATAAAAATACAGTTGTTTTCTGGAGACACTGTTTAACTGCTGAACTGAGGTCTACCATTGTTTAATCCTTAAAAATGTGCATCTAAGATATTCTGGAATCCCTGCAGATTTACATAGTATTCTGAGAGATTGTGACTCCCATAAGCACATCCAGTGTCCACATTTTTGTAACAGGAGAGACTCCCACCCTGTTTCTGGATGGCACAGTAGAGGTTTTCTACTAGTATAAAGAAAAAAAACTGTTAAAAAACAGAATTGGATTGATCATATTTAACCCACCTTGTTTCAAAGGTAAATATAAGACATTTCACTTGACTGGGTTCAAATGACTACCCTAACAGGCTTGGAATACAATACTCAATAATTCTGTCTCACTAGCCTTCAATGGAGGGAAAACATAACTAATGATTTTTTATAAGATAAATCCTTTTCTTTTTACTGATTTTCCATCTGTTCCAAGACATAACCTTCTGTTTGCCAAAGTCTAATTTATTTCCCCAGTTCAAAACATCTAGCTCATCTGGACCAAGCAAAATTCTCAATATAGACATTGGATCCAGTTTTATTTTAATTCCTGCCACAGTGTCATAATAATTTAAAGTATAGTCTAACCTTTGATCCACACATTTATGTAAATTTAAAGAGGCCCCAGATATAGTTCCAAAAGTAGCACAGTATTCTACTATATGAGTGAGAGATCTGGCATCCTTTATTACCACATTCATGTCATCCGCATACAACATAATTTTATATGGAAGATCAATATTGTTAATCTGAGCTGGGAGTATCAGAATAGAATCACTGATTTTTCACAATAAGGGATCTATAAAGAAATCATAGAGAATCGGGCTGAGGGGGCAACCCTGCCTTACTCCCCTGTTGAGCTGTATGATAGGTCCTTTCCACACTTGCATTACCAGTATGACCATTGCAGTATTGAACATACTCTGCAACCATTCAATAAAAGGAGCTGGAATGTGATATTTTTTAATACTTCCCATAAAAAAAGATGACACATCTTGTTGAAAGCTTTTTCCTGGTCTAAAGAGACCAGGAAACCATCCAATTTACCAAGTTTCCCTGATTCCCCTATTTCTCTAAATGACAATAAGTGTTCTTGTATGTTTCTACCAGGGGCTGCATATGTCTACGCCTGCGAAATAACTATCATAGCTGCAGCAGTCAGTCTTTTTGACAAAATATTTGTCAGAGGTTTAAAGTCTGAGTTCAGCAGGCTGAGTGGCTTCCAGTTTTCTGTCAGGGTCCTATCTCCATTTTAAAGATATATGTCAAAATACCCATATTTATATGTAGTGGATTTTTTTTTGTTCTTAAAATATAATTAAACACTATAGTCAACTTGCAATTTTTAATAGCTCATTTGAAATCCCATCTGGTCCTGGAGCTTTCCCTCCTTTAGATGCATTCAAGGCTTTTAATATTTCCCTCTCTTGTATGGGTTGAACCATTTCCGCTAATAAATTAATGTCTATTTAGGGTATCCTCAAAGTGTTTAAATAAGATTTATGGGGCTTAATCTGTGCATCTAAAGAGATATACATTGTGGTGGTATAATCTCTGATTACACTCATGAGGTCTGTTTTATGTGTATAGATAGTACCATCTGGTCCTTTGAGTGACTCTCCTGACTGCTACATGAATAGCAAGAACATCACCGGGTATTAGTAGTTATCAAGGTGAGCTAAATGGACTATGGTCTTTATAGATCTCAGAGAAACCTATGAAACCTAAGTCATGTCCTTTGATTTCCTAAAACAATTACAGCACTCAAAAGGACAGACAACCTCTGCCTTCCCTGTAGTGCAGAACTTTTGTTGGTGTAAAGATTGTGCCTTTTGTGCATGAACATTTATCATTCTTTGTTTTATATTATTAATCCTGTCCAGTGTCAGCTGATATAGACATCCATTGCTGTAACTGTAATCTGGCCTGTATATAGGCAAAATATTTCCTCTTAGGGACATTTTTACATATACGTTTACAAAGATACTGAAGGTCAGCTTTTGTATCTTCCCACCATAGACTAGGGTCCTCAAAAACAATAAATATAGATTTTCTCACTCTAACAAAATCTTGAAGTGCCCTTAGAATACATACATCTGAAAGTATGGAGGAGTTCATTTTCCAAAACCCCGGCTCTCAATGGAGCCTATAGTAATCCGTACTATTCTATGATCAGAGAATTGCACTGGAAAATTCTCTGCAGATACAGTAGGTAGATGGGTAGATATTATAATATAGTCTATCCTAGAGGTGAGAGATCCTTTCTGGAAATTGGGTGTAGTCAGTTTTGTGTGATAAAAAAAAAATTCCTTAACTGTGCTTTCTGTATTAATTGGGCCAAAAAATTTGAATCACAGTATTGCTTGGAAGATTAAGCCACTATTGGGCAGTTAAAATCACCTGCAAAGATGATGTGCTGTGATGTGAATAAAAATGGTTGAATTTGTTTAAATAAATCGCACCTTCCTGCTTTAGTTTGAGGTGCACATAGACTTATTAATCTAAACATGACAATCTGAATTAAGACATCCAGAATCAGCACCCTCCCTGGTGCTAAATCATACAGTTTTAAAATGTTTAATTCTGATAGTCTAAATAAGATTCCCACCCCCAGAACATGATTCCTAGCCAATGGACCAAAAGGGGTCCCAGCATACCATCCCCAAGAAGCAGTCTGTATTTCTCTAAGGGAGTGTAATCTGTTATCTTTTAAAACAAGCCCTGGCAGATCCACTACGACTGTGAATGCATTAATTAGATAAGGGTGTTTCATGGGCTTAAACATAAACATTTATTTATTTAAAAAATATCAAATTTACAAACCTTTAAGTCAGAGACTCATTTACAAAGTGCCTCACCGAAACTAGTACAAAGACAGCACAGTTAACAAGTCAAAACACAATGGCTCGGAGAGCAGACAGTTATAACAATCATTCACTGGAGATACATGGGGTAGCAGTAGATAAACATATTACATAGTTTATGCACACAGGCACCACATAAAGAAGACAAAAGCAGTTCAAACAATATACAATAGCTAAAGCAAATAGACATCAGGAGTCAAAGAGAAGCCCAGAGTGTTCACATGAAGGATGTTGCATACACTAAGCAAATCAAACCACAGCACATTGAGAAAGGGCATATTTAAGCAATAAGGCATGACAGGGTATGTGTTATGCAAGCAATAATACCTGACAGGGTGGACGGTATTGGGCAATACCAGACCACCCAGGGGCATAATGAGGCCCAACACCTGGAGAGTATTATTGCACTTAGAAAATGTACAACCTTTGTAGATAAATACACTGAGACATGTGTTTAATTTTAAGCATTTAAACTAATTTTGATAAAAATATTACAACAAGAGAAAAAATAGTCCCTTTATGGGATCAATCAGATAATAGAATTCACTTTTGTTTTTATTCAATGCATTATTTGTTATAGGTAATAAAGTTGATAGGACAATTGAAAGTGCAGGATGTTGGACTAAAGAAATTATGTGTTCCTAAGCCACTCTGACCTGACAGGCTGTTAGTTGCAAGGTGTTTATTATCTTCAGTCTGGTTTTCCTTCTGTCCAGCTGTGTTTTCTAGGTTTTCAGTCTTCTTTTCTTGCTGGTCTTCTGTCCTGTTTTGTTGCTGAGAAGTTGTGCTGGTAGTTACTCAGATCGCTAAACAATAAAAGAAAGAAAATATTTACAATGGTATTTACTAAGGGAGTTACATGTTAAGATATATGACCTTACCTGATGTCATGCTGTTACTACTTCCTATTATAGAGCTCCACTGTTTACGATCAGTTGCAGAGGGTCTCCAATAAGTAGACAGACTTGTTTCAGATCTGTGGCCAGTCACTGATGTGATTTCTCGATTTGACAGACCAACATCAGAGAGGAGCTGGACAGCTGTAGCTCTGATGCTATGGTTCATATATTTCTGAGACAGCTAGACTTCATTGCTAATTTTGCTCATCAGGGAACCAAAATAGTTTTTGCCCATGAGCTCTGTAGTATACCAGTAAGACTGGGTGTCTAAGACATCCTGGGTACACCTATGGGGGGTGTACATAGAATGCTTTGGCATTCAGTGGAACTTTAGATAAATATTTTTGGAAACATTTCACTGGACAAAATTCATTCTCTGGGTCTTCAAAAATAAAACCTCTAGTGTTGTCTTTATTTATTTCAGTTGGGTTTTTGTGTTTTTTTGTGTCTGCATTGTGAGTTAGAGTTATGTGCTTAGTGCCACTGTCATCTGTTTTTAGCTCAAAGGAATCAAACTTTAGGTCCCTTAGTCCCTCTCGGCCACGTCTTGCCATATGGTGTTGGACATCAAACCATACCCTTCTAACAAGACCAGGTGCAGTGTTGGATGATAGCACAGCACATGCTCTTAGTTTCTGTAGGTCTGATGATGAGATGGCAGGGTAGTGACTGGACGTGTCTTTCTGTGGCTTCCTCAGTTTTTTTAACACAGATTGCAGCACATTGTTTGAAGACTTAAATTGGGGGTCACTTATCATGTTAATGTTTCTTGCTACTTCAATGCTATTAAGATGATGGTTTATCGCAGCTCTTAATGCACAATACCCAGCAACAGAGTATTGCTGCCCCTGGCTAGTCCTGGCTTCTGCATAAAACTTGTGCAGATGGTTATTAAGTTGTTCAAATGTGTCATTATGCCAGTCTATGTTTATTCTACTCTGTACTGCCCATTCTTCAAATACTGCTACTGACCACTTGGTGTTCTTCTTCGTATCTCTTTCTAACCTGTCACTTTCTATTTTGTCTAGCTGGTGTCAAATATGGAGACAAAGTGCTCACTTACATTTCTTTCTTGCTGTTTGTGTTTTGTAGGTGGTTCTTCTGTGCTGCTGGAAAACATTGTAGCTATTGTTGACATTGCTGTCAAATTAAATTGAACTGCCAAATAGTCTGACATTATTATGCTTTACTTTTTGTTGCCTTTTGGTGCCCATTTCTATTTAAAATTGTGTGCTTCTTTTTAAGAATGTATGTTGCTCTCGGAAAAGTGGTGCTTTTGATTGGCTGATGTTGGTTGCTAGTGGCGACAGTATACATGATCTCAATGAATGCTACTGTGTGTGATGCTGGTGGTATTTTCTTCTTTACCCTACCGTAGATGGACACCCATCTGCGGTATGATAAATCAAAAAAATGCCGGTGATTCCATTGCCAGTTCTGACACAAGACACTTAGTAGTATTTTTACGTACACAGAGCAAATTAATTACTATCCCTTTGCACATAAAGTACATCCACCCCCATCCAACACCCCGTCCAAGATGGTAATGAGGGGGCCAGAGGCAGTGGTGGCATGACCAGAGTATCGTGGGTCACCCATCGCAGCCCCCGGTGAATGGCAGTACGGCGGCAGCTTGGGAGGGCGGTATGAACCCAGCATGACTGGGCAGAGCAGTGTCAGAGACAGACTTGGTATGCACATGGAGCCGGGGTATGAGGAGGGGGAGGCAGCAGTGGAGGAGCTGGCTAGCTACACCAGGCAGGAGGGCAGCAGGGACACAAATACACAGAAAAAGACAGATACACATAAGAATGCAGCACCACTGAAAGTGATTGTTGGGGTTTTGCTATTGAAACTGTGCAGCGACAGCCAGGGGCACCTCACCTGACCTTCTTAATTCTTTTTAAAAAACTCACAGCAGCTGCTGGGGGTTACAGCAGCCACACAAACAGATTATCAGGTCAATACATGAACACGACTTAAGTCCCAAATAGTACCTGTTGCCATGCCTTCGGTGTCCTTATGTGTTTTATCTGTTTTAACTCAAATTTAAAAATTATGTTACCGCACTGCTGCATTGGTGAACGAGGATGACGAGGGGGTGCTGATCCTCGGTTAGTACTTGAACTTCACAAGCTGCTGAGTTCGGACCAGATGCAGGCTTGCCTTAGATATAACTGATCAGGTTATTATCACAGGTTTACTTTTCAGCTCAGACGCTGATCCTCACCACTGGCAAACCTTTCTTTTATTCATTTGTTGGGTGCCGTGTTCCAGTGGGACCAAGGGTGAGGAGCAGGTCATGCTCGGCAGCACCGATCGGGATATTATTGCCAGTGGTGAGGATCAGCTTCTGAACTGAAAAGTAAGCCTACAGTTTTAGTGTGTGACAGTTACAGAAGATCGACTGGCTTGGGACAAGAGGAAAACTACTGCTGTTCATTTTTGTTTTAAACATTACTGGATGGGTAAAGGATTGAATGGAAGGGGATCTTGGTAGCTCTCTAGCTAAGTGGGGATAAAATGGTGGTGAATTTGAAATAAAAAGTTTGTGTTGTAACCAATTAGGAAGCAGAGTGGGTGCTAGGATAGTTCAGTGAGTGAAGAGGCACTGTAGCCTGGCTCTCATTTTTAGCTGAGCATCTATTGTCTGATAGATGCCCACCTAAAAAAGTGTCTCAGCCAATGAAGAGAGAATTATCTTTTACCATTTTCTAACATGTAATAACATCACTCCTGGGGTGGGTTGAAGCACGAGGTGAAGTTGAGTGCTCCCACCACCCCAGGAGTGATGTTATTACATGATAAAACACACCCTGGAGTGTATTACTGAAATTATACAATGCCTTGTTGTTATATACAGAATAAAAAACACATTTTAAAGGATGTTTCTGTAAGTGTGGAAAAATATTTCTTAAGAGAAAAAGCCAGGAATGATCCAAATCCATAGCTACGGTGATGTTATCTTGTAATAACATCACTGTTTCAATAGGTCAGCAGCCAATCAGCTTCTTACATTTTTCCTTGCCATTGTATAATTAAAAATAATGCCACCATCTGTATTGCAGTTACCTATATGTTTTGCATTTTATTCTAAGCACTGTTATAGCAATCAGCTCAACAGAACCAGGCCATCATATACACAAAGGTACTGTACTCTGACTGAAAACACTACTGAGACAACTGTATGTTGTGACAAGGTGGAAGATAAACACAATTCTGAAACAAGTTTTTGAAGACATTTGATGTGTTTAATTGCTTATTTTTAGAGACTGATATGCAGGTCACACACAAAATTCATACAATATAAAAGTGCATATGCCCAAATGCCAATGTAAATTCGACACATTTCATTACAAGCTGTTCTCTTGAAGGAAGATATTACTATTTAAGGCCTAAAAATGGGCATCAGGTAAATGTAAACTGGGGTAGGTGTGTTATTGAGGGTATTGCATAGTTTATCTTTTATTGTTGCTCCACCGGATCAACAATATTTGCACAACCTGTGCCCAGTCCAGATTTTACAGCTCTGGCCTTGGTCTGGTGATCTGGGTTTTACCCATACCCCACTGCATGTGACTTAGTAACATATTGTACAGATGGCCACAAAGTCTAACCCATTGAAGGCTGAAGTTTTAGAAAATCATTATGTTTAAAATAACAAGACTCACTCTTCCCCAGTAAGTCAAACATAATTTAGACACACAAATGCCTACATATTTGCAATTGAAGCAAATGTGGCTACTGTCATTCAGTTGTAAACACCTATAGTCACAAACTGCAAGTTAAGAAGATTCAGTTGAATATAAATAGTAGCCCAGCCCTGAACTGTCTGACTGAGAATGAAGTTGGTGTATTATTTGGAAAAAGGCAAGGCTGAGACTCTTGCTATGCAATGTCCTGCAAAGAAGCACACTGACTGCTCTTAGGATGGTGATGTCAAATGGCTTAATGAGGTGTTGTGAGGGGCCTAGGGGAACTTTTTATGCGGAAAGGTCTGACTGCTAGAAGATAATGAGTTAACTTTCTGTGGGTTCCATTAATTCCTGAAGCCAGAGGAATAATAGTGCTCTAAAACTTCCTATGCCTGGCCCAGTGGTGCTGAGGGTTGAGGCGCTGTACACCACACCTTGCTCCACACTGGTGACCCAGGTTCAGGAATGGACTCAGGCTGCCAGAGGGTTGGCAAGGAGGAGAAGGACTGAGCACCTGATGGCTTGCTCTCCTTCTCCGGGGTGGGATGGGATGCTTTAATGTCACCTGCTGGGGCTCTCAGGAGATGTCAAAGTTGTAGGGGGATGCCACCACATAGGGGTTGATGCCAGCAGAGGACTGAAGCAGGTGCATGTCTCAGTGTGTGCCTGACTCCTTGTACCTCATTGCATGCTGGCGTCAGGGACCAGAATACAGGAAACAACCCTCTGCACCTCCTAGGTGAAGACCTCTCCTACAACATGCTCCACCCACTGACAGAATCAGGGCAGACTCCACTGTTCAGGCCCACTCCTTGGAATGCACTAAGGGAGGTAAGGGGTATCTCTCCTCACCCTGCCCGGGGGGCTTACCAGGCCATCAAGGGAGATAAGGAACAGACCTGAGCACTCTAGGGGCAGACCTTGTATGTTGGGGGGCTGGCATGTGGAGCATTGTAGGTGTCTGATTGAGTGGACAGTGGAGGACAGTAGAGGAGAAGATAAATAATAAGTAAAAAAAACTTTCTATACACACACACAGGCAGCGTAGTAATGAGGCTTCAGTGGAGGAATCTATTTTTAACACACTAATATGTTGTTTGGTAACAAAGATGAAATCAGCCCTTTTCTGAATGCAATACTTTATTGCTGCTCCACTGGAGCAGCAATATTTGCACAAGCTGTGCCCAGTGCAGATTTTACAGCACTGGTCCTGGTGTGGTGATCTGGGTTTTACCCATACCACACTGCATGTGGCTTAGTGCTATACTGTACAGGTGGCTGCAGAGTCTAACCCATTGAAGGTTGAAGCTTCAGAAAACCATTATGCTAAAAATATCAGGACTCACTACCTCCCTCATCCCCTAGTCACAATTAATCCTCTACAAAAGTCATGTTTAAATACTGGTGCCTCTACATCCATGACACTAAGCTTTTAATTCCAACATGCTTCTTCTGTGATGTGAGTTCCCCCGTCTGTGAAGTCCCATTCTGCTTGTGGCAGTCCCCCAACCAGATAATTCTCAAGGGAGCAGCTCTTTACACCATATCCACTAAATTACTGCTAAACTCTTTATTTAAGAACATTTGTGGCAGCCCCCCCAACCCGATAATTTTCCAGGGAGCAGCTCTTTACACCATATCAACTAAATTCCTGCTAAATTCTTTATTTAAAAACAATTTTGCTGAGAAATGTTTGTTTTAGTATATACATGGTCAGGAAAAATGAATTTGTAAAAGAAACCAAAATCCCATTTATCAGTTCATTGAATCACAATAAAGCATGGTATGAACTTACCAGATTCTATGTGTAACCTACAGTAAGTCAAGCAGAAATTAGACACACAAATGCCTACCTATTTGCAAGTGAAGCAAATGTGGTTATTATCATTCAGTTGTAAATACCTATAGTCACAAACTGCAAGTTAAGAATATTCAGTAGAATATAAACAGTAGCCCAGAACTGCCTGCCTGAGAATGAAGTTGGTATATTATTTGGAAAAAGGCAAGGCTGGGTCTCTTTCTATGCAATGTCCTGCAAAGTAGCACATTGACTGCTCTTTGGTTGGTGATGTCAAATGGCTTATTAAGGTGCTGTGAGGTGCCTAGGGGATAGTTGTTCCAGTCTTTCTTTTCACTGATATAAACTGAGCCAGGAAAAAAGTAAGTAGAAAAAAAACAGCATTTTGTTTCTACAAGTAGTTGTTAATTGCAGCTGGTATTTTTAACATGTGCAAGTCAACTCCACTTCTCAAATTTAAAAAGAAAAATATACTTCATCACAGACTGTATTTACCAAGTACTGTGCCCATGATTAAAATAATTTGAACCCCCCTCCCAAAAAGTGTGCCCTCACATGAACCTGCATGATTTATCTGTAAATACAATTAAAAAATGTATTTCTAGCTGCATTACTAACACCAATGCCTTCAAGGTTTTGAAACTACTAAAAATACAAACTATATATAGTAAACAAATATTATTAATCTCAAAAGCTGAACTTTGTTTTTAGTATATAAATGTTTAAGAAATACCTGAAAGCTGTTTATTTTCCTTGGAAGCTGAATCCTTGGAAGCTGCAGTTTCAGACACTTCTTAGTCTTTCCTTTTGAGACACCAGGTGACTCTGATAATCATTTGTTCCAAGGGTTTTTAAGTCAGTTTGAAGGCATTAAGTATTATCTGTTCACCTAGTCCTTAACAAAATGCAGGGACTCCACAGACTTGTTCTGTTCCTTTGTCCAGATCCCAAACTAGTGAGTCTTCTTTCAACATGACAGATCTACCTCATCCCCTTCCCACATGAATAAAAAAAGTGGGGTGGATCTTTAGGAGCTTCTTGGGTGGAGGTGGGTTGGATCTTACTTCCCCCAAAAAAACAATGCTGTCTCCACTACTCAGGTTCCCGTTCTTGTACCACCCATTTAAGAAAGAAAATAGTACCCTACAACCATTGATTAACATGAAAGCATATTTATTTGAGGGCAGAAAACATTTCTTTGAGGATGGTAAGGCAAAGGAGACTATTTACACCTTCAGTCAGTTCCACGGACAGAAAACATGACATCACTCCTTTTGTACATGCAATACTCCTGTTGGCTCTACACACAATCATAAAAAAGATGCCAAAAGATAAATGAGTCAAAAAAGAAAAGGCTATTTTCCTTTTACTGTCCTTCTTAATGCTATTAACATTAAGAGTGTGGCATGAAAAGAGAACAATCATTTATCAAAGATCATTTATACTTTCCCCTCCTAGAGTTCTGTTTTCTTAATTTAGCTTTCCTCTTTTGAGGGTCTTTTACATGCTCCTGAACATCTGTGTCTGTTGCAGCCTCTGGTAATGAAGAAGCCACTGAAGAATTATCAGATTCATCACAATGACTTTCAATCTGTAAGATGTCAAATTTGGTTGAGATGGGTACAGGAGCTACTTTTCCCTGGGTTTGGGATGTGGAAGGCCTTGTTTTATGCCTGGGAAGCAGCACAGATTTATCTGGCTTTCCAACTGGAGGTGGGGGGTGGCATAAGCACAGCTGTAATGCTAGAGGTAGAAGGTTCTTCAGTGGGTGCATCCGAGGGTGCTGCTACACTCTGCCCCTTGCACACTGTAGAGGGCACAGGCCTCACCATTATCTGTTATCCTGCTAAGTCCTCTGTATTTTGTGCTTTATCTGAAGCTGGTGTAGAAGCTGAGTTAGCTCCGAGGGAAGGGGGCTCATGTGAGCACTCTGTTGATTCTAAATGTCTCTGACCTTCCAGTTTGTTTTTTTGACTTAGAGTAATTAATAATCTCTGTTCTTTCTCATCAGCAATATCTGGAATATTGTGAGCTGCCCACCTGCAGTTTTGAAAAGTGTGACCTGCAGTGTCACAGAGATTACACTTACATTCATGGAGCACTCTGAGCTGATATGCCTCAGTTTTCTACACACATTACATCTGGCTGTATCACAAATACTACTAAGGTGAGCAATAGACCCAAATTTATAGCACATTTTGGGTTTCCCCACATTAAACAAGATGCCCCTATCCCTTCCTAAAAAGAAGAGTTAGGTAAGTGTGTTACACCTGTTTCAGTGTTTTTCAACAGCACTTTAGCTTTCCACCCCCAGTCCAAATGTTTTCTGAATCCATAATTGCGTCTGGTTCTTCTATGATAGTACATCTTTATTTTAACCAATATTTCAAATCATTCACACTGATGCCTTCATTTCAAAATAGAACAGTTATGACTTTTTGAGCAGGTTTTGTAAGTGGTATGGCTACAAAGGGAGCCCATAAAGCAGTTTTCTTCAAAGTAGCACACCGTGTCCAAAATCTTTCAAGGACATTCATAGATGTAAAGTTTACATCAAATGTTGTTCCCCCAAGATATGTATTAAAGCATACAATTCATTAGAAAAAAAATTAATAGGCTCCTTCAAGAGCGTTTTGGCTACAAATTGCCTGTCAGGAGGTTCTGGCATTCCCCCTATGTAAGAAAGCCATACTGCATTGTACCTTTTTGCAGGGTAAATTGGAAGTTTAAATAACAATGAGAAAGATCTGGGAGTGCATTTATTTATAATGTTTAAAGGCCTTTGTGGTTATGTAGTCATTGTAGTGGGGCATCTCCCAAATTGCAATGCATTGTTTTCAGATATAGCCAGCTTACTGTCTGTGGTCACATTTAATACTGGGTTCTGAGTTAGTGCCAGCTCAGGAGGTATCTCTAAATCAGAAGCACTGTCAACAATACTCGAGTGCTGAAAAGACAGCATTTTGATTGAAGTCCCTGAAATCCACTGACCTGTTTCTCCATTCTTTTTCCCAGCCTGCACTTTCCAAGGCTTTGTTTACTGTCTAGCCATTCTCCTCATTAGGTGCAAGAGTCTCAGTGTGTCCTAGGCCAGGATCTGAAATGCCCGTATTCACCATTCCCAATGCTACTGCTGAAAGATCTTTTAGCGATGTTTGCTATGAGCACCCAGCAAGTTGCATGGCCTCCGTCCAATCTTTTGGTGGTTCCTTTGATGCTACTATGTCACCGCCACTCAGCTGGGTGGTACTGACAGCAACTTTCTCCTTATCGCTTCACATTTCTCGCAATTGTTTATGGAGCTGCATTTTTTTAAACAAAAATGCTTTCTCTTCCAGCTCCATTTTTTTTTAACAAGGCTGCCTCCTCACTGCACATTCCTTCTTTTCAGACATAGTGACCTCTGTTTCACTGAGGTCTGACAAAGTATCTACTGGTAGGTCAGGAAAGTCTTCTGGATTTAAAAGTACCATTTGTTCCTCTTGTATCTTGTCTTGAGTATATTCTGCAACAATATCTACCAGTTCTTCCGTCTCTTGCATATTATTTGAATTTAGCTGTTGTTTTGATTCAGTGACTTCCATCTCTTCCACCACCACCTCCCTTCGAGCTGCTGGTTGGTTATCTTGGATGATTGTCGGGAGGACTGAGTCTCCCGCTACTGAACAGTAGGGGAATTTCTCCAGTGTCCTGGCCAAATTTCCCCCATTCACTAAAAATACCACTAATAGCTTAATCTGGTTCAATGTCAGTTGGCATCCATCTGTATCCCCCCCCCGAGTGAAGCTGAAAATAGGCAGAATTATCTAGTCCTCCTTTCCTGGTCAATAAAAAAAAATAACCCCATATGCTTGTCCCATCCCTGCTTCAAGCTGTTCACTGATTTAGCTTATACCACTTCCTCTGGCAGCTTGTTCCACTTATCCACCACTCTTTCTGTGACAAAGTGCTTATGGATGCCCCTTTTGAATTTTCCTGACTGAGTTTCAGTATTTTCCCGCTCATCACTGCATTTGAACTCATGGGGAAAATATCCTTGGTGTCCACCCTGTTTCCGCTGTGCAGGTACTTGTGTGTCTCAGTCATGTTGCAACATTTCATCCTTTGCTGAAGGGCATGCATGTTCAGGTCCTTAAGCCTCTCCTTGCACGTCTTGCTCTTTAGTCCATGAAGCATCTTGGTAGTCCTGTTCTGTATTGCTTCTTTCTTGTCATAATCTCTCTTCAGGTGTGGACTCTGGTATATTGAGCAGTATTCCTGGTGTGGTCACACCAGTGACCTGTACAATGACAGGATCATCTATTGATTTCTACTGCTCATCCCCCTTACTGTGCAACCCAGCATCCTGTTTGTTTATTTATTTAAAACATCAGATTACATTACCTTTGAACTAATTGCTCTTTTACAAAGGTTCCATGGCTGAATACGTGATACACACAGTTACAGGTAGGCACATAGGTTTCTATCATTCAGTACAGCATAAGAGAAATAGCTAACACAATGTTTAAAGCAGGTTAACATGTAAGCAGCCCTTAGCCTCATCAAAATGATAGTTGGCTATACATTCACAGCCTTGTCTTAAGTAAACAGTAGGTTATAATGCCAGTTTATTGATAGGTGAGGTGTAACATGCAAGACAGGGTGTTATCTGGAGATAGTGGAAATAGAGGGTTAGAAGCAGGGAGGGAGGCAGGTAGTATCAGTAATAGAGAGGTAGTTAAATTGTGGTGATTGAGTAGAAAAAGGAGTGTAAGGGATTATTGAGTAGGGATTGGGTGCAATGGAGGTAAGGGTGAAGGGGCAGCTAACGAGTGTTGTAATTGCATGTTGTCATTCAAAGCACTCATATTTTCCTATCTGTGAGGTGTTTTTGAGTTCTTTTTTGAAAATGCTGATCTTTTCTGCATTCACTATTGTGGCAGGGAGAACACTGAGCCATTTTGTGACCCTAAAGGTGAAGGATCACTGTGCAAGGCTTGCCCTTCTGTGGGGTACACAGAGGGCATTTCTGGTCATGCTTCTTGTGTGGTGAGGGGTATTCACTGGCTGTAATCGTGTCTGAAGTCCAGGAAGATGTTAGTCTGAGTAGTGCTTTCTTACCCATGAGGCAGACCTGGTACTTGATTCTATCTCTGAGGGGAAGCCAGCCAGTTTGGGTATATAATCACAGGTGTGGGTGAGTTTGCCAATGCCGAAGTCCAACCTGCAGGTTTTTTTCAGGACCATTTTGATTCTATTTAGCAAGGTGTCAGAGGATGTGCTGTAGACTACCAATCCATAGTCAATAACGGATAGTACAGAGCTGGTGACAACAAAGCTCATGGCCTCGGGTGTGATAGGTTTACAGTGTCAGTATAGTATTTCTAGTTTTGCATTCATGGTTTTGATGATATGATCAATGTGAGGGCTGAAAGAAAGGGAGTCATTGAGTGTGACACCAAGGCAGTTGAATGTTTTTACCTGTTCAAGTGTTTTGCCTTTCTCATTTTGTATGTCAAGCTGGCTTATTTTCCTCTTAGCCTGGTGGCTTGAGAACAGCATGACTTTAGTCTTCTTGTAATTGAAAGGCAACTTATTCTGGTGGAACCATTTCTCCAGGTCCCTGAAGCTGCTTTGTAGTTCATCAGTTAGTGGACCTAATTGATTGATACTAGCAAATACTGCGGCATCGTTCACATACAGCAGAATATTAGATGAGCAGGAGTCAGGGAGGGTGTTGAGGAATAAGCTAAAAAGAAGGGGTCCCAGGATGGATCCTTGGGGGACACCAAAGGACACCTTCCAAATGCTTGAAAAGGTTCCATTGATTTTTACTTGCTGGGCTCAATTTGTGAGGTAGCTGTGGAAGTAGTTTATGGTATCAGGGGACAGTCATAGGGCAGATAGTTTTGTTAACAGAATTTGGTGGTTCACCAAGTCAAAAGCTTTAGTAAAGTCATTGTAGATGGACTCCACCTCTGTGTCACTCACTAGGGCTGAGTGAATTAAATTTGTGTAATCAATGAGTGCAGTGGAATTACTGTGGGCTTTGTGGAAACCGTGTTGCTGTGTGCATTGTATAGTGTGTTTTCTTAGGTATTCTTTTAATTGGTTAGACACAACCCTCTCCAGGGCTTTCAATATGGGGGAGAGGATGAAGATGGGTCTATAATTCGAGTCTAGGTCCAGGTCACCATTTTTGTATATGGGGGTAATGGGGGCCATTTTCTAAAGCTTTGGGAACTGTCCAAGCAAGAGAGATTTGTTTAACAGTTTTTTGACAGGGGCTATAAGTTTATCCGGGGTGAAGGCTACTATCTTCATATCGATAGAGTCACTTTCAACCCTTGTTTTTCTGAGTACACATTAAATGTATTTTTTGGTGTTGGTAGCGGTTATCTGTTTAAAGTAGAATGGAAGCAGGGCAGTTCTATGGGTGGTTTTGGTATTCTGGGGATTTATCATCTCACAGATTGTTCTGGGAGGAAGTTTGGGAGGAGGATGCTACTGTGGTCTGTGAAGGATGAGCTGAATATATCTGCTATTTCCATGGGACTTTGTGTGGTGATCCTAATGCGGATTAGCATGGAGGTCTGTGCTTTGTTGTCTTTACCAGTTATTTCCTTTAATTTGTGACAAAATGGTTTCCCATTACTCCAGTGATCCTCGAGTTGCTCCCTGTAGTAATTGGCTTTGGCTGATCTGATTTCGTTAGTGCTTCTTTTTCTGGCAGCCTTATAATTTTAGAGGTCACTTGGCCTACCCACTGCTTTGACTCTGTGCCAGAGGTGATCACTGGTATGCATAAGCTTAAGTAGAGACTTAGTTATCAAGACATTTTTGGGCCCTTTAGTTCTGCATTTCCAGACTGGAGCAAATATGTCACAGGCCCTAGTCAGTTTGGTTATGAAGTGATCCAGTACCAGGTCCAGATCCTGGATGGAGTCAAGGGGAGACCAGTCCTGTTGAAAGAAGTAGTATTTGAGATGGGATAACTAATCTTAGTGGAGCACTCTACTTTTGAGGGTAGTGGGTCACGGGTTCAGTGTTTTGTTGGACCATTTATACAATAAAGGGGAGTGGTTACTAATTCTGTCTGGCAGTTCCATAACCTCATTGATTCTTTCTGGGTGGTTTGTGAGCACCCAGTCAATCAAAGTACAGTTCCCTGTGTAGTAATTAATTCTTGTGGCATCCTTCACCATTTGTGTTAGATAAAGGCTCTTGATCAGATTTTTATGAGAGGTACTGTCGCTTGCCAGTCAATTAATGTTGAAATGTCCTAACACCATAGTTTTCCATTGATTAATGATATTAAATATGTGCTTAGAGAATTTTTTTAGTCCCATGTTCTGTTAACCAGGAGGTATGAAGATTGTTGTTATTAAAAGGGAGTTGTTTGTGCTCTCTTAGTAGTAGGTTTATGATTAGTAGCTGTATCTCATTGGAATTGTCACTTAAAGTGAGTAGATGTCTCTGCAAGTGACCTTCATATACAGTATACTAGGCAGCCACCTCCCCTTTTTGAAAGTCTGTCCTGTCTGAAAAAGGTACTGTATATCCCTCAAGAGTAAGAGTGGAGTCTGGTATTTTTGGGGTGACCCATGTTTCAGATAGGGATATGAGGTCAGTTTTATGTTGTACTATCCAGGCTTGGAGCTGAATTTGTTTAGACAGCAGGCTCTTAATATTAAGGGAGGCTAATTTAAGGTGTCCTGGGGGATCAGCATGGTCCACATTTGGGCCATAATGGCCTGAGTTTGGGTGTATATTCCTAGATAATAGTAGAAGCATTAGGGTAGTTTTTCTGCCTGGGGTAGGGCTGAAGATACTCTGTTCTAGCGCATGTGCTTCACTCTGTGGAGCTTACTTAGGGGGCACAAAACACATTAAATTCAAAGTAGTTTTGGCTGAGTACAAACTCCAGTCTAGCTTTAATATAGTCCAATGGCATGTTCTCTTTGAGTGGATCCTGGTCTAAAAAGTGCATGCAAGCCTCAACTCCATCACTATGTCTGATGTGTGTGTATAAAGACTGTACATTACTGGTAAGCCATGTATACTCTAGCATCCAAAAGAAATCACTGAACGTATTTAGTATGTCCATTGAGTACCTGATATATGAGTCTAAACAAGGTACACTCCTATATAAGAAAAAGTCAATAAAATGAAAACAATTATCTATAACAGACCTTACACCAGAGTTTGGTTTCTGTAATAATATTTTGATTACATAATATATAAAGTGTGTATATATATATATATATTTTTTTCTTGGCAAAAAAAACATTTAATGCATCAGTTAGGGTTGTTCCACAGTGATAAAAGCGAGGAAATTTGGTGTTAGGGTTGAAAACCCCCCTTGCACCCTTCCAACCAGCATCAGGGTGTGCATTGGGTTCATCAGCCCTAACTTTCACCCCATCACATGTGTAAAGAAGCTGAGGTATAGGAGAATGGGGTGAGAGTTAGGACCGACAACCCCAATGCACATCCCAGTGTCAGTTGGGGGGTGGACTGGGGGGTGCAAGGGGGGCTTTCAACCCTAACACTGAATTTCCTCACTTTTGTCACTGTGGAACAACCCTAACTGATGCATTAAACTGATTTTTTTGCCATGAATTTCCCTTCTTTTTGAGAATGAGGACTATAAATAGTGAAAAAAATGCAGTGGTGGGAACACAGCCCCTTCAGGCCCCACGCTCCCACCATGTGATGTCTTGTGACATAGTAATGGTAACTGCAACACAAATGCAAGCGCTAACGGTTATGCACATGGTGACACAAATGTAAATGGTAATGCAAACATTAATAGAAATGCAAGCACAAAGTGATGCCAAAGTGAACAGTGATACAAATTGAGATGCAAGAGCATACAGAAATGCAAATGGTAATGTGCACGGTCATGGTACCACTATTGTAAATGCAAATGCTAACTGTTACAGCAACAATAATGCCAAAGGGAATAGAAATGGAAAGGCAAATGCAAGCGCATATGGAAATGCAAAGCGTAATGTGCATGGTCATGGTACCGCATTGCAAATGCAAATGGTAATGGTAAGAGCAAAAATAATGCCAAAGGAAACAGAAACACAAAGACAAACACAAGGGCGTATGTAAATGCAAACCATAATGCACACAGTCATGGTACCGCAATTGGAAATGCAAATGGTGACAGTAACAGCAACAATAACGCCAAAGGAAACAGAAGCAAAAATTCAAGTGCATATAGAAATGCAATGCATAATGCGCACGGGCATGGGAATATAATTGGAAACACAAATGGTAACGGTAAGAACAACGATGACGAAAACGAAAGACAAATGCAAACGCAAACGGAAGGGTAGCCACAAACGCAAATAGTAATATGCATGGTGATGCAAAGTGAAACACAAACAGAAACGGTACTGTAGACATAAATGGTAAGAGTAAGGCAAACGCAAGTGCAAATAGAAACACGAACGACACGCCACGTTGGCGTTAAATGGAACGCTAAATTGTAAAATGGGTAATGGAACGCAAGTAGAAACACTAACTGTAACAGTAATGGAAGTGCACATCCTGTTTTTGTGCAACAGCTGCATACAGAAACACAGTGTGTACAAAGAATGTATGCATAGTAATCGTCCTCAGAGCAGAAAATGACCTGTAGGAATACTAAATTGCTTATATCTCAGGAAGTGTGCAACGTAGAAAAAAAAAGTTTAATTTCACGATTCATGAGCTTCCTGGCTAGGTTTCACAAAATGCGTAGTCCTATGTCAAGACGAAAATTTCTCTATCTCGCACCGTTTCCGAGATACGAGCCCCTAAAGGTGCGGTGGATGCCACCATGTTAGTCTATGAAAAAAATTTCAATTTCACAATACTGTAACTTTGCATCTGTACAATATTTTGTCACCAAACCACAAAAAGACACATCTGTGAGATGTTGGCTGCCTTCCTCCAATTTTCAGCCCAAAAGACCAAACCGTTTTTTTGCAGCAGGGTGTCAAAAAATTCCTGTCATTTGGGCTATAGCCTGAAAAAAATTAGTGTCATTGATTTCGAAAAGCTTTCGCAAAATTTGTGAAAGTGTCACAGGTGCAACACTACTTTTCCCAGAAAGTTGAAAAACATATCTCTGGGGTGTTTAACCCCAAAATAAAGACATGGCTAACATCCTCAGGGCTCGAATGGGTAAACACAAGAAAAATTGTGTCCCTAGATGGTCCCAATTTTAAATGTCAAGCATTTCTGTGATCAGTAACTGAAAACAAAATGGCAGATTTGCGACATGACTAGGGCCATTTGCGACACTACAAACTGCATTTGCGAAAGTGTTGAACTTTTTGTTAACTTTTCCCATTGACTTATAATGGGAACTTGTTTTTTAAATAACTTTTGAATCATTCAATATTTTTTCATGAAATCTTCAAACGGCACATTGGGGTTCCTGGTCACACGTTCTCTGAAGTATTTGGACCAGTCGCACAAACTGTGTGACCTGTAGGTGCAAGCAAAGAATGCACAAAAAAACGTAATTGCATTCATGGATGTTGCTTAATAACTCTGTAGCCGTATATCCAACTGGTACAAAGGTTGGCAGATCCAAAGACCTATGGTTATGTCCCATGCCTGCCAAATTTCAGGCAAATCCAATGAATGGTGGCAAAGTTATTAAGGTGCAACTTTCCCCATTTAACCTTAAAAGCTCTACTCAACCCTAAGCTACCATAATATATAAATATATATATATATATGTATTTTTATGTTGATTGCATGCATGCACAAGAAACATATTGCATCAGCTTGCTCCAGAAGCAGGTTGTGGAGGTGTGATAATGTTGTGGTCAATGCCCCCATTGCCTTTTAAGGCTTGGCTCCTACTCCCCAATGCCGTGGCATGCTGCTACTGACACTAGTTCAGCCAGCATTCCACAATCTTGAAAAGTTTCATCCGCTACAATCAGGGGCCACCTTGTCATTGCAGCATCATCTGCTACAATAAGGGAGTGACCCGTCATTGCAGGGCAGTCCCTTGCATTCCCCCCATCCAGTTTGCTGACAGGGAGCCCAGTCCCCATTGGTTTCCATTACTGTGTGCCAAGGCGGTGACCAATCCCCCTCGGCATGTTCCTCCATGATTTCTTGTGCACCATGGGGAGTGCCCAATCCCCCTCAGCTCCAGTGCCCCACCTCCAAAACATGCTGGTGGCATGCTGGGAGCCCACCCAGGCATGCCAGAAGTACCTGTAAAAAGAAAAACTGTCCTGTGATGTAAATTTTTGTTTTACACCCCAAAAAGAAGAAAATGGTACCTCACTGTCTGCGCCCCCTCCCTCAACCTGCACCCACCCACTGTGTACCCCACCTCCCAACACCCCTCCTCGCACCATACTTACTTCCAGAGCCTGGTGAGATGATCTTCTGTGGACTGGGAACACGTTTGCACTCTTCAAAGCCAACCACGAAATGAGGAAATGCTGGTAAGCTGTATAATGGCATAAACAGAGATTTTTCAACTTTGGTGCATATCTCATGCATTGTGGAATTTTGGCACCAAATTTTCAACATGGGGTTTTTGGGACCCCTCCTCATGAATTCAACCACTGTCATGGCATTATTCGGCCCCGAAAGGTGATTTCACATTCACTGCGCAGAATCACCTTTTGGGACTGATTAATGAAACGTCAGTGCCAGTGTTCATGAGGTGGGCTCGCAAGAAGCCTATGTTGCAAATTTGGTGGAAAAAATCTAAAAAAATGACTGTTTTACGAGCGTGCATTGCGCAGTTGTTTCGCACGCTAGTAACTGCGCAAATTTGTAACATTTTCACTACAGATTTTCAATATTGGCATTCTTCCACACCTCCTTATGAACAGTACAGCTGTCATTTTTCACATCCTGGCCAAAATGCATTTTCACACTTCAGGATCAGAATAGCACGGTCCCTGTGGGAAATCAGTGTTCGGGACACATTAAGAAAACCACAGTGAAGCTGTTCATGAGCAGAGGTCCTAAAATGCCTATAGTAAAAATTTTGTGATAAAAGTCCATACAATGGCTCTGTTACGAGCCTGCATTGTTCAGTTTCCATGCAAACTTATAACTTTGCAAATTAGTAATATTTTCATGCCAGATTTTCAGCACTGGCATTTTTTCACATCTTCTTATGAACAGTACAGTTGTCGTTTTTCACATCCTGGCTGAAATGTGTTTTCATGCTTCAGAAGCAGAATAGCACTGTCGCTTTGGGAAATCAGTGTTTGGGACAGATTAGGATGAATGAGTGAGAGAGGGGGAGTGACCGAGCTCAACTGAGCTCTGTCAGGACTGCTGCAGATTTCTTTGTGACCAGAAAAAGGCACCAATGGAGGCAGGAGCCCAGTATAAAAAGGCAGCCTGTAGCGCCAGAAGAAACAGAATGAGCGCGAGAGAGAGGAGGAGTGAGCAACCTCAACGGAGCTCTGTCAGGATAGCTGTGAACTTTTTTGTGAGCAGAAAAAGGCACCAATGCAGGCAGGATCCCAGTATAAAATGGCAGCCTGCAGCCCTGGGAGAAACAGAATGAGCAAGTGAGAGGGGAGGAGTGAGCGAGCTCAACAGAGCTGTGTCAGGACTGCTACAGATTTCTTTCTGGGCAGAAAAAGGTGCCAACGCAGGCAGGAGCCTAGTACAAAAGGGCAGCCTACAGTGTTGGGAGAAACAGAATGAGCAAGTGAGAGAGGGAGAGTGAGCGACCTCAACGCAGCTGTGTCAGGACTGCTGGAGATTTCTTTGTGGGCAAAAAAAGGTGCCAATGCAAGCAGGAACCCAGTACAAAAGGGCAGCCTGCAGCGTCGGGAGAAATAGAATGAGCGAGTGAGAGAGGTGGAATGAGCGAGCTGAATGGAGCTCTGCCAGGACTTTACAGTTGCTCACCCTCCTGCCCATGTCCTCTGTGGTCCTATATTACAGCAGGGTCTCTGGTGTTGAGACAAAGCAATGATTGTATACTTTAGGATTGCTGTAATAATATATATTTATTTGTTCTGTTAATTTCTCTAACTGAGCTGAGTAATACTTGGAGTGCAATAGGATTTCTAACTTGGCTAAGTGAAACTATATGAGAGCCAAGAACCAAAAGTATGGTAGCTGAGGGGTGAAAAACGGATAAGGAGGCTTTAGGATTGCTACACTAATACAGTGTCTAATGGATGAGATTTGAAACTGAATTACCCTGGTTGGCAAGAGGTCAGAAGGGGGACTAATGTGGGGGAGGGGGGCAGGAATTTGACTAAGTAGGAGCCAAACAGTTGCAGTAGTGTACAGAACCTGGGAGTAAGAGCCTGTAAGATAAAATGGGGGCCAAAATGGGGCAAGTGCCACATGTCAATAGAGCTGGTATCATTGGAAGGGTGGAGGGGTGTACAGGGTGTGGGTTTGCCATGATCCTAAACTGGGCTTGGAGGAAGGGGGTGGTGTATGGTCTGTAGATGACTGGCTAGTTTGAGGGAAGAACTGTGGAGGTTAGGGAGGAGTGTAAGTCGCAGGGCAGATGAGTATGGTAGGCATCCTGAGGGGGGAATATGGGATGGAAAAGGGGAACGGAGGAAGAATAACTATGGACTGAAACTGACCCCAGTATCAGAGGCACTAGCAGAAAAGAGAGGAGAAGGGAGGGGGGGGTGCCAGAGATCAGGGCAGGGTGGCCTCCTGATGGGGAAGGATGAGATGACAAGGAGTACCAGGGGAGAGAGCAGATGGCTGCGGGTAGGGAGGGACCAGGGGTGGCATGGAGAGGAACATGTAGAAGGGGGGAACTGATAGGGGCAAGAGATGTAAGACTGGTACTGACTACAAATAGATTTGAATCTCTGCTATGGGACAGAGGGAGGAGCAGGAACATACTGAAGGGGGGAGGACAAGCAGGGCATGAGAGGGATGGCAACAGGTAGGGGAAGAGATAGTGAGGACAAAAGGGTAGAAGTGGGCTAGTAAGGAAGGAGGGGATGATGACTGAAGGAGAGAAGGCTATGAGAAGGGGAAGGATGGTAGGGGCATCACTATCAGGGTAGAAGGGAATGTGGGCTCTAAATTGACAACAGCGGGGATAGGAGTGGGGTTGGAAATCAGCAGGGAAGGAGGAGAGGTCGACATGGGAAGCCCAGTAGGAAGTAGTCAGGCTGAGAAGGGGTTCAAGGGGGATGGGAGGGATAAAGCAGAGAAAAACAGTGAGGCAGAAGTAGATGGTACAGATACAGAAGTCACTGAGGGTGCAGTTGGTGAGGGTAAGGGACAGGGAAGAATGAATAATGGGGTGGTGGAAGGGGCATTAGAAGGGAAAGGGGTAAGGGGCAGTGGGGGTACTTGTCCTGGGGTATTCTATACTGAAATGGGTGAAATGGGATAGAAAGGGGGAAGGCACAGACATAATTGGGTTGAAGCTGTCCCCATGTTTACTGCAGGAGTGACAGGGCAGGCACTGCTCAAGCGTGCACCGAGGGGGAGGAAGAAACCTCATTTACTGTTGCATGTAAGTACAGACGACGCCGCGGGGGACACTGTGGAAGTAGTGAGGGGAGGTTGAGTACTATGGCAAGCAGTGTGAGGGGATGGGGAAGTCGGTAGCATTCTTGGAGGTACTGCCTATACCATGTGCAAGCATGGAGAGGAAGGATAGGCTTGAGGAGTTTGAGTGGCTGAGGGATTGGTGCCACACAAAACATTATGGGTTAGTGACTAACTGGGGTAGGGTCGGGGGGAATAGTGACTTGTACTTGGGGAGAGGGTAAACTGGAGCAGGAAGACTAGGGGCATACTAAAGGCAGCATTGCTGTTGGGCCACTGGCACTGAGGGTTGAGGCACTGGACGCCACACCTTGCAGTGACCTGGTGACCTGGGTTCAGAAGCAAGCCTGGCCTTCCAGGGGTTGGCAAGGGAGGGATAGGATTGAACATGCAGAGGACTGTTCTCCTATCCTGGGCCAGGATCCAGGGACCCACCACTCTGTAGTGGCCCTTGGTGACAACCGCAGGTGCTACTACAGCAGTGTAGTAAAGAGTGGTGGACTGTGGTGGACATTGGCATGCTGCGCTTAAGTGTCATTGCATGGCCACACTCTGCAAAAGGGAGAAAAGTGGAAAATTTGCTAGCTATGGTCAGGCAGCATGAGCTTCCGACCCCCCCCGCCGCCTCGAATGGTGCATCCTCCACCAGATCCTGCTCCGGTGTGTTGACCTGGGAAGCTCCTCACCACCCCACTATGGGGGTAATCTGAGGAGGTAAGTAGGTCAGCCTGATGTTGATGGTAGTGCTGGAGGGGTCAGTTGAGATGACCAAGCCGACCATAGCCCAGTGAGAAAATATGTTTAAAAAAAAAGGCAGGATTAGAAGTGTGTATCTCTACTAAGATAGATTTGAACAAATGGTGGGGGGTGGGGTGGCCAAAAGACTGACGTTGGTAGAAAGGTTCAGACAGTGGAGCATGATGAGCTCACCACCCTAGATATAGGTAAAGGCAGAGGTGTAGTAACCTTGGAAGGCGGCAGGCAGAGTGGTCTGAGTGTAATACAGAAGGCACCACCACCTGGTAAGAATAACAAGGAGAAAGGGTGCAGACTACTGGGAGCACGGACACAGGGCAAGGAGGAGAAGAGTGAGGAGAACAAGGGGTATGGGTGAAAGGTGGTCTTGCTATATGGATAGAGCACTGGTTACTGGGGAGGGTGTAGAGGGTGGTGGTGGTAGGGTAGATCTCGGTACCCACAGCAGTGACAAGCGGGGTGCCACAGGGCTCAGTGCTTGGCCCTATGCTATTTGGGCTCTTTATCTCTGATATAGCACACAGAGTGGGGAGCAGGGTTAGTCTGTTCGCACATTTTACCACATAAAAAGCAAACAGTTATAGTAGCAGAGCCCCCCACACACACACATATACACTCCCTGAAAAGCTGCTTAAAAGCCTGCAATTCATTCAAATCAGTTCCATTTTCTTACTTACCTGGGGTTTAATGCCAACATGTGTCAAATCATATACCTAGGGCATAGGAACCCCGATGCTGGGTACAGGATGGGGGAGGTATTGATACTCACTAGACATGAAAAGGTCCTTGAAATTATTGTATCAGAGGACATCACAATGGCAGTACAGTGTGACAAGGCTATGGGCAAGGCAAATTGGATTCTTGGGTGCATAAAGAGTGACATCTCCAGTAGGAGGAGGAGGGATGTTGTGCTACCATTGTATCACTCCCTGGTATACCCCCAGCTGGAGCACTGTGTCCACATTTAGAGACCACACTTCAGAAAGGGCATAAGTGGAGGTTTCCCAGAGGAGGACAACTAAAATGGTTCAGAATTTTCACAGGAATCCTTACAAGGACAGGCTGAAGTATCTCAACATGTATACTCTGGAAGAGAGGAGAGCGAGAGGTGGCATCATTAAGACATACAAAGTACCTCACAGGGGTAAAGATGGTACAGTTGGGGAGTTTCCTTCAAATGAGGATGAGCACCCAAATCAAGGGACATACAATGAAGTTGGTGGGGGGTATTCAGGATGGATGTGAAGAAATATTTATTTGCTGAAAAGGTGGTAGACTACTTAAACAGACTGCCAGAAGAAGTGGAGGAAGTGAAAATGATAGGGGACATGAAGCTTGCATGGGATAAATATAGGGGTATATTAGAAAAAGGGGAAGGAGGGGGTCAATGGAGATCAATAGGGCTATGGAAGTAGGTACAAGTTCACTGCAGGAAAAATCTATTAAGCAAGCTCATTCACAAAGAGGTCCTGATGGACACAGGTAGAATAAGACATGCAGTAACATATAAAGGCAGGAGTTACAAGCAGGTACAGAACACTTGAGCGGACTGGGTGGGCTGAGCAGTCCTTTTCTGCTGACAAATTCTGTTTCTATTGCATCATGTGTTAATTCAGGTGCAGCGTGATTAAAAGTTGGGCCTACCATACGTCCAGATGTAAGGTACAGTAAATTACCAAATTAGATGCAGCCCACTTACAGCACAATAAACAGAACCCCAGTGCTTGGAGAAGCCTTTACTCTTCATAAGACTGCTTAAAGAGCTGGGGTTCTATTTGCAGTGTCCACACCAGTATGCTGATCTTAAAACCGATGCAGCATCTGAATGAGTACTTGATTCTTCCTCACTCCATTTCTTCCCCACTTTGAAAACTGCTTGTCCTGAGTTAGTTTTGGGCTGGCAGCACCTCACCTGAGTTGGAAGATGACCAATAAGCAGCACTGAAAGACGTCAGACTTCACATACTGTGAAGGCAGCTGCTCATGGACAGACATAAGGCAATTCTAGTGGGGGTAGGAGGAAGTAAGCTGTTGATTAACTAGAATCTGCAGCTTATCCATCAGGTAGGGCAATGGGCAGACTAGGTGGCCAAATGGTCCTTATCTGCCTTCAAATTTTATGTTTCTATGTTTCTCACCCACTCTCTTGGCAAGAAGAAGGCTGCAGCTGTGGCCACTGATAACTGTTTGGGTGTAGGGATGGGGGGACCAAAGGGGACAGACATAAGGAGATAAAATCATAATAAAAATTGTGAGACCTTCACCAGCTTTCCAAAATGCTTACCAGTAAAAGAACACTCTATGGCATTTTTCAAATGGCAACACAAGCTGGTGAGCCCTCTGTCTGCCATCTGACACCAGGCATCAGCTAGCATAAAATTGCCTAAAGAAGGCAGTGTGGTCATGTGGTTGCTGAAATACTGGAGATTACAGATCTATAAGAACAAAAGAATATCACACAGTAGCTGGCACATATGCCTATAACAGCTGTCTCCTGCTTCTCAGTACTTATATTCATATTTATACCCTTGAGGTACTTGAATGTTTCTATCATATCCCCTCTTTCCCTCCTCTCTTCCACTTAGTACTTATTGAGGTCCCTTAGTTTCTCCTCATAAGTCTTGTGTTGCAAGCTCTGTACCATCTCATTCGCCCTTCTCTGGGCCATCTCCAGCCTGTTAATGTCCTTACGAAGGTGCGCCCTCCAGACCTGCACACAGTACTCCATATGAAGCCTGTCCATGGTTTTATACAATGGCATCACTTCCTCCCTCCATATGCTGGTGATACCCCTGCCTATGCACCCCAGCATGTCACTGGCCCTCCCAGCTGCCTTACCACTTTGACATTTTCAGTTCATCTGAAATAAGAACTCCCAGGTCCCTTTCCTTCTTTGTGATTGTCAGCAACTACTCCCCCCATCCTGTACCTTTCTCCAGGGTTTCTGTGTCCCAGGTGCATAATTTTGCACTTTTTTGAATTAAACTTCAGTTGCCAGTCCTCAGACCATTTCTCAACCTTCCCCTGGTCCCTCCTAATTTTCTCCACCCCTCTGGGGTATCTACTGTGTTACAGATCTTGGTGTAATCTGCAAACAGGCAGACTTTTCCCTTCAGCCCTTCTGCAATGTCACTAATGAAGACATTGAACAGGACTGGCCCAACGGCCAATCCCTGCGGCACCCCACTGGTCACCCCCTCTCCCCAGACTGCACCCCATTTACCACCACTCTCTGCCTCCTATCTCTTACCCAGTTTCTAACCCACTTTACCACCCTTTCCCCCATGCCCAGCCTACTCAGCTACTTTATCAGCCTCATATGTGGGACAATGTCAAAGGCTTTGCTTACATCAAGGTAAGCATTGTCCACTGCCCCACCTTAATTTACTTCCTTGTCAACCAGTCAAACAGTTCAACCAGATTTGTCTGACATGACCTCCCCACTGTGAATCCATGTTGCCTATAGTTCTGGCCTCCGATGCCTTTCAGATGCCCCACTATCTTTTCTTTAACCAATGTCTCCATGATCTTCCCCACTACTGAATTGAGGCTGACAGGCAAATAGTTCCTTGCCTCCTCCCTACTGCTGGATTTCTATTGATGGACCACATGTGCCCTCTTCTAATTCTCTGGTACCACCCCTGTGTTGAATGACTCACTAAACATGGCTGCCAGAGGTGCTGCTATCTCCCATCTCAGTTCTTTTAATATCCTTGGGTGTATGCCATCTGGTCCCCTCGCTTTGTCCACCTTCACTTTACTCACCTTCTGCAGGATTCTTCTGCCTGTGAATGGACTATTCTCCACCTCTTCATGCCTTTGCAACTGCTGTGGCCCTTACACCTCTCCCTCTTCTGTGAATACTGAACAGAAGGACATAGTGGATGTCTTGGGGGGGGGGGGCACATGACAGTTCTTAGGCATGGTACTTTCACTTCCAAATACCTAAACAGCACATATAAGCAATCAACATTCTGCATTGACAAATGTTTGTTTTTACATAGGGTATATGATTATTATTTTTGCTTTGGAAGAATTGAAAATGTAATCATGAGGTAATCATCGTGATGTCATCTAGTGTGTTGCATTATGGGTATGTTTTTCCTTGTTTACCTATTTTTTTGTTTTTTGTCATTTTTGTAGTTCATACCCTGTTACATTTTATAAATCATGTTTAAACAAAGTAGTAATGATATGCATTAAGGTGACAATTGTTATTGAGGTTTTGTCATGGTTATTTCATGTCACCTTTCTTAATTTGTGATGAATTTGGGGTATTCATGGGTATAAAATGAATGCCTTTTTCACAGCATAGTGCCCCCTTAGGAAGCTCCATAGAGCAAAGTGCAAGGGCTAGTGCAGAGTGGTTGCACTCATAACTTAAATCTCCAACAAGTAGCTATTGTGCTGTTATAGTGCTGCACAGAATAAATTCGATTTGATGATTCAAACTACATTTGGTGTTGAGTACATCATTGTGGAGCACAGTGCTCCTTCAGCTCCAGAGTGTGGCTAATTTTCTTTTTGATTCACTATTGGGCTGCAAGCCCTTAGCTAGCACCACATCTTCAACCTTGGGACAGTTATTTCATGACTGAATCAAAAAAGGGTCTGTAGATGCATAGGTTTTTCCTGACCCACTGAACCAACATTTTGATTTGGGCTAATGTCTGTGCAAATGATGATGGGTGCTGGCATTGGGATGGAGGCCTCAAACATTTGAGCTGGTGGTACTTTGTTACAGCAAGAGGTATGGATAGTAGAAGGCACTTCCTATCAGTGAGGAGAGGTGGTAGAGAAGGGCCAAGTGGAGGGGTGTTATCCTACCAGTCTGTCATTTATGGAGGGGAGTCAGGATTGTGGGAGTGTTCGAATTTAGCAAGTAGTGCCTGGTCAATTGACAAGTTGCACTCACATTGGTTGGTGCCATTTAGTAATCCAGTGAGTAGAGTAGCTAGCAAGGATATTACGTATGACTCCATCACAGGATGGGGAGGCTGCAGGGGTGTTGAGGGAGATAGTGCAGAGCTATTGAATAGCTGATAGCAGATAGCAAATAGAATTTAAAAGTAGGTGGTATCAGACTTCAACTGTGTGCAGGGCAGTGATTTTTATGTGGTGCAGTGTAAATCATCTTATTGAGTCACTAATTACCTGATGTAGGGGTGGGTGAGTCTCTGGTGCAGTTGATTTGTATTCAGGTTGTTCTGGAGAGCAGGCACTTCAAAGTGAGATTTGAAGGTGGGGGGGGGGGACCATGGAGCTCATGGCTACATTACAGTGTGCTGCTGTTTGTAGGCTTTCAGCTATAATGACCCCAGGTTCTTTTCCTCTCTTCTGCTTTCCAGCACCACTCCCCCTGCCCATTTTATATTGAACTCTTGAGTTCCTCTTCCCAATGTGCATCACTACATTTTTTGCGTGTTGAAGCCTAGTTGCCAGATCTTTCACCAGCCCTCCAACCTGGCCAGATCCTCACTGAGTTGCCTTATCCCTTCCTCCATATCCACCCTTATGCAGATGTTTGTGTCATCTACAAAGAGACATACCTTGCCCTTGATGCCTTCCCCCATGTCACAAATAAATGCATTGAAAAGAACTGGGCCCAGCAACGACACCTGAGGTACAGCACTTGTTACTTCTCTTACCTCTGAAATCTCCTAATTAACTACTGACATTTATGTTCTTCCCCTTAGCCAATTCTCCAGCCAAATTACCCCCCCATAATTCCCTTATCTTTTTGATCAGCCTCATTCAAGTGACTGACTGCATTGTCTGCCTCCACAATGAACTGCACACAAGATCTGCCATACAGTCACAGATACAAGTCAGGCATTGATTTGCATTGTAAATTGCCTATAACATAGTTTCTCCAGTGCTAGGTTGTGAAGAGTATAGAACTACAAATGTTATAATAATGACACCAATTGCTACTTAGCAAACAAGCCATATGTTGCTGGTTGTTGTTTAATGGTTCTGTATTCTCTATCTAGTGCACTGAGCTGCAAATTGTGTACAAAGCTACACATTTTTGCCAGCCTTGCTCACAGTCCCAAACTGCAGCCCAGGCAGGTTCATGCATTGCATTGCCTATGATAAACCTTGTAATTCTGCTTTCTCTAATTGTTGCTAATACAGACTAGGAAATGTGTTGCTTAACAAATACATGGTTAGCTCTGAGCCAAACTGTTTTTCATACTGGGGCAAGTCTTGCACTGCTTTATGTTATCCATTATCACTGCATTCTCCAATATTCAGATTAGGCCTGATTACTCTGCCCAACATTATATGCTACTGCCATTAGCACCCCTACATTTATGCTGTTACATAACATTATGCCCAATTGATGCTGATTTGTTTGGTAACAATCTGTACTGCCAAATGCCTTCTGCTTTAGTCTGAGCCATGATTAATAGTCACTGTTTCTCTAGTTAGAAGTTATATGCTAACCTTTTCTGTGCCTTTAGCTGCTACCTGAACCTCCTCCCAGAATGTGTTGCATAAGGCTTCAGCAATCCAAACACCTGGTGGTCACCAGCAATACATCTTCTCCCCTCTACAGGTAGATGTGAAGTCAGTGAGCAAAGATTCTCCTACCTCGAATACAATCCAGGCATCTCTTCTGCCGGGTATATCTCAAAGTCCATAGAGTAAGCTTCATGCCACCCCAACTACCAACCAGTGGCTTTGAAGAAAATCATGTTACACCTTGTACTCTCTGCCAGCACCCACAAACACCCCAGGAAATATTCAACAAAGTGCAGCCAGCTGCTCCTGATTTCTGGTGCTCACACTGAACAGTGACATGGAGTCCATTCTGGGCATGACCACCATTTAAAAATGGAGTCCCTCTCCTCCTACTCAAGGGCCTCAAAATTTACCACATACATATCAGGAGCCTCTTCCCCAAAACCAACCTATTCAGAATTCGGGCAACCCTGAACCTACCTGACTTCCTGATATTGACTGAAACTTAACTCTCCTTACTCTACCATAGACATTTCAGGGATTATATCCCACAGCCAACCAAGGGGAAGTGTCCTCATTTACTCAGAATACTCCATAGCTTCTCCATAACAAACCAGGAAGCCACTCCAAAATGGCATGAACTCCTATTGTGTGTCCTTACTTGCCCACATTCCATCCCAATGCAGATAAAGAGTATGGTGATTTGGTGAAAAAAGTTAATTGGTTCTCAAGTTAGAAGGATTTTGGCTTTTGAGATGGGCTGTGTAGAGCCTTTATTGTTAAACCCAAATGTTTGCACCTTAATAACCTTGGTGCTGTTCAACAATATTGTATAAAATGTTGCTTGTGCTGTTAAGATGCCAAGTTCTTATGATTTGGCTTCTTTTGTGAAGGTCACTCATACTGATTCTGAGATCCAGAGAGTTTAAAACATTTTTTTCAAATCACTTTCTGGTAGGCTTTTTTTTTTGCTTGTGTTTAAAACAAAATTGTTTAGAATTTAGCTCTGAAATTTTCAGGGCAGAAGCAGCCTGGCCAAATGAGTTGTGTTTCAAAGATTCCATGAAAAATATTAATCAGTTCTCAAATTAGGTTATAAAATATTTGTTTCTGTGCATTATTAGGTGGGTTTTCATGACAACTGATTATTATACAGGTAGAGTAGCACCCATATAGTTAGGGTTCAGCAGGTACAGTAACACCCATATAGTTAGGGTTGAGTAGACTGTTCAATGTTAAACCCAAACTTTTGCACCTTAATACCTTGGATGCCATTCTACAAAATTGCATGATATTTTGCATACATTGCCAGGGTGGTAAGTTCTTATGACTTGGCAAGTTTTGTGACTGTTGTTTGCCTCCAGATTCTGAGATACAGAAAGAGAAAAAGCCTGCAAAATGCACCTTTTTGGCCTTATTTTTCTCACCTGTGGAGAAAAAACTGTTTGGAATTTTGTTCTGAATTTTCAGGGTAGAAGCAACTCATCCTAAGGGTGTGCCTTTTAATGGCCTCATACAAAAATATTCATTGATTCTTGGATATGAAGGTTTCAAAATTTGGCCTCTGAGCATGCTCAATAGTGTTTTGAGGATAACTGTCTAGTGCGGCTAGAGACTTTATGATTGTGATCCATTTTTTTTTCATGAGGAAATGTTTTCTATGTTCTCAAGAAAAATGTTTAGGCTGTGAGAGCCACTATTTTGTTTTATCACTTGGGAAAAATTCCCTGAAACAATAAAAATGAAGCATTTGCAAGAAAAACAAACACCTGTATCTAGCTAAACAAGTTCTATTTAGATAGATTATTGAGTTTGGTGAAAATGACCCGGAAATACATGTTCAGGCACCCTGAAAAACTTAAGTCACTGGTTTAGTGAAGTGCTGACTCTTGTGTCACCAGCCAAGAATTTGACATTCTCAAAAATAAAGTACTGTTATGTTGCAAACAAAGAATTTTTAGCTTATCACAAATCTGCAAACAATGAATTCTTGACTCATAACATAAAAATGTGTACTTAGTGATAGTTATCAATTTTATGTCATGAACTAAGAATTTTTTTGTCAACAGACACTGTGCCAAGCAGTATCTGGAGAAATGAGGTGTACTCACTCAGTGTGTTTTTTTGCATTCTATTGTATCAATCTGGTGACAGTACTGAAATATTGCAAATGGTCTGAGGATGACTTCTTCTCCTCAGGACTTACAGTTTCTGTACCCATACATACTGTTGGACTGCTCAATTATTAAATTCAACCATTCATTTTTTGTTCTTGTTTTGTAAGACTTTGTGCATTGTTGGCATAACAGGAGTGCTGCTTCTTTCAAAACACTCCCCTGCTCACACAGGGACCCTTGCAGTGCCTTATCTGCCAGCTGACAAGGTCATGGTTGTAATAATTGGGCAGAACAGACAGATGGAAGTGTTCCCAAAGGTTCCAATTGGGTCTGCATGAATGAGAATACAATTCTACTATCTAACAAGCATTTGTCAATGCTGAATGTTGATTGTGTTGGTCACTTGAGCTTGCTCACTGCACCTCCGTCACTCGTTTGTTCCATTTCTACTGGTGCTTCAGGCTACTGTTTTCTACTGGGTTGCAGCTTGCACTGGCATCCATTTCTGTTCACAAAGAAATTTGCAGCTGTCCCGGCAGAGCTCCGTTGAGGTGGCTTACTCCCTCCCCCACTCACTCATTTTGTTTCTCCTGGCGCTGCAAGCTGGCCTTTTGTACTGGGCTCCTGCCTGTGTTGGTGACTTTTTCTGTCCACAAAGAAACCTGCGGTAGTCCCAACACAAGTCCATTTAACTTGCTTACTCCCCCTCTGTCACTCGCTTGTTCTGTTTCTGCTGGTGCTGCAGGCTGGCCTTTTGTGCTGGGCTCCTGTCTGCATTGCCTCCTTTTTCTGCCCACAAAGAAATCTGCAGCAGTCATGATAGAGCTCTGTTGAGCTCATTCACTCCCACTCTCTCACTCCCTCATTCTGTTTCTCTCACTGCTGCAGGCTGCCCTTTTGTACTGGGTCCCTGGGTGCATTGCTGCCTTTTTCTGCCCACAAAGAAATCTGCAGCAGTCATGATAGTGCTCTGTTGACCTGTCTCACTCCCCCATCTCACTCTCTCATTCCATTTCTGCAGGTGCTGCTAGCTGGCTTTTTGTACTGGGCTCCTGCCTGTGTTGCCATCTTCTTCTGCCCACAAAGAAATCTGCAGCAGTCATGATAGAGCTCTGTTGAGCTTGCTCACTCCCCCTCTCTCGCTCACTCTTTCCGTTTCTGCCGGCACTGCTGGCTGACCTTTTGTACTGGGCTCCTGCCTGCATTGCCACCTTTTTCTGCCCTCACAGAAATCTGCAGCAGTCATGATAGAGCTCCGTTGACCTCTCTCACTCCCCCTGTCTCACTCGCTTGCTGTGTTTCTCCCAGCACTGCAGACTGCCCTTTTGTACTGAGCTCATGCCTGCATTGGCACCTTTTTTTGCCTACAAAGAAATCTGCAGCTGTCCCAACAGTGCTCCATTGAGGTCACTCACTCCTCCTCTCTCACTCGGTCATTATGTTTCTCTTGCTGCAACAGGCTGGCCTTTTCTACTGGGCCCTTGCATGCATGGCTGTATTTTTATGCCAACAAAGAAATCTGCAGCAGTCCCAACACAGCTCTGTTGAGCTTGCTCACTCCCCCCTCTCACTCGCTGATTCCATTTCTGCTGGCGCTGCAGGCTGACCTTTTGTACTGGGTTCCTGCATGCATTGCTGCCTTTTCCTTGCCAAAGAAATCCACAGCAGTCATGTTTGAGCTCCATTGAGCTTGCTCACTCTCCCTCTCTCACTCATTTTTCTATTTCTCCTGGCGCTGCAGGCTGCCCTTTTGTACTGGGCTCATACCTGCGTTGGCACTTTTTTCTGCCCACAAAGAAATCCGCAGCTGTCCCAACAGAGCTTCATTGAGGTCCCTCACTCCCCCTGTCTCACACACTCCTTCTGTTTCTCCTGGCACCGCAGGCTTCCCTTTTGTATTGGGCTCCTGCTTCTGTTGGCACCTTTTTCTGGCCACAAAGAAATCTGCAGCAGACCAGACAGAGCTCCATTGACCTCACTCACTCCCCCTCTCTCACTTGCTCATTCCATTTCTGCCAGCACAGCAGGTTGCCCTTTTGTACGGGGCTCCTGCCTGCATTGCCACCCTTTTCTGCCCACAAAGAAATCAGCAGCAATCCCAACAGAGCTCCGCTGAGCTCACTCACTCCCCCTCCCTCGCTCGCTTGTTCTGTGTCTCCCAGTGCTGCAGGCTGAGCTTTTGTACTGGGCTGCTGCCTGAATTGGCACCTTTTCCTTCCCAAAAAGAAATCCACAGCAGTCCTGACAGAGCTCAGTTGAAGTCAATCACTTCCCCCCCTCACTCGCGCGACCCTAATCTGTCCCAACCACTGATTTCCGACAGCAACTACGGTATTCTGCACCAGAAGAGCGAAAACACATTTCAGCCAGGATGTGAAAAATGACAGCTGTACTGTTCATAAGGAGGCGTGGAAAAATGCCAGTGTTGAAAATGTGGTGTGAAAATATTACTAATTTGCGAAGTTACAAGGGTACATAGAAACTGCACAATGCACGCTTGTAACAAAGTTATTTTATGGAGTTTCATCACTAAATTTACAACATAGGCATTTTAGGATCTCTGCTCATGAACAGCATCAGTGTGATTTTCTTAATGTGTCCCGAACACTGATTTCGCACAGCGACCATGCTATTGTGCGCTGGAAAAGCGAAAATACATTTCGGCCAGGATGTGAAAAATGACAGCTGCACTGCTCATAAGGAGGTGTGGAAAAATGGCAATTTTTTTTTTTTATTTATTTTATTTATTTAGTTTTTGTTGACCAGGTAAGTGCACTAGACAAATCCTGCCTATTTTCAGGCATGACCCTGGGGGAGAATACAGATGAATGCTAACTGACCTTGAACCAGATTAAGCTGTTGGTGGTATTTTTAATGAATGAGGGAAATTTGGCCAGGACACTGGGGAAATTCCCCTACTCTTTTCGATAAGTGCCATTGGATCTTTAACATCCACCTGAACTACCACCAGTCCAGGCAGATGGGACCTCGGTTTAACGTCTCATCTGAAAGACGGCACCTCAGAATTGCAGCACCCCTCTCATGCTGCACTATAGCGTCAGTACTGGGATATTAACCCAAGTGCCAGATGTGGGAACTGAACCTACAGCCCTCTGATCTCCTGGCCTCAGAGGTGAGTGTGCTACCTACTGATTCACTGACACTGCCATTGAAAATCTAGAGGGAAAATATTGCAAAGTTGCTAAGGTATGAGCATGAGTAGAAACTGCACAACGCACACTCATATCACACCCATTTTATGGACTTTCATCACCAAAGTTTCAACATAGGCATTTTAGGACCTCTGCTAATGAACAGTGTCACTGTCATTTTCATAATGTGTCCCAAACACAGATTTCCCACAGTGCCTGCTCTGTTCTGCGCTGGAACTGCAAAAACACATTTCAGCCAGGTTGTGAAAAATGACAGCTATATTGTTCATAAGGAGGTGCAGAACAATGACAATGTTGAAAATATGGAGTGAAAATATTATAAATTTGCAAACTTATGAGAGTGTGTGCAAACTGCTCAACACATACTCGTAAAAGTCATTTTTGGGATTTTTCCACCAAATTTGCAATATAGGCTTTTTGAGAGCCCACCTCTTGAACACTGGCACAGTAGTTTCGTTAATCAGTCTCAAAAGTTCATTCCATGCAGTGACCGAGAAATCACCTTTCGGAGCAAATTAACACCATGATAGTGCCAGAATTCATGAGGAGGGATACCAAAAACACAATGTTGAAAATTTGGTGCCAAAAATTCCCAAAAATGCCTGAGATATGCATAAAAGTTGACAAAAACCCTATTTATTCCATTATACAGCTTACCGGCATTTCCTCAGTTCGCTGTCAGCTTTGAAGAGTGCAGACATATTCCCGGTCCACCGCAGATCATCACGCTGGACTCTGGAGGTAAGTATGGGGTGTGGGGTGTGTGTGATGAGGTAGGGTGTGCAGTGGGTGGGCACAGGTTGTGGGAGGGGGGCAGGGAGACCTTGAGGGACTGTTTCATTTTTTGACAGGGTAAAAAAAAAAACATTGCTGTACTGTTTTTTTAACAGGGGCATGTGGCATGCTGGGGTGGGCTCTCAGCATGCCAATGGACTCTTTTTTGGGGGCAGATGTAGCTGAAGGGGGACTTGGCACCCCCATCTGCACACAACAAAAGGGGCAGTTACAGTATGCTGATGGAGATTGGGCACCCCCATAGGCACACAACAAAAGTGGGGGGGTGACATTATACCGACGGTGATGGGGCACCCCCATTGGCACACAACAAAAGTGGGGGAATGTTACATAATGCCAATGGGGAGTGGACTCCCCCCTCGGCAACATCACTCGGGCACTGAAGCCAAAGGGGACTGAGGCCCTCGTCTGCAAACAAACATGGGGGGGTACATGCTGCCAAATGGGATTGGGCACCCACTCAGTGGGGGGGTGTTTAATATTGTTTATGAACATGGTGGCAAGCCGATGCCATGTTTACAAACAATATCACTGTTACAAGGTTCGGCCCAGCAATGAGTTGCCCCCTCATTGCAATGGAATGGCTTATGCTGCAATGATGAGGTGGCCCCTGATTGCAGCAGCTGAAACCTTACAAGGTTGTGGCACACTGGCTGAACTAGAGTCAGTGTCCCACAGCATTGGGGAAAGCTGGCCAAGCCTTTGAGGGTTGTGGGGACATTGGCCACAACAGTGTTGTGCCTCCACAACCTGCTTCTGGCAACCTGCCACAATATGTTTCTTGCTCATGCATGCAATCAACATAAAAAGAAAAGGAAATTATTTGCAAAAAAAAAGAAAAACAGTGTTAATGCACCATTTAGGATTCAGATTAAAGTGACAGATGTAGGGAAATATAGTCTTCCCTACTTGAAGCAAACAGATCACATCTGATCTTCTTTGCTCAGGGCATGGGGTGAGAATTAGGGTTGAGAACCCCAAGGAAGACCCCACCACTGATTCACCAAAATGGCAAAACCATAATGTTGTTTTCCATTTTCTGCTTGGGGTGATGGGGAGTTTCTCTAACTTTTGTTGCTTCAATCTAAATCCTAAATGATACATTGACACAGTTTTTTTTGCAAAGAAGATATATTTACAGTATATATATATATATATATATATATATATATACTATATATATATATATATATATATATATATAACAGTTCAGTCTTCAATTCTATGTTAAACACAAACATTTGCAGTTTAATAACTTTGCAACCACTGGCCCTGTGGCGCTGAGGGTTGAGGCACTAGATGCCACACCATGAGCCATGCTGGTTATCCTGAGTTTGGGAGTGAGCTCTGGTGCCAGGGTCAGCAGGTATGGATAGAGGATTAAGCACCCAAAGGGCATCTCTCCTCCCAAGGGGGAGGACGGGGGATAGACCAGCACACCAGCAGCTCCTGGTAGAGATTGGGAGCACTGCATGGCTGATGTAGACAGGGTTGCCATGCGCTGTTGTGTCAGGTATGCTCACAAAAGGGAGGGAGGGCAAAACCAGAAGAGAGAAGGCACTAGCTCCATGGAAAAAAGTGAAAGCACCTGTCCTCCATGCCCTCTGCTGGGTTCACCTTGACTGGCCTTCCAGTTCCTCCATCTGGGTCCTCACTTGTAGCCAGATACTGACTTCAAAGAGTGCCCAAAGAGGAGGGGATGATCCACCCTGGATGGGTTAAACTGGGGGTGATGGCTGAGGGCAGAGGGGAGAGAGGAGGCACAGTCTGAGGTGTCCGCAGGTGGGCAGAATATGGGCAGGATGCCCAGGAGGTTTCACTGGCCATGACTGAAGGAAAATAAAGTAAAAAAAAATAACTTAACAACCAGTTGACCGATTTGCATGTACATTTGCATGCTCTATTGGGACCAAAGATCTCTTGATGTACCAAATTTCGTTCCAATTGGATGTGCAGTTGCAGAAGTTCATAATGTCAAAAAATGCTAAAATGACCATTTTTATGCAAATTCCTTGTCACGCCATTGCTCCAAAATGTCTTGAGGGTTAGGTGTGATGCTTACAGTGTGCATCGAGTTTGGGCCACAGATGTGCCCTTTTAAGGTTTGGTAAATAAATATTAATCCATTCAAAAGTTATTGAACTTTAACGTTTCTCATTATAACCTTTGGGAAAAATTAGATGTGCAGTGTGAAAGCACCTTTTTGCTGCTGCAAAAGTGCTAGTTGCTTTTGCAAATACAGAATGCGGTGTTGAGATACTGCCATCCTGTTTTCAGTTAATCAGGTGGAAAAAGTTAGATAGTTTAAAAAATACTACCCCTAGGTAAAAGTTCATCCACTTGCACTCTGTTTCTTCCCATGATGTATTTATATCAATCATGTCCACCCTCTCTCTCCTTTCTGAAATGATTACATGTTCAGCTCCTTCAGCCTGTCTCCTTATGGTTTCTTGTGTATGCCTCCCACCATCTTGGTTGCTCTTCTGTACAGCCTTCATTTTGTTTATGTCCCCCTGGAGATGGGTTCTCCAGAACTGGATGCAATACTGCAGGTGATGCCTCACCAATGATCAATACATTGGAAGTATAAACTCCCTACTTCAGCTGGTTATACTCTGGCCTTTGCAACCCAGCATCCCACTGGCTCTTGCTACTGCCTTGTCACATTGTTTGGCATTCTTCAGGATCTCTGAGATGATGACACCCAGATCCCACTCCTGTTTGTAACCTAACTGTCTTCCCTTACTTGATAACTCTGTCTTCTACTGCCTGAGTCTGTTTATAAGTCCTGAAGGCCACCCTCTTATCTCTAACCTTTGTATCCACTTCCTCAGAGAACCAAAGTGGCCTCCTTCTTCTCTTTCCTTTGGTTATCTCTTTGACAAAGAATATTGTTGCATTCTCTATAGCTGCCTTAATTGTTTTCCATAGCTCCTCCTTGTGACTTACCTGTGACTCCTCCTAGGGCCGCCTTCATGAAATCTTGATTATATACTGTTGTAGTCATGACTGTCTCAGAATACATACTGCATTTCAGATGTCATCGTGTTGACATCAACAGCATGGATTTCATTGTATCATTTCAGATGGATTTCATAAGAATTATCATGAGGAAATGACCATTAAAAGACAAATGTGTAGACTCTTCAAGTGGAGATTGCGGTAGTGTTGGTGTTGGTTAGGAAGTAAATCCATCGGTTTCATCAGCAAACACTCCAATTGATGGTGAGAGTTCAAAAAGATGATCTAATAAGGAATTCATGAGACAGTACCCTGCATGGATAAAGGCTAATCCTGAAGCATATAAACTGTTCCACCAGGTTGAAAATTAGCATATTGCACAGTATAAGACATCAATGACTGAGGAATAAAATTGCAGTACAAGGAAAAAGCAAAGAATCAAACGGTAAACTATTGTGCCAGAAAAAGAGGAAACCAAGAAGGCAATGAAAGTAGAAAGCAGACAAGGGCAGAAACAGGAAAACTGAAGGCACAATGGAGAGAACAAAAATAAAGAACAGAGGGAAAAAAATAAATATTCAGAAAAGAAAAAAGAATCAATGAACATGCCAAGCACGTTATTCTTTGAAGAAACTGGGGACCACAGAAATAAATAATTCCACTCAAATAGGCACGGATGTCTCCAACACTGGCACTGATTCTACTTTGCCATCAACCTCGACCACTCTGAATAACACTATGCAGGACACCATTGTCGCAGAAATGCCATATAGCAGTAAGGTGGCAAAGAGAATAACCTGTGTCACAATCAATGAGCTCCATGCCCAGAAGTCCACGTAAGTTTGTCGAGGTTGTATCATCAATAATATCAAACACAACTCCATGAAGACAGAAGGCATTGTTGGAGAAAGGCATCCTTGCACCATCAACAAAGAAACGCTTACATTTCTGTGAAGAAACAACAGTCAGATCAGTACTCAGACCCATCAAGATGTCCCAGAAGAAGGACAATATATGACTGAAAAGCCTGCTACATAAATCTGTCCAAATCAAAAAGAAGTTTAAAACATTTGAGCTTCTCAGGGAGTTCAGATGTAGCTGGAACTTACCCTGTGACAACTCAATTTTTGATGAAGACTATTTAATGAAATGGAAAAAAAGAAGTGATTCATTGCCACTCTCAACTATTGAAACTGTTAGCAATTATTATCAAAGGGGTGATGTGGCAAGAGAATTGCAATATTCCACATTTTCTGTTAAAGAAGAAATACTTTCAAAAAAGGCTCTAGAATCATCATTACAAGCAATGTATGAACAATTCAAAGATGAACATCCTGAGGTGGCAATCAGGTACAGCATATTTGTGAAAATGCATCCTAAGAAAATCAGCCCAGTGTTGAAATATAAGTTGTTTCAGTGTTTGTGTAAATATTGTCTGAATACTGAACTAAAATTGAAAAGCATTGGTACTAAATGTACTCAGTTCAGAATTCCAGAGTCAGGCATCATGAATGAATTTAAGGCATCTTCACTTACACTTTGTCCCAAGTAAGGAGAATTCTGTAAATTAAAGTATATAGACAGAGATTGTAAGAATTGCGGTGTCAACGGCTTTAGAAGAAAACTTGCCATTATTAAGAGATTATACAGATTCTACAGTGCCATGGTGAAAATGTCAGTTGGAGGATGTGACAAACAGAAAGGAAGGCAATGTGGTAGAAACAGATGCATCTAAAACAACGTACTGGAACAATCTGCAAATTAGTCAAAGAACTAGAAGAAGAATTGGTAAATTTTGCAAAGTATCTTTTCAATTCCAAATTTCAGGCCAAGCAGTTAGATTATATCAGTAGAAATGTGCCCTATGGATGGCTTGTATATTGCTTGGATTTTGGTGAAAATTACAATTGCCATTTCCAAGATGAAGCACAGAGTCCCCACTGGGCTTACAATCAAGCCACAATTCATCCTGTCATTGCTTACAACAGGTGTCTACAACCAGACTGTGGGATGATAATGCATAATGTTCTGATCTTCATCAGTGATGCCTGCTAGCAGGACTTTCACATGCTGCATCACTTTCCATGTCTACCAACAGAATATCTGAACAATTAGGCAGTACAGATATCAAATCATATCATAGAATCATATGATAGAAGCTTGACAGCAGAAAAGGACCAAATCGGCCCGTCTAGAATTCCCTCCCCCCCAAGAAACCTCTTGCTCCCTGCCAGCCCCTGCCCTCCCCCTGATACTCAGCCCCATATGCTTGTACTATGCCTGCTTGAATTCTTCCACCAATTTAGCCCCCACAACTCTGTCTGGTAGACTGTTCTAGGGTTCCACCACCCTCTCCATTAGGAACTGCCCTCTCACATTGCCCCTGTATCCTTTTCCTTACAGTCTGAGGCTGTGCTCTCTAGGTTTGATCCCCTCCTTCCTCATAAGGAAACCATCTTATCCCAGTTTATAGACCCCCTTTACATATTCAAAAGTTTCAATCATGTCTCCCCTTTCCCTCCTTATCTCCAGCATGTATAGATCCAGCTCCTTACACTTCTGCTCATATGACTTTACCTGCATATCCTGCACCATCATGGTTGCCCTTCTCTGAACCCTCTCCTACACATCTATATCCTTGCTGAAATGTGGCCTCCTGAATTGAACCCCATACTCCAGGTGTGGCCTCACCATGGCTTTGTAAAGGGGCATTATTACCTCCCTCTTTCTTCTAGTGCATGCCTATGCATGCCAACATTCCATTGGCCTTTCCTGCTGCTCTGCTACATTGGATTCCTACCTTAAGGTTCAGAGAGACTATGATCCCCAGATCCCTCTCCTGTTTTATTACTTTAATTTCCTCCCCACCTATGGTGTACCCTGCTCTTCTGTTCCTACTCCCCAAGTGCATCACAGAGCACTTCTTGCAATTTAATTTCAACTGCCACATCCCAGACCATTTTTCAAGCATCTTTAAGTCCTCCCTCATGTCCTCAACCCCCCCTTGGGGTGTCCACCCTATTGCATTTTTTATATCATCAGCAAATAGGCACACCTTCCCTCTGAAACCCTCAGCAATATCATTGATGTAGATATTAAAGAGAAGCAGACCCAAAACTGACCCCTGTGGTAGTCCACTATTCATCCTCACTGTCCTGGAATGCAACTCATTTAGCACCACCCTGTGAGTTCTTGCTAACAGCCAGGCCTCCACCTAGCTTGTTATTTTCCCACCCAACCCCAGGCTTTCCATCTTGCTCACATGGCTCCTATGGGGGACGGTGTCAAATGCCTTAATGATGTCCAGATAGGTCACATCCACCGACCCCTCAGTCAATCTACTGAATCTCCCAATCAAAGAACTGAATTAAGTTTGTCTGGCAAGACATTCTCTTTGTGAAGCCATGCTGTCTGCTGTCCTGTAAGCCACTCTCCTCCAGATAATCCACCACCTTCTCCTTGATTAATGCCTCCATTACCTTCCCCACCACTGACGTGAGGCTGACAGGTTGGTAGTTCTTCTTCACCTCCTTACTGCCTCCTTTGTGATAAGTCACTATGTCTGCCCTCTTCCAGTCATCTACCAGTCTTCCCATGTCCAGGGACAAGTTGAAGAGCCTTGTCAAGGGTGCGGCCAACTACTTCTTCAATTCCATGATCACCCTGGGGTGCAACTCATCAGGCCCCATTGCTTTGTCCACCCTCAATCTATTTAGCGCTGCCCTAACCCTATACAAAACCCTATAAAAATGTAATTCATTTTCTGAGGTGCCCCAACACAGTACAACAGTAAGGGGAATTTCACTGACGCATCATTTGGAGTGACAGACTTTGGATTTCCAACAGAGAAGAACTTCTTTGAAAGTCAGCATGGAAAGGGTCCATGTGATGGAAAGCTGGTGTGCTCAAAAAGAGTGCTAGCACAGATGTAATAGTAAGACCCATTGTGATTAGCAAAGCACAGGACTTATTTATGTATGGGAAATCAAATTTGACTTGTCCAAAGTCAGTGAGCATGTGCATGTTCAGAGAACATTCTTTTTTATTAAAGAAAGGGAAATCAATCACAAACATACACAAGAAGCAATGTTAAAACTTTACCTAACACGTGCATGACACACTGTGTTAGAGGCATTGAGTCATATATAATTTATGAGAAGGAAAGGGGCTGCTTCTGTTTCAGCATCATACTCAATGAAAGACAATGTGAAAATGCAGCATTAACCAGAGATTGGAAAGTACATTGTTTAAAATCTGGGAAAGAGATGGCTATATCGACAACAGATTCTAGACCAGCAACACCACCACCATCTTTAACACCGTTGGCAACATCACCACTACCCTCACCACCATCATTAACACCATGACCACCATCAACAACACCACCACCACCATCATCTACACCACTACCACCATCACCTCCACCAGCAGAAGCATTTTCAAGTCCAGAGACTGTATAAATGCCACAGGCACTGACACAGTCATCAAAGAAGAATATAATGAAAACCAAAGGCACACCAGTGGCACATGCAAGCTCAAGTAGAGCCAAAAAAGCTCCAAAAGCAACCCTCGTGTCCAAGTCACCAAAATGATAACTGTTCATGATACAGTTTTTTTTCCTGTTGTGATTGAGGGGAGGGTTGGGGATTGAAGGAAAGGGATCTTGATGGAACATGATTTACTCAATACTATAATTTTTTTGCAGTGACCTTTATACTAGGAACTTTGTTGGTGTCAAGTTTATGACAGGCAAAAATGTTATTGCAATTTACCTCGGTGAGGTGAAGTTATCCACCACTACAGAAGTCACAATGCAATACCTGTTGAGGCTCAGAGGAACACATACACATATGCTTATGAAGACTTGGTTGAGTATTCATCACAACCATTGGATGACATTGTGCAGATATTCAATGGTCTCATAAAATCAGTCTCTAAAAATGCTTAATTTCCAGTGATGACTTCAGACAATTAACTTCTACAATGTTGAAATATAGAATATTGTTCAGATAATGAGTATCTGTTTAACCTGTCACTGTGGTTTAACATGTGTACTGGACAATGCTGGTAATACTGTATATGATTTTTAGAATGTTATGAAGTTGTGTTTTTCTCACGTCTATTAGATAAGCAATGAGACACTCCAGGGGTGTGCATTGAACAGATATTACCACATAACTAGGGGTGTAGTGGGACACTAATGCCTTCATCCCCAGAACATGTGGTCATATCAGTTCAATGCATGCCCCCAGAGTGTCTTATTGCACTTATATAATAGGCTACTGTACATCAGCCCCCTCCAACAAAATGATCCACCACACCTGAGTGAGCCCCTGCCCTTCAGCCTCCCCTCCCAAGGTACAACTTAACCTTGGTACCAGAGCAGGAGATATGGAATCAGGAGAAGACTGAATGTGCTGGTGAGCTCAGTGTAAATTCAAAAAAGTAAGTGTTACTGTTGAGTGGCAGTGTTACTGGCTGCACAGCAGACCTGAACTAAGCAGTTATGACAAGTACAAAGTAATGAAATACCATACATTTAATTTAAAATTTCAAAAATGTGAGAGGTGTACAGTATAGAAAGAAAGATAGAGATGAGACCAAATTTTCTCCTTCCTTGGGACAAAGTGTAAGCAAAGACGCCTCAAATTTTGTAGGGCTGATAACTTTAGATCAGGGCTGGCTTCTCTTGTATTGTTCTGCTCAAAGGGGAAAATAACTCTCAATGAGCTGCTCTAGTCTAGCTGTTTGGCCAGAAGACCCCGTTAATAAGGACTAAAAAAAAAAAAAAATGGTATTTAAATATTTAAAACATTAATGATCCAAAGGCACAGTGATTCTAGAAAAATGCAGCTCTGCTTTTGTACACTTCTTAGTTTTTTTGCACCAAACACATTTGATGCACAAGTAATATCCAATCAAAATGAAGGATTTCATTGCCCATTTTATATGTGCTATTAAGTGTTAATGTGATAGGCATTATATTGTTTCAGTGTGTTGGAGTCAGGTGAGAAATGCATAGAAGCATGATTTTATGCACCTTGCCCTTTGAATAACCCATTTTGGGTCTTTTCTGGAGTATGTTTCCTGGAACTTCCTTTCTATACATTGATACTTCTCTATCTAGCCGATTGCTCTGTGTTCAATTTCCAGATTCTAAGTATAACTAACATTGTGCATGGTGAAAGATTGTTATGTAAGGAAATCCATACACAGTCAAAATGCTGTTCTGCAGTAGTGACATAGCTTCTAATGCAGAATGACTTTCATTCTGCATTAGTAGCTATGACATATTGCAACCACACACAACAGCTCTGATCTCAGGGAGCAGTCAATGTTCCATGTATGCACGTGTGCCAGTGGGCAGCTGGTCATGAAATGTTGGTCCTCGGGGGTAAAGTATGGCAGGAAGAATAAAGTATGTAACCTTGTGTTTTGTCACCGTACACTACATACTGTAGAAAGTGTAAACAAGCCCAAATACACAACCATGCTATTCTCATATAGTACCTTATGGTTTCACTACCAAGGTCCTTTTTGTCATGAAACTGCTCAATATGAGAATAGTATAGCTGTGAATTGGCCTCCACACATGATCCTATTTTCTCAAATTTAATTACACTGTGTTCTAAGAGAAATAAATGTTGTTCTTGGTAAAAGTAAATGCATGGCTTGCATTAACCCCCTTACTAAAGTCCCTAAATGGAATTTTATATGGATTTTTGAAGAACACAATTAAAAGCAGTGCTTAAGCAATAATACTCTATATTGAGAGGTTTTCAGTTATCTTTGGCAGAAAAATAATTGACTAATGTTGTGCAAAGCCAATCCAGAAATTTATGAAACCAAGATCGTTGGGTCTGACCACCAACATTTGAAGCATAGGATCAAACTGATTCCCACTTTACTACTGCTAATGCAGGGGAGAGCACGCAACGCTCTGGACATGGCAGTTGAGTAGAGCTGAACTCCCATTTTGTCTATCTTTACTTATATTATTTTTACATGTTCGCATTTTAAAAATAACTTCTATCAGGCAGAACAACTGAGGGGGAAGTAACACGGAACCATCCCCATCAACTTTTTACAGGTTGCCATTATTTTATTATTTAAGTTAAAGACAATTTTTAATCTGCTGACATTCCATCCTTGGCTGGAAGAGTACTGGAACTTTAGAAAACACCCAGCGGAGCAGCGGCTTCATCATCATCACTTAAAGATCATGCAAGTAAAGAAGATATCAGGCAGCTTAAAGACATGATATCCAATCTTAAAATTGACATTGTAAAAAAGGTAACTTATTCTCTTAAAATGGAGTCTGAAATACTGAATGACAGGATTAATAATGCAGATGCCCTTCTGTCTAAACTAAAATCTGCTGACAAACAGCTTCAGAATTTAAATGGCTTACAATCTAAGCAAATAGACTTTTTACTCCACAAAGCTAATGACCTCAAAAATAGAGGTCGCAGAAAAAACATTCACATACTAGAGGTACCAGAGAGCTGGGAAGGGGATAGCATGGTGGCTTTTTTCCAAAAGTTTCTGCCTGAAATTCTTGAATACCATTGGCAAAACCTGCTAGAAATTGAGAGGGCTCGTCTATCTATTGGACCTAGATCTTACAAAGACACAATGGCGAGACCCATTATTGCTTATTTTCTCCAGTTTTCTATCAAAAATTAAATTTTAAAAGTAGCCAGAGGAAAAAAAATGTTATCTATACATGGAGAAAAAAATCCTACTATTTCAGGACTTTTGGGGGGCCCTAATGGAAAAGAAAGGAGTTATATGAAGTAAGGCAAGAATTACACAAATTGGGTCTCCAATATTATTTTAAATACCCTGCCACACTTACCATTAGAGAAGCTAAAGGGAGTTTTGTGGTGTATGAGACTGTGTCAGAAGTTTGGGATTACTTGCACTTATTACAGAATGAGCACTCAGATACTCAAGCGAGCATGTCAAACCATAGAAACAGCTTTCAAAATTCAAAACTAGAATGTGAACAACAGGCTTGAGAGTCTCACAGCTTAAGTGCTCGAGACTGCTCAGTGTTCGAGAATCATAGAACATCAGTTTCTACTCTACAATATCCTACCTCTGCACAAGAGCTTCCTTCCATGTCTGCTACTTACTTGAAGTCCTGAGTTCCTGAAAAAGAATAAGCAAATCTGGCACCAGGCTATAGCCAGGAAATCAAAACCCACACAAAGATCATTTGCCACAAAGATCCAAGTTGCAAATAAAACCCCTAAAAAATGGAGTAGCAGCAGAGATAGCCTTCCCTCCAGTGAAGACTCTTCTTCTCCATACTTGGCTGAACCAGAAACTGTCAAGATGCTAGTTGAATACTGCTTCAACTTGTCACTGCCTTCTGACACTTGCTCAGAGAAAATAAGATCAGGCAATGTGTTTGTTAATAACTTGGTTTCTAATACAACATTTCTGGATGTAACACCTCCTTCTGAAACACCACTACTTCTGGTTGCAGGATCTATCTGAAATGTTCTTCTGCTGATATTTAAAGAAAAAAACTATGATTAGGTGGACTTTATCTTGCATTTAGCAAACAGAATTCTGCATAATACATTTCTGGACTAATTAAATAAGGATACCATGAATCTGCAGTGCTTTGAATAAACTAGCAAAGTGGTAGTGATGTGCAGGGAGAATTTTACATTCTGTGTTGATGTTGCATGGGTACAAATAGTAGCAGGGTATTTTTATTTCTTTTTTCTCCCTGTTTTATGTTGTTGCTACACAGTGGGTTTGGGAGGCATACTTATAAAAATGCATATTGACACAATTCACTCATGTTTACATAGAAATGTAGAAGTTTGCAACAGATAAGAACCACAAGGCCTCTCAAGTCTGCCCATTATTTCTAAATTATGAATGTGTCATAGACCTGTACTCTGTCAATGGCCTATCTATTCATACTCATCTGTATTGCTCCCTTATGCCTATCCCACGCTTGTTTGAAGCCCTGCATCACACATTCCTCTAGCCTTTCCTACTGCTTTAATGGTCTGTTTGGATGACTTCAGGTCATCTTTGATGATGATGCCTATGTCTCTTTCTTCCCTTGTGATTGCCAGCAACTCCCCTCCCAAGCTATAAGTAGCTTCAGGGTTTCTCTCCCCTATGTGCATGATCTTGCACTTCTTTGTGTTAAATCCCATTTTCCACTGTTCCAACCATTTTGCCATTTTATCCAGATCTCTTCTCATTCTTCCCAACCCATCTGGATCCTCTACTCTGTTGAAGATCTTGGTGTCATCTGCAAATAGACAAACCTTGCCTTCCAGTCCATCTGCAATGTCACTGATGAAGATATTGAAGAGGATGGACCCCAGGACTGATCCCTGAGGTACCCCACTTGTGACTTGCATCTCTTCTGACTTTATATCATTTATCACCACTCTCTGTTTTCTGCCCGCCAACCAGTTTGCCACTCAGTTGACCAACTTTTGACCCACTTGAGCCTACCCAGCTTATTAATCAATCTTCTATGTAGAACAGTATTGAAAGCTTTGCTGAAGTCAAGGTAGGTGACATCAACTGCTCCCCCTTGGTCCACCACATTGGTTACCCACTGAAAGAAATCTATGAGATTAGTTTGACAGGACCTTCCTGTTGTAAACCCATGCTGTCTTGGATCCTGTGCTCCTATGGACTCCAGGTGTTGCACTATCCTTTCCTTAAGGAATACCTCCATAATCTTGCCCACTACTGATGTAAGACTGACTGGTCTGTAGTTCCCTGCCTCCTTCCTGCTACCACTCTTGTGGAGTGGGATCACATGAGTCCTTTTCCAGTCTTCTGGGACCTCTCCTGTGCTCAGAGACTCACTAAACAATTCTGCTAATGGCTCTGCTAGTTCCTCCTTTAGCTCCTTAAGTACTCTGGGATGTATGCCATCAGGTCCCATTGCCTTATCCACCCTGAGCTTAGCAAGCTCTTGTAGGACCCTTTTTTTGTGAAGGAGTAGTGCTCACCTCCCTCCCCACTGTGTCCATGATGTGAGCTGTGGGCCCTGCCCTACCTTCTCTTCAGTAAATACTGAGCAAAAGTATCTATTTAGGATAGATGCCTTACAGGTCCTCCTCCTCACATGCTCCCTTTTCTCCATTGCTTAGCATACCCCCTCTGGACTTTCTCCTTTCACTAATGTATCTATAGAAAGTCTTGTCACCTTCTTTTACTGTTCGTGCTAGTGTTTCCTCAGTTTGGGACTTTGCCTGCCTTACTGCCTTCCCTGCTTCCCTTAGGGCAGTTTGGTATGCCTCCCTATCTTCATCCCGCTGTGTTCCCTTATATTTCCTGAAGGCCAGCCTTTTGGCTCTGACCTTTTCTGCTACTGTATTTGAGAACCAAAGTGGTTTCCTTCTTCTTTTGCACTTCCTTTTCTGTCTAACACAATGGGATGTTGCTTCAAGTATTGCATCCTTACTTGCCCACTTTGTCTGTACCCCTCACCTGTGTTTCTTTTGCCAGGGCTAGCTTAACTCTGTTGGCCATCTTATCAAAGTCAGCTCCTCTGAAGTCCCATATTTTCGCCTTGGAATGGGATGATTTAGATGTAGTAGCCAAATTGAACCATACCATGTGATGGTCACTGGCTCAGGTGACCTTCTACGTAGAGATCTGTGATCCCTTCTTTGTTAGTCAGTACTAGATCTAGGATAGCCCTGTCTCTTGTGGGTTGCTGTACCAGTTGTTTGAGGCCCTCCCCCTGCAGGGAATCCACTATGAGTCTAGTTCTGGCAGATGTTCCTGCTGGTATTGACCAATCTGTATCCGGCATGTTGAAGTCTCCCATTATCAGAACCTCCCCTTTAGCTGTCATGTTTTGTATATCTTCTAACAGTAATGTGTCTATGTCCTCCCTCTGGTCTGGGGGCCTGTAGACAACCCCAGTTCTTATGGCTGTCCCATTTCCTGTTTCCAGGGTGACCCACAGTTCTTCTGGCTCCTTATGTGTATTCTGAATTTCTGTAGCTTTGATATTTTCATTAACATAGAGGGCCACTCCTCCCCTTTAATTCTTGGTCTCTTTCTGAACAATACATAGCCAGGTACTGAAGTCTCCCAAGTGTGGTTACTGGTAAACCACATCTCACTAATTGCTACTATGTCCAGTTTAGCCTCTGACATTATTGCCTGCAGGTCTGGGATCTTATTTCCCAGGCTGTGAGCATTTGTGTACATGATTTTCCATTGGCCAGATTTTGGTGTGTTAGTTGTTGGGTGAAGTTTGGCATTACCCCTGTGCGTCGTATGGGGAGACAAACATTTTTTCTTACCTGGTGATGCAAATGAATGGCAAACATGCTGAATTCCTGTTTGACCACTAGCTGAGGGGGGAGGGGTGTTCTTCCCATTCGACGTATGGGGTGCTGCACCCCTCTCCCCATTTGCTAGTTTAAATATTCTGCAAAGACATCAAACTACTGCCCCAATGCACAGACTCCCTCTTTAGTCAGATGCAGTCCATCAAATTTAAAGAACTTTCGCTCCCAGAACTGTTGCCAGTTCCCTACAAATCTGTGTCCTTTTTCCTGGCACCAGTCCTGAGCCACGTGTTTAGCTCCCCTATCTCCCTTCTGACCTTCTGTCCATCTGCTCCTCTCCAGACTGGCAGGATCTCAGAGAAGGAGATGCCAGATGAAATAGATGATAGTTTGTCACCCAGCCTAGTCAGGTGTTCCTTGGTCTCAACTGACCGGCTGGTGAGATCATTAGTCCTATGTGTACTAGGACATCAATGTTTTCTCCTGCTTTGTGAACAATTTTAGCAATGCGGTCAGTGTCTCTCCATGCTGATGTACCTGGGAGACATCTGACCATCACCCTGGCTGGAGATGGGTATCAACTCCTCGAATCATGGAGTCTCCTATGATCAGAAGTTTTTGGATTTCCTTTGTGCTTGTTTTGTTTTGGTTCCTGATTTGGGTGAGTTTTGTTGTGCTAGCTCCTGTGCACTGAGTGTCCTGCTCTGCAGTGTCTTCTGCCTCTTTATTTGATTTCAGAGATGAGGCAGATACCTGTTTGTAGTGTTTATATGGTTTTGGAGGTAATGTGTGGGAGAGCAGAGAGTGATGGGGCACCTGGTTTGCTCCTCCTAACCACCTGCCAACCTCCTGGACCAACTACCCTCTGCGGTCGAGGTTTTACTGTTGGATGCTGGGGAAATGGCGGGTGGTTCTTATAATGTATTTCCTCTTCAATATGAAATTTGAGATGTGCAATCTCTGCCCATGCTGCCCGGAGCTGAGCCCTAAGATCTCCAAAGGCCCAGCATGTAGGACAGTGTCCTAAATCCTGTAAGACTGTCCTTCTGAAAATTGTTCCACAGTACCTGCAGTTAATGAAATCCATTCCAATTGATGCAAGCCATACTCTCACTATGGTAGCCAGGAGGAATAAAATTGTACTCTCACTACCATATATAGTTAATAAATTATATTAGTAATGAAACCACTAAAAATCAGGGAATCCCAGTCCTGAGCACTCTCACTGCAAGATCTTCCAAAGGCACAACGATTCTTGATTCAAAGGGTCTTAAGTCACAGAAACAATCTGTCCACTGAAGAAAATGCTAAAAATATCTTCGGGACTAGCTATATTCCCCTTACTAAATCCCAAAAGGTTATACCCAGCCCATCACCAGGCTACAGTGGGTACTACGAGACCCCAGTGGAGCCCAACCAAATGGGCTCCCAGGGGTTCCCTAGAAGAAAGGACTACCGCCCACTGACTCCCCAGTGATGGATGCCCCACCTCTGCACCACTACAGTCGGAAGAGTTAGGATTCACCAGATAGGGAAATAAAAGCAGGGAAATAAATTCAAAGTCCCCAAATCCAGACAACACCCACGAAGTGGTCCAAAACCAGCGTTGAGGAACTGACTCAAAAGAGTTCCACCTTCCTTAGAAACAAAGCCTTCCCAGGATAGCAGAAAATTCAAAAAAAAGCAGAATCCATTTTATCTTCCCAAGCGGTCGATAAGACAAAGCAAACAATCAAAACTGCAGCGTATCTTCTGGGGAGCTGTGCTCTAAAGGCGGGTCCTTCCTCCAACTATATGGGGTGAGTTGCAACAACAGAGGCGGGGGAGGACAATAAAAATACAGCCGAGATAGTCACTTTTATGTCGTCTCCTCACTTATTTGATAAAAAGTTCCCAGAATCAATCCGGGATCACCGTCCTAGTTGTAGGTTCGGCAGCAGAGAGGTGAGGGTGTAAGCAGTCCCAGACTGGGGCCAGCCGCAGCAGCTGTCTCTCCGACACACAGTTTCTTTGCTGTCTCCTCGCTTGCCGCCAGTACCACCTGGTAAACTACACAGTTGTCTCTTGGAAAGTTAAAGGATTGGTCTCTCCCATCAAAAGGAAAAAAGTATTGACCTTCCTGAACAAAACTAAAGCATACATTGCCTTTGTTCAAGAGATGCACCTATTACATGAAGCAGCTATTAAATTGCAGAGAGGATGGGTGGGTCAGGAAGAACACAGTTGCTACTCTAGAAACAAAAAGGGGAACATCCATTTTAATAAGGAAAGGTGTTTGCTTTATTACACAGTCACACACTGTAGATCAAGAAGGTAGATACCAGATATTAGCTGGGACTCTGAATGGGATAAAAACAGTGTTGTGTAATGTCTATTTACCAAATGAAAGACAGGGAAGTTTTTTTCCATACTGTGTGTGCACCTTAATTTGATTTTATAGATTATGATATCATATTAGGTGGAGACTGTACTATGATTCTAGACCCCCTACTTGATAGATCTTCATGTAAAGCTATCCAGATAGGTCACAGATCTAGCTATCTCAGATGCCTGCCAGTTGGTATATTCCTTGGACAGAGATTTGACTTTCTTCTCAAACAGACACAGATCCTTCAACAAGGTTGACTACATCTTTATTTCAAATAACATTACCAACACTATCTCCAGAGCTGATACAGGAGATTTTACAATCTCATACCATGCTCCAGTTATTACTAATCTAGAATGGAGGGAAAGGGGTGAAAAGCAGCATAGCTGGCACTTTAGCACTACTCTACTCAATGATAATGACTTTATTAAATAACCTGGACAGCAGACAAAAGATTATTTTGAGCTAAACGACAATGGGCAAGTTACACAGGCTACAATTTGGGATGCTTGCAAAGCATTCATAAGAGGGATAATAATTGCATATGCCTCTAGAAAGAAAACGGAGAGAGATAAAGAGTTGGTTAAAAAGGAACAAGTACTTGGGACCCTTGAAGGTTTATCAAAGTCTAAGAAAACTCCTTCTGGGGACCTGCTAAGGAATATTTTTCTGCTGAAGTATGATATCAGCACAATACTGACAACATGGGCTAAATATGCTGTCTTTAGAACTAAACAGAAATACTGAGAAGCAGGGGAAAATGTGGTAAGTTTCTGGCTTTTAGACTCAAAAATGTCCAGCAACAAAATATCATATCAGGCATTAGAAACAGGCAAAGAAAGGTAGTTACTTGTTACAAAGACATTAATAAATAATTTGTATCCTTCTATAAACAAATGTATGATGGGGGTAGATGAGAATTCACTGCAAAAAACAGATACATTACTTAGGAATATTAATCTACAAACATTAAGCAACCAAGATCGTCTGTTCCTAGACATGAACATAACATTGCAGGAGATAGTCGAAGCTGTTAAAAATCTGCCTTTGGGTAGAACACTAGAACCGGATGGACTATCTGGAGAGTTTTAGAAAACATTGTCAAATTCACTAACCCCTTGGCTATATATGATGTTACAATTTCTAAAAAATGCAGGTTCACTCCCCATCACAATGCAAGATGTATTCATTACCTTATCCCGAAGAAAAATAAAGACCCCTTGGACTGCTCTAGTTATAGACCGATTTCTTTATTGAATTTAGATTTTAAAATTATCACAACTATTCTAGCTAAAATAGTCAAAATGATACTAACTAAATTGATTGGAAAAGAACAGATGGGTTTTATCCAAAACAGATACAGAGCAGACAGTTTACTCAGGTTACTTAACATGATGTGGTGGGCCAAATCCAAAAAAGAACCCTACTCATTACTTTCTTTAGACATCTATAAGGCATTAGATTCTCTTCAGTGGGGATATCTATTTAGAACACTTCGAGGCTTTGGGTTTGGAGAGGGGTTCTTGTCCTGGATTTCACTGGTCTATGATAAACCATCAGCACAGATCATAACAACTGGATTGTTATCTCCTCATTTCCAGCTACATTGCGACACCAGACAAGGATGCCCCTTATCGCCCTACTTATTTATACTAGCTTTTGAACTTTTATTACAGACAATAAATAGTCATCCTGAGATACAAGGGGTCAAAAAAGGTAAACAACATCAAAAGGTGCTTGCTTTCACTGATGATCTACTGTTAACCATTACTAACCCAGTGAACTCATGTAGACTGTTACAAGCTTTTCTGAATAGATTTGCCTGTGTAAAACAGACACTTCATGCCAAATATTCAGCAAAATCTGAACTTAGTCATGGATAGGTCATGGGTCAAGGAATATATTACCTAATTGGAGATTAGAATTTCACTAAATTTCTGAACTAATGTTTATTTCAGAGTAACTACTCCCCTCTGCTTAACAATTGGGAATCTGATTTTAACTGATGGTCTAAATTAAACCTCACCTTATAGAATAAAATCAATGCAATCAAAATGATTGAAGCACCAAAAATGTTCTACCTTGTTCAAAACTTACCTATAATGTTAGACTCTGGATTTTTTAAGAAACTAGACAGTATTGTTAGGAAGTTTCTGTGGGACAATAAAAGCCCACACATCAGTGTTATGAAACTTAGAACACCAAAAGAGGTGGGTGGGTTTATAATCCCATGGTGGGAGAGATACTGTTATGCTTTTGTACTAAACCAAACACTGAATCACCTGTCAGGGAGGAGGTTTAGCCTCATCCATATACCCCAATGGTTGGAAATAGAATAATGGATTATTAGACCATGAAATCTGACTGATTACCTATTTGTAAATAGGGATCGTCACATAAAAGATAATCCTTGCTTTTTGACATCCGTTAGAACTCTCCAAAAAGTAAACTTCATCATCAACCCAGACAAACAGTTCCAAGATTCCATGATGTTTGGTCCAATCCCTTGTTAGCAAACAATGGGAAAATGCTGAATAACTCCACTTGCATCGGGGAAGGCATAACAACAGTTAAAGATGTGACTGATTCTAGAACAAACATTCTTTTGTCTTTTACTGAACTTCAGCAGAAATTCTCCATACATAAATCTCACTTCTATATGAATCTACAACTAAGGAAATGGCTTGCTAAACAGGCTATGTCCTCTGATTATCATGTGTTTAAAAGTGCAAAATGGGTCCGCATAACCATGTTACAGATGCTAGGCAGCAAAGCAGGAATTTTTTATAAGTTGTTAGCAGACTCTATATCATCTATAGCATTGACTGTAAGAGATGAGGAACACTGGGCAATGGAACTACACATTGACATATCTACACAAGACTGGGAAGCTGCTTGGAAACAAGCTTGTTACAGCTTTAAGGAGACCCAAGGTAGGCTGATGCAATTTAAAATATTACAGGGTTTTTACATGTCACCTAAGAAACTATTTGTCATTGGGTACTGAAATGATTCCAGATGTTGGTGGTGTTACCAGTTGGATGCAGACCTGGCTCACATTATGTAGGACTGTCAGTCTATACAACCAGGGTGAAAAGTACTCATGCAATTTGTTGCAAAGTTACCTGGACAGAAATTCCCTCTAATCCTGTCATTTACTTCTGGGAATAATGTCAAGATGCCAAAACTTAAGTTTCTATTAATGAATCTGGACATGTCTGGCTTCTCTTTGTTTCAAGAGAATTCTATTAAGAAACTGGCAACCATGTCATACCCCTTCATTTAGTGAATGGCATAATCAAATTACCTTACAAGCTATCAGTGAGAGAATCAGTTATAACATCATTGATAAATATGATGTATTTCAAAAGATCTGGGCCCACTTTATGGAAATTCAAGTAATAGAATATTAAAGTGTGCTGTGGTAAATAAGCTACAAGACAAACTGTAGTGGTGGAATATTCAAAGCAGGTGCACATGGTGCAACTGGGTTGCACATGCGCAACTGTGGAAATGTGCCAGAGAGTGAAATTCAGTGGCAGCAAACTGTGCAGTGCAAGTAGCAGTGCCAAATGTGCAATGGGTATGTATGCATGTACAAGGGCAGGGGGCATACCTATGAATATGCAGCACAGTGCAATATTCAATCCCCAACCAATGGTGCAAGCAAGGAGCAATCATCAGTTGTGTGGAGTAGACTTGAGCCTGTAAAAACAGGGAGCAAGAAGGAGGAGGGCACTTGTACCAGAGGGGTGCAGGACAGAGGGAGACAGACAGGATGCCTGCTGACAAAGAAAGAGATAGGGAGAGTGAAAGAGACAGTGACAGGGATAGAGAGGGAGAGACAGTGTGAGAGGGAGTGTGTGACTGACATGGAGGTGATGTAAGGTGTGTGTGACTGGGCATGACACAGAGTCACCTGGCCCAAGTGGAGTGACATAGACCCCCACAACAGCCAACTAACCGGGGGAAGGGTACACAGGAGGGTGTCCTGCTGAGCAGCACGCACAGCTGCACACAGCTGGGTGAGCCTGTGGAGCTGGATGCCCAGGAGGTGCAAGGACAACAGGGGCCATAGCCAGTGCGATATTCCAGATGGAGGCCTTAATGAGGGGTGTGATGAGACAGGAAGAAAAGTGCCATGGCCATGGAAGGGCCTGTCAGTGATACGCCCGGAACAGGCAGTACCGACCCTGCATCAGCTATGAGACCAACACTAACACGGATATCGTGGGCCGGTACCTACTGAACCTGCAATTCTGAGGCTGCTTTGTGAGCTGTGCAGTGAGGAGATGCAGGCATCCATTAGATGGAGCCATGCCCTGACAGTGGAAACAAAGGTAACAACTTTCATATGCCTGCTCACCATAGGCGCCTTCCAGAGACCAACAGGGGACACCACAGGCATAACCCAGTCAGCCACATCATGGCTCCTCACACAGTTCCTCAATGCTCTGCTGCCACATGCTGCAGAATACATCCACTTCCCCAGCACACAGGCAGAGTGACCATGCAGGGGTTCCACAGGGTGGCACATAAGCCTGGTATGCTAGGGACCATTGACTGCACCCATGAAGGCATCCGTATGCCACTTGGGCAGGAGGGGGTAGCCTACATCAACAGAAAGGGCTACCCCTGTATCAACTGCCAGGTGGTGTGCAATGCCAGGGGGAACATAACCAAGTGTCTGTGCCACACACCCTGGGGGATCACATGATGCCTTCATCTGGCACAGCTCAGCACTGTGCCACAGGTTTAAGAGTGGGGACATCCCCACAGGTCATCTACTGGGTGAGTATGTTGAGACCACAGGCAGCTGGGTACACCAGGGCATGGGAGCATGGCAGCCATGGAAGGGGTGCCACAGAGTGCGTCTGGGAAGAACACAGAGCACAGTGACATAGGACACCAGGCTAACCATATCTCCATCCACACAGGTGACAGTGGCTATTGACTCAGGCCCTGGCTGCTCACCCCCCACCGGCACCTGTAAACCCCAGCGGAGCAGCAGTACAATGAAGCACAAGCCAGCAAGCGGAACATCATTGAGCGTGTCTTTGGTCTGCTGAAGGCACAGTTCTGTTGCCTGCACAGGTCTGGCGGTGCCCTACAGTACAGCCCCTCAAAGGCCTGCTGCATTTTCCTGGCCTGCTGCATGCTTTACAACATGGCCACTGACCATGGGATAGCTGTTGAGGTCAAAGAGGGAAATAGCAGTGGGGACAACGTGGCTGATGGTCCATGTGGTGGTGGGAAGCACCCCCCGGGTGGAGGGATCCCCGGCTGATGAGGATGGCATGGCAGCACTGGGACATAATAGCAGAGGAGAACTATGGTGCACGCAAGTAGGTGGACAAACCCCCATGCACAGGACAGACACAGTGACATGGCACACAGGTATGTGTGGGCATGTCCTGTGGCTTGCACAGATAGGCGGGAGCAGGGGCAGGTGTGGTGCTGTGCCACATGTCCACACACAACAACACACAGCACAGCACATCACACACACACACACAAACACACACACTCACACACACTTGTGTCTGGAGGCACATGCCTGGGCACTGGCTCCTGGCATGGATCAGATGCAGGGCACCAGTGCACACATGCAGCCAGTGCTGTGGTGGCATCATCATGCACACACCGCATGGGCCAGTGGCTGGGCAGGTGCGCACATGGATTGCTCAATGACAGGCATACCCTCAGCAGATGCTGCACTCAGCCTCCCAACATCCCTGGTTGTCTGCCACTGCCACCCATCTGGCCCCTATGCACAGGACACTACCAACCACCACTGCCCCCCAGCATACCTCTCAACCTCCTGCCTCATAAATCAGGGACAAAGCTTAAAATAATCAGGGACAAAGGACCAAAATCAGGGACACATCTTCAAAATTAATGATATCCACTCAGGAAGCTGGTAGAATAAGGGGCTTAGTGTATAATACATTTTCTGAGGATGAACAAGTCCATAACTTTATTGTTTTGCATTATTCTGTGCTTACACCCCTCACTGTTTGGTCATGGAAACATCATTTTTAGGAGGGACAGAGTAAAATTCTGAGGCAAAATCAGGGATGTCCCTGGAAATCAGGGACAGTTGAGAGATATGCCCCCAGTACTGTACTGCCTTCACTCACAGGGGTACAAGGGGCCATGGTGGGCAGCTGTCCCACCACCAACAGGCCACGGGCCACACTGCCAGGTGTAGTGGATGGCATGGGTGTCTCCCCCATGACAAGTCCTCCGCTGTCCTTGATAATGGTCAAAATCAAATCATCATCAGGGTTGGACCCCGCCCCGATCTGTGTCTCCACACACGCACACCGTGGCTGGCATCCCACTGGAATACAGTCAGAGCCTCATCCACCACCACGCCCAGGTCTTTCAGCCAGATGGCGGTGTTGTGCTGCAGTTGCTCATGCCCCTGGATGCAAGTGGAGGTGGATGGCTTTTCCTTCATGGCTGGTAATGCCCCCACTGCAGATGCAGGCTCCCCTGCTGCTGCAGGCTGGCATTCCAGTGCTGAAAGTTAATATAGATGCATTAGTGCTGCCGATAAAATGAACCCTCCAGCCCCCCATGCCACTGTACCTACCATGCAGTGATGGGCTTCCTCCAGACTGGAAGCCACTGCCTGGCACTCCCTCAACAGTGCTGCACCGCATGGTGGCCACCACCAGCTCCTTCTGTGGTGTGAGCTGTGGCATGTCAGCCTGGACCCCACCTGTGGCTGACTTGGTGGTCCATATGGCTGCCACCTTCTCTTTGATCTGATGCTTTTCAGTGCCCACCTTCTTCTTGCACTCCTGTGCAGATCACTGGTGGCTGCCCTGCTGGTTCACAGCCTCCACCACCTCCACTCAGGCTGTGGCTCTGGCCTGGTGTGTGCCAGTGGTACCACTCAGCAGGGGCTCCCTGTTGAGGCATGCCTCGAACAGGGCATCTGCCTTCACCTTTGTGAAGTTGGGCCTGTGCTTGTGGGCAGGCCCATGCTCCTCACCCTCCTCATGTTTGGACATGCTGCTACCTGAGGAGAGGGACACATGGTTAGTGGGTGCTGTGGCCCACACCAACCATCCATCCTACTGTGCTGTCTGTCCCCTCAGCAGGCACAAGTTACCTTGGTTGGTTGCAATACCAGTCTATGGCCTGTGCTGTTGTGCGGTGCCTTTTATAGTGCATTGCATGCAAATGAGCAGATGCGCAACTGTAATGGGATACTAATTTCCCCATTGCACCATGGATTGGCTGATGAGCTAATCTGCATATGTCAGCTGAATATCATGTTGTTGCACCTTGTACAATCAACTTGATCTGGCACAAGTCATGGCTCAAAACTGTGATGTGCGCAGTGTACCCGTCAGCACACATGCGCCTCAGCATCTACTACCGCCTATTTCATTGCGTGCTTTAGGAGTGCTATTGGTGGCCAATGTGCCTTATGAACCATGGGCCCTATGGTGCACAGGCAATATAGGGCCTATGCTGCTTGGGCACTATGGGACCTATGGCTCTCGAGCACTATGGGGCCTATGATGCTTGGGTTCTATAAGGCCTATCACACTTGGGCACTATAGGGCCTATGGGGTGTGGTGTCCTCAGGGCCCTTTTGTGCAACATGCTTCATTCCCCCAACAGCACTCCTGCGCACATTGTGCGTGCTGACCCCTGACCCCTTCCCTGCCTTATGCACCCCAGGGACCTCTGCCCATGTGACAGTGTGGCCACACCCAAGATGCACATCTATGGGGATGCACTGTTGACATGGGCAGCACATCTCCATGTGGGCTGCACATCCCATGCATGTTGTGCATGTACGCTACAGGGTGCCATTTTGGACTGCTTCATTGCAGAAGAAGCATGCTGTGGCATGCAGTGCCCCATTCACAGAACTGGAGCCAGGTTGAACTGGTGAACCTGGTGGCCCAGGTGGAGGCCAATGCTGCCAGCCTGCTCGAACAGCAGCCCCTTGAGAAGCCCAGAACTGAGGTGTGGCAAGAGGTGGCAGATAGCCTTGTTCAGGCAACCGATGTGTGGCACCAAGGGAGAATTGTCGCCACCAGTATGGGGACCTGTTGAGGAGGGACCCTGAGAGGCTCAGGTCACTGCAGGTGTGCATCCAGTTGGGGACCATGCCACAGCCAGATAAGTGTGCTCCGACTGTGTCTGTGCACGTCCAGTGTTCCATGAGGCAGGCAGGACTGCATGCCATGCTGGGGGGGTGCTGTCACTGCATGCACCATGGCCTGGCATTGCCAGTCACTGGGTGTGTGGCACCACTGCCCCACGGCCTTGCCAGGCCAGGGTGCACCATGTGCTTGGGGGACGGGGGCATGTGTGCTAATGTTGTGGCTGTGTTCTGATGTGTGCCTGTTTGTGTTCCTGTCCTAGGCCCTGAAGACCGGAGAAAAGCCAGGGTGGCAGGGGCACCTGGCTGGCCATGGCAGACCATTGCAGGCCCTTCTGCAGGTGCTGCTGGACTGAGGGGAGGAGCAGCTGGACCAGCATGCACAACGCCATGGTGGGCAGGTAGGCACTGTGCATTCATACATTGTTTTGCAGGGAGGTCAACAGGGGTGTGGTTACAGCCTCAGCCCCCTGTGAAGTGGGCTATGGCAGCTGTGTTCATGCTGTGGTATGTGTGGTGCCATGGGGTGGCCAGTGCACGTGTGTGGCAGCTGTTGGTGGGCTGTGGGTGTGTCCATCTGTCACCTGTTCTGCTGCGGTTCCACTGCTGCACTGTGCCACCTGCCTGCCATTGTGCTGGTGGTTGGCCCTTGGGCAGTGGTGTCCAGCTTTTTGCACAGCCATGGCATGCTGGATCTGTGGCAGTTGTAGGTTCACCTGCTGCTGGTGGCCAGGGTGCCACCCCAGGGGCGCGTGTCCCCACTGTCTGCAGTGCATGGTGGGAGGGCTAGGGTGCCCTGCACACACTGATCTCCTGTTCCTTCCTTTGCCATAGGTATCCAATGGGGTGGTCACAAGCCACCTTACTGTCACCTCCTGTGGTGCATCATCACCATCACCACCACTACCCTGGAGATTGTGAGGCAGATGAGGAGGCTCCTGATGCAGGAGCAGTGCACAGGACAGCATCAGGTGGTGGGATGTGGACACCCATAGGGGCCAACAATACCTTACCCTCCCCTGACCACCATTCCCCTGCCTTCCCCTATCACATTGTATAGCCCTGTATTCTGTCCCCATCCCTCTCTCACCTACCCTATCCCTGCTTTGTATATAGTTCCCCTGCCTTGTTCACTGTTATGTATTGTTCATTGTTGTTTTATACAGTTTTGTTTGTTTACCTGTCTGTGTCCATGTCTGCTTTGCAGCTGGTGAGTGGATCCATGCTGCAGTGGTGTAGTGGCTGGCTGTGTGGTGCACCTATGTTGTTCTGCGGGCCATGCATGGTGGGGTTTGCCCATCAGTCAGTGGTTGTGCCTTGGGGTGGCCATGGGCTGGCTGTTTGCGTTGTGTGGCGTGTGTTTTGGGTGCGGTGTGATAGGGTGTGGCTGGTTGGGGACCTGGTGGGTGGGGGCATACCTTCCAGCTGGGGGTGGCTGGTGGTGGCCCACCCTTGGCCATTGGTGCCACCTGTTTAATGCATCCACTGGTCTGGTGCTAGTGGACGGGGACTGGCTTCCTGCTGTGCCTGTGGCTTCTCCTTTTGTGCCAAGATGCATCTACCCCCGCCCCCTGCACATCCATGGTTTCAGTTTTGCGCATGTTGGGTTGCTCCTTGGTGCACCCCTGACTGGTCTGTGGCACATCCTTGCATTATTCAGTCATGTTGTGCTGGTGCATGTCGCCATGTGCAACCTTTGAATATCACACTCATTGTGCCATGGTGCATCGTATTTGCACTGCACCAGACTTGTACTGGCATCTGGTGCATTTCTGAATATCACACCCTAGGAGTTTTAGTACATCAGACATCTTTCTGTAATTAACTCTAGGAAGTGCTATTGATATACTGTAAGTTAAATCTGCTGTTTCAGTGCACAGTTTTAAGTATTTATGTGCACTATTGATTATACATATATTCCTTAATATCAGAATATATTAAGTATGTTGCTCACATGTTACAGTTATAGATATTTGTGCTTATTATTGTTTGTTTATTATTGATTGTACATGTATACTTCATATTGTTAAGTGGAAAAAACTGATTATACGCTGATATTTGTATTCTGAACTAAAATATAATAAAAATCTATTATGGAAAAAAAAAAACTACTGCTAATGCATGCCCTGTAAATATACAAAAATAAAACAATTTAACTAATGTTTTCACCACTGGTGTGGTACTTATCAATGCATTTTGGCTAATTGGTTGTTAACAAGTCACTGATAAAAGTTGTACCTTGTATTTCAAATGTTGCATTGCTGCAGCGGTGTCTGTGTTATCCACAGTAGCAGTATGTGACAAAGATGGTCAAATCATAAATCATGTGCAACCAAATGAGTTATTCATGTTTATGTTTCAGTTTAAGGTCCAGCTTAACTGTGAAAGGCATGTAGACTGGGTATAAACAGTATAAGCATGAATTAACAAAACGTTGGTACCCTATTTATTTTTATTTTTGTTGAGTTCTACATTGGAGGATAAATAACGACACATAGGCATGAAAGAACATCAAATCATTAAATGTTGTAAACTAATACACCTAAATAGAAGACATTGACACTGTATTTGAAAATTTAATTTATTACTGGAAATGGGAAATAATGCATAACGGACAACGAGTTACTCATCAAAGTAGTTTTCATGTCAAAAATAACTGACATTTTTCCAAACTTAGAAATACAAAACTATCCTTATATTTTGTAATATGCAACTCGCACATATAGACATTAAAATTAAGGTTGAGTCATGACAAATTATCAAACTTTTTTGGAGTGTATGAATGTCACACTTTGTTTCTCGAATACTGTCCACACAAATATGTGTATATATATACATATATATATATATATATATATATATATATATTTATTTATATACATATATATATTATGGTAGCATTGTAGTGCTACCATAGTTAGGGCTGAGCAGCCATTTACATGTTAAACCTAACATTTTGCACCTTAATAACTTTGCAACGATTCAATGGATTTGCCTGAAATTTGGAATACACGATCAAAAACCATACATCTTAGGATCTGCCAACTTTTGTACTGTTCATATATACGGCTGCGGAGCTATTAAGCGTGATCTGCACATGCATTTACGCTTTTTTGGAATTCTTTGGTCGTCTCCAGAGGTCACACGGTTTGTGTGACTTGTCCAAAATCTTCAGGAAACATGCGGCCGGGGTCCCCAATGTGCCTTTTGAAGATTTCATGAAAATATATTAAACGGTTCAAAAGTTATTCAAAAAAACAAGTTCCCATTATAAGTCAATGGGAAAAGTTGACAAAAAGTTCGACAGTGTTACAAATGCAGTTTTTACTGTTGTAAATCCACCATTTTGTTTTCAGTTTGTCATCAGAAAAATGTTTGGCATTTAAATTTGGGACCCTTTAGCAATCTAATTATTTTTGTATTCACCTAGTCAGGCCCTGAGGATGCTAGACATGTCTTTATTTTGGGGTAAAACACCCCACAAATATGTTTTTCAGATTTATGGAAAAAGTACTTTCGCAAAGTACTTTCGCACTTGCGACAGTGTCGAATGAATTTGCGAAAATTTCACAAAGTTTGACAGTACGTTTCAAGGCTGTGAGAAAATGACAGCAATTATTTGGTACCCTGCTAGCAAAAGAACGGTTTAGTCTTTTGGGTTGAAATTAGGAGAGAACGCAGCCTACATCTCACAGATGTGCCTTTCTTTGGTGAAAAAATATTACAGGGCGGTAAAGTTATGGCACTCCAAATTTGACAGTTTTTCCCATTGGATAATATTACAGCATCCTCTGCATTACAGGAATCGTTTGCCGCCCTACTGCAAAATACCAGTTTGATCTTTTGGGCTGAAATTTGGAGAGAAGAAAGCCAACATCCCTCAGATGTATCTTTCACTGGTTTGGTGAAAAAATATTACAGGAAGCCCAAGTTATGGCACTCAGAACTTCTCTTTCTTTCCCATAGGATAACACTAAGGTGTTCGCTGTGCATTTCAGGGCCCGTATCTCAGAAACGGTGCGAGTTACGGACTTTTCATCAGAAAAATGCTTAGCCCCCTAAAACTAGCCAGGAAAGTCATAAATCATATGATTTTTACATTTTTTTTCTACTTCTTTACAGTTCCTGAGATATAAGCAATTTACTATTCTAACTCCTCATTTTCTGCTCTGAGACTCATTATTATGCATACATTCTGTGTACTCACTGTCTTTCTCTATGCAGCTTTTGGGGAAAACTAGCCTGTGCGCTTACATTACTGTTACCCTTACCACTTCTGCTTGCGGTTCCATAATTTTTTCACTTACTGTTCCCTTCTACGGCACAATGTGTGTTACCCTTAGCGTTTCCATTTGCACTTGTGTTTGCGTTATTTTAACCATTCCTGTCTACAGTACTGTTTATCCTTCTGTCTCGCTTTGCGTCACCATGTGCATTACCATTTGTGTTTGCGGGCACCGTGTTACTATGTGACAAGACATCACGTGGCGGGAGCACGGGGCCCCAGGGCCCAAAGGGCCCTGCACTCCTGCCGCAGCATTACATTCACTATTTCTTATTATTCTTTTCAAAAAGAAGGGAAATTAGACACAAAAAAATCGGTTTAATGCATTAGTTAGGGTTTTTCCACAGTGACAAAAAGTAGGAAATTCGGTGTTAGGGTTGAAAGCCCCCTTTGGACCCCCCCGCCCACACCCCCAACCGGCATCAGGGTGCGTGTTGGGGTTGTCGGTTCTATCTCTCACCCCATTCTCCTATACCTCTGCTTCTTCACACATTTGATGGGGTGAAAGTAAGGGTTGGAAACCCCAATGCACACCCCAATGCCGGTTGGGGGTGTGGGCAGGGGGTTCCAAGGGGGGCTTTTAACTCTAACACCAAATTTTCTCACTTTTGTCGCTGTGGAACAACCCTAACTAATCGCATTAAACTGAGTTTTATGCCTCTAATATATCATATATATATATATATATATCATATATATATATATATATTATGGTAGCACGGTAGTGCTACCATAGTTAGGGTTGAGGAGCCATTTCTATGTTGAACCCCAAAACTTTGCACCTTAATAACTTTGCAATTATTTGATGGATTTGCCTGAAATTTGGAATTTATGATCAAGAACCATAGGTCTTGGGATCTGCCAAGTTTCGTACTGGTTGGATATACAGCTGCGGAGTTATTAAGTGTGATCTGTGCGCGCATTTACGCTTTTCTGGAATTCTGTGGTCGCGCCTACAGGTCGTACGGTTTGCGTGACCAGCCCAAATCTTCAGGGAACATGCAGCCAGGGTCCCCGATGTGCCTTTCAAAGATTTCGTGAAAAAATATTATAAAAAGTGTTAAAACCTTTCTACAACTGTCATCATGCACCTTCAGCATTTATATTGAATAACGGCACAGTACCAGTTGTGGTGTGGTGTGGGACATCGGTAGGTAAGGCCATGCAACTACTAAGTGTGGTATGTTGTGTGCAGCTGCAATCAGGGATGTGTACATTTGGTGTACATGGCCTCAGTTTTGCTGTTGATCTCCACTGAGCATGCAGTACCTGGTCAGGTGGGGATGTGTCTCGTAGTACATTTAGACAATTGTTTGTTATTTCTGTCACCTGCTACTGGATGTCTGTCATTGGTTGTGTTGACTTGGTCCTCCCATACTTGAATGTGTGTGTCTGTATGTGTGTGGTGCTGGGGGTGAATTCGGAGTTAGGGTTTTCAACCTAACAGCCAATTCCTCACTTTGTCGCTGTGGAACAACCCTAACTAATGCATTAAATGTAGTTTTTTCCCTCTAATATTATTATATATATATATATATATATATATATATATATATATATACATATGTATATCCTTACAATCAAGCCCAGCAGGATGAAGCACAGTGTCACAGGATTCTAGCATGACAAAATATTGAAATTGCAATGTTTACTGCCATAACTGTACTACAGAATTCTGCAGAGTTGGACTTCATCATGGTGGGCTTCACTGTATATATATATATATTAATTATGGTAGCACGGTAGTGCTACCATAGTTAGGGTTGAGGAGCCATTTCTATGTCAAACCCAAAGCTTTGCACCTTAATAACTTTGCAACCGTTTGACAGATTTGCCTGAAATTTGGAGTCTATGATCAAGAACTAAAGGCCTTGGGATCTGCCAAGTTTTGTACTGGTCAGATATACAGCTGCGGAGTTATTAAGTGTGATCTGTGCACGCGTTTACGCTTTTCTGGAATTCTGTGGTCACACCTACAGGTCGTACGGTTTGTGTGACCAGCCTGAAATCTTCAGAGAACATGCAGCCATGGTACCCGATGTGCCTTTCAAAGATTTCGTGAAAAAATATTAAACGGTTCAAAAGTTATTCAAAAAACAGTTTCCCATTATAAGTCAATGGGAAAAGTTAACAAAAAGTTCAACACTTTCGCAAATGCATTTTTACTTTCGCAAATGGGCCTGTTACTTTCGCAAATCGGCCATTTTGTTTTCAGTTGGTGATCAGAAAAATGGTTGGCATTTAAATTTGGGACCATCTAGCAACCTAATTTTTTTTGTATTCACCTAGTCGGGCCCTGAGGATGCTTGCCATGTCTTTATTTTGTGGTAAAACACCCCAGAAATATGTTTTTTCAAATTTCTGGAAAAAGTACTTTCGCAAATTACTTTCGTGCTCATGAAAGTGTCGCAAATTTTTGCGAAAGCTTTCGCAAATTGCGACAGTAATTTTCTAGTCTGTGGGAAAATGACAGCAATTCTTTGGCTCTGCACTGCAAAATAACCGTTAGGATTTTGGGGCTGAAATTTGGAGGGAAGGCAGCCGACATCTCACAGATGTGCCTTTCAGTGTTGTATTGAAAAAAATATTACACGGTGGCAAAGTTATTGCACTCCAAAGTTGACAGTTTTTCCCATAGGATAACATTACGGCACCCGAAGCATTACAGGAATCCTTTGGCACCCTGCTGCAAAATAACGGTTTGGTCTTTTTTCCTGAAATTTGGGAGGGAAGACAGCCAACAGTACATAGATGTGCCTTTCAGTAGTTTGGTGAAAAAATATCACATGGCGGCAAAGTTACGGCACTCCAAAATTGACGGTTTTTCCCCTAGGATAACATTACGGCGCCCGACACTTAACAGAAATCATTTGGAGCGCTGCTACAAAATAACGGTGTGGTCTTTTTTCCTGAAATTTGGAGGGAAGACAGCCAACAGCCCACAGATGTGCCTTTCAGTAGTTTGGTGAAAAAACATTACAGGGAGGCAAAGTTATGGTGCTCCGAACTTTTCTTTTTCCCATAGGATAACATTGACTTGCCGCTGCGCCTTTCAGGGCCCGTATCTCGGAAACGGTGCGAGATACGGACTTTTCGTTGGAAAACTTCTTAGCCCCCTCATTGGGCTAAGTTTCAAATTAGCCAGGACAGTTGTAAATAATATGACTTTTAATTTTTTTTTCTACGTCGTACGGTTCCTTAGATATAATGTATTTAGTATTCCAAGATCTCATTTTCTGCGCTGATACTCATTATTTTGCATACATTATTTGTACTCACTGTCTTTCTCGATGCAGGTTTTGGGGAAAACCAGCCTGTGCACTTACATTACTGTTACTGTCGCCCTTTCCACTTGCGGATCCATACCCGTTTCACTTACCATTGACGTCTGCGCCACCATGTGCGTTATCCTTTGCGTTTTCATTTGCGCTGCGTTTCTGTTATTTTTTGCCATTTCTGTCTACAGTACTGTTTATCTTACTGTTTCACTTTACATCACCATGCCCATTGACATTTCTGTTTGCAGGCACCATGTTACTATGTGACAACACATCACGTGGCAGACCATTCCCGTCTACGCCACCATGTGAGTTACCCTTTCTGTTCTCATTCGTGCTTGTGTTACCATGTGCGCCACTGTTAGCATTTCTGTTTGCATTGCTGTCCCTGTTAGTATGCCACAACACATCATGTGGCGGGAGGCGGGGGCCCAAGGGCCCCGCCCTCCTGCCAACGAATTGGGCCCAGCGGCTCCCCCGCTGCATTACATTCACTATTTCTCATTATCATTCTCAAAAGAAGGAAATTAGAGGAAAAACTCCATTTAATGCATTAGTTAGGGTTGTTCCACAGCGACAAAAGTGAGGAAATTTGCTGTTAGGGTTGAAAACCCCTTGGACCCAGCCCACCCCCAACCGGCATTGGGGTGCATTGGGATCTTGGGTCCTAACT